>CM038670.1:594480673-597264301 GCA_021605145.1 Aegilops bicornis
TCGCTATATCAGACACAATCCGCAAAATGGGGATAGACCCAACAAAAAATTCGCCATAGCAACACTTCCTTTCAAGGGGTAACGCCAGCCCAAATGCCCATTGTACGGGCTCTCTCCTCGCTAGAAGTTATGTTCGCTCACCCGACAACTTCCGCCGCCAAAAGCTAACCTTCCACATCGCCCCATTTACAAGTAGCTATCAAGCACCATCGACGCAAAGCTACCGCTTTTAACGCAATACCGCATTATGCATCTCTTATACTTAAAATGCCAGTCCACGAGGCATCATCTCATTAAAGGGAAATATCGAAAGTGTTCCTCGAAGCTTAAGATTGTGCGGCTGCCTTAACAGCCACACACTAAACCGCTTCACTAATCAAAGCACCTACACAGTCGCTCAGACCTCGGACATGGCTAGACGAGTCCCAAGAACATACAAGGGCTTACTAGCCTAATTACCCCCGCTCAAGGGGCTCCGCATGTACAACAAGAGACAATAAAGCTCAATTTTATTCATTTTTAAATTGTACTTTGTTTATTTAATATAACGACATTTTCGCAGACGATCTTTTTCAACTGAGTTCCTCTATTTTACGTGATGAACACCGTACACCCGCCCTGTCCAGATACGGCACAACGGAGACACAGCGCAGACGTGCAAGAGGGACCTCGCTCCAAGGATTCTTTTCAGATTAAGACCCTACGTAAACCTTTTTTTACTCTCTTATTGATACACATCCCCGGTTTCTGCTATAACCGAGGTGGAGGTTGGCTTCTGGCATTGGCCACGTTAGGATTTTGCGCTGCACTGGACACCAGGGCTTATTACTAAGGGCGTTGTTCAGCCTGCTTTCATAAAGACCAATACCTTAGGGAGTGTTCAAGCGCCGCGAAGTTTGGCCTTATATGCATCAGCTCTGGAATCATGTCTTTGGTCAAATGTTGGGTTTGCCCTGCCTCGTGTTTTGCTGCCTTACGCCCGCCTATCGGCTAAGGCGGCACCGTGAGAACTACTGCGACAGTTCCCGGTTCGCCAAAGCGTAACACCTCAAAGAGAGAAAGCCAAAAATCTGATCATCATGATATAGCGTGAGACCGGTCAACCACTGATGACCCACCGTAATCTTTTAGGATTCCTCCGCATTAATGAAGGGTCTGCTTTCGTCAGTACACACGCCGCCCTAAATTCGGGCGAAGGCTGGTGCCCCTAGGGGCTATATAGTAGCCCCACCGCCAAACTCCTATGGCTAAGTGAAAGTGATAAAGCATTATAGTCCTGTTTCCTAGTTCGCTGCGCCATTACCTCCTTTATAGGACCAAGACGTTGGATCAAGTGTGAAAATGCGCTTTTCATGTAACACCCCCGCATTATATGCGTAAATGTAGTCAAGACTGCCATCTTTCGTGTTATATACACATATACATTAACGGCCGCACAGAGATATTTTAATTCTTGCAGTACAAGTATAAAAAGCTTTTATATTCCATCGAAACATTGTTTTACAATAATACATGTTATTCGAACATGATATCCTTCGAGCATCGCTGCCTCTATTAAACGAAGCGCCCGCAGAACTTCCCGAAAATAGTGCTCGCAGTACTCGGCTCCCATCCGATCTTGGGATGCAACGCCGGTGGCCTTCATCTCCGCCTCAAAGATGTCTTGACACGGGCAAGAGCCATCCGCCGCACCCTCTATGCATGCCGACCACTTCATTGCATTGATATGTGGCAACCGCATCAAGGAACCGTTGCACCAAACTAAAATAACTCTTCGCTCGGGCCTTCCGCCACAGATGACTCACGACATCCTTCATGGCGCAGTCCGGATAACCTATTCAGCTCCGCCATTCGCCAAACGCCGGTTAATGGAAGTGGGCGCCCGATTATGGAACAAAGGACCAAAAAGCTTTTCCACTTCGTGATCCCGCTGATCTCTGGAAGTGTTCGTCATTCACGCTGCACTTGCCGCCAAGTCCAGATAAGTATCCGCCGCACTCCACAGTACCGGTCCAATCTGAAAGCATATTTAGGATTCCCTTAACTTCATCCGCGAGAGATAAAGGGCTTTCCACCGCGATATCTCCGGCCCGACGAGCTCCTCGCTTCATGTCTCTCATTGCAGAGCGAGCATCCTTGGCCTCGGTAGTGGCCTTCTCCAGTCCTTTGTTCCGCCTGATCTTCTTTTTCAAGAAGCTTGCAGCTGCCGTCGGTAGCATCCTTCAACTTCACAGCCATCTCGCCATTTCCTTCTTGCTTCGCAAAGTGAGCAGCCTATTCGGCTGGCTCTTCGCCGCCTTTAAGGCAGCCGTGATCACTTTTCCTCGCTCTGCTCCTTGGCTCTCGGGCGAAAGTTCTCGCCTCGGTTCTCCATGGTAGCGGCACCATCTGCAGCAAGCATACATGTTGTAAGGCACGGGCATCAAGCCCCTTACCGTGTCCGCGGAGAAATTGCATACCTTGTGACTGTCAAGCCGCTTGTTAACAAGCGCTGGCGTCGGTATCTCGCCACGTGAAGTTGCCGCTTAGCTCGGCAAATTCATAAGTCCCGGCTAGCCACCGACACTTCGCCACCCACGAGGAACGCATTTACATGTTATACTGGGACTATGATCCTCGACGCTACCGCCATTTTTTGACAACGCACCGAGTCTCGTGGGCTACTATCTATACAGGCGATCTTTTATATGCGGAACTCACAAAAGGTACATCATTTCGCAGACTCAAAACCTCACAAGAACTCCCGACGGCCTCGCAACCCGCCTCCGCGGATGAAATCTTTCAATCACCGTGCCCATCAATGCACGGTGTTCTTCGAGATAGCCGCCGCCTCGAGCAGATCCTTCAGCTTCCTCCAACCGCAGACCGGACGGTGTCGGACTCCGTCCGATGGCCTTTTTCAAGGCTGACACGGAGGGCTTTTGGGAGCCATACGGGTTGCTTTCCGCCCCGCCGGATTCGAGAAACCTCCGTGACGACACACTGTGGTCGCCCGCCGCAAGGCGGTACGGCAGGGGGAGGCGTTCGCCTCCATCATCTCCTGCATTTAAGATCCTCAAGAAGGGCCGAGATCTGAACTACAAGGTAAAAATTCAGTTATCTTTCTCGTGAATAGAATAGGGATGTCTCTTATTTTAAAACTCCCTCTCTACTTACGGCTCACCGGAGGGCTGATCCCCGAGGGCACAAAGGCAACCGAGGCACCTCCCGACGCAGGACCTCCGACGAAGATTTCTTCCCCGCTTTGAGACCATGGTCTCCGGTCTTCGTGAGGTGGTCCTCTTCTTTCCCCGGATGGAGGGATTCTCAATTCCTCCTTTCCTCGACAACCTCCTTCGGGAGACGGTAGCTTCCTTGTTCTCTCTTCGCCTTTCTTCCAAAGGCGCAACCTCCAAAGATGCTGGTTAACACGATCCGCGTGGTCTCGGGAGGGGGGCGGACACCGATTAGCTTTGCTTTCGCTTATCCACTCCTCGCTTAAGGGAGAGCTCTTTAAGGGCAATTTTATGATGAATATACTTGATAGCGTGTCCGGCACAGGCTACTTACTTGAGTATCCGGGCGGTTGCAGCTCAGACTCAAGGCCCCTCGGTCGAGTCCGCACATTGCTTGTGATCCAAGAACAATTTGTACATCTCCATGGGCGCCGCTACCAGAAGTGTTGGAGAGCTCGTGGTCCCTCCGGATTAAACTCCCACAGTGGAGGGGGGCGACGCTTGCAGGGCAAAGTGCGGCGAATCAACATGACATGCGCCACTACGGCCAGGTTGATGTCTCTTTCCAGAGATCTTGAATGCGTTCTCGCAACAAGGGCACGCCCTGGGCGGCCCCATGAGCCCTTTATTGACTCCATGACGCCAGCTGGGAGGACCCGAGCGAAAGGCAGGTGGCACCACCCACTTGATGCCCCCGAGCTGTGGATATAAAACCACTCTCATTGCCATAAGCTGAACTCCTCTTGAAAGAGCCTCGTGCCATGGAGCGTCAAGCATTCTTGCTTATAACAGCCCCTCCACACTCCGCTTGCTTCCCTTGATCATCTTCGCTCCACTTTGAAGGTATTAAGCCACAATCCAAGTGAGGAGTAATGCGGAGGAAGGCTTCAGACACGACAATGAACGATGAGATGTGGAGGATGGACTCCGGATCCAAGTCGTGAAATTCCATCCCATAATAAAACATGAGCTCCCCTCACGAAGGGGGTCCGCCGGGAAGCCTAGCCTCAAGGAAGTGAGACGCGAACACCACGCCTCACCAAGCTTGGGAGTGGGAATAACCTTCCCTTGAGAAGGCAGCCTATATGCGTAAATTTTGCTTGCTAAATACCTGGCATCTCTTATCTTTAGCACGCCTTTCTTCCGTGAACGGAGGAAGGCATCCACCGCCTTTGAAGGTCGGAGCCGACATCATTGAAGGTCCAAGCGCTCAATCTGGAGCTTTGGGTGTCGGAACTCGAGGCGTAGGGGCGGATTCGATTGAGATTGAAAGAAAGGAGTAGAGCCTTGGTCTCTTTATAAAGAGGTTGAATACCAAGAGCCTTCCCCTGCGGACCGCTTTGGGGACTCGCCTTTTGATAGAGGAGACGTGCTAACGGGCACGATTGGGTTACCCACGCCCGTATTAATGAGAACCCGGAATAAGGGGACACAATCTCGCTTGACAAGACGTACAAGGAAAACCGCCGCTAAACGCGCTGAGGTGGGACAAGAAAACGATTCAATAAAGGCTTGGCCGTGGTGTGATGTCACACCGCGAATACGCCAGAGATTGGATTTGTGCAAATATTATTCTCTCTACGGTGGTATGTAGAACTTATTTTGCGTAGCCGACACTATCCTTGTGTTCAAAATCTTCTATGAAGTATTCGGAGGAGGAACCCGCCTTTGCAATGCCGAAGACAATCATACAATGGACTCGCTGGCCATTGAAGCCTGTCTGTGGGCCACCGAGGGAGTCCTGGATTAGGGGGTGTCCGGATAGCCGGACTATAACCTTTGGCCGGACTATAACCTTTGGCCGGACTCCTAGACTATGAAGATACAAGATTGAAGACTTCGTCCCGTGTCCGGATGGGACTTTCCTTGGCGTGGAAGGCAAGCTTGGCGATACAGATATGTAGATATCCTACCATTGTAACCGACTCTGTGTAACCCAAACCCTATCCGGTGTCTATATAAACCGAGGGTTTTAGTCCGTAGGATCTAACAACAATCATACCATAGGCTAGCTTCTAGGGTTTAGCCTCTCTGATCTCGTGGTAGATCTACTCTTGTACTACCCATATCCTCAATATTAATCAAGCAGGAGTAGGGTTTTACCTCCATCGAGAGGGCCCGAACCAGGGTAAAAACATCGTGTCTCTTGTCTCCTGTTACCATCCGCCTAGACGCACGCTCGGGGACCCCTACCCGAGATCCGCCGGTTTTGACACCCACAATGGCCTCCTCCTCCTTCTCCTTTATATACGTAAGGGGCACCCCAAAGCACAACCGACAATCTCTTAGCCGTGTGTGGTGCCCCTTCCACAGCTTTACCACCTCGGTCATATCGTCAGAGTGCTTAGGCGTAACCTCGCGCCGTAACTTCATCATCACCGCCGCCACGCCGTCAGGTCAAGCGGAACTCTCCCTCGCCCTCAACTACATCAAGAGCTCGAGGGACGCCATCGTGCTAGCTGAACGTAGTGCTGAACATGGAGGTGCCATACGCTTGGTACTTGGATCGTTGAATCGTGAAGACGCTCGACTACATCAATCAAGCATTAAACGCCCGCTTTCGGCCTACAAGGGTACGTGGACACACTCTCCCGCCTCGCTGTTATGCATCTCCTAGATAGATCTTTGCGTGATCATAGGAAATTTTTGAAATACTGCGCTCCCCAACAGATATATAGATGCCGCCTTGCATGGTAAGGGGCTTATTTGTAAAGAAATGGACCATTCGCATTCGCCTCATTCCGTGGAAATCGAGGCGACGATAGGAAGGAATCACAAAGGCGTAACATGGAGGTCAACCGGATTGTCATCAATCCGAGTATGATGAAGAACCCGCCTTTGCAAAGCCAAGACATAAGACGGATACTACATCGTCATTGAAGGCAAGTTCGGGGGAAACTGAGGGAGTCCTGGATTAGGGGGTCCTCGGGTGTCCAATCTATTCGATATGGGCCAGACTGATGGGCCGTGAAGATAAAACAGAAGACTATCCCCCGTGTCCGAGTAGGACTCCTATATGCGTGGACGGCAAGTTTGGTGTCCGGGTGTACTATTTCCTTCCTCTCTCGCAAACCGACCAGACAACCCTAAGCCTCCTCCGTGTGTATATAAATTGGAGGGTTTAGTCCAGAGGCTATCGTATCAATCATAGGCTAGACAGCTAGGGTTTAGCCATTGAGATCTCGAGGTAGATCAACTCTTGTAACCCCTATACTCATCGAATACAATCAAGGTGACGTAGGGTTTTACCTCTTTAAGAGGGCCCGAACCTGTAAACATCGTGGTCCCCATTGTCCCTTGTTACCATTGATCCTTAGACTCACAACTTGGGCCCCCTACCCGAGATCCGCCGGTATTGACACCGATAGTCCTCTTCCCCAAAGCTCTAGGCTGGAAGGGATACCACAATGGCTAATTTGAAGGGGGACAGAGTACATCCTATCCTCGACTAAAGGTGGTATTCGCCACAAAGCTTCCGGTCGTGGACAAGCGGGTGGGCTCACGATGACCTCTGGCCCCGGTGTCTGTGGTCTTGATCTCGTTGCACCGAATGACAACCTTTGGGGATTCCTTGGGAACCCGTGGTACGCCTCTTTTCCTCCTTAGCAACAAAGAGGGAAGTGTCCTGCTCGCGTCGGCCGCTGGCGCCTCCCGGCTCGCTCGTCATGGCTTACGCCACCACGCCGCCGTGACGCCTGGGTGGCGAGCCTAGAAGTATCTCGCCTTGGGAGGGCCTCGTGAGGTAACGCCGGGAGACCGCCTCATGGGGGCCCTCAGAGGCCTTGATGTAGTTCGCCTCGCGAGGGTCTTGCTCGCGAAGTCTTGACGCTGGGTCGTACCGGGCCTTTGAGGATGCCACGCGATAGGCCGCAGGCAGACGGGCCTGGGTATCCCCGGTCCCAGAGCACCGACAGGGTTGGTCCGAGCCATTCTAGTGGTGCAAGCCCATCTTGGACTGGACCGAGTGATGTAACCCTAGCTCGACTGAGTATATAATGTGAGCTAGGATAGGCACCAAGAGAGGGACACGGCATTCTAGAGCCATCTGCCTAGGATTTTTCACCTACCCCTCGTCTTCCTCCTTGTCCACTGCCACGCCCGAGCTTGTAACACAAGAAACATCGACCGTCGTGAGCAATCGAGCAGTGCAATCACCAGAGGTAGGAGTAGGGTGTTACCTCCCTAGGGAGAGCCCGAACCTGGGTAAACAGACTGTCTTATGTGCTAACATCTCGATTTGTCACTTGCATCCCCTCCGAACAAATCTATCATCTCTCGATGGTACCGCCGGTCTCGCAACACCAACATTCTTTTATGAGTAGTATTGGCACATGGACACAACGACAACGGACTTTGGATTTTGGGGCGCGGCGAGATAAGACTTTGCAAGCACACTGCCTCGACCACTTGAGGGGTTATCGGCAAAGTCGCATTAAGCTGCCAGTAGCCTCCCGCACAAATCATTGCCATTGAGAGGACGGAAACTCGGTTTTGACTGAATACTTATCCCTAAAGACGCATGAAACGCTCCACGCGAATTACGCAAAAGAAGACACTCATGAGTCCGCTTCAGATGCATTTAGATATCGCTAAAATAGCACCCGCCTGGTCTTCCCCGCACTCGATCCTAAGAACGCCGCGACGTTACTCCGAACCTCGCCGCCCATCTTCGGTACTCCACGCAGAAGCGACGGCTACCACAAGGGCGCCACAAGACGCAGTTTTCGCAACTTCTTTTTGGAATGAAGTAGTATGGATTGACCACTTTTGAGGGAATTTGACAAAAGTCTTGTTAATTCATGGCATAACTCACTTCCCTTGCTTAACAAGAGATAGATGATCCTCTCTTGTCATGAAAACACTCCCTTGTAGTGCAAAAAGTATTACTCTTTTTAGCCTGTAAAAAAAACATACTGCTATTTCTTAGGGTTTATTAGGCAAAAAAGTACTCACCGCAAAAGGCTTCTCAGAGAGTTCCCTCTCGTTGAAAAGAATCTAACAACAAAGCAAGGCACCCATGGCAAAACTGAGTCCACGTCCGAGCCCAGCTTTCTGCGGAGCGACAGAACCCAGAGCTCACAGTCCTCCTGAGCCTACAGAACAGGGGGTTTTGCTTATTGCAGTGGACAAAACATTTTGCACAGGCGCCGGTGGTCCCGGTCCGCGTCTTCTCGGCTGTCGCCTATTTAGTGCCGCGCACACCGCAGGCTCGGACACTTCCCCTGCTCCTCCTCGCACACTCCTCTCTCTTCACGGTTCTCGCTCCCCGTTCCGCTCTCAAGTTTCACCGCCATCCCCAAGCTCTCCTGTCGCGGCGCGGCCGGGCTCCCGCCATGGCATCGGCAGCGTAAGTACGCCGCGCCGGGCCTCTGTTTCTGGTCTCCAACTCTCGGCTCGTCCTCTCTGTCCTTTTTTTTTTGCTGCTGCTGCTCTGGATCTTGTTTGTTTTATCTTCTCACGCACGCGGTCTGGGGGTATTATCTGTGTCTTGAGGGGGCTGGGTTTCGGTTTCATCCGGAGGGGCGTCGCGATTGTTCGGCGGGTGGTGGATTCCGGCGCGTGGTTTTGGAGGAGCCCGGGTGCTGATAACCTTAGCTTGAGCGCGTGGCAGAGAAGATGTCGTCAGTCTGACGGAGCCGGGAGTGTGAGATCGTTGGAGAGCATAGCAGCCCAGTAGCGTGACGCCGCCGACGTGATTCCGGCCAGGTTTCCGTCGTCGTTGCAGTGGCTGGCGGTGCGGTTTTTTCTTTTTGGGACTACGATGGCGGGGGAGGGGCCTTCCTCTCGAAGGAAGCAGTGAAGTTCTCGGGAAAAAAAATAGAGAGACGGAAGCAGAGAAGCGCCGCCGTCGTGAATTCGGCCCGGCTTTACTCGTCGTTGCAGCGGCGGTGCAGGGGTTTCAGTTCACGATCTGCTTGAGGTGGTGGAGGAGGAGGAAGAAGACAAGGTTTCTGTTCCGTTCCCCTCTATTCTGTTTAGTGGAGACTGATCTGGTCGCAGCGAAGATGTTTCTGTTGTTACAAGCCTCTGCCGTGGTAGTGGTAGCGGGTACAGAAATTGCAGATTTGTGCAGGTGCAGAGTTCAGTCCTGATGGTCGACGTTCCTGTGTGCCATCTCCAACATATTCGGTGTTGGGCCCTCCATCTCTATCTGCCAGTGACAACTTATTCAGAACTCTTCTGCTTAGCCTCGCTGTTTAATGCTTGCTGATTCAGGATTTAACTTATTCAGGTTTCTGTATGCTGCAGGTTTAATGGGAGCGCCATAGATTCCACTGCTGCTCGCTGCAAACTGTCGGTGACTGTGCAGATCAATGTTCAATATGTTGCTTGTTGTTCAATATGTTGCTTGTTGTTTAAATCATTGGCTGTGCAGATCAATGGGCTTGCTCTGCGTTACTCTCCTGTTTCTTCTGAACCATAACAATGCAATTGAATTTATATTTTTGTCTCTGGCTAAATACGTTGAAAATAGCAATGCAAGGCAAAAGATTTGCAAACAAGTGTTAATCTATCAAATTTATCATAATTAGTACTCCTCTGTCCATACTCCCATAATATAAGAACGTCTTTTACACCAGTGTAGTGTCAAAAACGCTCTTATATTATGGGACCGAGGGAATACATAATTAATTATATCTTCATTCCTATGATTTCTCTCCTAGTTAGTGAACATGGCTATCCTTGATTTGTTGGCTTTAAATATGGGGGCAGCTACGCTGCTGGCCCGCCAATCTTTTAAAAAGATCTGCCGCCTCGTGAGTCGTTGGATGTGGCACAATCCAAAGGGCTCAAAGTCTCCCCTACTGCAACAAAGGTCTTGTTGCATAAACATTTACAACAAAGATTATGTTGCAGAATATATTTCTTGCAACATTGATGTGTCGGGACTTTTTTGCAATAGAGTTCTTGTCGTAGTTTTTTTTTGCAACAGAGGTTCTGTTGCAGCATTTTTACAACAGAGTCGATGTTGCAAAAGCTTGTCTAAGTTGCAGTCGTCGTTCGCCGCTATGGTTTGCAATGCCGCTGTTGTTGCAAGATGAAGTAAAGTGGTACGTGGTAGGCAAGGGAAATAACGGTTGTAAAAGTAGCATGCGTGATAGCAAGATGGATCAAGGCGAACCAACAGTTGCGCTGGTGGCAGAACTCTCCATGCAATCAGCCTGCAGAGCATTAACATTTCCCTTTAAATATGTTTATGTCGCTTAATATCCTATGATTGAACCTAGAAGTAAGATAGATGCCTGTTTGTGTAAAAGTTATCTCATATGTATCCATTTAGCTTAGGTGCTACATTTATTATGTTTTGTTGATTAAATTTGTTATCTGTTAGGCATCAAAAGATGATTACTAAAATAAATTTATCTCACAGATTCATCAGTTCATTGGTCACGACAATCGCTATGGTGATAAGAAACCCAACTCATCCCCCGCCTAGCCGGATTGAGTGCCCAAACTGCAAATACCACATTGATGTAAGTACCATTAACTATTTAACATGACTGTTGCATTTACTTTTATTCTCGGTTCTCTTCTAGTTTCCAACCATTAAAAATCTCATGATTTCTTGGAATCTTGTGGTTGCACTTCATGCTTTGTATTGCAGGTCTTATCACAAAGGGCTGTGACTCCTGCTGGTGTTAAATTTGATCCAACCGGTCTCGAACTGCTTGAACATTTAGAAGGAAAGGTTGGCAGGGCACCGTCCCATCACCTAATAGATGATTTTATTCCAACCATAAAGGAGGCTGAAGGAATCTGCTATACACATCCTGAAAATCTCCCTGGTACATGTTTCTTATTTTAGACTTGTTATTATCATGGCCTTCTAAATTAAATAGCTAGCTCAGACTATTCGGAGTAATTCTTGGTTAGTTAACTCTTATACCCCTGTAGGTACCAAAATGGATGGGAGAAACAACCATTTCTTCCACAAAATATCAAATGCATACGATGTTGGCCAGCGCAAGCGTCGCAAGATTAGCAACAGTGACCATGTTGTTTGTGATGTGCATTTCAGATGGCACAAAACTGGAAAATCCAAAGAAATATTAGATAATAACAATGTCATAAAAGGGTGGAAGAAAATATTGGTTCTTAACATAAATTCTAGGAAAGACGGTATCACCTCACAGACAAAACTAATTGGACGATGCATCAAGATCACCTTGGGGTAGATCAACATGAAAAGCACGGGAGCTTGTTGTTTCCAAAGTCTTTTATCACCAAAGAAAGATGAGCAGCCTGTAATGTGCCCCGTTAATGAAGAATCTTATCCATTTGCTGGGGAAATCGATTCTACAACCCCAATGACATACCTTCCGCAGCCTCGCCCCCAAACAAGAGCTCCATCCGTAACCGAAAGCAGAATCGTAAATCTTCATCGACCAATGAAACTGTCATCAACTTTGTGAAAGCTTTTGTCTATCTTTATTGACCATGTTATAAAATACTTTGGCTTGTAGAATTGTAGAGTAAGGATCAACTATACTGATCTGTGGATGAATTATTGAGAGCCCTCAAACAATGCCTTGCAATACTAGGATCCCACCGCTTGAACAGTTTATTCTCAATCAGAGGTTCATGCAGTACATATGCTATATACAGTACAAACTCGATGTAGAGGCCGGGTTATCCTCCTTTGAAAAAATACTGTACAAAAATAACAATATACTCCTACTGTACAAGAAAAATTTCTCTCGCATGTTAAGAGTGCATCCAATACCTCACAAAAATATCGTAAGCTTTTAATTCCTTATGAAGATCAATGCTTAACAACTTAGAGTAGTACTGCATATTATCAAGCCTTCAAACTCCTTCACTACCTGATTACTACAATAAACCTTTGAGCTTGTGTGCCAGTCTTTCCATGAACCCAAATCACGTTTTAAATAGGACATGCATTTTACCTTTTCTGCTACTAAGATAACCCCCTCAAGTATTGTACTGTCACCTTGTAAACTATTTTTTTTGCGGGTGACCTTGTAACTGTTATAACTTATAACTCCTTCATTTCACTGTCATTCATGTTACCGCTGCGATTGTGGCAGGAAGAGCACACAACGCTATCTGGCCCGGATGAACGTCACCACACGCTGTGCAACCCCGACTCCTGCGGTACCCTAAGATCCAACTCTTTCCTCTTGGCGTGATGTCTTCAGGTTGCTTGACCCCAAAACGCCTCCGGGTTTCTCCCATATGGCATCTTGGTTCGCTGGAACCTCATCGCATTCGAATGCCCTGGAGGATGCGCTATTGTCTGGCCTGGATGAACGCCTGCCACACGGCGGAACCCTGGACGCCGCCTACCCTGACCCTGAGGGGCAAGCCCTGCCTCTTGACGCGGAGGCGCTCCAGGGGTTCCCCGACCTCGGAACGCCTCCGGATATCTTCCCCGTAAGTGCGCCGAGTACCGCCGCTGCTTCCGTCCATGCATATTTCTCAATTCTCATGACTCATCTCCTTGTCTCGTGTGTGTTTACAGCAGGACTTGCAGTTCGGGTCGCAGGACATCTTCTTGGGGAGGGGTTTTAAAGCAGCAGCGAACGAGAAGAGGCTGGTTTTTCTCGTGATGTAGCATGTTTTGTACTGTATATCTGTGCATGAGCCGATGGATGTCCGAGAAAATTTTGCATATGATCCTGGAGCATGCCGATGAGTGTAGCTCGCTATGTTTACTATTTGTGGTAGTACCAGACAATTGTTTTCTTCAAATGTAGGAGCATCGCTCCCAATTGCATAGCCGTGAAACTGAGAAACAACAGTTTGTTCCTGAAAAGTGTTTGAAACTTATCAGTACAAAATAAACTTACATCTGATGTACAAGTCTTACAGATGACGTCTTGTTAGAGTATCTTCAACGGCAGCCCTATTTTAGGGCCTAGCCATTTTATACGGTTTTGAACCAAAAAAACACCCACCAACGGCTGCCCTTGTAGCATATTTTCGCAAAAAAGAAATTTGGGCAGCCTGACAGGGTAGGCTGCGTATTTTTGGTAGTCCGACCACATGTGTTTTCTGTTTAGTTATGTAGGTACGTTGCATGAGAACAATACGGATTTGAGGTTTCGCTTGATGATCCAATTGTGAAGAACAAATTTTATGTGTTGTCCGTCATTGTTTGTGCATGCGTCAGCGGCCCATGGGCATTTAGAGCCCTCGGTTTGCCACTTGTGGTTGTAATTACTCTACCCAGAGCATTTTTTATATAGCACAAAAATATCCTTGAACGCTTACTCTTCAACATCATAAAAACAAATGGAACATTAGCAATGCACCAGGGGACACACGTACTCCACTCAAGTTCTCACTCCTTTCCATGTTGTGGATCAACGCCGAGAACCCTTACACGCAGATAACAAATAGATAGGGGAAAGCAGCCCTTCCCTTCTCATTTTAGAATCGATGCTAGCCAATTTACTCGATTCAAACTCGAACCATAACTAATGGCCTAGGAATTAATCCTTTTTAGGGGTTTAGGAATTAATGCTAACGCCCGTGTAAGCGCCAGATTCTAAATGGCCTCACATAACATAATTTTTTCTTTAATAAAGACACTCAAATTGCGCCTTAAATCTGATTAATATCGAGGAAAACAAATGCTAGTATAATGGATAGACAACTGGACATTGAATGGTTGATACAAAAAATTATAAAAGCATACTAGTCTTCTTTTTTTCTCCGATTGAAAGTTGTTGCTATTTGTAAGCTGCGCTGGGATTTTCTCAAAGATGAGAGAATGATGCAATATAGTAGAGATAAGTATTTCCTCGCTTAAGAACCAAGGTTATCAATTCAGTAGAAGAACGACGTGAAACCTCGTTAACAGCACCTACACACAAAATAACAAATATTTGCACACAACGCGATCAAGTAGTTGTCAATCCCCTTCACATTTATTTGTAAGGATCAAATATGTTACTGATAGATAGATAAATAAAATATAAAATAAAATACGGTAAATAAATTGCAGTAATGTATTTTTGGATTTTATATATGATAAAAGTAGACCGGGGAGTCATAGTTTTCACTAGAGGCTTATCCCTCGAATAAAAAGCATACCGTGGGTAAACAAATTACCGTTGGGCAATTGATAGAAAAGTACATAGTTATGACGATATTCAAGGTTATGATCATGCATATAGGCATTATGTCCGAGACAAGTAGATCGACTCCTGCCTACATCTACTACTATTACTCCACTCATCGACCGCTATCTAGCATGCATCTAGTGAAGGAAATATGCCCTAGAGGCAATAATAAAGTTGTTATTTAATATTTCCTTATTCATGATTAAGGTGTATTATTCATGCTAGAATTATATTGATCGGAAACCTTAATACATGCATGTGTGAATACATAAACAAACACCATGTCCCTAGTGAGCCTCTACTAGACTAGCTTGTTGATCAAAGATGGTTAAGGTTTCCTAACCATGGACATGAGTTGTCATTTATCAACGGGATCACATCATTAGGGGAATGATGTGATGGACAAGACCCATCCGTTAGCTTAGCATAATGATCGTTCAGTTTTATTGCTATTGCTTTCTTCATGTCAAATACATACTCCTTCGACCATTAGATTATGCAACTCCCGGATGCCGGAGGAATGACTTGTGTCCTATGAAGCGTAAAAACATAACTGGGTGATTATAAAGATGCTCTATAGGTATCTCCGAAGGTGTTTGTTGAGTTGGCATAGATCGAGATTAGGATTTGTCACTTCGAGTATCGGAGAGGTATCTCTAGGCCCTCTCGGTAATACACATCATAAGCTTGCAAGAAAACGACTAAGGAGTTAGTCACGAGGTGATGTATTACGGAACGAGTAAAGAGACTTGTTGGTAACGAGATTGAACTAGGTACGAAGATACCGACGATCGAATCTCGGGCAAGTACCATACCGATGGACAAAGGGAATGTGTGTTGTCATAACTGTTCGACCGATAAAGATCTTCGTAGAATATGTAGGAGCCAATATGGGCATCCGTGTCCCGCTTATTGGTTATTGACCGAGAGGTGTCTCGGCCATGTCTACATAGTTCTTGAACTCTGGGTCCGCACGCTTAACGCTCGGCGATGATATAATATTATATGAGTTATGTGATTTGGTGACCGAATGTTGTTCGGAGTCCCGGATGAGATCACGGACATGACGAGGAGTCTCGAAATGGTCGATAGGTAAGGATTGATATATAGGACGATAGTATTCGGACACCGGAAGTGTTTCGGGGGGTACCGGGTACTTATCGGGTCACCGGAAGGGGTTCCGGACACCCCCGACAAAAGATATGGGCCAAGAGGGGAAACGCACTAGCCACAAGGGGCTGGTGCTCCCCCCATATGGGCCGGCCAAGGAGGAGAAGGAAAGAGGGGAAGGGAAAGAGAGGAATAAGATTCCCCATTCCCCCTTCCTTCCCTCTCCCCCTCTGTTTCCTTCCCCCGCCGATATATATGGCAGGGGGCACGCGGCTTGGGAGGAGCCCAAGTAGGATTCGGTCCTACTTGGGGTGCCTCCTGGTCTCTCCCCTCCCCCTCCCACCTATATATATGTGGGGGCACCTAGCACACCCCAGACAATTGTTTAGCCGTGTGTGGCGCCTTCCACCGCTTACATCCCCGGTCATATATTCCTAGTGCTTAGGCGAAGCCCTCATGAGGATCACTTCGCCATCACCATCACCATGCTGTCATGCTGACGAAACTCATCTACTACCTCGACGTCTTGCTGGATCAAGAAGGCGAGGGACGTCACTGAGCTGAATGTGTGCAGAACGCGGAGGTGCCATGCTGCTCGGTACTTGATCGGTCAAGCGCCGAGGAAGTTCGACTACATCAACCTTGTTGAGAACGCTTCCACTTACGGTCTACGAAGGTACGAGACACACTCTCCCACTCGCTGCTGCTATGCATCTCCATGGATGTATCATTGCATGTGCATAGAATATTTTTTTCTGCTTTTCCATGTAACGATTCCCAACAAAGGGCATCATGAGCCGTGTCTATGCGTAGATGATATGCACGTAGTAGAACACAAAGAGTTGTGGGCGGTGATAGTCATACCGCTTACCACCAACATCTTATTTTGATTCGCGGTATTGTGGGATGAAGCGTCCGGACCAACCTTACATGTCCACGCACATGAGACCGTTCCACCAAGTAACATGCAACTAGTTTTGCATAAAGGTGGCTGGCAAGGTGTCTGCTTTCTCCTACTTTAGTTGAATCAAATTTGATCAAGGCCGCTCCTTGAAGAAGTTTAAAACAGCAAACTTAACGAAACACCATTGTGGTTTTACGCCAGACGTAAGAACGGTTCTTGCTATAGAAGCCCGTAGCAGCCATCGTAAAACTTGCAACAACAAAGTAGAGGACGCCTAACTTGTTTTTATGCGGGCATGTTGTGATGTGATATGGTCAAGACATGATGCGATAAACATTATTGTATGAGATGATCATGTTTTGTAAGATATCTGACAACCGGCAGGAGCCTTATGGTTGTCTCTTTATTGTATGAAATGCAAACGCCATGTAATTGCTTTACTTTATCACTATGCATTAGCGAGAGTTGTAGAAGCAATAGTTGGCAAGATGACCACGATGCTAGAGATCAAGGTGTCGAGCCGGTGATTTATGGAGATCATGACGATGCGTTGAGATGGAGATCAAAAGAACAAGATGATGATGGCCATATCATGTCACGTATTTTGATTGCATGTGATGTTTATCCTTTATGCATCTTATTTTGCTTAGAACGGCGGTAGCATTATAAGATGATCCCTTCAGCAAATTTCAAGGTAAAAGTGTTCTCCCTGAGTATGCACTATTGCTACAGTTCATCGTATTGAGACACCACGTGATGATCGGGTGTGATAGACTCTACGTTCACATACAACGGGTGCAAGACAGTTTTGCACATGCAGAACACTTGGCGTAAACTTGACGAGCCTAGCATGTACAAACATGGCCTCGAACACTAGAGACCGAAAGGTAGAACGTGAATCATATAGTAGATATGATCAACATAGACATGTTCACCATTGATGACTACCCCATCTCACGTGATGATCGAACATGGATTAGTTTATTTGGATCACATATCATTTAGATGACTTGAGGGATGTCTCTAAGTGGGAGTTATTAAGTAATTTGATTAATTGAACTTAATTTATCATGAACTTTGTCCCGATAGTATTTGCATATCTATGTTGTAGATCAATGGCATGTGCTACCGCCTCTGAATTTTAATGCGCTCCTAGAGAAAGCTAAGTTGAAAGATGATGGTAGCAACTACAATGCATCGGGTCCATAACTTGAGGATTATCCTCATTGTTGCACGTAACAATTATGTCCTTAATGCACCGCTTAGGTGAAAGGCTTATCGCAGGAGCAGATGTCGATGTTTTGAACGTCCGGCAAGGTCGATCTCATAACTACTCGACAGTTCAATGTGCCTTGCTTTACGGCTTAGAATCGACTTCAAAGACGCTTTTGAACATCATGGAGCATATGAGATGTTCCAAGAGTTGAAGTTAATATTTCAAGTAAATGCTTGAGTTGAAAGATATGAAGTCTCCAACAAGTTCTATAGTCGAAGATGGAGGAGAACATTTTGTCGCTGAACACATACTCAAAATGTCCTGTATCATAATCACTTGACTTAGCTAGGAGTTAATCTTCCGTGATGATAGTGTTATTGACAGAGTTCCTCAATCACTGCCATCAAGCTACAAAGGCTTTGTGATGAACTATAATATGCAAGGAATGGATAAGACAATTCCCGAGCTCTTCGCTATCTCAAAGCTGCGGAACTAGAAATCAAGAAGGAGCATCACTGGTACAACGACGTGCTATACAAACGGTTTTTAACCCCTTTCCACGATGACATTTGGAACCGTCGCTATATGAGTGTGGGCGATAGGGGGGTCCTTCCCACATGACCCAGAAACCATCGGGGATAGGCCCTCCTGGCTCACCGGTCAGCAAAATGAGCTCGTAGCGATCTCAAGGGCATCAAACCCAATTGTTTCCGTCAGATGTACATCCCACATGGTGAATCCTAGAAAATCATTTTCGTCAGATGTATATCACACACAGTTTTTTGTGTGGAATCGTTTGTGCTAGGTGGCCTAATGCAAACAGTTCTCGGTCGGAAGCGGTGTTTGATTGTTAGTTGATCGAACACGCCTACTTTCTTGAAACCGCGGGTTGTTTGAGTTCATCGCCCATGGTGTTGTCTGAATAAATGTCTGCAATAGAAAACCCCAATAAGCAGGGTAATTAGCCTATTACTGATAATCCATGTACTAATCAAATTGATATTTCTTATAAAACACACCAGATATTTCATATCCGTATAAGAGCAACCAGGATTTCATAATCGAATTACATGAGATACCTTCGGCACTCAGTTACGCCATTACCCAACAGCACCAAGTTTCACATGCAACATCAAAAACCTTTGGAAAGTAGCATCATACATGGTAAATAGACACATGAATCTCATCTAGGAAACTGCAGAAGCGGAAGGCAAATATTGAGCCTTCAGTGATGTTGAATGTCCTTGCAACTTTAGGCCGCTGGTTATGGATAATTGCCCGCCTAACCTTCGGCCCTCTTCAAAGAAGACTTCAATATTGTACCGTGGTTGTTGAATGAATACCTTCCTCACCTCTCGACCATGAAGTTGGTTTGAGAGGTAATCATCGGTGAACTGCTTTGAAAAGTACCGAAAACAAAGATATGCATAAATCGCTGTTATAATTTTTGAAATGGTGCAAGGGGTAAAAACAAGGTAAAAGAGTAAGTACCATCCTATAGTTTCGGAGCTTCCCTCAAGAAGGCTTGTGGTTCCGAGAGGGAACGTGTCACCTCCGTGTTTGAAATGACATACGTACACTGCCTTCTCCTCCTTTAATTTTTTACACAGTGATGATTAGACCAAATAGAAGCATCGTAAAATTTTGGAATTATTTCGGTTCGCTTTGGTGTTTTTCATACATTAATTGAGTTTCTGGGAATTTAATATGCATAATTCATATTTGAACTACAAGCACATGCTCCAGTGCACCAAAGTTGGTTGAAAAATCACATGTGTGTCCTTGGGTGAATTTCTAGGTCCCATGCAAGAAATGGGAAAAAAAATTCAAACATCTGGGCATCGTGGCTCGACCGGAAAGATTGAGAAACTTGGTTTTTAATTCCTCAGAATCCAAAATGCTACCGAAAATCATGAAACTTGGCACGGTGTCATGACATGGCACCAACATGCTACGGTAAGTTTTTCGTCAATTGGGAGAAGCTTTGTGTAAGCTTCTTACAAACCGGAGCTTCTCTCAAGAAGGCTCGTGGTTCCAAGAGGGAACGTGTCACCTTTGTGTGTGAAAAAACATTCGTACACCGCCTTCTCCCGCCTTAATTTTTTCCCACGGGCAAATTAGAACAAATAGAAGTATCGTACAAATTTTGGAATTATTCCGGTTCGCTTGGCCTTTTTATACATTAATTGAGTTTCTGGGCATTTAATGTGCATAATTTAAATTTGAAGTACAAGCACATGCTCTAGTGCACCAAAGTTGGTTGAAAAATCACATGTGTGTCCTTGGGTGAATTTCTAGGTCCCATGCAAGAAATGGTAATGAAATTCAAACATCTGGGCATCGTGGCTCGGCCGGAAAGATTGAGAAACTTGGTTTTTTAATTCCTGTAAATCCAAAACACGCCTGAAAATCATGAAAATTGGCATGGTGTCATGACATGGCACCAACATGCTACGGTAAATTTTTTGGCCGAATTGGGACAAGCTTTGGTGTAAGCTTCTTGCAAACCGGAGCATCCCTCATGAACGCTCGTGGTTCCGAGAGGGAACGTATCACCTCCGTGTGTGAAACGGCATAACGCACACTACCTTTCTCCCGCCTTTAATTTTTTTACATGCATGCATTAGACCAATTAGAAGTATCGTACAAATTCTGGAATTATTCTCGGTTCTGCTTTGGCCTTTTTTATACAGAATTGAGTTTCTAGGCATTTAATGTGCATAATTCAAATTTCAACTACAAGCACATGCTCCAAAGGCACCAAAGTTGGTGGAAAAATCACATATGTGTCCTTGGGTGAATTTGTAGGTCCCATGCAAGAAAATGGAATGAAATTCAAACATCCTGGGCATCATGGCTCGACCGAAAGATTGAGAAACTTGGTTTTTAATTCGTAAATCCAGAACATGCCTGAAAAACATGAAACTTGGCATGGTGTCATGACATGGCACCAACATGCTGCGGTAAATTTTTTGGCCGAATTGGGACAAGCTTTGGTGTAAGCTTCTTGCAAATCGGAGCTTCTCTCAAGAAGGCTCGTGGTTCCGAAAGGGAATATGTCACCTCCGTGTGCGAAATTACATACGTACATTGCCTTCTCCCGCCTTAATTTTTTTACACAGGCAGATTAGACCAAATAGAAGTATCATGCTAAATTTTGGAATTATTCCTGGTTCGTTTGGCCTTTTATATATATTAATTGAGTTTCTGGGCATTTAATGTGCATAATTCAGATTTGAACTACAAGCACATGCTCCAAAGACACCAAAGTTGGTTGAAAAATCACATATGTGTCCTTGGATGAATTTATAGGTCCCATGCAAGAATGAGAATGAAATTCAAACATCGTATGCTGTGGCTCGCCGTAAAGATTGAGAAACTTGGTTTTTAATTCCTGTAAATCAAACACCCTCGAAAAATCAGGAAACTTGGCATGGTGTCATGACATGGCACCAACATGATGTGGTAATTTTTCTGTCCGACGGCGGCTACGCACGATTAACAATCAACAAAGTCATTTTGAAACAAGTATTGTCACGCTACAAATCGGAAACACAAGTATTATTGAAAACGTATGCTTCTACTTACTAATTACGTGACGCCACGCTGGCCCCTTTTTTATTGGCTAGGAGGTGTCGTAAGGGTAGCTATTTGAGTCGGGAGGCGTGCGATCATACCCCTGCGCGTGCTCATCGGGAGAAGAGCCCTTTGACCTCTACCCGCCGCGCACCTCCCTCCCAACATCTCCATTAATGGCGCCAGAGCCCCTGTTCTACGGCGTGGCTATATGTCTCACTGGACTGAGATTTAAGAGAGAAAAATGAAAATCTGAAAAGAAAGTTTTGCACGGATCTTGATGTAAGATCCGACGGACCTATATAGCATCGATCGCAACTTATAGCAAGCATGATGAATATAAGGACGATGACAAAGGATAATAATTGTCTTACATATTTAGGAACATAATTAAAAAAGCCACATGTGACAACGCCTCAAATACACAAGGGCAAAAGAAGAAGGAAGAGAACGATCCGCCTCGCTGATCTCTACTTTCTTGATGCGTTGCTGCAGTCATGGAACTAGTCTCCGTGGCGAGCGGGCGATGAGATATTTATTGTTCTCAAGATGCTGCTTGAGAGCATCCACGGATTCCTTCACCAGCCTTCTACGCCGATGCGCGCAGATGGCATTCTCGCCCATAAGTTTCTCGACGATGATGCCGGGTCCTCTTCAACAAGGCAGTGGTCTCTCCTCGCTGCTCGCACTTCCGACGCATCTTCGCCTCAGAGGTCAAGGCCGTCAGAGCTTCGCATTGCTCTCATTTAGTTGCCGGATGACGCCGGTAGCGTGTTCAAAAGAGGCTTTCGTGTCGTCCTGCAACCTCGCCCAGCCGGAGATCTGATCCATCTGGCTATGGACGATCGCATACATGTGCTTGTAAGAGTCCACGCTGTTCATGAGACATTTTCCCAAAGCCGCCGCGCATGGGAGGACATCTATATCGCATTTCGCGGCGCCAAGGGACATCTCTTCTCGCTACGGCGCCGGACGCATTCAGTTCATCGTGACGACGGCACGGCAGGACCTCCATGTCGCTACGGGCGCGCCAAGGGACCTCTCAGGTTGCTTTCGATCACAAGGCGAGACATCTCTCTCGTGGCTTCCGCCCATGCTCACATCTCCTCGTGGCAATCTTCGACCTGTAACTCACGCCGCCATGGCGTATTTAAGGGAACAATGATGAATGACTTGTTTGTTTTTGTGGATGAGGAGTTGAGGAGGAATGTGCAGTCATCTTGGAGTAGTAGTATTTATAAACGAGTACTAATACGCTCCTAAGTGTGAAACCGTTTAGGTTCTGATCGGTGTGAACGAGTTTGCAATTAAATATAACGTGGCAGTAATTTGGAATGTGACGGGACGCATGCTCAAAATTTATTGACGGTTATAAGTGCGGCACTATTCCCTAAGGCGAACGTGGCACGCCTTCTCGTCACAGACGGGCGCTTTGCACCATAGGGTGCAAAGGTAATAGGCAATGTCAAGACATGTCTTGTTCCAACAACCGTAGCGCCATATTACCATCACGCACACTTATTTTAATTAGAATGTGTGTGCCCATCTAAAACACACACACAAAGGATCTATCTAACTGCTTCGCTTGTTGTGGCTAATCGCAAATAGTTCATCTGCGGTGAAGTCTATGCCATCAATCGCGACACTTTGATGTGGCTGGCCCGCTTCGTTATGTTGCCTAATCACAAACAGCTAATCTTTCCAAGCGTATGCCCTCAATCACACACACCTTTATCTAGCTGCCCGTTTCTATTGTTCCTCCTCATCACAAAAAATTCATCCGAGTGAACTGTATGTTGTATATGCACACGCCTTCATCTGGCTGCCCATTTCTTTTGTTCCGCCTCATCGCAAACAGTTCATTGAACTCAACCATATGCCCTGCATCGCACACACAATTAAAATCAGAACCGTGTTTGATGCATCTAGCATCGCAAACGTTTTGCACCTTTTTTGACAGTTCTTTTACACCACTGTTTGCGATTATTGCATCGCGCATATTTCGTGGAAGGGTCTCCGATCGTAGTGTCGCTGTTAGCAGCAACCTGCAGAGTGCATCAAGTGTTGATGGTTAACAAGACCACTAATTTCAAGAAAAAGGGCAAGGGAAAGAAGGGGAACTTCAAGAAAAATGGCAAGCAAGTTGCCACTCCTGGGAAGAAGCCCAAATCTGGACCCAACCTGAAACTGAGTGCTTCTACTGCAAAGGGACTGGTCACTGGAAGCGAAATTGCCCCAAGTATTTGGTGAATACGAAGGATGGCAAAGTGAACAAAGGTATATTTGATATACATGTTATTGATGTGTACCTTACTAATGCTCGTAGTAGCGCCTGGGTATTTGATACTGTTTCGGTTGCTCATATTTGTAACTCAAGGTGGGCTACGTAATTAAAAGAAGATCGGCTAAGGACGAGGTGACGATGCACGCCAGAATGGTTCCAAGATCGATGTGATCGCTGGCCGCACGCTTACCTCTACATCTACATTCGGGATTAGTTTTAGACCTGAATAATTGTTATTTGGTGCCATCATGAGCATGAACATTATATCTCAGATCTTGTTTAGTGCGAGATGGTTATTCATTTAAATCGTGAGAATAATGGTTGTTCTATTTATATGAGTAATATCTTTATGGTCATGCACCCTTGAAGAGTGGTCTATTTTTGTTAAATCTTGATTGTGGTGATACACATATTCATAATATTGATGTCAAAAGATGCAAAGTTGATAGTGATAGTGCAACATATTTGTGCTAACGCCGCTTAGGTCATATTGGTGTAAAGTGCATGAAGAAACTCCATGTAGATGGGCTTTTGGAATCACTTGATTATGAATAATTTGATACTTGCGAACCATGCCTCATGGGCAAGATGACTAAAACTCCATTCTCTAGAACAATGGAGCAAGCTAATAACTTCTTGGAAATAATACATACCGATGTATGCGGTCTGATGAGTGTTGAGGCGGGTATCGTTATTTTTTGACCTTCACAGATGATTTAAGCAGATATGGGTACATCTACTTAATGAAACACAAGTCTGAAATATTTGAAAAGCTCGAAGAATTTCAGAGTTTCTACGATCTGATCGTGGAGGGGAATATTTGAGTTACGAGTTTGGCCTTTATTTAAAACAATGTGGAATAGTTTCACAACTCATGCCACCGAACACCACAACAGAATGGTGTGTCCGGATGTCGTAACCGTACTTTAATAGATATATATGGTGCAATCTATGATGTCTCTTACCAATTTACCGCTATAATTTTGGGGTTATGCATTAGAGACAGCTGCATTCACGTTAAATACGGCACCGTCCAAATCCGCTGGAGATGACACCGTATGAACTATGGTTTGGCAAGAAACCTAAGTCAGCCGCTTTCTTAAAGTTTGGGGTTGTGACACTTATGTCAAAAGGCTTTAGCCTGATAAGCCCGAACCCAAATCGGAGAAGTGCGTCTTCATAGGATGCCCTAAAGAAACAATTGGGTACACCTTCTACCACAGATTCAAAGGCAAGATCTTTGTTGCCAAGAATGGAAACTTTCTAGAGAAGGAGTTTCTGTCGAAAGAAGTGAGTGGGATGAAAGTAGAACTTGATGAGTTAACTGTACCTTTTATTGAATTGGAAAGTAGCTCATCATAGAAAATCATTCCCGTGATGCCTACACCAACTAGAGAGGAAGCTAATGATAATGATCATGAAACTTCAGACCAAGTTACTACCAAACCTCGTAGGTCAACCAAAGCACGTTTCGCACTAGAGTGGTATGGTAATCCTGTTCTAGAAGTCATGTTACTAGACCATGACGAACCTACGACTTATGAAAAAGCAATGATGAGCCCGGATTCTGATAAATGGCTTGAGGACATGAAATATGAGATAGGATCCATGTATGAGAACAAAGTATGGACTTTGGTGGACTTGCCTGATGATCGGCGAGCCATAGAGAATAAATGGATCTTCAAGAAGAAGACTCACGCTAATGGTAATGTTACTGTCTAGACTTGTTGCAGAAGGTTTTCGACAAGTTCAAGGAGTTGACTACGATGAGACTTTCTCACCCATAGCGATGCTTAAGTCTCCGTCTCAATCATGTTAGCAATTGCAGCATTTCATGATTATGAAATCGCAAATGGACGCCAAAACCGCATTCATTAATGGATTTCTTAAAGAAGAGTTGTATATGATGCAACCGTAAGGTTTTGTCGAATTCTAAAGGTGCTAACAAAGTGTGCAAGCTCCAAATGATCCATCTATGGACCGTGCAAGCATCTCGAGTTGAATATACGCTTTGATGGGGTGATCAAAGCATATGGTTTTATACAGACTTTCAGAGAAGCCTGTATTTACAAGAAAGTGAGTGGGAGCTCTGTAGCATTTCTGATATTATATGTGGATGAAATATTGTTGATTGGAAAATGATATAGAATCTCTTGATAGCATAAAAGGATACTTGAATAAAAGTTTTTCAATGAAAGACCTCGTGAAGTCGCTTATATATTGGGAATCAAGATCTATAGAGATAGATCAAGACGCTTTAATTGGACTTTCACAAAGCACATACCTTGATAAAGTTTTGAAAAGTTCAAAATGGATCACCAAAGAAAGGGTTCTTGCCTGTGTTACAAGGTGTGAAGTTGAGTCGCTCAATGCCCGACCACCGCAGTAAGATAGATAGAAAATGAAAGTCATTCCCTATGCCTCACCCATAGGTTCTATCATGTATGCTATGCTATGTACCGCACTCTAATTTGTGCCTTGCTATAAGTTTAGCAGGAGGTACCAAAGTAATCCAGAGTGGATCATCGGACAGCGATTGAGAACATCCTCAAGCACCGAAAAGGACTAAGGATATGTTTCTCGTTTATGGAGGTGACAAAGAGCTCATCATAAATGTTTCTATTGATGCTAGATTTGATAATGATCCAGATGACTCTCACAAACCGGATACATATTTATATTGATTGGTGGAGTTGTCAGTTGGTGCAGTTCCAAGCAGAGCGTCGTATGGATCTACATGTGAAGCGGAGTACATAGCTGCTTCGAAGCAAAGAAATGAAGGAGTCTCGATGAAGGAGTTCATATCCCATCTAGGTGTAATACCTAGTGCCGGGTCCAACGAAAATATTTTGTGACAATAATGGAGCAATTGCCTTAGCGAAGGATCCAGATTTCACAAAAGAACCAAACACATCAAGAGATGCTTCAACTCCATCTGTGATCAAGTCAAGGAGGGAGACATAGAGATTTGCAAAATACATACGGATCTGAATGTTGCAGGCCCGTTGACTAAGCCTCTTCTATGAGCAAAACATGATCAACACCAAGACTCCATGGGTGTTAGAATCATTATAATGTAATCTAGATTATTGACTCTAGTGCAAGTGGGAGACTAAAAGGAAATATGCCCTAGAGGCAATAATAAAGTTGCTATTTTATATTTCCTTATTCATGATGAATTTTTATTTTCCATGCTAGAATTGTATCGACCGAAACCTTAATACATGTGTGAATACATAGACAAACACTGAGTCCCTAGTGAGCTTCTACTTGACTAGCTCGTTGATCAAAGATGGTTAAGGTTGCCTAACCATGGACATGAGTTTTCATTTGATAATAGGATCACATCATTAGGAGAATGATGTGATGGACATGACCCATCAGTTAGCTTAGCATATTGATCGTTCAGTTTTATTGCTATTTCTTTCTTCATGTCAAATACATATACCTGTGACTATGAGATTATGCAACTCCCGGATACAGGAGAAATTCCTTGAGTGATATCAAACGTCACAACATAATGATGTCTACTACACAACCTTCTTCTTGTAGACGTTGTTGGGCCTCCAAGTGCAGACGTTTGTAGGACAGTAGCAAATTTCCCTCAAGTGGATGACCCAAGGTTTATCAATCCGGGAGGCGAGGGTTGAAGATGGTCTCTCACAAACAACCCTCGCAACCAAATAACAAAGAGTCTCTTGTGTCCCCAACACACCCAATACAATGGTAAATTATATAGGTGCACTAGTTCGGTGAAGAGATGGTGATACAAGTGCAATATGGATGGTAGATATAGGTTTTTGTAATCTGAAATTATAAAAACAGCAAGGTAGCTAATAATAAAAGTGAGCACAAACGGTATTGCAATGGTAGGAAACAAGGCCTAGGGTTCATACTCTCACTAGTGCAAGTTCTCTCAACAATAATAACATAATTGGATCATATAACTATCCCTCAACATGCAACAAAGAGTCAGTCCAAAGTCACTAATAGCGGAGAACTAATAAAGAGATTATGGTAGGGTATGAAACCACCTCAAAGTTATCATTTCTGATCGATCTATTCAAGAGTCAGTAGTAAAATAACATGAAGCTATTCTTTCCGTTCAATCTATCATAGAGTTCGTACTAGAATAACACCTTAAGACATGAAAGTGCGTTATATCGACTAGAGGGGGGGTGAATAGGCGATTTTTATGAATTCTACACTGAGGAATTTGCGGGTGAGGAAATTCCTTAGCGAAGAACTACTTGCTGCGGAATAAGTACTCAAAAGTAAACATAGCAGAACACAAGCATGGTCATCATGATGAAATGAAGACAAGCACAGAGTACAGAAAGCGTAAACACAGGATAACACAGGATGAAGACAAATAGACTGAAGAAATTGGACTGAGGAAATTGAGAAAGTCTTCAGTCAAAGTCTTCAAACAAAGATATGAACATGTGCACAACACAGTTATGAGGAAATGGGAGAGTTGAGGAAATTGAACCAATAAGCTTGGTGAAGACAATGATTTGGTAGACCAGTTCCAAGTGTTGTCTCGGTTGTACGTCTGGTTGGAGCGGCTAGGTATTTAAACCTGAGGACACCAAATCCTGCATACACAGTCCTCATCAGAATCTCCTTGAGCTAAGGTCACACAGACCTCGCCCAATCACTTGTGGTAAGTCTTCAGGTGACTTCCAAACCTTCACAAACTCGGTCACTTGGCGATCCACAATTCCTCTTGGATGCTCTAGACCATGACGCCTAACCGTCTGGAAGAAGCACAGCTTCAAAGGTAACAAGCGCCGGATCCTCACTGGATCAATCTCTTCAAGGATGCTCAATCACTTTGGGTTTGTAGGTGTTTGGGTTTGGGTTTTCCTCACTGATGATTTTTGCTCAAAGTCTTCAGAGGATGGGATGCTCTCAAATGACAAGTGTCAGTTTCTCTCGGAGCAGCCAACTAGCTAGTGGTTGTGGGGGTGGCTCTTTATAGCCTAGGGAGCAGCCCGACATGATAAGACATAAATGCCCTTCAATGATATGACCGTTAGGTGGGTAGATATTTTGGGGTAGTCAAGATAGCACAACAATGGTCGGAAATTTGAGTATCAAATTCCTCGTGGCTATCATGTTCCTCACCGTAGGCAATCCACATCGGCGAATTTTAACTCCTCGCCGTAATAAATTCTCAGGACCGTAAGAACTTCGCCTCTCACATCAAGAATATGACTGAATCAGTATGAGATTTCCAATGGCTTCACTCAAGGTATTGGTAGGTGTAGGATTTTGAGTTGAGCATCACATGGAAATTTTTCCTTAGTATTTCCTCTATCCCCTTTAACAAAGACGGTGTTTCCTCGTGACTCAAGAAAGATAAAATGAAACTACGAAACAAAAGTCTTCACGCTTCATGTTCCTCAAATGAATACCAAGTCTTCAAGGTCACACCAATTTCTTCACTTTCAAAGTCTTCGTAAAGTCTTCAGAATCCAAAGTCTTCAAATAAGAACTTCATTTTTAGGGGTCGACTTTCTCTATAAATATCAAACTCCTCATAGACTTATAGACCTGTGTACACTCATAAACACATTAGTCCCTTAACCTATAAGTCTTCAATACACCAAAATCACTAAGGGCACTAGATGCACTTACAATCTCCCCTTTTGGTGATTGATGACAATATAGGTTAAGTTTTCATCGGGATAAAACATATGAAGTGTAAATACTGATATCGAGGAATTTGATTGCAAGATATAGAAGAACTCCCCTGAAGATGTGCATAGTGAGGAATTTGCTTTTGAAGCAATGCACAGTTGAAGAGTAGAATCATGGAGATCTCCCCCTATATCTTGTAATTCATACACGCAGTTGACATAATATGAAGAATTTGAAATGCATGATGAAATATGGTGACTGATGTAATTCAGCATGCGTGCATAAACACTAATGAGGAATAAGCATGTAGAAAAACTACAGCAAAAGTATCAGGCCACCATAGAGTTTAAGTTTACAAATCGATCCAAAGAAAGTCATTAGAAGAACGAGAGTTGTAACTTAGCAAAAAACGCCCATATAAATAGACCCGCTTGAAGACTAACTCAAATTTCTCCCCCTTTGTCATCGAATGACCAAAAGGATCGAAAATGAGGACTAATGCCCCTGAAGAATATCAAGATGATGAAGGAGCGCCAACGTTGTTGGGGTCGAGTGTTGATGACGGGCCTGCCGCAGTGTCGTCCAAGTCTTCATGCTCATCGGTGTCGCGCGATGAAGAATAGGAGCTGGCCACCAGGGAAGGAACCTTGAACTTCTTGTATTTCTTCGGTGGAGGAGCAGACCAATCAAAATCTTCCTTCAGACCCATTTTCTTCAGATCTTCTTCGCTATAAATGTGAGACAGAACAGCCCAGGTGCGGTTGAGGGTTTCATGAAGGTAGTAATGGTTTTTCTTCACTACATTGTGGGTAGCAGTCATGTTGTGAAGAATTGAACCAAACTGACGCTTGACCCATTTGTGATTGCGATCAACCTTCTGGTAAAGACTGAGGAGAAGCTCACGATCACCATCACCCCGAGCCAGGCTTTGAGGATTTGGCTTGGTTGCATTGGCAGCAGAGTCATGAGTGGCAGAGTCATCATTTGTGGAATAAGATGCAGCTTTGCGAAATTGACCATCCAATGGACGAGTGCCTTCATCAACAATAGCAGAAGCCTTCCCTTGTCATCAGCTGAGGAAAATGTCCGTTTGAGGACTTCAATCAGGGGCAAGTAGCTGCAATGGTTCAAAGGTATCGCCTTTGTAGTTGAGTGAAGACCTTGCTCTGATGAATCTCATAATCCACGGAGCATAAGGCTTCAACTCAAATGGTGGCATTGCAACATTGGCCAGAGTCCTCATGAAGAAATCATGGAAGTTGACGGGAACGCCATGCATGATATCGAAAAGCAGATTCTTCATGATGCCAATGAATTCTTCTTCATTCGAGTCGTGGCCCTTGATAGGACTCAATGTCTTCGTCAGAATGCGATAGACAGTCCGAGGCACATATAACAATTCCTTCATGAGGAATGTTGTTCTTGGGGCCTGGCCTGGCTTCAATGGCTTCATCAGCACTTGCATATAGTGATCTATAAGCTCAGGCTCTTGGTACATGCAACGAGCAGCTTCAAGGGGAGGACTGAAAGGCAAAGCACGAAGCAATTCAGTAGCTGGTGCCTTATAGTGAGTATTTTCAGCCATCTAGTCCAGCACCCATGAATTCACATCTTCAGAGTCTCCGGTGATGTGCAGCGTTGCATAGAATTAAAGAATAAGTTCTCCATTCCAATCACATGTCAAGCAGAAATTTAATGTACCAAAGATCGTGAAGAACACCGAGGATCGGCATGAAGCACGCCGAGATTCCATATCCACGGAGGAATGTGCTCATGATCAAGACTTTGTCTTTGTTGAACAACACCGAGGAATAAAAATTTGCCCGGCCGGCAGTCCGTAAACGCCTCTTCCTAATGCGAGCAGGGTCATAGGGGTTGTAATCAAGGAAGAATACGTGTCGCCAAAGAAATCATCTGCTTTGAATTTTTGCTTCCTTGAGAATGGATCCTTTGGCTTGGGTTGAGGAGTGTCGGCCATTGCATCACAACCTTAGGAATCGCAATCTCGTGTTCTTCAAAGTTGAGGAATTTCGTTCCTCTTCGGCAAGGCCAGGTCTTCAATGAATCAAGAAATGCAGCAGTTTCTTCAGCACTAGTGGCTGGAATTTCTTCATGTACAGATGCAGTGGGTTGATTTTCTTCAGAGCCCATTTGAACAGTTTGTGCAGGGGACTGAGGGATTTGTTGCAATGGCGTGAACAGAGGGGAGTTGGGATGCTGACTATCCCAAAAATCATCATTCATCAATGAAGTAGTACTCACAATGTCCACGCTGTAATTTTGTTCATCCAATTCCTCAACGCCGGCCTCTTCAAAGAAGTTGAACCGAGGCATGGGCGAGGAAACAATTGGAGTTGAAGGGATTAAGGTCCGCTTCAATTTCTTCATCTCGCCTAAGGAAGCAAAGCAGAGGAATGTCTTCATCAGATCCGCCGGGGATCACATATTCTTCATCGAAGGGACGGTTTCTTTGATGGCATGCTGGAAACAGGAACAGCATCAATTAGATTTGCAAATGAGCTTGTCAATTTCTTCATCTTCTTCGGTGTTGAGGAATCTGATGAAGTTGATGCCTTCCTTTTCTTCACAGCTGCACGCTCTGCAGCCTTGGTTTTCTTCACATCTGATGCAGATGGAAGGATCGGAGTTGGAGTAGGCGCAGGAGGAGCAGAGGAATTTGGTTGAGTTTCTTCAGGCACGACTGATGCAGTTGCCCTAACTTCTTCATTTTCCTTAGGCGCACCACTAGTGGATGCCCTGGCAATTTCTTCAATATCGGAATGCGCCATCAGCCTCGAACTCACATTTTCTTCAAAGAGCCTGATTTTCATCAAGGTGTCGGGCGTTTCTTCCGTTGGTTGAGCAGATGCTTCGCTTGAGGAATTTCCGTCATGGCGGAGCTGCAACCTTTGAAGTGAATTTCTACCGCTTTACAAACCTGACCTTGGCTCCTTGCCAATCAAAGATAGTAAGCATTGAAGTCATCACCGAGGCCTTTGATTTCAGCCCGATCTTCACTAGTTCTTCAGCTTGTCATAGAGACAACGCTTTTCTTTAGGAAGCATCCTTCCTGCATCGAGATTTCTTCAGCTGCCTTGCCTTCTCAAATTTCCATTTCTCTTCTTAATGAAGGCAACAAACATGACTTTGACCTGGTGTGAGGTTTATCTCGTGCAAAGGTGTGTTGGGATCCTTGTGCCGTAGATCGATGAAGTCTAGGATCAGCTTCGGATCCAAAGCAAAGGCACATTGCTTCCTTTGGCACTAGCGGCCTTGACTTGTCTCTGCCTCTCGATGATTTCAGCAAGTTCTTCATCATCAGCCTCATCATCATCAGAGGGCACTTGGAAAGCAGCCTGCTTCTTGTGAGGACTTGGTCGAGGACCTCGTCCAGCAGTGGTCTTCTTCTTCAGCAGAGAGGGGCCAGCTGAGGAACTTGCAGAGGCTCCTGAGGCAATAGATATGCCTGTGGTCCTTTGGCACGTGGCGATATGCACTGGTGCAAAGGATTTGGTCGGAGCAGCCGAAGACTTTGGCGGAGGAGCTGAGGACTTTGGAGGAGCAGGAGCATTTTGACGATTTGGACATGAGGGCTTTGAGGAATCTGGCCGTGAGGGCATTGCTGAGGAATTTGGCCGTGAGGGCATTGAAGGTGAAACACTTGGCTTATGCGCAGGCTTCTTTGCCATGGCCTTCTTAGGCTTGACAGCAGAGGCCTCAAGAGAGGGCAAAGCAGCAGCAGAGTCCTCACCGAATTTCCTCACCGCATCTTTTGCCTGCTTGGCCAATCTTGGCCCGGGCGCTTTGGCCCATTCTTCAGATAGTCCTCACCGCGCTTGAGGCCGGTGGGATCAGCCACTTGGCCAAAGCCAATGGAGGTCTTGAGCATGGAGGGGTAACAACGAATTTCTTCATGTACTTTGGAGTAACATATATGTACTCCCTCCACTCTCTTGCCCATCTCCTCTCAATCTTTTGAATGCGCACCTTGCGCTGATTTTTATCTTCCTCAGGGGGTGTGCAGACTCCAAAGATAGATGTCCTCGTGGATTTCAAAAGCAAAGGTTGACCTCAGGCCTCTTTCCTCCTTTCTGTGGTTTCTTTCCATCAGCCATTTTCTTTAGATGAGGAATTTGAACGATGGAATTTTCTGAAGATGTATGCAACTTTTCTTCAAGGAACGCTGCAAATGAGTTAAGTTGATGAGAACCTAGTGATTCAGCAGCGGACATGACTACCTATGAACAGAGTATAGTTGCAAGGAATTTGGAGAGGTCATATGCATTCTCAGAAGGTTTTGTAAAAAGAACAAAGTTGAGGATTTTGACCAGATGAGTCTTGAAGAATTTCACTAAGGTTCTTTGTCTTAGGTTCCAGAGTTGTAATGGATCGTAAATCCACACAATTGAGGAATCTTGAAGAAAAATATAGCTTAGAGAAATGAAACAAGAGCAGGTGACATGTGAGGTGTTTTAGTGTGTGAGAATCAAGAATAAACACCTTGAAGATTTTGTAGAAATCATTTGAATCAAAGAGGGCAGTAAAAGTAACTTTAATTACCTCGACGAAGAACACGGCGAACTGGGAAGTGGAGATGTGAAGTTCGTCACAGATCTTCCACACCCTAACTCGGCAGAGGAAGACAGCTACGGCGGCGGCGGAGTGAAGAAATCCGCGGCCGGCGCGAGTATGGCGGCGACGAGGTCGAGGCAGTGAAGCTCTTCCTCACCGGCGACGATGAAGTAGCGGTGGCGCTAGGGTTTGAGAAGCTCGAGCGGGAGTGAGATCAAGCGGAGTAAAGGAGAAGTGAGGAAGGGAAGGTGTATTTATAGCCACGGTGAAAAATTGTTCGCCCGAAGAAATTGGACTTAACGTGTTCTCGATCCTTCTCACTCGCTGACGGTGTCACCCATGTATCGAGAAGTGGAGATCGTGTGAGATCGTGGGTGAATAGATAAGTGTTTTCGTGGATGCGGAATAGTTTGAGCGGCAAAACCAAAAATTTTGGATAAGATAAGTTTTAACGCTATGCTCACAAATTCTTCAAATTGACAAGGACACGGTGAAGATTTTGAACGAGTTTCAAATAGAACACACATGAAGAATTTGTGAATAGATTGGGTTGAGTTTAGCATAGAGGGGGAAGGGTCTGATCACATTCACTTAGCAGAAAAAGCAACTTGAAGAAATAGCAATAAGTGAATGATGTTGAGGACATAAACTCATATATATATAGCCAATGAAGAAAACCGACGGAAAAGGTGAAGACAATGCAAAGTTGAAGAAAATGAACAACTGAGGAATTTTAAAACTGAGGAAAAACTCAAATTGAAGATTTTCAACTTTGGTGGTGGCGTGACCCACCGTGATAAGAATGATGATTTCAGACACCGCGCATAATTGTCATAGGGTTCTCACAATCAAATTCTTCGTTAATTTCTTCACACTTAGAGTGTTATTCTTCATTGATTGAAGAAAACGCTTTCTTCGTGTGTTGCACATCTAAGTCATCAATTTTGCATAAGTGTTAGGATGAGTGTCCTTTTCAAAGAACATTTGAAGATTCTAAGATATTTAGCTCACACCGTAACTTGCTAAATCTCTTCTCATCCAAGGGCTTTGTGAAGATATCGGCTAGCTGTTCTTCAGTCTTCACATGCTCAATAGAAATGTCACCCTTCAACACATGATCACGAAGAAAATGATGACGAATCTAAATGTGCTTTGTCTTCGAGTGCTGAACTGGGTTGTGAGCAATCTTGATGGCACTCTCATTGTCACAGAAGAGAGGCACATTCTTCACGTTGACATTGTAGTCCTTGAGAGTTTGTTTCATCCATAGCAATTGAGCACAGCAAGAACCAGCAGCATGTACTCAGCTTCAAAGAAGAGATGCGATACGAAGTTCGCTTTCTTCGAGGACCAATGCACTAAAGATCGCCCGAGGTAATGACATGTACCAGATGTTGACTTGCGGTCCACACGATCACCAAAGCATAGTAAGAGTCTGAATATCCAATGAGATCAAAAAGCCGAGCCCTTGGGGTACCATAATCCGAAAAGTTGGTGTGTGAGCTAGATATCAAGAATATGCTTCAAATTTTATGGTGTGATTCCTTCGTGTAGCTTGGAAATCGGGCACACATGCAAACACTAAGCATTATATCTGGCCTAGATGCACATAAGTACAATAAAGAACCAATCATGGAGCGTATACCTTATGATAGAAGTCAATACCATTTTCATCAAAGGCACGATGGACATTTGTGGGCATAGGAATTTTGACGCCTTTGCAATCTTGCATGCCGAATTTCCTCAGTACATCCTTGAGGTATTTCTCCTGAGATATGAATATGCCACTGCGTTGTTGACGAATTTGAAGACCTAAGAAGAATTTCAATTCTCCCATCATAGACATTAGATATTCTTCACTCATCATATAGGCAAATTCATCACTGTAACGTTTGTCAGTATAGCCAAAGATAATATCATCAACATAGATTTGGCACACAAACAGTTCACCATCATAAGATTTAGTGAAAAGAGTAGGGTCGAGTGAACCGGGTTTGAAGCCTTTCTTCATGAGGAATTCCTTCAAAGTGTCATACCACGCCCGAGAGGCCTGCTTGAGGCCATAGAGGGCCTTATTGAGTCTGAAGACTTTGTCAGGATTCTTTGGATCTTCAAAACCTGGGGGTTGAGCAACATATACTTCTTCCTCAAGCTTACCATTGAGGAATGCACTTTTCACATCCATTTGATATAAAGTGATATCATGATGGTTAGCATAAGCAAGTAATATGCGAATAGCCTCAAGTCTAGCAACATGTGCAAAAGTTTCATCAAATCAATTCTTCAACTCGTGTGTAGCCTTTGAGCTACTAGTCGTGCCTTATTCCTCACCACAAGGCCATTTTCATCTTGCTTGTTGCGGTAGATCCACTTTGTGCCAATGATATTGTGCTTGCGAGGATCTCGACGCTTGACCAGTTCCCCATCGCTATCGAGCTTGAATTGATGTAATTCTTCTTGCATGGCCTGAATCCACTCAGGCTCCATAAATGCTTCATCTACCTTAGTGGGCTATGTGATAGAGACAAAAGCAAAGTTCCCACAAAAGTTAAACAAATGTGAAGCTCTTGAGCGTGTGAGAGGACCTGGAATGTTGATGTCAGCCGATGATTTTCTTAATCAGCACTTCGCTGGCAACGCGAGGATGAGCTGGTTGTCGCCGAGGAATTTGATCAAGATTTTCTTCAAAGACCATTTTCTTCAGCATTTTCTTCAGGTGCATTAGCTCGACGTTCTTCATGTTCTGGAATGAATTCTTTAGCAGATTCTTCGGTCGGAATGACATCCTAAGTAGCCTTGAACTTGATAGATTCCTCAGGTGCTGGTTCATCTATCACAGAAGGTAGGTGCCTCTTTACAGCCATTATTTTCATCAAATCAAGACATCTACAGCTTCAACAACCTTATGAAGAACGCTGTTGAAGACTCTCAGAGGTGTGCAGTCCTTTCCGTAACCAAGCATAAAACCTTCATGTGCTTTCTGCAAATTTTGAGTTGCGATGAGGATCTCTAATCCAAAGCATTTAGCAATCAAGACTTTGAAATAACTCACATTGGGTTTCTTGTCGCTGAGGATTTCATAGGTAGTCTTCTTGAAGAATTTGTGAAGATATACTGCTGATGATGTGGCACACAAGATCAATTGGCGCTAATCCTAAAACGCATTTATATGCTTTTTATTCATCAAGCATAGTGCAGCCATCTCAAAGAAGAGTCCTGTTCTTGCGCCCACGACGCCATTCTCGTTGAGGAGTATAAGGAGCAGATAACTCATGAGTAATACCAAGTTCATCAAGATAGTCATCAAGACCAGAATTCTTGAACTCAGTTCCATTGTCACTTCGATGTGCTTGATCTTCACACCAAAGTTGGTTGAAGCCCTCGAGGAAAATCGTTTGAAGACTTCCTGCACTTCATGTTTGTAAGTAACAATGTGTACCCACGTGTATCGAGAGTAATCATCAACAATAACAAAGCCATATTGAGATGCATCATTTGAAACTGCTGAATAATGTTTAGGACCGAAGAGATCCATATGAAGCAATTCAAATGGTCGAGTAGTGGTCATGATAGTCTTTGCTGGATGCTTAGCCTTTGTCATCTTCCCAGCTTTACAGGCTCCGCATAACTGATCCTTGAGGAATTTGACATTCTCAATGCCAATGACATGCTTCTTCTTCGCAAGTGTGTGCAAATTCCTCATGCCTGCATGACCAAGTCGTCGATGCCATAGCCAGCCTTCTGAAGCTTTTTGCAAGTAGGCACACGGCTGGTTGTGGTCCTCAGAGAGAAATCAACAATATACAAGTCTCCTCTCCTAAAGCCTTCAAGACTTTGGAGTTGTCACCCATGACCACAACACAACGATACTTGCCAAAGACAACAACCATATCAAGATAACAAAGCATCGAGATGCATATGAGGTTGTATCCTAAGGACTCGACAAGCATGACTTTGTCCACGTGTCAATCCTTTGAGATCGCAACCTTACCTAGACCCAATACCTGAATTTTGCCTTTGTCAGCGAAGATGATATGCTTCAGATGTGATGGAGATAAGGGAGCATCCATCAATAGATTCTTGTCACCAGTCATGTGATTTGTACATCCACTATCGAGGACCCACTCAGTGGCTTTGGGTTGATCATCCTGTAGATGAATTAGTGCAGCTTATGAACTCATATACTTCATCAGTGAAGAATATGGCATCACAATTCATCAGATCAATTTCATCAAGCAACAGAAAAGATAAACCAATATGAGGACGTGAGAAATGAAAGTTCATTTCTTCATGATTAGCTCAAGGCCCTTTCATGCACTTTCGTGTCTCCAAGAAATTCTTCAGACGCTTACGCACGCCCCGAGACCTGACCCTGCAGAAGAGATTAGTTCTTTTTATTCAGCACCCACATCTCAAGGGGTGGAAAAGAGTTCATCACTCATGTAGCTCCATACAAGAAAGGTGGCATAGAATCCAGCCCATTTCGTTTCACATAAGAGGAGTTAGGATTAGCATATGAATAAGCAGAGAAATTCTTTGAGGACTTATGAACATAATGGTTAGAAGAATAATGCTCATATTCATAGCCCTTAGCTCTTCCCTGCGAAACACAGTTGTTAGCACGCTGATATTCATATGAGGACATTGATCCTTTTGAGGAATTTGATTCACGTGAAGAATTTGGTCCGTATGAGGACTTGGATCCATATGAAGAATTTGGTCCATATGAAGAGTTTGATCTGGGGTTCCTATTCTTCACAGGTGGAGTCATGAGGACATTCACCTGAAGACTTTGAAGACACTTTTTGGGAACCCAGATTTTCTTCATAGGGGAACCATTCCTGCAGTTAGTACCAACATATCTAGCAAATATTTCATCATTCCGGTTTTTGAACAGTTTATATTTGAGTCAAATGACTCATCGTAAGAATGAGGAGATTCACATGTAAAGCCGTATGGATTAGATGGATTCATCGGAGGTCCCTTTGCAAAGCAACCCATGAGGTTTTGGGGTACCGCTTAGTCTTGCAATATGTACCATCAAGATTAAGTTTCCTCCCAAAGGCAATACCCTCTTTCCTAGGGTTCCCGTTGAGGATCTCGCTTTCTAAGCACATCACAAAGAGTCTGATGCCCTTTGAGGCTTTTTGTACATGCCTGTCATGTGCAATTCCTTCAACCCCTGCAACATCAAGGATACTAGCAATGTCCTCGATGAGGAATTAGTGATAGCAGAGACAGCTTGAAGAATTTGTAGCATTAGAAGCATTTGAACATTCTGTGTGAAGAATTAGCAGATTCACGCTCAATGCTTTTCAAACATGGAGGAACAAATTCTTTCCGAGAAGCGCTGATTGGTTGAGCAAGTAATGAATCGCGCTTCCTTCAAGATCTACATAACTCAATCGGACAATGCCAAGAACATCCTCAAGTACCAAAAGCACTAAGGATATGTTTCTCGCTTATGGAGGTGACAAAGAGCTCATCATAAATGTTTCGCTGATGCTAGATTTGACAATGATCCGGATGACTCTCACAAACCGGATACATATTTATATTGATTGGTGGAGTTGTTAGTTGGTGCAGTTCCAAGCAGAGTGTCGTGGCGCGATCTACATGTGAAGCGGAGTACATAGCTGCTTCGGAAGCAGCAAATGAAGGAGTCTGGATGAAGGAGTTCATATCCGGTCTAGGTGTAATACCTAGTGCACCGGGTCCAATGAAAATATTTTGTGACAATAATGGAGCAATTGCCTTAGCGAAGGAATCCAGATTTCACAAAAGAACCAAACACATCAAGAGACGCTTCAACTCCATCTGTGATCCAGTCAAGTAGGGAGACATAGAGATTTGCAAAATACATACGGATCTGAATGTTGCAGTCTGCTGACTAAGCCTCTTCTATGACCAAAACATGATCAACACCAAGACTCCATGGGTGATAGAATCATTACAATGTAATCCAGATTATTGACTCTAGTGCAAGTGGGAGACTGAAAGGAAATATGACCTAGAGGCAATAATAAAGTTGCTATTTTATATTTCCTTATTCATGATGAATTTTTATTTTTCATGCTAGAATTGTATTGACCGGAAACCTTAATACATGTGTGAATACATAGACAAACACTGAGTCCCTAGTGAGCCTCTACTTGACTAGCTCGTTGATCAAAGATGGTTAAGGTTGCCTAACCATGGACATGAGTTGTCATTTGATAATAGGATCACATCATTAGAAGAATGATGTGATGGACATGACCCATCAGTTAGCTTAGCATATTGATCGTTCAGTTTTATTGCTATTTCTTTCTTCATGTCAAATACATATACCTTTGACTATGAGATTATGCAACTCCTGGATACCGGAGAAATTCCTTGTGTGATATCAAACGTCACAACGTAATGATGTCTACTACACAACCTTCTTCTTGTAGACGTTGTTGGGCCTCCAAGTGCAGACGTTTGTAGGACAGTAGCAAATTTCCCTCAAGTGGATGACCCAAGGTTTATCAATCCATGGGAGGCGTAGGTTGAAGATGGTCTCTCACAAACAACCCTGCAACCAAATAACAAAGAGTCTCTTGTGTCCCCAACACACCCAATACAATGGTAAATTGTATAGGTGCACTAGTTCGTGAAGAGATGGTGATACGAGTGCAATATGGATGGTAGGTATAGGTTTTTGTAATCTGAAATTATAAAAACAGCAAGGTAGCTAATAATAAAAGTGAGCACAAACGGTATTGCAATGGTAGGAAACAAGGCCTAGGATTCATACTCTCACTAGTGCAAGTTCTCTCAACAATAATAACATAATTGGATCATATAACTATCCCTCAACATGCAACAAAGAGTCAGTCCAAAGTCACTAATAGCGGAGAACAAATAAATTGATTATGGTAGGGTACGAAACCACCTCAAAGTTATCCTTTCTGATCGATCTATTCAAGAGTCCATAGTAAAATAACACGAAGCTATTCTTTCCAGTCAATCTATCATAGAGTTCGTACTAGAATAACACCTTAAGACATGAAAGTGCATTATATCGACTAGAGGGGGGTGAATAGGCGATTTTATGAATTCTTCACCGAGGAATTTATTTGAGGAAATTCCTTAGCTAAGAACTACTTGCAGCGAATAAGTACTCAAAAGTAAACATAGCAGTAACACAAGCATGGTCATCATGATGAAATGAAGACAAGCACAGAGTACGTAAAGCGAAACACATGATAACACAGATGAAGACAAATAGATCAAGAAATTGACCGAGGAAATTGAGAAAGTCTTCACCAAAGTCTTCAAACAAAGATATGAACAGTGCACAACATACGCTTATGAGGAAATGGAAGAGTTGGAGGAAATAGAACCAAGAAGCTTGGTGAAGACAATGATTTGGTAGACCAGTTCCAACTGTTGTCTCAGCTTGTACGCCCTGTTGAGCGGCTAGGTATTTAAACCCGAGGACACACACACAGCCTCACTGTAATCTCCTTGAGCTAAGGTCGCATGCACCTTGCCCAATCACTCATGGTAAGTTTTCAGTGACTTCCAAACCTTCACAAACTCGGGCCACCAGCGATCCACAATTCCTCTTGGATGTTTCTAGACCATGACGCCTAACCGTCTGGAAGAAGCACAGTCTTCAAAGGTAACAAGCGCCGAATCCTCAAGCAGGATCAATCTCTTCACCATGCTCAATCACTTTGGGTTTGTAGGTGTTTGGGTTTGGGTTTTCCTCACTGATGATTTTAGCTCAAAGTCCTCTGAGGATGGGATGCTCTCAAATGACAAGTGTCAGCTTTCTTGGAGCAGCCAACCAGCTAGTGGTTGTGGGGTGGCTATTTATAGCCTAGGGAGCATCCCGACATGATAAGACATAAATGCCCTTCAATGATAATGACCGCTAGGTGGGTAGATATTTTGGGACAGCCAAGATAGCACAACAACGGGTCGGAAATTTGAGTATCAAATTCCTCGTGGCTATCATGATCCTCATCGTAGGCAATCCAAGACCGGCGAATTCCTAACTCCTCGGGCCGTAATAAATTCTCGTGAGACCTGAAGAACTTCGTCTCACTGAAGAATATGACTGAACTGTATGAGATTTCCATTGGCTTCACTCGAAGGTATTTGTAGGTGTACGATTTTGAGTTGAGCATCACATGGAAATTTTTCCTTGGTATTTCCTTGACCCCCTTTAACACTACGGTGTTTCCTATGACTCAAGAAAGATAAATGAAACTACGAAACAAAAGTCTTCACGCTTCATGTTCCTCAAATGAATACCAAGTCTTCAAGGTCAAACCAATTTCTTCACTTTCAAAGTCTTCAGAAAGTCTTCAGAAATCCAAATTCTATAGTCGAAGAACTTCATTTTTAGGGGTCGATTTTCTCTCAGAATATCAAACTCCTCATAGACTTATAGACCTATATACACTCATAAACACATTAGTCCCTTAACCTATAAGTCTTCAATACACCAAAATCACTAAGGGCACCGCTGGTGTCAAAACCGCGGATCTCGGTAGGGGGTCCCGAATCGCAAGGCCTAGGCGGATGGTAACAGGAGACAAGGGACACGATGTTTTTATCCAGGTTCGCCCATCTCGATGGAGGTAAAACCTTACTCCTGCTTGATTAATATTGATGATATGGGTAGTACAAGAGTGGATCTACCACGAGATCGTAGAGGCTAAACCCTAGAAGCTAGCGATGGTATGATTGTTGTTCGCCCCTACGGACTAAAACCCTCCGCTTTATATAGACACCGGATAGGTTAGGGTTACACAGTAGTCGGTTACAAAGTGGTAGGAGATCTACATATCCGTATCACCAAGCTTATGCTCCACGCCAAGGAATGTCCCATCCCACACGGGACGAAGTCTTCAATCTTGTATCTTCATAGTCCACGAGTCCGCCAACGGTGATAGTTCGCTATCCGACACCCCTTAATCCAGACTCCCTCAAGAACTCCCTAACCAGGCTTCAATGGCGATGAGTCCGCGCGTAGATTGTCTTTTGGCATTGCGAGGCGGGTTCTTCTCCAAATTCCATATACTTGTCGAATAGTGTCCTGCTTCTCGATAAATGCTGCGCCCTTGGCTTCCACGCCCAATAATGGCCATCTTCCACGTGTTGAATGAATGCTAAAAGCCGTGGTATTTTTACACTTATCCCCTAGCCGCGCAAATGAGCCGCCTATAAAAGGGACGAGGATCTAGATCCGAGTCACACCATCCTCCCTCCGCTGAAGCTTTCATCGAGCGCCTCGACAAAAATCCATTCCATCATGGATAGTCGACGCTGCTCCTCCTCAAGGCCCCAGCCTCGCCTCGAAATTGGGAGAGAAATGCTTCACCCAAGATAGCGAAGCCAGAGACACTCCAAACCAAGGGATTTCTTCCCCCGGCCTTCATGGTTCCGGTTCGAGCCGGACTCGCCACCTATAACGGCGGAAAGCAAGCGGGGAGTGTCCCCGATCCCTCCAAAGGAGAGCGGGTATGCTCTTTCTCTTATAGAGTAAGAGGACTCGGATTTCCAATTTATCCGTTTCTCCGGGGGCTCTTGGAGTTCTACAGCCTCCGGGCCAGACCACCTTACGCCGCTTCCATTTTGCACTTCTCGGGCTTCGTGGCCCTTTGCGAACTGTTCTTGGGCGTCGAGGCTCATTTTGCGCTATGGAAGAGATTATTTTGCCTTGTACCCCGTTCTCATGAGGGGTCAATATATCAAGTGGGCGGAGCCGAGCTGTGGCGCATCGCTGGGACCGGATATCTATCCGGAACCCCGAAGAAGGTGTCCGAAGACTGGCCTTCGGAATGGATTTATATAGAAGACGTCCCGCTGCCGGATCCTGTTCGGATTGGTCTCCCGAAGTGCAGCAATGCTCCTTTGAAGAAACGCCTAAGTTGGCGCCTCTCATGAGCCCCTGCAGGGAAGACGACAGGGACGCCCTTTACCCGATGAGCCGAATAAGATTGTTAGTTTATTCCGGACTGACCATGATCGTGTCATGGCCACATGTATTATGCGGGGGTGCAGCCGCCCAAAGATAGGGGCCACCCCATGTGGGATTTCAACGGGAGGACAATGCTACCCGTCATGGCCGTCAGGGGCCGGATCGTCACCGATCCGGGTGAAGATCTTGTCCGTGGCTGCATAAGGGAGAAGAGGAGGATTTTCTCCGCTGCCCCATTGAACGGATTTTCTATGAACAATCCTCGGCTGGGTAAGCGGACATTTCTTTTTGCACATCCGATCCAGATTTCCATGGTTAGGTATCTCATTTTGTGATTTTGACGCAGGAACCGCGCCAGCCGTCAGAAGACATAAACAACTCCGCTTCCACAACCCGAGGATCCGAACGGCCTCGATCCGCCTCCCAAGAGGATCCGGACATATTGGTGGAGCTGATTGATGGGGTATTTCACCAACCGAGCATCGAGCACGCCTTTGCTGCCATTACGGCCGATTACCCCGAATACTTCCAAATTTCATAGGTAATCGAGACCGAGGTCCCAATACTGATAATGACCCATCCGTGCTTATTTTTTATCACCGTGATACCAATGGTGTTTCGCAGGGGTGCCTTCGAGGCAGAGGCCGAGCCTGCTGACGGCCAGCCAACAAGGGGCAGCACGGCCCCAAGAAGTTAAAAAGAAGTGCGGTCCGGATCAAACACCGCCGCAACGGTATGGCGCTGGCCACCATATTCCTGTGGATTGATTCCCGGAAGGCGATTAACGCCGGTGCTCTTTTCAGAAAAAGAGTGCTCGCCGGATCAGGTCCCGAGAGGTTGCCAATCGAGCCTCCACCAGCCAGCTCCAAAGCCGGGTCCAGAAGCGGAGGCGAGCACGAGGCGTAAGGCCGAATGCTCCTCCGGCTGCAGGATGCCGACAGATTGTCCGCCACCAACTCCGAGGTGGAGAGTGCCATGAGTCACAAAGGCGCCACGACAGCTTCTTCAGGACGACAATGTTTCTCCCAAGAGGCATTGAATGCCTTCAATTCGGGAGATGCGCACTGCGTCAGCCAAGATGGTCTAGCCAGAGCCATGGAGCAAGAGATGTAAAGGACATACAGTGAGGAAATTTGACGGTTATATATGCCAAGAGTCTCTTGAGACATAAAAATAGTTAGAATAACTGATTTAAGGATCATTTGTTATGCAGATCTTACAAAAAAGAATACATGACTGTCCCAGAGCTTGAAGAATGCAAGGCCCAACTTGAGGTCAAGACTAGCTGCCATGTGGGGAGCCACAGAGACCCCTCCGTAATATATGCTTCAAAAGATAAGTAGTTTGTGAAGTGCGGCGTGTGTAAATCTGACAATAATATTGCAGATGGCGCCGGACTAGATCCCACAAGCACAGCTCTTGCGCTGCTGAAGGCCAGCGAGAATGTGCTTACAAGGGAGAGGCAAGAGAAAATTAATTCCAAGATGCCAACACCCAACCGGGTGAGGAACTAAAGGATGTTCGTGCTCTGCCGTCTGACTCCGTGAAGGAGAATCGGGCGTTTGGCCACGGCATTTATAGTAAGTGCTTGAGCGAACTTTGAAAAAGAGTTCGGAGAGGAAGTCAACTAATGTAGTTATGTCTCAGAGGTATGCTCACGGGTCCTCCTCAGAGAGGAAATGCCCGGCCTACGGGTGACCTTCTTCTCGAAGTTATTGTAACCGCACGAACGAAGTTCGGCAGGTGATGAAAGGCGCCTCCCAGCCTTGTGGCCATCTATCTCCCCGCTCAAGGCCTTGGAGAGCTTGGCAGAGAAGCTTCAGGAGCACGATGGCGCTCCGACTATGGAAGATATCGGCCCGCTGCCAAGGCGCCAGGAGGCCTCGGGCCATGGTGAAGACGCTGCACACGGCGACCCAAACAACATGTGGCCGAGGTCGGACCTGCGGGGGCCCGACGGGAAGGAGATCCCCGTGAGTTTAGTGTACGGCCAAGTAGAGTTGGCCGCAGTATTCCCAAGCAGGACTATAAACTAGACAGCCTATTAGATGGCATTGAAGAGGAATACAATCAATCAATTTGACTATGTAATTTAAAATGACATGTAAAATGCCTTCTAGCCGGATTGTAGATCGCTTGTCGAAGCGGACCTTTCGCTTCAACCTCGTGACCCAATAGTCCGGAGTGTGTCCGAATACCCTCGCGTTATGTAAAACCGGGCATGCGGAGACCAGCATAGGGGTCATGAGTGCTTTATCGCATAAGTGCCCAACTAGTTATGTTATATTACATGGTTAGTAAGAAACATCTTCCAGGAGAATAGTTCTGTTAGGGGTTCTTTCTCGAGGCATGCCCTAAAGTGCATGTCCGGATCACGAAAAAAGCGTAAAAGCATCCGGGGCAGATAAATGAAAATAAAAATCGCTTTTTAGTTCACCAATCAATATTCCCTTAAGAACGCTTAGCTGCTTCACCCTACCGAGGCACATGTCCGCTGACCAAGCGGTAATAATCGCAGAGGTGCTCCCTTTACCACCTAGCCGAACAATCGGGAACGAGGGGTAAGCATGTGAGCCAGCAACCCAGCTTGGCCAAAACTTAAGTCATATCGATGCATATAATGGTGAATAAAAGGTACATGCGGAAGTGTGACATATGTGTTGGGCATAAAGCCAGATAAATAAGCTTCGTTAAAGAAGCCCCTGTATAATGAGCGCGATAGCGCTGGCAAGTGTAAAAGTTAACACGCGCAAACGAGCCTTTAACGGCTTCGGAAAAAGGAGGAAGAAGGAGAGAAATAAAAGACAGCTTAAAGTATAAAATATAGACGGAGGAAGGAGACAAACTCGTAATCCGCGCTTAGGCGAGAATCTTCGGATACGGGCTACGCTCCATGGGTTCGCTCGAGTCGGTTATCCGATGCGCTTTCACGACGGGTACGCCTCCGGCTTGGTCGACTTGGTCGATGATGAAGGGACCCTCCTATTTGGGCTTGAGTTTGTCCTTTTCTTGTCCGCAGATTAGAACTAGTTCACCAACAATGTAAGCTTTGGCCCGCATTTCCTCGCTTTGATATCTTCGAGCTTGTCGCTGATAGAATGCGGAACGAAGCTTTTGCCACGCCGCGCTCCTCCTCCAAGGCATCCAAACTGTCCCGCCGATCGAGCCCGCTTCTTTCTTCGCATATGCGCATGCGAGGTGAGTCATGAATTATGTCGCAGGCAAAACTGCCTCTCGCCAGAGTATCATAAAAATGGTGTGAATCCGTAGTGCGATTCGGCGTGGTCCGCAGCCCCTGTAGTACGGAGTCGAAGCCTCTACCCAAAGGCGTGTTAGATTCCTTGAGGGACCGCACTAGTCCGGGTTTAATGCCGCCATGATTAGACCGCTTGCTCGCCGACTTGACCGTTAGTTTGGGGGTGATAGATCAGCGTAGTCGAGCTTGATGCCCATGTTTTTGCACCGTAGTTTGACCTCGCCGACCGTGAAGTTCGTGCTGCTATCGCGATGATGCCGTGGGGACGCCGTAATGGTGTACCACCCCGATATGAAGTCTATCACCGTCCGGATTCAGCCGCCTTTTATAGGCTTGGCTCTCTATCCATTTGGTGAATTTATCCACCATGACCAATAGGTATTTTTGCTTGTGGGTTCCTCCTTTAAGGGGTCCAACCATGTCAAGCCCCTGCACTGCCGAAGGGCCGTGTGATGGGTATTGTTTTGAGGGCGGTGGGTGGTATGTGGCTTTGATTAGCAAAGAGCCGGCAACCGACGATCGCTGGACTAAGTCATGAGCATTCCGCCTCGGGCCGGGCCAATAAAATCCTGCACGGAAGGCCTTTCTCACAAGGGCCCGGCTGCGGCATGGTGCCCACCGAGTCCGCATGAATTTCAGCCAGAGATTCTGCCCTTCCTCTTCTGGAGATACACCTTTGAAGGACTCCGTTGTGCTTTTCTTATAAAGCTCTCCTCATGGACCTTATAGGCTTTAGACCATCAGACTATGCAAGGGGCCTTGTTTTGGTCCTCGGAAGTTCTTGCCTAGTTAGGTAGGCTAGGAATGGTTCTGTCCATGGGGCAATGACTGCCATTATTGCGTACGACGGTGTTATTTCGCTATGGAACCACCAACTATGTCGGAATGTTCGTGTGGGCAAGGTGGTTGGGTCCGGATTGTTATTTCCGACTCTCCTCCCATAATACGGATGGCTTGAAAAGAATCTCTAGGAAGATGTTGGGGGATTGATCGCGCTTATGCGCCAATGCGCGCTAACACGCTCACGCTGCCCGGTTGTTATCCCGGCTATATGGTGAAATTCGAGCCCCTCAAACCGAAATGACATTTTTAGGACGGCATTGGCGATAAGCTGCCATTTTCAGATCCTTGGCATCAAAGTCCCCATTTATTTGGGATATCGCGAGGTTGGAATCCTCACAAGACCTCTAGGCATTGAATGCCCATGGAGACCGCCATCCCGGAGACCATGTAGAAGGGCCTCAGATTCGCCGCGCTTGTTGGAGTCCGTGGTACATTATTTGAAGTACGATTGACTGTATTCCGTTGGGGACGTTAACGACGCCGCCAGCCCCTGTGCCGCCAACATTTTGGAGCCGTCAAGTGCATGATCCAGCTTGGAATATGCGCTGCATTTTAGGGAGTTCGGCTTCACCATTCGCGATTTAAGTCATCCAAAACTTGCGATTTAATAGCTCGCCGTGGCTTGTAGGTTATGTCGAACGGGAGGAGCTCAATGGCCCATTTAGCAATCCGCCCGCAAGGCCGCGTTGTTTATGATGTCATTAAGAGGTACTTCGAGGCTACCGTTATCGAACACTCTTGAAAGTAGTGTCGCAGGTTCCGATGCTATGAACACTGCCAGATGCTATCTTTTAGATAATGCGGTACCGGACTTGCATGGAGTTAGGACAAAGGGACACATAGTAAACTGGTTTTTGGAGAGGGAACTTGTGTCCGTCTGCTTTCATTCGACAACGAGCACCGCGCTTACAACTTGATGGGTTGCTGCGATGTATAATAGTATTGGTTCGCCCATGTTGGGCGCGCCAGGACCGGATTTGTTGCCAATATGGCTTTGATTTCTTCGAGTCCGGACGTATGCATCCGGCCCACTCAAGTGTTCGCAAGCGAGGAGACGATAAAGAGGTAATGCCTTTTCTCCTAAGCGGGAGATAAAGCGCTTAGAGCCACCATGCATCCAAATAATTTTTGTATTTGTTTGAGGTCTTTGGGGATATCCAATTGTGACAGAGCTCGGATCTTGGCTGGGTTTGCTTCACTTCCTCTACCGGATACAATGAAGCCCAAGAGCTTTCCTACGGTACGCCAAAACGCATTTTTCCGGTTGAGCTTGATGTCATATGTTCGGAGATTATCGAATGTGAGCCTCAAGTCGCCGATTAGGGTTTCTACATGCTTGGATTTGACGCACCACATCGCTCACGATGCCTCCACCGTTTTGCCGCTCGGGTTTGCCGACATGTCCGGAATCATGCGCCGATATGTTGCGCCGGCGCTTTTGAGCCCAAAGGGCATTGTGTTGAAGCTGCATGGGCCGTATGGAGTGATGAATGCCGCTATGCTTGGTCTGGCTTTGCCATCTTAATTTGGTGGTAGCCGGAGTATGCGTTGAGGAAACACAATGAATTGTGCCCTGCGGTAGTGTCGATAATTTGATCGATGCGGGGGAGGGGGAAGGGATCCTTTGGGCAAGCCTTGTTAACGTCCTTAAAATCGACACTTAGGCGCCAGGATTTGTCCTTCTTTGGTACCATTATCGGGTTTGCTAGCCAGTCCGGATGTTTAATATCTCTGATGAATCCGGCCTCCAATAGTTTGGCTAGCTCCTTCCCATGGCCTGTCTCTTGGGTTCGAGAAACGCCAAGAGCTTATTTGATCGGCTTGAACTTTTAGGATATTTAGGCTATGCTCGCCACCGGCGTGGGATTCCCGGCATGTCCGAAAGGGTGCCAGCAAAATGTCCCAATTTTCAGAGGAATTTCGTGAGCGGCGCTCACATCAGGGTTTAATTGTGCCCGATGGAGGCCGCTTTTGTAGGGTCCGCTGGATGGACTTGGAATTTGACTATTTCGCCTCGGCCGGTTTAAAAGAGGTGGACTTGGATCTCTTATCGAGTATCACATCGCCCCTCGTTTCACCGTGGAGCGCAAATAAGCAGGAGTTCCTCCGCCGCTAGGGCTTTGGATAGTGCCTCAAGGGCAAGTGCGGTTGTTTTATTCGGCGCGAGCGCTATGTCCGGTCATCAAGTAGAGTGATAATTCCATTGGGTCCGGCATTTTGAGCTTCATGTACCCGTAATGGGGTATAGTTTGAAAATTGTGAATGCCTCTCGCCTAATAGAGCGTGGTATCCGCTGTTGAACAGGCCACTTGGAATGTGACCTCCTCGACCTATAATTGTCCGGGCGTCAACACCACATCCAGCAGGTGATCTTTCCTATACAAAGCATGCTTCCCGACCGGGATTATTCTCTAAAGGTTGTGCTGCTTGCTCAATGCGGCTCCAGCTTTATTTCCATTTTTCAAGGGTTTCTCAGAGATGAGGTTTAATCTGCCATCGCTGTCCATGAGTACCTTTGGTAAGGTGAAAGCCGCCCACTATTGGACCGAGGACCAATGCGGCTGGTGCTCGGGCTGTTCGGAATTTAGGTTCACATCACGTTAAAGGTAATAGCCGTGGTTACCCATGGATTTATTGTTGCTATCTGTAGACTTCGCAAGGTCATGGAGTGTTCGCTTCGCATATTATTTGATGCGAAAGTCTCAAGACCTGTTAATATCGTGACCGGTATTGCTGGGCTGGTGCTCGAGCTAAGAGCTCTTCGCCACTTTTTGGCCACCTGCCATAGTATCCAACATGCTCTAAGGCTATGAGTTGGAGTGGCGCCTGCCTGTGCTATGAATTTTGGCAGGTCCATTGAGCCATCCCTCCAAAGACGGTTCCATGCCCTTTGGGGGATTTTTGCTTTTTGGTATGTAACCCAGTGCCCGGTGATGATGCACCTTTTATTTCGGACTAGGGTCGATTCGGGGCCGGATTATCCCAAAATTTGATTTCGGTTTTCCAGCGCTTCCATCGCAAGAAGATTTTGCAGATTATGGACGCCAAGTCAGCAAAGCGTGTAATTTCAATGCACGACTTATGGCGCTTAGGATTCCCTTGTCCGCAATTATTGCGTAAGAATGAGATTGCGCCTCCTCGCTGCAATCCTTTATCTTGTCCATAACCAGGAGGAATCGCCCAAGAATGATGTGTCAAGCTTTCACCGGCTCTTGCCGGATTTGGGATAGATCGCTTATGTTTGGGTGGGTGGGTGGAATTAAATTCAACCCCGTCCGATCTAAGACTCAGGGCCAAGAAGTTTCCAACTTGTAAGCTTGGGTTCTTGGAGGTTGTCCAATGAATCTAGCCCACCGCCTCGACTTTAAGTTCGTGGCTTGAGGGTGTCCTCCCTCCACAGAACTGCATGGAGGGGTCAGAATCGACATAGCTAGTCCTTAAGGTAGGAGAAGAGTCGCCAGATTGTTCCTCTACCACAAAGAACGCAGTGGGTAGCCCGGGAGGTTGATCTCTCTCGCATCGGTTTTAGGCCCAATCGATCGTAGTCTCAGAAGCGACTCCTGTGGTATGGCGCGATCCAAGAGCTCGCTTAATGAAGAGAGCTCCATCGGATCTAACTGCCGGGCCAGTTCCGGAAGTTAACGGAAGATTGCTTTCGGCGACCCGAGAAGGCATCGCCACGCGCGGCGTAACAGCGGTCATAAGAAAACGGCCAAGCCGGAGAGTTTGGCCGGTGGCCAAAGCTCCTTTAGCAACGGTGTCGTCTTTAAAGACAGGATGAGGCATCCTTCCTGGCAGCGACGGCACAGAGGAACTCTCAATGAAAGCGCCAATGTCTGTGTCAAAACCGGCGGATCTCGGTAGGGGTCCCGAATCGCAGGCGCCTAGGCGGATGGTAACAGGAGACAAGGGACACGATGTTTTTACCTGTGTTCGGGCCCTCTCGATGGAGGTAAAACCTTACTCCCGCTTGATTAATATTGATTATATGGGTAGTACAAGAGTGGATCTACCACGAGATCGTAGAGGCTAAACCCTAGAAGCTAGCCTATGGTATGATTGTTGTTTGTCCCACGGACTAAAACCCTCCGGCTTATATAGACACCGGATAGGGTTAGGGTCACACAGTAGTCGGGTTACAATGGTAGGAGACCTACATATCCAGACGCCAAGCTTGCCTTCCACGCCAAGGAAAGTCCCATCCGGACACGGGACGTAAGTCTTCAATCTTGTATCTTCATAGTCCAGAGTCCGCCAACGGTGATAGTTCGCTATCCGGATACCCCTAATCCAGACTCCCTCGTGCACTAGATGCACTTACAAGACATAAATCAACCAAAACCCTAATGTCACCTAGATACTCCAATGTTAACTCAAGTATCCGTGGGTATGATTATACGATATGCATCACACAATCTTAGATTCATCTATTCAAACCAACACAAAGTACTTCAAAGAGTGCCCCAAAGTTTCTACCGGAGAGTCAAGAGGAAAACGTGTGCCAACCCCTATGCATAAGTTCACGATGTCACGGAACCCGCAAGTTGATCACCAAAACATACATCAAGTAGATCACGTGAATATCCCATTGTCACCATAAATAAGAACATGCAGGACATACATCAAGTGTTCTCAAATCCTTAAAGACTCAATCCGATAAGATAACTTCGAAGGGAAAACTCAATCCATTACAAGAGAGTAGAGGGGGAGAAACATCATAAGATCCAACTATAATAGTAAAGCTCGCGATACATCAAGATCGTGCCACATCAAGAACACGAGAGAGAGAGAGAGAGAGATCAAACACATAGCTACTGGTACATACCCTCTGCCCCGAGGGTGAACTACTCCCTACTTGTCATGGAGAGCGACGGGATGATGAAGATGGCCACCGGAGAGGGGTTCCCCCCTCCAGCAGGGTGCCGGAACGGGCCTAGATTGGTTTTCGGTGGCTACAGAGGCTTGCGGCGGCGGAACTCCCGATCCAGGTTATGTTCTGGGGGTTTCTGTATATATAAGAGGTTTTAAGGCCAGAACAAGTCAGGGGGTCTCCGAGGCGGCCACGAGGTAGGGCGCGCCTGTGGGGTTGGGCGGCGCCCACCCTCATGGGTGCCTCGGACTCTTCTCGCCCATCTCCGTGCTCAGGGCTTCTTTGGTCCAAAAACGATCTCCGTGAAATTTCAGGTCAATTGACTCCATTTGGTTTTTGTTTTCTACGATACTCAAAACAAGGAAAAATGTAAACTGCACTGGCTCTAGGTTAATAGGTTAGTCCCAAAATCATTTAAAATAGCATATAAATGCATATAAAACATCCTAGATGGATAATATAATAGCATGGAACAATCAAAATTATAGATAACGCTGGAGACGTATCAAGCATCCCCAAGCTTAATTCCTGCTCGTCCTCGAGTAGTAAATGATAAAAACAGAATTTTTCGATGTGGAATTTTTCGATGTGGCAAGAATATTCAGATCTATAAGATTCAAAACAAAAGTTTAATATTGACATGAAAACAATAATACTTCAAGCATACTAACAAAGCAATCATGTCTTCTCAAAATAACATGGCCAAAGCAAGTTATCCCTACAAAATCATATAGTCTGGCTATGCTCTATCTTCATCACACAAAATATTAAAATAATGCACAACCCCGATGACAATCCAAGCAATTGTTTCATACTTTTGATGTTCTCAAACTTTTTCAATCTTCACGCAATACATGAGCGTGAACCATGGACATAGCACTATAGGTGGAATAGAATGGTGGTTGTGGAGAAGACAAAAAGGTAGAAAATAGTCTCACATCAACTAGGCGTATCAACGGGCTATGAAGTTGCCCATCAATAGATATCAATGTGAGTGAGTAGGGATTGCCATGCAACAGACACACTAAAGCTACGAGTGTATGAAAGCTCAAAAAGAAACTAAGTTGGTGTGCATCCAACTGGCTTGCTCACGAAGACCTAGGGCATTTTGAGGAAGCCCATCATTGGAATATACAAGCCAAGTTCTATAATGAAAGATTCCCACTAGTATATGAAAGTGACAACATAGGAGACTCTCTATCATGAAGATCATGGTGCTACTTTGAAGCACAAGTGTGATAAAAGGATAGTAGCATTGCCCCTTCTCTCTTTTTCTCTCATTTTTTTGTTTTTTTGGCCTTCTCTTTTTTGGCCTCTTTTTTTATTTTGTTTCTTTATTTTTCATCTGGAGTCTCATCCCGACTTGTGGGGGAATCATAGTCTCCATCATCCTTTCCTCACTGGGACAATGCTCTAATAATGATGATCATCACACTTTTATTTACTTACAACTCATGAATTACAACTCGATACTTAGAACAAGATATGACTCTATATGAATGCCTCTGGTGGTGTAATGGATGTGCAATGAATCAAGAGTGACATGTATGAAAGAATTATGAAGGTGGCTTTGCCACAAATACGATGTCAACTACATGATCATGCAAAGCAATATGACAATGATGGAGCATGTCATAATAAACGGAACGGTGGAAAGTTGCATGGCAATATATCTCGGAATGGCTATGGAAATGCCATAATAGGTAGGTATGGTGGCTGTTTTGAGGAAGGTAATGGTGGGTGTATGGTACCGGCGAAAGTTGCGCGATACTATAGAGGCTAGCTATGGTGTATGTGTGATAGTGCGTATAATCCATGGACTCAACATTATTCATAAAGAAGTCACATACTTATTGCATAAATCTATTAGTTATCGAAATGAAGTACTACGCCAAGATGCTCCTAGGGGGATAGATTGGTAGGAAAAGACCATCGCCGTCTCCCCGACCGCCACTCATAAGGAAGACAATCAAAAATAAACCATGCTCCGACTTCATCACACACTACAAGAAATATGTCAACTTGTGACCTTGACTATTGGTCACTGAAAGGTCATTGTTTTTCATTTGCGACCTTTTTGTGACCAAAAAGAGAAGGTCAAAAGCTGGCGGTCGTTAACTGACTATAGCGACCTTCTCTCGTGAGAAGGTCGAGACGCCATTCACCAAAATATGCCTACTGCTTCGCTTTTGGTCACTAGCAACCTCCCCATGCCAATGAGGCATCCAAATGCGGGCAAGTCGATGTGGCACAAGATTCAGCCCGGTCCAATTCGGTGTTTATATGGGCTGAGCCCATTAATTCGCCCTTTTTAATATTTATTTTTCCTATTAATTTTTGCTAGCTACATGGGCTGGCCCAGCAATTCGGCCTTTTTATTTCATGGGTCATGGCCTTTTTGTACAACAGTTTTAGTTTTTTTATAAAATGGGTCCACTAGTCAAACAGGTCCCACTTGTCGTGTTCGATAAGTGGGTCCTAGCTATTAGGCCCATATTCTTCATATTTCAATTTGACAATAAGAAAATAACCAAGAGTCAAATTGGCAAGCAAAAAACACACATGATACTTCAAATAAAAAATAGCCGATTCAATACAAGCTCTACAAATGACAAGTCCTACAAGTCGTGGCATATACAAGCTTATTTACAAGCTCTACAAATGACACGTCCCACAAGCTGTAGCATTTACAAGTTCTACAAGTTACACGTAATACAAGCTTAGTTGATACAAGCTCTACAACTATGGGAATCAGTTACAAGCTCTACAAGTGTTTTCTTCTACATGTAGCTCCTTCAATAGCGATCAAATGCCTGACTCACTTGAGAGTCGTGGATCGGGCCTTCCACTGGACGCCTGCTACATGAATCACCGATAAAAATTAGAAAAACTGGAGCCAATATATTATGAACATTCCATTCAAAAAAGGAGTAAAGGACATTCTTTGTTTCATCACGTTATAAAGGAGCAGCGCAAACCACAACTTTACTCGACACACATACACATACACACATGAATATTAAGCCTGGCCCATCAACTATATCATGGTTTAACCGCTGGCCTCAAAGATCATCAAACCACCATGCTTATGATCATAATCTAAGCATATCATCAAACAAAACCTACACAGATAAAGATCACAAAGACATCAAGCCACAGCGCATCAAATACCGCATGAGATTCAACGCAACAAAGAATGGGGTACCACAACAAAGATGAAAAACCAAAGCATACTAGAGAAAATAGATAGTTGGTGCTAGAGGGACTGGTGAATTACCTCAATGGAGTACTTGATGGGTGATGATGGTCCTTCTCAAGTAGTTGTCGTCTACAGCTAAGAGGTTTCATACATCCGCTTCACAACAATCAAAGAAACCGTAAATCGTAATCTAATACTTCAATCTCATAAGAAGTTTAAAAAGACTAGCAGTACAGAAATATGTGGACTACTTTTAAAATGGTACATATAGCACATGCCTAAACAAATATGTGATTTCAAGGTCCCACTGAATATTACAAAGAAGCTAACAAAGAAGTGAAATTATTGTGATGTGCAAAATTTACAAGAATACTCCGCTGAATATTATCAAACTTAATGTGGTTAACTAAGCTTTTTCAGCTTCGTAATATACAAGTCGAAAATAAGCTTGCAAGCAAGTTTATGTAAGTAATGCACACTGGAGTACAATACTTCTATGGATTTCTGCAAATAATTCATGATTTTCTAGCTAATCCAAGATGTCCATTTAATTAACTGGAAAAGTAAGTTAAATCTTGCTGAATCTTGTTAAATACTCCAAGCAAAATTACTCCACACATGTACAGTTCAACCTTGTTAAATACTCTAAGCAAAATTACTGGATTGCTGGAGTACTACAAGTTAAATGTGTTGCACATTTCTTAAGGAACCAGCAGCGCTGCTTGCCCCCTTGGTCCAGCTCCTTGTCAGGCAGGAGGACCGAGACTCCTGATGCGCATAATACAAAACAATACATTACAAAACAATACAAAAGTAGGAAGCCAAACATCTAAGCAAACATGATTGGCAGGAATGCAGCATCATGCATGTGTCGACTGCCCCGCAGGCAACCCTACTACAATGACAGGGCTTCGGTAAAGGGACATTGCTGGTAACTCATCACAAAGTTCTGATGAAGTAAACCCCAGAAATAAAAGCTCGAGGATGGATGGGCAAAAGGTCATGGGCTTCAATAATCATGCTAGCCTTTTCAGATGGTTTAAAGTAGGGAAAGGCGTAAATCGTAAGTTTTGGTCGAGCAGAATCGACATTATTTTCTAGCATGCACTCCAAACAAGAAATGTATGTAATATACTAGCGGCAATCTTATCACCACTAATAGTACAATAAACTCAAATCTTATAGATCAAATTGAACACTATATATGCAGAATATTTATAGCTAAGATTTATCTTTGGACTGTATTTGGACACTAAATATGCGTAATATTTTAGATTACCAACAATAAAAGTTCATGATCACAACCAGAATGTACAGCTTCGCAATCGCTAAAACAAGGAAGAATCTATATATCACATTCAAGGAACTAAGTTGATATTATCAGCATCCAAAATCCTTTGAAAAGCCTACATGTGAAACTAGAAGAAGCACAGCGGCCCGATGTGCCTAGGGGTCAGGGAGGAGGACGATGAGAGTGTTGGGGAACGTTGCAGAAAATTAAAAAAATTCCTACGGTTTCACCAAGATCCATCTATGAGTTCATCTAAGCAACGAGTCATGGGAGAGAGATTGCATCTACATACCACTTGTAGGTCGCGTGCGGAAGCGTTCAAGGGAACGGTGATGATGGAGTCGCATCAGCCGTGATTCAAATCACCGGCGACCAAGTGCCGAACGGACAGCACCTCCGCTGCTCAACACACGCATTTTAACGGACGACGTCTCCTCCTTCTTGATCCAACAAAGGGGAAGGAGAGGTTGAGGAATTTGACGCCCCCGATTCAATCATACACTAATCATACACGCAAACGTGTATGATCAAGATCAGGGACTCACGGAAGATATCACAACACAACTCCACAAATAAAAAGTCATACAAGCATCATAATACAAGCCAGGGCCTCGAGGGCTCGAATACAAGTGCACGATCATAGACGAAGTCAGCGGAAGCAACAATATCGTGAGTACGTATATAAGTTAAAACAAGTTTGCCTTAAGAAGGCTAGCACAAACCGGGATACAGACGAAGAGGCGCAGCCTCCCGCCTCGATCCTCCTAACTACTCTCGGTCGCTGTCGGGCTGCACGTAGTAGTAGGCACCTCCGTGTAGTCGCCATCGACGGTGGCGCTCGCCCCGGCTCCATCGTGGTGGTCGAGTAATCGAAAGTAGAGATAGGGGGAAAAGGGGAAACAAGGCAACCGTGAGTACTCATCCAAAGTACTTAAGCAAGGAGCTACACTACATATGCATGGATATATGTGTAAAGGGCCATATCGACCGAATCGCAGAATGCCGTAATAAGAGGGGATAGCTAGCCTTATCGAAGACTACGCTTCGTCACCTTCGCCTTGCAACGGGTAGAGGAGGGTAGGTTGAAGTCCTCCAAGTAGCATCACATAGCAATAATCCTACCCGGCCATCCCTCCTCGTATCCCCGAGAGAGAGCGACCACCGTTGTATCCGCACTTGGAAGGGTGTGTTTTATTAAGTATCCGGTTCTAGTTGTCATAAGGTCAAGGTACAACTCAAGTCGCCCTGCTATCAAGATCACGGCTATTCAATAGATTAATCACCGCAGGGTGCACCACATAACCCAACTCGCTGATCCCATTTGGCCGACACACTTTCCTCGGGTCATGCCCGCCGCTGAAGATCAACACATCGCAGCCCCACCTAGGCGCAACAGAGAGGCCAAGACGCCGGTTCAAACCTAAGCGCACAGGGTCCGGGCCCATCGCCTAATGCACACCAAGCACGCTGCATACGCCACGAAAAGCGTAATCTAGCCCCTTAATCCAAGAGCAGGCTTACGCTCCAATCCGCGCGCCGCCACTCGGCCGTCAAGGCCACGGCGTTTCGCCGATACCACGACGCCGAAAGTGCCCATATCTTTCCCATGTAGTTGGTTAGTACGATAGGCCCGTGAGCTGCACTCAGATCAAATATCAAGATCTCAAGCTGCAGTTAAGTATCCGCTGAACGCCGAACAGGCCAGGCCCACCTCTCTCCTAGGCGGTCTCAACCTGCCCTGCCGCCTCCGCCACAAAGATCCACTCATGGGTGCTCCACCACCAATTCGACTTTTAGTCTCCACATGTGTCATGTATAAAGTATATATATACCCGTGATCACCTCCCGAGTGATCACGGCCCGATAGTATAGCACAACAAATGCATAAGAATGTAGGGCCACAGATGAAAATACTAGCATCCTATACTAAGCAAGTAGGATAGCAGTAAAGGTAACAACAAGAGTAGCAAGGACAAAGCTATGCATCAGATAGGTATAATGTAGCAAGAATGCTACACTACTCTAATGCAAGCAAGATAGAGTAGAATAGGCGATATCCGTGATCAAGGGGGGCTTGCCTCGTTGCTCGCAAGAGAGAGGGGTCGCCAACTCCGTAGTCGAATCGGGCAAAGCAGCAGCCGGTCTCAGTAGTCTACCGGAGAGAAGAGGGGAAGAAACAATGAATACTATGTAAACAGATGCATATCAATGCATGACAAGACAAGTAACGATGCTAGGCGTGTTCTAACATGGTATGAGGTGATACTGTTATAGGGGAAACATCCGGAAAATATCCCCTTGTTTCGTGGTTTTCTAGCAGAGGAGCCGGAGGGGGAAAATTATGAAGTTCGATAGGTTAGGGTGTGTGGCGATTTAACGGATCAGATCCGGATTCGCCTCGCTGCTCGAGCAAATTTCATGATGAAAATATTTTAATCCGAGTTACGGATTATTTTATATTAATTTTGAAAGATTTAAACCATTTTTAGGATTATTTAATTATTTTAAAACAACATTATCCAGAACAGTGTTTGCTGACGTCATCATGATGTCAGCATGATGTCAGCAGTCAACAGGGGTGTTGACTGGTCAACTGACATGTGGGTCCCGGCTGTCATTGACTGTTAACTAACCTAACAGATTAATTAACTAAACTAGGTGATTAGGTTAATCTAATCAGGATTAATTAAGTTAATTAATTCTTTAATTAATTAACTAATTAATATGTTAATTATTTTATTTATTTATATATAATTGTTTTTTATTAAATCTTTTTTTTAATGTTCTGGGACGTGGGGCCCCAAGGTCAGTGGCTCAGGGGGATTATCACTAATTGGGGATAATCCCCTAAGTCAACAAGGGAGGCCACTGGGCACGCACGCAGCCACGACTGGGAGCTAGGCGCGGCGCGGCTGGCCAGTAGAGGCAACGGCAGGCGGCGGGAGAGGCCACGGCGGGCGGCGGACGGCCGCTACCAAGGCGTAGGGCGAAGCGGCGGCGATGGCGAAGTAGCAAAGCCTAGAGGGAGCTGCCCAGCGGCGGGCGCAGAGGGGCAAGGCACGCCCGGGCGCGGGGACGGCAGAGCCGCGACGCGCGCCGCCACGCAGAGGCGGGCGCGGCGACGGGACGGTGGGGCGCAGCTGCTCGGAGGGGGAGACGGGCGGCCCGGCGGGGAGCTCACCCCCGTTGACGAGAAGAGGGCGGTGACGCGCGGGGAGGACCGACGAAGGAGAGGCGGGGACGGGCAGTCCGGCGCGACGGGGGCGAGGATGACGCAGTCCGGCGGGGAGGCGGCGCCGGCAAGGTCGTGGGCGACCCGGCGAACGACAAATGAGGGCGATCCGTGGCGGCAACATCGATGTGGCAGCGGGCGCCGCGTGAGGCGGGCGATCCGCAACGGCGTCGGTGGCGAGCGGCGGCGAGGTGATGGGGTCGGGCGGCGCCGCTGCGTAGCTGCGGGATCGATCCCCGATCCAATCGGGGCAGGAGGGGAGGTGGATCGAACCTCCCTATCCAGATGGGATCGAGAGGAGTGGGGAGGAGACGGGTGGGGGAACAAAAGTGTAGCTAGGGTTTCTCGTAGTGGGGGGACGCGGGCCAAGTAGGCCAGGCGCAAGGGTGGGCCGGGCAAGCCGGCCGGGCTGCCCGGCCAACTGGGCCAAGGCCCACACGGGAAGGTGGTTTCCTTTTGTGTGTGTGTGTGTGTGTTTTTCTTGTTTTGCATTTTCTTTTTTTTTAATCATTTTAAATTATCTAGGCACTTTATAAAAAAGTGTTTATTACACCATATTTACTTAAGCAAATTATGGCACCGCCTGAACATTTTAGTTTTAATATTTGAAAACTTTGGTGGTTTGCCTTAACTCAAATTTGAATTTGAATCGCTTTTGAACTATCATGAGATTAACAACAAGAATCGTGATGATGTGGCATGATTAACAGGAATTATCTGTAGCTTAAATATCCCAAGGCCACAATTCTCCTCTGATTACAAGAAATCTCGTCCGAGATTTAGGAGCGGAGTAAGGGAAGGGATCTCGTTACGAATCTCTAATGATTCTTCTCGGTCATAGTTGCTTTTCTCAAGAGGTCGATCCATTACATTGATGTCTTCGCCTCTCGCTTCGGTCATCATGATGAAGTTGTCGCCCTTCCTTGGGGATCTTCATCGCATTTACGGAAAGGATAAGGGTAGCTTCAAAAGGACAGACTTCTACAAGGTTGTCTATCCGGTCGATAACATCGAGGAAGGTGGCGTAAAGTAATTCCCGAATTGAAACTTAAGAAAATATCGAGAGCAAGTAAGGAGGTAGCATGGAAAGTTCCAAGTAGGTAGGCAATCATTCGTTTCTTGAAACAAAGTGTGAAAGGGGTCCAGAGCAACGAGAATAAGTATTGCGTCTGATACCAGAATAGATCATCTCTAGGAAGTAGCCCGTGAATTACATACGGAGTCAAACGCGAGAAATAACTTTAGCAACAGGGGTGTACAGGAGAGTCAGGTTTCGATCCTGTGGAACTGTGGGTTATGGGCCCACCATGTGGGTAAAAAGTAGGAAGGATGACGCCTTGCATGATCATGTAAGCAAGGCCTTCACGAGGATGGACTATCGATTATGTCGGCAACAACCATTCGCATTAAGGGCAAGGGACGAAGAGAACCATTTTCCGCCGCTGCATCGAGGCGACCAATAGGCAAAGTTCTCGCCCATCGGTGGTTACCAAATGTCACCAACAATAGTAATGTGGTCTTTTCCGCAGAGTTGTACCACGAGGTGCTTACATAAGGTGAGAATAATACCGCTTAGATTATATAGATCATACAAAAGGTTTAAACAAACCAATGGAAGGAAAATATGATCATCGATTAAACAGAATAATGGAAAGGAAAATATGTTTAAACACATATTTCAAGGGTATATCCTTCCCAAGGACAAGGTAGCAAGATATCCATGACAGGATATAAAGTAGAAAACCATTTAGGTAAGGGGGGGGGAGGAATCTCATGATATTACCCATACAACGGTGTTAGGATAAATGATAAATAAAATTTAGCATCGTGCTTAAAATGTTCCTGTTGAAATCGGAGTACCATTGACATGCTTCGAGATAGCATTGACATGGTCTTCAGGTGAAGATCAGACTTTGGAAACACGATGGATCCATCAGGAATAACTTGTAGAATAAGTCTTACAATTTACTCATGGATGAACGGATAACCTTGCTGAAAAGGACTCTATAATGATAGGTCCTCCAAATTGGGGTGCTAGGCATGACATCATGTGACCGGTCATCAAAGGATCAACATCATAACTCTTGGAAAGTTGTCCCAACCATCATATCTCGACCGAGATTTAGATCCAATTGGTGTCATGATACCTCGCACTCGTGGATGTCCGAGAAGAAAAGGTGCAACACAAATAGACGAAATGACATTTCAAGATTCTCAGGAAATGAACTAAGGGAGCGGGTTCTTGAAGCAATAGTTCGTCATTAAACCAAGGAGGGGATGAGAAGGTGGCGGATGGGCTCAACACAATTCATCGAGAATTCCAAACGGATGGATTTCCACAACAATGTGAACAAGAAGTTTACACTTGTTGATTGAAATGATATAATGTTGTATGCTCGAGGAAAACATACATAATTAAACATTGGTTGAACGGTGCATCCGAAATATGGGTTGGGTTGCACGGCCAATGTTAGAATGGTGATTCAATTATCGAAAGACTTAGAATGAACTATCGCCCATTCACTTCAAAGCAATAGGGTTGCTAGAAGTTTTGGATTCACACGTCATAGCTCAATTGTCGGTATTCGCTGAAAACAATACGGGGCCAAGGAATGAACGAAGATGGCAAGAAGTATTATGATATCAAGAGTTCTTAAGAGGTGGTGAAATTATCACCACATCCTTGACAAAAGAGATGGTAATACTTCCGAGGTAAGGAAGATCAATCCGGGTAGCAGGGATCTCAAGGTTTACACAAAACACGAACAAGTTGTGTTGAACGGAAGGCAATAAAGTGGTCGATGATAATACAACTCATCGAGGGCAAGGATGGTATTTCTCATCATGTATTCATTTGATATCCTAGATGAGCTCGTAATGTTGATGATCACGACACCTTTGTCGCGAGAGTTCATGAAGATGTAATCGATCGGGCCATTTACATCAAGTCAAAGTAATGATGAAGTGAAAGGTTATTGGAACCGAGGGTACGGCACAAACTCGAAACCAAGCTTGTTGTTCAAGGCGTAAACGATATGACGATGAGGATCGACGTAAGGTTAGTTCATCGTCGAAAATTGTGCTCCGAGAAGAAGGACCGGTAGCAGCTTAAAATCATCACGACGATGATATAGCCAAACAGGCTAGGAATGGCGTGATCGGGTACAAACTCGTACTTATAGAAGCTATCGAAGAGTTGTTGAACCGTGAGTGCGGACTCGTTCAGTTATCGGTGCCTTTGAGTGTATAATAACTCAGTGCCCATGAAAAATTGGAATCAATGGGAAGGTAGCACTTGATGAAGAACTCATAAGAAGTTATGCAGTTCCATGATAATCTCGAGATACCAGGGGGGTAATACTCGACACAAGATCAAAGTAAAGGTTGGACTGGTTTATTGATCCATAGAAGACAATTGTTTTGACTTGTCCGAGAAATGGAATCAAAGAAGAACAATCATGGTCGGAACCACGGTTGCAAGGGATCAATTCACAGATACCATATGTTAGTTATCAAGGAAATAGTTATTATTACAAGAAGCTTCCATGATAGGATATACATCGCGTCCATGGGCATGAACACAAAGTTCAAGGTAGACTCCCACTTCCTCAATGCATAATCTTCCATTCACCTCTCAGATTTCAAAGATGACATTAGTTGTTGAAAGTTTTACCTGGTGCAATACCAGATAAGTATGACTCGTGGAAATCTTTCGGTTCACGCCGATGAGGGAAGGTGTAGGTTCAATCCCATCGTGGCTTCTTAAGTAACATATACCATAAGCTTCAAGAGTAAGTATCACCAGCTCGAAAGCAGAGCATGGATGACGAAAGGAAAGGATACAATTTAACAAAGGCATTATGTATCGGAGAAGGACTCACAAGGTGATTAATTATGAAGGACACCGCTTGATATATTAATCCAACAAAGGATAAGGCGATCCACAAGGAAGCCGAGGTGAGTATCGATACTCAACCGTAAGAGGAAGGAATGCAAATGCAACAGGTTTATAGAACATCTGAATAATTCAACATTTAAATAACAAAGGGATTATGATTTTCATCAAGGGATCAGAAGCAAACGCTCTGATTTAAGGATGGATAAGTTGAGTAGGCTTAGGGATACCATCGATGGTAATTTGATTGGTCGAGATCCAGCTCATGTGCAAAATGACATCTAAGCGGAAGGATAATTTAAAAGGATCAACCGATGATTGTGAACATTCACAGCGTATTGAATCAACGTACTCAAAAATGTGGTGACAAAGGATGCCAATATGACTACTATACTTATGGGATTAATCATAATGAAAGCAAACAAGAAATTCCAGAGCAATAGGTTGCTGAGGATTTTCGGAATACCGAATGGTATTTCAAGACTTTTGTGTAACACATTATCAACATGGGGATGAGCGGATACCGATAAGTGCGTAGAATTAACCGTAGGGGTATTCAGTGACAAAGAACAAGAAGGGCAAGAAGCTCAAAGGATTATCGAAACAACGACGAAGTTTTTCAGGTATCTTGCAATAACAAGACCAACTGAATGAATGTAAGAATAACAACTGCAAGTAGTTATCCATAAGGGTTTATGTGGAAGGGGAATTGCAAACGCTGATGAACACAAGTTCTCAAGTTAACAACGGAGAGTATCTTCGTGGTCTTCGTGCAAAGCAGACGATCATCGCAATAAGGGGCTCTCCGTTGAAAGTGATAACGAGATCCTAATGTTAGATTTAGTAAACTTCATTTAACCCGAATAGAGGAGAGATCGTAGTCCCGTAGTAAAGGTCGAGGAGTAAAAGATCCTAGTACCACCCAATGGCGACGTATTCGTAAGGCACACAGCCAAGTTAGTAAAAGTTTTTTTGCAATGTCTAGACTCGACTTCAGCCAAGGAGTGTGGAAGGGGATTCTACAGCAATGGGCTCGATACCAACTTGTGATGCCCCGATTCAATCAGACACTAATCATACACGCAAACGCAGTACGATCAAGATCGTGGACTCACGGAAGATATCACAACACAACTCTACAAATAAAAAAGTCATACAAGCATCATAATACAAGCCAGGGCCTCGAGGGCTCGAATACAAGTGCTCGATCATAGACGAAGTCAGCGGAAGCAACAATATTTGAGTACAAACATCGCTAAAACAAGTTTGCCTTAAGAAGGCTAGCACAAACCGATACAGATCGAAGAGGCGCAGCATCCCGCCTCGGGATCCTCCTAACTACTATGGTCGCTGCCGCTGGCTGCACGTAGTAGTAGGCACCTCCGGCAGAAGTCGCCATCGACGGTGGCGTCGCCCCGGCTCCATCGTCTGGTCGCAAAGAATCGAGTAGAGATAGGGGGAAAAGGGGAAATAAAGGCAACCGTGAGTACTCATCCAAAGTACTCAAGCAAGGAGCTACACTACATATGCATGGATATATGTGTAAAGGGCCATATCAAGGACCGAATCAGAATGCCGTAATAAGAGGGGGATAGCTAGCCTTATCAAGACTACGCTTCGGGTCACCTTCGCCTTGCAACAGTAGAGGAGGGTAGGTTGAAGTCCTCCAAGTAGCATCACATAGCAATAATCCTACCCGCCATCCTCCTCGTATCCCCGAGAGAGAGCGACCACCGTTGTATCTCGCACTTGGAAGGGTGTGTTTTATTAAGTATCCGGTTCTAGTTGTCATAAGGTCAAGGTACAACTCCAAGTCGTCCTGCTATCAAGATCACGGCTATTCAATAGATTAATCACCGCAGGGTGCACCTCATAACCCAACTCGCTTGATGCCTTTTGGCCGGACACACTTTCCTCGGTCATGCCCGCCATGAAGATCAACACGCCGCAGCCCCACCTAGGCGCAACAGAGAGGCCAGCACGCCAGCCTAAACCTAAGACAGGGTCTGGGCCCATCGCCCAATGCACACCGCATCGCTATGCACGCTGCCAAAAGCGTAATCTAGGCCCCTTAATACAAGAGCAGTGCTTACGCCCAATCCGGGCGCGCCACTCACACCGGCCACGGGCGTTTCGCCGATACCACGATGCCGAAAGTGCCCATATCTTTCCCACGAGTTGGTTAGTGCGTATAGGCCCGTGAGCTGCACTCGCATCAAATACCAAGATCTCGTTAAGTGTGTTAAGTATCCGCGAACGCCGAACAGGCCAGGCCCACCTCTCTCCTAGGCGGTCTCAACTCGCCTGCCGCCCGCCACAAAGATCTACTCATGGTGCTCCACCAAATTTTAATTCGACTTTTAGTCTCCACATGTGTCATGTATAAAGTATATAGATATACCCGTGATCACCTCCCGAGTGATCACGGCCCGATAGTATAGCACACAATGCACGGACAAGAATGTAGGGCCACAGATGAAAATACTAGCATCATATACTAAGCAAGTAGGGTAGCAGGTAAAGGTAACAACAAGAGTAGCAAGGACAAAGCTATGCATCGTGATAGGTATAACAGTAGCAAGAATGCTACACTACTCTAATGCAAGCAAGATAGAGTAGAATAGGCGATATCTCGTGATCAAGGGGGGGGGCTTGCCTGGTTGCTCGCAAGAGAGAGGGGTCACAACTCAGAATCGAACCGGCAAAGCAGCAGCCGGGTCTCGTAGTCTACCGGAGAGAAGAGGGGAAGAAACAATGAATACCATGTAAACAAATGCATATCGATGCATGACAAGACAAGTAACGATGCTAGGCGTGCCCTAACATGGTATGAGGTGATACTGTTATAGAAACATCCGGGAAAATATCCCTGTTTCGTGGTTTTCGCAGAGGAGCCGAGGGGGAAAGTTGCGAAGTTCGATAGGTTAGGGTGTGTGGCGGACGAACGGATCATGATCCGGATTCGCCTCGCTGCTCGAGCAACTTTCATGTTGAAAATATTTTAATCCGAAGTTACGGATTATTTTATATTAATTTTGAAAGATTTAAACCATTTTTAGGATTATTTAATTATTTTAAAACAACATTATCCAGAACAGTGTTTGCTGATGTCATCATGACGCCAAGATGATGTCACCGTCATCAGGGTGTTGATCGTCAACTGACATGTGGGTCCTACCGTCATCGATCGTTAACTAACCTAACAGATTAATTAACTAAACTAGGTGATTAGGTTAATCTAATCAGGATTAATTAAGTTAATTAATTCTTTAATTAATTAACTAATTAATATGTTAATTATTTTATTTATTTATATATAAAAAATTTATTAAATCTTTTTTTAATGTTCTGGGGCGTGGGGCCCCAAGGTCAGTGGCTCAGGGGGATTATCACTAATTGGGGATTATCCCCTAAGTCAACAAGGGAGGCCACTGGGCACGCACGCAGCCATGGTCGGGAGTTGAGCGCGGCCGGCCAGTAGAGGCAACGGCAGGCGGCGGGAGAGGCCACGGCGGGCGATGGCGAAAGTAGCAGCAGCTAGAGGGAGCCGCCCAGCGGGCGGGCGCAGAAGGGGCGGCGCGCCTGCGCTGGGACGGCGGAGCGACGCCGGGCGCCGCCAAGCAGAGGTGGGCGCGGCGACGGGACGGTGTGGGGGCGCAGCGTTCGGAGGGGGGAGACGGACGGGGCACGATGGGGAGCTCACCCCCGTTGACGAGAAGAGGGCGGCGATGCGCGGGGAGGACCGACGAAGGATTAACAACAGTAACCGTGATGATGTGGCATGATTAACAGGGAATTATTGTAGCTTAAATATCCGGGCGTCACAAGGAAGAGGCTCCAAAGAAGACGACGGCGTGATGATGGTGGAGAGGCAAGATTCGGCTGTGGCTTCGCCAAGAACTCAACGGAGGAGGAGAGGTGTTGGCGAGGGAGGGCTGCGCCTTGATGTGTCTTGCAGCCCTCCCTCACCCCTCTATTTATAGGGGAAGGGCAATGGCCCCTCTAGTTGAGATCTAGAGGGGGGGCGGCGGCCAGGGAGGGGGGCTTGCCCCCCAAGCAAAGGGGGGCGCCCGCACTAGGGTCCCCCCCCCAACCCTAGGCCCATGGGCCCAAGGGGGGGGCGCCCAGTCCTCCAGGGGCTGGTTCCATGCGCCTTGTGGCCCATGAGGCCCTCCGAGAGGGGTGGCCCCTCCCGGTGGACCCCTCGAACCTCTCCGTGGCCCCAGACAATACCGATATGCCCTCAAACTTTCCGGTCCGTATGACAACTTCCCATATATAAATCTTCACCTCCGGACCATTCCTAACTCCTCGTGACATCCGGATCTCATTCGACTCCGAGCAACATTCGTAATCACATACAAGTCTTCCTAATAACCCTAGCGCCACCGAACCTTATGTGTAGACCCTACGGTTCGGGAGACATGCGTACATGACAGACGACTCTCCGTCAATAACCAACAGCGGGATCTGGATACCCATGTTGGCTCCCACATACTCCTCGATGATCTCATCGGATGAACCACGATGTCGAGGATTCAAGTAACCCCGTATACTATTCCTTTTGTCAGACGGTATGTTACTTGCCCGAGATTCGATTGTCGGTATCCCAATACCTCGCTCAATCTCAAGCACGGCAAGTCACTTTACTCGCATCAGAATGCATGATCCCGTGACTGCATTAATTTGGTCACTTTGAGCTCATTATGATGATGCACTACCGAGTGGGCCCAAGGATACCTCTCCGTAATACGGAGTGACAAATCCCAGCCTTGATCCGTGTCAACCCAATGCAGACACTTTCGGAGATACCGTAGTGTACCTTTATAGTCACCCAGCTTACGCCAGGACGCTTGGTACACCCAAAGCACTCCTACGGTATCCGGGAGTTACACGATCTCTTGGTCTAAGGAAAATATACTTGACATTGGAAAAGCTCTAGCAAAACGAACTACACGATCTTGTGCTATGCTTAGGATTGTCTTGTCCATCACATCATTCTCCTAATGATGTGATCCCGCTGTCAACGACATCTAATGTCCATAGTCGTGAAACTATGACTATCTGTCAATTGACCAACGAGCTAGTCAACTAGAGACTTACTAGGGACGTATTGTGTTCTATGTATTCACACGTGTATTATGATTTCCGGATAATACAATTATAGCTGAATAAAAGACAATTATCATGAACAAGGAAATATAATAATAACCCTTTTATTATTGCCTCTAGGGCATATTTCCAACAGTCTCCCACTTGCACTAGAGTCAATAATCTAGTTACATTGTGATGAATCGAACACCCATAGAGTTCTCGTGTTGATCATGTTTTGCCCATGAAGAGAAAGTTTAGTCAACGGATTCGGCGACATTCAGATCCGTATGCACTTTGCAAATTTCTATGTTCCATCTTGAACATTTTCACGGATGGAGTTGAAGCGACGCTGATGTGCCTCGGTCTTCTTGTGAAACCCGGCTCCTTGGCAAGTGAAATAGCTCCAAGTGTTGTCACGTAAGAGTTTGATCGGCCCCGACGCATTGGGTATGACTCCTAGGTCGGTGATGAACTCCTTCACCCAAATTTCTTCATGTGCTGCCTCCGAGGCTGCCATGTACTCCGCTTCACATGTAGATCCCGCCATGACGCCTCGCTTGGTACCGCACCAGCCATCGCTTCCACGTATCAATATATACACGATCCGGTTTGTGACTTAGAGTCATCCAGATTCTGCCGAAGCTTAGCGCCGACGTAACCCTTTACGACGAGCTCTTCGTCACCTCCATAAACGAGAAACATGTTCTTTGTCCTTTTCAGTACTTCAGATATTCTTGACCGCTGTCCAGTTGTTCCTTGCCGGGATTACTTTGGTACCTACATACCAAACTTACGGCAAGGTTTACATCCGTCCGGTACACAAGATGGCATACATAATAGATCCTATGGCTGAGGCATAGGGGATGACACTCATCTCTTCTTTATCTTTTGCCGTGGTCGGGCATTGAGCCAAGCTCAACCTCACACCTTGCAGTACAGGCAAGAACCCTTTCTTGGACTAATCAATTTTGAACTTCTTCAAAATATTATCAAGGTATGTGCTTTGTGAAAGACCTATGAGGCGTCTCGATCTATCCCTATAGATCTTGATGCCTAATATGTAAGCAGCTTCTCCAAGGTCCTTCATTGAAAAACTTTTATTCAAGTAGGTCTTAATGCTGTCCAAGAGTTCTATATCATTTCCCATCAAAAGTATGTCCTCTACATATAATATGAGAAATGCTACAGTAGCTCCCACTCACTTTCTTGTAAACGCAGGCTTCTCCATAAGTCTCAAGATAAACCCAAACGCTGATCATCTCATCAAAGCGTAATGTTCCAACTCCGAGATGCTTGCACCAGCCCATAAATGGATCACTGGAGCTTGCATACCTTGTTAGCATTCTCGTGGTCGACAAAACCTTCCGCTGCATCATATACAGTTCTTCCTTAAGATAGCCGTTAAGGAATGACGTTTTGACGTCCATTTGCCATATCTCATAATCATAGTATGCAGCAATTGGTAACATGATTTGGACGGACTTAAGCTTCGCTACGGGAGAGAAAGTCTCATCGTAGTCAATCTCTTGAACTTGTCGTTAACCCTTAGCGACAAGTCGAGCTTTATAGATGGTGACATTACCATCCGCGTCCGTCTTCTTCTTAAAGATCCATTTGTTTTCTATCGCCACGATCATCGGGCAAGTCTGTCAAAAGTCCATACTTTGTTTTCATACATGGATCCTATCTCGGATTGCATGGCTTCAAGCCATTTGTTGGAATCCGGGCCCGCCATCGCTTCTTCATAGTTCAAGGTTCACCGTTGTCTAACAACATGATTTCCGTGACAGGTTGCCATACCACTGTGTGGAACGTGTCCTTGTGGACCCACGAAGTTCAAGAGCAACTTGATCCAAGTACCTTGATCGTCATCATTAATTTCCTCTCCAAGAGGGTGTAGGCACCACAGAACATTTTCCCGAGCTGCACCACTTTCCGGTTCAAGAGGTAGTACTTCATCGAAGTTCTACTTTCCTCCCACTTACTCCTTTCGAGAGAAACTCTTTTTCCGTAAAGGATCCGTTCTTGTCAACAAAGATCTTGCCTTCGGATCTAAGGTAGAAGGTATACCCAATGGTTTCCTTAGGGTATCCTATGAAGACGCATTTTTCCGACTTGGGTTCGAGCTTTTTAGGTTGAAGTTTCTTGACATAAGCATCGCATCCCCAAACTTTTAGAAACGATACTTAGGTTTCTTCCCAAACCATAATTCATACGGTGTCGCCTCAACGGATTTAGACGGTGCCCTATTTAAAGTGAATGTAGCTGTCTCTAGAGCGATCCCCAAAATGATAGCGGTAAATCGGTAAGAGACATCATAGATCGCACTATATCCAATAGAGTGCGATTACGATGTTCGGACACACCGTTATTTACCGAGGTGTTCCAGGCGGCGTGAGTTGTGAAACGATTCCACATTTCCTTAAGTGTGTACCAAATTCGTGACTTAAATATTCTCCTCCACAATCTGATCGTAAGAATTTTATTTTTCGGTCACATTGATTATCCACCTCATTCTGAAGTTCCTTGAACTTTTCAAAGGTCTCAGACTTGTATTTCATCAAGTAGACATACCCATATCTACTTAAGTCGTCTGTGAGAGTGAGAACATAACGATATCCTCCATGAAGCCTCAACGCCATTGGACCGCATACATCGGTATGTATGATTTCCAATAAGTTGGTTGCTCGCCCATTGTTCCGAGAACGGAGTCTTGGTCATTTTGCCCATGAGACATGGTTCACATGTGTCAAATGATTCATAATCGAGAGACTCTAAAAGTCCATCGTAATGGAGTTTCTTCATGCGCTTGACACCAATGTGACCAAGGCGGAAGTGCCACAAGTATGTGGGACTATCGTTATCAACTTTACATCTTTTGGTATTCACACTATGAATATGTGTAACACTACGCCGAGATTCATTAAGAATAAACCATTGACCATCGGAGCATGACCATAAAACATATCTCTCATATAAATAGAACAACCATTATTCTCAGATTTAAATGAGTAGCCATCTCGCATTAAACGAGATCCCGATACAATGTTCATGCTCAAACTTGGCACTAAATAACAATTATTGAGGTTTAAAACTAATCACGAGGTAAATGTAGAGGTAGCGTGCGGACGGCGATCACATCGACTTTGGAACCATTCCCGACGCCGCATCGTCACCTCGCCCTTTGCCAGCCTCCGCTTATTCCGCAGCCTCATTGCCGTGAATTACAAATATGAGCAACAACACCGTATCAAATACCCAGGAGTTACTACGAGTAATCGGTAAGGTACACATCAATTACATGTATATCAAATATACCTTTAGTGTTGCCGGCCTTCTTGTCCGCTAAGTATCTCGGGGCAGTTCCGCTTCCAAAGGCTCCTTCCCTTTGCAATAAAAGCACTCGTCTCGTGCTTGGGTCCATTCTTTGACTTCTTCCCGCAACTTGCTTAATGGGCGCCGCAACATCTTTGCCGTCCTTCTTGAAGTTCTTCTTACCCTTGCCCTTTTGAACTTAGTGGTTTTATTGACCATCAACACTTGATGTTCTTTCTTGATTTCAACCTCACGACTTCAAAGATTGAGAATACTTCAGAATGGTCTTCACCATCCCCGTGCATATTGTAGTTCATCACAAAGCTCTTGTAGCTTGGTGGGAGCGATCAAGGATTCTGTCAATGACCGCCTCGTCCGGGAGGTTAATGTCCACCGGGACAAAGGTTGTGCAACCCTTATATTTTGAGTATGTGCTCACCGATGTAACTGTTTTCCTCCATCTTACAACTATAGAACTTGTCGGAGACTTCATATCTCTCGACCCGCATGAGCTTGAAGACCATTTTCAGCTCCTCGAACATCTCATATGCTCCGTGTTGCTCAAAACGCTTTTGGAGCCCCGGTTCTAAGTCAGTAAAGCATGCCGCACCGAACGAGGGAGTAATCATCAAGACGAGACCGCCAAGCATACATATTGTCTTGGTTCTCCGATGGGTGCTTCACCTAGCGGTGCTTATAGGACATATTGTTTCTTGGCTGCTATGAGGATGATCTCGTGTTCCGACCAGTCCGAATAGTTGCTGCCATCATCTTTCAGCTTGGTTTTCTCTAGGAACGCGTTGAAGTTCATGTTGACATGAGCGCTGGCCATTTGATCTACAAGACATATTTTGCAAAGACTTTAGACTAAGTTCATGATAATTAAGTTCATCTAATCAAATATTTAATGAACTCCCACTCAGATTTGACATCCCTCTAGTCATCTAAGTGTTACATGATCCGACTCGACTAGGCCATGTCCGATCATCACGTGAGACGGACTAGTCATCGTCGGTGAACATCTCCATGTTGATCGTGATTCACCATACGACTCATGTTTGTCCTTTCGGTCTCTTGTGTTCCGAGGCCATGTATGTACATGATAGGCTCGTCAAGTTAACCCTAAGTGTTTTGCATGTGTATATCTGTCTTTCACCCGTTGTTTGTGATCGTAAGGTTCTATCACACCCGATCATCACGTGGTGCTTCAAACGATTTAACTTTAGCAACGGTGCACGCTTAGGGGAACACTTTCTTGAAAATATTATAAGGGATCATCTTATTTACTACCGTCAGCCTAAGTAAACAAGATGCATAAACATAATAAACATCACATGCAATTATATAAAGTAGTGACATGATATGGCCAATATCATATAGCTCCTTCGATCTCCATCTTCGGGCTCCATGATCATCTTGTCACCGGCATGACACCATGATCTCCATCATCATGATCTCCATCATCGTGTCTTCATGAAGTTGTCACGCCAACGACTACTTCTACTTCTATGGCTAACGCTTAGCAATAAAGTAAAGTAATTTACATGGCGTTCTTCAATGACACGCAGGTCATACAAAAATAAGACAACTCCTATGGCTCCTGCCGTTGTCATACTCATCGACATGCAAGTCATGATTCCTATTACAAGAACATGATCTCATACATCACAATATATCATTCATCATTCATCACAACTTTTGGCCATATCACATCACATGACAATTGCTGCAAAAACAAGTTAGACGTCCTCTAATTGTTGTTGCATCTTTACGTGGCTGCAATTGGGTTCTAGCAAGAACATTTTCTTACTACTTAATAACCACAACGTGATTTTTCTTCAACTTCTATTTACCCTTCATAAGGACCCTTTTCATCTAATCCGCTCCAACTAAAGTAGGAGAGACAGACACCCGCTAGCCACCTTATGCAACTAGTGCATGTCAGTCGGTGGAACCTATCTCACGAAGCGCACGTAAGGTCATCGGGCCGCTTCATCCCACAATACCGCTGAAGCAAGAAAAGACTAGTAGCGGCAAGCAAGTTGACAAGATCTAGGCCCACAACAAAATTGTGTTCTACTCGTGCAATAGAGAACTACGACAGACCTAGCTGATGATGCCACTGTTGGGAACGCTGCGTAAAATTAAAAATTTCCTACGGTTTCACCAAGATCCATCTATGAGTTCATCTAAGCAACGAGTCATGGAGAGAGATTGCATCTACATACCACTTGTAGATCGTGGTGCGGAAGCTGCTCAAGGGAACGGTGATGATGGAGTCGCATCGCCGTGATTCAAATCACCGATGACCAAGTGCCGAACGGACAGCACCTCCGCTGCTCAACACACGCACGACGAACGGACGACGCCTCCTCCTTCTTGATCCAGCAAGGGGAAGGAGAGGTTGAGGAAGAAGGCTCCAAAGAGCAGGACGACGGCGTGATGATGGTGGGAGAGGCAAGATCTCGGCTGTGGCTTCGCCAAGCACTCAACGGAGGAGGCGAGGTGTTGGGAGGGAGGGGCGGCGCCTTGTATGGGTATTGCAGCCCTCCCCTCACCCCCTCTATTTATAGGGGAAGGGGCACGGGGGGCCGGCCCCTCTAGATGAGATCTAGAGGGGGCGGCGGCTGTGGAGGGGCTTGCCCCCAAGCAAAGGGGCGCCCCACTAGGGTTCCCCCTAACACTAGGCGCATGGGCCCAAGGGGCACGCCTAACCCTCCAGGCTGGTTCCTGCCCCTTGTGGCCCATGAGGCCCTCCGAGAGGGGTGGCTCCTCCCGTGGACCCCGGAACCTCTCCGGTGGCCCCGACACGATACCGATATGCCCTCAAACTTTCCTGTCCGTATGACAACTTCCCATATATAAATCTTCACCTCCGGACCATTCCGAACTCCTCGTGACGTCCGGATCTCATCCGGACTCAACAACATTCGGTAATCACATACAAGTCTTCCTAATAACCCTAGCGCCACCGAACCTTATGTGTAGACCCTACGGTTCGGGAGACATGCGTACATGACCAAGACGACTCTCCGGTCAATAACCAACAGCGGATCTGGATACCCGTGTTGGCTCCCTACATACTCCTCGATGATCTCATCGGATGAACCACGATGTCGAGGATTCAAGTAACCCGTGATACTATTCCTTTTGTCGACGGTATGTTACTTGCCCGAGATTCGATCGCCGGTATCCCAATACCTCGCTCAATCTTGTTACCGCAAGTCACTTTACTCGCATCAGAATGCATGATCCCGTGACCGCACACTTGGTCACTTTGAGCTCATTATGATGATGCACTACCGAAAGTGGGCCTAAGGATACCTCTCCGTAATACGGAGTGACAAATCCTGCCTCGATCCGTGTCAACCCAATGTACACTTTCGGAGATACCGTAGTGTACCTTTATAGTCACCCAGCTTAAGTTGTGACGCTTTGGTACACCCAAAGCACTCCTACGGTATCCGGAGTTACACGATCTCATGGTCTAAGGAAAAGATACTTGACATTGGAAAAGCTCTAGCAAAACGAACTACACGATCTTGTGCTATGCTTAGGATTGTCTTGTCCATCACATCATTCTCCTAATGATGTGATCCCGCTGTCAACGACATCTAATGTCCATAGTCGTGAAACCATGACTATCTATTGACCAACGAGCTAGTCAACTAGAGGCTTACTAGGACGTATTGTGTTCTATGTATTCACACGTGTATTACGATTTCCGGATAATACAATTATAGCATGAATAAAAGACAATTATCATGAACAAGGAAATATAATAATAACCCTTTTATTATTGCCTCTAGGGCATATTTCCAACAGAGAGAGCACAGCGGCATCCATGGCGTCGGAGCCAAACAGACCTCCATGGCCATAGTCAACTCCCTCTTCTACCGCTTTCAACAAGAACTTGTGATCCCTGTAATGTAGCAAAGGGCCCCACGATGGTCAGATATGCCTTGCCTTGTTGTGTGGTGAGTAAGAACTAGAGAGAGGAAATGGTAATTAGTACCTTCCTGATGCCCGTGAAACGCAGAAGCAACTGCCATAGTCCCATCCGTGGTCTCCACAACTGCAAAAGAACGAAGAAGATGGTTACCGAGGACCCAAGTTACTTCATAATCTGCACAGGATTTACCCAAAATGTAGCGCCTATGTAGAAGAAACTATGAAATGTGTAGAAGAATCATCACATGAACAAACAAACAAGACCCCGATGAACTTGGAAGGCTGTGAACACTAGTAGGACGCACGACGGACCTTGGAAGACTGACTGCGTGTAACCTGTGAAGAATACAAATAACACAGCGGCATAATACCAATCCTACACACTTCACTTCTATGCTGGTAGGAATAGGATAGCATACAAGAATTAGTACATCCTGAATCACGATTGGATGTGACAGAGATGCAAAAATATACAGAGTAGTTGATTCCTAAGCATGATAACATATAAACATGTCAAGGCACACCGCCGCCATTATGACCGACATTTTGTCAACAGACGCTACAAACAAGTCACGTGTTGGTCACACATTAGCACATGAAGCTACCAACCGAACGAATCTTTTGCTTCTAGAAACACTCTGTTCATCACAGGATATAGAATGCAGTATAGAACTATGTTCAGCACAAACCACATTGTACAATCTTTTAACTCGTTTCAAGAAAACTAGAGAGTATAGTCTACAACTCGTTTCGTGTAAAACTACAGTAGTACTAAACTCTACACCAGCATCGACCGTCGCCGTCTGCTCCTTGCTCAAACTCGTCACTTCTATGCTAGTACTATAAAGTAGTACTCCACAACGTCTGCAGACTCGATCGGTATTGTTGTATGATGGCCAAGTACCCCAACGAATGCAAAATGCAACCTGTTCCGACTACACAAAGTTCAGCTACATCGGTAGGCAATTGACACCCCAACTACGCCCCAGAAGCCCTGCTCTACAGCTCAATTGAAACTAACTCATGTGCGCAAGAAACAAAAATACCTTGCATGTATTTATGCGTTGGCTTCAGGGGACTACAACCACGCAAAGACGAGGAGGGTGTCAACTGTTGCTGCACCGGAGGCACCATCAAGAAATAGCCTCCAGCCTCCTAACCTACGGAAGAGATCCATCGAGCACTAACCAACTCTTGACCTCGGCATCACTATCTAGTGCATATCATGAACAGATCTGACGCGGCAAGCGAGAACGAACCAAGGATAAAGGCGGGAGGGAGATGGATCTCATCTATTACTTGGGAGAGACGCCGCCAGCCGCGCCGTCCGGTCGCAGCCGCCGGAGCCGAGGGAGCCGATGGCGCTGTCTCCCGTCTGGTGGCCGGAGACCCTAGACAGGCCACGCCAAGGCCGGATCTGGCCAGATTGATGGAGCGCCGTTCTCGTCGGCGAGCAAGAAAGCCGTGGTTGCTGGGCGGCGACGCCTCTATCTCCGGCGAAGTCGAGGCGGACGGTGGAGAGCAGGGCCGATCAGATCACAGAGGGAGGGAGAGGGTTGGGGGTGGCGGGCATGGGTGCGTGGGGGCTGAGGGGGTGAGGGAGATGGATCCATGAGGTCCGCTGCCATGGCTTTCTGATCCGCACGACCGTCGCCGTGGTTTTGGATCTCATGGAAGGGGAGAGGATGTCGATGGCGGGCGGCGCGTATGGATCTCGGGAGAGAGAGGAGGGGAAGTCGTGCGGGGGGATGAGTGATGTGCGGGGGACGAGTGGTGTGCGAGGGAGAGTGGGTGGGTGTGGGTGGGTGAGAGGGTGGACGTTGGATCCATCCGCCGTGGACGGCTCAGATTTCATAGAGCGGGGCGATCCACGTGAGAGATCCTGATTGGTTCGATATTTTTGTCATTTAAAATAGTTTCTAAGTGCTAAAACATAGTAAAATGTGAAGCAACTGCCCGTATTATTTTGCAAATGGCACCACTAAAATTTTCACTCAAATTATACCACATTTTATGAATGATCAAGAACTTTAATGCATTTCCAATCTTTCTACCTATTTTTGGCCATTTAAATGGGTTCCTTCCGAGTCACCGACTGGGTCAAATTTGAACTACACCTACTTCATATCTTGCTCGTTATTTTTACATAAATCATTTTAAGATACACAAGTATATATTTCATCAGAGATGCGCCAATAGTTTTGCAAGATTCCACACATAGATACAAATGGTCAAGCCCGCCGTTTTGACCGCATTTTGAAACGGCCATAAAAAATTCAAAAAAAATCAAAACATTGGAAAACCTTCGCATTGTGTCATTATATGTCACCAAGTTTCCAGGAAAAATAATAAACTTGTAATACGAAAATTTATTTTAAAAAGTGTTCTCGTAAATGAGTCATTATGCGTGAAGATTCATGGCTTTCAAGCCAAATGATCAATCTTATGGCCACATTCATGGCATAGTTCGTTCAAATGACCTCATATTGTGCACTAGGGTGCATCTTGGAATTCCAAACAATGTTGCCTAAGGGAGTTTTCACTTTCATTGCACAAAAGAGCAATTTTCCATTTTTCGAGTGCCTGAAATGAGGTTTTTTTGTGAAGGACCTCCCAAATAATTGTTGCAAAATTGGACCAAATCAATTTTCTAAAATACTAGGCCATATTTAATGCACAATTGACCAAATGGTTGGGTGTCAAAAGATTCGATCCACCTCTGGTGAAAAAGACAAATTTCCGCCGATTCAGCAGGAAGCGGGTCAAATTTGAACTGCAACTGCCACATACTTTGCTTTTTATTTTTCTAAAAATAATTTTAGGTACAAAAGTATCTATTTTATCAGAGAAACACCAAAAAATTCCAAGATTCAATAACTAGCTAGGAACGGTCATTCCCGCTGTTTTGACCACATTTTGGAACGGGCATAAAAAATTCAAAAAATATCAAAAAATTGGAAAACCTTCGCATTGTGTCATTATATGTGACCAAGTTTCCAGGAAAAATAATAAACTTGTAATACGGAAATTTATTTAAAAAAGTGTTCTCAGAAATGAGGTGTCATGCGTGAAGATTCATGGCTTTCAAGCCAAATGATCAATCTTATGGCCACATTCATGGCATAGTTTGTTTAAATGACCACATATTGTGCACAAGGGTGCATCTTGGAATTCCAAACAATGTTTCCTAAGGGATTTTTCACTTTCATTGCACAAAAGAGCCATTTTCCATTTTTCGAGTGCCTGAAATGAGGTTTTTTTGTGAAGGACCTCCCAAATAATTGTTGCAAAATTGGACCAAATCAATTTTCTAAAATACTAGGCCATATTTAATGCACAATTGACAAAATGGTTGGGTGTCAAAAGTTTTGATCCACCTCTGGTGAAAAAGACAAATTTCCGCCGATTCAGCAGGAAGCGGGTCAAATTTGAACTGCAACTGCCTCATAGTTTGCTATTTATTTTTCCAAAAATAATTTCTAGTTACATAAGTACATATTTAATCATAAATACATGGTTTGGTGGCGATACGTCAAGGTTTGGATGGTGGTCGAGGGCCCCAACTCTAGAGTGCGTGAATCAAGATGCCGCCACGTGGTCATCAAGTGACCGTATGCTGCCATGTGTTATGGGTGGCCTAGGCATGTCTAGTGGGTTGGGAACTCCCGGTAGGTGCTAGGAAGAAAATTACAACATAAGATTCTCACGAGGAGACCGATCGATGCTCAAACATGAATTAGCAGCCAAGTGTTTGATTAGCGATGCAGGAAATGTACATGGCTAATGGGCGTGAGTTTTGGCTGAGGATGATCAGTTACTAAGAAGACCGTTTTCACAAATTTTCATCTCAAAAGGAGGAGCCTAGGTGGTACTTGCTTTGCAAACTACCACACTGGACATAAATACGAATGTTGAAGCTCGGTTCAGAATAATGAATGGATTGAGCTGGCATTTGATGGAGGATGGTTATTTGGGCATAGAAAAGCACTGAAAATGGATACTATTTGGACATGCCAAATTGGTACTTCCTTCACAAACTGTTGTTCTGAACAGAATAGGAAAATGAATATTTTTGAATTATTTTTGAACTAGGCAAGGAAGGTTTTTACATATTTGACGAAGATATGACCCAAAGAATTTATGAGATTTTTTTGGGAATTTTGGCAATGACAGAAATATAGGTTGCTTCACAACCTAGGGCAAAAACTTCCACATGGACATGACACATAGGCAAAACTGATGAGGTGGTGCCTAGTCATAGCAACCCACCACAATTTACAAGGCTATGACCATCTATATTGGTCGTTAACAACTAGAAATAAGGCAGCGGACTAGCGCTGTTTGCTTTATGGCCATTTCATGTGAGGAAATTACGACCTTTCTGACCAAAATGGTCGCAATGGTTTAGGGTTTGGAGCCCCCCGAACAGCTTTTGACCAATTGGTCTGAAATGGTCATAGATATATGACCATTTCTTCCAGGGTCACTGGCAGAAGGTCACTAGTTGACATATTTCTTGTAGTGACATAACGGTTCACCATAATGCGTGCATGCTACGGAATCACAAACTTTAACACAAGTATCTCTCAAATTCACAACTACTCAACTAGCATGGCTCTAGTATCACCATCTTCATATATCAAAACAATCATAAGGAATCAAACTTCTCATAGTATTCAATGCACTCTATATGGAAGTTTTTATTATATCCCTCTTGGATGCCCATCATATTAGGACTAAATTCATAACCAAAGAAAATTACCATGCTGTTTAAGACTCTCAAAATAATATAAGTGAAGCATGAGAGTTCATCTATTTCTTCAAAATAAAACCACCACCGTGCTCTAAAAGGATATAAGTGAAGCACTAGAGCAAATGACAAACTACTCCAAAAGATATAAGTGAAGATCAATGAGTAGTCGAATAATTATGTAACTATGTGAAGACTCTCTAACATTTAAGAATTTCAGATCTTGGGATATTATTCAAACATCAAGCAAAACAAAAGATAACAAAATGACGCTCCAAGCAAAACACATATCATGTGGTGAATAAAAATATAGCTCCAAGTAAAGTTACCGATGAACGAAGATTTAAAGAGGGATGCCATCTGGGGCATCCCCAAGCTTAGGCTCTTGGTTGTCCTTGAATATTACATTGGGGTGCCTTGGTCATCCCCAAGCTTAGGCTCTTTCCACTCCTTATTCCATAGTCCATCGAATCTTTACCCAAAACTTGAAAACTTCACAACACAAAACTCAACAAAAACTCGTAAGTCTGCTAGTATAAGAAAATAAATCACCACTTAGGTACTGTTGTGAACTCATTCTAAATTCATATTGGTGTAATATATACTGTATTTCAACTTCTCTATGGTTCATACCCTCCGATACTACTCATAGATTCATCAAAATAAGCAAACAACACAATGAAAACAGAATCTTTCAAAAACAGAACAGTCTGTAGTAATCTGTATCAAACATATACTTCTGGAAACCCAAAAATTCCGAAATAAATCGGTGGACCTGAGGAATTTGTCTAATAATCATTTTCAAAAAGAATCAACCTAAAAGCACTCTCTAGTAAAACATGGCAGCTAATCTCGTGAGCGCTAAAGTTTCTGTTTTTACAGCAAGATCAAAAAGACTTCACCCAAGTCTTCCACAAACACTAATTAAAACATAAAACCACATCTAAACAGAGGCTAGATGAATTATTTATTACTAAACAGGAACAAAAATAAAATTGGGTTGCCTCCCAACAAGTGCTAACGTTTAGCGCCCCTAGCTAGGCATGATGATTTCAATGATGCTCACATAAAAGACAAGAATTGAAACATAAAGAGAGCATCATGAAGAATATGACTAGCACATTTAAATATAACCCACTTCCTATGCATAGGGATTTTAAGTAGCAAACAACTTATGAGAACAATAATCAACTGGCATAGGAAGGCAAAACAAGCATAACTTCAAGATTTTCAACACATAGAGAGGAAACTTGATATTATTGCAATTCCTACAAGCATATATTCCTCCCTCATAATAATTTTCAGTAGCATCATGAATGAATTCAACAATATACCCATCACATGAAGCATTCTTTTCATGGTCTACAAGCATAGAAAATTTACTACTCTCCACATAAGCAAAATTCTTCGCATTCGGAATAGTGGGAGTATCATAAGAAACTCGAATACTATAAATTGTTTCCACATTAAAAGAGTAATATTCAGAAAAAGGATAATCATAATCATGACAAGTTTTATAAATATAATCATCACTACTTTTTATAGCATAAGTTTCATCACAATAATCATCATAAATAGGAGGCATGCTATCATCATAATAAATTTGCTCATCAAAACTTGGGAGGCTAAAAATATCATCTTCATTAAACATAGCATCCCCAAGCTTGGGACAAACATTAATTGCAGCAAATATATTCTCAAACATGTCATTCTCATCAAACATAGCATCCCCAAGCTTATGCCTCTTCATATAATAAGCATAATCACTGTCATCATTAATAGTATGGATAGCACCAATAGTATAGCAATTATCATCATCACAATGAGTAATAGAAGCAACATCATTTGGGAGGGATACCTTCTTACCTTTGCTTCTCCGTCTTTTCTTTTTCTTCTTCACATCATGTGTGGGTTTAATCCTCTTTTTGGAGCTCCTTATTAATGAGATTGGTTGAATAGAAAGCTCCTCCTCGTTACCTGATTCATCAATAGAAATAATAGGAGGATATTGGGAAGTCTCTTCCCTTTCATTAGTATTCTCTTCATCTTCTATTTGTTTTCTTATCTTAATGTAATTGGCAATATAAGGATTTTCAATGCAATTCACCGCACAATACATATAAATTTCCTCTAGATCAAAATCAAGAACTGTCTCAAGGGCAAATTCTGGAATATCCTTAGTTATATGTTTCATTTCTTCATAACCCACAAGCAAACTAAGTTCATTATGATGCGCAAGGGAAATCAAGTCATCACAATTTTTGGACACAATTAGATCATGAAACAATTTGTTGCATTGGATAATTAAATGACCACATTCATTGCAAAGTTCACAAGGATGGCTAAGAAATTTAAATTTTCAGCACAAACATCTAGCCTTTCTTGCAACCATTTAGTTTCTAAATACTTATGCCTCTTGCAAAATCTATCTTCCCTATTTGGTGTGTACTTGCAAAACTCTATGCATTCCACAAAAATTGATATGCTTATAAGAGACATTTTCATCATGACTAGTGCAATCATCATTAGTACCATGGATATTTATAGAGTTCATACTAACAACATTGCAATCATGCTCATCATTCAAAGATTTAGTGCCAAACATTTTAATGCATTCTTCTTCTAACACTTTGGCACAATTATCGGAATCCTTGTTTTTATGAAAGATATCAAAAAGATGAAGCATATGAGGCACCCTCAATTTCATTTTTTTGTAGTTTGCTTTTATAGACTAAACTAGTGATAAAACAAGAAACAAAGAGATTCGATTGCAAGATCTAAAGATATACCTTCAAGCACTCACCTCCCCGGCAACGGCGCCAAAAATTGCTTGATGTCTACTACACAACCTTCTTCTTGTAGACGTTGTTGGGCCTCCAAGTGCAGAGGTTTGTAGGACAGTAGCAAATTTCCCTCAAGTGGATGACCTAAGGTTTATCAATCCGTGGGAGGCGAGGTTGAAGATGGTCTCTCTCAAACAACCCTGCAACCAAATAACAAAGAGTCTCTTGTGTCCCCAACACACCCAATACAATGGTAAATTGTATAGGTGCACTAGTTCGCGAAGAGATGGTGATACAAGTGCAATATGGATGGTAGATCTAGGTTTTTGTAATTTGAAATTATAAAAACAGCAAGGTAGCTAATAATAAAAGTGAGCACAAACGGTATTGCAATGGTAGGAAACAAGGCATAGGGTTCATACTTTCACTAGTGCAAGTTCTCTCAACAATAATAACATAATTGGATCATATAACTATCCCTCAACATGCAACAAAGAGTCATTCCAAAGTCACTAATAGCGGAGAAAAAATGGAGAGATTATGGTAGGGTACGAAACCACCTCAACGTTATCCTTTCTGATCGATCTATTCAAGAGTCCGTAGTAAAATAACACGAAGCTATTCTTTCCGTTCAATCAATCATAGAGTTCGTACTAGAATAACACATTAAGACACAAATCAACCAAAACCCTAATGTCACCTAGATACTCCAATGTCACCTCAAGTATCCGTGGGTATGATTATACGATATGCATCACACAATCTCAGATTCATCTATTCAAACCAACACAAAGTACTTCAAAGAGTGCCCCAAAGTTTCTACCGAGAGTCAAGACGAAAACGTGCCAACCCCTATGCATAAGTTCACGAGGTCACAGAACCCGCAAGTTGATCACCAAAACATGCATCAAGTAGATCACGTGAATATCCCATTGTCACCACAGATAAGCACATGCAAGACATACATCAAGTGTTCTCAAATCCTTAAAGACTCAATCCGATAAGACAACTTCGAAGGGAAAACTCAATCCATTACAAGAGAGTAGAGGGGGAGAAACATCATAATCCAACTATAATAGCAAAGATCGCGATACATCAAGATCGTGCCACATCAAGAACACGAGAGAGAGAGAGAGAGAGAGAGAGAGAGAGATCAAACACATAGCTACTGGTACATACCCTCAGCCCCGAGGGTGAACTACTCCCTCCTCGTCATGGAGAGTGCCGCGATGATGAAGATGACCACCGGAGAGGGATTCCCCCCTCAGGCAGGGTGCCGGAATGGATCTAGATTGGTTTTCGGTGGCTACAGAGGCTTGCGGCGGTGGAACTCCCGATCTAGGTTATGTTCTGGGGGTTTCTGTATATATAAGAGGTTTTGGCGTCGGGAACAAGTCAGGGGGGTCTCCGAGGCGGCCATGAGTTAGGGGGCGCGCCCAGGGGGGTAGGGCGCTTCCCCACCCTCGTGGGTGCCTTGGGACTCTTCTGGCCCATCTCCGGTACTCTGTGGGCTTCTTCTGGTCCAAAAACGATCTCCGTGAAATTTCAGTTCAATTGGACTCCCTTTGGTTTTCCTTTTCTGCGATACTCAAAAACAAGGAAAAATGTAAATCGCACCGGGCTCTAGGTTAATAGGTTAGTCCCAAAAATCATATAAAACATCCTAGATGGATAATATAATAGCATGGAACAATCAAAAATTATAGATACGTTGGAGACGTATCACGTAACTGGGTGATTATAAAGATGCTCTACAGGTATATCTGAAGGTGTTTGTTGGGTTGGCATAGATCGAGATTAGGATTTGTCACTCTGAGTATCAGAGAGGTATCTCTGGGCCCTCTCGGTAATGCACATCATAAGAAGCCTTGCAAGCAAAGTGACTAATGAGTTAGTTACAAGATGATGTATCACGCAACGAGTAAAGAGACTTGCCGGTAACGAGATTGAACTAGGTATGAAGATACCGACGATCGAATCTCGGGCAAGTAACATACCGATGACAAAGGGAATAACATATGTTATCATTACGGTTTGACCGATAAAGATCTTCGTAGAATATGTAGGAGCCAATATGAGCATACAGTTTCCGCTATTGGTTATTGAACGGAGAGGTGTCTTGGTCATGTCTACTAGTTCTCGAACCCGTAGGGTCCGCACGCTTAACGTTCGATGACGATTTAGTATTATATGAGTTATGTGATTTGGTGACCGAATGTTGTTCGGAGCCCCGGATGAGATCACGGACATGACTGATGTCTACTACGCAACTTTATTCTTGTAGACATGTGTTGGGCCTCCAAGCGCTGAGTTTTGTAGGACAGTAGCAATTTTCCCTCAAGTGGATGACCTAAGGTTTATCAATCTATGAGAGGTGTAGGATGAAGATGGTCTCTCTCGAACGACCCTCCAACCAAATACAAGAAATATCTTGTGTCCCCAACACACCCAATACAATGGCAAATTGTATAGGTGCACTAGTTCGGCGAAGAAATGGTGATAAAAGTGTAATATTGGTGGTAGAAATATATTTTTATAATCTGAATAAATAAAGACAGCAAGGTAGAAAATAGTAAACAGGCACAAAAACGGTATTGCAACGCTTGAAAATAGAGCCTAGGGTCCGTACTTTCGCTAGTGCAATCTCTCAACAGTGCTAATATAATTGGATCATATAATACCACCCCTCAAAGTGCGATAAAGAATCACTCCAAAGTTCCTATCTAGCGGAGAACATAAGAATAAATTGTTTGTAGGGTACGAAACCACCTCAAAGCTATTCTTTCCGTTCGATCTATTCAAGAGTTCATACTAAAATAACACAAAGCTATTCTTTCCGTTCGATCTATCCTAGAGTTTGTACTAAAATAACACCAAAGCAAATTCATATTCATAATACTCAATCCAACACAAAGAACTTCAAAGAGTGCCCAAGATTTCTACCGGAGAAACAAAGACAAGACCGTGCATCAACCCCTATGCATAGATTACCCCAATGTCACCTCGAATCCATGAGTTGAGTGCCAAAACATATGTCAAGTGAATCAATACGATACCCCATTGTCGCCATTTAGTATTCAATTGTAAGACATATATCAAGTGTTCTCAAATCCATAAAAGTATTCAATCCGATAACAACAAAATCTCAAAGGGAAAAACTCAATTCATCACAACAAGATAGAGAGGGGAAACACCATATGATCCGACTATATTAACAAACCCCGCGATACATCAAGATCGTGACATTTCAAGAACACGAGAGAGAGAGAGAGAGAGAGAGAGAGAGAGAGAGAGAGATTAAACACATGGCTACTGGTACAAACCCTCAGCCCCGAGGGTGGACTACTCCCTCCTCGTCATGGTGGCCACCGGAGATGATTCCCCCCTCCGGCAGGGTGCCGGAACGAGGTCTAGATTGGTTTTCGGTGGCTACAGAGTCTTGCGGCGGCAGAACTTCTGATCTAGGTTAACCCCGAGGGTGTTTGGAATTTTTGGGAAGTTATATGGTAAATAGCGGGTGCAGGAGGCCATCGAGGTGGGCACAACCCACCTGGGCGCCTGGGGGCCCAGGCGCGCCCTGGTGGGTTGTGCCCCCCTCGGGGCACCCCCCAGGTGCTGCTCTAGCCCATCTTGGGTGTTCTGATCCATAAAAAATCTTCAAAATGTTTCGCGGTGTTTGGACTCTGTTTGATATTGATTTCCTGCGATGTAAAAAACAAGCAAAAAACAGCAACTGGCACTGGGCACTGGGTCAATAGGTTAGTCCCAAAAAATGATATAAAGTTGCTATAATACGATTGTAAAACATCCAAAAATGATAATATAACGGCATGAATACTTCATAAATTATAGATATGTTGGAGACGTATCAATGACGAGGAGTCTCAAAATGGCCGAGAGGTAAAGATTGATACATAGGATGATAGTTTCGGACACCGAAAGTGTTCCAGATAGTATCGGGTATTTATCGGAGTATCGGGGGGTTACCCGAACCCCCCCGGGGGGGGGGGAAGATATGGGCCATATGGGCCATTAGAGGGGAGCACACCAGCTCACAAGGGGCGGCGCGCCCCCCTTAGGCATGTGGCCGAATTGGAGAAGGAGGAGAAGGGATTTGCCCCCCCCCCTCCTTCTCTCCTCCCCCCTTCCCTTTTCTCTCCGGCAAAAAAAGGAAGGGGGGAGGCCGAATTGGGGGAGATCCCCAAGTAGGATTCCTCCTACTTGGGGCGCCCCATGGCTGCTCCCCTCCCCCTCCCACCTATATATACGTGGAGAGGGGGCGCCTAGAACACACAACAACAATCGTTAGCCGTGTGCGGCGCCCCCCTCCATAGTTTACACCCCCGGTCATAGTTTTGCAGTGCTTAGGCGAAGCCCTGCGAGAATCACTTCACCATCACCGTCACCACACCGTCGTGCTGACGGAACTCATCTACTTCCTCGATACCTTGCTGGATCAAGAAGGCGAGGGACGTCATCAATCTGAACGTGTGCAGAACTCGGAGGTGCCGTACATTCGGTACTTGATCGGTCGGAGCTAGAAGAAGTTCGACTACATCAAACGCCCTTTCAAACACTTCCTCTTTCGGTCTACGAGGGTGTGGACACACTCTCCCCCTCTCGTTGCTATGCATCTCCTAGATAGATCTTGCGTGATCGTAGGAATTTTTTTAAAATTGCATGCTATGTTTCCCAACAGTTTTATTATGACACGCACCATCATTGTCATATTGCTTTGCATGATCATGTAGTTGGCATAGTATTTGTGGCAAGGTTACCGTTCATATTTTTTATACATGTCACTCTTGATCATTGCACATCCCGGTACACCGCCGAAGGCATTCATATAGAGTCATATTTTGTTCTAATATCAATTTGTAATTCTTGAGTTGTAAGTAAATAAAAGTGTGATGATCATCATTATTAGAGCATTGTTCCATGTGAGGAACGGATGATGAAAGTTATGATTCCCTCACAAGTTGGGATGAGTCTCCAGACTTTATAAAAAAAGAGGCCAAAGAAGCCAAAAAAGAAAAGAGGCCAAAGAAGCCCACCAAAAAATGAGAGAAAAGAGAGAAGGGACAATGTTCATACCTTTTTCCACACTTGTGCTTCAAAGTAGCACCATGTTCTTCATGATAGGGAGTCTCCAATTTTGTCACTTTCATATACTAGTGGTAATTTTACATTCTAGAACTTGGCTTGTATATTCCAATGATGGGCTTCCTCAAATTGCCCTAGGTCTTCGTGAGCAAGCAAGTTGGATGCACCCCCACTTAGTTTCTTTTTGAGCTTTCATACACTTATAGCTATAGTGCATCCGTTGCATGGCAATCCCTACTCACTCACATCGATATCTATTGATGGGCATCTCCATAGCCCGTTAATACGCCTAGTTGATGTGAGACTTTCTCCTTCTTTTTTGTCTTCTCCACAATCACCATATTCTATTCCACCTATAGTGTTATATCCATGGCTCACGCTCGTGTATCGTGTGAACGTTGAAAAAGTTTGAGAACGTAAAAAGTATGAAACAATAGCTTGGCTTGTCATCGGGTTGTGCATGATAAAATACTTTGTGTGATGAAGATGGAGCATAGCCGCACTATATGATTTTGTAGGAGTAACTTTCTTTGGCCATGTTATTTTGAGAAGACATGATCGCTTTATTAGTATGCTTGAAGTATTATTGTTTTTATGTCAATATTAAACTTTTGTTTTGAATCTTATGGATCCGAATATTCATGCCACAATAAAGAAAAGTACATGGATAAATATGTTAGGTAGAATTCCACATCAAAAATTCTGTTTTTATCATTTACCTACTCGAGGACGAGTAGGAATTAAGCTTGGGGATGCTTGACACGTCTCCAACGTATCTATAATTTTTGATTGTTTTAAGATATTATATTATCTGTTTTGGATGTTTTATATGCATTAATATGCTATTTTATATTATTTTTGGAACTAACCTATTAACCTATAGGCCAGTGCCAGTTTCTGTCTTTTCATTGTTTTTGAGTTTTACGGAAAAGGAATATCAAACGGAGTTCAAACGCAATAAACTTTCGCGATAATTTTTCTTGGACCAGAAGACATCCACAGAGCTTGGAGAGGGGGCCAGAAGAGTCCCGAGGGACCCACAAGCTCTCAGGCCGCGCCCTAGGGGGGCGCCTCCCTAGCTTGTGGACCCCTCGGGAGTCATCCAACCCTAATTCTTGCGCTATAAATTCCCAAATATTCCCAAACCAACCGAAGGTCCACCAAAATACTTTTCCGATGCCGCAAGCCTCTGTTCCCGTGAGATCCCATCTTGGGGCCTTTTCCGGCACCCTGCCGAAGGGGGATTCGATCATGGAGGGCATCTACATCCACTCTATCGCCCTTCCAATGAAGCGTGAGTAGTTTATCACAGACCTACCGGTCCATTGCTAGTAGCTAGATGGCTTCTTATCTCTCTATGATCTTCAATACCATGTTCTCCTCGATATTCTTGGAGTTCTATCCGATGTAATATTCTTTTGCGGTGTGTTTGTCGAGATCCGATGAATTGTGGATTTATGATCAAATTATCTATGAATATTATTTGAGTTTTTTCTGAACTCTTTTATGCATGATTAAATATCTTTGTATTTCTCTTCGAATTATCGGTTTGGTTTGGCCAACTAGATTGGTTCTTCTTGCAATGGGAGAGGTGCCTAGTTTTGGGTTCAATCTTGCGGTGTCCTCACCGAAAGTGACAAAGTCGGGTAGCGAGGCACGATTGTATTGTTGCCATCAAGGGTAAAAAATAGGGTTTTCATCATATTGCTTGAGTTTATCCCTCTACATCATGTCATCTTACTTAAGGCGTTACTCCGTTCTTATGAACTTAATACTCTATATGCATGCTGGATAGCGGTCAATGTGTGGAGTAATAGTAGTAGATGCAAGCAGGAGTCGGTCTACTTGACACGGACGTGATGCCTATATTCATAATCATTGCCTTAAATATCTTCATAACTTTGTGCTTTTCAATCAATTGCTCGACAGTAATTTGTTTACCCATTGTATGTTTTCTTTCAAGAGAGAAGCCTCTAGTGAAACCTATGGCCCCCGGGTCTATTTTCCATCATATATTCTCAGATCTATAAACCAATAAATCCAAAAATATCTTGCTGCAATTTATTTAGATTTATTTTATTTTGCCTTTTTTATTTATCTTTTATACCTATCTCTATTAGATCTCAGTCTTGCTCGAGACAGTGAAGGGATTGACAACCCCTTTTTCGCGTTGAGTGCAAGTGTTTATTAGTTTGTGCAGGTGCATAGACTGGAGACTTGCTTGTACCTCTTACTCGATTGATACCTTGGTTCTTAACTAAAGCAAATACTTATCTCTATTTTGATGCATCACCCTTTCCACTTTAAAGGAAAAATCAACGCAAGTTCAAGAAGTAACAAACTCCCAGAGGATATACATCCTGTCCAATTATACAAAGACTTTTTTTAGTACCGTGAACGTAATGGAGGAATTGTACTACATTAGCAAACAATTGGCGGTTCCATGATTTCATCCATGCGCGGAGTGCTCATGGAATTATTTGATTTGCAACTATTTCAAACCAGTGATACGAAGCATCAACATAGTGATTGATTCCGATGATACCCAGTTAAGTGGCTTTCCAGGATGACAGGGAAGGGGTCTCGGAGTCCTTCTAGATGTTGAGGAACGTGTTGTGGTAACGATCACCTTGGACCGCATCCATGGCGGCGTAGGACTCGAGCTCAACCATCTCCTCAGCCTGCGCTCCACTGAAAGCGCTCTCACGTTCTGGTTGAGATTCTCAACTTTCGTTGTGCCAGGTATGGGGCACACATCGCTTCCTTGGTGGTGAACCCAAGCCAGCGCGAGCTGGGACGACGTGCAACCCTTCCTCGCAGCCATCTCGCTCACGCGCTCGAATATCGCCACGTTCTTCTCCATGTTCTCGGGTTGAAATCTTGGGAGATTCTTAAAACGCAATGGGATGCATTTGTTAGAAAAAGGAGAAACGAGAAAAGAAAGCTAGCTAACCGTATGAAGAAGGAAGTATTATGGGTGGTTCATTTACCTTGCGGAAATCGTCCTCTGGTAATGTGTCCAACAGTTTAGGTCTAGTGGATAGAAAACCTCTGCCTAGTGGACTGTACGCCACAATTCCAGTGCCAAGTTCTCTGAAACAGTAAATAATTTGTAAGGTCTTTTTGAGGACGTTTCATAAGTACTATGAAGCTGATTTTCAAAAGAAAAGGTAGGTTTGTGGTCGTTGCAAAAACCTGCAAGTTGGTACTTCCTCTGTCCCATAATGTAAAACGTTTTTTGACACTAGTGTAGTGTCAAAAAAAGGTCTTACATTATGGGACGGAGGGAGTATTATATCTTCTTCAACATCTCTTGACTACAAAGACCACTCCAGCTGAACTGCGGTGATCGGATGAACTGCGTGTGCCCTTCTGATTGTCGAGGCCGAGGCTTCCGACAACCCGACGTATTTCACCTTTCCTTCTTGGACTAGTTTCTTGATCTCACCCATCTACTTCTACATGCATACGGAAGTCAAGAAGGTAGACTGGTTAATACCTACAAGCCCTCAATCTGTCTAAATGAAACGAAGCTGAACAAGTGCTACTACGTGGTAGGGACTGACCGTGATCTCGACGGGAACACTCTTGTCAATGCGGTGCTGGTAGTAGAGGTCGATGCAGTTGATGCCGAGCCGAGCGAGGCTGCCCTCGCACGCCGCCCGCACGTACGCCGGGTCGCCGCGGACCTCCCGGGCCGGCGTGATGCCGAATTTCGTGGCCAGCTGGACCTTCTCCCTCGCCCCTCCCTGCAGCACCTGCTTTATCACACGGAGAACTCTTGCCGGTCAGACATCCGCGTGCGAATGATATGGCAACTACTAGCAGGGAGCCAAGGAACACGTCGGGTGGCTATAGTATGGTAACCTACCTTCCCGAGCAAGAGCTCGTTGGTGTGGGGGTCGTAGATGTCGGAGGTGTCGAGGAAGGTGACGCCGGCGGCGACGGCGTGGCGGAGGAGCGCGATCATGTCCTGCTCGGGCTTGCGCTCGCCGTAGGCCGCGGACATGCCCATGCAGCCGAGGCCCTGCGCCGAGACCTCCAGCCCCTGCGAGCCCAGCTTCATGCGCGGCAGAACCACCGGAGCAGCAGCCATGTCGTTCGTGCTGTGATGAACTGATGATTGGTGGATGAGTAAGTAGGTCTGGAGCTTGCAGTGCAATGCTGCGGTGCAATTTATAGTGCGGTGGAGGGCGTCATGGAGTAGGTCGCCTCATCGATTAATTAAGCAGAAGAGAATTGCCTAGTTAATTAACGAAAAATCGGGCGAAAACCGAAGCTGCTGGCTTGAATGAGCTGCCAAATTAGAGCAGAGCGTCAATGGACATTGATCTTTTTCACTCTTCTTAGGTCCTCTTCTTGATTCCTCGTACTCCATGACAGTGAGTGAGTGAGTGGCGGGGCGGTTCGAGTGGGACGCCACGGTGGCTGACTGGCTGGTGCAACGGATGGGCACGCCACGGGGGAAAGGAACGTGTGCGTCCCAGGAGGCAGATGCCACGGCGATCGGCGACGGGTCACCGCCCGTCTCCGCCACATGAAAAATCCGATGATGGACCCCGAAGTGCGAAGTGACTGCCGACGCCCCGTCGGTCGCTTTCAGCGTCGCCGTTGGCCGGGGGTTCGTGTGCTCACGCACGCAACTCATCGGAGAACCGGACGGGTCTGGCATCCAAATCATGTGTGTCACAGCCATGCATGTGTCCTGTCTACGATTGCTGTCTTGACTGGCTGGCTTGTGGATAGGTTTGGCTCGGACGTACGATACGACAGCGTGTCGAGTGAGTGACGAGGCGATCCAAGGAGATTGTCCATACACGGAGGCATTCGTGTGTGGCAAACTCTCAGGAAAGCCTCCCTCCATCCCATAATATAAACACGTTTTTAACACTACATTAATATAAAAAACGTTATTATATTATATTATGAGACGGAGGAAGTAATTATTAAGGCGTGTGAGCCAAGCTATCTCGTTCGGGACATTGTTGTTTCCTCTTCTAATAGAAAATCATCATAGTTTTGTTAGGAATAATTAGCGTCATTGTTAGGCTATAAATAAGCAGTTACCCTGCAAAAAAGAAGCAGTTAATATTGTCTTTAACATAACTACCTACCAGCAGTTTTGCTTTGTGAAGCCTTGTCCATATGCTATGTACGTCTCTTAGAACAAGCGTCTTCCTATAAACCGACGGTTTATAAAACGGGGCGAAAGCCTTTTTCGATAACAAGCGCCTCCCTATAAACCGACTTTGTAAGCGCTTTTCTGTCCAAACGCTTATATACCCATCCACCGCGTACATTAGATGTTGAACTAGAGCAGAGCATCGCCGAATTGAAGCATACTCATTATTTTTTCAGTTTGGATTATACCTAGCGCAAGCAATGAAATTAGCATCATTGACTTCTTCATCAGTGATGGCATTTACATTACCTTTTCTTTACCTTTCATGACGGAGATGAGTTCATCAAGCTTAGCTGTCAACTCCGTGTTATTTTCTTCAACTGCATTGACTTTTTTGGTGGTAGTTCTTTCAACATGTCATTGGGCACGGTTCCCTTGCATATCATCAAGTAGCTTCTTGACATCATCTATGGGCTTACCCATGATAGTTCATTGGTGCAGCGATTAGCAAAGTCACACAATATGAAAGTCATGTCTAAGCCAGAAAGAAAACCAAAACCCCAAAGTGATCAAATCCAAAATCAACAAACTACAATAATGATCATATATGCACTAACCATCTCATGACACCACAAGGACAACAAGGTTATTCAACATCACCTTGGTCACCTATTCCGACCACCAAAGTCTAGAGTCTAGATTTTTACCCAGAAGAACTAGTCTGGGCATATCCGAGGCAATGCCTTCAATAAAATAACGACACAGAAACATCGCCATTATCATGTACAACCAACTCGGATCAGACCTAGGTTTTTCACCCCCGAAGCTCAAAACTGGGTACTCGAGAAGTACCACCATCAAAGCCAATCATGGGTTGTCGCCATCACTTTTCCGTAATCCTAGCAGCTGGGCCGGAAAATCAATCGGCGCCATTGCATAACCATACCTTGTGCATCAAGTCGTCATCCATAAATTGCATCTCACAACCGAAGGCAACTACCGGATCTTGAGAGAGTAACCCTCGCGAAGACCTTTTGGCAGTCATCACAATCCACAGTGAGGTCGCCCTCGTGGGCTGAAGTATCCAAAGGACTCTAGAGGCTTCCAGAAGAGTTGCATCAGGGTGCACGAAGCATGTGTTTGTTAGGCAGATAGATTTACTATGTTGTAATCTTCTGTTTTATTTCTATTCCTTCTGTGTGTAACAATTGATGTAACAACCAGTGTATGTCGAAGGTGCAACAATTGATGTAACTCGGCCCCTGTACGGAGGTGCGTGATGTCTACTACGTAACTTTATCCTTGTAGACGTTGTTGGGCCTCCAAGTGCAGAGTTTTGTAGGACAGCAGCAAATTTCCCTCAAGTGGATGACCTAAGGTTTATCAATCCGTGGGAGGCGTAGGTTGAAGATGGTCTCTCTCAAGCAACTATGCAACCAAATAACAAAGAGTCTCTTGTGTCCCCAACACACCCAATACAATGATAAATTGTATAGGTGCACTAGTTCGGCGAAGAGATGATACAAGTGCAATATGAATGGTTGATATAGGTTTTTGTAATCTGAAAATATAAAAACAGCAAGGTAACTAGTGGTAAAAGTGAGCGAAAACGGTATTGCAATGCTTCGAAACAAGGCCTAGGGTTCATACTTTCACTAGTGCCAGTTCTCTCAACAATGATAACATAATTAAATCATATAACAATCCCTCAACATGCAACAAAGAGTCACTCCAAAGTCACTAATAGCGGAGAACAAACAAAGATATTATTGTAGAGTACAAAATCACCTCAAAGTTATTCTTTCTGATCGATCTATTGGGATATTCCTATAAGTGTCATAAACAACCCTAGAGTTCATACTAAAATAACACCTTAAAACACACATCAACCAAAACCCTAATGTCACCTAGATACTCCAATGTCACCAAAAGTATCTGCGGGTTTGATTATACAATATGCATCACACAATCTCAGATTCATCTATTCAAACCAACACAAATAACTTCGAAGAGTGCCCCAAAGTTTCTACCGAAGAGTCAAGACGAAAACATGTGCCAACCCCTATGCATAAGTTCACAAGGTCACAGAACCCGCAAGTTGATCACCAAAACATACACCATGTAGATCACGTGAATATCCCATCGTCACCACAGATAAGCACATGCAAGACATACATCAAGTATTCTCAATCCGATAAGATAACTTCAAAGGGAAAACTCAATCCATTACAAGAAACTAGAGGGGGAGAAATATCATAAGATCCAATCTATAATAGCAAAGCTCGTGGTACATTAAGATCGTGTCAAATCAAGAACACGAGAGAGAAAGAGAGAGAGAGAGAGAGAGAGAGAGAGAGAGAGAGAGAGAGAGAGAGAGAGATCAAACACATAGCTACTGGTACATACCCTCAGCCCCGAGGGTGAATTACTCCCTCCTTGTCATGGAGAGTGCCAGGATGATGAAGATGGCCACCGGTGATGATTTTCCCCTCCGGCAGGGTGCCGGAACGGGGTCTAGATGGGCTTTTGGTGGCTACAGAGGCTTGCTGTAAGGGAATATTTATCCCTTAGTAGTTTTGGTGATTGATGATGTTGCTTTTATGACTAATCGTGTGCATTGAGCATTTTAGATATATCATGTCTAAGCACAAGACGATTTGGTGCCCCTCGAAGCTTATTGAAGACGGCGTTTCTCTACGTTTCTTTTCGGTGGATTTGGGTCGTAGGAAAGCCATACTATTAAGAGGGGGTCCGCGTTGGAAAGTGATGACCCACAAGTATAGTGGATCTATCGTAGTCCTTTTGATAAGTAAGAGTGTCAAACCCAACGAGGAGCAGAAGGAAATGACAAGCGGTTTCAGTAAGGTATTCTCTGCAAGCACTGTAAATATTGGTAACAATTAGTTTTGTGATAAGGTAATTTGTAACGGGTAACAAGGAATATAAGTACATAAGGTGCAGCAAGATGGCCCACTCCTTTTTGTAGCAAAGGACATGTCACGCCCAATATGCGATATTATCCTAAAGGGACTCGAAGGTCCCACCAAGGATAGAACCGCATATTGATACGCTTTTGCAAGGTGGATATCATTACATCAACATTACACAATAGATGGGGATACATACAAGAGGCATACAATGTCACACGAATACAACAATACATCATACATAAGACCAACATCCGACTACGGATGAAACACAAACAGAAGCTCAAACGAGATCCACCCTGCTAGCCCAGGCTGCCAACCCGAACCTATCCCCTGATCGAAGAAGAAGCAGAAGAAGAACTCCAAAACAAGTGGCATCGCTCTCGCGTCAAGATCATTGAATAACCTGCACCTGCAACTGTTGTTGTAGTAATCTGTGAGCCACGAGGACTCATGTAGCGACCCGACCCGATTGGATCAAGTCTCTGTGCTCAGGTGTCATCCCTGGATCAGTAATGCTGACACCACACAGTACTTCGAAGGATTTATAACAGAGTAGCAATCACACACTTATTACATCGTTGTCCAAAAGAGGACTTATTACAATAAATATGGCTTAAGGCCATCTAATAACGATAACAATGGAAGACTTGGAAGATAAGTGAGTCCATCAACTCCAGGCATCACCGATTATAGAACCACGACCTAAAACACCTTACTGTCGTTCGAAAAGTCTGCAACATGAAAGTTGCAGCCCGAAACGGGTCAAGACATGGAATATGCCGCAATGTAACACATAGAGAGTAATGAAGGAATAAGCCTATACTACATGCATATATGGCTGGTGGAAAAGCTCTCTGTTACAGCTTTTGCATAAAGCTAGTTTTTCCTCATCGCAAAGGAATACATTTGTTTAACTATCATGGTGGTTGTTAAACATTGAGAATGGTTGACAAGATCCTCAATCCCAATTAAAAGTACTCATTAAAAACCCAACAATATTAATTAGAGTAACATGTTGAGATTCACATGGTATTCAAGTACTAGATACTCAAGACGTCCATAACCGGGGACACGGCTAATCATGATTAGTTTATACACTCTGCAGAGGTTTATGCACTTTTCCCCACAAGACTCGATCGCCTCCGTTTGGTTTCTCGCACAACATGGTGTTTGAGAGACGGATGACCGAGACATAGTCTTTCAGAAGCGCTTAGCACCTTACTTGTGGGTAGACCGTACCAACCTACAACCCCTACATCTGCTAGTCTACCCGTAGAGTTCGCACAACTTACTCAGCTATGCCAGAGCCCATAATGGCTTGTGGCTGCACACGGAAGTTTCTAGTTTGAATAGTCTTATGATACCTTTGAGCCTGGGTGGCGGTCCAAGAAAACAGGCAAGTCCTGATAGAAACCAGGTGCCTCAATCCACCCAGGATGTGTGTTTAAGTTGCCACCTTAAATAAACCTTAAATTACAATCTCACATCTGTCATGGATATTCACTCACCCAATCCACGTCTACTAGCATAGCATGGCATACTAAGCAAACGTAGAAGTAACTCCCAAGGTTTCATAAGTAAAATGTAATAGGTACTACCTCAACTACTTCCCAAAACCAACAATTTAATTAGATCCTAGTCATGCAAGTGTTTGAGGAATAGATCTAATGCATAAAAACTGGGTAGTAGAAAAGGTATGATCAAGTGTTACTTGCCTTGCTGATGATCCGCGAAACCTAGAGATTCGAAATAACAAGCGGCGCACTCCGGGTGATCTATCGCAGACAAACAACAAGCATACAATAAGTACTCATCTAATGCACGGGTAAATCTCGAATAAAAGATCTGACCAGAAAGTTCAACTTAAGAACTCCGGTTGCAAAAAGAATCGAATCCAATAAAGCAACGAAAGTCAAACGACGAAAGAAAACAACTCGGTTCTAGCAAGTTGAAACTAAGTCAAATTTTACAGTAGCAAAACTTTGTTTAAGTTGATTATTCGGAACGACGGTTTCGAGATGAAACTCCAGGCGCTTGAATCACCTGATTCCGATAAACGAGCGAGAAGATAAACTAGAACGAAGATCGGATCTGAAATCGCGATCGGAAAATAGTGGAATAAATCCGTTAAAGAAAACGACGAACGGTTGAATGAACGGACGTTCGCTAACCGGGAATAAACCGGTGATCACGTTCGTTAGGATGAACGGTCCGGCGAAGATTGCTAAACAAAACCGGAAAGAAAAACCGGCGAGAAAAACCGATCAAGGAAACCGATCTAGAAAACCGATCTAGAAAACCGATCTAGAAAACCGATCTAGAAAACCGGAACGGAAAAGAAAAGGTGACGCAGCGCGGGGCTAGTACCTCGAAGAAGCGAGGGGCTCCGGCGGCGGCGGCGTTGGGCGGCGGCGGCAGCGGGCGGTAAGCGGCGGCGCTGGTGAGGGGCGGCGGCGGTGTGGGGCGGCGGCGGCGGCTATGGCGGCGGCGGCACTGCTGCTGCTGCTGCTGCGGAGGAGAGGAGAGGAGAGTTGATTTGATGTGTTGGAGGGGGGGGGTGCTTGGGTATTTATATTGGGGAGGGGAGGGGTTTTGCTTGGGGTAGGGGACAAGAAATAGATTAGGATTAGGAATCCTAGGAATAAAAAACGGAATAACAAAAACGGGATCAAATCCTACTAGGATTTGTAAAAGAATAGGAAACTTGGGGCTCCCTGGCTCCCCTAGGTGCGTGCGATGGCCTTGGCCTTTGGCCGGCCGGTGGCTTTGGCGGCTTGGGCCTTTGGCCCAAGGCGCCATGCCCCTTTTTTTAACGGTTTCACAAGAAAAATAAATAAAAAGAATCTAAACGAACTCCAAAATTAATAAAGTAAACTTTCCCTGACTCCTAAAAATGAGTCGAACAAAATGAACTTTAACACGGGGCCAAAATGCAATTTTTTGAAAACACGCATTTTTTTCCTAAGGCAAATAAAAGTAAAAAAAACTCTGAAATAAAAATCTTATTTGATATTTTTATTGAATCTTCATTATCTCTTTATTTTGGGAAAGTCATTTTATTCCCTCTCTCATAATTTGATAGTAGAAATAATTGAAGATAATATAAATAAAATCAAATGATCCTATTTTCAAAATTTGAGAAAACTCAAATATGAAAATAATGAAATCTCCAACTCTCTCCGAGGGTCCTTGAGTTGCGTGAAATTTCTAGGATCGGAAAATGCAAGAAAATATGTAATGCATGATGACTTAATGTATAACATTCCAAATTGAAAATTTGGGATGTTACAAACCTACCCCCCTTAAGATGAATCTCACCCTCGAGATTCGGGTTGGCTAGAAAATAGGTGAGGGTGATCCTTGAGCAAATCTTCTTCTCTTTCCGGTGGCTTCATCCTCGGTGTGGTGGCTCCAATTGAACTTTGCAAAACTTGATAACCTTGTCATGAGTAACTCTGCTGGCATAATCGAGAATCTTAACTGGTTTCTCCTCATATGTCAAATCATCCTTCAACTGAATTGCTTCAAGTGGCACTGTATCTCTTAACGGTACTTCTGCCATCTCGGCGTGACATTTCTTCAGCTGAGAAACATGGAATACATCATGAACTCCTGACAGTCCCTCTGGCAATTCCAGCTTATAAGCAACTTCTCCCATGCGTTGCAAAATCCTATACGGTCCAACGAAACGTGGCGCTTAACTTTCCTTTAACTCCAAAACGCTTAACTCCTCGAAGTGGGGATACTCTAAGATAAACTCGTCTCCAACTTCATATTCTATCGCCTTGCGTTTGAATCCGCATAGCTTTTACGTCTGGACTGGCTACCTTGAGCCTATCGCGAATCAACTTAACCTTCTGCTCGCACTCCTTAATCAAATCTGGTCCAAACAATCGACGGTCTCCGGCTTCGTCCCATGATAACGGTGTCCTGCACCTCCTTCCGCATAAAGCCTCGAAGGTGCCATCTTCAAGCTGGTTTGGTAACTGTTGTTATAAGAAAACTCATATACGGCAAGTTATCATCCCAACTAGATCCATAATCTAGTGCACAAGCTCAAAGATATCCTCCAAAATCTGATTGACTCTCTCGGTCATCCATCGGTCTGTGGGTGGAAAGTCATCAATTCCAACTGGTTCCCAATGTTTTGTGCAATCGATTCCAAAACTTTGAGGTAAATTGGGTTCCTCTATCCGACACGATACTCCTCGAACTCCGAGAAAACACACAATACACGTCATGAATAACTTTGACAACTAAGCACTGCTATAGGTAGTCTTGACTGGAATGAAATGAGCTACCTTCGTCAAGCGGTCGACTATAACCCAAAACGAGTCATAGCCAGAACGAGTCTTTGGCAAACATGTGATGAAATCCATGCCTAGTTTATCCCTCTTCCATTCGGGTATCGGCAATGGTTGCAACAATCCTGCCGCTTCCGATGCTCGCCTTCACTCTCGACATACATCACAAACTGCTACGTACTCTGCGATATCCTTCTTCATTCCGGTCCACCAAGTAAGTATTCTTCAAATCCAAATACATCTTGGTATTTCGTGGTGAATCGAATATGGTGAATCATGTGCCTCTTGCGTAATCAACTTCCCGATCTCCGGTCATTTGGCACATAAACACGGTCCTCAAACCATAGGGTATCGTGCTCATCCTCACGAAATCCCTTAGCTTTTCCTTCGCTCATTCTCTCCTTTATAGAGGCAACTTCCTTATCTGCCTTTTGAGCTTCTCTGATTTTGTCCATCAACGTAGACCGAATCTCCAATGCTGCTACATAGCCTCTCGGAACTATTTCCAAACATAGCTCTCGAAGGTCCTCGGCTAACTCCTTGGGTATTCCTCCCATTATTAGGGTATTGACGTGGCTCTTACGGCTCAATGCGTCTGCTACGACGTTAGCCTTCCCGGGGTGATAATGCAATCTCATATCATAATCCTTAATAAGCTCCAACCATCTCCTCTGTCGGAGATTTAATTCCTTCTGCGTGAAGATGTACTTCAAACTCTTGTGATCCGTGTACACCTCACAATGATTTCCAATGAGAAAATGTCTCCATATCTTCAATGCATGCACAACAGCTGCTAACTCCAAATCATGTGTGGCATAATTCAACTCATGAGGCTTAAGCTGTCGTGAAGCATACGAAACAACTCTTCCTTCCTGCATAAGCACTGCTCCAAGTTCTCGGCGTGAAGCGTCGCAATACACCTCATAATCCTTGGTCTGATCTGGCAAAATTAACACCTTTGGTGAGGTAACCAATCTTTTCTTCAACTCTGAAAACTTGCCTCACACTCCTCACCCATATGAACTTGGTATCCTTTTTCAGCAATTCCGTCATAGGCTTTGCAATCCTTGAGAAATTCTCAATGAATCTTCGGTAGTATCCTGCGAGTCCAACGAAACTCCGGATCTCTCCAACTGTCGTTGGTGCTTCCCATTTGGTTACGGTCTCAACCTTTGTGGGGTCAACTGCTATCCCTTCTCTGGATATAACATGTCCAAAAATTCCAACTTCCTTTAGCCAAAACTCACATTTGCTGAACTTGGCATATAACTGATGTTCCCTTAGTTTCTCCAAAACCAATCGCAAATGTTCCTTATGTTCTTCTTCATTCTTCGAGAAAACCAAAATATCATCTATGAACACCACGACGAACTTATCCAAAAACTCCAAAAACACTTTGTTCATCAGGTTCATGAAATAGGCAGGCGCGTTAGTCAGTCCAAATGACATAACGGTATACTCATACAGTCCATATCTCGTGGTAAATGATGTCTTAGGTATGTCCTGTTCTCGAATCTTCAACTGATGGTACCCTGATCGCAAATCGATCTTGGAAAACACTTTAGCTCCTTGCAAACGATCAATCAGATCATTTATCATTGGTAGTGGGTACTTGTTCTTGATTGTTACTTCATTTAAACCACGATAGTCGACAACCATCCTTAATGATCCATCCTTCTTCTCCACTAACAGTACGGGTGATCCCCAAGGCGAAGAACTTGGGCATATATAACCTTTATCCAATAGCTCCTTTATCTGCTTCTTGATTTCCGCCAAATCCTATGCGGGCATCCTGTATGGTCGCTTCGATATTGGGCCCGTGCACCGCAAAAGCTCAATCAAAAACTCAATGTCTCTATCCGGTGGCATTCCTGGCAATTCTTCCGGAAATACATCAGGGAAATCCTTCACCACTGGCACCTCTTCCTGCACAACTCCTGATAGGCAATTTACATGAGCTCTCCTCGGCTCATGCCGTGATACATACTTGATTCTCCTCCCTTCTGGGGTGGTAAGAAAAATTGACTTAGTGGCGCAATCTATGTTCCCTCCATACTTCGATAACCAATCCATGCTTAATTTCACATCCAATCCTTGGGATTCCAGAACTATTAGGTCTGAGGGAAAAACATAGTGTCCAATCCTTAATGGCAGTCGATCACACCATATACTAGCCATGTATTCTACTCCGGGTGAGGTTACTAGCATGGGTGACCTAAGGGCTTGGGTTGGTAATTTGTACTTATCCACAAATCCCTTGATATGTATGAATGCGATGCACCAAGATCGAAAAGAACAACCGCAGAAATGACTTAACCAAAAACTTACCGACATCGTGCATCGGGCTGATCTTCAACCTCCTCCACATCAATGTGGTTCACCCGTCCCTGTTGAAAGGGTTTGGCTTCTTTCCCGAGCTTCCATTGCCATTTCCATTCCGCCTTCGGACATTCGCTTGCATAATGCCCGCCTTGCGGCACTTAAAGCAAGTGATGTGGCTCAGGTCTACCTTGGTTGGTGTTGACGGGTTGGTGCGGTTCTGTCCATTGCTTCCTCCATTCCCTGCTCCCATTCTTGGTGCCATTATGGTTGTGCGAATTACCTCCTCCATGGGTATGCTCAAACTGAACTCCCTATTTAGGGGTATAACGGGCTTCTTTGGGCTCCGAGTTATACTTCCCCGCCCATACTTCATCTTACGATTCTCAATTTGGTGTTGCTTTCCTTCAATCATGAGGGCACGGTCTACCAACTCCTGGTAGTTATTAAAACTTGCTACCATCAACTGCATGCTTAACTCATCATTCAGTCCTTCCAGAAACTTCTCCTGCTTAGTCGCATCCGTAGCAACGCTATCCGGGCATAACGTGCTAACTTACTAAAATCATCCACATCTTGCCAACAGTCCTTCCTCCTTGGCGTAAGTTGCGAAACTCACGCTTCTTCATGGCCATAGCTCCTGCCGAGACATGGGCAGCGCGAAAGCTTTGTCAAACTGATCCCATGTGACAAAGGTTGTCTGTGGTAAGTGGCTGTAAAATTCTCCCACCATGCCGCCGCAGTCCTTCAAGCTGGTGTGCGGCAAACTTCACCTTCTCTCCATCTGCACATCCTGCAGTTGATCAACTCCCTTCCTACCTTACGGAGCCAATCGTTCGCTACTATCGGCTCGGTGCTACCGGAAAACACCGCGGTTCAGCCTTAAGAAACGAGCCAGATGGTCAACTGGTGGTGGTGGCGGTGGGTTGTTGTTGTTGTTGTTGCCTTGATTCTGTACCAATGTTTGGATCAAAGTGTTCTGCTGCTGAATCAACTGGGTGATCTCTGGCGGGAAAACAAACCCGGGGTCGCGTCTCGGAGGCATCTGATGGGTTTAGAAAAGACGAGAATTTAAGAATAGAGTGGGGTCTAAGGAGAAACACTACCCAAATGTATATGTGCAAATGCACACAAAATCACTTCATTCAATTCAAACAACGGCTTACAACGATCTAACTATCGCAAAAGTGCGTGAACTAAAAATGTTACATGGAGGGAATACTACTAATATGTGGGGGTCATCTATTAATTTGAACCGATGGAAGACTCCATGATGTCCGCTCCAACAGCTTTCAAAGTCGGGTTCACTTGGATCCGAACCGTGTCGCCGATGTTGATGTAGTCGCTGACAAACGTACTTGTCTTCATTCTTGAGCGCCAATTTCTTCTTGAGTTCTTCAATCTCGCATTTCTAAGATCGTTATTGTGTCTTGCTAGAGCTACGATCTCGTCCATGTAGTCCTTGCATGTAGACTTCAGTTCTCCTTCAAGTTCGATGATCCTTCCCTTCGCATTCTTCAACTCTATCATATCATTGCACATCTGGTTCTCCTGGCGTCGAATGTGCTGGTTTAACTCCTGGATGAAAGCTGCAATGGATCTATCCTTCTTGGTGCTGACTATCTCCCATTGTTCATCTCAAGGCCCACAAATCTGGTAGATAGTGTCCTTGAGGTCTTCTTGGTAAACTTCTCCAATGCGTCCCATGGTGATATGAGCTGCCATGCTCTTTCCTGCACTCTGTGTTGGTGCACCGAAAACACTATCTATAGGCTTGGTGATTGGGGCGAATGTCCTTCCCGAACGTGAGCTTGAATCTTCCAAATACTCCTCTTCAGGCAGAGTGGCGTTGAAAGTCCCGGTGAAACTTGGTAGTCCAATGTTTAGGTACTTGGTGACTTCCTTCAAGTGAAATCCAAAAGGTGTGCCTTCATCTGGTTGGGTGTACTTGATCTTCGCTTCCTTCATCCTAAAAGAGTAGAAAAGATGAGGAGTTAGAAAATGTGAAGAGAGTAGTGATCTATGGCTTTAACTCAGTGGTCGTGTCCTACAGTCAGCGTGTGCTCTGATACCATCTCTGTAGCGACCGACCCGACGGATCAAGTCTCGTGCTCGTGTGTCATCCTGGATCAAGAATGTCGACACCACACAAGATTTCAAGGATTTATAACAGAGTAGCAATCACACACTTATTACATCGTTGTCCAAAAGAGGACTTATTACAATAAATATGGCTTAAGGCCATCTAATAACGATAACAGCGAAGACTTGGAAGATAAGTGAGTCCATCAACTCCAGCCGCATCATCGAGTATAGAACCACGACCTAAAACACCTTACTGTCAGTCTAAAAGTCTACAACATGAAAGTTGCAGCCCGAAACGGGTCAAGACATGGAATATGCCGCAATGTAACACATAGAGAGTAATGAAGGAATAAGCCTATACTACATGCATATATGGCTGGTGGAAAAGCTCTACGGTTACAGTTTTGCATAAAGCTAGTTTTTCCCTACTGCAAAGGAATACATTTGTTTAACTATCATGGTGGTTGTTAAACATTGAGAATGGTTGACATCCTCAATCCCAATTAAAAGTACTCATTAAAAACCCAACAATATTAATTAGAGTAACATGTTGAGATTCACATGGTATTCAAGTACTAGATACTCAAGACGTCCATAACCGGGGACACGGCTAATCATGATTAGTTTATACACTCTGCAGAGGTTTGCGACTTTTCCCCACAAGACTCGATCGCCTCCGCTTGGTTTCTCGCACTACATGGTGTTTGAGAGACGGATGACCGAGACATAGTCTTTCGTAAGCGCTAGCACCTTACTTGTGGGTAGACCGTACCAACCTACAACCCCTACATCTCGCTAGTCTACCCAGAAGAGTTCGCACAACTTACTCAGCTATGCCAGAGCCCATAATGGCTTGTGGCTGCACACGGAAGTTTCTAGTTTGAATAGTCTTATGATACCTTTGAGCCTGGGTGGCGGTCCGAAGAAAAACAGGCAAGTCCTGATAGAAACCAGGTGCCTCAATCCACCCAGATGTGTGTTTAAGTTGCCACCTTAAATAAACCTTAAATTACAATCTCACATCTGTCATGGATATTCACTCACCCAATCCACGTCTACTAGCATAGCATGGCATACTAAGCAAACGTAGAAGTAACTCCCAAGGTTTCATAAGTAAAACAGGTAATAGGTACTACCTCAACTACTTCCCAAAACCGACAATTTAATTAGATCCTAATCATGCAAGTGTTTGAGGAATAGATCTAATGCATAAAACTGGGTAGTAGAAAAGGTATGATCAAGTGTTACTTGCCTTGCTGATGATCCGCGAAACCTAGAGATTCGAAATAACAAGCGGCGCACTCCGGGTGATCTATCGCAGACAAACAACAAGCATACAATAAGTACTCATCTAATGCACAGGTAAATCTCAAATAAAAGATCTGACCAGAAAGTTCAACTTAAGAACTCCAGTTGCAAAAAGAATCGAATCCGATAAAGCAACGAAAGTCAAACGATGAAAGAAAACAACTCGGTTCTAGCAAGTTGAAACTAAGTCAAATTTTACAGTAGCAAAACTTTGTTTAAGTTGATTATTCGGAACGGCGGTTTCGAGATGAAACTCCAGGCGCTTGAATCACCTGATTTCGATAAACGAGTGAGAAGATAAACTAGAACGAAGATCGGATCTGAAATCGCGATCGGAAAATAGCGGAATAAATCCGTTAAATAAAACGACGAACGGTTGAATGAACGGACGTTCGTTAACCGGGAATAAACCGGTGATCACGTTCGTTAGGACGAACGGTCCGGCGAACGATTGCTAAACAAAACTGGAAAGAAAAACCGGCGAGAAAAACCGATCTAGGAAACCGATCTAGAAAACCGATCTAGAAAACCGATATAGAAAACCGATATAGAAAACTGATCTAGAAAATCGATCTAGAAAACCGATCTAGAAAACCGGAACGGAAAAGAGAAGGCGACGCGGCGCGGGGCTAGTACCTCGAAGAAGCGAGGGGCTCCGACGGCGGCGGCGTTGGGCGGCGGCGGCGGCGGCAAGGCGGCGGCGGGGCAGCGGCGCTGCTATGGCGGGCGCGGCACTGCTATCGCCATGAGGAGGAGAGGAGAGGAGAGTTGATTTGATGTGTTGGAGGGGGTGCTTGGGTATTTATATTGGGGAGGGAGGGTTTTTCTTGGGGTAGGGGACAAGAAATAGATTAGGATTAGGAATTCTAGGAATAAAAAACGGAATAACAAAACGGGATCAAATCCTACTAGGATTTGTAAAAGAATAGGAAACTTGGGGCTCCCTGGCTCTCTAGGTGCGTGTGATGGCCGTGGCCTTCGGCCAGCCGGTGGCTTTGGCGGCTTGGGCCTTTTGCCCAAGGCGCTGCGCTCCCTTTTTTTTAAAAAAAAAACGGTTTCGCGCGCAGAAAAATAAATAAAAAGAATCTAAACGAACTCCAAAATTAATAAAGTAAACTTTCCCCGACTCCTAAAAATGAGTCGAACAAAATGAACTTTAACACGGGACCAAAATGCAATTTTTTGAAAACACGCATTTTTTTCCTAAGGCAAATAAAAGTAAAAAAACTCCGAAATAAAAATCTTATTTGATATTTTTATTGAATCTTCATTATCTCTTTATTTTGGAAAAGTCATTTTATTCCCTCTCTCATAATTTGATAGTAGAAATAATTGAATATAAAATAAATAAAATCAAATGATCCTATTTTCAAAATTTGAGAAAACTCAAATATGAAAATAATGAAATCTCCAACTCTCTCCGAGGGTCCTTGAGTTGCGTGAAATTTCTAGGATCGGAAAATGCAAGAAAATATGTAATGCATGATGACTTAATGTATAACATTCCAAATTGAAAATTTGGGATGGTACAACTCAGCAATCCCATTACCATGGGTATCAAGACTAGCAAAGCTTAATGGGTAAGGAAGGGGTAAAGTGGTGAGGTTGCAGCAGCGACTAAGCATGTATGGTGGCTAACTTACGCAAATAAGAGCGAGAAGAGAAGCAAAGGAACGGTCGTGAAGCTAGCAATGATCAAGAAGTGATCCTGAACTCCTACTTACGTCAAACATAACCCAAAACCGTGTTCACTTCCCGGACTCCACCGAAAAGAGACCATCACGGCTACACACGCGGTTGATGCGTTTTAATTCGAATCTTGTGTCAAGTTATCTACAACCGGACATTAACAAATTCCCATCTGCCACATAACCGCGGGCACGGCTCTCGAAAGTTTATACCCTGCAGGGGTGGCCCAACTTAGCCCATTATAAGATCTCACGGTCAACGAAGGATATTCCTTCTCCCGGGAAGACCCGATCAGTCTCGGAATCCCGGTTTACAAGACATTTCGACGATGGTAAAACAAGACCAGCAAAGCCGCCCGATGTGCCGACAAATCCCGATAGGAGCTGCACATATCTCGTTCTCAGGGCACACCGGATAGGTCAGCCTACGAGTAAAACCAGCCCTCGAGTTGCCCCGTGGTGGCCCCGCAGTCTGCCCGTTTCGGACCAACACTCGAAGGAGCACTGGCCCGGGGGGGTTAAATAAAGATGACCCTCGGGCTCCGGAAACCCAAGGGAAAAAGGCTTAGGTGAGGCAAATGGTAAAACCAAGGTTGGGCCTTGCTGGAGGAGTTTTATTCAAAGCAAACTGTCAAGGGGGTCCCATAAATCACCCAACCGCGTAAGGAACGCAAAATCAAGGAACATAACACCGGTATGACGGAAACTAAGGCGGGAAGAGTGGAACAAAACACCATGCATAAGGCCGAGCCTTCCACCCTTTACCAAGTATATAGGTGCATTAATTAAATAAGAGATATTGTGTTATCCCAACATAATCATGTCCATCATGGAGCAATCTTCAACTTCACCTGCAACTAACAACGCTATCAGAGGGGCTGAGCAAAGCGGTAACATAGCCAATCAACGGTTTGCTAGGAAGGGTGAAAAAGGTTAGAGGCTGACATGGCAAATTGGGAGGCTTGAAGAACAAGTGATAGGTAGCGCAGCATAGCGATAGAACGAAGCAACTAGCATAGCAATGATAGTAGTGAGATCCAGGGTGACGGTCATCTTGCCTGAAATCCCGCTAGGAAGAAGAACGAGTCCATGAAGAAGATGAATGAACGTAGTCGAACGAACCCTCACAACTCCGGAACGAAACCGAAGCTAACGAGAGAAGCAAACCGGAAAGAAGCAAACAACATGGTAAACACACAAGCATAACCATGGCATGATGCACAAACAAGTATGATGCATGTCCGGTTTAATGAGGCATGGCATGGCAAAGTGCAACAAACAATACTACAAGTTAAGTGGAGTTCAATATGCAATGAGTTGCTTATTGACAAAACACCACATTGACATTTTTAGTTTAATCCCGTTTAAGCTACCAAACAATATTAAATGTTGTTAAACATGGCAAGAGGTGAAGCATAATTAAGCTACCTATCTAGTCAAGTTTAAATGAGGCCGAAACAAGAAACAACAATTCCGGAAAATCCTCATATGCAATTTATGAATTTGCTACTGTTCTGCCCTATACACAATTTTAATGTTGTTAAACAGGAAAATGAAGTGCAACATGTTAAACTAGGCATTTTTTCACCCCATTTACATATAAAGTTTATTCAAAACCGAGCTACGGTTATTTAGTTATGAAATAAATCATTTTAACATGGCATTCGAGCAAATTTAAACAAACAACATTTTAAACATTTTAAACATAGATGAAAGTGGCATATTATTAATCGAAACAAAATTCTAAGCATTTTACATGTTTAAATCATTAAAATCCGATGCACGGTTAATTGGTTATTATATGCATGAACATGAGGGGTTTTTCTATAAAAACTGCAGCTATCCGGATAATTAGCAAAATCGCAGACATGGAAAAAAAACTACATCGGGCCGAAACTGGGATCTGGGCTAGGGAGCTGCTCACATTGGGCCTTGAGGCCGGTCGGTGGAGAAGGCAGGCCGGCTGAGGAGCGTTGGGCCTTGGGCGGCTGCGGTCAACAGGAAGGGCGGCCGGTGAAGCGATCGTCTGCCTCTCGCCCAACGAACAGAGGAGCGGGCGCCGAGGGACTTGCAGCGGCAAGGCGCGGAGGAGGCCCGGACGGTGAGGTCGCCGGCCCGGGCGGTGGAGGCGGCCAAAGGAAGCGGATCCCGGCGGCGAGGTAGCAGGCATGGAGAGGTCGATGCGGATGAGCGAGACGAGCGCTCCGGCTTCGTTGCGCAGAGGAAAACCGAGTTCGAGGGACGACGCCTTGCGTAGAGAGCGTCGAGGGGTTCCAGCAACGCGTGAAGGACGAGGTCGCCGGAGGGTGGCAAGGACGGGGCCTTGGGCGACGACTTGGCTGCGGGGACGAGGTGCTCGGGGAGCCCCTCGGGCGCGAGAGGAGGCTGGCGTCCGGCTCATGAACCTGGGGCGCACGAAGGAGGAGGACGAGGTGGCTGGTTGCATCGGGAGGATGGATCTCGGGCGCGCTGAGGGATATGGACGTGGGTGAAGCTCCAAGGCCATGGCCTTCCTGTGAACCAGAGAAGAAGAAGACAGTGCGGTCAGGGGAGAGAAGAACCAGGGGAAGGGAGAGAAAGGAAAAGAAGAGGGCGCGTGGCTCATCTTGAACGAAGCTCGTCGGCGGCGCGGAGACGAGGCGGGGTCAGGCACTGGTTGGTTGCTCCACGGGGACGAGAAGGAGCTGCTGGCTGGCTCGGGGCAGAAAACGAGGGGAGGTGGTGGATCGAGAGGGATCCCGATGGAGAGAGTGGCGGCTGGTGGATGGGTAGGCAGGTGAGATCCTGAGGAAGGAGGAGAGAATGGAGCAGGGGTGGCGGCGGCTAGGAGGAATTTTAGGGAGTTGGTCTAGGGTTTGTCCAAATAGGCATGTGGGTGGACTATATATATAGGGAAGGGGGAGATTTCGGACCTCCCGATCGAAAACCGAGGGACGAGAATAAATAGGCTAGGGAGTTCAATAAAGAAAATGGAGATGTTTTATAGATGTTTGGGGATGATCCGAATCCATTGGTAACGACAGAGCGGGTCGGGTTCGGAGAAGTTTCGGACGCGCGCGCGAGGGGGCTGCGAGCTAGCAAGAGAGGTTAGGTGGTCACGGTCAAGAGGGAAGCGAAAACCAGATTGGTCTCGGAATGGTCAACGAAGGCGAGGGGGGACGCAGCAACTATGAACGGGTGCAAGTTTTATGAAAAACATGCAGATGCAATGCACATGATGCCATGAAATGAGATGCATGACATGAACAAAATGCAAAACAAAAGACAAAAACCCAACCACGAAGGAGATATCACAACACATAGCCGGAAATGGCAAGAGTTGGAGATTACAATTATGGAAAGTTACATCCGGGGTGTTACAACACTCCACCACTACAAGAGGATCTCATCCCGAGATCTAGGATGGCACCGGAGGGAAAAGAAAGAGGAAGATAAGAGGTAAAACTAAGTTGCTTCTTCGACCAATGAGTGAAACCAAAGAACTTTGAGAGGTTGAAAAGTTGAAAGAAAGAATACACCGGAGTTGAACACAATCGAGAGCACTGCAGTAGAAAATAGAAACAAGGAACACCATGTGAACTTTGGAGGTTGCAAAGCTATGAATGACGAGTACAATGGACAAGAAGGAATTGAAATCACTCTGGTTGAAACGAGATAAACAAGGAACAAGGAAGATCAAAATCAGACAGCACTCCGGTTGAAATGAGATGCAAGACTTGATAAGATGAAAAAGAACTTGAAAAGAAAAAAAAGACACGACACTCGGTTAAATGGATAAGCATGAAAAGAACACGATCCTCACAATTCGAGATGATGAGTGAAAAGAGCAACATCACAATGTCTCCGGAAGAAAGAATAGAAGATAGATCATTGGAATAACATAATGGAGAAGAAATTACCAACTTCTGCCACAAATGAGGTTGGAAAGCACCCTTCCAAGAAGGTTATAACGGAGTTGTTGGAAAACCAACAACGAAAAGAATAAGCTTGTAGTGGGCTTATGGAAACATCTCAACACTTGAGGTGAAATTCTGCCACTAACGAAAAACAATTGCTTGTTTGAGATCAAAGAAGAGATGAAAACTTCTTCACCAAGATGATAGAGAGATAACTTGGATCATTAATAAGCACCACAATAGCAACATTCCTTAGGGAAGGCTTTAGGTAAAATATGACACAAGATAACTCCAAAGAGATTGGTTGAAAAGATTTTTTTAATGAAGATAAAATGATGGACTTAAATATGTCACTCTTGAAAACTTTGTGAATCATGAAACTCGAAGGGAAATTATCCAGAATGACATAACACCACCTCAAAAGATAAGGTAGGAAGAATTGCACTTCGAAATGCAAGAAGAAGAATACTTGAACTCCTCCAACAAGAATCTTGAAGAACAATTCAAGAATGAATTAAATCCTTGATGAAGCACCATGTAGAACCTCCATGAAGAACTCTGATAATAAAAGAATGATAGAAAGGAAGAGAAGTTGAAAGAACAAGGTGAAGCCTTGCAATGATTTAGATGGAGCTTTGCGACGTTATAACCGAGAAAACTTGGAACTCCGGAAATAAAAGAATTGAATCGCCTCAAGGAAATAAGAATAAGATTTATTGTATGCTTATCCTTCATCAAATTAAATTGATGACAAGCAATGGATTTGGCATACTACTTATTCCCGTAGAAAGGATTAAAAGAGATATAGCGCAAACTTGAGAAGGTATTGATGGAACCACCGGTGGGATTTGGAAACAACGAATATTTGATATGATAACGAAGGAAGTGAAATCTTGAACGAATCACCGTAAGAACTGAAAATGAACAAAGGAAAGGATAACGAAACACCGAGAAGAATTAGAAAACGAACGAAGGTACTTGAGAGATTTTAGATACAAGAGAATGAAGAGATCACAAGCTGATTAGAGAATACTTGAATGATACGCCGGTAAGATTTGGAGAAAGATAGCTACACGAGAATGAAGAATTATGACATGATGGCCTTCGGAGGAAAGAAATGGAAACAACTCATGAAATGCTCCGGATGGTAAGAAAAGAATTCTCACAATCGAAAACAATTATGAGAGGATGGCATCAAGCTTGAACTACGCCTCTTTGGAAGAAAGGGTAAGGATTTAAGAGGAACTCTTGTTCGGTCTTCAAAATCCGAGAATGACAAGGAGAAACACCACCATGAATTGTTGAGATACTCCGGAGAATGAAAGAAAAACAAAGAGGTTGAATCAACAATGAAAATAATTTGAAATCGATTTTGGAAAACATCTGACCGATGAAATTCATTCTTACGTCAAACTTCGAAAAGAATTTGGGAATTGCTCCGGGAAAATTAGAAGAGTCAAGTAAGATCCTGGGAAAAGACCTATGGGTTAGGGGCCACTCAAAAGAAAACACCGTTGAACAATTTTAAAGAGAGGTTGCACCGGTTGAATTAAATGGCTTGAATGAGATAACAACCTCGAAATATCTTGCACGGGTTGAGAATGGAAACACAAGTCTTGTGAGATATCTTAAGCACTCGTAACAAATGAATAGGAAGAAGTGAATGATTAAGAGGTGCATCGGCATGAGAAAGCATTAGAAACGAGGAAAGGAATATGATGAATATCGAAAGCTTGAATTGGATCCACCGGAGAAGAAACAACAATGAAGGATGATGAACTTGAAACTGTTGAGCATCTTCATGGGAAATCACCGGATAAGAACATTGAAAGAAAATAAAGAAGAGACTTCTCACAAATAAAAGGATACCCAATTAAGAAATATGAGTCCTTGAAGAAAAGGGTGGGAGGGTGGGAAAACAAAGGCAACTAGGGGACGGATGAAACGGATACCGTTGAGAAAACTTAGAATTGATCTCACAAATGGTGAAATGATCGGATCCACTTGAAGAGAAGCACACCGGTTGGAAAGAATTAATCATGAAAACCTAAATGATCAAGAAGGATTAGCACTCCCATAGAAATATGAGAACACCATTTAGGAAAGGTATGGAATCAACACTTGACTTCGAAGCAACTCGAATACCACAAATAAAACAAAACAAAGGATTTGGCTTGCAGAATAAGCCGGAACAAATACATATGATAGAGATTTACCCAATCCCATATCAGGCATCTGTCGGAAAGATATTCTAGGAGCTACTTGAATTCCCACCTATAAACTCCTGAAACTTTTTGGTTATGCAATCGGGTGTTGGGGATACAGGGGAAGCAATATATCTCACCCAAACTAACAATCCCTACATCCAGCTGTATCCATCCGTCAACACATAACCAAGAAACCTTCGGAAATCGTGTACCTCAACCTTCGAAAAGCATCCGTTATACGAGCTATGGCAATACTCCCGAACTCCCAAAGATCTTGGGTGGCGTCGAGGTTATCTCACCAACAACTGCATAAAAGAGATTTTCGATGTCGGCAAAACTCGTGTATTCCAGAACAGCAACGATAAAATTGTGACGACAACACCTCGGAGCTCAACTCCCCGGGACACTGCCACAACCCCTAAATGTCAGGAGGCACCAAGAACAATGTTCTCGTCACAATACTATCGGAATGATCCCAAGATACCCGCGTGATCCTAAAACAATTTGTGAAAAATTGAGGAGAGGAAAGACAAAACATCTACGTCGAGAGTCCTCACCAGAGCGACGAAGGGGCTGAGGAGTAAAAAGAATCCTACTCTCCGATATATATGATCCTAAGACTCAAAATTGTTTTTTTTCTAGACTCAACAACGGCCAACAATCAAGGAGGCTCCTATGGTCGGTCGAGGCTCTGATACCAACTTGTCACACCCAATATGCGATACTATCCTAAAGGGACTCGAAGGTCCCACCAAGGATAGAACCGCATATTGATATGCTTTTGCAAGGTGGATATCATTACATCAACATTACATAATAGATGGGGATACATACAAGAGGCATACAATGCCACACGAATACAACAATACATCATACATAAGATCAACATCAGACTACAGATGAAACACAAACAGAAGCTCAAACGACATCCACCCTGCTAGCCCAGGCTGCCGACCTGGAACCTATCCCCTGATCGAAGAAGAAGCAGAAGAAGAACTCCAAAACAAGTGACATCGCTCTCGCGTCAAGATCATCGCATAACCTGCACCTGCAACTGTTGTTGTAGTAATCTGTGAGCCACGAGGACTCAGCAATCCCGTTACCATGGGTATCAAGACTAGCAAAGCTTAATGGGTAAGGAAGAGGTAAAGTGGTGAGGTTGCAGCAGCGACTAAGCATGTATGCTGGCTAACTTACGCAAATAAGAGCGAGAAGAGAAGCAAAGGAACGGTCGTGAAGCTAGCAATGATCAAGAAGTGATCCTGAACTCCTACTTACGTCAAACATAACCCAAACCCATATCACTTCCCGGACTCCGCCGAAAAGAGACCATCACGGCTACACACGCGGTTGATGCGTTTTAATTCGAATCTGGTGTCAAGTTATCTACAACCGGACATTAACAAATTCCCATCTGCCACATAACCGCGGGCACGGCTCTCGAAAGTTTATACCCTGCAGGGGTGTCCCAACTTAGCCATTATAAGCTCTCACGGTCAACGAAGGATATTCCTTCTCCCGGGAAGACCCGATTAGTCTCGGAATCCTGGTTTACAAGACATTTCGCGGCAAGGGACTTGCAGCGGCGGGCGCGGAGGAGGAGGCCCGAATGGTGAGGTCGCCGGGGCCCTGGACGGTGGAGGCGGCCGGAGGAAGCGGATCCGGGCGGCGAGGTAGCAGGCCGGCGGAGAGGTCGATGCGGATGAGCGAGACGAGCGCTCCGGCTCGTTGCAGAGGAAAACCGACAGGTTCAGGGGACGACGCCTTGCAGGTGCGAGAGAGCGTCGAGGGGTTCCAGCAACGCGTGAAGGACGAGGTCGCCGGAGGGTGGCAAGGACGGGGCCTTGGGCGACGACTTGGCGGCAGGGACGAGGTGCTCGGGGAGCCCCTCGGGTGCGAGAGGAGGTTGGCGTCCCGGCGCTCGCGGGCACAGGGGCGCACGAAGGAGGAGGACGAGGTGGCTGGTTGCATCGGGAGGATGGATCTCGGGCGCGCTGAGGGAGATGGACGTGGGTGAAGCTCCAAGGCCATGGCCTTCCTGTGAACCAGAAGAAGAAGACAAAGGCGGTCGGGGAGAGAAGAACCAGGGGAAGGGAGAGAAAGGAAAAGAAGAGGGCGCGTGGCTCATCTTGAACGAAGCTCGTCGGCGGCTCGGAGACGAGGCGGGGTCAGGCACTGGTTGGTTGCTCCACGGGGACGAGAAGGAGCTGTTGGCTGGCTCGGGGCTGAAAACGAGGGGAGGTGGTGGATCGGGAGGGATCCCGATGGAGAGAGTGGCGGCTGGTGGATGGGTAGGCGGGTGAGATCCCGAGGAAGGAGGAGAGAATGAAGCAGGGGTGGCGGCGGCTAGGAGGAATTTTAGGGAGTTGGTCTAGGGTTTGTCCAAATAGGCATGTGGGTGGACTATATATAGGGAAGGGGGAGAGTTTGGACCTCCCGATCGAAAACCGACGGACGAGAATAAATAGACTAGGGAGTTCAATAAACAAAATGGAGATGTTTTATAGATGTTTGAGGATGATCCGAATCCATTGGTAACAACAGAGAGGTCGGGTTCGGAGAAGTTTCGGACGCGCGCGCGAGGGGGCTGCGAGCTGGCAAGAGAGGTTAGGTGGTCACGGTCAAGAGGGAAGCGAAAACCCGATTGGTCTCGGAATGGTCAACGAAGGCAAGGGGGACGCAACTATTTAACGGGTGCAAGTTTTATGAAAAACATGCAGATGCAATGCACATGATGCCATGAAATGAGATGCATGACATGAACAAAATGCAAAGCAAAAGACAAAAACCCAACCACGAAGGAGGTATCACAACACATAGCCAGAAATGGCAAGAGTTGGAGATTACAATTATGGAAAGTTACATCCGGGTGGCCCCCCTCTCGTGATTTCTTCGCCCAATATTTTTTATATATTCCAAAACTGACTTTCGTGGAGTTTCAGGACTTTTGGAGTTGTGCAGAATAGGTCTCTAATATTTGCTCCTTTTCTAGCCCAGAATTCCAAATTTGACATTCTCCCTCTTCATGTAAACCTTGTAAAATAAGAGAGAATAGGCATAAGTATTGTGACATAATGTGTAATGACAGCCCATAATGCAATAAATATTGATATAAAAGCATGATGCAAAATGGACGTATCAACTCCCCCAAGCTTAGACCTCGCTTGTCCTCAAGCGGAAGCCGATAACGAAAAATATGTGCACATGTTTAGAGATAGAGGTGTCGATAAAATAAAATACGGATATGAGGGCATCATGATCATTCTTATAACAGCAACATATATATTGTCATATGATTTCTTATGCTAAAGTAACAATTTATTCACAGTGTCAAGTATGAATCAGAAACTTCATTGAAAACTAACAAACTATGATCTCGGTCATTGAAGCAATTGCAATTTATCATAACATCGGAAAGAGTCAATATAAGAGCTTTTCAGCAAGTCCACATACTCAACTATCATTTAGTCTGTCACAATTGCTAACACTCACGCAATACTTATGGGTATGGAGTTTTAATTGGACACAGAGAAAGATAGAGGCTTATAGTGTTGCCTCCCAACCTTTTACCTCAAGGGTAATGTCAACAATAATAGTTTATGATAACTTACATCCAATTGGATATATATATATCAGGATCTTTCCAACACAATGGACTTGCCAAAGGATAAAATGTAAAAAGGAAAGGTGAAGATCACCGCGACTCTTGCATAAGACATAAAGCAAAAGTAAAAGATAGGCCCTTCGAAGAGGGAAGAAAAGGTTGTCATGTGCTTTTATGGTTGGATGCATGAAATCTTAATGCAAAAGAACGTCACTTTATATTGCCACTTGTGATATGGACTTTTATTATGTAGTTCGTCGCTTTTATTGCTTCCATATCACAAGATCGTATAAAGCTTATTTTCTTCACACTAATAGATCATACATATTTAGAGAGCAATTTTTATTGCATGCAACAATGACAACTTACTTGAAGGATCTTACTCAATCCATAGGTAGATATGGTGGACTCTCATGGCAAAACCAGGTTTAAGGATATTTAGAAGCACAAGTAGTATCTCTACTTGGTGCAAGGAATTTGGCTAGCATGAGGGGGAAAGGCAAGCTCAACATGTTGGATGGTCCATGACAATATACTTTATTTCGGATATAAGAAAACATAACCCATTACGTCGTCTTCCTTGTCCCACATCAACCTTTTAGCATGTCATATTTTAATGAGTGCTCACAATCATAAAAGATGTCCAAGATAGTATATTTATATGTGAAAAAACCTCTTTCTTTATTACTTCCTATTAATTGCAACGATGACCAAAACTATGTTTGTCAACTCTCAACAATTTTTATTCATCATACTCTTTTATATGTGAAGTCATTACTCTCCATAAGATCAATATGATCTCTTTAATTCATTTTATTCTTTCTTTTATTTTTATTCCCTCAAGATCATAGCAAGATAATCAAGCCCTTGACTCAAAACTAATCTTTATTATATATAGCTCATGGACTCGATTACATAGAAGGATCATAAAGCATAACTCAAAACTAGATCATACTAAAACTTTATTCTACTAGACCAAGATATTACCAAAAGGATCAAACTAAGAAAAACGATAAAGATAGAAGTGTGATGGTGATACGATACCGGGGCACCTCCCCCAAGCTTGGCAGTTGCCAAGGGGAGTGCCCATACCCATGCATTTATGTCTCTTTCCTCTGAGGTGGTGATGATGGAGTTGTTGATGATGTAGGCTTGTCATCCATCTTCCAAGGCATAGGCTCACCATCATAGAAGGATGATCGACTCTCCGGGATCCTCAAATCTGCAGCCAAACTCATCCTCTTGAATCTATATTCATACTCACAGTTTTGGTTTTGCAGGTCATAGATCTGGGCTTGGAGATGCTCGATTTTGTCGTGAAGCTTGAAGATGGTCTTCCCAATGTTCTTGGCATCCAACTTGTGGTTGTTGGTGAACTCCGCGATCATCATGTGGTTGGCGTTGAGTCCGTGTTCCACCATCCCCTGGCACTTGAAAACTTGTTGCTCCATTGCTTCGAGTCTTGTCTCCACGCTCGTCCTCCTTGCTCCCTCGACATCGCGGATGTGCAGCAACCCATCACGCATCTCAATGGTTTGAGGGTGTTGTAGCACCTCCGCTAGGTAGGGGTTGATGACCTTCTCGAAAAACTTGTCCTTGGGGGTGTTTGAAGGCGTCATGGTGATCTAGATCTGTCAGAAAAACAGCTCGAAAGAAAAGCATAGGCTATTTGCGTGGTACGGTGGTCAAAACCTTCGGGAGATTATATAATGAATTTTTACCGACCAAAAGAAGTATTGTGCAAGAAAACGGAGTCCGGAGGGCACACGAGGTGCCCATGAGGAAGGGGGCGCGCCCAGGGGGTAGGGCGCGCCATCCACCCTTGTGGATGCCTCGTGTCCCTTTCGACTGCTTCTTATTTTCCTATTTTCGTAAATATTCCAAAACGGAGAAAAATTGCCATTAAAACTATTTTGGAGTCGGTTTACTTACCGTACCACATACCTATTCCTTTTTGGAGTCTGAAACGTTCTGGAAAGTGTCCCTTATGTACTCCTCCGGGGTTGCAGCATCAATAACATTAGTTTCAATATTTATTGGATTACATGAGATACAATGTTTGATTCTTTGACCGTTCACCACCTTTGGATTTGTCCTTCGAAGTTTTTGATTTTTATGGCACCGGAACAATAGACCTCCTCGATAACGTAAGGACCTTCCCATTTGGAGAGAAGTTTTCCTGCAAAAAATCTTAAACGAGAGTTGTATAGCAAAACATAATCACCTACGTTAAACTCACGCTTTTGTATCCTTTTGTCATGCCATATTTTAACTTTTTCTTTAAACAGTTTGGCATGCTCATAGGCTTGCATTCTCCACTCATCAAGTGAGCTAATGTCAAATAGCCTATTTTCACCGGCAAGTTTGAAATCATAATTGAGCTCTTTAATGGCCCAATATGCCTTATGTTCTAGTTCGAGAGGTAAGTGACATGCTTTTCCATATACCATTTTATACGGAGACATGCCCATAGGATTTTTGTATGCAGTTATATAGGCCCATAATGCATCATCAAGTTTTTTGGACCAATTCTTTCTAGATCTATTAACAGTCTTTTGCAAAATTAATTTAATCTCTTTATTACTCAATTCTACTTGACCACTAGACTGTGGGTGATATGGAGATGCAATTATATGATTAACATCATACTTAGCAAGCATTTTACGAAAGGCACCATGAATAAAATGTGAACTACCATCAGCCATTAAGTATCTAGGGACTCCAAACCTCGGAAAAATAACTTCTTTAAGCATATTAATAGAGGTGTTATGATCAGCACTACTAGTTCGAATAGCTTCTACCCACTTAGTAATGTAATCAACAGCAACTAAAATATGTGTATACCCATTAGAGGAAGGAAACGGTCCCATATAATCAAAGCCCCAAACATCAAATGGTTCAATAACAAGTGAATAGTTCATAGGCATTTCTTGACGTCTACTAATATTACCAATTCTTTGACATTCATCACAAGACAAGACAAACTTACGGGCATCTTTGAAAAGAGTAGGCCAATAAAAACCGGATTGCAATACCTTGTGTGCAGTTCTATCTCCAGCGTGGTGTCCTCCATAAGCCTCGGAGTGACACTTGCGTAGGATATGTTCCTGTTCATGCTCAGGTACACAACATCTAATGACACCATCTACTCCTTCTTTATAAAGGTGTAGGTCATCCCAGAAGTAATGTCTTAAATCATAGAAAAACTTTTTCTTTTGCTGGTATGTGAAACTAGGTGGTATAAATTTAGCAACAATGTAATTGGCATAATCAGCATACCATGGAGAAGTACGAGAAGCATTTATGACAACTAATTGTTCATTAGGAAAGCTATCATCAATAGGTAGTGGGTCATCAAGAACATTCTCTAACCTACATAAGTTGTCTGCAACGGGGTTCTCAGCTCCCTTTCTATCTATAGTATGCAAATCAAATTCTTGTAGCAAGAGAACCCATCTAATAAGTCTAGGCTTAGCATCCTTCTTTTCCATAAGATATTTAATAGCAGCATGATCAGTGTGAATAGTTACTTTAGAATCAACAATATAAGGTTACTTATCACAAGCAAATACAACCGCTAAAAATTCCTTTTCAGTAGTAGCATAATTTCTTTGGGCACTGTCTAGAGTTTTACTAGCATATTGGATAACATTTAATTTCTTATCAATTCTTTGTCCTAGAACAGTGCTACCTCTTGAGCACTGCGTTGGTTTTCCCTTGAAGAGGAAAGGGTGATGCAGCAAAGTAGCGTAAGTATTTACCTCAATTTTTGAGAACCAAGGTATCAATCCAGTAGGAGGCTACGCATGAAGTCCCTCGCACCTACACAAAACAAATAAATCCTCGCAACCAACGCGATAAGGGGTTGTCAATCCCTACACTGCCACTTACGAGAGTGAGATCTGATAGATATGATACGATAATATTTTTGGTATTTTTGTGATAAAGATGCAAGGTAAAATAAAAGCAAAGTAAAAAACAAAGGAAATAAATAAGTATTGGAAGATTAATATGATGAAGCTAGACCCGGGGGCCATAGGTTTCACTAGTGGCTTCTCTCAAGAGCATAAGTATTTTACGGTGGGTGAACAAATTATTGTTGAGCAATTGACAGAATTGAGCATAGTTATGAGAATATCTAGGTATGATCATGTATATAGGCATCACGTCCGAGACAAGTAGACCGACTCCTGCCTGCATCTACTACTATTACTCCACTTATCGACCGCTATCCAGCATGCATCTAGAGTATTAAGTTCATAAAAACAGAGTAATGCCTTAAGAAAGATGACATGATGTAGAGGGATAAATTCATGCAATATGATAAAAAAAACCATCTTGTTATCCTCGATGGCAACAATACAATACGTGCCTTGCTGCCCCTCATCACTGGGAAAGGACACCGCAAGATTGAACCCAAAGCTAAGCACTTCTCCCATTGCAAGAAAGATCAATCTAGTAGGCCAAACCAAACTGATAATTCGAAGAGACTTGCAAAGATAACCAAACATACATAAAAGAATTCAGAGAAGATTCAAATATTGTTCATAGATAAACTTTGATCATAAACCCACAGTTCATCGGTCTCAAAAAACACATCGCAATAGAAGATTACATCGAATAAATCTCCATGAGAGAGGGGGAGAACATTGTATTGAGATCCAAAAAGAGAGGAGAAGCCATCTAGCTAATAACTATCGACCCGAAGGTCTGAGGTAATCTACTCACACTTCATCGGAGGGGCTATGGTGTTGATGTAGAATCCCTGCGTGATCGATGCCCCTCCGTGAGCTCCTAACAGGCCCCAAGATGGGATCTCGTGGGTACAGAAGGTTGCGGCGGTGGAATTAGGTTTTTGGCTCCATATCTGATCGTCTGGGGGTACATAGGTATATATAGGAGGAAGGAGTACGTCGGTGGAGCAACAGGGGGCCCACGAGGGTGGAGGGCGCGCCTTGGGGGGTAGGCGCGCCCCCCTACCTCGTGGCCTCCTCCTTTATTTCTTGACGTAGGATCCAAGTCCCCTGGATCTTGTTCGTTCTGAAAATCACGTTCCCGAAGGTTTCATTCCGTTTGGACTCCATTTCATATTCCTTTTCCGCGCAACTCCGAAATAGGCAAAAAATAGCAATTCTGAGTTGGGCCTCCGGTTTATAGGTTAGTCCCAAAAATAATATAAAAGTGAATAATAAAGCCCAATAATGTCCAAAACAGTAGATAATATAGCATGGAGCAATCAAAAATTATAGATACGTTGGAGACGTATCAAGCATCCCCAAGCTTAATTCCTGCTCGTCCTCGAGTAGGTAAATGATAAAAAAAGAATTTTTGATGCGGAGTGCTATTTGGCATAATTTCAATGTAATTCTTCTTAATTGTGGTATGAATATTCAGATCCGAAAGATTGAAGACAAAAGTTTAATGTTGACATAAAAATAATAATACTTCAAGCATACTAACAAAGCAATTATGTCTTCTCAAAATAACATGGCCAAAGAAAGTTATCCCTACAAAATCATATAGTCTGGCTATGCTCTATCTTTACCACAAAATATTTAAATCATGCACAACCCCGATGACAAGCCAAGCAATTGTTTCATACTTTTGATGTTCTCAAACTTTTTCAATCTTCACGCAATACATGAGCGTGAGCCATGGACATAGCACTACATGTTGAATAGAATGGTGGTTGTGGAGAAGACAAAAGGGAGAAGATAGTCTCACATCAACTAGGCGTATCAACGGGCTATGGAGATGCCCATCAATAGATATCAATGTGAGTGAGTAGGGATTGCCATGCAACGGATGCACTAGAGCTATAAGTATATGAAAGCTCAACAAAAGAAACTAAGTGGGTGTGCATCCAACTCGCTTGCTCACGAAGACCTAGGGCATTTTGAGGAAGCCCATCATTGGAATATACAAGCCAAGTTCTATAATGAAAAATTCCCACTAGTATATGAACATGACAAAATGAGAGACTCTCTATCATGAAGATCATGGTGCTACTTTGAAGCACAAGTGTGGTAAAAGGATAGTAACATTGTCCCTTCTCTCTTTTTCTCTCATTTTTTTTATTTGGGCCTTTTCCCTTTTTTATGGCCTCTCTTTTTTTTGTCCGGAGTCTCATCCTGACTTGTGGGGGAATCATAGTCTCCATCATCCTTTCCTCACTTGGGACAATGCTCTAAAAATAATGATCATCACACTTTTATTTTCTTACAACTCAACAATTAGAACCCGATACTTAGAACAAAATATGACCCTATATGAATGCCTCCGGCGGTGTACCGAGATATGCAATGAATCAAGAGTGACATGTATGAAAGAATTATGAATGGTGGCTTTGCCACAAATACGATGTCAACTACATGATCATGCAAAGCAATATGACAATGATGGAGCGTGTCATAATAAACGGAACGGTGGAAAGTTGCATGGCAACATATCTCGAATGGCTATGAAAATGCCATGATAGGTAGGTATGGTGGCTGTTTTGAGGAAGGTATATGGTGGGTGTATGATACCGCTAAAAGTGTGCGGTATTAGAGAGGCTAGCAATGGTGGAAGGAAGAAGAGTGTGTATAATCCATGGACTCAACATTAGTCATAAAGAACTCATATACTTATTGCAAAAATCTACAATTATCAAAGCAAAGTATTACACGCATGCTACTAGGGGGATAGATTGGTAGGAAAAGACCATCGCTCGTTCCGACCGCCACTCATAAGGAAGACAATCAATAAATAAATTATGCTCCGACTTCATCACATAACGGTTCACCATATGTGCATGCTACGGGAATCACAAACTTTAACACAAGTATCTCTCAAATTCACAACTACTCAACTAGCATGACTCTAATATCACCATCTTTATATCGCAAAACAATTATCAAGCATCAAACTTTTCTTAGTATTCGACACACTCGTAAGTAAGTTTTTACTAATCTTGAATACCAAGCATATTAGGATTATTTAAGCAAATTATCATGCTATTTAAGACTCTCAAAATAATAAAAGTGAAGCATGAGAGATCAATATTTTCTATAAAACAAATCCATCACCGTGCTCTAAAAGATATAAGTGAAGCACTAGAGCAAAACTATATAACTCAAAAGATATAAGCGAAGCACATAGAGTATTCTAACAAATTCCAAATCATGTATGGCTCTCTCAAAAGGTGTGTACAGCAAGGATGACTTTGGTAAACTAAAAAGCAAAGGCTCAAATCATACAAGACGCTCCAAGCAAAACACATATCATGTGGTGAATAAAAATATAGCTCCAAGTAAAGTTACCGATGGAAGTAGACGAAAGAGGGGATGCCTTCCGGGGCATCCCCAAGCTTTGGCTTTATGGTATCCTTAGATTATATTGGGGTGCCATGGGCATCCCCAATCTTAGGCTCTTGCCACTCCTTGTTCCATAATCCATCTAACCTTTCACCCAAAACTTGAAAACTTCACAACACAAAACTCAACAGAAAATCTCGTGAGCTCCGTTAGCGGAAGAAAACAAAAGACCACTTCAAGGTACTGTAATGAACTCATTATTTATTTATATTGGTGTTAAACCTACTTTATTCCAACTTCTCTATGGTTTATAAACTATTTTACTAGCCATAGATTCATCAAAATAAGCAAACAACACACGAAAAACAGAATCTGTTAAAAACAGAACAGTCTATAGTAATCTATAACTAACGCAAACTTCTGGAACTCCAAAAAATCAGCCAAAATATGAAGACCTAGAAACTTTGTTTACTGATCAGAAGCAATTGGAATCAGTATTGTATCACGTCCTGGTGATTTTTAACAATTATTTTCGTGAACAGAAAGTTTCTGGAAATTACAGCAAGATCAAATAACTATCATCCAAGAAGATCCTATAGGTTTAATTTGGCACAAACACTAATTAAAACATAAAAACACATCTAACCAGAGGCTTGAACAAATAGTTATTCCTAAACAGAAGCAAAAGGCAAAAAACTAAAAATAAAATTGGGTTGCCTCCCAACAAGCGCTATCGTTTAACGCCCCTAGCTAGGCATAAAAGCAAGGATAGATCTAGGTATTGCCATCTTTGGTAGGCAATCCATAAGTGGCTCTCATGATAGATTCATATGGTAATTTTATTTTATTCCTAGGGAAGTGTTCCATGCCTTTCTTTAATGGAAATTGGAATCTAATATTCCCTTCCTTCATATCAATAATTGCACCAATCGTTCTAAGGAAAGGTCTACCAAGAATAATAGGACATGAAGGATTGCAGTCTATGTCAAGAACAATAAAATCTATGGGCACATAGTTCCTATTTGCAACAATAAGAACATCATTAATTCTTCCCATAGGTTTTTTAATAGTGGAATCCAAGGTGCAAGTTTAGAGAGCAATCATCAAAATCACGGAAATCTAGCAAATCGCACAAAGTTTTGGGAATAGTGGAAACACTAGCACCCAAATCACATAAAGCATAGAACTCATGATCCTTAATCTTAATTTTAATAGTAGGTTCCCACTCATCATAAAGTTTTCTAGTGATAGAAACTTCCAACTCAAGCTTTTCTTCATAAGATTGCATCAAGGCATCACCGATATGTTTGGTAAAAGCTTTATTTTGACTATAAGCATGAGGAGAATTTAGCACGGTTTGCAACAAGGAAATACAATCTATCAAAGAGCAATTATCATAATTAAATTCCTTGAAATCCAAAATAGTGGGTTTATTAACATCTAATGTTTTGATTTCTTCAATCCCACTTTTATCAATTTTAGCATCAAGATCTAAAAACTCTGAATTTTTGGAATGCCTTCTAGGTAAAGGTGGATCATATCCAGTCTCATCATTATCAAGATTAATATTGCAAAACAAGGATTTAATAGGAGACACATCAATAACTTTTAGATGTTCATCTTTATTTTCATAGAAATTTGAAGAACACGCTTTCATAAAGCAATCTTTCTTAGCATGCATCCTAGCGGTTCTTTCTTTGCACTCATCAATGGAAATTCTCATGGCTTTGAGAGACTAATTGATATCATGCTTAGGAGGAATAGATCTAAGTTTTAAAGAATCAACATCAAGAGAAATTATATCAACGTTCCTAGCCAAGTCATGAACTTTAAGCAATTTCTCTTCAAGCCAAGCATTGAAATTCTTTTGTGAATTCGTAAACTCTTTAACATTGGGGCATATTATTAAAATTTCCATAAGATTTGTTGTAGGAATTACCATAATTATTAGAGGAATTGCTAGGATAAAGCCTAGGATTAAAGTTTCCTCTATGCCGCGTTGTTACCAAAATTATTCCTACCAACAAAATTCACATCCATACATTCATTATTATTCTCAATCAAAGTAGACAAAGGCATATCATTAGGATAAGAAGAAACACTCTTAGTAGCAAATAATTTCATAAGTTCATCCATCTTTCCACTCAAAACATTAATTTCTTCTATCGCATGCACTTTTTATTAGTAGATCTTTCAATTGTGCCATTGGGAATAATTAACCATAATATTATCTAGGAGTTTAGTAGCTTCTCCTAAAGTGATTTCCATAAAAGTGCCTCCCGCGGCCGAATCTAAAAGATTTCTAGAAGCAAAATTCAATCCGGCATAATTTTTTTGTATAATCATTCACAAGTTCAAACCATGTGTAGGGCAATTACGTATCATTAATTTCATCCTCTCCCAAGCTTGTGCAACATGTTCATGATCAAGTTGCTTAAAATTCGTAATATCGTTTCTAAGAGAGATGATCTTAGCGGGAGGAAAATATTTAGAGATAAAAGCATCTTTGCACTTATTCCATGAATCAATACTATTTTTAGGCAAAGACGAAAACCAAGCTTTAGCACGATCTCTAAGAGAAAAAGTAAATAGCTTCAATTTAACAATATCATTGTCCACATCTTTCTTATTTTGCATATCACACAAATCAACGAAGCTATTTAGATGAGTAGCGGCATCTTCACTAGGAAGGCCGGCGAATTGATCTTACATGACAAGATTCAACAAAGCAGCTGTGATTTCACAAGATTTAGTATATGTAGGAGGAGCAATCGGAGTGCTAAGGAAATCATTATTGTTGGTATTGGTAAAGTCACATAATTTGGTATTATCTTGATCCATCGTGACAAACAAGCAATCCAACACACGAGCAAACAAAAAGCAAACGAGAAAGAGGCAAACGGAAAAGAGAGGGCGAATAAAACAGCAAGGGTGAAGTGGGGGAGAGGAAAACGAGAGGCAAATGGCAAATAATGTAATGTGGGGGATAAGGGATTGTGATGGGTACTTGGTATGTTGACTTTTGCGTACACCTCCCGACAGCAGCGCCGTAAATCCTTCTTGCTACCTCTTGAGCACTGCGTTGGTTTTCCCTTGAAGAGGAAAGGGTGATGCAGCAAAGTAGCGTAAGTATTTCCCTCAGTTTTTGAGAACCAAGGTATCAATCCAAGAGGAGGCTACGCCATGAGTCCCTCGCACCTACACAAAACAAATAAATCCTCCCAACCAACGCGATAAGGGGTTGTCAATCCCTACACGGCCACTTATGAGAGTAAGATCTGATAGATATGATAGGATAATATTTTTGGTATTTTTGTGATAAAGATGCAAAGTAAAATAAAAGCAAAGTAAAAAAGCAAAGGAAATAACTAAGTATTGGAAGATTAATATGATGAAGATAGACCCGGGGGCCATAGGTTTCGCTAGTGGCTTCTCTCAAGAGCATAAGTATTTTACGATGGGTGAACAAATTACTGTTGAGCAATTGACAGAATTGAGCCTAGTTATGAGAATATCTAGGTATGATCATGTATATAGGCATCACGTCCGAGACAAGTAGACTGAACCCTGCCTGCATCTACTACTATTACTCCACTCATCGACCGCTATCCAACATGCATCTATAGTATTAAATTCATAAAAACAGAATAATGCCTTAAGCAAGATGACATGATGTAGAGGTATAAATTCATGCAATATGATAAAAAAAAACCATCTTATTATCCTCGATGGCAACAATACAATACGTGCCTTGCTGCCCTCATCACATCGGAAAGGACACCGCAAGATTGAACCCAAAGCTAAGCACTTCTCCCATTGCAAGAAAGATCAATCTAGTAGGCCAAACCAAACTGATAATTCGAAGAGACTTGCAAAGATAACCAATCATACATAAAAGAATTCAGAGAAGATTCAAATATTGCTCATAGATAAACTTTGATCATAAACCCACAATTCATCGGTCTCAACAAACACACCGCAAAAGAAAATTACATCGAATAGATCTCCACGAGAGGGGGAGAACATTGTATTGAGATCCAAAAAGAGAAGAAGCCATCTAGCTAATAACTATGGACCCAAGGTCTCGAGGTAAACAACTCACACTTCATTGGAGGGGCTATGGTGTTGATGTAGAAGCCTCAAGGTGATCGATGCCCTCCCATGAAGCTCCTAACAGGCCCCAAGATGGGATCTCATGGGTACAGAAGGTTGCGGCGGTGGAATTAGGTTTTTGGCTCCGTGATCGATCGTTTGGGGCAATGCGTAGGTATATATAGGAGGAAGGAGTACGTCGATGGAGCAACAGGGGGGCCACGAGGGTGGAGGGCGCACCCAGGGGGGTAGGCGCGCCCCCCTACCTCGTGGCCTCCTCCTTTATTTTTGACATAGGGCCCAAGTCTCCTGGATCTTGTTCGCTCGAAAATCACGTTCCCGAAGGTTTCATTCCGCTTGGACTCCGTTTGATATTCCTTTTCACGAAACTCTGAAATAGGCAAAAAATATCAGTTCTCGGGCTGGGCATCCGGTTAATAGGTTAGTCCCAAAAATAATATAAAAGTGAATAATAAAGCCCAATAATGTCCAAAACAAATGATAATATAGCATGGAGCAATAAAAAATTATAGATACGTTGGAGACATGTCAAACAGCACCTACAGCATAATCACTAGCATCACACATAATTTCAAAGGGTAAATTGCAATCACGTGGCTGAACAATAGGTGCAGAAATCAAGGCTTTCTTAAGTATTTCAAATGCTTCTACACAATCATCATCAAAGACAAAAGGAACATCTTTTTGTAAGAGATTAGTCAGAGGCCTAGAAATTTTTTAGAAGTCTTTAATGAACCTCCTATAAAAACCGGCATGACCAAGGAAACTTCTTATACCTTTAATGTGCTTAGGACACGACATCTTTTCAATAGCATCAAATTTAGCTTTATCAACTTCAATACCTCTTTCAGAAATCTTATGTCCCAAGACAATACCTTCATTAACCATAAAGTGGCACTTCTCCCAATTCAAAAGATTATTTTCTTCACATCTCCGCAAAACTCGATCAAGGTTGCTTAAGCAATCATCAAAAGAAGTTCCATGCACGGAGAAATCATCCATGAAAACCTCAACAATCTTTTCACAAAAGTCAGTGAATATAGCAGTCATACATCTTTGAAAGGTAGCAGGTGCATTGCATAAACCAAAAGCATACGTCTATAAGCAAAGGTACCGAAAGAGCAAGTAAAAGTGGTCTTTTCTTGATCATCTTTTGAAACAGGTATTTGAGAGAAACCAGAATAACCGTCTAGAAAGCAACAATGTGTATGTTTGGATAATCTTTCTAGCATTTGATCAATAAAAGGTAAAGGGTAATGATCCTTTTTAGTAGCTTTATTTAATTTGCGGAAGTCAATTACCATTCTATAACCTATGACAATTCTTTGTGGGATCAATTCATCTTTATCATTAGGAACAATAGTAATACCTCCCTTCTTAAGGACACAATGGACAAGACTTACCCACTGACTATCAGCAACGGAATAAATTATACTTGCCTCCAGAAGCTTTAGTATTTCTTTTCTTACCACTTCTTTCATCTTAGGATTTAACCGTCGTTGATGATCAACAACTAGTTTAGCGTCTTTCTCTGATTTTATTTTGTGCTGGCATAGAGTGGGACTAATGCCCGTAAGATCATCAAGAGTATATCCAATAGCAGCACGGTGCTTCTTCAGAGTTTTCAATAATTTCTCTTCTTCCTGCTCTAATAGGTTAGCACTTATAATAACAGGATATACCTTCTTTTCATTAAGATAAGCATATTTAAGAATATCAGGTAATGGTTTAAGCTCAAACACGGGATCACCCTTGGGTGGAGGAGGATCCCCTAGAATTTCAACAGGCAAGTTGTGTTTCAAAATAGGTCCTTGTCTAAAGAATACTTCATCTATTTCCCTTCTTTCATTCATAAACATATCATTTTCATGGTCTAGCAATTATTGTTCTAAAGGATCGTTAGGAGGCACGACAATAGAAGCAAGACCAATAATTTCATCTTTACTAGGCAATTATTTATCATGGGGTTGTCTACGAAATTTAGCAAAATTAAAATCATGAGACATATCCCCTTACCCAATAGTAACAACATCCTTTTTGCAATCTATCTTAGCATTAATAAAGATTCAAGAAGGGTCTACCAAATATAATGGGACAAAAGTCATCTTGTGGGGAACCAAGAACAAGAAAATTAGTAGGATATTTAACTTTCCCACACAAGACTTCAACATCTCTAACAATCCCAACTGGTGAAATAGTATCTTTATTGGCAAGCTTAAATGTAACATCAATATCTTCTAACTCAGCAGGTGCAATATCATGCATAATTTCTTCATATAAAGAACGAGGTATTGCACTTGCACTAGCACCCATATCACATAAGCCATGATAGCAATGATCTCCTATTTTAACAGAAATAACAGCATGCCTACAACAGGTCTATGTTTATTTTTAGTATCGGGTCTAGCAATTCTAGCAGCTTCATCACAGAAGTAAATAACATCCCCATCAATATTATCGACCAATAGATCTTTAACCATAGCAATACTAGGTTCAACTTTAATTTGCTCGTAGGGTGTAGGTGTTCTTGCATTACCCTTACGAACCACGCTTGAAGCTTTAGCATGATCCTTTATTCTAACAGGAAAAGGTGGTTTCTCAATATAAGCGGTAGGAACAATAGGATCAACATTGTAAGTGATAGTCTTTTCTTCAACTTTAATAGGTTCAACTACTTTTACTTCAATGGAAGGATGACATTTGAACCACTTCTCCTTAGGGAGATCAACATGAGTAGAAAAGGAATCACAGAAAGAAGCTACTATCTCAGAGTCAAGTCCATATTTAGTGCTAAATTCACGGAAAACATCGGTATCCATAAAAGATTAACACAATCAAACTTAGGTGTTATACCTGACTCCTTACCTTCGTCGAGTTCTCGATCTTCAGAATTGTGGTTAATTCTTTCCAATAAATCCCATCTGAATCCAATAGTATTCATCATAAAAGAACCAGTACATGAAGTATTGAGCATGGAGCGATTATTGAGACAAAGTCGAGCATAAAATTTTTGAATAATAATTTCTCTTAAGAGCTCATGATTAGGACATGAATATAACATTGACTTAAGCCTCCCCCAACTTGAGCGATGCTTTCTCCTTCGCGAGGCCAAAAATTATATATATAATTACGATCACGATGAACCAGATGCATAGGATAAAACTTCTCATGAAATTCCAATTTCAATCGATTGTAGTTCCATGATCCAATATCATCACATAGCCTAAACCATGTCAATACCTTTCCCTTCAAAGATAAAGGGAAGACCTTCTTCTTGATAACATCCTCGGGCATACCTGCAAGCTTAAATAATCCACAAACCTCATCCACATAGATTAGGTGCAAATCAGGATGCAATGTTCCATCTCCTGTAAAAGGATTAGCTAGAAGTTTCTCTATCACACCCGAAGTAATTTCAAAGTAAACATTTTCAGTAGGTTCAGTAGGTTGAGGAGCAACTCTTTGCTCTACTGGTCGGGGTGAAGATTCCCCGAACAAGCCCCTCAAAGGATTATGTTCCATAGTAACAAGTGACAGTAAATTTCAGCACACTATATAAATTTTTCCTTACCAAATTCCACCTACCAAAGGCGCTTCACTCCCCGAAACGGCGCCAGAAAAGAGTCTTGATGACCCACAAGTATAGGGCATCTATCGTAGTCCTTTCGATAAGTAAGAGTGTCGAACCCAACGAGGAGCATAAGGAAATGACAAGCGGTTTTCAGTAAGGTATTCGCTGCAAGCACTGAAATTATCGGTAACAGATAGTTTTGTGATAAGGTAATTTGTAACGGGTAACAAGTAATAAAAGTAAATAAGGTGCAGCAAGATGGACCAATCCTTTTTGTAGCAAAGGACAAGCCTGGACAAACTCTTATATAAAGGAAAACGCTCTCGAGGACACATGGGAATTATCGTCAAGCTAGTTTTCATCACGCTCATATGATTCGCGTTCATTACTTTGATAATTTGATATGTGGGTGGACTGGTGCTTGGGTATTTCCCTTCCTGGGACAAGCATCCCACTTATGATTAACCCCTATTGCAAGCATCCGCAACTACACAAGAAGTATAAAGGTAAACCTAACCATAGCATGAAACATATGGATCCAAATCAGCCCCTTATGAAGCAACGCATAAACTAGGGTTAAAGCTTCTGTCACTCTACCAACCCATCATCTACTTATTACTTCCCAATGCCTTCCTCTAGGTCCAAACAATGGTGAAGTGTCATGTAGTCGACGTTCACATAACACCATTAGAGGAAAGACAACATACATCTCAACAAAATATTGAACGAATACCAAATTCACATGACTACTTATAGAAAGACTTATCCCATGTCCTCAGGAACAAACGTAACTACTCATAAATCATATTCATGTTCATGATCAGAGGGGTATTAATATGCATAAAGGATCTGAACACATGATCTTCCACCAAATAAACCAACTAGCATCAACTACAAGGAGTAATCAACACTACTAGCAACCCACATGTACCAATCTGAGGTTTCGGGACAAAGATTGGATACAAGAGATGAACTAGGGTTTGAGAGGAGATGGTGTTGGTGAAGATGTTGATGGATATTGACCCCCTCCCGATGGGAGGATCGATGGTGATGACGATGGTGATGATTTCCCCCTCCCGGAGGGATGATTCTCGATGTAACAGCTCCCCGAGCCCTAGATTGGTTTCTCCAGTTCCGCCTCGTGGCGGCGGTGTCATTCCCAAAAGCTTCCTTCTGATTTTTTTCCAGGGCAAAAGACTTCATATAGCCAAGGATGGGCACCAGAGGCCTGCCAGGGGGCGCGCCCAGGGGGGTACGGCGCGCCCCCCACCCTCGTGGACGGTGGGTGGCCCCCCTCTGGTGCTTTCTTTGCCCAATATTTTTTATATATTCCAAAACTGACTTTCGTGGAGTTTAAGGACTTTTGGAGTTGTGCAGAATAGGTCTCTAATATTTGCTCCTTTTCCAGCCTAGAATTCCAAATGCCGCATTCTCCTCTTCATGTAAACCTTGTAAAATAATAGAGAGAATAGGCATAAGTATTGTGACATAATGTGTAATAACAGCCCATAATGCAATAAATATCGATATAAAGGCATGATGCAAAATGGACGTATCAGAAAGGTTTGGGTGGAATCATCACGTACACGACTGTTCCTTTCTACACCACCTTTCCTTTGGCTCTTTGGAGTTTCCTCCGTTTCTCCGTGTCTCTGCAAAATGAAGGACTCCTAGTGTTGCTGAACTGGGGCATGTGGTAGTACTGCTCTTCGGAGCGGTAGTACCGCAGGCCCTCGCGGTAGTACCGGCCTTGGGCGCAGTAGTATTGCAGGTGCTCACGGTAGTACCGCTCCTTGAGCGTGGTAGTACCATGGCCTCAAGCCAGGCACAGCAGCACGAGCGGAAGTAGGGGCGGATGTAATTTTTTACATCCGCGCCCTACGCGGTAGTACCGCTCCAGGCTTGCGGTAGTACCGTGTCGGATTTTTGCATAGATCGGAACTTAGCGGAAGTAGCCATGGATGTATTTTTATATGTCCGTGCCTTCCCAGTCTAGACTGACCCTGCCTTGCGGTAGTACCGCACGGAGGAGCGGTAGTACCGCGCCAATGGTTCTACCACTCGCTGCTTCAACGCAACAGGGCTGGTTCAGCTCCTGCCGCGCCAACGGTAGTACATCAGAGCCATGCGGTAGTTCCGTGGGCCCTTGCGATAGTACCGCGCGTCTGGTGCGGTAGTACCGCTCGTCGCAGGCTGAGTTAGTGGACAACAGTTGGATTTGTTCTATCACTATATAAGGGGAGTCTTCTTCTCCGAGTTGACAACCTCTTCCACCCCTAAGCTCCATTGTTGCTCTAAGCTCCATTTTCGCCCGATCTCTCTCCCTAGCCAATCGAACTTGTTGGTTTTCTAGGGATAGGTTGAGAAGGCCCCGATCTACACTTCCACCAAGAGAAATTTGATTCCCCCCACTAATCCCTTGCGGATCTTGTTACTCTTGGGTGTTTGAGCACCCTAGACGGTTGAGGTCACCGCGGAGCCATATTCCATTGTGGTGAAGCTTTGTGGTGTTGTTGGGAGCCTCCAATTAAGTTGGGGAGATTGTCGGTGTCAAAACCGGTGGCTCTCAGGTAGGGGGTCCCGAACTGTGCGTCTAAGGTCGATGGTAACAGGAGACAGGGGCACAATGTTTACCCAGGTTCGGGCCCTCTCTATGGAGGTAATACCCTACTTCCTGCTTGATTGATCTTGATGAATATGAGTATTACAAGAGTTGATCTACCACGAGATCGTAATGGCTAAACCCTAAAAGCCTAGACTGTATGACTTTGGTAATGAATCTTCCTCCTCCGGACTAAGTCCTCCAGTTTATATAGACACCGGGAGGATCTAGGGTTACACAAGGTCGGTTAATAAGAAAGTAATCTACACATTTGGCCGCCAAGCTTGCCTTCCATGCCAAGGAGAGTCCCATCCGGACACGGGTGTAGTCTTCGGTCTTCGTATCTTAGTGGCCCATCAGTCCAGCCCATGGCTAACAGGCCGGACGCCCGAGGACCCCTTAGTCCAGGACTCCCTCAGTAGCCCCTGAACCTGGCTTCAATGACAAGGTATCTGGCGCGTAGGTCTGTCTTCGGCATTGCAAGGCGGGTTCCTTCTTCCGAACTCCAAGATAGTCTTCGGATGTAATGCGCGTGTCCGGACCTGTAACACACACACCACACATAACTGCAGAGAGAATATAATATTCCGCGAGTCCCATCCGCTGACAACTTTTTGCAACATGACATCACGTCTGCCCGGTCATAATTTCGAACCGTTTTTCGTCTGCCGTTCCATGTTTCGAGACACGGTTGCCATTGGCATGTCTTGTCAAAGCAGAGATCATGTTCCCTTATTGCGGGATTCTCATCAATGCAGGCGTGGGTAACCCAACCGTGCCGTTTACACAGCCCTTGGGAACAGGCGAGTTTTGAGGCGAGTGGAAAGGCGTTTAATATTCACTACCTTTATAAGGAGATAAGAATCCCCCTCCTTCACCCACACCTTCTCTTCCTCTCTCTCCTTCCATTCTCGAGCTCCAGCGCCCAATTTCCCATCTTCTCCATCTCTAGGAAGCACCCGATCATGTCCGGATCCGGAGGCCAAGGCAAGTGGACGGTCTCTGATACGTCTCCAACGTATCTATAATTTTTGATTGCTTCATGCTATATTATCTATTGTTTTGGACAATATTGGTCTTTATTATCTATTTTTGGGACTAACCTATTAACCGGAGGCCCAACCCAGAATTGTTGTTTTTTGCCTATTTCAGTGTTTCGAAGAAAAGGAATATCAAACGGAGTCCAGTTGACCTGAAACTCCACGGAACTTATTTTTGGACCAGAAGAAGCCCACGGAGTACCGGAAGCTCACTAGGGCACGCCCCCTGCCTCGTGGACAGCCCGGAGGTCCACCGACATACTTCTTTCACCCATATATACCCACGTACCCTAAAACTTCCGAAGAGGAGAATAGATCGGGAGTTCCGCCGCCACAAGCTTCTGTAGCCACCAAAAACCAATCGGGACCCTGTTCCGGCACCCTGCCGGAGGGGGGAACCCTCACCAGTGGCCATCTTCATCATCCCGACGCTCTCCATGACGAGGAGGGAGTAGTTCACCCTCGGGGCTGAGGGTATGTACCAAAGAGCTATGTGTTTGATCTCTCTCTCTCTCGTGTTCTTGATTTGGCACGATCTTGATGTATTGCGAGCTTTTCTATTATAGTTGGATCTTATGTTTCTTCTCCCCCTCTACTCTCTTGTAATGGATTGAGTTTTCCCCTTGAAGTAATCTTTTCGGATTGAGTCTTTAAAGATTTGAGAACACTTGATGTATGTCTTGTCGTGCGTGATTCTGTCAGGACAATGGGATATCACGTGATTCACTTGATGTATGTTTTGGTGATCAACTTGCGGGTTCCGCCCATGAACCAATGCATAGGGGTTAGCACACGTTTTCGTTGTGATTCTCTCGTAGAAACTTTGGGGCACTCTTTGAGGTTCTATGTGTTGGTTGAATAGATGAAATCTGAGATTGTGTGATGCATATCGTATAATCATACCCACGGATACTTGAGGTGACATTGGAGTATCTAGGTGACATTAGGGTTTTGGTTGATTTGTGTCTTAAGGTGTTATTCTAGTACGGACTCTAGGGCTGTTTGTGACACTTATAGGAATAGCCCAACGGATTGATTGGAAAGAATAACTTTGAGGTGGTTTCGCATCTACCATAATCTCTTCGTTTGTTCTCTACTATTAGTGACTTTGGAGTGACTCTTTGTTGCATGTTGAGGGATAGTTATATGATCCAATTATGTTATTATTGTTGAGAGAACTTGCACTAGTGAAAGTATGAACCCTAGGCCTTGTTTCAACGCATTGCAATACCGTTTACGCTCACTTTTATCACTTGTTGCCTTGCTGTTTTTATATTTTAAGATTACAAAAACCTATATCTACCATCCATATTGCACTTGTATCACCATCTCTTCGCCGAACTAGTGCACCTATACAATTTACCATTGTATTGGGTGTGTTGGGGACACAATGAGACTCTTTGTTATTTGGTTGCGGGGTTGCTTGAGAGAGACCATCTTCATCCTATGCCTCCCACGGATTGATAAGCCTTAGGTCATCCACTTGAGGGAAATTTGCTACTGTCCTACAAACCTCTCGCACTTGGAGGCCCAACAACGTCTACAAGGAGAAGGTTGCGTAGTAGACATCAAGCTCTTTTTCCGCGCCGTTCTTGGGAGGCTAGGTAAGCGGCACTCACACCCCGTCAACTAAGCTCTTTTCTGGTGCCGTTGCCGGGAAGGTGCGTACTTGAAGGTATATCTTTAGATCTTGCAATCGAATCTTTTAGTTTCTTGTTTTATCACTAGTTTAGTTTATAAAAGAAAACTAAAAAATGGAATTGAGTTTGTCTCATACGCTTCATCTTTTTAATATCTTCCGTGAGTATGATGGAAAGGAAAATTGTGCCAAAGTATTAGAACAAGAACGTATTAAAATGTTTGGCACTAAATCTTTGAATGATGAGCATGATTGCAATGTTGTTAGTATGAACTCCTTGAATATCCATAGTACTAATGATGATTGCACTAGTTATGATGAAAATGTCTCCTATAAACATGTCAATTTTTGTGGAGTGAATTGGGTTTGCAAGTATACACCAAATAGGGAAGATAGATATTGCAAGAGGCATAAGCACTATTGTTGCAAGAAAGGCTAGATGTTTGTGCTGAAGATTTAAATTTTCTTAGACGTACTTGTGAACTTTGTAATGAACGGGGTCATTTAACTATCCGATGCAAATTGTTTCACGATCTAATCGTGTCCAAAAATTGTGATGACTTGATTTCCCTTGCACATTATAATGAACTTAGTTTGCTTATGGGCTATGAAGAAATGAAACGTATAACCAACTATCTCCCACATTTTGCCCGTTATAAACTTCTTGGTTTTGATCTAGAGGAAATTTATATGTATTGTGCGGTGAATTGCATTGAAAATCCTTATGTTGACAATTACATAAATAAAATAAAGCAAATAGAAGATGAAGAGAATGCTAACGAAAGGGAAGAGACTTCCAATATTCTCCTATTATTTCTTATGATGAATCAGTAACGAGGAGGAGCCTTCTATTCAACCAATCTCATTAATAAGGAGCTCCAAAAGAGGATTGAACCCACACATGAGGTGAAGAAGAAGAAAAGAAAAAGGAAGAGAGGTAAAAAGATATCTCTCCCAAATAATGTTGCTCCTATTATTGTTGTGCCTCATGAAAATGAATCAAAAATAATTGTGGAAGATGATGCATTTGATGATGATCTCGTTACGCCTATTGCTTGTTGTGATGATTATGATTGGGAAGATAATGATACTTCTTATGATCTTGAAAATATTTTTGGCACTTGCTTGGAAGAATATGATAATTGCTATACTCTTGGTGTTATCCATACTATTAATGATGAGAGTGATTATGCTTATGATATGAAAAGGCCCAAGCTTGGGGATGCTATGTTTGATGAAGATGATATTTTTTGCCCCCCAAGTTTTGATGAGCAAATTTATTATGATGAAAGCATGCCTCCTATCTATGATGATTATTGTGATGAAACTTATGCTATAAAAAGTAGTGAGGATTATATATAAAACTTGTCATGATTATTATTACCCTTTTTCTGAACATTACTCATTTAATGTGGAAACAATTTATAGTATTCAAGTCTCTTATGATACTCCCACTATTCCGAATGAGAAGAATTTTGCTTATGTGGAGAGTAATAAATTTTCTATGCTTGTAGATCATGAAAAGAATGCTTTAGGTGCTGATTATATTGTTGAATTCATTCGTGATGCTACTGAAAATTATTATGAGGGAGGAACATATGCTTGTAGGAATTGCAATAATAGCAAGTTTCCTCTCTATGTGCTTAAAGTTTTAAAGTTATGCTTGTTTTGCCTTCCTATGCTAGTTGATTATTATTACCATAAGTTGTTTTCTCACAAAATCCCTATGCATAGGAAGTGGGTTAGGCTTAAATGTGCTAGTCATATTCTTCATGATGTTCTCTTTATGTTTCAATTCTTATATTTTTGTGAGCATCATTGAAATCATCATGCCTAGCTAGGGGCGTTAAACATCAGCGCTTGTTGGGAGGCAACCCAATTTTATTTTAGTTTCTTGCTTTTTGGTTCTGTTTAGTAATAAATAATCCATCTAGCTTCTGTTTAGATGTGGTTTTATGTTTTAATTAGTGTTTGTGCCAAGTAGAACCTTTGGGAAGACTTGGGTGAAGTCTTTATGATCATGCTGTAAAAAACAGAAACTTTAGCGCTCACGAGATTAGCTAAAACTTTTTACTGGAGAGTGCTATTTAGTTGATTCTTTTTTAAGATGCTTACTAGACAAATTCCTCAGGTCCACCAATTTATTTTAGAATTTTTGGAGTTACAGAAGTTTGCCTTAGTTACAGATTACTACAGACTGTTCTGTTTTTTACAGATTCTGTTTTCATTGTGTTGTTTGCTTATTTTGATGAATCTATGGCTAGTAAAATAGTTTATAAACCTTAGAGAAGTTTTAATACAGTAGGTTTAACACCAATATAAATAAATAATGAGTTCATTACAGTACCTTGAAGTGGTGTTTTGTTTTCTTTCGCTAACGGAGCTTACGAGTTTTTTGTTAAGTTTTGTGTTGTGAAGTTTTCAAGTTTTGGGTAAAGATTTGATGGACTATGGAATAAGGAGTGGCAAGAGCCTAATATTGGGGATTACCAAGGCACCCCAAGGTAATATTGAAGGATAACCAAGAGCCTAAGCTTGGGGATGCCCCGGAAGGCATCCCCTCTTTTCGCCTTCGCTCATCGGTAACTTTACTTGGAGCTATATTTTTATTCACCACATGATATGTGTTTTTCTTGGAGCGTCATTTAATTTTGTTAGTGTTTGCTTGCTGTCATTTATAATAATGTTTTGCATCTCTTTTTCAATAAAAATGTCAAGGATAGCTTTTGCCATGCTTATTTTGCAAGTATACATGTTGCTGTTTGAAAACAGAAAGTTTACCGCTGTTGCAAAAATTCCCTAGAAAATTCAGAATGTGATAAAATGTTGAAACCTTTTGCATAATAAGCTCTGATAAATTTAATACAGTGGGAATTTTATTTCATAATTTTTGGTGTTATTTAAGTATGATGAATCTTGGATTCTTTACAGACTGTACTGTTTTGGCAGATTGATGTTATGTTTGCATATGTTTGCTTGTTTAATGATTCTTTTTGAGGATAGGGCTATTAAATATGCAGAGGCATTTACTATGCAATGTTTAATAATAATTTTAGTGATTTGCTACAGTATAGTATGATAAGGTTTTTGCATTGGTTTATACTAACCTATCTCACGAGTTCTTGTTGAGTTTGGTGTGGAGGAAGCTTTCGAAATTTAGGAAACCATGATATGAGAGGAATTAAGGAGACACAAAAGCTCAAGCTTGGGGATGCCCAAGGAACCCCAAGATAATATTTCAAGAAGTCTCAAGCATCTAAGCTTGAGGATGCCCCGGTAGGCATCCCACCTTTTCTCTTCAACAACTATCGGTTAGTATCGGTTGAACCTAAGTTTTTGGTTCTTCAAATGAGTTGTGTTATCCTTGTAATGACGTTTTATTTTGTTTTGATTGCTGTTTGAATAAATATCAAGATCTGAAATTATTAAATGGGAGAGTCTTCACATAGTTGTATAATTATTCGACTACTCATTGATATTCACTTATATCTTCCGGAGTAGTTTGTCATTTGCTCTAGTGCTTCACTTATATCTTTTAGAGCACAATGGTGGTTTTATTTTGAAGAAATAGATGAAATCTCATGCTTCACTTAGATTATTTTGAGGGTCTTAAATAGCATGGTAATGTGCTTAATCCTAATATGTTACGTATTCAAGATTAGTAAAAAATTCTATGAGTGTGTTGAATACTATGAGAAGTTTGATACTTGATAATTGTTTTGAGATATAAAGATGGTGATATTAGAGTCATGCTAGTTGAGTAGTTGTGAATTTGAGAGATACTTGTGTTAAATTTTGTGATTCCGTAGCATGCATTATGGTGAACCGTTATGTGATGAAGTCGGAGCATGATTTATTTATTGATTGTCTTCCTTATGAGTGGCGGTCGGGGAATGAGCGATGGTCTTTTCCTACCAATCTATCCCCTAGGAGCATGCGTAATACTTTGCTTTGATAACTTGTAGATTTTTGCAATAAGTATATGAGTTCTTTATGACTAATGTTGAGTCCATGGATTATACGCACCTTCTTCCTTCCACCATTGCTAGCCTCTCTAATACCGCGCACTTTCCGTCGGTATCATACACCCACCATATATCTTCCTCAAAACAGCCACCATTCCTACCTATCATGGCATTTCCATAGCCATTCCGAGATATATTGCCATGCAACTTTCCACGGTTCCGTTTATTATGACACGCTCCATCATTGTCATATTGCTTTGCATGATCATGTAGTAGACATCGTATTTGTGGCAAAGCCACCATTCATAATTATTTCATACATGTCGCTCTTGATTCATTGCATATCCCGGTACACCACCGGAGGCATTCATATAGAGTCATATTTTGTTATAAGTATCGAGTTGTAATTGTTGAGTTGTAAGTAAATAAAAGTGTGATGATCATCATTTTTAGAGCATTGTCCCAAGTGAGGAAAGGATGATGGAGACTATGATTCCCCCACAAGTAGGGATGGGACTCCAGACAAAAAATAAATAAATAAAAGAGAAAAGAGGCCATAAAAAAGGAGAGAAAAGGCCCAAAAAAATGAGAGAAAAAGAGAGAAGGGACAATGTTACTATCCTTTTACCACACTTGTGCTTCAAAGTAGCACCATGATCTTCATGATAGAGAGTCTCTCATTTTGTCACCTTCATATACTAGTGGGAATTTTTCATTATAGAACTTGGCTTGTATATTCCAATGATGGGCTTCCTCAAATTGCCCTAGGTCTTCGTGAGCAAGCGAGTTGGATGCACACCCACTTAGTTTCTTTTGTTGAGCTTTCATATAATTATAGCTCTAGTGCATCCGTTGCATGGCAATCCCTAATTACTCACATTGATATCTATTGATGGGCATCTCCATAGCCCGTTGATACGCCTAGTTGATGTGAGACTATCTTCTCCCTTTTTGTCTTCTCCACAACCACCATTATATTTCACATATAGTGCTATATCCATGGCTCACGCTCATGTATTGCGTGAAGATTGAAAAAGTTTTGAGAATGTCAAAAGTATGAAACAATTGCTTGGCTTGTCATCGGGGTTCTGCATGATTTAAATACTTTGTGTGGTGAAGATAGAGCATAGCCAGACTATATGATTTTGTAGGGATGACTTTCTTTGGCCATGTTATTTTGAGAAGACATAATTTCTTAGTTAGTATACTTGAAGTATTATTATTTTTATGTCAATATGAACTTTTGTCTTGAATCTTTCGGATCTGAATATTCATACCATAATTAAGAAGAATTACATTGAAATTATGCCAAGTAGCACTCCACATCAAAAAAATATCTTTTTATCATTTACCTACTCGAGGACGAGCAAGAATTAAGCTTGGGGATGCTTGATACGTCTCCAACGTATCTATAATTTTTGATTGCTCCATGCTATATTATCTACTGGTTTGGACAAGATTGGGATTTATTATCCAGTTTTATATTATTTCTAGGACTAACCTACTAACCGGAGGCCCAGCCCAGAATTGATGTTTTTTGCCTATTTCAGTGTTTCGAAGAAAAGGAATATCAAACGGAGTCCAATTGACCTGAAACTCCACGAAACTTATTTTTGGACCAGAAGAAGCCCACGGAGTACCGGAAGCTCACTAGGGCGCGCCCCCCTACCTTGTGGACAGCCCGGAGGTCCACCGACGTACTTCTTTCACCCATATATACCCACGTACCCTAAAACTTCCGAAGAGGAGAATAGATCGGGAGTTCCGCCGCTGCAAGCCTCTGTAGCCCCCAAAAACCAATCGGGACCCTGTTCCGGGACCCTACCGGAGGGGGGAACCCTCACCGGTGGCCGTCTTCATCATCCCGGTGCTCTCCATGACGAGGAGGGAGTAGTTCACCCTCGGGGCTGAGGGTATGTACCAGTAGCTATGTGTTTGATCACTCTCTCTCTCGTGTTCTTGATTTGGCACGATCTTGATGTATCGCGAGCTTTGCTATTATAGTTGGATCTTATGTTTCTTCTCCCCCTCTACTCTCTTGTAATGGATTGAGTTTTCCCCTTGAAGTAATCTTTTCGGATTGAGTCTTTAAATATTTGAAAACACTTGATGTATGTCTTGCCGTGCGTATCTGTGGTGACAATGGGATATCACGTGATTCACTTGATGTATGTTTTGGTGATCAAGTTGCAGGTTCCGCCCATGAACCTATGCATAGGGGTCGGCACACGTTTTCGTCGTGATTCTCCGGTAGAAACTTTGGGGCACTCTTTGAGGTTCTATGTGTTGGTTGAATAGATGAATCTAAGATTGTGTGATGCATATCGTATAATCATACCCATGGATACTTGAGGTGACATTGGAGTATCTAGGTGACATTAGGGTTTTGGTTGATTTGTGTCTTAAGGTGTTATTCTAGTACTTAACTCTAGGGCTGTTTGTGACACTTATAGGAATAGCCCAACGGATTGATTGGAAAGAATAACTTTGAGGTGGTTTCGTACCCTACCATACTCTCTTCGTTTGTTCTCTACTATTAGTGACTTTGGAGTGACTCTTTGTTGCATGTTGAGGGATAGTTATATGATCCAATTATGTTATTATTGTTGAGAGAACTTGCACTAGTGAAAGTATGAACCCTAGGCCTTGTTTCAACGCATTGCAATACCGTTTACGCTCACTTTTATCACTTGTTACCTTGCTGTTTTTTATATTTTCATATTACAAAAACCTATATTTACCATCCATATTGCACTTGTATCACCATCTCTTCCCGAACTAGTGCACCTATACAATTTACCATTGTATTGGATGTGTTGGGGACACAAGAGACTCTTTGTTATTTGGTTGCAGGGTTGCTTGAGAGAGACCATCTTCATCCTACGCCTCCCACTGATTGATACAACTTAGGTCATCCACTTGAGGGAAATTTGCTACTGTCCTACAAACCTCTGCACTTGGAGGCCCAACAACGTCTACAAGGAGAAGGTTGCATAGTATACATCAGTCTCCTCCGTCAAGGAGAAGGACATCACCCAGCTCTGGGTGGCGGGGTATCTGGCGAAAGGAATCACCCACCGTCTGCCCTCCAAGGGGCAAGTCATCCCCACCCCGAAGCCTACTGAGAGGGTAGTTTTCCTCCCTCACTTCGTCCGCGGATTGGGGTTTCCACTTCACCCCTTCGTCCGCGGACTGATGTACTATTACAGGCTAGATTTCCATGATCTAACCCCGAACTCCTTCCTCAACATCTTGGCATTCATTGTGAGGACTTCCTCTGCATCCATCCCCACTTCGGCCTATGGCTCAAGGTCTTTAATGTGAAGCCGAAGGTGGTGGACAGCCAGCACGCGGAGTGCGGAGGCGCCATGGTGAGTAAGATGCCCAACGTCACCTGGCCCACATGCACTTTTGTGGAGACTGTCAAGGAGTGGCAGAAGCAGTGGTTCTACATCACAGAGCCGTGCGGCACCACTTGGGCGGTGGCTCCCGAGTTTAGGGCCGGAGCCCCAATGCGGCTCACCTCCTGGAAGGAGAAAGGCCCCAACTGGTCAGCGTCAGATGAGTTGATAGCACTGCAAACGCGAATTCGGAGTATGGTGGATAAAGACGTCAAGCTCGTCGATGTAATCCAGGTGATGCTGGTTCGCCGGATTCTCCCCTGCCAACTCTGAAGCTTCCCTTTATGGGAATTCGATCCGGCGAAGCACCAGACCCTAGAAGGGCTCTTCGGAACTACTCACGAAGGTGCCTGGAAGTTGCTCTTCAAGGGCAGTGAGAAGCCGTCGGTCATAGATTCGGACCATGGGCACGATCACACCCATCCTGCCAATTAGGTAAGTTCCCCTTTTCCTAAGGCGTACCTTCTACTTATTTGTTCAAGGAGGATGCCTAACCTTTGCTGTATTTTCTTAGGCGTGGACGGAGAGAGCAGAGTAGATCCATAGTTCGGCTCCGCTGCCCAAAGAGCCCGTCATCCCGCTTCTGGCAAAGATGCTGGTTACAGCGCCTCTATAGGCCGTCGGAAAAGAAGGCCAAGAAGAAGGCCAAGGGAGCCAAAGGCGGCCCCCGTCGTAAGGGCGCTTCGGACGTGACGTCAGAAGACGAAGTGACACTTTCCTCCGCCGCCGAGGACAATGAGGAGGAGGAGGAGGAGAACAACCCTCCCCCTGAGGAGGGAAAGAAGAAGAGGGCGACCTCCACGAACCTGGAGGCGGAGACGTCCAAGAAAGGGAAGGGCTCCCTCGCGGATAACTCCACATGGGACGTCGACAACAGTCCAGAGCGACGCCCCCGCCCTAAGTCTCGGGCTGCGTCGTAAGTTCTAGGACTCGTACATGCCCATATATCCAGCCTCTCCTCTTTATTGTATTGACATGATTAATTATGCAATTGCAGTCCGGCCCACAACAGCTCCCAGCAATCCTCATCACGAGGTTTGTTGGATTCAAAGGCGATGGCCAGCGAGTCACCGCCGACCGCTCACTCCCCCAAGGCCAAGGACGACGCGGAGGTGTTGTCCCGAAGGACTTTCCCAGGCCGGGGAGAGGCTCAGGAGGCGCCGGAAGGCGATGCCTCCGACGCCGGACACCAGGGGGAGCCGATCCCCATGGAGACTGGTGATGAGGGACGTATTCAGTTCGGCCCTCAGCCGGACTCGATTCCGAAGACTGATGCGGCTCTGGAATCCGGCACTCAACCTCCTTCGAAAGAAGGGGGATGCCTATTCCGCCGGTGACCCCTGTCCAACCAGGGGCACCGAATAATCTGCTGGAAGCGCTGCGAGATTCTTCCATTGTGGATGAGCACCGTGCTCTTATGGGCACGGTAATTGAAAGGGTTCAGTCCGCCAAGAGCGGACTAACCGAAGCCTACACCAGCCTGCTGACAGGTTTTGAGGTAAGCGACGCAAAAAGAGAAAATCCCAATATAGACAGTAGCCCTGAGACACTGTCGGGTGTTCAGAGGAAAAAAAGGCCGGACAAAGGATCAATCTTTTACTGTAGGAAACTAACTAAATTTGTCTGAAATGAATACGCATGTGTCGTTGTTAGCCGCAGCCTCGCATACTACCGAGGTCTCCGGACTGAAGCAGAGACTGGAGCAGGCCGAGGAGGAGCTCGGCCAGGTGAGGAGGTAGCTCCAAGAAAAACAAGGTATGTGATAACCCGATACATATTCGAAAAAGGTAAAATGATATGGATTGACTGAATTGTCATGATATGTACAGAAGCGACGACCAAGGTCGAGGCCCTGAAAAAGGCCCTGGCCGAAGCCGAGGGGAAGGCTTTCAAGGAGCAGGTCGCCCGTAAGAAGCTCAAGGCCCGGGTCAACGAGGTCCAGCAAGACCTCGAGAACGCGCTGAGGAAGTGCGAGACCTTGGAGTGCGATGCGTCGGCTAAAGAGACCGAGCTCGCCAAGGCTCGTCAGAGTGCGGAGACGGCCCGGAATGAGGCCCAGGGCGCCCTCCAAGAGATCCAGGAGGCCAGGAAGATCGCAGCAGGTAAGGCATTTAGTATGCAAAGCAAATATGTGAAGAGGAAGTATCTTTTATTAACCCGGATTCGGAGTTCTCCAAGAGCTTTTGCTGATCTTCCACATAGTGTGTCCGATGCCGCGGAGTTCTTCCAAGCCGAAGAAGGGAGCTCCACTGAGAAGCTGTTCTGGTCACAATATCTTGCGCAAGAACATCCGGTGCCCTTCAGCGATCAGCTAAAGCAGCTAGTCGAGCTGCACAGGGTGGCCGAACTGGCCATGAAGGATTTAATAATCCGGATGTGGCCAGCCGAAGCTATACCCAGTAGTTACTTCAGCCTCGTGAAGTGGCTGGTGGATGCCTATCCTCGGCTGGACGTCATCAAGCGGTCCGTCTGCATCGAGGGCGCGCGTATGGCCTTTGCTCGCGTCAAGGACTGGTGGGCGAAGATGGACACCATCAAGATTGTGACCGAGGGGCCACCCGAGGGCAAGGAGCACCGCACACCCGAGCGGTATTTTGGGGACGCCCCGAGGGGTCTCAGATTGTAGCAACAGCAGTGTTCGCAAGACACTATCTTTGAATAAATGTATTCAAGTTGCTTCTACCTTGTATGATACAACAAAGTGAGTTTGTAATATAATGTTTGTTATGTTAAAAAAATTACCTCCTGTGCGGCCATGTTATATGAAATCTGAGGGTTGGCCACTCGTCGGCTTCTGCCCCCACGTAGGTAGTACGGAGGTGTTCGGGATGGAATCTAAACACTCTTGATCCAATTATATGGTCCTTGAAGGAGTTGTTTAGCGCAACGAACCAGGCAATCAGACAATGCAGCTTGAACACCCTCACTTAGCCATAGGAGTTTGACAATAAAAAATGTTGGTGCAGCCCCTAGTATCCGAACTAGAGTGCTATAAGCGCCTGATCGGGAAGTACCGATCCTTCGCGTAATGCGGAAGAAATCTCCAACGATTTGCAACCTCCGAAGAGCTGACCGGCTCTCGCCGCATCATGACAGTCAGTTTTCGGCTTTCTCTACTGAGGTGCTCCTTTGGATAAACCAAGGCACAATCGCAGTAGTTCTCCCTTTACTACCTTAGCCGATATAGCGGAACGTAAGGTAGCAAGCACAGGAGCCGGGCAACCCAACTATTGACCAAAGACATGATTCAGAGCCAATGCATATAGTGCTAAATTCGGGGTGCCGAACTATACTATAAAAAAGTGTTCGGACTTTTGTTGCCGTAGTGCGGGGTGCTATGAAGCCCCTGGCAAATATGAAACGTACCAAAGTGTACAGGTGCTACCTGATAAGGTTACCCACAGGAGTAAAAAAGAAAAAATGAAAACGGAGAGGGTGCAAAGATAATAAGGTAGGGCCCTCAAGCTTGGGCCGCGAACTGTTTCCATTTGATTAATACGTCGAGGCGCATTTGATACAAGTAGTGCGATAAGCAACAGGCTATTTAACATGCCAAAACCAAGGGAGAGCTGCATGTGGGTCCTGAAAAATAGTTAGAGTGATTGTTAACGAGACCACCTAGGAAGTACCCCATATGCCTGTGTTTCTCGCCGTCTTGGTGTGTTTGTCCTTCGAGAGGATCCATGATCAGGCCATCAGATGGGGCCTGCGAAATTGAGACCTGAAAAAGGGAAAAAGGAAAAGTGAAAGTATGTGTGTATCCGGTGCCGGTTGAGCCATACTGTGGATCACAATCTAGCTATGCCTCTGTCGATGCCCATGGAATTTTGAGTGCGTAGTTATGTACGCGTGGCACGACTGCCACCACTTGATAGGGACTGAGACGGAGGCCGGATTGCTAGTCGAGCTCCTGACGAGCCGAGCTGTCCTGCTGCAGGGTAGTTCGGACCCTCTTAACGGTGTCCGTGGGCTCGGTAGCCGAATTAAGGTTCTTCTTGAGAAGGATGCTCTGTACTTCTGCTGCTAAGGCAGTTGTGTGCTCTTCTGTACGAAGGGAGCATTCCGTATTTCCGTTGACTGTGATGACGCCACATGGACCGGGCATCTTGAGCTTGAGATAAGCATAGTGTGGCACTGCATTGAATCGAGCAAATGTGGTTCGTCCGAGCAGTGCATGATAGCCGCTGCGAAAGGGGACGATGTCGAAGATTAACTCCTCACTTCGAAAATTGTCCGGAGACCCGAAGACAACCAGTAGCATGATTGAGCTCGTACAATGGGCCTCTACACCTGGTATGACTCCTTTGAAGGTAGCCTTTGTGGGCTTGATCCGTAATGGATTGATGCCCATTTTTCGCATTGTATCCTGATAGAGCAGGTTGAGGCTGCTACCTCCGTCCATAAGGACGCGCGTCAGGTGAAATCCATCAATGATTGGGTCGACGACTAGTGCGCCTGAACCGCCATGACGGACACTAGTCGGATGATCCCGACGATCAAAGGTGATCGGGAATGATGACCATGGATTGAATTTTGGGGCGACTGGCTCTATCGCGTAGACGTCCCTTAGTGCGCGCTTGCGCTCCCTTTTGGGGATGTGTGTAGCATATATCATGTTCACTGTTTTGACTTGAGGGGGAAACTTCTTTTGTCCCCCTGTGTTCGGTTGCCGGGGCTCCTCGTCGTCGTCCTTGCTTTGTGATCCCTTTTCCCTGTTCTCAGCGTTTAATTTGTCGGCCTGTTTAAAAACCCAACAATCTCTGTTGGTATGATTGGCTAGTTTGTCTGGGGTGCCATATATCTGGCACGTGCGATCGAGTATGCGGTCCAGGCTGGATGGTCCCTAATTGTTTCTTTTGTACGGTTTCTTCCGCTGGCTGGACTTGGAGCCGCTGAATCCGGCATTGACTGTGGTGTCGTCGACATTATCACCATTGCTTCGGCGTTTGTGTATGTTACGTTGGAGCTTGTCGTTGCTGTTTTTGACCTCGGAGGGGTCTGCCTCGCTGGCTGTGTTTTTTCTACGAGCCAGCCAGCTATCCTCACCCGCGCAAAAGCGGGTCATGAGTGTCGTAAGGGCTGCCATAGATTTTGGTTTTTCTTGGCCGAGGTGGCGGGCGAGCCATTTGTCGCGGATGCTATGTTTAAAGGTCGCTAGGGCTTTGGCATCCGGACAGTCGACGATCTGGTTCTTTTTGGTTAGGAACCTAGTCCAGAATTTCCTGGCCGATTCTCTAGGTTGTTGGACTATGTGGCTTAAGTCATCGGCGTCTGGTGGCCGGACATATGTACCTTGGAAGTCGTCAAGGAAGGCTTCTTCCAAGTCCTCCCAGCTGCCGATAGAATTTTCAGGCAGGTTGTTTAGCCAGTGCCGAGCTGGTCCCTTAAGATTTAGTGGGAGGTATTTGATAGCGTGGAGGTCATCTCCGCGGGCCATGTGGATGTGGAGGATAAAGTCCTTGATCCATACCGCGGGATCAGTTGTCCCGTCGTATGATTCAATATTCATGGGTTTGAACCCTTCGGGGAATTCGTGATCCATTACTTCATCAGTGAAGCAAAGAGGGTGTGCGGCGCCTCTATACCTGGCCGCATCGCGTCGTAGCTCCGATGGAGTCCGTCTGCGGTTGTCGGCTCGGGTGTGACTAGGTTTTTCACATCCGAATAGGTAGCCATCATCACGTGTCGAGGAACATCCTCGCGATCCGTAAATTGATCAGGTATATCCTGGTCTACTATCCAGGGTCTGCCGGAGGTCGTATGTATGACCCCGAACTGTTTTGTATCTATTTTTACATGGCGGTGGGGCAGGCTGCTGTTCGGCCTGAGTTGCCGCTCTATCCCGACCACGTGGTGGTCGGTCCGCCGCACTGCCCCTACCGCGTAGTGGTCGATCGGCCGCATTACGCGGGGGAGGTATGGGCTCCGACGCCTCTTCGTCGAACTCGGGTAGCAATCTTCGCTTCGGGTAACTCTTGGTCTGGGCGTCTAAGGCCGTATTCTTGACTTCCGAACATCATCCACCACAACGAGCAGATCTTGGTCAGCTTGAAGCTGTTGCTGCTTCTTCTTCAGGCTCCTTGCGGTGGCTATTAGCTGGCGCTTGAAGCGCTCCTGCTCGAGAGGTTCCTCAGGCACGATGAAATCTTCGTTGCTGAGGCTTTCCTCATCCTCGGAGAGCGGACGATAACTACCGTCCTCCGAGTCATTGGGCCTGGCCTGTTCGTTGCGGCTAGCTTGCCCGTTTTCTTGCTCCTCCTGTTCGGATGTTACCTCAGCAAGGTCTTCATTGTTTTTGTTATCGTCCGGAGTATTGTTTTCTCTGGTGCCGCCATTGCTGTCCTTTGAACGACGTGACTTAGAGCGGCGCCGAGGACGCCGGCGTTTGTGCTGTGTCTCAGGAGGTTTATTCTCGACTGGATTTTCTTTGTCATCGTCGTTGGTCGTTTTGGGTGTATCCACCATGTACACATCATACGAAGAAGTGGCCGTCCAGTGTCCAGTAAATGGCGGATTTTGGTTTTGCTCCTCATCAACATCATCGTCCATACCGTCGATGTCTTCGGAGTAGTAATCAAACATGTCGGTTAAATCCTCGACTGTGGCTATGAAGTGGGTGGCGGGTGGGAAGCAAGATTATCCATCATCAGCCCCTAGTTCAAACCGAACATAGTTCGGTTGTGAGTCCCCCACCAAGGACAAGTTCTTTAACGAATTTAGAACATCGCCCAAAGGCGAGTGCTGGAAGATGTCTGTGCGCTGAATTCGAAGATCGATGAACGATCAAGTTCGGAGTCCGCGGGCTCACATGGTTCGGAACTTATGACCCGAGACGAGTCTGGAGTTCCGGTGGCGCAGGTATCGTGTGAGATTAAGTCCATGTGTGGCTCCAACACTAGGGAATCTGTGGCCTCCGTGGTGGGGTTGAGCCTTCCGTCCTTGGATGGCGCAGTCTGCTCCGGATCTAAGGCTAGAGCGGTTACAGGAGCTGACTCCTGGATGCGGTCCGATGACAGATTTAGGTCATGTTCATCGGGGTGACTAGGGGTAGTTACCGCGGTCTCGAATCCGGCGAAGATCAAATCTCCACGGATGTCCGCGACATAGTTCAAGCTCCTAAATCTGACCTGGTGGCCAGGGGCGTAGCTATCGATCTGCTCCAAATGGACAAGCGAGTTGGCCCGCAGTGCGAAACCGCCGAACATGAAGATCTGTCCAGGGAGGAAGGTCTCGCCTTGGACAGCGTTGTCACTGATGATTGAAGGGGCCATCAAACCTTTAAGGGACGGCACAGTGGAACTCTCAATGAAAGCACCAATGTCAGTATCAAAACCGGCGGATCTCGGTAGGGGGTCCCGAACTGTGCGTCTAAGGTCGATGGTAACAGGAGACAGGGGGCACAATATTTACCCAGGTTCGGGCCCTCTCTATGGAGGTAATACCCTACTTCATGTTTGATTGATCTTGATGAATGTGAGTATTACAAGAGTTGATCTACCACGAGATCATAATGGCTAAACCCTAAAAGCCTAGCATGTATGACTATGGTAATGAATCTGCCTCCTCCGGACTAAGTCCTCCGGTTTATATAGACACCGGGAGGATCTAGGGTTACACAAGGTCGGTTACTGATACGTCTCCAACGTATCTATAATTTTTTATTGTTCCATGCTATTATATTATGTGTTTTGGATGTTTATGGGCTTTATTAAAAACTTTTATATTACTTTTAGGACTAACCTATTGACCCAGAGCCCAGTGCTAGTTTCTGTTTTTTCCCTTGTTTCAGTGTTTCGAAGAAAAGGAATATCAAACGGAGTCGAAACGGAATGAAATCTTCTGGAGAAGTTATTTTTGGAAGGAAAGCAACCGGGGAGACTTGGAGTCCATGTCAAAGAAGCAACGAGGAAGCCACGAGGTAGGGGGGCGCGCCCTCCCCCCCAGGCGCGCCCTCCACCCTCGTGGGCCCCTCGTGGCTCCCCTGACGTACTTCTTCCTCCTATATATACCCATATACCTAAAAAATTCAGAGAACAGAATAGATCGGGAGTTCCGCCACCGTAAGCCTCTGTAGCAACCAAAAATCAATCGGGACACTGTTCCGGCACCCTGCCGGAGGGGGGGATCCCTCACCGGTGGCCATCTTCATCATCCCGGCGCTCTCCATGACGATGAGGGAGTAGTTCACCCTCGGGGCTGAGGGTATGTACCAGTAGCTACGTGTTTGATCTCTCTCTCTCTCGTGTTCTTGATTTGGCACGATCTTGATGTATCGCGAGCTTTGCTATTATAGTTGGATCTTATGTTTCTTCTCCCTCTCTACTCTCTTGTAATGGATTGAGTTTTCCTTTGAAGTAATCTTATTGGATTGAGTCTTTAATGATTTGAGAACACTTGATGTATCTCTTGCCATGCGTATCTGTGGTGACAATGGGATATCACGTGATTCACTTGATGTATGTTTTGGTGATCAACTTGCGGGTTCCGGCCATGAACCTATGCATAGGGGTTGGCACACGTTTTCGTCTTGATTCTCCGGTAGAAACTTTGGGGCACTCTTTGAGGTTCTATGTGTTGGTTGAATAGATGAATCTGAGATTGTGTGATGCATATCGTATAATCATACCCACGGATACTTGAGGTGACATTGGAGTATCTAGGTGACATTAGGGTTTTGGTTTATTTGTGTATTAAGGTGTTATTCTAGTACGAACTCTGGGGCTGTTTGTGACACTTATAGGAATAGCTCAACGGATTGATTGGAAAGAATAACTTTGAGGTGGTTTCGTACCCTACCATAATCTCTTCATTGGTTCTCCGCTATTAGTGACTTTGGAGTGACTCTTTGTTGCATGTTGAGGGATAGTTATATGATCCAACTATGTTATTATTGTTGAGAGAACTTGCACTAGTGAAAGTATGAACCCTAGGCCTTGTTTCCTATCATTGCAATACCGTTTGTGCTCACTTTTACCACTTGTTACCTTGCTGTTTTATATTTTCAGATTAAAAAAACCTATATCTACCATCCATATTGCACTTGTATCACCATATCTTCGCCGAACTAGTGCACCTATACAATTTACCATTGTATTGGGTGTGTTGGGGACACAAGAGACTCTTTGTTATTTGGTTGCAGGGTTGCTTGAGAGAGACCATCTTCATCCTACGCCTCCCACGGATTGATAAACCTTAGGTTATCCACTTGAGGGAAATTTGCTACTGTCCTACAAACCTCTAAACTTGGAGGCCCAACAACATCTACAAGAAGAAGGTTGCGTAGTAGACATCAAGCTCTTTTCTGGTGCCGTTGCCGGGGAGGCTAGGTAAGCGGCACTAACACCTGTCAACTAAGCTCTTTTCTGGCACCGTTGCCGGGGAGGTGAGTGCTTGAAGAAAACTACCAAAAAATGGAATTGGGTTTGTCTCATACGCTTCATCTTTTTAATATCTTTCATGAGTATTATGGAAAGTAAAATTGTGCCAAAGTGTTAGAAGAAGAATGCATTAAAATATTTGGCACTAAATATTTGAATGATGAGCATCATTGCAATGTTGTTAGTATCAATTCCTTGAATATCCATGATGCTAATGATATGCAAAGCCACAAGCTTGGGGATGCTATGTTTGATGAAGATGATATTTTTTGTCCCCCAAGTTTTGATGAGCAAATTTATTATGATGAAAGCATGCCTCCTATCTATGATGAATATTGTGATGACACGTATACTATAAAGAATAATGATAGCCATGAAACTTGTCATCTTGATCTTAATTTTCATTCACATGATAGTTCTTTTGTTGAGTTTACTCCCACTATCCCGAATGAGAAGAAGTTTGCTTATGTGGAGAGTAGTAAATTTTCTATGCTTGTAGATCATGAAAAGAATGCTTTAGGTGCTGGTTATATTGTTGAATTCATTCATGATGCTACTGAAAATTATTATGAGGGAGGAATATATGCTTGTAGGAATTGCAATAATACCAAGTTTCCTCTCTATGTGCTTAAAGTTTTGAAGTTATGATTGTTTTGCCTTCCTATGCTAGTTGATTATTGTTCCCATAAGTTGTTTGCTCACAAAATCCCTATGCATAGGAAGTGGGTTATACTTAAATGTGCTAGTCATAATCTTCATGATGCTCTCTTTATGTTTCAATTCTAATCTTTTATGCGAGCATCATTGAAATCATCATGCCTAGCTAGGGGCGTTAAACGTTAGCGCTTGTTGGGAGGCAACCCAATTTTATTTTAGTTTTTTGCTTTTTGGTTATATTTAGGAATAAATAATCCATCTATCTTATGTTTAGATGTGGTTTTGTGTTTAATTTAGTGTTTGTGCCAAGTAGAACCTTTGGGAAGACTTGGGTGAAGTCTTTATGATCATGCTGTAAAAAACAGAAACTTTAGCGCTCACGAGATTAGCTAAAACTTTTTACTGGAGAGTGATATTTAGTTGATTCTTTTTGCAGATGATTACTAGACAAATTCCTCAGGTCCATAAATTTATTTTAGAATTGTTGGAGTTTCATAAGTTTGCCTTAGTTACAGATTAGTACAGACTGTTCTGTTTTTGACAGATTCTGTTTTCATTGTGTTGTTTGCTTATTTTGATGAATTTATGGCTAGTAAAATAGTTTATAAACCCTATAGAAGTTGGAATACAGTAGGTTTAACACCAATATAAATAAAGAATGAGTTCATTACAGTACCTTGAAGTGGTGTTTTGTTTTCTTTCGCTAACGGAGCTTACGAGTTTTCTGTTGAGTTTTGTGTTGTGAAGTTTTCAAGTTTTGGGTAAAGATTCGATGTACTATGGAATAACGAGTGGAAAGAGCCTAAGCTTGGGGATGCCCAAGGCATCCCAAGGTAATATTCAAGGACAACCAAGAGCCTAAGCTTGGGGATGCCCCGGAAGGCATCCCCTCTTTCGTCTTCGTTCATCGGTAACTTTACTTGGAGCTATATTTTATTCACCACATGATATGTGTTTTGCTTGGAGCGTCATTTTATTTTCTTTAGCTTTGCTTGCTATTTGAATGAAATACCAAGATCTGAAACTATTAAATGGGAGAGTCTTCACATAGTTGCATAATTATTCGGCTACTCATTGATCTTCACTTATATCTTTCGGAGTAGTTTGTCATTTGCTCTAGTGCTTCACTTATATCTTTTAGAGCACGGTGGTGAATTTGTTTTATAGAAACTGTTGATCTCTCATGCTTCACTTAGATTATTTTGAGAGTATTAAATAGCATGGTAATTTGCTTAAATAATCCTAATATGCTAGGCATATAAGATTTGTAAGAATTCTTATGAGTGTGTTGAATACTAAGAGAAGTTTGATGCTTGATGATTGTTTTGAGATATGGAGGTAGTGATATTAAAGTTGTGCTAGTTGAGTAGTTGTGAATTTGAGAAATACTTGTGTTGAAGTTTGCAAGTCCTGTAGCATGCACGTATGGTAAACGTTATGTAACAAATTTGAAACAAGAGGTGTTCTTTGATTGTCCTCCTTATGAGTGGCGGTCGGGGACGAGCGATGGTATTTTCCTACCAATCTATCCCCCTAGGAGCATGCGCGTAGTGCTTGGTTTTTGATGACTTGTAGATTTTTGCAGTAAGTATGTGAGTTCTTTATGACTAATGTTGAGTCCATGGATTATACGCACTCTCACCCTTCCATCATTGCTAGCCTCTTCGGTACCGTGCATTGCCCTTTCTCACATTGAGAGTTGGTGCAAACTTTGCGGTGCATCCAAACCCCGTGATATGATACGCTCTTTCACACATAAACCTCCTTATATCTTCCTCAAAACAGCCACCATACCTACCTATTATGGCATTTCCATAGCCATTCCGAGATATATTGCCATGCAACTTTCCACCATTTCATTCATCATGACATATTCATCATTGTCATATTGCTAGCATGATCATGTAGTTGACATAGTATTTGTGGCAAAGCCACCGTTCATAATTCTTTCATACATGTCACTCTTGGTTCATTTCATATCCCGGTCTGTTAGGAGGCATTCATATAGAGTCATACTTTGTTCTAGTATCGAGTTGTAATCATTGAGTTGTAAATAAATAGAAGTGTGATGATCATCATTTTATAGAGCATTGTCCCAAGTGAGGAATAATAATAAAAAATAGAAAGGCCATAAAAAAGAGAAGGACCAAAAAATGAGAGAAAAAGAGAGAAGGGACAATGTTACTATTCTTTGCCACACTTGTGCTTCAAAGTAGCACCATAATCTTCATGATAGAGAGTCTCTTGTTTTGTCACTTTCATTTACTAGTGGGAATTTTTCATTATAGAACTTGGCTTGTATATTCCAACAATGGGTCTCCTCAAGTGCCCTAGGTCTTCGTGAGCAAGCAAGTTGGATGCACACCCACTTAGTTTCTTTTGTTGAGCTTTCATACATTTATAGCTCTAGTGCATCTGTTGCATGGCAATCCCTACTCCTTGCATTAACATCAATCGATGGGCATCTCCATAGCCCATTGATTAGCCTCGTTGATGTGAGACCTTCTCCTTTTTTGTCTTCCCCACATAACCCCCATCATCATATTCTATTCCACCCATAGTGCTATGTCCATGGCTCGCGCTCATATATTACGTGAAAGTTTATAGGTTTGAGATTACTAAAGCATGAAACAATTGCTTGGCTTTTCATCGGGGTTGTGCATGATGAGAGCATTCTTGTGTGACGAAAATGGAGCATGACTAAACTATATGATTTTGTAGGGATGAACTTTCTTTGGGCATGTTATTTTGAGAGTACATAATTGCTTAGTTAGTATGCTTGAAGTATTATTATTTTTATGTCAATATGAACTTTTATCTTGAATCTTTCGAATCTGAATATTCATACCACAAGTAAGAAGAATTACATTGAAACTATGCCAAGTATTACTCCACATCAAAAATTATCTTTTTACCATTTACCTACTCGAGGACGAGCAGGAATTAAGCTTGGGGATGCTGATACGTCTCCAACGTATCTATAATTTTTGATTGTTCCATGCTATTATATTATGTGTTTTGGATGTTTATGGGCTTTATTAAACACTTTTATATTACTTTTGGGACTAACCTATTGACCCAGAGCCCAGTCCCCAGCTTTACATTTTTCCCTTGTTTCAGTGTTTTGAAGAAAAAGGAATATCAAATGGAGTCGAAACGGAATGAAATCTTCTGGAGAAGTTATTTTTGGAAGGAAAGCAACCGGGGAGACTTGGAGTCCACGTCAAACAAGCAACGAGGAAGCAACGAGGTAGGGGGCACGCCCTCCCCCCCCCCCACCCCAGGCGCGCCCTCCACCCTCGTGGCTCCCCTGACGTACTTCTTCCTCCTATATATACCCATATACCCTAAAAACTTCGGAGAACAGAATAGATAGGGAGTTCCGCCGCCGCAAGCCTCTGTAGCCACCAAAAACCAATCGGGACCCTGTTCCGGCACCCTGCCGGAGGGGGGATCCCTCACCAGTGGCCATCTTCATCATCCCGGCGCTCTCCATGATGAGGAGGGAGTAGTTCACCCTCGGGCTGAGGGTATGTACCAGTAGCTATGTGTTTGATCTCTCTCTCTCTCGTGTTCTTGATTTGGCACGATCTTGATGTATCGCGAGCTTTGCTATTATAGTTGGATCTTATGTTGCTTCTCCCCTCTACTCTCTTGTAATGGATTGAGTTTTCCATTGAAGTAATCTTATTGGATTGAGTCTTTAATGATTTGAGAACACTTGATGTATGTCTTGCCGTGCGTATCTGTGGTGACAATGGGATATCACGTGATTCACTTGATGTATGTTTTGGTGATCAACTTGCGGGTTCCGCCCATGAACCTATGCATAGGGGTTGGCACACGTTTTCGTCTTGATTCTCGGTAGAAACTTTGGGGCACTCTTTGAGGTTCTATGTGTTGGTTGAATAGATGAATCTGAGATTGTGTGATGCATATCGTATAATCATACCCACGGATACTTGAGGTGACATTGGAGTATCTAGGTGACATTAGGGTTTTGGTTTATTTGTGTATTAAGGTGTTATTCTAGTACGAACTCTGGGGCTGTTTGTGACACTTATAGGAATAGCTCAACGGATTGATTGGAAAGAATAACTTTGAGGTGGTTTCGTACCCTACCATAATCTCTTCATTGGTTCTCCGCTATTAGTGACTTTGGAGTGACTCTTTGTTGCATGTTGAGGGATAGTTATATGATCCAACTATGTTATTATTGTTGAGAGAACTTGCACTAGTGAAAGTATGGACCCTAGGCCTTGTTTCCTATCATTGCAATACCGTTTGTGCTCACTTTTACCACTTGTTACATTGCTGTTTTGTGGGGACCCCGACTCATAAGTCGTGATCACCGAATGCTTGTGTACTGTGATCCCTGAGTTCATTGTTCACTGATCACACTGAAGCTGTATAACAAGAGTCTTACATCCATTCATACCGTCTTACATGAATTATGACCATTATGGTCAAGTCTTGAGTATAACCGTGGCGGAAATCTTAAATCGATAACTTGGACCCATGCCATCTGCCTTAACCCTACAGGCATTCTGACTGGGAAGCATCCTAGCTCGCATGTTCGTCACCGAAGTATTCTTCAACATATCATGTTCTTTCATGCCTGGCCAATAAAATAACCAGTGGCAAGCCAATGAGTACTTTGAATGTACTCGCAAGCAAGCCATGTTTTGGTTCATGATACAACAATGCATGATATAGGTAAATTTTTGCAGAAAGCTAGTTTTGTTGTGCTATGACATGTTCAACAATTGGTAAAACATGCATCATAAGAATTCAAGTAACCATAGGGACTGGTTACAGATATCAACATAAATGGAGTGGGCATCAACCCAACTCAATCATGTCAAGTCCTTTGACTTGACCCAAGTAGTTCTTCCCACTTATCCAAACACACACACTGGTTTGTAAACATGTGGACGTAGCCCAAGAGCGGTTACCCAACTGTCCTTGACCATGGACACGGCTATTCGAATAGTTTTACACTCTGTAGAGGTTGCACACTTTACCCACAAGATCCGGGGAACTTCCGTGTCATCCACGACCCGCGGTACCTCAAGTACCCGGGGTAAGCACCCGATCACTATCTTTCCCTAGACGACACTAACATAGAGTCCACTCGATTGGTAGTAACCCCCGTGCCCAACATTTCACATCTTAAAATTGTGGAGCCTCGCTCCCATATTTATCACATACCACAAGCACGGGGTACCAACGGTGTGTCCGGTGCCCTGTAAAAACAGTCATGGCCGCCCTACAGCACGACCCGTCCCGAGAGAGAGCACCAACTCTCCCCCGTCACTAGTAATGCAGGCTCCAAGCTAGTATCGACCTAGGTAATCAATAATGCCCTTTCCCATGCAAGGGTAGAGTGGTTGCGCATGTAAGGTTGGAATAACGGTCGCATCTTAAACCAATCCGTTTTTGAAAGAAACACACACACTTTCCTTGGTACACCACTTCGTCATCAAGTGGTTACCCATCTCATTATCTCCCTCAGGCATAAGTGGCACCCGACGGGGTTTTTGAAAAGTCTTTTGAAAATACTTTGTCTCCATCACCATGCATATTCCCGTCCCTTTTTGCGTAGCAACTACTTTAGCATCCTATCTACTCCCACAGGCATAACCCTCATAGGAAGGTAGGGTCATGCTTGATGCAAGTTTCAATAGGAAAGTAACAAAGGCAACAACCAAAGTGGTCACCACCTCATTAAGATCTGATGCATTGATAATAAGGTGCTATATGACATGCACAAAAGGGTTTCTCAAACATGGTCAAAGGTCTGCTTGCCTGGTTCATCAGAGTCTTCAAGTCTTCTGGTCCTTCTCCAAGTACTCCATCTACTTCGTCAACTAACGTTGAAACAATCATAATAAGCAACACAACAAGGCAAAAATAAAAGTGCTCTAAAAATATGAGGTTGACTTTTCTAGGACTTCTCTAGTTATATGAAAAATAACCAGAGTGGTTTCATTGGGATTGGATCAGTGAATATTTCTGAACATTTCAATATGATGGAATCAAGGGATTTGTGGATTTGCAAGAAGTGTACAGAAATATTATTTTGAAAAATGAACAAAGACACCCATTTAACAAGGAATAATTTTAGAAGCACCTAGGAGTTGGTTTCACTGGATTTGGAGTTCAAATGATTTTCCTATGAATTTGCAAAGTTGGCAATATATGGAGAAATGGACCAATATTACATATGGCATATAAAGTATTGGGAAAACAAATGTTCAGAAACTAAGTTCTGAACTTAGAATTATCTTGGAGTTTGAGCAATGTAATTTTGATCAAATACGTGGCCTCTGTGATTTTCTAAAATTTGTCTTAGAAAAGGAAATATAGGTTTATTTAAATATGTGTGAAGGAAACTTTTCTGGAAAAATGTGCATGCTGCACCATGAGGTAGATCAGGAATTTAGAAGACCCTAGGATTTTGAATCATCAAATTTGGATCTTATTTGAATATTTGGGAAATTTTACAAGTTTTACAAAAAAGAAAAAGGAAAAGATTTTTACCCGAATGGGCTGGATCTTAGCGGCGACAGCCAAGACCGGCGAGATATAGTGCGGCGCCTTTGGGCAGCCGATCGCTCGGCCAGCAGAGGAGTGGCGGCGTCAGCGCCCGGGAGTGCGCCTTAGCCACGGGAGGCGTCTTCAAGAAGTCGTGTCCACTTAACTTCATGAGCCCGGCCTCAGGGTCGCCGACACATGGGGCCCACTAGTCGGGTTCATCCCCAACCTCCCGCACGGGCACGTCGGGAGACAGAGGAGGCGATGCCGGACAGTGTCGGCGCTCTCCCCGGTGGCACCGGCCATCTCCGGCGACGCCCAGCATACCAGCGGGTCCAGGAGACAACGCTGCATCCGCAAAGGTGCACTGCGACCGCAGGGGTGGTCGGACGCGGGCGCTTCATCGGCCGTGGCGGGCGGGGCCGACAGTGGAGATGGAGCTCGACCGCATGGCCACAGGAAGGAGGGGAAGTAGCAGGGGAGAGTTCCACGATGGTCGTGGTGATTCCATGGAATGATGAGGCGAGGAGGAGGGGGCTCGGGTGGCGCGAATTTAAGCCGAGGCCGACGGCAAGGCTCCGGCCATGGTGGTGGATGAAGGGCACGGGGAGAGAGTTGGCTTGGTCCAGGTGGTCACTGGGAGTGAGAGAGGGCGAAGGGGATCCAGGCAGGCCTCGGGAGTCCTTAAATGTGAGGCCATGGCTCACCGTGGGCCAGGAGTGCATGGGCGGCAGCGATGGCTCTGGAGGTCGAGGGAGTGGCGAGGGGTGTCGGTGGTGCTCGTGGGAGTGGTTTAGGAGCCTTTGGGAAGGAAGAGAAGGAGGCCAGGCGAGCTCGGCGGAGTCCGGCGAGGCCAGCGAGTGGCGGAGCTGGGCGGCGCTCTATCGCCCTCGGGGTGGCCAGGGGAGAAAGAGAGAGGAGGGGCCCGACCTCGTATCGTGTCGTGGACGTCGAGGCGGCCTCGGGAGAATAGAGGGGGAGGGCCGAGGTCGCCGGGGGCATCGGGCAGGGTGTGGCAACAGTCTTGGGAGGCGCCTTTGGCAGCTCAGGAAACTGCGTGTGTGGCCGGCATGGCCATTTTTTAGGCAAGGTGGGAGCGGCCAAGTGTGTCTAGTAGTGCTAGGGGGTAGTAAAGAAGTGGGGAGGGGCATTGGATGCTCTGGAGGCACACTGGAAGAGGGGTGAGGTAGAAAGGGAGAGGAAACAGCGTTGTCCAGGGGTGAAAGATGAGGTTTTCACGCCCAAATAATTGAGCTGGGGATGAGTGGAAGCTACTGGAGGTGGAAGGGGTCTAGGGCAGGCTCTGGTAAAAAAATTAACTAAAGGGGAATTGATTTGGGGCTCCAAACAGTGATCACAAAAATGTGGCAGAAGGTGTTTGATGTTGTTTTGGGCAATCAAATGAACTTCACTTGACATGAGAATTAACAGGATCAAATTGAATATAGAATTGAGGTTGACCACCAAGTTTGAGTACATTTGAAGAAACTTGCCAATGCAACTTTTGTAAACCCTAGAAATCAACATAAATGCATTTACCAAGATCTAGTCATGCAAAACCATTCCCCTTGATGCACCACTTGGTGTAGTGTCATCATTTGGGCTTGTGAGCATGACCACAACGTTTGGGGGCATTTGGAATAAGTTGGCAATGTAAAGTTGTTCAAACTTGAGTGCAGACGAGAGATGGTTTTGGTGCACTTTGGTGAACCAAAATAGTTTTGATTGATCTGAAACTTTGCAAGGTCATCATATTATGCATATGTGACTTGCTAGAATTTTCCTGGATTTATTTGAAAATATTTCTTGTAGAAATATTTCAAATGTGAAATGGACAGAAATGGTTTTGGAGGGTTTTGCCCAATATTTTGAACATGACCATGTGTTGAAACTCTTATATATGGAAAATATATGTCCACTAATTTTCCCTGATTTTTATAAAAAGCTTTAAAATAATTTTAACCTATTAAAGACTATTTCTTGCCTTAAGAAAAAGCCTTTAAATAAAATAGGAAAATAACTTTTAAAATTATATTTTTGTGGTTTATGGGAGTCCTATATCTAATAGGTTTCAAATATACTCTTTGAAATATTTTTCATACCCCAAATCAAGTACTTGTAGTACAAACCTCAATTCAGGGGTTTTTGGAAACTAATTCTTGAAAATACTTTTTGGCCAAAATATTTTTGCAAGAAATTATTCTTATGTCCTACACACATGGCATGACCATTGGGCAAGGTTTTGGATCAAGGATAAGGAGTATAAGAGTTCGAGGATTTATTTGATTTTTAGAGCACTTGCAAACAAGAGGCAAAAATCAAATCAAGCAAAGTCCAAAACACTTAAAAGTTTTTGTTAAACCATATTTTATCATGATTATTAGCTTAAGTGTAGTGGCATGAAAATCAGGGTGTGACAGACCTACCCCCCTTACAAATCTCGTCCTCGAGATTCCCAAACTAGGCGTGGAAAGGAATATGGAAACTTGGATATGGGGTAGTCTTCATGTCCTCATGCTGCTTGTGCTCCCGAGTGGTGCTCCATTGAACTTTGAAGTACTTGATGGCGTGGCTTCGTGTATGACGTCCCACTTGGCTGCAATTGGGGTCTCTCGCGTAGGTCATATTGGGCTGGAGGTCGATGGCTCGGTGATTGGTGTCCTTGTAGAGATCGGGCTAGTTAGGGAGTTAGAAACATTTTGAATTGGTGTTGTGTGGAAAAATGTTGTGCCTGATGGGTGACTCCGGTGGTAACTCTAGCTGGTAGCCGCCTATTCTTCATCTTGCAGTGATCTTGGGGAAGGCCGATAAATCTTGGTGTGATCTTTCCTTTGGCATGGAAATGCTTGGTTCCTTTGAGAGGGTGGCTTGCAGATAAATCTGGTCTTCGACGCGGAAGTTTAATTCTTGATGACGGCGATTGGTGTAGTTCTTCCTTCTTGACATGGCGGTCTTCCAATGTCTTCTAACCAGCTGAACGGCTCTTCTTATTTCCGGGTAGACAAGTATGTCACTAAAGATGACAACCAACTTGTCCAAGTACTTCATGAAGACTTGCTCATGAGGTACATAAAGTAGGCTGGGGGAATGGTGGTGGTCACGCTTGAGTGTTGGCCAGGGTCTACTTGACCTAGAGCCAAAGCCCATGGTCATGATCCGACCATGTTGTGGCTTGGTAGGGCTTAAGGGTTTCAAGGATTCAAGTGTGTGAGTGAACATTTATCATCTTATCTTTAAGCACGGTTTCTTTTGGGGATATTACTACTGGGCGTAAACCGGCCAGGAGAGGCCGGGTTAACTTCATCAGTAGTTATAATATCTGAAGCCCATGAAGACAGACAAAGACGCTTCAAGAAGGCCCAGGGCCCAAAGTCGGTTTAAGGCTTGTAGACATAAACCGGTATTGACAATGTAACTTGTACTATAAGGTAGAAAGAGCAGATACCGGGTCGGACACGTTTATGAGCCGGCCTCGGGACTCTGTAAACCAACGGGCGTCAACCCATGTATATAAGGGGCGACTGGCGATTCGAGACAACAGACAACAACTCGAGACTCAGGAAAATCGTATTTGCTCCCTGGTCATCGAAACCCCATCAATTCCATCACAACTAGACGTAGGCTTTTACCTTCATCGTAAGGGGCCGAACTAGTATAAAACTCTCTTGTGTCCCTTGTCTGCTTTAACCCCTTTAAGTTAACCTGTTGCGATGGCTCCACGACTATGTCCTTTCATCAGGACATCTGTCGTGACAAAACCACGACAGTTGGCGCCCACCGTGGGTCTATCGCACGATGGTTTCATGTTCTTGGAGGGCAACTTCGGAGGACTCAAGGGTTACGTTGTGGGCCGGATGACCAAGAATCATCGCGGAAAGCTCTACATCGACGATGCAGGTGGGGCCACAAGCGGCTCAATCGAGTCTGGTCTGGGTCCCCTTTGGTGGCATACTGCGTTTTCATCGGCAAGATCGTGAGCAAGACCTGGTAGGGCATCTGCACCGACCTCGTCGAAACGGCTCAGCGCGCGCGATCTGCCCGGGTCGAGCCTGTCATGAAGCGTGCCTTCGTGGGAGTCATCCATGGAGGGGAATACGAGGACATATCAGAATCTGGTGGTGAGGTATGCGTTTATTGCGGCTGACGAGTCATCGGCCGGAGAACCGAGTCGTTATATCGGCTACAAGATGGCGGATTGGGGGCTGTTCAATGGCGGCGATATTCGGACCCCTCGATCTGCCAAACCGGGTTGCAATCTTCATGGCGATGCGCAGCGGCGCTCCACTCTTGAACCCGGCGGCAATGATTTACGGATCGGCGTGGCGGCGGCAATGACCGAGGCGAGGAGGCCTGTCGCGACCGCCAGCTCAGGTTTTATCGATTTATTTGATCGTTAGCGCTGATGGCGGAGAGCTAACCGGTGGATCGGGATGCACACAATGTGAAATCATGAAGGTAAAGGATCGAGTTACTCGGGCCAAGGCTGACTTAGCGGCGAGGATACCGGGATGGCAGCGGAGCAGGCCGCTTTGTGTCTGCAGGCTTACCGGCTTATGCTTTGGATCGAGAATGTGTCGCATACGAAGTCCTAAAGAGGAGACACCGATCTACTTTGCCTCGGTTTATGGCGCTAGGAACCTCTTTAATACCCGAGGCGGGGACCGATAATCCATGCGGTAGTAAAGCTGGCGAGCGCCCGAGGGAAGCGAGGCGGTTCAGCCCCATTTGTGAACCGCCTCGTCGAACAACATTGTGGCGTAGCTTTGTCCCAACGCCGCCCGCCATTACTCTACTCGGTGGACAATCTTGTTGTTGCCGCTTCACGGCTGGAGGCTATCCCGATTGAAGGCGATTCTCCGGCGGCGGTTGAGACGCGTCGGGTTAAAGAGCTTCTTCGGACAGCCTTGGTTCAACAGGAGGCTTATTCATCAGTCGCGATTGAATTCATTCCACCCCCCATCCAAGCCGGAGTTACAGCAGGCGGATGGATGAACCGGCCGTGTCAAGCAATGCGCGGAACCGTGAACCGCCCCGTGGTAACAACCCGGCGGTGGTATTTGGTGATGCTCGAGGAGGTCGTGGACCGGGCTCGAGAACCTTGAGAGGCCGAGTTAAGCGGCGCGATATGAAACCCATCGACTTACTCCGGTTCGTCCAACTACATCATTGGGAGTGTCGTGCCTCGTCCCAGCGCTGCGCACTGTGCGCCCGCCCAAGGATTTCAAAGGCCGGCGCAAGGTGCCAAATTACACATGGTTGTCCCTGAGACATGGGTGAAAGCTATGAGATAGCCATGGAGATGCTTTGGATGTGGATGATGCGGCATGTGCAAAGTGTTTTACCATGATGTTGGAAAGGCGGCTCGTGCTTGGCTAAAGAGTTTACCGCTTGAATTCTATCGGGTCATGGGCTGAGTTGAGAACCAGTTTATCCAGAATTTTAAAGATACATGCAAGCAGCCCATGTCAATTGTGGACTTAGCTGCTGTATCCGGGAGGAAGGAGAGTCGGCAACCACAGCCAGGTGCGCGGGTCTCAGAAATTTTGCATTCGTCGGAACGCATCAACGCGAATACTGCAGTTCTAACATTGGAAGGCAACTGCCGGTTTGAACCCCTGAAGTTGAAGTTGGGACGGCACAAACGTCATTGTTATGACATGGGAACCCTCATGGCTGCTCACGGTGAAGTATGCTGATTACGATAGTACCAAGGATCCGAGTGCGGCGATGATAAGGCGGGAAGGGAAAAAAAGCGGCAACGCCAAGGGGCAGCACCACAACTCGGCGGGTCATGGAAACGGCAGCAAGCGTAAAGCGGATCACAATTTGGACTTCGTGGCTAATACCAACACGCAGGACAAGGGCCAGCGGCGTAAGGGTAAACCGTCCCAGCACGGTGGAGCACCTAGTCCTAACTTTTGGACCGCCTGTCTTACCTGTTGAACCAGCCCTGCCCAAAGCATGGGACGAAGGAGATGTCGTCCACACACCTCTGGAAGGACTGCTACATCATGCAAGAGTGTAAAAAATCAAATTCTTTCTGGTATGATCATGGACAAAGGCGGCGATTCGGGCCCTGGATCTCATGGGCTGGGTTATGGTGGAGGAAGTTCCGGTTCAGGCTTCCATGGCAATCAGGGCGGACATAACAATCAAGATAATCAGAACAACCAAGGTGGATACAATCATCAGGGAAATCAGCAGCAGCAGCAGTCGGGTTACCAGAGCAACCCGAAGCGGATTAAGCGATTAGGCGATATCATGTCTTCACCACTAAGCTTAGACAAGCATGACCAAAAGCTTCATAAGAGGCGGTGAACTCTGTTGAACGGCGGTGCCCGTTATTTACGTTGATGCGAGCAGCCAATCGTATGGAGTAGAAGATCATCCACCCGGGTTGACAATCCGGGTCATCTGGCGTTAGTGGTGGCACCTCGGTGGGAGGTTATAAGTTCACCAAAGGTACTCATGGACGGAGGAAGCGATATCAATATCCTTTATTATGAAACTTTCCGTCGCATGGGGTTATGAGATAAAAATCTTAAACCATCCAATACGGTGTTCCATGGAGTGGTGCCTAGTAAATCGGCGTATCCTGTTGGTAAGATAGCTCTGGAGGTAGCTTTTGAGGATGAGCAGGACTCGAGATCAGAAACTTTGACCTTTGAAGTGGTGAAAATCAGAAGTACGTATCACGCCCTGTTTGAATGACGGCTTATGCTAAATTCATGGCACAACCTTGCTATGTATATCTGCAGCTCAAGATGCTTGGGGTCACAAGGGAACTATAACCATCCATGGGAGCCGCAAGATCCTCTGGAGTGTGAAGAAGGTGATGCGGCTTATCTTTGAGTCGGTTTGTGCCACAGAAGAGTTAAAGTTTTACAAAGATAATGTTGATCCGGCAGATATGACTTCATTGAAGAAGCCAACTACAGAGCATGATCCGGCCCTGAAATTTAAATCGGCTGATGAGACTAAGCTTGTTGACTTCGTACCTGGCGATTCGTCCAAGTAATTCAGCATCAGCATCAACTTGGATCCAAAATAGGAAAGCGCGCTCATCGAGTTCATCCGTGAGAATCGAGACATCTTTGCGTGGAAGCCTTCTGACATGCCAGGTGTACCGAGAGGACTCGTTGAGCACACTCTTAATGTTGATCCTAAGTATAAACCGGTCAAGCAGTTTCTCCGCCGGTTCAATGAAGAAAGACGCAAGGCTATTGGAGAAGAAGTGGCCAGGCTCTTGGCGGCTGGATTTATCGTTGAGGTTTTCCATCCTGAGTGGTTGGCCAATCTGGTGCTGGTCCTTAAGAACAACGGCACTTGGCGTATGTGTGTGAACTACACAGATCTCAACAAAGCTTGTCCAGCAGATCCTTTTGCCCTCCCCCATATTGATCAAATTATTGATGCTACGGCGGGTTGTGAGCGTTTGAGCTTTTTGGGTGCATATTCTGGTTATCATCAGATCAAAATGGCAGTTAAGGACCAGGAGAAGACAGCCTTCATAACCCCCTTTGGAGCCTTCTGCTATGTGTCCATGCCCTTTGGGCTCAAGAGTGCCCAGGCGACTTATCAACGGTGTGTGCAGAATTGCCTTCATAAGAAAATCGGCCGTAATGTTCATGCCTATGTAGATGATATTGTGGTGAAATCAAGGAAGAAGGAAACATTGATTGATAACTTGAAGGAAACCTTGATAACCTGCGGGTTTACAAGATGATGCTTAATCTGGCCAAGTGCGTGTTTGGTGTACCGGCAGGCAAGCTCTTGGGCTTTTTTGTGTCTAACAGGAGCATTGAAGCTAATCCGGAAAAGATCAAGGCCATCACCTCCTTGGCTAAACCGAAGTGTATCAATGACGTCCAACGCTTGGCGGGCGGATTGCGCGTTGAGCGGTTTATCGACCACCTCGGTGAAGGCCATTCCTTTGTATCGAGATCTTTGAAGAAAGCGGATAAGTTAAATGCGGAGCTCTGCCACAGATGAAGCGTTTGAGGACTTAAAGCGGCGGTAGCTAACCCCGGTTCGTCTTTGCTCCGGTTGACAAAGAGCCATTGTTGCTATATGTGGCGGCTAATGCTCGAGCAGTCGGTGTGGCTATTGTGGTGGAGTGCAAGGAGGCGGTAAAGGAATATCCGGTTCAGCGTCCGATTTATTATATCAACGAGGTACTTATTGAGTCCAAGCAGAGGTACCCACACTGGCAGAAGCTGGTATATGGGGTTTTTATGGCAAGCCGGAAGCTCAAGCAATATTTCCAAGGTCATCCCATCACGGTGGTCAGCTCTGCTCCTTTGGGAGATATAATCCAGAATAGGGAAGCAACTGGCCGGATTGCCAAGTGGGCTATCAAGCTTGGGCCTCACGGGTTAAAATATATACCTCGAACAGCGATCAAATCTCAAGCACTTGTGGATTTCATTAACGATTGGACAGAACAAGCACCTGAAGAGAAGCCGGGTCACACTTATTGGACTATTCATTTTGATGGGTCCAGGCAATTGGAGGGCTCGAGGGCTGGAGTCGTACTAACTTCCCCACGAGGTGATAAGTTTTGTTATGTTCTCCGTTTAATGTTCCCTTGCACTAACAATGCAGCTGAGTATGAGGCTTTACTCCATGGTCTTCGGATGGCTAAGGAGATGAACTTAAGTTGAGTTAAGTGCTTGATGACTCGGACACAGTAGCTCAGCAGGTGTCTCGCACTTGGGATTCAAGGACCCACTCATGGCAGCATATCGTCGTGAGGTGGATATTGTTGCAGGTCACTTTAAAGGTTATCGGTGGATCATGTGGACGGCGGAAGAGCGAAGCGGCGGACGCTTTAAGCCGCTGGGTTCTCAATGTAAACCGGTTCCGCTAATGTCTTCTTGGATGTTCTGCATAACCCGTCAATCAAGCTCCACAGCAAAGAGGATTTGGCTATTCCTGATCCGGAAGCTCAGTTGGTCGCAGCTCTTCATGTTATCCCGGATTGGACGATTCCTTATCTGGCGTATATGAACCGGGGCGAGTTACCAGAGGATGAGACTCTGGCCAGGCAGATAATATGGCGGTCCAAGTCCATGATAATTATCAATGGAGAGTTGCATCATTGCAGTGTAACAGGGGCGTTTCAACGTTGTGTGTCTCCTGAAGAAGGTTGTGAAATTCTACGTGAGATCCACAAAGGAGACTGTGGTCACCACACCGGTTCAAAATCTTTGGTGGCCAAGGCGTTTCGTGACGGTTTTTATTGGTTAGCAGCTCATGCGTCTGAGAGACTTAGTCGAGATGGTGTGATGGCTGTCAGAAATTCTCAAGGCGCGCTCATGTACCGGCTCAAGAATTGAGGATGATTCCAATCACTTGGCCGTTTGCGACTTGGGGGCTGGATATGGTTGGGCCTTTCAAGAGGTCCAAGGACAAGAAGACCCACCTTTTGGTGGCGGTTGACAAGTTCACAAAGTGGGTGGAAGCGAGCAGTTAGCAAGTGTGATGCAGCCACGGCGGTTCAATTCATCAAAAAGGTGATCTTCCGGTTTGGTTTTCCACACATCATTATAATAGACAATGGTACCAATTTGTCAAAGGGTGCCATGAATGAGTTCTGTCAGCGTGAACACATCCCGGCAGCGTATCATCGATGGCTCACCCACAGTCCAATGGTCAGCGGAGAGGGCCAATCAAGAGATTTTAAGAGGCATCAAACCCGGCTTATGGTTCCTTTGCAGCGGGCGCTGGGTTGTTGGGTTGAGGAGTTACCTTACGTGTTATGGAGCATCAATACCACACCCAATAGATCGGTTGGATATACACCGTTCTTCATGGTTTACGGGCCAGGCAGTTCTTCCGGTGACATCCGTCATGACTCACCTCGTGTAGCGGCATACGTTGAAGCTGACAACGAGAAGGCACGACATGAAGCTCTTGCCCTGTTATATGAGGAACGTGACATAGCGGCAGCCTGCTCAGCGATTTATCAGCAAGATCTGCGTCGTTATCATAGCCGCCGGGTTAGAACCAGAACCTTTCAGGAAGGAGATTTGGTGCTTCGGCTCATCCAGGATCAGACGGATATGCACAAGGTATCCCCCCCTTGGGAAGGACCCTTTGTGGTTAGAAAGAATCTACACAATGGGTCGTACTACCTAATCGATGTTCAAGAGCGCAAAGACTCACGCAAATCGGAGGAGGAGACCAACCGGTCGTGGAACATTGCTCATCTTGACCTTACTATACTTGAGCTATAGGCTGCTTATGTACATATTATGACAATGTATATATTATGGTCAATATAATAATAAGCGGAACCTCAGCTAACGCAGGGGTATCTGTTGTTTTCTTACATCATGTGTGGTTACATGGAGCTTACATTTCTAAGCGGCATCCGGTTTACCCTTGATTTAGCTTCTCAAAGCTTTATATTATATCACTTGGGGGCTTGGTAGGTATCCGAACCATAGCTACACCTTTTGATAGGCACAATGTCATAGCATCACTTGGGGGCTTGGTGGTATTGAACCATAGTCACACCTCTTGATCGGCTCAAAAGCCAACACAGGGCCAAAGAGAGTGTTGTAAAAACAACAACTCAAACATAGGCACCCAGAGCACTGCTCAAAAGCGTTACTTGAGGGATTCTTTGCTATACTTAATGAACTTAGAATCAATGCTTGTAATTGGGCTATCAACCCATGGCTTGGAAGCTTTGGTGTATACACCTAAAACCCGGGTTAACTTTGCCTCTTTAAGTAAGTCACGCCGCCCGGAGTAAACCTGGTATGACCCTTCGAACTTTGACAAGTTACTCTAAAATACAGACCCTAAACTTGTCAATTTAAAAGCGATGTTTGGTTAAGGATTGCGGACCATCTTAAAGGCTTTGCAAAAATGGTTTAACTCGGTGGCACAGCAGCCCATGAAAAGCCTCGAATTTGGGGCACGGCAGCCCGTGAAAAGCCTCGACTTCTAGCGGTTTTATTTGCCTTTGGTTGAGTTTTGCTCTATTTTTGAGACTTTTGCTGTTTTTAAACCGGCGTTATCAACCGGTTAGATTGTCAATCACAAGTTGATAGTACACAATCAAATCATAATCCAGCGACTAACAACCCGGTCTGGTTTTGAATCGAAATCTCAGTATGGAGTAAACCGGTGTTTATCATAACCCGGAACGGTTTATATTACTAACCGGCCTTATATCAACAGGAGTTGTTTCTCCTCCAAGAGTTGGGTTATAAACCCCGCTACAAGGTTGGCCAGCCAACATCATGCTTAAAGGTTGCAGGTATTATATGTTTCCATATTTGATTATATTTCGCAACCTAGGTTGTAATTCTTATATATATATATATATATATATATATATATATATATATATATATATATATATATATATATATAGGTATCATGACCGCTTACGGCGGTAAACCGCCAGTAGCTTTGAGCTTTTATTTGCGGGAACAGCTTAAATAAATGGCTATGGGTTATGAATATCATATCTTAAATATGTCGGATTAAGTAAGCATCGATCATGAGATAAATATGCACGAAGGCATACCAGACCAAGTATTTTAACTAGCCTATTACAAGGCGTTCCAGTGCCCAAAAGAATAATTGTATCCTCAAATACATGTCGAAGCATGTAGAAGACTAAACCGGTCTACGGTTCATGATTGGTCACCGGTGGACTGATGGTTCTTGGATCATCTCGCGCAGTTCAACTTCTTCTTCCCTACCCGGTGGTTGAAATCAACAATTGCCCAGTCGATCCCAGTTAGGGCTTGGAATACATCTTCATCACTTATCAGCGTAGACGGTTCAATGTCAGGGGCATAAGTGTGCTTACGGATTGGCGGGATGAGATTTTGAGCTTCTAGAATTGGTGTAGCAACCCGTTTGTTCTTGTCATCATAGCTGGCTTGATAGTATGAAAGATGCCTTCTTCAACCAATTGACAAACCAACGGGCGTACTTCCCGGTTTATGATCCAGAGATCATCTTTGCCAATTTTTGTTCCATCTTCCTTCAAGCTGGGATAACCTTGAGCCGCTTCAACTGGATCAAAGTCAGGTACCCATGCTTTTGCCGGATCGATCTGACCAAAGCACCCATTCTAGCAGCAGACTTTTTTAGCTCGTAAACACTGGCAGGAAGCATAGATAACCTCTGTAGAATATCCTTGATCAAGGTGGCAGGCGGATTGTTGTGTGAAGCAGTGTAGATGATCGCTACGAGCCGGTATCTGACTGCTCTATCAAATTATTAGCTGCCTTCAATTTCTTCTAAACGTCAGACCCCAAGTGGCTAATACGAGTTCTTGTATCATCACAATGATTAGTAAACCGGCAACTACGTGCATGGATATATGGAAAGCCAAAGTCAGCAAGCTTACCAAACACAGTGACGGTCATGGCATGCACCTGTCGCTTCACGTTGGTCAACTCATCAACCACCGGTTTCAGCGCGGCTTCTGCGTTTTCAGCCCTTTTTACCAAAGCGGATTTTTCAGTCTCCCAATCCGCCCGCTCTTTGTTGAAGTCCTCTTTAAGTTTCTCCATAGCGCCTAAAGCGCTGGTTAACTCTTCCTTGGCTTTGGAGGTTTCCGCTTGCTGAGATTTGAGGTTCTCTTGCAAATCGGCGGTTTGGCTCTCTTTCTTGCTCAGTTCAGCCTATAAAGAGACAGATGTATACTAAGTTGACAGTACATATTTGAAGTACCAAGCACATAACAAGTTATGTCCTTAGTACTTGGGGGCTTATGTATATTTGCTCTGTGTCACAAATTTTTTTGAAGTCCCAAGCACAATACAAGTATTAAGCTTGGCACTTGGTGGCTAATGTGTATTTTCTCATAACTTGCTAAAAAGGGAATTCTTCTACAAAGTCCCGGTTCATCTTTATACAGTTAAACCGGCCCTTGGGGGCTACATCAGTAAAGTTAAGATGCATTGTTGCAAGCTTGAGATTGCTATTAAAGTCCGGTTTAAGTTGGTATCTTAAACCATCACTTGAGACTCTTTGGAATTGATAAGCTGCAAAACAATACAGAAAGAGAAGCATGTATAAAGTTACCTCATATTTTTCTTTTATCATATTAACCAGACCGGCTTCATAGTCACGGCTGGTGTCTTGTGATTCGAGATAGCGAATGAAGGTCTTGGCGTTCGGATGGGCGTGGAATTATCTGAATCGGCATTGCATTTGCCTTTGCCAATTGCAGAAAATTCCTCTTTGGTGGTATGCTTCGACAAAGCAACAGGATTCCCTTGATCAGTATAGACAATGCCAGTAATCAGAACATCATCATCCTTCTCCTTAGCATTTCGTCTTTGGAGTGGCGGTTTGTCGGTATCCTTTCTTTGGACTTGCCGGTTTGTCGATCCGGATAGGGCTGATCGGCTGGTCGGCATGGCACGTGGTGTCAACTTCTGCACCTTTCGATAACAAAGTCATGATCTTGAGGCAGTGGGTCATTGAACATATCATCAATATTGGCCTCTTCAGGATCTGGAGTCTTCTCCGCATTAACAGCCACGTATTCATCAACCGGTGTGTTCAGCAGAGCCTTCTTGCTTAGTGCGGACTTAGCCTTTGAAAAAAGTAAAACATGAAGGTCGATTATAGCGTATAAAATGCATATCAAGGATAAAGCAAGTGAATAACTTACCCAATAACCATCTTGAGGGAATTTGGAAGTTTGGTGGCTGACGACTCGCCAGAGGATGAATGAGAGGTGCCCTGATAATTTGAATCAGACGGATTAAGAGGTTCACAAAAACAACCCGCTTTGGGGACTGAAGTGTCAAGGGAATAAGAGACCTCTTATCGGCGTTTCCGAACCGGACTGTTCGGTAAACCGGCGGAGTTAACTACCTGGCCGCTATCTTGCGGGTTGTCTTGGCGAAACCTCGTCTTTGTTGTGTCTTCACAAGAAAGTTCGGATCAAATAAGCAAGAGGATGAGAAATTTTAACTTTCCGGATTGCTTTCGGCGGGTTTTTAGTGATGGCAAAGGGTTTGAATCGGAGGAAAGAACGATTACCTCTGACATCGGCGTGGCCCGACTTGGCGTCGTCGACAATAATCAAAATCAATAAGGCGTATGAAAAATGAACCAAGTGAGTCAAGTTCTACCTCTAATTCCGGGTTACCCACATCATCATCGGCTGGTGGGTCGGAAGATGTAGCGGTCCTTCTCTTGGCAGGCTTTTTAACAACTTTGGTTTTTGGACGAGTTGGCTTGACCGGTTTGTCTTGCGGGGGTTTCTTGTTCCAGAACGGATCGCCATACATCATCAAAAATTATGACATTTTAGGAGAATATTTGGAATGAAGCAATTTCATATAAGCGAGATGATATGATTCTTACAATTTGGCGGTTTCTTGATGGAAGCGAGAAAGGAGTAGTCGGTTTTAGCACGAACGACCTTTGGTTCGTTCAACATCTTTTTTACAGCTTCAGTGACTTCGTCTTCTGTAAGTTGAATATCAATGTGCCGTTGAGCATCCTTCAAGCTACATGTATACTCACACATCAAACCGGGGCGCCGGCTTAAGGGCAAAATGCTCCAGCTTATCCAGCAGCATGCAAAATCCACTCCTGTCAAACCGTTTGCCATAAAGGCCCTAAGCTTTGATAGTTGAGGAGCATATTTGATTCTCTCTTTACCGATCGACCTACGAGGAAGAGGGCGTGTGTTGCTTTCGAGACGTTCGGGGCGGTAACCAGCGAGGATTTTTCGTCATTGAGGCGTATGTTTGCGATAAAACCAGGTTTGGTTCCACTCTTTGGGGTGGTGTGGAGATTGGCATGAGGAAAGGTGACTTCTTTTCTTTTCTGAATTGCCATCCCACCCAGTTCTGTGTTGGGTCCATCTTTGAACTCAGTGCGACGGTTTAGGTGAAAGAAATCCCTGAATAATTCTACAGTAGGTTCCTCTTGAAGGTAAATCTCACAAAAAACTTGGAAGTGGCAGATGTTGGTTACAGAGTTAGGGCCGATGTCTTGTGGGCGTAGTTGAAAGTTGGCTAGTACATCCCAGAATTTTTTTGAACCGGGAGGGTTGAAACCCCGGCCTAAGTGATCAGTAAACACAATAACCTCTCCGTCCTTGGGAGTAGTAGGACATTAAGGCGAGGACCCTCCGATGAATGACATCTTTCTTTGTTAAAGCGCCCGTTTGACAAGGTTGTCTAAGCATTCTTGATCACTCGAGAAGGACCCAATTGCATTCATACACTTGCTTGGCCATGGCAATGAGTGATCTACAACATGATAATTACGGTTTAAGATTTACGATTGGACAGCTATCTTGGCGGTACAAGGATGTAAGCATGTTGTTAAACTGGAGTTGGTTAATCATAAACCAGAATTTACTAAACAAAGGCTATAAGCTGAGGTACATTGGCGATTCAACAAGGGGACTAATGGTATATACCGGGTCATCATTTTTCGAAAAGTTAAACCGCCTAGTATGACATTGAGGATACAAGTCTACACATGTATAAGTGAAGAAAAACAGATTTCACAAGTTGGTATTACAATTTTGGATCTGCTGCATATTAGAAAAGGAAAATATATTCAGACCTAAGAAGGAGTACCGAAACAGTGGATGAAGGTTCAGATGAGATCTTCTATTTTAAACAAGGTGCATTAGATGGAAAAGAAGGGCTACGGCTATCATTGAACAAGATGAATATCAAGGTCTCGATCAAAACCCTATCATACAAGAAATGAACACCGACAAACACCGAAGAACACCGAAACCCTAGAACAGATCTATGGTGGAAGAACAGAGAGCATACCGATCTTGATGGGGAAGCGGAGAAGCTTGCAGTTCTCTAGTGCGTTCATGGTGATCTGACGGCGAGTTGAAGCGAGGTGATTCGGCGGTGGCGGCGGAGCTCGGAAGGTTGAGCAGCGTGAGGAAGGCGATGACCACGAAGAGGCACGAGGGAAAAGTGAAAATGACCCCTCGACCTTATTTATAAAGACAAGGGATAAGTGTCGGTAGCGAAAAATGAGGAGCCAGAAATTTGGAAATAAGGAGGAGTTGTCGCCTCGATTGTCGGAGGCTCATTAATGAAGATGGGTTATACAAAGTTTTAATAACAGATGATGTCACGGCGGTTTACCATGGTCCGGGAAGATGACGTCATGGCGGTTTACAAAATTATGAGAAGATGTTGAAGACCAAGTTTTATTAAGTATTGAGAATTGACATGAACCTGTTCAAATCAATCTGGGGCCTAATGTTGGGGATATTACTACTGGGCGTATACCGGCCAGGAGAGGCCGGGTTAACTTCATTAGTAGTTATCATATCTGAAGCCCATGAAGACAGACAAAGACACTTCAAGAAGGCCCAGGTCCCAAAGCCGGTTTAAGGCTTGTAGACATAAACCGGTATTGACAATGTAACTTGTACTATAAGGTAGAAAGAAGCGAGATGCGGGTCGGACACGTTTATGAGCGGCCTCGGGACTCTGTAAAGCGGCAGGCGTCAACCCATGTATATAAGGGGCGACCGGTGGCGATTCGAGACAACAGACAACAACTCGAGACTCGGGAAAAGCGTATTCGCTCCTGGTCATCGAAACCCCATCAATTCCATCACAACTAGGCGTAGGCTTTTACCTTCATCGTGAGGGCCGAACTAGTATAAAACTCTCTTGCGTCCCTTGTCCGCTTTAACCCCTTTAAGTTAACCCGTTGTGATGGCTCCACGACTAAGTCCTTTCATGAGGACATCTGCCGTGACAAAACCACGACAGTTTCTGAGATGCCAATAGTTCTACCTAGTCCTTCAAACAAATAACCTTATACCACTGAAAGCATCATTTCGTATAGGTAAAATCCAATCATCACTCATGTTATCTATATGCTCGTGACTCCCGAGGGGAGGTCTAACAAAATCACATATGTCTACGATCCCCAAACTCATATGTATGGCTACCCCTAAAAATCCATGGGTAGAGCATACAAGCTTCCAAGCTGGAATAAAATAGGACAATCCAAGTGCTCATCCTATTCTTCCAAGGTCCATGTTAGTGCATCTTTATCCTAAGGAAACACGTCGTATGCCACTCCAAAATCTTGTTTCCTTCCTATGAATCAACTCCAACAACCCGTTAACTTCCATTAATCACTACATAATCCATTAATTCTACAAATCCAATGTATATGGTGTTCCACATGATCTCCTAAAGTCCCTATAGTCCCCAAATACTTGAAAGGGTTGCCTCTACTATAGTAAGTCCACCAATTTCCATTATCATGGTCAAGTAAACTCCAAGGTCAATCTTATATCAGCTCTGACAATTAATTCAATCTCCTAGTTTATTGTCCACCGAGAAACATGGTATCATGATCGAGATTAGCAGTCTAAATTCAATTTACTCCGAACCATGTAGACTCACTCAGCATCTTTACTCCACTAGGATCACCTATTTAAATCCAAATCTCATGTCCAACGAGAATTCCTACATGTTTCCCTCAAGTTATTATCGTAATGTCAACTATCTCCTATCAATATCCCTTGGCTAAGTCTAATCCTCATGCTTCCAAGAATTTCTGCTTGCGACCATAATTGTCCTACTAAATCCAATTTACTCAGGGGTAATGAAAGCTATGCTACTCTATTAACATGATCCCACCAAGTTCAACATGAAAGCCTTATAATCCACCAAAGAGTCTCGGATAGTTCCTCAAGGTCACTGATATAAACTCATGAAGTCATTTGTCCTGTATTCCTATATCCTCAAACTGGTCTTCCCTATGGCATCGTCAGTTCTGGTCTATATTAGGATGATAATGTGCTCATTCCCTACGTCCACTAGTTCCATAGTGAACCCAATGTTGAGCGAGGTTACGGAGGCTTAACTGGTTCTCTTGCAACTCTGGGGTTAAGCACATGGTTAAGGATTCGAGATGGGTTATCTCATGAAGTCTCGAAGGGTCTAGGGATGGGGTTCCGGTCATGAGGGCAAACATAACTCTACATGGCTGCACTTGAGTGAGGCGGCGGCAAAGTCTTCAGTGCTAGTTGGTCGCCGAAGTAGAACCATTGGTGCATCTTGTCTTGCTTGTCTTCAGTTGAGGAGAGAGATGAGAGGGAAAAGTAGCATAGAGGACGTGGGATGCCTAAAGGGGGTTCTATAGTGCAAGTGTAAACAAACAGGTGCAAAAAGGGCCAAACACAAGCATTAAGATAAGGATGGTGATATGAAGCCGTACTTGTTGCCTAGGGAAAAAAGGCGTGATATCAAAACACAAACAAATAAAACAAGCAACACACAATCATGGTTCTATTCAAACCATCATACGGACTCATTGCTAGCGGAGGGGTACCACGACTCATCCTACCCTAGGGGTTCTCGGATTCAGTAGTCGTGCTTTGCTCCATGCCTCATGCAGTCTTCTGGGTTTTCCTCAGGTGTCGTCGTGCCTCTTGTAGTTGTTCGATGAAACGATCCGGGTTGAGCCTGAAGATTCTTCAACAACTTCTTGCCTGTTGAAGTGATGGGGTGAAGGTGGCTCCTCGTAGCAGGCATTGACTCGGTCTTCTGTTGTCTTCTTAATCATGACGATCCCTTTTTGTCTTCTAAGGCGTCGACGGTACTAGGTAGGCAATCCTTTATGCAATGATATTATCAAGGCATAGTAGAGGTCCAATCTGTCGGACACATTGTTGACAATATCGTCACCGAGGCGAGGATGAAGAGAACCGTTTTCCTGCTCACTATAGTGAGGCGGACCAAATGGCGAGGTTCTCATCCACCGATGGTTGCCAATACAACAACGGTAAGGACATGGTTGCTCTATTACCGATGTAAATCATGATCTTGCATATCTTACACCCTGGTCGTCATAGGACACGGTTGCATCATCCGGGGGCAATTTCAAAGGTGTCGCCATCCATTGGGTCTTCATGTCCTCATTCCTCGAAGGTGTATCTTCTGTTGACATCGCCTTGCTGTGGTGTCACCAATCTTGTGTTCAGAAGAGGTGGGTGAGTGTTTGGCAAGGTGTACTCCTTCTAGGCTATCTATGAGGATTACAAGGAATCCTGTGGTCAGAGGCTTGAGGGTGCTAGCGACCGTATGCAATAGTTTTGAAGGGGAAGAGATCGATAGGGAAAATATACATTAGTTTTTCAGAAAAACTCAGAGGGGAAGATAAGTATAGATAGTTTTGAAAACTAGTAATAGTTTTGGAAATAGTTTTACCCTAACTAACGACCATGCTAACTAAGGCTTCCTACAGTAGGATGGCTCTGATACCAGCTCTATGGAGACCTCGACTCATAAGTCGTGATCACCCGAATGCTGCGTGTCTGATGATCCCAGAGATCAATGCTCACTGAACACACAGAAGCTATATAACAAGAGTCTTACATCCATTCATACCATCTTACATGAATTATGACCATTATGGTCAAGTCTTGAGTATAACTTCGTAGCGAAAATCTTAAATCGATAACTTGGACCCATGCCATCTGCCTTAACCCTACGGGCATTACATTTGGGAAGCGTCCTAGCTTCGCATGTTAAATCACCGAAGTATTCTTCAACATATCTTGTTCTTTCATGCCTGGCCAATAAAATAACCAGTGGCAAGCCAATGAGTACTTTGAATGTACTCACAAGCAAGCCATGTTTTGGTTCATGATACAACAATGCATGATATAGGTAATTTTTTGCAGAAAGCTAGTTTTGTCGTGCTATGACATGTTCAACAATTGGTAAAACATGCATCATACGAATTCAAGTAACCATAGGGACTGGTTACAGATATCAACATAAATGGAGTGGGCATCAACCCAACTCAATAATGGCAAGTCCTTTGACTTGACCCAAGTAGTTCTTCCAACTTATCCAAACACACACCTTTGGTTTGTAAACATGTGGGCGTAGCCCAAGGCGGTTACCCAACTGTCCTTGACCGTGGACATGTCTATTCGAATAGTTTTACACTCTGCAGAGGTTGCACACTTTACCCACAAGATCCGGGGAACTTCCGTGTCATCCACGACCCGCGGTACCTCAAGTACCCGGGGTAAGCACACGATCACTATATTTCCCTAGACGACACTAACATAGAGTCCACTCGATTGGTAGTAACCCCCGTGCCCAACATTTCACATCTTAAAATTGTGGAGCCTCGCTCCCATATTTATCACATACCACAAGCACGGGGTACCAACGGTGTGTCCGGTGCCTGTAAAAGCAGTCATGGCCGCCCTACAGCACGACCCGTCCAGAGAGAGCACCAACTCTCCCCGTCACTAGTAATGCGGGCTCCAAGCTAGTATCGGCCTAGGTAATCAATAATGCCCTTTCCCATACAAGGGTAGAGTGGTTGCGCATGTAAGGTTGGAATAACGGTCGCAACTTAAACCAATCCGTTTTTGAAAGCAACACACATACTTGCCTTGGTACACCACTTCGTCATCAAGTGGTTACCCATCTCATTATCTCCCTCGGGCATAAGTGGCACCCGACGGGGTTTTTGAAAAGTCTTTTGAAAATACTTTGTCTCCATCACCATGCATATTCCCGTCCCTTTTTGCGTAGCAACTACTTTAGCATCCTATCTACTCCCACAGGCATAACCCTCATAGGAAGGTAGGGTCATGCTTGATGCAAGTTTCAATAGGAAAGTAACAAAGGCAACAACCAAAGTGGTCACCGCCTCATTAAGATCTGATGCATTAATAATAAGGTGCTATATGACATGCACAAAGGGTTTCTCAAACATGGTCAAAGGTCTGCTTGCCTGGTTCATCAGAGTCTTCAAGTCTTCTGGTCCTTCTCCAAGTACTCCGTCTACTTCATCAACTAACGTCGAAACAATCATAATAAGCAACACAATAAGGCAAAAATAAAAGTGCACTAAAAATATGAAGTTGACTTTTCTAGGACTTCTCTAGTTATATGAAAAATAACCAGAGTGGTTTCATTGGGATTGGATCAGTGAATATTTCTGAACATTTCAATATGATGGAATCAAGGGATTTGTGGATTTGTGATGCGTCTCCAACGTATCTATAATTTTTTATTGCTACATGCTACTTTATCTACTGTTTTGGACTATATTGGGCTTTATTTTCCACGTTTATATTATTTTTGGGACTAACCTATTAACCGGAGGCCCAGCCAGATTATTGTTTTTTGCCTATTTCGGTGTTTGAAGAAAGCGGAATATCAAGCGAGTCCAAAGCGGAATGAAACCTTGGGAGCGTGATTTTCTCACGAGCGTGATCCGGGAACCCTACTCCAAGGAACAAAAGAGGCGGTCACGAGGTTGAGGCGCCCACAGGCGCGCCCCTACCTCGTGGGCCCCTGTTGCTCCAGGCGTACTCCTTCCTCCTATATATACCTCGTACCCCAGACGGATCAAACACGGGCCAAAACCTAATTCCACCGCGCAACTTTACGTATCCACGAGATCCCATCTTGGGGCACATTAGGAGCTCCGCCGGAGAGGGCCGTCATCACGGAGGGCTTCTACATCATCATAGCCCCTCCGATGAAGTGTGAGTAGTTTACCTCAGACCTTCGGGTCCATAGTTAGTAGCTAGATGGCTTCTTCTCTCTTTTTGGATCTCAATACAATGTTCTCCCCCTCGCTTGTGGAGATATATTCGATGTAATATTCTTTTTGCGGTGTGTTTGTTGAGTCCGATGAATTGTGGGTTTATGATCGAGCTTATCTATGAATAATATTTGAATCTTCTCTGAATTATTTTATGTATGATTGAGTTATCTTTGCAAGTCTCTTAGAATTATCCGTTTGGTTTGGCCAACTAGATTGGTAGTTCTTGCAATGGGAGAAGTGCTTAGCTTTGGGTTCAATCTTGTGGTGTCCTTACCCAGTAACAGAAAGGGTTGCAAGGCACGTATTGTATTGTTGACATCAAGGATAACAAGATGGGGTTTTATCATATTGCATGAATTTATCCATCTACATCATGTCATCTTGCTTAAGGCGTTACTCTGTTTTTAACTTAATACTCTAGATGCATCTTTGGATAGCGGTCGATGAGTGGAGTAATAGTAGTAGATGCAGAATCGTTTGGTCTACTTGTCTTGGGCGTGATGCCTATATGCATGATCATACCTAGATATTCTCATAACTATGCTCAATTACATCAATTGCTCAACAATAATTTGTTCACCCACCGTAGAATACTTATGCTCTTGAGAGAAGCCACTAGTGAAACCTATGGCCCCGGGTCTATTCTCATCATATCAATCTCCATCACTTTAATACTTGCTTTGTTTTTACTTTGCCTTTTACTTTTCACTTTGCATCTCTATATCAAAAATATTATTTATCATCTCTATCAGATCTCACCCTCATAAGTGACCGTGAAGGGATTGACAACCCCTAATCGCGTTGGTTGCGAGTAGCTATCGTTTTGTGCAGGTACGAGGGACTTGTGCGTGGCCTCCTACTGGATTTATACCTTGGTTCTCAAAAACTGAGGGAAATACTTACGCTACTTTGCTGCATCATCCTCTCCTCTTGAAATCCAACGCAGTGCTCAAGAGGTAGCAAGAAGAATTTAAAGCGCCGTTGCGAGTCTGCACAAAAGTCAACCATACCAAGTACCCATCACAATCCTTATCTCTCGCATTACATTATTTGACATTTGCCTCTCGTTTTCCTCTCCCCCACTTCACCCTTGCTGCTTTATTCACCCTCTCTTTCCCAATCTCCTCCTCTCTTTTCCGTTCGCCTTTTTCTCGCTTGCCTTTTGTTTGCTCGTGTGTTAGTTTGCTTGTTTGTTGTGATGGCTCAAGATACTACCAAATTGTGTGACTTCACCAATACCAATAATAATGATTTCCTTAGCACTCCGATTGCTCCTCTTGCCAATCTTGAATCTTGTGAAATCAATCTTTGCTTTGTTGAATCTTGTTATGAAAGATCAATTCGCGGCCTTCCTAGTGAAGATGCCGCTACTCATCTGAATAACCCGTTGATTTATGTGATATGCAAAAGAAAAAACATGTCGATAATGATGTCGTTAAGTTGAAGCTATTTCCTTTTTCGCTTAGAGATTGTGCTAAAGCGTGGTTTTCGTCTTTGCCTCAAAATAGTATTGATTCTTGGAACAAGTGCAAAGATGCTTTTATCTCTAAGTATTTTCCTCCCGCTAAGATCATCTCTCTTAGGAACGATATTATGAATTTTAAGCAACTTGATCATGAACATGTTTCACAAGCTTGGGAGAGAATGAAATTAATGATACGTAATTGTCCTACTCATGGTTTGAATTTGTGGATGATTACACAAAACTTTTATGCCGGATTGAATTTTGCTTCTAGAAATCTTTTAGATACGGCTGCGGGAGGCACTTTTATGGAAATCACTTTAGGAGATGCTACTAAACTCCTAGATAATATTATGGTTAATTATTCTCAATGGCATACTAAAAAAGTGCATGCGATAGAAGAAATCAATGTTTTGAGTGGAAAGATGGATGAACTTATGAAATTATTTGCTACTAAGAGTGTTTCTTGATCCTAATGATATGCCTTTGTCTACTTTGATTGAGAATAATAATGAATCTATGGATGTGAATTTTGTTGGTAGGAATAATTTTGGTAACAAGCAGCATTATAGAGGAATTTTAATCCTAGGCCTTATCCTAGTAATCCTCCTAATAATTATGGAAATTCCTACAACAACTCTTATGGAAATTTTAATAAGATGCCCTCTGAATTTGAGAGTAGTGTTAAAGAGTTTATGAATTCACAAAAGAATTTTAATGCTTTGCTTGAAGAGAAATTGCTTAAAGTTGATGATTTGGCTAGGAACGTTGATAGAATTTCTCTTGAAATTGATTCTTTAAAGCTTAAATCTATTCCTCCTAAGCATGAAATCAATGAGTCTCTCAAAGCTATGAGAATTTCCATTGATGAGTGCAAAGAAAGAACCGCTAGGATCGTGCTTCCAAAGATGCCTTTATTAAAGCGTGTTCCTCCAATTCCTATGAAAATCAAAATGAAGATCTAAAAGTTATTGATGTGTCCCCATTAAATCTTTGTTTTGAAATATGAATCTTGATGAAACTGAATATGATCTTCCTTTACCTAGAAGGTGTTCTAAGAATTCAGAGTTTTTAGATCTTGATGATGAAATTGATAAGTGTGGGATTGAAAGAAATAAAAACCTAGATGTTGCTAACCCCACTATTTTGGATCTCAAGGAATTTAATTATGAAAATTGCTATTTAATTGATTGTATTTCCTTGTTGCAATCCGTGCTAAATTCTCCTCATGCTTATAGTCAAAATAAGGCCTTTACCGAACACATTGTTGATGCCTTGATGCAATCTTATGAAGAAAAACTTGAGTTGAAAGTTTCTATCCTAGAAAACTATATAATGAGTGGGAACCAACTATTAAAATTAAAATTAAAAATTATGAGTTTCATGCCTTGTGTGATTTGGGTGCTAGTGTCTCTACTATCCCCAAGACTTTGTGTGATTTGCTAGATTTCTGTGACTTTGATGATTGCTCTCTAAACTTGCATCTTGCGGATTCCACTATTAAAAAGCCTATGGGAAGAATTAATGATGTTCTCATTGTTGCAAATAGGAATTATGTGCCCGTAGATTTTATCATTCTTGATATAGATTGCAATCCTTCATGTCCTATTATTCTTGGTAGACCTTTCCTTAGAACGATTGGTGCAATTATTGATATGAAGGAAGGGAATATTAGGTTCCAATTTCCATTAAAGAAAGGCATGGAACACTTTCCTAGAAAGAAAATAAAATTACCATATGAATCTATCATGAGAGCCACTTATGGATTACCTACCAAAGATGGCAATACCTAGATCTATCCTTGCTTTTATGCCTAGCTAGGGGCGTTAAACGATAGCGCTTGTTGGGAGGCAACCCAATTTTATTTTAGTTTTTTTTTTGCTTTTGCTTCTGTTTAGGGGGTAGTAAAGAAGTGGGGAGGGGCATTGGATGCTCTAGAGGCACACTAGAAGAGGGGTGAGGTAGAAAGGGAGAGGAAACAGTGTTGTCCAGGGGTGAAAGATGAGGTTTTCACGCCCAAATAATTGAGCTGAGGATGAGTGGAAGCCTCTTTGAGGGGTGGAAGGGGTCTCTGGGCTCTGGTAAAAAAATTAACTAAAGGGAATTGATTTGGGGCTCCAAACAGTGATCACAAAAATGTGGCAGAAGGTGTTTGATGTTGTTTTGGGCAATCAAATGAACTTCACTTAACATGAGAATTAACAGGATCAAATTGAATATAGAATTGAGGTTGACCACCAAGTTTGAGTCCATTTGAAGAAAGTTGCCAATGCAACTTTTGTAAACCCTAGAAATCAACAGAAATGCATTTACCAAGATCTAGTCATGCAAAACCATTCCCCTAGATGCACAACTTGGTGTAGTGTCATCATTTGGGCTTGTGAGCATGACCACAAAGTTTGGGGGCATTTGCAATAAGTTGGCAATGTAAAGTTGTTCAAACTTGAATCTAGACAAACATGGTTTTGGGGGACTTTGGTGAACCAAAATAGTTTTGATTGATCTGAAACTTTGCAAGGTCATCATATTATGCATATGTGACTTGCTATAATTTTCCTGGATTTATTTGAAAATATTTCTTGTAGAAATATTTCAAATGTGAAATGGACAGAAATGGTTTTGGAGGGTGTTGCCCAATATTTTGAACATGACCATGTGTTGAAACTCTTATATATGGAAAATATATGTCCACTAAGTTTCCCTGATTTTTATAAAATATTTTTTGAAGCTTTAAAATAATTTTAACCTATTAAATACTATTTCTGGCCTTAAGAAAAAGCCTTTAAATAAAATAGGAAAATAACTTTTAAAATTATATTTTTGTGGTTTATGGGAGTCCTATATCTAATAGGTTTCAAATATACTCTTTGAAATATTTTTCATAGCCCAAATCAAGTACTTGTAGTGCAAACCTCAATTCAGGGGTTTTTGGAAAACTAATTCTTGAAAATACTTTTTGGCCAAAATAATTTTGCAAGAAATTATTCTTATGTCCTACACACATGGCATGATCATTGGGCAAGGTTTTGGATCAAGGACAAGGAGTATAAGAGTTGGAGGATTTATTTGATTTTTAGAGCACTTGCAAGCGAGGAGGCAAAAAATCAAATCAAGCAAAGTCCAAAACACTTAAAAGTTTTTGTTAAACCATATTTTATCATGATTATTAGCTTACGTGTAGTGGCATGAAAATCAGGGTGTGACATGGTTTTATATTTTCAGATTACAGAAACCTATATCTACCATCCATATTGCACTTGTATCACCATCTCTTCGCCGAACTAGTGCACCTATACAATTTACCATTGTATTGGGTGTGTTGGGGACACAAGAGACACTTTGTTATTTGGTTGCGAGGTTGCTTGAGAGAGACCATCTTCATCCTACGCCTCCCATGGATTGATAAACCTTAGGTCATCCACTTGAGGGAAATTTGCTACTGTCCTACAAATCTCTGCACTTGGAGGCCCAACAACGTCTACAAGAAGAATGTTGCATAGTAGATAAGAGTTACTAAGAAAGGAATCTACACATTTGGCCGCCAATCTTGCCTTCCACGCCAAGGAGAGTCCCATCCGGACAAGGGTGCAGTCTTGGTCTTACGTATCTTCATGGCCCATCAGTCCGGCCCATGGCTATGGTAGGCCTTGAGGACCCTATAGTCCGGGACTCCCTCGGTGCCCCAACCTAGTTTGTAAAGGTCCGGTGCATTAAGCCTTCAAGGGCACCAATAGTGGAATCACGACATCTCGCATTGTGTGAGGGCATTAGGAGGATACGGTGGCCCTAGTGGCTTCTTGGGGAGCATTGTGCCTCCACACCGCTCCAACGGAGACGTACGTCCCTTCAAAAGGAAGGAACTTCGATAACACATCCTCGTCTTCACCGGCTCCACTCTTGGTTATCTCGTACCTCTACTTGTGCAAGCTTATATTGTGTTGCATCTCTTGCTTGCTTGTGTACTTGTTGTTGTTGCATCATATAGGTTGCTCACCTAGTTGCATATCTAGACAACCTAATTTGATGCAAAGTTTAAATTGGTAAAGAAAAGCTAAAAATCGTTAGTTGCCTATTCACCCCCGCCCCCTCTAGTCAACTATATTGATCCTTTCAATTGGTATTAGAGCCTCGTCTCTTTACTAAGGACTTTGTCGTCCGAAGAGTATGGTTGACACCGTAGACGGTGAGGAGGAGCACCCCGGTGTGATTCCGTCCTCATCTACGACTGATGGGGGAACCTCGGTCTCACGTGAGGAGTTCAATGTGGCTTTGGACACATTGAAAACCTCCATGACGGCCGAGGTCAAAGGCATGTAATAACTTTCTTGATGGTCTCAAATTATCCACCGGATCGTTGGAAGTGGTCGATCCCACTAACAAGGTGGCGGATGCTAACTCCGACAAGGGGGTAGCTACTAGTGAGAAAGCTCCTTTGTATAGTGGTAGAAATGGTAGTGGCATCTTTGCACATGTGGAACCTCCCATTACTTATGGAGGACCTATTCCCTCCACTCACTTAAATCATGCTGGCTCTCCTCCTAAGATTGTGAAAACTGAGGATTTTGACACTTGGGTATATCCCTTTAAACGTCATTTAAATCATGTTAATACTAACCTTTGGAGAATCATTGAGCAAGGTTTTTATCCGCATGACCCAAGCAACTTCACCCCTAGAAGCCATGGATCATCAATTCAACGAGAATGCTCTCTTCATCATCCAAGATGCAATTCCATCCGAAGATCTTGCACATCTCCGACCTTTCACCATGGCCAAGGAAGCATGGTACCATGTTGTCTCCTTTACAAGGGAAGCGCAAGCATTCAATGCTCCAACTATGAAGTGGTGCAAGATGAAGCCGATGAGTTTGCAATGAATGAAGATGAAGAACCCCGTGAAGCTTTACCGGAGGTTAACCACTCTCGCGGTCTCACTCCAAGATCATGGGAGCAAGGATACGGATGAAAATTGGATCAAGCACAAGTTCCTCAAGGCCATGATGCCTTACCACAAGGCCATGTCCTCCGTCATCCGTCAAAGGCCGGACTTCCACATCTTGTCCTCAAGTGAAGTGTTGGATGAGTTTGTGGCAATGAGGATCTTGGACAAGACCACCGACAATGCGGTGTTGCGTTCTCAAAGAGCTAAAAAGCCCAACCTTGCTTTGAAGGCCAAGGTTAGTGTGGAAGAAGAGGATGAAGAGGAAGAAGAGGAGAGCAATCCGAATATACAAAATATGCTTATCATGAGCATATGGCTCTCGCTTCAAGGCAATTTTGGAGCAAGAAGAACACGAGGCCCAACTTCAACAAGAACAACTCAAGTGGCGCGAAGAGCAAGCAACGAGTGCGGACTTGCTATAATTGTGGAAATGTGAGCCACTTTGTTGCGGAGTGCCTATATGAGAAGAGGAAAGACAATGGTGGCAAGCTCATCCAAAAAGACAAGGCCAAGTCCTTCCCCAACAAGAGCAACTTCACCAAGAAGACTCCTCCCAAGGGGTTGGTGGCACAAGAAGAGTACAATGAGGATGATGATGATGATGATGATGAAGACGGTGAGTCGGTTGCCATGGCCTCCGTTGCCATTGCGACAACTCCACAAGTGTCTCTCTTCGACTCACCCAATGAGAACATCAACTCCAAGTGCCTCGTGGCTAAAGCCACCAACAAGGTAACCCCCAACATCAAAACTACCATCATTACTAATCCTTGTTTGATGGATTACATTGATGAAAGTGAGGGGTCTAATGTGGAGGAAAATGAATTTGAGTCTTTTATGAGTAAGCTCAAGGGTAAATCCAAGAAGCACTTCGTTGCTCTCTGGGAACAACTTGGTGAAGCCAATGACATGATCGAGGCTCACGAAGATACCATCTCTAAGATGGAGGGGCGTTGTCGGGGGTTGGGTGCGACATATGCCAAAGGATGGCTTATCATGGTGGGGGCGAGTAGAACGTCGCGGTGCACAGAAGCAGGATGAGGCGAAGACATGCAGCCGGCGGATCTTACCCGGCTTGAGGGCTCTCCGTGGAGATAATACCCCTACTGCTGGTCTGCGGGGTCTCCGCATGATCACTATGGCAAAGTGGGTACAAGGTTGCTCCTTGAGCTGTTCGAGTTCAGGAAGGAGAAGGGCTCGGCTAGCTCTTCTCTTCTCTCTGTGTGTGTCTAAAACTATTAGGGTCCAACCTCTTGCATGGGTGCCCCGGGGGGTTTATATAGGCCTACCCCCCGGAGGTACAATGGTAATCCGGCTGGGCGCGGGTCCCAGCCGTCTGTCTCTCTGGTCGCCGTCTTCCCCGCTGACTGGGGCCTGCCGACTAAGCGGGCCCATGAGACCCGACATGGGGCAGCAGGCCTTGTCCGCCCATGGTAGTCTTGCCGGCAGCGGATTATTGTAGCCGCGCTTCTGATGATGCTGGCTTGGTCGTGGGGTCATGGCAACAGTGCCGCCGCCTGACGGGCGATCACTGTCGCCATTCCCTGTCTTGTTTGGTTAATGGCGTGCGTGACTCGTGGGAGGGGTCAGCCGACTCCTGGGGGCCGACTCCCAATGGATCCGTCTTGTGGCGTTCTCGCCATCTTCTGCACCCCCGCCGACAGGCGGGTCCCGCCGTCTCTGGGTCATACAGACAGGCCGTCGTGGGTATAGGGATGCGCCTCTGGGGCTGATGTCGGTCGGCGTGCGGCGTGGCCCAGCGCCCGGACGGAGATCTCTGTCGATCTGGCGCCTTTGTGGCCATGCCTGCCCTTCGTGAGCAAGGCATGGATGGGCCGCCCGGCGGTCGCATCCCATCCCATCTGTAGTCGCGTAGGCGGGAGGTGGTTGAAGTCGCGGGCCGTCTCCCCCTAGTCGGCTTCTCTGGAAGCCGTCAGTTGGGAGTCGGCTCATCTCGAAGCCGTCTCTGGGACTCGGCCGTGAGGGGCAGTCAGCGGCTCTTCGTCTTGGGGTCTTGAGGGGCGCAGCCTGCCCCGATGCCTTGAAAGGTCCAGGGGCTCGGGTTTGCCTACCCGTGGCCCATTACTCCGAAAGTAGTCCCCGAAGCTGGTGAGGCGCCGAGGGCAACACGTCGAGGAGCCTCAACAGTTTCACCCTGCCGGCGGAAGGATCTGGGCCTTGCTCGCCGTCTTTCTCTAGGCCGACTAGCTGGAGTCGGACTCGCAGGAGGCCGTCTTGCTCCTCAAAAAGGTTTGAAAGTCGCAGCGGGAACCAGGCAGCGTGCCTGATAAACTTCCCGGTGGCGGCCCGTTGCAGGCCCGTCGCGTGACGCCCTGTGGCGGTCGATCTGCCCCTGCAGCGTGGCAGAGACAGGCTGTCGGTGAGGGCCCACCACTACAGCGCCTCGGCATGCGAGCGGATCCGTTGCGGCCCGTGCGGGCGGTTGGGGTTCCCCGCGTCGTTCTTGCGTGCGATAACCGTGGGTTAAATCGTGGGGGCGTGAAGTGCTGGCGCGATTAATCCACGCCCACCTCGCCGGCTTCTCGGCTGTGAGCCTATAAGTAGGCGGGAGGAGGGGGGCGGCGAAGCACGCGCACCCATCTCCCTGCTTCCCCTGCTTCCTCTCGCTTCTTCTTCTGGCTTCTTGCTGCCGCCGCGCCGAACCACGCCACGCCGCGGAGATGAGCTCTTCCTCCACCGCTGCGCCTCCCGCCGCGCGCTCCGGCGTGTGGGACGGCTCCGAGGTGGACGACGACCAAATCGAGTTCCTCCGCCAGACGCGCCGCATCCCGGCAAGAGCCTAGTGCGGACCAGCGCCCGCCGGTGGGTGAAATACGCGGCGCGGAGGAGCGGCGGGTCATATTCGCTCGCACCTCATGCGCGGTCTAGGGCTGCCAATGGCGGCTTCTTCCGCGCCTTCTTGGAGTTTCACGGGCTCCGGCCGCACCACCTCACTCCGAATCTGGTGGTGCTGCTGGCTGCCTTCGCCGCCTTGTCTGAGGCTTCCTCGGCGTTCTCCCCACCATCGAGCTGTGGGGATTCTTCGATCAAGCTCGGCACGCATGTCGCCCAGCGTCTTGCGGCTCATGAGCACCTTCATCACGATGCGGAGGCCGGTGGGCGACAACCCTTTCCCCGCCATTCCGCTGATCAAGTCGGTGAAGATGTGGCAACGATCCTACTTCTACGTGAAGAACATCGCTCCGGAAGGCGACTGGGTCAATCTGCCGCTTTACAAAACCGGCGTATTGGCGGGGCGTCTCCCCAGCTGGTCCCATCGGGCCAGGACGCTGACTCCTGCAGGCGCTGCCGCCGTCAGCGACTCCAGTCTTGGCGCGGTCGGAGGGCTGACGGGGAGCCGACCTGCTGGCGCCTTAAATGGTAGCGCCGAGTCCTTCTGCTCCAAGGCCGACCTCATCTGATCTGTCAGATGAGCGGCCACCGGGATCCCAGTCGGCTGTGCTCCAAGGACATGCCCCACGCGAAGGTGGCGGACACGGTGAACTTCCTGGCGAACTTCAACCTTACGGTGGATTGGCAGTTCGACAAGGAGCCATACTCGCGCGCCAACCCCCCACCTGTGGTAAGTCGTCTTTTTTCCTCTTACATTTTCTTTTCGGCGAATCGACTTCTTATCTTTTTGGTTTTTGGTGAGAACCCCTCATGCGGCCCTCGGCGGGCACCTCGGGGCCGGCCCGTGAGGTCGTCCCGACCGAGGCGAGGCGGCGTCGGCGGACCACGACTTGCGGGCGGCGATGGAAACGCCGAAGGAGGGAGGAGGAGGGCGACAACCAGGCCCTCGGCTACCTTCGCCGGCCGGCTGAAGATGGCGAGGGGAAATCGTCCCCGTCGCCAACCAAAGGTCGGCCAGCAGGCGAGTTCCTCCACGGATTGGGTGGTGGGCGGTGGCGTCGGGCCGGGCCGAGCTCGCTAGGCGGCCGGCCGAAGAAGTTTAAGGGGACGGCCGTCGCGACCTAGCGGGAAGAGGCGGTCGCAAGGGCTAACCGCTTCCGCAAGGAAGTGAAAAAGCCGCCGCTGGTCTCCGCGTAAGTGCTTCTACTTTGTATTGTTTTCTTCTGGTTCATCTTGTCCAAATCTTCACATGTCTTCTTCGCATCAGGGCTCCCCTTACTTTAGAGAGGGTCGCTGCCGCCTCCGTCATGGGGTCGGCAGAGACGTCCGCCAATACTCGGCGGATTGACCCCGACGCCGACCTCGGGAGGCAGGCTGAACAGCGAGGAGAAGCGCGGCGAGGAGGAAGGCCGCCCGCTGGAGAAAGCGGAGGCAGGCGGCGGCTTCCGCCCGGAAGCTGGAGGAGGCAAGCCGCCCGTCGCGGCTAAGCGGCGAGCCGAGGAGGCAGCAGCGCCTCAATCGGCGCTACTTGTCACCCGCTGAGCTCCAGCGCCCGCCGCCACGGAGTTCACGGGGCGAGCGGAGGGAGCGGCAGCGAGTTCCCGTCATGGAGAGGAAGGCAGCGAGACCTCCCTGTCGAACGCAGCCATGCCTCCCCCGCCGCCTCCGCCGCCCGTCCCGAGGCCTTGAGAGTAAACAGCAGCGGACCCGCCCGGTGCCGCCCGGCCCGAAAAGCAGCTGTGGCGAGCTGCTCCTTCAAATCGCCTACGCCCGGTAACGCCGCCCGTCTTGAGAAAGCGACTTGGTATACGCCCCGCAGAACCCGGCGCCCATAGCTTCGACCATTCGAGCCCGGCGACAAAGCGTCGCGCCCGTTAGGTGGAAGTGCGAGGAGGCGCAGTCCGCTGAACAGCGCTTACGGGCGTCGGCGAAGCTGCGAGCGGCGGCGCCATCGAAGCGCACCAAAGCGCTGGCGTCGCGAACCGCCCGTCTTGGTATGTTTCTTCTTTAAATTTTTTCCTTGTTCTTCTCTGTGAGAAGCGGCGCCCGATGCACCAGGTGTAATCCCGAGTTTCGGGCGGCTGCTGGCGGTGACTCGGAACTCTATCTGTTGATTTCCCAATTTTTACCTTTGTCTGAAATGCTTATCGCAGGAGTATCACAACCTCCGCGCCACTGCCTTCAATCGTAACGTTGAGGAGCTGGGCAAGCGAACCACCTACTTGTCGAGGAGCCGAGGTGAGTCTTCTTTCTTCTTCACGGGCGGTATTTGGCGCTTTCCAGGCTGTCAGTCCCGAGATTCGGGCCGATTCTTTGGCGGTCGGGCGGATCTTCTGGCGACCTTCTTAGTTGGCGACTTAACGTCCTTTTTCTTTTATTCTTGAGAGGCCAGCGCCACTCTCCGGCGGCATTTGGCGCGGCCGACACCGCCTTGCGTGCCAAGGGGAGGAGTGCAACAAGCTTCGCCATGAAGCAGCGACTTCTTGGCTATGCATTTGGCCGAACAAAGGAGCTGCTTAAGAAGGCAGGGGCCAGGCGGAGAAGAGAGAGGCTGCTCTCTTGGCGAGTTCGGCAGCGCTCCTCTGGACCGACAAGGAGGCCTGGTGACCTCCGGTTTCCATGAAATAGAGGACTTCGTCGACGGTGAGTTTCTTTATTTTCCTTATTTGAGCCGCTGACTATTGGTCAGGCTGACTCCTGGTTTTTTGACTTGCTTCTCTTTCGTCTTGGCAGACTTCTTCCCGACCATACTGTGAGCGGCCAATCAAGCCATTGAGGCTGATCGCAAAGCGCGGAGGCGAGTGGTCTTGAATCGCTGCCGCGCCCGGACCCTTGACAAGCGGCTTACGAGCATTGAGGCTCGTCTGCGGCGGCCCATCGGATCTTCGCCCGGCTTCAAGCGTGTCGGCGCTCGGCGATTGCTGCCCTATGGCGGAACATGCGATTCTGCGCCTCCAGTCGGACTACCGGTATTTGGAAATCATGGTTGGCCGTCTTGAGGCTGGAAGGGTTCAGCGGCCCGGGCTGGAAGCCTTGGGCCTTGGAATTCGTCAAGCGTGGTATCGAGGCTAGATCTGGACCGGTGGCAGCGTTCGGTCGAAGGCCAGTGGAGCTGCTGGCTGCGAAGACACCCTCGCCAGCGTCTTGGCGGCGATCGCCGACTACACGGACACCAGTCTTCGTCCACTGGCGGTGAGGGCGGCGGGGCGCCGCGGAGTGGTTGAGATGAACCCGGATTCTGACGAGGACTTCGGCGGAGGTGATCGGCTCAGCGCCCGAGGAGGAGGCGAGGCGGAGGCGGAGATGAGGCAGGCGCCCGGAAAGGCGAGCGGGCGACCAGCCTCGGCTCGACCGCGCCTCCTACCTTGAAATCGCGCCCGTCTGGGCCGGCTGCCGCCGGAGATGATCAAGCCGAGACTGCCCAGCCGGCCGCCCCGGCGCCTGACACCGTCGTCTCCTCCGGCCCTCCAAACCCGTCTGCCGCTTCCTAGGCTGCTGTCTTGCATTTATTTTATCTGCTTTGATAGTCTTTGAAAAAACTTGTTAATTCGCACAATTCCACCCGCGGGGTGTATTTTGAACTTCTTTCGAAGATTCGGCCAAGGGCCTATCTTTGTGTAAATATTATCCTAATTCTATCTCTCCTTGCTCATTGCTCTTATGGCTTTTCCTTTGCCGCCTTCCCTTAGTCGGCGCCTTGCCCATCGGACAACCGCTCTGCGGACTGCCCGTTTGGATCAAGTGCTTGGCTACTCTTGGGAAGAGCAAGTATAACCATTTTTAGAGTCTTTTAAACAAGTTGGATAGAAAGCGGCAAGCCGACTACTCAAGAGTCGGTTTTGCAAAAAAGGGGCTGGAAACCGACTTAGGCTATGTTTATGCTTTGGGTCCTTAGCCATTTTTCATGCGGGCGCCCATTCTTCCTTACTCCTGCCCACCAACAGCCGCTCTGCGAGCTGTGGCTTTTGACAGGAGACGGCTTAGGCACCGCGCATTACTTGTTCGACTGCAGGAAGCATTTCATAGTGCAAGGCGGCGAGTCCCCGGGCCGTCTAGTCGAACCCGGTGCCAAGCGGCATAACAAAAAGTAACATACTCGAAGGCATAATACTTATCATACAGATAACAAAAAAGGGCAGTCCCGAGCTGCGTCTCGAGAGGCTGAAATCTTAGTACTTTAACACAAAAGGTAGCGTGGTACATCTTGCATTTAAGCGAAAAATCTTGGAGAAGATTTGCATTCCATAACCGCTCCGTCTCTTTGCGGACTCGTCCCTCTTGCGTGCTTTCGAGGCTTACGGCGTCGATCGGGTAGTAAGAGTCGTTGCCCGGCACTTTCTTGATAATGAAGGGGCCTTCCCAAAGGCACGACAGCGGCTTATCTTGGCGGCTGTTCATTGGATCAGCAGAGCACAAAGGTCGCCCTCTTGAAAAGATCTCGGCTTGACCTTCCTATTGTAGTAGCGGCGATGCGAGCTCTGGCTGGTAGATCTTGGACCGGTGAGTGCCAACAGCGGCCCTCTTCCAATGATTAGCGCCGTCTTGGCGTGCTTCTTACGCTTCCTCCTCGGTGTACATGGTGACTCGCGGGAGTCGAACTCTATGTCCGTTGGGATGGCGGCTTGACACCGTGAAGCGAGGAAGAAAGGTGTGAAGCCGATTGACTTATTTGGAGTCGTCGCCAAACTCCGGAAGGCGGTGGCAACTCCTCAAGCCGGCCTGACCGGCCGAGCAGCTCTAGTGGTTCGACCAGTGAGGCTTGATGCGAACGAGGATGAGGTCGTTCGCTCGCTCCACTGGCCGTTTATTTGCGGATGGGCAATGGGCGCTAAGTCGATCGGATGCCTTGCGTCCATGCGAAGCGGGCGAGGCGCCTTTGGCAAAATTTGTGCCATTATCGGTGATGATCTTTGTGGTATGCAGCGTGCGAGTCGTGATGTCGGCGATGAAAGTCACTGCAGTTGGACCATTCAACTTCTTGATGGGCTTTACTTCTATCCACTTGGTGAACTTGTCCACCGCGACAAGTAAGTGAGTTAGGCCGCCTCGTCTTTGCTTTGAATGGTCCCACCATGTCCGGGCCCCAAACAGCAAAGGGCGAGGCGATGGGGATAGTCTTGAGTCTTGAGCGGCTGAAAGCGGCTTGGAGTGGAACATCTGGCACCCTTGCATTTTTGGACTAATTCATTGGCCTCTTCTAGGTCGATTGGCGGAAGAAACCATGTCGGAAGGCTTTGGCGGCAGAGTGCTCTTGAGGCCGCATGGTGGCCGCACTTTCATATGATGAATGTCTTCGAGAATCGCTTGGCCTTGCTACTGGCTCGACCATGTTGGTAGACACCGGTGTGACTGCGCTGACCAGCTCTTTGTTGACTATAGTGTGGTGGCCTTCGGCGTTGTACTTGCCGAGCCAAGATTTCATCGGTGGTAGCTCTCTGCTTACTAGGAACTTGAGGATGGGCTGGGCCCATGATGGTGCTGCTATTTCTTCAACTGCGCGATCTTGCTCCTTACGAGGCGGTGGGCTGGGAGGCGGCGGGCGAGTCATGACGCTTCTTTGGGTTGTTGAAGTCCCGGGCCGAGCTCTGGAGTCTTCATAGCAGTCGCCCGTAGTCCCGGGCGGGTTACAGAAGTCCCCGGGCCGGCCGACTCTGACATTCTTGGGGCCATCCGCAAGAATTATCGTGCCGTCTGCTGAGGCTTTGGAGTCGGATCCGACTTCTTCAGGGGGAGCCGGCACAAAAATGGAGTCTGATTCTGGTGAAGGCTTGACAGATGGCTTGAGGAGGCGTTGAAGGGCGACACCGGATGGTATTGCCTGGCGGGTGGAGCCGATTCGTGCCAGGGTATCTGCTTGGTCGTTGTCGTTTCTTGGCACGTGGAGAAACTCGCACCCCTCAAAATATCCACTCAATTGCTGTACCAGGAAACGGTAGCTCGCCATGTTTGCATCTTTGGCGTCCCAATCGCTAGACACAGGATCCGGCGAATGCCAAGTTCTTTGGCAAGCCAGAGCCCGTGAATGAGCGCCTCATATTCAGCGATGTTGTTGGAGGCGGCGAAATGGACCTGCAGCGCATACTTGAGCTTGTCGCCTTTGAGGAAGTGAGGACAACGCCCGGCTCCCAAGCGGTCGCATTTGGAGCCATCAAAATGCATCCGCCAATGGGTGGAGTCGGTATTTGGCGGCAGTCTTGAGTCTCGGCCCGGTCGGCGAAATCGGCCGGTGCTTGCGACTTGATGGCGGTCTTGAGGATGGTAATAGATGGTGTAGGGGGGCAGCTCTATGGCCCATTTGTCCACTCGGCCAGAAGCATCTCGGCTTTCGATGATCTCAGCTAGTGGGGCTGTGCAAACCACAGTGATTGGATGCTCTTGAAAATAAGGCTTCAACTTCTTGGCGGCAAAGTGCCGCCGTAGCACATCTTTACGGTAGTGGGGGTAGTTACGCTTGGAGGTCGACGGTGCCGGCTTAGGTAATACACTAGTCTCACGGACAGGTGGCGCCTTGCCTTCCTCCTTGCGCTCAACTACCATGGTATCTTTGACTACCTATTTGGTGGCGGCAATGTCTGAGAGCATGGGCTCCTTAGGAGTCGAGGGCCGCCCGGCCAGGGGGAGTAGTCGACATTTTCTTCAAGCGGAGAAAAGCTTCATCCGCCTTGTGGTTCCATTCGAAGAAGGTGGTCTTCTTCATGAGCTGGTATAAAGGAAGAGCTTTCTCGCCCGGCCGGTGATGAATCGGTGATGGGCGTAAATAGCCGGTGAACTTTTGCACATCTAGCAGTCGGCGGGGTACTTCCATCCTCTTGATGGCCTTGATCTTCATGGGGTTGCACTCTATGCCGCGTTCGGAGACCAGGAAACCAAGGAGCTGGCCGGCTGGTACTCTGAAGACGCACTTCTCAGGGTTGAGCCTGATCTGGAATCGGCCTTGAGTTCTCAAAAGGTCTCCTTGAGGTCTTCCAGCCGGTGTTCCTCGCTTTTCGTCTTCACCACCACATCATCCACGTGGGCGTGGGCGTTTACTGCCGAGTTGCTTGAGGAGGCACTTCTACATGCAAGCTGAAAGGTGGCACCGGCATTCCATAAGCGAGCGTCATGGTCGGTGGCGAAGGCTCCAAAGGGTGTGATGAAGGCGGTCTTGATCTATCGGCCGGGTTCGACTTGATCTGGTGATATCCTGAATATGCATCTAAGAAGCTCAACAGCTCGCATCCGGCTATGGAGTCTATCACACGATCAATTCTCGGCGAAGCTGAAGCGGGTCCTTAGGGCAAGCTTTGTTGAGGCTTGTGTAGTCAATACACATCCGCCACTACTTGTTCTTCTTGATGCAGGACCGGGTTTGCTAACCATTACGGAAAGAACACTTCCATGATGAAACCGGCTGCTAGGGCCGGGCTATTTCTTCTCCAACAACTCTTCTCTTCTCTTATGACAGTAGCGCCAAGGGCTGACGGGCTTCACATCGGATCGGACATGTAACTTGTGCTCGGCGAATTCCGTCGATACACACAGCATGTCTTTAGGGGACCATGCGAAAATGTCCCGATTCTCACGGAGGAAATCGACGAGCTCGCCTTCCTATTTATTGTCAACGTTTGCACCTATGACAGCGTACCTCTCCGGGTGCTCCGGGTCCAAGGGTATCTTCTTTGTTTCTTTGGCCGGTTTGAACGAGCCCTCAGCTTCCGACTCCTTGGGGTTGGGCGATATCTCCGGCTGCTTGCCGGCCATCGCCACAACCCGATCTTGAAGCCGCTTCTCAGCCGCAATCACCAGGGACTCGGCTAACCGACTGCTTTCAGCCGCGCAAGCGGACGACTTTCTGTAGTCGCCGGCTACGGTCAGAATCCCCTTGGGACTTGACATCTTCATCTTGAGTTAGGCGTAGTGGGGGACCGCCATAAATTTGGCCAAAGCGGGTCGGCCAAGCAGAGCGTGGTACGGACTTTCGAGGTCCACCACTTCGAACCAAACTGGCTCTCGGCGGAAATGATCTTTGTCCCCAAAGAGGACATCTATCATGATCATGCCGATCGATGAGCAGGAAAGGCCAGGTACAATGCCGTGGAACACGGTCCGGCTGCTCTGAAGCTATCTTTGCTTGATTCCTAACTTCTCCATCGTGTCCTTGTACAGGATGTTGATCTTCTTGCCTCCGTCTATCGGCACTCTCGAGAAGCGGCGCCCGCCTATCCATGACAAGGGTGGCTCCCAAGACCAGGCGTAGGAGCGGTTTGGCATCACCTCTGGGTGATCGGCTCTGCTCAAGCTGGTAGGTTTCTCGGACCCGATTGCATGAATTCTGGGTATTTGATGCTCTGCATTCACTTCTTCTTCTTCTGACCTTTCTTCGTCGGTCATCGGCCACACCGGTGAACACCACATAAGCTCCATGCTCTTACAGGTACTCGTCTTGCTGCGCTTGGCCCGGCTTTGACGGCCGGCTAACTTTGAGGCGGCGGTGGGCGGCCCGGCCGGCAGGCGGAGGCCGTCTCCTTGGTGATCTGGTGAGCGGTGACACTTCCGGGTGGTGTGGTTTGGCGGCTTGGCGCCGCTATGGAACTTGCACGGGGCCATCTAGAGTGCCTTTCGTAAGAAGGCGGCAACCATTTGGACTTGCCGCCTTTACAGCCGCTTGGCCGGAGGCTGCCCTTACAGGCTGGTCTTGTTGTCATAACCTGCGGCTCTTGAAGCCGGTGTTGGGCCTTGCGCTTGTTGTCGTTCTGTTGTTGTCGCTGACTGGTGCCTCCACCGGAGTTACAGGAGCCTGAGGGACACTTTGCGGTCGCCGACTTCAATCTCCGCCTTCATGGAGGAGTCGGTATGGCGTGCTTATGCGCTATGATCGGTAGCTCATCGAGGGTCTCGGCTAAATCGCAAAGGAGCTTGTGCTTGAGGAGGTGCCTTCCTTGCACGGCGGTGAAGTACTCGATAGCTTGCACCTCGTGCACGCCCTCAGGAGTTTGAAGCTTCGGCCCAGTAGCGTGAGGTAGTCATGAGTCGACTCGTTGGGGCCTTACGCACAAGGAAAGCTGGCGAGGCTTGGGAGGTTGCTTCTACGTGCTTGTGAAGTTGTGGGACGAAGGCTTGTGAAGTCGACCCAGCTATTGATCTTTGCGGGGCTTGAGGCTGTTCAACCATGTCCGGGTGCCTGGAGCATGAGGGAACATACTTTCTGACAGCAGCGCTTGTTGCCGTTCGCTATGTTGACGGCCGTGGAGTAGTCGACCAGCCAGATCTTCCGGCTTCACGGGCGGTGTACTTAGGTGTATCTCGGGGGCGTGAACCCTCTGGGAAAGGGTTAGTCTCGAATCACGAGGCCCGAAGCAGGGAGGACCTTCGTCTTCTTCTTCCGGTGCGAGGATCGGTGGAGTCGGTCGATCCGGTGGCGGGCGTTTTCTCCGACTCCCTCTCGGCGGCCAAAGCGGTCGCCCGAGTCGGATCTTTCGGCGGGTGGCGGGGAGACTCGCCTTTCTCTGCGAGGAGGAGGAGGCAGATAGTCATCCCGCCGCTCCACTGCTCTTGGCCGGCCGTCTTGGTCGCGCTCGATGGAGATGTGAGTCCGACTGTGGCTGACAGCCGGATCCTTGTTTTTTCTTCCACGGACACCGCCAGTCGGTGTCCGAAACGTCGCGCATTGATCTCGGCGGGGAGGTAAGTCATCGTTTTGTCGTCGCGGCGCCTACATGCGGCGGCGGCTTCGTCTGTCTGCGGCGGCAGCGTCGAGGAAACTGCTTTGGACTCGCTCCGTCATCAGGCGGCGCTCCTCGCCCTCGAAGTTGTCCAGCTCGTCCGCCGCCGCCTGGGCGGCGCGGATGTTCTCCGCGGGCGTGGCGTACAAAGGGCGATTGGCCCCGAACAGGTTGGCGATGGCTACGCCGCGCTGCTGGACCGCGCCTAGGCGGCTAGGCCCAGTCGGGGCCAGCGAGCCGCCCACAACGCGATCCATCTCACGCTGGTAGGCTTCTGACAAGCGTCTCATGCTTGCCAGCTTTCTCGCGCCTTCGACGAGCTGAAGGCGGCGTGCCTCCAGCATCTCGGCGTCAGCGTCTTCCGGAATATGCGTGGTCAGGTCTCTCGCGAGCCAGCGTCGAGGTCGTGAGCTCCTCCGCGGAATGCTCGCTATGACCGATGGCGAGCACCTCTGTGGCGGTGCTTCCGCCCGCTCCCCACGTGAGAGGCGGCTGCGTCGTGAACCACCACGTTGGTGGGGAACAGCGTCGGCGGCAGCGGTGTCGGAGTCGACCGGCATCGGGTCGGTGGAGCCTCACGGACTCCAAGTCCGTGGCAGGCTCGCCCGGCGGCGTGGAGTTGCTCGAGGAGGCCAGCGAGGAGGCTCTCGGGGCCGCCCGTGCACTGCGTCGGATGCGAGCTCGTCGGAGAGGCGAACCTCGCCCGACAAGTTCGGCGAGCAGCTCGCCCGCGAGCGATCTCAGCGCCGTGCAGCGTGTCGACGTAGACTCCGTCTGGCGTGCCGGGCTGGCTGCGCTCGCCAGGGAGGAAAAGGGTTCCCGTCCAAAGCAGGTCTCCGGACGATGGTGCACCTTGCCCCACGGTGGGCGCCAAATGTCGGGGGTTGGGTGTGACATATGCCAAAGGATGGCTTATCATGGTGGGGGTGAGTAGAACGTCGCGGGTGCCTGGAAATGGGATGAGGCGAAGACATGCACGCCGGCGGATCTTACCCAGCTTCAGGGCTCTCCGTGGAGATAATACCCCTACTGCTCCTTTGCGGGGTCTCCGCATGATCACTATGGCAAAGTGGGTACAAGGTTGCTCCTTGAGCTGTTCGAGTTCAGGAAGGAGAAGGGCTCGGCTAGCTCTTCTCTTCTCTCTGTGTGTGTCTAAAACTATTAGGGTCCAACCTCTTGCATGGGTGCCCGGGGGTTATATAGGCCTACCCCTCGAGAGTACAATGGTAATCTGGCTGAAACACGGGTCCCAGCCGTCTGTCTCTCTGATGGCCGTCTTCCCCGTTCTTTGGGGCCCGTGACTAGTGGGCCCGCCAATCGCCCAACATGGGGCCAGCGAGCCTTGTCCCGCCCGTGATCTTCTTGCAGCGGATTCTGTGCTTGCGCTTGATGGCCAGCTTGGTCATGGGGTCATGTAGCAGTGCGCCGCTGACAGGCGATCCTTTGTCGCCATTCCCTGTCTTGTCTGGTTAATGGCATGCGGGACTCGTGGGAGGGGTCGGCCGACTCCTTGGGGCCGACTCCCAATGGATTCGTCTTGTGGCGCTCTCGCCGTCTTCTGCACCCCCGCCGATAGGCGGGTCCCGCCGTCTCTGGGTCGTACAGACAGGCCGTCGTGGAGTCTGAGGATACGCCTCACGGGGCTGATGTCGGGGCGGCGTGGCATGATCTTGCGGCCGGGACGGAGATCTCCGTCGATCTGGCGCTGCCTTGGCCATGCACGCCGCCGTGAGCCGGCGAGGGATGGGCCGCCCGGCGATCGCATCCCATCCGTCCGTAATCGGCGTAGGCGGGAGGTGGTTGAAGTCGCGGGCCGTCTCCCCCTAGTCGGCTTCTCTGGAAGCCGTCAGTTGGGAGTCGGCTCATCTCGAAGCCGTCTCTGGGACTCGACCGTGAGGGGCAGTCGGCGGCTCTTCGTCTTGGAGTCTTGAGGGGCGCAGCCTGCCCTGATGCCTTGAAAGGTCCAGGGGCTCGGGTTTGCCTACCCGTGGCCCATTACCCCGACAGGCATAGTCGTGACTATGCCGATGAGATTTATGATCTCTCTAATGCACTTGGGGAAGAGCGAGGTCATCGTTTGGCTCTTGAGGAGTCACACAATGATGACCATGCTAAATTGAAGAAAGATCTTGATCATGGCCTTGTTGTATCTCGTGTGCTAAACTCCGAGAAGGCCAAGCTTGGGGTTGATCTTGCTAGACTCAAAGAGGAGTTTGATTTACTTGACAAGGCTCACAAGGTCTTGAAGGGTGCTCATGCTAAACTCCAATTAAAGCTAACCAAGGAGAAGCCACTTTTCCTCATATGGTTTTAATTGATAATGCAAATGCTACTAACCCTTGTTGTGAGCATGTGCATCTTGTTGAGGAGAATGCAAAGTTGAAGGAGCAACTTGAGAAAGGCCTTGTGTCGTGCATACAATGTGAGAAGAACCTCAACGACCTTTTGAGCAATCAAAAGTAAGTTGTGGCCAAGGAAGGGATTGGGTTCGCACCCAAGTCCAGGAACAGGAAGAAGAATGACAAGGCCAAACGACCTCCTCCTCTCAAGCAAACTTTTGTGAGAGAGGGAGAGGGTGCTCCTAAGGAGAAGAAGAACAATGTGAAGGGTGGTGGTGTCAAGAAGGGCAATGCCACCCCTTCCAACAAAGCAGCGACTTTACCCTTCCTATGTGTTATGTCGTGCTAGTGATGGGCATGTTTATGCTAAATTTGTTGGTTCTCCATATGAGTACATTGAATGGTCTATTAGGGTTCCTAAGACCCTTGTCACTAACATCAAAGGACCCATTACAAAATGGGTACCTAAAACCAAGCATTGATCTCTTGTAGGTGTTTGCTTCCGGTGGGTGATCATGGTTGCTCGATAGTGGAGCCACTAATCATATGACCGGAAGCTAGGACTTGGTGGTGGAAGTGCACAAAATTCCATCTATGCCCACCAATGTTGAGTGGGGTGATGCCTCGTCCTCTAAGGTATTGGGACTTGGCAAGGTTGTCATTTCTCATGATCTCACGATCGAAAAGGTCATGCTTGTTGAGTCCCTTGCATACAATTTACTTTCCGTTCGTCAACTTGAAATCATGGGCTTTGCCACTTTCTTTGATATTGATACCGTGGCCCTCTTGTGGAGCAAGACTCTTAAAGTAGCCTTTGTTGGGCATGTTGAGAACAGTCTCTATGTGATTAACTTTTCAGAGCGACCCACTAAGATCGTGACATGCCTACTGGCTTAAGTTGACGTGGGATGGCTTTGGCATCGCCGTTTAGCCCATGTCAATATGAGATCTTTGCAAAGTCTTCTCAAGGGGGACCATGTCCGTGGACTAACAAATGTTATTTTTGCCAAAGATCGTGCTTGCAGTGCTTTCATTGAAGGAAAGTTACATGAGAAGGTTCACCCTCCCACGACTATCATTTACTCAAAGAGGCCTTTGGAGCTCCTTCACTTGGATATTTTTGGGCCTCCATCCTTTGATAGTCTTGAGGGTAGAAAATATTGCTTGGTGACTATGGATGATTATTCAAGATACACTTGGGTGTACTTCAAGAGGAAGAGTGAGACCCAACAAACCGTCATTGACTTTGCAAATGAAGCTCAACGCCAACACAATGCAAAGATCTTGACAATAAGAAGTGATAACGGCACCGAGTTCAAGAACTACACCTTGGATGAGTTTCTTAGTGATGAGGGGATCAAGCATCAATATTCCGCATCTTACACCCCTCAACAAAATGGTGTAGCGGAGAGGAAGAACCGGATGTTGACGGATGCGGCAAGGACCATGATGGCAGAGTTCAAGTCTCCATACAAATTTTGGGCCAAAGCCATCAACATCGCGTGTCATGCATCCAATCGGCTCTATCTCTGCAAAGGCTTGAATAAGACTCCATATGAGTTACTGACCGGTAACAAGCCCAACCTCAAGTACTTTTGGGTGTTCGGGTGTAAGTGTCTCATTCTCGGGAAATGTGTTCGTTTGTCTAATTTGAGGTTAGAGCTCAAGAGGGCATATTTGTTGGTTATGCCACAAACTCTCATGCTTACTGTGTCCTCAATAATCCACGGGACTTATTGAGGAGACGTGTAACATAGAGTTTGATGACAATAACGGCTCCCAAGTGGAGCAAAGTGGCACTTGTGGTGTAGGTGATGAAATTCCTCCCCAAGCCATAATAAGAATGGGTATTGGTTTTATCCTACCCATTGAGGAACCCCTTGTGGCTGAAGGAGAAGGACAATGTTCCACTCAAGTGGAACCATCACCAACCCAAGGCCCACACGCTTCCGAAGAGCAAAGTGAAGGCCCTCAACCTCATGAACAATATCAAGGGCAAGATCAACCTCAAGATGGTGGTGAACCACCAAGTGATGCCCAAGGTTAATTTCTCTCCTCCGAGCATGTTCAAGGTCAAGAACAAGCTCAAGACAATGCTCAAGATGATCAAGTGTCCGCTCCTCAACTCACTCCTGAGGAGGAATTGGAGCGCCCTGCCGCCAAGATTGCTTCCAAGCTCTCTACCAAGGGTCATCTCATGACGAATGTGCTTGGAAGCTTATCTCTGGAAGGGGTAAGCACTGCGTGAACAATTAGCAAACTATTGTGAACATCGCGCGTTTGTCTCTTGTGTTGAACCCCAAAAGGTCTATGAGGCGCTCAAGGATCCGGATTGGCTTAATGCCATGCATGAAGAACTCAACAACTTAGAGCACAACAAGGTGCGGCGATTGGTGCCAAGGCCAACGGGGAATCATAATGTCATTGGAACCAAGTGGATCTTCAAGAACAAGCAAGATGCTCATGGGATTATTGTTCGCAACAAGGCTCGGTTGGTAGCACACGGCTACTCCCAAGTCGAGGGTATCGACTATGATGAAACCTTTGCTCCTGTTGCTTGCCTAAAATCAATTCGTTTGTTGATTTCTTATGCTTCTCATCATAACTTTATGTTGCAACAAATGGATGTGAAGAGTGCTTTTCTTAATGGTCCTATTAATGAGTTGGTATATGTCAAACAACCCCCTGGGTTCGAGGATCCCTATTTCCCCGATCATGTGTATCAACTCGATAAGGCATTCTATGGCCTTAAACAAGCCCCATGTGCGTGGTATGACCACCTTACCGAGTTGTTGCAAGATCGTGGGTTTGAGATTGGGAAAATTGACCCCACTCTTTTTACTAAGAAGGTCAAAGGGGAGTTGTTTGTGTGCCAACTATATGTTGATGATATTATCTTTGGTTCCCCTAATAAAGCTTTCAATGAGGAATTTGCCACTCTCATGACCTCAAATTTCAAGATGTCCATGATGGGAGAGTTGAAGTTCTTTCTCGGGTTCGAAGTCAAGCAAAGAAGAGAAGGAACCTTCATCAACCAAGCCAAATACACTCAAGACATGCTCAAGAGATTCAAGCTAAGTGATGTCAAGCCGGCTTCCACTCCAATGCCCGTCAAATGCCAACTTGACATAGATCCCAATGGTAAAGCGGTGGATCAAAAGGTATATCGCTCCATGATTGGCTCCCTACTTTACCTTTGTGCATCTAGACCAGATATCATGTTGAGTGTGGGAATTTGTGCACGGTTTCAAGACGCACCTAAGGAAAACCACTTTGTGGCGGTCAAGCGAAACTTTCGATATTTGGCTCATACCCCAAACTCGAATCAATGATATTTAGCTCATGCCTTAACTCGCAAAATCAATGATATTTGGCTCATACCCCACCATACTCAACTTGATATCTTGTTTAGGTGTAGGAATGGACATAGGGGGAGTGTTGTTCTCTCAATGAACTCTCCCTCCCCCCATTATGCATAAATTGATCAACTCTTTCACATTAGCCATTTTTATGGTACTTGTGCTTCAAAGACGAGGTTTGGTCATGGGCCCAAGGATAATTCTTCGTGGTGCCATACCAATTAACTCAAACATAGGTGGCTCCGGCCACCGCCCGCTCTACGGAGAGGTTGTGTCTCGTGTTTGGTCCTTGTTGTCTTTTGTATTTCCTTCTTCGAGCCGAGCTTGTGTTTGAGTTGCCTCGTGTGTTAGCTCTTTGGTGTGTCCGTTCGCTTGAAGGTTGCATTGCAAAGGCCGTTTTTCTCTCTTGTTTGCGAACTTGCATTTTCTTGGGTCTACGGTACTACAGTGGCATGCCACGGTACTACCGCAGGAGCTGTGCACTGTACTACTGCAACCAGCACGGCAGTAATTTTGTACTATCGCTGGAGGAGCGGTACTACCACCCTGCGTGCAGTACTACCGTGATGACCCGCGGTACTACCGCGCGGACGTGAGCGCGTGGGGGTTAAGAGCGGGCAGGGGGAGTTCCAAATCCCTCATACCCATTCAACTCCTTTTCACCACGTCATCTCTCTCTCTCTCTCTCTCTCTCTCTCTCTCCTGCCCAAGAACGGCGCCGGAGGACCTCGCCGGATCTCCGTCTCCGGCCGCTCTCCTTGCATTCCCTCTGGTGGGATCGTTCCCCACCCCGCCCTCTTGCCATGGAACAAGGTTTCTCCCCAAATCCCTCTCTTTTTGTCCCTCTATTTGCCTCGTTGTTTTGCCTCTAGGTTTTGGGGAGATGCATGTTGTTCTTGAGATTTTAGGCCAAATCTTTGCAAGAGTAAGTTGTAGGAGAGTAGTAATGCAGTAGAGATGCTATTTGGTATGTTGCTACTCGGTAGTTTTGATCAACCGTAGTACCGCTCCATTGCAGCGGATGTACCCAGATCTGTTTCATCTCGGATCTGACCCCGAGCGGTACTACCGCACCTCCCTTACGGTACTACCGCTCTAGCCGCATTCGCCTCGTACGGTACTACCGCTCCAACGGAGCGGTACTACCGCGCGCGGCGCGGAAGTAAAATTTTACTTCCGCTCTAGGTGCGGTACTACCGTGCCATCCCAGCGCGGTACTACCGCGGCTAGAGCAGCAGTAAAAATTTTAGTTCCGCGTCATGGTGCAGTACTACCGTTGACTTCAAACCTTCCTCGTGGCCACTACCCAATGTTATTTCTACTTGTTTCATTTGTTGTTGTTGTGGTCTTTGCATTGATCCTTCTCGTTTCTCTTGCGTGTTCTTGTGTTGTGTGTCATAGGTGGTGGCTCTGATTCCAATGTCCGGCGTTCCAATCCCGCCCGCGACACGGGCTTGAAGCGCCTACGCAACCAAGATGAGGCCCCAGAGGTCTCAAATGCTCCCCAACGCAGAACCAAGACCACTGTTACCAATACCAGAGAGCCTTCAATGGGCATGGATGAGATACCACTAGCTGAGTTTGTCACTTGAAGGAAGATCAACCCCTATGTGAATCCCCGTGCAAACTTCAGAGGGAATAACTTGTTCTGGACCAAGCAGTAGAATCTTATCTTTCTGGATGTGATCAAGGCCAAGCAGAACATCTACGTGGATGTGCACTGGATTGATATAGTTCATATGAAATTTGGATAAACACCGGGGCTATTTTGGTGAGGCTCTGGACCTGGTGGAGCAGTTTGGCATTGAGCACGTGCTCACTTTCCACCTGGACTTTGACGCTGAGATTGTGGCCCAGTTCTTTGCTTTGGTCCACTTCCATACTGATGAGGAACGAACCATGACATGGATGACCAATGGACAATAGATGACTACTAAGTGGAAGGAGTTCATGGATATGCTACAGGTTCGTGATGAGGGACTCAACGAGCCCGTTGGTGTTCGCCCTCATGCCAACCCCGAGTCAGCCAACAAGAACAAGCTTCAGCCCTACTATGTTGAGAAGACGCTTCCCAGTGGCAAGAAGGCATGGGTGCTGAACTCATTCCTTGACATCATGCATCGGATCTTCCGCAACTCCCTCTTTCCGCGCATTGGTGGCAAGGATAAGGTGCATGCCTATCTCATGGATATGATGCTCATTTGTGAGGAGGCGCGTCGTGCTCAGACGGAACCACTTGATGTCTCACATATCATGTGGTGTGAGCTACAGTTTGAAGTGTTCAACCATAAGGTACCCATCTATGGACCTTACCTGTTTCACTTGATCTTGAGGACTTGGGAGAAGCTCTATCCCCAAGATGAGTTTGTTGCCCCCGGCTGGATTCGTCATGAGCCCATCAAGCTCCGCATCAAGAGCCAGTGGGCTAACACCACTACCCGCACTGAGGCTGCAGCTGCTCAGATGGATGTGGATGAGGATGAGTTTGAGGAGGAGGAAGCGGATGAGGACAGCTCTGCCGGCTACTCGCCTTCATCTTCTGAGCCTTCTTGGGCTAAGAAGCTGAAGAACAAGATGAAGGCTCTATTCTGCATGCAGGCCAAGGGTCAGTACAGGTATCATGTTGCTCAGAAGGAGATTCGCCGTCGCGAAAAGAGGATCTTGAGGACGTTTTGCGAGGATATATCAAGCGGGTCCGAGAAGCACATCACCCCAGAGGCAGAATGGATGGCAAAGCAGGGCTATCAGTGGACTGAATCTGAGGAGGAGCCCATCCCCGCTGCCGAGTCCGATGAGGAGCGTGACGAGTGATCACTTCAGCTTGAGCTACCACCTGTGTCGTAGGTGTCCTCTCTGCCTTTTTGGTGTCTCGATGCCAAAGGGAGAGAGAGAGTGTAGGATTTGCAAGTCGTGTGTCGTGTTGTTTCGCCTTGTCGCTTTTCTTTCTTTCTGTTGAACCTCGTTTGCTTTGGTTTGGCTTGTGCTCGTGAGTCGTAGAGTTGTATCCCTTTCATATGGTGTAAGACATATGCACTCTAGCGTATCTTATTGTCTTTCATGCTTAGTAGCCCGTGAGCTTATGCTATCTTGTGCCAGTTACTTTATGCTCATAGTTATTATCTTGCCTCCTAGCTTAGTATTAGTCTTTTTATTGCAAGTTATGCCTCGTCTATGAAATATAGGGGGAGTGTTGATCCTAGTATGTGTGCCGTGCAGTCCAAAGCACTTATCTAGAGAGCACACATCTAGGGGGAGCCCGTCTATATTTTATAGATGTTGGGTTTGCCTATGTTTCGTTGCATATCCCTAAGTGCAAATCCCGTATTGTCATCAATCCACCAAAAAGGGGGAGATTGTAAGGGCATATTTATCCCTTAGTAGTTTTGGTGATTGATGACAATGCTTTTGCAGACTAATCGTGTGCATTGAGCATTTCAGATATGTCATGTCTAAGCACAAGACGATTTGGTGCCCCTCGAAGCTTATGAAGACGGTGTTTCTCTACGTTTCTTTTCGGTGGATTTGAGTCGTAGGAAAGCCATACTATTAAGACGGGGTACGTGTTGGAAAGGTTTGGGTGGAATCATCATGTACACGACTGTTCCTTTCTGCACCACCTTTCCTTTGGCTCTTTGGAGTTTCCTCTGTTTCTCCGTGTCTCTGCAAAATGAAGGACTCTTAGTGTTGCTGAATTAGGGCATGCGGTAGTACTGCTCTTCGGAGCGGTAGTACCATAGGCCCTGTGATAGTACCGTCCTTGGTAGCGGTAGTATTGCAGGTGCTCACGCAGTAGTACCGCTCCTTGGCGCGGTAATGTCGTGGCCTCAAGCCGAACAGCAACCTGGCCGGAAGTAGGGCGGATGTAATTTTTACATCCAGCGCCCTCTGTAGTAATCTTGCTCGAGCTTCTTGATAATACCGTGTCGGATTTTTGCATCGATCAGAACTCAGCGGAAGTAGCCATGGATGTATTTTTATATGTCCGTGCCTTCCCAGTCTAGGCCCAGCCCTGCCTTGCGGTAATACCCGGCGCCAGCAGTTCTACATTCATTGCTTCAACGCAACAGGGCTGGTTCAGCTCCTGCCGCGCCAGTGGTAGTACCGTGGGCGCTTGCGGTAGTACTGCTCGTCTGGTGCGGTAGTACCGCTCGTCGCAGGCTGAGTTAGTGGATAACGGTTGGATTTGTTCTATCACTATATAAGGGGAGTTTTCTTCTCCGAGTTGACAACCTCTTCCACCCCTAAGCTCCATTGTTGCTCTAAGCTCCATTTCCGCCGATCTCTCTCCCTAGCCAATCAAACTTGTTGATTTTCTAGGGATTGGTTGAAAGGCCCGATCTACACTTCCACCAAGAGAAATTTGATTCCCCACTAATCCCTTGCGGATCCTGTTACTCTTGGGTGTTTGAGCACCCTAGGCGGTTGAGGTCACCATGAGCCATATTCCATTGTGGTGAAGCTTCGTGGTGTCGTTGGGAGCCTCCAATTAAGTTGTGGAGATTACCCAACCTTGTTTGTAAAGGTCCGGTCACCGCCTTCAAGGGCACCAATAGTGGAATCACGGCATCTCGCATTGTGTGAGGGCGTGAGGAGAATACGGTGGCCCTAATGGCTTCTTGGGGAGCATTGTGCCTCACACCGCTCCAACGGAGACGTACTTCCCTTCAAAAGGAATGAACTTCGATAACACATCCTCGTCTTCACCGGCTCCACTCTTGGTTATCTCGTACCTCTACTTGTGCAAGCTTATATTGTGTTGCGTCTCTTGCTTGCTTCTGTACTTGTTGTTGTTGCATCATATAGGTTGCTCACCTAGTTGCATATCTAGACACCTACTTTGATGCAAAGTTAAAATTGGTAAAGAAAAGCAAAAAATTGTTAGTTGCCTATTCACCCCCCCCCCTAGTCAACTATATCGATCCTTTCAATTGGTATCAGAGCCTCGTCTCTTTACTAAGGACTTTGTCGTCCGAAGAGTATGGTTGACAGCGTAGACGGTGAGGAGGAGCACCCCGGTGTTATTCCGTCCTCATCTACGTCCGATGGGGGAACCTCGGTCTCACGTGAGGAGTTCAATGTGGCTTTGGACACATTGAAAACCTCCATGACGGCCGAGGTCAAAGGCATGCTTAATAACTTTCATGATGGTCTCAAATTATCCACCGCACCGTTGGAAGTGGTCGATCCCACTAACAAGGTGGCGGATGCTAACTCCAACAAGGGGGAAGCTACTAGTGAGGAAGTTCCTTTGTATAGTGGTAGAAATGGTAGTGGCATATTTGCACATGTGGAACCTCCCATTACTTATGGAGGACCTATTCCTCCACTCACTTAAATCATCTTTGGCTCTCCTCCTAAGATTGTGAAAAATGAGGATTTTGACACTTGGGTATATCCCTTTAAACGTTATTTAAATTATGTTAATACTAACCTTTGGAGAATCGTTGAGCAAGGTTTTTATCCGCATGACCCAAGCAACTTCACCCCTAGAGAAGTCGCGGATCATCAATTCAACGAGAATGCTCTCTTCATCATCCAAGATGCAATTCCATCCGAAGATCTTGCACATCTCCGACCTTTCACCATGGCCAAGGAAGCATGGCACCATGTTGTCTCCCTTTACAAGGGAAGCACAAGCATTCAATGCTCCAACTATGAAGTGGTGCAAGATGAAGCCGATGAGTTTGCAATGAATGAAGATGAAGAACCCGTGAGCTTTACCGGAGGTTAACCACTCTCGCGGTCTCATTCCAAGATCATGGGAGCAAGGATACGGATGACAATTGGATCAAGCGCAAGTTCCTCAAGGCCATGATGCCTTACCACAAGGCCATGTCCTCCGTCATCCGTCAAAGGTCGGACTTCCACACCTTGTCCTCAAGTGAAGTGTTGGATGAGTTTGTGGCAATGAGGATCTTGGACAAGACCACCGACAATGCGGTGTTGCGTTCTCAAAGAGCTAAAAAGCCCAACCTTGCTTTGAAGGCCAAGGTTAGTGTGGAAGAAGAGGATGAAGAGGAAGAAGAGGAGAGCAATCCCGAATATACAAAATATGCTTATCATGAGCATATGGCTCTCGCTTCAAGGCAATTTTGGAGCAAGAAGAACACGAGGCCCAACTTCAACAAGAACAACTCAAGTGGCGCGAAGAGCAAGCAACGAGTGAGCACTTTCTATAATTGTGGAAATGTGAGCCACTTTGTTCTGGAGTGCCCATATGAGAAGAGGGAAGACAATGGTGGAAAGCTCATCCAAAAAGACAAGGCCAAGTCCTTCCCCAACAAGAGCAACTTCACCAAGAAGACTCCTCCCAAGGGGTTGGTGGCACAAGAAGAGTACAATGAGGATGATGATGATGATGAAGACGGTGAGTCGGTTGCCATGGCCTCCGTTGCCATTGCGACAACTCCACAAGTGTCTCTCTTCGACTCACCCAATGAGAACATCACCGCCAAGTGCCTCGTGGCTAAAGCCACCAACAAGGTAACCCCCAACATCAAAACTACCATCATTACTAATCCTTGTTTGATGGATTGCATTGATGAAAGTGAGGGGTATAATGTGGAGGAAAATGAATTTGAGTCTTTTATGAGTAAGCTCAAGGGTAAATCCAAGAAGCACTTCGTTGCTCTCTTGGAACAACTTGGTGAAGCCAATGACATGATCGAGGCTCACGAAGATACCATCTCTAAGATGGAGGGGCATAGTCGTGACTATGCCGATGAGATTTCTGATCTCTCTAATGCACTTGAGGAAGAGCGCGTCATCATTTGGCTCTTGAGGAGCCACACAATGATGACCATTCTAAATTGAAGAAAGATCTTGATCATGGCCTTGTTGTATCTCGTGTGCTAAATTCCGAGAAGGCCAAGCTTGGGGTTGATCTTGCTAGACTCAAATAGGAGTTTGATTTATTTGACAAGGCTCACAAGGTCTTGAAGGGTGCTCATGCTAGCCTCAAAGAGTCTCATGATCAACTCCAAGTAAAGCTAACCAAGGAGAAAGCCACTTTCACTCATATGGTTTTAATTGATAATGCAAATGCTACTAACCCTTGTTGTGAGCATGTGCATCTTGTTGAGGAGAATACAAAGTTGAAGGAGCAACTTGAGAAAGGCCTTGTGTCGTGCATACAAGGTGAGAAGAACCTCAACAACCTTTTGAGCAATCAAAAAGAAGTTGTGGCCAAGGAAGGGATTGGGTTCGCACCCAAGTCCAAGAACAGGAAGAAGAATGACAAGGCCAAATGACCTCCTCCTCTCAAGCAATCTTTTGTGAAAGAGGGAGAGGGTGATCCTAAGGAGAAGAAGAACAATGTGAAGGGTGGTGGTGTCAAGAAGGGCAATGCCACCCCTTCCAACAAAGCCGGCGACTTTAACCCTTCCTATGTGTTATGCCGTGCTAGTGATGGGCATGTTTTGTTGGGGAACGTTGCATAAAATAAAAAATTTCCTACGTTCACCAAGATCCATCTATGAGTTCATCTAGCAACGAGTGAGAGAGATGCATCTACATACCCTTTGTAGATCGCGTGCGGAAGCGTTCAAGAGAACGGGGTTGAGGGAGTCGTTCTCGTCGTGATCCAAATCACCGGAGATCCTAGCGCCGAATGGACGGCACCTCCGCGTTCAACACACGTACGGTCAGCGTGACGTCTCCTCCGTCTTGATCCAGCAAGGGGGGACGAGAGGTTGATGAAGATCCAGCAGCACGACGGCGTGGTGGTGGATGCAGCAGTACTCCGGCAGGGCTTCGCCAAGCAAATGGGGAGGAGGAAGCGGTGTAGCAGGGGGAGGGAGGCGCCAAGTGCAAGGGTGCGGCTGCCCTCCCTCCCCCCCCTCTATATATAGGGTCCCCAGGGGGGGCGGCGGCCCTAGGAGATGGGATCTCCTAGGGGGGCGGCGGCCAAAGGGGGTGGAGTGCCCCCCAAGGCAAGTGGGCGCCTCCCTAGGGTTCCCAACCCTAGGCGCAGAGGGGGCCTGGGGCGCACCAGCCCACCAGGGGCTGGTTCCCCTCCCACTTCAGCCCATGGGGCCCTCCGGGATAGGTGGCCCCACCCGGTGGACCCCCGGGACCCTTCCAGTGGTCCCGATACAATCTGGTGACCTGAAACTTTCCCGATGGCGAAACAGCACTTCCTATATATAATTCTTTACCTCCGGACCATTCCGGAACTCCTCGTGACGTCCGGGATCTCATCCGGGACTCGAACAACTTTCGGTTTGCTGCATACTCATATTCATACAACCCTAAGCGTCACCAACCTTAAGTGTGTAGACCCTACGGGTTCGGGAGACATCTGAGACATGACCGAGACGGCTCTCCGGTCAATAACCAACAGCGGGATCTGGATACCCATGTTGGCTCCCACATACTCCTCGATGATCTCATCGGATGAACCACGATGTCGAGGATTCAAGCAACCCCGTATACTATTCCCTTTGTCAGACGGTATGTTACTTGTCCGAGATTCGATCGTCGGTATCCCAATACCTCGTTCAATCTCGTTACCGGCAAGTCACTTTACTCGTACCGTAATGCATGATCCCGTGACCAGACACTTGGTCACTTTGAGCTCATTATGATGATGCACTACCGAGTGGGCCCAGTGATACCTCTACATGTAATACGGAGTGACAAATCCAGTCTCGATCCGTGTCAACCCATGAACACTTTCGGAGATAGCTGTAGTGCACCTTTATAGTCACCCAGTTACGTTGTGACGTTTGGTACACCCACAGCACTCCTACGGTATCCGGGAGTTACACGATCTCATGGTCTAAGGAAAAGATACTTGACATTGGAAAAGCTCTAGAAAAACGAACTACGCGATCTTGTGCTATGCTTAGGATTGGGTCTTGTCCATCACATCATTCTCCTAATGATGTGATCCCGTTATCACATCCAATGTCCATAGTCAGGAAACCATGACTATCTATTGATCAACGAGCTAGTCAACTAGAGGCTCACTAGGGACATGTTGTGGTCTATATATTCACACGTGTATTACGATTTCCGGATAATACAATTATAGCATGAATAAAAGACAATTATCACGAACAAGGAAATATAATAATAATCCTTTTATTATTGCCTCTAGGGCATATTTCCAACAGTCTCCCACTTGCACTAGAGTCAATAATCTAGTTACATTGTGATGAATCGAACACCCATAGAGTTTTGGTGTTGATCATGTTTTGCTTTCATGGAAGAGGTTTAGTCAACGGATCTGCGACATTCAGATCCATATGCACTTTGCAAATTTCTATGTCTCCATCTTGAACATTTTCACGAATGGAGTTGAAGCGGCAACTTGATGTGCTGGTCTTCTTGTGAAACCTGGGCTCCTTGGCAAGTGCAATAGCTCCAGTGTTGTCACAGAAGAGTTTGATCGGCCCCGACGCATTGGGTATGACTCCTAGGTCGGTGATGAACTCCTTCACCCAAATTGCTTCATGCGCTACCTCCTAGGCTGCCATGTACTCCGCTTCACACCTAGGTCCCGCCATACGACGCTTCTGCTTTGCACGCACTACCATCGCTCCACCATTCAACATATACACGTATCCGGTTTGTGACTTAGAGTCATCCATATACGTGTCGAAGCTAAGCGTCGATGTAACCCTTCTGACGAGCTCTTCGTCACCTCCATAAACGAAACATGTCCTTAGTCCTTTTCGGGTGCTTCAGGATATTCTTGACCGCTGTCCGGTGTTCCTTGCGGGATTACTTTGGTACCTTCCTACCAAATTTACGGCAAGGTTTACATCGGTGCAGTACACATGGCATACATAATAGAACCTATGGCTGATGCATAGGGATGACACTCATCTCTTCTATATCTTACGCCATGGTGGGACATTGAGCCGAGCTCAATTTCACACCTTATGTCTGAGCAAGAACCCTTTCCTGGACTGATCCATTTTGAACTTCTTCAATATCTTTTCAAGGTATGTGCTTTGTGAAAGACCTATGAGGCGTCTCGATCTATCTCTATAGATCTTGATGCCTAATATATAAGCAGCTTCTCCAAGGTCCTTCATTGAAAAACTCTTATTCAAGTAGGCCTTTATGCTATCCAAAAGTTCTATATCATTTCCCATCAAAAGTATGTCATCTACATATAATATGAGAAATGCTCTGAGCTCCCACTCACTTTCTTGTAAACGCAGGCTTCTCCATAAGTCTCAAGATAAACCCAAATGCTTTGATCATCTCATCAAAGCGAATGTTCCAACTCCGAGATGCTTGCACCAGCCCATAAATGGATCGTTGGAGCTTGCATACCTTGTTAGAATTCTTAGGGTCGACAAAACCTTCCGGCTGTATCATATACGCTTCTTCCTTAAGATAGCCGTTAAGGAATGCTTTGTTTTGGCGCCCATTTGCCATATCTCATAATCATAGTATGCGGCAATTACTAACATGATTTGACGGACTTGACTTCGCTTCTACGGGAGAGAAAGTCTCATCGTAGTCAACCCCTTGAACTTGCCGATAACCTTTAGCGACAAGTCGAGCTTTATAGATGGTAACATTACCATCCGCGTCCGTCTTCTTCTTAAAGATCCATTTGTTTTCTATCGCTCGCCGATCATCGGGCAAGTCTGTCAAAGTCCATACATACATGGATCCTATCTCGGATTGCATGGCTTCAAGCCATTTGTTGGAATCTGGGCCCGCCATTGCTTCTTCATAGTTTGAAGGTTCACCGTTGTCTAACAACATGATTTCCGTGACAGGGTTGCCATACCACTCTAGTGTGGAACGTGTCCTTGTGGACCCACGAAGTTCAAGAGCAACTTGATCCGAAGTACCTTGATCATCATCATTAATTTCCTCTCCGATGGGTGTAGGCACCACAGAACATTTTCCCGAGCTGCGCTACTTTCCGGTTCAAGAGGTAGTACTTCATCGAAGTTCTACTTTCCTCCCACTTACTCCTTTCGAGAGAAACTCTTTTTCCGTAAAGGATCCGTTCTTGGCAACAAAGATCTTGCCTTCGGATCTAAGGTAGAAGGTATACCCAATGGTTTCACTTAGGGTATCCTATGAAGACGCATTTTTCCGACTTGGGTTCGAGCTTTTCAGGTTGAAGTTTCTTGACATAAGCATCGCATCCCCAAACTTCTAGAAACGACAGCTTAGGTTTCTTCCCAAACCATAATTCATACGGTGTTGTCTCAACGGATTTAGACGGTGCCCTATTTAATGTGAATGTAGCTGTCTCTAGAGCGTATCCCCAAAATGATAACGGCAAATCTGTAAGAGACATCATAAATCGCACCATATCCAATAGAGTGCGATTACGACGTTCGGACACACCGTTACGCTGAGGTGTTCTAGGCGGCGTGAGTTGTGAAACGATTCCACATTTCCTTAAGTGTGTACCAAATTCATGACTTAAATATTCTCCTCCATGATCTGATCGTAAGAACTTTATTTTTCGGTCACGTTGATTCTCTACCTCATTCTGAAATTCCTTGAACTTTTCAAAGGTCTCGGACTTGTGTTTCATCAAGTAGACATACCCATATCTACTCAAGTCATCGGTGAGAGTGAGAACATAACGATATCCTCCATGAGCCTCAACGCTCATTGGACCGCACACATCGGTATGTATGATTTCCAATAAGTTGGTTGCTCGCTCCATTGTTCCGGAGAACGGAGTCTTGGTCATTTTTCCCATAAGGCATGGTTCGCATGTGTCAAATGATTCATAATCAAGAGACTCTAAAAGTCCATCGGCATGGAGCTTCTTCATGCGTTTGACACCAATGTGACCAAGGCGGCGATGCCACAAGTATGTGGGACTATCGTTATCAACTTTACATCTTTTGGTATTCACACTATGAATATGTGTAATATTACGTTCGAGATTCATTAAGAATAAACCATTGACCATCGAGCATGACCATAAAACATATCTCTCATATAAATAGAACAACCATTATTCTCGGATTTAAATGAGTAGCCATCTCGCATTAAACGAGATCACGATACAATGTTCATGCTCAAACTTGGCACTAAATAACAATTATTGAGGTTTAAAACTAATCCCGTAGGTAAATGTAGAGGTAGCGTGCCGACGGCGATCACATCGACCTTGGAACCATTCCTGACACGCATCGTCACCTCGTCTTCGCCAGTCTCCGCTTATTCCGTAGCTCCCATGAGTTACATATATGAGCAACGACACCGTATCAAATACCGGGAGTTACTACAATCTTGGTAAGGTACACATCAATTACATGTATATCAAATATACCTTTAGTGTTGCCGGCCTTCTTGTTCGCTAAGTATTTGGGGCAGTTCCGCTTCAAAGGACCCTTCCCTTTGCAATAAAAGCACTCGATCTCGTGCTTGGGTCCATTCTTTGACTTCTTCCCAAAGAATCGGCTTACCGGGCGCGGCAACATCCTTGCCGTCCTTCTTGAAGTTCTTCTTACCCTTGCCCTTCTTGAATTTAGTGGTTTTATTGACCATCAACACTTGATGCTCTTTCTTGATTTCTACCTCTGCTGACTTTAGCATTGAAAATACTTCAGGAATAGTTTTCACCATCCCCTGCATATTGTAGTTCATCACAAAGCTCTTGTAGCTCGGTGGGAAGCGATCAAGGATTCTGTCAATGACCGCCTCGTCCGGAGGTTAATGTCCATTGGGACAGGCGGTTGTGCAACCCGGACATTTTGAGTATGTGCTCACCGATGTAACTATTTTTCTCCATCTTACAACTATAGAACTTGTCGGAGACTTCATATCTCTCGACCGGGCATGAGCTTGGAAAACCATTTTCAGCTCCTCGAACATCTCATATGCTCCGTGTTGCTCAAAACGCTTTTGGAGCCCGGTTCTAAGCTGTAAAGCATGCCGCATCGAACGAGGGAGTAATCATCGTACGAGACTGCCAAGCGTTCATAATGTCTTGGTTCTCACTGGGATGGGTGCTTCACCTAGCGGTGCTTCTAGGACATATTGTTTCTTGGCTGCTATGAGGATGATCCTCGGGTTAGGACCCGATCCGAATAATTACCGCCATCGTCTTTCAGCTTGGTTTTCTCTAGGAACGCGTTGAAGTTCATGGTGACATGAGCGTTGGCCATTTGATCTACAAGACATTTTGCAAAGATTTTAGACTAATGTTCATGATAATTAAGTTCATCTAATCAAATTATATAATGAACTCCCACTCAGATGTGACATCCCTCTAGTCATCTAAGTGTTACATGATCCAAGTCGACTAGGCCGTGTCCGATCATCACGTGAGACGGACTAGTCATCGTCGGTGAACATCTCCATGTTGATCGTATCTTCCATACGACTCATGTTCGACCTTTCGGTCTCTTGTGTTCCGAGGCCATGTCTGTACATGCTAGGCTCGTCAAGTTAACCTAAGTGTTTTGCATGTGTAAAACTGTCTTACACCCGTTGTATGTGAACGTAAGAATCTATCACACCCAATCATCACGTGGTGCTTCAAACGCATTTAACTTTAGCAACGGCGCAGTTAGGGAGAACACTTTCTTGAAATTATTATAAGGGATCATCTTATTTACTACCGTCATTCTAAGTAAACAAGATGCATAAACATAATAAACATCACATGCAATTATATAGTAGTGACATGATATGGCCAATATCATATAGCTCCTTTGATCTTCATCTTCGGGCTCCATGATCATCTTGTCACCGGCATGACACCATGATCTCCATCATCATGATCTCCATCATCGTGTCTCCATGAAGTTGCTCGCCAACTATTACTTCTACTACTATGGCTAACACGTTTAGCAATAAAGTAAAGTAATTTACATGGCGTTTCTCAATGACACGCAGGTCATACAAAAAATAAAGACACCTCCTATGGCTCCTGCTGGTTGTCATACTCATCGACATGCAAGTCGTGATTCCTATTACAAGAACATGATCTCATACATCACATATATATCATTCATCATTCATCACAACTTTGGCCATATCACATCACAAAACACTTGCTGCAAAAACAAGTTAGGCGTCCTCTAATTGTTGTTGCAAGTTTTTACGTGGCTGCAATAGGGTTCTAGCAAGAACGTTTTTCTTACCTACGTGAAAGCCACAACGTGATTTGTCAACTTCTATTTACCCTTCATAAGGACCCTTTTCGTCAATCCGCTCCAACTAAAGTGGGAGAGACAGACACCCGCTAGCCACCTTATGCAACTAGTGCATGTCACCGGTGGAACCTGTCTCACGTAAGCGTCACGTGTAAGGTCGGTCCGCCGCTTCATCCCACAATACCGCTGAAGCAAAATAAGACTAGTAGCGGCAAGAAAGTTGACAACATCTACGCCCACAACAAATTGTGTTCTACTCGTGCAATAGAGAACTACGCATAAACCTGGCTCATGATGCCACTGTTGAGGAACGTTGCATAAAATAAAAAAATTCCTACGTTCACCAAGATCCATCTATGAGTTCATCTAGCAACGAGTGAGAGAGATGCATCTACATACCCTTTGTAGATCGCATGCGGAAGCATTCAAGAGAACAGGGTTGAGGGAGTCGTTCTCGTCGTGATCCAAATCACCGGAGATCCTAGCGCCGAACGGACGGCACCTCCGCGTTCAACACACGTACGGTCAGCGTGACGTCTCCTCCGTCTTGATCCAGCAAGGGGGGACGAGAGGTTGATGAAGATCCAGCAGCACGACGGCGTGGTGGTGGATGCAGCAGTACTCCGGCAGGGCTTCACCAAGCAACTGGGGAGGAGGAAGAGGTGTAGCAGGGGGAGGGAGGCGCCAAGTGCAAGGGTGCGGCTGCCCTCCCTCCCCTCCTCTATATATAGGGTCCCAGGGGCGCCAGCCCTAGGAGATGGGATCTCCTAGGGGCGGCGGCCAAGGGGTGGAGTGCCCCCAAGGCAGAGTGGGCGCCTCCCTAGGGTTCCCAACCCTAGGCACAGAGGGGGCCCAGGCGCACCAGCCCACCAGGCTGGTTCCTCCCACTTCAGCCCATGGGGCCCTCCGGGATAGGTGGCCCCACCCGATGGACCCCCGGGACCCTTCCGGTGGTCCCGGTACAATACCGGTGACCCCGAAACTTTCCCGATGGCCGAAACAGCACTTCCTATATATAATTCTTTACCTCCGGACCATTCCGGAACTCCTCGTGACGTCCGAGATCTCATCCGAGACTCGAACAACTTTCGGTTTGCTGCATACTCATATTCATACAACCCTAGCGTCACCGAACCTTAAGTGTGTAGACCCTACGGGTTCGGGAGACATGCAGACATGACCGAGATGGCTCTCCGGTCAATAACCAACAACGGGATCTGGATACCCATGTTGGCTCCCACATACTCCTCGATGATCTCATCGGATGAACCCACGATGTCGAGGATTCAAGCAACCCCGTATACTATTCCCTTTGTCGACGGTATGTTACTTGCAGAGATTCGATCGTCGGTATCCCAATACCTCGTTCAATCTCAAGTTACCGGCAAGTCACTTTACTCGCATCAGTAATGCATGATCCCGTGACCGGACACTTGGTCACTTTGAGCTCATTATGATGATGCACTATCGAGTGGGCCCAGTGATACCTCTCCGTAATACGGAGTGACAAATCCAGTCTCGATCCGTGTCAACCCAATGAGACACTTTCGGAGATACCTTAGTGCACCTTTATAGTCACCCGATTCACGTTGTGACGTTTGGTACACCCAAAGCACTCCTACGATATCCGGGAGTTACACGATCTCATGGTCTAAGGAAAAGATACTTGACATTGGAAAAGCTCTAGCAAAACGAACTAGACGATCTTGTGCTATGCTTAGGATTGGGTCTTGTCCATCACATCATTCTCCTAATGATGTGATCCCGTTATCAATGACATCCAATGTCCATAGCCAGGAAACCATGACTATCTATTGATCAACGAGCTAGTCAACTAGAGGCTCACTAGGGACATGTTGTGGTCTATATATTCACACGTGTATTACGATTTCCGGATAATACAATTATAGCATGAATAAAAGACAATTATCACGTACAAGGAAATATAATAATAATCCTTTTATTATTGCCTCTAGGGCATATTTCCAACATGTTTATGCTAAATTTGTTGGCTCTCCTTATGAGTACATTGAATGGTCTATTTGGGTTCCTAAGACCCTTGTCACTAACATCAAAGGACCCATTACAAAATGGGTACCTAAAACCAAGCATTGATCTCTTGTGGGTGTTTGCTTCCTGTGGGGGGTCATGGTTGCTCGATAGTGGAGCCACTAATCATATGACCGGAAGCTAGGACTTGGTGGTGGACGTGCACAAAATTCCATCTACGCCCACCAATGTCGAGTGGGTTGATGCCTCGTCCTCTAAGGTATTGGTACTTGGCAAGGTTGTCATTTCTCATGATCTCACGATCGAGAAGGTCATGCTTGTTGAGTCCCTTGCATACAATTTACTTTCCGTTCGTCAACTTGCAATCATGGGCTTTGCAAATTCTTTGATATTGATACCGTGGCCCTCTTGTGGAGCAAGACTCTTAAAGTAGCCTTTGTTGGGCATGTTGAGAATGGTCTCTATGTGATTAACTTTTCGGAGCGACCCACTAAGACCGTGACATGCCTAATGGCTAAAGTTGACGTGGGATGGCTTTGGCATCGCCGTTTAGCCCATGTCAATATGAGATCTTTGCAAAGTCTTCTCAAGGGGGACCATGTCCGTGGACTAACAAATGTTAGTTTTGCCAAAGATCGTGCTTGCAGTGCTTGCATTGAAGGAAAGTTACATGAGAAGGTTCACCCTCCCACGACTATCATTTACTCAAAGAGGCCTTTAGAGCTCCTTCACTTGGATCTCTTTGGGCCTCCATCCTTTGATAGTCTTGGGGGTAGAAAATATTGCTTGGTGATTGTGGATGATTATTCAAGAGACACTTGGGTATACTTCTTCAAGAGGAAGAGTGAGACCCAACAAACCGTCATTGACTTTGCAAATGAAGCTCAACGCCAACACAATGCAAAGATCTTGACAATAAGAAGTGACAATGGCACCGAGTTCAAGAACTACACCTTGGATGAGTTTCTTAGTGATGAGGGGATCAAGCATCAATATTCCGCACCTTACACCCCTCAACAAAATGGTTTAGCGGAGAGGAAGAACCGGATGTTGATGGATGCGGCAAGGACCATGATGGCGGAGTTCAAGTCTCCATACAACTTTTGGGCCAAAGCCATCAACACCGCGTGTCATGCATCCAATCGGCTCTATCTCCGCAAAGGCTTGAATAAGACTCCATATGAGATACCGAACGGTAACAAGCCCAACCTCAAGTACTTTTGGGTGTTCGGGTGTAAGTGTTTCATTCTCAAGAAATGTGTTCATTTTTCTAAATTTGAGGCTAGAGCTCAAGAGGGCATATTTGTTGGTTATGCTACAAACTTCTTATACCTTTAATGTCCTTAGGACACGACATCTTTTTAATAGCATCAACTTTAGCTTTATCAACTTCAATACCTCTTTCAGAAATCTTATGTCCCAAGACAATACATTCATTAACCATAAAGTGGCACTTCTCCCAATTCAAGACAAGATTATTTTCTTCACATCTCTGCAAAATTCGATCAAGGTTGCTTAAGCAATCATCAAAATAAGTTCCATACATGGAGAAATCATCCATGAAAACCTCAACAATCTTTTCACAAAAGTCAGAGAATATAGTAGTCATACATCTTTGAAAGGTAGCAGGTGCATTGCATAAACCAAAAGGCATATGTCTATAAGCAAAGGTACCGAAAGGGCAAGTAAAAGTGGTCTTTTCTTGATCCTCTTTTGACACGGGTATTTGAGAGAAACCAGAATAACCGTCTAGAAAGCAAAAATGTGTATGTTTGGATAATCTTTCTAGCATTTGATCAATAAAAGATAAAGGGTAATGATCCTTTTTAGTAGCTTTATTTAATTTGTGGAAGTCAATTACCATTCTATAACCCGTGACAATTCTTTGTGGGATCAATTCATCTTTAGCATTAGGAACAACAGTAATACCTCCCTTCTTAGGGACACAATGGACAAGACTTACCCACCGACTATCAGCAACGGGATAAATTATACCTGCCTCCAGAAGCTTTAGTATTTCTTTTCTTACCACCTCTTTCATCTTAGGATTTAACCGTCGTTGATGATCAACAACCGGTTTAGCGTCTTTCTCCAAGGGCACCAATAGTGGAATCACGGCATCTTGCATTGTGTGAGGGCGTGAGGAGAATATGGTGGCCCTAGTGGCTTCTTGGGGAGCATTGTGCCTCCACACCGCTCCAACGGAGACGCATTTCCTTCAAAATGAAGGAACTTCGATAACACATCCTCGCCTTCACCGGCTCCACTCTTGGTTATCTCGTACCTCTACTTGTGCAAGCTTATATTGTGTTGCATCTCTTGATTGCTTGTGTACTTGTTGTTGTTGCATCATATAGGTTGCTCACCTAGTTGCATATCTAGACAACCTACTTTGATGCAAATTTTAAATTGGTAAAGAAAAGCTAAAATTGTTAGTTGCCTATTCACCCCCTCTAGTCAACTATGTCGATCCTTTCACTTGCGGCGGCGGAACTCCCGATCTAGGTTTTGTTCTGGAAGTTGGGAATATATAAGAGGTATTGGCGTTGAGAACGAGTCAGGGGGACCCACAAGGTCGGGGGGCGCCCCCCCCCCCCACCCATGTGGTGGCCTCGGGAATCTTCTCTGGTATCTTTTCGTTCCAGTATTTTCTATATTTTTCTAAAAATAATCTCCGCCAATTTTCAGATCAATTGGACTCCGTTTGATATTCCTTTTCTGCGAAACTCAAAAACAAGGAAAAAAACAGAAACTGGCACTCGGCTCTAGGTTAATAGGTTAGTCTCAAAAATCATATAAAATAGCATATAAATGCATATAAAACATCCAAGATAGATCATATAATAGCATGGAACAATCAATAATTATAGATACGTTGGAGACGTATCAGTGCGACGCTTACCGCAATCTTCACATGAGGTTGGGAATTCTAAATGGTTTTTAGGATGGAAATGTGTTACAAAAGGGCCTTTATAGCCTTGCCAAAAAGTTCAACACTCGGGGGATACATCCTTGCAGGCATAATAAAAAGTTCAACACTCATGGGCAGGAATTGTGCTACATTAGCAAACAATTGGTGGTTCCATGATTCCATCCATGCATGGAGTGCTCATGAAATTATTTGATTTGCAACTATTTCAAACCAGTGATACGAAGCATCAATATAGTGATTGATTCCCAAAATACCCAATTAAGTGGCTTTCCAGGATGACAGTGGAGGGGTCTCGGAGTCCTTCCGGGTGTCGAGGAACGTGTTGCGGTACCGATCACCTTGGACCGCATCCATGGCAGCGTAGGACTCGAGCTCAGCCATCTCCTCAGTCGAGAGCTCCACAAACAGTGCTCTCGGGTTCTGGTTGAAATTCTCAACTTTTGTCGTGCCAGGTATGGGGCACACATCGCCTCCCTGGTGGTGAACCCAAGCCAACGCGAGCTGGGACGACGTGCAACCCTTCCTTGCAGCCATCTCGCTCACACGCTCAAATATCGCCGCGTTCTTCTCCATGTTCTCGGGTTGAAATCTTGGGAGATTCTGAAAATGCAACAGGGATGCATTTGTTAGGAAAAAGGAGAAAGGAAAAAAGTAAGCTAGCTAACCGCATGAAGGATCATGGGTAGTTCATTACCTTGCGGAAATCGTCCTCTGGTAATGTGTCCACTAGTTTAGGTCCAGTGGATAGAAAACCTCTGCCTAATGGACTGTACGCCACAATTCCAATGCCAAGTTCTCTGAAACAGAAAACAATTTGTCAGTTCTTTCTAGGACTACATAAGGAGGGTGTTTTATGGTACGACAAATTTATACTCTCTCCGTGCGAAAATACTTGTCATCAAAATGGATAAAAGATGTGTATCTAGATGTATTTTAGTTTTAGATACATCTTTTTTTTATCCATTTTGATGACAAGTATTTTCAGACGAAGGGAGTACTAGGATTGCGACAATTATTTTGGATTGGAGGGGTATTACATATGTAGCTGATTTTGAAAAGAAATTGCGAAAAAAGCATGTTTGCAGTCATTGCAAATACCTGCAAGTTGAAATTATATCTTCTTCGACATCTCTTGACCACAGAGACCACTCCAGCTGAACGGCGGTGATCAGATGTGTAGAAGTGTATGCTCTAGCCAATACAATCAAAAGACCGATCTGATGGAAGAGACTAGCCAGCACATTATACGTCAACACTTCCCCTCACGCGTGGCTCCCTCAGGCCTAAACGTGGATCGAAAGTGGGCTGCAATTTAATTGCGCCAGCCGGGTCTTGAACTCAAGACCTCTTGGCTCTAATATCATGTAGAAGTGCATGTTCTAGCCAATGCAACCAAAAAATCGATCTGATGAAAAAGACTAGACAGCACATTATACGTCAACAGGATGAAATGCGTGTGCCCTTCATTGTCGCTGCCGAGGCCTCCGACAACCCGACGTATTTCACCTTTCCTTCTTGGACTAGCTTCTTGACCTCACCCATCTACATGCATACGGGAGTCAATACCTACAAGCCCTCAATCTGTATAAATGAAACGAAGTTGAACATGTAGTGCTACGTAGTACGTAGTACCGACCGTGATCTCCACGGGGACATTCTCGTCGATGCGGTGCTGGTAGTAGAGGTCGATGCAGTCGACGCCGAGCCGAGCGAGGCTGCCCTCGCACGCCGCCCGCACGTACGCCGGGTCACCGTGGACCTCCCAGGTGGCCGTGATGCCAAATTTCGTGGCCAATTGGACCTTCTCCCTCACTCCTCCCTGCAGCGCCTGCTTTATTGCACGGAGAACTCTGGCCAGTCAAACATCCGCGCGAATGGCAACTAGCGAGGAGCCAAGGAACACGTCGGGTGGCTGTACTAAGGAGGTAGCCTACCTTGCCGAGCAAGAGCTCGTTGGTGTGGGGGCCATAGATGTCGGAGGTGTCGAGGAAGGTGACGCCGGCGGCGACGGCGTGGCGGAGGAGCGCGATCATGTCCTGCTCGGGCTTGCGCTCGCCGTAGACAGCGGACATGCCCATGCAGCCGAGGCCCTGCGCCGAGACGACCAGCCCCTGCGAGCCGAGCTTCATGCGCGGCACAACCACCGGAGCAGCAGCCATGTCGTTGGTGCCTGCGCTGCGTGTGTGATGAACTGATGATTGGTGGATGAGTGAGTAGGTCGGGAGCTTTGAGTGCAATGCTGAGGTGCAATTTATAGTGCGGTCGAGGGCGTCATGGAGTAGGTCACCAGGCTGCGGGTTTGAATGAACTGCCAAACCAGAGCAGAGCGTCACCGCGTACGTAAGGCGCCCAAAATGAATTTACCCACTGATGCGTGACCATTTTTTTGTGTCAAACAATTCAGTACAGACAAATATTTTTAGGTAAAGTAGTCCAAGGGTTGCGGCATTTTGTGATAGCACTCATTCGGATAACATCCGGTCAAGTCAAGATACCACCTCATCTAAAAAAAGGCAACATACCACCTATTATTTGTTTTTTTTTTGCAATCTAAAAAGAGTTTTATTCCATTATAATAGGTTTCAGTCGATAGGGCCGAGCCGTTGGATTGTTCGATTTCAATCCAACGGTTGGCTCATCTTGTTTCTTCTCCAGTATTTCTCTCCTAACACAGCCACATAGTGTCACCTGAGGTCCTAGTGAACCCTCGCAGGGGCACCATGGTCAACCGTTGTGTCCCTATCTCGAGCTCGGTTGTCGTCAATCCTAGCGGCAGTCAAAATAAAAAATTTCTCCCACCCAAACCAATGAAGCCTCATCCGCGCCTGCACAAGCGACATCGTCGCAGATTGGCCTTGCCAGTGATGCCGCCGCATAACGCCTGGTTAGTGTGCTGAATGCTTTGTCTGCAATATTGCTCGCAACTTCAGTGATAGCATTTCTAAGCTTGATCATATTATATAGGAAAGAGCTCGAGTATCGGCATAAAAACACCAAATGATATTATTGCATTTATCAGGAGCCTGAAATATTATTCTAGACGAGAGAAAAATGTGAACAAAAATATAAGAGATGGAAAAAGGAAATTGATCGATGCAGAAATTATCATCTCTTGTCCGAGGAATAGCAAATCCAGTGAAAAAAACTAAGCCGCGATCAGGGGAGGAGTTGGAGCTCATGCTACCCCGATGCACCACTTAACTATGGCATAATATTGTCAAATAACAATACATTAAATAAAGGTGTATTACCTAACATAATAGAAATTGATTTATAAAAAAACAAAATGCAACAATCAAACTACTTAATATAATGCTACAAGAAAAGGACATAATTACTTGAAAGAATGTCTTGCATTCCCAAATCCCAAAACGCATCATCGTGCATTAAGGTTCAATAACCTACAAGATAAAAAATAGAATTTAATTTTAAAATAGAACATAGTAAATGCCCAAATCAAAGTACTTAAATTTGCTAAAATTTTAAAATTTACCTTTAGTATATTCTCTTCCCTCGAGCCATGAAATAGTCACCCACTTGATCATTGGTGACTTTTTTTTCATTTCTTCTTTCTCCACATAACAAATAACATCATCACTCAAGCTATCATCATTGAGGCGATTGCGCAAGAAGTTTTGACCTATTTCACTACTAAAAGTACCTCTCAACTATAGCTGTAGCAAAATAGGCAACCCAATCACTAGTTTCAACAACCGATAAAACAAAGGATACATAAAATGCCTCCTTGTATGCACCATTTTTTAAAGCTCGGTGATTGTTGCTATGCTGGAAAAGCTATCATCTATGTGCACATCAGCAATAGAGTCATTGATCCTCCTTATCAAGATCCCTCAAATCCCCAAAATCAAAATCTTGACGGTATAGTTTAGCCAGAATCATAAGATTTCCCAAATTGAAACCATGAAATGAGTCTCATGGACTCAAAGACGCTAACCAAAAAGGCATTAGGGGATGTCTCACTGAACCTACTATCAAGCTCCTGAACTAGCCAATCAAAAACATCATTGAAGCAAATCAACTTGATAGTGATATTTGTTGGTAATTCCGGTTACCTGCCTTCTCTTTTTTGGACTAACATATGCTTCTTCCACGTCCAACTCTGCAGTACCATGTTTCTCACAAAACGCATGCTCTTCACTTAGCATAGATACCCATCCATCTCCTCTAAGTTCATTCAAAACAATTCTTGTTGACTTGACGCATTTCATGGCATGTACTATGCTTTGATCCTTATGTTGCAATGCTAATGACAATGTGTTGGTAGTAGTGAGGATTGCCAACATGAGATGCAAATAGAAGCCAAAGTCAAAAGATTGAAAATACACCAGAAGACCATTGGCTTGGTCTCTATTTGTTCAGTCGATGTCTTCTTCTTCTTCTTCAACAATTTCAAGAACTTTAATAACTGGCCCAAACATGACAACCAAACTCTTAAGTGTTTCAGCATGAGAACCTCAAGGAATGTCCACGGGTCTTTTGTAGGCATTGCTCTTGATTCAAACATGTTCCCATTGTAAGTTGCGTGCACCCTAAAGCCTTGCTCATTTTCTTCAAGATTTGCATCTCTAATCATGTCCCTTTGTTTGGAAGAGCCAACCTCAACATTTAACATGGTAGAAATCATAATGAATAAATTATGAACCCCTTTGTGCTTTCTTACAACAGCCACAACAACTAACTGAACTTGGTGAGCAAAGCAATGAGCATAATAAGTTGTGATACTTTCTCTCATGATTAATGATTTGAAACCATTGAACTCACCTTGCATGTTGCTAGCACCATCATACCCTTGTCCTCTAACTTGATTGTAACTCAACTTATATTTTTGCAAAAAGAGAATCGTTTGAACTCTTGAGGTACGAAGAAGTTGTTTATTTCACGCGAACAAGACCAACGAAGCTTTCTTTAGAATCTCCAGAACTATCAACATACGTCAAGGCCAGGACCATTTGTTCTTTGCAATGGACGTCTCTGGACTCATCAACAAGTAGGCAAAACACATTATTGTGAACTTCTTTGAGATAGATTGGACATCACATGCGCAAAACCTTCAGTGATATCTTTGTGGACTTGAGAAGCAACAATAAGAGCATTCTTTGTAGTATCTTTTCCCATAGCCTTGCTAACAACTGGATCATGCTCAAGAAGGCACGAACTTCCAAGAAATTCCCTTTATTATGCGAGTTCCTTGACTCATCATGGCCCCGAAAACACAAGCCTTGCTTCGACAATAGTCTAGCTTTGTCAATTGCAGCATTTAGTCAAGTAAAATATGCAACCTTCGAAGCTTCACTTTCATACTGGATATCAACAACAATGTGTTGATCTCTTTTAGTAAAGCAATACATCTTTTCATTACTTGATCATGGACACTACCTAGCTCACCAACATATTCTTTTAGCCTTGGTGGAATGCTCCAAGTATTCGAACCATTCAGAACAAATGCCTCATACCCAGCTTCTTTCTTGTGGCTACGGTCCTTGAATAAGAAACAACAAAAGCACTTTGCCTTTTTCTTCTATTTGTCGATTCAAGTCAGCTCCCATAATTATCAAACCATTCAGGACAAAACCTTCTCCTCTTAGTCCCAAAGGTTGAATATGGAAAAAAATGATATCTCTTGGATGATAAGGTTCATTAACCAAGTACCCTCTTCTTATCAGATCTTTCAAAAATGTATGATAATGTTTACAATTTCCTCTTGTCTGGATCATATTGAATCTCCTCCTCCCAATTCATGCCTTATGGAGCATCTTGTGATGATGCCGTTCTTTTTAGAAGAAACTTGTCCATATTGTCTGCATTTAACAAATAAATTTACAAATGAGAACTCCTAACTGAGTTGCAAGAAAGTTTTGAGGGATTTGAAAAAAGTTTGCAGATTTTAAAAAAGTTCAAGAATTTGAAAAAAAGTTCACGCACTCAAAAAATATCTGTGGATTTGAATATTTTATGTATTTGAAAAAGTTCACAGATTTTAAAAAGTTCACAAATTAAAGAAAGTTCACATATTTAAAAAATTAGTTTGCAAAAAAGGGCAAAAGAACCTAAATAGAAAACCCAAAAACTGTCAAAAGCTTCCTAAAACTGTCTGGAATCTTCTAGAAGCTTCACAAAATTGGCTGGGAACGATTCAGAAAAAACATGCAACGACCGCTTTACGTGGGTTGGGCCCATTCACGAGCAGCCGTGCATTGCAGGAATGAAACAAATTGCTGTCACGAAAGAGAGAAAATAAATAAATGGGTCAAGCGCAAGGTGGAGAGGGGTTCTATGCTGGGTTGTCAATGCATTGTAACCGTCATAGAAGGTGCTGAATAGGGTTTGGGACAATAGTGCGCGAACGAACAGCCTGAAACCCACTACTGAACCGACTCAATTCTAGGGAGCAATTAATTAAGGGTTACCCTTTGTGGGCCGCAAGGGCCACTTTTTTGGCACAAGAGCGTGCCAAGTGGTATGGCGATGGCTGGGCACTTCCTATGGATTTTTACTTTTTATTTTTCTGTATGCGTTTTCGGGTTTTAGATTTTTTTTGGCCTTCTCTTATTCGGTGGAGGCACATATTTACCTCCGCGAGCTCGTGGAAGCACCTATTTGCTTCCGTCCGAAGCACAACATTTCGCTTTCACGATAATCATAATTGTGCTTCTCGAAAAGTGAAAAGCACAACCATGCTTTCGTGAAAAAAAGGAAAAGCACAACCTGTGCTTCTACGAGAAGCACAATCCGTGTTTAAAAAGAAGAATTGAAAACCGCACAGTGCTTATAGGCTTTGTTGTTTTCTTCCTTTTTTTCAGATTATGTTTTTTTTTTATTTTCGGGTTTTTTATTTTTTTCTCTCTCGTTTTTTTATAGAAAACTGTTAATATGGGATCTAGTTTTGAAGATCTCGACGCGGGAAATCCAATAGTGAAAACAGTTCAGAAGATAAAAAACATTTTGAATAAATGAATCTAAAAAAGAAAAAACTTCCAAGTTATAACAAGTGACGTAGCAAGAACCTGAGAAGGTAGGGAGTGACCTTTGCAAGGGTTAACTCTTAACTAGTGATTTTTTGCTATTTAACACATAGATCGTCAAATAGGGAAGACCACATTTTTTTAGCAACTATAAAGACCACATATGCATGCTGCTGGGTCGATAAGGATTTGGTCAAAAACATGGGTGCCCATTGAGCCCGTCCAGGTCTCTAAGCCCACCCGAGCTTACAAAAAGTTCACTGGAAGTTAAGTAGAAGCCCATCTCCCCGCAAAAAAGAAGAAGAGAAAAAGTAGAAGCCCATCTCAGGTACCCCAAGCGCGGGAAACCCAAATCCTCTCATTGCCCCCTTCCCCAAAATCCCCCATTCCTCCACGGCTCCGCCTTCTCCTCCCCAAACCCAAACCCAAAACCCTAGAACCTTCTCCATTCCGCTCCCTCGCGGAGCTTGGCCACCATGAGCGCTCCCATGGAGATCTCCTTCGACCCCCACCCTTCTCATCCCGCCCTGCCCGCCTTCCCCTCCAGCCCACCCCTGGAGCCCGCAGCCGCCGCCACCCCTCCCGCGGTCTCGTCCTCGCCGCAGCCGACGGCGGAGGCCGTAGTCGCGCTCACCCCGCCAGACGACAAGGTCCTCGTCTCAGGTAGGCGCCGCGACGCGCACGCATTTCTGGCCTCGCCCTAGCGGCGCGTGATTAAACCATGCTCTGCGAATGCCCGATTTGGTTTCCCCGGGGTTTATTTTTTTCCTTTTGTGCTTGCAGTTGAGGTGCTGCTGCACGCCACGAGTACGGCCCGCGCCGAGGACGTCCGAGTAGCGGTCGAGAGGTCGGTGCTGTTCGGGTTAAACTTTGTTTCGAGCTTATTTTACTGTTGTTGAATTGAATGCTTGATGACACGTGGATGCATGAGCTGCTAAATGCGGGTTGGATTAGATATAGTTTGGCACTGGAAAAGTGGAAATGTGCCATGATTGTAGGGAACGTGGTTAACAATCATCCTGTGATTTAGCAGTGGAGTTTGCTGAGTATGTTGTAGTAGGAAATAACAGACATGTTTGTTTCATAATCGCTGATGGTGCAGCATATTGGAGATTGACGTGGCAACTAGCAAGGTTAGGAGTACTAAATTGTTTGTAATAGGCAATCAGGCATTGCAGGGTGATTGGTATTTTAGAGAAAAATACAAGCTAACTTTTAAGTTTTACAACAGATTAGCAATTAGGTGGGGATTTCTGCTGTGTAACATGGATATAAGCCGATCATTTAAAAAATGACTGTGTTCACCATTTGCTTGTACAAATTATGGAGAAAGCTGTAAATGAAGTTAAAAGATCCTATCATTTGTAGTGTTTTGTTCAGAAAAGATCACTGGAAACACAGATATAAGCCAATCATTCCAAAAAAATATCGCGTTCAACTGTTTATCATTGCTTATTGAGAGGCTGGATAACTCACCAAATCAATTCCAGAAATCTTATCATCGCTTCTTTCATATTAAAGTGCTAATCAGATCTGAGGCCATGGAATTGACAGAGTTTCTTGTAGACAGCTTCTTGGTTTAAGCTCGTAGCATATATATTGAACTTGCACGGTTATCTTCTCTTGCAGGACATTAATGTTTGTTATTGCTCATACTTAACATTTACAAGTTGTTCTCTTATCAGGATGTTAGAATCTTGAAGTTTAAGCTATGTTGATGGTCCTGTTCAGATACCTCCAGACAATTCTTTTCTTCTTGAGCATGTCAAAAGGATCCAAATATGTGACACTGGTATGATGTTTCACTTAGGCTGGAAAGTGTGCTTTCTTGATCTCAATTATCTATGTACCTCTTCCTGAATGCCCGCTTTTCATGTAGATGAGTTGATTGAGAACCACAAAATCCTGTTGTTTTGGCAAGTCAAACCTGTCGTTCATGTATTCCAGGTATGCATCTAAATGTTTTCTGCCTAAATCACTTAAATCTTTGTTGCCTAAATCTCTTCTAGTTCCTTCTAAAACACAGATGGTCTTTGGGTATGTTTACATTCTATTGCTGGCTATCTTTCTTCTTTGATCAATTGCCTGTTGGAATTGTTTCATCTTCACATCATAAGATATCTTTGTAATGCTGCTTTTCACTTAAAATTTCACATTTGTTTTCTCTTGAAACAACTGGATTGATTTTCTAAATTTCTTTCCAAGAGATATATTACTTCATGTCATGTTCTAAGTGAACATCTGGTTCAAATTTATCATACACCTCAAGGCTAAAGCCGATCTGGTTCTTGCAGTTGAATGAGGATGGTCCAGGTGAAGAACCAAGTGAAGACGACACACTCTCTAGCTTCAATGAGTGGGTTCTACCTGCCAAAGAATTTGATGGATTATGGGAAAGGTTTGGTTTGATCTCATTATCCTTTACCAGTTACAATTTCTGTGTTTTTTATTCTGTTGGTGATGTCGTATGTGCTTGCTGCTTGCTGCTTGCAGCTTACTATATGAAGTGGGTCTCAAGCAGAGGTTGCTGAGATATGCTGCTAGTGCTTTGCTATTTACTGAAAGAGGTGTAGATCCATGCCTTGTTTCATGGAACAGGTAAGCATCTTTCACATCGTTAAGCACTTGGAGGCTTCATATGTCATCAGCAGTATATTTTGGTTTTACTTTCCACAAGAAAGTTGGTCATTACTGCCATGGAACTTTAGGGTACCTTTTTGTGTAGTTGGGTTTGCAGTTAGCTTCTGAAACCTTTCAATGACGTTCATGAGTACTCGCTCTGTAAAGAAATATAAGAGCGTTTAGATCACTTTACAGAGGGAGTACTTCCTGAAGTTGTATCTGGACAGTGGACCATTGTCTGCTTCCTCTTCTTCAGTTCTTCCTTGAGTCTATTGGTGGACATTGTTTGTTGGGATAGTTAATCAAGGTGAATGTGCAGAATACTGCAAAAAAGTATTGCAGCTTAATTGTCAAGGGATACTCATTGGATGCAAAAGCCTGAGCTTCGTGAAACTGAACTACTTACCTTTTAATACCCATGCAAATGTGCAACAACAACAACAACAACAAAGCCCTTAGTCCCAAACAAGTTGGGGTAGGCTAGAGTTTGAAACCCATGCAAATGTGCACTTTAAGTTATACTCCCTCCGTTCCCAAATATAAGTCTTTTTAGAGATTCCAACAAGGGATTACATACGGAGTAAAATGAGTGAATCTACACTCTAAAATATGTCTATATACATCCGTATGTTGTAGTCCATTTGAAATCTCTAGAAAGACTTATATTTAGGAACGGAGGGAGTATAAATTATTCTCTAGGAATATATGATTTATTTTGTTTTGTATTGTTTATGTACTTTTTTACATACAATTGCAGGATTGTACTTTTGCATGGTCCACCTGGAACAGGAAAGACTTCATTGTGTAAAGCACTAGCTCAGAAGCTTTCTATTTGCTTCAATTCAAGGTTCTTGCTTAATGATATTCATGACTAATGCTTTACTCCCTCCGTCCCATAATGTAAGACGTTTTTTTGACACTACACTAGTGTCAAAAAACGTCTTAAATTATGGGACGGAGGGAGTACTAAATAATGTGTTATTAATTACTGTCTCTTTTTCACCAGGTACTCTATGTGCCAATTAATTGAAGTCAATGCCCATTCATTGTTCAGCAAGTGGTTTTCTGAAAGTGGCAAACTGGTATGCCTTTTTGTGCTTATATCAATAATATTATCATGTATAAGTTCATGCTGGAATCACATCATCAGCTCGTGGTAATTGAGTTTTGTTATGTTTTTGCACCATTTTGCACGATGTGGAAAATTCACCATCATATGTTACATTTTGTAATATGTAGTTAGTTTAGCCCACTAAAATTGTCCATTGGAGATACATCTTCATTTCCGTCTTACAATGTACATACTATAATTTGATCTTTTTAGGTAGCCAAACTTTTCCAGAAGATTCAGGAGATGGTGGAGGAAGAAAGCAACCTGGTATTTGTATTGATCGGTATGTTCATGTCAAAACTGGTGAAATAACTAGATGTTCAATCTCTGTATGATCTGACTAGCTCAATCCATGCCTTGTTCATCTTATCTATGCGTTGTTAAACGGACTTCTCATTCCATTGCGTTTTTTACTTTCAGAAATGCCTCAATACTAATGAATAATGAACCCCATTGAGCTACATGACATATGGGTGGATAGTAATATAGCAAATGATTTTGTCCTTTGTGTGAATAGAGAGAACATAGATCATAAAATGTTATTAAAATCGAAACCAACACAATTTAATTCTCTAGGCATTATCTCCTAGTTGCAGACTAGCGAAATGCATTGTGGCACTCCTATAGAATTTTAACTGAATTTTTAGATTTTAGATAAATTTGATTTGCAGCATGCTGTATTTGAACCCTTAATGTTATCTATGTCATTTATGCATTTTAACACGTGATATTGCAGATGAAGTTGAAAGCCTTGCTGCTGCCAGACAGGCTGCCATATCTGGCTCTGAGCCTTCAGACTCCATTAGGGTAAAGTTTTCATCAGTTTTCCTTTGCCATATACCTTTTACCAGGTAATGTTTACACTGTCTTCTTTCACTCTGTAATGTTCAGGTGGTAAATGCCTTGCTAACACAAATGGACAAACTGAAGGCTTGGCCAAATGTTATCATTTTGACGACATCAAATATCACCACAGCTATCGGTATTGATTTTCCGCCTTCTGAGTTTTTTTCCTTTTATGACCTGAATGGCCCATCATGCCATTTTGTGTGCATAGTTGCCACATTTTTTGCATGATTATCTGCGCGTTTGGAACAATGGTGCTGTATATGATCAACATCTGGACAAATTTGGACATTTAGTATGTCTTTTAGTTGGTCAAGTGAATCACCGCAGCGAGGGGAAGATCAATTGCATAATAAGCATGTTTATGTTTGTGGAGCTGTCTATGTTTATAACATCACTTTTCCTACTTTTCTGAAGTAACTAATGCTACATTATTGATACATGTAAATTTAGACAATCTTGTTGCCATCGATAATGAGATATCAACTGTGCTCAGTACTGATGTCTCTTGGGCTAATAAAATTGCGGAATTGCAGACATTCATTCTATTTTCGATGGCTGTTAAGGAGAACAGCCTGTAGCTTTTTTAAACATCGTGTAGACATGTATTGAGTCCTAAAATCAATAAATTCTAACTCGTATGTGGTTTACGTATATTGCATTTGTTGACAGGGCAGACATCAAGGCATATGTCGGACCCCCTACTCTTCAAGCACGCTATGAGATTTTGAGATCATGCATAGATGAACTCTTCCGAGTAGGAATACTTACATATCCTCAGGTATTTGTTCCTTTTTGCCAACTTGGTTGCTGTAATGCTGCCTTTTTTTAATTAAGCATCACTGTGAAGGTTGCTCGGGACTGCTTTGCTCATGGGGCACTTTCTCTAAGCAAACCTGGATTTGGGACCTCAAACGATGCGTTTATTTGAACTTCTGTATAGAATTTCCAGCTTGAATCTTTAAAGGATTATTCCTCTCCAAATACAGGGTGGTGATTTGCCTTGCATTCTAAGCTATTCAACCCTGAAAGAGAAGTTGCACTGTCCTGAGGCTGCAGAACCCCATACACTTCATCTCTCCAAATTACTGCATGAAGGTGCATAACTGTGCGACGTAAGTGATGAAGTTTACAGTTGCCTTACCTTTTCATTGCTGTAGATTAAGCGATCTGCTGTAACCAACACCAACATGCTGCTTATGGTGGTGATCTTTTTTCCATTCTCCCACAGGGATTGAGCGGAAGATCATTGAGAAAACTTCCTTTCCTGGCACACGCTTCTGTTCCCAACCCTTCGTGCTGTGACACTGCTTCTTTCATGCAAACGCTGATACAGACCGTGCGGAGAGAGCTCTTGGAATCACGCGGCTGATTCCTTGTCGATTGCTTGGAGGAGCAAGTGGCTAACAGTTTGCTACAAGTACCATGTCACCGATACGATGCATAGTTTGAGCTAATTTGAAGTTTGGTGTTCTGAGATACAAGCAAATCCATTCCATCTCTGGGATATAGGTGCCGTTGCTGTTGCATTACTGTTGGTTCGCTTGTAAATTGTTACGGTAGGATGCACACCTCGAGGGCAGCTGCATTATTATACCTACATGAATGACCTTTTTTGTATTGAAGTTAATGCCATACATCGGTCACTTGATCAGATTCTTTTCTGGTAATTGGAACTTGAAATGGCAGCGTTTCTGTGTGTCCTGAAGTGGATTTGTTTCACTTATTACCGGTTTCACATGTCTGCAAGATGGAAATTTAGAAGTTCACTGGACTGTTTGGCTCGGCCTCAGCTTTTCAGGCTCACAGGAAGCTGAAACTAGCATGAGACGCATAACCATGTGCATTCCTAGTTGCTAAGGAATAGCCAAGAGAGGGATTCTTTTGCACTGGTGCCAAGGAAAGTTAGTGCACACAAGCTACGGGTAAAAGTGTCAACACCACACCTAGGCTTAGCAACCGATGCCTAGCTAAATAAATTGCAGTTCAAGACTTCACGTGATTTCAAAATACTGGAACAGCAAGAAGCATTATAAGAGCAACTCCAACGTGCCGACCCAAACAGACGGCGCTTTTGTCTGCCTTTTATCTGTTTGGGTCGGCCGCCCGCTCGGCGTCCGCCTTCTTTAAAATTTGGGCCGGCAGTTGGAGGCCGGCAGTGTGTCCAACGGCCGCGACTCATTTCATGTCCGCATGCAAATTTTGAAAAAGGCCCGCGGCCATAGATCATGCCAACGGTCATGATGTCGTCTGAGGTTCATGCTGGCACCATGCCAGCGCCGGCGTACAATGCCAACTTCAGAAAAACACCATACAGTTCAGCTGGCGCACTTGCCAGCGGCCAACACACATGCCAGCACACAAAAGGGGTGGGAGTTCGACCACGCCATCACGGCCGTGGTCATGCCAGCACACTTGCTGACATACAAAAAGGATGGCGCTCGCCACCATAGGTCACTCGGCGTCAAACTTGAGCATGTCGGCCTGCATTTTCTCGAACCACGGTCTCTTCCTTGGCGTCACGGTGTTGAGATCCACCTTCATGATCTCCACTCTCGTCATCATGCTAGTGAGAGCCACTTCTTTCGCGTTGGTCTTGGCATTGACGGCCTCGATCTCTAGCATCCTCGCTTGCTTCTCCGCCTCCATCTCAAGCATCCTCGTTTGCTTCTCCGCCTCCATCTCAAGCCTCCTCCTTTGGATCTCCATGAAGGCGTTCATTTGTTCTTCCTTGTCTTGCCGGCCCTTCTCCTCCCTTGAGTCTTTCTTGGTCATCATGTCCTCCACGGTTGCGATCAAGGCGTTAGACGCCGCATCCCCCTTTTCCTCCTTGGAGTTGGTCTTCCCCCGCGGCCGTGGCTTCTCGCCATCCCCAACCTCCTCCACGGCTTTCTTCCCCCCACACGACATGAGGGAGGCATATTGCGCCTTGAACTTCTCATCCTCTTTGATGACCCTCCAACAACGCGAGAGGTTGAAGGACTTGCCATCGTGTTGGACCTTGAATGCCTCCAAAGTTTGGAATGCCTACAAATGAATTGCATGCAAGCATATTGGCAAATGGATATGGATATGGAAATGGAAATGGACATGCAAGCATAAACAGAATGACACAAAGAGGGCAAGCTAGCATACCATGTCTTGCATGCCGATGCCGCTCAACGGGCATGCTTTGATGCTCTCAAGAGTGGCACAAAACTTGTTGCACTCTTGTTGGATCACCTTCCAACGCTTCGAAATGGACAACCACCCGCGCGTGCTTTGCATTTGGTACGGCGGAAACTTCTTGCGCTCATGAAACTCATGATGGACACGAGTCCAAAAGGTTGATGCCTTTCGTTCGGCGCGGGTCTTGGTGTCTTGCCCAATGTCCCTCCAACACTCACAAAGGAGCTTGTCGTCGGCCGCCGTGTATGCCTTCGTCCGCCTGCTCTTGCGCTTCGGCTTCCCCCCGGCGGCTTGGTTGGCGAGCTCGTCCTCGAACAAAGGCCCCCCTTCGATGTCCAACTCATCCTCTTCCTCGAGTCCGTAGTCCTCCGGAATGTGGAGGGAAATGATGAAGGCTGCCGACGCAAATGAGGCTAAAAATGGGCCGGGGATGGGTCGACAGGTGGACAAAAAGCGGACGCGCGTCCGTTTGGATCGGCGCGTTGGGCTGACTTTTCTGTCCGCGCCGACCCAAACGAACGCGCGCGGATGAAATGGGTCACCGCGTTGGAGTTGATCTAACATTCCTGATTGAACTGTCATTAAGAAACAGTTGTGCCTATCAATTCAAGCATCCAGCTGAAAAAAGATACAAATCAATTCAAGACTCAGACCATAAACCGCGACTCTCAGCAACTCCATGGCGTGCGTAAAGCTACATGGAGTGAATGTGCATGAAGGAAATGAGAGTCATGACAATTTTTTGATAAAATTTGCAGGCACACAGGCCATCTTCAGGTTACAACCCCGCATTTCACCTCTGGGCTGCTCTAGTTGGGTCATACTACATTGCAGCATAAGAGCGTCTCCAGCCGTTCGCCCCTCGGGAGCTTGAAATATCGCCGCCTGGGGGCGCACCGACGCTAAAATTGGCGTGGGGGCGATCGGGTTCCCAGCCGCCGCCCTCAGGTGCCGATTCCAGCCCACTTTTGGCGCAAATTTGCCCACTTTTTAGCCCACTTTCAGCGCAGATTGGCCCGCTATCGGCGCAAATTGACCAATTTCGGCTCATATTCGCCGTGCTTCGGCGCAAATTCAACAGAAATTATTTTTTATCACATGATTTATCACAGAAAATCAATAAAAATCAACTAGTTCAATACAAACTATATAGTTCAGCAAATAGTTCAATAAATAAAAACTCATATTTCATCACACGTCGAGCTAGGCGTTGCCCTTTAGCCTCCATAGGTGCTCCACCAGATCCAACTGCAGTTGTTGATGCATCAGTGGGTCTCGGATCTCCTGACGCATATTGAGGAAGGCCGTCCAGGCTGGCGGTAGGTGGTAATCAACTTGAGCAAGAGGACCCTCCCTGTAATATGGTTCAGTGTCAAACACTGGCTCTTCCTGCTCGCTCCCAATGATCATGTTGTGCAAGATGACACAACAAGTCATGATCTTCCACATTTGATCTTTCGACCAGGTCTGAGCGGGGTACCGGACAACAGCAAATCGAGATTGGAGCACACCAAATGCCCGCTCGACATCCTTCCTGCAAGCCTCCCGAACCTTCGCAAAGTGGGAGTTCTTGCCTCCTGGCACATGGTTTGAGATAGTCTTCACAAATGTGGACCATCTCGGATAGATGCCATCTGCTAGGTAGTATCCCTTGTTGTAGTGCCGCCCATTGACCTCGAAGTTCACCGGAGGAGAATGACCTTCAACAAGCTTGGCAAAGACTGGTGTAAGGGCATATTTCTCCCTAAGTGGTTTTGGTGATTGATGACAATGCATTTGCGGACTAATCGTGTGCATTGAGCATTTCAGATATCTCATGTCTAGGCACAAGATGATTCGGTGCCCCTCGAAGCCTATCGAAGACGGCGTTTCTCTATGTTTCTTTTCGGTGGATTTGAGTCGCAGGAAAGCCGTACTATTAAGAGGGAGTCTGCTTCGGAAAGGTTAGGGTGGAATCAACATGTACACATCTGTTCCTTTGCACCACCTTTCCTTCGCTTCTTTGGAGCACCGATCATTTCCCTTGTCGTTGCGAAGATGAAGGCTTCCAAGTGCTACTGTTCTGTGGCGTGCGGTAGTACTGCTCAAGGGAGCAGTAGTACCGCAGCTGCCCACGGTAGTACCACTCGTGGCAACGATAGTACCGCGTGGTGCGGTAGTACCGCTCCTAGCACGCGGTAGTACCATGGCCTCAGGCCCAGAACGGTGGCATGAGCGGAAGTAGGGGCGGAAGTAATTTTTTACTTCCGCACCCTACGCGGTAGTACCGCTCCCTGTGAGCTGTAGTACCGTGCCGGATTTTTGCACAGACCGAAACTCAGAGGAAGTAGCCACGGATGTAATTTTATTAGTCCGCGCCTTCCCAACCCAGAATGAGCCTTGCCTTGCGGTAGTACCGCAAGGGCGCGCGGTAGTACCGCTCCGGCTGTTCTATCGCTCGTTGCTATACGCAACAAGGCCTCATCTAGCCCCTGCCGCACGAGCCCGTAGTACCGCATGCCTGTGCGGTAGTACCGTGAGTATGTGTGGTAGTACCGCATGGCGCGGGTTGAGTAAGTGGGTAACGGTTGGATTTTTCCTCACACTATATAAGGGGGGTCTTCTTCCCCAAGTTGACCACCTCTTCCCTTCCCAAGCTCCATTGTTGCTCAAAGCTCCATTTTCGCTCGATCTCTCTTCCTAGCCAATCAAACTTGTTGATTTTCTAGGGATTGGTTGAGAAGGCCCTGATCTACACTTCCACCAAGAGAAATTTGATTCCCCCCACTAATCCCTTGCGGATCTTGTTACTCTTGGGTGTTTGAGCTCCCTAGACGGTTGAGGTCACCGCGGAGCCATATTCCATTGTGGTGAAGCTTCGTGGTGTCGTTGGGAGCCTCCAATTAAGTTGTGAGATTGCCCCAACCTTGTTTGTAAAGGTTCAGTTGCCGCCTCCAAGGGCACTGTCGGTGTCAAAACCGGCGGATCTCGGGTAGGGGGTCCCGAACTGTGCGTCTAGGCGGATGGTAACAGGAGACAAGGGACACGATGTTTTTACCCAGGTTCGGGCCCTCTCGATGGAGGTAAAACCCTACTCCTGCTTGATTAATATTGATGATATGGGTAGTACAAGAGTAGATCTACCACGAGATCAGAGAGGCTAAACCCTAGAAGCTAGCCTATGGTATGATTGTTGTTCGTAGGACGAACTAAAACCCTCCGGTTTATATAGACACCGGAGAGGGCTAGGGTTACACAGAGTCGGTTACAATGGGAGGAGATCTACATATCCGTAACGCCAAGCTTGCCTTCCACGCCAAGGAAAGTCCCATCCGGACACGGGACGGAGTCTTCAATCTTGTATCTTCATAGTCCAGGAGTCCGGCCAAAGGTTATAGTCCGGCCATCCGGACACCCCCTAATCCGGGACTCCCATAGTAGCCCCTGAACCAGGCTTCAATGACGATGAGTCCAGCGCGTAGATTGTCTTCGGCATTGCAAGGCGGGTTCCTCCTCCGAATACTTCATAGAAGATTTTGAACACAAGGATAGTGTCCGGCTCTGCAAAATAAGTTCCACATACCACCTTAGAGAGAATAATATTTACACAAATCCGATCTGCTGACGTATTCCGCAGTGTGACATCACACCACGGCCAAGCCTTTATTCGAATCGTTTTCTTGTCCCACCTCGGTAGCGTTTAGCGAGGCGGTTTCCTTGGCACGTCTTGTCGAAGCAGAGATCGTGTCCCCTTATTCCGGGATCCTCATCAATACGGGCGTGGGTAACCCAACCGTGCCCGTTGGTATTTTTCCTTAATCGAAGGAGAGTCCCAAACGGTCACGGGGAGGGCTCTTGGCATTCAACCTCTTTATAAAGAGACCAAGGCTCTACCTCTTTCTTTCAATCTCAATCGAATCCGCCTCTCGCCCCGAGTTCCAACACCCAAAGCTCCAGATTCAGGCGCTTCGAACCTTTGATGATGTCCGGCCCCGACCTTCAAGGCCGGTGGATGCCTTCCTCCGTCACGGAAGAAGATGTGCTAAAGCTGAGAGATGCCAGGTATCTAACCGGCGAAATCTCGCATAGGCTGCCTGCTCAAGGGCAGGCTATTCCCACTCCTAAGCCTGGTGAGAGCATGGTGTTTGCGTCTCACTTCCTTCGGGACCTTGGTTTCCCGACGGACCCCTTCGTGAGGGGGCTCATGTTTTATTATGGGCTGGAATTTCACGACTTGGCTCCGGAGTCCATCCTCCACATCTCATCATTCATTGTCGTGTGTGAAGCCTTCCTCCGTATTACCCCTCACTTCGGATTGTGGCTTAAGACTTTCAAAGTAGAGCCGAAGATGATCGAGGGGCAGCACGCAGAGTGCGGAGGTGCTGTTATAAGCAAGAATGCTGACACTCCATGGCCCGAGGGCTCTTTTCAAGAGGAGTTCAGTTTATGGCAACGAGAGTGGTTTTATATCACAGCTCCCAGGGGCACCAAATGGGTGGCGCCACCTGCCTTTTGCTCGGGTCCTCCACCGCGGCTGGCGTCATGGGTTAATAAGGGGCTTGACTGGGGGCCGTCCAAGGACGTGCCCTTGCTGTAGGGCCGCATTCAAGATCTCCTAGAAAGAGGCATCAACCTGGTCGTAGTGACGCAGGTTATGTTGACTCGCCGCACCTTGCCCTGCAAACGCCGCCCCCTCCGCCTGTGGGAGTTCAATCCAGAGGGACCACGAGCTCTCCAACACTTTACGGGCATACCGCCCATGGAGATGTACAAACTATTCTTCGGACCACAAGCAATGTGTCCGGACTTGACCGAGGACGCAGGTCTGAGCTGCAATCGCCCGGATACTCAAGTAAGTAGCCCTGTACCCGGACACGCTATCCGTATATTTATCATAAACTTGCCCTTAAAAGAGCTGTCCCTTAAACAGGAGTGGATAGTGAAAGCAAAGTTACTGAGGTGTCCGGCCCCCCTCCTTGAGACCACGCCGGATCCCGTGTTAACCAGGATGCTGGAGGCTGCGCCTTTGGAAGAAGGCGAAGGGGGGAACAAGGAAGCTACCACCTCCCCGAAGGAGGCAGTCAGGAAAGGAGGGACCGAGAATCCCTCCATCCAGGGGAAGAAGAGGACCGCCTCTGAAGACCCGGAGACCATGATCTCAAAGCGGGGGAAGAAATCTTCGCCAGAGGGTCCTGCGCGGGGAGATGCCTCGGCTGCACTGTGCCCCCACGGGGATCAGCCCTCCACCGAGCTGTAAGTAGAGAGGGGAATTTTTGAAATAAGGGATATCCCTGTTCTATTTCTGATGAAGATAACCGAAATTTTACCTCGTAGTTCGGATCTCAGCCCTTCTCAGCAGAGCTCATCTTCAGGGGATCTTTGTCCGGAGATGATGGAGAGCGGAACGCCTCCCCCTGCCGTACCGCCTTGCGAGGCGGGCGACTCTGAGGTGTCGTCGCGGAGGGTTCCTCCAAATCCGACAGGGCCGGAAGGCAGTCGTATGGCCCCCCAAAGCCCTCCGTGCCCGGCCTTCGAAAAAGGCCATCGGACGAGTCCGGCACCGCCAGGTGCACGGTCGGAGGAGCTGAAGGATCTGCTCGGGCGAGCGTCTATCTCAGAAGATCACCGTGCGTTAATGGGTACGGTGATTGAAAGGATTGCATCCGCTGAGAGCGGGTTGCACGAAGCCGTCAGGAGTTTACTGACAGGTTTTGAGGTACACAAAATGATGTAGCTTTTGACAGTTCCGCATATATAAAATGCGCCCTGTGTAGATAGTAGCCCCTGAGACTCGGTGCGTTGTCAAAAATGACAGCGTGCCGAGGATCATAATCCCAGGTATAATATGTCGCCCTTCCTATGTAGGTGGCGAAGTGTCCGATGGCTAGCCGGACTGATGAATTTGCCAAACTAAAGCGGCAACTTGACGTGGCGGATGCCGACATCGCGCTTGACAACAAGCGGCTTGACGAGTCACAAGGTATGCAGTTTCTCCGCGGACACCTGGTAAGGGGGCTTGATGCTCGTACCTTACAACATGTATGCTTGATGCAGATGGTGCCGCTGCCATGGAGAGCCTTCGGGCGGAACTCGCCCGAGCCAAGGAGCAGGCCAGAAAAAGTGATGTGGCTGCCTTAAAGGCGACCGAAGAGCTAAAAGCCGAACATGCTGCTCACTGCCGAAGCAGGAAGGAAATGGCCGAGATGGCTGTGAAGTTGAAGAATGCTGCCGACCGCTGTAAGCTTCTTGAAAAGGAAGATCGGGCAGAACAGAGGGACCTGGAGAAGGTCACTACCGAGGCCAAGGATGCTCGCTCTGCAATGAGAGCTATGAAGGAGGAGCTACATCAGGTTGGAGATATCGCGGCTGGAAAGCCCTTTCTGCTGCGTATGAAGTTCGGAGATCCTAAATATGCTCAATTGGACCGGCTGTGGAGTGCGGCGGATGCTCATCTGGACTTGGCTGCAAGTGCCGCAGACGCGGCCGAACACTTCCGAGATCAAAAGGATCACGAAGTGGAAAAGCTTTTTTGGTCGCAGTTCCATAATCCGGAGCGCCCACTTCCATTAACCGATCGTTTGGCCGAATGGGCGGAGCTGAATAGGTTATCCAGACTCGCCATGAAGGATGTCGTGAGTCATCTGTGGCCGGAAAGGCCCGAGCCGAAGAGTTATTTTGGCTTGGTGCAGCAGTTCCTTGGTGCGGTGCCGCATATCAATGCAATGAAGAGGTCGCTTGCATAGAGGGTGCGCAGATGGCTCTTGCCCATGTCAAGACATACTGGGCGGAGATGAAGGCCACCGATGTTGCATCCCGAGATTCGGATGGAAGCCGAGTGCCTGTCGAGCACTATTTTCAGGAAGTTCTGCAGGGCGCTCGTTTAATAGAGACGTAGTGCTCGAAGGATATTATGTTCGAATAACATGTATTATTGTAAAACAATGTTTCGATGGAATATAAAAGCTTTTTATACTTGTGCCTTCAAGAATTAAAATACCTCCTGTGCGGCCGTTAATGTATATGTGTATATAACCTGAAAGATGGCAGTCTTCGGCTTCAGCCCCCACGCATATAATGCGGGGGTGTTCGCAGAAGGCGCATTTTCACACTTGATCCAACGTCTTGGTCCTATAAAGGAGGTGATAGCGCAGCGAACTAGGCAACCGGACTATAATGCTTTATCACTTTCACTTAGCCATAGGAGTTTGACAGTGGGGCTACTATATAGCCCCTAGGGGCACCGCGCTCACCCGAATTCGGGGCGCATGTGTGCCTGACCGGGAAATCGCCCTTCGTTAATGCGGAGGAATCCTAAAAATTCCAGCGGGTCACCGAGTGGTTGACCAGTCCCGCGCTATATCATGACAGTCAGTTTTTGGCTTTCTCTACTGAGGTGCTCGCCCGGACGAACCGGGGCACAATCACAGTAGTTCTCCTGGTGCCGCCTTAGCCGATAGAGCGGAACGTAAGGCAGCAAAACACAGGAGCCGGGCAAACCCAACATTTGACCAAAGACATGATTCGGAGTTGATGCATATAAGGCCAAACTCGCGACGCCGAACACTCCCTAAGGTATTCGGTCTTTATGAAAACGGGCTGAACACGCCCTTAGTAATAAGCCCCTAGTGTCCAGGTACGCGCAAAATTCTGACGTGGCCACATGCCAAGACGCCAGTCTCCACCTCGGTTTATAGCAATAAGCCGGGGGATGTGTATCAACAAGAGACAGCAAAAAAGGTTTATGCAGGGTCTTAATCTGAAAAGAATCCTTGCAACGGGTCCCTACTGCACGTCTGCACCTGTATCTCCGTTGTGCCGTATCCTGGACGGGTGTAGCACGGTGTTCATCTGTAAAAGAGAGGAACTTAGTTGAAAAAGATCATGCGAAAATGTACGTTATATTAAATAAACAAAGTACACTTCAAAAAATGAATAAAACTGAGCTTTATTGTCTCTTGTTGTACATGCGCGGAGCCCCTTGTACGGGGGTATGCGGCTAGTAAGCCCTTGTATGTTTACGCCGGACTCGTCTAGCCGTGTCCGGGGTTTGAACGACCTGTTTAGGTGCTTTTGATTAGTGAAGCCGGTTTATTGTGTGGCTGTCAAGGCGGCCGCATAATCTTCTGCGTTCGAGGAATAATCGATATTTCCCTTTAATGAGATGATGCCGCACGGACCGGGCATTTTAAGTGTAAGAGATGCATAATGCGGTATTGTGTTAAAGCGGGCGAAAGCTTCGCGTCCCAATAGTGCTTGATAGCTACTCGTAAATGGGGCGATGTGGAAGGTTAGCTTTTCGCGGCGGAAGTTGTCGGGTGAGCCGAACATAACTTCTAGCAGGAGAGAACCCGTACAATGGGCATCTGGGCCTGGCGTTACCCCTTGAAAGGAAGTGTTGCTATGGCGAATTTTTGTTGGGTTTATACCCATTTTATGGATTGTGTCCTGATATAACAGGTTTAGATCACTCCCGCCGTCCATTAGGACTTGTGTAAAGTGGAGTCCGTCAATTATCGGATCTAATATCAAGGCAGTCCAACCTGCATTCCGGATACTTCTAGAGTAATCCTGGTGGTCGAAGGTAATTGGTTTTAACAACCAGTGGCGGGACTCCTCTGGGATAGGCCGTATGGCGCGTGTCTCTATAGGCGCTGCTATGTTTTTGATGAATCCTGGTGGTCGAATACGAAGATCTTTCCGGGGAGAAAAGTCTCACCCTGGACCGCATCGTTGTTGATGATCGGAGGAGCCATCGGGCCTAAAGATGACGGCATACGTAGGAACTCTCAATGAAAGCACCAATGTCGGTGTCAAAACCAGCGGATCTCGGTAGGGGGTCCCGAACTGTGCGTCTAGGCGGATGGTAATAGGAGACAAGGGACATGATGTTTTTACCCAGGTTCGGGCCCTCTCGATGGAGGTAAAACCCTACTCCTGCTTGATTAATATTGATGATATGGGTAGTACAAGAGTAGATCTACCACGAGATCAGAGAGGCTAAACCCTAGAAGCTAGCCTATGGTATGATTGTTGTTCGTCCTACGGACTAAAAACCTCCGGTTTATATAGACACCGGAGAGGGCTAGGGTTACACAGAGCCGGTTACAATGGGAAGAGATCTACATATCCGTATCGCCAAGCTTGCCTTCCACGCCAAGGAAAGTCCCATCCGGACACGGGACGGAGTCTTCAATCTTGTATCTTCATAGTCCAGGAGTCCGACCAAAGGTTATAGTCCGGCCATCCGGACACCCCCTAATCCGGGACTCCCTCAGGCACCAATAGTGGAATCACGACATCTCACATTGTGCGAGGGCGCGAGGAGAATACGGTGGCCCTAGTGGCTTCTTGGGGAGCATTGTGCCTCCGCACCTCTCCAATGAAGACGTATTTCCTCTCAAAGGGAAGGAACTTCGGTAGCACATCCTCGTCTCCACCGGCTCCACTTTTGGTTATCTCTTACCTTTACTTGTGCAAGCTTATATTGTGTTGCATCCCTTGCTTGCTTGTGTGCTTGTTGTTGTTGCATCATATAGGTTGCTCACCTAGTTGCATATCTAGACAACCTACTTTGATGCAAAGTTTAAATTGGTAAAGAAAAGCTAAAAATTGTTAGTTGCCTATTCACCCTTGTCGGTGTCAAAACCGGCGGATCTCGGGTAGGGGGTCCCGAACTGTGCGTCTAAGGCGGATGGTAACATGAGGCGGGGGACACGATGTTTACCCAGGTTCGGGCCCTATCGATGGATGTAATACCCTACTTCCTGCTTGATTGATCTTGATGATATGAGTATTACAAGAGTTGATCTACCACGAGATCGTAGAGACTAAACCCTAGAAGCTAGCCTATGGTATGATTGTTGTTCTTCCTATGGACTAAAACCCTCCAGTTTATATAGACACCGGAGGGGGCTAGGGTTACACAGAGTCGGTTACAAGGGAGGAGATCTACATATCTGTATTGCCAAGCTTGCCTTCCACGCCAAGGAGAGTCCCATCCGGACACGGGACGAAGTCTTCAATCTTGTATCTTCATAGTCCAACAGTCCGGCCAAAGGATATAATCCGGCTGTCCGGAGAACCCCTAATCCAGGACTCCCTCAGTAGCCCCTGAACCAGGCTTCAATGACGATGAGTCCGGCGCGCAGATCGTGTTCGGCATTGCAAGGCGGGTTCTTCCTCCGAATACTCCATAGAAGATTTTGAACACAAGAATAGTGTCCGGCTCTGCAAAATAAATTCCACATACCACCGTAGAGAGAATAATATACCACCAATCTAATCTGCTGACACATTTTGCAACGTGACATCACGCCGCGGCCCGGTCTTTATTCGAACCATTTTTCACAACTAGCCACTGCACACATTGCGAGGCGGTTTCCTTGGCACGTCTTGTCGAAGCAGAGATCATGTCCCCTTATCACGGGATTCTCATCAATACGGGTGTGGGTAACCCAACCGCGCCATCAATTACGACGCTTGGGGAATAAGCAAGTTTACCAGGCATGTGGGGAGGCGTACAGTTCTACCGTCTTTATAAAGGGATAAAGATTCCTCCTTTTTACCCACGCCTTCTTCTTCCTTGCTCATCCTTTCTCGTGCACTCGAGCTACAACACCCAAGTTTGCGCTTTTCCCCTCAAACCACTCCAAGCATGTCCGGAGCGGGAGGCAAGTGGATGGTCTCCTCTGTCATGGAGGATGACGTCAAAAAGCTGCGGGAAGCCGAATATCTAGCCGCGGACATCGCACACCGGCTGCCAGATGCGGGGCAGATCATCCCCACGCCCGAACCCCATGAGAGGGTGGTTTTCCTTACCCACTTCGTCCGTGGACTGGGATTTCCGCTCCACCCATTTGTTCGCGGGCTCATGTTCTACTATGGGCTGGACTTTCACGATCTGGCCCCCAATTTCATCCTCAACATCTCGGCGTTTATCGTCGTGTGGGAGGCTTTCCTCCGCATCAGGCCCCACTTTGGTCTGTGGCTGAAGACCTTCAATGTTAAACCGAAGGTGGTGGTCGGCTAGCAAGCGGAGTGCGGAGGCGCCATGGTGGGCAAAATGCCCAACGTCACATGGCTCGAAGGCTCCTATGTGGAGACCATAAAGGGGTGGCAATCGGGGTGGTTCTACATCACCGAGCCGCGCGACACCAACTGGGTGGCGGCCCCCAAATTTCGATCCGGAATCCCCATGCGTCTCACCTCCTGGAAAGAGAAGGGTCTGTCCTGGGGTTCCTCGGTAGAGCTGACCGGACTCCAGACATGTATCAAAAACATGATGAGCGAGAAAATCAAGCTCGTCAACGTGGTCCAAGTCATGTTGTTCCGCCGGATCCTCCCGTGTCAAAGGCGGGCATTCACCTTGTGGGAGTTCAACCCGGCCGAGCACCAGACGCTACGAGAGCTCTTCGGCATGATGCACAAGGATGTCTGGAGGGTGCTATTCAAGGGCGCCGAGGTACCTCCTCCCCTTACCGAGGACCGCGGACTCAGCGCAAAGCGCCCTGCCAATCCGGTAAGTTTTTATATCTCACATGATATTCATTTGCCCTAGTTTAATCATGTGCGGGATCCAAGCCTCCATGCCATTAACAGGACTGGGTAGAGACAACGGAGCGGATCGATTGTCCGGCTCCCCTACCCGAAGACCCAGCAGATGCCCTCCTAACGGAGATGCTGGTTCCGGCGCCTTATGAGGTGACGGAGAAGAAGGCCAAGAAGAAGGCCACGGGGACCCGAAAGGGTCTCCGGCGCAAGGTTATATCGGATTCATCGTATGATAACTCCGAGGCGCACTCCTCCCACGAAAACGAGGAGGAGGAAGAGGAAAGTTCTCCACCCCAGCCGGGGGAGACAAGAAAAGGAAGGCCGCCCCAACCGGGGAGACCGAAGGGTCCAAGAAGGGAAGGACCATCCTTCCAGACTACTCCACGACGGCCGCCTACAACGGCGACGAGTGGTTACCCAGGGACAAGCCCCTGGCGACATCGTAAGTATCTGGATACCACAGTAACTCATGGTATGTTTTATTGCACTGCTTCTATTTATGCCGGACATGATTGTGCAGTCCGTACCGAGCCCGTATCGACGTATCTTCTTCGGATGGTTCTTTGGACCCGTCGGATATGAATAGCGATTCACTTCCGACCGCCTCCACCCCTCGCCCCACGGACAACGTCGAGGTGTTGTCTCAAAGGGCACCAAGCCGAGGGGAGGTAGTCCAGGAGGCGCCTCGAGGTGACCTTCCGGACCCTGGCCGCAAAGGGAGCAAGACTCCCACGGGCTCCAAGTTTGCCCCCCAGGCGAACACTGCGCCGGAACCTCCAGTGGTTCCGGACTCCGGCAGGCGACTCCCCGTTAAGAGGGGCAAGCCGCCCGTGCCGGTGGCCTCTGTCCATCCAGAAGCACCGGACAACTTGCTGGAAGCGCTTCACGGCGCTTCCATCGATGAAGAGCACCGCACTATCATGAGTGCGGTGATCGAGAAGGTTCAGTCCGCCAAAAGCGGACTAACCGAAGCTTGTGCAGCCTTCTGACAGGCTTTCAGGTGAGTAATCAAAATATATGAAAATATTACCGCATAGACAGTAGCCCCTGATGCTCTGTTTGGCGTTTGCGAAGAAAGGCCGAATAGAGGATCAAATAATGACCTAGGAGTCTAATCAGAATATGTCTATGTGCATATGTAGGTTTCATCACTGGTCGCCGCGACGCATCGCTGGAGGTCGCCAGATCAAGCAGGACCTTGAGCGGTCCGAGGAAGAGCTCGACCTTGCCAAGAGGCAGCTCGAGGAGAGCGAAGGTAAGCAATACCTTGTCTATATATTAAAAAGAAATTTGGTTGTAAAATAATAGGATCATCATGGATTTGTCAGGGGCCACGACCGAAGTGGCGACCCTGAAGAAGGCGCTGTCCGAGGCCGAAGACAAAGCGGCCAAGGAGCGCATCGAGCGAGAAAAGCAAGAAGCCCAGGTGCGCGAGGTGCAGCAAGAGCTCCAGGCTCTCGTCAAAAAACACGAGTCCTTGGAGCTTGACTCTAAGACGCGAGAGTCTGAGCTTGCGAAGGCCCTCGAAAGCGCTCAAGACACCAAGGCTGAAGCCCACAAGGCCCTCCAGGAGATTGAGGTGGTGAAGAAGGTGGCAGCGGGTAAGGCATTCATTATGCAAAGCAAGCACGTAAAGGAAACTTTCCTTTTACTTACTCGAGTTCGGAGCTCTCCAGGAGCATTCGCAGATCTTCCCCGCAGTGTGTCAGATGCTGCGGAGTTTTAGCAAGCCGAGGAGGGGAGCTCAACGAAAAAGTTGTTCTGGTCTCAGTATACTGGGACCGAACACCCAATGCCCGTGAGCGACCAACTGAAGCAAATGGTCGAGCTTCACAAAGCGGCCGAACAGGGCATGAAGGGTCTTATAGTCCGGATGTGGCCTGGCGATCCCCTGCCTGACAGCTACTTCGGTCTGGTGAGGCGGCTTGTAGATTCTTGCCCACGGCTTGAAGTCATAAAGTGGTCCGTCTGCATTGAGGGTGCGCGCCGGGCTTTTGACCGGGCGAAGGTGCACTGGGCGAAGCTGGACGCCATGAAGCTGGTGAAGGAGGGGCCGCCAGAGGGCAAGGAGCATCGCCGCCCCGAGATGTATTATGACAGTGTCCTGAAGGGTTCCCGCCTTGTGGCAGAGGAATGTGCTAAAGATGTAATTTTTGAATGAACGTGCTCATGTGATCCTTTAATGTGAAACTAGTTCATTCGCGCTATGCAGCGCTTTTTGAATTTAAAATATTACCTTCTATGCGGCCGTTTATAAAATCTGAGAGTTGGCCAGTCGCCGGCTTCTGCCCCCATGTAACTAGTACCGGGGTGTTCGGGATAAACCTGAGCACTCTTTTTCCCAATTTTGGGTCCTTCGAGGGAGGTGTTGAACACAATGAACCAGGCAATCGGACTATAATGCTTTATCACTCTCACTTAGCCATAGAAGTCTACTTTTAAATTTTGGCGAAGCCCCTAGTATTCGGAAGGCCGAATTCAGGGCGCTATACACGCCTAAGTCGGACAAGGCCGACTCCTCGCCCGAAGCGGAAAAAATCTTTAAAGATTTGGGACCTCTCGAACAGTGACCAGCTCTCGCTTTATCATGGCAGTCAGTTTTCGGCTTTCTCTACTGAGGTGCTCGTCCGGAATAACCGGGACACAATTGCAGTAGTTCTCCCAGCGCTACCTTAGCCAATATAGCGGAACGTAAGGTACCAAAACTTGGGAGCCGGGCAAACCCAACTATTGACCCAAGACATGATTCGGAGCTGATGCATATAATGCTATAAGTTCGGGGTGCCGCACTGTCGAAAGTGTTCGGACTTCTCACGCCGTATTTATGGGGTATACTGAAGCCCCTGGCGTACTGGTCATACCAGAATGTACGTGTGCAATTTGTCGTAAATAAGCAGACAAGGAAAATAAGAAAGGGTAATGCAATAATAGACTGACGCTATGCATTGTTATTAAGTAATACGTCGAAGCATACGGATACAAGTAGTGCGAAAAGAAAAAAATAGGACTATTTGACATGTCCTATCCAAGGGCAAGCTGCGTATGGGTATTTAAAACAGGTAGAGACCACCTGGGGATTCCCTTGTATGTCAGAACTTCTTGCTTCCATGGTGTTTCCTTCCCGTAATGCGTCCGGCAATCGGACTGCCGAAAAGGGCTTCCAGCGAGTAAGGTCCTGAAAGAGAGAAAATGATAAGGGTATACAGCCCCTGGGGTGGTTGAGCCGCATTGTGGGACGTGTCCTGGCCGTGCCTCCGCCTATGCCCATGGTATTTTTAGTGCGTAATTATGTACGCGCGGCACAGACTTCGTCGCTTGACTGGGACTAGGACGGAGGCTGAATTGCTAGGCGAGCTCTGAACGTGCCGGGTACCTGTTGCAGGTTACTCTGAACTCTCTTGAAGGTGTCCGGGGGCTTTATCGCTGAATTGGCGGTTTGCCTTAAAAGGCTGCTTTGTGCCTCTGCTGCGAGGGCTACCGTGTGCTCCTTCGTGCGGAGCGAGCATTCTGCGTTTCCATTGACTGTTATAACCCCCCGAGGTCCTGGCATTTTGAGCTTGAGGTATGCATAATGTGGTACCACATTGAATTTGGCGAATGCGGTTCGTCCGAGCAGTGCGTGATAGCCACTTCGAAACGGGACGATATCGAAGATTAACTCCTCGCTTCAGAAGTTATCTGGAGATCCGAAGACTACTTCCAGTGCGATTGAGCCCGTGCAACAGGCCTCTACACCCGGGATGACACCTTTAAAGGTGGTTTTAGTGGGTTTGATCCTCGAAGGGTCTATACCCATTTTGCGCACTATATCCTGATAAAGCAGGTTCAGACTGCTGCCACCGTCCATAAGGACTCGGGTGAGGTGAAATCCATCAATGATGGGGTCAAGGACCAATGCGGCAGAACCACCATGACGGATACTTGTGGGGTGGTCCCTGCAATCGAAGGTGATAGGGCAAGAAGACCACGGGTTGAATTTCGGGGCGACTGGCTCCATCGCATAGACGTCCCTTAGTGCACGCTTCCGCTCCCGCTTGGGAATATGGGTTGCGTATATCATGTTTACCGTTTTCACTCGGGGAGGAAATTTCTTCTGTCCTCCTGTGTTCGGCTGCCGGGTCTCCTCTTCATCGTTGCTATGCAGCCCCTTGTCCTTGCTTTCGACATTTAACTTGCCGACCTGCTTGAACACCCATCATTCTCTGTTGGTGTGATTGGCTGGCTTATCGGGGATGCCGTGAATTTGGCACGAGCGATCGAGTATGCGGTCCAAACTGGACGGGCCCGGATTGCCTCTTTTGAACGGCTTCTTTCGCTAACCGGATTTGGAGCCACTGAATCCGGCATTGACTGCCGTGTCCTCGGCGTTGTCGCCGTTGTTGCAATGCTTGTGTTTGCTGCGACGTGGTCTGCCGTTGCTATCTTTGGCATCTGAATTGCCAGTATTCCTTGATGTGCTATTGCTGCGAGCCAGCCAGCTGTCTTCGCCCGCGCAAAAGCGGGTCATGAGTGTCGTGAGGGCTGCCATGGATTTTGGCTTCTCTTGGACGAGGTGTCGGGCAAGCCACTCGTCGCGCATGTTATGCTTGAATGCTGCTAAGGCCTCAGCGTCCGGACAGTTGACAATTTGGTTCTTTTTAGTTAGGAACCGTGTCCAGAATTTCCTGGCCGATTCCCCTGGCTGCTGAGTGATATGGCTCAAGTCATCAGCATCTGGTTGTGACACCCTCGATTCAATCATACACTAATCATACACGCAAACGTGTACGATCAAGATCAAGGACTCACGAGAAGATATCACAACACAACTCTAGACACAAATTAAAATAATACAAGCTTTATATTACAAGCCAGGGGCCTCGAGGGCTCGAATACATAAGATCGAAAACACAAGAGTCAGCGGAAGCAACAATATCTGAGTACAGACATGAGTTAGACAAGTTTGCCTTAAGAAGGCTAGCACAAAAGCCACAACGATCGAAAAGGCAAGGCCTCCTGCCTGGGAGCCTCCTAACTACTCCTGGTCGTCGGCGGCCTCCAAGTAGTAGTAGGCACCCTCGGGGTAGTAGCAGTCGTCAAAGGTGGCATCTGGCTCCTGGGCTCCGGCATCTGGTTGCATCAACCAGAAAGAAGAAGAAAGGGGGAAAAGGGGGAGCAAAGCAACCGCAGTACTCATCCAAAGTACTGCAAGTAAGGATCTACACTACATATGCATCGGTATCAATGAAAAGGGTTGTATCTGTGGATCGGACTGCAGAATGCCGTAAGAGAAGGGAAAGCCTAGCCTATCAAAGACTAGCATCTTACGGAAACCACCATCTTGCAAAGCAACAGGAGGGAGTAGAGTAGCATAAAGTAAAGTAGTAGAAGTGTTATCAACCTCGGCGTAGATCCTTTCTTGACTCCTGCGAGAAAGCAATCCCAGAGCCATACTATCCATTTATCACCTCATATCCAAGTCTCATCTCAAGTATCCAGTTCTAGTTGTATCGATCGAGATACAACTCCAAGTGTCCATTACCGTAGGACAGGCTATCGATAGATGTTTTCTTCCCTGCAGGGGTGCACCAACTTACCCACCACGCTCGATTAACTCTGGCCGGACACACTTTCGTGGGTCATGCCCGGCCTCGGCTAAACAATACGCCGTAACCCGACCTAGGCTTAATAGAGAGGTCAGCACGCTGGACTAAACCTATGTCCCCAGGGGTCATGGGCCATCTCCCCGAGAACTCCTGCACGCTATGCGTGGGCCGGTGAGCGGACCTAGCTACCTCCTTAAAAGGTAGGTGCTTACCGATCCAACCCGGCGCGCGCCGCTCAGTCGCTGACATCTATTATGCTTCGGCTGATGCGTACGACACCGACCGCCCATACTCTGCCCACGTGATGGTTAGTGCTATCGTGGCGAGGCCCCTCAGATCAAATATCCAAATCATAGTGGATTAGGAACGCGCGGTAACAAGCAGAGACTCACGAAAGATGTGACCCCGTTGCCCCGTGTCGAGGACTTACGGCAAGGGCTAAGAATGCCCGGCCACGCCTCGTAATTATCTCGCGGGCACCTTCCAAGTCAACCCAACTCCACATGACTCCCAATGATGCTCAAGGCTGGTACCCTCGTGGTCGAATTCGCCTCTTTAGTAACATGGTTCAAAGGTAAAGTCATAGTAACCATAGTAACCGTGTGTCTAACACCAAGAGGAAAACCCGAGGAATCACACTTGACGGATTCCACTCGATGTAATCATCAAGGTGAACGTAAGAGGAACCACCCTCGAAGTTCACACTTGAGGGGTTGCACGACAGAGTCGTATCGGAAGTGGTTAAGGCGGAATCACCCTCGATGACCACGATCGAATAGCTACAGTACAGGGTAACATCAGAAGTCGTAGAGGTCTCACCCTCGGCACTCGATAGTAACCCAATAGTGTCGAGCAACTAAGGGGAAAGTGATGTGCGGTGCCGGGGCTTGGTCTTCGATCCCGTTGATCGGTTCTTCAATGATGAAGTAGGGGCAACAAGGACAAGGTGGGGGTCACTGATGGATCACTAACCAACCTATACTAAGCAGTTTAGGATAAGCAGGTAAGGTACAAAGAGCAGGTTACAAAAGCAGGCTATGCATCAGAATAGGAGAAAACAATAATAGTAGCAAAACCTAATGCAAACATGAGAGAATGGAATGGGCGATATCGGAATGATCAAAGGGGGCTTGCCTGGTGGCTCAGACAAGGAGGGTCGTCAGTGACGTAGTCGAACATAGTGGCGTCGGCAGCCGCCTCGGGGTCTACCGGATAGAAGTAACGGAGAGGGAACACAATAAATAACAGAGCAATCAAAGCATCATAAATCATAACATGGTAAAACGCGGTGCTAGGAGCGATCTAACGCGGTGCTAGGTGATACGGACGAAGAGGGAAAACATCTGGAAATGTTTTCCCGGTTCCGAACGTCTGTCAGACAGATGAACCAGAGGTGAAAGGTTTGAGGTTTGCTAAGCTAGGGACGTGTGGCAGACAAATGGGCTGCTTATTTGGATTCGTCTCGTCGTTTTGAGCAACTTTCATGTACAAAGTATTTTAATCTGAGCTACGGATTATTTATTATGATTTTTCAAAGAAATTCGAAAAAAATAACAAGAATACTTTTGCCACCTAGGGCAGTGCTAGCCAGAGTGCATGACAAGTGGGGTCATTGAGCAGAGTTGACCCAGTCAATACTTGACTAGTCAACAGATGAATAGTGCAAGTGGGTCCCATGTATCATTGACTTAGGCATTTTTTAAAATTTGCTTTTTCTTTAAACTAACAATAGGTCCACATGTCATCTGCGATTAGACTAACTTAGCACTACTTTACTTCTAATCTAAACTAGTCCTAATTAAAACAAGGGCCGGTCACACACGGTTGTGGCAAAGGCAGCCACACACACACGCTGCCAAGACACACACATAGAGCACACAACAAAGAAACAGAGCAAAGAGCGGGCAGAGCAGTAGCAACTAGCGACAGTGGCAGTAGTAAGAAGAAGTAGCGGCAGGGATTAGGAGCAGTAGCAGCCAACGGCAATGAGCAGTAGCAGGGAGTAGCATCAGCAACGGCAAAAGCAGCAGCAAAGAAGTCGGGGCGCGCAGCAAGCGGTGAGGAGCAGCCGAACGCAGTAGCATCCCCAGCAGTAGGCACGCGGGCATGGGCGGGGCGCGCGGGCGGGGAGCGACGGGCGCGAGCTGGCAGGTCCTGGGTGCGGCCGGCGCACGCGCCGACAGCGCAGGGCGAGGCCAAGAAGCAGGAGGCGCGTGAGAGTGTGGCCACGGGCGCGGCGGCCGCGAGCTCGCCCGGAGCTCGGGCACGGTGATGCAACGGCCTACGACGATGGATTCGACGGTGGGAAAGGGGGAATCGGTGTAGGGGCTCACATTGGTACGGCTGGGGAGGTCAGTGAGATCGGGGGAGCACCGGAGGCGGCGAATTGAGCGGCGAGGTCCGACGAGGCAGAGGTTGAATACGGCGTCGACGAGCTTGATGCGGAAGCGCTGGGCTCCAACGGGCGGCCTCAGGTGACGGAGACGACCGTGGTGGAGCCCCTGGTCGCCTTGGCGCGGCTCCAGGTGGACGCAGTAGGCGACAACGACGGTGGCGCGACGATGTCAGTGGCGGACGAGCTCGAGATCGAGCGAGAGGGCGAGAGGCGAGGGGGAAAATGTCCTAGGGTTTCCAGCGAGAGGGAGGCGGGGCCCTTCTAGGCAAGGGGGGGGGGGGCTGTGGATGGCCTCCACGCAAGGCACGACACGGCCATGGCCTGCCGATGGGTGCCACGACCCCCCTGCCTCCCTGTAGCAGGAGGTTGGGGATGGCAGGGGTGGGCTGGACCTGTTTTTGCTGCTAGCTAGGCCAAGGCCCAGTGGGACAGGGGGTGGACTATAGGTTTAGGTCCATAGGGAAAGGGGGGACTTTTCTCCCTTTTTTATAAAAGTGCTAGTGTTTCCTATTTAGTTTAGATAGTAATTGATTATTGCTCTGAGCTCAAACTATGCACAAAATGCTATGCAATATTCTAGGGCTGCACACAAGTTTTCGAGGCATTTGCAAAGGTTGAGAAGATTTGCTTAATTGAAAAGGCCAATTTAAAAGCCTTTGGACCACTTATTGAAATCCTAGGAAATTATTTGTGAGTCAATTTAAGTTGGATTCAACTTGACAAAGGTCGGGAGAATTTATAGAATATTGTGACCATTTTAGTTTGAACGCTTGAAAACTTTTGCCGTTTGACTTGATTTTGAATTTTGAATTTGAATGGGATTGAAGCAACGCGAGTTTATCAACAGTAATCATGGTGACGTGCCATCATTAGTAGAGGGTTACTGTAGCTTAATTATCCGGGCGTTACAATTCTCCTCCACTACAGGAAATCTCGTCCCAAGATTTAAGGGGTGGAGTAAGGGGAAATACTTGGGAAGGTCGGAGCTCAATACAAGATAGGTACCTGGGGGCTATCTCAATGAACGTTGCATAGAGGCATCTCTTGAGTTAAAATTAAAGAAAGTCATCGAGAGAAAGGTAAGAAGGTGCAATAAGAAGCTTCAAGCGGGTAGGAAATCGTTCGTTGCTTGAAACAGAGGGTGAAAGGGGTTCAGAGCAATGGGAATAAGTATTGCGTCTGATACCATAATAGATCACTAGGTAGGTCACTCATGATTTACATATGAAGCCAAGCGCGAGGAACAATTTGGAGAACAGGGATGTACAGGAGTCAGGTTTCGATCCTGTGGAACGATGGATTATGGGCCCACCCTGTGGGTTAAAAGCAGGAAGGGCGCTAGCATTTTGCACGGTCATGATAGCAAGGCAGGTCAGAAGACAACCTGTCATTTATGTTGGCAACAACGTTGGCACCAAGGGCGAGGGACGAAGAGAACCATTTTCCTGCTCACAAGGCGGGGCGGACCAATAGGCAAAATTCTCGTCCATCGGTGGATACCAGAATGTCATCAACAATAGTAACAAGGTCTTACTGCAGAGCTTGTACACCGAGGTGTATACATAAGGAGGGATTTATCACTGCTTAGATCATATAGATCACGAGAAAGGTTAAACAAAACAATGGAAAGGAAAATGTGGTTATTAGTTTAACCAGGCCAATGGAAAGGAAAAGGTGCTTATACAAAAGTATTAGAGTATATGCTTCCCAAGAACAAACAGAGCATGATATACATGACATGACATCAAGTACTTATCCATTTCGTTAATGGGGCAAGGAGAATCATGTTGTTTACCCATACAACGGTGTTTGGATAATTGATCAAGAAACATTTAGCATTGCGCCTCCAATGTTCTTAGTGATGTTCGGAGTAACACAATCATACTTTTGGATAGCATTGACATGGTCATCAGGTAAAGGCCGGACCTTGGGAACACAAAGGATCCATCGGGAATTACTTGAACACCTCATGCAATTTTATCAGGGAAGATGAGGAGGTGGCCGATGGTTTCAGCAAAAATCCGTCGACATGTCAAAAAGGATGTATTTCCAAAATTTATATGAACAAATTCGTGCTGGGGAGGCAAGAATGTTGTCGATGACAACACAAATCATCGAGGGGCAAGGATGGTATTTCTCATCATAAATTCGATTGATATCCTGGAAGAGCTCAGAATGTTGATGATGATCACGACACATTTGTCGAGAGATTTCATGAAGATGTAATCGATTGGCGATGACATCAAGTCAAAGGAATGATGAAGCGAAAGGTTATTGGAACCACGGTTACGACACAAACTCGAAATCAAGCTTGCTGTTCAAGGCGAAATGATATGACGAGGAAGATCGACGTAGGCTTAGCTCATCGTCGAAAATTGTGCTCCAGGAAGAAGGACCACGTAGCACAGTCAAAAGTTACCACAGTAAAGATATAGCCGATCAGGCTAGGAATGAATTGAAGGATTATTAAACTTGTAAGCAACAAAAATTACTTAGAGTTATAGAATCGGAGTGTGGAATCGATTCACTTATCGGTGTGCTCGGTTGACAAACAACCCAGAACCCATGAAGTGACAAAGACAGGGTAAGGTAGTACTCCATCAAAAGTTCATAAGATGTACTGAAGTGGCATGATATCCTCGAGATACCAGGGGTAATACTTGAAGGTAGATCATAATAGAGGTTGCTGAGATGTATCGATCTGTAGAAGACAAGTGCCTTAACTTGTCCGAGAAATGGAATCAAAGGGGAACAATCATGGTCAGAACCACGGTTGCAAAAGACCAAACATAGATTACTAGATGAACTTATAACAAGGGGATTATTATTATCACAAGAAGCTACCATAGTAAGTTCCACATCGGGTTCATGGGCATGAATACAAAGTTCAAGGTCGACTCCCACTTCTTCAATGCATAACCTTCCATTCACTTCTTGTTTTCGATGAAGTCATAGTGTTGAAATTATATCTGGCAAAACACCAGAAGAGTATGACTCGTGAAAATTCTCGGGTTCACATGGATTAGGGATGGCATAGGTTCAACCCATAGGGGCATCTTAGGAACATATACCACAAACTCCAAGAGTAAATAACACAAGCTCGGAAGGTAGAGCATGGTTGACAAAAGCAGAGGATACAAATTGTCAAAGACATTATGCATCATGGGAATAACTCACAAGAATTTTGAATGTGAAGGATACTATCGGATAATAACCCAGCAATGGGCGTGCCGGTCCAAAATGGAGCTGATGTGAGTATTGGTACTCAATCAGAGGAAGAAAGAATGCAAAGGCATCGGATTATAGAACACCTGAATAATTCGATGCTTAGATAACAAAGGAATTATGATTTCCAAAAAGAAGGATCAGAAGCAGATGCTTTGATCAAGGATGGATAAGTAGAATAGACCTAGGGACACAATCGATGACAAATAGATTGGTCGAGAACCAGCTCATGTTCAAAATGACGTCTGAGCCGGAAAGATAATTTAGAAGGATCATCTGATGATTGCGTGCTTTCACACACATGTTGAATCGATAGGATCAAAATGATGGTGTCAAAGGATACTAATGAATATTGCTACACATATGGAAAGCATCCATAATGCAAGCAGACAAGTATTTGCAGAGCAATAGTTTGAAGAGGATTCTCGGAAGATCGGATAGTATTTACGAGTATTTTGAAAAGCATGTGAACAACTGGGGATGAGTGGACCCTGGTTAATGAATTATCCTTAGTGCAAAAAGAAGCTGCAAAGCAGAAGGCACAAGGATTCTCGGAACAACGGAGAGTGCTAGGGGTATATTGTAACAACATGTGCAACTGGGGATGAAGGTATGATACGTCTCCGTCGTATCTACTTTTCCAAACACTTTTGCCCTTGTTTTGGACTCTAACTTGTATGATTTGAATGGAACTAACCCGGACTGACGCTGTTTTCAGTAGAATTGCCATGATGTTGTTTTATGTGCGTAAAACAAAAGTTCTCGGAATGACACGAAACTCCACGGAATATCTTAGAATAAATAATAAAAATCCTCGCCAAAGATGAAGACCAAGGGCCCACACCCTGTCCACGAGGGTGGGGGGCGCCTCAGGGCGCCGCCTCCCTACACTTGTGGGTTATCAAGACTAATTTCCGCGCCAAGTTGCGGGGAGCATAGCTCTATTCTTTGAGTTACTTGGGATTTATATCTGCTGGACACTATGAAGAACTTGAAAGACGCTTAAGACAAAAATTTATCCCTCAACTACGAGGGGAGGTAAGGAACTGCCATCTAGCTCGCACTTGATTCACCTTCTCGTTATGAGTAAGCTTACGACACCTAAACCTGCGCTCGCTATTCGTTCTGATATGTCGCATGTTATTGATGATGCCACTTCTGCTATGCATGATACTTATGATGAAACTACTTCTATGCTTGATACTACTGTGCCACTTGGTGAATTTCTTGATGAACAAATTGCTAGGGCTAGAGAGAAAGAAATTATTGAATCTGATTATAATGATGAAAGTGATGATGAAGATAGGCCTGTTATTCCTGAGGGTTATGTTTTTGATATGGAATCTTCTGCCGCTATTTTAGCTTGCAGAGATAGAAACGAGCTTAAGAGGCTATTAATTAAATGGAACAAAGAATCACTTAGAGATAAAATGAGGCCTGACCCTGCTTTTGCTACTTCACCTATTTGTGTTGCCGATAAGGATTATGAATTCTCTGTTGATCCTGATATAATTACTTTGGTTGAATCTGATCCTTTCCATGGTTATGAATCTGAAACTGTTGTGGCACATCTTACTAAATTAAATGATATAGCCACCCTATTCACTAGTTATGAGAGATCTCGCTACTTTTATATCCTTAAAATATTTCTGTTCTCATTAAAGGGTGATGCTAAGATATGGTTTAATTCTCTTGATCCTGGTTGTGTGCGTAGTCCCCAGCATATGATTTATTACTTCTCTGCTAAATATTTCCCTGCTCATAAGAAACAAGTTGCCTTAAAGGAAATATACAATTTTGTGCAAATTGAAGAAGAGAGTCTCCCACAAGCTTGGGGGAGGCTTCTCAAGTTACTAAATGCTTTGCCTGATCATCCTCTTAAGAAAAACGAAATACTCGATATCTTTTATAATGGACTAACCGATGCTTCCAGAGATTACCTAGATAGTTGTGCTGGTTCTCTTTTCGGGGAAAGAACATCGGATGAAGCTGAAATTTTATTGAATAATATGTTGACAAATGAAAATAATTGGGCACCTCCTGAGCCAGCTCCTGAGCCAGCTCCTGCTCCAATTACTGAGCCTATTCCTAAACCAACTCCGAAGAAGAGAGGTGTTCTATTTCTTAGTCCCGAAGATATGCAAGAGGCAAAGAAATCTATGAAAGAAAAATGTATTAAAGCTGAAGATGTTAAGAATTTACCTCCTATTGAAGAAATACGTGGTCTTAATCTACCGCCCGTTGAAGAAACTTATGATATTGATCCATTACTTATTGAAGAACCTCCTGATCTTGATAACCCGACACAGGTAGTAAAGGTAAATTCTCTCTATAGATTTGATGAAGGTGATATCCCTCATTATAAGTCTGCAAGACAATGCTTTGATGAGTTTGATAATTTTATTGTCAAACAAGAAAATTTCAATGCTTATTTTGGTAGACATTTGAAATACGATTCCGGTATGATTAAACACTTGGGTGACTATATGGCTAATATTAGAGGTGAACTTAAACTTGTTAGCAAACATGCCTCTATGGTTACCACTCAAGTAGAACAAGTACTTAAATCTTAAAATGAGTTGCTTAATGAAATGAAAAGTAAGAAAAATGATTATGTTGTTAGAGTGGCTACTAGAACTGGTAGAATGACTCAGGAACCTTTGTATCCTGAAGGCCACCCTAAGAGAATTGAACAAGATTCTCAGCGAAATAATATTGATGTGCCTAGTTCTTCTAAAAGGAAGAAAAAGAAAAACGATAGGACTTTGCAAACTTCCAGTGAACCTATTGCTGAACCACCTGATAATCCAAATGATATATCTATGTCTGATGCTGAAACACAATCAGGTAATGAACATGAACCTAATGAAAATGCTAAAGATGATGTTCATGATGATGCTCAATCTAGTAATGATAATTATGTAGAAGTTGAACCGGCTGTTGATCTTGATAACCCACAATCAAAGAACCAACGTTATGACAAAAGAGACTTTGTTGCTAGGAAACATGGTAAAGAAAGAGAACCATGGGTTCAGAAACCCATGCCTTTTCCTCCCAAACCATCCAAGGAAAAGGATGATGAGGATTTTGAGCGCTTTGTTGAAATGATTAGACCTATCTTTTTGCGTATGCAATTGACTGATATGCTCAAAACGAATCCTTATGCTAAATATATGAAAGATATTATCACAAATAAAAGAAAGATACCGGAAGCTGAAATTTCCACCATGCTTGCTAATTATACTTTTAAGGGTGGAATACCATAGAAACTTGGAGATCCAGGAGTACCTACTATACCATGCTCCATTAAAAGAAATTATGTTAAAACTGCTTAATGTGATCTTGGAGCCGGTGTAAGTGTTATGCCTCTCTCTTTATATCGTAGACTTGAATTTAATAAGTTGACACCTACTGAAATATCTTTGCAAATGGCCGATAAATCAACTGCTATACCTGTCGGTATTTGTGAGGATGTGCCTGTTGTGGTTGCAAACATTACTATTTTAACGAACTTTGTTATTCTTGATATTCCCGAGGACGATAGTATGTCTATTATTCTTGGAAGACCTTTTTTGAATACTGCAGGGGCTGTTATTGATTGCACTAAAGGCAATGTCACTTTTCATGTTAATGGTAATGAGCATACGGTACACTTTCCGAGGAAACAACCTCAAGTTCATAGTATCAACTCTATCGGAAAAATTCCCTCGATTATATTTGGAGGTTTTGAATTTCCTCTTCCTACTGTCAAGAAGAAATATGATATTCTTGTTATAGGGGATGTGCATATCCCCGTCGAGGTAACATAGTGTTATTCGAAATTTCTCTGGTTCCATGTTAATCAGAATGAGTTTGTTAACAAGAACTGATCAACCTTGTTAGTGGATTCCTTTTGATGAGCATGAGATGGATGAGACTAGAAGCACAAACCTTTTGTACCCTCTTTATACTTTCTGTTATTTAGTTGAAATAAAGTAAAAATAGTATTTTTCTGTCTGTTTCCTGATTTATCCGTGCAATATAAAAATACCCTGAAAACAGAAGTCCTCAGAATGCCATGCCAATTTAATATGATTTTTCTGGGAATATTTGAAGATTTATAGTGCAAAAATCACCGCAGGGGGAGCTGCCACCTGACCACGAGGGTGGAGGGCGCGCCCTACCCCCCTGGGCGCGCCCGTGCCTCGTGGGCCCATGGTGGCCCTCCTCCACTTATTCCTGCACCCATCCTTTTCTTCTTCCTCCCACAAACACGAATATCTGGTTCTTGCACGAGTTCTAGCCCTCTTTGTTGCAATTTTCAATCTCCTTGCTCAAAGCACCTCTCGCAAAACTGCTTGGGGGAGATTGTTCCTTGGTATGTGACTCCTCCATTGGTCCAATTAGTTTTTGTTCTAGTGCTTTATTCTTTGCAAATTTGTGCTGCATAGGTGACCATGTTCTTGAGCTTGCATGCCAAATTTATATGGTCCCAAGTACTTCTAATGCATGATATATACTCTAGGCACCTGTAGGAGTAGTTGCCATCAATTTTATTGAGCTTTGTTCACTTTTGTTAGAAGTTACTAAAAATTTCAGAATTTTTTCAGAGAAAAACAATATGTTTAGGAAGATGTTCCAAGGTGGTTCTTCAAGGAAGCAAGGCCCCAGGCTTGCAATGCGTGATGCTGATGAGGAGCCCCCAAGGGATGCTCCAGTGCGGCCTTGCGAATGGCCTTCGGAAAATTTTATGGATCGAGCGGTAATCAAAGAGGAATTTAACGCATATTTGCGTAACGCCGATCTTGAGGATTTTGAGGCAGACAAATGCCCACAGTATCATGGTCTCACTAGCTCATTTGTGAGGAGGTTTGAATTTTCATCTTCACGTAATTCTCCTTCAGTCATGTTTGATCTTTTTGACAAATCTTATACCATGGACTTAGAGGACTTTACTTCTGCTTGCATACTTCCACAATGGGGTAGCACTATTGATCCCCGCAAATCTGAATTTAGAAACTTTCTTGCTAGTATAACTGTGGGGGAATCTAGAGATATAACGCAAGCTACCATAGGGAGCATTCACTTTCCTGCTATACATTATTTTGCTCTCTTCATAGGTAGGTGTATAAATGCTAAGGATGAAGCATTTCACATGTGTGTCCCTGACCTTAGCATTCTCAGGAGTGCCGTGTTAGGAGACCAATCTTATCATATGGGAGCCATTGTAGCACGTAAGTTGCATCATAATAGATATAATGGAGATTTCTTTGGAGGAATTTATGCAACCCGCTTAGCTAATTTTCTTGAGGTAGACATTCGTGAGGGAGACATGGAGTTGCCTCCTACTTATTTAGATTTTGATTCTATGGTTTCCCACCAGTTTGTCGAGAGGACTGAATCACCTCTTCAGTATCGACTAATCTTTAACAAACGACATGTTGTCCGTATTACTCTTCCTGCTCCTGCCTTCTTTGATTTTCAGACAAAAGGAAGATACATTATTACCAGAGACGAGGCAGATGAGTATGAGAGGGGAGCAGAGGCAGCCCGACTGCACGCTGCAGCTCAGGAGGCGATAGCCGCTGCATCACAGTACAACCCCAACTATTCTTCGTCACAGTACAACCCCAGCTACACCTACGGGTATCCGCCAGGCTATCCCTGGCAATGAACCAACTTAGGCCAAAAGCCTAAGCTTGGGGTAGAACGTATTTCTCACCGACATTACATTTATGTTCACACACACTCACTGCTAGATGTCGGTGCTCATACTTTTTCACTGTAATATCCATACTAGTTTATTATCTTTTTCCTGCTTTCTTCTTGTGTGTTTGTTAAACCTTAAGAAAAAAATTAGAAGTAGTTTACTTTTCTTGCTGTAGTAGTAATAATTAAGAAGAAAACCCAAAAATATTTCCCGTTCTTCTTTTGCTTGTTGGGAGCATTCCCGTGTAAATAGTTTTATTTCTTTTTCTTTGGGGGTCGACAGGAGAAGACCATGATTAAATTGTTGAATTGGCTCTTATATGCATTATTGTTGATTTAACCAAGAGCCCATATTGCCTTGTCTTCTCCTATTTATTGAATGCTCGCAGATTCCATCTTAGTCCAATGCACATGCACTCTTATTATTATTCACACCGTTCGGTCGTGCAAGTGAAAGGCAATCATGATGATATATGATGGACTGACTGAGATGGGAAAAGCTGGTATGAACTCGAGCTCTCTTGTTTTTGTAAATATGATGAGTTCATCATTCCTAATTCAGCTTATTATGAATAAACATGTTTGCAATGACAATTAGAGACCATAGTTGCTCGTGCCATGCTTGATTAGCTATGAGTTATAATGGTTTACCTTGTGTGTCAACATGCTATTAAATGGTTGTGATGTGGTATGATGGGGTGGTATCCTCCTTTGAATGATTTAACTGACTTGACTTGGCACATGTTCACGCATGTAGTTGAAACAAATCAACATAGCCTTCACGATATTTATGTTCATGGTGGATTATATCCTACTCATGTTTGTATCCAATTTTTATTAATTTTAATGCATGTTCATGGCCGTTGTCGCTCTCTAGTTGGTCGCTTCCCAGTCTTTTGCTAGCCTTCACTTGTACTAAGCGGGAATACTGCTTGTGCATCCAATCCCTTTAAACCCCAAAGTTATTCCATATGAGTCTACCATACCTTCCTATATGCGGTATCTACCTGCCGTTCCAAGTAAATTTGTATGTGCCAAACTCTAAACATTCAAATAAACATTCTATTTTGTATGCTCGAATAGCTCATGTATCAACTAGGGCTGCCCTTATCTTCCATGTTAGGCGGGTTATTCTCAAGAGGAGTGGACTCCGCTCCTCACTCACGAGAAAATGGCCGGTCACCGGGATTCCCAGTCCCATGCTTTATGCAAACTAAATCAAAATAATTGCAAACAAAACCCCCCTGGGACCCGTCGAATGTTGGAGGCACTCATTGTTTCGAGCAAGCCATGGATTGATGCTTGTGGAGGAGGGGGAGTATAAACTTTACCATTCTATTTGGGAACCGCCTATAATTTGTGTAGCATGGAAGATATCGTCATCTCTTAGTTGCTATGTTGACAATGAAAGTATGCTGCTCAAAATATTATTTTTCTCTATTTCGAAACCGAGCTCTGGCACCTCTACAAATCCCTGCTTCCTTCTGCGAAGGGCCTATCTATTTACTTTCATGTTGAGTCATCACCCTCTTATTAAAAAGCACTAGCTGGAGAGCACAGCTGTCATTTGCATTCATTACTATTAATTTCTATTGGGTGTGACTATGATTGGATATCTTTTACCAAGAATTACAATGTCTAGTCAATCCATGATCTTTGAAGGTGCTCTGCATTTATGTTTTGCGGTCTCAGAAAGGGCTAGCGAGATACCATTTTGTTATATTATATCATGATTATTTTAAGAAAGTGTTGTCATCCGAGATTTATTATTATCGCTTGCTAGCTGATTATGCTATTGATATGAGTAATCACGAGACCTGAGAATTATTGCAAATGTGGTTAGTTATAATCTTTGCTGAAAACTTGAATGCTGGCTTTACATGTTTACAACAACAAGAGCAAACAGAGTTTGTAAAAGTTTTTCTTTATTTCTTTCAGTTTATCAACTGAATTGCTTGAGGACAAGCAATGGTTTAAGCTTGGGGGAGTTGATACGTCTCCGTCGTATCTACTTTTCCAAACACTTTTGCCTTTGCTTTGGACTCTAACTTGTATGATTTGAATGGAACTAACCCGGACTGACGCTGTTTTCAGCAGAATTGCCATGATGTTGTTTTATGTGCAGAAAACAAAAGTTCTCGGAATGACCTGAAACTCCACGAAATATCTTAGAATAAATAATAAAAAATCCTCACCAAAGATGAAGACCAGGGGCCCCACACCCTGTCCACGAGGGTGGGCCCCCCCCCTAGGGCGCGCTCCCCTACACTTGTGGGTTATCAAGGTACAAGCGGCAAGGAGGTTATTCATGAGGATTACCGGTGGTCAGGAACTGTAAGGCACTAGGCAAAGAGTCACGAGATACATCGAGGAGTATCCGCATAATCTTCTGGCGAAGCAGGCGATCATCGGTAATGTCGGGGCTCTCCGGGGGGAAGTGGGTACGAGAACCTAATGTCAGAGTTAGCAAAATCATTTAACCCGAAAGGAAGAGAGATCAGTCCCAGAGTATAGACGAGGAGTAAAAGATCCTAATACCACCCAATGGCGGCGTGGGCCCGTAAGACACACAACCATGTTAGTAAAAGTTTTGTAGTGACTAGACTCGACTTCGGCCAAGGAGTTGGAAAGGGGCTACCTATAAGCGATCGGCTCGATACCAACTTGTGGCGCCCTCGATTCAATCAGACACTAATCATACACGCATAAGCGGTAATGCGATCAAGATCAAGGACTCACAGGAAGATATCACAACACAACTCTAGACACAAATTAAAATAATACAAGCTTTATATTACAAGCCAGGGGCCTCGAGGGGACGAATACATAAGCTCGAAAACACAAGAGTCAGCAGAAGCAACAATATCTGAGTACAGACATGAGTTAGACAAGTTTTCCTTAAGAAGGCTAGCACAAAAGCCACAACGACCGAAAAGGCAAGGCATCCTGCCTGGGAGCCTCCTAACTATTCCTGGTCATCGGCGGCCTCCAAGTAGTAGTAGGCACCCTCGGGGTAGTAGCAGTCGTCAAAGGTGGCATCTGGCTCCTGGGCTCCGGCATCTGGTTGCATCAACCGGAAAGAAGAAGAAAGGGGGAAAAGGGGGAGCAAAGCAACCGTGAGTACTCATCCAAAGTACTCGCAAGCAAGGATCTACACTACATATGCATTCGTATCAATGAAAAGGGTTGTATCTGTGGACTGGACTGCAGAATGCCAGAAGAGAAGGGGAAATCCTAGCCTATCAAAGACTAGCATCTTCTGGAAACCACCATCTTGCAGCAACAGGAGGGAGTAGAGTAGCATAAAGTAAAGTAGTAGAAGTGTTATCAACCTCGACCAGAGATCCTTTCTCGACTCCCTGCGAGAAAGCAATCCTAGAGCCATACTATCCATTTATCACCTCATATCCAAGTCTCATCTCAAGTATCCAGTTCTAGTTGTATCGATCGGGATACAACTCCAAGTGTCCGTTATCGTAGGACAGGCTATCGACAGATGTTTTCTTCCCTTCAGGGGTGCACCAAGTTACCCACAACGCTCGATTAACTCTGGCCGGACACACTTTCCTGGGTCATGCCCGGCCTCGGCCAAACAATACGCCGCAACCCGACCTAGGCGTAATAGAGAGGTCAGCATGCCAGACTAAACCTATGTCCCCAGGGGTCATGGGCCATCGCCCCGGGAACTCCTGCATGTTGCGTGGGCGGCCGGTGAGCAGACCTAGCTACCTCCTTAAAAAAGGTAGGTGCTGACCAGTCCAACCTGGCGCGCGCCGCTCAGTCGCTGACATCTATTATGCTTCGGCTAATGCATACGATGCAGAATGCCCATACTATGCCCACATGATGGTTAGTGCTATCAGGCCAGAGGCCCCTCGGATCAAATATCCAAATCGTAGTGGATTAGGAACGCACGGTAACAAGCAGAGACTCACGAAAGATGTGACCCCGTTGCCCCGTCTCGAGGACTTGCGGCAAGGTCTAAGAATGCCCGGCCACGCCTCGTAATTATCTCACGGGCACCTTCCAAGTCAACCCGACTCCACATCACTCGCAATTATGCTCGCGCGGGTACCCCTCAGGGTCGACCCGTCTTTAGTAACATGGTTCAGTGTAAAGTCATAGTAACCATAGTAACTGTGTGTCTAACACCATGGGGAAAACCTGAGGAATCACCCTTGACGGATTCCACTCGATGTAATCATCAAGGTGAACGTAAGAGGAACCACCCTCGAAGTTCACACTTGAGGGGTGCACGATAGAGTCGTATCGGAAGTGGTTAAGGCGGAATCACACCCGATGACCATGACCGAATAGCTACACTACAGGGTTAACATCAGAAGTGCTGTAGAGGTCTCACCCTCGGCACTCGATAGTAACCCAGTAGTGTCGAGCAACTAAGGGGAAAGTGATGTGCGGTGCCGGGGCCTGGTCTTCGATCCTGTTGATCGGGTCTTCAATGATTAAGCAGGAGCAAGAAGGACAAGGTGGGGGTCACTGATGGATCACTAACCAACCTATACTAAGCAGTTTAGGATAAGCAGGTAAGGTACAAAGAGCAGGTTACAAAAGCAGGCTATGCATCAGAATAGGAGCAAACAATAACGTTAGCAAAATCTAATGCAAGCATGAGAGAATGGAATGGGCGATATCGGGATGATCAAAGGGGGGGGGGGCTTGCCTGGTTGCTTAAACAAGGAGGGTCGTCAGTGACGTAGTCGAACATAGTGGCATCGACAGCCGCCTCGGGGTCTACCAGAAAGAAGTAACGGAGAGGGAACACAATAAATAATAGAGCAATCAAAGCATCATAAAGCATAACATGTTAAAACGCGGTGCTAGGAGCGATCTAACGCGGTGCTAGGTGATACGGACAAAGAGGGAAAACATCCGGGAATGTTTTCCCGGTTCCGGACGTCTGCCACACAGATGAACCAGAGGGGAAAGTTTCAAGGTTTGATAAGCTAGGGACATGTGGCGGACAAACGGGCTGCTTATTCGGATTCGTCTCCTTGTTTTGAGCAACTTTCATGTACAAAGTATTTTAATCTGAGCTACGGATTATTTATTATGATTTTTCAAAGAAATTCGAAAAAAATAAGAGTAAATACTTTTGCCACCTAGGGCAGTGCTAGCCAGAGTGCATGACAAGTGGGGTCATTGAGCAGAGTTGACCCAGTCAATACTTGACTAGTCAACAGATGAATAGTGCAAGTGGGTCCCATGTATCATTGGCTTAGGCATTTTTTAAAATTTGCTTTTTCTTTAAACTAACAATAGGTCCACATGTCATCTGCTATTAGACTAACTTAGCACTACTTTACTTCTAATCTAAACTAGTCCTAATTAAAACAAGGGCCGACCACACACGGCTGTTGCAAAGGCAGCCACACACACGGCCAAGACACACACATAGAGCACGCAATAAAGAAACAGAGCAAAGCGAAGAGCGGCAGAGCAGTAGCAACTAGCGGCGATGGCAGTAGTAAGAAGAAGCAACGGTAGGTTTTAGGAGCAGAGTAGCCAACATCAATGAGCAAAGAGTGGAGTAGCATCGCCGCGTGCACGAGCAGCAGCAAAGAAGTCGGCGCGCGCAGCAAGCGGTGAGGAGCAGCCGAATGCAGTAGCATCGCCAGCAGTAGGCACGCGGGCATGTGCACACACGCACGCGCAGCTGGCGCGCGGGCGGGGAGCGACGGGCACGAGCGTGCAGGTCCTGGGTGCGGCCGGCGCACGCGCCGACAAAGGTGCAGGGCGAGGCCAGAAGTCAAGGCGCGTGAGAGTCTGACGCGCGGGCGGCCGCGAGCTTGCCCGGAGCTAGGGCACGGTGATGCAACGGCCTGCAACGATGGATTCGACGGTGGGAAAGGGGGAATCGGTGTAGGGGCTCACATTGGTACGGTTGGGGAGGTCAGTGAGGTCGGGGGAGCCCCGGAGGCGGCGAATTGAGCGGCGAGGTCCGACGGGGCAGAGGTTGAAGACGGCGTCGACGAGCTTGATGCGGAGGCGCTGGGCTCCAACGGGCGGCCTCAGGCGACGGAGACGACCGTGGTGGAGCCCCTGGTCGCCTTGGCGCGGCTCCGGGTGGATGCGGTGGGCGACAACGATGGTGGCGCGGCAATGTCAGTGGCGGACGAGCTCGAGATCGAGCGAGAGGGTGAGAGGTGAGGTGGAAAATGTCCTAGGGTTTCCAGCGAGAGGGAGGCGGGGCCCTTGTAGGCAAGGGGGGGGGGAGGCTGTGGATGACCTCCACGCAAGGCACGGCGCGGCCATGGCCTGCTGATGGGTGCCACGACCCCCTGCCTCCCTGTAGCAGGAGGCTGGGGATGGCAGGGGTGGGCTGGACCTGGTTTTGCTGCTAGCTAGGCCAAGGCCTAGTGGGATAGGGGGTGGACTGTAGGTTTAGGTCCATAGGGAAAAGAGGGGGGTGGGGACTTTTCTCCCTTTTTTATAAAAGTGCTAGTGTTTCCTATTTAGTTTAGATAGTAATTGATTATTGTCGGAGCTCAAACTATGCACAAAAATGCTATGCAATATTCTAGGGCTGCACAAAGGTTTTCGAGGCATTTGCAAAGGTTGAGAAGATTTGCTTAATTGAAAAGGCCAATTTAAAAGCCTTTGGACCACTTATTGAAATCCTAGGAAATTATTTGTGAGTCAATTTAAGTTGGATTCAACTTGACAAAGGTCGGGAGAATTTATAGAATATTGTGAACATTTTAGTTTGAACGTTTGAAAACTTTTGCGGTTTGACTTGATTTTGAATTTTGAATTTGAATGGGATTGAAGCAACGTGAGTTTATCAACAGTAATCATGGTGACGTGCCATCATTAGTAGAGGGTTACTATAGCTTAATTATCCGGGCGTTACACTGGTGGTCGCACATAAGTGCCTTGGAAGTTGTCAAGGACCGCGTCTTCCAGGTTCTCCCAACTGCCAATGGAGTCTGCTGGCAGGCTATTCAGCCAATGTCGGGCTGGTCCTTTGAGTTTTAGGGGGAGGTACTTGATGGCGTGCAGATCATCACCGCAGGCCATGTGAATGTGGAGGAGGAAATCCTCGATCCATACCGCGGGGTCAGTTGTACCATCATATGACTCGATGTTCACGGGTTTGAATCCTTCTGGGAATTCATGATCCATTACTTCATCGGTGAAGCTTAGTGGGTGTGCGGTGCCTCTGTGCCGGGCTATGTCGCGACACAGTTCATACGAGTCTTGTCTGCTATATTCGGCCCGACCGGATTTGTTTTTGGTGTATCCGGCGTGACGATCATCGTCACGTGTTGGGGTGCGCCCCCGTGATCCGTAGATCAATCTTGTATGTCCTGCTTTGTTTTTCAATACGTCTCGCAGGTCCTGCGTATTGCCCCAGGCCTTGGTGTTTTTATTTGACTGGCGACGGGGTGCAGGCTGGACTTCGGTCTGATACGCCGCTTTGTCTCGGCCACGAGGTGGCCGGTCGCCGCATCATACGCTGGTAGTGCGGGTTTTAGTGCTTCCTCCTCTAGCTGGGGTAGCAATCGGCGCTTTGGGTAACTCTTGGTTGGGCGTTCGAGTTCGTATTCCTTGGCCGCCAGGACCTCAGTCCATCTATCTGCTAGTAGATCTTGATCAGCTCGAAGCTGTTGTTGCTTTTTCTTCAGGCTATTTGCTGCGGCCATAAGCCGACGCTTGAAGCACTCCTGCTCAACGGGATCCTCGGGCATGATAAATTCGTCGTCGCCGAGGCTCACATCGTCTTCGCAGAGAGGCATGTAATTGTCATCCTCTGGTTATGCGTCAGCTGCCTGTTCCCGAGGGCTAGCTTGTTCATCCTCCTGCTCAAGGCACTACAAAAAAATACACTTCCGTGATGATACGTGTTTGTCACAGTAGGTCGCGTTTTCTGTCATGCATGTACATCCATGAAAAATTTATGACAGAATCAAGATACTCATACCTGTGCTGTCGTAGAAGTGTTCCATGACATTGACAAAATTATCATCACGGAAGTGTCCACTTCCATGACGATAAATCGCGCGTCACAAAAGTGCTTTCGTCAAGGGTGACCGACACGTGGCATCCACCGTAATGGAAAGCCGTTAAGCTATCGGGTCGGGTTTTGGATCCGATAACCCGTTAACAGCCCCGACCAATGGAAAATTTCCATGTGTAAAATTCTTATTGGCCCGACGAAACATGTGTCAGCTCGTTAGTGGGTCAGATAGGCGCCTATGATACGTCGACACATGGCACGGCCCAACAGAGGCCCATTCATGTGAAAAGTCCGGCCCGTTTGACTTGGTCAAAAAGTGGCGGGCCGACCCATGGAAAGCCTGTTAACGGCATGTTCGCATATAGCCCATTTATAGCCCGCTAACCCAAGGCCCGTTACGCCCTATTCGAATTAGGCCCAGTAGCGTCATCTGGGCCATCCAATATGATTCTAGCCCGTTTTCACTTCTGGCCCATGTATGGCCCATGACGTCTTTCGGCCCATATGAGGCCCTATGTAACTCTTGGCCTACTAACGGCCCGTGGTGAAACTGGCCCGTAATGAACAGTGTATCACTTTACACCCATTAACGGCCCGTGGTGAAACTGGCCCGTAATGAACAGTGTATCACTTTATACCCATTAACGGCCCATTATTCCGTTGGGCCGTTTCGAGCCCATGTTATCTTTCGACCTTCTCAGAGCCCATTTATTCTTGGGCTCATTTCCAGCATTCGTTTACTTACGGCCCGTTACTGTCATTTTCTGGTTGTGGGCCAAATTCAGCCCGTGGTTACAGTCGGCCCGTTTGTGGTCCGTTAATACGTTGGGCCGATTTCATAGCGTCATCAAATACGGCCTATTAACGATGGCCCGTTATGGTCGGCCCATGAACGGACGATTCCAACTCTACCCCGTATACGACCATAATGCGGTCTGTTTGGCCCATGTTTGGCCAATCGATCATACGGCCCGTATAAGGCCCATTGATAATACGTGAAAGTACGTTATATCGACTAGAGGGGGGGGGTGAATAGGCGATTTTTATGAATTCTTCACTGAGGAATTTGCTGGTGAGGAAATTCCTTAGCGAAGGACTACTTGGCAATGAATAAGTACTCGAAGTAAGCATAACGAGAATACACGCATGGTCATCATGATGAAATGAAGACAAGCACTGAGTACGTAAAGCGTAATCACAGGATAACACAAGATGAAGACAAAGCAGGTGAAGAAATTGGGCTGAGGAAATTGAGAAAGTCTTGATCAAAGTCTTCAAACACGTATATTGTCGGGAGGCTCATCGTACCCACGGACACCTATGGGGCCGGACGGGCAGGCCCCTTGTGTGGTTCGGAGGCGGAGATCGCCTGAAGAGCGGATCGAGGCGAGGCACACGAGCAGTTTACCCAGCTTCAGAGCTCTCCGGAGAGATAAAACTCCTACTGCTGCTTGTTTGATCTATTGTGTTCTTGTTAGGGAGCAATGCGAGCTACAAAACCTAGCGTGAGTGTGTCTAGCCCTCGGCCGGTCAGATGAACCGAACCCGGTAGAACTGCGGAACCCTTTCTCGTTGCACTCGGGCCTCTTTTTATATGCTCAAGGTGTCTCCGACAGTGGCAACATAGGCGGGGTACAAATGTAAAACAGGAGTTGGTACACCTACTTGAACAAAGTGTACGATTGCAAAATACCTAACTCGGCGACAAGGCACAAAAGCAATAAATGCCCGTCGTTGTCGCCCAAACAAGTGTAACAGAGGCGTCAGTGCGCCTCCGCCGCCACGATGGCGAAGCTTGTCGGCCGCTTATCGCTGCTCTCCGCTGGCTGCACAGCCTCTCGACACGCGCCCATGGAACGGTCCCATGGTGACACGTCAGCTGGGGTGAGCGGAGGCGGAGAGAAGTTGCATGCCATGACAAGCGCCTTGTCATGGCCGAATCCTTTGTCGCGCCCGGAGACTTGTCGCGCCCGAGCCTTCCCGGCAAGCTCCTCTTGCCGGGCCTTGTCTTCTACATGCACAGGTGGCCTTCCCAGAAGCTCCTCTTGCCGGGCCTTCTTCGTGCCTAGAGGCCTTCCGGCAAGCTCCTCTTGCCGGGTCTTGTCTTGAAAGGCTGCGGAGGGTCTTGGCGGACGCCTTGGCGAGGCTTGCCACGCACGGGACGCTACATCGCCGTGCAGACAAGTTCGGGTACTAAGGTACCCTACTTTAGTACACCGACAGAGCCCCGGGTCTGGGCCATACACGGTGCCGAAGCGCTGTTGGGCCAGGCCCAAAAGCAGGCACGCACGCGCGGCCGGGTCCAAACCAAACCCACTCAGATCCGCCGCGTTCCCCGTAGCACGCGTCAATTGCGGCGTCGTGGGAAGTGGGCGGCGTCTTGGGTCGCTTCACCCGTCGCCTCGAGCCTGCATCCCGCCACGTGGTTCCCATGCTTTTGGGGTCGCGGACGGTGGAAGTAAAAAAATCGGCCGTTACGAGAGGCGATGGGTCGGCCCCGATTCCCTGCTCTTCCTATGCCCTGATTTGCCGGCGGGCGGTCGAGCCCCCACCTTGCTTCCTTAAAAGAGCGGAAGGGGCGTAGAAGCCCGCACTCTCCTATCTCCTCCTTTCCTCGCTGCTCCCTTTCTCTCATTCATCATGGAGAAAAGGAACCTTGGTTCTTCATCGGTGGCGGCGAGGTGCGCTAGACAACGCCTCCCAACCCCACGCCGGGTGGCGTAACCGCCACAAGGGGAAGAGGGAGGGGGCGAGGTCGTGGACGAGGTCGAGGCGCTCGGGGCAGAGGCGGACGGGGCGGCGCGCCGTCTCTGGTTCAGCCGGCGGTTCCCCTCCCTGCGGCGGTCCATACAGGGGACGACCCTTGCGAGTTCTTCGTCAGGCTGCGCCGGGCGCCTCGTCGTCGCCTCCGGCTTCCAGCTCCGTTCATGGCGATGGAGTCGGATCCGCCCGAGACACTGAGACTGCACATGAGGGGCTGTGGAATCAGCGGCATGCGAGTCCGTGTTGTATTCCCAGCCCCTAATGTGATGTATCTCGATCGTGGGTGGAAGACGTTCACTCGCATCCACAGCCTGATGACGGGTTTTACCCTCCATTTTAAGTTAATGGAGGGTGATCTCCTCTCCGTCAAGGCCTTGAGGATCTCGGTACTCGGGCGAAGTGCTGCGTGGATAGCTCCTCCGACAGCGAAGATTCTCCCTTGAGCGAGAGTGACGAGGAGGAGAGCGACAGCGGCGACGAGGGTAGCGGGCCCGATTAGTTGTCGGGCGCCGCTTCGCGCGTCACCGGCGACCCCATCATCCGCGTCGCCGGCTCCTTGAACTCCCCGGGGTCGTCTCCTTGGGCGACTGGCGTAGGGAGGCTGCGGAAGGGGAAGAGGGAAGGCGACAAGGCCGTCAAGTCGGAGTACGAGGACGTAGTGCCCTCGACAAAGCATCTTGACGTCCTGCCGCCCGTCTTGAGCCCCGCTTCCGGCGCTGCCATCTCCGTCAAGCCCTCGGGAGCTCCGGGATGTTCCTTGGTGCCTTGACACACTGTAGCTCGCCTAGGCGTTTCTTTTGCCCTTCTCGCCTCCTTGACCTACCTCCTCAAGAGAGGGACAGAAAAAGGATTACGGGCATCTTATCTTTTTAATTTGTAAGCCTTGGGCCTTATCCGCATTTAAAACTTGTAATCTTCTCTTTCATGTTTTTCATTCCCCACGGATTGTATCCGAGTAGAATGTTTTAATGAAAAAGGGATGCTTGAAAAGGGACGAAAGGCTTATCTGATATCGCAGCCCCCGGCAACTCTGGCTTGCCGCAGCCCCCGGCAACTCTGGCTTGCCGCAGCCCCCGGCAACTCTGGCTTGCCGCAGCCCCCGGCAACTCTGGCTTGCCGGGGCTTGGGTGCCGGCGCGCCCTTCTTCTCCTCTTCGCTGTTATTTCAGTTCTGAGAACGATTGCTTGATGCCGCAATAAGTTATTTTGTAATATAACTTTATTCTGGGCAACATTTGCTACGTTACTTCCTTTACTCGACTCTTGGCTTTGTATGTTATTGCCCTACGCTTTTCAGGGAAACTTGCCGGTGCATGCACCCTTGCCGCGAGCGCCGAGTGCGGAACTTCAACAGCCTGCTGGCGGGGTCGCTACCGACAAGCAACCTTGTCACGGACTAGCCGCAGCTCACTTAAGTTGTTGAGCGGACTCGAAACAAAGTAAGGGCGCGACCAGTCACGATTTGGTTCCTCCGCGCATGGGTTTTTCATACAAAGCGCGGTCGTTCAAGGAAGATAACTTTAAAAATTTATTACTGATCTTTGAAACTTAGCAACTTAGCTTTTCTGTCTCTTGCTTCCCGATGAGGTGAAACTTCTTCGAGCGGTGCCTGGTTAGCTTGTGCGCGAGGGAGCCTTCCTTTCTTTGAGAAAAGAAAAAGAAGAGGAAATAACGTTATGGAGCCTAGAGGCTCTATTCTGCTTACCGGGTGTGGTTGCTGCACAAAGTGTTAGCCAAAGCATGCAATAAATTGATGAAAGCATGAATTTGACAAGCTGTGCGCAACACATGAGCTCTACTGATGCACGGGGTCTGCGCCCGGCTTTGTACAAAGGATTACATGCAACTGCGGCAAGACTTGTACAAAAGGTGGTTGCCGGAACGAGTTCCGACAACCGCGCCCTATGGGTAAAACTTACGAAGATGCTCAATGTTCCAGGAGTTGCTCACCGAAACGCCATCTTCGGTCTCAAGGCGGATAGCGCCAGGCCTTGTGACTCGTTTCACCCGATAAGGGCCTTCCCACTTTGGCGTCAACTTGTTTGAATTCTTGGCGTACTGAACGCGCCGAAGAACAAGGTCGCCTTCCTCGAGACTTCTGGCATTAACCCTACGGCTATGGTCGCGACGCAGCTTGTCGGTAGCGAGCGGCTCGCATAACGGCCCGAAGACGATCTCTTCCTCAAGGAGCAGCGTCATCTTGTCGCAGCTGCTCTTGCTCGAGCTCATCATGGCGAGCACTCGAGGTGATCCATATCTGAGTTCCGTGGGAGAAGCGCCTCTGCTCCATAGACTAGAGCAAAGGGTGTCGGCGGTGGCTCGATTTGGCGTTGTCCCGATCGACCAAAGAACCACCGCTTAGCTCCTCGATCCAGTTTCTTCCGCACTTGTGCAGCCTGTCGAAAGTTCTGGTCTTGAGTCCGCGCAGCACTTCAGCGTTTGCCCTCTCTGCTTGACCGTTGCTTCTCGGGTGAGCAACAGAAGCAAAGCAGACCTTGGCGCCAAGGTCTTGGACGTACTGCATGAAGGTGCGACTCGTGAATTGTGTGCCGTTGTCGGTGATGATCCGGTTAGGGATTCCGAAACGACAAACAATTGACCTGAAGAATTTGATCTTGTTGTCTTTGTCACCTTCCTCACTGCTTCCACTTCCGGCCACTTTGTGAACTTGTCGATGGCGGCGACAAGTACTCAAAGCCCCGACAACTTCGGGAAGGGGCCGAGGATGTCGAGCCCCGGACCGAAAATGGCCGGGATAAAGGGATCGTCTGGAGAGCTTGAGCTGGGTTTGTGTATCTGTTTGGAATGGAACCGCACGCTTCACACTTGGTTACTTGTGCAGTTGCATCCTGGAGGGCTGTCGACCAGAAGAAACCTTGCCGGAGAGCTTTGCCGGCAAGTGCTCTTGCGCCAATGTGGTGACCACATATGCCTCCATGTATCTCTGCCAACAGCTTCTGTCTGTCTTCCCTGGAAAACACTTCAATTTCACACCGTTGAGTCTTCTTACATGCAGTATCTTTGTCGACAAACCGGTACATACTTGACCGCCGGGCTACTCTTTCCGCTTCTTCTTGCTCTTTGGGAAGTTCTCCTGTCAAGGAAATGGACAATCTGCTGCGCCCATCTTTGGAGCTTGCGGCTCGACAACAAGGACTAAAGGCACATCTGCTGCTGCGGGAACATCAGCTTCCACGGCAAGAGCTCGCGGCCTGCGGAGTTAGATGCTCCCGACAAGCTTGCCGGAGCAAGACTTGTCGGGAGCGTCTGCTTCAACGAAACAAACCACAGGGTGCAGCCGGAGCGGACTGCTCCTCGGCCTTGTTGGTGTTGATCTTGGGGACCTTTTGCAGCGGCCGGGAAGCTCTGTGGGAAAGTAGTCACCAGAGGCCAACTTCCTCTTCTTGCTTTGTCCGGTTGATGGTGTTACGGTTGGTTGAGTCAGCTTGAGCACGAAAATCCACAGTTCCACATGCAACTTAAGTGCGGCGCACTTTGACAGGCCGTCAGCAATATCATTCTGAGCTCTTGGAACATGTTCCATTTGCAGGCCGTCAAAGTGCTCTTCCAGCTTCCTCACTTCATCAACGTAGGCTTCCATCAACGGACTCTGGTAATCTTTCTTGACTTGGCGGACGACGAGTTGCGAGTCACCCCTGACAATAAGCTTCTTGATCCCAAGGTCCACTGTGATCCTGAGACCGGCAAGCAAACCTTCATACTCTGCAGTATTGTTTGTCGCTTGCTCCTTGGGAAAGTGCATCTGGACGACGTACTTGAGGTGCTCTCCGGTGGGTGCGATAAGCAGCACGCTGGCACCGGCGCCTTGCAGCGAGAAGGCACCATCAAAGTACATCAGCCACTCTTTGCTTGCTTCTTTGGCCAGGAATGCTCGTCTCCTAATCTCTTCATCTAGCGTTGGCGTCCATTACGCTATGAATTCTGCCAAGGCTACGCTTTGGATAGTTGATGTGCTTTCAAACTTAAGACCAAAGCTTGATAGCTCCAAAGGCCCACTCGACAATCCTGCCTGTCGCTTCTGGATTCTGCAGTATCTTCTTCAGCGGAAAGCGAGTGACAACTGTGATCTCATGTGCTTGGAAGTAATAGCGCAGCTTTCTCGAGGCCATGAGGAGGCCGAAAAGCAATTTTTGCACACCAGAGTACCTTGATCTAGCCCCCTGCAGGAGGGAACTGACAAAGTAGACTGGGCGCTGCACCATCCTTTTCTGTATCTGGTCATGCGTCTTCGCGGACTCGTCCTTGTCGGGACCAGAGCTTGTCGGCGAAGCCCCTGCTTGTCGCTGGATGTGCTTGCCGCGGTTGCTGGCTCGTCATCCGCCTCCCTCTCTGCCATTAACGCAGCACTAACCACTTGATTGGTTGCCGCTATATATAGCAGTAATTTCTCTTGTGGCCTAGGTGCGACAAGTGTTGGAGTGGAGGATAGGTATCTCTTCAAGTCCTGCAGCGCAGCCTCCGCTTCGGGAGTCCATTTTACTGGACCTGCCTTTTTCAAAATCTTGAAAAATGGCAGGGCGTGCTCAGCAGACCTAGAAATAATCCTGCTGAGAGCGGCCACGCAACCGGCAAGTCTTCGTACATCCTTGACGCGCTTTGGTGCTTCAAGCTGCTCAATGGCCTTGATCTTGTCGGGATTAGCTTCAATCCCTCGCTGAGACACGAAGAACCCGAGAAGCTTGCGGAAGGGACTCCAAACACGCACTTCTCGGGTTGAGCTTGAGGTTGATCTTGCAGATTCGCATAGGTCTCGTCCAAATCTTGAACCAGAGCTGCTTTGTCCTTGCTTTTGACCACTATGTCATCCATGTAGGCTTCTACATTTGTATGCATTTGCTGCTCAAAGGCGTCATGGACTACCCTTGCAAATGTTGAACCAGCATTCTTCAAACCGAAAGGCATCCGTATGAAACAGTATGTGCCACATGGTGTAATGAATGCGGTCTTCTCCTCATCTTCTTCAGCCATGAAGATCTGATGGTATCTCGAGTATGCATCAAGAAGCGAAGCAAATCACATCCAGCCGTGGAGTCAACAATCTGGTCAATGCGCGGCAAGGGAAATGGATCTTTGGGACAAGCTTTATTAACATCCGTGAAGTCAATACAAAGTCTCCATTTCCCATTTGCCTTCTTGCGCGACTACAGGATTGGCCAACCACGTAGGATGGAGCACTCCTCGACAAGGCCTGCCGCTTCCAGTTTCTTGATCTCTTCTCGCTATGAATTCTTGGCGCCCACCGCTTGCTTCACGACTTTTTGCTTGACAGCGCGCGCATGAGGACAAACGGCCAGGCGGTGCTCAAACACTTTCACGGGAACACCGGGATATCGGGACGGTTGCCATGCAAACACGCCGACATTCGCCCGCAGGAAAGCAACGAAGCGCCGCTTCTTCCTATTTGGGGTCGAGAGAGGCACTGATGGTGAAGGTACCACCAGTGCCGTCCTCCTTGGCTGGCACCTTCTTGGTCTTCGGCGGAGCCACCATCTTCTTGCACTTGCCGGTGGAGCTCGATGGCGCGTCCTCGACGGTAGCGCAGTACTCCGAAGAGGTGCGCTTGCCGGAGTGAGCATCAGAGCCCTTGCCGGACTTGGACTTGGTCTTCTTCCCCGGAGCTTCGGCAAGTGTTGGGCAGTCTGTCATCGCCGCGTCCGGTAGATCTTGTCGGCACAGATAAGGGCATCCTTCTTGTCGCCAGGACAGAGATGACGCTTATCGGGCCTGGCATCTTCGGGGGTTGTAGGCGTAGTGAGAGGCCGCCATGAACTTGGCGAAGGCCGATTTGACCAAGTATCCCATTGTAAGGCAATGGGAAATCGGCAACGTCGAATGTAACCCTCTCGATCTGAAGTTCAGCTCGCTACCAAATGTGACCGCAACGTAATCTTCCCCTTGACTTGCTCCTTCCCGGATTGATTCCTTGAAGGTACCGGTCTCTTCGAGCTTGCTGTCGAGGATTTGAAGCTTCCGGAGCACCGCTGGAGGAGATCAGATTCAAGCCGGCCCGCCGTCAACTAACATTTTGTAACCTTGAGGTTGCGGATGGTTGGGGAGACCAACATCGGCAGGCACCCGACCGCAGTCACGCGGTCGTGGTGGTCCTCAATATCAAAATGATAGGCGTCTTTGGACCACTTTAGAGGCCTGCGTGACTCTCACGGGTGGCTCATTGCATTGACCTCCCGCATCCATTGCTTGAGTTGGCGGTGGGAGGTATGCGGAAGCACCTCCGTCAACGCAGAGAACCTCCGTGGCTTCTGAAACTCCTGCTCGTCGCCGTCGTGCGTCCTCCATATCTTCGCTGCCGTCATCATCTTCATCCTTGTCGCGGCCGCGGGAGTTCGATCTCCTTGCCGCTGCTTGGCTTTGCCCGCGTCCTCCCGGCCGGACGCTTTCTTGCTTGTTCCCAGCACCTTCCTGGGCCTTCTCCTTGTCTCGCCGCTCGTACTCAGCTCTCTGTTGTTCGACGAGCTGCTCGACCTTCTTGCAGCTCTGGAGGTCGTGGTCCTTGGTGCGGTGGATCTTGCAGTACTGCTTGCCGGAGCTGTCCTGCTTGTCGGCGGCCGCCACCGACTGGTGGTTGGCGTCAGCGGCAACCTTCTTGCCGGAGCCACCAGCCTTGGCGTTCTTGTCGCCAGCTCCATTGCCGGACTGCTCGATTGCTAGCACTTCTCTGGTTTTCTTCTTCCTGTTTCCTCGCCGCCGGCCCTTCTTTGCCGGGGCGGTGTCCTCACCGCCGATCCACTTCGCATTCTCTCCGGGGAGTCTCCTCCCATCCTCAGCACGTGCGCACTTGTCGGCCAGGGCGTATAGCTCACTGACGACCTTGACTTTGCACATCGCCATCTCATCCCTCATCCTTCGGTTCCGCACATTACGATGAAATGCGCCGATCACCGCGCAGGTGGACGTCTGGGATGTTGTAGGGCACGCGGCTGAATCTCCGAATGAACTTGCGCAGGACTCTCCTTCCTTCGGGCGAGCAAGTGAAGGTCTCTCTCTTGGCCATGAGGTTTGTGGCCACCGTGAAGGCGCCAACAAACCGATGGCACAGATCTGCCCAGAGGATATGGAGCTGTCCGGCAAGTGCATGAGCCAAGATTTGACGTTGGGCTTGAGCACGGCGGAAGTAGTTGGCGAGATTCTTGTCGCCCCGCCCCCGCAGCTCGCACCGCGATGGTGTAGATGTTGAGGAACTCCGACGGATGCGCCCCGCCATCATACTTCTCCGCACGTCTGGTTTGAAGTTTTTCTGGCTGGGCCACTGGACTTGCCGCAGCTCACGAGTGAACGCAGGGCAACCTACCGCGTACGGCAAGTTGCCTGGCTCCTCCGGCGCGCGCATGTCAACAGAAGGCCCAGCGCGCTTCTCGGACTGATGTCGCGCTTCTCTTCGGCGCTCAATGCGAGTTCGAGCGTCCTCTTGTTGTCGCTCATGAAGAACTTGGCGCTGATCGCGGCGAACTCGCGGATCCGGAAACGGCCTTGATGGAGTCATTGTCGAGGTGGATCCGGTGAGTCGGCGATCTTGGCCTTCTTGGCGGAGAGTGCACGGTGGTTGCACCTCCGATAGTCTCGTCGCCACCGGCTCGTGCCTTGTCGTCTCGCCGCGGCAATGATGGCGTTGGTTGCCGCGGAGCTTCACCATTGGCAAAGCCGATGAGGCTCTGGATAGTGGCCCTCCACTCGTCGACCTTGTCGGCCGTTGGAGGGTAGTCGAGGAGCAGCTGAGCTCTTGCCAGAGCTTCTGCTGGAGTAGTGGGTGGCATTGGAGAACGGTGCGAGGAGCGGGATATGCTCGGACTTCTAACTTCGTTAGAAGGAGCAGCGCCCCGTCCGGGCGGTCGTATCTCACTCGTGCCAGCATGTTGGCGCGCATGCTGGTCTTGGGGGTCTCGATCCAACGAACGTATGGCGTTGTTGGTCCCGCGTCTCCTGAGATGGGCGCGGGGGATGCGCGGACGCCGAGGTTTGCGGTGCCTTGTCCTTGGACTTGGCAACTTCGCGAACACCTTCGTCAGCGCCCGTTCCTCCGCCAGCGTCTGCCCCACCACCCGTTTGCTGCGGTGAGGGTGGGTACGACGCGGACGGCTCTGCTGCCGCCGAAGCCTTCTTCTTCGGTGGCATGTTGAGGAAGATGTTGATGACGCTGCTCGTGTGAACGCCGGATCAGATTCACACGGCCTCGACGCCTTCTACCGGGCGCGCCAAAGATGTCGGGGAGGCTGATCGTACCCACGGACACCTATGGGGCCGGCGGAGCAGGCCCCTTGTGGTTCGGAGGGGGGGGGCGGAGATCGCGTGAAGAGCGGATCGAGGCGAGGCACACGAGCAGTTTACCCAGCTTCGGAGCTCTCCGGAGAGATAAAACTCCTACTGCTGCTTGTTTGATCTATTGTGTTCTTGCCAGGGAGCAATGCAAGCTACAAAACCTAGCGTGAGTGTGTCTAGCCTACGGCCGGTCGAATGAACCGAACCAGCCGAACCTGCGGAACCCTTTCTACGTTGCACTCGGGCCTCCTTTTATATGCTCAAGGGGTCTCCGACAGGTGGCAACATAGGCGGGGGTACAAATGTAAAAACAGGAGTTGGTACACCTACTTGAACAAAGGTATGCAGTGCAAAATACCTAACTCGACGGCAAGGCACAAAAGCAATAAATGCCCGTCGTTGTCGCCCAAACAAGGTAACAGAGGTCGTCAGTGCGCCTCCGCCGCCACGATGGCGAGCTTGTCGGCCGCTTATCGCTGCTCTCCGCTGGCTGCACAACCTCTCGACACGCCGCCCATGGAACGGTCCCATGGCGACACGTCGCTGGGTGAGCTGGAGCGGAGACGGAGAGAAGTTGCATGCAGCGGCAAGCGCCTTGCAGCGGCGAATCCTTGTCGCGCCCGGAGACTTGTTGCGCCTCGAGCCTTCCCGGCAAGCTCCTCTTGCCGGGCCTTGTCTTCTGCGTGCACAGGTGGCCTTCCCGGCAAGCTCCTCTTGCCGGGCCTTCTTCGTGCCTAGAGGCCTTCCCGGCAAGCTCCTCTTGCCGGGTCTTGTCTTCTGAAGGCTGCGGAGGGTCTTGGCGGACGCCTCGCCAGGCTTGCCATGGGGACGCTGCGACTGCCCGTGCACAAGTTCGGGGTACTAAGGTACCCCTACTTTAGTACACCGACAGATATGAACAAACACTCAACACAGTAATGAGGAAATGAAAGGGTTGAGGAAATAGAACCAGTTAGGTTGGTGAAGACAATGATTTGGTAGACCAGTTCCAACTGTCTCGGTTATGTACGTCTGGTTGGAGCGGCCGAGTATTTAAACTCGAGGACACACAGTCCGGACACCCAGTCGCCGAGCACGCAGCTCAGACACCAAGTCCTCACCGTATTCTCCTTGAACTAAGGTCACACATACCTCGTCCAATCACTGTGGTAAGTCTTGAGCGACTTCCAAACCTTCACAGACTTGGTCACTCGGCGATCCACAATTCCTCTTGGATGCTCTAGACCATGACGCCTAACCGTCTGGAAGAAGCACAGTCTTCAAAGGTAACAAGCGTCGGATCCACGCAGGATCAATTTCTTCAAGTGATGCTCAATCACTTTGGGTTTGAAGGATTTGGTTTTGGGGTTTTCCTCACTTGATGATTTTCGCTCAAAGTCCTCGGAGGATGGGTTGCTCTCAAATGACAAGTGTCAAGTTCTCTCGGAGCAGCCAACCAGCTAGTGGTTGTAGGCGGCTATTTATAGCCTAGGGAGCAGCCCGACACGATAAGACATAAATGCCCTTCAATGATATGACCGTTAGGTGGATAAGATATTTTGGGATAGTCAAGCGAGACAAAGAACGGTCGTAAATTTGAATATCAAATTCCTCGTGGCTATCATGTTCCTCATCGTGTGGGCAATCCGCGACCGGCGAATTCCTAACTCCTTAGTTAGAACAAATTCCTCGTGACCGTAAGAACTTCCTCTCATATCAAGAAATTGACTGAATCAGTATGAGATTTCCAAAGGCTTCACTCGAAGGGATTGGTAGGTGTAGGATTTTGAGTTGAGCATCACATGGAAATTTTTCCTTAGTATTTCCTCGACCCCCTTTAACGATCTGATGTTTCCTATGACTCAAGAAAGAGAAAAGCGAAACTACGAAAACAAAAGTCTTCACGCTTCATGTTCCTCAAATGAATACCAAGTCTTCAAGGTCACACCAATTTCTTCACTTTCAAAGTCTTCGTAATATCAAAGTCTTGAATAAGAACTTCATTTTAGGGGTCGACTTTCTGTAAATATCAAACTCCTCATAGACTTATAGACCTGTGTACACTTACAAACGCATTAGTTCTTTAACCTATAAGTCTTCAATACACCAAAATCACTAAGGGGCACTAGATGCACTTACAATCTCCCCCTTTTTGGTGATTGATGACAATATAGGTTAAGTTTTCAACTGGGATAAACACATGAAGTGTAAAACTGATATTGAGGAATTTGATTGCAAGATATAGAAGAACTCCCCCTGAAGATGTGCATAGTGAGGAATTTTCTTTTGAGGCAATGCACATTTGAAGAGTTGAATCATGGAGATCTCCCCCTATATCTTGTAATTCATACACGCATTTGACATATAGTATGAGGAATTTGAAATGCATGATGAAATATGGTGCTTGATGTAATTCAGCATGCGTGCGATAACATTAATGAGGAACAAGCATGCAAAATAACGCATCAAGAGTATCAGAGCTCAAATAGATTTGCTATGAAGATTTTCAAGGAGCTCAAGAGAATCGGAGCGTAGTGCTAGTGCATAATGCATCAAAAGTATCAAAGCACCATCGGGTTTAAGATTACAACTCGATCCAATAAAATTTTCAGAAGAACGAGAGTTGTAACTTAACAAAAATAAATTACTGTATATAGGCAATAAACTAGACCCGCTTGAAGACTAACTCAAATTTCTCCCCCTTTGTCATCAAATGACCAAAAGGATCGAAACTGAGGACCAACGCTCCTGAAGAATTTCAAGTTGAGGACGGAGCGCCAGCGTTGTTGGGGTCGGTTGTTGTAGTAGGACCTGCCGCAGTGTCATCCAAGTCTTCATTTTCATCAGTGTCGCGCGATGAAGAATAGGAGCTGGCCACCAAGGAAGGAACTTTGACCTTCTTGTATTTCTTCGGAGGAGGTGCAGACCAGTCAAATTCTTCCTTTAGTCCCATCGACGTCAGTTCTGCTGCACTGTAGACATGTGAAAGAACAGCCCAGGTGCGTTTGAAGGTTTCATGGAGGTAGTAGTGGTTTTTCTTCACTGCATTGTGTGTAGAGGTCATGTTGTGAATAAATGAACCAAACTGACGCTTGACCCATTTATGATTACGATCAACCTTCTGATGAAGACTGAGGAGTAACTCACGATCGATCATCACCACAGGTGCGATGGCTTGAGGACTTTGCTTGGTCGAGGTATTTGCGGCAGAGTCATGTGTGGCGTAGTCATCATTGGTGGAGTAGGATGCTGCTTTTAAACTGTCCATCCAATGGACGAATGCCTTCATCGATCACAGCAGTAGCCTTGCCCTTGTCATCATCTCGAGGTAAATGTCCGTTTGAGGACTTCAATTGGGGGCAAGTAGCTGCGGTGGTTCGTAGTATCAGCCTTGTAATTGAGTGAAGACCTTGTCCTGATGAATCTCATTATCCAAGGCGCATAAGGCTTCAACTCAAATGGTGACATAGCAATGTTTGCCAGAGTCCTCATGAAGAAATCATGGAAGTTGATGGGAACGCCATGGATGATGTAGAAAAGCATGTTCTTCATGATGCCAACGACTTCTTCATCATTCAAGTCGTGGCCTTTGATAGGACTCATTGTCTTCGTCAGAATCTGATAGACAGTCCGAGGCACATACAATAATTCCTTGACGAGGAATTTGGTTCTTGGAGCCTGCACAGGCTTCAAAGGCTTCATCAAGACTTGCATATAGTGATTTGAAAGTTCTGGTTCGTTGTAGATACAACGTGCACCATCAAGTGGAGGATCGAGTGGTAGAGCACGAAGCAATTCGATTCTTTGGTGCCTTGTAGTGAGTATTTTCGGACATCCAGTCTAATACCCATGAGTTCACGTCTTGAGCGTCTCCGGTGATGTGCAGTGTTGCATAGAATTGAAGAATTAGTTCTTCATTCCGATCCACATATATCGCTGCAGAAATTGAAGTCTTGCATCGTGAAGAACAACGAGGGCGGCTCAAAGCTGGCAGAGACTCCATGTCCACATGAGGAATATGAGCATGATCGAAGATTTTGTCCTTGTTGAAGAGCACTGAGGAATAGAAGTTGGCTTGGCTGGCAGTCCAGAAACGCCTCTTCCTTATGCGAGCAGAGTCATATGGGTTGTAATCTGTGAAGAAAACGTGCTCGCCAAAGAAATCTTCAGCCTTGAACTTTTGCTTCGTTGAGAAAGGATTCTTTTGCTTGGGCGGAGGGGTGTCGATGAGTTGCATCACCACCTCGTGAATCGCAAGTTCAGGTTCTTCAGTCGAGGAATTTCTTGTTCCTCAACAGGTGCGATCGAGGATCAGCGGAAGAGTTCATCAAAGCACTAGTGGCTGGAATTTCTTCATGCATGAGCAAGTGGGTTGAGTTTCTTCAGAGTCCATTCGGACTGTTTGTGCAGGGGACTGAGGAATCTGTTGAAGCGGGGTGAAGAGAGGGGTATTGGGATGCAGACTTTCCCAAAATTCATCATTCATCACTGGTGTGGTGCATCCTATATCCACAACTTCATCTTCTATTTCCTCAACACCAGCCTCTTTAGCTATGAACTGAGGCATAGGTGAGGAAATGACTGGGGTTGAAGGGATTGCGTCCACTTCAATTTCTTCATGTTCTTCATCAGATCCGATTGGGATCTCATAGTCTTCTCCAAAAGGAACAAGGTCCTTTGATGGCTTGGAGGAAATCGGAACAGCATCAATTGGATTTTCAAATGAGCTGGTCATTTGCTTCATTTTCTTCGCAGCCGAAGAATGTGACACAGCTGATGCCTTCCTTTTCTTCACTGCAGCTCGTTCTGCAGCCTTGGTTTTCTTCACATCAGAGGCAGATGGAAGAATTGGAGTTGGTGTTGGCGCAGGAGGAGCTGAGGAATCAGGATGAATTTCTTCAGCGCAATCGATGCACGGTTGCCCGATCTCTTCGATTTCTTCAGAGCACCACTAGAGGATGCCCTGGCAATTTCTTCAGCGGCTGGAATTGAGTCATCAGCCCTGGAACTTGTATTTTCATCAGCAGGCTGAAAATCATCAGTCGTGCTGGCATGTTCTTCAAATAGTTGAGCAGAGGTCGCACTGAGGAATTTCTGTTGCGTTGGGGTTGCAACATTTGTGAGGTTCTTCGTCAGTTGACGAATCGACCTTGGCTCCTTGCCAATCAAAGCATAGGTTTTTGCCGAGGTCTTGAATTTCAATCTGGACCTTGAGAAGTTCCTCGTGTGTCATTTTGACAACATTTTTCTTCGTAAACTTCTCCTTTACGTATTGAGCCTTCTTGATTTCTCTTGCCTTTTCAAACTTCCATTTCTCCTCAGCGATGAAATGGGTCAAGATATGACTTTGTCCAGGGTCGATGAAAGTCGTGCATAGGGGTATTGGGATCCTTGTGCCGTAGATCAATATAGTCGAGGATTTTCTTGGATCCAACAGCGATGGCACAAAAGTGCCTTTGGCTCTAGCGGCCCTTTCTTGGCGATTTCGATGATTTCCGCAAGTTCTTCATCGTAAGTTTCATCATCGAAGGCACATGGAATGCAACTTGTTTCTTCTTTGGACTTGGCCGAGGACCACGCCCACCGTTGTTTTGATCTTCAAAGATACCGGGCCAGATGATGAAATTGGTGCGGCCGAGGAACTGCGTAAACACCAAGAGGCAATCGAGAAACCAACAGTCCTTTGACATGTAGCCAGGTGCACAGGAACTGAAGACTTTGACGGAGCTGTTGAGGACTTTGGTGGAGCTGTAGCAGTGTGAGGAATTTGCCGTGAGGGCGCTGCTGGTGAAGCACTTGGCTTATGAGCAGGCTTCTTTGGCATGGATTTCCTCGGTTTGACTGAAGCCTCAAGAGCGATGAGAGTAAAGTGCGTAATCCTCATTGAATTTCTTCACTGCATCCTTGGCTTGTCTTGCCAATTTAGCTTGGCGCTTAGCCCATTCTTCGTGAAAGTCCTCACCACGCTTGATGCTTGTGGGATCAGCTACTTGGCTAGGTGCCAATGGAGCTCTTGGGCATGGAGGATTGAGAGCGAATTTCTTCATGTATTTTGGAGTCACATATCTGTATTCCCTCCATTCCCTTGCCCATCTCCGTTCAATCTTCTGAATGCGCACCTTGCGCTGATTTTTGCTTTCTTCATCGGTGTGCAATAGTCGCATAGATTTCCTCAGGATTTCAAACGCAGTCATAACCTCGTGTTTCTTTTCCTCCTTTCTGTTGCTTCTTTCCGTCTGCCATTTTCTTGATTGAGGAAATTGAACAATTGAGTTCTCTCAAGAAGTATGCAGTTTTTCTTTGAGGAACGCTGCAAATGAGTTAAGTTGATGAGAACCTAGTGATTCAAAGCAATGGACATGTGTACCTGTGAACAGAGTATAGTTGCGAGGAATTTGGAGAGGTCATATGCGTTCTCAGAAGGTTTTTCAAAAACAACAAGTTTTGAGGATTTTGACCAGATGAGCCTTGAGGAATTCACTAAGCGTTCTTTTTCTTAGGTTCCAGAGTTGTACAGATCGAGGATCCACACAATTGAGGAATCTTGAAGAAAATCATTGCTTAGAGAAACGAATCAAGAGCATATTTTGTTTGAGGTGTTCATCTGTGTGAAGATTTGAAGAATAAACACCTTTGAAGATTTTCAGGAAGGTTTGAGAATCAAAGCGAGTAATAAAAGTAACTTTTAATTACCCGAAGTGAAGAACACGACGAACTAAGAAGAACAGTTGGGAAGTCCGTCAGTGCAGATCTTCCACGCCCTAACTTGGTGGAGGAAGACAGCTACGGCGACGGCGGAGTGAGGATTTCCGCGGTCGGCGCGAGTACGTCGGCGACGAGGTTGAGGCAGTGAAGCTTTTCCTCACCGGCGACGATGGAGTAGCGGTGGCGCTAGGGTTTGAGGAGCTCGAACGGGAGAGAGAGATCGAGCGGGGTAAAAGAAGTGAGGAAGGGAGAGGGTATTTATAGAGGCGGTGAAAACCGTCACCGAAGTTTTAGGGACTAACGTGCCTGACCATTCTCCTTCTCACGACATGTGTCACCCACGCATCTTGTGTAGTTGAGATCGTGTACGATCGTGGGTGAGTAAGATAATGCATCATGGGATGCGGAACGGTTTGAGCGGCAAAACCGAAAATTTGGATACGATCAGTTTTAAAGTTTCGTTCGCAATTTCTTCAGCTGACAAGGACACAATGAAGATTTTGAACGAGTTTCAAATAGAACGCACATGAAGAATTTGTGAATAGAGTGGGTTGAGTATAGCATAGAGGGGGAAGGGTCCGATCACATTCACTTAGCAGAAAAAGCGACTTGAAGAAATAGCCACAAGTGAATGCTGTAGAGGACATAAACCCATATATATATATATATAGCCAATGAAGAAAGACGACGGAAACAGTGAAGATTTTGCAAAGTTGAAGAATTTGAAAAACTGAAGAATTCCAAAACTGAGGAAAAACTTAAATTGAAGATTTTCAACTTTGGTGGTGGTGTGACCCACAGTATAAGAATGATGATTTCAGACACCGCGTACAATTGTCGAGGGTTCTCGAGAATCAAATTCTTCATTAATTTCTTCACACTTAGAGTGTTATTCTTCATTGATTGAAGAAAAATGTTTCTTCATGTGTTGCACATCTAAGTCATCAATTTTGCATAAGTGTCGGATGTGTGTCCTTTTCAAAGAACGTTCAAGATTCTAAGATATTTAGCTCACACCGCAACTTGCTAAATGTCTTCTCATCCAAGGGCTTAGTGAAGATATCGGCTAGCTGTTCTTCAGCCTTCACGTGCTCGATAGAGATGTCACCCTTCAACACATGATCACGAAGAAAATGATGACGAATTTGAGTGTGCTTTGTCTTCGAAAGTGCCGAATGGGTTGTGAGCAATCTTGATGGCACTCTCATTGTCACAAGATGAGAGGCACATTCTTCATATTGATGCCGTAGTCCTTGAGAGTTTGCTTCATCCACATCAATTGAGCACAACACGAGCCAGCAGCAATGTATTCAGCTTCCGCAAGAGATGTGATACGCAGCTCGCTTTCTTCGAGGACCAATGCACCAAAGATCGTCCGAGGAAATGACAAGTGCCGAAGTTGACTTATGCGATCCACACGATCAACAGCATAGTCAGAGTCAGAATATCCAATGAGATCAAAAGTAGAGCCCTTGGGGTACCATAATCCTAGTGTTGGTGTGTGAGCTAGATATCGAAGAATATGCTTCACAGCCTTATGGTGTGATTCCTTCGGTGTTGCTTGAAATCGGGCACACATGCAAACACTAAGCATTATATCGGCCTAGATGCACATAAGTACAATAAAGAACCAATCATGGAGCGGTATACCTTGTGATCAAAGTCAATACCATTTTCATCGATTGCATAGATGGCCATTTGTGGGCATAGGAATTTTGACGCCTTTGCAATCTTGCATGCCGAATTTCTTCAGGACATCTTTGAGGTATTTCTCCTGAGATATGAATATGCCATTGTGTTGTTGATTTAATTTGAAGACCTAAGAAGAATTTCAACTCTCCCATCATAGACATTTGATATTCTTCACTCATCATATAGGCAAAATCATCACTATAACGTTGGTCAAGACAACCAAAGATAATATCATCAACATATATTTGGCACACAAACAGTTCACCATCATAAGATTTAGTAAAGAGAGTAGGGTCGAGTGAACTGGTGTGAAGCCATTCTTCACGAAGAATTCCTTCAATGTATCATACCACGCCTGGGGGCTTGTTTGAGACCATAGAGGGCCTTATTAAGTCTGAAGACTTTGTTAGGATTCTTTGGATCTTAAAAACCTGGGGGTTGAGCAACATATACTTCTTCCTCAAGCTTACCATTGAGGAAAGCACTTTTCACATCCATTTGATATAAAGTGATATTGTGATGGTTAGCATAGGCGAGTAATATGCGAATAGACTCAGGTCTACCAACAGGTGCAAAAGTTTCATCGAAATCAATTCCTTCAACCTGTGTGTAGCCTTGAGCTACTAGTCGTGCCTTATTCCTCACCACAAGGCCATTTTCATCTTGCTTGTTGCGGTAGATCCACTTTGTGCCAATGATATTATGCTTGCGAGGATCTCGGACGTTTGACCAGTTCCCGGACATTGTTGAGCTCGAACTGATGTAATTCTTCTTGCATAGCCTGAATCCACTCCGGCTCGTAAACGCTTCATCTACCTTAGTGGGCTCTGTGATAGAGACAAAAGCATAGTGCCCACAAAAGTTAGATAAATGTGAAGCTTTTGAGCGAGTGAGAGGACCTGGCGCTTTAATGTCATCGATGATCTTGTCAACTTGCACTTCTTTTGCAACACGAGGATGAGCTGGTTGTCGTCGAGGAATTTGATAATTTCCTCAGCACCATTGTCTTCAACATTATCTTCAGGTGCATCAGCTCGACGTTCTTGGCGTCTGAGGAATGAATTCTTCAGCAGCTTCTTCAAGAGGGAATGACATCCTCGGTTGCCTTGAACTTGATAGATTCCTCGGTGCTGGTTCATCTAACATGTAAGGTAGGTGCTCTATTGGGTTTCTTGTCTGTGAGGAGTTCATCGGCTGTCTTTTTTAAGATTTTGTGAAGATATACTCTGTTGTTGTTGTGGCCCGCCGTATAATTTGCATCAATCCAAAAACGACTAGGTGTTTTGTATTCATCAAGCATGGTGCGAGCCATCTCAACAAGAGTTCTGTTCTTGCGCTCCACGACGCCATTTTGCTGAGGAGTATAAGGAGCAGATAACTCATGAGTAATACCAAGTTCATCGAGATAGTCATCAAGACCGGAATTCTTGAACTCAGTTCCATTGTCACTCCTGATGTGTTTGATCTTCACACCAAAGTTAGTTGAAGCCCTCGAGGAAAATCGTTTGAAGACTTCCTGCACTTGATTTTTGTAAGTAACAATGTGTACCCATGTGTAACGAGAGTAATCATCAACAATAACAAAGCCATATAGAGATGCATCATTAACGACAATGAGTAATGATTGGGACCAAAGAGGTCCATGTGAAGCAATTCGAAGGGACGAGTAGTGGTCATGATAGTCTTCATTTGGACGCTTGGCCTTGGTCATTTTTCCAGCTTCACAGGCTCCGCACAAGTGATCCTTGAGGAACTTGACATTTTCAATGCCAATGACATGCTTCTTCTTTGCAAGCGTGTTCAAATTCCTCATGCTGCGTGACCAAGTCGCCGATGCCATAGCCAGCCTTCTCTCAAGCTTTTGCAAGTAAACACACGGCTGGTTGTGGTCCTCAGAGAGAAGTCAACAATATACAAGTCTCCTCTCCTAAAGCCTTGAAGACTTTGGAATTGTCGACTTCCATAATCACGACACAACGATACTTGCCAAAGATCACAACCATATCAAGATCACAAAGCATTGAGATCGACATGAGGTTGTATCCTAAGGACTCAACAAGCATGACTTTGTCCATGTGTTTATCCTTAGAGATTGCAACCTTACCAAGACCCAATACTGACTTTTGCCTTTGTCGACAAAGATGATATGCTTCAGATGTGACGGTGATAAGGAAGCATCCATCAATAGATTCTTGTCACCAGTCATGTGATTTGTACAACTACTATCGAGAACCCACTCAGTGGCTTTGGGTTGATCATCCTGCAGATGAATTAGTACAACTTACGATCTCATATACTTCATCAGTGAAGAATATGATATCAAGTTCATCAGATGAATTTCATCAGTCAGTATTAATAGATAAGCAGTATGAGGACGTGTGAAATGAAAGGTCATTTCATCATGATTAGCCTGCGTCCTTTCAGGCAATTTCGTCAGGTCCCCAGCAAATTCTTCAGACGTTAAGGCACGTCTGGAGACCTGACCTACAGAAAAGATTAGTTCTTTTCTTCACCACCCACATCTGAAGGGGTGGTAAAGAGTTCATCACTCTGCGAGCACCATACGAGAATGGTGGCATAGAAGCCAAACCATTTCGTTTCACATAAGAGGGGTTAGGGTAAGCATATGAATAAGCAAAGAAATTCTTCGAGGACTTATGAACATATTGGTTTGAAGAATAATGAACATATTCATAGCCCTTAGCTCTACCTGCGAAACAGAGTTGTTAGCACGATGATAATCATATGAGGACTTTGATCCTTTTGAGGAATTTGATCCACGTGAGGAATTTGGTCCGTATGAGGACTTGGATCCATATGAAGAATTTGGTCCATATGAAGAATTTGATCTGGGGTTCCTATTCTTCACAGGTGGTGTCATGAGGACATTCACGAAGACTTTCAAGGCACTTCTTGGGAACCCAGATTTTCTTCATAGGGGAACCGTTCCTGCAGTTAGTGCCAACATATCTAGCAAATACTTCACCATTCTGATTTTTGAACAGTTTATAGTTGGAGTCAAATGACTCATCAGTAGAATGAGGAGATTGGCATGTAAAGCCAGATAAGTTAGATGGATCAACTAGAGGTCCCTTTGCAGCAACCCATGAGGTTTTGGGATCTTGCTCGGGCTTCCAATATGTTCCATCAGCATTGAGTTTCCTCTCAAAGGCAATACCCTCTTTCCTAGGGTTCCTGTTGAGGATCTCGCTTTTTAAGCACATCACAAAGAGTCGATGCCCTCTCGAGACTTTTGTACATGCTCATCATATACAATTCCTTCAGCCCTACATCGTCGGTGATACTAGCAATGTCCTCGAGATAAGGAATTAGTGATAGCGAGACAATTGAAGAATTTGTAACAGTTGAAGCATTTGAACATTCAGGTGAAGAATTAGCGATTCACGTTCAATGCACTTTAAGCATGGAGGAACAAATTCTTCCTGAGAAGCGCTGATTTGTTGAGCAAGTAATGAATTGCGCTCCTTCTGAAGATCTTCATAACTCACTCTTAGCTTCTCAAGGTCTTGCTTTCTTTGAAGAAATTCATAAGAAAGTTTCTCTTGATCAGATAAGAGAGTGTTATGATGACCTTGAAGGCTATCAAACCTAGACTGAAGTCTCTGAAGATTTTCAGTCGGGGCTTTAGTCGATCCATTTCTTCACCTAACATATCATCACTCTTATCTAGCATGTTTTGAACCTTTTCCAAAGCCCTTTGTTGTTTTACAGCAATTTCAGCAAGTTTTGAGTAATGGGCTTTAGATCTTCATCGATTCATTTTCACTAGATTCGTGAGGAGGTATAGTTGCGTGCCTTGGCACCCTTTGCCATGAAGCAATAGGTGGGAGTGTAGTCATCACTATCTTCATCAAGCATTGTTGGTGAGGTCATTTTCTTGAGTTGAAGATGGACTTGTCGTGAAAGCGATGGCGAGCTAGACTCGCCACACTGCACTCAGATTCTTCTGATGCCTCCTCTTCCTCATGTTCCTCAGATTCAGCTTCAGAGTCCATTTCCTTGCCAATGAATGCCCGAGCCTTTTTGGAGCTGCTCTTCTTGTGAGAAGAAGGCTTTGAGGATTTTGATGATGAAGATTTTGATGATTTCTTCTTCTTCTTGGCGTCATCGTAACCTGTAATCCTTGTGTTTCTTCTTCTTTAATTCCTTTTCCCACCGAGGACAATCTTGGATGTAGTGACCATGTTTCTTGCATTTGTGACAAAGTCTTCACTTATAGTCCTTTGGATGAGGAATCACTTGCTTCTTGAGGATTTTCCAGCGACCACGTCTTGAGAACTTCTGGAATTTCTTCACGGCGGTGCTAGCTCCTGGCCTAATTCTTGAGGATCTCCAAGGCTACTACCGAGTCTTCACACTCGATTCAGACACAGCCTTGGCCTTGAGGCACGTATTTTTCCATAGCTAGAACCATAGAGATCTCTCTTTTCAGCAATTTGGAACTCATGAGTATTTAGCCTCTCGAGGATATCGGTGGATCAAGTGACTTGTAGTCGACGCTCTTGTATCATCGGTGCGAGTATCAAATGAGGAATCAAGCGACCTCAACAATTTCTTCACCACCTCGTGGTCGGTGATGTCGATGGCGCCAAGTGCTTGAAGCTCATTTGAGATGTCGATGAGGCGATCGAAGGTTTGTTGAACATTTTCGTTGTCGAGTCTTTTGAAGCGGTTGAAGAGATTCGAAGAACATCAACTCGAGAGTCACGCTGAGTTGAGACTCCTTCATTCACTTTGGACAGCTTTGTCCCGGATGAGCTTGGCGGTTTGCAAAGCACTCACTCTTCCATATTGACCTTTGCTCGAGATGGCCACATATGATATTCTTCGCTTGAGAATCGAGTTGCTTGAATCTCTTCACATCAGCAGCATTCAGAGAAGGTGTGGTGAGGAACACCATTTTCCACAACATACCGTAGATCGTTGTCAATTGCTTCAAGATGCATTCGCATCTTGTTCTTCCAAAGAGGGTAGTCCGTCCCATCAAAGGTAGGACACCCTCTTTGAGACCTTGATCATACCGCGGTCGACATAACTAAAACTCCGTGGTTAAACCAAAATCACACGCGAACAAGGGAGTACCTTGCTCTGATACCAATTGAAAGTGCGTTATATCAACTAGAGGGGGGGGGGTGAATAGGCGATTTTTATGAATTCTTCACTGAGGAATTTGCTGGTGAGGAAATTCCTTAGCGAAGAACTACTTGCAGCGGAATAAGTACTCAGAAGTAAGCATAACAGAATACACGCATGGTCATCATGATGAAATGAAGACAAGCACAGAGTACAAAAAGCATAATCATAGGATAACACAAGATGAAGACAAAGCAGATCAAGAAATTGAACTGAGGAAATTGAGAAAGTCTTCAACAAAGTCTTCAAACACAGATATGAACAAACACTCAACACGAGAATGAGGAAATGAAAGGGTTGAGGAAATAGAACCAGTTAGGTTGGTGAAGACAATGATTTGGTAGACCAGTTCCAACTGCTGTCTCAGTTATACGTCTGGTTGGAGCGGCTGAGTATTTAAACTCGAGGACACACAGTCCCGGACACCCAGTCCTGAGCACGCAGCTCAGGACACCAAGTCCTCATCGTATTCTCCTTGAACTAAGGTCACACAGACCTCGTCCAATCACTCGTGGTAAGTCTTTAGGCGACTTCCAAACCTTCACAGACTTGGTCACTCGGCGATCCACAATTCCTCTTGGATGCTCTAGACCATGACGCCTAACCGTCTGGAAGAAGCACAGTCTTCAAAGGTAACAAGCGTCGGATCCACGCAGGATCAATTTCTTCAGTGATGCTCAATCACTTTGGGTTTGAAGAGATTTGGTTTTTGGGGTTTTTCCTCACTTGATGATTTTCGCTCAAAGTCCTCAGAGGATGGGTTGCTCTCAAATGACAAGTGTCAAGTTCTCTCGGAGCAGCCAACCAGCTAGTGGTTGTAGGGGCGGCTATTTATAGCCTAGGGAGCAGCCCGACATGATAAGACATAAATGCCCTTCAATGATATGACCGTTAGGTGGATAAGATATTTTGGGACAGCTGGCCAAGAAGATAACAACGGTCGGAAATTTGAATATCAAATTCCTCGGGGCTATCATGTTCCTCATCGTGTGGGCAATCCGCCTTTGGCGAATTCCTAACTCCTCGGTTAGAATAAATTCCTCGTGACGTAAGAACTTCGTCTCATATCAAGAAATTGACTGAACTGTATGAGATTTCCAAAGGCTTCACTCGGAGGGATTGGTAGTGTCGGTGTAATAGAGTAGGGGTACCCTAGTATCCCGTACTCGTGCACGGACAGTTGCAGCACCCCGCGGCAAGGCTTGCCTCGTCACCGCCAAGATCCTCCGCGGCTTCCTTGAAGCCATTCAAGAACAAAGTATTTGATTGAGAAGACAAAGCCCCGACAAGAGGAGCTTGTCGGGAAGGCCACCTCGAACGCAGATGAGACAAGGCCCCGGCAAGAGGAGCTTGCCGGGAAGGCTCGGAGCGCGACAAGTCTCCGGGCGCGACAAGGATTCGGCCGCGGCAAGGCGCTTGCCACGGCATGCAACTTCCCTCCGTCTCCGCTCCAGCTCACCCAGCGACGTGTCGCCATGGGACCGTTCCATGGGCGCGTGTCGAGAGGCTGTGCAGCCAGTGGAGAGCAGCGATAAGCGGCGCTGACAAGCTCGCCATCGTGGCGAGCGGAGGCGCACCTGACGGCCTCTGTTACACTGTTTGGGCGACAACGACGGGCATTTATTGCTTTTGTCCCTTGCCGCCGAGTTAGGTATTTGGCATCGCATACCTTTGTTCAAGTAGGTGTACCAACTCCTGTTTTACATTTGTACCCCGCCTATGTTGCCACCTGTCGGAGACCCTTGGGCATATAAAAGGAGGCCCGAGTGCAACGTAGAAAGGGTTCGGTTCGAGGTTCGGCTGGTTCGGTTCATTCATTTGGCCATAGACTGAACACACTCACGCTAGGTTTTGTAGCTCGCATTGCTCCCTAGCAAGAACACAATAGATCAAACAAGCAGCAGTAGGAGTTTTATCTCTTCGGAGAGCTCCGAAGCTGGGTAAAACTGCTCGTGTGCCTCGCCTCGATCCGCTCTTCGTGCGATCTCCGCCCCCCTCCGAACCACAAGGGGCCTGCTCCGCCGGTCCCATAGGTGTTCGCGGGTACGATCAGCCTCCCCGACATCTTTGGCGCGCTAGGTAGGGGGCGTCGAGGCCGTGTGAATCTGATCCGGCGTTCACACGAGCAGCGTCATCAACATCTTCCTCAACATGCCATCAAAGAAGAAGGCTTGGTGGCGGCAGAGCCGTCCGCTGTCGTACCCACCCTCACCGCAGCAAACGGGTGGTGGGGCAGACGCTGGCGGAGGGACGGGCGCCGACGAAGGTGCTCGCGACGTTGCCAAGTCCAAGGACAAGGCACCACAAACCTCGGCGTCCGTGCATCCCCCGCGCCCATCTCAGGAGAGGCGGGACCAACAACGTCATGGCGTTCACAACGCCATACGTTCGTTGGATCGAGACCCTCAAGACCAGCATGCGCACCAACATGCTGGCACGAGTGAGATCTGATCGCCCGGACGGGTGCGGCTCCTTCTAACATAGTTAGAAGTCCGAAGCGTGTCCCCGCCTCGCACCGTTCTCCAATGCCGCCTACTACTCCAGCAGAAGCTCTGGCGAGAGCTCAGCTGCTCCTCGACTACCCTCCAACGGCCGACAAGGTCGACGAGTGGAGGGCCACTATCCAGAGCCTCATCGGCTTTGCCAACGGCGACGCTCCGCGGCAACCAACGCCGTCGTTGCGCGGCGAGACGACAAAACACGAGCCGGTGGCGGCAGGCTGTCGGAGGTGCAACCACGTGCACTCTCCGCCAAGAAGGCCAAGATCGCCGACTCACCGGATCCACCTCGGCAATGACTCCACCGCGTCGTCGATCCATGAAGCTTCGCCGCGATCAGCGCCAAGTTCTTCATGAGCGACAACAAGAGGGCCTTCGAACTGCGCATCGAGCGCCCGAAGAGAAGCGCGACGTTAGTCCGACAAGCGCCCTGGGCCTTCTGTTGACATGCACGCCCGGAGGGCGAGCGACTTGCCGTCTGCTGTAGGTTGCCCTGCGTTCACTCGTGAGCTGCGGCAAGTCCAAAGGCCCAGCCGTAAAAACTTCAAACCCGACGTCTTTGGAGAAGTATGATGGCAGGGCGCATCCGTCGGAGTTCCTTAGCATCTACACCATCGCGGTGCAGGCTGCGGGGGGCGGGCGACAAGATCCTCGCCAACTACTTCCCGCCGTGCTCAAGCCCAACGTCGAGATCTTGGCTCATGCACTTGCCGGACAGCTCCATATCCTCTTGGGCAGATCTGTGCCATCAGTTTGTTGGCGCCTTCACACGGTGGCCACAAACCTCATGGCCAAGAGAGTGACCTTCACTTGCTCGCCGGAAGGAAGGAGAGTCCTCGCCAAGTTCATTCAGATTCAGCGCGTGCACTACAACATCCTGCAGACGTCCACCCTGCCAAGGGTGATCAGCGCATTTCATCAGAATGTGCGGAACCGCAGGATGAGGGAGGAGATGGCGATGTGCAAAGTCAAGGACGTCAGTGAGCTGTACGCCTTGGCCGACAAGTGTGCACGCGCTGAGGAAGGGAGGAGACTCCTAGGAGAGAATGCAGAAGCAGGATCTGACAGTGATGACACCGCCCCGGCAAAGAAGGGCCGGCGGCGAGGCAACAGGAAGAAGAAAGCCAGAGAAGTGCTAGCAGTCGAGCAGTCCGGCAATGGAGGTGGAGACAAGAACGCCAAGGCTGGTGGCTCCGGCAAGGAGGTTGCCGCTGACGCCAACCACCAGTCGATGGCAGCTGCCGACAAGCAGGACAGCTCCGGCAAGCAGTATTGCAAGATCCACCGCACCAAGCGCCACGATCTCCAGAGCTGCAAGAAGGTCGAGCAGCTCGTTGAACAGCCGAGAGCTGAGTACGAGCGGCGAGAGCTGAGTATGAGCGGCGCGACAAGGAGAAGGCCCAGGAAGGTGCTGGAGGAGCAAGCAAGAAAGGTCCCGGCCGGGGAGGACGCCGCGGCAAGGCCAAACAGCGACAAGGAGATCGACCTCCCCGCGGCCGCGACAAGGATGAAGATGATGACGACGACGAAGATATGGAAGACGCAGCGGCCGAGCAGGAGTTTGAAAGCCACAGAGGTCCTTTGCGTTGACGGAGGTGCTTCCTGCATACCTCCCACCGCCAACTCAAGCAATGGATCACGGGAGGTCAATGCAGCGGAGCCATCCGTGAAGTCACGCAAACCTCTGAAGTGGTCCAACACGCCTATCATTTTTGATATTGAGGACCACCACGATCGCATAATCTGCGGTCGGGTGCTTGCCGATGTTGGTCTCTCCAACCATCCGCAACCTCAAGGTCACAAAAATGTTAGTTGACGGCGGGCCGGCTTGAATATGATCTCCTCGCGGTGCTCCGAGCTTCAAATCCCTGACAGCGAGCTCGAAGAGACCAGTACCTTCCAAGGAATCAATCCGGGAAGGAGCAAGCCGAAGGGGAAGATTACGTTGCCGATCACATTTGGCAGCAAGCTGAACTTCAGGACTGAGAGGGTCACGTTTGACGTTGCCGATTTCCCATTACCTTACAATGGGATACTTGGCCGTCCAGCACTCGCCAAGTTCATGGCAGCCTCTCACTACGCCTACAACCTACTCAAGATGCCAGGCCCGATAAGCGTCATCTCTGTCCACGGCGACAAGAAGGATGCCCTTATACGTGTCGACAAGATCTACCGGGATGCAGCAGCCGACAGACTGCCCAACACTTGCCGTTGAAGCTCCGGGGAAGAAGACCAAGTCCAAGTCCGGCAAGGGCTCGATGCTCACTCCGCAAGCGCACCTCTTGGTGCTGCGCTACCGTCGAGGACGCACCATCGAGCTCCACCGGCAAGTGCAAGAAGATGGTGGCTCCGCCAAGACCAAGAAGGTGCCCGCCAAGGAGGGCGGCACCGCTGGTACCTTCACCATCGATTGCCTCCCTCGACCCTAAATAGGAAGGCGCTCGTTGCTTTCCTGCGGGCGAATGTCGGCGTGTTTGCATGGCAACCGTCGATATCCCGGTGTTCCCAGGAAAGTGATTGAGCACCGCTGGCCATTTGTCCTCATCGCGGCCCGTCAAGCAAAAAGTCGAAACAAGCGATGGGCGCCAAGAATTCATAGCCAAGAGATCAAGAAGCTGGAAGCGGCGGGCCTTGTCGAGGAGTGCTCCATCCCTACGTGGTTGGCCAATCCACAGTCGTCGCCAAGGCAAATGTGAAATGGAGACTTTGTATTGACTTCACGGATGTTAATAAAGCTTGTCCCAAAGATCCATTCCCCTTGCCGCACATTGACCAGATTGTTGACTCCACGGCTGGATGTGATTTGCTTTCGTTTCTTGATGCATACTCGAGATACCATCAGATCTTCATGGCTGAAGAAGATGAGGAGAAGACCGCATTCATCACACCATGTGGCACATACTTTATTTCATACGGATGCCTTTCGGTTTGAAGAATGCTGGTTCAACATTTGCAAGGGTAGTCCATGACGGCTTTTGAGCCGCAAATGCACGTAAATGTAGAAGCCTACATGGATGACATAGTGGTCAAAAGCAGGGACAAAGCAACTCTGGTTCAAGATTTGGACGAGACCTTTGCAAATCTGCGCAAGATCAACCTCAAACTCAACCCCGAGAAGTGCGTGTTTGGAGTCCCTTCCGGCAAGCTCTCGGGTTCTTCGTGTCTCGGCCGAGGATTGAAGCTAATCCCGACAAGATCAAGGCCATTGAGCAGATTGAAGCACCAAAGTGCGTCAAGGATGTACGAAGACTTGCCGGTTGCGTGGCTGCTCTCAGCAGGTTTATTTCCAGGTCTGCTGAGCACGCCCTGCCATTTTTCAAGATTTTGAAAAAGGCAGGTCTAGTAAAATGGACTCCCGAAGCGGAGGCTGCGCTGCAGGACTTGAAGAGATACCTGTCCTCCACTCCAACACTTGTCGCACCTAAGCCACAAGAGAAGTTGCTGCTATATATAGCGGCAACCAATCAAGTGGTTAGTGCTGCGTTAGTAGCGGAGAGGGAGGCGGATGATGAGCCAGCAACCACGGCAAGCACATCCAGCGACAAGCAGGGGGCTTCGCCGACAAGCTCTGGTCCCGACAAGGATGAATCCCCGCAGACACATGACCAGATACAGAAAAGGATGGTGCAGCGCCCAGTCTACTTTGTCAGTTCCCTTCTGCAGGGGGCTAGGTCAAGGTACTCTGGTGTGCAAAAATTGCTTTTCGGCCTCCTCATGGCCTCGAGAAAGCTGCGCCATTACTTCCAAGCACATGAGATCACAGTTGTCACTCGCTTTCCCCTGAAGAGGATACTGCAGAATCTAGAAGCAACAGGCAGGATTGTCGAGTGGGCACTGGAGCTGTCAAGCTTTGGTCTTAAGTTTGAAAGCACATCAACTATCCAAAGCAGAGCCTTGGCGGAATTCATAGCAGAATGGACGCCAACGCCAGATGAAGAGATTTCAGAGACGAGCATTCCCGTCAAAGAAGCAAGCAAAGAGTGGCTGATGTACTTTGATGGTGCCTTCTCGCTGCAAGGCGCCCGGTGCCGGCGTGCTGCTTATCGCACCCACCGGAGAGCACCTCAAGTACGTCGTCCAGATGCACTTTCCCAGGGAGCAAGCGACAAACAATACTGCAGAGTATGAAGGTTTGCTTGCCGGTCTCAGGATCGCCGTGGACCTTGGGATCAAGAAGCTTATTGTCAGGGGTGACTCGCAACTTGTCGTCCGGCAAGTCAACAAAGATTACCAGAGTCCGTTGATGGAAGCCTACGTTGATGAAGTGAGGAAGCTGGAAGAGCACTTTGACGGCCTGCAAATGGAACATGTTCCAAGAGCTCAGAATGATATTGCTGACGGCCTGTCAAAGTGTGCTGCACTTAAGTTACACAATGGAACCAGGGATTTTCGTGCTCAAGCTGACTCAGCCAACCGTAACACCATCAAGCTGGACAAAAAAGAAGAGGAAGTTGGCCTCTAGTGACTACTTTCCGTGAGCTTCCGAAGCCGTCGTTGCAAAGGTCCCCAAGATCAACACCAAGTCTGAGGAGCAGTCTCCTCCGGCAGACCCGGGGTTTGTTTCGTTGAAGCGAGCGCTCCCGACAAGTCTTGCTCCGGCAAGCTTGTCGGGAGCATCAAGCTTCCGGCAGGCCGCGGAGTTCTTGCCGTGGAAGCTGATGTTCCGCAGCAGCAGATGTGCCTTTAGTCCTTGTTGTCGAGCCGCAGCTCCGGCATGGGCGCAGCCGATTGTCCTTTTCCTTCGTGACAGAGAACTTCCGAAGAGCAAGAAGAAGCGGAAAGAGTAGCCCGGCAGTCAAGTATGTACCAGTTTGTCGACATACTGCATGTAAGAAGACTCAACGGTGTGAAATTGAAGTGTATTCCTGTGGAAGATGGACGAAGCTGTTGGCAGAGATTCATGGAGGCATATGTGGTCACCACATTGGCGCCAAGAGCACTTGCCGCAAAGCTTTCCGGCAAGGTTTCTTCTGGCCGACAGCCCTCCGAGATGCAAGCTGCACAAGTAACCAAGTGTGAAGCGTGCGGTTCCATTCCAAACAGATACACCAGCCAGCTCAAGCTCTCCAGACGATCCCTTTATCTGGCCATTTTCGGTGCAGGGCTCGACATCCTCGGCCCCTTCCCCCGAGCTGTCGGGGGCTTTGGGTACTTGTACGTCGCCATCGACAAGTTCACAAAGTGGCCAGAAGTGGAGGCAGTGAGGAAGGTGACGGCACAGTCAGCAGTCAAGTTCTTCAGGTCAATTGTTTGTCGTTTCGGAATCCCTAACCGGATCATCACCGACAACGGCACACAATTCACGAGTCGCACCTTCATGCAGTACGTCCAAGACCTTGGCGCCAAGGTCTGCTGCCGCTTGTTGCTCGCCCGAGAAGCAACGGTCAAGCGGAGAGGGCAAATCTTGAAGTCTGCGCGGGCTCAAGACCAGAACTTTCGACAGGCTGCACAAGTGCGGAAGAAACTGGATCGAGGAGCTGCGGTGGTTCTTTGGTCGATCGGGCGACGCCTAATCGAGCCAGCGGCGGACACCCTTTGCTCTAGTCTATGGAGCAGGAGGCAGTTCTCCCCACGGAACTCGTCTACGGGTCGCCTCGAGTGCTCGCTTATGATGAGTTTGAGCAAGAGCAGCTGCGGCAAGATGACGCGCTGCTCCATGAGGAAGATCGTCTTCAGGCTGCTGTGCGAGCCGCTCGCTACCGACAAGCTCGCGTCGCTACCATAGCCGCAGAGTTAGTGCGGAAAGCCTCGAGGAAGGCGACCTTGTTCTTGGCGCGTTCAGTCCGCCAAGAATTCAAACAAGTTGACGCCAAAGTGGGAAGGCCCTTATCGGGTGAAAGCGAGTCACTAGGCCCGGCGCTGTCATGCTTTGAGACCGAAGATGGCATTCGGTGAGCAACTCCTGGAACATTGAGCATCTTCGTAAGTTTTACCCATAGAGGCGCGGTTGTCGGAACCCGTTCCGGCAACCACCTTTTGTACAAGTCTTGCCGCAGTTGCATGTAATCCTTTATACAAAGCCGGGCGCAGACCCCGTGCATCAGTAAAAGCTCATGTGTTGCGCACAACTTGTCTATTTCATGCTTTCATCAATTTATTGCATGTTTTGGCTAACACTTTGTGCAGCAACCACACCCGGTAAGCAGAACCGAGCCACTGGGCTCCATAACGTTATTTCCTCTTCATTTTCTTTTCTCAAAGAAAGGAAAGCTCCCTCGCGCACAAGTTAACCAGGGGGGGAGGAGGAGATAATACTATGGACCAGGCGCCGCTCGAGGAAGTTTCACCTCATCGGGAAGCAAGAGACCGAAAAGCTAAGTTGCCAAAGTTTGAGCAATCATTTTTTTTAAAATTTTCGTTATCTTCCTCGAACGATAGTACTTTGTATGGAAAACCTGTGCGCAGAGGAACCAACTCGCCGGTTGGTCGCGCCCTTACTTTGTTTCGAGTCCGCTCAACAACTTAAGTGAGCTGCGACTAGTCGCGACAAGGTTGCTTGTCGGAGGCGGCACTGCCAGAAGGCCGACGTTCGCACTCGGCTCAAGGCAAAAGTGCCCGCACCGACAAGTCCCCTAAATGCGTAAGGCGTAAACGCATAAAGGAAGAAATCAAGTAGAGGAAATAACGTTGCATTGATCGATTCACCTAAGATAGAGTATATTATAGAATAACTTGTCGCTGACCTAACAAAGTTTTCTAAACATGATCAGCAGCGACAAGAGAAAGATAAGGTTGGCGGCCTAGTCCACGCGGTCGCCCTCAATCCGCTTGATCTTGTTCACCTTGTCCACAATGGGTGCGACAAGGGCTTTGAAGCTCCTCCACGTTGGCTTGGTGGCGGCAGGATCGGAGGGCGCCCGTTAAGATTGAGGCCAGGAAAGCGGAAGGCAACTTTCATCAACACCTTCTCGAGGGCTCCGCGCAGACTGGCGTGATTCCTCGGCCAGCTACTTCGGACCTCTTCTCGGGAGACGCTGGAGGCCCGTCGCCACGCCTTTGAAGAATAAGTTGAGCTTGGCGCTGGGTTGGAGATGCTCGTCGGAGGAATGCAAGGTCCGCCATCCCCAGCTCCATCACTCGTTGTGGATGTCGGCGGTGGTGTCCACAAGACCTTCGGTCCAAAGGCTCCACGCCTCCCTCAAGGTGTTACAGGCGGAGACAGCATTCGCCCGCAGCTCCTCCTTGGCCTTGATCGCCTCCAACAAGCCCACCTCCCGCTCTCTGGCGCCATCCAACGCTTGCGTCGAGTGGGTGATTCAGCTCGAGATCCGCCTTGGAATCCTTGGCGGCGTCGAGCTCCTTAGCCCCTATCGGCGAGGCGGCTCTGCAGCTCGCCAAGGGTGTAGGCATCCTTCTCGCGCTCACGCTTGAGCACGGCAATCTCTTTGCCGCTCTTCTTGAGGGTGGCCTCCAGCTGTGCCACCTTCGCCTTCAGCTCTTCCTTGGCGGCCTCGACAGCTGCGGCAGCGTCCTTCGCTTCCTGAAGCGCCCCGCCAAGCGACTCCTCGCGTGCGGCAAGGTCTTCTTCGTGGCTGTCCAGATTGACCTTCCGCTGTGCCAGCTCGCTTTCCTGCGCGGCGAGCTTCTCGGTAGCCAGCCGCTGCTCCTCATCAGCTGCGGCCTTCTCAAGGATGAAGGCCGTGCGCTCTTCTGCGAGTTGCCCCCGCTCGTCTGCCACGTCGCGGAGGGCTTCTTTGTTGGCGCTCGGAGCTCCTCGGCGCGCTTCTCCATATCCGCTCCGCCCTCGCGACAAGGGCTTCCGGGTCTCTAACTTGGCTGGCGGAGTGCGGTAGAGAAAACAGCAGCTTCTTCAGCTGCTCCTCCTCGGACTTCGCCGCCCGCTGCTTGGCGCATCCACAGCGTCAGCCCAAGCGGGCCAGAAGTAGCTCGCCGTCGAAGGTCTCGCCCTCGACCGGGCGCCACAGAACTCGGTTCCCGAGGGAGCTTGATGAAAACGCCTTCGCAGCGGCCTTGGTGGCGCCCATTTGGGGCTCCCTCGAACTGGCCTTGTAACAGCCAGCGAAAGTCAGACGTCGGTGTAGCGCTTGCAGCTCCCTGCGGCCTCGGGGCCGTCAATCGACCGCCCGACCCCTCGCCCGGCCTCTGCGTCGGCAGCCTCGGTAACCTCCTGCAGAGCTCGTCGGCGGCAACCTCTTCCTCCACGACGACGACCTCTTCTTCTTCAACGGCGGCCTCGTCGGTGTTGCCGCCGTTCCTCCTCGCGGCGGCCTCGACCTTCATCGGGTCTGCGTCGGACGAAGAAAGAGCGATCAAGCAGATATTCAAAAAGAGAAGCAAAAGAAAGCAAGCCCAAGGGAGATTTTTTATGTAAGGGAGTTACTCGCAACGGGATCCGCAGCCATGGCCTCGACCACTGGAGGGTCGCTGGCGCCGTCCCTTGCCGGGGTAGCCTCCCTTGCCAGAGTGGCCTCCCTTGCCGGGGTGGCCTCCCTTGTCGGAGGGAGCTCCCTTGCCGGGGAGTCCTCCCTTGGCGGCGTAGTGGCAGCGGGCAGGATCTCGGAGGCGGCTTCCGAGCCCTCCTGATGAGGCTGCTCTGCTCCTACACAAACAAACAAATGATATCAACAAAGAAGGAGCACCCCTGCACACCTAATAGTAAGAAGGAAACTGCACACTTACTCGGGGCTGTCTTTGGGGCTGCTCTGGGAAGGGTTGCTGGTCCGGCAAGGCGGTCTCGGACGCGTCCCCTGTCGCCAAAGGAGAATCGTCCTCAACGACGACCGTCGGGATCTTAGCCCTCTTCGCCGCTCTCTGGGCCAGCGTCCTGAAAAGGAAAGAGTCCAGAGCGAAGCAAATCAGATTCAAGATGAAGCAATAAAGATCGAAGAAATACAAGCACGATCTCGAGAAGCTTACTCTTCGCCTTCCTCCTCGGAGCTGAGCGCGGAGAAGTCAAACTCCGGCCCGCCTCCGGTGCGATGAGGCGGGGGAGTGGGCTCTCTTGGCCGCTTGGCGGGCGTCAGCGGCTCGAGAAGATTCCGCCCAGTTGTCGCTGCAGTTTGGGGCGCTCCTGCTGCAACCTCGCTTGCAGCGGTGGAGCGCGTCGGCGGGCGCTGCAGTTGTGGGCCGGTCTGCCGCCCGACTTCGTCTCCGACCCTGCGGAGAAGCCTCCTCGGCGGGCCGGGGCTCACTGGCGGCAAGTCGCTTGGCGGAGGGAAGAAGCACCCTCGGCGGGTCCACTCGACCTGGCCTCGGGCTCGACAAGCTCGTCCTCGCCCGGCGACCTCCCTCGCTCGGCAGAGCTTGCCGCCCGCCCGCGTCCGCCTCCTCCACGGTGAACCCGAAGGCTCCAGCGGCAGCGGCTGCTGCCGCCTCCTCCACCCTGGTGGCGATCCTCGCCATCTCCTGGTCGGTGGTGTCGCGGGTGAGCCTCTTCTGCTCGTCGGCGCGGATCGGAACTTCTTGCAAATCATCGAAGAATTGTTGCACAATCTCGTCGGGGGGCTCCTGCCATGTTGGGACGATTCCGTGGGAGTCGCAGAGTGGCATCATGGCGCGGATGCGGTCAAGCGCCGAGTTGTTGCACAGTGGGACGACCCCCCGCGGCAACCTGAACCACTCTGGATGTTCGGGATCGTTCTTGAACAGCTCGAGCAGCACTGAATCCAGCTCCATGACGGTGAAGTTCCAATTCAGGCCCGGGCGCAGCCTCATGATATCCGCCGCATTCTGGAACTCCCAAGCAGGCCTCCTCCTTTCCCGCAAGGGAGCGATGCGGCGGCGAATGAAGTCTGCGCCAACTGCTCCTACTGTCAACCCGACAAGCCTGAGGCGTAGAATTCGGGTCACTTCTATCTTCAGCTTCGCATCCTCCGGCGCCAAGTTACTCCAATCCTTGCCGCGCACTATTGGGGTTTGGCGCCGCGGTGAAAGGGCTGTGGGTTCTCCTCTACGACCCAGCACCAGTTGGCTCTCCACTCCTCCCACTTGTTGCGGAACTCCCCCTCTAGGTAGGCCTCTTTCTTGCTGATCCTAGAGACCCAGGCTATCCCTCCAGCAAGTGGCTATCCTCTCTCGACGCGGGGACCAAAGAAATGGCGGAAGAGTGCCACATTCGGTGGACTCCGACAAAGTTTTCGCACAAATGTGCAGCGGCCATGGTCAAGATGGCGTTGGGGGTGAAATCAAGGAGGCGGAGGCTAAAGGTGTTCATAATGTCGCAAAAGAACTTGGAAAACGGCGGGCAAAGACCGCAATAGAAGAAAATGGCAAAGAAAGGGTACCCTGTTGGGGCCAGATCAGCGGCGGAGGTGGGAAGCACCCTCGTGCGCGGATGCGCACGAGTCTCCGTCGACCAGAATAGGTAGAAGACGTCCCGCAGCTCCCGTGCGCCGAGCTGCGGGGGGAAGATGGCTCGCTCCTTGCGCAGCGCCGCGAGCCGCTGCGCCTCGGCCGACTTGACGCCCTTCTCCTTGTCGGCTTTGAGCCATGGCGAGGGGGGCGAAGGAGGCCGGCGGTGAGTGTGCTTGCGGCGAAAGGGGGCGGGGCGTTGCTCTCTTCGCACCGGAGAAGAAGAGGGGAGCGGCGGTGGTTTCTTGACAAGACAGCAATGGCAGGGGTGGTCGCCCTGCCTCTGTTTCCTCCGCTTCTAAAGGGGAGGAGGGGGCGGACATTCCGCTTATATCAATAAAGAACCCCCCACGACCGCGCCCACGATCTCTCGCACGACGCCACGTCCGGTGCGTGCCGTTAGTGGGGATCGTGGTGGGTCCGGGGTGAGTTGCGGCGTGGTCGAGGCTGCGCGTGTCCGTGCACAGTTCTGGGCCTGGCCCGACAAGCGCTCGGCACCGTGTACGGCCCAGGCCCGGGGGCTCCTGTCGGTGTACTAGAGTAGGGGTACCCTAGTATCCCGTGCATCGTGCACGCAGACGATTACCTTTCGCTGCAAGGCTTGCCTCGTCACCGCCAAGATCCTCCGCGGCTTCCTTGAAGCCATTCAAGAACAAAGTATTTGATTGAGAAGACAAAGCCCCGACAAGAGGAGCTTGTCGGGAAGGCCACTCCAGGCACGCAGTAGACAAGGCCCCGGCAAGAGGAGCTTGCCGGGAAGGCTCGGAGCGCGACAAGTCTCCGGGCGCGACAAGGATTCGGCCGCGGCAAGGCGCTTGCCGCGGCATGCAACTTCCCTCCGTCTCCGCTCCAGCTCACCCAGCGACGTGTCGCCATGAGACCGTTCCATGGGCGCATGTCGAGAGGCTGTGCAGCCAGCGGAGAGCAGCGATAAGCGGCGCTGACAAGCTCGCCATCGTGGCGAGCGAAGGCGCACCTGACGGCCTCTGTTACACTGTTTGGGCGACAACGACGGGCATTTATTGCTTTTGTCCCTTGCCGTCAGAAAGTTAGGTATTTGGCATCAGACACTGTTCAAGTAGGTGTACCAACTCCTGTTTTTACATTTGTACCCCCGCCTATGTTGCCACCTGTCGGAGACCCCTTGGGCATATAAAAGGAGGCCCGAGTGCAACGTAGAAAGGGTTCGGTTCTGGAGGTTCGGCTGGTTCGGTTCATTCGACTGGCCATAGACTAGACACACTCACGCTAGGTTTTGTAGCTCGCATTGCTCCCTAGCAAGAACACAATAGATCAAACAAGCAGCAGTAGGAGTTTTATCTCTCCGGAGAGCTCCGAAGCTGGGTAAAACTGCTCGTGTGCCTCGCCTTGATCCGCTCTTCATGCGATCTCCGCCCCCCTCCGAACCACAAGGGGTCTGCTCTGCCGGTCCCATAGGTGTTCGCGGGTACGATTAGCCTCCCCGACAGGTAGGTGTAGGATTTTGAGTTGAGCATCACATGGAAATTTTTCCTTAGTATTTCCTCGACCCCCTTTAACAGTACGGTGTTTCCTATGACTCAAGAAAGAGAAAACGAAACTACGAAAACAAAAGTCTTCACGCTTCATGTTCCTCAAATGAATACCAAGTCTTCAAGGTCACACCAATTTCTTAACTTTCAAAGTCTTCGAATATCAAAGTCTTCATCGAAGAACTTCATTTTTAGGGGTTGACTTTCTCTCAGAATATCAAACTCCTCATAGACTTATAGACCTGTGTACACTTACAAACGCATTAGTTCCTTAACCTATAAGTCTTCAATACACCAAAATCACTAAGGGGCACTAGATGCACTTACAATACGGCCCGCAGAAGGCCCATTGTTTCTACGGCCCGTAGAAGGCCCATTGTTTCTACGGCCCGTAGAAGGCCCACTGTTTCTACGACCAGTAGGAGGCCCAGTGTCACTACAGTAAATATTAGCCCATGGTTATTGTGGCCTAGTTTTAAAAAATAGGTTATTGCAGCCACTAGCTACCCGCGGAAAAAGAACTGCAATGACTACAAGCAAACAAATAAACAAGACAACAAGGAAATAAATAAGCAAGCAACTAACGCCAGGCTATCATGGCTATTACACATATGACATCCAGTGGGCATCAAAGTTTGCCACCAGTGCAAATATAGGGAACAAAGCAGCATATCATATACACTGGTTGTCAAAGTTGGAGACCAGCGCAAATAAACGCCAGAAGAAAACAAATCCAGAATCGAAACCACTTCGGAAGATCTCAAGAAACAATATCCTGGGTACCCATAATCTTTGGCAAGATGCTTAGCAAGCTTATTAACTTTCTCTTGTTTGGCGCTTAAATCCTCCAAATATTGTCGTTGCACCGTAAAATATGCATATGAATTCTGCAGAGACTTCCTCGATCCTTCACTTCTGTCAGATCACATCCGATCGGTGTCTTTCAACTTGAAGTTGAGACTCAAGAAGACGAACTGATTCAGCAATGAGTTCAAGAGCTTGTGCCAAGCAGTGAGTGGCCAAGAACTCGAGCGCTACATCAAGACAGGACTTTTGGGTTCCCTCACTATCGCCAAGATAGTTTTTATCAGCTTTCTTGGAGACCAACAGGGATGTCTCACTATCTTGAACCTTATCTGCATTACTTCCTTTACCATTGGATAACGCGGCATCGTTTCTCCAATATTTTGTCCGCATTCTAAAGAGAAACAAGCAGACACATCACATGTTTACCATGTTGTATATGAAACTCATTTTGGTAAATGAGTTCAGTAGTAAAGTGGACATGATAACATCATGAAACAAACATATATCTATGTACCATGGTCACTTTATGGTCTATATAATTCTAGTTTTGTTGCCAAATCAAGATAGAGACACAGTTCAAATAATATTTGTTCAAGACAAAGCAGAATAGACAGAATATAAGTGTGGGTAACTATAGAGCAATAACAACACTTGTAATGTGCATGACATGAGAACATAATCTGTTTATTCAATTGAAACTGAAATCAACATAGAACAGGTTACAACAAAGAAACCAGTTAAAGAAACAGGTTTAAAACATACCTGTTGCGCCATTGGAGTTTCAATTCCATCCTTCAAATTTGAAAATAGTTGGTATGAGTAAATACAGTCATGCAAGAGCAAAGGAGTATGAACCATAGCTACAGAACCTGACCTGAGAACAAATCTTCTTCTCCTTTAAGCATTGAGTTGGGATTCGGAGTGGTGGTCCTCGTGCTTTGGGCAATCGCAGTTCCCTTACTAACTGCTCGTGTTTGGGTGCTGTGGTGGAGACGGTGCGTGTCAACTGAAACTGGGTTACTATCTGCCGGGTTGGGGTTAGAAGGGGTGTAGCTAGTTCTTTGTCCAACCGGGTAGGGGTACAATCATGAGTCTGGGTTATGTGTGGTGGATATGGTCCTTGGGCAAGTACAACCGTGGTTCTATCTGCATCAACTGGTAGCACTATCTTTTCTGAAGACCGTGTTTTTACTCCCTTAGATACTGCCATCACGCTCTCCAATTCAAATGGCTGATAAACAAGAAAAGTAATTGAAAGTATAGACATTGTATGATAGACATGTGCAATGAATAGAATGGATAGTGGGGAATAAAAGAGGGCATGAAATAATTCATATTTATGTTGTCTAACCAAACAGGATAGCATGACACAATTTCACATATATGATGGCTAACTAAACATGATAGCATGACACAATTTCACATTATGATGGCTAACTAAAAAAGATGGAAAGACATAGTTCAAAATATGAGACTATGTAAACATGATGACATGACATAACTATATAATGTGTTTATTAAATAGGTTGGTATGCCATAATTCACATACATTCATGGATAGAATGCCATAATTAAAAATATGATGATTGTAAACACTAAACAGGATGAGATGATATAACTATATGATGTCTTTATTAAATGGGTTGCCATGCCATAATTCAGATAGATGATTTGTATGTACTATGTAAACATGATGGCATGATATAATTCAAATATATGATTTATATAGTAAGCAAGTAAGCAGATGGCAATCCATATATGATGTAAAAACTAAGCAATGCAAGACAACATGTATGACATGGGTACTATAACCCTGCCAAGTTTGAGCATAGACATCAGGGGGAAAATAGGACTGGTCATCAGTCTCTGAATCCTCCTCTGAGGAGCTCTCAGAACCAAAGCAAGATGTCTGCTTCAAAGGTAGCATTGTCTGCTCTAAATACCTTGTTTTCACTCCAGATACTTCCATCACCGCTTCAAATGGCTGATGCACAGGAAGAGTAGTTGAATATACAAACGTTGTTGACAAATGGAACACGTAATACAAAAAAATGATAGCATGATATAATTCACATACATGATGATTGGCTAAACAGCATGGCATTGCATAATTCACATATATAATGCCTTTGCAACAAGATAGCATTGTATAATTCACATATATAATGTCTTGCAACAAGATGGCAATGCATAATTCACATATATGGTAATTAGACACTGAACAGGTGGCATTCACACAAAGCATGCCTAAACTAATCAAATGACATAGCAATGCGAGACACCATACGCACGATATGAGCAACATAACCCTGCCAAGTTAGAGCATACACCTTGGGGGGGGGGATAGGACTGGTCATCTATCTCTGAATCCTCCTCTGAGGAGCTATCCGAAACCAGCAAGATATGCGCTTCGTCAGATAGCATAGTCTGCTCTGAAGACCTTGTTTTCACTCTAGAATTTGCCATCACCATGTCAAATGGCTGATGCACACGAAGAGCAGTTGAATGTAATAACATTGTCAGTTGAATGTAATAACATTGTTGACAAATGTAATATGTAACGAAAAAAAAGGATGGCCTGATATAATTTACATATAAGATGACTGGCTAAGCAGGATGGCATTGCAAAATTCACATATATGATGCCTGGCTAAACAAGATGGCGTTGCATAATTCACATTAACGATGAATAAACTAAACAGATGGCATTCGCACAAAGTATGTCTAAACTAAGCAGATGACATATTTGATGTATAAAGTAAGCAATGCAAGACACCATATGCATGATATAACCAACATCAGCATGCCAAGTTAGAGCGAAGACCTCAGGGGGTAAATAGGAGTTGTCTTCTCCTTCTGAATCCCCCTCAGAACAGATATCTTCCTCTCGATTACAATCCAAAATGCGTGTAGGGGGCTGCCTTTGCGCCTACCATGGAGCGACGTCTGCATGAAATTTTATTGCCACACAAGTCTCGTCTCTTTTTCTCTACATGTTCAGTTCCATTGTTTACAATAACTGTCATGCATAGGAATAAAACATAGTGAGATTATGTAAGGAGTGCATGCGGAAATCCAGAGTGATGGTAGCAACCTGTGGATAGACCCAAAACCAATAATAGCAGGCAGATAATGGCTTCAGTTAAAAAATACAGATAATGGCTTCTTTACTGTTTGTTTCCCACCCAACATGAAACTCATAGTAGACACAGGAGATTAACCAGATAGTAGATAGATACTATTGATAGCGGCCCCGATATGTACCCCACAACCATTTAAAAACTCAAGTTTGACCATTAGTTTGGAGCTGACACAGAGTCTAATCGGTGAACAGGACGATAAAGTAGCATGTAATATTAAGCGATGCATAACGTAAGTAGACACGAAAGAGTGTGACCTCTCTTGCGGACCCGTGTAGTCCTCGAGGTCATCTGCTCGGTTGATGATGGTAATGTAGTTTTCATGGCTGCCAGCAGCGGGGAAGAAGATTTGAGGCGACGAAAGACAGTCTGGAGGCCGGATCCCTGCTGTGCTGGACCCTTCTGTCATTGGAGCAGCTGAGCTGGGGTGGACGACGGCGCAGCAGGAGCGGGACAAACCACGCAAGGTTTTCTTTGACAACTATCTGTAAGAGAAGTAATTCTGTAAGGGCTCGTTTGAATTGGAGGATTCCAACAATGCAGGATAGGAAATAGACAGGAATAGGATAGGAATGCATGTGCAAAACAGAGAATTTAAAAACACATGATTTACGCCAACTGGTGTTTGATTCACAACAATTGGAAGATCACAGGATGCAAAGAAGCATGGTGAGATTAAGTCAAATCACAAGAAAATGTACGGTTATAATGCTATTATGCTACTATCTCTTAGTCTTGTGCTTCATGAATAGGAATTTGAAAAGGAGGACAAGTGAAAATTAAAATTCCTACGTTTTTTCTTTCAAGGAGACACTAAAGGAACAAATCTGTGTGCTCAGTGGACAATATATATAACATGTAGAGTAAAAAAGAGATGCAACAAGTGTATAACCTCTTTGGCGAAGCCATGTCGATCTCAGCGTGATTGGGTTGGCCAGTGAGGATGCTCCAGCTGACTTGGCTGTCGGAGGAGGGGAAGAAGATCTTAGGCGTCCTGAGATGGAGCCTGAGGTACTGCTCCGCTGTGATGGAGGGTTACGTCGTTGGAGCAGCTCCGGTGAGTTGTACGACGCCGAGGCTGAAGCAGGACAAGAGAGACAACAAACAACGTTAAACTGAGTGGAATTCTAATAGCATCTCCAATACATGACGTAAAATACATAACCACAAAGTGCTAGATGTAAAATACATCAGCCGCTCATCTCTGAACTTAACTGTCTAAACTGAATTTAACTGTCAAAACCGAACTTAACTGTCTAAACTGAACTTAACTGTCGAAACTGAATTTTGCTGTCGAAACTGAATTTTGCTGTCGAAACTGAACGCACTAGCAAGATGAGGCTACACGTCGGTCAACTGACTTTTTCATCTCTGGTCAGTCAATTTTGCAGCCGTTGGATACGAAATCAAGGGCCTGCGGTTCATCTTCAACCTCCACCCCCCTGAGCCGGCCAAACAGCAGCCCCCCGCCCCTCGCGTCCGGCGATGCGCCGCCCCGCCCGCCCCGAAAACACTCCCCACCGCCGGTCCACCGCCGCCCCGGCCATCCCTCTAGCCCCCCCCCCCCGTGCCGAGCTTTTTCTCCGGCGATCCCCACGCCACCGCCCCGCCAACGCCCCGTCACCGCCGGCGACCATCGCCCCCATCCTGAACCCTAAGATAGATAGTGGGGTACCTCTCCGGCGAGCCTCCCTCCCCGCTACGGATGGTTTTTCCTTCACCCCGGCGAGCCCCCCACCCCCTGAAAATCGACTGACCCAAAAGTCGATTCAGTCGAATGAAGTGTAGCTAAATCGGAGCAGCATCGCAAGCAAGAGCAAGAGCGAGAGCAGCAGCACAAGCAAGAGTAATAGCAAGAGCAGACCAGGCAGGGGACCGAGAGCAAGAGCAGAGCATCAGCGCGAGCGAGAGCTAAAGCAGCAGCAGGTCCCATCGATGTGGGACGCCGCCACGAGGGAGCGACGCCGTGGAGGAAGTGGCCGGCGACGCCGCCGTGGATGGAGCCGCGCCATGTCGGCTCGGGACCGAGTGCCGGCAGCACCGTGAGATCGAATCAAGAAGAAAATGCAGCGATTAGTGTACAACCTCTTTGGTGGCGCCGATTAGGCCGCATCTTCATCCGAGGAAACGGTGATGATGATGCTCTTTCGGTGGTGCAGGTGAAGACGGCGGTGTGGGAATGGAGGTGGCGCGAAAGACGAGGGGAACGTCGGGCAGCTCCTTGGAGGTGGAGGACGGGTGGCTGAACCGCGGGACGATGAGATCGACGACGGATCCTCATCCGATGCGGTGGATGAGGGACGCCGAGGTGTTCTTGTGGACGGCGCTATCGGGGAAGAGGCTCTGGCTGGGTGGCGAACAGAGCAGGGTGTGGGGTTTCGTCGCGGGTTTTCGCGGCCTCGGTGTACGAATGGGTGGGCGGATGGGATGGCAGTGGGGAACCATGGCTTAGAGACGCGCTTGTCCGAAATGTGGGGTAAGTTACAAAAGTACCCCCACCGATTTGAGGCGGTTCTTTTGGTTCAGGGGTACCACGGGCATTTCTCGTGTCGGGATTTCACAGGAGGTGGGAGCTTTCGGGCGCGTTGTAATTTCAGAATAGCAAGGCGCGGGTTGAGATGGAGGGAGTTGTCAAAGCACATCAAGACAAAGATATATCTTAAATATTTCGGGCTAACAAGGCGCGGGTTGAAATTTCCGGACAAGCCTAATGTGTACTGTACCAAATCAATGCGCCCTACAAATGTCATTCAAAACTTTGAATTCATGTTATGTTCAATTAAAATAATTCGCTATTGTTGTGAAGTCAAAGCATTTGAATTCGTTTATCTGTTTTAATAAGATCTACAATCATCATTATTGTCAAGTTAAACCATCGTTTGTGTATTATCTTCACAACACACCACATGATTAGTCTCGAGTTACATATGAAGTATGTGTACTATATGAACTCGAACTAGATTTTTTGAATCCACTTTATTTTGGTTTCAAATCACATTACATTTCTAGCTCTAGCTAGATCTTCATAATCTAAACCATGTCTCATATGTATAATGTGTTTATCACATTATGTATGGTGCCCCGCCCCCTACACCTACAAGTATTTAGATGTGAGTTGCAAACACCACACATTACCACAAATTCAAATAAAATGTGAGAATGTTCGATATATAGTATTGTTTAGATTGTTCAATATTTAATTGTAAGCTGCAAACGCCACACATTATCACAAATTCAAATAAAATGTGAGATTGTTTGATGTATAGTATGGTTTAGATTGTTCGGCATTTAGCTGTGAGTTGCAAACGCCATGCATTATCACATTATGGTATAACATGTGCACAACACGTGTATCACCGCTATATTCATGCATGCAATGTTTATAACACTGTGATCTCCTATTCAGATATATGAATCCGCTTTCATATCAAATTATGATCTTTGTTAGTCTCTTACACCCACACAATCCCCTAACCTTTGTAGCTACCACTAACTTTCTCTCGTGCATGCACACGCCCTCCTCGCCCTCCCCCTCCCTTGGCATTCTATCCACGGGCACATTCATTTTTTTCTTTAGGTCGTTCTCCCGTAGTCTCCACAAATCCTTTCCGACACACACCGATCAATAAACCTCTCCAAATGATGCCTGCCTACAACATACACACACACCTTCAATCTCCTCCTTTATGTGTCCTTGCCTCGTGTCTCTCATACGGTCGCACACACGTGTAAACTCTCGCCTCTTTTCGCCGATCTCACAACCGCACACTCCTCCCCTATCTAGCTAGTAGTTGGGCCTCTTGCACCACCTCCTAGCTCCATTCTCTCTGTCTATCCGTCTCTTTGGGCCTTATTTGCCTCTAACAAATGGACGTACACCGACCGATCTCTCGCTATACATATAGCTAGCTAGGTCCTTATAACTCGTTTTTACCCACACGTCGATCGATCTACCTCATTAGTTTGTCTCTCCCTTCCTCCGACAAACAACAATTGATCTACCGATCTAGTTAGGTTTGCTTACCAAACACATGGTTCCCCTTCATCATCCATGGATGCGTCCCGACAGATCTATCACGCACAGGCACACAAAGAAACACATCCCCACTCTTATTGATAACGTTGCAGTTCCACCCTCAGTTTGTCTAGTAGGCCTCTCCCACCATCTTCGGGAAGCAACTCCATCACCCATCCAGCACTCTACCCCTCTCCCTCCCTCTCCCTCCCTCCCTCTCTCCTCTCTCTCTGTGTCCCATCATATTTCCCGTCCTTCAGTTATGTATGGATGTCGACGATCTCCCTCAAGACATAGCTGGGTCTCTCCTTCTCAACACATATATGAGTCGTTCTACCTCTATAGTTAGGCCTCTGCCTACCCCTCCCCCCACCCCCTCCCCCCCTACACACCGATACATCGAGCGCTCTAGTCATGTCTCCCTGCCACACACAAGCTTGACATGTGCCCTCTAACATTCCGGTAGGCCAGTCGCCCTATATCTTTGACTTGTACACACACACAATTTCGATGGCTCTCTTCATCGATCTCGCACCCACCCACTTGATCCTCTCTTCGACTCTATCGATAGCTATGACCCCTCCCTCTTCTCGTGGATTGCCCGACCCTCTATGTATGATATGCATAGGCCTCCATTTCACACACATTGCATGCAAAATTTTGTTTGAGATGTCATCGACACATATTCCCACAAATAATTCATGAAATCAAACCCCACCCCACCCCCTCCCCAAAACAAAAAACACTCACGAACACGGTTTGTATCTCTCACCCACACCCACGTAGGTGGGGGACGTGCACGAAGAGAAGAGGTGCATGCAGGCGCATGTACTCCGTCTCTTTCCCAACCACACCAGCTGGTACACGGTGGAGCTCATTTCTGTACGAAAAAGGCAGCCCACGTGGTACTTTGGCACATGTACTGGTTGTCCACTTGGTGGAGGGAGGATCGTCTACCACGGGTGAACAAACAAATTGCGACTTGATGTGTTATGTTAAAAAAAGAGGCAAACCATGTGGGGCCTACCTTAGAGGCAAGGCTCTATAGACTGGAGTACTTTTGATGTGTCCCGTCAACTTGCAAAACGAGGAGAAGCTTGCTTAGTACGCCGTCTCCCCCGCCCACGGGCGCGGTGGCTCATAGGATGAGGTGAAGCTTGCTTACTACGCCTTACGCCCGCTTCCTCGCCCATGCGCGCGGTGGCTTGCAGGACGAGGAGAAAAATTTACTACTCCCTCCGTTTACTCCTCATCCCTACTACCTTGGTTATAGAGATTATATCATATTGTTTGGAATATATATGTCCTTTAGTAGATTTCAATATGAACTACTACTACATACTCCAAACACTGATGTATATAGACGTATTTTAGAGTGTAGATTCACTCATTTTGCTCCGTATGTAGCACTCTCCCTCGCCTCGACCCTCGCCCATGTGGTGGACGTGCAACAATTCATTCGGTCTCATATAGCCGAGCGATATATACTTTGCACTACCATTATTGCTCGACTTCCCGAAGAGGCGAAGAGCCAATCGCAAGGTTAATATTTTGGAGATGCCAAGCGCAAGGTTATAGGAGAACGGGTAGTAGGTGCCGCGTCATTTATAAATAAAGTTTTTTTATTCAGTGGCACGTACGCAATATGATAGGTTCATATGGAGAGAAAAGGAAACCGCTCCACTATATACATAGTCAGGACGGGCCTGCCTACACGGTTGCTTGCTGGGGTTGGTCTCTTCACACTCTCTCGCACAAAACGACTGTGGCCACATCTCTAACATCCCAGCGGATCACGTCCGCTTGGGGAAGGGGTGGATGCTTAGTGTAGGTGCTTTGGCCGTCGCCGACGGCGAAAACCCACCGCCGGCACGTCGATCAGGGGTCCCCACCGTTCTCTCACAAAGCCGGTGAGGTTGCCTTTCATCCCTTGCTCACCGCCGCAACGTGGGCAGTTGCCGCCTCCGCCGCCCTCCTCAAGGTTGAGCTACGTCCCTCGTGTACAACTCCCTTTACAAACCGGCTTGCACCATCGCTTCCAAATGCCCACATCACTCCCTCGTGGATATTTCTCTACTTCTTTGCCCCGCACATACCTCTACTAGCTTCTACGTCTTTGTATTTGTGATGAGTATATGTCTCATCAACTAGTCCCGATAATCTTATTCTAATCACGCTTGTTCAATTTCTTTGCCACGGGGATGCTCATCTCGATTTTGGTGAAACTGCACAAAATGATCCGATGGTCAAAAGGTTGCAAACTTCATTTATTAGGAAGCTCGAGCGTTGCTAGCAAATTGAAGCCCTGGTCGGGGTTCATGGTTCAAGGGCTAGGGACTGCATGGATCGATTTTTCTTTAGCTGCCTCTGCTCCAAAATAAGTGTCAACTTTAGTAGTAGTACAACTTTGTACTAAAGTTTGCACAAAGTTGAGGCACTTATTTTGGAACGGAGGGAGTACATATTTGCTATGATCTGTCAATCATTGAGATGCAATAGCATGCATGTTAGTCTCCTTTGTATTTGATGAAATGTTGCAACGGGCAACCTTGGACGCAAGATATATGTAACAGAAGCTGGAAGCTTCATAGCATTGTACAAATTTATCTCACGATAAATTACAAGACATACTATACTAGTACTTCCTCCGCTCCTAAATATAAGTCTTTGTAGAGATTTCACCATGAACCACATGCGGATGTATATAGATGCATTTTAAGTGTAGATTCATTCATTTTGTTCCGTATGTAGTGGAATCTCTACAAAGACTTATCTACTAGTAATAGCTAGCCCCCACTACTAGGAATTCTCTATCCTCTCCTTGAGCCACGTCATCAAAATTTATGTAGCCGTTAGATGAAGTAAATCAGTCCATAATAGCCGTCTGATCTAGACGTTGAGAGGCTCAGCACTAAGCCACATGCAAGCATGCAGAAATACCGTGGCACATGCATGTGAGTGGGTTTTAAATCACATCAACATGTCTGCATGCAAGCATGCACCGGTAGCATGCATGTAAGTGAGCTTTTAAGTCCCATTAACATGTCAAAAAGAAAAATATAATCCCATTATGCAATAGGAGTTGGCTGATCTTTTTTCCTTACGTGGGATGATCTAAATGATGATGGGAGTTTATTTAGTTTGGCTACCACATTTGTCATGCGGTTATAGAGTTTTTTTAGTTCTATGAAATCGATAATTTTATGAGAGAGATATACCGCTGTTCCGCGCCAACACGCGGGGACTCATCTAGTAATATTTAGGAATGGAGGGAGTACTATGTAAAGAGTTAGGTGTCGCACGGTGATAGTGTGAGGTGGGCCATGTAATCAGTGAGCCTGCGTGTTTTCACTGCTCTTGCACGCCTCCGCTGTAAGAATGGAGAAAATTGTAATCTAGTAGCAGTATACCTCCTTTCGCCGAAAGCGTGGGACATCCAGCAGTCCTACCACCTCAGTAATAAAGACCAATGAGCCGTCAAATCACATAGACCCAGTAGTAAGTTGGATGGACGAAGCAACCATCACTCTTGCGCCAGTGAGAGGTCGCGTCCGCTCTGCCCGGGCATGAATGCGGCACCGATTCTTTGGAGCGGCGCTGACCGTTTCGGGCGGGAAGCGCGCGCGGGCAATGGAGGGGCTTTGGGTGGGCCAGGCTGGTCAGGAGCGGGCGTGGCAGCTGTCCGCATGTCCCTACCGGACACGCCCGGAAACGAGAGGATGCACCGACTCTCGCGGCTAAAATCGTACACTACACAACATCTCTCTATAGGAGTAGGTCGATCTGTCGCTCTCTCTAACACACACACACACACACACACACACACACACACACACACACACACACGCACACGCACGCACCTTGGTCCCGTTGCACCTTCTAACGTGACTTATTACACCTAGACGGAGGGAGTAGTAAGTATACGAGATACGGTGGCACACTAACTTAAGTCGAATACAAGTGCCCAAAATTTGTGTGCATGTTATAATAAGGATTCACTTAAAATAGTACGTGAGCGAACAGAGGGATCAATTGGACAGTGTTCCCGAGCAGTAGCGAGATGTGTGAGGTAAGATACATCACCGGGCGCTTTTAATTTTTCTTATTAATTTGTTTGTTCCACCCTCTGACTGGTGGGACCCAACGTACTACGTGGAGAGAGGTAAGGTGACTAAGGCTGCATTATTTATGCACCACTGTGGATAGTCTTACCACCAAAGCCACATGACACGATTATGATTGAAATCCCAATGACTGCCACACACACAAAAAAACACGGCATGCTTGTCACACGAATGCAGGAATGTATAAAAGGTTATTTCCCTCTCGTTGAACATAACAGGAGGGTTGTGTAGCTGGTTAGCCTGTTCGCTCATCAAACTTGAGGTCTCGGGTTCGATAACTACACTTGAGCATAATTTGTGCCAGGAGGATTCTTTGACTGGTCAAAATGTTTTCTAGGGTTTGCACACTTCACACTCTCTCTCCAGTATATGTATACATGCTGGAGCCTCAACGCTTGTAGTTGCTCTCTTCACACTCTCTCGCCCTCTCCCGCTGGAGCCTCTGCACTTGTAGTTGCTCTCTTCACACTCTCTCACCCTCTCCAGATCTAAACAAGACTTCATTGGCCTCTCTCTCCCCTCACTGCTGCTCAAAGAGCCGGCAGGATCCGTCCGCTGGGAAGGGAAGGAGGCTTAACGCTGTCGCCGTCGGCGAGGGACTACCGGCGCGGCTGTTCACTTTCCATCCAGTGGCAGCACGGGAGGGCCTCCGACCCCTTCTTCTTCGCCGCCATCCCATCGCCCACCGAACCACGCCCCAATAACCTTAAGGTATAATTTACTTACTCCACATGCATTGCTCTAGCTGCATGTATACCATGAATCTAGGGCGTGGTTCAAAGAGGAAATGAGTGGGGGAAAATAGTGGGAAAAGTTGTATATAGCATGAATCTAGGACGTGGTTCAAAGAGGAAATGAAGGGGGAAAGTTGTATAGCATTAATCTAGGACGTGGTTCAAAGAGGAAAGGAATGGGGGAAAGTAGTGGGGAAAGTTGTATCGCATAAATCTAGGACGTGGTTCAAAGAGGAAAGGAAGGGGCCAAAGTACTAGTTCAAAAAGTAAAGGAAGGGACAAGGCTGTAGAGTTTGAGCAGGACTAGATTTGCTGCGCTCACATAGGGAAAGGTGTCTAAAGATAACAAAACTGGGAGCAATACAAATATGCTCCTTGGTTGTTTGTTCTTTGTTGCAACAGATCTGCATGACCACAAGACATCGGTAGATGCACATGGTGTCAAAAGGCCCACCGTCCCCGTGCAACTAATTAGGTGTTGTTAATCTAAGGCCCTGTTTGGTTAAAACCTCCCTAGTCCCTACCTGCTGGGTTCCAGGGACTAAACATGGACTAGAGGTTATTAAATGACATGCTAAAAGACCATGTTACCCCTAGTAATGAACTAATAGAGACAAGGTGCGATGCGTGGTAGGGGCAACGGTTGGAAAAAGTCCCAAAAAGACTCCCTCGGGGTCTTCTTTCTTTAGTCCCAAATGCCCACTTTTAGTCCCTAAAAGTCCCTCCTGTTTGGTTTAGATGGGACTGACACGGAGATTTTTTAGTCCCTACACCAAAATGTGCCTGTAAACAAACACCCTCTAATAATGCATTTGGAAAATTGATGCAATGCCACGCTTAAAAGCAAATTACATGTTTAACGAATTTTATTGTTAATATAATCTCTATGTTAATATTAATCAATGCCACCGTTTGAGAAATGCTACTGTCTTGCTTTCTTTCCCATTTAGATAAGGTAGATGCTTCTTTTTGTTGGCTTCTGTGTCATCCATCGTTATTGACCACTAATTGTTTCCTTTGCACCTCTGTGTAAACAGGGTTATCTGCTTCACCTCGTTGCCATTGTGACCTTTTGTTGCACTGCACAAAACACTTTTGTTTTAGGAGTGTTTTGTGCAGTTCAACCAAAATGTCACATCGACAACGTTGCTTGATTGCTTGATCTTAGTGGAACTGCACAAGAGGAGATCTTACTTCCTATCTGTTAAGGCGAATTTGGTTCAGATCTTCTTCTTGTGAGTTGTTTGAATTCCACATCATGAGAGGTCAAGATTAGCCTTCTTTCACATGATTCTGCAGTGTGCATTCATATGTTGTGCTACTTGTAATGCGATATTGTTGCTTGATTTTAGTGAACTGCACAAATGGAGACAAGACTTCCAATCTGTATGTGCACCATAATATCCCATTGAGTTAAGATAAGGATATTTCACAACTGCTGGCCTGTATTTTGCCACTTTCATCAGAAAATTAAGTTTAGTACTATACTTGTGCTCCCTAATTGATATGCCAAATCTTACATTGAAGGCGAAGCTTGTTTGTTATTGAACCAAGTGATGAAGGGGAAGAACAAGCGGAAGAAAAACAAAAATCAACTCCCAGTGCTGTAATGAAGCACTGGAACTGTGATGACACAAGTAATGATATAGTTTTGCATCTTAATTTATTGCTATGGCTGGAACAAGCAATTGTTTTGCCACTGATTTGATGCCACTCTTAATGTAATATGTAATTATCTCTACTTGTGCAAACAGGGATCTTCTTTGAAGATACCATATATTTTAGTGGAACTGCACAAGAAGATGTTGGAAACATTAAACTAATCGAGGAGTATATAGTAAGCATGGCCACCACCGTAGATAGCAACAGATGGTTCCGGAGAATTGCTTCATCTGTATGCTCTACACAATAAGCCTCTTGCCAAAGGTTGGTACTCGCCCACTGATTTCATCCATATGATTGAGCTTTGTCATCTCTATTGGTGTTGTGCTACTGTTTAGATACTGTCATGAAAAGGTGGTATTGTCCTTGAGAAGTGCTTCATCTGTGCTGTTTTAAATATTTCCTTTTCTTTTTTTGAGCAAACAAGGATGCTAGCATTTAGTAGTCCTCTTGTCTTTGCACAACAGGATCATCTTCCTCTGAAGTAGAATATGGAGTACGTGAAGTGACTAGTTCCGATTATGCCAGGATGAAGAAGCCCTGTCTATCTTATCATCAGAAGGAGCAGTTGAAGGATGGTTACATTACTCCCCACAAGACCAAACTAACTTCAGCTCAGAAGGACTGACAAAATCTCTATTTTTTTGCTGTGATGCGCGTGTACAATGTTGTGCTAGGATTCTTTCTGGTGAGTCCCATTTTTCTAAAAGTGTGCTCTACATGGACCATGTATGTGCCTGTTGAAACTGCCAATTCATAGTATAGTTTGCTTTATACTAATCACTTTTTGTATTTGTGCAAACAGGGGTGCTCAGCTTGATTTCAATGGCAACCGCACAAAATGTTCATGAATACATCGAATCATTCATTTCCACCACAAGAAAGGAGGTGCCGATAAGTTCAAGGCGTTGCAACATATAAGGGCGAAATCATACAGGCTACACGTGAATTTGGTTGATTTTTGTGGAACTGCACAAAAAGAATAGCTGGTTTATTTAGCACGAGGTGCCATGTCATGTCCGAACTGATGACAAACCCTGCCCATTCCACAATCGTAGGCATTTGATATTTTGGAATGGGACAACCTTGTCAAATTTTGCTCATTGATTTTAGCAAGACATGCGTTTGATATTTTCGAATGGGACGCCCTTTGCTATCAGCAGCGTCGATCAATTTTTTCTTTATTCTTTAGTTGTGAAGTAAATATTGCCTCTGACATGTGAGTCGCTGAGATGCATAATCATCGATTGTTTTGAATGTTCTCTATGAAATGCCAGGCCTGTGTGTTTGATTGCAATGTACAGAAACGCTAAAAAGCTGCTCAAACTCTTTGTACTCCTTCTGTTCCTTTTTACTTTGCACATGGTGAAAGTGCATACTTTTTCGTATAAGATTGGTCAAAGTAGAGATACTTTGACTGCAGACAAAACTTGTATGCAGACTAGAAAGGACCGGAGGGAGTACATGTGAAACTGCTGCAAACGAGGTGATCACCCTGGGAATAATGCCAGTACGTATTGTTTTGCATGTTCATCCAATGCCAGTGATACAGGAATTCGAACTAATCGAAATAAATTAATTCATACACGGTCGGATTTCATATAAACACGTCAGATTTCATTACATTTCATACATTCTTCAACTAAAAGGGGTGCGCTGGAGGTATAATTAATTAGCCGAAGCTACCCACCGTGTCCCACGAGTCGAGCGAAGCTTGATGACTTAACTGCAGGTGCGGTTGCATAACGAACATGTGGCATGTTGGGCCCACATGTCACCAGCCAATCGCACCAGCGATTAAGTAAGCAGCGTTATTCTCCAGCGCAGCTCTCCGACTGCACGTCGCCGCCAAGAAGCTAACCGGCCGTCAATGGTCAACCTAGCTTGGCTTCAACCGGAGGGTAGCAGCGGTGGCCTTACTTGGACCCGAGCAGCGTCGACTTACCGTGTTCTACTCTTCCTCGTTTTCTATGTGGCACTGCCTCATTGGCAGCGGGGCGGGGCCTCGATGGAGCTGGCGATGTCCTCTGTCTTGTTGCCAGCGGGCGGCACCTCAGTGAAGCGGTGGAAATCCTCCCCCTCGTTGCCGGCAGGGTGGAGCCTCGGCTGAGCCGGCGATGTCCTCCCCCATGTTGCCGGCAGGGTGGGGCCTCGGCTGAGCCGGCGATGTCCTCTGCCTCGTTGTTGGCGGGGCGGGGCCTCGGCGAGGCCTGCGGTGTCCTCTGCCTCGCTGTTGGCACCGCGGGGCCTCGGCGGAGCAGGGCCTCGTCGACGCCAGCGGAGCGGGGACTCGTCGGAGCCGGCATTTTCCTCTGCCTCGTTGTTGGCACCGCGGGGCCTCGGCGGAGCAGGGCCTCGTCGATGCCAGCGGAGCGGGGACTCATCGGGGCCGACATTGTCCTCTGCCTCGTCCTCGGTCTCGCCAAACAGCGCCTCGCCCGCTTCATCACCCTCTTTGATAGCCTCTTTGTAGGCAGCCGCAGCCTCCTCCACCCGCATCTTTGTCTGCTTGGCCTTTCGGCGGCCCTTGCGGCGGAGGCGGTCTGCAGTCGAGCAGCGCCTCTGCTCTGCTGCTCATGGCGATCTGCTCCTCCGCTGCAGTGCTCCTGGAGGAGATGGTGGTTGTAAGCGGCGTCGGCCTGCGCCTCCCGGAACTGCTCTGGCGCATCTGCCTCACCTTGTCCATATATTCGGCACGGGCCTCGCCGATGGTCATGGTGCAATGCACCGTGAGGATGGCGCGGAGGAGGGGGTTGGCGCCGGATCATCGACTACCATGTTCTCCATTGGGACGTCGTCGTCCTCCGGCTGCCTGCCGACCAGCCGATCGGCAGCAATGGCTGCCATCTCCTTGTGGTCCGTCGTTCGCCCGTCCCGAAGAGCGCTGGAGCGCGAGGAAGCCATGGTGGACAGTAGTGGTGTGGACAGGAGAAAGGGAACGAATGCGGATGACTGCGGCTATGGCCAGCGCAGCAGTTTATATAGCGATGGTGGGCGGGCGGAGGGACGGACGTGTGGCGCCGGAGTAGCCGCCTCGGCAACCACATATCATTAATGTGGGCGGCAGATGGATGGACGGACGACACTTGTGTCGTCTGAAGGCAGAGCAATCGCCTGCACCAGGAAGCGGGGCGGGCGGCGCTGACTGTTTCGGGCGGAAAGCGCGCGCGGGCTAGGAGATGACTTTACTTGGAGAGGATGACAATGGGGACCCACCAAGTCCATAGCCTCACATACGCAAATGCCTCCTTATTATATATATATGTATAAAACTATACTCCCTCCGTCTAGGTGAATAAGTCGTATTAGAAGGTGCATCACGACCTAGGTGCAAGCAGATTGGTGGAAAAGAAGAATATTTCTCTCTTCTAAACACAACATTTAATCACAATGATTAAGAGGATGCCTTATTAGCTACCCATGCAGGCCATCGTAATTCATAGCATGCAAAGCGCTTTTATTTCTTGCCTAATAACCGCATGGACGTGCTGCATGCATTGGTCCTTGCCCGAGCAAAAAAAAAGGGAGGAAAGGGGTTTCCACGGGAGACAACGAGGCAGAGGTGGAAGCGCTCGCTGGAGTAATTTATTTTGCTTCCTCCTGGTTTCCTGACATCATGGTCCCACACCATTGTCAACCTATGTAGTAGTCAATAAACGAGAGAATTGCACAAGAATCGGCCGACAGCTGGGACCAAGCAGCTCGAGCAGTATTTGTGTTTTTGAGGTGTGAGCACTGCAGAGTTTTTTGATGTTTAGCCCAGATATTAATTTTTCTCCTCACGAACAACAACGAAAACATCGCTGCAGGTATTAACTGGGCGGGTTGTGGCCCATCTAGCCCAGGCCAGATATCCAGCCCAGATATTAATTTTTTTCAAGCTGAAAATGGCTAGCCCAGCTATACTTTTTTTTAGGAATACCCAGGCAAGGTCAAGTTGTTATTCTCCGCCCCACTGGGCTGCAAATCTTTCCTAGGAGGGATGCATTAGGCTTAACAAGAAAATGGGCTTTAAGAAATTATAAATGGGATGTAATTATAAAAACTGGGCAGTAACTATAAAAAATGCACCAAACACGTGATTACTTTATAAAATATTACTTTTGGATACTGAAAAGTTTAATTTCATTAATTGTTGCGAGCGCAATGTTTCGTCGAATTTTTACGTAATATAAATTTATATTAGAATTGTATTAATCTGACTAGAAATTATGGGATAAAAATATTTCAGATTCCATCAAAATGTGGGAAATTTTATTGAATTCTGTTTTGAACGGTTGGTTGAAACAGGCTGTACTTTTAACAAACTGTAAATGGGCTGTAGTAAATTCCATTAGAATTCAAAAATGGGCTACACATTCTTACAAATCTCAAATGGGCTATAAGTTCTCTGCCACACACTTCTAGCCTTACTAAGTTGACGTGTCCCCTAAAAAACACAGTTGACGCGTATGCAAGGCTTTGTCAACTTATAGTCAACACACGGTTCTAGCAGCAGTGGTCGTTGGATGTCCATCCAACGGATGCCGTGCTTCTTCTTCAATCTTGGATATTCTAGCTTCACCCGCCCAAAAAATGATTCCTCCCCCTGACATCTGGGGCTCACCGTTTCGGAAGCTGACCTGTGGGCCTACTTAGTTGACGTCCCAAGGGCTTTGTCAACTTAGTCAATATAAACGATTCTAGCTGCAGTGACCGTACGATGTCCATCCAACGGCCGTAGTGCTTCTTCAACCTCTGGTCTTCTTGCTCCAGCCGCCTAAAGCAGCGCCGGTCGTGCCGCCTGCTGCTGCCTCCCGTGGCCGGCTGTGCTGCCGTGGAGGCCTCACCGCCCCCTACTATTCCCACCGCTGGCCAGGCCCTGCGGTGACGGCAGCCTCACACTGCAGCCAAACGAGTGAACCCTCATACTCCTCTCCGCGTGGCATCTGTCGCGTCTTCACCGGCTCCGCGTCGTCCCCTTCCTAGGCCTCACTGTCGTCCACCGCCCTGGTGCTCTCGGCGCGACGTGGTCAAATGTGGTCAAGGAACGACTTCCATCGGACGTGGATCATGTCGTGGAGAGGCCGACAATTTGGGTCCATGGCGGCGAAGGAAGTGCCTCCTTATTACGCCGGAAAATAATGATTCCTCCACTGACAAAGGGACCCACCAGACGGGCCACCGTATTTCGCGAAAAAACGTTTCCCCCGTTGGGACCCACCAGCTACACCTTCGAACGTAAGGAAGTGCGTCCGGGCAAAAAAAAACAATTCGCCCCCCTGACTGCTGGGACCCACCAGCTACATCTTCGCACGCAAGGAAGTGCATCCGGGCAAAAAAAAACCAAAACGATTCGCCCCCCTGACTGCTGGGACCCACCAGCTACATCTCGCAGGCAAGGAAGTGCCCGGCGGTTGGGACCCACACAGTCGACGCCAGCGTGCGTGGCGTTGTCATTCTGGTCGTGAACGATGTACGTACATCTATCTTTGGTCAATGTAGAGGTGCACATAAGTAGTAGAGGCGCCGTCAGATGTCGTAGTAGAGGCCCGCACATAGCATGTACACGTACATACAGCGGCCAGGGTGCAAGAAAGAAAATATAGCCATGTACGTACATATGGGCAGGGTCTCGAACGCCTACTCGCGCGTACGTGCGGCCAGGGCTCGTGTACATGGCTGGGTCGGAATGGAGAAACAGTGTCGTCGTCGTGTTCATGGGGAGGCAACGGAATGCGTCGTGTTCATGGGGAGGCAACGGAATGCGTCGTGTTCATCGGGAGGCAACAGAATGCGTCGTGTTCATCGGGAGGCAACGGAACGCGTGGGAGCCAACCGGCTGGGTCGGAACGGAATGCATGGTCGTGTTCATCGGGAGGGCTTGGACAGAACATGCAATGGAAACGAGGCTGGCGTCGCGCTGCGGAGAAAGCGGACCTCCCACGTCAAACGGGTCCTGTTGATCGGGAGGGGTCTGGCGTACCGCAAAACGGAGGAAACGGACCTCCTACGGTAGAAATGGGGGTCATGTTGATCGGGAGGGGTGTGGCGTACCGCAAAATGGACGAAACGGACCTCCTACGGTCGAAACGGGGGTCCTGTTGATCGGGAGGGGTGTGGCGTACCGCAAAACGGAGGAAACAAACTTGTGTTGGAGCGCTACGGTCGAAACGGGGGTCCTGTTCATCGGGAGGGGTGTGGCGTACCGCAAAACGGGACTCCACGGGATACTGTTCATCTCCACCATTAACCTCCTCCAGCCTCCACGGGCTCCTGTTCATCCAGCCTCCACGGGCTCCTGTTCATCCAGCCTCCACCGCGCGCTACTCCACCGGCTACTGTTCAACCACCCCTCCACCGTCTACTGTTCATCCAGCCCTCCACCACACCACGGGGTCCTGTTCATCCAGAGGCAATGACACCGCTCACTATTCATCCCCCCCCCAACGCTCACTGTTCATCCCATCGATCGGCTTGATTAGCAGCGATGGCGAAGAATCGCCGATCGGGTTCGATTAACAGCCATCGATCGATCGCTCGGGTTCGATGCGTAGCCTGCGGTGCAATCGTCGTTCGGGTTCGATTAGAGCCCAACGCCTCACTCGAGTTCGATTAGAGCCAACGCCTACTTTTGCACAGCAGCGTCGTGTCACGAGAGAAAGCAGCGCATCGCTCGACCCCGACCTCCCACCGTAATCGGAACTCCCGAAATTTTCCTCGCCCTCGCTTCTACCACAGTTTTTTCCGTCATGGACGGCCCAAAGAATGTCATGCAGCTGCGTCTATGGCCCACCCAGGACGAAAAGCCCATTTCCTGTCATGATTTTTTTTCATAGAAGTAGGAGCCCACCACATCTATGAGGATACCGGGTTTTGTCACAATTATCGTCATAGAAGTGTCATATGTATGATAGAAAAAAAATTCGTTCGGCCCAAAATGTCACGGATGTGTCTTTTTTTGTAGTGAGGTCTGGCTGGAGGGGATTGTCGTCGTCTTTGGCACTATCCGGAGTGTTATTGTCTTTTGTGACGGTATCACTGCTTTTGCTATGGCGGGAATTAGAGCGGCGCTGCTGACATCGATGCTTGGGTTGCTTCTTGGAGGGGTCATCCTCCGCTGTCTTGTCGTCATTTCCTTCTTTGGGGGTATCCACCATGTATATATCATATGATGAGGTGGCGGTCCAGCGCCCTGTGGGCGGTGGTTCATGTTCGTCTCCTGCATCGCCGTCCATACCGTCGAGATCGGAGTCGAAGTCGAGCATGTCGGTTAAATCATCGACAGTGGCTACTAAGTGGGTGGTGGGTGGGCAGCGAATTTATTTGTCGTCCGCATCCCATTCTAGCCGGACATAGTTCGGCCAAGGTTCTCCTGACAAGGAGAGAGACCTTAATGAAGTTAGCACGTCGCTGAAAGGCGAGTGCCGAAAGATATCCGCGGAGGTAAACTCCATGATCGGCGCCCAATCGAATTCGACAGGCACGGACGCAGGCGGCTCAGAGTCCGTGGCCAGAAATAATGGTTCGGCAACGCGGCTCTCGTAAGGGGTGTGATAACCCACAAGTATAGGGGATCGCAACAGCTTTTGAGGGTAGCGTATTCAACCCAAATTTATTGATTCGACACAAGGGGAGCCAAAGAATATTCTCAAGTATTAGCAACTGAGTTGTCAATTCAGCCACACCTGGATAACTTAATATCTGCAGCAATGTATTTAGTAGCAAAGTAATATGATAGTGGTGGTAACGGTAACAAAAGAGTAACGGGAGCAAAAGTAATATTTTTGGTGTTTTGTGGTGATTGTAACAATAGCAACGGGAAAGTAAAGAAGCATAAACCAGTATATGGAAAACTCATAGGCATTGGATCGGTGATGGATAATTATGCGAGATGCGGTTCATCATGTAATAGTCATAACATAGGGTGACACAGAACTAGCTCCAATTCATCAATGTAATGTAGGCATGTATTCCGAATATAGTCATACGTGCTTATGGAAAAGAACTTGCATGACATCTTTTGTCCTACCCTCCCGTGGCAGCAGGGTCCTAATGGAAACTAAGGTATATTAAGGCCTCCTTTTAATAGAGAACCGGACCAAAACATTAACACATAGTGAATACATGAATTCCTCAAACTATGGTCATCACCGGGAGTGGTCCCGATTATTGTCACTTCGGGGTTGCCGGATCATAACACATAGTAGGTGACTATAGACTTGCAAGATAGGATCAAGAACTCACATATATTCATGAAAACATAATATGTTCAGATCTAAAATCATGGCACTCGGGTCCTAGTGACAAGCATTAAGCATAGCAAAGTCATAGCAACATCAATCTTAGAACATAATGGATACTAGGGATCAAACCCTAACAAAACTAACTCGATTACAAGATAGATCTCATCCAACCCATCACCGTCCAGCAAGCCTACAATGGAATTACTCAGGCACGGCGGTGAACATCATGAAATTGGTGATGGAGGATGGTTGATGATGAAGACGGCGACGAATCCCCCTCTCCGGAGCCACGAACGGACTCCAGATCAGCCCTCCCGAGAGGTTTTAGGGCTTGGCGGCGGCTTCGTATCGTAAAATGTGATGATTTATTCTCCTCTAATTTTTTCTCCCCGAAAGCAATTATATAGAGTTGGAGTTGGCATCTGAAGGTCTCCAGGGGGCCCACGAGGTAGGGGGCGCGCCCTAGGGGGGCGCCCCCACCCTCGTGGACATGGTGTGGGCCCCCTGGTCTTCATCTTTGGCGAGGATTTTTTATTATTTATTTAAGATATTCCGTGGAGTTTCAGGTCATTTCGAGAACTTTTGCTTTCTGCACATAAAACAACATCATGGAAATTCTGCTGAAAACAACGTCAGTCCAGGTTAGTTCAATTCAAATCATACAAGTTAGAGTCCAAAACAAGGGCAAAAGTGTTTTGAAAAGTAGATACGACGGAGACGTATCAACTCCCCCAAGCTTAAACCATTGCTTGTCCTCAAGCAATTTAGTTGATAACTGAAAGAAATAAAGAAAAACTTTTACAAACTCTGTTTGCTCTTGTTGTTGTAAACATGTAAAGCCAGCATTCAAGTTTTCAGCAAAGATTATAACTAACCACATTTGCAATAATTCTCAGGTCTCATGATTACTCATATCAATAGCATAATCAGCTAGCGAGCAATAGTAATAAATCTCGGATGACAACACTTTCTCAAAACAATCATAATATGATATAACAAGATGGTATCTCGCTAGCCGTTTCTCGCATCAAGAAACATAAATGCAGAGCACCTTTAAAGATCAAGGACTGACTAGACATTGTAATTCATGGTAAAAGAGATCCAATCATAGTCATACCCAATATAAATTAATAGTAATGAATGCAAATGACAGTTGTGCTCTCCAGCTAGTGCACTTTAATAAGAGGGTGATGACTCAACATAAAAGTAAATAGATAGGCCCTTCGCAGAGGGAACCAGGGATTTGTAGAGGTGCCAGTGCTCGGTTTTGAAATAGAGATGAATAATATTTTGAGCGGTATACTTTCATTGTCAACATAACAACTAAGAGATGGCGGTATCTTCCATGCTACACACATTATAGGCGGTTCCCAAACATAATGGTAAAGTTTATACTCCCCCTCCACCAACAAGCATCAATCCATGACTTGCTCGAAACAACGAGTGTCTCCAACTAACATCAGGTCCCAGGGGGAGTTTTGTTTGCAATTAATTTTGATTTAGTTTGCATAAAGCATGGGCCGGGGCATCCCGGTGACCAGCCATTTTCTCGTGAGTGAAGAGCGGAGTCCACTCCTCTTGAGAATAACCCGCCTAACATGGAAGATAAGGGCAGCCTTTGTTGCTACATGAGCTATTAGAGCATACAAAATAGAATGTTTATTTGAAGGTTTAGAGTTTGGCACATACAAATTTACTTGGAACAGCAGGTAAATACCGCATATAGGAAGGTATGGTGGACTCATGTGGAATAACTTTGGGGTTTAAAGAATTGGATGCACAAGCAGTATTCCCGCTTAGTACAAGTGGAGGCTAGCAAAAGACTAGGAAGCAGCCAACTAGAGAGCGACAACAGCGATGAACATGCATTAAAATTAATAAACATTGGATACAAGCATGAGTAGGATATAATCCACCATGAACATAAATATCATGAAGGCTATGTTGATTTTGTTTCAACTACATGCGTGAACATGTGCCAAGTCAGGTCACTTAAATCATTCAAAGGAGGATACCACCCCATCATACCACATCATAATCATTTTAATAGCATGTTGGCACGCAAGGCAAACCATTATAATTCATAGCTAATCAAGCATGGCACGAGTAACTATGATCTCTAATTTTCATTGCAAACATGTTTATTCATAATAAGCTGAATCAGGAATGATGAACTCATCATATTTACGAAAACAAGAGAGGTCGAGTTCATACCATCTTTTCTCATCTCAGTCAGTCCATCATATATCATCATAACTGCCTTTCACTTGCACGACCGAACGATGTCAATAATAATAAGAGTGCACGTGCATTGGACTAAGCTGGAATCTGCGAGCATTCAATAAACAAGAGAAGACAAGGCAATATGGGCTCTTGGTTAAATCAACAGTAATGCATATAGGAGCCACTTCAACAATTTAATTATGGTCTTCTCCTACCGACCCCAAAGAAAAGAAAAGAAATAAAAACTATTTACACGGGAAAGCTCCCAACAAGCAAAAGAAGAACAAGAAATATTTTTGGGTTTTATTTTTAATTATTACTACTACAACAAGAAAAGTAAACTACTACTAATTTTTTTTGGTTTTTCTTAAGGTTTATCAAACACACCAAAAGAAAGCAGGAAAAAGAAAATAAAACTAGCATGGATATTACAGTGAAACAGTATGAGCACCGACATCTAGCAATGAGTGTGTGAACATAAATGTAATGTCGGTGAGAAATACGTACTCCCCCAAGCTTAGGCTTTTGGCCTAAGTTGGTTTATTGCCAGGGATAGCCTGGCGGATACCCGTAGATGTAGCTGGGGTCGTACTACGATGAGGAAGACTTTGACTGCCATTGGCTGACAGCCACCTCCGGATCCCAAGAATAAACAGACTGTCATGGAGGCTCTTCTTGTGGTTCCGGTTCCGAGGCTGGTGCAGGATTCCTGTAGGCTTGGACGACAACCCACGTAACGAGATAAGGTCCTTCAAAATTAAACAAAGAAGGAGCAGGCAAGGTAATAGTTTCAGGATGATGTTTATGAAAGAATAATTTATATTTGAGCTCTCCTTCCCTGCCTTTAACAATAAAATAATGTGCTAGCATACTCTTGTAATCTAAATAAGCACTAGGCATCAGTTTTTCTTCCTTCTCATAAAGCCTAATAGGTATGTTAAAATGTGCAGCGAGGCGTGAAGCATAAATGCCTCCAAAGATGGGACCCTTAGTACGGTTCAAACTTAACCGTCTAGCAATAATTCCGCCCATACTAACAGTGTTATCGCGGTATAAACCATGGAACAAAATAATAATATCAGGAACACTAAGGTTTCCACAGTTTCCGCGACCGATCAAGCAATGACTAGCAAATATGGCAAAGTAGCGTAAAACAGGAAAATGTATGCTAGTGATTCGTGCATCAGAAACCTTCCTGGTTTCGCCCACAGTGATGGTGTTAATAAATGCTTCCACATCTCTACGATGTGGTTCCTCTAAGGTGCCCTCAGGGTGTATGTTGCAAACCTTGCAAAATTCAGCTAATGGCATCTTCTTAACAATGTCATATAAATGAAACTCTACTGAAGGAGGTGATTCCTTAGGGAAAAAGTAGAAGTTTTGCACAAAAGTATTTGTGAGTAAGAGATACTGATGACGTTGGTCACGGAGGAAGTCGGTGAGGCCGGCATTCTCAATTAATGAATAGAAGTCCTCATAAATCCCGGCTCTTCTCAAGAAGTCATCGGAAGGCCATTCACACGGCCGGACCTCCATGATCTGAGGCAAATTATATTTGGGCCTCTGTGCTTCTTCATTTTGTTTCTCCTTTGAGCTTCGGCTAGATGAGCCCCTCAAAAGTCTCTTCATTATTTTCTGAAATTTTTGTAACTTCAAACAGAACTGAACAAAGCTCAACAAAATTGATAGCAACTACTCCTACAAGTGCCTAGAGCCTATATCAAGCATTAGAACTACTAGGAACCATATAAATTTGACATGCAAGCTCAAGAACATGGTCACCTATACAACACAAATTTGCAATGAATAAAGCACTAGAGCAAAAAATAATTGGACCAATGAAGGAGTCACATACCAAGGAACAATCTCCCCCAAGCAGTTTTGCGAGAGGTGCTTTGAGCAAGGAGATCGAAAATCACAGCAAAGTGGGCTAGAACTCGTGCTTGAGTTTGTTTTTCATGTTTGTGGGAGGAAGAAGAAGAGGATGGGTGCAGGGATAAGTGGAGGAGGCCCACCGTGGGCCCACGAGGCAGGGGGCGCGCCCTCCACCCTCGTGGCCAGGTGGAAGCTCCCCCCGCGGTGGTTTTTGCACCATAAATCCTCAAATGTTCCCGAAAAATCATATTAAATTGGCATGGCATTCTGAGGACTTTTATTTTCGGCATATTTTTATATTGCACGGATAAATCAGGAACAGACAGAAAATACTATGTTTTACTTTATTTCAACTAAATAACAGAAGGTATAAAGAAGGTACAGAAGTTTGTGCTTCTAGTTTCATCCGTCTCATGTTCATAAAAAAGAATCCACTAACAAGGTTGATCAAGTCTTGTTAACAAACCCATTCCGATTAACATGGAACCGGAGAAATTTCGAATAACACTATGTTACCTCAACGGGGATATGCACATCCCCTATAATAAGAATATCATATTTCTTCTTGACAGTAGGAAGAGGAAATTCAAAACCTCCAAATATAATCGATGGAATTTTTTGAATAGAGTTGATACTATGAACTTGAGGTTGTTTCCTCGGAAAGTGTACCGTATGCTCATTACCATTAACATGAAAAGTGACATTGCCTTTAGTGCAATCAATAACAACCCCTGCAGTATTCAAAAAAAGGTCTTCCAAGGATAATAGACATACTATCGTCCACGTGAATATCAAGAATAACAAAGTCCGTTAAAATAGTAACGTTTGCAACCACAACAGGCACATCCTCACAAATACCGATAGGTATAGCAGTTGATTTATCAGCCATTTGCAAAGATATTTCAGTAGGTGTCAACTTATTCAAATCCAGTCTACGGTATAAAGAGAGAGTCATAACACTGACACCGGCTCCAAGATCACATAAATCAGTTTTAACATAATTTCTCTTAATGGAGCATGGTATAGTAGGTACTCCTAGATCTCCAAGTTTCTTTGGTATTCCACTCTTAAAAGTATAATTAGAAAGCATGGTGGAAATTTCAGCTTCCGGTATCTTTCTTTTATTAGTGATAATATCTTTCATATATTTAGCATAAGGATTTGTTTTGATTATATCAGTCAATCACATACGCAAAAAGATAGGTCTAATCATTTCAGCAAAGCGCTCAAAATCCTCATCATCTTTTTTCTTGGATGGTTTGGGAGGAAAAGGCATGGGTTTCTGAACCCATGGTTCTCTTTCTTTACCATGTTTCCTAGCAACGAAGTCTCTTTTGTCATAACGTTAATTCTTTGATTGTGGGTTATCAAGATCAGGATCAGGTTCAACTTCTACATCATTATCATTACTAGGTTGAGGATCATCATGAACATCATCATTAACATTTTCACTAGGTTCATGTTCATTACCAGATTGTGTTTTAGCATCAGAAATAGATATATCATTTGGATTATCAGGTGGTTCAGCAATAGGTTCACTAGAAGTTTGCAAAGTCCTATCATTTTATTTTTCTTCCTTTTAGAAGGACTAGGTACATCAATATTATTTCGCTGAGAATCTTGTTCAATTCTTTTAGGGTGGCCTTCAGGATACAAAGGTTCCTGAGTCATTCTACCAGTTCTAGTAGCCATTCTAACAGCATAATCATTTTTCTTACTATTCATTTCATTGAGCAATTCTTGTTGAGCCTTAAGTACTTGTTCTACTTGAGTGGTAACCATAGAGGAATGTTTGCTAACAAGTTTAAGTTCACCTCTAATATTAGCCATATAATCACCCAAGTGTTTAATCATATCGGAATCGTATTTCAATTGTCTACCAAAATAAGCATTTAAATTTTCTTGTTTGACAATAAAGTATCAAACTCTTCTAAGCATTGTCTAGCAGACTTATAGTGAGGAATATCACCTTCGTCAAATCTATAGAGAGAATTTACCTTTACTACCTGTGTCGGGTTATCAAGATTAGGAGGTTCTTCAATAAGTAATGGATCAAGGTCATATGTTTCTTTAACAGGCGGTAAATTAAGACCATGTATTTCTTCAATAGGAGGTAAATTCTTAACGTGTTCAGCTTTAATACCTTTTTCTTTCATAGATTTCTTTGCCTCTTGCATATCTTCAGGACTGAGAAATAGAACACCTCTCTTCTTTGGAGTTGGTTTAGGAATAGGCTCGAATTGGAGCAGGAGCTGGCTCAGAGGTGCCCAATTATTTTCATTTGTCAACATATTATTCAATAGAATTTCAGCTTCATCCGGTGTTCTTTCCCTGAAAAGAAAACCAGCACAACTATCCAGGTAATCTCTGGAAGCATTGGTTAGTCCATTATAAAAGATATCAAGTATTTCATTTTTCTTAAGAGGGTGATCAGGCAAAGCATTAAGTAACTTGAGAAGCCTCCCCCAAGCTTGTGGGAGAGTCTCTTCTTTAATTTGCACAAAGTTGTATATTTCCTTTAAAGCAGCTTGTTTCTTATGAGCAGGGAAATATTTAGCAGAGAAGTAATAAATCATATCCTGGGGACTACGCACACAACCAGGATCAAGAAAATTAAACCATATCTTAGCATCACCCTTTAATGAGAACGGAAATATTTTAAGGATATAAAAGTAGCGAGATCTCTCATCATTAGTGAACAGGGTGGCTATATCATTTAATTTAGTAAGATGTGCCACAACAGTTTCAGTTTCATAGCCATGAAAAGGATCAGATTCAACCAAAGTAATTATATCAGGATCAACAGAGAATTCATAATCCTTATCGGGAACACAAATAGGTGAAGTAGCAAAAGCAGGATCATGCCTCATTTTATCTCTAAGTGATTCTTTGTTCCATTTAATTAATAGCCTCTTAAGCTCGTTTCTATCTCTGCAAGCTAAAATAGCGGCAGAAGATTCCATATCAAAAACATAACCCTCAGGAATAACGGGCCTATCTTCATCATCACTTTCATCATTATAATCAGATTCAATAATTTCTTTCTCTCTAGCCCTAGCAATTTGTTCATCAAGAAATTCACCAAGTCGCACAGTAGTATCAAGGATAGAAGTAGTTTCATCATAAGTATCATGCATAGAAGAAGTGGCATCATCAATAACATGCGACATATCAAAATGAATAGCAGAAGCAGGTTTAGGTGTCGCAAGCTTACTCATAACAGAAGGTGAATCAAGTGCAGAGCTAGATGTCAGTTCCTTACCTCCCCTCGTAGTTGAGGGATAAATTGTTGTCTTAGCGTCTTTCAAGTTCTTCATAGTGTCCAGCAGATATAAATCCCAAGTGACTCAAAGAATAAAGCTATGCTCCCCGGCAACGGTGCCAGAAATTAGTCTTGATAACCCATAAGTATTGGGGATCGCAACAGCTTTCGAGGGTAGAGTATTCAACCCAAATTTATTGATTCGACACAAGGGGAGCCAAAGAATATTCTCAAGTATTAGCAACTGAGTTGTCAATTCAGCCACACCTGGATAACTTAATATCTGCAGCAAAGTATTTAGTAGAAAAGTAATATGATAGTGGTGGTAACGGTAACAAAAGAGTAACAGAAGCAAAAGTAATATTTTTGGTGTTTTTTAGTGATTGTAACAATAGCAAAGGGAAAGTAAAGAAGCGTAAACCAGTATATGGAAAACTCATAGGCATTGGATCAGTGATGGATAATTATGCCGGATGTGGTTCATCATGTAACAGTCATAACATAGGGTGACACAGAACTAGCTCCAATTCATCAATGTAATGTAGGCATGTATTCCGAATATAGTCATACGTGCTTATGGAAAAGAACTTGCATGACATCTTTTGTCCTACTCTCCCATGGCACGGGGTCCTAATGGAAACTAAGGGATATTAAGGCCTCCTTTTAATAGAGAACCGGACCAAAGCATTAACACATAGTGAATACATGAATTCCTCAAACTATGGTCATCACTGTTAGTGGTCCCGATTATTGTCACTTCGAGGTTGCCGGATCATAACACATAGTAGGTGACTATAGACTTGCAAGATAGGATCAAGAACTCACATATATTCATGAAAACATAATAGGTTCAGATCTGAAATCATGGCACTCGGGCCCTAGTGACAAGCATTAAGCATAGCAAAGTCATAGCAATATCAATCTCAGAACATAATGGATACTAGGGATCAAACCCTAACAAAACTAACTCGATTACATGATAGATCTCATCCAACTCATCACCGTCCAGCAAGCCTACGATGGAATTACTCACGCACGACGGTGAGCATCATGAAATTGGTAATGGAGGATGGTTGATGATGACGACGGCGACGAATCCCCTCTCCTGAGCCCGAACGGACTCCAGATCAGCCCTCCCGAGAGGTTTTAGGGCTTGGCGGCGGCTCCGTATCGTAAAACGCGATGATTTCTTCTCCTCTATTTTTTTCTCCCCGAAAGCAATTATATAGAGTTGGAGTTGGCGTCGGAAGGTCTCCAGGGGGGCCACGAGGTAGGGGGCGTGCCCTAGGGGGGGGGGCGCCCCACCCTCGTGGACAGGGTGTGGGCCCCCTGGTCTTCATCTTTGGCAAGGATTTTTTTATTATTTATTCTAAGATATTCCGTGGAGTTTCAGGTCATTCTGAGAACTTTTGTTTTCTGGACATAAAACAACATCACGGCAATTCTGCTGAAAACTGATCGATCCGGTGTTAGTTCCATTCAAATCATACAAGTTAGAGTCCAAAACAAGGGCAAAAGTGTTTGGAAAAGTAGATACGACGGAGACGTATCAGGGTGAAGTCAGTATCCGGCTCTATCGCCACTGAGAGTGCGGCCTCCATGGTGGGGTCTATCCACCCGTCTTCGGATGGCGCAATTTGCTCCGGATTGAGGGTCGGAGTAGTTGCAGGTGTGATCTCCCGAACACAGTCCGACGGCAGAGCTAAATCATGCTCGTCGTGGTCGTGCGGCGCACCTGACATGGGCTCGAATCCGTCGAAGATCAAGTCTCCGCGGATGTCGGCAGTATAGTTCAAGCTTCCGAACCTGACATGATGGCCAGGGGCGTAGCTCTCGATCTGCTCCAGATGGCCAAGCGAGTTGGCCCGCAGTACCAAGCCGCCGAATACGAAGATCTGTCCGGGGAGGAAAACCTCACCCTGGATCGCATCGTTGCCAATGATCGAAGGGTCCATCAAGCCTTTATGGTGACGGCACAGTGGAACTCTCAATGAAAGCACCAATGTCAGTGTCAAAACCGGCGGATCTCGGGTAGGGGGTCCTGAACTGTGCGTCTAAGGCGGATGGTAATTAACAGGAGGCGGGGGACACGATGTTTACCCAGGTTCGGGCCCTCTCGATGGAGGTAATACCCTACTTCCTGCTTGATTGATCTTGATGATATGAGTATTACAAGAGTTGATCTACCACGAGATCGTAGAGACTAAACCCTAGAAGCTAGCCTATGGTATGATTGTTGTTCTTCCTGTGGACTAAAACCCTCCAGTTTATATAGACACTAGAGGGGGCTAGGGTTACACAGAGTCGGTTACAAGGGAGGAGAACTACATATCTGTATTGCCAAGCTTTCCTTCCATGCCAAGGAGAGTCCCATCCGGACACGGGACAAAGTCTTCAATCTTGTATCTTCATAGTCCAATAGTCCAGCCAAAGGATATAGTCCGGCTGTCCGGAGACCCCCTAATCCAGGACTCCCTAAACCCCCCCACTCTAGTCAACTATATCGATCCTTTCAATTGGTACCAGAGCCTCGTCTCTTTATTAAGGACTTTGCCGTCCGAAGAGTATGGTTGACACCGTAGACGGTGGGGAGGAGCACGCCGGTGTGATTCCATCCTCGTCTACGACCGATGGGGGATCCTCGGTCTCTCGTGAGGAGTTCAATGCGGCTTTGGACACATTGAAAACCTCCATGACGACCGAGTTTGAAGGCATGTTCAACAAGTTTTTAGAAGGCCTTAAATTATCCACCGCACCAATGAATGTGAGTGATCCCGCTAACAAGGTGACGGATGCTAACTCCAACAAGGGGGAAGCTACTAGTGATAAAGTTCCTTTATCTAGTGGTAGAAGTGGAAATGGCATCTTTTCCCATGTTGAACCACCCCTTACTTATGGAGGACCGGTTCCATCCACTCATTTGAATCATGTTGGTCCTCCTCCTAAGTTTGTGAAAAATGAGGATTTTGCTTCTTGGGTCTACCGTTTTAAACGTCATTTAAATCATAGTTCTACTAATCTTTGGAGAATTATTGACCAAGGTTTCTACTCGCATGACCCAATAAACCTCACTCCAAGAGAAGCCACGGATCATCAATTTAACGAGTCCACCCTCTTCATTATCCAAGATGCAATTCCATCCGAAGATATTGCGCATCTCCGACCCTTCACCGTGGCCAAGGAAGCATGGCAACATGTTGTTTCCATTTACAAGGGAAGCGCTAGCATTCAACGCTCCAACTATGAAGTTGTGCAAGATGAAGCCGATGAGTTTGCGATGAATGAGGATGAAGAACCTCGTGAGCTCTATCGGAGATTAACCACTCTCGCGGTCTCAGTCCGAGATCATGGGAGCAAGGATACGGATGACAATTGGATCAAGCGCAAGTTTCTCAAGGCCATGATGCCCTACCATAAGGCCATGTCATCCGTCATCCATCAAAGGCCGGACTTCCATACCTTGTCCTCAAGTGAAGTGTTGGATGAGTTTGTTGCTATGATAATCTTGGACAAGACCACCGATAATGCGTTGTTGCGCTCTCAATGGGTAAAGAAACCCAACCTCGCTTTGAAGGCCAAGGCGAGTGTGGAAGAAGAGGATGAAGAGGAAGAAGAGGAGAGTAACCCCGAAGATACAAAATATGCTTATCATGAGCACATGGCTCGCGCTTCAAGGCAATTTTGGAGTAAGAAGAACTCAAGGCCCAACTTCAACAAGAACAACTCAAGTGGCACCAAGGGCAAGCAACGTGTGAGGACATGCTACAATTGTGGCAATGTGAGCCACTTTGTTGCGGAGTGCCCATATGAGAAGAGGGAAGACAATGGTGGCAAGCTCATCCAATAAGACAAGGCTAAGTCCTTCCCCAACAAGAACAACTTCACCAAGAAGACTCCTCCCAAGGGGTTGGTGACACAAGAAGAGTACAATGAGGATGATGATGATGATGAAGACGGTGAGACGGTTACCATGGCCTCCATTGCCATTGCGACAACTTTATGTCGCTTGAAGCTACGTTGGTATTTCCCCAAAGAGGAAGGGATGATGCAGCACAACGGCGGTAGGTATTTCCCTCAGATATGAAACCAAGGTTATCGAACCAGTAGGAGAACCAAGCAACACAACATAAACAGCCCGTGCACATAGATAAAAAATCCTCACAACCCGACGTGTTAAAGGGGTTGTCAATCCCTTTCGGGTACGTCGCCTCAAGATAGGAAAATGGACGTTGTTGGGGATATGACTATTGGATATGACCCGCTGTCGGTGTCAAAACCGGCGGATCTCGGGTAGCGGGTCCCGAACTATGCGTCTAGGCGGATGGTAACAGGAGACAATGGACACGATGTTTTTACCCAGGTTCGGGCCCTCTCGATGGAGGTAAAACCCTACTCCTGCTTGATTAATATTGATGATATGGGTAGTACAAGAGTAGATCTACCACGAGATCAAAGAGGCTAAACCCTAGAAGCTAGCCTATGGTATGATTGTTGTTCGTCCTACGGACTAAAACCCTCCGGTTTATATAGACACTGGAGAGGGCTAGGGTTACACAGAGTCGGTTACAATGGGAGGAGATCTACATATCCGCGTCGCCAAGCTTGCCTTCCACGCCAAGGAAAGTCCCACCCGGACACGGGACGAAGTCTTCAATCTTGTATCTTCATAGTCCAGAGTCCGCCAAAGGTCATAGTCCGCCATCCGGACACCCCTAATCCAGGACTCCCTCAGTAGCCCCTGAACCAGGCTTCAGTGACGGCGAGTCCGGCGCGCAAATTGTCTTCGGCATTGCAAGGCGGGTTCCTCCTCCGAATACTTCATAGAAGATACTGAACACAAGAATAGTGTCCGGCTCTGCAAAACAAGTTCCACGTACCACCGTAGAGAGAATAATATTTGCACAAATCTAATCTGCTGACGTATTCTGTAGCATGACATCACACCACAGCCAAGTCTTTATTCGAATCGTTTTACTGTCCCACCTCAGTGCGTTTAGCGAGGAGGTTTCCTTGGCACATCTTGTCGAAGCAGAGATCATGCCCCCTTATTCCGGGATGCTCATCAATACGGGCGTGGGTAACCCAACCGTGCCATTGATTACGGCGCTTGGGAGATAAGCGAGTTTTACCAGGCGGGTGGGGACGCGCAGTTTCGTCCGCCCATATAAGGGGATAAGGATCCACCTTTTTCACCTACGCCTTCTTCCTCCTTTGCTTATCCACTTTCGCGCACTCGAGCTCCAACGTCCAAGTCCGCACACCCCACCTCAACCTTCTCCAGCCATGTCCAGAGCGGGAGGCAAGTGGATGGTCTCCTCCGTCACGGAAGGACACATAAAAAAGCTGAGGAAGGCCGGATACTTGTCTGACGACATCGCGCATCGGCTCCCCGAAGAGGGGCAGCACAACCCCACCCCCAGGCCCCATGAGAGGGTGGTGTTCCTCACCCATTTCCTCTGCGGACTAGGCTTCCCACTCCACCCATTTGTCCGGGGCTCATGTTCTACTACGGCCTGGATTTCCATGATCTGGCCCCGAACTTCATCCTCAACATCTTGGCGTTCATCATCATGTGCGAGGCCTTCCTCTGCATCCAGCCTCACTTCGGCTTATGGCTGAAGACCTTCAATGTCAAGACGAAGGTAGTGGGCGGCCGCCAAGCGGAGTGCGGAGGCGCCATGGTGGGCAAGATGCCCAACGTCCTATGGCTCGAGGGCTCCTTTGTGGAGACCATAAAGGGGTGGCAATCGGGATGGTTCTACATCACCGAGCCGCGCGACCCCGCATGGGTCATAGCCCCTGAGTTCCGATCCGGAATCCCCACGCGGCTCACCTCCTGGAAAGAGAAGGGCCTGTCGTGGGGCAACAAAGGAGAGCTGACCGAACTCCAAACATGCATCCAAAGTTTGGTGAGCAAGAAGCTCAAACTCGTCAACGTTGTCCAGGTCATGCTCATCCGTCAGATCTTCCCGTGCCAACAACAGGCTTTCAGCTTGTGGGAGTTTAATCCGGCGCAGACCGGTTCGAAAGCGGGCTCTTGACACTACGTACGAAGATGCCTGGAAGGTGCTGTTCAAGGGCGCCGAGGCTCCCACATCCGCTACCGAGGATCGCGGATTCAGCGCGCAGCGCAAAGCCAACGTGGTAAGCTGTTTTTACCTCTTACAAGATATTTGTCTTTCATAGTTTGACTCTATGCGGGATCTAAACTCCCTTACCTTTGACAGGATTGGCAGGAGAAGTCCGGACAGATCAACTGTCCGGCTCCCTTGCCCGAAGACCCAGCGGACGCCTGCTTGATGGGGCTGCTGGTTCCGAACCCCTATGTGGTGCCGAAGAAGAAGGCCAAGAAGAAGGGCAAGAAGAAGGCCACGGGAACTCGAAAGGGTTCCCGGCGCCTGGTGGTGTCGGACTCATCGTCTGATGACTCCGAGGCGCACTTCTCCCGTGAAAACGAGGAGGAGGAAAAAGAAGTTTCTTCCCCAGCGGGGGAAGAAAAGAAAAGGAAGGCCACCCCAACTGGGGAGGCCGGAGGGTCCAAGAAAGGGAGGACCCTTCCAACGGACTACTCTGCCAACGCCGACGACGGCGAAGATGAGTGGCCGCTCAGGGCCAAGCCCCTGGCAAAATTGTAAGTATTCGGATACCAGAATGACTCATGGTGTTCCTTTTATTGCACAGTATCTTCTGATGCCGAATATAATCATGCAGTCCGCCCAAGGCCCAGCTCGACGCTTCGTCGAGCGGCTCCCTGGATTCGTAGGATATGAATTCGCTTCCGACCACTACCTCCCCCCGTCCTACGGACAACGTCGAAGTGTTGTCCCAGGAGGCTCCAAGCCAGGAGGAGGTGGTCCTAGAGGCGCCGCAAGGCGACCTCCCGGACTCCAGGCGCCAAGGGGACAAAACCCCCAAGAGCTCCAAGTCCGGCCCTGGGCCGGACACCGCACCGGAACCTTCAAAGGTTCCGGAGTCTGGCAGGCGCCCCCTTAGTAAGAAGGGCAAGCCTACGACTCCGGTGACCTCCGCCCAACCGGAGGCACCGGATAATTTGCTGGAGGTGCTTAACGGCGCCTCCATCGACGAGGAGCACCGCACTATTATGAGTGCGGTGATCCAGAAGGTTCAGTCCGCTAAAAGCGGGCTGACTGAAGCTTGTGCCAGCATGCTAACAAGCTTTGAGGTATGTAAAAAATATGTGGAAATATTACCGCATAGACAGTAGCCCCTGATGCTCTGTTTGGCGTTCGAAAAGAAAAGCCGGATAGAGGATCTAATAACATTCGCAGGAGTCTAACAAAAGTAAGTCAATATGCGTGTATGCAAAGCCCGTTCTTTGGCGTCCGCCCGCCTTGGCGGAGGTGGACACGTTGAAGCAGAACCTCGAGCGGTCCGAGCAAGAGCTCGGCCTTGCCAAGAAGCAGCTCGAGGACAAGGAAGGTAAGTGATACCTTATTTAAATATATAAAATGTGCAATTGCAAAAAATGACAGGATCAACATGGCTATTGTAGGGGCGACAACTGAGGTGGCGACCCTTAAGCAAGCGCTGTCCGAGGGCGAAAAGAGGGCGGCCACGGAGCGCACCGAGCGGGAGAAGCATGAGGCGCAGGTTGGCGAGGTGCGACAAGAGCTCCAGGCTCTCATGAAAAAACATGAGAGTTTGGAGCTTGACTCGAAGACGCGAGAGTCCGAGCTCGCGGTGGCCATTGAAAATGCCAAGTTTGCCAAGGCCGAAGCCCAGAAGGCCCTCCAGGAGGTTGAGGCGATGAAGAAGATAGCGACGGGTAAGGCATTCTTTATGCAAAGCAAGCAAGTGAAGGTGAATTACTTGTTACTTACCCGAGTCCGAAGCTCTCCAGGAGCATTCGCAGATTTGCCCCGTAGCATGTCAGATGCCGCCGCCTTCTACCGAGCCGAGGAGGGGAGCTCGACGGAGAAGGTGTTCTGGTCTCAGTATGTTGAGGCCGGACACCTGGTGCCCTTGAGTGACCAGCTGAAGCAACTGGTCGAGCTCCACAAGGTGGCCGAACATGCCATGAAGGGCCTAATAGTTCGGCTGTGGCCTGGAGAGGCTCTGCCTGGGAGCTACTTCGGGCTGGTGAGGCGGCTGGTAGATGCCTGTCCACGGTTTGAAGTAATCAAGCACTCCATCTGCATCGAGGGTGCCCGTAGGGCACTTGCCCGTGCTAAAGTGCACTGGGGTAGGATGGATGCGGAGAATCTTGTGAAGGACGGGGCCACCGCAGGGCAAGGAGCATCGCCGCCCCGAGATGTACTATGAGGGTGTTTTGAAGGGTGCCCGCCTTGTGGCGGATGAATGTCCCATGGATGTAATATTTGAGTAAACTCGCTCGTGTTATCATGTGCGCTGAAAAACTTGTTCATATGCGCTATGCAATGCTTGTTTTAATTTAAAATATTACCTTCTGTGCGGCCGTTTATAAAATCTGAGAGATGGCGAGTCGTTGGCTTCTGCCCCCATGCCACGAGTGCTGGGGTGTTCGGGATAAACCTGAGCACTCTTGTTCCCATTCTTTGGTCCTTCGAGGGAGGTGCCCAGCACAACGAACAAGGCAATCGGACTATAATGCGTTATCACTCTCACTTAGCCATAGAATTCTATAATTTTAAATTTCGGCGAAGCCCCTAGTGTTCGGAAGACCGAATTCGGGGCGCGATACACGCCTAGGCCGGACAAAGCCGACTCCTCGCTCTAAGCGGCATAAGTCTTTAGGGACTCGAAACCTTCTCGAACAGCGACCAGCTCTCGCCCTATCATAACAATCAGTTTTAGCTTTCTCTACTGAGGTGCTTAGGCCCAGCTCAACTGGGGCACAATCACAGTAGTTCTCCCAGCACTACCTTAGCCGATATGGCGGAACATAAGGTACCAAAACATGGGAGCCGGGCAAACCCAACTATTGACCAAAGACATGATTCGGAGCTGATGCATATAATGCTATAAGTCCGGAGGGCCGCACTTGTGAAAGTGTTCGGACTTCTCACGCCGTATTATGGGGTGCTTGAGCCCCTGGCGTATTGGCCGTACCAGAGTGTACGGGTGCATAATGTCATGACTGAACATATGTATTGAAAAATAAAAAATAAAAAATGCAATAATAAGCTGAAGCTGAGCATTGTTTATTAAAAGGCTGCTATAAAAGCAGGACTATACAAATAATGCGGTAAGCATGAGAGGGACTATTTAACATGTCCCCTCCAGGGGTAGGCTGCAGAATGGTATGAGAAACAGGTATACTGCTCGTTATAGAGACCACCTGGGAGTTCCATATTGCGGCGTAGCTTTCTGCCTCCCTGGCTGTTGCACCGTGTCTTCGGTGATTGTATTGACGGACAGGCCTTCCGGAGAGTGGAGTCCTGAAAGTAAGAAAAGAAAAATAACAAGATCGGGAGCCCCTAGTGTGGTTGAGCCGCTTTTTGGGCATGCCGTGGTCGTGCCCCTCCCCTACGCCCATGGTATTTCCAGAGCGTAATTATGTACGCGTAGTACTGGTTTCGTGATTCCGTGAGGGCTGGGGTTGGGGCCGCATTGCTATGCTTGCTTGGAACGTGCCAGACGGTCTTGCTGTAGGTTACTCCGGGCGCGCTTGACGGTGTCCAGACCTTTGTTAGTCGGACTGGAGAATTGCCTTGAGAGGCTACTTTGTACCTCCGCCCGCGAGGGTCAGCCAGATGCTCCTCCGTTCGAGAGAGGCGTTCGGTGTTTTCATTGACCGTGATTACTCCTTGAGAGCCTGGCATCTTGAGCTTGAGGTATGCGTGGTGCGGCACCGCATTGAACCGCCGAATGCGGTTCGTCCGAGCAGTGCGTGATAGCCACTGCGGAACGGGACTATGTCGAAGATTAACTCCTAGCTTCGGAAGTTATCCGGGGATCCGAAGACCACCTCGAATGTAACTGAGCCTGTACAATTGGCCTCTACACCTGGTATGACGCCTTTAAAGGTCGTCTTTGTGGGTTTAATCCTTGAGGGATCTACGCCCATTTTTTGCACTGTATCCTGATAAAGCAGGTTCAGGCTGTTGCCGCCGTCCATAAGGACTCTAGTGAGGTGAAATCCATCAATGATTGGGTCTAGAACCAATGCGGCGAATCCACCATGACGGATACTAGTGGGGTGGTCCCTTCAATCAAAAGTGATCGGGCAGGAGGACCATGGGTTGAACTTAGGGGCGACTGGCTCCAACGCATATACGTCCCTGAGTGCACGCTTCCGCTCCCTTTTGGGGATGTGGGTTGCGTATATCATGTTCACCGTCCGCACTTATGGGGAAGCCCTTCATCCACTATTGTTCGTGATCGGGCTCCTCCTCGTCATCGCTATGCAGCCCCTTGTCTCTGTTTTGACATTTAACTTGCTCGCTGCTTGAACACCCAACAATCTCTGTTGGTGTGATTGGCTGGTTTTGGGGGTGTCGTGTATCCGCACGAGCGATCGAGTATTCGGTCCAAACTGGACGGGCCCGGAGTATTTCTTTTGAATGGCTTTTTCCGCTGACCGGTTTTAGAGCCTCTGAATCCGGCATTAACTGCCGTATCCTCAGCATTGTTGCCGTTAATGCGGTGCTTGTGCTTGTTGCGACGCGACCTGCCATTGCTATCCTTGGTATCCGAATTACCAGGGCTCTTGGTCATGTTATTACTACGAGCTAGCCAGTTGTCTTCTCCCACGCAAAAGCGGGTCATGAGTGTCGTGAGGGCTGCCATGGATTTCGGCTTTTCCTGTCCTAGGTGCCGGGCAAGCCACTCGTCACAGATGTTATGTTTGAAGGCTGCGGGGGCCTCTGCGTCCGGACAGTCGATGATTTGATTTTTCTTGGTTAGGAACCGTGTCCAGAATTGTCTGGCCGATTCCTCTGGCTGCTGAATTATGTGGCTTAGGTCATCGGCGTCTGGTGGTCGCACATAGGTTCCCTGGAAATTGTCGAGGAATGCGGCTTCCAGGTCCTCCCAACAACCAATTGACTCTGCTGGCAAGCTGTTAAGCCAATGCCGAGCTGGTCCTTTAAGCTTGAGTGGGAGGTATTTGATGGCGTGTAGATCATCACCACGGGCCATGTGGATATGAAGGAGATAATCCTCGATCCATACCGCAGATCTGTTGTGCCATCGTATGATTCGATGTTTACGGGTTTGAAATCCTCGAGGATTTGATGATCCATTACTTCATCTGTGAAGCATAGTGGGTGTCTTGGCGCCTCTGTCTTTGGGCTATATCACGACGTAGCTCAAATGAGCTTTGTCTGCTGTGTTCGGCCCGACCGGATTTGCTATATTCGGCATGACGGTTATCGTCACGTGTCGTGGGGCGCCCACGCGATCCGTAGATCGATCTTGTTTGCCTTGCCTTGTCCTCCAATATATCTCACAGGTCTGGCGCATTTCCCCGTGCCTTGGTATTGTTTGAGCGATGCCGGGGTGCGGCTTGAGTGGAGGGCCGAGAGGCCTCTCTGTCGCGACCACGAGGTGGCCGGTCGGCCGCGTCATGCACTGGTGATGTAGGTTTAGGTGCTTCCTCCTCTAATCGGGGTAGCAGCCTGCGCTTTGGGTAGCTCTTGGAGGGCGTTGAGTTCGTACTCTTGACGCAAGGACTTCAGTCCATCTGTCGGCTAGCAAGTCTTGGTCAGCTCTAAGTTGTTGCTGTTTTTTCTTGAGGCTGCTCGCCGTGGCCATAAGCCTGCGTTTGAAACTCTCCTGTTCAACGGGATCCTCAGGCACGACAAATTCGTCTGCCGCTCTCTCATGAGGGCTGGCTTCTCCATCCTCCTGTGCTGAATCCTGCTGGAGGGGGTTGTCTTCGGCACTGTCCGGGGTGTTATTATCTCCCGTGCCGGAATCACCATTTTTGCTTTGGCGGGATTTAGAGCGGCGCCGCTGACGCCGGCGCTTAGGCTGCTTCTTGGAGGGGTCATTCTCCGCTGTTCCATCGCCATTCCCTTCTTTTGGGGTGTCCACCATGTATATGTCATACAACAAGGTGGCTTTCCAGTGCCCTATAGGCGCTGGTTCTAGGTCGTCTCCTGCATCGGCGTCCATACCGTCGATGTCTTCGGAGTCGAAGTCGAGCATGTCGGTTAAATCATCGACAGTGGCTACGAAGTGGGTGGTGGGTGGGCTTTGAATTTCTTCGTCATCTGCATCCCAACCTTGCTGACATTAGCGAATTCAGAATGTCGCCAAAGGGCGAGCGCTGAAAGATGTCCGCGGCGGTGAACTCCATGATTGGCGCCCAATCGGATTCGATTGGCAGGGGCGCGGAGGGTTCGGAGTCCGGAGAGGAGTCTGGCACCTTGGAGTCACGGGCTTTGCAAAGGACAAGGCTGGTATTCGGCTCGATCGCCGTAGAGATTGCAGCCCCCGAGGCGGTGTCCGGCCACCCGTCCTTCATTGGCGTGGTCGGCTCCGAACTAAGGGTCAGAGCAGACACGGGTGCGGACTCCAGGGCACTGTTCGGCGGCAGAGCTAGATCATGCCCATCGCGACAGTGCGGCGCGCTCGGCTGTGGCTCGAATCCGTCGAAGATTAAGTCTCCGCGGATGTCGGCCGTATAGTTCAAACTTCCAAATCTGACCTGATGGCCAGGGGCGTAGCTTTCGATCTGCTCCAGATGGCTGCTTAATTGGCCCAGCAAAGCCGCCGAATACGAAGATCTGTCCGAGGAGAAAAGTCTCACCCTGGACCGCATCGTTGCTGATGATCGGAGGAGCAATCGGGCCTAAAGATGACGACAAAGAGGAACTCTCAATGAAAGCACCAATGTCGGTGTCAAAATCGGCGGATCTTGGGTAGGGGGTCCCGAACTGTGCGTCTAGGCGGATGGTAACAGGAGACAAGGGACACGATGTTTTTATCCAGGTTCGGGCCCTCTCGATGGAGGTAAAACCCTACTCCTGCTTGATTAATATTGATGATATGGGTAGTACAAGAGTAGATCTACCACGAGATCAAAGAGGCTAAACCCTAGAAGCTAGCCTATGGTATGATTGTTGTTCGCCCCTACGGACTAAAACCCTCCGGTTTATATAGACACCGGAGAGGGCTAGGGTTACACAGAGTCGGTTACAATGGGAGGAGATCTAGATATCCGTATCGCCAAGATTGCCTTCCACGCCAAGGAAAGTCCCATCCGGACACGGGACGAAGTCTCCAATCTTGTATCTTCATAGTCCAGGAGTCCGGCCAAAGGTCATAGTCCGGCCATCCGGACACCCCCTAATCCAGGACTCCCTCACCCGCCCAAGAGGGGACGGGTCATCCCAATGGCAGTTCATCTAAATGAAGCCCAAGAGTATATTGAAGATGGCGGTTCATAAGACAGGCTTGTTAAAGGGCCCAAACCCGAAGGCGGCTTAAGGCCCGTAACTGTAAAACTTGTATTGTAAGGCATGTAAGATAAGTCACCGAGCCGGACACGTTTGTATGAGCCGGCCGGGACTCTATAGGCTGCAGGGCGTCAACCCATGTATATAAGGGGACGACCCAGCAGCGACTTAGGGTAAGAAAGTACAGATCGAGAGCCAGGAAAAGCGTATTCGCTCCCTGGTTATCGTAACCCTAGCAATACCACCTCAAACTGGATTAGGCCTTTACCTTCACCGCAAGGGGCCGAACCAGTATAAACTCCTCGTGTCCTTTGTCCCGTTTAACCCCTTTAAGCTAACATCGTCGCCATGGCTCCTCAACTAAGTCCTCGCACTAGGACATCTGCAGTGACGATTCCATGACAGTTGGCGCCCACCGTGGGGCCTGCGCATGGTGGTTCTGAGTTCTTGAAGGGCAGCTTCGAAGGGATCAAGGGATACGCTATGGGTCGGATGACCAAGATTCATCGCGGCAAGCTCTACATCGACGATGCGGGCTGGGGCCCCGAGGCCGGCTCAATTGAGTACGGGTACCGGGTCCCCTTCGGTGGAATTCACGTCTTCATCAGCAAGATTGGCGAACCGGGCCCTGAGCCGGACATCTGCACCGACATCATCGAGACGGCTCAGCGTGCACGACCCGCCCGGATTCAACCCGCCGTGAAGCGTGCCTTTATTGGATTTATCCACGGGGCTGAATTGGAAGGATATGTGTCTGGCGGTGAGACGACCATCTACTCTGATGGTGAGTCATCCATGGGCGAGACCAACTCAATGTATCAACTACAAGACGAACGGCTTGGGGCTGTTCCAATGGCGATAGTATTCCGGACCCCCATGAGCCGCCGAACAGGGTGGCGATCTTGATGGCTGGCACCCAGCCGGTTCTCGGTTCGACAGCCGCCGCCGCCATGACTTCTAGTGCAACAGCGGTGACAGCTGCGGGTGTTGTCGGTTCAGCACGCCCGCCGGCTCAAGTTTTGACAGATCTGTTGGAAGCTCTGGCGACTCTGATGGAGGTGGATGTAACCCCAGACAACCAGGAGCAGCATAAGGAGGAAGTGGCTAAACTGTGTGATGAGATAGCGCAGGCCAAGATAGAGCTGGCAGCGGAAAACGTTAGGATCGCCACGGAGCAGGCCATTTTAAATGCCCAAGCACAACAGATTCAAGTAGATTCAAACTGGCTCATGGTGGATCAGAACGCATCCAATGAAGTTTTGAGGAGAAAACACCGGAGCCATCTGCCCTTGGTTTATGAGTCGAGGAACCTCTTCAACACACCCGGAGCAGGGGGCAGTAACCCGCCGGTGATAAACCAGACGGCTGAAGCACGATGGGGTGGAACGCAGGGCCAGCCGCGCGTGACAGGTTCTCCGCATATGAATAACATCCTGCCTCATTACATGGTGACGCCGCCGAGTCATTACTCCACCCCTTTGGACAACATGATTGTTGCAGCTATGCGATTGGCGGCTCTACCAGTAGAGGGTGAGACTCCGACAGCGGTTGAAACCCGAAGGGCTAGGGAACTCCTTCAGACAGCGTTGGTGCAGCAACAGGCTTATTCCTATAGTCGTGACTGGATTCACTCGACCCCTCGTCCAAGCCGGAACTACAGTAGGCACATGGATTCTCCAGCAGTCTCGAGTACTGAGCAGCGCCGTAACCAACCTCATGGACAAGATTTGGTGGACCAGGGCAGAGCGCGTCAAGAGGCAGAGCTGACGGCTCAACTGGCGGCTCCTCAGCACGCACCGGTTTACCCGACGACTTCAATTGAGGCAGGTATAACTTCTAGAGCTTTGGGTGTGCCATGCTTAACGGCGGCTCTGCGAAACGAACGTCTGCCCAAGGACTTCAAAGGCCCTCGTAAGGCGCCTAATTATACAGCAGATCAGCCCCCCTGAGGCTTGGGTGGAGAGTTATGAGATGGCTATGGAGATGCTGGATGTCAGCGAAGCTGCATACGCTAAGTATTTCACCATGATGCTGGAAGGGACGGCTCGTACTTGGTTGAAGGGGCTGCCGGCCAATTCCATCGTGTCATGGGCAGAGTTGAAGGCCCGTTTTATCCAGAATTTCAAGGATATGTGCAAGCAGCCTATGTCGATCGTTGATTTGGTTTCTTGTGTTCAAGCTGAGGGTGAATCAACGACCAGCTGGGTGCGCCGGGTCTCGACTATCATACATTCTTTAGAAAACATTAACCTCGGCTCAGCAATTCTAATGTTGGAGAAAAATTGTCGTTTCGTTCCACTTAAGCAGAAGCTTGGGCGGCTTAAGCATCATTGCAATGACATGGGGGAGCTTATGGCGGCTCTTGTCAAGTATGACGACTCTGATGGTACCAAGGACCCCGAATCTGAGGATGAAAGATCGGGAAAGGGAAAGAAGAGTAGTGGCATGAAGGGACAGCAGAACAACCCATCCAATCAGGGTGGCAACGGTAAGCGCAAGGCTGATGATTTTGTGGCTAACACTGGTGTGCGGAGTTATAACCAACGTAATAAGGGGAGGCTGACTCAAGGGACAAAATTTGACCTTGATACAATATTGAATCAGCCATGTCCGAAGCACGGAACGGAGGAGAGGCCAGCTACCCACCTGTGGAAAGATTGCAGTATCATGACACACTTCAGGGAGTCTGTCCAGCATAACCATGGCCCGAACGGTGGTTCAGGATACATCTCACATGGTCCGGGTCATGGAGGCGGCGGTTCAAATTCCGGGTTTCAAGGCCACGGCAACCAGGGTGGCTACAACCAGCAGAATAATCAGGGAAATCAATAGCAGCAGCAGTCTGGTTATCAGAGCAACCCGAAGCAATTGAATAGCGGACAGTATCACGTCTTCACCACAAGCTTGTGTAAGCGGGATCATAAGCTTCATAAGAGGGCATGATACGTCTCCAACGTATCTATAATTTTTGATTGCTCCATGCTATATTATCTACTGCTTTGGACATTATTGGGCTTTATTATTCACTTTTATATTATTTTTGGGACTAACCTATTAACCGGAGGCCCAGCCCAGAATTGCTGTTTTTGCCTATTTCAGAGTTTCGCAGAAAAGGAATGTCAAACGGAGTTCAAACGGAATGAAACCTTCGGGGATGTGATTTTTAGGAAGATTATGATCCAGGAGACTTGGACCCTACGTCAAGACACAAAGGAGGAAGCCACGAGGTACGGGGGCGCGCCCACCCCCCTAGGGTGTGCCTTCCACCCTTGTGGGCCACCTGTTGCTCCACCGACGTACTCCTTCCTCTTATATATACCTACGTACCCCCAAACGATCAGATATGGAGCCAAAAACCTAATTCCAACGCCGCAACCTTCTGTGCCCACGAGATCCCATCTTGGGGCCTGTTGAGCTTCTTGGGAGGGGCATCCATCACGGAGGGCTTCTACATCAACACCATAGCCTCTCCGATGAAGTGTGAGTAGTTTACCTCAGACCTTCGGGTCCATAGTTAGTAGCTAGATGGCTTCTTCTCTCTTTTTGGAACTCAATACAATGTTCTCCCCCTCTCTTGTGGAGATCTATTCGATGTAATCTTCTTTTTGCGTTGTGTTTGTTGAGACCGATGAATTGTGGGTTTATGATCAAGATTATCTATGAACAATATTTGAATCTTCTCTGAATTCTTTTATGTATGATCGGTTATCTTTGCAAGTCTCTTCGAATTATTAGTTTGGTTTGGCCTACTAGATTGATCTTTCTTGCAATGGGAGAAGTGCTTAGCTTTGGGTTCAATCTTGCGGTGTCCTTTCCCAAAGGATGAGGGGGCAGCAAGGCACGTATTTTATTGTTGCCATCAAGGATAACAAGATGGGGTTTTTATCATATTGCATGAATTTATCCCTCTACATCATGTCATCTTGCTTAAGGCGTTACTCTGTTTTCGTTAACTTAATACTCTAGATGCATGCTTGGGATAGCTTATCGATGAGTGGAGTAATAGTAGTAGATGCAGGTAGGAGTCGGTCTACTTGTGTCGGACGTGATGCCTATATACATGATCATACCTAGATACTCTCATAACTATGCTCAAATCTGTCAATTGCTCAACAGTAATTCGTTCACCCACCACAAAATACTTATGCTCATGAGAGAAGCCACTAGTGAAACCTATGGCCCCCGGGTCTATCTCTATCATATTAATCCTCCAACACTTTGTTATTTCCTTTGCTTTTTACTTTGCTTTTATTATACTTTGCATATTTATCACAAAAATAACAAAATATTATCCTATCATATCTATCGGATCTCACTCTCGTAAGTGACCGTGAAGGGATTGACAACCCCTTATCGCGTTGGTTGCGAGGAGTTATTTGCTTTGTGCAGTACGAGGGACTCGCGTAGCCTCCTTTGGATTGATACCTTGGTTCTCAAAAACCGAGGGAAATACTTACGCTACTATGCTGCATCATCCTTTCCTCTTCAAGGAAATCCAACGTAGTGCTCAAGAGGTAGCAAGAAGAATTTCTGGCGCCGTTGCCGGGGAGTCTACGCAAAAGTCAACATATCAAGTACCTATCAAGAATCCCTTATCTCCCGCATTACATTATTTGCCATTTGCCTCTCGTTTTCCTCTCCCCCCACTTCACCCTTGCCGTTTTATTTGCCCTCTCTTTTCTGTTCGCCTTCTTCTTTTGCCCCTTGCTCTTTCTATCGTTATGTCTGAAATTGGGGAAATTATTGCCGATATGGGCAATAATAATATCATGGAAAATTCTGATGCTCATGCTGAAGAACCCCCTACCTTGCATACAAAAAAAATTCGAATCGTTAGTAGTAATATTATTGGAAAAGGGGTTATCCAAGATTTCTTTACTTGTGCTGGTGCTTTGCCTTCTATTGGTGGTTCTATTCTTCATAAAACTAGTAGTCTTGTGGACGCTATTGCTATGCTTATAGTTGAACTTGAAAGACAATTTATGCACATGCACCCTTGCATACAAAGGATTTTCCTAGAGTTTTCTAATATAGAGCACTCTTCTGTTAAGCGTGCCGCTACTATCTTTTTGGCTAATGAGTTCAGATACATAATAAAAGAGGCCAAAGAAATCTTTGCGCATTATAGGGTGGACGCTGGCCGTCCTCCCATAGAAGCTATCCTCTTTGATCAAGAAGAAATAATGCGTTTTCAATCTCTAGACTATGCTGCTTTCAATGAAAACCTTAGAAAAAAGGTTCCTACCAATGTTCTAGTTGAGAGAATTTCTGAACTTAATGACGATTTTGCTATTCAAAATAATGAGCTAGGATATTATCTCGAGTATAGGCTCACAAAGTTCTGTCAAAAGAATACTTATAATGATGAATTGGTTGTGCAATACGAAGGGCCGAAGGAGGAACCTATACCTCCTAAAATTGATCTTGGGGACTTTTGTCCTATTAAATTTAGCCCTTTTGATTACTTTTTCTTGCCTCAAAGAAAACTTGCTGCCGCACGTAGAGAGTATGAGATGAGTTTCACCGATCTATCCTATTACTATGGCACTACCTAGATCTATCCTTGCTCTTATGCCTAGCTAGGGGCGTTAAAGGATAGCGCTTGTTGGGAGGCAACCCAATTTTATTTTTAGTTTTTTGCTTTTTGCTTTTGTTTAGGAATAAATCTTTGATCTAGCCTCTTGTTAGATGTGTTTTTGTGTTTTAATTAGTGTTTGTGCCAAGTAAAACCGTTAGGATTACCTATGGTAGTAGTTATGTTGATTCTGCTGCAGAAAACAGAAAATTTGCGTGCATGATATTAGTTTTAATAAATCACGGGAACGTGCTTTTTAGTTGATTCTTTTTGCTTCAGATCAATAAACAAATTATCTAGAACTTCCTAATTTGTCTGAATTTTTTATGTTCCATAAGTTTGCGTTAGTTACAAATTACTACAGACTGTTCTGTTTTTGACAGATTCTGTTTTTCGTGTGTTGTTTGCTTGTTTTGATGAATCTATGGCTAGTAAAATAGTTTATAAACCATAAATAAGTTGGAATACAGTAGGTTTGACACCAATATAAATAAAGAATGAGTTCATTACAGTACCTTGAAGTGGTCTTTTGTTTTCTTTCGCTAACGGAGCTCACGAGATTTTCGTTGAGTTTTGTGTTGTGAAGTTTTCAAGTTTTGGGTGAATTTTTTTGATGGATTATGGAACAAGGAGGGGCAAGAGCCTAAGATTGGGGATGCCCATGGCACCCCCAGATAATCTAAGGACACCAAAAACTCAAAGCTTGGGGATGCCCCGGAAGGCATCCCCTCTTTCGTCTACTTCCATCGGTAACTTTACTTGGAGCTATATTTTTATTCACCACATGATATGTGTTTTTCTTGGAGCGTCTTGTATGATTTGAGTCTTTGATTTTTAGTTTACCACAATCATCCTTGCTTGTAACGCCCTCGATGCGGCTATATCTCACACGTGTCGAAGCACGACTTAGAGGCATAACCGCATTGAAAGCAATGTCGCAAGTGAGGTAATCTTCACACAACCCATGTAATACATAAGGGAAAAAGATACATAGTTGGCTTATAGTCGCCACTTCGCACAATACATAAATAAACATCCATCATCGAGATTACACTCAAGGTCCGACTACGGAACCAAAATAAAAGAAGACTACCCCAAATGCTACACAGATCCCCGATCGTCCCAACTGGGCTCCACTCTTGATCATCGTGAAAAAGACACATAGTAACGACCACGTTCCTCGGCGAACTCCCACTTGAGCTCGGTTGCGTCACCTACACCGCATCGTCGGCACTGCAACTGTTTTGGTAGAATCTGTGAGTCACGGGGACTCAGCAATCTCACACCCGTGAGATCAAGACTATTTAAGCTTATAGGAAGGACAGAGTTGTGAGGTGGAGCTGCAGCAGTTTACTAGCATATATGGTGGCTACATTCGCAAAAGAGAGCGAGAAGAGAAGCAAGGCACGGTTGTGAAGCTAGTAGCGATCAAGAAGTGATCCTGAAACTACTTACGTCAAACATAACTCCAACACCGTGTTCACTTCCCGGACTCCGCCAAGAAGAGACCATCACGGTTACACACGCGGTTGATGTGTTCTAATCAAGGTCAACTTCGGGTTTTCTACAACCGGATATTAACAAATTCCCATCTGTCTCATAACCGCGGGCACGACTTTCGAAAGATAAAACCCTGCAGGGGTGTCCCAACTTAGCCCATTATAAGCTCTCACGGTCAACAAAGGATATTCCTTCTACCGGGAAGACCCGGTCAGTCTCGGAATCCCGGACTACAAGACATCTCGACAATGGTAAAACAAGACCAGCAAAGCCGCCCGAATGTGCCGACAAATCCTGATAGGAGCTGCACATATCTCATTCTCAGGGCACACCAGATGAGCAGTCCGTACAACTAAAACCAGACCCCAAGTTTCCTTGAGGGGGCGCTGCAAAGCGCTCTAGTTTGGGCCAACACTCAGAGGAGCATTGGCGGGGGTTAAATAAAGATGACCCTCGGGCTCGCGAAAACCCGGGGAAAAAGGCTTAGGTGGCAAATGGTAAAACCAAGGTTGGGCCTTCTTTGGAGGAGTCAAATTCAAACCGAACTGTCAACGGGGACCCAAAAATCACCCAACCGAGAAAGGAACGCGAAAACAACGAACAAAACACCGGAATGACTGAAACTAGGGCGCCAAGAGTGGAACAAAACACCAGGCATAAGGCCGAGTCTTCCACCCTTTACCAAGTATATAGGTGCATTAATTAAATAAGAGATATTGTGATATCCCAAAATATCCATGTTCCAACAAGGAACAAACTTCATCTTCACCGCAAGTAGCAACGCTTATAAGAGGGGCTGAGCAAAGCGGTAACATAGCCAATCAACGGTTTGCTAGGAAAGGATGGTTAGAGGTTTGACATGGCAATATGGGTGGCATGATATAGCAAGTGGTAGGTAACGTAGCATAGGCATAGCAAAAGAGCGAGCATCTAGCAAGCAAAGATAGAAGTGATTTCGAGGGATGGTCATCTTGCCTGCAAAGTTCTCAGAGTTGTCGAAAGTTTGATCCTCGTAAGCGTTCTCAACAGGTTCCTCGTTCACGTACTCGTCTCCCGGCTCTACCCAAAGCAAGAACACAAACAATGGAACCACAATAAATCACGGTGCAATGCACAAGCAACATGATGCAAAACATGGCATGATATGCGACATGTGAGATGCAATGCATATGCGTGCTCCGGAAGGAAAATGATGAACAAGGCATCAACTTGGCAAACCAAGTATGCCGCTGGAAAAGTGAGATGATTTCGGTTGAAATCGATATAAAGATCACCGGAATCGGATGCACGGTTTGCAAATGGCAAGCAAAGCAAGAATGGCACAATTCTGCCATTAACAGCATGATAGCACTTAGAATACATCAATAAACTATGCTACATCACCCCAACATAAAAACAAATCATATGGCAGTGATCTACAGGAGATGCTTAACAAAAAAGGAACACTGAGCTACGGCTAAATCACAACATAACAGGTTCAAACAAGCATGGGAAAAGTGCAAACGATATCAGGTTGGACATGGCATAAACAGCATCAGGTAGCAATGTTCAGAGCAATCAATCAACATGCTACAGGAACTTATAATAGCAAAGCAAGGCATGACATGATTCTACTCAAAGCATAGAACAAAAATCCCTTACTGACCATGAGCCAAAAAGGATCAGAAGATAGGATTGCACCCATGTAAACATAGCAAGTTCCGTTAACAGATTCGGGAAACAGAGCATGGCATTAACAGCATCATGAAGGCATCTTTGCGAGCTCGATTCACTCACCACAAGTCATTGCATGACAATATAAGCATAGCACCAGCAAGAATACATGTTTATGAAACTAAACATCGCAAGAACAAGTTTATATCATGCAAGGATCAACTACAACAACCTTGGCAAAATTGAATATGTAAACAATCTGCCAGGAAACATTTTATAGCAAAAGTAGAGCACGAAAACGACATGCTAGACTACTCCATAATTGCAAACAAGGGCATGGATGGATAGAGCATAACCATATGTTAAAAACATCCTTACTGAAGTATCTGAAAATAGGCATGGATCTCTCTGTAGCATCAAGTTTACATGGCATAAAAATAACAGCAGAACAGGGACTGAAATCAGCAACATCATGAAGCCTAGTTTGCATGCTTGTGCTAGTCACCACAGAGATCAAAAAAATACATGGCATACACCCATGGAAAGATTGCATGGCATATTACAAAACACATGTAGGACTCAAGTTCATAGGGTGCACACATCAATCATGGCAAAAATGACAAAAGTGCAAGTTCTGATAAGAATCTGAAACTAACATCACAGCCATGTTCCAACAGCATTTCGGGCATCAAGATGAGCTAAAATTAAAATGATGCAATGATACGAAATGATGTACTCGTCGAGGCGAACAATTCGGTATGCTATACGCCCAAAATAGAGCCACAGATACAAAGTTATGATGCGATTAATATGACATGAAAAATTATGCAGAACCGAGGACTGGGTCAACCTCGGTTTTCTCCAGATCCGATCTGGATCAGATCGGGCGCGCGGATCGAGGAGGCCGAAGTTCCTTGCCGGAGTTGACGAGGAGGAGGCCGGAGAGGAGGGTCGGGGTAGGAGCTCGGGGCCGGGGCGACGGGGTCCGGCGGGCGCTCCCATGCGGGGAGGCGGCGACCGTGGCGAGGGAGGCGGGTCGAGCACGGCGGACGGGCCAGGACGGAGCGGGCGGGAGGATGCGGCGCGGGGCCGAGTGGGCGGCGGCGGTGCGGCGCTCGGGGGAGCGGGAGGCGCTGGCTCGGGAGGGCTTGGGCCTCATGGCTGGCGGCCGGCGATGTGGCGCTGGCCTGCCACGTGGCGCGCGCGATTGGTTCGGGCGGCGGGCGACGGCCTGCTCCGCCCGGACATGTCTTGTGCGGCGCGAGACGAATCTGCTAGGGTTAGGGGTGGAATGACCCGAAATTTCGGGAGGAGGGGTGTTTTTATAGGTAGGAGGAGCTAGGAAGCTCCAAATGAAGTGTAGTTTTCGCCCACACGATCGTGATCGAATGGCGATGGACATGGAAGTGACTTAGATGGGTTATTAGGCTGTTTTGAAGGGGTGTTGGGCTGCAACCCAAAAGAGGTATATGCGGTTACCCGGTTAACCGTTGGAGTATCAAACGACCTCCAAATAGCACGAAACTTGACATGTGGTCTACCGGTGGTGTACCAAGGCCACTTGGCAAGCCTCGGTCCATTTCGAGAACGTTCAACACCCGCTCACGAAAAGAGACAAGAGGGGTGCGCCGGTGCATGTGGGAGTGTCGGATTGCAAAACGGACAACGGGGAAAATGCTCGGATGCATGAGACGAACACGTATGCAAATGAGATGCACATGATGACATGATATGCGATGTATGACATGAACAAAATGCAAAACGAAAAACAAAACCCAACCACGGAGGGAATACCGTAGCACATAGCCGAAAATGGCAAGAGTTGGAGTTACAAATATGGAAAGTTACATCCGGGGTGTTACATTGTTGTACACACCTTTTGAGAGAGCCATACATGATTCGGGAATTATTAGAATACTCTATGTCCTTCACTTATATCTTTTGAGTTATATAGTTTTGCTCTAGTACTTCACTTATATCTTTTAGAGCACGGTGGTGGATTTGTTTTATATAAACTATTGATCTTTCATGCTTCACTTAGATTATTTTGAGAATCTTAAATAGCATGGTAATTTGCTTAAATAATCCTAATATGCTAGGTATTCAAGATTAGTAAAAACTTTCTTATGAGTGTTTTGAATACTAAGAGAAGTTGGATACTTGATGATTGTTTTGAGATATGGAGGTATTAATATTAGAGTCATGCTAGTTGAGTAGTTGTGAAATTGAGAAATGCTTGTGTTGCAGTTTGCAAGTCCCGTAGCATGCACGCATGGTAAACATTGTGTAACAAATTTGACACATGAGATGTTCTTTGAGTGTCTTCCCTTGTGTGGAGGTTGGGGGCGCGCGATGGTTAACTCCTACCAACCTCCCCCCTAGGAGCATGCGCGTAATGCTTGGTTTTTGATGACTTGTAGATTTTTGCAATAAGTATGTGAGTTCTTTATGACTAATGTTGAGTCCATGGATTATACGCACTCTCACCCTTCCATCATTGCTAGCCTCTCTAGTACCACGCAACTTTCGCCGGTGCAATACACCCACCATATATCTTCCTCAAAACAGCCACCATACCTACCTATTATGGCATTTCCATAGCCATTCCGAGATATATTGCCATGCAACTTTCCACCATTCTGTTTATCATGACACATTCATTATTGTCATATTTCTAGCATGATCATGTAGTTGACATAGTATTTGTGGCAAAGCCACCTTTCATAATTCTTTCATACATGTCACTCTTGGTTCATTGCATATCCCGTACACCACGGGAGGCATTCATATAGAGTCATACCTTGTTCTAGTATCGAGTTGTAATCATTGAGTTGTAAATAGATAGAAGTGTGATGATCATCATTTTCTAGAGCATTGTCCCAAGTGAGGAATAAAAAAAAGAGAAAGGCCATAAAAAAAGAGAAGGCCCAAAAAAATGAATGAGAGAAAAAGAGAGAAGGGACAATGTTACTATCCTTTGCCACACTTGTGCTTCAAAGTAGCACCATTATCTTCATGATAGAGAGTCTCTCATTTTGTCACTTTCATATACTAGTGGGAATTTTTCATTATAGAACTTGGCTTGTATACTCCAACAATGGGCCTCCTCAAGTGCCCTAGGTCTTTATGAGCAAGCAAGTTGGATGCACACCCACTTAGTTGCATTGTGTTGAGCTTCCATACATTTATAGCTCTAGTGCATCCGTTGCATGGCAATCCCTACTCCTCACATTGATATCTATTAATGGGCATCTCCATAGCCCGTTGATACGCCTAGTTGATGTGAGACTATCTTCTCCCTCTTTTTTGTCTTCTCCACAACCACCATATTCTATTCCACCCATAGTGTTATGTCCATGGCTCACGCTCATATATTGCGTGAAAGTTGAAAGAGTTTGAAAATTCTAAAGTATGAAACAATTGCTTGCATTTGAAACCGGGGTTGTGCATGATTTGAGTATTTTGTGTGCCGAAGATGGAGCATAACCAAACCATATGATTTTGTAGGGATAAACTTTCTTTGGCCATGTTATTTTGACAAGACATAATTGCTTAGTTAGTATGCTTGAAGTATTATTATTTTTATGTCAATATGAACTTTTGTCTTGAATCTTTCGGATCTGAATATTCATACCTGAAAGCACAAGTGCTCCCTAGGTGGTTTTGGTAATCAATGTCAACATATCTCTTGTTGGACTAACACTTTTATCTAGCATGTTTTAGATAAGTTCAACAATGGAGTGGCATGGACTAAAGGATGTGGGAACTCCTTCAAGATGCTAAGGACAAAGGATTGGCTCAAGCTTCAAGCTCAAGACTCTTCATTTTACATTTTAGTGATCCAAGATCACATTGAGTCTATAGGAAAAGCCAATACTATCAAGGAGGGATGAGGTGTTGCTTAATGAGCCTCTTGCTTCATGTGCTTAATGATATGCTCCAAAACCCTCAACTACTTTCCCACTTCCACTCATATGACCTAAACCTAAGTCAAACTCGGCCCCACCGATTCTTTCTATCCGGCGCCACCGAGTTCAGATGTCATAGCCACTGCCACAAACCCTAGGCAAATCGGTTTCACCAATAGGGATCTCGGTCTCACCGAGATGGGATTGTAATCTCTCTGTGTATGTCCATTACCAAAATCGGTCTCACCGAATTTGTGTAATCAGTACTACCGAGATTACAATGCAAACTCTCTGGTTAACTTATTACCAAAATCGGTCCCACCGAGTTTGAGTAATCGGTCCCACCGAGTTTGCCTGACCAACTCTCTGGTTAGCTAATTACCAAAATCGATCTCACCGAGTTTGTGCACCGAGACTACGTTATGCCCTAACCTAACCATATCGGTCCTACCGAGATGCATGTCAGTCCCACCGAAAACCCTAACGGTCACTAGGTTTACTAAATCGGTCCGACCGAGTTTGTTGATTCGGTCCCACCGAGTTTGGCAAATTGGGTGTAACGGTTAGATTTTGTGTGGAGGCTATATATACCCCTCCACCTCCTCTTCATTTGTGAAGAGAGCCATCAGAACAAGCCTACACTTCCAGCATCCTATTTCTGAGAGAGAACTACCTACTCATGTGTTGAGGCCAAGATATTCCATTCCAACCACATAAATCTTGATCTCTAGCCTTCCCCAAGTTGCTTTCCACTCAAATCTTCTTTCCACCAAATCCAAATCCTGTGAGAGAGAGTTGAGTGTTGGGGAGACTATCATTTGAAGCACAAGAGCAAGGAGTTCATCATCAACACACCATTTGTTACTTCTTGGAGAGTGGTGTCTCCTAGATTGGCTAGGTGTCACTTGGGAGCCTCAGGCAAGATTGTGGAGTTGAACCAAGGAGTTTGTAAGGGCAAGGAGATCGCCTACTCCGTGAAGATCTACCGCTAGTGAGGCAAGTCCTTCGTGGGCGACGACCATGGTGGGATAGACAAGGTTGCTTCTTTGTGGACCCTTCGTGGGTGGAGCCCTCCGTGGACTCACAAGAACTGCTACCCTTCGTGGGTTGAAGTCTCCACCAATGTGGATGTACGATAGCACCACCTATCGGAACCACGACAAAAACATCCATGTCTCCAATTGTGTTTGAATCCTCCAAACCCTTCCCTTTACATTCTTGCAAGTTGCATGCTTTACTTTCTGCTGCTCACATACTCTTTGCATGCTTGCTTGTTATGTATTGTGAATGTTGAAATTGTGCCTAAACTCCACTTAAACCTAAAGAATTAAAAAACTGCAACTTTGGTACTTAGTGTCCAATCACCCCCCCTCTAGACACCTCTTCTCAAGATCCTACAAGTGGTATCAGAGCTTTGGTCTCCATTGCCTTGGTTTAATCACCATTGGAGGAAGATGGATGAGTCTACTTTGGGGAGTCTTAGACATAGAGTGCCTATTCTTGATGGAGAATATTTTCATGAGTGGAAAAATGAGATGCTTGTAATTTTCAATCAATATCATTTGAACAAGTACATTGCTAGCCCTTGTGCACCTCATGTTGATCCTATGCATCCTACCCTTGATGAATCAGTTGACATGACTAGGAATCTTAGAACTGTTTATCTTATCACTAGAGGCTTGCCTAGAAACTTAATTAGAAGCTTACCTACTTTTGAGTGTGCCTACACTATATGGAAATTATTTGAGGAATGCTTTCCAAATTATTCCTTGAAAAATCTAGATGAGATTCTCTCTAAGTCTATTGCCTTGAGTAAGATGAATACTGGTGATCCTATGTTTGGTGATCGTTTATTTGAACTCACCGACCTTATGCGTGCCAAAGGAGATGTTGGAATTATTGGTGATATTATTTCCGAAGCTATAAGAATTCATAAGCAAGATCATTGTCAAACTCACTCTAACGAATTACCCTCTCTAGGACTTGATCCACCACATGATGATGTTGAACATGGATACTATGATGAGGATGATGATAGTGACTTGATCTTGATGATGCAATGAGACACTTTGGTTTTATGGCAAATCTTGAGGATATGTGTCGAGGAAAGGAATGGGTTCTTGACGGTGGATGTATCGATCACATGACCGGAGATAAAGACATGTTTCGTGAGCTTCTTTGAAAATGATAGTCCTCGAAAGTATGTCACTTTCGGTGACAACTCAAAGGGTAAGGTGGTTGGCCTTGGTAAGGTGGCCATCTCACATGATAACTCCATACAAAATGTCATGCTCGTTGAGTCTCTTGGCTACAACTTACTTTCAGTATCTAGACTTGCTGATTTCAGTTTAAATGTCCTTTTTACTGAAGTAGATTGCCAAGTGTTTCGTCGAGACAACCATAAAATGGTATTTACCGGTATACGTAGAGGTGATCTTTACATTGTTGATTTCTCTAAAAAGGCTCAACCTAAAACTTGCTTCATTGCTAAATCCTCAAAAGGTTGGTTATGGCATAGACGACTAGGTCACGTTGGCATGAGAAACCTTGACAAACTTATTAAAGGAAATCATATCCTTGGAGTGAACGATGTCATATTTGATAAGGATAGACTGTGCAGTGCTTGTCAGGCAGGTAAACATGTTGGAGGAAGGCATCCCGTGAAGAACATCATGACCACAAGGAGGCCACTCAAGCTTCTCCATATGGATCTCTTTGGTCCCAACGCTTACAAAAGTCTCGGTGGAAATTCTTTTGGTCTAGTTATAGTTGATGATTTTTCAAGATTTACGTGGGTGTTCTTTCTCGATGATAAATCGCAGGTCCAAAAGATCTTCAAAAACTTCGCTAGGAAGGCCCAAAATCAATTTGAAGTGAAGATCAAGAAGGTTCGCAGCGACAACGGAACGGAGTTCAAGAATGCAAATGTGGACACCTTTATTGACAAAGAAGGGATTTCACACGAGTTCTTGCCTACGTACACACCTCAACAAAATGGAGTTGTTGAGAGGAAGAACCGGACGCTCATCGAAATGGCGAGAACGATGCTTGATGAGTACAAGACGCCGAAGCACTTTTGGGCGGAAGCGGTTGAGACGGCTTGTCATGCAACAAATCGCTTGTATCTTCACAAGTTACTCGGCAAGACGGCATACAAGCTCCTCACTGGTAACAAACCCCAAGTTGGATACTTTCGAGTATTCGGCTCGAAGTGCTACATTCTTGATAAGCATCATCGTTCGAAATTTTCTCCTAAATCTCATGAAGGTTTCCTACTTGGTTATGGCTCAAACTCTCACACTTACCGTGTCTACAACAATTTCACCCGAAAGGTTGAAGAGACGGTAGATGTGAAGTTTGATGAATCTAACGGCTCGCAAGTAGAGCAATTGCCAATTGATGTAGGAGACAAAGACTGAGGGAGTCCTGGACTAGGGGGTGTCCAAATAGCCGGACTATTATCACGGCCGGACTCCAAGACTATGAAGATACAAGATTGAAGACTTCGTCCCGTGTCCGGATGGGACTTTCCTTGGCGTGGAAGGCAAGCTTGACGATACGGATATGTAGATCTCCTACCATTGTAACCGACTCTGTGTAACCCTAACCTATCCGGTGTCAATATAAACCGGAGGGTTTTAGTCCATAGGACACAACAACAATCATACCATAGGCTAGCTTCTAGGGTTTAGCCTCCTTGATCTCGTGGTAGATCTACTCTTGTACTACCCATATCATCGATATTAATCAAGCGAGAGTAGGGTTTTACCTCCATCGAGAGGGCCCGAACCTGGGTAAAACATCGTGTCCCTTGTCTCCTGTTACCATCCACCTAGGCGCACAGTTCGGGACCCCCTACCCGAGATCCGCCGGTTTTGACACCGACATTGGTGCTTTCATTGAGAGTTCCTCTGTGCCGTCACCGATAGGGCCCGATGGCTCCTTCGATCATCAACAACGACGCGGTCCAGGGTGGGACTTTTCTCCCGGACAGATCTTCGTATTCGGCGGCTTTGCACTACTGGCCAATTCACTTGGCCATTTGGAGCAGATCAAAAGCTACGCCCCTGGCCATCAGGTCAGATTTGGAAGTTTGAACTACACGGCTGATATCCGCGGAGACTTGATCTTCGACGGATTCGAGCCGCAATAGCGTGCCGCCTTTGTCTCGATGGGCATGATCTAGCTCTGCAGCCGAACAGTGCCACGAGGCCGCATCAAAGATCCGGCTCGACCCTTAATCCGGAGCCGGATTCCCCGATCGAGGACGAGTGGTTGGACACCGCCTCGGGAGCTACAATCTCTACGGCGATTGAGCCGAACTCTATCCCTGTCCTTTGCGAAGACCTAGACTCCAAGGTGCCGGACTCCTCTCCGGATAATGAACCCCCCGCGCCCCTGCCAATCGAATCCGATTGGGCGCCGGTCATGGAGTTCACTGCCGCGGACATCTTTCAGCACTCGCCCTTTGGCGACATCCTGAATTCACTAAAGTCTCTCTCTTTATCCGGAGAGCCCTGGCCGGACTACGGACAGGAAGGTTGGGATGCGGACGACGAAGAAATTCAACGCCCACCCACCACCCACTTTGTAGCCACTGTCGACGATTTAACCGACATGCTCGACTTCGACTCCGAAGACATCGACGGTATGGACGACGATGCCGGAGACACCCAAGACCCAGCGCCTACAGGGCACTGGAAGGCCACCTCGTCATACGACATATACATGGTGGACATCACAAAAGATGGGAACGGCGATGGAACAACGGAGGATGACCCCTCCAAGAAGCAACCAAAGCGCCCGGCGTCGGTGGCGCCGCTCTAAATCCCGCCACAAAAAGCGGTGATTCCGCACGAGAGATAATAACACCCGGACGATTGCCAAAGACAACCTCCTCCAGCGGGACTTCGGCGCAGGAGGAAGGAGAAAGCAAGTCCGCCTGACGGCTTGCGCGAAGAAAGAAGGTTGAGGATGATAATTATGCGCCTCCCTCCGAAGATGAGGCAAGCCTCGACGACGACGAGTTTGTCGTGCACGAGGATCCCGCCAACAGAGAGGCGTTTCAAGCGTGGGCTTATAGCCACGGCAAACAGCCTCAAGAAAAAGCAGCAACAGCTTAGAGCTGACCAAGATCTGCTAGGTGACGGATGATGGTGAAGTCCTCGCGGCGAAGAGTATGAACTCGAGCGCCCCTCAAAAGCTACCCCAAACGCAGGCCGTTGCCTCGATCGGAGGAAGTACCCAAGTCACCAACAGACGACATGGCGGGACCGGCCACCCCGTGGCGCGATAGAGGCCTCTAGACCCTCCGTTCAAGCCGCACCCGACACCGTTCAAAAAGTACCAGGCACGGGAAAAGCGCGCCGGACTTGCGAGATATATTGGAGGATAAGGCAAAACATACAAGATCGATCTACGGATCGCGTGGGCGCCAAAGATACGTGGCGATAACCGTCACGCCGGATCTGTAAACTCCGGCGGGCGAACACAATAGACAAAGCTCATTGGAGCTACGCCGTGATATAGCCCAATACTGAGGCGCCAAGACACCCACTATGCTTCACAGATGAAGTAATGGATCATCAAATCCCTGAGGGCTTTAAACCCGTAAACATCGAATCATACGATGGTACCACAGATCCTGCGGTTTTGATTGAGGATTATCTTCTCCATATTCACATGGCCCGCGGTGATGACCAACATGCATTCAAATACCTCCCCCTCAAGCTTAAAGGACCGGCTCGGCATTGGCTCAACAGCTTGCCAGCCGAATCAATTGGTTGATGGGAGGACCTGGAAGCCGCATTTCTTGATAACTTCCAGGGCACATATGTGCGACCACCAGACGCTGACGACCTTAGCCACATAATTCAGCATCCAGAAGAATCGGCCAGACAATTCTGGACACGGTTCCTCACAAAGAAAAATCAAATCGTTGACTGTCCGGATGCTGAGGCCCTTGAAGCCTTCAAACATAACATCCGCGACGAGTGGCTTGCCCGGCACCTAGGACAGGAAAAGCCGAAATCTATGGCAGCCCTCACAACCCTCATGACTCGCTTTTGCGCGGGAGAGGACAGCTGGCTGGCTCGAAGCAACAACTTGGCCAAACACCCTGATAGTTCGGATACCAAGGACAACAATGGCAAGTCGCATCGCAACAAGAACAAACGCCACATCAACGGCGATAACACTGAAGATACGGCTGTCAATGCCGGATTCAGAGGCTCTAAACCCGGTCAGCGGAAGAAGCCATTCAAAAGAAATACCCAGGGCCCGTCCAACTTGGACCGCATACTCGATCGCTTGTGCCAGATACATGGCACCCCGAAAAACCAGCCAATCACACCAACAGGGATTGTTGGGTGTTCAAGCAAGCGAGCAAGTTAGGTGTCGAACTCAATGACAAGGGGCTTCATAGCGATGACGAGGAAGAGCCGGCACGAACAATAGAGGATGTAAGGTTTTCCCACACAAGTGCGGACGGTGAACATGATATATGCAACCCACATACCCAAAAGGGAGCGGAAGCGTGCACTACGGGGCGTATATGCGATGGAGCCACGCCCCAAAGTTCAACCCATGGTCTTCCTGCCCGATCACCTTCGATCGAAGGACCACCCCACTAGCATCCGTCACGGCGGTTTCGCCGCATTGGTTCTTGACCCAATTATTGACGGATTTCACCTCACCGTAGTCCTCGATGGGCGGCGGCGGCCTGAACCTGCTTTATTAGGATACGGTGTGCAAGATGGGCATAGACCCTCAAGGATTAAACCGACAAAGACGACCTTTAAAGGCGTCATACCGAGTGTAGAGGCCGATTGTACAGGCTCAGTCACACTCGAAGTGGTCTTCGGATCACCGGATAACTTCCGAAGCGAAGAGTTAATCTTCGACATAGTCCCGTTCATGATGGCTATCATGCACCGCTTTCGGATGAACCGCATTTGCAAAGTTCAATGCGGTGCCGCCTTTCGCATACACGAAGCTCAAGATGCCAGGCCCTCGAGGAGTAATCACGGTCAATGGAAACACCGAACGCTCTCTCCGAACGGAGGAGCACACGGCGGCCCTCGCGGCGGAGGTACAAAGCAGCCTCTCACGACAATTCTCGAGTCCGGCCACTAAGCGCCCAGACACCGCCAAGCGCGCTCGGAGTAACCTACAACAAGACCACCTGGCACAATTCAAGCACGAGTAGCAATCCGGCCCCAACCCCAGCCCTCGCGAAATTGCGAAGCCAGTATTACGCGTACATAACTACACTCTGGAGATACCATGGGCATATGGGGAGGGCACGACCACGGCTGCACGCCAAGAATGCGGCTCAACCGCACCAGGGGCTCCCGATTGTGTCATTCTTTTTCTTTTTTCTTTTCTTTCTTTTCAGGACTCCGTTTTTCAGCAGTCCGGTCCGGCACTAAAATCGCCGAACTCACGATGCAACAGCCAGGGAAGCAGTAAAGCTCCGTCGAGTGTTCATGTGGTCTCTATTACGAGCATTATACCTGTTTTACATACCATCCCGCAGCTTACCCACGGAGGGGACATGTTAGATAGTCCCATCCCTTGCTTATCGCACTATTTGTATCGTTCTGCTTTCATTGCAGTACCTTTTTGAATAAACAATACATAGCTCTTGTCTATTATTGCACTCCCTTTTTATATATATGTTCATTTCATGACATATTGCACCCGTACACTTTGGTACGGCCAATACACCAGGGGCTTAAGTACCCCAAAATTATGGTGTGATAAGTCCGAACACTTCCACAAGTGCGGCACCCCGAACTTATAGCATTATATGAATCGGCTCGAATCATGTCTTGGGTCAATAGTTGGGTTTGCCCGGCTCCGTGTTTTGGTACCTTACGTTCCGCTATATCGGCTAAGGTAGCACCAGGAGAACCATCGCGATTGTGCCCCAGTTGAGCTGGGTCGAGCACCTCGATGGAGAAAGCTAAAACTGACCGTCATGATAGGGCGAGAGCCGTCGCTGTTCGAGAGGTTTTTTCGGGTCCCTAAAGACTTATGCCGCTTAGAGCGAGGAACCGGAGTTGTCCGACAAAGGTGTGGATAGCGCCCCGAACTCGGTCTTCCGAATACTAGGGGCTTCGCCGAAATTTAAAATTATAGAATTCTATGGCTAAGTGAGAGTGTTCAAGCATTATAAGTCCGGTTGGCTTGTTCGTTGCGTTGGGCACCTCCCTAGATGGACCCAAGAATGGGAACAAGAGTGCTCAAGTTTATCCCGAACACCCCAAAGACTGTGGCATGGGGGTGAAGCCAACGACTTGCCATCTCTCAAATTTGATAAACGGCCGCCTAAGGTAATATTTTAAATTAACAAGCGTTGCTTAGCGCATATGAACAAGTTTTCAGCGTCTGAGGATAACAAATGCGAGTCTATTCAAAATTACATCTTTGGAGCACTCATCCGCTATTCGGCGAAAGCAACCTTGAAGGCCCTCATAGTACATTTGGGCGTGCGATGCTCCTTGCCCTTCGGTGGCCCGTCCGTCACAAGCTTCTCCGCATCCAGCTTACCCCAAAGTGCACTTTAGCACGGGCAAGGGCCAACAGACACCTTCGATGCGGGCCGCGCTTGATGACTTCAATTCGTGGACAGGCGTCCACCAGCCGCTGCACCAAGCTGAAGTAGCTCCCAGGCATGGCCTCCAATGGCCACAGCCGGGCTATAAGGCCCTTCATGGCCTGTTCGGCGACCTTGTGGAGCTCGACCAGCTGCTTCAGCTGGTCGCTCAGGGGCACCGGATGTCCGGCCTCAGCATACTGAGACCAGAACACCTTTTCCGTTGAGCTCCCCTCCTGGGCGCGGTAGAATGCGGCAGCATCAGACGCACTATGGGGCAAATCTGTGAATGCTCCTGGAGAGCTCCGAATCCGGGTAAGTAATAGATAATTGACTTTTACATTCTTGCTTTGCATAAAGAATGCCTTACCCGTCGCTATCTTCTTTAGCGATTCAATTTATTTGAGGGCTTTTTGGGCCTCGGCCTTAGCAGCTTTGGCACTCTCAAGAGCCGAGGCGAGCTCGGACTCTCAAGTCTTCGAGTCACGCTCCAAACTCTCGTGTTTTTCCACGAGATCTTGGAGCTCTTGTCGTACCTTGGTCAGCTGCGCCTCCCCTTTCTCTCGCTTGGTGCGTTCCGCAGCCGCTTTGTTTTCGGCCATGGACACCGCTTCCTTCAGGGTCGCCACCTCGTTCGTGTCCCCTGCAGTACCCATGTTATCCCTGTTATTTTTTGGCAACCAAAACCTTTTCTATAAGGTATTTTTCTTAATAAGGTATTAATTACCTTCCTTGTCCTCGAGCTGCTTCTTGGTTTTTCCGAGCTCGTTCTCGGACCGCTCGAGGTTCTGCTTCAGTGCATTGACCTCCGAAGTCGGTGCGGCAGAGGTCAGCAGCGTAGCCTGCATTCCCATATTGACATCCTTGTGTTAGACTCCTGCATATATCTTTTTAGATCCTTAGTCCGGCTTTTCTTTCCGAACACCGAACTAAGCATCAGGGGCTACTGTCTATGCGGTAATATTTTTACATATTCTAAACTTACCTCAAAGCCTGTTAGAAGGCTGGTACAGGCTTCGGTCAGCCCGCTCTTGGAGGACTGAACTGTCCGGATCACCGCACTCATAACAGTGCGGTGCTCCTCGATGGAGGCGCTGTCAAGCGCCTCCAGTAAGCTGTCCGGTGCCTCCGGTTGGACGGAGGACACCGACGTCTTACCCTTCTTACGAAGGGACCGCTTGCCGGACTCCGAAACCACTGAAGGTTCCGGCATGGAGTCCGGACAAGGGTTGGGCTTAGAGCCCCTGGGGGTCTTGCCCCCCACGCGCCTGGAGTCCGGGAGGTCGCCTTGTGGCGCCTCCTGCGCCACCTCCTCTTGACCAGGCCCCCCTTGGGGCGTCACCTCGGCGTCGTCCGCAGCGTGAGGCGAGGAGGCGGTCGGAAGCAAAGTACTTTCCATTTCCGACGAACCCAGGGACCCGCTCGTCGAAGCGGCTAGCTCGCTCTTGGTCAGGCTGCGCGATTGTTCGACATTAGAGAACACTATGCGATAATAAAAGAGTTAGGGGTATCCGGACACTTACGATCTCGCCAGGGGCTTGGCCCTTGTTGGCCAATCCTCCTCGTCGCTGTCGACGTTGGTGGAGAAGTCCGAAGGAAGGGTTCTTCCCTTCTTGGACCCTCCGGCCTCCCCAGTTGGGGCGGCCTTCCTTTTCCTCTCCTCCCCCGCTAGGGGAGAAGCTTCTTTTTCCTCCTCCTCGTCCTCAGGAGAAGATTATGCTTCAGAATCTGACAGCACCTGGCATCGGGAGCTCCTTCGAGTTCCCGTGGCCTCCTTCTTGGCCTTCTTCTCCGGCACCACATGGGGTGCCGGAGCCAGCAGCCCCGTCAATTGGGCGTCCGCTGGGTTTTCCAAGAAAGGCCGGACAGTTAATCTGTCCGGCCATCTTTAGCCAGTCCTGTCAAAGATTAGGGAATTTTTAGATCCCACATAGAGTCAATCTATGAAAAAAGAGTCCCGTAAAGGGCAAAATGACCTACCTCGCCGGCTGGACGTTGCGAGTTGTACCCGCGATCTTCAGTAGCGGATGAGGGAGCCTCGGCGCACTTGAACATCCTTCCGGGCATCTTAAATGCGTAGTGTCGAAGAGCCTTTTAGAGTCGAGTCTTTGTGCGGATCGAACTCCCATAAATTGAAGGCCCGTTGTTGGCATGGGAGGATCCGGCAGATGAGCATCATCTGGATTACATTGACAAGCCAGAGATTCTTGCCCACCAGGTTTCGGACGCATGTTTGGAGTCCGGATGTCTTGTCCGAATTCCCCCAAGTCAGGCCCGTCTCTTTCCATGACGAGAGCCGTGTGGGGAAGCCAGATCTGAATTCAGGGGCCGCCACCCATTCGGGGTCGCGTGGCTCGGTAATGTAGAACCACCCCGACTGCCACCCCTTTATTGTCTCCACAAAGGAGCCCTCGAGCCATAGGACTTTGGCTATCTTGCCAACCATGGCGCCTCCGCACTCCGCTTGACGGCCGCCCACAACCTTCGGCCTGACGTTGAAGATCTTCAGCCATAAGCCGAAGTGGGGCTGGATGCAGAGGAAGGCCTCGCACACGACGATAAACGCCGAGATGTTGAGGATGAAATTCGGGGCCAGGTCATGGAAGTCCAGGCCGTAGTAGAACATGAGCCCCCGGACAAATGGGTAAAGAAGTGGAAAACCTAGTCCACGGAGGAAGTGGGGGAGAAACACCACCCTCTCATGGGACCTGGGGGTTGGAATGAGCTGCCCCTCGTCGGGCAGCCTGTGCGCGATATCGCCGGACAAGTATCCGGCCTCCCGCAGTCTTGTGATATGCCCCTCCGTGACGGAGGAGGCCATCCACCTGCCTCCCGCTCCTGACATGATTGGAGAAAGGTTGAGGTGGGATGTGCGGACTTGGGCGCTGGAGCTCGAAAAGTCTTGGCGGAAATGGATGAGCAAAGGAGGAAGAAGGCGTGGGTGAAAAGGTGGATCCTTATCCCCTTATATGGACGGACGAAGCTATGCGTCCCCACCACCGGTAAAACTCGCTTATCTCCCAAGCGCCGTAATCAATGGCGCGGATGGGTTACCCACGTCCGTATTGATGAGAATCCCGGAATAAGGGCACGATCTATGCTTTGATAAGGCGTGCCAAGGAAACCGCCTCGCTAAACGCAGCGCGAGGTGGAACAAGAAAAAACGATTCATATAAAGGCCTAGCCGTGGTGTGATGTCACGCCTCGGAATACGTCGGCAGATCTGTGCAAAAGTTATTCTCTCTACGGTGGTATGTGGAACTTGTTTTGCGAGCGGACACTATCCTGGTTTTCAAAACCTTCTATGAAGTATTCGGAGGAGGAACCCGCCTTGCAATTCCGAAGACAATATGCGCGCCGGACTCGTCGTCATTGAAGCCTGGTTCAGGGGCTACTGAGGGAGTCCTGGACTAGGGGGTGTCCGGATAGCCGGACTATTACCACGGCCGGACTCCAAGACTATGAAGATACAAGATTGAAGACTTCGTCCCGTGTTCGGATGGGACTTCCCTTGGCGTGGAAGGCAAGCTTGGTGATATGGATATGTAGATCTCCTACCATTGTAACCGACTCTGTGTAACCCTAACCTATCCGGTGTCTATATAAACTGGAGGGTTTTAGTCCGTAGGACACAACAACAATCATACCATAGGCTAGCTTCTAGGGTTTAGCCTCCTTGATCTCGTGGTAGATCTACTCTTGTACTACCCATATCATCAATATTAATCAAGCAGGAGTAGGGTATTACCTCCATCGAGAGGGCCCGAACCTGGGTAAAAACATCGTGTCCCTTGTCTCCTGTTACCGTCCGCCTAGACGCACAGTTCGGGACCCCCTACCCGAGATCCGCCGGTTTTGACACCGACAAAGACCCTTCGGAAGCAATCCAAGACTTGTATATTGGCAAGGTCCGTCCAACAGAGGTGAAGGAGAGTACCTCGTCTGTCCAAGTGGAAGCTTCTACTTCACGAGAAGGTGAACCAAGAGTTGATACGGAAGCATCCACAAGTGGAACACACCAAGATGAAGAAAACGAGGAAGAACATCACGAACGTCAACAACCTCCTTCTCCACCACGACAAGAGAACAACGACGCCAACAATGAAGAAGATCAAGAAGAAGAAGATGTTCAACCGAGATCCAAGCAAAAGCTTTCACGAGTTCGAGCAAGAGTTGCTAAAGACCATCCCGTAGAGCTAATCTACAATGATATTCAAATCGGGAGAATCACTCGCTCCAAAACTCGTTTAGCTAACTTCTGTGAAAACTATTCTTTCATCTCTAGAATTGAACCTATGAAGGTTGAAGAAGCATTGGAAAATCCGGATTGGATAAATGCTATGCATGAAGAGCTACACAACTTTGAGAGAAACCAAGTTTGGACATTGGTTGAGAAGCCCGACAACGACCACAACATCATCGGTACCAAATGGGTATTTCGCAACAAGCAAGATGAAGATGGACAAGTAGTTTGCAACAAAGCACGTCTAAATCGCCCAAGGCTACACACAAGTCGAAGGTATGGACTATGGTGAGACTTATGCTCCCGTTGCTAGACATGAGTCCATTCGCATCTTACTTGCCTATGCTAATCACCACAATATCACCTTGTACCAAATGGACATTAAAAGTTCCTTTTTAAATGGTGAAATAGAGGAGGAAGTTTATGTTAAACAACCACCCGGCTTTGTCAATCCTAAGAAACCAAATCATGTTTACAAACTTCACAAAGCTCTTTATGGTCCTAAACAAGCTCCTAGAGCTTGGTATAAATGCTTGACCAAGTTCCTTATTGAAAAAGGCTTTGAAATTGGGAAAATTGATTCCACACTTTTTACTAAAAGGGTTAATGGAGAATTATTTGTATGCCAAATTTATGTTGATGATATCATATTTGGATCAACTAACCCTCATTTTAGTGAAAAGTTTGGAAAGCAAATGTCGGAGAAGTTTGAGATGTCAATGATGAGTGAACTCAAATTCTTTCTTGGGTTGCAAATCAAGCAAACTAAGGAAGGTACTTTTGTGTCTCAAATGAAGTACACTAAGGACTTATTCAAGTAGTTCAATATGCAAGAGTGCAAAGGTATGTCTACACCCATGCCTACTAGTGGACATCTTGATTTGACCAAAGATGGTAAACCCGTGGACCAAAAAGTTTATCGCTCTATGATTGGTTAATTGTTATACCTATGTGCTTCACGTCCCGATATTATGCTAAGTGTGTGCATATGTGCAAGATATCAAGCTGCTCCTAAAGAATGTCATCTTAAGGCCGTAAAAAGGATAGTGAGATACTTAATTCATACACCAAATTTTGGCATTTGGTATCCTAAGAGGGCCTCTTTCGATCTTGTTGGCTACTCCGACTCGGACTACGCCGGAGACAAGGTTGATAGAAAGTCCACTTCGGGTACTTGTCAATTTCTTGGTAGATCTCTTGTGTCTTGGTCCTCCAAGAAACAAAACTCGGTATCCTAATCTATCGCCAAATCGGCGTACATTGCCGCTGGTTCAGGTTGTGCTCAATTACTTTGGATGACCCAAACTCTTAAAGATTATGGGATATATGTGAGACATGTTCCATTGCTTTCTGACAATGAAAGTGCTATCAAAATTGGTCATAATCCCATACAACATTCTCGAACTAAGCATATTGAAGTTCGTCATCATTTCATTCGAGATCATGTTGCTAAGGGTGACATTAATCTTAAGCATGTTCGCACCGAAAAGCAATTAGCGGATATATTCACTAAACCCCTTGATGAGAAAGTGTTCTGCAGGTTGAGAGGAGAATTGAACATCATTGATGCTTCAAACTTGGAGTAGAAACTCCATTGGACACATGCAAGACATGAGCTTATGACTAATCCATGATATCTCTCTTATGATGAAAATATTATATCTTGGATATATTTGCATCTTGCATGTTATCTAATCCATGTTGGTACTTGGTTGAAACAAACTCCATGAGATTGTAAGCCATTCACATCTTGAGCAATCTCTACATCACCAAGTCTCTACACTAGGGTGGTTGGAGCCAAGGAAGCACGGAATCTTTCAAACATATCCTTTGACAATCTCTATGATTGAGCTTCATGATTAAATTCTCTTTTAAACAAGTGCTACTCCTTGCAAGAACTAACCCATGTAGGTAGATGGACTCAAATTCCAAGTGGTGCTCCCAACTCTTGATACACTACATCAACCTTGAGCACCCACACAAGTTCAACTACATGGTCAACACCGCCAACCAAGGTATGTTATTCCATCTTAGAGAAGCTTTACTCCGAGTCATGAGCTAAAGCAACTCGACAAGATGTGAATACATCAAGATGCTTAAACGAAAAATGGTAACCCCATTTTGAGCTTAAGCGATGAGTATGACCCATGATCAAGTGATCTCACTTGACTCCTAAGTCAATATACTCTAACATAGGTGACTTTGTCACCGACCATCTCTAGATGAAGTTCTCTCGTGTTCTTATCTATGTTTTTTGCATTTGACTCATGCATATTTGTTTCCCCTTTCAAAAAAAAACTTCATCTATATTTCTTTCTTTTCTTTTCAGTTGCTCTGCATTTCCTGCATCAAATTCATTGCATATCATTCAGTTAATTCCTTGCAAATCTTTGTGAGATCTTACTCGTCAAGTGAGCTGAGGTGACAAGTGTTTTCCCTGCGATGAACTCGGTTTCACCGATTTGTTGTTTTCGGTCCAACTGAATCCTTTCGGTACAACCGAAGCATACCACTCGGTGCCACCGATTTCATAAAAGGAAAAACCATTTGCCACTTATTCTGTGTTTCTTCTGATCCAGCTCCACTCAATGAATCTTGTCCTCTACAAGCATCACAATTTTATCCAGTGCTTTGTGTTGTGACTCAAGGACCAAACCCATTCACAACAACTTCCAGAAGACCTTCTTGGAAATTGATGTCAAAGGGGGAGAGAGAGATCACATCAAAGCTTATCACTTCCAAAAGGGAGAGAGTATTAAGGGGGAGAAAGAGATCTCCAGGGGGAGAGAATACTCAAGTAGAAAGTATTTCTCGAGGATCCCAAATGCTTGATGTTCAAGAGGAGAGATGCCACATGTCTTTTTGGGGGAAAGACATGATCATATGTGCTTATTTTCTTTAAGCTCTGTTCATTTATATCTTTCAGCTCTGATTTTCGGTTCCCTATCTTCTCCCAATATCCCATGCTAGATTCAGGGGGAGCAAGACATCTAAGGGAAAGAAATCATTTAAATTCATTGCATATCTTTACTCTTGGGGACATGTCTAATCCAATGTGGTACTTAGTACTCACTCTCTACATGTCATCCCAGTCTTGGTTCTTGTGGTTTCTTTTGTTTGCTCTGGCTAGTAGATGTACCTGTGTTATATAACCTTGTTTGTGCAGGTTCATTCCATCCTAAGCCAACTCAAGACTACAAGGTAAGTATATGCATCACAAGCATGTGTATGAGGAATTCTTGCTGGTGTACATACTGTTTGCAAGAAGGACTCATGAGCATGAAGGAATTTCTCTTAATAATCTTTGGCTCTGATGCATATGGCCAAGATACATGTAACACATTGCCTACTCTATCATGATTATGCTCTCATATGCTTCTATATTCCATATTCACATGATTGCATACATGTAGGGGGAGCCTATGTTTGTTACATGTCTTTCCAAAGCTTTACTTGCTACTCTTTATATCTTTATCTAAAGCTTTGATGTATGTTTCCATCAATTACCAAAAAGGGGGAGATTGAAAGCACAAGTGCTCCCTAGGTGGTTTTGGTAATCAATGTCAACATATCTCTTGTTGGACTAACACTTTTATCTAGCATGTTTCAAATAAGTTCAACAATGGAGTGGCATGGACTAAAGGATGTGGGAACTCCTTCAAGATGCTAAGGACAAAGGATTGGCTCAAGCTTCAAGCTCAAGACTCTTCATTTTACATTTTAGTGATCCAAGATCACATTGAGTCTATAGGAAAAGCCAATACTATCAAGGAGGGATGAGGTGTTGCTTAATGAGCCTCTTGCTTCATGTACTTAATGATATGCTCCAAAACCCTCAACTACTTTCCCACTTCCACTCATATGACCTAAACCTAAGTCAAACTCGGCCCCACCGATTATTTCTATCCGGCGCCACCGAGTTCAGATGTCATAGCCACTGCCACAAACCCTAGGCAAATTGGTTTCACCGATACGGATCTCGGTCTCACCGAGATGGGATTGTAATCTCTCTGTGTATGTCCATTACCAAAATCGGTCTCACCGAGTTTGTGTAATCGGTACTACCGAGATTACAATGCAAATTCTCTGGTTAACTTATTACCAAAATCGGTACCACCGAGTTTGAGTAATCGGTCCCACCGAGTTTGCCTGACCAACTCTCTGGTTAGCTAATTACCAAAGTCGGTCTCACCGAGTTTGTGCACCGAGACTACGTTATGCCCTAACCCTAACCATATCGGTCCTACCGAGATGCATGTCAGTCCCACCGAAAACCCTAACGGTCACTAGGTTTACTAAATCGGTCCGACCGAGTTTGTTTATTCGGTCCCACCGAGTTTGGCAAATTGTGTGTAATGGTTAGATTTTGTGTGGAGGCTATATATACCCCTCCACCTCCTCTTCATTCGTGAAGAGAGCCATCAGAACAAGCCTACACTTCCAGCATCCTATTTCTGAGAGAGAACTACCTACTCATGTGTTGAGGCCAAGATATTCCATTCCAACCACATAAATCTTGATCTCTAGCCTTCCCCAAGTTGCTTTCCACTCAAATCTTCTTTCCACCAAATCCAAATCCTGTGAGAGAGAGTTGAGTGTTGGGGAACGTAGTAATTTCAAAAAAAAATCCTACGCACACGCAAGATCATGTGATGGCATAGTAACGAGAGGGGAGAGTATTGTCCACGTACCCTCGTAGACCGTAAGCGGAAGCGTTATGACAACGCGGTTGATGTAGTCGTACGTCTTCACGATCCGACCGATCCAAGTACCGAGCGTACGGCACCTCCGGAAGTTCAGCACACGTTCAGCTCGATGGCGATCCGGGACTCGATCCAGCAAAGTGTCGGGGATGAGTTCCACAAGACGACGGCGTGGTGACGATGATGATGCTCTACCGGCGCAGGGCTTCGCCTAAAGTCCGTGAAGATATGACCGAGGTGGAATATGGTGGAGGGGGGCACCGCACACGACTGAGGAACGATCCGTAGATCAACTTGTGTGACATGGGGTACCCCCTGCCCCCGTATATAAAGGAGGGAGGGGGAGGTGCGGCCGGCCCCCAAGGGGTGCGCCTGGAGGAGTCCTACTCCCACCGGGAGTAGGACTCCCCCCTCTTGCCTTGTTGGAGAAGGAAAGGGGGGAGGGGAAAGAGGAACTAGGGGGGAGGGGGCGCGGCGCCTGCCCTAGCCGGCCCTCCTCTTCTCCCTCATGGCCCACTAAGGCCCATTATCCCCCGGGAGGGTTCCGGTAACTCCCCGGTGTTCCGGTAAAATCCCGATTTCACCCGGAACCATTCCGATATCCAAATATAGGCTTCCAATATATCAATCTTTATGTCTCGACCATTTCGAGACTCCTCGTCATGTCCGTGATCACATCCGGGACTCCGAACAATCTTCGGTACATCAAAACTTATAAACTCATAATAAAACTGTCATAGTAACGTTAAGCGTGCGGACCCTACGGGTTCGAGAACTATGTAGACATGACTTAGAACTATTCTCGGTCAATAACCAATAGCGGAACCTGGATGCTCATATTGGTTCCTACATATTCTATGAAGATCTTTATCGGTCAAACCGCATAACAACATACGTTGTTCCCTTTGTCATCGGTATGTTACTTGCCCGAGATTTGATCGTCGGTATCCAATACCTAGTTCAATCTCGTTCTTTGAAAGTCTCTTTACTGCTACGTAATGCATCATTTCGTAACTAACTCATTAGCTACATTGCTTGCAAGGCTTATAGTGATGTGCATTACCGAGAGGGCCCAGAGATACCTCTCCGAGCAATCGGAGTGACAAAACCTAATCTCGAAATCGCCAACCCAACATGTACCTTTGGAGACACCTGTAGTACTCCTTTATAATCACCCAGTTACGTTGTGACGTTTGGTAGCACCCAAAGTGTTCCTCCGGTAAATGGGGGTTGCATAATCTCATAGTTACAGGAACATGTATAGGTCATGAAGAAAGCAATAGCAATATACTAAACGATCAAGTGCTAGGCTAATGGAATGGGTCATGTCAATCACGTCATTCTCCTAATGATGTGATCCCATTAATCAAATAACAACACATGTCTATGGTTAGGAAACATAACCATCTTTGATTAATGAGCTAGTCAAGTAGAGGCATACTAGTGACTATAAGTTTGTCTATGTATTCACACATGTATCATGTTTCCGGTTAATACAATTCTAGCATGAATAATAAACATTTATCATGATATGAGGAAATAAATAATAACTTTATTATTGCCTCTAGGACATATTTCCTTCAGGGAGACTATCATTTGAAGCACAAAAGCAAGGACTTCAGCATCAACACACCATTTGTTACTTCTTGGAGAGTGGTGTCTCCTAGATTGGCTAGGTGTCACTTGGGAGCCTCCGACAAGATTGTGGAGTTGAACCAAGGAGTTTGTAAGGGCAAGGAGATCGCCTACTTCGTGAAGATCTACCGCTAGTGAGGCAAGTCCTTCGTGGGCGACGGCCATGGTGGGATAGACAAGGTTGCTTCTTCGTGGACCCTTCATGGGTGGAGCCCTCCGTGGACTCGCGCAACCGTTAGCCTTCGTGGGTTGAAGTCTCCACCAACGTGGATGTACGATAGCACCACCTATCGGAACCACGACAAAAACATCCGTGTCTCCAATTGCGTTTGAATCCTCCAAACCCTTCCCTTTACATTCTTGCAAGTTGCATGCTTTACTTTCCGCTGCTCACATACTCTTTGCATGCTTGCTTGTTATGTATTGTGAATGTTGAAAAATTGTGCCTAAACTCCACTTAAACCTAAAGAATTCAAAAACTGCAACTTTGGTACTTAGTGTCTAATCAACCCCCCTCTAGACACCTCTTCTCAAGATCCTACAATACCACAATTAAGAAGAATTACATTGAAATTATGCCAAGTAGCACTCCGCATCAAAAATTATCTTTTTTATCATTTACCTACTCGAGGACGAGCAAGAATTAAGCTTGGGGATGCCTGATACGTCTCCGACGTATCTAAAATTTTTGATTGCTCCATGCTATATTATCTACTGTTTTGGACATTATTAGGCTTTATTATTCACTTTTATATTATTTTTGGGACTAACCTATTAACCGAAGGCCCAGCCCGGAATTGTTGTCTTTTGCCTATTGCAGAGTTTCGCAGAGAAGGAATATCAAACGGAGTCCAAACGGAATGAAACCTTCGGGAACGTGATTTTTAGGAAGATTATGATCCAGGAGACTTGGACCCTACGTCAAGACACAAAGGAGGAAGCCACGAGGTAGGGGGCGCCCCCCCCCCCCCAGGGCGTGCCCTCCACCCTCGTGGGCCACCTGTTGCTCCACCGACGTACTCCTTCCTCCTATATATACCTACGTACCCCCAAACGATCGACATCTGAGCCAAAACCTAATTCCACAGCCGCAACCTTCTCAGACCCACGAGATCCCATCACTGGGCCTGTTAGGAGCTCCACGGAGGGGGCATCCGTCACGGAGGGCTTCTACATCAACACCATAGCCTCTCCGATGAAGTGTGAGTAGTTTACCTCGAGACCTTCGGGTCCATAGTTAGTAGCTAGATGGCTTCTTCTCTCTTTTTGGATCTCAATACAATGTTCTCCCCCTCTCTTGTGGAGATCAATTCGATGTAATCTTCTTTTTGCGGTGTGTTTGTTGAGATCGATGAATTGTGGGTTTATGATCAAGATTATATTGGAACAATATTTGAATCTTCTCTGAATTCTTTTATGTATGGTTGGTTACCTTTGCAAGTCTCTTCGAATTATCAGTTTGGTTTGGCCTACTAGATTGATCTTTCTTGCAATGGGAGAAGTGCTTAGCTTTGGGTTCAATCTTGCGGTGTCCTTTCCCAAAGGATGAGGGGCAGCAAGGCACATATTGTATTGTTGCCATCGAGGATAACAAGATGGTTTTTTATCATATTGCATTAATTTATCCCTCTACATCATGTCATCTTGCTTAAGGCGTTACTCTCTTTTCATTAACTTAATACTCTAGATGCATGCTGCATAGCGGTCGATGAGTGGAGTAATAGTAGTAGATGAAGGCAGGAGTCGGTCTACTTGTTTCGGACGTGATGCCTATATACATGATCATACCTAGATACTCTCATAACTATGCTCAAATCTGTCAATTGCTCAACAGCAATCCGTTCACCCACCGTAAAATACTTATGCTCATGAGAGAAGCCACTAGTGAAACCTATGGCCCCCAGGTCTATCTTCATCATATTAATCCTCCAACACTTTGTTATTTCCTTTGCTTTTTTACTTTGCTTTTATTTTACTTTGCATCTTTATCACAAAAATACCAAAAATATTATCCTATCATATCTATCATATCTCACTCTCGTAAGTGACCGTGAAGGGATTGACAACCCCTTATCGCGTTGGTTGCAAGGAGTTATTTGCTTTGTGCAGGCACGAGGGACTCGCGCGTAGCCTCCTACTGGATTGATACCTTGGTTCTCAAAAACTGAGGGAAATACTTACGCTACTTTGCTGCATCATCCTTTCCTCTTCAAGGAAATCCAACGTAGTGCTCAAGAGGTAGCAGGGCAGTAAATGTTGTTGAGCCGGTGGTGCCGCGTTATTTACGGTGGTCAGAACAACCTATTGTGTGGAGTCGTGAGGATCATCCGCCCCGGGTTGATAATCCGGGTCACTTGGCTCTGGTAATGGCGCCTCAGGTTGGGGGCTATAAGTTTACAAAGGTACTCATGGATGGAGGCAACATCATTAATATACTTAACTATGAAACCTTCCGTCGCATGGGATTGACTAACAAAAATCTTAAGCCGCCTAGGAGAAAAAGCCATCCCTCTGTATCAGATGATGAAAAAGACAGATAATTTCGTCCGGACTGATGCTGCTAATGAGGCGTTTGAGGCGCTTAAGAAGCAACTGGTTGAGCCGCCAGTTCTTGCTGCTCCCGTTGATAAAGAGCCTCTATTGTTATATGTGGCTTCCAGTCCCCGAGCTGTCAGTGCAGCCATTGTGGTGGAAAGGAAAGATGCAGGCAAGGAGTATCCGATTCAACGGCCGGTTTATTACATCAGTGAGGTGCTTATTGAGTCCAAGCAGAGATATCCGCACTGGCAGAAGCTCGTGTATGGGGTCTTCATGGCAAGCCGGAAGCTTAAGCAATATTTCCTGGGTGACCTCATTACTGTGGTTAGCTCTGCCCCTTTAGGGGACATTATCCAGAACAGAGAAGCTATAGGCCGGGTTGCCAAGTGGGCAATTGAGCTTCGACCCCATGGTTTGAAGTATGTGCCTCGTACGGCCATCAAGTCCCAAGCACTCGTGGATTTTCTCAATGATTGGACAGAGTTGTAGACGCTTGAGGAAAAGCCAGACAACACATATTAGACTATTCACTTTGATGGATCCAGGCAGTTGGATGGCTCGGGGACTGGAGTTGTCTTGACTTCCCCACGAGGTGATAAATTTTCTTATGTTCTCTGGCTAATGTTCCCTTGTACTAACAATGCAGCTGAGTATGAAGCCTTGCTCCATGGTCTTCGGATGGCTAAAGAGATGAAGTTAATCCGGGTGAGGTGCTTTGGCGATTCAGATCTGGTAGCTCAGCAAGTTTCTGGTACTTGGGATTCTAAGGATCCGCTCATGGCGGCTTATCATCGAGAGGTTGATGCCATTGCGGGTCATTTTAAGGGTTACCAAGTTGAGCATATTGATCGTAGGAAGAATGAGGAGGCTGACACTTTAAGACGGTTGGGCTCTCAGCGTAAGCCGGTGTCACCCAACACGTTCCTGGATGTTCTGCTCAACCCGTTTGTTAAATTACCTACGGAGGAGGATCATGTTGTTCCTGATCCGGAAGCACAATTGGTAGCGGCTCTTCATGCTATTCCTGATTGGATAGTACCGTATTTGGCTTACATGACCCGGGGTGAGTTACCTGAGGATGAGATCTTAGCCAGGCAGGTAACCTGGTGGGCTAAGTCAATGACGATTGTTCATGGAGAGTTGCACCATCGCAGTGTCACAGGGGCGTTTCAACGATGTGTCTCTCCTGAAGAAGGTTGTGAGATTCTGCGAGAGATTCATGAAGGAGACTGTGTTCATCATGCAGGCGCTAAATCTCTTGTAGCTAAGGCTTTTCGTCATGGCTTCTATTGGTTGACGGCTCATGCTGACGCTGAGGATCTGGTCAGCAAATGTGACGGTTGTCAGAAGTTTTCATAACGAGCTCATGTTCCGACTTAGGAGTTGAGGATGATTCCAATTACTTGGCCGTTTGCGACTTGGGGGCTTGATATGGTGGGGCCTTTCAAGAGGTCCAAGGATAAGAAGACCCACCTTTTGGTGGCAGTTGACAATTTTACTAAATGGGTTGAAGTAGAGCGGTCAGAAGTGTGATGCAAAGAACGACGGTCCAATTCATCAAAAAGGTGATCTTCCGTTTTGGCTTTCCACACAACATTATAACAGATAATGGTACTAACCTCTCTAAAGGCGCTATGAGAGAATTCTGTCAACGGGAGCATATTCGACTTGAAGTCTCCTCTGTGGCTCACCCTCCATCCAATGGTCAAGCGGAACGAGCTAATCAAGAGATTCTGTGAGGTATCAAGCCCTGGCTTATGGTTCCTTTGCAAAGAATGCCGGATTGTTTGGTGGAGGAGTTACCCTCAGTGTTATGGAGTATCAATACAACCCCCAACAGATCTACGGGTTACACACCTTTCTTTATGGTTTATGGAGCACAGGCGGTTCTCCCTAGTGACATCCATCACGATTCACCCCAGGTGGCGGCTTACGTTGAAGCTGATAACGAAAAGGCACGTCAAGATGCAATGGACATGTTGGATGAGGAGCGTGATCTCGCGGTGGCTTTTTTCGGTGATTTATCAGCAAGATCTACATCGTTATCACAGCAGCCGGGTCAAAACAGAACCTTTCAAGAAGGCGACTTAGTGCTCCGGCTCATCCATGATCAGACAGATATGCATAAGCTATCACCGCCTTGGGAAGGACCTTTTGTGGTTAGAAAGAATCTGCATAATGGATCATATTATCTTATCGACGATCGAGAAAACAAGGACTCACGTAAGTCGGAAGAGGAGACCTGTCGGCCGTGGAATATTGCTCATCTTCGGCCCTACTATACTTGAGCCACCAGCTCTCATGATGTACATAGTCAGATGGTGTATATATTATAGACAGTATAATAAGCCGGCATCCCTGATAATTCAGGGCCTCTGTCGTTTCACTTCTTCGAAGCTGAGTCTTTACCATCGTCTTACATATTCATTTAAGAGGCTTGATGCCCAAATTACAGGGACCAAAGAGAGTTGGATGCACAGCATAGCTCAAACATAGGTCCCTGACGAGCACGACTTGTCAGCATGTCACTTGGGGGCTTCCTGTTCAAACATAGGCGTATTCGACCAAAGAGAACATAGCGTTACTACCCTCTTGACCAGGTTATCTTATTCAAACATAGGCGTATTCGACCAAAGAGGACATAACCTTTCTGGTTCATCCTACCTGTCTACCAGCTGCTTCAACTCCATCAGGTCATCCTGATTGACCCGCCGAACCCTTAAACAATTAGTCATTTACGGTGTATTCACCAAAGACACTGAGCTTGTTAAGGTTCAAACGGCGGTTTGTCATGCGAGAGCACGGCTTACAGATAGTCAGGACAGATCCAGGCTTCATAAGCCGCCTTCCATGAAACTTGGATAAATCGGCCCGTGATGCATGCTGCTACTCTGACTCCGCGTACTCCTGATAAGTCTATCTTTATACAAGACCTAACATTATCAATGTCGATTGGGCACTGTGAGTGCCGGCTCACGGAATGCACATACCTTCCGGTGGCTCAGGCTAGTTTCATCGAAGAAGACACTTTGGCTTGGCGGCCTACAAAAGCCTCGAAATTATTTTGATTTTTTATTTGCTCTCTTCTTTGTCATCTGGTTTTTATAAATCGGTCCTAGCTACCCTATTTATGGCTCATATTTGAAGCATCTTTCGGGTTTCTACAGTCCACCAGGATGGCAGACTCTAAGTCGCCAGAGTATCATACTCTTATGTTCGGAGTTATAGCTCTACAAACTCTGACTCCATCAAGCTGCTAAATTATCAGTCTAAACATACACCACATATACGCCATTTTATTTAAATTGTGGTTAGACCGGCCCTGGTTATGGACTATTCATCCCCAGTGGCTTCAATTGGATATCATGACCCGCCTGGCGGTCAGCCACCAGGGCACTTGTAATTTCTTTGTGTGCAGGGTAATAGTTAATCAGATCTGCATCAATCAACGTTGTCATAAGCATAAAATGATAGTTTCTCAAATTGGTGGATCAGCAGTATTGCGCCAAACATAAACGTGCACGATGGCACGGCATATTCAAGTTTCTACTACCCTATTACATGACTCCATGAGCCAAATAAGATCAAGTGTTTTCAGAGGGACCACTATATAACCCGCCTGGCGGTTCATTCTTTTTGGCCTTGCTGATTGGAGGCCTCTAGGTCATCCCTTTCCGGTTCTTCGTCCTCCTCCGCCGTCTGAAAATTTGGTGATGACCAATCGATGCCAGATAAAGCTTGAATTCAGCCTCGTCATATATAAGATCAGACGGCTCAACTTCAGGGGCAAAAGTGTGCTTACGGATTGGGGGGATTAAGTCCATCACTTATAAGCCGGCGTTGGCATCTTCTGATTCTCCTTGTCATAAGCCGGATGGTATTTTGAAAGGTCCGAGTCATTGGCAATCAGAGTCGCCATTGGACGTATTTCCTTCACGCAAGCCGAGAAATCCTTCTGATCAAACGGAGTACCATCTTCTTTCAAGCTTGGGTATCCAGTCGCTACCTCAGACGGGTCAAGCTCTGGTACCCATGCCTTGGATCGGCTCAAATCCGTCACGGCACCGGCTCTTGCAGCCGACCGCTTCATTTCATCAAACCTGGCAGGCAGCACAGAAAGGTTTTTCAAGACATCTATCAAAAGAGTAGGCTTGATTCGTTGGAGAAATTGTGTCCAGTGCACGTTGAGCTCCGGTGTACAGCTGTTCGACAAGTGTATAGATAGCCTTGAGCTTCACAAGCATGTCTTGGTTAAGGTTGCTGCTCCTGGGACCTGAATAAATCACAGATAGGTTAATGGCGGATTATATTATCACGACAAGGATTCACTTTTGATGATTAGCAAGGCGACTCACCAAAGATAGCAGAAACCATCTGAGATACACGGTGTTTTAAACCGGTGAGTTTAGTGGTCACCTCTTGAAGAGCCGCCTCCGCTTTTTCAGCTCGCTGCGTTAAAGCGGTCTTTTCTTCAGCCCAAGTGCTTTTCTCTGCCTCAAAACTGGTCTTCAGTTTTTCCGATTCAGCTATGCTAAACTGAAATTTGACTCAGCTTTCCGGGTCTTAGATTCCTGATTCACCAGCCAGGTTTTTGCATCAGTTAACTGTGATTCAAGTTCAGCAGTAGCAGCATGTATGAAGCACAGAGTTATCAACATGTTCATATCAGGTTTACAGGAATATAAGTCCCAAGTCTTTTGCAAGCAACAACACTTGGCACTTGGGGGCTAATGCCTGCCGAAAAATTTATCCATACAAACGGCTCATGTGAATAAGTCCCAAGCACTTTGCAAGCAAGACTGCTTGGCACTTGGGGGCTAATGCATATCGCTTGTGTTTTTCCATTACTTTATGATGACTCGGTTGTGCTGTAAACAATCACAGCCGGCTCCTGGGGGCTGCACAGATAAGCTTTCATTTTATAAACAATGGTAAACAGGACCGGCTCATTCATGCTGATTAAAACGGCCCTTGGGGGCTACGGATGCAATGTTAATTGATGAAATCCAGCTTAATTATAAAGGTACAAGCCGGCTTTGGAAGGATTCCACTACAGATGTTCACGGTTCTGCTAAGTCTACAACCTATTCAATCTTATCATAACCAGTAGACTTGGGGGCTGGCAGGATGTATATAATTTATTTAAGTAGGAATTCATACCTCATGTTTCTGATGCATCTGCTTCACCATCTCAATTTCGAGATCGCGGCTGGAGTGAACTTGGTTCAGATAGCCAGTCAATATTTCACTGCTGCTCAACTGTGCATAGTGGGAGACATCAAACCTCACTTTCCGCCTTTCAATAACCTCTTGTTTGGCGGAGTGTTTGGCCAAGATAGTTGGATTTCCCGATTCTGTAAAACCGGAGCCAGTGATCAGAACATCATCAGTATGAGTCTCTGACGGCTTAGGTGAGCTTGACGGTTCAGTGATCAAAGAGTCGGTGTTGGTATGATCAATGGAGAGATCAGGAATTTCAGGTGGAGCGTCAGAGGCACGTTCTTCTGGCTGTTTTTCAGAAGCTTCAGGTGCAGAGACTTGCTGCTCCGTTTCAACAACTTTAGGAACCTCAATTGGCTTGGTCACCTTGGCCTTCTTTCTAGGCTTTGCTTGTCCACTACACGGGTTGTGACAAGTCAGTATAGTTATAAGAGTATAAAGAGGTACAGAATAAAGTTGATTATTGTTACCCAGGGGCAGTCTTGAAAGCTGGCAGCTGGGTCTGTGATGAATCACCAGAGGAAGAACGAGAAACCTCCTGGTAGTTTGAATCAGAGGAATTGAGTGGCTGGCGAAAGAGACCCGCCAACGGGTAGAAGGAAGTTAAGTTTGGAAGAACCTCATTTTGGCGTTTCCGTGGAACCGGAGTATTCGATAAGCTGGAGGACAATTCTTCACCTCCGTTGTTCCGAGTCTGGCGCCAGCTCTCATGCTGCTGTTTCTTCAAAAGAAAGTGAGGATCCAAATGAGCTAAGGGGTGTGAAAACCTTACTTTTCGGGTTACTCGTCAAAATTTCTGTCTTGGCAAAGGCTCTGAGTCGGAGGTAATAATAGTTACCTCTTCTTCAACTGCTTGGCTGGCCCCCATGTCATCCTGAGAGTAATCAATGTCAATAAGATAATTGAAAAAGGAGCCAAGAGAGTCAAGGGCTACCTCCGACTCAGAGGTGTCATCTAAATCAAACATGTCAGAGGCAGTTGATTTCTTCTTAGGTTTCTTGGTGGTTTTCTTGGCGGCTTTCTTGGCAGCCCTGGCTTTCTTGGCGGCTTCATGGTCATATTTTGCCTTCCAGAAATCAGATTTAGCCTATGGAAGTCAGCAAAGTTGGTTAATACAATATTTGAATAATGAGATAAAAGTAAGATAAGTTAGAGACTTGATACGTCTCCAACGTATCTATAATTTTTGATTGTTCCATGCTATTATATTATCCATCTAGGATGTTTTATATGCATTTATATGCTATTTTATATGATTTTTGGGACTAACCTATTAACCCAGAGCCCAGTGCCAGTTTCTGTTTTTTTCCTTGTTTTTGAGTATCGCAGAAAAGGAAAACCAAACGGAGTCCAATTGACCTGAAATTTGACGGAGATTATTTTTGGACCAGAAGAAGCCCACGGAGCATCCGAGATGGACTAGAAGAGTCCCGGGCTGCCCACGAGGGTGGGGGGTGCGCCGACCCCTCTGGGCGCGCCCCCTGCCTCGTGGACAGCCCGGAGACCTCCCTGACTTGTTCCCGACGCTAATACCTCTCATATATACCAAAACTTCCAGAAAGAAACCTAGATCGGGAGTTCCGCCGCCGCAAGCCTCTGTAGCCACCAAAAACCAATCGGGACCCTGTTCCGGCACCCAGCCGGAGGGGGGATCCCTCACCGGTGGCCATCTTCATCTACCCGGCGCTCTCCATGAAGAGGAGGGAGTAGTTCACCCTCGGGGCTGAGGGTATGTACCAGTAGCTATGTGTTTGATCTCTCTCTCGTGTTCTTGATTTGGCACGATCTTGATGTACCGGCAGCTTTGCTATTATAGTTGGATCTTATGATGTCTCTCCCCCTCTACTCTCTTGTAATGGATTGAGTTTTCCCTTTGAAGTTATCTTATCGAATTGAGTCTTTAAGGATTTGAGAACACTTGATGTATGTCTTGCATGTGCTTATCTGTGGTGACATTGGGATATTCATGTGATCCACTTGATGTATGTTTTGGTGATCAACTTGCGAGTTATGTGACCTCATGAACTTATGCATAGGGGTTGGCACACGTTTTCGTCTTGACTCTCTGGTAGAAACTTTTGGGCACTCTTTGAAGTTCTTTGTGTTGGTTAAATAGATGAACCCGAGATTGTGTGATGCATATTGTATAATCATACCCACGGATACTTGAGGTGACATTGGAGTATCTAGGTGAAATTAGGGTTTTGGTTGATTTGTGTCTTAAGGTGTTATTCTAGTACGAACTCTTGGATAGGTTGATCAGAAACAATAACTTTGAGGTGGTTTCGTACCCTACAATAATCTCTTTGTTTGTCCTTCGCTATTAGTGACTTTGGAGTGACTCTTTGTTGCATGTTGAGGGATAGTTATATGATCCGGTTATGTTATTATTGTTGAAAGAACTTGCACTAGTGAAAGTATGAACCCTAGGCCTTGTTTCCTAGCATTGCAATACCGTTTACGCTTACTTTTATCATTAGTTACCTTGCTGTTTTTATATTTTTGGATTACAAAAACCCATATCTACCATCCATATTGCACTTGTATCACCATCTCTTCGCCGAACTAGTGCACCTATACAATTTACCATTGTATTGGTTGTGTTGGGAATACAAGAGACTCTTTGTTATTTGGTTGCAGGGTTGTTTGAGAGAGACCATCTTCATCCTACACCTCCCACGGATTGATAAACCTTAGGTCATCCACTTGAGGGAAATTTGCTATTGTCCTACAAACCTCTGCACTTGGAGGCCCAATAACGTCTATAAGAAGAAGATTGCGTAGTAGACATCAAGCAATTTCTGGCAACGTTGCCAGGGAGGTGAGTGCTTGAAGGTATATCTTTAGATCTTGCAATCGAATCTTTTAGTTTCTTGTTTTATCAATAGTTTAGTCTATAAAAGAAAACTACAAAAAAATGGAATTGAGGGTGCCTCATATGCTTCATCTTTTTAATGTCTTCCATGAAAATAAGGATTCCGATAATATGCTCAATTGCTAGAGGAAGAATGCATTAAAAATGTTGGTCACTAAATCTTTGAATGATGAGCATGATTGCAATGTTGTTAGTATGAATTCTTTGAATACCCATGATGCTAATGATATGCAAAGCCACAAGCTTGGGGATTCTATGTTTGATGAAGATGATATGTTTAGTCCCCCAAGTTTTAATGAGCAAATTTATTATGATGAAAGCATGCCTCCTATTTATGATGATTATTGTGATGACACGTATGCTATAAATAATAAAGATAACCATGAAACTTGTCATCATGATTTTAATTTTCAATTGGATTATGCTTCATATGATAGTTATTTTGTTGAGTTTGCTCCCACTACTATTGATGAGAATAAATTTGCTTATGTGGAGAGTAGTAAAAAATTTATGCAAGTAGATCATGAAAATAATGCTTTATGTGATAGTTATATTGTTGAAATCATTCATGATGCTACTGAAAATTATTATGAGAGAGGAACATGTGCTCTTACATATTGCAATAATATCAAGTTTCCTCTCTATGTGTTGAAATTTTTGAAGTCGCACTTGTTTTGCCTTTCTATGCAAGTTGATTCTTGTTCCCATAAGTTGTTTACTCACAAAATCCCTATGCATAGGAAGTGGGTTAGGCTTAAATGTGTTAGTCATATTCTTCATGATGCTCTCTTTATGTTTCAATTCTTATCTTTTATGTGAGCATCATTGAAATCATCATGCCTAGCTAAAAAGACATAAAAGAAAAGCGCTTGTTGGGAGACAACCCAATATTTAGCCTTACTGTTTTTGCGTGTTCACATTGTTATGCTACTGTATTAATCATGTTTTATAGGTTTTGTTTCAATAAAGTGCCAAGTAAGACCTTTAGGATAGCTTACGGTGATAGTTGTGTTGATCCTGCTCAAAATCAGAAACTTTTACGCCCAGTAAATTAGTTTTGATAATTCACAGAAACGAGATTTTGATCTGATTCGTTTTGCTATGGATTGGTACACAAATTTCTCAGGTTTTCCTAATTTTGTAGGATTTTTGGAGTTACAGAAGTATTCGAGAGTTACAGATTACTACAGACTGTTCTGCTTTTGACAGATTCTGTTTTCATTATGTTGTTTGCTTATTTTGATGAATCTATGAGTAGTATCGGAGGGTATGAACCATAGGGAAGTTGGAATACAATATATATTACACCAATATGAATTTAGGATGAGTTCACAACAGTAACACATAGAGAATAATGAAGCAACAAGCCTATACTACATGCATATATGGCTGGTGGTAAGGCTCTACGGTTACATTTTTGCATAAAGCTGGTTTTTCCCTACATCAAAGGAATAATTTTTTTACTATCATGGTGGTTGTTAAACATTGAGAATGGTTGACAGCATCCTCAATCCCAATTAAAAGTACTCATTAAACCCAACAAATTATATTAAGTAACGTGATGAGATCAACAGGATAATCCAAGAACTAGATACTCAAGATGTCCATAACCGGGGACACGGCTAATCATGATTAGTTTATACACTCTGCAGAGGTTTCGCACTTTTCCCCACAAGACTCGATCGCCTCCGTTTGGTTTCTCGCACTACATGGTGTTTGAGAGGCGGATGACCGAGACACACAGTCTTCGTAAGCGCTTAGCACCTTACTTGTGGGTAGACCGATACACCTACTTTCCCCTACATCTGCTAGTCTACCCGTAAGAGTTCGCACAACTTAGTCAACTATGCGAGCCCATAATTGGCTTGTGGCTGCACATGGAAGTTTCCAGTTTGAATAATCTTATGATCCCTTAGAGCACAGGTGGCGGTCCAAGAAATACTGAGCAAGTCCTGATAGAAACCAGTGCCTCAATCCACCCAGATGTGTGTTTAGGTTGCCACCTTAGATAAACCTTAATTAACAATCTCACATCTGTCATGGATATTCACTCACCCAATCCACGTCTACTAGCATAGCATGGCATAATTAAGCAAACGTAGAAGTAACTCCCAAGGTTTCATAAATAAAAGCAGGTAATAGGTACTACCTCAATCTACTTCCCATCCCACAATTTAATTAGATCCTAATCATGCAAGTGTTTGAGGGTTTGATCTAATGCAATAAAACTGGGTAGTAGAAAAGGTATGATCAAGTGTTACTTGCCTTGCGATGATCCATGAGACCTAGAGATTCAAGTAACAAGCGGCGCACTCCGGGTGATCTAACGCAGACAAACAACAAGCATACAATAAGTACTCATCTAATGCACGGGAAATCTCGAATAAAAGATCTAACCAGATAGTTCAACTTAAGAACCCTGTTTGCAAAAGAATCGAATCAAATAAAGCATCGAAAGTCGGAACTCGAGAGAGAACGACTCGGTTTAGCAAATCTGACACTAAGTCAAAATTTTACAGTAGCAAAACTCTGTGTAAGTAGGTTAGTCGGAACGGCGGTTTCGTAACGGAACTCCAGGCGCTTGAATCACCTGATTCCGATAAACGAGCAAGAAATAAAACAGATTTGAAAATCGGATCGAAATCGAATCTGAAAAATAATGGATTAAATCCGATTAAAAGAAAACGACGACGGATTAAATAACGGACGTTCGTTAACAGAACTAATCCAACGAACACGTTCATTGAAACGAACGGTTCGGTGAACGTTCGTTAATTAAGAAAACCGAAAAAAATAAAAACCATCTAGGGTTTTGAAAAAAAACCGAACAACGAACGAAAACCGGATCGGTTTTTAAAGCAAAACCGGATCGGGACGGGCGGCGGCTACCTCCGGCGGGTCGCCGGCGGGGCTCCGGCCTCCGGCGGGCGGTGGCGGGGTCGGGCGTGGCGAGGGCGGGTGGCGGCGAGGGGCGGCGGTGGCTCGGCGACGGGCGGCGGGCGGGCGGCGGCTCGGGTGGAGGGCGGCGGCTCGGGGTGAGGGAGAGAGGGGGCGGCCGGTATTTAAGAGGGTGGGTGGCCGGGTGGCTTGGGGAGGGCAAGCCGGGCGGCGGTGGCGTCGTCCTCGGCGGGACTTCAGGCGGCGGCGGCGAAGGAGATCACAAGGCAGGAGGAGAGGGAGGTGGGCCTGGGCGCGGCTGGCTGGGCCGGCTGGGCCTTGGCCCAGGGGGGGCGCGCGATTTTTTTTTATTTAAAACAAAACAAAACGGATAAAAAAAATACCAAACGAACTCCGATTTTAATAAAAATAATTTTCCCCGACTCCTAAAAATGAGTCGAACAAAATGAACTTTAAAAACGGCAAACATGCATAAATTTTTTAAAATGCTCATTTTTGCCTAAGCAAAATAAATCTTCCAAATCCAAATTTGATTTATTTATAATATCTTCATTTTTCCTAAATATTGGGAAAGTCATATTATTCCCTCTCTTAAGTTTTTATAGGAAAACTTTATGAAGATAATTAAATAAATCCAATGATCCTATTTTCAAAATTTGAGAAATCCCAAATATGAAAATAATGAAACTTCCAACTCTCTCCGAGGGTCCTCGAGTTGTGTGAAATTTTCTAGGATCGGAAAATGCGAGAAAAATATGATATGCATGATGACCTAATGTATAACATTCCAAATTGAAAATTTGGGATGTTACAAACCTACCCCCTTAAGATGAATCTCGCCCTCGAGATTCGGGTTAACTAGAAAATAGGTGAGGGTGGTCCTTGAGCAAAACTTCCTCTCTTTCCCAGGTGGCTTCATCCTCACCGTGGTGGCTCCACTGAACTTTGCAAAACTTGATAACCTTGCTGCGGGTAACTCTGCTTTGGCATAATCGAGAATCTTAACCGGTTTTCCTCATATGTCAAGTCATCCTTCAATGAATTGCTTCCGGTGTAATTGTGTCTCTTAACGGTACCTCTGCTATCTCGGGTGACATTTCTTCAATCGAGAAACATGGAATACATCATGAACTCCTGACAGTCCTTGGTAATTCCAACTTATAAGCAACTTCTCCCATGCGTTGCAAAATCTTATACGGTCCAACGAAGCAGGTGCTAACTTTCCTTTAACTCCAAAGCGCTTAACTCCTCGAGCGGGGATACTCTGAGATATACTCTGTCTCCAACTTCATACTCAATCGCTGCGCTTTGAATCGGCATAGCTCTTTTATGCAGGACTGGGCTACCTTGAGCACATCTCGTATCAACTTAACTTTACATTCGAGACTCCTTAATCAAATCTGGTCCAAACAAGCGACGATCTCGGTTTAGTCCCATAACAATGGTGTCCTGCACCTTCTTCCATACAGAGCCTCGAAAGGTGCCATCTTCAAGCTGGTTTGGTAACTGTTGTTGTAGGAAAATTCTGCATACGGCAAATTATCATCCCAGCTAGATCCAAAATCTAGGGCACAAGCTCTCGCGCATGTCCTCCGTAATCTGATTGACTCTCTCTCGGTCATCCATCGGTCTGTGGGTGGAAAGCATCTTGAACTCAATCGGGTTCCCAATGTTTTCGTGCAACCGGTTCCAAAATTTCGAGGTAAACCGGGTTCCTCTATCGTCTGATGCTCCTCGGAACTCCGTGTAAGCACACAATTCTGGTCATGTATATCTTTGCCAACTTAGCACCGCTATAGGTGGTCTTGATCGGAATGAAATGAGCTACCTTCGTTAAGCGTCGACTATAACCCAAATCGAGTCATATCCTGAGCGAGTCTTTGGCAATCCTGTGATAAAATCCATGCCTAGTTTATCCCACTTCCATTCGGGTATCGGCAATGGTTGTAACAATCCTGGCCGCTTCGATGTTCTGCCTTTACCTTCGACATACATCGCCATAAACTGCTACATACTCCGCAATATCCTTCTTCATTCCGGTCCACCGGAAAGTATTCTTCAAATCCAAGTACATCTTGGTATTTCCTGGGTGAATCGAATAGGGTGAATCATGAGCTTCTTGTAAAATCAACTTCACGATCTACGGGTTATTGGGCACATAAACACGGTCCTCAAACCATAGGGTATCGTGCTCATCCTCACGAAATCCTTTAGCTTTTCCTTTGCTCATTTTCTCCTTTATAGAGGCAACTACCTTATCTGCCTTTTGGGCTTCTCTGATTTTGTCCATCAGTGTCGACTGAATTTCCAATGCTGCTACATAGCCTCTTGGAACTATTTCCAAACATAGCTCTCGAAGGTCCTCGGCTAACTCATTGGGTATTCCTCCCATCATTAGGGTATTGACGTGGCTCTTACGGCTCAATGCGTCTGCTACGACATTAGCCTTTCCGGGTGATAGTGCAATAACATATCATAAACCTAGATAATTTCTAACCATCTCCTTTGTCTGAGATTCAATAACTTCTTTGTGAAAATGTACTTCAAACTCTTGTGATACGTATATACTTCACAATGATTTCCAATGAGAAAATGTCTCACGTCTTGAGGCATGCACAACGGTTGCTAACTCCAAATCATGAGTGGCATAATTCAACTCATGGGGCTTAAGTTGTCGTGAAGCATACGAAACAACTCTTCCTTCCTGCATAAGCACGGCTCCAAGTCCTCGGCGTGAAGCGTAATACACCTCATAATCCTTGGTCTGATCTGGCAAAATTAACACTGGTGAGGTAACCAATCTTTTCTTCAACTCCTGAAAACTTGCCTCACAGTCCTCAGTCCATATGAATTTGTTATCCTTTTTCAACAATTCTGTCATAGGCTTAGCAATTCTTGAGAAATTCTCAATGAATCTTCGGTAGTATCCTGCGAGTCCAAGGAAACTCCGAATCTCTCCAACTGTCGTTGGTGCTTCCCATTTGGTTACGGCCTCAACTTTTGTGGGGTCAACTGCTATCCCTTCTCCGGATATAACATGTCCGGGAAATCCAACTTCCTTTAGCCAAAACTCACATTTGCTGAACTTGGCATACAACTGGTGTTCCCTCAGTTTCTCCAAAACCAATCGCAAATGTTCCTTATGTTCCTCTTCATTCTTCGAGAAAATCAAAATGTCATCAATGAACACCACAGCGAACTTATCCAAAACTCCATAAACACTTTGTTCATCGTGTTCATGAAATAGGCTGGTGCGTTAGTCAGTCCAAATGACATAACGGTATACTCGTATAGTCCATATCTCGTGGTAAATGCTGTCTTGGGTATGTCCTGCTCCCGAATCTTCAATCGATGGTACCACGATGCATGAAGTCGATATTGGAAAACACCTTGGCTCCTTGCAAGCGATCAAAGAGATCATTTATCATAGGTAGTGGGTACTTGTTCTTGATTGTTACTTCATTCAATCCTCGATAATCAACAACCATTCTTAACGATCCATCCTTCTTCTCCACTAGCAAAGCGGGTGACCCCCAAGGTGAAGAACTTGGGCGTATAAAACCTTTATCCAAAAGCTCCTTAATCTGCTTCTTGATTTCCGCCAAATCACATGCGGGCATCCTATATGGTCGCTCGATATTGGGCCTATTCCTCGCAAAAGTTCTATCGAAAACTCAATGTCTCTATCCGGTGGCATTCCTAGCAACTCTTCCGGAAATACATCAGGAAAATCCTTCACCACTGGTACTTCTTCCTGCACCACTCCTGATAGGCAATTAACTTGCGCTCTTCTCGGCTGATGCCGTGATACATACTTAATCCTTCTTCCTCCTGGGGTGGTGAGCAAAATCGTCTTACTTGCGCAATCGATGTTTCCTCCATACATCAACAGCCAATCCATACCGAGAATTACATCAAATCCTTGCGATTCGTAATGATCAAATCCGTCGGGAATACATGCCTTCCTATACTTAATGGCACTTGAAAATATCCTTGTCTGGCCATATACTCCGCTCCTGGTGAGCTTACTAGCAAAGGGGTTTTAAGAATCCGAGTAGGTAGACTATACTTCTCTACAAATCCCCTTGATATGTATGAATGCGATGCACCGGTATCGAAAAGAACTAGTGCAGTAAATGACTTAACCAAAACTTACCGATTACTGCATTGGGCTGATCTTCAACCTCCTCCACATCAATGTGGTTCACCTGTCCCCTATTGAAAGGGTTGGGCTTCTTCCCAGAGCTTCCATTGCCATTTCCATTCCCTTCGGGCGATCATTGGCATAATGCCCGATCTTGCGGCACTTAAAGCAAGTAATATGACTCGTGTCTACTTTGGATGGTGTTGACGGGTTGGTGCGATTACGTCCATTGCTTCCTCCATTCCCGTTCCCATTCTTGGTGCTGTTATGGTTATGCGAATTGCCTCCTCCATGGGTATCTTTGGCCCGAATTCTGACTTAGGGGTATAACGAGGTTTCTGCTGAGCTCCGAGTTATACTTCCCTTGCCCATACTTCCGCTTGCAGTTCTCAATTTGTTGCTGCTTTCCTTCAATCATGAGGGCTCGGTCTACTAACTCCTGGTAGTTATTGAAACCTGGCTACCATCAACGGCATCTTTGAACTCATCATTCAGTCCTTCTAGGAACTTCTCCTGTTTAGTTTCATCGGTAGCAAAGTCATCTGGTGCATTAAGTGCTAGTTTACTTAAGCCATCCACGTACTTGCCAACATTCCGTCCTCCTTGGAGTAGGTTGCGATAATCACTCTTCTTCATGGCCATAGCTCCTGTGAAACATGGGCAAAGTCTGCGGAAAGCTTGCTGAAATTGATCCCATGTGGCAAAGGTGTCTCTGAGGTAAGTGGCTGTGAAATTCTCCCACCATGCTTTCTTGGGTCCTTCAAGCTGATGTGATGCAAACTTCACTCTTTCTCCATCTGTGCATCTTGCAGTGGTCAGCTCCCTACCTATCTTGCGGAGCCAGTCATCTGCTACAATTGGCTCGGTGCTCTTTGGAATACACCGCGAAGTTTAGTCTAAGGAAGCGAGTCGGATGATCCGCAGGTGGTGGTGGTGGTGGTGGATTGTTGTTGTTGTTACCACAGTTCTGCACCAATGTTTGAATCGGTGGTATTCTCCTTCTTTGGATCAGTTGGGTGATCTCTGGCGGGAAAAGCGAATCCGGGGTCGCGTCTCGGAGGCATCGATGGGTTTAGAAAAGATGAGAATTTAGAATAGAATGAGGTCTAAGGGGAATCACTACCCAAATGCACATGAGCAAATACACACAAAATCACTTCATTCAATCAAACAAGGGCTTACAACGATCTAACTATCGCAAAAGTGCGTGTACTATAATGTTTAGATGGGGGGGGGGGAATACTACTAATATGTGGGGAACTTCTACTAATTTGAACCGGTGGAAGACTCCATAATGTCTGCTCCAGCTTCGTCTTCAAAGTCGGGTTCACTTGGATCCGAATCGGTGTCGTCAATGTTGATGTAGTCGCTTGGGCAATCGACATACTGGTCTTCATTCCTGAGCGCCAACTTCTTCTTGAGTTCTTCAATCTCGTACTTAAGATCGGTATTGTGTCTTGCTAGAGCTACGATCTCGTCCATATAGTCCTTGCGAGTTGTCTTTAGTTCTTCTTCAAGTTCGATGATCCTTCCCTTTGCATTCGCAACTCCAACATATCATTGCACATCCGGTTCTCCTGGCGTCGAATGTGCTTTGGTTTAACTCCCTGGATGAACGCTGCAATGGATCTATCCTTCTTGGTGCTTGTGACGTCCCATTTGTTATCTTGGCGTCCGCAAATCTGGTAGATAGTGTCCTTGAGGTCTTCTTGATAAACTTCTCCAATGCGTCCCATGGTGATGTGAGCTGCCATGCTCTTTCCTGCACTCCAAGTTGGTGCAATCAAAACACTATCAATAGGCTTGGTGATTGGGGCGAATGTCCTTCCCGGAACGATGAGCGTGAATCTTCCAAATAGCTCCTCTTCAGGCAGAGTGGCGTTGAAAGTCCCGGTGAAGCTGGGTAGTCCAATGTTCAGGTACTTGGTAACTTCCTTCAAGTGAAATCCAAAAGGTGTGCCTTCATCCGGTTGGGTGTACTTGATCTTCGCGTCCTTCATCCTAAAGAGAGTAGAAAAGATGAGGAGTTAGAAAATGGGAAGAGAATAGTGATCTATGGCTTTATCTTAGTGGTCGTGTCCTACAACAACGTGTGCTCGATACCATTCTCAGTGGCGACCGGACCGAATGGATCTAGTGCTCGTGCTCGATGTCATCCTGGATCGATAATGCCGACACCACACAAGATTTCAAGGATTTATAGCAGAGTAGCAATCACACACTTATTACATCGTTGTCCACAAGGGAACTTAATACAATAATATGGCTTAAGGCCATCTAATAATAACAGCGGAAGGCTTGGAAGACAAGTGAGTCCATCAACTCCATCGGCATCACCGAGTATAGAACCACGACCTAACACCTTACTGCGTCAGTTCTAAAAGTCTGCAGAACGTGAAAGTTGCAGCCCAAACAGGTCAGCACATGGAATATGCCGCAATGTAACACATAGAGAATAATGAAGCAACAAGCCTATACTACATGCATATATGGCTGGTGGTAAGGCTCTACGGTTACATTTTTGCATAAAGCTGGTTTTTCCCTACATCAAAGGAATAATTTTATTTAACTATCATGGTGGTTGTTAAACATTGAGAATGGTTGACAGCATCCTCAATCCCAATTAAAAGTACTCATTAAACCCAACAAATTATATTAAGTAACGTGATGAGATCAACAGGATAATCCAAGAACTAGATACTCAAGATGTCCATAACCGGGGACACGGCTAATCATGATTAGTTTATACACTCTGCAGAGGTTTATGACTTTTCCCCACAAGACTCGATCGCCTCCGTTTGGTTTCTCGCACTACATGGTGTTTGAGAGACGGATGACCGAGACACGCCTTTCGGCGCTTAGCACCTTACTTGTGGGTAGACCGTACACCTACTTTCCCTACATCTGCTAGTCTACCCGTAAGAGTTCGCACAACTTAGTCAACTATGCCAGAGCCCATAATTGGCTTGTGGCTGCACACGGAAGTTTCCAGCTTGAATAATCTTATGATCCCTTAGAGCCCGGGTGGCGGTCCCAAGAAATACAGCAAGTCCTCGATAGAAACCAGGTGCCTCAATCCACCCAGATGTGTGTTTAGGTTGCCACCTTAGATAAACCTTAATTAACAATCTCACATCTGTCATGGATATTCACTCACCCAATCCACGCCTACTAGCATAGCATGGCATAATTAAGCAAACGTAGAAGTAACTCCCAAGGTTTCATAAATAAAAGCAGTAATAGGTACTACCTCAATCTACTTCCCATCCCACAATTTAATTAGATCCTAATCATGCAAGTGTTTGAGGGTTTGATCTAATGCAATAAAACTGGGTAGTAGAAAAGGTATGATCAAAGTGTTACTTGCCTTGCCGATGATCCATGAGACCTAGAGATTCGAAGTAACAAGCGGCGCACTCCGGGTGATCTAACGCAGACAAACAACAAGCATACAATAAGTACTTATCTAATGCACGGGGAAATCTCGAATAAAAGATCTAACCAGATAGTTCAACTTAAGAACCCTGGTTGCAAAAGAATCGAATCAAATAAAGCATCGAAAGTCGGAACTCGAGAGAGAACGACTCGGTTTAGCAAATCTGAAACTAAGTCAAAATTTTACAGTAGCAAAACTCTGTGTAAGTAGGTTAGTCGGAACGGCGGTTTCGTAACGAAACTCCAGGCGCTTGAATCACCTGATTCCGATAAACGAGCAAGAAATAAAACAGATTTGAAAATCGGATTGGAAATCGAATCTGAAAAATAATGGATTAAATCCGATTAAAAGAAAACGACGAACGGATTAAATAACGGACGTTCATTAACAGAACTAATCCAACGAACACGTTCATTGAAACGAACGGTTCGGTGAACGTTCGTTAATTAAGAAAACCGAAAAATTAAAACCATCTAGGGTTTTGAAAAAAAAACCGAACAACGAACGAAAACCGGATCGGTTTTTAAAGCAAAACCGGATCGGGGCGGGGCGGCGGCTACCTCCGGTGGTCGCCAAGGGTCTGGCCTCGGCGGGCGTGGGCTCATGGCGGCGAGGGCGGTGGGTGGCGGCGAGGGGCGGCGGTGGCTCCGGGACGGCGGCCTCAAGGCGGCTAGGGTGGAGGGCGGCGGCGGCGGCTGGTGGAGGCGGCGGCGGCGGCTCGGTGGAGGGCGGCGGCGGCGGCTCGGGGTGAGGGGAGAGGCGGCGGGTATTTAAGAGGGGTGGCCGGGTGGCTTGGGGAGGGGCAAGCCGGGCGGCGGCGGTCAAGGCCTGCCCTCGAGTGGGACTCAAGGGCGGCGGCGAAGCGGAGATCACAAGGAGGAGAGAGGGAGGTGGGCCAAGGCCGGGTCAAGGCCGGGCTGGTCAAGCGGCAGGCCTTGGCCCTGTGGGGCGCGCGATTTTTTTTTATTTAAAACAAAACAAAACGGATTAAAAAAAAATACCAAACGAACTCCGATTTTAATAAAAATAATTTTCCCCGACTCCTAAAAATGAGTCGAACAAAATGAACTTTAAAAACGGCAAACATGCATAAATTTTTAAAATGCTCATTTTTGCCTAAGCAAAATAAATCTTCCAAATCCAAATTTGATTTATTTATAATATCTTCATTTTTCCTAAATATTGGGAAAGTCATATTATTCCCTCTCTTAAGTTTTTATAGGAAAACTTTATGAAGATAATTAAATAAATCCAATGATCCTATTTTCAAAATTTGAGAAATCCCAAATATGAAAATAATGAAACTTCCAACTCTCTCCGAGGGTCCTCGAGTTGCGTGAAATTTTCTAGGATCGGAAAATGCGAGAAAAATATGATATGCATGATGACCTAATGTATAACATTCCAAATTGAAAATTTGGGATGTTACATATGTTTGCATATGTTTGCTTGTTTAATGATTCTATTTGAGGATAGGAGTATTAAATATGCAGATACATTCAGTATGCAATGTTGAATAATAATTTTAGTGATTTGCTACAGTAGAGAATGATAAGGTTTTTGCATTGGTTTATACTAACTTATCTCACGAGTTCTTGTTGAGTTTTGTGTGGATGAAGTATTTGAGATTTAGGGAAACCGAGATATAAAAGGAATTAAGGAGACACAAAAAGCTCAAGCTTGGGGATGCCCAAGGCATCCCAAGATAATATTTCAAGAAGTCTCAAGCATCTAAGCTTGGGGATGCCCCGGTAGGCATCCCACATTTCTTCTTCAACAATTATCGGTTAGTATCGGTTGAACCTAAGTTTTCGCTTCTTCACATGATGGGTGCTATCCTTGAAATGTCATTTTGTTTTATTTTGCTTGATGTTTGAATAAAATATCAAGATCTGAAATTCTTAAATGTTAGCGAGTCTTCACATAGTTACATAATTATTCAAGTACTCATTGATCTTCACTTATATCTTTTGGAGTAGTTTGTCATTGGCTCTAGTGCTTCACTTATATCTTTTTAGAGCACGACGGTGGTTTTGTCTTGAAGAAATTGATGAACTCTCATGCTTCACTTATATTATTTTGAGACTCTTTTAGAACAGCATGCTAATTTTCTTTGGTTATAAAACTAGTCCTAATATGATAGGCATCCAAGAGGGATATAATAAAATCTTTCTTATAAAGTGCATTGAATACTATGAGAAGTTTGATTCTTTATGATTGTTTTGAGATATGGAGATGGTGATATTAGAGTCATGCTAGTGGAGTAGTTGTGAATTTGAGAGATACTTGCGTTAAAGTTTGTGATTCCCGTAGCATGCACGTATGGTGAACCGTTATGTGATGAAGTTGGAGCATGATTTATTTATTGATTGTCTTCCTTATGTGTGGAGGTCGGGATCGCGCGATGGTTAACTCCTACCAACCCTTCCCCTAGGAGCATGCATGTAGTACTTTGTTTTGATGACTTGTAGATTTTTGCAATAAGTATGTGAGTTCTTTATGACTAATGTTGAGTCCAAGGATTATACGCACTCTCACCCTTCCACCATTGCTAGCCTCTCCTATGTCGTGCAACTTTCGCCGGTACCATACACCCACCATATACCTTCCTCAAAACGGCCACCATGCCTACCTATTATGGCATTTCCATAGCCATTCCGAGATATATTGCCATGCAACTTTCAATTGTTCCGTTTATTATGACACGCTTCATCATTGTCATATTGCTTTGCATGATCATGTAGTTGACATCGTATTTGTGGCAAAGCCACCTTTCATAATTCTTTCATACATGTCACTCTTGATTCATTGCACATCCCGATATACCACCAGAGGCATTCATATAGAGTCATATTTTGTTCTAAGTATCAAGTTGTAATTCTTGAGTTGTAAGTAAATAAAAGTGTGATGATCTTCATTATTAGAGCATTGTCCCAGTGAGGAAAGGATGATGGAGACTATGATTCCCCCACAAGTCGGGATGAGACTCCGGACAAAAAAAAGAGGCCATTAAAAAAGGGGGCCCAAAACAAAAAAAGAAAAAATGAGAGAAAAGGAGAGAAGGGGCAATGCTACTATCCTTTTACCACACTTGTGCTTCAAAGTAGCACCATGATCTTCATGATAGAGAGTCTCCTATTTTCTCACTTTCATATACTAGTGGGAATCTTTCATTATAGAACTTGGCTTGTATATTCCAATGATGGGCTTCCTCAAAGTGCCCTAGGTCTTCGTGAGCAAGCAAGTTGGATGCACACCCACTTAGTTTCTTTTTGAGCTTTCATACACTTATAGCTCTAGTGCATCAGTTGCATGGCAATCCCTACTCACTCACATTGATATCTATTGATGGGCATCCCCATAGCCCGTTGATACGCCTAGTTGATGTGAGACTATGTTCTCCTTTTTGTCTTCTCCACAACCACCATATTCTATTCCACCTATAGTGCTATGTTCATGGCTCACGCTCATGTATTGCGTGAAAGTTGAAAAAGTTTGAGAATACTAAAGTATGAAACAATTGCTTGGCTGAAACCGGGGTTGTGCATGATTTAAATATTTAGTGTGATGAAGATAGAGCATAGCCGGACTATATGATTTTGTAGGGATAACTTTCTTTGGCCATGTTATTTTGAGAAGACATGATTGCTTTGTTAGTATGCTTGAAGTATTATTGTTTTCATGTCAATATTAAACTTTTGTTTTGAATCTTACGGATCTGAACATTCTTTCCACGTTAGAGAAGATTACATTGATAAATATTAAACTATTTTTATCATTTACCTACTCGAGGACGAGCGGGAATTAAGCTTGGGGATGCTTGATACGTCTCAACCGTATCTATAATTTTTGATTGTTCCATGCTATTATATTATCCATCTAGGATGTTTTATATGCATTTATATGCTATTTTATATAATTTTTGGGACTAACCTATTAACCCAGAGCCCAGTGTCAGTTTCTGTTTTTTTCCTTGTTTTTGAGTATCGCAGTAAAGGAAAACCAAACGGAGTCCAATTGACCTAAAATTTGACGGAGATTATTTTTGGACCAGAAGAAGCCCACGGAGCATCGGAGATGGACCAGAACAGTCTCGGGCTGCCCACGAGGGTGGGGGTGCGCCCCCTTGGCTCGTGGACAGCCCGGAGACCCCCCCCCCTGACTTGTTCCCGACGCCAATACCTCTCATATATACCCAAACTTCCAGAAAGAAACCTAGATCGGGTGTTCCGCCGCCGCAAGCCTTTGTAGCCACCAAAAACCAATCAGGACCCTGTTCCGGCACCCAACCGGAGAGGGGATCCCTCACCGGTGGCCATCTTCATCATCCCGGCACTCTCCATGACAAGGAGGGAGTAGTTCACCCTCGGGGCTGAGGGTATGTACCAGTAGCTATGTGTTTGATCTCTCTCTCGTGTTCTTGATTTGGCACGATCTTGATGTACCGCCAGCTTTGCTACTATGGTTGGACCTTATGATGTTTCTCCCCCTCTACTCTCTTGTAATGGATTGGGTTTTCCCTTTGAAGTTATCTTATCGGATTGAGTCTTTAAGGATTTGAGAACACTTGATCTATGTCTTGCATGTGCTTATCTGTGGTGACATTGGGATATTCACGTGACCCACTTGATGTATGTTTTGGTGATCAACTTGCGAGTTCCGTGACCTCGTGAACTTATGCATAGGGGTTGGCACACGTTTTCATCTTGGCTCTCCGGTAGAAACTTTGGGGCACTCTTTGAAGTTCTTTGTGTTGGTTTAATAGATGAATCTGAGATTGTGTGATGCATATCATATAATCATACCCACGGACACTTGAGGTGACATTGGAGTATCTAGGTGTGATACGTCTCCGTCGTATCTACTTTTCCAAACACTTTTGCCATTGTTTTGGACTCTAACTTATATGATTTGAATGGAACTAACCCGGACTGACGCTGTTTTCAGCAGAATTGCCATGATGTTATTTTATGTGCAGAAAACAAAAGTTCTCGGAATGACCTGAAACTCCACGGAATATCTTAGAATAAATAATAAAAAATCCTCGCCAAAGATGAAGACCAGGGGGCCCACACCGTCCACGAGGGTGGGGCGCCTCAGGGCGCGCCTGCACTCGTGGGCCCCGGGAGCTCCTCCGACGCCAACTCCAACTCTATATATTTGCTTTCGGGGAGAAAAAATAGAGGAGAAGAAATCATCGCGTTTTACGATACAGAGCCGCCGCCAAGCCCTAAAACCTCTCGGGAGGGCTGATCCGGAGTCTGTTCGGGGCTTCGGGGAGGGGGATTCGTCGCCGTCGTCATCATCAACCATTCTCCATCACCAATTTCATGATGCTCACCGCCGTGCATGAGTAATTCCATCATAGGCTTGCTGGACGGTGATGGGTTGGATGAGATCTATCATGTAATCGAGTTAGTTTTGTTAGGGTTTGATCCCTAGTATCCATTATGTTCTGAGATTGATGTTGCTATGACTTTGCTATGCTTAATGCTTGTCACTAGGGCCCGGGTGCCATGATTTCAGATCTGAACCTATTATGTTTTCATGAATATATGTGAGTTCTTGATCCTATCTTGCAAGTCTATATTCACCTACTATGTGTTATGATCCGCAACCCCAAGTGACAATAATCGGGACCACTCCCGGTGATGACCATAGTTTGAGGAGTTCATGTATTCACTATGTGTTAATGCTTTGGTCCTGTTCTCTATTAAAAGGAGGCCTTAATATCCCTTAGTTTCCATTAGGACCCTGCTGCCACGGGAGGGTAGGACAAAAGATGTCATGTAAGTTCTTTTCCATAAGCACGTATGACTATATTCGGAATACATGACTACATTACATTGATGAATTGGAGCTAGTTCTGTGTCACCCTATGTTATGACTGTTACATGATGAACCGCAACCGACATAATTATCCATCACCGATCCAATGCCTACGAGTTTTCCATATACTGGTTTACGCTTCTTTACTTTCCCGTTGCTATTGTTACAATCACTACAAAATACCAAAAATATTACTTTTGTTGTCTTTACCTTTGTTACCGTTACCACCACTATCATATTACTTTGCTACTAAATACTTTGCTGTAGATATTAAGTTATCCAGGTGTGGCTGAATTGACAACTCAGTTGCTAATACTTGAGAATATTCTTTGGCTCCCCTTGTGTCGAATCAATAAATTTGGGTTGAATACTCTACCCTCGAAAAGTCGCTATGCGATCCCCTATACTTGTGGGTTATCAAGACTAATTTAAGCACTGCTGTCGGGAGCATAGCTCTATTCTTTGAGTCACTTGGGATTTATATCTGCTGGACACCATGAAGAACTTGAAAGACGCTAAGACAACAATTTATCCCTCAACTACGAGGGGAGGTAAGGAACTGCCATCGAGCTCTGCACTTGATTCACCTTCTGTTATGAGTAAGCTTGCGACACCTAAACCTGCTTCTGCTATTCGTTATGATATGTTGCATGTTATTGATGATGCCACTTCTGCTATGCATGATACTTATGACGAAACTACTTATATGCTTGATACTACTGTGCCACTTGGTGAATTTCTTGATGAACAAATTGCTAGGGCTAGAGAGAAAGAAATTATTGAATCTGATTATAATGATGAAAGTGATGACGAAGAAAGGCCTGTTATTCCTGAAGGTTATGTTTTTGATATGGCATCTTCTGCCGCTATTTTAGCTTGCAGAGATAGAAACAAGCTTAAGAGGCTATTAATTAAATGGAACAAAGAATCACTTAGAGATAAAATGAGGCCTGACCCTGCTTTTGCTACTTCACCTATTTGTGTTCCCGATAAGGATTATGAATTCTCTGTTGATCCCGATATAATTACTTTGGTTGAATCTGATCCTTTTCATGGCTATGAATCTGAAACTGTTGTGGCACATCTGACTAAATTAAATGATATAGCCACCCTGTTCACTAATGATGAGAGATCTCGTTACTTTTATATACTTAAAATATTTCCATTCTCATTAAAGGGTGATGCTAAGATATGGTTTAATTCTCTTGATCCTGGTTGTGTGCGTAGTCCCCAGGATATGATTTATTACTTCTCTGCTAAATATTTCCCTGCTCATAAGAAACAAGCTACTTTAAAGGAAATATACAATTTTGTGCAAATTAAAGAAGAGAGTCTCCCACAAGCTTGGGGGAGGCTTCTCAAGTTACTTAATGCTTTGTCTGATCATCCTCTTAAGAAAAATGAAATACTTGATATCTTTTATAATAGACTAACCGATGCTTCCAGAGATTACGTGGATATTTGTGTTGGTTCTCTTTTCAGGGAAAGAACACCGGATGAAGCTGAAGTTCTATTGAATAATATGTTGACAAATGAAAATAATTGGGCACCTCCTGAGCCAGCTCCTGCTCCAATTACTAAGCCTATTCCTAAATCAACTCCGAAGAAGAGAGGTGTTCTATTTCTCAGTCCTGAAGATGTGCAAGAGGTAAAGAAATCTATGAAAGAAAAAGGTATTAAAACTGAAGATGTTAAGAATTTACCCCCTATTCAAGAGATACACGGTCTTAATGTACCGCCTATTGAAGAAACATATGATCTTGATCCATTACTTATTAAAGAACCTCCTGATCTTGATAACCCGACACAGGTAGTAAAGGTAAATTCTCTCTATAGATATGATAGAGCTGAAGTCCCTCCTACTAAAATGGCTAGTCAGTGCTTGGATGAGATTGATAACTTTATGTTTAAGCAAGAAGATTTTAATGCTTATTTTGGTAGACAATTAAAACAGAATACTTATATGATCAAACACTTGGGTGATTATATGGCTAATATTAGAGTTGAACTTAAACTTGTTAGCAAACATGCTTCTATGGTTACTTAAAGCTCAAAATGAATTGCTCAATGAATTGAATAGTAAGAAAAATGATTATGCTGTTAGAGTGGCTACTAGAACTGGTAGAATGACTCGGGAACCTTTGTATCCTGAAGGCCACCCTAAAATAATTGAACAAGTTCTCAGCGAAGTAATATTGATGTACCTAGTCCTTCTAAAAGGAAGAAAAAGAAAAATGATAGGACTTTGCAAACTTCTAGTGAACCTATTGCTGAACCACCTGATAATCCAAATGATATATCTATGTCTGATGCTGAAACACAAACTGGTAATGAACATGAACCTAGTGAAAAAGCTAAAGATGATGTTCATGATGATGCTCAACCTAGTAATGATAATGATGTAGAAGTTGAACCTGTTGTTGATCTTGATAACCCACAATCAAAGAATCAACGTTATGACAAAAGAGACTTTGTTGCTAGGAAACATGGTAAAGAAAGAGAACCATGGGTTCAGAAACCCATGCCTTTTCCTTCCAAACCATCCAAGAAAAAGGATGATGAGGATTTTGAGCGCTTTGTTGAAATGATTAGGCCTATCTTTTTGCGTATGTGATTGACTGATATGCTCAAAACGAATCCTTATGCTAAATATATGGAAGATATTATCACTAATAAAAGAAAGACCGGAAGCTGAAATTTCCACCATGCTTGCTAATTATACTTTTAAGGGTGGAATACCAAAGAAACTTGGAGATCCAGGAGTACCTACTATACCATGCTCCATTAAAAGAAACTATGTTAAAACTGCTTAAAGTGATCTTGGAGCCGGTGTCAGTGTTATGCCTCTCTCTTTATACCGTAGACTTGATTTGAATAAGTTGACACCTACTGAAATATATTTGCAAATGGCTGATAAATCAACTGCTATACATGTCGGTATTTGTGAGGATGTTCCTGTTGTGGTTGCAAACGTTACTATTTTAACAGACTTTGTTATTCTTGATATTCCCGAGGATGATAGTATGTCTATTATTCTTGGAAGACCTTTTTTGAATACTGCAGGGGCTGTTATTGATTGCACTAAAGGCAATGTCACTTTTCATGCTAATGGTAATGAGCATACGGTACACTTTCCGAGGAAACAACCTCAAGTTCATAGTATCAACTCTATTGGAAAAATTCCATCGATTATATTTGGAGGTTTTGAATTTCCTCTTCCTACTGTCAAGAAGAAATATGATATTCTTATTATAGGGGATGTGCATATCCCCGTTGAGGTAACATAGTGTTATTTGAAATTTCTCCGGTTCCATGATTATCGGAATGGGTTTGTTAACAAGACTTGATCAACCTTGTTAGTGGATTCTTTTTTATGAACATGAGACGGATGAAACTAGAAGCACAAACTTCTGTACCTTCTTTATACTTTCTGTTATTTAGTTGAAATAAAGTAAAAATAGTATTTTTCTGTCTGTTTCCTGATTTATCCGTGCAATATAAAAATATCCTGAAAAGAAAAGTCCTCAGAATGCGATGCCAATTTAATATGATTATATTTGAGGATTTATGGTGCAAAAATCACCGCGGGGGGAGCTGCCACCTGGCCACGAGGGTGGAGGGCGCGCCCCCCTGCCTCGTGGGCCCACGGTGGCCATCCTCCACTTATTCATGCACCCATCCTCTTCTTCTTCCTCCCACAAACACGAAAACCAACTCAAGCACGAGTTCTAGCCCACTTTACTGTGATTTTCGATCTCCTTGCTCAAAGCACCTCTCGCAAAATTGCTTGGGGGAGATTGTTCCTTGGTATGTGACTCCTCCATTGGTCCAATTAGTTTTTGTTCTAGTGCTTTATTCATTGCAAATTTGTGCTGCATAGGTGACCATGTTCTTGAGCTTGCATGTCAAATTTATATGGTTCCAAGTAGTTCTAATGCTTGATATAGGCACTAGGCACTTGTAGGAGTAGTTTCTATCAATTTTGTTGAGCTTTGTTCACTTTTGTTTGAAGTTACTAAAAACTTCAGAAAATAATGAAGAGACTTTTGAGGGGATCATCTAGCCGAAGCTCGAAGGAGAAACAAAATGAAGAAGCACAGAGGCCTAAATATAATTTGCCTCGTACTGCGGAGGTCCGGCCGTGTGAATGGCCTTCCGATGACTTCTTGAGAAGAGCCGGGATTTATGAGGATTTCTATTCATTAATTGATAATGCCGGCCTCACCGACTTCCTCCGCGACCAACATCATCAGTATCTCTTACTCACAAATAATTTTGTGCAAAACTTCTACTTTTTCCCTAAGGAATCACCTCCTTCAGTAGAGTTTCATTTATATGACATTGTTAAGAAGATGCCATTAGCTAAATTTTGCAAGGTTTGCAACATACCCCCTGAGGGTACCTTAGAGGAACCACATCGTAGAGATGTGGAAGCATTTATTAACACCATCATGTGGGCGAAACCAGGAAGGTTTCTGATGCACGAATCACTAGCATACATTTTCCTGTTTTACGCTACTTTGCCATATTTGCTAGTCGTTGCTTGATCGGTCGCGGAAACTGTAGAAACCTTAGTGTTCCTGATATTATTATTTTGTTCCATGGTTTATACCGCGATAACACTGTTAGTATGGGCGGAATTATTGCTAGACGGTTAAGTTTGAACCATACTAAGGGTCCCATCTTTGGAGGCATTTATGCTTCACGCCTTGCTGCACATTTTAACATACCTATTAAGCTTTATGAGAAGGAAGAAAAACTGCTGCCTAGTGCTTATTTAGATTACAAGAGTATGCTAGCACATGATTTTATTGTTAAAGGCGGGGAAGGAGAGCTCAAATATAAATTATTCTTTCATAAACATCATCCTGAAACTATTACCTTGCCTGCTCCTTCTTTGTTTAATTTTTAAGGACCTTACCTCGTTACGTGGGCGGTCGTCCAAGCCTACAGGAATCCTGCACCAGCCCCGGAACCGGAACCACAAGAAGAGCCTCCATGACAGTCTGTTTATTCTTGGGATCCGGAGGTGGCTGTCAGCCAATGGCAGTCAGAGTCTTCGTCATCACAGTACGACCCCAACTATTCCTCATCGCAGTACGACCCCAGCTACACCTACGGGTATCCGCCAGGCTATCCCTGGCAATAAACCAACTTAGGCCAAAAGCCTAAGCTTGGGGGAGTACGTATTTCTCACCGACATTACATTTATGTTCACACACACTCATTGCTAGATGTCGGTGCTCATACTCTTTCACTGTAATATCCATGCTAGTTTATTTTCTTTTTCTTGCTTTCTTCTTGTGTGTTTGATAAACCTTAAGAACAAAAGAAAAAAATTAGTAGTAGTTTACTTTTCTGCTGTAGTAGTAATAATTAAAAAGAAAACCCAAAAATATTTCCCGTTCTTCTTTTGCTTGTTGGGAGATTTCCCGTGTAAATAGTTTTATTTCTTTTCTTTGGAGGTCGATAGGAGAATACCATGATTAAATTTTTGAAGTGGCTCTTATATGCATTACTGTTGATTTAACCAAGAACCCATATTGCCTTGTATTCTCCTATTTATTGAATGCTCGCAGATTCCAGCTTGGTCCAATGCACGTACACTCTTATTATTATTTACATCGTTCGGTCGTGCAAGTGAAAGGCAATTATGATGATATATGATGGATTGACTGAGATGGAAAAGCTAGTATGAACTCGACCTCTTTTGTTTTTGTAAATATGATGAGTTCATCGTTCTTGATTCAGCTTATTATGAATAAACATGTTTGCAATGACAATTAGAGATCATAGTTACTTGTGCCATGCTTGATTAGCTATGAGTTATAATGGTTTACCTTATGCGCCAACATGCTATTAAAATGGTTGTGATGTGGTATGATGGGGTGGTATCCTCCTTTGAATGATTTAAGTGACTTGACTTGGCACATGTTCACGCATGTAGTTGAAACAAAATCAACATAGCCTTCACGATATTTATGTTCATGGTGGATTATATCCTACTCATGCTTGCATCCAATGATTATTAGTTTTAATGCATGTTCATGGCTGTTATCGCTCTCTAGTTGGTCACTTCCCAGTCTTTTGCTAGCCTTCACTTGTAATAAGCGGGAATACTGCTTGTGCATCCAATCCCTTAAACCCCAAAGTTATTCCATATGAGTCCACCATACCTTCTTATATGCGGTATCTACCTGCCGTTCCAAGTAAATTTGTATGTGCCAAACTCTAAACCTTCAAATAAACATTCTGTTTTGTATGCTCGAATAGCTCATGTAACAACAAAGGCTGCCCTTATCTTCCATGTTAGGCGGGTTATTCTCAAGAGTAGTGGACTCCGCTCCTCACTCACGAGAAAATGGCTGGTCACCGGGATGCCCAGTCCCATGCTTTATGCAAACTAAATCAAAATTAATTGCAAACAAAACTCCCCCTGGGACCTGATGTTAGTTGGAGACACTCGTTGTTTCGAGCAAGTCATGGAGTGATGCTTGTTGGTGGAGGGGGAGTATAAACTTTACCATTCTGTTTGGGAACCGCCTATAATGTGTGTAGCATGGAAGATATCGCCATCTCTTAGTTGTTATGTTGACAATGAAAGTATACCACTCAAAATATTATTCATCTCTATTTCAGAACCGAGCTCTGGCACCTCTACAAATCCCTGCTTCCCTCTGCGAAGGGCCTATCTATTTACTTTCATGTTGAGTCATCACCCGCTTACTAAAAAGCACTAATGGAGAGCACAACTGTAATTTGCATCCATTACTATTAATTTATATTGAGTATGACTATGACTGGATCTCTTTTACCATGAATTACAATGTTTAGTCAGTCCTTGATCTTCAGAGGTGCCCCGCATTTATGTTTTATGGTCTCAGAAAGGGCTAGCGAGATACCATCTTGTTATATCATATTATGATTGTTTTGAGAAAGTGTTGTCATCCGAGATTTATTATTATCGCTCGCTAGCTGATTATGCTATTAATATGAGTAATAATGAGACCTGAGAATTATTGCAAATGTGGTTAGTTATAATCTTTGCTGAAAACTTGAATGCTGGCTTTACATGTTTACAACAACAAGAGCAAACAGAGTTTGTAAAAGTTTTTCTTTATTTCTTTCAGTTTATCAACTGAATTGCTTGAGGACAAGCAATGGTTTAAGCTTGGGGGAGTTGATACGTCTCCGTCGTATCTACTTTTCCAAACACTTTTGCCCTTGTTTTGGACTCTAACTTATACTAGCAGAACGCCCGTGCGTTGCTACGGGTTATCCGCAATATCTGTAACATCCGGGTTCAACACAAAAACCCTATTCAATGACGCACCTTCCCTTTTTCTGTCGGAACCTCTCATTCTTGACCGATTTTCTGCCGTAGCGAGACATTTCTCGTTTTTTCTCTCAATCGGCGCCACCTCCTTTAAAAGCGTATGACAGCCAACTCATCTTCGCTATGCATTGCAGTAAGGATGAAATTTTCTTGTTTACGATATAATAGAGTGGGTTAAAAACTAACACATACTATTGACACAAAACAACAAATAACTACAGAGATCTTTCCTAGTCACCAATAAGCTCCACCTCCATCCCACATATATGCTAGAAGGGATAATTGTCGTTCTTCTCTTCTTCATATTTCCCTCGCCTTATACTCCATGCCTCTTCGCCAATCCGTTTAATTGGCACCAACCAGCACCACGTCAACATTAATGTGTTCATCATCGATGCCTCATCTTCTTCTTTCTCATTCCTCGGCAACTTTAGTTCTCGTTCCTACTTATTTCCTAGAATACTATTTCTTTCTTTTTTTCTCTTATTATTTGGAACACTCTTACTTTCTCCAACACCATGCACCACTTTGGCTTCAGTTATTTTTCCTTCTTGTTTTTGGAACACCCTTCCTTTTTACTATAGCATGAACCACCTAGCTAGTGTTGTGTCATGTTGTCCTCACCAGCGAACATTTCGGCCACCATCATCGAGTGGACATCCCATGAGCATAGACTTCATCCATCTTGGTGAATGCTAGGTCGCCCATGTCGCGAGCGCATGGTGGCCGTTGTCCATGTTGGCAAGCGGTTCTCGGTGCTTTGCAATGTAACCGAGAGCCCATTGATTGTTTATGTCCACCCTCGACCGTTAGTGCTTGGTCTTCCTCAAGCACGCCGACCGCTGACCTTGTTCTATGGCATCTATTATCCTCGCCCGCAAACATTTCGGCAACCATCAATGTGTAGACGACGGTCATCATCCATCTTTACGAATGCTTGGTCGCTCATGTCACGAGGCATGGTGGTTGTTATCTATGTTGGCAAACGCTGGCCAACCATGTCGTTGAGAGCATGTTGGCGGTCACCAATGGCAGCGATAGCCTAGCTACCGGCCGTCCTTGCCCACAAACACTTTCAAACTGATTCGCATGATTAATCGCCTGCCTAATTAATTAAGCACATCCAAATTTTTATGTACTTGGTTTTTTTTCTTTTTGCTAATTTTGGAAAATCAGCACCAAGCAAGGCATTGCTTATCCCGGTAGTTTCTCTAATTTTGTTGAAATAGTAAACATGGTTTTGAGGATCTTGTCTTACAATTTTAACATCATGTCGCCTAAACTTACACATCACACAGTAAACCAGCTAGAGATTGAGAAGTAGTGCATTTTGGTCACCAAGAGCATTCTCATATTTGACCAAAGAAAATTTTCCAATCAAAAAGCACGCCATTGCAGCTGGATGGCTGTGCCAATGCATGCGCTTAATTAACCCCACACGACCAGCAGCCAAGACACTTATGCAACTACATGTTTGCTGAACCCGTCGCTTCATCTGGTACGCCAAAACTATGAAGCTATATTGGTTTACTACTTCCGATGCAAATCAGTTTCAATTCACCCGCCAGCAAAAGTTGCATCCGATGCGTAAGCACGATCAGGAGGATTGACAAAAATCCAGATAATTAGTGTACCTATGACTTGGAGTTGACTTGATGCAACTGCCGCTTCTTGATTCGCCTACTCCTTCTTTGGTCTCCTCTCAACACTACCACTCTACTAGATCCGTGTCCATGGAATCGGACCCTTCGCCATTACGGAGGCAGGGGAGGTGGCATTGGGAGGCGCCGCTCAAGGTGGCCAGCAGCCGGCGGACGGTGATGGCGGCAATGAGCCATCGAAAGGACGGCGGCATTCTCGCAACGGGAGTGGCGGCGGGAGTTGCGTCTGAAAGCGAGGTTAGACCTCTTGCTCGGAAGTCCCAAAGGATGTGGGCGTTGCTTTTCTTTTGAGGGGTGCCCCATCATTGATTTGGTTTGGAGAGGATCGGAAAACGGGATCTGTTCCTTTTAGGTGTCTTGACGATATAATTGTGATTTACGAGGTGATTTTAGGTATGCAGACTCCTCCATTAAGAGTAGAGATAGCCTTTGAGGTAATTGAAATCTATTACCATATAATTACCGTATTCGAAATTTTCTGAGTTATGGCCTTACCATACCTGGATTGATAGCCTTTAGGATAATTTAAATTTATTACCATATGATTACCATATTCGAAATTTTCTCGAGTTATGGCCTTACCATACCGGATTGATGAGATTTCTGAGTTTATAGCCTTTCCATACGTGGATTAATTGTGATTGATTACCATAAATACGTTGAGTATTGCCGGCCGGACCGAGAGAAGAGGAAAACCGATGGAAGGGGTGGTGGGAGGTGGGACAAAAACCAGACGAAAAATAACCGGTTGAAAATAAACCGTTGAAAATAAATCGGTTGAAGATGGTGGGACTATTCGTGCACGATTAATCGCTGCCTAATTAATTAAGCACATCCAAATTTTTATGTACTTGGTTTTTTCTTTTTGCTAATTTTGGGAAATCGGCACCAAGCAAGGCATTGCTTATCCTGGTAGTTTCTCTAATTTTTTGAAATAGTAAACATGGTTTTGAGGATCTTGTCTTACAATTTTAACATCATGTCATTAAACTTACACATCACACAGTAAACCAGCTAGAGATTGAGAAGTAGTGCATTTTGGTCACCAAGAGCATTCTCATATTTCACCAAAGAAAATTTTCCAATCAAAAAGCACGCCATTGCAGCTGGATGGTCGTGCCAATGCATGCGCTTAATTAACCCCATTACCCATCAAAGAGCCAAGACACTTCGCAACTACATGTTTGTCGAACCGCCGCTTCATCTGAGTACGCCAAAACTATGAAGCTATATTGGTTTACTACTTCGATGCAAATCAGTTTCAATTCACTGGCCAGCAAAAGTTGCATCCGATGCGTAAGCACGATCAGGAGGATTGACAAAAATCCAGATAATTAGTGTACATGTGACTTGGAGTTGACTTGATGCAACTGCCGCTTCTTGATTCGCCTACTCCTTCTTTGGTCTCCTCTCAACACTACCACTCTACTAGATCCGTGTCCATGGAATCGGACCCTTCGCCATTACGGAGGCAGGGGAGGTGGCATTGGGAGGCGCCGAGCAAGGTGGCCAATGAAGCGGCGGGGCGGTGGCGGCGGCAATGAGCCATCGAAAGGACGGCGGCATTCTAAGAACGGGAGTGGCGGCGGGCTGCGTCTGCAGCGGAGGTTAGACCTCTTGCTCGGAAGTCCCAAAGGATGTGGGCGTTGCTTTTCTTTTGAGGGGTGCCCCATCATTGATTTGGTTTGGAGAGGATCGAAAAGCAGGATCTGTTTCCTTTTTCGTGTCTTGACGATATAATTGTGATTTACGAGGTGATTTCGTGTGCAGACTCCTCCATTAAGAGTAGAGATAGCCTTTGAGGTAATTGAAATCTATTACCATATAATTACTGTATTCGAAATTTTCCGAGTTATGGCCTTACCATACCTGGATTGATAGCCTTTAGGGTAATTTAAATTTATTACCATATGATTACCATATTCGAAATTTTACGAGTTATGGCCTTACCATACCGGATTGATGAGATTTACGAGTTTATAGCCTTTCCATACGTGGATTAATTGTGATTGATTACCATAAATACGTTGAGTATTGCCGCACTGTGAGAAGAGGTAAACCGTTGGAAGGGGGTGGTGGGAGGTGGGACAAAAAAACCAGACGAAAAATAACCGGTTGAAAATAAACCGGTTGAAAATAAATCGGTTGAAGATGGTGGGACTATTCAGGCACGATTAACTGCCTGCCTAATTAATTAAGCACATCCAAAATTTTATGTACTTGGTTTTTTTCTTTTTTGCTAATTTTGGGAAATCAGCACCAAGCAAGGCATTGCTTATCCTGGTAGTTTCTCTAATTTTTTGAAATAGTAAACATGGTTTTGAGGATCTTGTCTTACAATTTTAACATCATGTCATTAAACTTACACATCACACAGTAAACCAGCTAGAGATTGAGAAGTAGTGCATTTTGGTCACCAAGAGCATTCTCATATTTGACCAAAGAAAATTTTCCAATCAAAAAGCACGCCATTGCAGCTGGATGGCTGTGCCAATGCATGCGCTAATTAACCCCACCGACCAGCAGCCAAGACACTTACGCAACTACATGTTTGTTGAACCGATCGCTTCATCCGAAATGCGCCAAAACTATGAAGCTATATTGGTTTACTACTTCCGATGCAAATCAGTTTCAATTCACCTGGCCAGTAAAAGTTGCATCCGATGCGTAAGCACGATCGAGGATTGACAAAAATCCAGATAATTAGTGTACATGTGACTTGGAGTTGACTTGATGCAATCGCCGCTTCTTGATTCGCCTACTCCTTCTTTGGTCTCCTCTCAACACTACCACTCTACTAGATCCGTGTCCATGGAATCGGACCCTTCGCCATTACGGAGGCGGGGAGGTGGCATTGGGAGGCGCCGAGCAAGGTGGCCAGCAATGCGGGGACGGTGGCGGCGGCGAAAGCCATCGAAAGGACGGCGGCATTCTGCAGCAGGAGTGGCGGCGGGCTGCGTCTTGCGGAAGGTTAGACCTCTTGCTCGGAAGTCCCAAAGGATGTGGGCGTTGCTTTTCTTTTGAGGTGCCCCATCATTGATTTGGTTTGGAGAGGATCGGAAACGGGATCTGCTTCCTTTTTCGTGTGCGACGATATAATTGTGATTTACGAGGTGATTTCTGTGCAGACTCCTCCATTAAGAGTAGAGATAGCCTTTGAGGTAATTGAAATCTATTACCATATAATTACCGTATTCGAAATTTTCTGAGTTATGGCCTTACCATACCTGGATTGATAGCCTTTAGGGTAATTTAAATTTATTACCATATGATTACCATATTCGAAATTTTACGAGTTATGGCCTTACCATACCGGATTGATGAGATTTCTGAGTTTATAGCCTTTCCATACGTGGATTAATTGTGATTGATTACCATAAATACGTTGAGTATTGCGGCCGCACCAGAGAAGAGGAAAACCGATGGAAGGGGTGGTGGGAGGTGGGACAAAAAACCCAGACGAAAAATAACCGGTTGAAAATAAACCGTTGAAAATAAATCGGTTGAAGATGGTGGGACTATTCAGGCACGATTAACTGCTGCCTAATTAATTAAGCACATCCAAAATTTTATGTACTTGGTTTTTTCTTTTTGCTAATTTTGGGAAATCAGCACCAAGCAAGGCATTGCTTATCCCGGTAGTTTCTCTAATTTTTTGAAATAGTAAACATGGTTTTGAGGATCTTGTCTTACAATTTTAACATCATGTCATTAAACTTACACATCACACGTAAACCAGCTAGAGATTGAGAAGTAGTGCATTTTGGTCACCAAGAGCATTCTCATATTTGACCAAAGAAAATTTTCCAATCAAAAAGCACGCCATTGCAGCTGGATGGCTGTGCCAATGCATCGCTAATTAACCCCACGACCCACCAGCCAAGACACTTCGCAACTACATGTTTGTTGAACCCGTCGCTTCATCTGAGTACGCCAAAACTATGAAGCTATATTGGTTTACTACTTCCGATGCAAATCAGTTTCAATTCACCGCCAGCAAAAGTTGCATCCGATGCGTAAGCACGATCGGGAGGATTGACAAAAATCCGGATAATTAGTGTACATGTGACTTGGAGTTGACTTGATGCAACTGCCGCTTCTTGATTCGCCTACTCCTTCTTTGGTCTCCTCTCAACACTACCACTCTACTAGATCCGTGTCCATGGAATCGGACCCTTCGCTATTACGGAGGCAGGGGAGGTGGCATTGGGAGGCGCCGAGCAAGGTGGCCAGCAGCGAGCGGGACGGTGGCGGCGGCAAGCAATGAGCCATCGAAAGGACGGCGCATTCTCAGAACGGGAGTGGCGGCGGGCTGCGTAGGCAGAGGTTAGACCTCTTGTTCGGAAGTCCCAAAGGATGTGGGCGTTGCTTTTCTTTTGAGGGGTGCCCCATCATTGATTTGGTTTGGAGAGGATCGGAAAGCGGGATCTGTTCCTTTTTCGTGTGCGACGATATAATTGTGATTTCGAGGTGATTTAGGTATGCATCTCCTCCATTAAGAGTAGAGATAGCCTTTGAGGTAATTGAAATCTATTACCATATAATTACCGTATTCGAAATTTTCTGAGTTATGGCCTTACCATACCGGATTGATAGCCTTTAGGGTAATTTAAATTTATTACCATATGATTACCATATTCGAAATTTTCTGAGTTATGGCCTTACCATACCTGGATTGATGAGATTTCTGAGTTTATAGCCTTTCCATACGTGGATTAATTGTGATTGATTACCATAAATACGTTGAGTATTGCGGCGGACGAGAGAAGAGGAAAACCGATGGAAGGGGGTGGTGGGAGGTGGGACAAAAAACCAGACGAAAAATAACCGGTTGAAAATAAACCGTTGAAAATAAATCGGTTGAAGATGGTGGGACTATTCGTGCACGATTAACTGCTTGCCTAATTAATTAAGCACATCCAAATTTTTATGTACTTGGTTTTTCTTTTTTGCTAATTTTGGGAAATCAGCACCAAGCAAGGCATTGCTTATCCGGTAGTTTCTCTAATTTTTTGAAATAGTAAACATGGTTTTGAGGATCTTGTCTTACAATTTTAACATCATGTCACTAAACTTACACATCACATAGGTAAACCAGCTAGAGATTGAGAAGTAGTGCATTTTGGTCACCAAGAGCATTCTCATATTTGACCAAAGAAAATTTTCCAATCAAAAAGCACGCCATTGCATTTGGATGGTCGTGCCAATGCATGCGCTTAATTAACCCCACACGACCAGCAGCCAAGACACTTATGCAACTACATGTTTGCCGAACCCGTCGCTTCATCCGAGTACGCCAAAACTATGAAGCTATATTGGTTTACTACTTCCGATGCAAATCAGTTTCAATTCACTGGCCAGCAAAAGTTGCATCCGATGCGTAAGCACGATCGAGGATTGACAAAAATCCAGATAATTAGTGTACCTATGACTTGGAGTTGACTTGATGCAACTGCCGCTTCTTGATTCGCCTACTCCTTCTTTGGTCTCCTCTCAACACTACCACTCTACTAGATCCGTGTCCATGGAATCGGACCCTTCGCCATTACGGAGGCGGGGAGGTGGCATTGGGAGGCGCCGAGCAAGGTGGTGGCCAGACGGTGGCGGTGGCGGCAATGAGCCATCGAAAAGGACGGCGATTCTTAACGGGAGTGGCGGCGGGCTGCGTCTGCGGAGGTTAGACCTCTTGCTCGGAAGTCCCAAAGGATGTGGGCGTTGCTTTTCTTTTGAGGGGTGCCCCATCATTGATTTGGTTTGGAGAGGATCGGAAAACGGGATCTGTTCCTTTTTAGGTGTCGACGATATAATTGTGATTTCGAGGTGATTTCGTGTGCACTCCTCCATTAAGAGTAGAGATAGCCTTTGAGGTAATTGAAATCTATTACCATATAATTACCGTATTCGAAATTTTCTGAGTTATGGCCTTACCATACCGGATTGATAGCCTTTAGGATAATTTAAATTTATTACCATATGATTACCATATTCGAAATTTTCTGAGTTATGGCCTTACCATACCGGATTGATGAGATTTCTGAGTTTATAGCCTTTCCATACGTGGATTAATTGTGATTGATTACCATAAATACGTTGTGTATTGCCGGCCATACAAGAGAAGAGTAAAACCGATGTATGGGGGTGGTGGGAGGTGGGACAAAAAAACCAGACGAAAAATAACAGGTTGAAAATAAACCGGTTGAAAATAAATCGGTTGAAGATGGTGGGACTATTCAGGCACGATTAACTGCTGCCTAATTAATTAAGCACATCCAAATTTTTATGTACTTGGTTTTTTCTTTTTGCTAATTTTGGGAAATCAGCACCAAGCAAGGCATTGCTTATCCCGGTAGTTTCTCTAATTTTTTTGAAATAGTAAACATGGTTTTGAGGATCTTGTCTTACAATTTTAACATCATGTCATTAAACTTACACATCACACGGGTAAACCAGCTAGAGATTGAGAAGTAGTGCATTTTGGTCACCAAGAGCATTCTCATATTTGACCAAAGAAAATTTTCCAATCAAAAAGCACGCCATTGCAGCTGGATGGTCGTGCCAATGCATGCGCTAATTAACCCCACACCCACGACCAGCAGCCAAGACACTTCGCAACTACATGTTTGTTGAACCGATCGCTTCATCCGAGTACGCCAAAACTATGAAGCTATATTGGTTTACTACTTCGATGCCAAATCAGTTTCAATTCACCGCCAGCAAAAGTTGCATCCGATGCGTAAGCACGATCGGAGGATTGACAAAAATCCAGATAATTAGTGTACATGTGACTTGGAGTTGACTTGATGCAACCGCCGCTTCTTGATTCGCCTACTCCTTCTTTGGTCTCCTCTCAACACTACCACTCTACTAGATCCGTGTCCATGGAATCGGACCCTTCGCTATTACGGAGGCCGGGGAGGTGGCAGTGGGAGGCGCCGAGCAAGGTGGCCAGCAATGACGACGGTGGCGGCGGCAATGAGCCATCGAAGGACGGCGGCATTCTGCAACGGGAGTGGCGGCGGGCTGCGTGCGAGCAGAGGTTAGACCTCTTGCTCGGAAGTCCCAAAGGATGTGGGCGTTGCTTTTCTTTTGAGGGGTGCCCCATCATTGATTTGGTTTGGAGAGGATCGGAAAACGGGATCTGTTTCCTTTTTCGTGTGCGACGATATAATTGTGATTTCTGAGGTGATTTCGCAATGCACTCCTCCATTAAGAGTAGAGATAGCCTTTGAGGTAATTGAAATCTATTACCATATAATTACCGTATTCGAAATTTTCTGAGTTATGGCCTTACCATACCGGATTGATAGCCTTTAGGGTAATTTAAATTTATTACCATATGATTACCATATTCGAAATTTTCTGAGTTATGGCCTTACCATACCTGGATTGATGAGATTTCTGAGTTTATAGCCTTTCCATACGTGGATTAATTGTGATTGATTACCATAAATACGTTGAGTATTGCGGGCCAGACCAGAGAAGAGGAAAACCGATGGAAGGGGTGGTGGGAGGTGGGACAAAAAAACCAGACGAAAAATAACCGGTTGAAAATAAACCGGTTGAAAATAAATCGGTTGAAGATGGTGGGACTATTCAGGCACGATTAACTGCCTGCCTAATTAATTAAGCACATCCAAATTTTTATGTACTTGGTTTTTTTCTTTTTTGCTAATTTTGGGAAATCAGCACCAAGCAAGGCATTGCTTATCCTGGTAGTTTCTCTAATTTTTTTGAAATAGTAAACATGGTTTTGAGGATCTTGTCTTACAATTTTAACATCATGTCATTAAACTTACACATCACACGTAAACCAGCTAGAGATTGAGAAGTAGTGCATTTTGGTCACCAAGAGCATTCTCATATTTGACCAAAGAAAATTTTCCAATCAAAAAGCACGCCATTGCAGCTGGATGGCTGTGCCAATGCATGCGCTTAATTAACCCCACACGACCAGCAGCCAAGACATACGCAACTACATGTTTCTTTGAACCCGCCGCTTCATCTCGAGTACGCCAAAACTATGAAGCTATATTGGTTTACTACTTCCGATGCAAATCAGTTTCAATTCACCGGCCAGCAAAAGTTGCATCCGATGCGTAAGCACGATCGGGAGGATTGACAAAAATCCAGATAATTAGTGTACATGTGACTTGGAGTTGACTTGATGCAATCGCCGCTTCTTGATTCGCCTACTCCTTCTTTGGTCTCCTCTCAACACTACCACTCTACTAGATCCGTGTCCATGGAATCGGACCCTTCGCCATTACGGAGGCGGGGAGGTGGCATTGGGAGGCGCCGAGCAAGGTGGCCAAAGCAGAAGGGACGGTGGCGGCGGCGGCAATGAGCCATCGAAAGGACGGCGGCATTCTCGCAACGGGAGTGGCGGCGGGCTGCGTCTTGAAGAGGTTAGACCTCTTGTTCGAAGTCCCAAAGGATGTGGGCGTTGCTTTTCTTTTGAGGGTGCCCCATCATTGATTTGGTTTGGAGAGGATCGGAAACGGGATCTGTTCCTTTTTAAGTGTCACGATATAATTGTGATTTACGAGGTGATTCCGTGTGCAGACTCCTCCATTAAGAGTAGAGATAGCCTTTGAGGTAATTGAAATCTATTACCATATAATTACCGTATTCAAATTTTACGAGTTATGGCCTTACCATACCTGGATTGATAGCCTTTAGGGTAATTTAAATTTATTACCATATGATTACCATATTCGAAATTTTTACGAGTTATGGCCTTACCATACCGGATTGATGAGATTTACGAGTTTATAGCCTTTCCATACGTGGATTAATTGTGATTGATTACCATAAATACGTTGAGTATTGCCGGCCAGACCAGAGAAGAGGAAAACCGATGGAAGGGGGTGGTGGGAGGTGGGACAAAAAAACCAGACGAAAAATAACCGGTTGAAAATAAACCGGTTGAAAATAAATCGGTTGAAGATGGTGGGACTATTCAGGCACGATTAACTGCCTGCCTAATTAATTAAGCACATCCAAATTTTTATGTACTTGGTTTTTTCTTTTTGCTAATTTTGGGAAATCAGCACCAAGCAAGGCATTGCTTATCCCGGTAGTTTCTCTAATTTTTTGAAATAGTAAACATGGTTTTGAGGATCTTGTCTTACAATTTTAACATCATGTCACTAAACTTACACATCACATAGGTAAACCAGCTAGAGATTGAGAAGTAGTGCATTTTGGTCACCAAGAGCATTCTCATATTTGACCAAAGAAAATTTTCCAATCAAAAAGCACGCCATTGCAATTTGGATGGTTGTGCCAATGCATGCGCTTAATTAACCCCACACGACCAGCAGCCAAGACACTTCGCAACTACATGTTTGTTGAACCCGTCGCTTCATCTGAAATGCACGCCAAAACTATGAAGCTATATTGGTTTACTACTTCCAATCGCAAATCAGTTTCAATTCACCGCCAGCAAAAGTTGCATCCGATGCGTAAGCACGATCAGAGGATTGACAAAATCCGGATAATTAGTGTACATGTGACTTGGAGTTGACTTGATGCAATCGCCGCTTCTTGATTCGCCTACTCCTTCTTTGGTCTCCTCTCAACACTACCACTCTACTAGATCCGTGTCCATGGAATCGGACCCTTCGCCATTACGGAGGCGGGGAGGTGGCATTGGGAGGCGCCGAGCAAGGTGGCCAGCAGCGGGACGGTGGCGGCGGCAATGAGCCATCGAAGGACGGCGGCATTCTCGCAACGGGAGTGGCGGCGGAGCTGCGTAAAGCAGAGGTTAGACCTCTTGCTCGGAAGTCCCAAAGGATGTGGGCGTTGCTTTTCTTTTGAGGGGTGCCCCATCATTGATTTGGTTTGGAGAGGATCGGAAAACGGGATCTGTTTCCTTTTTCGTGTGTGACGATATAATTGTGATTTCTGAGGTGATTTGGTATGCGGACTCCTCCATTAAGAGTAGAGATAGCCTTTGAGGTAATTGAAATCTATTACCATATAATTACCGTGATTCGAAATTTTCTCGAGTTATGGCCTTACCATACCGGATTGATAGCCTTTAGGGTAATTTAAATTTATTACCATATGATTACCATATTCGAAATTTTACGAGTTATGGCCTTACCATACCGGATTGATGAGATTTACGAGTTTATAGCCTTTCCATACGTGGATTAATTGTGATTGATTACCATAAATACGTTGAGTATTGCCGGCGCACTGCAGAAGAGGAAAACCGATGGAAGGGGGTGGTGGGAGGTGGGACAAAAACCGATTTAAAAATAACCGGTTGAAAATAAACCGGTTGAAAATAAACCGGTTGAAAATGGTGGGACTATTCAACCAATTCGTCCATTAGGAGTAGAGATGATTTGAATGGAACTAACCCGGACTGACGTTGTTTTCAGCAGAATTGCCATGATGTTGTTTCATGTGCAGAAAACAAAAGTTCTCGGAATGACCTGAAACTCCACGAAATATCTTAGAATAAATAATAAAAAATCCTCGCCAAAGATGAGACCAGGGAGCCCACACCCTGTCCACGAGGGTGCCCCCCCCCCTAGGGCGCGCCCCCGTACCTCGTGGGCCCCCTGGAGCTCCTCCGATGCCAACTCCAACTCTATATATTTGCTTTCGGGGAGAAAAAATAGAGGAGAAGAAATCATAGCGTTTTACGATACGGAGCCGCCGCCAAGCCCTAAAACCTCTCGGGAGGGCTGATCTGGAGTCCGTTCGGGGCTCCGGAGAGGGGATTCGTAAATGCGTCGTCATCATCAACCATCCTCCATCACCAATTTCATGATGCTCACCGCCCGTGCATGAGTAATTCCATCGTAGGCTTGCTGGACGGTGATGGGTTGGATGAGATCTATCATGTAATCGAGTTAGTTTTGTTAGGGTTTGATCCCTATTATCCATTATGTTCTGAGATTGATGTTGCTATGACTTTGTTATGCTTAATGCTTGTCACTAGGGCCCGAGTGCCATGATTTCAGATCTGAACCTATTATCTTTTATGAATATATGTGAGTTCTTGATCCTATCTTGCAAGTCTATAGTCACCTACTATGTGTTATGATCCGGCAACCCCGAAGTGACAATAATCGGGACCACTCCCGGTGATGACCATAGTTTGAGGAGTTCATGTATTCACTATGTGTTAATGCTTTGGTCCTGTTCTCTATTAAAAGGAGGCCTTAATATCCCTTAGTTTCCATTAGGACCCCGCTTCCATGGGAGGGTAGGACAAAAGATGTCACGCAAGTTCTTTTCCATAAGCACGTATCACTATATTCGGAATACATGCCTACATTACATTGATGAATTGGAGCTAGTTCTGTGTCACCCTATGTTATGACTGTTACATGATGAACTGCATCGACATAATTATCCATCACCGATCCAATGCCTACGAGTTTTCCATATCTTTGGTTTACGCTTCTTTACTTTCCGTTGCTATTGTTACAATCACTACAAAATACCAAAAATATTACTTTTCTTTGTCTTTACCTTTATTCTTTATTACCACCACTATCATATTACTTTGCTACTAAATACTTTGCTGCAGATATTAAGTTATCCGGTGTGGCTGAATTGAAAACTCAGTTGCTAATACTTGAGAATATTCTTTGGCTCCCCTTGTGTTGAATCAATAAATTTGGGTTGAATACTCTACCCTCGAAAGCTGTTGCGATCCCCTATACTTCTGGGTTATCTAGGTGACATTAGGGTTTTGGTTGATTTGTGTCTTAAGGTGTTATTCTAGTACGAACTCTTGAATAGATTGATCAGAAAGAATAACTTTGAGGTGGTTTCGTACTCTACAATAATCTCCTAATTTGTTCTCCGCTATTAGTGACTTTGGAGTGACTCTTTGTTGCATGTTGAGGGATAGTTATATGATACGGTTATGCTATTATTGTTGAGAGAACTTGCACTATTGAAAGTATGAACCCTAGGCCTTGTTTCCTAGCATTGCAATACCGTTTATGCTTACTTTTATCATTAGTTACATTGCTGTTTTTATATTTTTAGATTACAAAAACCCATATCTACCATCCATATTGCACTTGTATCACCATCTCTTCGCCGAATTAGTGCACCTATACAATTTACCATTATATTGGGTGTGTTGGGGAGACACAAGAGACTCTTTGTTATTTGGTTGCAGGGTTGTTTGAGAGAGACCATCTTCATACTACACCTCCCACGAATTGATAAACCTTAGGTCATCCAATAGAGGGAAATTTGCTACTGTCCTACAAACCTCTGCACTTGGAGGCCCAACAACGTCTATAAGAAGAAGGTTGCGTAGTAGATGTCGTGGTTCTAAGTCTGACAGTAGAATAGGGGGTAGGTGATGTAGAGGCAAGATCCTAGCTATGGAGGAGCTGTACACGCAAGTTTTACGAGTTCAGGCCCTTCTCGGAGGAAGTAACAGCCCTACGTCTCGGAGCCCGGAGGCGGTCGACTGGATTATATGCGTGTGAGTTACAGGGGGCGAACCCTTGTCCCAAAGGAGGGGGGTGGCTTACATAGAGTGCACCAGGACCCCAGCTCCCCTCCGTTACACAGGGTTCACTGTACATTAAGAGGGGGGCATTACTGGTAACGCCAGCAATAAAGATATATAATGACCATTAAAGCTACGACTTAACTCCCGACCGTTGCTAAGTGGGGTAGCCCTAGATCTTCTGGTGGTCGAGTGATTGTCTACATGGTCGAGTGTCTTCAAGGCTGTCGAGTGGAACATAGCTTCATGGTCGAGTGGATGATGATTCTTCTTCGAATGCTTCTGGTTCTTTTAGAGATGTTCCTGGGGAGGGTATCTTAGACAGATCCATGACCCTACCCTAGGTGCATAGCTTCATCATTAGCCCCCGAATGGATCAGGGTTTGAGTGAGGAAGGAGTTGAGAACACTTCCGACCCATCTTTCGTGTTATGAGCATATCTTGTTCTGGATCATTGAACCGAGGTGACGACATCAACTTCTTTTTCGGTCGCCTTGATCCATTCCTAGTTTTTGTCAAGTGAACTTTTACTCAAGAGCACCGAGTGATGATGTGGAGGAGGTCTTTCGTATGACAGGTTGTTCTGCTGTCCGCGGATTTCGCGGGATTCGAATTTTGGGAAGCGCGCGGGGCGGAGGAGGCCGCAGTAATCGGATGGGATAAGGCATGGCCGCCTTGATTTCTGCGCCGCCTTTTTCACCACGTATCACGCCCGCGACTGTTGCGGGATTTGATAAGATCGCCTGGGCCTACAAGTCAGTCACTCGGAAATAACCTCATATAAGGCGCCGGACCGGGGTTTTTGAACAGTGCGCTTTCATTGTTCCCCCTCTTTCTCAGACTTCTCCGTCGTGCCTGCTCTCGCCCTAGCGCCGCTGCTCCGTTCACGTTTCTCCTGCGACGATGGGGAAAGAGAAGACGGTGGCTCTGGAGCGGGCGAAGAAGGCGACGGCAAAGGTGAAGGGGAAGAAGTCCAGTCGGGGCGGATCTTCCTCGAGGGCCGGCCTGCGGCTGGGTTGGGTCCAGGGTGACTGGATCCACTCGGCGCTTTGCCAAGACGACATCGACGACCTGGTCGAGGAAGGACTGATTCCCCACGAATCAGCAGGGCTTCCAGGGAACGAGACTGAGCCGCAACCTCGTGAGGGTGAGTGCGTTCTCCTCGCCACTCACGTCGATCGCGGGTTTTCCTTGCCTCCTCACCCTTTCTTTCGAGGCTTCTTGAACTTCTTTGGGGCGCAACCCCACCACTTTACTCCCAACACCATCGTGTACCTTGCTGCCTTCGTGTCTCTGTGTGAAAATTTCTTGGGTTGCCGACCCCATTGGGGCCTTTTCAAGCATATTTTCACCTGTCGCTCCCAGACGGTGAAAAAGGCCAATCAAAGTGACGAGAGGACGCAAGTGATTCAGATGTGCGGGTCCTTGGGATTCAAATGAGGCGCAAAAGTTCCTTTCCAGCCATGATCCTTCCCGACTCGGTTCGCGGATGGCAGTCGACTTGGTTTTACTGCAAAGACCAGACGACTCCAAGGCAGTCGACTGGACTTCCTCCTTTTTCCATGGCCCGAGTGGGGAAGCCCTCCCCTTTGAAGGTGATTCCAGAGGAGAAGGCGCAAGTTAAGGTGCTGGTCGAACGAGTAGTTCAGCTTATCCGTGATGGGGTGACCGGTATGGATTTGTTGGAGGTCTTCCTTCGGCGATGCATCCAACCGCTTCAAGCTTGAGACCATCCGATGTGGATGTATTCAGGCACCGATGACACCACTCGGATCCATCCAGAGGAAGTCGACGAGACCACGTTGGAGGGGTGGCTAACGAGTATCACTAGAAACAAAGATAACCCCAGGGGATCCAGGAGAATTCCTCCACTCGACCAATCTTACGAGCCAGATAAGGTCTAATTCTGAACTTCCGACTGTAATCTTGTTTTAATCGTGCAGCTGTTTTTGCTTTGTCGACTGACTTTGCTCTGTTTGTTTTCTCCCAGGCCCTTACCGAAATGTACTCGATGCCCAACGAAGAGCAGGAGCAAAATCCGGAGGGGGAGGCAAGCGGAGGCGAAAGTGGCGAGTGGCATTCTGACGGAGAGGGGGACGAGGAGAGTGACGACTCGAGTGACGAAGAAGAAGTCGATTCACCTCCTCGCAGGGAGAGGTGATCCAAGCTCGACCAAGACCGGGCGAGCGCCCGTGAAAAGGCGATTGCTCAAACTGGTCAGTCTTCAAAGCGTCCTCGGACGTCCTCTCCGGCGCCGACTGAGAAAGCCCCAAAGCAGTCCAAGGTTGTAGCGCAGAAGCCTCGGAAGGCGCTGGCGAAGATTAAGCTTGATATCCCTCTTGCTTCTGTGTGAGTGTTTTTCTTTTGCATTCACTCGACGTTCTGTGATGTTTATATTTCCTTTGATTTGACCAGATGAATCTTGAAACTGGCAGTGCTGCTACCTCTGGGACTTCAGCTTATAAGGACGAGGATGAGGAAATGGAAGATGTGGTCACCTCCAATCTGGGTACGATCTCCGTTATTCTGTCTTCTTTTTTGTCGATTGAACTGTAATATATCCAATCGGGCGATGTAAATTTAGCGACTGATCTTTTTACAGCTCCCAACGTCATTGACCTCCCCGATGATGATGCGGACGAGCCACTGAGGCCTTTGGGGAGGAGGAACAGGAAAATGTCCGCTGGCAAGACGCCTCAGTCGATGCCAGTAGTGGAAGCGGTAATTCACGATGCCGGTGACGCCAATCGGACTTCTATCTCCTTCGCCATACCGCTGTCGAGCGCCCTACCTTCTGCGTCAGCTGCACAAACCCCTGCGAATACACCTTCAGTTTTTGCTACACATCATGTCCCGGAAGACGAAGTGGGTGCTCCCAAGGTAGCCATACGCCAGGCGGGCATTATGATGGAGAAGATGAAGATGGTGCGGGATGCCAGCCAGGCTGCTTATGACGCCAGCTCCGCTCTCTAGAGTAATGTTCAGGTTAGCAGAACGTCGAGTGACTCTCTTGGTTTATTCTGTTTAGGATATGGTACCTGAAAACTGTTGGAAATATGCCCTAGAGACAATAATAAATTGGTTATTATTATATTTCCTTGTTCATGATAATCCTTTATTATCCATGCTATAATTGTATTGATAGGAAACTCAGATACATGTGTGGATAAATAGACAACACCATGTCCCTAGTAAGCCTCTAGTTGACTAGCTCGTTGATCAACAAAAGGTTACGGTTTCCTGACCATGGACATCGGCTGTCGTTGATAACGGGATCACATCATTTGGATAATGATGTGATGGACAAGACCTAATCCTAAGCCTAGCACAAAGATCGTAGTTCGTGTGCTAAAGCTTTTCTAATGTCAAGTATCATTTCCTTAGACCATGAGATTGTGCAACTCCCGGATACCGTAGGAATGCTTTGGGTGTACCAAACGTCACAACGTGAATCGGGTGGCTATAAAGGTGCACTACAGGTATCTCCCAAAATGTCTGTTGGGTTGGCACGAATCGAGGCTGGATTTGTCACTCCATGTAAACGGAGAGGTATCTACGGGCCCACTTTCGGTAGGACATCATCATAATGTGCACAATGTGACCAAGGGGTTGATCACGGGATGATGTGTTACGGAACGAGTAAAGAGACTTGCCGTTAACGAGATTGAACAAAGTATCGGTATACCGACGATCGAATCTCGGGCAAGTACAATACCGCTAGACAAAGGGAATTGTATACGGGATCGATTGAGTCCTTGACATCATGGTTCATCCGATGAGATCATCGTGGAACATGTGGGAGCCAACATGGGTATCCAGATCCGCTATTGGTTATTGACCGAAGAACGCCTCTGGTCATGTCTCAAGATGGTTCCCGAACCCGTAGGGTCTACACATAAGGTTTGATGGCGCTAGGGTTATAAAGGAAGTTTGTATGTGGTTCTTGAATGTTGTTCAGAGTCCGGATGAGATCACGGACGTCACGAGGAGTTCCGGAATGGTCCGGAGGTAAATATTTATATATGGGAAGTCCTGTTTTGGTCACCGGAAAAGTTTGGGTTTTATCGGTAACGTCTGGGACCACGGGAGGGTCCTGGGTTCACCTGGTGGGGCCACCGGCCCGGAGGGATGCATGGGCCAAGTGTGGGAGGGACCAGCCCGGTGGGCTGGTGCGCCCCACAAGGGCCCAAGGTGCCTAGGGTTTGGGGGAGGGGGCGCACCCACCTAACTTGGGGGGCAAGTTTCCGCTCTCCCCCCCCCCTTGGACGCACCCTAGATGGGTTTGGGGGCAGCCACACCCGTTAGGGTGGGAACCCTAGGGGAGGCACAGCCCCCTCCCTATCCCCTATATATAGTTGAGGTATTTGGGGCTGCATACACATGAGTTTGACCTCTCCCTGGCGCAGCCCTACCTGTCTCCCTTCTCCTCTCCCGCGGTGCTTGGCGAAGCCCTGCAGGATTGCCACGCTCCTGCATCACCACCAAGCTGTTGTGCTGCTGCTGGACGGAGTCTTCCTCAACCTCTCCCTCTCCTTTCTGGATCAAGGCGTGGGAGACGTCACCGGTTGTACGTGTGTTGAACGCGGAGGTGCCGTCCGTTCGGCACTAGGATCTCCGGTGATTTGGATCACGACGAGTACGACTCCTTCAACCCCGTTCTCTTGAACGCTTCCGCTTAGCGATCTACAAGGGTATGTAGATGCACTCTTCTTCCCCTCGTTGCTAGTTTCTCCATAGATAGATCTTGGTGACACGTAAGAAAAGTTTGAATTTCTACTACGTTCCCCAACAGTGGCATCATGAGCTAGGTCTATTGCGTAGATTCTTTGCACGAGTAGAACACAAAGTAGTTGTGGGCGTTGATTTTGTTCAATATGCTTACCATTACTAGTCCAATCTTGTTTCGACGGTATTGTGGGATGAAGCGGCCCGGACCGACCTTACACGCACACTTACATGAGACAAGGTTCCACCGTGACATGCACTTGGTGCATAAGGTGGCTAGCGGGTGCCGCCTCTCCACTTTAGTCGGAACGGATTAAATGAAAAGGGTCCTTATGAAGGGTAAATAGCAATTGGCATATCACGTTGTGGTATTGCGTAGGTAAGAAACGTTCTTGCTAGAAACCCATAGCAGCCACGTAAAACATGCAAACAACAATTAGAGGACGTCTAACTTGTTTTTGCAGGGTATGCTATGTGATGTGATATGGCCAAGAAGAATGTGATGAATGCTATGTGATGTATGAGATTGATCATGTTCTTGTAATAGGAATCACGACTTGCATGTCGATGAGTATGACAACCGGCAGGAGCCATAGGAGTTGTCTTAATTTATTGTATGACCTGCGTGTCATTGAACAACGCCATGTAATTACTTTACTTTATTGCTAACCGGTAGCCATAGTAGTAGAAGTAATAGTTGCCGAGACAACTTCATGAAGACACGATGATGGAGATCATGATGATGGAGATCATGGTGTCATGCCGGTGACGATGATGATCATAGAGCCCCGAAGATGGAGATCAAAAGGAGCAAAATGATATTGGCCATATCATGTCACTATTTGATTGCATCTGATGTTTACCATGTTTATGCATCTTATTTGCTTAGAACGACGGTAGTAAATAAGATGATCCCTCATTAAAATTTCAAGAAAGTGTTCCCCCTAACTATGCACCGTTGCGGAAGTTCGTTGTTTCAAAGCACTACGTGATGATCGGGTGTGATAGATTCTTACGTTCACATACAACGGGTGTAAGCCAGATTTACACACGCGAAACACTTAGGTTGACTTGACGAGCCTAGCATGTACAGACATGGCCTCGGAACACAAGAGACCGAAAGGTCGAGCATGATTCGTATGGTAGATACGATCAACATGAAGATGTTCACCGATGATGACTAGTCCGTCTCACTGATGATCGGACACGGCCTAGTTAACTCGGATCATGTAATCACTTAGATGACTAGAGGGATGTCTATCTGAGTGGGAGTTCATAAGATTAACTTAATTATCCTGAACATAGTCAAAAACCCTTTGCAAATTATGTCATAGCTCGCGCTTTAGTTCTACTGTTTTAGATATGTTCCTAGAAAAAATATAGTTGAAAGTTGATGTAGCAATTATGCGGACAGTAGAAGGCTTATGTCCTTAATGCACCACTCGGTGTGCTGAACCTCGAACGTCGTCTGTGGATGTTGCGAACATCTGACATACACGTCTTGATAACTACGTGATAGTTCACTTAAACGGTTTAGAGTTGAGGCACCAAAGACGATTTGAAACGTCATGAACATATGAGATGTTTTGAGGGCTGAAATTGGGATTTCAAGCTCGTGCCCACGCCAAGAGGTATAAGACCTCCGACGATTTTCTTAGCCTGCAAACTAAGGGAGAAAAGCTCAATCGTTGAGCTTGTGCTCGATTGTCCGAGTGCAACAATCACTTGAATCGAGTGGGAGTTGATCTTCCGATGAGATAGTGATGTTTCTCCAAAGTCATTGCCACCAAGCTGCTAGAAGCTTCGTGATGAACTATAACATATCAGGGATAGATATGATGATCCTTGAGCTATTCGCAATGTTCGACACATCGCCAATGTAGAAATCAAGAAGGAGCATCAATTGTTGATGGTTAGTGAACCACTAGTTTCAAGAAGGGCAAGGGCAAGAAGGGGTACTTCATGAAACGGCAAATCGATTCTTTGCTCCGATTGAAGAAACCCAGGGTTGAACCCAAACCCGAGACTAAGTGCTTCTGTAATGAGAGGAACAGACACTGAAGCAAAACCACCCTGGATACTTGGTAGATGAGAAGGCTGGCAAGGTCGATAGAAGTATATTGGATATACATTAAGTTATTGTGTACTTTACTAGTACTCCTAATAGCACCAGGGTATTAGATACCGGTTCGGTTGCTAAGTGTTAGTAACTCGAAATAAAAGCTACGGAATAAACGGAGACTAGCTAAAAGTGAGCTGACGATATGTGTTGGAAGTGTTTCCAAGTTTGATGTGATCAAACATCGCACGCTCCCTCTACCATCAAGATTAGTATTAAACCATAATAATTGTCATTTGGTGTTTGCGTTGAGCATAGACATGATTGGATTATGTCTATCGCAATACGGTTATTCATTTAAGGAGAATAATGGTTACTCTATTTATTTGAATAAAACCTTCAATGGTCTTGCACCTAAAAGAATGGTTTATTGAATCTCGATCAAGTGATACACATTTTCATGCCAAAAGATATAAGATAGTAATGATAGTACCACTTACTTGTGGCAATCGCCATGTAAGTCATATTGGTATAAAACGCATGAAGAAGCTCCATGTAGATGGATCTTTGGACTCACTCGTTTTGAAAAGTTTGAGACATGCAAACCATGTCTATTGGTGTATATGCATGAAGAAACTCCATGCAAATGGACCGTTTGGACTCACTTGATTTTGAATCACTTGGGACATGCAAATCATACCACATGGGCAAGATGACTGAAAGCCTCGTTTTTAGTAAAATGGAACAAGAAAGCAACTTGTTGGAAGTAATACATTTTGATGTGTGCAGTCCAATGAGTGTTGAGGCACGCAGTGGATATCGTTATGTTCTTACTTCACGGATGATTTGAGTAGATACTGAGTATATTTACTTGATGAAACACAAGTCTGAATTATTGAATGGTTCAAGTAATTTCAGAGTGAAGTTGAGGATCATTGTGACAAGAGGATAAAATGTCTATGATATGATCATAGAGATGAGTATCTGAGTTACGAGCTTTGGCACGCAATTAAGACATTGTGGAAATTGTTTCACAATTAATACCGCCCGAACACCATAGAGTGATGGTGTGTCCGAACATCATAGTTGCGCCTATTGGATATGGTGCATACCATGATGTCTCTTATTGAATTACCACTATCGTTCATGGGTTAGGCATTAGAGACAACCGCACTCACTTTAATAGGGCACCACGTAATTCCGTTGAGATGACACCGTTTGAACTATGGTTTGGAGAAACCTAAATTGTCGTTTCTTAAAAGTTTGGGGCTGCGACGCTGATGTGAAAATGTTTTAGGTTGATAAGCTCGAACCCAAAGCGGATAAAATGCTTCTTCATAGTACACCCAAAACAGTTGGGTATACCTCCAGTCTCAGTTCCGGAAGCAAAAAGGATTGTTTCTAGAATTAGGTCCTTTCCCGAGAAAAGTTTCTCTCGAAAGAATTGAGTGGGAGGATGGTGGAGACTTGATGAGGTTATTGAACCGTCACTTCAACAAGTGTGTAGCGAGGCACGTGAAGTTGTTCTGTGGGCGCCTACAACAATTGAAGTAGAAGCTTATGATAGTGATCACCATGTTTTGGATCAAGTCACTACCGTGCACTCGTGGGGTGACAAGGATGCGTACTACTTCAGTGGTACAAGAATCCTGTCTTGAAGGTCATGTTGCTAGACAACAATGAACCTACGATATATGAAGAAGCGATGGTGGGCCCGGATTCCGACGAATGGCTCAAGGCCATAAAAACCGAGAGAGGATCCATCACTAAGCAAGAAATACAAGATGATCGTAAGGACGTTGGGTAAAGATGGATTTTAAAAGGAAGACAGACAAGGATGGTAAGTATCACCATTAAGAAAGCTCGACTTGTCGTTAAAGATATTTTCCGACAAGTTCAAGGAGTTGACTACGGTGAGGCTTTCTCACTCGTAGCGATACTAAGAGTCTGTTGGAATTGGATTAGCAATTACTGCATTATTTATGAAATCTTGCATAAAGGATGTCAAAACATAGTTTCCTTGACAATTTTCTTGAGGAAAGGTTGTATGTGATACAACCGTAAGGTTTTTGACAATCCTGAAAAGACGCTAACAAGTATGCAAAGCTCCAAGAATCCTTCTAAGGACTAGAGTAAGCATCTCGGAGTTGGAATGTACGCTTTGATGAGATGATCAAAGATTTTGGGTCTATACAAAGTTTATGAGAAACTTGTATTTCCAAAGAAGTGAGTGGGAGCACTATAGAATTTCTTATGAGTATATGTTGTTGACATATTGTTGATCAGAAATGATGTAGAATTTCTAGAAAGCATAAAGGGTTGTTTGAAAAGTGTTTTTTAATTGAAAACCTGGATTAGGCTACTTGAACAATAAGCATCAAGATCTATAAGATAGATCAAAATGCTTAATAATACTTTCAAATGAGCACATACCTTGATGTAATCTTGAAGGTGTTCAAGATGGATCAGTCAAAGAAGGAATTCTTGCCTGAGTTGTAAGGTATGAAGTTAAGAGTTAAAGCTCGACCACGGCAGAAGAGAGAGAAAGGACGAAGGTCGTCCCCTATGCTTCGTGACGTAAGCTCTATAGTATGCTATGCTGTGTACCATACCGAAGTGTGCCTTGCCATGAGTCGGTCGAGGGGTACAAGAATGATCCAGAATGGATCATTGGACAATGATCAAAATTGTCCTTGCAGCAAATAAGGACATGTTTCTCGATTATGGAGGTGATAAAGAGTTCGACGTAAAGGGTTACGTCGATGCAAGCTTTAACACCTATCCGAATGACTCTGAGTAGCAAACCGGATACGTATAGTGGAGCAACCATTTGGAATAGCTCCAAGTGGAGCGTGGAAGCAGCATTTACAGAATGACCTAGAGATTTGCGAAGTACATACGGATCTGAAAGTTGCAGACCCGTTGACTAAAACCTCTCTCACAAGCAAAACATGATCAAACCCCAGAACTCATTGAGTCTTAATCACATGATGATGTGAACTAGCTTAGTGACACTAGTAAACTCTTGGATGTTGGTCACATGGAGATATGACCTATGAGTGTTGATCACATATCGATGTGAACTAGATTATTGACTCTAGTGCAAGTGGGAGACTGTTAGAAATATGCCCTAGAGACAATAATAAATTGGTTATTATTATATTTCCTTGTTCATGATAATCGTTTATTATCCGTGCTATAATTGTATTGGTAGGAAACTCAGATACATGTGTGGATAAATAGACAACACCATGTCCCTAGTAAGCCTCTAGTTGACTAGCTCGTTGATCAACAGATGGTTACGTTTCCTGACCATGGACATCGGATGTCGTTGATAACGGGATCACATCATTTGGATAATGATGTGATGGACAAGACCCAATCCTAAGCCTAGCACAAAGATCGTGGTTAGGTATTGCTAAAGCTTTTCTAATGTCAAGTATCATTTCCTTAGACCATGAGATTGTGCAACTCCTGGATACCGTAGGAATGCTTTGGGTGTACCAAACGTCACAACGTAATCGGGTGGCTATAAAGGTGCACTACGGTATCTCCGAAAGTGTCTGTTGGGTTGGCACGAATCGAGACTGGATTTGTCACTCCGTAAACGGAGAGGTATCTCTGGGCCCACTCGGTAGGACATCATCATAATGTGCACAATGTGACCAAGGGGTTGATCACGGGATGATGTGTTATGGAACGAGTAAAGAGACTTGCCGGTAACGAGATTGAACAAAGTATCGGTATACCGACGATCGAATCTCGGGCAAGTACAATACCGCTAGACAAAGGGAATTGTATACGGGATCGATTGAGTCCTTGACATCGTGGTTCATCCGATGAGATCATCATGGAACATGTGGGAGCCAACATGGGTATCCAGATCCCGCTGTTGGTTATTGACCGGAGAACGTCTCGGTCATGTCTGCATGGTTCCCGAACCCGTAGGGTCTACACACTTAAGGTTCGATGATGCTAGGGTTATAAAGGAAGTTTGTATGTGGTTACCGAATGTTGTTCGGAGTCCCGGATGAGATCCCGGACGTCACGAGGAGTTCCGGAATGGTCCGGAGGTAAAGATTTATATATGGGAAGTCCTGTTTTGGTCACCGGAAAAGTTTCGGGTTTTATCGGTAACGTACCGGGACCACCGGGAGGGTCCCGGGGGTCCACCAAGTGGGGCCACCGGCCCCGGAGGGCTGCATGGGCCAAGTGTGGGAGGGGACCAGCCCCAGGTGGGCTGGTGCGCCCCCCCCCCCCCACAAGGGCCCAAGGCGCCTAGGGTTTGGGGGAGGGGGCGCACCCACCTAACTTGGGGGGCAAGTTTCCCCTCTCCCCCCCCCCCTTGGCCGCACCCTAGATGGGTTTGGGGGCAGCCGCACCCCTTGGGGTGGGAACCCTAGGGGAGGCACAGCCCCCTCCCTCTCCCCTATATATAGTTGAGGTATTTGGGGCTGCATACGCATGAGTTTGACCTCTCCCTGGCGCAGCCCTACCTCTCTCCCTTCTCCTCTCCCGCGGTGCTTGGCGAAGCACTGCAGGATCGCCACGCTCCTCCATCACCACCAAGCCATTGTGCTGCTGCTGATTTGAGTCTTCCTCAACCTCTCCCTCTCTCCTTGTTGGATCAAGGCGTGGGAGACGCCACCGGCTGTACGTGTGTTGAACGCGGAGGTGCCGTCCGTTCGGCACTAGGATCTCTGGTGATTTGGATCACGGTAGTATGACTCCTTCAACCCCGTTCTCTTGAACGCTTCCGCTTAGCGATCTACAAGGGTATGTAGATGCACTCTTCTTCCCCTCGTTGCTAGTTTCTCCATAGATAGATCTTGGTGACACGTAAGAAAAGTTTGAATTTCTGCTACGTTCCCCAACAAAAAATCTTTCCAAGGATCTTTCATCTGTACACCCACTGGGTGTTTTGATTTGTCATTGAACAAATTCATACTTTGAACTGAATTTTTGTTGTTGTAGATTGAATTTTTGGACTAGTGGGGGCACGCTGAGTGCACCCGCTGGGTGTAGACCCCGAGACAATGGTGGACTGCGGGCAGTCGACTGTAGTCTTGAACTTTGAATTCCTTCACTCGATCTGGTCAGGCCATGTCGAGTGTAAACTAAACCAGTGGGGGCATGCTAAGTGCACCCACTGGGTGTAGTCCCCGAGACTATGGTGGACTGCGGGCAGTCGACTATAGTCTTGAACTTTGAATTCCTTCACTCGGTCTGGTCGGGCCATGTCGAGTGTAAACTGAACCAGTGGGGGGCACGCTAAGTGCACCCACTAGGTGTAGTCCCCGAGACCATGGTCGACTGCTGGCAGTCGGCTATGGTCTGAAGAGCCTGGTTGTTAATGTCTCTCTCTCTTTTTTTGGCGCTCGTGCTGGAAAGGTCTTATCGAGTGTAAACTGTACCAGTGGGGGCATGCTAAGTGCACCCACTGGGTGTAGTCCCCGAGACTACTGTTGGATGTTTGATTCAACGGTAGTCTTAGAATTTGTTGTCTTTATCCTTTTACCTCTCTGAAATAACCAATCCTTTATCCAGTCGACTGACCCATTCCTTGACTGCAGAAATCTTGTGATCTTGGAGCTCGCTTTGCTAACTTGGAGAAACAGCAGATTCAACTCAACCTTGACCTGGAGTTGGCCAACACAGAACTGCAGAAAGCTAAGGATGACGCCAATGGTAAGACATACTTGTCGACTGGTTTGTCTTTGATCTAGATTTCACTCTGCTCTTTCTGAGCCAAGCATCATTTCTTTTCAGAAAAACTGAACCAAGCTTTGGCAAAGAAGGATCAAGATCTGGCTGCCGCACAGAAGAAGGCTAATGACAAAACTGCTCTGGCTGAACAGAAGTTGGCTTCCGTCGGCAAATTGGAGGAAGAAAACGCCAAGATAAAATCTTCTCTGGACGCATCCAACAAGGAAGTGACCCGCTTGAAGAAGGACAAGGTCAGTCTGAACGAGAAGATGGAAAGCATTGCTCGCAGGAGGGATGATCTGGAAAGTTATCTGAGGAGCCTTGCCAAGAAGTTGTTCATCAAGCTTGAAGGTATATACTTTGTTCCGACTGGTTTATCTTCGTCGACTCGGCATACGACTATTGACTCACCCTCGGATTGTGCATGCAGAGTTTTGCCGAGACTTCGAGGAGGAGACCGCATTTAATTGAACCAAGCTTGGACCCCATCAACTCCCCCGTGAAAGATGAAGCTGCTATGAACTTGCTCCGACTAGAATCCCGCATCGACGGTGTTGTTGACTACCTCGCTCGACTGAAGGTCGCGATGTCGCGGATCGACACAGCACTCTGGCCAAGGGCAACGCTCCAGAATGACCTCGAGTATCTGATGACTCGACTCAACGAGATTCCCGGTCGAGTGCAGGAGTGGAAGAAGTCTTCTACCCGGTGCGGCGCTGATGTGGCTTTGTCTTTGGTTCGCGTCCATTGCAAAGAAACGCGAGAGGATAAGCTGGCAGCGATCAAGGTCGCCAACACCAAGAGGCACGATTTCCGATCCTTTATGGAGACTTTCATTGCTGTCGCCACTCGGATTGCCGATGGCGTTGACCTGGACGAATTCATCGAGCCTGCCAGCCCTCCTCCTGCGGAGTGAACAAACTTTTATGCTCCACCTTAAATTTGCCTCGGGATGCCGAGTGGTTTTTGTAACTGTTAAACTCTTTCGGGCTGAATGCCCGAGTACTTTGATCTGCGGTCTTTGAACTTTTAGGGTTCATCTTTGAACTTGATTTATCTCAGGATACGCTTGCGTTTGCTTTTGGAATTTGTTCTTCACTTGGACTGACTCTTGTGTTTGAGATGTGGTCTTGAAGTGGAGACTTCAATTGACTTGCGCCTCGTCGTCCTCGCGGACAAGGATGGAGCGCACGTTGTATTTATGGCGTAGCTCCGAAGGAGAAGGTTGCAGTCGACCTGCACCTCGTCGTCCTTGCGGATAGGGATGGAGCACACATTGTCGAGTGCTGGACTGCAGCTAAACCCCTGAGTGGGAGGTTTTCTCACCACTCGGTAGGATTTTTTGACACTTAGGCGAGTATTGGACTGCAGCTAAGCCTCTGAGTGGGAGGTTTGCTCACCACTCGGTAGGATGTTTGAAACTTAGGCGAGTACTGGACTGCAGCTAAGCCCTTGATTCGGAGGTTTGCTCACCACTCGGTAGGATTTTTCAAACTTAGGCGAGTACTGGACTGCAGCTAAGCCCCCGAGTGGGAGGTTTGCCCACCACTCGGTAGGATTTTTCACACTTAGGCGAGTACTGGACTGCAGCTAAGCCTCCGAGTGGGAGGTTTGCTCACCACTCGGTAGGATTTTCAAAACTTAGGCGAAACGGATTCGCAGCTAAGCCCCCGAGTGGAAGGCTTGCTCGCCACTCGGTAGGATTTTTGAACTTAGGAGAAACGGATTCGCAGCTAAGCTCCCGAGTGGAAGGCTTGCTCGCCACTCGGTAGGATTTTTAAACTCACGCGAAACGGATTCGCAGCAAAGTCACCCACTGGGGGATTTTAGACAAGAACAAAGAAATAACAACAACTGTTTAAGAAGACTGTAAAGCTCTCTTCTTTGATAAACAAACTAAAAAGGTATTTCTTATTACATCTCATCCGAATGAGTACTTAAGTGTAAAAGGGGCGGAGTAGCTCCGCGTTCCAAGCCCATGGCTCGTCTTTCTGATGCTCAACATTGTAAAGATGGTACGCTCCATTGTGGAGAACTCTGGTGACTATGAAGGGGCCTTCCCAAGCAGGGGCGAGCTTGTGTGGCTTCTGTTGATCCACTCGAAGAACCAAGTCTCCCTCTTGCACTACAAAAAAAGACACATCCGTGACATTTTGGGCCGAACGAAAAAAAATTATGTCATACATATGACACTTCTATGACGATAATTGTGACAAAACCCGGTATCATCATAGATGTGGTGGGCTCCTACTTCTATGACAAAAAATCATGACAGAAAATGGGCTTTTCATCCTGAGCGGGCTGGAGACGCAGTTGCATGACATTCTTTGGGCCGTCCATGATGGAAAAAACCGTGGTAGAAGCGAGGGGGAGAAAAATTTCGGGGAGTTCCCGGTTACGGTGGGAGGTCGGGGGCCGAGCGATGCGCGTTTCTCTCATACACGTATGCGCATGTGTGTAGGCGTTGTCTCTAACTGAACCCGAGCGAGGCGTTGGGCTCTAACTGAACCTGAGCGATTGCACTGCAGGCTAGGCGTTACTGAACCCGAGCGATCGTTCGATGGCTATTAACTGAACCCGATCGAGCGATTCCTTCGTTGCTGCTGCTAACTGAAGCCGATCGATGGGATGAACAGTGAGTGTTGCGGCGGGGGGGGGGGGTTGGATGAACAGTGAGCGGTGGTGTTGCCTCTGGATGAACAGGACCCCGTGGTGTGGTGGAGGTTGGATGAACGAAGAAGCGGTGGAGGGGTGCCTGTGGAGGGGTGGATGAACAGGACCCCGTGGTGTGGAGGGCTGGATGAACAGTAGACGGTGGAGGGGTGGTTGAACAAGACCCCGTGGTGTGGAGGGCTGGATGAACAGTGGACGGTGGAGGGGTGCCCGTGGAGGGGTGGTTGAATAGGACCCCGTGGTATGGAGGGCTGGATGAACAGTAGACGGTGGAGGGGTGGTTGAACAGTAGCCGGTGGAGTAGCGCGCGGTGGAGGCTGGATGAACAGGAGCCCGTGGAGGCCGGAGGAGGTCGACGGTGGATGAACAGTAGCTCGTGGAGGCTGGAGGGGGTCGACGGTGGAGATGAACAGTATCCCGTGGAGTCCCGTTTTGAGGTACGCCACACCCCTCCCGATGAACAGGACCCCCATTTCGACCGTAGTGCTCCAACACAAATCTGCTTCCTCCCTTTAGCAGTACGCCACACCCTCCCGATCAACAAGACCCCCGTTTCGACCGTAGGAGGTCCGTTTCCTCCGTTTTGCGATACGCCAGACCCCTCCCGATCAACAGGATCCCATTTCGAACGTGTCCGGTCGAACAAAAGGCCGTTTCCTCCGTTCTGCGGTACGCCAGGCTTCGTTTCCATCGCCTGTTCCGTCCAAGCCCTCCCAATGAACACGACGCATTCCGTTGCCTCCCCATGAACACGACGCATTCCGTTGCCTCCCCATGAACACGACGCATTCCGTTGCCTCCCCATGAACATGACGACGATGCTGTTTCTCCGTTCCGACCCAGCCATGTACACGAGCCCTGGCCGTACGTATGCGCGAGTAGGCATTCGAGACCCTGCCCGTATGTACGTACGTGGCCGTATTTTCTTTGTTGCACCATGGCCGCTATACGTACGTGTACATGCTACGTGTGTGCCTCTACTACGACACGTACACACCTCTACTACGAAACGTGCGCGCCTCTACATCCACCAAAGATATATGTACGCATATCGTTCACGCACCGTAATGACAACACTACATACGCTTCGACCAGGTGGGTCCCGACCGCCGTGCACTTCCTTGCGTGCAAAGATGTAGCTGGTGGGTCCCAAATCGAGGCAAACGTTTTTTTGCGAATACGGTGGCCCATCCGGTGGGTCCCCGCTGTCAGGTGGAGGAATAATTATTTTATACGTAATAAGGAGGCACTTCCTTGCTGCGGCCGTGGACCCAGCTGTCGGCCTCTCCACGTACAGTCCATGTCCGATGGAAGTCGTTCCTTGACCACGTTGACCACGCCGCGCCGAGAGCACCAGGGCGGTGGACGACGGCGAGGCCTAGGAAGGGGACAACGCAGAGCCGGGGAAGACGCGGCAGTGGATGCCCATGCGTAGAGGAGTACGAGGGTTCACGGGTTCACTGCGGTGTGAGGCTTCCATCGCCGCAGAATAACAGGGGGTGTGGGTGAGTAGAGGGATGGCCTGGCCAATGGTGGGAGTAGTAGGGGCGCTGAGGCCTCCGTTGCATCGCAGCTGGCCACGGGAGGCAGGAGCACGAGGCACGACCGGCGCTGGTTTGGGTGGCTGGAGCAAGAAGACCAGAGGTTGAAGAAGCACTACAGCCGTTGGATGGACATCGTACGGTCACTGGAGCTAGAATCATGCATATTGACTAAGTTGACAAAGCCCTCCGTCCCCGTCAACTTAGTAGTCCCACAAGTCAGCCTGCCACCAAGGTGGGTCCCAGCTAACATGGGGAGTATTCATTTTTTCTGTGCGTAATAAGGAGGCACTTCCTTGCGTGCGAAGATATAGCTGGTGGGTCTGAGCTGTCAGCGACGGTAATGTTTTTTCGCGAAATACAGAGGCCCTTTCGATGGGTCCCTGATGTTAGGTGGAGGAATCATTATTTTGCACGTAATAAGGAGGCATTTCCTTGCGTGCGGCCGTGGACCCAGCTGTCAGCCTCTCCATGTACAGTCCACTTCAGATGCATGTCGGTCGTTGACCACGTTGACCTGGCCGCGCCGAGAGCACCAGGGCGGTGGACGACGGCGAGGCCTAGGAAGGAAACGACACGGAGGCAGGGAAGACTCGGCAGTTTTTTCCCACGTGGAGGGGAGTACGACTGTACGAGGCTTTACTGGTTCGTCTACCGTCGCCGGAGAATAACAGCATGTGTGGGTGAGTAGAAGGATGGCTAGGCCAGCGATGGGAGTACGATGGGGCGGTAAGGCCTACGCGGCAGCACAGCCGGCCGCGGGGAGGAGGGAGCAGGCAGTCCCGTCGGCGCTTCTTTGAGCGGCTAGAGCAGGAAGACCAGAGATTGAAGAAGCACGACGGACGTTCGATGGACATCCAACAGTCACTGCTTGTGCGTCAACCTTTTTTTTAGGAAAGCCTCAAATCTGTGGAAAACAACATACAACCCATCTGCCATTATTTCTAATAATTTACAATGCATTTGCTAATTCTTAAGGTTTTTTTGGAGCCCATATTCTTTTTGTTAGCATTACAGCCCATATTGTGGCCATGGTTAAAAAATTAATGAAAATTTGCATATTTCGGTGCGGTCCGAACTGTTTTTAATCCCGAAATTTCGACTTACATTCAAACTGATTTTAAAAATAAATGTATATCAATATAAAATCCAACAAATTCTCCACGCATAAAAATTAATGTAATTTAAAATCTCGAAATGAAAAAAAAATATTTTCAACTAATTGTCGGTTTGATGTGTTTTAAAAATGTACATCCCATTTCTCATTACTGATGGGCCATTTTCTCGGCCAGCCGAATGAAGCTCTCCTCGTCTTGAAAGATTTGCAGCCCAACAGGCCTGACAAAGCGACTTACTTGGCAAATCACAAAAAAACTGGGCTGCGGCCATGGACCCAGCTGTCAGCCTCTCCACATACAGTACTCTCCCGATGGAAGTCGGTTGTTGACCACATTGACCACGCCGCGCCGAGAGCACCAAGGCGGTGGACGACGGCAAGGCCTAGGAAGGGGACGATGCGGAGCCGGTGAAGACGCGGCAGTGGATGCCCACGCGGAGAGGAGTATGAGGGTTCACTCGTTCGGCTGCGGTGTGAGGCTGCCGTCGCCGCAAGGCCTGGCCAGCTGTGGGAATAGTATGGGCGGTGAGGCCTCCGTGACAGCACAGCCGGCCACGAGAGGCAGGAGCAAGCGGCACGACCGGCGCTGCTTTGGGCGGCTGGAGCAAGAAGACCAGAGGTTGAAGAAGCACTACGGCCGTTGGATGGACATCGTACGGTCACTGCAGCTAGAATCGTTTGTATTGACTAAGTTGACAAAGCCCTTGGTACGTCAACTTAGTAGGCCCACAGTCGACTTCCTCAAACGCTATGCCCGGATGTCGTGGGAGGAATCATTTTTCGCCGGGGAAGCTAGAATATCCGAGATTGAAGAAGAAGCACGGCATCCGTTGGATGGACATCCAACGCCACCGCTTCTAGAACCGTGTGTTGACTATAAGTTGACAAAGCCTTGCATACGCGTCAACTTTGTTTTTTAGGGACGATCAACTTAGTAAGGCCGTAAGTGTGTGGCGTAGAACATATAGCCCATTTGAGATTTGTAAGAATGTGTAGCCCATTTTTGAATTCTAATGGAATTTACTACAGCCCATTTACAGGTTTGTTAAAAGTACAGCCCATTTCAACCAACCGCTCAAAACAGAATTCAATTAAATTTCCCACACTTTGATGGGATCCAAATATTTTTATCCCAAATTCTCTAGTCAGATTAAATACAATTTCAATATAAATTTATATTACGTAAAAATCCAACGAAACATTGCGCTCGCAACAATTAATGAAATTAAAATTTTCAATATCCAAAAATAATATTTTATAAAGTAATCACGTGTTTGGTGCATTTTTTTATAGTTCTTGCCAGCTTTTTATAATTACATCCCATTTATTATTTCTTAAAGCCCATTTTCTTGTTAAGCCTAATGCATCCCTCCTAGGAAAGATTTGCAGCCGAAGCGGAGAATAACAACTTGACCTTGCACAGGTATTCCTAAAAAAGTATAGCTGGGCTAGCCATTTTCAGCTTGAAAAAATTAATATCCGGCTGGATATCTGGCCTGGGCTAGATGGGCCACAGCTCGCCCAGTTAATACCTGCAGCGATGTTTTCGTTTTTGTTCAGAGGAGAAAAATTTATATCTATGCTAAACATCAAAAAACTCTGCAGTGCTCACACCTCAAAAACACAAATACTACTCGAGCTGCTTGGTCCCAGTTGTCGGCCGCTACTTGTGCAATTCTCTCATTTATTGACTACTACATAGGTTGACAATGGTGTGGGACCGTGATGTCAGGAAACCAGGGGGAAGTAAAATAAATTACTCCAGCGAGCGCTTCCACCTCTGCCTCGTTATCTCCCGTGGAAACCCCTTTCCTCCCTTTTTTTTGCTCGGACAAGGACCAATGCATGCAGCACGTCCATGCGGTTATTAGGCAAGAAATAAAAGCGCTTTGCATGCTATGAATTATGATGGCCTGCATGGGTAGCTAATAAGGCATCCTCTTAACTGATGTGATTAAATGTTGTGTTTAGAAGAGAGAAATATTCTTCTTTTCCACCAATCTGCTTGCACCTAGGTCGTGATGCACCTTCTAATACGACTTATTCACCTAGACGGAGGGAGTATAGTTTTATACATATATAATATAATAAGGAGGCACTTGCGTACGTGAGGCTATGGACCTGGTGGGTTCCCATTGTCATCCTCTCTAAGTAAAGTCATCTCCTCGCCCGCGCGTGCTTTTCACTCGAAACAGTCAGCGCCGCCCACCCCGCTTCCCGGTGCAGGCGATTGCTCCGCCTTCAAACGACACAAGTGCCATCCGCCCGCCCACCATTGCTATATAAACTGCTACGCCGGCCATAGCCGCAGTCATCCACATCCGTTCCCTTTCTCCTGTCCACACCACTACTGCCCACCATGGCTTCCTCGCGCTCCAGCGCACTTCGGGACGGGCGGACGACGGACCACAAGGAGATGGCAGCCATTGCTGCCGACCGGCTGGCCGGCAGGCAGCTGGAGGACGACGACGTCCCAATGGAGAACATGGTAGTCGACGATCCGGCGCCAACCCCCTCCTCCGCGCCATCCTCGCCGGTGCATTGCACCATGACCATCGGCGAGGCCCGTGCCCAATATATGGACAGTGTGAGGCAGATGCATCAGGAGCAGTTCCGGGAGGCGCAGGCCGACACCGCCTACAACCACCATCTCCTCCAGGAGCACCTGCAGGCGGAGGAGCAGATCGCCGTGGAGCGGGCGGAGCAGGAGGCGCTGCTCGACTCGTACCGCTCCGCCCGCAAGGGCCGCCTCGAGCGCTGGCGGTACCGCATGCGGGTGGCGGAGGCTGCGGCCGCCTACAAAGAGGCTAGCAAAGAGGGTGATGAAGCGGGCGAGGCGCTGTTTGGCAAGACCGAGGATGAGGCAGAGGACAATGCCGGCTCCGACGAGTCCCCGCTCCGCTGGCGTCGACGAGGCCCTGCTCCGCCGAGGCCTGGCGCCAAATAACGCAGGCAGAGGACACCGCCGGCTCCGCCGAGGCCCCGCCCCGCCAACAATGAGGCAGAGGACATCGCCGGCTCAGCCGAGGCCCCACCCTACCGGCAACGCGGGGAGGATTTCCACCGCTCCGCTGAGGTGCCGCCCGCCGGCAACGAGACAGAGGACATCGCCGGCTCCGCCGAAGCCCCACCCCGCTGCCAACGAGGCTGCGCCACACATAAAACGAGGAAGAGTAGGACACGGTAGGTCACCGCCGCTCGGGTCCAAGTAAGGCCACTGCTGCTACCCTCCTGTTGAAGCCAAGCAAGACGGGTTGACCATTGACGGCCGGTTAGCTTCTTGGCAGCGACGTGGAGTCGGGGAGTTCTACTGGAGAACAACGCTGCTTCTACTTAACTGCTGCGTAGTTGGTCGATCGACATGTGGGCCCAACAGGCCACATGTCGCTTACGCAATCGCACCTATAGTTAGAATCCTTTGAAGCTTTCTGTTTCGGCCGAGACACAAGTGGGTAGCTTCGGTTAATTAATTATACCTCCAGTGCACCCCTTTTTAGTTGAAGAATGTATGAAATGTAATGAAATCTGGCATGTTTATATGAAATCCGACCGTGTATGAATGAATTTATTTCGATTAGTTTGAATATCTGTATCACTGGCATTGGATGAACATGCAAAACAATACGTACTAGCATCATTCCCAGGGTGATCACCTTGTTTGCGGCAGTTTCACATGTACTCCCTACAGTCCTTTCTAGTCTGCATACAAGTTTTGTCTGCAATAAAGTATCTCTACTTTGACCAATCTTATACAAAAAAGTATGCACTTTCACTATGTGCGAAGTAAAAAGGAACAGTAGGAGTACAAAGAGTTTGAGCAGCTTTTTAGCGTTTTTGTACATTGCAATCAAACACACAGGCCTGGCAATTCATAGAGAACATTCAAAACAATCGATGATTATGCATCTCGGCTGACTCACATGTCGTAGGCAATATTTACTTCACAACTAAAGAATAAAGAAAAATGATCGACGTTGTCGGCAAAGAAAGGGCGCCCCATTCAAAAATATCAAACGCATGTCTTGCTAAAATCAATGAGCAAAATTTGACAAGGTTGTCCCATTCCAAAATATCAAATGCCTACGATTGTGGAATTGGCGTGGTTTGCCATCAGTTCGGACATTGACATGGCACCTCGTGCTAAATAAACCAGTCTGTTCTTTTGTGCGCTTCCACAAAAATCAACAAAATTCGCACGGAGCTTGTATGATTTCGCCCTTATATGTTGCAACGCCTTGAACTTATCGGCACCTCCTTTCTTGTGGTGGAAATGAATGATTTGATGTATTCATGAACATTTTGTGCAGTTACCATTGAAATCAAGCTGAGCACCCCTGTTTGCACAAATACAAAAAAGTGATTAGTATAGAGCAAACTGTACTATGAATTGCCAGGCCTTCTGAGCTGAAGTTAGTTTGGTCTTGTGGGGAGTAATGTAACCATGCTTCAACTGCTCCTTCTGATGATAAGATAGACAGGGCTTCTTCATCCTGGCATAATCGGAACTAGTCACTTCACGTACTCCATATTCTTCTTCGTGAGGAAGATGATCCTGTTGTGCAAAGACAAGAGGACTACTAAATGCTAGCATCACTGTTTGCTCGGAAAAAAGGAAAGGAAATATTTAAAACAGCAGATGAAGCACTTCTCAAGGAAAATACCACTTTTCATGACAAGATCTAAACAGTAGCACAACACCAATAGAGATGACAAAGCTCAATCATATGGATGAAATCGGCTAGTACCAACCTTTGTCAGGAGGCTTATTGTGTAGAGCATATAGATGAAGCAATTCTCCGGAACCATCTATTGCTATCTACGGTGGTGGCCATGCTTACTATATACTCCTCTATTAGTTTAATGTTTCCAACATCTTCTTGTGCAGTTCCACTAAAATATATGGTATCTTCAAAGAAGATCCCTGTTTGCACAAGTAGAGATAATTACATATTACATTAAGAGTGGCATCAAATCGTTGGCAAAACAATTGCTCGTTCGAGCCATAGCAATAAATTAAGATGCAAAACTATATCATTACTTGTGTCATCACAGTTCAAAGGTTTCATTACGCACCGGAGTTGATTTTTGTTTTTCTTCCCCTTGTTCTTCCCCTTCATCACTTGGTTCAATAACAAAAGCTTCGCCTTCAATGTAAGATTTGGCATGTCAATTAGGGAGCACAAGTATAGTACTAAACTTAATTTTCTGATGAAAGTGGCAAAATACAGGCCAGCACTTGTGAAATATCCTTATCTTACCTCAATGGGATATTACGGTGCACATACAGATTGGAAGTCTTGTCTCCATTTGTGCAGTTCACTAAAATCAAGCAACATTATCGTACAAGTAGCACAACATATGAATGCACACCGCAGAATCATGTGAAAGAAGGCTAGTACTGACCTCTCATGATGCGGAATTCAAACAACTCACAAGAAGAAGATCTGAACCAAATTCGCCTTAACGGATAGGAACTAAGATCTCCTCTTGTGCAGCTCCACTAAGATCAAGCAATCAAGCAACGTTGTCGGTGTGACATTTTGGTTGAACTGCACAAAACACTCTTAAAACAAAAGTGTTTTGTGCAAAGGCAACAAAAGGTCACAATGGCAACGAGGTGAAGCAGATAACCCTGTTTACACAGAGGTGCAAAGGAAACAATTAGTGGTCAATAACGGTGGATGACACGGAAGCCAACAAAAAGAAGCATCTACCTTATATAAATGGGAAAGAAAGCAAGACAGTAGCATTTCTCAAACGGTGGCATTGATTAATATTAACAATAAAATTTGTTAAACATGTAATTTGCTTTTAACTGTGGCATTGCATCAATTTTCCAGCAGCATTATTAGAGGGTGTTTGTTTACAGGGACATTTTGGTGTAGGGACTAAAAAACTCAAAGGTCATTCCCATCTAAACCAAACAGAGGACTTTTAGGGGCTAAAAGTGGGCATTTGGGACTAAAAGTCCCGCTTTCAGACTCTGACCTTGTCCCTTCCTTTCCTTTTTGAACTAGTACTTTCGCCCCTTCCTTTCCTCTTTGAACCACGTCCTAGATTTATGCGATACAACTTTCCCCACTACTTCCCCCCATTCCTTTCCTCTTTGAACCATGTCCTAGATTAATGCTATGCAACTTCCCCCCTTCATTTCCTATTTGAACCACGTCCTAGATTCATGCTATATACAACTTTTCCCACTACTTTCCCCCACTCCTTTCCTCTTTGAACCACGTCCTAGATTCATGGTATACATGCAGCTAGAGCAATGCATGTGGAGTAAGTAAATTATACCTTAAGGTTCTTGGGGCGTGGTTCGGTGGGCGACGGGACGGCAGCGAAGAAGAAGGGGTCGGAGGCCCTCCCGCGCCGCCGCTGGGTGGAAAGTGAACAGCTGCGCCGGTAGTCCCTCGCCGACGGCGACAGCGTTAAGCCTCCTTCCCTTCCCGGCGGACGGATCCTGCCGGCTCTTTGAGCAGCAGTGAGGGGAGAGAGAGGCCAACGAAGTCTTGTTTAGATCTGGAGAGGGCGAGAGTGTGAAGAGAGCAACTACAAGCGCTGAGGCTCCAGCGTGTATATATATACTGGAGAGAGAGTGTGAAGCGTGCAAACCCTAGAAAACATTTTGACCAGTCAAATAATCCTCCTGGCACAAATTATGCTCAAGTGTAGTTATCGAACCCGAGACCTCAAGTTTGATGAGCGAACAGGCTAACCAGCTACACAACCCTCCTGTTATATCCAACGAGAGGGAAATAACCTTTTATACATTCCTGAATCCTTATTATAACATGCACACAAATTTTGGGCACTTGTATTCGACTTAAGTCAATGTGCCACCGTATCTCGTATACTTACCACTCCCTCCGTCTAGGTGTAATAAGTCATGTTAGAAGGTGCAACGGGACCCCTGGCTTCCTTGTGACCAGCCTCTTGGCTGACTATCCGGGGAATGCTTTTATTTGAATAAAGCTCTCTGATTTGCCCGCAAAAAAAGAAGGTGCAACGGGACCAAGGTGCGTGCGTGTGTGCGTGTGTGTGTGTATGTGTTTAACACCATGTGTGTGTTAGAGAGAGTGACAGATCGACCTACTCCTACAGAGAGATGTTGTGTAGTGTACGATTTTAGCCGCGAGAGTCGGTGCATCCTCTCGTTTCCGGGCGTGTCCGGTAGGGACATGCGGACAGCTGCCACGCCCGCTCCTGACCAGCCTGGCCCACCCAAAGCCCCTCCATCGCCAAGGCTTCCCGCTGAAACAGCCAAAGGCAGCTAAGAATCGATGCCGCATTCATGCCCGGGCAGAGCGGACGCGACCTCTCACCGGGCGCAAGAGTGATGGTTGCTTCGTCCGTCCAACTTATCTTTGGGTCTATGTGATTTGACGGCTCATTGGTCTTTATTACTGAGGTGGTAGGGCTGCTGGATGTCCCACGCTTTCAGCGAAAGGAGTAGATTACAATTTTCTCAATTCTTACAGCGGAGGCGTGCAAGAGTAGTGAAAACATGCAGGCTCAGTGATTACATGGCCCACCTCACACTATCACAGGAGCAGTGAAAATTATTGATTTCATAGAACTAAAAAAACTCTATAACCGCATGAAAAATGTGGTAGCCAAACTAAATAAACTCCCATCATCATTTAGATCATCCCACGTGAGGAAAAAAGATCAGCCAACTCCTACTACATAATGGGATTATATTTTTCTTTTTGACATGTTAATGGGACTTAAAAGATCACTTACATGCATGCTACGGTGCATGCTTGCATGCGCATATGTTGATGTGATTTAAAACCCACTCACATGCATGTGGCACGGTATTTCTGCATGCTTGCATGTGGCTTAGTGCGGAGCCTCTCAACGTCTAGATCAGACGGCTATTATGGACTTATTTACTTCATCTAACGGCTGCATCAATTTTGATGACGTGGCTAAAGGAGAGGATAGAGAAGTCCTAGTAGTGGGGGCTAGCTATTACTAGTAGATAGTAAGTCTTTGTAGAGATTCCACTACATACGGAACAAAATGAATGAATCTACACTTAAAATGCATCTATATACATCCGCATGTGGTTCATGGTGAAATCTCTACAGAGACTTATATTTAGGAACGGAGGAAGTACTAGTATAGTACGTCTTTGTAATTTATCGTGAGATAAATTTGTACAATGCTATGAAGCTTCCATTGCTACATGTATCTTAAGGGCCCAAGGTTGCCTGTTGCAACATTTCATCAAATACAAAGGAGACTAACATGCATGCTATTGCATCTCAATGATTGATGATCATAGCAAATATGTACTCCCTCCGTTCCAAAATAAGTTTCTCAACTTTGTGCAAACTTTGGTACAAAGTTGTACTACTACTAAAGTTGACACTTATTTTGGAACAGAGGCAGCTAAAGAAAAAAACAATCCATGCAATCCCTAGCCCTTGAACCGTGAACCCTGACCAGGCTTCAATTTGCTGGCAACGTTCGAGCTTCCTAATAAATGAAGTTTGCAACCTTTTGACCATCGGATCATTTTGTGCAGTTTCACCAAAATCGAGATGAGCATCCCTGTGGCAAAGAAATTGAACACGCGTGATTAGAATAAGATTACTGGGACTAGTTGATGAGACATAAACTCATCACAAATACAGTACGTAGAAGCTAGTAGAGGTATGTGCGGGCCAAAGAAGTAGAGAAATATCCATAGGGAGTGATGTGGGCAGCTGGAGCAGTGGTGCAAGCTGGCTGTAAAGGGAGTTGTACCTGAAGGATGTAGCTCAACCTTGAGGAGGGCGGCGGGAGGCGGCAACTGCCCACGTCGCGGTAGTGAGCAAGGGACGAAGGCAACCTCACCGGCTTTGTGAGAGAGAACGGCGGGGACCCCTGATCGGGACGTGCCGACAGTGGGTTTTCGCCATCGGCGACGGCCACCGCATCTACACTAAGCATCCACCCCTTCCCCAAGCGGACGTGATCCGCCGGGATGTTAGAGATGTGGCCACAGTCGTTTTGTGCGAGAGAGTGTGAAGAGACCAACCCCAGCAAGCAAACCGTGTAGGCTGGCCCGTCCTGACTATGTATATAGTGGAGCGGTTTCCTTTTCTCTCCATATGAACCTATCATATTGCTTACGTGCCACTGAAGAAAAAAACTTTATTTATAAATGACGCGGCACCTACTAATCGTTCTCCTATAACCTTGCGCTCGGCATCTCCAAAATATTAACCTTGCGATTGGCTCTTCGCCTCTTCGGGAAGTCGAGCAATAATGGTAGTGCAGTATATATCGTTCTGGCTATATGAGACCGAATGAATTGTTGCGCGTCCACCATGTGGGCGAGGGTCGAGGGGCGAGGGAGAGTGCTACATACGGAGCAAAATGAGTGAATCTACACTCTAAAATACGTCTATATACATCAGTGTTTGGAGTATGTACTAGTAGTTCATATTGAAATCTACTAAAGGATATATATATTCCAAACAATATGATATAATCTCTATAACCAAGGTAGTAGGGACGAGGAGTAAACGGAGGGAGTAGTAAATTTTTCTCCTCGTCCTGCGAGCCACCAAGCATGAGCGAGGGAGCGGGCGTGAGGCGTGGCAAGCAAGCTTCACCTCATCCTGCGAGCCACCGCGCCTGCATGGGGAGACGGTGTACTAAGCAAGCTTCTCCTCGCTCATGAGTTGATGGGACACATCAAAAGTACTCCAGTGTATAGAGCCTTGCCTCTAAGGTAGGCCCCACATGGTTTGCCTCTTTTTAACATAACGCGTCAAGTCGCAATTTGTTTGTTCACCCGTGGTAGACGATCCTCCCTCCATCAAGTGGACAACCAAGACATCGTGCCAAATTACCACGTGGGCTGCCTTTTTCATACAGAAATGAGCTCCACCGTGTACCCGCGCGGGTGTCGTTGGGAAAGATACGGGAGTACGTGCGCCGTGCATGCACCTCTTCTCTTCGTGCACGTCCCCCACCTACGTGGGTGTGTGTGAGAGATACAAACCGCGTTCGTGAGTGTTTTTTGTTTTGGGGTGGGGGTGGGGTGGGGGTTGATTTCGTGAATTATTTGTGGGAATATGTTTCGATGACATCTAAAACAAAATTTTGCATGCAATGTGTGTGAAATGGAGGCATATCCATATCATACATAGAGGGTCGGGCAATCCACGAGAAGAGAGGGAGGGGTCATAGCTATCGATAGAGTCAAAAAGAGGATCAAGTGGGTGGGTGCGAGATCGATGAAGAGAGCCATCGAAATTGTGTGTGTGTACAAGTCAAAGATATAGGGCGACTGGCCTACCGGAACGTTAGAGGGCACACGTCAAGTTTGTGTGTGGCAGGGAGACATGACTAGAGCGCTCGATGTATCGGTGTGTGGGGGGGAGGGGTGGTGGGAGGGGTAGGCAGAGGCCTAACTATAGAGGTAGAATGACTCATATATGTGTTGAGAAGGAGTGACCCAGCTATGTCTTGAGGGAGATCGGTCGACATCCATACATAATCAAGGACGGGAAATATGATGGGAGAGAGAGAGGAGAGAGAGGGGAGAGAGTGAGGGAGAGGGGTAGAGTGATGGATGGGTGATGGACTTGCTTCTCTAAGATTGTAGGAGAGGCCTACTAGACAAACACAGGGTAGAACTGCAATATTATCAATAAGAGTGGGGATGTGTTTACGTGTGTGCTCATGCGTGATAGATCTGTCGGGACGCATCCATGGATGATGAAGGGGAACCATGTGTTTGGGCAAACCTAACTAGATCGGTAGATCAATTGTTGTTTGTCGGAGGAAGGGAGAGACACAACTAATGAGGTAGATCGATTGACGCGTGGGTAAAAATGAGTTATAAGGACCTAGCTAGCTATATGTATAGCGAGAGATCGGTCGGTGTACGTCCATTTGTTAGAGGCAAATAAGGCCCAGCGAGACGGATAGACAGAGAGAGTGGAGCTAGGAGGTGGTGCGAGAGGCCCAACTACTAGCTAGATAGGGGGAGGAGTGTGCGGTTGTGAGAGCGATGAAAAGAGGGGCGAGAGTTTACACGTATGTCTGACCGTATGAGAGACATGAGGCAAGGACACATAAGGGAGGAGATTGAAGGTGTGTTTGTATGTTGTAGGCAGGCATCGTTGGAGAGGTTTATCGATCGATGTGTGTCGGAAAGGAGTTGTGGAGACTCTGGGAGAACGACCTAAAGAAAAAAATGAATGTGCCCAGTGGATAGAATGTCGATGGAGGGGGAGGGCGAGGAGGCGTGTGCATGCACGAGAGAAAGTTAGTGGTAGCTACAAAGGTTAGAGGATTGTGTGGGTGTAAGAGACTAACAAAGATCATAATTTGATATGAAAGCAGATTCATATATTTGAATAGGAGATCATAGTGTTTTAAACATTGCATGCATGAATATAGCGGTGATACACGTGATGTGCACATGTTATACCATAATGTGATAATGCATGGCGGTTGCAACTCGCAGCTAAATGCCGAACATCTAAACCATACTATACATCAAACAATCTCGCATTTTATTTGAATTTGTGATAATGTGAGGCATTTGCAGCTTACAATTAAATATCGAACAATCTAAACAATACTATATATCGAACATTCTCACATTTTATTTGAATTTGTGGTAATGTGTGGTGTTTGCAACTCACATCTAAATACTTGTAGGCATAGGAAGCGGGGCACCATACATAATGTGATAAACACATTATACATATGAGACATGGTTTAGATTATGAAGATCTAGCTAGAGCTAGAAATGTAATGTGATTTTAAATCAAAATAAAGTGGATTCAAAAATCGAGTTCGAGTTCATATAGTACACATAGTTCATATGTAACTCGATACTAATCATGTCGTGTGTTGTGAAGATAATACACAAATGATGGTTTAACTTGACAATAATGATGATTTTAGATCTTATTAAAATAGAGAAACGAATTCAAATGCTTTGACTTCACAACAATCATTATTGTAGATCTTATTCAAATAGAGAAACGAATTCAAATTTAGTTCAGATTGAAGCGGTAGTATATACGTTTGGAATGCACTAAAACGTTCATTTGAGTAGTAGGTTGCATGCATTATACACGTAGTGAAATATTTTAATTGAACATAACATGAATTCAAAGTTTTGAATGACATTTGTAGGGCGCATTGATTTACAGTACACGTTAGGCTTGTCCGGAAATTTCAACCCGCGCCTTGTTAGCCCGAAATATTTAAGATATATCTTTGTCTCGTTATGCTCCGACAACTCCCTCCATCACAACCCACGCCTTGCTATTCCGAAATTACAACGTGCGCGAAAACTCCCACCTCCTGTGAAATCCCGACACGTGAAATGCCCGTGGTACCCCTGAACCGAAAGAACCGCCTCAAATCGGTGGGGGTACTTTTGTAACTTACCCCACATTTCGGACAAGCGCGTCTCTAAGCCATGGTTCCCCACTGCCATCCCATCCGCCCACCAATTCTTACACCGAGGCCGCGAAAACCCGCGACGAAACCCCACACCCTGCTCCGTTCGCCACCCAGCCGGAGCCTCTTCCCCGACGATGTCGTCCACAGCAACACCACGACGTCCCTCATCCATCGTACCGGATGAGGATCCGTCGTCGATCTCATCGTCCCGCCGGTTCAGCCACCCCGTCCTCCACCTCCAATGAGCTGCCCCGACGTTCCCCTCGTCTTCCGTGCCACCTCCATTCCGACACCGCCGTCTTCACCTGCACCACCGGAAGAGCATCATCATCACCGTTTCCTCAGATGAAGCTGCGGCCTAATTGGCGCCACCAAAGAGGTTGTACACTAATCACCGCATTTTCTTCTTGATTCGATCTCATGGTGCTGCCGGTGCTTGGTCCCGAGTCGACACGGCGCGGCTCCATCCACGGCGGCGTCGCCGGCCACTTCCTCCACGGCGTCGCTCCCTCGGTGGCGACGTCCACATCAGTAGGACCTGCTGCTGCTTTAGCTCTCGCCGCCGCTGCTCTACTCTTGCTCTCGGTCCCCTGCTCGTCTGCTCTTGTTATTGCTCTTGCTCGCGCTGCTGCTCAAGGCTCTTGCTCTTGCTTGCGATGCTGCTCCGATTTAGCTACACTTGATCGACCGAATCGACTTTTGGGTCGGTCAATTTCAGGGGTGGGGGCTCGCTGGGTGAAGGAAGAACCAGCCACAGCTGGGAGGGGCTCACGGAGAGGTACCCCACTATCAATCCTTGGGTTCTGGATGGGGGCGGTGGTCGCCGGTGGTGGCGGGGTGTGGGCGGGGCGGTGGCGTGGGGATCACCGGAGAAAAAGCTCGGCATGTGGGGGCTAGAGGGATGGCAGGCGGCGGACCGGCGGTGGGGAGTTTTTTCGGGGCGGGCGGCGCACCGCCATGCAGCGGCGGGGCTCTTTGTTTGGCCGACTCAGGGGGGTGGAGGTTGAAGATGAACCGCAGGCCCTTGATTTCGTATCCAACGGCTACAAAATTGACTGACCAGAGATGAAAAAGTCAGTCGACCGACGTGTAGCCTCACCTTGCTAGTGCGTTCGGCCGACAAAGAAAATTCAGTTTTGACAGCAAAATTCAGTTTCAACGATTAAGTTCGGTTTACGATTAAGTTCGGTTTAAACGATTAAATTCAGTTTCGACGGTTAAGTTCAGAGATGAGCGGGTGATGTATTTTACATCTAGCACTTTGTGGTTATGTATTTTACGTCATGTATTGGAGATGCTATTAGAATTCCACTCAGGTTAACGTTGTTCGTTGTCTCTCTTGTCCTGCTTCAGCCTCGGCGTCGTACAACTCACCGGAGCTGCTCCAACGATGAAACCCTCCATCACAATGAGCAAGTACCTCGGGCTCCATCTTCAGATGCCTAAGATCTTCTTCCCCTCCTCCGACAGCCAAGTCAGCCGGAGCATCCTTACCGGCCAACCCAATCAAGCTGAGATCGACATGGCTTCGCCAAAGAGGCTGTACACTTGTTGCATCTCTTTTTTACTCTACATGTTATATATATATTGTCCACTAAGCACACGAATTTGTTCCTTTAGTGTCTCCTTGAAAGAAAAAATGTAGGAATTTTAATTTTCACTTGTCCTCCTTTTCATATTCCTATTCATGAAGCACAAGACTAAGAGATAGTAGGATAATAGCATTATAACCGTATATTTTCTTGTGGTTTGACTTAATCTCACCATGCTTCTTTGCATCCCGTGATCTTCCAATTGTTGTGAATCAAACACCCAGTTGGCGTAAACTCGTGTTTTTAAATTCTCTGTTTTGCACGTGCATTCCTATCCTATTCCTGTCTATTTCCTATCCTGCATTGTTGGAATCCTCCAATTCAAACGAGCCCTTACAGATAGTTGTCAAAGAAAACCTTGCGTGGTTTGTCCCGCTCCTGCTGCGCCGACGTCCACCCCAGCTCACCGCTCCAACGATGTATGGGTCCAGCACAGCAGGATCCGCCTCCATCGCCTTTCGCCGCCTCGAGATCTTCTTCCCCATTACCGGCAGCCATGAAAACTGCACTACCATCATCAACCGAGCAGATGACTTCGAGGACTACACGGGTCCGCAAGAGAGGTCGCACTCTTTTATGTCTGCTTACGTTATGCATCGCTTAATATTACATGCTACTTTATCGTCCTGTTCACCGATTAGACTCTGAGTCAGCTCCAAACTAATGGTCAAACTTGAGTTTTTAAATGGTTGTGGGGTACATATCGGGGCCGCTATCAATAGTATCTATCTACTATCTGGTTAATCTCCGGTGTCTACTATGAGTTTCATGTTGGGTGGGAAAAAAAAGTAAAGAAGCCATTATCTGTATTTTTAACTGATGCCATTATCCGCTCGCTATTATTGGTTTTGGGTCTATCCACGGTTGCTACCATCACTCTGGATTTCTTCATTCACTCCTGACATAATCTCACTATGTTTTATTCCTATGCATGATATTTATTGTAAACAATGGAACTGAACATGCAGAGCAAAAGAGACGAGCCTTGCGTGGCAATAAAATTTCATGCAGACGTTGCTCCATGGTAGGCGCAAAGGCAGCCCCCCTCCACGCATTTCGAATTGTAATCGAGAGGAAGATATCTGTTCTGAGGGGGATTCGTATGAGAAGACAACTCCTATTTACCCCCGAGGTCTTCGCTCTAACTTGGCATGCCGATGTTGGTTATATCATGCATATGGTGTCTTGCATTGCTTACTTTATACATCAAATATGTCATCTGCTTAGTTTAGACATCCTTTGTGCGTAATGCCATCTGTTTAGTTTATTCATCGTTTATATGAATTATGCAACGCCATCTTGTTTAGCCGGGCATCATATATGTGAATTTTGCAATGCCATCCTGCTTAGCCAGTCATCTTATATGTAAATTATATCAGGCCATCCTTTTTTTCGTTACATATTACATTTGTCAACAATGTTATTACATTCAACTGCTCTTCGTGTGCATCAGCCATTTGACACGGTGATGGCAAATTCTAGAGTGAAAACAAGGTCTTCAGAGCAGACTATGCTATCTGACGAAGCGCATATCTCGCTGGTTACGGATAGCTCCTCAGAGGAGGATTCAGAGACAGATGACCAGTCCTGTCCCCGAGGTGTATGCTCTAACTTGGCGAGGTTGTGTTGCTCATATCGTATGTATGGTGTCTCGCATTGCTATGCCATTTGATTTTTTATGCATGCTTTGTGTGAATGCCAATTGCTCAAAGGTCTAATTAGCATATATGTGAATTATGCATTGCCATCTTGTTGCAAGACATTATATATGTGAATTATACAATGCTATCTTGTTGCAAAAGCATTATATATGTGAATTATGCAATGCCATGTTGTTTAGCCAATCATCATGTATGTGAATTATATCATGCTATCATTTTTTGTATTACGTGTTCCATTTGTCGACAATGTTTGTATATTCAACTACTCTTCCTGTGCATCAGCCATTTGAAGCGGTGATGGAAGTATCTGGAATGAAAACAAGGTATTCAGAGCAGAATGCTACCTGCTGAAGCAGCCATCTTGCTGGTTACAGAGAGCTCCTCAGAGGAGGATTCAGAGACTGATGACCAGTCCTATTTTCCCCCTGAGGTCTATGCTGAAACTTGGCAGGGTTATATTACCCATGTCATGCATGTTGTCTTGCATTGCTTAGTTTTTACATCATATATGGATTGCCATCTGCTTACTTGCTTACTATATAAATCATATATTTGAATTATATCATGCCATCATGTTTACATAGTACATACACATCATCTATCTGAATTATGGCATGGCAACCCATTTAATAAAGACATCATATAGTTATATCATCTCATCTTGTTTAGTGTTTACAGTCATCATATTTTGAATTATGGCATTCTATCCATGAATGTATGTGAATTATGGCATGCTAACCTATTTAATAAACGCATTATATAGTTATGTCATGTCATCCTGTTTACATAGTCTCATATTTTGAACTATGTCTTTCCATCTTTTTTAGTTAGCCATCATAATGTGAAATTGTGTCATGCTATCCTGTTTAGTTAGCTATCATATATGTGGAATTGTGTCATGCTATCCCATTTGGTTAGACAACATAAATATGAATTATTTCATGCCCTCTTTTATTCCCCACTATCCATTGCACCTGTCTATCATACAATGTCTATACTTTCAATTACTTTTCTTGTTTATCAGCCATTTGAATTGGAGGCGTGATGGCAGATTCTAAGGGAGTAACAACACGGTCTTCGTAAAAGATAGTGCTACCAGTTGATGCAGATAGAACCACGGTTGTACTTGCCCAAGGACCAGATCCACCACACATAACCTGCAGACTCTCGTAGATTGTACCCCTACCCGGTTGGACAGAGAACCAGCTACACCCCTTCTAACCCCAACCCCGGCAGATAGTAACCCAGTTCTAGTTGACACAAGACCGTCTCCACCACAGAGCACCCAAACACGGCGGTTAGTAAGGGAACTGCAGTGCCCAAAGCACGAGGACCACCACTCTGAATCCCAACTCAACGCTTAAAGGAGAAGATGATTTGTTCTCAGGTCAGGTTCTATAGCTATGGTTCATACTCCTTTGCTCTTGCATGACTGTATTTACTCATACCAACTATTTTCAAATTTGAAGGATGGAATTGAAACTCCAATGGCGCAACAGGTATGTTTTAAACCTGTTTCTTTAACTGGTTTGCTGTTGTAACCTACTCTATGTTGATTTCAGTTTCAATTGAATAAACAGTTATGTTCTCATGTCATGCACATTACAAGTGTTGTTATTGCTCTATAGTTACCCACACTTATATTCTGTCTATTCTGCTTTGTCTTGAACAAATATTATTTGAACTGTGTCTCTATCTTGATTTGGCAACAAAAACTAGAATGATATAGACCATAAAGTGACCATGGTACATAGATATATGTTTGTTTCATGCTGTTATCCTGTCCATTTTACTACTGAACTCATCTACCAAAATGAGTTTCATGTACAACATGGTAAACATGTGATGTGTCTGCTTGTTTCTCTTTTAGAATGCGGACAAAATATTGGAGAACAGTACAGCGTTATCCAATGGTAGAGGAAGTAACGCAGATAAGGTTCAAGATAGTGAGACATCCCTGTTGGTCTCCAAGAAAGCTGATAAAAACTATCTTGACGACAGTGAGGGAACCCAAAAGTCCTGTCTTGATGTAGTTTCGAGTTATCGCCACCTCACCGGGCACAAGCTCTTCAAACTCATTTGCTGAATCAGTTCGTCTTCTTGAAAGACATCGATCGGATGTCTTTGCGACAGAAGTCAAGGATCGAGGAAGTCCTGCAGAATTCATATGCATATTTTACGGTGCAATGACAGTTACCGGAGGATTTAAGCGCCAAACAAGAGAAAGTTAATAAGCTTGCTAAGCATCTTGCCGACATTATGGGTACCTGTGATATTGTTTCTTGAGATCTTCGAAGTGGTTTCAGTTACGGATTTGTTTTGTCGCGGTGTTCATTTGCGCTGGTCGCCAACTTTGACAACCAAAGGTATATGATATGATGCTTTGTTCCCTATATTTGCACTGGTGGCGAACTTTGATGCCCAGTGGATGTAATATGTGTAATAGCCGTGATAGCCTAGCGTTAGTTGCTTGCTTATTTTTTTCCTTGTTTTCTTGTTTATTTGTTTGCTTGTAGTCATTGCAGTTCTTTTTTCGCGGTTAGCTAGTGGCTGCAATAACCTATTTTTTAAAACTAGGCCACAATAACCATGGGCTAATATTTACTGTAGTGACATCGGGCCTCCCATCGTCAGAAACAGTGGGCCTTCTACGGGCCGTAGAAACAATGGGCCTTCTACGGGCCGTAGAAACAATGGTCCTTCTGCGGGCCGTATTATGAATGGGCCTTATACGGGCCGTATAATCGATTGGCCAAACATGGGCCAAACAGACCGCGTTATGGCCGTAAACGGGCTAGAGTTGGAATCCTCCGTTCATGGGCCGACAATAACGGGCCATCGTTAATAGGCTGTATTTGATGACGCTATGAAATCGGCCCAACGTATTAACGGACCACAAACGGGCCGATCAGAATTCACGGGCTGAATTTGGCCCACAAGCAGAAAATGACAGTAACGGGCCGTAAGTAAACGAATGCTGGAAATGAGCCCAAGAATAAATGGGCTCTGAGAAGGCCGAAAGATAACATGGTACCGAAACGGCCCAACGAAATAACGGACCGTTAATGGGTATAAAGTGATACACTGTTCATTACGGGCCAGTTTCACCACGGGCCGTTAATGGGTGTAAAGTGATACCATCGCTCATTACGGGCCGCCACCACGGGTCGTTAATAGGCCAAGAGTTACATAGGGCCTCATAGGGCCTAAAGACATCATGGGCCATACATGGGCCGGCGTGAAAACGGGTGGAATCATATTGGATGGCCCGGATGACGCTCTTGGGCCCAATTCGGATAGGGCGAACGGGCCTTGGGTTAGCGGGTCGTAAATGGGCTATCTGCGAATAGGCCGTTAATAGGCTTTCCATGGGCCGCCCGCCACCTTTTGACCAAGTCAAACGGGCCGCCTTTTCACGTGAATGGGCCTCTGTTGGCCGTGCCACGGTCGACGTATCATAGGCGCCTATCTCGACCCATCGACGGTGACACGTGTTTCGTCGGGCCAATAAGAATTTTACACGTGGAAATTTCCCATTGGTCGGGCTGTTAACGGGTTATCGGGTCCAAAACCCGACCCGATAGCTTAACGGCATTCCGTTACGGTGGATGCCACGTGTCGGTCACCCTTGACGAAAAGCACTTCGTGACGCTACGATTTATCGTCATGGAAGTGGACACTTCCGTGATGATAATTTTGGTAATGTCATGGAACACTTCTACGACAGCACAGGTATGACTATCTTGATTCTGTCATAAATTTGTCATGGATGTACATGCATGACAAAAAAGCGACCTACTGTGACAAACACGTATCATCACGGAAGTGTATTTTTTTGTAGTGTTGAAAGGCCCGACCCCTCACGTTTCTGGCGTGGAATGGATGCAAGTCTTGCTGATAAATGGTCGACCGGATCAAAGCCATCTCTCTTTCCTCCTCTAAGAGGTCGACTGCATCATGTCGGGCCTGCTCTGCTTCTTCTTCAGAGAAGAGCTCGACTCGGGGTGCATTGTGGAGCAGGTCACTCGGCAGAACGGCTTCAGCTCCATAAACCAAGAAGAAGGGAGTTCGGCCAGTCGACCGATTGGGAGTCGTCCTCAATCCCCAAATAACTGATGGAAGTTCATCAACCCAGGCGCCTGCTGCGTGCTTAAGGTCACGCATCATTCGGGGTTTCAATCCTTTGAGAATTAAGCCATTTGCTCTTTCCGCTTGTCCATTCGACTGGGGGTGAGCGATTGAAGCATAGTCGACTCGTGTGCCTTGATAAGCGCAAAAAGCTCTGAACTCATCAGAATCGAAGTTCGACCCGTTGTCAGTGATGATGCTGTGCGGGACCCCATATCTGAATGTCAACTCTCTGATGAAACTGACAGCAGTGTTGGCTTCAAGATTCTTGATAGGTTTAGCTTCAATCCATTTGGCAAACTTGTCGACTGCTACAAGCACATGAGTGAAGCCGCTCCTACCAGTTCTCAGTGGTCCAACCATATCCAATCCCCAAACAGCAAAGGGCCAGACGAGAGGAATGGTCTTCAGGGCTGATGCTGGCTTATGAGACATATCAGGGTAAAACTGGCAGCCTTCACACCTGTCGACTATATCTTTCGCCATTTCATTTGCTCGTGGCCAATAAAATCCGGCTCGGTATGCTTTAGCCACAATGGCCCGAGAGGACGCATGGTGACCACAGGTCCCCGAGTGGATGTCGTTGAGGATCATTCGACCTTCTTCTGGCGTTATGCATTTCTGACTGACTCTAGTCGCGCTTTCCCTGAACAGTTGTCCTCTTATCACAGTAAAGGCTTTGGATCGATGGACGATCTGTCGAGCCTCTTCTTCATCCTCTGGGAGTTCCTTCCTAAGGATGTATGCAATGTATGGCACTGTCCAGTCGGGAGTGATGACCAGAACCTCCATGATTAGGTCGACCACGGCTGGGATCTCGACTTCAGTCGGATCTGTGGCGCTCTTAGGCTGCGACGGCTCTTTAGTGAAAGGATCTTCCTGAACTGACGGTGTGTGAATGTGTTCCAAAAACACATTGTTGGGAATGGCTTCTCTCTTGGAACCTATCTTTTCCAAATCATCGGCTGCTTGATTTTTCAGTCGGGGTATATGATGGAGCTCTAACCCCTCAAACTTCCTTTCCAACTTCCTCACCGCATTGCAGTAACCAGTCATGGTTGGGCTTCTGACGTCCCACTCTTTCATCACTTGATTGACTACCAAATCTGAATCGCCATAGACCATAAGGCGATGTACGCCGAGTGAGATGGCCATACGCAACCCATACAAGAGTGCTTCATATTCTGCTTCCTTATTGGAGGAATCAAAGTGAATCTGGAGGACATATCTGAGCTTGTCTCCTCGGGGGGGATACCAGTACCACTCCAGCACCAGAACCATTTAGCATCTTGGAACCATCAAAAAACATGGTCCAAAGGTTCGAGTGAACTTGAGTCGGCGATTCTTTGTTCGATCGACTCGACGAGGAAATCTGCTATTGCTTGGGACTTGATAGCTTTCTTTGCCTCAAACTTGATATCTAAGGGAAGGAATTCAATCGCCCACTTTGCCACTCGACTAGTTGCGTCTCTGTTGTGCAGAATCTCTGACAATGGAGCGTCGCTGACGACTTTAATTGAGTGGTCAGAGAAGTAATGTGCAACCTTCTTTGTGGTCATGTAAATCCCATAAACGAGCTTCTGATAGTGAGGATATCTTTGCTTTGATGGAGTCAAAACTTCAGAAACATAATATACTGGGCGTTGAACTTTATAGGCTTTTCCTTCTTCTTCCCGCCGTACCGTAAGTAATCTTGTCTTGACGACTTGTCCAAAGGGCTGCAATGTAAAGTAGTAAAGGCTCTTTGCTAATTGGGGCAGCAAGCAGCGGCTAGGTGGAAAGCAGGGCTTTTAGCTCGCAAATGCTGCATCGCCGTGGAGTCCACTCGAACGTATCTGACTTCTTCATCAGTCGGTAAAGTGGCAATGCCTTTTCACCGAGACGAGAAATGAATCGACTTAGGGCGGCCAAGCAACCAGTAAGCTTCTGGACATCATGCACACGCACAGGGTGTTTCATCCGGAGTATGGCACCAACTTTCTCTGGATTCACGTCGATATATCCCTCGTTCGGAAACGAGAAAACCGAGTAATTTTCCGCCTGGAACTCCGAATGTGCACTTCGATGGATTGAGCTTGATAGCATACCTTCTGAGGTTGGCAAATGTTTCAGCAAGGTCAGCCAGTAGGTCGAAACCTTTACGTGACTTGACCACAATGTCATCCATGTATGCTTCCACATTCCGACTGATTTGGGTGAGTAAACACTTCTGAATCATCCACATAAATGTGGCTCCAGCGTTCTTCAGGCCGAATGGCATAGTGACATAACATAAGCACCCGAATGGGGTGATGAAAGCTGTCTTAATCTCATCGGGTCCATACAGACGGATCTTATGATACCCGGTATAAGCGTCCATAAAGGACAAACGCTCACACCCCGCAGTTGAGTCGACTATTTGATCGATGCGAGGGAGAGGAAAGTGATCTTTCGGGCAGGCCCCATTGATATGCTTGAAGTCAATGCACATGCGAAGTGAGTCATCCTTCTTAGGGACCATGACAACATTAGCTAACCACTCGGAGTGGTAAATCTCTCGAATAAACTCAGCTGCCAGAAGTCGAGCCACTTCTTCACCGATTGCCTTTCTCTTCTGTACGGCGGACCGTCGAAGATGTTCTTTGACCGATTTCACTTTTGGGTCGACTCGCAAACGATGCTCAGCCAGTCCCCTGGGAACACCTGGCATGTCAGAAGGTTTCCATGCGAAGATGTCCCAGTTCTCACGGAGGAACATGGTGAGCGCTGATACGTCTCCGTCGTATCTATAATTTTTGATTGTTCCATGCCAATATTCTACAACTTCCATATACTTTTTGGCAACTTTTTATACTATTTTTGGGACTAACATATTGATCCGATTGCCAGTGCCGGTTCACATGCATTTGCATGTTTTTGGTTTCGCAGAATATCCATATCAAACGGAGTCCAAACGGGATAAAAACGGACGGAGCTTATTTTTGGAATATTTGCAAAATTCGGAAGAAAAATCCACGCGAGACGGTGCTCGAGGTGGTCACGAGGCAGGGGGCGCGCCTACCCCCCTGGGCGCGCCCCCTACCCTCGTGAGCCACCCGTAAGGCAGTTGACGCTCTTCTTTTGCCGCAAGAAAGCTAATTTTCGGAAAAAAATCACGGCGAAGGTTTCAGGCCAATCGGAGTTATGAATCTCCATATATACACGAAACGGTGAAATAGAGCTAGAAGAGAACGCGGAAACAGAGAGAGACAGAGAGATAGATCCAATCTCGGAGGGGCTCTCGCCCCTCCCACGCCATGGGAGCCAAGGACCAGAGGGGAAACCCTTCTCCCATCTAGGGAGGAGGTCAAGGAATAAGAAGAAGAAGAAGGGGGGCCCTCTCCTCCTATCTTCTGGTGGCGCCGAAACGTCGCCGGAGCCATCATCATCACCACCAACTTCACTGCCATCATCACCAACTCTTCCCCCCTCTATGCAGCGGTGTAACCTCTCTCTTACCCGCTGTAATCTCTACTTAAACATGGTGCTCAACGCTATATATTATTTCCCAATGATGTATGGCTATCCTATGATGTTTGAGTAGATCTGTTTTGTCCTATGGGTGATTTGATGATCAAGATTGGTTTGAGTTGCATGTTTTATTATTGGTGCTATCCTATGGTGCTCTCCGTGTCGCGCAAGCGTGAGGGATCCCCGCTGTAGGGTTTGCAATATGTTCATGATTTGCTTATGGTGGATGGCGTGAGTGACAAAAGCACAGACCCGAGTAAGTAGGTTGTTTGCGTATGAGATAAAGGGGACTTGATGCTTTAATGCTATGGTTGGGTTTTACCTTAATGATCTTTAGTAGTTCTGGATGCTTGCTAAAGTTCCAATCATAAGTGCATATGATCCAAGTAGAGAAAGTATGTTAGCTTATGCCTCTCCCTCAAATAAAATTGCAATAATGATTACCGGTCTAGTTATCATTTGCCTAAGGACAAATAACTTTCTCGTAACAAAAAACTCTCTACTAAAACTAATTTAGTTGTGTCTTTATCTAAATAGCCCCTAGCTTTTATTTACTCGCTCTTTACGATCTTGCAAACCTATCCAAAAACACCTACAAAGTACTTCTAGTTTCATACTTGTTTCTGATAAAGCGAACATCAAGCGTACGTAGAGTTGTATTGGTGGTCGATAGAACTTGAGGGAATATTTGTTCTACCTTTAGCTCCTCGTTGGGTTCGACACTCTTACTTATCGAAAACTGTTGCGATCCCCTATACTTGTGGGTTATCAAGACCTTTTTAAGGCGCCGCTGTTGGGAGTCATAGCGTGGGGTGAATATTCTCGTGTGTGCTTGTTTGCTTTATCACTAAGTAATTTTTATTTGCCATTCTTAGTTGTTCTCTATCTTTAGTTATGCATATGGAACACGAAATACCAAAAAAATTAGGTGTACTTGCTACCCATGGAGATGGGAAACCTCCTAAAACCCTCGATGCTCGTTATGTGACAGATATTATGTACTACTTTAATAATCCTGAGAAAACCCCATTCAATTATGTAATGGGAGTAACATTTGATCAACGTGAATACTTTGGGATTATTGCTTAACACAAAAAGGGAAACTATTATGGGATCAAATTCATATATTGAAGTGGTATGCTAGGCAACTATGCTTGAGTTATGATTATACTTGTTGCTCTAGGATGAAGGCTCCACACCTTCCCTTTTCATGCAAATTTAATGCTAATAAAACCTTAGCTTCTTATGCTAATGGTATATATGATTAATATGATGTGGAACAAATAGAAGAATTTGTTGCTTTTATGGGTGCTTATGAAATTGAATCTATGTTTAAAGAGTTTGAAGATTTTGATGATGCTTCTTATAGACCTGAAAATTTAGCTATCCTGAAATATTGTTATGAGAATTATGAATACAATTACGAAATTAGTGCACTTATTGAGAAAGTCTCCGCTATCCAAGAAGAGACTAATATTTTGCAGGAGTCTATGAAAGAAGAAATTGATGAAACTGTGAGCTCATTGGATGAAAAAGATGATGAGGAGAGCGAAGAACAAAAGGAGGAAGAGCAGATTAGCTACCCGTGCCCACCTTCTAATGAGAGTAACTCTTCAACTCATACATTATTTAGTTTCCCTTCGTGCTTACCGAAGGATGATTGCTATGAGGGATCCCCGCTGTAGGGTTTGCAATATGTTCATGATTTTCTTATGGTGGGTGGCGTGAGTGACAGAAGCACAGACCCGAGTAAGTAGGTTGTTTGCGTATGGGATAAAGGGGACTTGATGCTTTAATGCTATGGTTGGGTTTTACCTTAATGATCTTTAGTAGTTGCGGATGCTTGCTAGAGTTCCAATCATAAGTGCATATGATCCAAGTAGAGAAAGTATTCTAGCTTATGCCTCTCCCTCAAATAAAATTGCAATAATGATTACCGGTCTAGTTATCGTTTGCCTAACGACAAATAACTTTCTCGTAACAAAAAGCTCTCTACTAAAAATAATTTAGTTGTGTCTTTATCTAAATAGCCCCTAGCTTTTATTTACTCGCTCTTTACTATCTTGCAAACCTATCCAAAAACACCTACAAAGTACTTCTAGTTTCATACTTGTTTCCGTAAAGTTTAACGTCAAGCGTACGTAGAGTTGTATCGGTGGTCGATAGAACTTGAGGGAATATTTGTTCTACCTTTAGCTCCTCGTTGGGTTCGACACTCTTACTTATCAAAAGAGGCTACAATTGATCCCCTATATGTAACATCCCAAATTTTCAATTTGGAATGTTATACATTAAGTCATCATGCATTACATATTTTATTGCATTTTTTCGATCCTAGAAATTTCACGCAACTCAAGGACCCTCGGAGAGAGTTGGAGATTTCGTTATTTTCATATTTGAGTTTTCTCAAATTCTGAAAATAGGATCATTTGATTTTATTTATTTTATCTTCAATTATTTCTACTATAAAAATATGAGAGAGGGAATAAAATGACTTTCCCAAAATAAAGAAATAATGAAGATTCAAAAAAAATCAAATAAGATTTTTATTTTGGAGTTTTTCGCTTTTTATTTTCCTTAGGGAAAAATGCGTGTTTTCAAAAAATTGCATTTTGACCCCGAGTAAAAGTTCATTTTGTTCGACTCATTTCTAGGAGTCGGGGAAAATTTACTTTGTAAATTTTGGAGTTCGTTTAGATTTTATTTTATTCGTTTTTCTGCACGCTATATATTTAAAAAAAAATACGCCCACTTTGGGCCAAGGGCCCAGCCGGCCCACCGCCCCTCCCTCGGCGCCACACACACAGCGCCCGCCCGCCGCCGGCCGAGTCCGAGGAGGACTCCTCCTCCTCCTCCTTGCTTGCCCCTCCCCCAAGCTACCCTCCCCCCCTTTAAATACCCAAGACCCCCCCCCTCTCCTCCCCAACCCATGACCCGCCCGCCCTCTCCTCGGCCGCCGCCGCCCCAACCCGCCTTGCCGCCCGCCCGCCAGAGCCGCCCGCCCACGTGAGCGTCGCCTGCGCCGCCTAGGCACCACCCGCTGAGCCCCACCTCGTCGAGGTAGCAGCCACGCCACCCTCCCTCGGTTCGGTTTTTTATATAAAAACCGTTACAGTTTCTTTTTCCGTTTATGCGTTTTTCGAAACCCTAGATCGGTTTTATTTTTTTCAGTTTTGTTGTTTAGCGAGCGTTCGCCGGACCGTTCGTCTTAACGAACGTGATCACCGGTTATTCCCGTTTAACGAATGTCCGTTCGTTTAACCGTTCATCGTTTTTCTTTTAATCGGATTTAATCCGCTATTTTCTGATCGCGATTTCAGATCCGATCTTCGTTCTAGTTTATCTTCTCGCTCGTTTATCGGAATCAGGTGATTCAAGAGCCTGGAGTTTCGTTTCAAAACCGTCGTTCCGACTAATCAACTTAAACAAAGTTTTGCTACTGTAAAATTTAACCTAGTTTCAACTTGCTAGAACCGAGCTGTTTTCTTCCGCCGAATGTTTTCCGTTGTTTTGTTTGATTCGTTTTCTTTTGCAACCAGGGTTCTTAAGTTGAAATTTCTGGTCAGATCTTTTATTCGAGATTTACCCGTGCATTAGATGAGTACTTATTGTATGCTTGTTGTTTGTCTGCGATAGATCACCGAGTGCGCCGCTTGTTATTTCGAATCTCTAGGTTTCGCGGATCATCAGCAAGGCAAGTAACACTTGATCATACTTTTTCTACTACCCAGTTTTATGCATTAGATCTATTCCTCAAACACTTGCATGATTAGGATCTAATTAAATTGCAGAATGGGAAGTAGATGAGGTAGTACCTATTACCTGTTTTATTACCAAACCTTTGGGAGTTACTTCTACGTTTGCTTATTTGCCATGCTATGCTAGTAGACGTGGATTGGGTGAGTGTATCCATGATAGATGTGAGATTGTTAACTTAATGGTTTATTTAAGGTGGCAACTTAAACACACATCTGGGTGGATTGAGGCACTGGGGTATCCAAATGATTGCCTGTTTTTTTGGGACCGCCACCCGGGCTCAAAGGGATCATGAGATTATTCAAACTAGTAACTTCCGTGTGCAGCCACAAGCCATTATGGGCTCTGGCATAGTTGAGTAAGTCGTCACGAACTCTTATGTGGTGGACTAGCGGATGTAGGGGATGTAGGTGTGCGGTCTACCCGTCGTAAGGTGCTAAGCGCTTACGAAAGACTATGTCTCGGTCATCCGTTTCTCAAACACCCTGCAGTACGAGAAATCAAACGGAGGCGATCGAGTCTTGTGGGGAAAAGTGCGCAAACCTCTGCAGAGTGTATAAAGTAATCATGATTAGCCGTGTCCCCGGTTATGGACATCTTGAGTATCTAGTACTTGAATATCATGTGAATCTCAACATGTTACTCTAATTAATATTGTTGGGTTTTTAATGAGTACTTTTAATTGGGATTGAGGATGCTGTCAACCATTCTCAATGTTTAACAACCACCATGATAGTTAAACAAATTTATTCCTTTGCGATGAGGAAAAAGCGGCTTTATGCAAAAAGCTGTAATCGTAGAGCTTTTCCACCAGCCATATATGCATGTAGTATAGGCTTATTCCTTCATTACTCTCTATGTGTTACATTGCGGCATATTCCATGTCTTTGACCCGTTTCGGGCTGCAACTTTCATGTTGCAGACTTTTTTGAACGACAGTAAGGTGCTTTAGGTCGTGGTTCTATACTCAGTGATGCCGGTGGAGTTGATGGACTCACTTATCTTCCAAGTCTTCCGCTGTTATCGTTATTAGATGGCCTTAAGCCATATTTAATGTAATAAGTCCTCTTTTGGACAATGATGTAATAAGTGTGTGATTGCTACTCTGTTACAAATCCTTCGAAGTACTGTGTGGTGTCAGCATTACTGATCCAAGGATGACACCTGAGCATAGAGACTTGATCCATTCGGGTCGGGTCACTACAGAGATGGTATCAGAGCACACGCTGACTGTAGGACACGACCACTAAGTTAAAGCCTTAGATCACTACTCTCTTCACATTTTCTAACTCCTCATCTTTTTCTACACTTTAGGATGAAGGACGCGAAGATCAAATCGCCCAACCGGATGAAGGCACACCTTTTGGATTTCACTTGAAGGAAGTCACCAAGTACACGAACATTGGACTACCAAGCTTCACCGGACTTTCAACGCCACTCTGCTGAAGAAGAGCGCTGGAAGATTCAAGCTCACGTTCGGGAAGGACATTCGCCCCAATCACCAAGCCTATAGATAGTGTTCTCGATTGCACCAACACGGAGTTTGGGAAAGAGCATGGCAGCTCATATCACCATGGGGACGCATTGGAGAAGTTTACCAAGAAGACCTCAAGGACACCATCTATCAGATTTGTGGACGCCGAGATGAACAATGGGAGATAGTCGGCACCAAGAAGGATAGATCCATTGCAGCTTTCATCCAGAGTTAAACCCGGCACATTCGACGCCAGAGAACCAGATGTGCAATGATATGATCGAATTGAAGGATGCGAAGGGAAGGATCCTCGAACTTGAAGAAGAACTAAAGTCTACAAGTAAGGACTACATGGGCCGAGATTGTAGCTGTAGCAAGGCACAATAGCGATCTTAAGTATGAGATTGAAGAACTCAAGAAGAAATTGGCACTCAAGAATGAAGACAAATGCGTCGGCTGTCCGAGCAACTACATCATCATCGACGACACCGATTCGGACCCAAGTGAATCCGACTTTGAAGGCGAAGCTGGAAGCGAGACATCATGGAGTCTTCCACGGTTCAAATTAATAGATGACCCCCACATATTAGTAGTATTCCCCCCATGTAACATTTTAGTTCACGCACTTTTGCGATAGTTAGACCGTTGTAAGCCCTTTGTTTGAATTGAATGAAGTGATATTGTGTGCATTTGCTCATGTACATTTGGGTAGTGTTTTTCCTTAGACCACACTCTATTCTTAATTTCTCGTCTTTTCTAAACCCATCAGATGCCTCCGAGATGCGACCCCGGGTTTGTTTTTCCGCCGGAGATCACCCAGTTGATTCAGCAGAACACTTTGATCCACACACTGCATGTAACCAAGGCAACAACAACAACCCACCGCCACCACCAGATTGACCATCGGCTCGTTTCTTAAGGCTGAACCGCTTTGTGTTTTCCGGAGCACCGAGCCGATAGTAGCGTATGATTGGATCCGTAAGGTAGGGAGGAGTTGACCACTGCGGGATGTCTGAGATGGAGAGAAGGTGAAGTTTGCTGCACACCAGCTTGAAGGACCCGCAAAGACATGGTGGGAGAATTTTACAGCCACTTACCACCTGTAGACACCATCACATGGGATCGGTTTCAACAAGCTTTCCGCCTTGCCCATGTCTCGGCGGGAGCTATGGCCATGAAGAAGTGTGAGTTTCGCAATTTACGCCAAGGAGGAAGGACTGTTGGCCGGTATGTGGATGATTTTAGTAAGTTAGCACGTTATGCCCCAGATGACGTTGCTACAGATGCAGCTAAGCAGGAGAAGTTTCGAAGGACTGAATGATGAGTTAAGCATGCAGTTGATGGTAGCAAGTTTCAATAACTACCGAGAGTTGGTAGACCGTGCCCTCATGATTGAAGGAAAGCAACGACAAATTGAGAATCGCAAGAGGAAGTATGGGCGGGGAAGTATAACTCTGGAGCCCAATGAAGCCCGTTATACCCCTAAGCGGGGAGTTCGGTTTGACATACCCGTGGAGGAGGTAATTTGCACAACCATAATGGCCACAAAAATGGGAATGGAGGAAGCAACGGCCAGAACCGGACCACACCATCAACCCCAACCAAGAAAGACCTGAGCCATGTCACCTGTTACAAGTGTTCCAAGACCGGACATTATGCAAATGATCATTCCGAAGGCCAAGGTGGAAATGGAAGCTACGGAAAGAAGCCAAACCCTTTCAACAGGGGACAGCTGAACCACATTGATGTGGAGGAGGTTGAAGATCAGCCCGATGCGATGTCTGTAAGTTTTGGTTAAGTCATTTCTTGCACTAGTTCTTTTCGATACCGTGCAACGCATTCATACATATCAAAGGGGATTTGTAGAAAAGTATAGCCTGCCTACTCGGATCCTTAAAACCCCTATGCTAGTAAGCTCACCAGAGGCGGAGTATATGGCGGAACAAGGATGTTTTCAATTACCATTAAGTATAGGAAGGCATGTGTTCCCGACGGATTTGATCATTTTGGAATCCCAAGGATTGGAGGTGATTCTCGGTATGGATTGGTACATCGATGTATGGAAACATCGATTACTTGCCGAGTAAGACGATTTTGCTCACAACACCGGAAGGAAGAAGGATTAGGTATGTATCGCGACATGGACCAAATAGGAATCAAGTAAATTCCTTATCGGGAGTTGTGCGGGAAGAGGTGCGGTGGTGAAGGATTTCCACGATGTATTTCCGAGGAATTGCCAGAATGCCACCGGATAGAGACATTGAGTTTTGATTGAACTTTTGCAGTGCATGTGCCCAATATCGAAGCGACCATACAGGATGCCCGCACAGGATTTGGCGGAAATCAAGAAGCAGATTAAGGAGTTATTGGATAAAGGTTATATACGCCCAAGTTCTTCACCTTGGGGATCACCCGTACTTTTAGTAGAAAAGAAGGACAGATCGTTAAGGATGGTTGTCGACTATCGTGGTTTAAATGAAGTAACAATCAAGAACAAGTACCCACTACCAATGATAAATGATCTGTTCGATCGTTTGCAAGGAGCTAAAGTGTTTTCCAAGATCGATTTGCAATCAGGGTACCATCAGTTGAAGATTCGAGAGCAGGACATACCTAAGACAGCATTTACCACGAGATATGGATTGTATGAATATACCGTTATGTCATTTGGACTGACTAACGCGCCTGCCTATTTCATGAACCTGATGAACAAAGTGTTTATGGAGTTTTTGGATAAGTTAAATCGTGGTGTTCATAGATGATATTTTGGTTTGCTCAAGAATGAAGAGGAACATAAGGAACATTTGCGATTGGTTTTGGAGAAACTAAGGGAACATCGATTATATGCCAAGTTCAGCAAATGTGAGTTTTGGCTAAAGGAAGTTGGACTTCTTGGACATGTTATATCCGGAGAAGGGATAGCAGTTGACCCCACAAAGGTTGAGACCGTAACCAAATGGGAAGCACCAACGACAGTTGGAGAGATCCAGAGTTTCCTTGGACTCGCAGGATACTACCGAAGATTCATTGAGAATTTCTCAAGGATTGCAAAGCCTATGACGGAATTCTTTGAAAAAGGATACCAAGTTCATATGGGTGAGGATTGTGAAGCAATTTTTCAGGAGTTGAAGAAAAGATTGGTTACCTCACCGGTGTTAATTTTGCGGATCGGACCAAGGATTATGAGGTGTATTGCGGCGCTTCACGCCGAGGACTTGGAGCGATGCTTATGCAGGAAGGAAGAGTTGTTTCAGATGCTTCACGACGGCTAAAGCCTCATGAGTTGAATTATGCCACACATGACTTGGAGTTAGCAGCGAGTTGTGCATGCATTGAAGACAGAGACATTTTCTCATTGGAAATCATTGTGAGGTGTACACGGATCACAAGAGTTTGAAGTACATCTTCACGCAGAAGGAATTAAATCTCGACGGAGGAGATGGTTGGAGCTTATTAAGGATTATGATATGAGATTGCATTATCACCCCGGGAAGGCTAACGTCGTAGCAGACGCCTTGAGCCGTAAGAGCCACGTCAATACACTAATGATGGGAGGAATACCCAAGGAGTTAACCAAGGACCTTCGAGAGCTTTGTTTGGAAATAGTTCCGAGAGGCTATGTAGCAGCATTGGAGATTCAGTCTACGTTGATGGACAAAATCAGAGAAGCTCAAAAGGCAGATAAGGAAGTTGCCTCTATAAAGGAGAAAATGAGCGAAGGAAAAGCTAAGGAATTTCGTGAGGATGAACACGATACCCTATGGTTTGAGGACCGTGTTTATGTGCCAAATGACACGGAGATCGTGAAGTTGATTACGCAAGAGGCACATGATTAGCCCTACTCGATTCACCCAGAAATACCAAGATGTATTTAGATTTGAAGGAAACATTACGGTGGACCGGAATGAAGAAGGATATTGCAGAGTATGTAGCAGTTTGTGATGTATGTCAAAGGGTGAAGGCAGTAACATCGAAGCGGCAGGATTGTTGCAACCATTGTCGATACCGAATGGAAGTGGGATAAACTAGGCATGGATTTCATCACAGGTTTGCCAAAGACTCGTTCAGAGCTATGACTCGATTTGGGTTATAGTCGACCGGCTTGAAGGTAGCTCATTTCATTCCAAATCAAGACTACCTATAGCGATTGCTAAGTTGGCAAAGATATACATGACCAGAATTGTGTGTTTACACGGAGTTCCGAGGAGTATCGTGTCGGATAGAGGAACCCAATTTACCTCAAAGTTTTGGAATCGGTTACACGAAACATTGGGAACCAGGCTGGAATTGATGCTGACTTTCCACCCACAGACCGATGGATGACCGAGAGAGTCAATCAGATTTTGGAGGATATCTTTGAGAGCTTGTGCACTAGATTATGGATCTAGTTGGGATGATAACTTGCCGTGTATGCAGAGTTTTCTTATAACAACAGTTACCAAACCAGCTTGAAGATGGCACCTTCGAGGCTTTGTACGGAAGGAGGTGCAGGACACCGTTATCATGGGACGAAGCGGGAGACCGTCAGTTGTTTGGACCAGATTTGATTAAGGAGTCTGAACAGAAGGTTAAGTTGATTCATGATAGGCTCAAGGTAGCCCAGTCCAGACAGAAAAGCTATGCGGATTCAAAACGCAAGGCGATAGAATATGAAGTTGGAGACAGAGTTTATCTTAGAGTATCCCCACTTCGAGGAGTTAAACGTTTTGGAGTTAAAGGAAAATTAGCACCACGTTTCGTTGGACCGTATAGGATCTTGCAACGCATGGGAGAAGTTGCTTATAAGCTGGAATTGCCAGAGGGACTGTCGGGGAGTTCATGATGAATTCCATGTTTCTCGGTGAAGAAATGTCACTCCGAGATAGCAGAGATACCGTTAAGAGATACAAAGGCCGCTTGAAGCGATTCGGTTGAAGGATGATTTGACATATGAGGAGAAACCAGTCAAGATTCTCGATTATGCCAGCAGAGTTACTCGCATGACAAGGTTATCAAGTTTTGCAAAGTTCGGTGGAGCCACCACACCGAGGATGAAGCCACAGGAAAGAGAAGAGGATTTGCTCAAGGACCACCCTCACCTATTTTCTAGCCAACCCGAATCTCGAGGGCTAGATTCATCTTAAGGGGTAGGTTTGTAACATCCCAAATTTTCAATTTGGAATGTTATACATTAAGTCATCATGCATTACATATTTTATTGCATTTTTCCGATCCTAGAAATTTCACGCAACTCAAGGACCCTCGGAGAGAGTTGGAGATTTCGTTATTTTCATATTTGAGTTTTCTCAAATTCTGAAAATAGGATCATTTGATTTTATTTATTTTATCTTCAATTATTTCTACTATAAAAATATGATATAGGGAATAAAATGACTTTCCCAAAATAAAGAAATAATGAAGATTAAAAAAAACAAATAAGATTTTTATTTTGGAGTTTTTCGCTTTTTATTTTCCTTAGGGAAAAATGCGTGTTTTCAAAAAATTGCATTTTGGCCCCGAGTAAAAGTTCATTTTGTTCGACTCATTTCTTGGAGTCGGGGAAAATTTACTTTGTAAATTTTGGAGTTCGTTTAGATTTTATTTTATTCGTTTTTCTGCATGCTATATATTTAAAAATGCATGGCGCCCGCTGGGCCAAGGGCCCGCCCGGCCCACCGCCCCTCCTCGCATGCGCCCAGCCAGCATGTGGCCGCCCGCCCGCCGGCCGAGTCCGAGGAGGACTCCTCCTCCTCCTCCTTGCTTGCCCCTCCCCAAGCTACTCTCCCCTTTAAATACCCAAGACCCCCCCTCTCCTCCCCAACCCCTTGACCCGCCGCCCTCTCCTCGGCCTTGTTGCCCCAACCCTTGACGCCGCCGCCTTGCCCGCCCCTTGCGTCGCCCCGCCCGCCCTTGAGGCGCCCGCCGCCACGTGGCGTCGTCGCCTCGCCTAGGCACCACCCCGCCGGAGCCCCACCTCGTCGAGGTAGCCGCGCCACGCCACCCTCCCCTCGGTTCGGTTTTTTTTATATAAAAACCGTTCTGGTTTTCTTTTCCGTTGTACGTTTTTTTTCGAAACCCTAGATCGGTTTTATTTTTTTCAGTTTTGTTGTTTAGCGAGCGTTCGCCGGACCGTTCGTCTTAACGAACGTGATCACCGGTTATTCCTGGTTAACGAACGTCCGTTCGTTTAACCGTTCGTCGTTTTTCTTTTAATCGGATTTAATCCGCTATTTTCTGATCGCGATTTCAGATCCGATCTTTGTTCTAGTTTATCTTCTCGCTCGTTTATCGGAATCAGGTGATTCAAGAGCCTGGAGTTTCGTTTCGAAACCGCCGTTCCGACTAATCAACTTAAACAAAGTTTTGCTACTGTAAAATTTGACCTAGTTTCAACTTGCTAGAACCGAGCTGTTTTCTTCCGCCGAATGTTTTCCGTTGTTTTGTTTGATTCGTTTTCTTTTGCAACCAGGGTTCTTAAGTTGAAATTTCTGGTTAGATCTTTTATTCGAGATTTACCGTGCATTATATGAGTACTTATTGTATGCTTGTTGTTTGTCTGCGATAGATCACCCGGAGTGCGCCGCTTGTTATTCCGAATCTCTAGGTTTCGTGGATCATCAGCAAGGCAAGTAACACTTGATCATACTTTTTCTACTACCCAGTTTTATGCATTAGATCTATTCCTCAAACACTTGCATGATTAGTATCTAATTATATTGTGGAATGGGAAGTTGTTGAGGTAGTACCTATTACCTGTTTTATTACCAAACCTTTGGGAGTTACTTCTCGTTTGCTTATTTGCCATGCTATGCTAGTAGGCGTGGATTGGGTGAGTGTATCCATGACAGATGTGAGATTGTTAAATTAATGGTTTATTTAAGGTGGCAACTTAAACACACATCTGGGTGGATTGAGGCACCTGGGGTATCCAGTGATTGCCTGTTTTTTTTGGGACCGCCACCCAGGCTCAAAGGGATCATGAGATTATTCAAACTAGTAACTTCCGTGTGCAGCCACAATCCATTATGGGCTCTGGCATAGTTGAGTAAGTCGTGCGAACTCTTATTGTGGTGGACTAGCAGATGTAGGGGATGTAGGTGTACCGGTCTACCCGTCGTAAGGTGCTAGCGCTTCTGAAAGACTATGTCTCGGTCATCCGTTTCTCAAACACCCTGCAGATGAGAAATCAAAGCGGAGGCGATCGAGTCTTGTGGGGAAAAGTCGCAAACCTCTGCAGAGTGTATAAACTAATCATGATTAGCCGTGTCCCTGGTTATGGACATCTTGAGTATCTAGTACTTGAATATCATGTGAATCTCAACATGTTACTCTAATTAATATTGTTGGGTTTTTAATGAGTACTTTTAATTGGGATTGAGGATGCTGTCAACCATTCTCAATGTTTAACAACCACCATGATAATTAAACAAATTTATTCCTTTGCAGTAGGGAAAAACTGGCTTTATGCAAAAACTATAACCGTAGAGCTTTTCCCCCAGCCATATATGCATGTAGTATAGGCTTATTCCTTCATTACTCTCTATGTGTTACATTGCCAGCATATTCCATGTCTTTGACCCGTTTCGGGCTGCAACTTTCATGTTGTAGACTTTTCGAACTGACGAGTAAGGTGCTTTAGGTCGTGGTTCTATACTCGGTGATGCCGATGGAGTTGATGGACTCACTTATCTTCCAAGTCTTCCATTTATTATCGTTATTAGATGGCCTTAAGCCATATTTAATGTAATAAGTCCTCTTTTGGACAACGATGTAATAAGTGTGTGATTGCTACTCTGTTATAAATCCTTCGAAGTACTGTGTGGTGTCAGCATTACTGGTCCAGGGATGACACCTGAGCACAGAGACTTGATCCATTCGGGTCGGGTCGCTACACTATACTTGTGGGTTATCAAGCGTTTCTTCCTATTTGGAGTCGAGTGTTGTTGAATTGTGAGTCGGAGCAGCATTGGGATCGGTCGGGTGAATATGAATTGGTTTCGTTTCACCGGTCGGCTGAAATGCTGAAGCCGTGGAGGCTTCTTAGCTCGCAACAACTCACTCGGATCTGCATTTTTTTGATATTCCTGCAATTCCACTACTGCCATCTATGCATCGGCGATCTTCGAGCCCTTCTGGAAGCACTCTTCTGCCTTCTTTCGTTTGCCACTGATAGTGATCACACCTTTAGGACCAGGCATCTTCAATTTGAGGTACACATAGCATGGTCGAGCCATAAAACGTGCATAAGCTGGCCTGCTCAGAATAGCATGGTAAGCACTCTAGAAATCCACAACTTCAAATGTCAACTTTTCTTTGCGGGAATTCTTGGAATCACCGAAAGCCACATCAAGAGCGATCTGGCCGAGTGACTCAGCCTTCTTGCCTGGAATGACTCCATGGAAACTCATATTGCTTTCACTGAGTCTGGACATCGGAATGCCCATCCCTTTCAACGTCTCTGCATACAGAATATTCAGGCCACTGCCACCATCCATCAGAACTTTAGTTAACTGAGTGCCTTCGACGACTGGGTCGACCACCAATGCTTGCCTCCCAGGGGTGGCTATGTGCGTCGGGCGATCGGACTGGTCGAATGTAATAGCAGTCTGAGACCATTGCAAATAACTGGGTGTCGCAGGAGCGACCATGTTTACTTCTCTGTTGATGACTTTCAGTCGACTTTTACTCTCAACACCAGCAAAAATCATCAGAGTGGAATTGACGTGAGGGTAACCATCATCACTTTCCTCCTTGTCCTCAACTTTGTCCGACTCCTTTTCCTTCTCTTTGGGCTATTTCTCTTGGAACTGCTGGATCAGGAGCCGACACTGTCGAGTGGTATGCTTCGGGTAAATGAGATTACCCTCTTCATCTTTCTTTGTGTGAATGTGGCATGGCAAATCCAACACATTGTTCCCATCTTGATCTTTTACTTTCTTAGGGTTCCATGGACCCTTGGGCTTCCCCTTGAACTTTCCTTGAGTCACGGCTAAGGTTTCTCCAGGAGCAGCTGGCTCGGACTTGCGCTTATGCTTCCGACTGGAGTTCCCTCCTCCGGTTTCATGGGCGACTGTTTTATGCTTGCCACTCCGGAGCCGATCCTCCTCTTCACCATTAGCATACTTGGTGGCAATCTCCATCATTCGACTCAGAGACATATCTCCGGTCCGACCGAACTTCAGATTCAACTCTCTATATTTGACGCCTTCCTTGAAGGCACAAACTGCTTGGTGATCAGACATGTTCTCCACCGTGTGGTGCAACGTGATCCACCTGTGGATATAATCCCTCAAAGTTTCATTTGGTTTCTGCACACAAGATTGCAGCTCTGTTAGCCCTACTGGTCGTTTGCATGTTCCTTCGAAGGTTCTGACAAAAACTCGGGCAAGCTCTTCCCAACTATAAATGCTGCTGGGTGCTAATTGATTTAGCCATGCTCTGGCCGAGCCCTCCAACATCAGAGGAAGGTGTTTCATAGACACATCATCATTTCCTCCACCAATCTGCACAGCCACTCGGTAGTCCTCAAGCCAAGTGTCAGGCTTGGACTCCCCAGTGAACTTACTGACTCCAGTCGCCAACCTGAAGTTGGGAGGAATCAATGCGGCCCTGATGGCTCTGCTGAAGCACTCTGGACCTGAGACATGCACTCTGATGCTAGTTAGTAAATCTCTATCATGGCCTTCTCTGTGAGCTCTGTTTCTATCGACCAAACCCTAAACGAGAATAGATCTCGCATCAAATCCCGGCTCCCTCGGGTCGACTGGAATCCTTCGCCCACCACTGTGAGGGTGCTTGTCATCATGCTGCTGAGGCACGTACGACCCACTCCTTGGGGGAGGCGTGGGCACTCGACGACGATCGCCGTGATCGAGTCGGCGATCATACTGCTCACGGTTTCTGTACTGATCTCGCCGGTTTCCACGTTCCTCACACCTCGGGGACGATCTTGGGCTGTGAGCCGACTGGACTGTATCTGCCATAAGGGATCTGCTATGGATCCTATTCCGCGACTGTGACATAGCGGTATTCTGTTCTCCTGCTGCCCGGAGTAAAGCCCTGATTTGCATCAGGCCTCTTCCAGCTTCTGACTGGGAAGGCTGGATCGAATCTGCTATACGAGCCGCAGCTGTGAGATTCTGGATCGGAGTTCGATATACCTGGGTTGGAGGTGGAAAAAGTTGATGCCGACTGGATTCTGGAACCCACTATCGAGCACGCTCGTCGAGTCTTGTTGGAGGTTCTCGGTCGAGTGCGCTCGACCAAGTTAATGGCCAGCGTCCTCCAAGGCCGGGCCTCGGGGTTTCTCCAACGATAGGAGTGTGAAGTGCATCCATGTTCCGGCGGCGAAGTTCTTCCCTCTGCTGCGAAGAGAGAGGCTCGGGGAGGTACTCTTCGTGGACACACGACGGGTCGCCTCCACCATCACCACCGTCACCACGGGGAAAGCCAGGGGGACTGCGAGGCCCATTGACCATCAAGACTTCCGCCGCAGGGTCGCTACTGTCGCACTCGTATGCAGTCTCTGTGGAGCCAGTCGAACAGGCCGTAGAGAGTCTCGTCGGGCTCGATTGCCGCGAATTGGGGGTGGCCGATTGGTGAGCCACCGCATGCCTCACCCACTGCTGAAGCCTTGAACGACCGGAACGCTTGCGCCGGCGAGCGACAGGGAGGGAAGATGCCACATGAGCCGACCGATACTGGGTCGACGGCTGTCGTAGGAGGATGTCGTGGACACACACGCGAAAGTGCGTTGCCTCGCGGACGGGGAGTGCGTCGACGTCGAGTGGAGCCTCCTGAAGCCAAGCGGAGTCGTCGGCGACGAACACGAGCGCGCCGAGACGGATCTCGCAGCCCTCAGCCAAACCTCCGCCTGAAACCATGCTGATGGGGATCGAAAAAATCGCAACTTCTCCAACAAGTCGCTAAGACACCTGCCCCATGGTGGGCGCCAACTGTAAGTCTGACAGTAGAATAGGGGGTAGGTGATGTAGAGGCAAGATCCTAGCTATGGAGGAGTTGTGCACGCAAGTTTTACGAGTTCAGGCCCTTCTCAGAGGAAGTAACAGCCCTACGTCTCGGAGCCCAGAGGCGGTCGACTGGATTATATGCGTGTGAGTTACAGGGGGTGCGAACCCTTGTCCCAGAGGAGGGGGTGGCTTATATAGAGTGCGCCAGGACCCCAGCTCCCCTCCATTACACAGGGTTCAATGTACATTAAGAGGGGGGCGTTACTGTAAACGCCAGCAATAAAGATATATAATGACCATTAAAGCTACGACTTAACTCCCGACCGTTGCAAATCGGGGTAGCCCTAGATCTTCTGGTGGCCGAGTGATTGTCTACATGGTCGAGTGCCTTCAAGGCTGTCGAGTGGAACATAGCTTCATGGTCGAGTGGATGATGATTATTCTTCGGATGCTTCTGGTTCTTTTAGAGATGTTCCTGGGGAGGGTATCTTAGACAGATCCATGACCCTACCCTAGGTGTATAGCTTCATCAGTAGACATCAAGACTCATATCTGACGGTGGGTTAAGTTTGCAAAAAGGGTTTTGGACCCACTTTGCTGCAGTCTTCGGCATCTTCATTCAGAAGGGTTTTTGTCATCTCTGTAATTGCATCATCAGTCAAACGCAAGGGGCTGTGGCGTAATGGATCCTTTGTACCGCCCGTATAGGTACACATTAAACCGGGTCGGCGGCTCAAAGGTATGATCCGCCAGGCAACCCAGCACCGAACCAAGTCAATGCCAGTTAAATCGTTTCCCAACAGAGCCTTGACCTTCGCAATGGTGGGAGCAAGCTTTTTACGCTCAGCAGCAGTAAGCTTTTCAGGAAGAGGATGCTTCGGGTCAAGACGGTCAGCACGATAACCCGGAAATGGATTCTCGTCAGCCGGAGAGGTATCCTTGCAATAAAACCACGTCTTGTTCCAATCCTTGGGGTGACTCGGCAGACATGCATAAGGGAAGGTGGCATCTCTTCTGCGTTGAATCGAGATTTCGCCAAGTTCCAAGCTGGGCCCGTTCGTGAACTCGTTTTGGCGGTTCAAATAAAAAAAATCCCTAAACAGTTCGATACTGGGCTCCTCTTGAAGGTATACTTCACAAAAGACTTGAAAGTTGCAGATGTTTGACACGGAATTGGGTCCGATGTCTTGAGGATGGAGTTGAAAAAAGTGCAGAACGTCTCGGAAAAAATTTAGAGCTGGGTGGTGAGAAGCCCCGGTTCATATGATCAATAAACATAATGACTTCGCCATCCTTTGGCTGAGGTCTATCTTCACCTAGAACAGGGGCGCCGTAATGCATAACACCTTTTGCTGGCAAGTACCCAATTTTGATAAAATCTTTGAGTGTGCTCTCAGTGACGATGGAGGGAACCCAATTGCATGTATAGACTGTCTTTGGCGGCATTGCAAAGAGAGAAAACCTAAAAGGAAGAAAGGTTTGTTGGTTTAAGTTAATTCATTTAAGTCGGAGATACATGCTATAAGTATTTATTCAGACTGGCGGCTTAAAACGGGGCCTAATGATATATGGGTAATTATGAAACGGTGATGTAAGCCGCCATGACCAGCACGGGTGTTCAAGATCTGACAAGAGCAAATTTTACTAAGTGTTGGGACAAACAGGTTTCACAGATTGAAGCTATAAGATAGGATTTGCAGCTGTTCGGAAAAATGAAATAAAATCTAAACCTAACGTGGCGGCAGCAGAAAAGTGGGGATGCCCAGATGAAATATATTGCAATGAGGATATATTCTGATATTAAAACCAAGTGCTAAACTGCTACCGTACAAGATTGGGGTCATTTTTTCAGATCAAAGCTATGTAATCTAAGCAAGAAAAGGGAAGAACGGTGATGAACACCGACGAACAGAGAAACCCTAACACAGATCTATGAAGAGGAAAGGGGAAGACTTGCCGGCGCTGGTTGACAGTGGAGGAGCGCCACGATGTTCTGGTTTGTTCAGGGCGATGCAGCGGCCGGAGTTGAGGCAGTGGATGAAGGTCGACGACGGCGGAGCTCGGGCGCGCTGGGGCGTTGCGAGGAGAAGGACGAAGACGAGAAGGAGAAAGGGGAAGAGTGAAAAGAGGACTCATGGCCCTATTTATAAGGCTGGAAGGATAAGTGGCATGCGCGGGAATTGAGGAGACAAGAAAATGGATATGTGACGGCGCGGACGCCTCGATTTTTGGAGGTTCAGTAAAGGAAAATATTTATTAAGATTTGGGCCATATATAACATTAATAATAGGTGACATCACAGCGAGTTACCGCAATTTCAGGAGATGACTTCATGGCGGATTACAAATAACACAGGAAGATGAAGAGGGTTTTTTTCTAAGTGTTGAAGATTGACATGAACAAGTTCAAATCAACCTGGGGCCTAATGTTGGGGATATGACTATTGGATATGACCCGCCCAAGAGGGGGTGGGTCATCCCAATGGCGGTTCATCTAAATGAAGCCCAAGAGTATATTGAAGATGGCGGTTCATAAGACAGGCTTGTTAAAGGGCCCAAACCCGAAGGTGGCTTAAGACCCGTAAGTGTAAATCGCCATGTATATGTAAACTTGTATTGTAAGGCATGTAAGATAAGTCACCGAGCCGGACACGTTTGTATGAGCCAGCCGGGACTCTGTAGGCCGTAGGGCGTCAACCCATGTATATAAGGGGACAACCCGGCAGTGGCTTAGGGCAAGAAAGGACAGATCGAGAGCCAGACAAAGCGTATTCGCTCCTTGGTAATTGTAACCCTAGCAATACCACCTCAAACTGGATTAGGCCTTTACCTTCACCGCAAGGGGCCGAACCAGTATAAACTCCTCGTGTCCTTTGTCCCGTTTAACCCCTTTAAGCTAACCTCGTCGCCATGGCTCCACAACTAAGTCCTCGCACTAGGACATCTGCCGTGACAATTCCACGACAGGTGTGAGATAAATTGTAGTAGATTGATAGATCGAATGCCAAACAAAATAAATAAGAATAAATTGTAGCAAGGTATTTTTGTATTTTTGGTTTAATAGATCTGAAAATAAAAGTAAAGAAAAAGTAGATCTCAAAGGCAAATATATGAGAAAGAGACCCGGGGGCCGTAGGTTTCACTAGTGGCTTCTCTCGAGAAAAGTAGCAAACAGTGGGTGAACAAATTACTGTTGGGCAATTGATAGAAGTTCAAATAATCATGATGATATACAGGCAATGATCATTATATAGGCATCATGTCCAAGATTAGTAGACCGACTCCTGCCTGCATCTACTACTATTACTCCACACATCGACCGCTATCCAAAATGTATCTAGTGTATTAAGTTCATGGAGAAACGGAGTAGTGCAATAAGAACGATGACATGATGTAGACAAGATCTATCTTTGTAGAGATAGACCCCATCGTTTCATCCTTAGTAGCAATGATACATACGTGTCGGTTCCCCTATTGTCACTGGGATCAAGCCCCGTAAGATCGAACCCACTACAAAGCACATCTTCCCATTGCAAGATAAATAGATCAAGTTGGCCAAACAAAACCCAAATATCGGAGAAGAAATACGGTGCTATAATAGATCATGCATATAAGAGATCAAAGAAACTCAAATAACTTTCATGGATATAAAAAGATATAACTGATCATAAACTCAAAGTTCATCAGATCCCAACAAACACATCGTAAAAGAGTTACATCATATGGATCTCCAAGAGACCATTGTATTGAGAATTCAGCGAGAGAGAGGAAGCCATCTAGCTACTAACTACGGACCCGAAGGTCTACAAAGAACTACTCACGCATCATCATAGAGACACCAATGGAGGTGGTGAACCCCATCCGAGATGGTGTCTAGATTGGATCTGGTTGTTCTGGACTCTGCGGCGGCTGGATGAATATTTTCGTCGACTCCCCTAGGGTTTTGGGAATATTGGGGTATTTACAGAGCAAAGAGGCGGTCCGGGGGCACCCGAGGTGGGCACAACCCACCAGGGCGTGCCCTGGTGGGTTGTGCTCTCCTTGGAGCACCCCCAGGCGCAGCCAGTGCCCATTATGTTCCTTCTGGTCCAAAAAAAACTCTGTGAAGTTTCGTTGCGTTTGGACTCTGTTTGATATTGATTTCCTGCGATGTAAAAAACATGCAAAAAACAGCAACTGGCACTTGGCATTATGTCAATAGGTTAGTACCAAAAAATGATATAAAATGACTAGAAAATGATTATAAAACATCCAAGATTGATAATATAACAGCATGGAACAATAAAAAAATTATAGATACGTGGAGACGTATCAGCATCCCCAAGCTTAACTCCTACTCGTCCTCGAGTAGGGAAGTGATAAATATAGAATTTTTAATGTGGAATGCTGCCTAACATGTCATATCATATTCTCTTATTTATAGCATGTATATTTTGACTTTTATGTGATTCAAAGCTATAGTCTAGTTTTGACATGATAATTTAAATACTCAAGCATATCAATAAGCAACCATGTCTTTCAAAATATCAACGCTAAAGTAAGTTATCCCTAGCCCATCATGCTCAACCATTGATCCATTCATGAAACACACTCGCATATTAACTACACCCAATACTCGAGTACGATCATATTGCCTCCTAGTTGGTACCTTTATAAGAGAATATGGAGACTCAAATTCAAAAGTAAAAAATGCATAAAGTAAAAGAAAGGCCCTTCGCAGAGGGAAGTAGGGATTTGTAGAGGTGCCAGAGCTCAAAGCGAAAAACGTAGATATAAAAACATTTTGGGAGGTGTATCCATCCTACCAACGAAAACGACTTAGAGTTCCCAACACTTTCCAAGCTAGATATATCGTAGGCGGTTCCCAAACAGAAAATAAAGTTTATTCCTTTTTCAACCATACTTTCACTTTCCATGGCTAGCCGTATACACGGTTTCCCTCCATACCAACACTTTCCAAGGAATTTATTATTTGACAACATAAAGTAAATTCATTTTTCATTTCGGGACTGGGCATCCCTAATACCTTTGCCTTACTCTCGTGCAATGACAAGTGAATAAACACTCATCGTGAGAATAACACGTCTAGCATGGAAAATATTAGCCACCCCTCATCATTCCACGAGCGAAACAAACACACAAAAGAGAAGTTTATTTCGAAAATTAGAGATGACACATGCAAATTTGCTTAGAATGGCAAAAGAATACCGCATATAGGTAGATATATGGATCATGTGGCAAAACTGGTTTAAAGGTTTCTGGATGCACAAGTAGAGATCGTACTTAGTGCAAAATGAAGGCTAGCAAAAGATTGAGAAGCGACCAACCAAGAAACGAATAATCTCATAAGCGAGCATTAAGCATAATTAACACCGAATAATGCACCACAAGTAGGATATAATCTCATTGCATGACTATTGACTTTCGTGCTTGCATAGGGAATCATAAACCTTAACACCAATATTCTTACTAAAGCATAATTACTCATCAACATAACTCACATATCACATCATCATATCTCAAAACTATTACTAAGAATCAAGTTTATTTTGTCCAATGATCTTCATGAAAGTTTTTATTATATCCTTCTTGGATATCTATCACTTTGGGACTAATTTTCGTGTGTTGCTTTTCATAAGCCCAAACAAATATAAGTGAAGAGCATGAGCATAAATTTTTCTTTTTCTCAAATTAATTTAAGTGAAGCAAGAGAGAATTTCTTGAAAATTTTACTAACTCCCAAATAAATCTAAGTGAAGATAGAGAGCATTTCTTCAAAAATACTAAGCACACCGTGCTCAAAAAGATATAAGTGAAGCACTAGAGCAAGTCCATAGCTCATAAAAATTTAAGTGAGGCATAGAGAGCAATTCTAACAAGTCATGACATAATTTTGGCTCTCCTAAATAGGTGTGTCCAGCAAGGGATCAAGACTTAAAACACAAAATAAAACAAGCAAAAACTCATATCATACAAGACGCTCCAAGCAAAACACATAGTATGTGACAAATAAAAACATAGCTTCGAGTAAAATACCGATGGTCGTTAGAAGAAAGAGGGGATGCCACTCGAGGGCATCCCCAAGCTTAGTTGGTTGCTCATTTTTGGATAATAGCTTGGGATGTCGGGGCATCTCCAAACTTAGGCTCTTCTACTCCTTATTCCTTCATCCGTCGTAAGATAACCCAAAACTACAAAACTTCAATCACACAAAACATAACAAAACCTTCGTGAAATCCGTTAGTGTGAGAAAAATAAATCACAACAATAAGTGTTGTGTCAAACCAATTCATATTTTATTTTCGCATTATATCTACTGTATCCCAACTTTTCTATGGCAAAAACTCATCAAAGAAAATCATAGAGCCATCAAAATAAGCACACAACGCAAAGAAAACAGAATTTTTCAAAACAGAACAGTCTGTTGTAATCTGACTATTTCAAAAACTTCTGGAACTCCAAAATTTCTAAAAAAAGTAGGACGACCTGAGCAATTGACATTTTATCACGCTCTGGTAAAAAATGAGAATTGTTTTCGTGAGCGCAAAAGTTTCTGTTTTTTCAGCAATATCAAACAACTATCATCCAAGAAGATCCTATAGGTTCTACTTGGCACAAACACTAATTAAAACACAAAAAAACACAATCATAACAGTAGCATAATTGTGCAAACACACAAGAACGGAAAGCAAAAAGTAAAAATAAATTTTATTCATTGGGTTGCCTCCCAACAAGCGCTATAGTTTTACGCCCTTAGCGAGGCACAAAGCAAGGATCTAAGTTTCGTCTTCCGAAGTTTTGGCAACTTTTGTAAGGGGTTTCTGTTGGAAATATGCCCTAGAGGCAATAATAAATTAGTTATTATTATATTTCCTTGTTCATGATATCGTGTATTACCCATGCTATAATTGTATAGATAGGAAACTCAGATACATGTGTGGGTACATAAACAACACCATGTCCCTAGTAAGCCTCTAGTTGACTAGCTCGTTGATCAACAGATGGTTACGGTTTCTTGACCATGGACATTGGATGTCATTGATAACGGGATCACATCATTTGGAGAATGATGTGATGGACAAGACCCAATCCTAAGCCTAGCACAAAGATCGTAGTTCGTATGCTAAAGCTTTTCTAATGTCAAGTATCATTTCCTTAGACCATGAGATTGTGCAACTCCCGGATGCCGTAGGAATGCTTTGGGTGTACCAAACGTCACAACGAATCGGGTGGCTATAAAGGTGCACTACAGGTATCTCCAAAAGTGTCTGCGGGTTGGCACGAATCGAGATGATTTGTCACTCCGTGTAAACGGAGAGGTATCTTTGGGCCCACTCGGTAGGACATCATCATAATGTGCACAATGTGACCAAGAGGTTGATCACGGGATGATGTTTTACGGAACGAGTAAAGAGACTTGCCGGTAATGAGATTGAACAAGGTATCGGTATACCGACGATCAAATCTCGGGCAAGTACAATACCGTTAGACAAAGGGAATTCAATATGGGATTGATTGAATCCTCGACATCGTGGTTCACCCGATGAGATCATCGTGGAACATGTGGGAGCCAACATGGGTATCCAGATCCCGCTGTTGGTTATTTTCCGAAGAGTTGTCTCGGTCATGTCTGCATGGTTCCCGAACCCGTAGGGTCTACACACTTAAGGTTCGATGACGCTAGGGTTATAAAGGAAGTTTGTATGTGGTTACTGAATGTTGTTCGGAGTCCCGGATGATATCCCGGACGTCACGAGGAGTTCCGGAATGGTCCGGAGGTAAAGATTTATATATGGAAGTCCTATTTTGGCCACCGGAAAATGTTCGGGATTTTTCGGTATTGTACCAGGAAGGTTCTAGAAGGTTCCGGAGTGGGGCCCACCTGCATGGGGGGACCCACATGAACGTGGGTAGTGGGGGCAAGGCCCCACACCCCTGGTCAAAAGCACCAAGATCCCCCTTAGAAGGAATAAGATCACATCCAGAGGGATAAGATCAAGATCCCTAAAAGGGGGATAACAATCGATGGGGAAGTAAATGATGGGATTTCTTTCCTCCCACGTTTGCCAACGCCCCAATGGACTTGGAGGAAAGAAACCAGCCCCTCCACCCCTATATATAGTGGGGAGGCGCATGGGAGCTTCACCCCAAGTTACAGCGCAGCCCTTCCCTCTCCCAAGTCCTCCTCCTCTCCCGCGGTGCTTGGCGAAGCCCTGCAGGATTGCCACGCTCCTCCACCACCACCACGCCGTCGTGCTTCTGCTGGATGGAGTCTTCCTCAACCTCTCCCTCTCTCCTTTCTGGATCAAGGCATGGGAGACGTCACCGGGCTGTACGTGTGTTGAACGCGGAGGTGCCGTCCGTTCGGCACTAGGATCTCCGGTGATTTGGATCACGACAAGTACGGCTCCTTCAACCCCATTCTCTTGAACGCTTCCGCTTAGCGATCTACAAGGGTATGTAGATGCACTCTCCTTCCCCTCGTTGCTAGTCTCTCCATAGATAGATCTTGGTGACTCGTAGGAAAATTTTGAATTTTTGCTACGTTCCCCAACAATGGCATCATGAGCTAGGTCTATTGTGTAGATTCTTTGCACGAGTAGAACACAAAGTAGTTGTGGGCGTTGATTTTGTTCAATATGCTTACCGTTACTAGTCCAATCTTGTTTCGACGGTATTGTGGGATGAAGCGGCCCGGACCGACCTTACACGTACACTTACGTGAGATGTGTTCCACCGAATCGACATGCACTTGGTGCATAAGGTGGCTAGCGGGTGCCGATCTCCCACTTTAGTCAGATCGGATTCGATGAAAAGGGTCCTTATGAAGGGTAAATAGCAATTGACATATCACGTTGTGGCTTTTGCGTAGGTAAGAAATGTTCTTGCTAGAAACCCATAGCAGCCACGTAAAACATGCAAACAACAATTAGAGGACGTCTAACTTGTTTTTGCAGGGTATGCTATGTGATGTGATATGGACAAAAAGGAATGGATGAATGATATGTGATCTATGAGATTGATCATGTTCTTGTAATAGGAATCACGACTTGCATGTCGATGAGTATGACAACCGGCAGGAGCCATAGGAGTTGTCTTTATTTATTGTATGACCTGCGTGTCATTGAACAACGCCATGTAATTACTTTACTTTATTGCTAACCGTTAGCCATAGTAGTAGAAGTAATAGTTGGTGAGACAACTTCATGAAGACACGATGATGGAGATCACGGTGTCATGCCGGTGACAATGATGATCATGGAGCCCCGAAGATGGAGATCAAAAGGAGCAAAATGATATTGGCCATATCATGTCACTATTTGATTGCATGTGATGTTTATCATGTTTATGCATCTTATTTTCTTAGAACGACGGTAGTAAATAAGATGATCCCTCATTAAAATTTCAAGAAAGTGTTCCCGAACTGCACCGCTATGTAAAGTTCGTCGTTTCGAAGCACCACGTGATGACCGGTGTGATAGATTCTTACGTTCACATACAATGGGTGTAAGCCAGATTTACACACGCGAAACACTTAGGTTGACTTGACGAGCCTAGCATGTACAGACATGGCCTCGGAACACAAGAGACCGAAAGGTCGAGCATGAGTCGTATGGTAGATACGATCAACATGAAGATGTTCACCGATGATGACTAGTCCGTCTCACGTGATGATCGGACACGACCTAGTTGACTCGGATCATGTAATCACTTAGATGACTAGAGGGATGTCTATCTGAGTGGGAGTTCATAAGATGAACTTAATTATCCTGAACATAGTCAAAAAACCTTTGCAAATTATGTCGTAAGCTCGCGTTTTAGTTCCATTGTTTAGATATGTTCCTAGAGAAAATATAGTTGAAAGTTGACAGTAGCGATTATGCGGACAGAAGAACGCTTATGTCCTTAATGCACCTCTCAGTGTGATGAACCCCAAACGTCGTCTGTGGATGTTGCGAACATTGAACATACATGTTTTGATAACTACGTGATAGTTCAGTTAAACGGTTTAGAGTTGAGGCACCAAAGACGTTTTTCGAAACGTCATGAACATATGAGATGTTTCGAGGGCTGAAATTGGGATTTCAGGCTCGTGCTCACGCCAAGAGGTATAAGACCTCCGACGATTTTCTTAGCCTGCAAACTAAGGGAGAAAAGCTCAATCGTTGAGCTTGTGCTCAGATTGTCCGAGTGCAACAATCACTTGAATCGAGGGAGTTGATCTTCCGTAGATAGTGATCTTTCTCCAAAGTCATTGCCACCAAGCTGCTTGAGCTTCGTGATGAACTATAACAAATCAGGGATAGATATGATGATCCTTGAGATATTCGCGATATTTGACACCGCGAAAGTAGGAATCAAGAAGGAGCATCAATTGTTGATGGTTGGTGAAACCACTAGTTTCAAGAAGGGCAAGGGCAAGAAGGGATACTTCATGAAATAGCAAATCAGCTGCTGCTCTAATGAAGAAACCCAAGGTTGAACCCAAACCCGAGACTAAGTGCTTCTGTAATGAGGGGAACAGCCACCGGAGCAGAATCACCCTAGATACTTGGTAGATGAGAAGGCTGACAAGGTCGATAGAAGTATATTGGATATAGATTATGTTAATGTGTACTTTACTAGTACTCCTAGTAGCACCAGGGTATTAGATACCGGTTCGGTTGCTAAGTGTTAGTAACTCGAAATAAAAGGCTACGGAATAAACGGAGACTAGCTAAAGGCGAGGTGACGATAGGTGTTGGAAGTATTTCCAAGGTTGATGTGATCAAACATCGCACGCTCCCTCTACCATCGGGATCGGTGTTAAACCTAAATAATTGTTATTTGGTATTTTTGTTGAGCATAGACATGATTGGATTATGTCTATCGCAATACGGTCATTCATTTAAGGAGAATAATGGTTACTCTGTTTATTTGAATAATACCTTCAATGGTCTTACACCTAAAATGAATGGTTTATTGAATCTCGATCGTGGTGATACACATTTTCATGCCAAAAGATATAAGATAGTAATGATAGTACCACTTACTTGTGGCACTGCCATGTAAGTCATATTGGTGTAAAACGCATGAAGAAGCTCCATGTTGATGGATCTTTGGACTCACTCGTTTTGAAAAGTTTGAGACATGCGAACCATGTCTATTGGTGTATACGCATGAAGAAACTCCATGCAGATGGATCGTTTGGACTCACTTGATTTTGAATCACTTGAGATATGCAAATCATACCACATGGGCAAAATGACTGAAAAGCCTCAGTTTCAGTAAGATGGAACAAGATAGCAACTTGTTGGAAGTAACACTTTTGATGTGTGCAATCCAATGAGTCTTTGAGGCATGCAAAGGAATATCGTTACGTTCTTACTTCACAGATGATTCGGTAGATGTTGAGTATATTTACTTGATGAAACACAAGTCTGAATTATTGAATGGTTCAAGTAATTTCAGAGTGAAGTTAAAGATCATCGTGACAAGAGGATAAAATGTTTATGATATGATCATAGAGATGAGTATCTGAAGTTCTGAGCTTTGGCATAATTAAGACATTGTGGAAATTGTTTCACAATAAATACCGCCTGGAACACCATAGTGTGATGGTGTGTCCAAACATCATAGTTGCACCCTATTGAATATGGTGCGTACCATGATGTCTCTTATCGAATTACCACTATCGTTCATGGGTTAGGCATTAGAGACAACCGCACTCACTTTAATAGGGCACCACGTAATTCCATTGAGACGACACCGTTTGAACTATGGTCGGAGAAACCTAAGTTGGCGTTTCTTAAAAGTTTGGGGCTGCGATGCTTATGTGAAAAAGTTTCAGGTTGATGAGCTCGAACCCAAAGCGGATAAAAATGCATCTTCATAGGACACCCAAAACAGTTGAGTACACCTCCTATCTCAGATCCGGAAGCAAAAGTAATTGTTTCTAGAAACGGGTCCTTTCTCGAGGAAAAGTTTCTCTTGAAAGAATTGAGTGGGAGGATGGTGGAGACTTAATGAGGTTATTAAACCATCACTTCAACCAGTGTGTAGCAGGGCACGTGAAGTTGTTCATGTGGCACCTACACCAATTGAAGTGGAAGGCGATGATAGTGATCATGATGCTTGGATCAAGTCACTACCGGACCTCGTGGAGTCGACAAGGACGCGTACTACTTCAGAGTGGTACGCAATCCTGTCTTAGAGGTCATGTTGCTAGACAATAATGAACCTACGAGCTATGGAGAAGCGATGGTGGGCCCGGATTCCAACGAATGGCTCGAGGCCATAACATCCAAGAGAGGATCCATGACTTTGGAAGAAATACTTGATGGTCGTAAGGACGTTGGGTAAAGATGGATTTTAAAAGACAGACAATGATGGTAAGTATCACCATTAAGAAAGCTCGACTTGTCGTTAAAGATATTTTCCGACAAGTTCAAGGAGTTGACTACAGTGAGGCTTTCTCACTCGTAGCGATGCTAAGATTCTGTTGGAATTGGATTAGCGATTCTTGCATTATTTATGAAATCTTGCATATAGGATGTCAAAACATTGTTTCCTTGACAGTTTTCTTGACGAAAGGTTGTATGTGATACAACCAGAAGGTTTTTGACAATCCTGAAAGACGCTATAAAGTATGCAAAGCTCCAGCTATCCTTCTAAGGACTGGAGTAAGCATCTCGGAGTTGGAATGTACGCTTTGATGAGATGATCAAAGATCTTGGGTCTATACAAAGTTTATGAGAAACTTGTATTTCCAAAGAAGTGAGTGGGAGCACCATAGAATTTCTGATGAGTATATGTTGTAGACATATTGTTGATCAGAAATGATGTAGAATTTCTAGAAAGCATATAGGGTTGTTTGAAAAGTGTTTTTCAATGGAAAACCTGGATTAAGCTACTAGAACATTGAGCATCAAGATCTATGAGGATAGATAAAAAAACGCTAAATGGTACTTTCAAATGAGCACATACCTTGACATAATCTTGAAGGTGTTCAAGATGGATCAGTCAAAGAAGGAGTTCTTGCCTGAGTTGTAAGGTATGAAGTTAAGAGGTAAAGCTCGACCATGGCGAAGAGAGAGAAAGGACGAAGGTCGTCCCCTATGTTTCAGCACGTAGGCTCTATAGTATGCTATCTTTGTGTACCGCATCGAAGTGTGCACGCCATGAGTCGATCGAGGGTACAAGAATGATCCAGGAATGGATCATTGGACAGCGGTCAAAATTATCCTTGGAGTAAATAAGGACATGTTTCTCGATTATGGAGGTGATAAAGAGTTTGGCATAAAGGGTTATGTCGATGCAAGCTTTAACACCTATCCGAATGACTCTGAGTAGCAAACCGGATACGTATAGTGGAGCAACCATTTTGAATAGCACCAAGTGGAGCGTGGAAGCAGACATTTACAATATGACCTAGAGATTTGCGAAGTACATACGGATCTGAATGTTGCGGACCGTTGACTAAAACCTCTCTCACAAGCAAAACATGATCAAACCCCGTAACTCATTGAGTCTTAAACACATGATGATGTGAACTAGTTTAGTGACACTAGTAAACTCTTTGGATGTTAGTCACATGGCGATGCTGTGAGTGTTAATCACATGGTGATGTGAACTAGATTATTGACTCTAGTGCAAGTGGGAGACTGTTGGAAATATGCCCTAGAGGCAATAATAAATTAGTTATTATTATATTTCCTTGTTCATGATATCGTTTATTACCCATGCTATAATTGTATTGATAGGAAACTCAGATACATGTGTGGGTACATAAACAACACCATGTCCCTAGTAAGCCTCTAGTTGACTAGCTCGTTGATCAACAAATGGTTACTGTTTAATGACCTTGGACATTGGATGTCGTTGATAACGGGATCACATCATTTGGAGAATGATGTGATGGACAAGACCCAATCCTAAGCCTAGCACAAAGATCGTAGTTCGTATGCTAAAGCTTTTCTAATGTCAAGTATCATTCCTTAGACCATGAGATTGTGCAACTCCCGGATGCCGTAGGAATGCTTTGGGTGTACCAAAGCGTCACAACGAATCGGGTGGCTATAAAGGTGCACTACGGTATCTCCAAAAGTGTCATTGGGTTGGCACGAATCGAGGCTGGATTTGTCACTCCGTAAACGGAGAGGTATCTTTGGGCCCACTCGGTAGGACATCATCATAATGTGCACAATGTGACCAAGAGGTTGATCACGGGATGATGTTTTACGGAACGAGTAAAGAGACTTGCCGGTAACGAGATTGAACAAGGTATCAGTATACCGACGATCAAATCTCGGGCAAGTACAATACCGTTAGACAAAGGGAATTCAATACGGGGTTGGTTGAATCCTCGACATCGTGGTTCATCCGATGAGATCATCGTGGAACATGTGGGAGCCAACATGGGTATCCAGATCCCGTTGTTGGTTATTGGCCGGAGAGTTGTCTCGGTCATGTCTGCATTGGTTCCCGAACCCGTAGGGTCTACACACTTAAGGTTCGATGACGCTAGGGTTATAAAGGAAGTTTGTATGTGGTTACCGAATGTTGTTCGAGTCCGGATGAGATCCCGGACGTCACGAGGAGTTCCGGAATGGTCCGGAGGTAAAGATTTATATATGGGAAGTCCTATTTTGGCCACCGGAAAATGTTGGGATTTTTCGGTATTGTACCGGGAAGGTTCTAGAAGGTTTCGGAGTGGGGCCCACCTGCATGGGGGGACCCACATGAACGTGGGTAGTGGGGGAAAGGCCCCACACCCCTGGTCAAGGCGCACCAAGATCCCTCCTTAGAAGGAATAAGATCATATCCTGAAGGGATAAGATCAAGATCCCTAAAAAGGGGGATAACAATCGGTGGGGAAGGAAATGATGGGATTTCTTTCCTCCCACCTTTGCCAACGCCCCAATGGACTTGGAGGGCAAGAAACCAGCCCCTCCACCCCTATATATAGTGGGGAGGCGCATGGGAGCTTCACCCCAAGTTCTGGCGCAGCCCTTACCCTCTCCCAAGTCCTCCTTCTCTCACGCGGTGCTTGGCGAAGCCCTACAGGATTGCCACGCTCCTCCACCACCCTGCCACGTCGTCTTTGCTGCTGGATGGAGTCTTCCTCAACCTCTCCCTCCCTCCTTTCTGGATCAAGGCATGGGAGACGTCACCGGGTTGTACGTGTATTGAACGCGGAGGTGCCGTCCGTTCGGCACTAGGATCTCCGGTGATTTGGATCACGATGAGTACGACTCCTTCAACCCCGTTCTTTTGAACGCTTCCGCTTAGCGATCTACAAGGGTATGTAGATGCACTCTCCTTCCCCTCGTTGCTAGTCTCTCCATAGATAGATCTTGGTGACTCGTAGGAAAATTTTGAATTTCTGCTACGTTCCCCAACAGTTTCTCAAACCCAGGAGGCTCTTACGCTTCCCTAAATTCTCTGGGAAAGAAACCATCTTAAGATCCAAATCCAATCGCTTGTTGCAAAGAGTAATCAGGGTATTCATGCGATTGATACTACCATTGAGGTGTTTGAGGGGTTCATTATATTTATGTATGTCAACCATATGTTTATGCAAATCACCAAGTTTGTCCAACATTTGAGCTCCCTCAGGGGTAAAAGAAAACCCCTTCTTTTGAGGAGGAATTTCCAAAATTCCTTCTAAAATTTCATAGGCAGCATTGGCATCAAGCTCAACGAAATTTCCTTTAGCGGCAAAATCTAGAAGTTGTCTATGATGCAAAGCCAATCCTATGTAAAATTTACGAAGCAAAACGTTAGCGTCCTCCTTAAAATTGGAAATACGATACGATTCCATAAGCCTATACCAGACATCTTTCAAATTTTCTCCTTGTCTTTACTTGAAGTAAAGAACTTCAAAATCTGGTGACAAAGGAGGAGTAGGAATGCTAGGCATCAAGACTGGAAAGCAAGACAACGACGAACGAAAAAGAAGGGTGAATAAAACGGCAATTTTTGTGAAGTGGAGGAGAGAAAAACGGGAGGCAAATGGCAACTAATGTAAATTGCGAGGAGATGAGATTTGTGATTAGGAACCTGGTATATGTTAAAGATCCTCCCCGACAATGGTGCCAGAAGTTCCTTTTGATGTCGCTTGAAGCTACGTCGGTATTTCCCCAAAGAGGAAGGGATTATGCAGCACAGCGGCGGTAGGTATTTCCCTCAAATATGAAACCAAGGTTGTCGAACCAGTAGGAGAACCAAGCAGCACAACAATAGCCCCTGCACACAGATAACGAATCCTCACAAACCGACGTGTTAAAGGGGTTGTCAATCCCTTCCGGGTACGGCGCCTCAAGATAGGCAAACGGACATGAGATAAATTGTAGTAGATTGATAGATAAAACGCCAAACAAAATAAATAAGAATAAATTGTAGCAAGGTATTTTTGTATTTTTTGGTTTAATAGATCTGAAAATAAAAGTAAAGAAAAAGTAGATCGCAAAGGCAAATATATGAGAAAGAGACCCGGGGGCCGTAGGTTTCACTAGTGGCTTATCTCGAGAAAAATAGCAAACGGTGGGTGAACAAATTACTGTTGGGCAATTGATAGAACTTCAAATAATCATGACGATATCCAGACAATGATCATTATATAGGCATCACGTCTAAGATTAGTAGACCGACTCCTGCCTGCATCTACTACTATTACTCCACACATCGATCGCTATCTAACATGCATCTAGTGTATTAAGTTCATGGAGAAACGAAGTAATGCAATAAGAACGATGACATGATGTAGACAAGATCTATCTATGTAGAGATAGACCCCATCGTTTTATCCTTAGTAGCAACAATACATACGTGTCGGTTACCCTTCTGTCACTGGGATCAAGCACCGTAAGATTGAACCCACTACAAAGCACCTCTTCCCATTGCAAGATAAACAGATCAAGTTGGCCAAACAAAACCCAAATATCGGAGAAGAAATACGAGGCTATAAGAGATCATGCATATAAGAGATCAAAGAAACTCAAATAAATTTCATGGATATAAAAAGATATAACTGATCATAAACTCAAAGTTCATCAAATCCCAGCAAACACACCGCAAAAAGAGTTACATCATATGGATCTCTAAGAGACCAATGTATTGAGAATTCAGCGAGAGAGAGGAAGCCATCTAGCTACTAACTACGGACCCGAAGGTCTACAAAGAACTACTCACGCATCATCGGAGAGGCACCAATGGAGGTGGTGAACCCCATCCGAGATGGTGTCTAGATTGGATCTGGTGGTTCTGGACTCTGCAACGACTGGATGAATATTTTCGTCGACTCCCCTAGGGTTTGGGGAATATTGGGATGTTTATAGAGCAAAGAGGCGGTCCGGGGGGCACCCAAGGTGGGCACAACCCACCAGGGCGCCTGGGCCTTCTGGCGCGCCCTGGGGGTCTCCTTGCTGGTATGCAGAAGGGTGACTGGTCACTGCTATATGCACTTGCATATGTAGCTAAAGCCGCTGCAGCTTGTACTGTCCCAGACTATGGAGATGTAAGTTGTGCTGCTGCTTGTTCAAAATTAGATGCAATTGAAGCATTAGTGTCATTACAGTGCATGTAGAGGTATGTACTCCCTTCGTTTCTAAATATACGTCTTTTTAAGAATTTCAATACAAACTACATACAGATGTAGTGGCGGACCTTAGTGTAGACCAACAGGGCCATGGCCCCCCCTTGATTTTTGGCATCTATATAAGAACATGCTATACTTTAGGACTAATTAATGTTTAAACTAGAGATTAGCCCCCCTTCTCCATTAATTTGGTTCTCTTTGAGTAATGGCCCCCTCTCGAACAGTGCGCAAGCTCCACCACTGTACGGATGTACTCACAAATCAGCTTCATCCGTTCCTAAATAGAATTTGTATGTTATCCCTCAATATATATGTTATATTTGGTGTCGAATATTATGTATGCAAGGGGTTACGTGGACTTGGAGTTGTAATTGGTGTGGTTAGGTACGAGTTGTGTAGGAGTCGGACACGTTGTATCTTAGTCCTCTTATATACGGAAGGGCACCACACGTTGTAACCCATGACAACTTTATAGCAGCAGGTACGCGCGGGAGCCGACAGCTTGTGCCGGCGCACAGGCGGCCGGTGTTACGGTATCTTGGGAGGGAGCGCCCGTAGTCATGCCCCGGGATGTAGCCATATTGGTGAACCTTGTTAACAAATATCGTGTCTCGGTGTGTCGTCTATGATCTTGCATTAGCATTTTATTCTAACAATATAGACATATTTTAAAGTATAGATTCGCTCATTTTGCTTCATATATAGCGATAAATCACGAGTGGACATGGTGCCACACGAGGATGTTATCAGCCCCGTCCATTGCCACGTGATTTGTGCACTTTGTGTACAAGAGCATAGTATATCAATTCATCTAAACCGTATCAACACTAGTATATTTCTCGTATTGATAACGCTGACGCAAGTGCAGAACCCGCGTGGTGAAGCATTGAATAACTCTGCCGGTCGTCGCGCACAAAACAACCAGCAGAAACGTTTTCAGCCTGGCCACACCCATTTAGGAGCAGCAAATTTTTTTGTAAATGGCTGACAGAACATCAAGTCACCCAGTAAGTATCCTTTTAATGCAGCATGCAGACCATCCTTTATTCATTCCGTAGCTCCTATTTCACTCATCCTGATTCTCTAATTCTTGCGACTTTGTTCATATGTATAGCTAGCTAGAACTCATCCATGAAGATGTGTAGCTCATTTTGGAAAAACATAGAGATATAGAATTGTACTGGTGCTGCAGTACATATTCCTCTCTCTCTCTTCTTTAATGTTCATGTGTCACCCAGTGTCTAGATTTAGTTCACAGACTCCTCCAACACCAATATTTTATGTTTATGTTTTACGTTCATTTATGAAGAGGATTAACACACTCGAGCAAAGCAGGAAAAAAAACAAATTAAAACACATCCAAACATGGAGTCGTACACGACTAGATAACATGATAAATGGGAAATCTCCATTGGCGTTGTATCTATACTAGATATAATATGTAATACATGTAGTCTCACTGTAGTCGTTTACTTTTGTCATTATTTCATAACAGTGTTATGATGGTGCTAAGTATGAGGAAAATGGCCAAATTGTTGCCCCGTTATGATTGTGTATATGTTATCTAGTATAAAATTTTAATTAGCATTTCTCTAAGCAGTCACATTTGAATGAATGGTCCCCCTAACGTAAAGATGCACACGCTCACATTAATTGACACATTAAGATGTGATACCTCACTGCCTTTGCTATTAGTAGGAACTAGACGATGCCCCGCGCGTTGCTGCGGGATTTTTTTATGACTTGTTTGAGATATGATGGTTTAAGAATATTAAGGTCCAGTTTCATATGACAAAGACTATACGGTCAATGCCCTGGACATTCATGACATATTGGGTATTCATGATACCTGAAAGTATTAATATAATTTTCTAAAGGAACATGAAAATACAATGGTATGCGTCTCGGCGTCTGCCTACTGTGATCGGCCAAATATTCATAGATCTATATCGCAAGAAATATATTCATATATCTAGCAATGTATGTATAGAGCTTATCTCAAATCCATGGAATTGTATTTGGTCAATATTGACATGATGATGACCGCGACCGTGGGCGTCGTGGCCGCGACGACCGCCCCTCTTCCTGGAGGGACCGCTTCTTCAGGAGCAGATCGCGCGCCCCAGAGCGGCGTGATGACATCGACCGGCACGACTCGCGCGACGGCCGACGCGACAACAGAGATGACCGTCGCGATGACCGTGACCGTGACGGACGCCGCCGCCGCCCCGAGGCCCAGGACGCGCGTCGCGTCGACTTCAAGCTGGTGCAGCGGCTGCCGGATGGTGCTGTCATCCCGGCCTCTGGTAGGCGCGGCCGCCGCCGCCCCGATGATTGCCAGGCGCGGCATGGGTGCTCTGGCTGTGCTGCAAGTCCGGTCTGCGAGGACACTCGTGGACGCTCGCCCCCTCCCTCGCCGCGGACGACCTCCTGTGATGTGGTGCAGCTCAGCTCCTCTTCTGGTGAGGCTACTTGGAGGCGTTGGCTCGGCCCCTGCTTCGGGTCCAGCCCTCGCCCTGTGGCTGTGTGCCCGGTCTCACCCATGCAGACTTTGGCATCGCCACGATCGACCATGTTGGATGTGATCGAGATTGTTCCAGCCTGCTCCCCTGCTGCGCATGATGGTGATGTTGCTGCCGCGCCAACCCGTGCTCCCTCCGTGCTCTCCGAGCCTGCGCCGGTCACCGCGATCCCTGAGCCGGAGCCGGACACCCCGGTCCACGTCCCGGCGCCAGAACCGCAGATTTGCACTCCTCTGTTCACTGTCTGCCAGCCACCATTGCTCGCTGCGCCTAACTCACCATCACCAAGGCCACGACCGCCGACAAAGAGAAGAAAGACCCTGGCTGGAGTGGTGGGCTTCAACATCAACCGCTCCAGTCCGTGTCTCCAGGCCAAGCAGAGGAAGCTGCCAATCGCCAAGCTGGCTGAGCAGCTGCTGTGCCAGCGTATGGGGGTCATCGACGAAGGGCAGCAAGTCACCGAGGAGGCCATTGACAAGTTTGTGGCCATGTTCCAAGGCCAGCTGCCTGATATCACGGTGTCGGCTCTCCGGGCACTACTCAACCTCGACTGCGACTTGGCGAATGTTGTTGAAGCGGCACTGCTCGAGCATGGGGGACAGGCGGGAACCAAACTCCAGGAAACAAGTGCGGATGTGGCCGGTGAGGCGGCGTGATGGAGCAGCCTCCATGCTCACGTTCAAGATGTCCTCCCCTTTCCATGTTAGATACAACCTCTACGTATGTGTGTTTGTATGCCTGTTTGCAGCCATCCATGTTGATGAATGCTTCCTGTTGCCTTGGCGAGGCTTCTGAACTTTATCTACCTAGTCTTCCTAAGCTGCTAGTGCGAGTCGCTGGATGCCTGCGTGCTCCTTGCAACCCCATATTCGATGTAACTCAGGTTATCCATGTTAGAACAAGATATTAGTATCCTCAGCTGAAATGTACGAGGTTTAAACTGCCCAGACCGTCGAGCAACTATCCGAGAAACGATCATTGCTACTTCATGCCACATAGTCTGTCTACAAGAGACCAAGCTGGAGGTCGTCGACCCGTTCGTCGCTTCGTTCCTTGGTGGGCACAGACTAAAGAACTTTGTCCAGCGCCCAGCCTTGGGCACTCGCGGTGGTATTCTGCTGCTGTGGGACGAGAGTGCTGTGGATATTAAGGATGTGTGCATTGGCACCTTCTTTCTCTCCTGCAAAGTCACGATTATTTCCTCAGCCACAACTTTCAAGCTCACCACCGTTTACGACCCGACGAGAAGCAACCTCAAGGATGCTTTCTTCCAAGAGTTGATCAATTAAAAGCCCCCACCAGGTTCAAAGTGGTTGGTCATCGGTGATTTTAATCAAATCTACGGTGCGCAAGACAAGAATAAAACAAATGTCGACTGGAGCCGTATTGTCCGCTTCAGAAATACGCTTAATCTCTGCGAGCTCAAAGAGATTCATTTGCAAAACAAAAAATTCACCTGGAGCAATGAACAAAGCAACCCAACTCTCAGCAAGCTCGACTCTTTCTTCTACAACGAAGATTGGGACCTAGACTTTGGCACACACATCCTTCACGCCCTCTCATCATCCTTATCGGACCACTGCCCTCTCCTCCTTGCAAATGGCAAAGGCCCGCAGAGGTCAAAACCATTCCGCTTCAAGAACTTTTGGATCAAAATGCCTGGCTTTAAAGAGGTAGTCCAGGGAGCTTGGAACACCAACTCTGGTCACGCTGACCCATACCTCAACCTCTTTCACAAGCTAAAAGAGGCTGGCAAAAAATTAAGGAAATGGAGCAGGACAATGTTCGCGCACTCGAAGGTGCAGATTCATATGGCCCTGGAAGTTATTCTTCGCTTGGATGTGGCTCAAGATCTCCGTCCCCTAAGTGCCAAATGGCGAGATCTTGAAAGAGACTTAAGCGTAAAGTTGTAGGCCTTGCTGTTCTTGAGCGTGCGCGGAAAAGACAAAGCTCAAGAATCACGATCTTGAAAGACGGTGACGCCAACACTCGGTTCTTCCACCTGCGTGTAAACCATAGACGAAGGAAGAACTTCATTCACCGTCTCAGGCACAACAACGGGTGGGTTACTTCTCACGGCCACAAGAAATCCATTATACAGAGCCACTTTTCTGAGGTCACGAGACGCGGTCAGCCGCGCACCACCGACATCAACTGGGACACCGTCCCGGTGCCGGCTTGTGATCTAACTGATCTTGGGGCTGCCTTCTCGGAGGAAGAGGTGAAAAAGGCGATTTTTGATCTCCCCAGCGACAAAGCTCCGGGACCTGATGCTTCTCTGGGGCCTTCTTCAAGGTGTGTTGGGAGATCATAAAGGATGACATTTTGCTTGCTGTCAACCACTTCTCCAATCTGCGCTCCACAAACTTAAACTGGCTCAACTCGGCGAACATCGCTCTCATCCCAAAGAAAGGATGGGGCGGAATGCATTTCGGATTTCCGCCCCATTAGCCTCATCCACGCCATCGCGAAGATCATTGCCAAGATGATGGCTAACCGGCTGGCTCCTCACATGCATGAACTTGTCTCCAACGCCCAGAGTGCCTTCATAAAAAAGAGAAGCATCCACGACAACTTTATGTATGTCAGAAACTTGGCGAGAAAGTTTCATCGCAACCGCTCCCCGACGCTCTTGTTCAAACTAGACATCAAAAAGGCGTTTGACTCTGTACGTTGGGACTTCCTCATGGACCTACTGAAACACCTTGGCTTCCCGGACAGATTTCGCGACTGGGTTTCAGCTTTGCTCTCTACCGCCACTTCGAGGGTGTTGATCAATGGAGTTCTGGGCGATCCGGCGCATGGATGTGGTCTTCGCCGAGAGGACCCGCTGTCCCCTCTTCTCTTTGTCCTGGCTATCGATCCGCTCCACCACCTCCTCTGCAAGGCCACGGTCCAAGGGCACCTACACCCTCTTTGTGGTAGATCTTCACCCGTCCCGGCCTCGCTCTACACCGACGACGCCGCCATCTTTGTGAAGCCCATTAAGGAAGACGTCCAATTCCTTGCTGCTACCCTGGCCTCTTTTGGAGCGGTGTCTGGCCTTGTCACTAATTGTGCTAAAAGTTTGGTTGCTCCCATCCGATGCGACAACATCAACCTTGATGATGTTCTTCATGCTTTTCCGGCAGTGCGCACCTCATTCCCGATGCGCTACCTTGGACTTCCCTTAACCGTCAAGCGCCTCAAGCGAATCCACTTCCAGTATCTTGAGGATAAAATTGCAGGCAGGCTCCCTCCCTGGCAGGGAAGACATGTGGCTTCTGCTGGCCGTGTGGTCCTTGTAAAAGCAGTCCTTACCGCCATTGCCATCTATCATCTCACGCCTCTCGACATCCCGGTGGAGGTCCTCAAGAAAATCGATAGTATTCGCCGCGCATATCTTTGGGCGGGCTCGGATAAGGTATCCGGAGGAAAATGTAAGGTTAACTGGGAGCTCGTCTGCAAGCCCAAGGACAAAGGCGGACTCGGAGTGCTTAATCTGGATAAGTTTGCTAAGGCTTTGCGGCTCCGATGGCTATGGTTCGAATGGACTGACAAGAGCAAGCCATGGATTGGGATGGGGACGCCGTGCACGGAGGATGATCGCCACTTCTTTGCGGCTGCCACTTTGGTCACTGTTGGAAATGGACGAACTGCACAATTTTGGAACTCGTCGTGGCTCAACAGCTTACGCCCCCGTGACATCGCGCCGGACCTCTTTGCCCTCTCTCGCAAGAAGAAATCCTCGGTCCAACAAGCCATGACCAACAATCTTTGGATCACTTTTATTGATGGCACCAACGGTCTGTCCCTCGCACATATCGAGCAGTTTGCTGACCTTTGGGAAAGATTATCATCGGTGGCCCTAGTGGAAGAGGTGGAAGACTCGATTATTTGGAAATTCACTAAGGATGGGACATATTCTGCTTCCTCGGCATACAAGGCTCAGTTTGAAGGTCTGACATCCTCTGATCTTGAGCAGTCCGTGTGGAGGGCGTGGTCTCCTCCGAGGTGCAAATTTTTTGCTTGGCTAGTTCTTCAAAATAGGATCTGGACATCTGACCGCTTGATCCGTCGTGGCTGGCCCAACTGCGGATTGTGCCCTCTCTGTAAGCATGCACAGGAGTCCGCTGCTCACCTTCTCTTCCAATGCCGCTTCACATTATGCATTTGGAACGACATCCTACCGTGGGTTGGAATGCACCACATCTCCACTACTTCATGGTCGACGAGCGCTTCGGTCAAAGGATGGTGGAATGGTAACCTCCAGATTCGCCTCGGCTCCCCCAAAGTCCTTGCCTCATTGATGATGCTCATCTCATGGGAGATTTGGTCCGAGAGAAACGCTAGAGTCTTCCGCAACGTGGCGGTCCCTTCGGTGGTAATCATTAACAAGATCAAGCATGAGGTGTCGCTCTGGGTTTTGGCGGGTGCCAAGCATTTGGGTATTGTAATGCCGCGAGAGTAGTTTTCTTTAGTTTGCCGGTTGCGGCTCCTGTCTAATACCTTCTTCCTTAATCAATGAAATGGCAAGTCTTTTGCCTTGTTTCAAAAAAAAATAAGTGTTCCACTCACAATTTTTTGATAAGAATGTACAGAGACAGAGGTAACTGAATAAATAATTAATAAAAGTGTGAATCTATTCTACCATTGCTCGGTTCCTTCTGCAGTTTGGGATTTTGCCTTGCGTTTTTGTAGTTTCCCAGCTGATCTCGCTTCTTCTCTGCTGACTAACAACGTGGAGGACTGATGGGCCGATTGCCATTTTAGCCACCTGGCAAAAAAGATTTCCGTGCTTCGGTTATGCTAATTGGTGGCACGTGAGGAATGAAAAGAAATGGGAGAATCTTTAGTTCCATGGATATGTGGATGGCTGACCTCCACAACTTGATGCATATGGCGTTACATACATAATTTCTTTCATCCACTCTTCTAATTTATTAATATTCTTCATACCTCCAATCTTCCATTTTATACTTCCTTTGTAATGAATTGGCTTCTTAATTAGTGCAAGAAATATTGTTGCCTTTGTTAAATAATCTTAAGTTGCTACGCATGAGAACCGAGAGAATATGCTCGTCAACACCACAAGCAAGCGCGTGTCTTGCTATTCTGCATACTCTCAACAATCATTGGAATAATGGATGGAGAAAACAAACGAATCATGAGGCAGACCTTTGAGGTTGACAGGGAGCAACAGTGGCACCTGCAGCTGTTGCACCCGCGGAGTTGCTAGTGAATTCTCCGGCCAGCGTTGCAACCACACAACGATGATTCGGATTGACACCACTGTCCAGAGTAGATAGTTGCGGAAGCATACTGGGAAGTGGAGGAAGACGGAGGGAACCTACAGCTATAAAGTACGGGATGGGGAAGGGTAATGAACCGCCGGCCGGCCGCTTGATTACCTCGTTAGTTAATCTTGTATGTGTGGACAGTGGAAGACTGAAATGACAGCTATAATGGCTGGTAGCATGAAGAAGAAAGGAAGCGATCGTTGAGAACCGTTCAGCTTCGGGAGAAAGCCAGCCAGCTGTGTGATGATGTGGCTGCATGGCTGAGTTGAGTAGCTGCATGTTAAGAGAATTTGCAAACTGAATGATGATGTGGCATGATGATGATGTGGACAATGTGCATGTTAAGAGAAATGATAGTAGTGGGGATTAACTTTTTAAAAATGTTAGATGTGCCATTTCCCGCAACTTTTTTAAAGAATGTGTCATGGAACAAACGTGTGCATTCACGTTCTCTTGCGTACATTTAATTTGCTGCAAAGACTTTTCTAAATGGCCTGCAGGCAATCAAGTCACCCAGCAGCTATTAAATCCAATACATCTGTTGAATGTACGAGAGTGCCAAAACCCAACCACCTGACAAAGCTGCATGCATACAAATTTAAAGCTTCATTGCCCACGGCTGTATATTCCTATGTATTATTGTGCAGTTGCCATGGTATTGCAAAAGGTCCTATATTAATTAGTAATATCAAAGCGCAAGTGGATGGCCAAGATAACGGCCTCGTGTGCCATCATGTCCCAAAAATTTACGGCCCGTAAATAGCCCCTTATTGAAATATCTAAAAAGACTTATGCTCCCTCCGTGCCGAAATACTTATAGTTGGAGGAACTTGTACTAGTTTCCCCCAACTATAGGTATTTTGGTACAGAAGGAATATTTAGGAACGGGGGAGTACAAGCCAATCATAAACACCAGCACACAAAAGCATATATAAAATAGAATTATGTTGCAATCCTCTCGCCTACAGTTTCTTTTCTATATAGAGTATGTACGTAATACCATAATTTCTCATGACATTAACTGCCAGTTTAGAGCTGTTTAATGGGATGTGGGGTAACTAGTCACGAGCACAGATGCACTTGATATCTGCAGCGTCTATCAGTCCTTCTGGATCTGCGCCATCGTGTAAGATACATACCGGGAGAGACCCAGTCTCCTCAGCGATTTGGAGCTCCTAGCCGTTGGATCTCTTGCTTGATGCGTCCTCAGCTGTTCGATCACGAGATGAGGAGACGCCGACCGTCGGATAAAAACGCAACATTGGAATAGAAACAGTGTGCTCCCTGGGCTGCCACCGCGCGTAATTCCGAGATCCCGCCGAGGGTACTTTCGCCATTTCACAAACAGAGGTATAAAATGCGAGTGGCTCCTGTGGAGAAGCCTAAGAACATCTCCACTAGGCTCCCCAAGAAGCCCCCCAGAGACACTTTTTCAGCGCCGGCGGGCGAAAAACTCCCCACTCACGCCCCCATAATTTTAAAAAACGCCGGATTTGGCCAAAAACAGAGCCGGCGGTACCAGGGCAATCCCATGCCATCGGGGGGCTGTTGGGGACGGAGAGAGAAGATTTTGCATGTCAATGGCCCACTATCAGCCTCCCACTCGTCTTTTCATACTTTTCCTCCCGGTCCCCACCCACGTGATTTTCCCACATACTCGCCCCCCTTGCTGGTCGTGGCCGCCTCCTCGCCGCACGCCGGCCTCTGCCTCCTCCGCCGCCCTCTGCTCACACAGCTCCGCCGCGCCGTCCTACTCACAGCGCGCCGCCGTCGCCGCCCTGCTCGTCGCGCGCCGGCCAGGAGGAGGAGGAGCGCGCGGCCGCATGTGGCCGGGGCGGAGCTCGCCCGCGCCAGCCGGGGTGTGGCCGGGGCGGAGCTCGCCAGCGCCAGCCGGGCGTGGCCGGGGCGGAGCTCGCCCGCGCCCGCTGGGGCGTGGCTGGGGCGGAGCTCGCCCGCGCTCGCCGTGGTGTGGCCGGGACGGCCCGCGCCCGCGCCCGCCTCTGCGTGGCCGGGCATGCACAGACATCAGCAACCAGACTGGCGTGCTCGGCACCATGGTCCGGGGCGCCACAGCACCACGCCCAGGTCTTCTCGGCGGCGTCGAACGCGACGGCGGGGCAGGGAGGGCGCGGGCCACGCAGACGGGAGCACGGGGGCGCCGTTGAGGCCACGCACGAGAAGCACAGGTGCGCCGAGCTCGAGCAGCGCGTCTCCGGCGGCGGCGAAGACGACCGGCGCCCACGACGCGTGCCTTGACCTGCTCGCGGCCAAGGGGCTCAAGGTCAATGTCAAGGTCAAGACAGGTGCGACCTGCTCTAACTGCGCGACGAGGAGGTAGTCGACGCCGCCGCGGGCAAGATGCTCGACGAAATGCCACTCTGTTCGTGGGAGTCCAACACTGCTCGTGGGATGCAACCAGCGGCTCATGGCGGCCCGAGCCGACGGGTGCTTCCCCTGTCCATGTGCAGAGAAAAGGAGAAGAAGGGTTGGATGAGCAAGGAGCAGAAGGACCAGAAGAAGAAGGGCAAGGGAGGTGGGGCGATATGCAGGTCCATGGAGGTCCGTCCTCCTCTCCTCCTCTCTTCTCTTTCCTTGTACTGTAGCAGCCCTTAATCCCCTTTTATTCGATTTGTTCAGTTGTTACTTGCTGTCTCCTAAGAAAAACTAGAAAACCTGAAGAAAATTGTAATGAAAGTAGTTGAACTTCCTGATTGTACATGTTTTTGTTGTAGATTAGGTAGTCAGATGTGGGGTGCATCAGCCAAGACCTGGTCGACGACCTTGTCACCCGTCAGATGAGTTTGGCCCCCTTTCTTCAACCTGTTCAAAACTGCTCTGTATTTGGGTGCTGTTCCTAGGAGATTGACATGTTTTGGACATCTGATGATAGTTGTTGGTGTAGATTTTGGCCATTTTCTTGCAATTTTACAGTGCTTCTGCCGTGGCTACATCTGTGTGTAGTTTTGAAATTGATTTTTTGCATGCGTTGTTACTTTGCTTTGTCATGCATCTACTAGAAATTCCATCCATACATTATCATTCTGAAGTTTCAAACATTTTGCACATAACAGAAGACTGCGAGCTCAAGTGCCCAATGGACACTGAATGAATCCAGCCTTGCATACCATCTCGTCGGAGTTTCCGAAACCAAATGCTCCAGATAAAGGAATGGAAAAATATAGCAAGCAAAAAATGATCTGGCTTGTTAAACATTTGATGTTGTGTCCACTGTCAATGGATCAGAGCACACTAATACGTTTACAACGCTCATTACTTATGAAGACAATGTTTTTATCATACTGGGATGCCATCTATATATGTATGAGTTTTCTTACTGCTATATATGTGTGCCTGCAGGAGGTTTACATGTATTATCTTATGAGATGGACACCCTCCATTCGCTGATTGTACGTAGGTCACAGGAATTAGGGGGCTTAGAAACTCACATGAACGAGGTATCACACCCCCTTAAAGATTTTGAGCGGCTGGGGCGGAGCGAATCTTTTTAATAGTATCTTTATTTTCTGAGTGCCCAAACCTTTGAACATTCTTTTAATAATATCTTTATTTTCTACTGTAGCTTTCTCCTCGCCCTCATGTTTCTCTATATCATCAGTATGATGATACTATAGCATACATTATATTCTTGCCTTTAGAACATTGCAAATTAGGGTAGACAATGCATTTGGGAAAAGCTCTATGTCACGAGGGCAAATTAGGGTGTACCTATGAAAAAAGAAGACACTTCTAATTTTGTATGTAGTACTTGGTGTATGCCTCAATTGCAGCTTAGGCTGCCAGTAAGTGTGTAGTGTTATACATGTGTACATATTGTAGCGGGCTATAGTTTTGTTTACTATTGATCATGTGTGACATTGCTCTTTACTGTTTGTGATTTATACTGAACTCATTGTGCATAACTACCTGTAGGTTTGTCTCCCCGCATAACCTATCTATGTGTAATATGATTACTGTTTTTCTATTTCCTTTCCTGATGGTCTGTTGCCTATAGTTTTTAATAACTTGGCCAATAGCCCTATTCAGATTTCTTCCACCAGTATTTGTTTGGTTCTGAGCTCAATTGTATTAAAAAACATAGCAACCAAGGATCTATGTGTTGGTTTATTCAGCGATTGAATATGCAACTTCAGTCTGTAAAGGGCATGTACTCTCTTTTCGTCTGGCCATGCTACACAGTTTGTTGTTTTGAATTTGGTATCGTATTGGATTTGACGCGTTGAACCAATGGGATTTGATGCGCTACGCTCCTGGTCTATGATGGTCTCAACGATGTATGGTTCTGGAATTTGGAGATTAACATTCAAGCTTTTGGTATCTTAAATCCTTATGCTTTCTAATGAACTTGATGTGAACCAGTTTTTCCTATCTGCCACTGCCGCTTCAACTTTTGGAACAAGTTTTGTCATCGACCGGGCACGAGTACTTGTACGCCGCTGTCCTGGAGGTACACCACCCGCCGGACAACCGCCAGATCTCGTTTGGATTTTTTCTCTCTCTCTCTACCTGTTCAGTTCTGAGCTTTGCATCCTGTTGCGTGTTCCTGCCAGATCCTCCACAGGCTCACTGGGTTGGTGAGGTCGCTGGTGTTGTCCATCCTGCCACGGATCGGGTCACAGCCCTTCGTCACCTGGGGCATCCTCTGGAGCTTCCCCTAGGTGCAGTGTTGCTCCCCGTGGTGTACGTGTATGTTCTTCTTGCTGCGGGCATACCTGATCCTCTGTTTTCTTGGTTGGCTTTGCAGAGCAGGACACATGTTCTGCAGATCTCCTCGGTCATCAACTGGTCCATCACCGATGTATGTAACTTAACTGAGATCTCTCCTTATAAGCTAGGGATTACATTTCTTTATATTAATTGTATTATCAAGCCACGAGGCGCTGCTTTTTTTGTTAGAATAACTGAAATGTGCTCCTCAAATAATACAACGCAAGGATAATTTTGACATATGGACATTGTTGTCCCATGGATTTTTTTAGGGAAACTATAATAGATCTGCATAGTAAAGTTGAGAAAAAAACCAAAATGATGGATTAGAAGTAGCTTTTTTATATACAACACATGATGATATTTGCAGGCCTACTCTTTATCAAACAACAGTTTACTTGAAATCCTCAACACTTCCTCTAGCCCTCTGCAGTGATCGACTGCTGTAGAAACAAACTAATTACACTGACTATGGGGTGAGCCCTCCAAAAAAACCACTGACAATGTGCTCTTAGGTGAAATAAACAATCTGATACTCTCCATGGACTGTATTTTGGGTTAACTAATTGCACTTCTTGCTTTAGTACTTGCTCACTCATGAATATATAATTTTACCTCATCGTAAATATAATATTTACATGCTTATATCTATGTGCATATATGATCTTAGTTACCCATGCAATATGCATACACTATTTAAACTTTATCGATCTTCAACTTAGTTATTCATTTTGGGTTGCCCACCCCACTTTTGCAGGCAACGCGTGACGAGCCACACTTTACATTGGTTCAACAAGCCCTCTCATCAAGTATTATGTTTGCGAGATGAATAAGGCATTCCTCACTCCTGGACAAAGGGTAAGGACCTTAAATATGTGACTTCTTCTTACAAGTAGAGTATATTGTGACCAATGCATGATTCTTTTTCCAGTACTTCTCCTATCACTTTACAAAAAATAATCTAAAGGACCATCTCAATGAACCAGTCGAGGACATGATGGTCAGTCCAAGCACTGGAGATGTTACGAGACGGGTCCTGATAAGAGGGCCACAATGGCGACTTCTGCTACAATGTGCATCGACACCAGAACCACGTTCCCTATCATGGTATGGTGCTTAACATCATCATGTAGTTCCATTTGCTGTAGTTGAGGGGCTCCAAAAGCTTGCGTTTTCAAATGCTACCTCATTTTTTCTCACATTTGTGTTGTTTCTCAAGTTTTAATTTTAAACTAAAGGGATAAATGGCTATAGAAATTTATGTATTTAGCTCCAATAAATGAGAACAAACGACAACAAGTCGAGTAGTCTGTTTAGTTTCTATTTGTTTCGTGCACTTCACAAGGTGTTTTTGACTTATTCACTTTCTTTTTGTTTCTATATGATTTGTTTGGCAACTAGCACACCATCTTGGGCTGTTGTGGTTTGTGAGTTCTACTTAGAATTACAATAAAAATGACAAATAATAGAAACCAAGTCAATTATGCGATTCGGTTCCGTCTTTTTGCATAGTGTAATAATTTATTATTTGATCCAATGATTGTGTTTGTGGCTTGGTTTCTATTCTTTCAGAAAGGCAGAAATAGCATCAACTGTTATATAATTAAATTTTAATCACTTCACATATACATGCTTATTTTCTGCTAATGGTATGTACTGTCATATTCTTTTACTTCCCTATTTTATATTTAACCCAACATACAATTCACCTAGCGCCAGCCCTCTCATACACTATACATAATCATGTATATCAGATAACTGAGAGAGGTAATATATTGTACGGGTACTGTAAAACTGACAGTTTAGTATGCAAATACATGGCCCTATGTATCATATAAATCTGCTGCTTTGGTTCAGCAAATGAAGACTAGAGGAAAATACGCTCAAACAAATCCCTCTTTCTCAGTGCTTAGGAGAACCATGGCCGCCACCACAAAAATATGAACGATATGAACTCCTATACCATCCATTGCAATTAAAGTCTGATTCATAAAGTTACTACCTGCCATGAATGGTATAGCTCCTAAGGTCCCAGGTCTCCTCTCTCTCTCTCTCTGATTTCATAATGATATGAACTCTTATTATGCTGCAAGACTGGAGAGATTCTTTTCAAACTCAACCTGTGTCACGAGCTACTTGGTTCCTTCTCATTACTTGGAGGATGCATGGATTGGAGATATTATGGATGAGGACTGAATTATGTGCATCTATGATATCTTTTACTTTTGGTCATATATGTATCTAACAAGAATTACAGTGTATATATTTTGGTCATCTGTATCAGAATAAGGATGCGCCTTGAATTATTACAACTTCCAAGCCCATTATTTGGAATTCTATGCAGTTTCTTTTGATGGAAATATTTAGTATGTTGTGTAATTTAATGGACGATTATTGATGAGGACTGAATAATGTATAGATATGACGGATGCTCCTATTCCTTCGACTCATCATCCGGTAGATGAATGATTGATCGTGGCTTTCTTTTGTTATGTCATGCTACATCTCTTATTAAGAATGTACCACTTGCTTCTAATAGGCTTTACACTTTGGAATATAAACCATATTTTTACCGGGTTGAATATGGCTGGGGCAGGTGGGGTGCGGCAAGCCGCACTTCCTATCTAGTTTCTTTATTCGCGGTTGTGGCCTGCCATAAATTGGGTACTGTTTGGCACAAAAATGCTAAACGCACAGGCTCGTTACGGGGGTATTACGGGCCCTTCCTTCTATTCTATTCAACCCCCTGATTTTCAGGTGGGTGGGACCCTTCCTCTCCCTTAATCCAATAAAGACTTGATAAATGCTAAACACTCTGTAAAACCCCCGTATTAGTCCGTGAATGTAGCATTGTTGCTGTTTGGAAATACATCCCCGTCTGATCCGTGGATCGTAAAGTTCGCTTTCCGTCGGCACTGTGACGAATTGAATGCAGGGGCAAGTGTCTTGGTAGCTGAGGAGTGCGGGATAGAGGTGTGGACCGCCGGCGGCGAGGCACCATGGAGTTTGTGATGCAGATCGGCTGGTACGTTGATCTTTTGGTTTTGGGCGGGCGCGTCTCCATTTGTAGAGGACCAGCTTGGTTGACTGAGAGGATCCCTTTCTCCCATGAATCAGATCCGCTCTGCTTGAGGAGGTCGGGGAGAGTTTGGTCCCCGCCCGTGTGCGTGCGGAAGGCCAAGTTTTTTTTTTGAGAATCGGAAGGCCAAGTTGTGGCAGGGCCGACGGCACCGCAGCAGCACGCGGCTGCAGACAGCGGCGAAGTACAGATCTTCGCGGCGGAGGGAAGGGAGAGGTCACCGCGGTCATCGGAGCTGTCAACGGGGAGGATGAATCCTCAGGCGCCCGGATGGAACCAGAGGTCAGTGAACAAACCACTTTACCCCATCGAACATGAAACGATTTCTGAATAAAAATGTTGGCATGACTGAAGAAATAGTACAGTTAGAACCGGTAGGATCCATTCGCAGTCTGCTTGCTCAATTCAGAGAGGTCATGCTAGGAGTGCCTTACTGCAGCAACTAGCAGCAAGGCCAGCCACTGAGTAAACTGGAAAGCTGTACTGATTTTCAGTAGTATTTTCCTTCTCGCTTATTTCCAATGTGCACAATACCCATCCTCTCAACTATGTGTAAATCCGACTAAGTTTGCTTTCCTTCTTGCTTACCGTGTTAAATGGCAAAAGCACATTGGAGCCTCCTCACGGTGCATATTCAGTAGTATTTTCCTTCTTGCTTATTTCCAATGTGCTTTTGCCATTTAACACGGTAATGCATTTCAGGATAGGAATAACATTATCAAAAGCTTGAAAGGGAAGATTATGAAGCTCGCTCTCAGTGATTACGTATGCCTTGTAAGTGATGTCTATATATGTAATATATTTTAGTGTTCAAATAGGATCGTACTGTGTGAATTCTATGCTCTAACCTATACAATCATTCTCCCAGTACAGAGAAACTTTGGATGGTTTTATTGCTTCCAAGTAATTAATCATCAACTGAACTAACATGTCTTTTTCCCTCCAGTTTGTTGTTTGTCTTCTATCCATTGTTGATAACACAAAACTTGTTACTGAGGTTAGCCAGCACCAATCGTTTGCTTGAACCAGTTGTTATTGCTGCCATTACAAGTAATCTGAAGAGACAATGCTTACAGCTTAATTTCAATATTTGTAGGTTATAATTGAAGAGCTGACAAAGCAGTTAAAGGAACTCACATTTGAAAAGGTAGAAGGAATTCCAAGCTTCTGATGTGCTTATTTTTAATTGTTAGTTATATTCACATGGGACTATTTATGATGGAGCTCCTTGCTGGAACAGAACGGCACATTGCTGCAGATGTTTCACCCCCATGGCTCACGTTATCCGACTCCGACTGATTTGGTTTATCTGAATTACAACGTAGCTTCCCTTATTTCAAAGGCAAATTACATATTCTATTAACTCTTGAAGTACTTTGAAGAGAAACAGGCCCCCAGAAAGTTGCTTTTTTTGTTTCAGGATGAGGCATCAGTTAACTTGGATAATGTAGCTGACAAAGAACATGAAGTTCATAAGACACACAGGTTGCATCTGATAGCAAGAAGGACCCGATTAAATGGAAGCTAGAACTGTTGGTGAAAAGAGAGATTTGTGAGATGATACTCATAACATGTATTTAACTTTTGATTTACTTATTCAACGGCATTTCTCTTGGAGCATGTACTTTCCCCAAGAGATCTACATTTATTCAGGCAGTAGTGTAATATATATGATTTAAGTGTGACCATTTGTCAAAGAACACCTAATCGCAACATTACTACGTGCTTAATGTAGGCATAACACCCCTGATCCCAACATTACTATGCTCCCACAGTCCCCTAATCCCAACAATAATGTAGGTGTTCTTTTTTCCTTCGCAGGTTCTCATTGAGACTTGCATTGAAAATGTTGGAGAGTTAGTTCGCACAAACTTTGGCAAAGATGTATTATATGAAGTAATCTCCTTAGTCCATGGTCTACTTTTCTACCTGTACCTCTATAGCCAGTATCTCGGGATAATATTCATTCATATATGACATTTTTTTCGCGAAAGGGTCTACCTGTGATAAATATGCTTATACTTTCTTGACCTTTTGATAAACTGTTGGTTTAACCTCTGTTTTCCTGATTGTTATTTGACAATGTGGAAATATTCTTATAAGTTGATGGAACCTTTTATCTGAGACGTTCCTTAGGCCAATGTGTAGTATTAATGTTATTCACTTTTCCTTAATGATAAATCAACCTCCTGTAGAAGAAAGCGACACTCCAGTCTTGACTGTTAAAGGGCGTCATGGTTGAACACATTTTCGCTTAGTAAGAGGTAGTGCTGATATGCTTACTGAGTTTATGCATCTCCATTTTTCAAGTTTTCTATTGGTGCATAAGGTAATGTTTTGGGGAGCTTCACTGACAGGATCCACGTACTTCAGAACTGGTCAATTCCCATGTGTTTGCAAATTTTGTTTCACTTTTTCATGACTTAGAATTTAAATTGGTTTAGAAAGCATGGCTGAAATGCAGCCTATTAACACTAGAGGGTTGTGGTCTATGTCAACGACTATACAATGGCGAGCCCACTATGGCGCTGATGAGCAGCTGATCAAGCAGTGATGATGAAGGCGATGGTCTACTCAGTGGGGTGCAGCGGAGGGCGCTGACAGTAATAAGAATTGTCTGCAATGCATTTGCCATGCCATTAGGCTGTATCTTTGTATTTCTTCTTTCTTGTACTATAAATACAAATGTTTGAGTGGATCTGAACTTATAATTTCTCTGTTGTAACACATGCCTCTAAGCTTCCTAGAAATGCTCATGTACAGAACAGAGACCAAACAAGCCAACTGAATTGGCGGCGGCAAACAGGCACCGCACAATCGCGTCTCAGGAGGCGCCAACCACTATCATAAAAGGAACAGCTGAATATTATTCAGAGGTAACCATGATTACATACAGTGATCTGACGAAATTGCAGTGGGGATGACGCAAAACAGGTCATTGCTACTTGGTACAGGGCATGACGGCTTACACAGGCCCGTGCTACAAACTGGAAACTGCAGGATTCTTGCGCACAGTACTAAACTTAGCACATCGTTTAGCTAAGTTTTCTCTTTCTTGGGGTCCGGGTCGCCACGTCTGGTTTGGCGTTCCCCACGACCAAAAATTATCCCGTTCCAGGTGGACTTTGATGAATAAATCAGGTCTTTACCCCTAAAAAAAATTGCTGCGCTGCAGGAAGATTAAGAACAGCATAGCGATGACAAGGATCAGAGGTGCCGTGCAAGGAGGCGCGGCTGCTGAAGCTGTGGTTGGGCACGTACACCGGTACACGAGCTGGTTGAATCCCCGCCCGGCTGCCGTCCAGAAGATTGTGTTCGCGCCTGGATCTCTGGTGAAGGGAAGCGGATGTGTGTAGAGGCCGGTGCAGTACGTATGGCTGGGACAAGCCATGGCGACAAGGTCACCGCAGGTGGGCAAGGAATCAGTGGGAGTACATCGTCGATCTGTGACGACGAAAAGGAGGTAGTTACCGGCGAGATCGAAGAAGATAAGAGCAAGTACAATAGCAGGCTTATAGCATGTTACATGACAATTTTGCCTATATGAAGGAAAGAGACATAAAAAAATGAGAGGAGTGGGCTCTCATGCAATAGACTAGCTATATGCGGATTCCTAAGCCGATACAATAAATATGAAGAAAGAGATAGCGAGAAAATGAGAAAAAGTAGTAACTCTTATAACCAGTCTTATAGCTAACCCTATTGTATGAGTGGCTACAAATGATGACTCTATATAATATGGCAACATCATATAGCCAGCAGTTGGCTATACTATTAACCATGCTCTAAGTGTAGGGATTGGGAGGGGAACGAGACTTCCGGTGAAGGGATGGATCCGTTGGCTGGAGTGCAATAAATGAACAGGTCCGTTTGTGGCCTAACCTCTGAGCCGTGGCCCACGACGGGCGCATCGTCTGAGCCGCCTCGCGGAGGGATGACGGGATGTTGCATTAAAGGAGGCAGGTGAGTGGGCCATGGGTTTGGAAATAGGCGCATATACTACTTCGAATACAAATGAATATACGTTGAATGGTGCGAATCTTAGCGGGAGCTGACGGCTAAGATATGGAGCTCATATGAGCTCAAGCTCAGAATAGCATTTTCGTGTTTAATGAGCCTATTCATAAGCTCAGGTGTCGAGAAATCTGTAGGTAAGATAAGCAGTAAACTATATTTGACAGACTTTTCATCAAATAAGAGTATTAACAGAACACCTATCTTAAGCACATACGCTATTAAAAAGTAAGTTAACTATTTATTTTGTAGAACCTGGAGTTTAAACTACATCAAACAATCGCTACGGGGTGTAAGTTTCAGGATAACACGTCTACTTTGACATAAGTAACACAGGACACATGTACCTAGACATGACAATACCAGTCTGCAGTTTCTGTCAGAAATGACAAATTCGGTGAGGCATAGGGGCACACCAATGCCTCGAGAGTACAACCCAGTAAAATTTCACCTTATGAGTTGTGACCTCTACATAGACAGCACAACCTGGTTCCACCCATATTTAGATCAACGGAATGAGGAGGAATCAAATACCATGTGCTCGGTTTGCAGCATTTGCCAAATCAGCTCGTAACTTGTCTTTTTTTTTTCTGCGGGAAGCTCGTAACTTGTCAGTCTCTTTAGTCATGGTTATCAAGTTCATTTCCATGGTCCGCATCTGCTCAAATTGCTTGATGTTTGTATTTTTTTCATACTTGAAGGCAGATCTTTGCACGAGGAGCAAAAAATCGTATTAATAAATACCTATTCAAAACAAGACTTCTCTTCGGTACACCCCACCTTATACTTAGCAGCAAGCGCTGCTAGCCACTTCACCACAGCACGGCTTGTGGTAGTTTATAGCGCGAAATATGTAAGGAAAGATAACATCGTTCATAGAGATGAAATATTTTTTTGAAAAAAATAGAAAATTTTATTTATAAAAATATGAACAATTTTGAAATGTCGAATAGTTTTTGAATTTATGAATGAGATCTGAACAAAAGTTCGAAACATCAACAATTTTGATCTTCCGAAACATGAACAATTTTTAAATTTGTGTTTTTTGTCCTGTTTTCCTTTATTTTCATTTATTAAAATTCATGGACTATTTTAAAATCATGAACCTTTTCTTAAATCTGTGAACTTTTCAAATTTGTGAGCATTTTATTAAATTCACGAACTTTGTTTTCAAATCTTTGAACTTTTTTCCAAATACATGAAATCTTTTCAACTTTTATGAACATTTGTGAAGGCCCGTGTTTTTTTTTCAAATTTGTGAACACTTGTTTTCAAAATTGATGAACTTTTCTTAAATCCACGAACGCTTGGGTCGACCCAACAGGCACCCGACGGGAGCGATGTCGTTGCCTAGTTGAACCAAAGCCTAAGCATATTTTTTTATTTTACGTATTTTTTATTTTTTCATTAATTCATTTTCTCCTTTTTTGAACTTTATTACTAATTTTAAAACCTGTTTAAAAATTTGAAATACTTTGGAACACCAAAAAAACGTTGCTGTTTTAAAATATTGTTTACAAGTTTTGAAAACATTCTGAAATTTAAAAAAATGCCCATGTTTTCGAATTTGTTATTGACAAATTTAAGAAATATTCGTGTTTCAAAAAAATTGTGTACAACATCAATTGATGGGAATCTGTTCACAATTTTGGAAAAAGCGTTCAAGTTTATAAACTTTTTGCACACAATTTGAAGTCCCAAAATTGTTGACAAATTTCAGGAAATTGTTAGGATATAAAAAATGTTCATGTTTATTGATAATGATGGGAATTACAAATAACATAGGCATTCAAATTTTGAAAAACTACATACCCACGGATGCACCCCTCTAGCCTAGTCTAGCACACTCCTCTCAACTGATATCTTTTTTTTTGACTTTCAACAGCTTGACACGGACATATGAGGCATCCATGCAAGGTTTGAACGACCTCCAACACCGTTTGCACGTTACGACACGTTCGGCCATTTATCGGCCCTTTTTCACTGAAAAAACTCCAGAAAATGCAAATCTTGTAAAAAATCTAAACAATTTAACATGATGCCTTGAATTCATCATAGCGCTGGTGGAAATTTTTGGGGGCCATTTGACGGATGTTGAAAAACAATGTGCTTTCAAATGGTCCCTTCTGGCCCTACCCGAACACCCTCCGTTGCACATGGTCTTTCTTTAGACATCTTTCAGATAACCCCAACTTTGCAAGCAAGCGGGCATGTGTTGGGAAACATAGTAAAAAAAATCTGCCCTACGATCACCCAGTAACAATATGAAGGTGCATAACAGGTTGTGATCAAGGATCGTTACCGACTCCGGGAGTGCAGCGGAAGTAGACGAGTCGGTGTAGATCGTACTTGAAGTCCCTCGAACGTCGATGATGATCCCGTGATCCGCCCACGAACATCCCTCAAAGGGAAGACCGAAATCATGCCCTCTCTACTTGGTTGCAAGAGTACGATCTTCATGATTCGGCAGCGCTTCACCGTCCAGAGCTATTGCCGGAGAATTAGAGGGAGGGGATTAGAACCACACGGGGCTTCTAATTATGAGGATTAGAGGTGGCTAGGGCTAGCTCTAATTAGTCAACTAGGACCAACAAGAACAAGAATTACAACTAGATCAACTAGAGGAGGCTCCAAAAACTTGTGTCCCAAAAGGGTGGGAAACCTCTAGTATATATAGGTTGGGAGGAGAGGAGGGGGCGCCACACAAGAGGGCAAGGGGAGGGGTAAATCCCCCTCCAATTCGGCCTCCCTCTCCCCTTTCCATGGTGAAAGATCGAGGATGTCGCCTAGAGGGGGGGTGAATAGGCGTTTTAAAATAATTACAGTTTAGGCTTGAACAAATGCGGAATAAACCTAGCGGTTAATTTGTCAAGCACAAAACCTAAAACAACTAGGCTCATCTATGTGCACCAACAACTTATTCTAAGCAATATAAGCAACTATGTGATAGCAAGATATATGACAAAGAACAATATGGCTATCACAAAGTAAAGTGCATAAGTAAAGGGCTCGGGTAAGAGATAACCGAGACACGCGGAGACGACGATGTATCCCGAAGTTCACACCCTTGCGGATGCTAATCTCCGTTGTGGAGGCACAATGCTCCCCAAGAAGCCACTAGGGCCACCGTAATCTCCTCACGCCCTCGCACAATGCAAGATGCCGTGATTCCACTAAGGGACCCTTGAGGGCGGTCACCGAACCCGTACAAATGGCAACCCTTGGGGCGGTCACCGAACCCGTACACTTTGGCAACCCTTGGGGCGGTCACGGAACCGTCAAATTGCTCAGGCGATCTCCACAACCTAATTGGAGACCACGGCGCTTGCGGAGCTTTACACCACAATGATTGAGCTCCGAACACCACTAACCAACTAGGGCGCCCAAGCACCCAAGAGGAACAAGCTCAAGGGCACCAAGCACCCAAGAGTAATAAGCTTCTCAACTTGTAACTTCCACGTATCACCGTGTAGAACTCAAACCGATGCACAAATGCAATGGCAAGGGCACACAGGGTGCCCAAGTCCTTCTCTCTCAAATCCCACCAAAGCAACTAATGCTAGGGAGGAAAATGAGAGGAAGAACAAGAAGGAGAACACCAAGAACTCCAAGAACTAGATCCAAAGGGTTCCCCTCACATAGAGGAGAAAGTGATTGGTGGAAATGTGGATCTAGATCTCCTCTCTCTTTTCCCCCCAAAACTAGCAAGAATCCATGGAGGGATAATAGCAAGCTCGGAGAAGGTCAACAATGGAAGAAGAACACGAGCTCAAAAGATGGGGAACCATTGGGGAAGAAGACCCCCTTAAATAGGTCCCCACGAATCTGCCCGTTATGTGCAGAAAACTGTACGACCGGTACAACCGGTGCACGAACCGGTACAACCGGCCAAAGCAGAGGAAAAAACAACCTGGGAAAAGCTCTAAGCGGTACAACAGCCTGGGGAACTGGTAGTACCGGTTAAACCGGTCAACAAAACCGTCCAAGAACAGCTCCAAAACAGAAACTAGTCCGGTGGTAGAGCGGTACATGGCCGGTACAACCTCCGGACCAATTCTGGAGCGGTACAACCGCTCCAAACACAGGTTGTACCGGTCAGCCGGTACAACCTCTCTACGGGGCGGTACAACCTCTCTATGTAAAACAGGCAATATCAAAACAGCCACAACTTTCGTGACACGAGCTCCGAATTCGATGAAACCAAGTTTGTTGGAAAGCTAGCAACAAGGGCTAACACAATATTGATAGAAATATCAATAAGAAGCAAATGAGAAAAGGCCCATAAGAAAATGGTGAGAAACCTTCCTTGGATAAGACCGTAAAACCTCCAACACCGAAAACATCATAGAAGACGCATGCGAACTCCGTTTCGATGAACTCGAGCTTGTCATAAAAATGACCATAAGCTCCAAATCTCACAAGGAGAAGAACCAAACAAGAACCAAAAGATGATGCAAGGATGCAATGGTTTGAGCTCTCTCTCTGAGCGATACGATCAAGCAACTCATCGAGAGCCCCCCTTGATAGTACGGCAATCAATCCTATAACCCGGTCTCCCACAACTACCGTGAGACCGGTAAAATAGAAAACCTATCAAGGGCAAACCTTTGCCTTGCGCATGGTCCACTTGAGCTAGATGATGACGATCTTGACTCCTCAAGTTGGACCACCTTTCTTGATTGCATTGGCTCGAAGAAGACTAGTTGATTGCTCCCCATACTCCACTATGGGTGAGCCACTCTTCTGCACATCTTCACAAGTCCATTGTCGCCATACAATGGACTGACAAGCTTCAAGCATATGATCTCTTCGTGATGATTCTACTTGAGCTTGCACACTGCAACCTAACCCCACAAAGAACTTCATACGAAGACCATGGGTTAGTACACAAAGCGTAATTGACCATGCTTACCATACCATGGGATCGCTTGATCCCTCTCGGTACATCTTCTATGCTCGTGTGTTGATCAACTTGATTCATTCTTTGACTTAGTCTTGATCAACCTTGAATCTTTCCAACTCTCTTCATTTGGATGATGTCTTGAAGGTAAACATGAATGATCACACAATCTTCTTCTTCAAGACATGCTTGCAATAAGCTCAACACTCATAAGACCAATCTTTGAATAATTCCTTAATAACAACTTGGTCATCACAAACTCTCCTTGAAACCAACAAATGGACTCCAAGAAAAGCCTATGGACAAACCCTTCAAATATAACTCAAGGCAACCATTAGTCCATAGAGATTGTCATCAATTGCCAAAACCAAACATGGGGGCACCGCATGTTCTTTCAATCTCCCCATTTTGGTAATTGATGACAATCACTTTCAAGAGAGTTTATATAAGGAATTATGCATCACCATGCAATGCAATAATAGTGCAATGAATGAGATGCAAAAGCTAAGGAACAAAACCAAAGCAAGAGGAGATAGCTCTCTAAACTTCTCCACAAAACTCTCTGAAACTTCTCCCCATTGGCATTGATTGCCAAAATGGGCGAAAAAGTTTGGAAGGCCAATATAAATTGTGGTCCTCCATAAATTGTGTATTTCTCAACAAGAGAGTGGAATGCAATACACATATCCAACTGACAATACTTGGAGGAAGACAAACTATATTGAGGCACAAAGATTGCAAAAAAAATGATATGCCACAAAGACATAACAAAGAGAGAAACAAGCAATCAAAAGATACCAATTGAAGCAAGCAATCAATGGATATCAATTGAACCAACTAGACCAATGATCCTACATGCCACAAGAATAAATACATTATGATAAGCGCAAAGGAGTGTTCTAAACAAACTAGAGAAGCTCCCCATGATTTGTGCACACATAAGAATTTTTTTATTTGAATACAAAGTGCACAAAATAGGATCATAGCTCCCCCAAAATCAATAGAAACTCACATCCAGTGCAAGTGAGCATATAGGAAACAAAGCCTAGCGCTTGCAACAAGCACATGGTTGAGCAATATGTAAAAGAGGCAACTTAAGAATAGGCTCAACCAAAATGATGTGTGTGAGTCATGGCGAAGCACTTGAGAAGACTAAGATTAGGATGAGCATTAAGCATCAACATAGTCTTGAAAGAATGAGGCACATGGTGCAAGGCCTATCATTCCCACACACAAGCGGCAAATGGGTTCACAAGCTTACTAATAAGCAAAAGAGAACCTATGCATGTGACAACCCGTGGTGAAGATAGACGAGGGGAGGCTCATCAAGACGAGGGATACCAATTAAGATGGCAAAAACCTCGTAAAGATAAGCAAGAGGAAGATAATCTTCACCACACAAGAGTGCAACAAGATGCAACGATAGAGGACACGCACTCAAGGCAAAAGCTTTCATGGAGCCACCAAAGAAATAACAAAAGAGAGACAAGGTGGACGTGAAAGAAAGGATATCATCTAGAGATGTAATTTCTCTCAAGTGTATAATGTTCTAGGTAGACGAAATCATGATGATATATATCTACAAAGAAGGATGTACACCCGAAATAGTTACAACATGAAGGAACGAGATATCCAAAAGGAAGTCATACATATACCAATAAGATATTTGCTTGAAAGCATAGCACTTGGCTAGATATGGTCTTATTGTATATAAATGAAGTCCAAACACACATCCATCAAAGGCATCACAACTAGCAACAAGAGATCATCGTTGGGATGCTTTGAGAAAGGAAACAAGTATCACAAGATATGAAATGAATATCATGCCAAGATGCAACCTACACAAGGTTGAATGCAAGAGGAGAAAGCATGAATAGATACTTGTTACCGAGATATCATTGGAAGGATGTAGTAGATACCAATTGAAGGTAGATAGTAGTTCATTGATCATCCTTGCTTGACACCAATATGCACATGGTGACAACACCTTCCTTGTGAGTGAGCCGAGCATCCAATGCATCTCCAAATGTTCCTAGAAGAACAACATAAACTAAACGGTACCCAAACTCATTGGGACCAAATAGTTAGAAACACCAATACATAGGACAAACTCCACATAAATATGTGCATATAGATATGAAAATGAATTTCATGCACATCTCATCCAAATTGAGACTAGGTGGAGTTTCCCTATATATTGAGTCAACGAAAGAAAGCATGCCAAATAGAATACATGAAGTAAATATGCATGCTCAAAACTTTCAAGAACCGATACCAAAAGACAAAGAAATGCCAAGTGAAAAGGATACCAAATGGAGAAATCATCACTTGGAAGATATCATTAAAGATACATCAAGGAATGAGATGTCCATTGATACACACTAAACTAAAGATGTCAAACTCCCAAAGAGAGGATGGTTCCAAACAAACCAAGCTCTCAACAAAGTTTCATGATGGCACAAAGTACCAAAAAGAAATGGCTTGCCTTCCACCAAAACACACTTGATAAGGATCACAAGAAGAGTGTTCTAAAGAAAATAGGATAGCTCCCCACGAGTTGTGTATTATATAGGATTTGCATTTGAATCTGAAATGCACAGGGTGGGATCACCGCTTTCACTATATCTAGAAAACAATAGACAAGAACAAGAAATAAACAAGATCCACAAGTGGTATGGAAGACAACGGGAGTTGACACAAACCTTGGCAAGAGAAAAGGCAAGTAAAACAAAAGCCAATGTAAAGATGATCAATAAATTCTACCACACATAAATGACTACCAATTGTCAAAAGACAAGAAGTAGATGGAAAGAATTCCGGTGGTAGATAGCAAGGATATCCAACATCATCTTCACAACAAACACAAGAAAATTGCAACTTGTAGAGCTAACATGCCACCTAGGAACAAGATAATCTACAATGTCAATTCTAGGTGACAATATCTCAAATGTACACATTTTCTAGGCTTGTAATATGCACTTAGCATATTACTCCCCCATAATGTGATACCAATAAGAACTTAACAAGAGGCAATAAGAGGAACAAACAAGAGATAATTAATGGACTATCTAGAATTTGAATTTCTCATGAGAGATATACCACCTAGCGACTAAATAATCTTGTAATATCAATACTAGATGGTATTCCTCATGTACACACATTTATAGGATTGTGAGGTGCACAAAGCACATCACTCCCCCAAAATGGGATGTTCCATTGATCTCTTACACGAGCCAACTAGGATACAAACAGGAAGCAAAAAGGCTCAACGCCACGGCCTTTACGTACATGATGTGCAAACCAACACACACATACTTGATTGCTCAAGATAAGCAAGTTGGAAGCGCAACATTTACAAACACATGCAAGGAACAAAATCAAAACATGCAAGGGGGCAAGTAACTTTCAAGGTAAACAATTTAAGTACAAGTTACCGCAAGGAGGCACATTGGATATAAGATATAAACTTGATGATTCAATTGACTTGGGTTGAGACAATAAGAGTGATGAAGTCCCCTTAATTCTTCATAAAGTATCCAAGTCTCCAAAGCCCTCCCACAACACCTATTGATCAAGTTTGAGCTAGTTGGTCCCCAACCAAGTTGGGTCCTAAGAGGTTAGTCCTTCAAACAACTTTGAGTACCAACAAACTTGGCAACCACATTGCCAACCTTATCCTTCCCAAGAGAATAGACATCATCAATAATAATTGGGTTGGATAAGTTACCACTAGTGCATGAAGAAGCGAGGTGACCTTTCTCATGGCATAGGTAGCAACGTCTACTCTTCACTTTCTTCTCACTTGATTTCTCAACTTGAGAAGCATTAACTTGAGTCTTCTTGGGAAGAGGCCTTTCTTCAACTTGAGGTTGAGCTTGTGATTGAACTTGTGCCCTCTTCCCTTGTTGCTTGACACTAATGGCCTTCTTCTTCAATGGGCAAGATCTAACATGATGCCCTTGTACTTTGCACTTGAAGCAAACAATCTTGGCCGAATTCTCGACTTGTTCTTGGCCCTTCCTTTTGTTCATCTTGGACTTATTCTTCTTATTGGAGTTGAATCCAAGTCCACCTTTGTCATTGGGGGATTTTTGCACACTCAAGATATTGTTGAGTGTGGATTTCCCTTCATGACACTTTTCCAAGTCTTTCTTCAAAGAAGTGACTTGGGCCTTGAGCTCTTTGATTTCCTCTACGGTTAGTCTCAACACAAGTACTAGAGGAAGTATAAGCTTCATCGTTAGAGCAACAAGGCAAGGAAAGCAATTCATCACAAGATGTACCAACATTGTGAGTAGACGAATTACAAGGACTAGCACATGGCAATATACTATTTTGACTAGAAGTAGTGCTAGTACCCACATGAGGCTCACTAGATGTTACCTTAGCAATCATGGCCTCATGAGCTATCTTTAGCACACTATGGGATACTAGAAGATCATCATGAGAGCTTGAGAGCTTTTCATGACTTTCTTCCAATTTCCCATAATTGCTAGATAGCACCTCAAGTTGAGCCCGTAGCTCAACATTCTCCTTCAAAATGGATTCTTCACAAGTAATAGAATTAGTAGCACAAGCATCATCATTAACAACAAGAGGAGAAGGCAACTTGGCAAGCTCTTTTAAATAAGAAGCTTCAAGTTGGGCATGAGACTCGGTGAGTTTGACGAGCTCACCCTTGATGACCCTTGAGCCATTTTCGAGGTGCTCAAAATCCTCAAGGAGTCTAGCATAAGAAACTTCAAGCTTAGCATTTTTAGTTTTGAAATCGTTGGCCACCTCAAGAGCTCTATCATGAGATTCCCTCACTCTAGATAATTCTAGAGCAAAAGTCTCCTCAAGAGATTCAGAGGTGGTTTGTTCATGTTCAAGAGCTTGAGATAGCTCCGCGATCTCATTTGCGTAATCACGCTCATGAGCTTCCATTTTCTCAATGGTGGCATCATGCTCCTCTAGATGAGATTCCAACTCCTCAATGTATTTCTTGCCATCAATGGCAATGGACATTATTTCCATGAAGTTGGAACGAGCAATTTTATTTTTTATGAAGAGCTTTAAAAATCATTTCCCCCTTAGTTTTTAAGGAGGCAATATTATCATTCTCTTCATCATTATCCTCATCATCATTAGTATCAACATCATCATCAAGAGACATATTGGGGTAAAAAGTAGGAGATACCTTTGACGCCTTAGCCATAAGGCAAAAAGCAATAGATGATGGTGTAGGATCCCTTAGGCACCATTAAACACCACATCTTGTTCCATGGAGTGTTGGGTTTCCTCTTGTGGCAAACCACATGTAGGTGAAGTAGAAGAAGTTGAGAAGACTATACGACCGGAGGTGGAGGGAGAACAATCATCCCCACAAATCTTGGACACACCATATTTATCTTTAAGCTTCGTCCACAACTCATGAGCATCTCGAAACGACATGAGTTGAAATATAACTACATTGCTCAAAGCATCAAAAAGCACATTAGAAGCTTGAGCATTGAGATAAGAGTTTTTCTCATCCTCTAAAGATAATCTGTGGGGATCCTTTGGAGGAGAAAACCCCATATCTACAATTCGCTCTAAATTTGGGTCCATGACCCTAAAGAGATTAAGCATGCGAATTACCCAAACATCAAAAATTGTGCCATCGAAACTAAGAGTGTCAGAGAAACCTAAACCTCCAGTCGACATCTTTACTCTCTAGGCGGTAAAGCCTAATAAAGAGAGACGAGGCTCTGATACCAATTGAAAGATCGAGGATGTCACCTAGAGGGGGGGGGGGTGAATAGGCGTTTTAAAATAATTACAGTTTAGGCTTGAACAAATGCGGAATAAACCTAGCGGTTAATTTGTCAAGCACAAAACCTAAAACAACTAGGCTCACCTATGTGCACCAACAACTTATGCTAAGCAATATAAGCAACTATGTGATAGCAAGATATATGACAAAGAACAATATGGCTATCACAAAGTAAAGTGCATAAGTAAGGGGTTCGGGTAAGAGATAACCGAGACACGCGGAGGCAGCGATGTATCCCGAAGTTCACACCCTTGCGGATGCTAATCTCCGTTTGGAGGCGGTGTGGAGGCACAATGCTCCCCAAGAAGCCACTAGGGCCACCGTAATCTCCTCACGCCCTCGCACAATGCAAGATGTCGTGATTCCACTAAAGGGACCCTTGAGGGCGGTCACCGAACCCGTACAAATGGCAACCCTTGAGGCGGTCACCGAACCCGTACACTTTGGCAACCCTTGGGCGGTCACGGAACCCGTCAAATTGCTCAGGCGATCTCCACAACCTAATTGGAGACCCGGCGCTTGGCGAGCTTTACACCACAATGATTGAGCTCGAACACCACCAACCGACTAGGGCGCCCAAGCACCCAAGAGGAACAAGCTCAAGGGCACCAAGCACCCAAGAGTAATAAGCTTCTCAACTTGTAACTTCCACGTATCACCGTGGAGAACTCAAACCGATGCACAAATGCAATGGCAAGGGCACACAGAGTGCCCAAGTCCTTCTCTCTCAAATCCGACCAAAGCAACTAATGCTAGGGAGGAAAATGAGAAGGAAGAACAAGAAGGAGAACACCAAGAACTCCAAGAACTAGATCCAAGGGGTTCCCCTCACATAGAGGAGAAAGTGATTGGTGGAAATGTGGATCTAGATCTCCTCTCTCTTTTCCCCCCAAAACTAGCAAGAATCCATGGAGGGATTGAGAGATAGCAAGCTCGGAGAAGGTCAACAATGGAGGAAGAACACGAGCTCAAAAGATGGGGAACCATTGGGGAAGAAGACCCCCTTAAATAGGTCCCCACGAATCTGCCCGTTATGTGCAGAAAACTATATGACCGGTACAACTGGTGCACGAACCGGTACAACCGGCCAAAGCAGAGGAAAAACCAACCTGGGAAAAGCTCTAAGCGGTACAACAGCCTGGGGAACCGGTAGTACCGGTTAAACCGGTTAAACCGGTCAACAACCGCCAAGAACCGCTCCAAAACAGAAACTAGTCCGGTGGTAGAGCGGTACATGGCCGGTACAACCTCCGGACCAATTAAGGCGGTACAACCGCTCAAACACCGGTTGTACCGGTCAGCCAGTACAACCTCTCTCTGAGGGCGGTACAACCTCTCTATGTAAAACATGCAATATCAAAACAGCCACAACTTTCGCATCTGAGCTCGAATTCGATGAAACCAAGTTTGTTGGAAAGCTAGCAACAAGGGCTAACACAATCTTGATAGAAATATCAATAAGAAGCAAATGAGAAAAGGCCCATAAGAAAATGGTGAGAACCCTTCCTTGGATAAGACCGGTAAAACCTCCAACACCGAAAACATCATAGAAGACGCATGCGAACTCCGTTTTTTATGAACTCGAGCTTGTCATAAAAATGACCATAAGCTACAAATCTCACAAGGAGAAGAACCAAACAAGAACCAAAAAGATGATGTAAGGATGCAATGGTTTGAGCTCTCTACGAACGATACGATCAAGCAACTCATCGAGAGCCCCCCTTGATAGTACGGCAATCAATCCTATAACCCGGTCTCCCACAACTACCGTGAGACCGGTAAAATAGAAAACCTATCAAGGGCAAACCTTTGCCTTGCGCATGGTCCACTTGAGCTAGATGATGACGATCTTGACTCACTCAAGTTGGACCACCTTTCTTGATTGCATTGGCTCGAAGAAGACTAGTTGATTGCTCCCCCATACTCCACTATGGGTGAGCCACTCTTCTGCACATCTTCACAAGTCCATTGTCGCCACAACGGATGGCAAGCTTCAAGCATATGATCTCTTCGTGATGATTCTACTTGAGCTTGCACACCGCAACCTAACCCCACAAAGAACTCGCACGAAGACCATCGGTTAGTACACAAAGCGTAATTGACCATGCTTACCATACCATGGGATCGCTTGATCCCTCTCGGTACATCTTCTATGCTTTGTGTGTTGATCAACTTGATTCATTCTTTGACTTAGTATTGATCAACCTTGAATCTTTCCAACTCTCTTCATTTGGATGATGTCTTGAAGGTAAACATGAATGATCACACAATCTTCTTCTTCAAGACATGCTTGCAATAAGCTCAACACTCATAAGACCAATCTTTAGATAATTCCTTAATAACAACTTGGTCATCACAAACTCTCCTTGAAACCAACAAATGGACTCCAAGAATAGCCTATGGACAAACCCTTCAAATATAACTCAAGGCAACCATTAGTCCATAGAGATTGTCATCAATTGCCAAAACCAAACATGGGGGCACCGCATGTTCTTTCACATGGGGAGAAGGGGGGCGCCACCCTATTGGGCCTTTATGGCCCAAGTGGTCTTCCACCACTTGGCCTTATTAGACCCGTTGATATTAAATTAAATATATATTTGTTATAAATATTTTCAGAGCATTATATATATATAATTTAACATCCCCGAAAACATTTTTCACCTATATATGTATATATATATATATATTAATTGATAATACCTGGTATTACCCGATATTCACCAAAACCCTTCCGGTGACCCCGAAACGCTTTCGGAACCTCTTGGAACTGTAATGAAACAATTCCATAAATAAATTCTCATCACTCCCGTCCCGTCTTACTAACACTTAGCAGATCATGATTATCTTAAGCTTGTGACCCCGTAGGTTCGGTAACCATAGACATGAACGAAACCCCTTCGTTCAATGACCGATAGCGGAACCTTGGACATCCATATCGGTCCCTATGGTTACACAGATGATATTCGAGTGAACCTTTGATTATCATGTGATGTTTCCTTTGCTTCGTGATACTTTACAAAACCTGGTGTGCATGGGTATCCTTTTGAGTCATCACCATGCTCACTATACCGTTGTTCCCGTTACTGGTTTTGTTCTTCTTTCTCGTTGACGTGTTTTGGCATCCCCGTGACATAGTCACCTGTGTCTGGCCAGACGATGATGGATGCCATCACACCGAGAGGTCCCTAAGAATATCTCTACATCGTCGGAGGAGCAAATCACACCCTCGAGCTGTCCGGTTACTTATCAAACTTTCGGTGAGCCTGAAAGTTGTCGTTATGATCACCTTGTTACAGATGACGTTTGAGCAACCCCAAAGCCCACCGTCTGGTATGAAGTGACCGAGACACTCTCATGGTCTGAGGAACTAAAACACATGCTAACACTCCGTGTTATAACATATGATTTCAGACGATATGATCACTAAGTATAACAGACAAGTATTGGGTAGATTCAATATGATCGTTCTTCTAACGGCATACTCTCAATGTTGTTTTAGGACTATCGTTACACTTAATGATATCCTAAGATCCGGAAAACGTGATCACCACCAACACTTGAGCCGGTCTTAGAGGCGAGACCAGGAACCTATTGTTTACCGTTTATCATTTTACACGTGCATATGGGTTTTCCACTGAATCGCATATTCCAGGATCATAGCAGTTATAACATGAAATATAAACTCTTAATTATGAATAACGAAAATATAATAATACAATATTATTGCCTCTAGGGCATATTTTCAAAAGCATGCCCATGGTAGGCATCCATGCCTGGTTTGAATGACTTTCGACACCGTATGCAAGTTGTGACACATCCATCCATTTTTCAATATTTTTTGACCGAGAAAACTCCAGAAAATACAAAATTTGTCGAAAACCAAAACAACTTGGATGGTGCCTTGGTCATACAAGGCCATACAAAAAAAATTGGGGCCATTTTAAGGATACCGAGAAACAACATGCTCTCAGAATGGAGCCTTCTGACCTACCTGGACACCCTCCATTGAACATGGTCTAGTTTTGGACATTCTTGAAATGATCCGAACTTTCACATTTGCTTATTTGGAATTAAAAAATGAACATAAAATCAAAAAGAAATTCAAGAATACTAAAAATATTAACTATTTTAAGAAGAATGTTCACTCACTCAAAAAGTATTTTGTGATTTTCATAAATTTTAAAAATGTATACAAATTAAAAAAACAAAAACAATAAAAAACAAGAAAAATAAAAACAAAAGTAAACATGGATGAAAAACAGAAGAAAACAGAAAAGCAGGATGCGCACGTTCATCTATTCCTAACCGATCCCTTCCATCCCACAAAATAAAAAGCAACACAAGAAAAGAAAAGACAACGGAAAAACTCAGCAGCTCAAAGTAGTACATATCGCTGTCTATGGCCGAGGGTGTATAAGCGATATGATTATATCCTGTAGAAAAAAAAACTAGCAAACCGAAGTTAGCAGAAAAAGGAATGGGAAAATAAAAGACGGCCCAGCCACATGGGAAGACCGCGATGTGGAACGCCTGTCTTTTTTTTTTGCATGGGTGGAACGCCTGTCCAGGTCTCACGACCACGCGCTGCCCAAACAACAAACAACTATTTGAAAAACACGAATTTTACAGCATGTATCCCTATGGTTAGAAAGTTAGATGTAGCATAACTAATTCTCATCTAGATGAGAGTCACCAAATCCCTCTTATATATTCTATATCTATCTTATTTGAAGAAGAATAAAACTGATGAAAAAGAGGCCAATCAAAAAAAAAAAAAACCTAGACTGAGAAGATACAACAACAAGAAGAATAAAAGAAATAACTAAGCACAACAAATGAGTTGTTCCAGTTGTTTATAGTGGGTGAAAGTAAATCAAGAGGTAGAGAGTTCAAATCCTATGTCCCGCATCTATTTTTCAAAGGTTAAAAAAAGAAGAAGAAAAATGGGTCAGACCCAAGACGGAGGGTGTGACGGGCGGCCGATTGGCTGTCTACCTCTACGTACAACTCATACGGAGATGGGTATACAGAGAACTTCTGTAGTTCTTTAGGGTGTGTTTGATAGGGTGCATAAGAGCAAATTTTTTTTCCCGATTCATTTTTGGGTGTTTGGTAAAGTATATAAAGGATACATGAGTCCACACTAGTTTAACACAAATACACGAGGATCATGCACGAAGAGGGATGTTGAGATGAGCATGCACAAAAAGGAAACAATTATATATGTTAGTCCACACTAGTTTAACACAAATACACGAGGATCATGCACGAAGAGGGATGTTGAGATGAGCATGCACAAAAAGGAAACAATTATATATGTTAGTCCACACTAGTTTAACATAAATACACGAGGATCATGCACGAAGAGGGATGTTGAGATGAGCATGCACAAAAAGGAAACAATTATATATGTTGAGACAAGAATGCAACCAAACACACCCTTAGTCACAACCTCTACCATGGTGCATTAGGCCATCTAGGTGTCCATATGAGTCATTACCCTAAATTTGCAACTCTTGTCAGAAAGGGACCCGAGTTTTTAAATTGCTTCAGGATTCGGAACAAGTGAGGTACTCCATCTGTAAAGGAACATAAGATCTTCTAGATCACTATATTTCTTTACAAAGAGAGTAATAATTAGCAATTTTAAGTAGGCAATGTTGATTTCAATGTTGGCTAGTTTGATTTTCTCTGTTCAAGAATTGTTCCAAGAGGTCATTTTCCAATGGAAGGAACAAAACTTATGTCTAAGTCAGAAGAACCAACAGGGGAAGTGTGATAGTGGACCAAGTGCAGATAGCAGAAGGTCATGCACAAACAAAAAGCAAGCTTCAATACCTACAAGCTTGAACCCCTTCCACACAGAAATCATGTTTCCTCAAAAGAAAAAGAAAATACATCTACACCTACACCCAACTTAAGGTCAACAAGGACTGTAAGGGCAACATGCAGAAGACCAGACCAGTAAACTGAACAGATAAGCTATTAGGCTAAACCTTCCTGGTGGTTGCACTTCATCGCAGAGATTTCAACCAAGATACAGCCCTCAAGTTGTTAAATTGCTCCATCTCTCTTATTAATCAGGCCCTAGATGCTCCCAGGCAGAGTCAGAGCCCTGGAGAGGTCGCTGACAGCCCGAGAGAAAGACCTCCCTCCCTCACAGCCAGAGAGGAAGACCCCCTCTATGTGTGTGTGTGTGTGTGTGTGTGTGTTTTCTTTCTTTTATTTATACAAATATACTCACATCTCCGTACCTTATACAAGGACATATAGATTTCTACTTAACACGAAAATGAACCAATTGATCCAAAAATAGTAAGAGTATTTTCTTCTTCACAAAACTAGTATTATATGGCTCATGGACATGATTTTAACGTCGGTATGAGGAGTTACAATTTTTTTCCTAGCACAATAATGTAAGACATGCTGGTAAGTCTGTTAGCTCCTCTCTCAAGTCTTAATCGAATTCGATTGAATGCTACAGCCTACAATGAGTCAGTCAATAAATTTGTTCCGAACATAAATCAACCATAAGTTAGATATTCTTCTATTCTCGACCGGAGGAAATCAGAAATTGAGAAAGAATCTAAGTTGAAAAAACTCACGAATTCACAGTGCCGCGCAGTCGCGGTAGAGAGTGCCGCCGTCCCTAACGAGGGCGAGGCATGCCACAGTCGAGAATGATCGTCACCGTAGACACGTCGTGGGTCTTGTCTGTCGCAGGGGAGGGGGGGGGGGTGGGTGAGGGGGTGAGGGGGCACCGGCCGCTAGGCATGGCGGAGTTCGGCTCTGTTATAGTAGGGTTTGCTGCATTGTGCGTTGCATTATGCGCCTTTTTTAGGGGTATAGCTAAGTTTTATTCATCAAAAACCACAAGGTGTGGGATACAGTTTGAATCATGGGGTTGGCCATACCAAATGTCGCGCCTCTGACCTAAAGTAAGTGCAAAGTTAGCTAAACTGTGCGCTTCTACATTAACAGCACGACTTACAAAAGTAAAATTACATTGGAATTGAACTGATTGAAGTTTAATTTCACTGATAACATCGCCGTATCTTCCCCGTGCTACCTTGTTGATATCTGAAATGACTTGCTTACAGTCAAAGGCCACCACAAAATTTCGTATGTGAAGATCAGATGCAAATGCAAGGGCTTCTCGGCAAGCGACAACCTCTGTGTAGCTGGGTCCTCAATGCCGAGCTGCCCAGATAGCTTCCGCCACTATCCCAGCAGATTGCAGCTGTCCAGGGGCGGACCTAGAACAAAAATGTCCGGGTGTCCATGTGTACATTATATATGGGTGGATATGAAGCAATAATATACATAAAAGTAACAAGCTTAGCACTTTAAAATGTCAAAGAATAAAACTGATCACAAAAATTGAGTGCTCCACTTAAAATAATAATTGGTTGCGTAAATATGATAAAGAACGACAACATTCAGTTTTGAAAAAAATCTTCCCCAAAAATTCTATTACAACTGATGTTGCAGTATTTATGTTTGGAAAAGAAAGATTAGAATATTAAATAAAGTATATTGAGCGATTATAAAGTTAAACTTGCTCAGCATGGTGTCTTACAATAGTCGCGATAAATAGTCGAACCATGTGTGAATCACTAAGGAAGTTTGGCAAGTTGCAGTAATCCAATTCCCAAATGTAATACTCTTATGATCAAATTAAAAAACCCTAGCCTACAATTTGGGAAACAAGAATTAGTCCCAAAAGAAGGAGATACAGATGCGTACCTCAGAGCAAGTATAATAAGCTTATGTAAGCAGGCTGTAAGGATTAAAAAATTGTTTTTCTGCTGACGTGGAGGGAAGAGAAGAGAAGAGTGAAGATAAGCCGGCTGCAGAATAAGAGATAGCCGCAACACATGTTCCTAGGCACTATGTGAGAGTGAGGTGTGCCATTTATTAATGAAATAACACATCTTTGTATCTTATTACTCCCTCCTTTCCGATTTATAGGGCTTATCTCAAAATTTTAGTTTTCCATTTTATAAGGCTCAATTTGGTTGTTCCTCATCACAAGTTCAGATTTCAAGGTGCATTAAATCATTGCATGCAAGTATTAAGAGAAAATTGACCAACACATGTACTTTATGCATGCATGCATTGCAATTAATGCATTGATAAACATAATTTTTTGAGAAAACAAGAGCATTAATTGGATGCTTTTGCAAACTACAAAAAGTATTCCACCACTCACCATCTACCTTGGTTGGTGAGATTTTAAATTGAGCTCTATAAACCAGAAAGGAGGGACTATTATACTTGAAGACTACAAAGTTAGCTATAAATGACATGGCAATGTCATATAGCCATCAGCTGGTTGTACTATTAAGCATACTGTTAGAGAGATTGGCCACCTTACAAGTGTGGTATCTCGTTATTTCAATTATTCAGCGATCTTTTTTGCCTCCGTTTTGAAAAAAAAAATTATTCAGCGATCTGGGAGTGGACGAGACTGCGATGGCATGGACGGGCTGCTGGGGGCGAATTTGACAAATTTAACCTATAGACGGAATCAAATCACAGAATAAACTGTCCGTGAAACTATTTCACGCGGCTGACCTGTGGCGCCTAGCTCCCGGCGTTGCGGCGGTAGCACAGGAGCTAAGCGCTGCACTAGTGCAACGCCAGGAGCTAAGCGCTACACTATATAGTATGACGTCTAACTCTCGGTACTTGACTTAGTAATTTTACGAACACACATGGGTGCGGCCGGCCGTAGCGCCTATCTACGGCGTTGCACAGTAATGTGGCGCAGCCCGTGTCGGGCGTCACACAAAAAGGTTAGCCGCGTGAAATAGTTTAACGTATAGTTTATTTTATAATTTGATTTTGTCTATAGATCAAATTTGTCAAATTTGCCGCTGCTGGGCGGCTAGCGATGCTTAGATGGCGGCTGGCGGAGCGATCGACGTCGTCTGAGCGCACGTTAGAGAATCCATCCAATCTATTGATAGCGCTAGGCCTAGTATTTTTTGGGTGACGCGTCGCTGGCCGAATGGGCTGCTACCGCTAGATGGGCCGCCTTTGCCGAGTGTCGTTAGCTCCCGAATCGAAGGCTTGAATCAACCGGTGTCCATCTCTAAAAATTACCGGTGTCCTGCCCAAACATACGCGCCATACCTAAGCAAACGGAAATTTTACCCGGTGTCCTGTGACACCGGTTGGACCAACGTGGGTCCGCCCCTAGTGTCGATCCTCACCTTCCCTGCCTCACACTGACATCTACATGGATTTTGGTAAAACCCAAAGGTGACGCTTTTGAAGCTTGACATGTAACGATAGGAGACCGTGTGATGATGCGGGTCGTATTTCCTAGCAAATATCCAGCTTTTTAATGAACCTCTTGATGAAAGAATGGGTTGTCCGCGGAGTCTGAAAAATTCCTTCGTAAATTTCCTGTGTCTGCCGACCATATAGTCCAAAGTGTCACTCACAAAAGCACAAAGAGATTGTGCGGCAAAGATTTCATGAGCGTGATGAGCCATTGCTTAGCACTTGGTTCCGTCATCAAAATAATCCTCTCGGGAAGATCATCATCAACTAAAGCCCATGTGCATTTCGCCATGGTATAATTAATAAGGGAATGTCTTCAACAATCCTATGGCCCACACAAAACGCATATGCCATTTTCTCACATATGTCTATGTGCCCGAACGTCTTTATTTGATATAGAATGTTTAGATTTTTTTCTTTTAAGAAGAGTATAGAATGTTACCATGTGACATGTGAGGTAAGCAATCCAAACTTTTTTTTGAGTATCAGTACAGACGCAAGCGCTCATATACACGCGCATACACTTACTCATATGAACGCACACACGCACACCCTACCCCTATGAGCTCCTTCGAGAGACCGAGCCGGCATATCATCTTAAGATTTACGAAGTCACCGTAGGCGCCTCGTCGTCGACAGGAACGTCTCCTCCCACTGAAAGCGCATCGACGGAAATCCTGAAATAAATCCAGGAATAATGCGAGCACCAGGATTTGAACCCTGGTGGGTTGGGGATACCATTGTCCACCTAACCATCTCAACCACAGGTTTGGTTCGCACAAGCAATCCAAACTATTTATGAAAAAAAGAGTATAGAATGTTTAGATAGTTTTTTTTTGAGAATCTGATGTTTAGAATGTTTAGATAGTTTTTTTAAGTAATATGTTTAGATAGGTGCGTGCCATTTGCTGTGCGTTGAGAAGCCTTTTTTTTTAGCAACTGCGTTGAGGAGCCTAGAAGGCAGGGCTGGTATTGGTAACTCAAGGCCCAATGCACCTAAATGGCCCGGTAGCGGCCCAAGGTATTATCGGTGGTATGGGCCTTTTTACAGCCCATTCGTTCTGTGTTAAGTGATTCACTTGGTGGACTCAATCCCAATCCCAAACTAAAAAAAGTGCCTGCTTTCACACTTGTGCTTCAAAGTAGCACCATGTTTTTCTTATGGAGAGTCTCCTATGTTGTTACTTTCATATACTAGTGGGCATTTTTCATTATAGGATTAGATGCATACCCACTTAGTTTTCATATTGAGCTTTCATACACTTATAGCTCTTAGTGCATTCGTTGCATGGCAATCCTTACTCCTCACGTTGATATTAATTGATGGGCATCTCCATAGCCCGTTGGTTAGCCGCGTCGATGTGAGACTTTCTTACTTTTTTTCTTCTCTATATTTACCCCTATCATTGTACTCTATTCCACCCGTAGTGCTATATCCATGGCTCGTGCTCATATATTGCCTGAGGGTTGAAAAAACTGAAGCGCGTTAAAAAAGTATGAACCAATTGCTCGTCTTGTCATCAGGGTCGTGCATAATAAATACTTTGTGTTAAGAAGACAGAGCATGACAAGACTATGATTTTGTAGGGATAGCTTTCTTTAGATTTGATATTTTGAAAGACACGATTGTTTGTTGGGATGCTTGGTATTGATGTCTTTATGTCAAATTATAGACTATTGCTTTGAATCACTTATGTCTGAATATTCATGCCATGATTAGATATATGATCAAGTTTATGCTAAGTAGCATTCCACATCAAAAAATATCTTTTTTATCATTTACCTGCTCGAGGACAAGTAGGAATTAAGCTTCAGGATGCTGATACGTCTCTGTCGTATCTATAATTTTTGATTGTTTCATGCCAATGTTATACAACTTTCACATATTTTTGGCAACTTTTTATATGATTTATTGGACTAACCTATTGATCCGGTGCCCAGTTCCAGTTCCTGTTTTGTAGAAAATCCATATCAAACAAAGTCCAAACATGATAAAAATTTACAGAGAATTATTTTGGAATATATGTGATTTTTGGGAGATGAAATCAATGCAAACGAGGGCCCATAGTGCCCACAACCCACCAGGGCGCGCCCCAGGCCCCAGGCACGCCCAGGTGTCTTATGCTCACCTCGTAGGTCGGTTGGGTCTCTACATCAGGCGCAAGCAAGCTTATATCCGGAAAAAATCGTGTTAAAATCTCAGCGCAATCGGAGTTACGTATCTCCCGAAATGTAAGAAACGGTTTTGGCCAGATCTGGGGAACGCGAGACAGAAGAGAACAGAGAGGGAGATCCAATTTCAGAGGGGCTCCCGCCCCTCCGCCTCCATTGAGGCCATGGACAAGAGGGGGAACTCTCCTCCCATCTAGGGGGGAGGCCAAAGAAGAAGAAGAAGGAGGGGGGCTCTCTCCCCCTCTCTCCCGGTGGCGCCAGAGTGCCACCGGGGCTAGGATCGTGACGGCGATCTACATCAACAATCTTGCTACCGTCAACACCAACTCTCTCCCCCTCTATGCAGTGGTGTAACACCTCTTTCTCCCGCTGTAATCTCTACTTAAACATGGTTCTCAACTCCATATATTATTTCCCAATGATCTGTGGTCATCCTATGATGTTTTAGTAGAACTGTTTTGTCCTATGGGTTAATCGTGATCTTGGTTGGCATGATTGTATATTTTATTTATGGTGTTGTCCTATGGTGCCCTCCGTCTCGCGCAAACGTGAGGGGTCCCCGCTGTAGGGTGTTGCAATACGTTCATGATTTGCTTATGGTGTGTTCTGAGAGTGACAAAAGCTTAAACCCGAGTAGGTGGGTTGTTGCGTATGGGATAAAGATGTAACGCCCATATAATTATGCTACAGTGAACCTATGCTAATGATGCCACATCACCTTCGTTACTGTCGCTAATCTCGCGTTAGTTCAAAACGATTCAAATTCAAATTTGGATTATTAACAAACATCAAAACTTTTCAAACATCGAAACTAAAATGTTCGCTTTGTGGCATAATTAAATATACTAGATTAGGTACAGCTTTTGTATTTTACCAAAACTAAAATAATTAGGAAATAAGGGAAAATAGAAAAGGAAATATAAACAAAAAGAAAAGGAACAAAGCAGAAAACAAAAAAAAAGAAAGAAAGGAAAGGCCCCCCCGGCCAACTGGGCCAGACGGCCCAGACGGCCATCCCACCAACGAGCGGCCCAACCCCACTCCTCCATAACCCCCACTACCCAAACACTAATCCCCCCGTCGCCCCACTCCCCCCCCCCCCGCACATCGCCACTCCCCCATCCCGATTCGATCTGGATCGGGATCTATCCCCATCGCCCCTCGCCCGAGACCACCGCGCCACTCGACGCCGTCGCCGTTTGCTGGAAGGACCTCGCCGGAGGCCACCTCGCCAGACCTCATCCACTGGATCTCGCTTCCTCGTCCTCCTCCCAGACTCGCATCATAGAGCCTCACCGCGCCCGCCGCTGCCATCCTCTCCATCGTCGTCCCCGTCTTCCACCCCGAGCCCAACTGCCACGTGCCCTACAACCCCGTGGTGAGACCCTCGGCCTCTGCCTCCCCTCTTCCTCTCCCTGTCCAGAACGCCACAGCGCCGTCCTCACCCTCAACTCCGCCCGCGTGCTCACCACGTCGGTTGTCGTTCCCCGCACCCCGTCTCTACCGCTCACCGCGCACTGCCACGGCCCCGCCTCTGTGCCCGTCGCCACGCCGTCCCGCTGCTCCCTCGTCTGGCCCGCACGTCGCCCCCTGCTGCAGTTGCTCTACTTCTGCTGCCCAGACGCAGCCGTCGCGCGCTCGCCTCCTGCTGCTCGCTACTGCTTATCCCGCGCCCCGCCTCTGCTTCTCACCGTGCTGGCTGCGCCACTGCTTAGCCCCATCGCCGCCGCAGCCTAGCACCGCCGTCCCCGCGGACCAGGGCCAACACTGTCGGGGACACGCCCTGCTTTTCCCCGGCGAGCTGGCCGCCGACGCTCCTCTGTGAGCGACCGCACGCGCGAGCCCAGCCATGGCCGGCTTGTGCCTCTGCCGCTCGGGCCTGGCCGCTAACTATCTAGTTAGCCCTCCTAACCCCCAATTAATTAGTTGGGTCCATTAATATAATCACCTAAATAATTTAACTGTTAGTCACTGACTGGTGGACCCCCATCTAGGTAACTAAAAGTAATCAGAACTCTTTAAAAGTGTGTATCTATGACACATGGGTCCCACTGGCCCCATTAACCGATCAAACTGGCAGATCGATAACCCGATCAATGACATGCGGGTCCTGGCCCTTGGACTAGTCAATCGTCTCCGTTGATGATCGAGTAGTCAATCGACCCCACCTGACCCCTAGTGCAACAATTTGGGTACACTTCTGCGTACCCATACCATTTTATACATTTATTCTCGAAATTAATAATAAATACGGAAAAATTTAAACTTTGAAAATTAATATAAAATAAACCGCACTTAGGATGAAAATACTTTGTACATGAAAGTTGCTCAGAACGATAAGATGAATCCGAATGTGCAGTCCGTTCGTCCGCCACACGTCCCTAGCATAGCGAATGCTACCTCTTGAGCACTGCGTTGGTTTTATCTTGAAGAGGAAAGGGTGATGCAGTAAAGTAGCGTAAGTATTTCCCTCAGTTTTTAAGAACCAAGGTATCAATCCAGTAGGAGTCCACGCTCAAGTCCCACACACCTACACAAACAAATAAGAACCTTGCAACCAACGCGATAAAGGGGTTGTCAATCCCTTCACGACCACTTGCAAAAGTGAGATCTGATAGAGATGATAAGATAATATTTTTGGTATTTTTATGATAACGACTAAAAGTAAAGAAGGCAAAATAAAATAGATCAGAAACTTATATGATGGAAAATAGACCCGGGGGCCGTAGGTTTCACTAGTGGCTTCTCTCAAGATAGCATAAGTATTACGGTGGGTGAACAAATTACTGTCGAGCAATTGATAGAATTGAGCATAGTTATGAGAATATCTAGGCATGATCATGTATATAGGCATCACGTCCGCAACAAGTAGACCGACTCCTGCCTGCATCTACTACTATTACTCCAAACATCGACCACTATCCATCATGCATCTAGATTATTAAGTTCATAAGAACAGAGTAACGCATTAGGCAAGATGACATGATGTAGAGGGATAAACTCAAGCAATATGATATAAACCCCATCTTTTTATCCTCGATGGCAACAATACAATACGTGTCGTTTGCCCTACTGTCACTGGGATCGAGCAAAAGCTAAGCACTTCTCCCATTGCAAGAAAGATCAATATAGTAGGCCAAATCAAACTAATAATTCGAAGAGACTTGCAAAGATAACAAATCATACATAAAAGAATTCAGAGGAGATTCAAATATTGTTCATAGATAATCTTGATCATAAACCCACAATTCATCGGATCTCGATAAACACACCGCAAAAAGAGTTACATCGAATAGATCTCCAAGAGAATCGAGGAAAACTTTGTATTGAGATCCAAAGAGAGAGAAGAAGCCATCTAGCTAATAACTATGGACCCGAAGGTCTGAGGTAAACTACTCACACATCATCGGAGAGGCTATGGTGTTGATGTAGAAGCCCTCCGTGATCAATGCCCCCTCCAGCGGGGCGCCGGAGAAGGCCCCAAGATGGGATCTCACGGGTACAGAAGGTTGCGGCGGTGGAAATAGGGTTTCGTGGTGCTCCTTGATGTTTTCAGGGTACGTGGGTATATATAGGAGGAAGAAGTAGGTCGGTGGAGCTGCGAGGGGCCCATGAGGGTGGGGGGCGCGCCTCCCTGCCTTGTGGCCTCCTCGCTTATTTCTTGACGTCCACTCCAAGTCCCCTGGATTGCGTTTGTTCCAAAAATAACTCTCCTGAAGGTTTCGTTCCGTTTGGATTCCGTTTGATATTCCTTTTTTGCCAAACACTGAAATAGGCAAAAAAATAGCAATTTGGGCTGGGCCTCCGGTTAGTAGGTTAGTCCCAAAAATAATATAAAAGTGTACAATAAAGCCCATTAAACATCCAAAACAGATAATATAATAGCATGGAACAATAAAAAATTATAGATACGTTGGAGACGTATCAAGCATCTAAGCTTAATTCACCTTTCGTCCTCGAGTAGGTAAATGATAAAAACAGAATTTTTGATGTGGAATGCTACCTAGCATATTTCTCAATGTAATTTTCTTTATTGTGGCATGAATATTCAGATCCGAAAGATTCAAAATAAAAGTTTAATATTGACATAAAAATAATAATACTTCAAGCATACTAACTAAGCAATTATGTCTTCTCAAAATAACATGGCCAAAGTAAGTTCATCCCTACAAAATCATATAGTTTGGCAAAGTCCCATCTTCGTCACACAAAATATTCAAATCATGCACAACCCCGGTTTTAGCCAAGCAATTGTTTCATACTTAAGAATTTCAAACCTTTTCAACTTTCACGCAATACATGAGCTTGAGCCATGGACATAGCACTATGGGTGGAATAGAATATGATGATGGGGGTTGTGTGGTGAAGACAAAAAGGAGAAAGTCTCACATTGACGCGGCTAACCAACGAGCTATGGAGATGCCCATCAATTGATGTCAACGCAAGGAATAGGGATTGCCATGCAATGGATGCACTAGAGCTATAAATGTATGAAAGCTCAACAAATGAAACTAAGTGGGTGTGCATCCAACTTGCTTGCTCACGAAGACCTAGGGCATTTGAGGAAGCCCATTGTTGGAATATACAAGCCAAGTTCTATAATGAAAAATTCCCACTAGCATATGAAAGTGACAAAACAAGAGACTCTCTATCATAGATCATGGTGCTACTTTGATGCACAAGTGTGGAAAAAGAGATAGTAGCATTGTCCCCTTTTTATTTCTCTTTTTTGGGCCTTCCTTTTTTTATTTGGCCTTTTTTTGGGACAATGCTCTATGAATGATGATCATCACACTTCTACTTATTTACAACTCAATGATTACAACTCGATACTAGAACAAAATATGACTCTATATGAATGCCTCCGGTGATGTGCAGGATGGACAATGAATCAAGAGTGACATGTATGAAATAATATGCATGGTGGCTTTGCCACAAATACGATGTCAACTACATGATCATGCAAGGCAACACTACAAAAAACTACACTTCTGTGATGATACGTGTTTGTCACAGTAGGTCGCGTTTTTTGTCATGCATGTACATCCATGACAAATTTATGACAGAATCAAGATAGTCATACCATGTCGTGTCGTAGAAGTGTTCCATGACATTACCAAAATTATCATCACGGAAGTGTCGACTTCCATGACGATAAATCGCAGCGTCCGCGAAGTGCTTTTCGTCAAGGGTGACCGACACGTGTCATCCACCGTAACGGAACCTTTGTTAAGCTATCGGGTCGGGTTTTGGATCCGATAACCCGTTAATGTACCCGACCAATGGGAAATTTCCACGTGTAAAATTCTTATTGGCCGGACGAAACACGTGTCAGCTCGTCAGTGGGTCAGATAGGCGCCTATGATACGTCGACACGTGGCACATCCCAACAGAGGCCCATTCCTGTGAAAAGGCCGGCCCGTTTGACTTGGTCAAAAGCTGGCGGGCTGGCCCATGGAAAGCCTGTTAACAGCCTGTTCGCATATAGCCCATTTACAGCCCGCTAACCCGAGGCCCGTTACGCCCTATCCGAATTAGGCCCAGTAGCGTCATCTGGGCCATCCAATATGATTCGACCCGTTTTCGCCGGCCCATGTATGGCCCATGGCGTCTTCGGCCCATATGAGGCCCTATGTAACTCTTGGCCTATTAACGGCCCGTGGTGAAATCGCCCGTAATGAACAAAGGTATCACTTTACACCCATTAACGGCCCGTGGTGAAGCGGCCCATAATGAACGATGTATCACTTTATACCCATTAACGGCCCATTATTCCATTGGGCCGTTTCCAGCCCATGTTATCTTCGGCCTTCTCGAGCCCATTTATTCTTGGGCTCATTTCGGCGATTCGTTTACTTACGGCCCGTTACTGTCATTTTCTGCTTGTGGGCCAAATTCAGCCGTGGTTACAGTCGGCCCGTTTGTGGTCCGTTAATACGTTGGGCCGTTTTCATAGCGTCATCAAATACGGCCTATTAACTATGGCCCGTTATGGTCGGCCCATGAACGGACGATTCCAACTCTAGCCCGTTTACGGCCAGAATGCGGCCTGTTTGGCCCGTATAAGGCCCATTGATGATACGGCCCGTAGAAGGCCCATTGATGATACGGCCCGTAGAAGGCCCATTGTTTCTATGGCCCGTAGAAGGCCCACTGCTTCTACGGCCCGTAGAAGGCCCACTGTTTATACGGCCCGTAGAAGGCCCACAGTTTCTACGGCCCGTAGGAGGCCCAGTGTCACTACAGTAAATATTAGCCCATGGTTATTGTGGCCTAGTTTTAAAAAATAGGTTATTGCAGCCACTAGCAAACCGCAGAAAAAGAACTGCACTGACTACAAGCAAACAAATAAACAAGACAACCAGGAAATAAATAAGCAAGCAACTTACACTAGGCTATCACGGCTATTACACATATTACATCCACTTTGGGCATCAAAGTTCGCCACCGGTGCAAATATAGGGAACACAACCATATAAACGCCAAGACAAAACAAGTCCGTAATGAAACCACTTGAAGAGCTCAAGAAACAATATCACAGGTACCCATAATGCGGCATGATGGTTAGCAAGCTTACTAACTTTCTCTGTTTGGCGCTTAAGTCCTCCAGTAACTTCTTTGTTGCACCGTAAAGTATGCATCTGAATTCTGCGAGGACTTCCTCGGTCCTTGACTTCTGTCGCATAACATCTCGATCGATGTCTTTCAACTTGAAGTTGAGACTCAAGAAGCCAAACTGATTGAGCAATGAGTTCAAGAGTTTGGTGCCAGCAGTGGTAGCCAGTAACTCGAACACTACATCAAGACAGGACTTTGGGGTTGTCTCAGTGTCTTCAATATAGTTTTTATCAGCTTTCTTGGAGACCAACAGGGACGTCTCACTATCTTGAACCTTATATGCATTACTTCCGTTACCATTGCATAACAGGGTACTCTTCTCCAATATTTTATCCGCGTTCTAAAAGAGAAACAAACAAACACATCTCAGGTTTACAATGTAGTATATGAAACTCATTTTGGTAAACCAGTTCAGTAGTAAGGTGGATGGGATAACAACATGAAACAAACATATATCTATGTAGTATGGTCCTTTGTATGGTCTATATCATTCTAGTTTATGTTGCCAAATCAAGATAGATACAGATTGAATCATATCTATTTAAGACAAAGCGGCATAGATAGAATATAAGTATGGGAAACTACACAAGAATAACAACACTTGTAATGTGCATGGCATGAGAACATAACTGTTCATTCAATTGAAACTGAAATCAACATAGAGCAAGTTACAACAGCAAACAGCCAAACACGTTGAAGAAACAGGTTTAAAACATACCTGTTGCGCCATTGGAGTTTCAATTGCATCCTTCAAATTTGAAATTAGTTGGTATCAGTAAATACAGTGATGCAAGAGCAAAGTAGTATGAACCATAGCTACGGAACGACACGAGAACAATTCTTCTTACGCTTTAAGTGTTGACTTTGGGTTGAGTGGTGGTCCTCGTGATTTGGGCACTGCAGTTGCCTTACTAACTGCTCGTGTTTGGGTGCTCTCTGGTGGAGACGGTCTTTGTGTCAATGTGAACCGGGTATCTATCTCTTTGGGGTTGGGGTTAGAAGGGGTGTAGCTGGTTCTCTGTCCAACTGGGTAGGGGTACAATCTGCATGAGTGTGGGTTATGTGTGGTGGGGCTGGTTCTTGGGCAAGTACAACCGTGGCTCTATCTGCATCGACAGGTAGCACGATCTTTTCTGAAGACCGTGTTTTTACTCCCACAGATACTGCCATCACTCCGTCCAATTGAAATGGCTGATAAACAAGAAAAGTAATTGAATGTACAGACATTGTAACATAGACAGGTGCAATGGATAGTAGGAAAGAAGCAGGGCATGAAATAATTCACATTTATGTTGTCTAAGCAAACAGAATAGCAGGACATAATTTCACATATATAATGGCTAATTAAATAGGATAGCATGACACAATTTCACATGTATGATGGCTAACTAAACATGATAGAATGGCATACTTCAAAATATGATGACTATGTAAACAGGATGACATGATATAACTATACGATGTGTCTATTAAAGTGGTTGGTATGCCATAAACCACAAACATGTCGTCGATGGAAACATGATGGCATGATATAATTCACGGATAGAATGACATAATTTAAATATGATGACTATGTAAACAGGATGAGATGATATAACTATATTATGTCTTTAGAAAATGGGTTGGCATGCCATAAATCAGATACATGCTGTCTATATAAACATCATAGCATGAAATAATTCAAATATATGATTTATATACTAAGGAAGTGAGTAGAGGGCAATCGCATATATGATGTGTCAACTAAGGAGATGGCATTCAATATTGTGTATATGATGTAAAAACTAAGCTTTGCAATACAACATATGCATTATATGAGTAATATAACCCTGCCAAGTTTGAGCATACACCTCAGGGGGATAATAGGACTGGTCATCTGCCTCTGAATCCTCCTCTCAAGAGCTATCTCATAACCAGCAAGATATCTGCTTCAAAGGTAGCATTGTTTGCTCAAGACCTTGTTTTCCTCCAGATTTCTCCATCACCAATTCAAATGGCTGATGCACAGGAAGAAGCGATTGAATATACAAACATTGTCGACAAAAGCAATGAGAAATACAAAAAGGACGGCATGATATAATTCACATATATGACGCTTGCCTAAACAGCATGGCATTGCATAATTCACATACATAATGCCTTGCAATAAGATGACATTGCATAATTCACATATATAATGTCTTGCAACAAGATGGCATTGCATAATTCACATATATGGTAATTAGACACTAAACAGGTGGCATTCACACAAAGCATGTCTAAACTAAGCAAATGACATAGCAATGCAAGATACCATACACATGATATGAGCAACATAACCCTGCCAAGTTAGGGCATGCACCTCGTGGGGGAAATATGACTGGTCATCTGTCTCTGAATCCTCCTCTGAGGAGCTATCGGTAACCAACAAGACATGCACTTCGTCAGATAGCATTGTCTGCTCTGAAGACCTTGTTTCCACTCCAGATTTTTCCATGACCGTGCCAAATGGCTGATGCACAGGAAGAGTAATTGAATGTACTAAAATTGTTGACAAATTTAACACGTAATAAAAAAATGATGGCATGATATAATTCACATATAAGATGACTGTCTAACCAGGGTGGCATTGCAAAATTCACATATATGATGCCTGGCTAGACAAGATGGCATTGCATGATTCACATATACGATAAAGAAACTAAACAGATGGCATTGACACAAAGCATGTCTAAACTAAGCAGATGGCATATTTAATGTATACAATAAGCAATGCAAGGCACCATATGCATGATATTACCAACATCAGCATGCCAAGTTAGAGCGAAGACCTCATGGGGTAAATAGGAGTGGTCTTCTCCTTCTGAATCCCCCTCATAACAGTTATCTTCCTCTTGATTACGATCCGAAATGGGTGGAGGGGGGGCTGCCTTTGCGCCCACCATGGAACGATGTCTACATGAAATTTTATTGCCACACAAGGCTCGTCTCTTTTGCTCCACATGATCAGTTCCATTGTGTACAATAACTGGCATGCATAGGAATAACACATAGTGAGATTATGTAAGGAGTGCATGCACAAATCCAGAGTGATGGTAGCAAACTGTGGATAGACTCAAAACAAATGATAGCGAGGCAGACAATAGCTTTAGTTAAAAAATACAGATAATGGCTCCTTTAATGTTTGTTTGCACCCAACATGAAACTCATAGTAGACACCGGAGATTAACCAGATAGTAGACGGATAGTACTGATTGCTGCCCCAATATGTACCCCACAACCATTTAAAAACTCAAGTTTCAGCATTAGTATGGACCTGACTCAGAGTCTAATAGGTGAACACGACGATAATGTAGCATGTCATCATATTAAGCGACGCATAACGTAAGCAAACACGGAATAGGGCAACCTCTCTTGCGGACCTGTGTAGTCCTCAAGGTCATCTGCTCAGTTGATGATGGTAATGCGATTCTTTGTGGCTGCCGTGAGGAAGAAGATCTCGAGGCGGCGAAGACAGTCTGGAGAGCGGATCCTCATTGTGGTGAACTCTTCCGTCGTTGGAGCAAAAGCTGAGGTGGAATACATGGCCTTGTGAGCGGGACAAACCACACAAGGTTTTCTTTGACACATATCTGTAATGTGAAGTAATTGAGTAAGGGCTTGTTTGAATTTGAGGATTCTAACAATGCGGGGATAGGAAATAGACAAGAATAGGATAGGAATGCACGTGCAAAACAGAGAATTTAAAGACACAGGATTTACGCCAACTGGGTGTTTGATTCACAACAATTGGAAGATCACAGGATGCAAAAAGCATGGTGAGATTAAGTCAAACCACAAGAAAATGTACGGTTATAATGCTATTATGCTACTATCTCTTAGTCTTGTGCTTGATGAATAGGAATATGAAAAGGAGGAGAAGTGGAAATTAGAATTCCTACGGTTTTTCTTTCAACGAGACACTAAAGGAACAAATCCTAAAGTTTTCCTTTGCTCCATTCCTTTGCACCAAATTCTTGAAAAGTAGTACCATAGGAAACTTTCCAATTCTGATGTTTTTCATTCACTTTTCCTTTCAAGCACTTTGGCGATTCTAGTAGGCAGGCTTGAGCAAGGAAAATCCTACACTAAAAAATGTTTTTGTGCTACTTCTATTACTTTGGACCCGAGCCACTGCCATACTAGCTCAACTCCTGTGCCCATCGACAAATGCACAAACGAAACATGCAGAGATAAATAATGATGGCGTTCAAGAGAGTCCATCACGGATAGCTAAGTTGCACAGTACCTCACGCTTGTCATATAGTAGGATAAAATAATCGTATTTCCGTTACTAAGAGTGCTCGATGGACAATATATATAACATGTAGAGTAAAAAAGAGATGCAACAAGTGTACAACCTCTTTGGCGAGGCCATGTCGATCTCAGCGTGATTGGGTTGGCCGGTGAGGATGCTCCGGCTGACTTGGCTGTCGGAGGTGGGGAAGAAGATCTTAGGCATCTGGAGATGGAGCCCAAGGTACTGCTTCGCTGTGATGGAGGGTTTCGTCGTTGGAGCAGCTCCGGTGAGTTGTAAGACGCCGAGGCTGAAGCAGGACAAGAGAGACAACGAACAACGTTAACCTGAGTGGAATTCTAATAGCATCTCCAATACATGACGTAAAATACATAACCACAAAAGTGCTAGATGTAAAATACATCAGCCGCTCATCTCTGAACTTAACTGTCAAAACTGAATTTAACTGTCGAAACTGAACTTAACTGTCGAAACTGAATTTAACTGTCGAAACTGAATTTTGCTGTTGAAACTGAAAGCACTAGCAAGGTGAGGCTACACGTCGGTCGACTGACTTTTTCATTTCTGGTCAGTCGATTTTGGAGCCGTTGGATACGAAATCAAGGGCCTACGGTTCATCTTCAACCTCCACCCCCCTGAGCCGACCAAACAGTAGCCCCCACGCTTGCCGGTCAGGCCGCCCGCCCGCCTCAACACTCCCCACCGCCGTCCTCCGCCGCCCAGACATCCATCTAGGCCCCCTGCCGAGCTTTTTCTCCGTGATCCCCACGCCACCGCCCGCCAATGCCCCGCCACCGCGGCGACCACCGCCCCCTCCCTAAACCCTAAGTTAGATAGTGGGGTACCTCTCCGACGAGCCCCCCTCCCCGCTGCGGCTGGTTCTTCCTTCACCCCGGCGAGCCCCCCCCCACCCCCTGAAAATCGACTGACCCAAAAGTTGATTCAGTCGACTGAAGTGTAGCTAAATCAGAGCAGCATCGCAAGCAAGAGCAAGAGCGAGAGCAGCAGCGCGAACAAGAGCAATAGCAAGAGCAGACCATGCAGGGGACCGAGAGCAAGAGTAGAGCAGCAGCAGGTCCTACTAATATGGACGTCGCCGCCGAGGGAGCGACGCCATGGAGGAAGTGGCCGACGACGCCGCCGTGGATGGAGCCACACCGTGTCGGCTCGGGACCAAGCGTCGGCAGCATCGTGAGATCGAATCAAGAAGAAAATGCGGTGATTAGTGTACAACCTCTTTGGTGGCGCCAATTAGGCCGCAGCTTCATCCGAGGAAACGGTGATGATGATGCTCTTCCGGCGGTGCAGGTGAAGACGGTGGTGTGGGGATGGAGGTGGCGCGAAAGACAAGGGGAACGTCGTGGCAGCTCCTTGGAGGTGGAGGACGGGGTGGCTGAACCGGCGGGACGATGAGATCGACGACGGATCCTCATCCGGTACGGTGGATGAGGGACGTCGAGGTGTTGCTGTGGACGACGTCGTTGGGGAAGAGGCTCATTTGGGTGACGGACGGAGCAGGTGTGGGGTTTCGTCGCGAAGTTTTGCGGCCTCGGTGTCTGAATGGGTGGGCGGATGGGATGGCAGTGGGGAACCATGGCTTAGAGACGCGCTTGTCCGAAATGTGGGGTAAGTTATGAAAGTACCCGCACCGATTTGAGGCGGTTCTTTCGGTTCAGGGGTACCACAGGCATTTCGCGTGTCGGGATTTCACAGGAGGTGGGAGTTTTTGCACGCGTTGTAATTTCGAAATAGCAAGGCGCGGGTTGAGATGGAGGGAGTTGTCGGAGCACAACAAGACAAAGATATATCTTAAATATTTCGGGCTAACGAGGCGCGGGTTGAAGAGGCGGGAGTTTCGCAGCACGATAGACAGAGACGCTAGCTTGAATTTTCGGCATAACAAGGCGCGGCTTGAAATTTCGGAAGAACAAGCTTAACGTGTACCCAAATAAAAGACAATTTGCACCTCAACACACACACAAACACCATTTAGACTAGAGTAAGGTACACGTGCATTGCACGCATGAGATTTGGCAACCAAATTATGAATAAATACCACATTATAGCATGCAAGCTTTGAGTCATATATGCATGATGTAGATGTTCGTTTAATTCTTATAGTTCATTTCATTCAAAATCATCTAGTTTTTATAAGAAAGCTAATCTATTTTAAGATTCATGAATTTGTGCGTCGTAAGACATAAAGTAAAAACAAATAATGGCAAATCATGTAGAAAAACATTTGGGCAATTCGGATACGGAACATTCTAGAACAAATAAGAAGTGCTTGTGTTTTGATGTTTGTGCATTATGCTTAAGTTCAACCATGGAGTCTTCTAGATTATACATGTGGCGAAATCTGGTGGAATCTATATGATATCCAACGGCCAGTAGTGCTCAAATTTGCCATCTTTGGACCATCGGATTCACCTCATCCAACGACCATCTTTCAAAGTTAAAGTTACCCGCATACAATATATAAAAAATATAAAATATAATATATATATATATATATATATATAGGGGTATAGATATAGATATGTGATGCAAAAGCCGCCCATCATCTCCAATTAGAATAGTGTGTGCATGCACGGATGCGACGTGGCCAAATGATGTCTGCCATCGGTATCTCAAATTCAAATCAGTCTGACCTTGTTCAATGTGTATACATTACAACATGCTCGTTTCCAAACCACACCGTGCAGATCTCCATTATATTCATGCATGCATGGGTTTCAAACATCAGGATCTCTTATTCAAATATTTGAATTCAACTTTACAATGATTGTGACCTCACCTATTCAGCTATTCTTTTACACCCACATAGTAGTCTTCTTTTTATAATTGTACCACTAACTTTCTCTCGTGCATGCATGCACACACACTACCAGTTGGCATTATCCATCGCACGCATGCAATATTTTTCTTCAGGTCGGTCTCCCATGAAGGCACACACCAACACACATCCCCCTCTCCATCAGATAGCGCATTATTTATCTCTCATGCGTGCATGCGCAACGATCGATGTTCCTCTATGTATGTGTGTATATAGCTAGGTCTTTCATAGTTTTCCGCACAAATCAATCAATCTATATCCAGTGAGGTCTCACCCTCTTTCCCACGTCCACATCAATCAATCTATACCTCTCTATATAGGATTAACATATATAGCTAATACACCCACATTAATTATGTATCCAACGTCCCCCTCTCATCATCCATGCCTAACGCTTCATCTCTCAGACGCGTGCAAAATGGCGAAGATAGGGGGCAGTAAGGGCCATGCCCCCTCCCCCCCCTAACATCACTATATATCAAGGCTAATATGAATGTGATCATTAGATAATTGCTGCTAAAATGGTTTAAGTTCATGAATTGACCCTCCTCGTAAAGGATTAGCAATGCTTGGCCCCCTAGCTCATTTATTTTTCATGGCTCCGCCATCGCACTTGTCGGTATGCGTGTTCGCCCCCTCTCTCTAAATATCGATATCGCACTTGTGCATTCCTTCATAGTCTCCCTCCACTTGGCCCCTCGCACCATCTTCTAGCCCCCCCACCGGATTTTGCCACATGTACAATCTAGTAGACTCCATGGTTGAACTTAAGCATAATGCACAAACCTCAAAACAATAGCGGTTCTCTTTTGTTCTAGAATCTTCCGTATCATAACTGCCCAAACTTTTTTTCTAGTTGAATTGCCATTATTTGTTTTTACTTTATGCTTTACAACGCACAATTCCATGAATCATAAAATAGATTAAGGGCTTCTTTGATTCAAAGGATTCTCAAAGGAATTTTGGAGGATTCTAATCATTAGGAATTTTTCCTATCTTGGTTGTTTGATTCATAGGATTGTAAACCATAGGAATTTTTCCATATGATTCATTTGCACTAGATTTCATAGGAAACATCCCATCCACTCAAACCTCTTTGAAAGAATTCTGCGTTTTTTCTATGCACAATCAAACACTCGTACAATCCTGTATGATTCAAGACGACATTCCACTATAATCCCATGTTTTTCCTATTCCACGTTCTTAGCATTTTTATAAAAACTAATTGATTTTGAATGAGATGAACTATAAGAATTAAACGAAGGGCTACATGAGGCATATATGACTCAGAGCTTACATGCTATAGTGTGGTATTTATTCATAATTTGGTTGCAAAATCTGATGCGTGCAATGCACGTGTACCTTACTAGTACTTCGAGTTTGTGCAAAACACGTAAATTAGAATACCAATGGCACGCTACACAGTGTCTCTCTTACAGTTCATGAAGCCACGTGGCACATGTGTAGGTGTTGTTATGACCTCCTTGTGTGGATTGACCACAGTGACGTGCTGCTGGTTCCACAAGAATGTACTCGTCCTCCTTGAGCCATACTGGCGGTACATGCACGAAGCGAAGATGTGCACGCACGCCATGCACACACTCATTCCTCGCACGCACACGCGGGTACACGGGCGGATGCAATTTTGTACCAAGATCCACCGCATGTGATAATTTGACGCGTGTAAAGTCGTTCACTTCATTGATGGTCAATTAATACAACGCGTGCAAATTGAGTGGACATGAGGGTGGAAGAAAGACATTATTACTCCACTGCGCGCATGCGAGTAGTTAAATCATGGGTTGCTAGTAGTACTTCCATTGGTCTCCTTCGTATTTTATGCCATTTTTGACAGTAACATAATATTTACGCATTTGAGCAGTGTAGTACTTGAAATTTATGATCCGCTAAACTCATCGGGAGCCGTTTCGGGCCTCGAAACCAAAACCATCAATTAATATTTACCTTGTTCCCATCACATTCGAAAGCCTGCTCACACCTACTAGTAGTATGTACCAAACCTGAACGTGTTCCCACTATGCAGGTATTAGTACTAGTGCTAGTACTTAGGTTATAAAAAGGGGAACTACCTAACCGAAAATCACTCTAGCTTTCCTCCTCATAAGTGCTTCTTCTTCGTCCGTCGTTGCCATGGCCGGTGAGCAGAGCTCTAGGCCGAGAACTAATCGTAACAAGGGAGCGGAAACCAAGGCTGAGGAAAAAAAGAGAGGGCTCGCCGCCACGCAGAGACCTCGAAAGATCTCTCATGGGCACGCGATGGCTCCCAGGAGCGCCCTAGCCGCGGAGGGGAACATGCCGAGCCGGCGGAGCTGGAGTCGTTATCCCTTGTTGGCATGCCCGATCAGCGCAATAAGCAGAAGGAGTTCATCCGAGGCTTGATGGAGTTGCTGAAGGAGAGCCTCGACGACATGCCCGCTGAGCTCAATCAGCAGGGGGGTTGACCGCCGGCTTGGTGATGCTGCTGAAGAAGAGCATTCCCTTGGAGAAGAAGGCGACCGACGAAATCCTGCGACTTCGGGAGGACAATGCGAAGCTCTGCCACAAAATCGACCTGTTGAAGGAGAAGAACACCGGCTGGAAGAAGCTGCATGAGAATAGTAGTTCCTCGATGAAGATGCTGCAGGCCCTCGCCATGGAACAGAAGGAAGAGTTCGCGAAGCTCCGCATCGAGCACCCGGCTGCTGTCAAGGTACGTAATATGGTCGTGGAACAGATGATGAAGGCTCACGTCGAGAAATGCCGCGTCATGGACACAATGATAAAGATGGCGGAGGAGACGCGCAAGGAGATGGAGGTTGTGGAGGCGATGAAGAAGCAGTTACGACTCCGCGGCGAATTAGATCATTTGGGGTGATAATCTTCCATCTTCTTTTGCTCCTGTGTTTCATCTTTTGCTTCGGGTGTTTCGCCGCACGTGTCATGTTCTCTGCGAGGCATGAATAGAACAATGTTTTTTTAGGGAATGAATAGAACAATGCTAACAATGAGATGACTAGCAAATTAGATCATTTTTTATCGCCATATGGCACTCGGCTGCCGTGTTTCAGGCTCCTCCGTCAGCGATTACTACTCCGATGGAAAACTTGAGTATGCCGCATGATTCTTTGCTCCTCCTCGATCAATTAAATGGTAGCATTTATACGAGTAGTCAAATCACAAGGCCTCGCCTTCCAGCAGTAATGAGCCGTCAAATCACAAAGGCCCTCGCCTCTCGTGAAAAAAACCAAGCTAGACTGCCCGCCCTCTAGCCTTTTAAAAATGTATACTTTTGTACAGCAGTAGTATCGATGGATTGCGCCATGGAGCAAAACTTGAAACTAAAAAAAAGGTGGTACATATAGAGAGCGCCATATATGATGTTGGCCATATATATTGTACGTATATAAAAGGTGGACAAAACTAAGCACCCTGAAATTCTTTGACAACTAAATTGCTGGCTATATGATGTTGGCCATATATATTGTACGTATATAATGTGAAGAAACGAGTGGTAGTACTATACCAACTAAAAGATGAAATGTAAGAAATACTAGTATGTACGTACTGAAGAGTTAAAGTAACGAGAAGAAACATAACATAGTTCTGCTAGGGGCTCAGCACAACACACCCCTCAAATTAAATTAAGCACACCTAAAATTAAACTTTGCAACTATTCCGGTGACACCTTTGCATTAGAACCACCATGAGCAAAGACATCGCCACCTTACTCAAGTCCTCGTCCACGTCCTCGACTTCGTCCTTGTCCCTCTTCCTCTTGGCTGATACTTCTTTGCTTGAACCGCCTGATTTGGCTGTTGCTCTTCATCCAACCCTTGTAGATATTGAAGCAAAGGTAGCCATCCATTGCAGCGTAGTGGATGTGGTCTATATCTAGTACATTCCGCTGCCATGCATGACGATGAACCATGGCTCCTGCTAGGGTCAGCATTGAAGGCTGAAGAGAGGACACCAGCCGATTCTTCTAGAGGTCGAAGGTGTTGCCTACAATGAGGCCTACCTGACGCAGGACTTCTTTGTCGTTACCAAAGTCTACAGTAACTAATTTGACTAGGTTTCTCCCGAGGAAGTCCCTAAAATCCTGGCACTCAACGTCGGCATGGCATATGTGGTAGACCAAGCATAAGGCATGCACGCAAACCTGGATCACGGCGAGCTTCTTCCTCTCTTTGTCCTTTAGATCCTTCTCTCGTCCCAGGACTGTGGTGTACTCAACATCTAGCCCAGTGATCCACTCATCATCTGAGTTTTCGAACATGTGCCTGAAGCGAGAAAGGCATCCTTTCACCGTCGCGGAAGAACGGGTGTAGATGACGTCAAACTCATCGCCGGTGATGGTTCTAACCTTGTACTCACCGCCGATCATGGAGATTTGGGACGCCATGGATTTGGGAGGAGGGTTAGGATTAGTGAAACTGCAGTAATGTGAATGGACGGGACGACTAGGAGCGAACCACCGTAGTATTGAAGGACGTGCGGGGACGAGTAGGAGCGAACTGCCAGCGTGCGAACGGCAGGGTAGTGGCTTTCCATTCTCCCATGATACGGGCTACCGAGAGCCCTTGGATCGGAGATCGAACGGTTGCATGGCGTGATTCTAGACCAATGGGTGAATATCCTATCCTGCAGGGTTATTCTGCAAATTTTCAGCAACTTAGCATGCGACCATTTGATCTCAGATCCAAGGGCTGCCAGCAGCCCGTATCATGGTCGTGCCTACCACGATTGTCGCGCCGCTCGAGCGTTCGCGCCCTTGGAGATTTAACACGGTGCGTTAGGCTATCTGATGTTGGCATGTCATACATAGGCATCACTTAGTCACTCATACTACAACAAGGTTGGCTATAAGTGTATTTTTTTACTCCTCTCTATCTCTTTCTTCGTACTCAAGGAAGAAAGCGGTGCTAGTAAGCTGCGTGTATTTATTGCATTTGCCAAGGAGTGACCTCTTCCAATGAAATGGTGTTGCTAAGTTTGCTTCATTTAATTAGCGATAGACTCAAAATTGTCTTTTCACCTACGTACACGCGCTTAGCACCGTTTCTTCCTTGGGTCACCAAACTAGTCTCTCTCTTCTTGATTAACTTGCCACATCAGACTTTATGCCTATGTGGCAAGCTTAAGCACCTGTAGGAGCAAGTAAAAGTAAGTACAATAGTGCGCTTTACATGGCATTTTTGCATATGGTGGAGGAAATAGAGGCAAGGAAAAAGTGGAGAAGTGGGCTCTCATGCAAGAGCCAGCCTCTACTACATGGTGGAGCATTGGGAGAGGCACCTGTATGGAGGTGGTCAGGAATCTGGGAGGCTCACGCCGGTCGTAGCGCCCAGCTTAAAATGATAATGGCAAGTCAAATCACGGGGCCCCACCTGTCCAAAGAGTAACTCGCTTGTCAAATCACACAGCCCGACGTTTGCAGCAGCCTACTCCCTCGTCTTCTCGCGTCTCTGTCGAACCGACTAGGCGGAACTGCCCCGCCGCCTACCGCGCAGGAAAAGCCCCGCCCTCGACTTTTAAATAGTATACAGTATACTAATTTTGTATCCATGGATTGCGCCCGCGCCATGGAGCAAAGCGTCTAGAAAACGGAGGAGAGACGGTGGTCTTGCAATAGAGAAGAGGGAGAGGCGAGACGGTGGTTTTGGAATGGAGATGATGGAGAGGAGAGGAGGTGGTTTTGCAATGGAGAAGAGGGAGAGGAGCGTGCGGCAGCGATTTAGGATTGGATGAGAGGGCCGGCGTGCTCTGACTGGATCAAAATCAAAACCAATTTACCCTTCAATTAAGAAAGCGACCCCACATTAACTAGTCTCCCTTTTATTCTGGGTCATAATTGACCATGATTTTCACACATAAATATATGTTATACGTTGTATACAAGGCCACTATCAAAATTACAATTTGCAACTATACAAGGCCACTAACATTAATCGAGGCAAAATTGATGGCGTTTGCCTCGTACTAGCACCTAGGACATTAATATCCCTTGTGTGCATGCGGGAGTGAGAAGGTTAGCTTGGATTCCCAACATTAATCAACCAATGAGGAGTGAGAGGGTTTGCTTGTTGTGCTTGGGAGAGAAAAACCACATTAATTAACACGACAATCAAGGTGACAAGCTAGCTTGCAACAGTGACTTAAACATAGCATTGATTTTTACCTTGGTACCTGTAATATGAGTTTGTGGCCTTGTATACAAAAATGGAGGGAGTATAATTTGAAAGTACATTCAGATACGAACCAAACGATACAATTTTTGGTGACATGCATTCACATTTTGCTTGTCAAATACAGTACGTGGTCAAACTTTGACGCAAAATACGTGAAACAACAAAAAAATACTTCCAAGACCAGCGCCGCTCTTCCGCTCTTCTCCTCTTAAACCACCGCTGCTCCTCTCCTGTTCCAATCTAAATGCAGCGCCGCTCCTCTCCTCTTCCATTTCAAGACCACCGCCCCTCCTCTCCTGTTCCAGTCCAAAACCGGCGTCGCTCCTCTCCCGTTCTAATCCAAAACCAGCACTGCTCCTCTCCTCTTCCATTCAAAAACCACCACCGGCGAGTGAAGGTGCTGTGGAGAAGTAGACGATGGAGGAGTACAACCGATACGTGAGGATCGCAGACGGCGACCCTGTGAAGCTAGCTAGGATGTTGGAGATACAGTCTTAGTTCGACAACAAGGACCAACTAGCAGCGACGGCGACATCCATGGCCAAATATCTGCAATAGAGCGAAAAGGCGGTGATACTCCCGGAGGGAGTCGCGCCGGAGTACATAGAGCTGCTCCTCTGGGCCATGGAGCAAACAGATTCACCGAATCCGATCGTGAGGGAGCGGTGGTGGGAGTATCAATCCCAGATGGAGCATCCTCGAGTGATTGAAGTATCGAGCATCTGAGGTGCCGTTTGTGAGGGTGTCCTGCCGGGCGAGCGGTGGAGTCTTCGTCGACCGAACCCAACTGCAAGAGGAGAAAAGCAGTTGGCCCGATGATGCTTCCCCGCCATCGTCTCCCTCGCCGTTCATATCGTCTCACGGGGCGGCTGTTTGCCGCCGAGGAATAGGAGGGGGCTGCCCCCCAGCCCAATAGTCGGGCAGGTTGTGAATTGTCAGGAGGAGCTTAGGGTTGTCGATTTGCAGGTTGTGAATTGTGTTTTTTGTTGTGTATTTTGAGAGTACTTTCAGATATGAATGTCTTTTGAATTTCAGATTTGCAGTATTGAGCATATAAAGTATTTTATGAATTTTAGAGATCTATTTTTAGCACTTAAAAAAATGTAGTTTCAGAGGAGTATAAAAGTGCAGACAATGTGATTCTCAGAGAAGAAACTGCAAGTTTCAGTTTCAGATAAGAAACTGCAAGTTCGATTTCGAGATAAGAAATCGCAACTTTCAGAGGCGAGCATTTATATTAACACGGCCTTTTCAAACAGGGTTAACATCATGTTGGAAGTTTTATTCATGGTCGAAAATGGAACTACCGGCGATTAACATCATGTGATCAACATTCATGCATAGCACATCTTCATATGATGCACAGTCAAAATGCCCACACAATGTCGAGTGTGCGAAACACAGAGAAGATGAGGGACGAAGTTTTGGCAAGTGTTGGACGTGGTTTTGGAGGTCCATAGGCCTGTTTGTATTTTCTTAGGGCCGTCATGTATCGACCAGCCTATGGACCTCCCATCCGAGGTTTTATTTTTTGCAGCCCAATTTTTTTTTGAAGAAAACGCATAGGTCTGTTCTTTTTTTCTATATAAGAATAGGAGCATGAGTCCAACTTATGTTTCCCTTCTAACTATATTATATATATTTAAATTATTTTATATGTTGACTGTTTAGTTCACATAGTAATTGGCAAATAGATCTCGCCGCCACCCCCCGCCTCCTGACTCCGGGCACGCCTGCCCCCCTCAGCAAGTCCGCTCGCGCGCCCCATGGAGTCGCCAGCCATATCCACGGGGGAATGGCTGGAAGACAGGTAGATGTACAAGATGCATCTCCCACATGTCTACAAAGCCTTCCTGCGGATGCTCTAGCCGCTCGACTCCGTCGCGCCCGGCCGGTCTTCTGAGGAGACTTCGAGGGAGGAGATGGAGGAGGCCAGGCGATGTGGATCCGTGACGACGCTCTCTCCTGGACCCAGTGCACGCGCGAATGGAGGGAAGCAGAGGAGGAAGCTGCGAGGGAGGAAGCTGAGGAGGCACCGAATCCGTTCTCTCACTCGCGCAGGTATGCTCGGATGTGCAAGGATCATGTGGATTGGGAGCTGATGAATCTAGCCCTGTAGATCTACTTCGAAGGAGATTTCTCGGAGAAGCACAGGATGCCCCACCCGAGTGAGCCGCCAATTGCGTTCGTTTGATGGGCGAAAGGAGAAGTGAATTCAGGAGATCCACGCCGTGCTACGAGATGGGAATGCTTGACTGGACTCCTGCCCACCAGCACGCCACCGGAGCCGGAGCAGGTGGATCCCCTACCTTACCTCTCCCCCAAACCACAGTTTTGCTAGATATGTTGGAAGTGTTGCTCCAGGATTATGTCCACCATTGACAGAATTTTCCGTGACACATAATTAGATAGTTTCTTTCCCCTTTCTAGTTGTAGAGCTCTGCCCAGATGTGGTAGTGACCACACTCCTTTGCTCTGGGACTCTGGTCTTAACCAAACTCCAAAGAGCAATATTTGTAAATTTGAAAAGTGGTGGTTGCTTCCTCCCATGTAGTAGCTAACCAGAGGAGGAGGAAAACCCTCATTCACTCCCTTGATGGCCCTAATGGCCCTGTTACTGAGGTAGATGAGATGCTAAAAGTGGCTAGTGACTTCTACAAAGACTTGTTTAAGAAAAGAAAACCCTTCTGGGTTCTCTCTACAAAACAATTTTTTCTCTGCTTCTTAAAAAGTCTCTCCTGCTGAAAATGAGCTGCTAGAAGCCCCTTTTTCAAAGGCAGAGGTGAAGGAAGCCATTTTTAGCTCTTATCCTAATTGGTCTCCTGGTCCTGATGTGATTCCCTTCTTGTTTTACCAGAATTTTTGGGACTTAGTGAAAATGATCTCTTAGATCTTTTCCAAGCCTTTCATAGAGGAGAGTTGGATCCAGCAACTTACTCATGGCGGGTCTGTTGGGGTCAAGTTAAATAACTGTGAAAGTGATTTTGTCCTTGCTGGTAAAGGCCTTAGGCAAGGTGACCCCATCTCCCCGCTTTTGTTTAATTTAGTAGTGGACGTTCTTACTAAAATGCTGAGGAAAGCTGCTGATCATAGTCTGATTGCAGACCTGAAACCCTGGAAGCTTCTTATTGCCCATAAATACCTAGGAAATAAACCTAATATTTTTGTCCCTTCCTCCAACCCTAAGACCTCTAGATTCTGGAAAGGATTAAAATATATTATGCATCTTTGTGAAATTTGGCTGAGATGGAACATAGGGGATGGGAGCAGAACCAGGTTCTGGGAAGATAGTTGGTTTGGCACATCCCCCCTAGCAGTCCAATTTTGGCCTATTTACTCTGTCTGCAATGAGCTTAACAAAAGTGTCAATGAAGTTTGGGACGGTCAATGCCTAAAACTCTCTTTAACAAAAGCATTACCTTTACTGCCAAGCCGTATGCCCTGATTTGGCAGCTGGACAATAAGGGGAAGTATTCCTCCAGCTCCCTCTATCATGTTATCAACTTTAGAGGGGTTCAACCCGTGTTTATCCCTCAGATGGAAATTGAGAGTTCCCCCTAAATTTCATGTATTTCTCTGGCTTCTCTCCAAAAACAAATTGATGACTAGGGATAACCTTAGGAAGAGACACATCATCAAACCCCTTGATTGTGTTTACTGCTTGGAACAAGAGTCTTGTTCTCACCTATTTTTTGAATGTATAGTTGCTAAACATCTCTGGGCCCACACTGAGGAATATTTCTCTAGTCAGATTGGCTCATCCTTCGAATCTGTCGCTAGACTCTGGATTGCTACCAAAAAGTGCTCAGTTTTAAACACTGTTAGCTCAGCTGTCCTTTGGTGCCTCTGGAAATATAGAAATGCTCTGATTTTCAGTAACACCTCCTGGATTTCCATTCCGGAGGTCTTGAGGTTGATCAGGAACATGGTGAGGAACTGGGCGATTCTCTCCTCTGGATCGGACAAGGACAAGTTGATGACCTTCGTGGAAACCCTAACAAGATCCCTCCAGAAACCGTTGGCGATCACTTGTGGCTGAACAAGGCTCGACCTACTCTGGGGCTGGACCCGTGGGCTCGCTTCAAGATCTCTGATGAAGATGATGGGCACCTGGCACCGAAAAAGAGGGAGATCCACCATGCTACTCCTTCCAACCCGGTGTCTCCGCTTGCTTCTTGATCGCCCTTGGTGACACGGCCCTCGGTGAAGACCATGAAGGCTCATTGGACCCTCCTTGTGTCATTTGAGTGCTCTATCCGCTCTGCCTTTGGCACCGCTCGGGTGATTTGTGTTATTCAGAGAACTTATTCATCCACCCCCCTAGTTTGTAGCCTTTCTACCTTTGCTTTCGAACTGCTCTTTGAGCTGCTGTATCAGAATATGTTGTGGTTTTGTTCTCAGCAATGGAACCGGGGAGATGCTCCCTATTTTTCTAAAAAATTTATTTCATATGTTATTATATATTATTTTTATTGTCATCATATATTTAACAGATACTTACATATGTAAGAAAACAATATCCCACATCTTATTAACTTATAAAAATAATTTCTTAACAAATAAAATCCTGGATTGTTTTGGCATGAAAATCTTAGTGATTGTGTACAAAAGCTTGGTAAGATTTAAGGACGAATGTAATAATATCACTTATTATTTAAATATATTTATAACAAAATGCTCAGCCCCTTTTTATTTTTTGATAACATTGCTGGCCCAACCCAACATTATAATTAGAATCAGCCCAGCAAAATCATGTATTTCGAGAAAGTGCAAATGGCATGTAATTTTTTAGGAAATAAAATAAACGGGCCACATGGAAGCTACATTATTTGTTCACCCAGCCCAGCTAATGGCTGTAATTCAAAAAGAAAAGATCAAATTGACTGTAAATTCTGCCGCGCAAAAAAAGACTGCAAATTCTGAAAAAATGGGTTGAATATGCGCCACATTTTTGGAGGCTGAAATGTGGGCCAATAGGTCGAAGCCAATGCAAGTCGTTGTCAATTTAGTCAACAAATGATTCTGACATGTTAGCCGTTGGATTTACATCCAATGATCGGCATCCATCTTCAATCTCTCGTCTTCTTCCTCCAGCCGCGGACCACCTCCTGCCTCCCTGCTGATAGCAGCTCTGCTTAGCACGCTTCGCTATGAAGCGCTACTCCACCGTTGGCCAGGCCATCCCTCCACCCCTCCACACCTCCTATTCTTCTCCACCGACTGCTGAACCACACCACACTAGAACCAGTTAACCCTCGTACACCTCTCCGTCTGCGACTCTACTACCGCGTCTTCCCATCTCCGGCTCGTTGCTGTCCGGGGCCTCGCTGTCGTCCACCACCTTGGATGCGCTCGGCGTGGCATGGTCAACATGGTCAACGAACGACACCATCGGAAGTAGATCATGCGTGGAGAGGTCGACAATGGGTCCACGGCCGCACACATGGAAATGCCTCCTTATTACGCGCAAAATAATGATTCCTCCACCTGACATCTGGGACCCACTGGAAGGGCCTATGTATTTCGCGAAATAAAGTGCCCCCGCTGACATGTCGGACCCACCAGCTATCTTCGCACGCAAGGAAGTGCCTCCTTATTACGCACAAAAAAATGAATATTCCCCCTGCCAGCTGGAACCCAGCATAGTGGGAGGCTGACTTGTGGGCCTACCAAGTTGATGGGGATGGAGGGCTTTGTCAACTTAGTCAATATGAACGATTCTAGCTCCTGTTAACATATGATGTTCATCCAACGGCTGTAGTGCTTCTTCAACCTATGGTCTTCTTGCTCCAGCCGCCCAAACCAGCGCCGGTCGTGCCGCGTGCTCCTGCCTCCCGTGGCCGGCTGTGATGTCGCGGAGGCCTCACCGCCCCCTACTACTCCCACCGCTGGCCAGGCCATCCCTCTACTCACCCACACCCCCTGTTATTCTGCGGCGATAGCAGCCTCACACCACAGCTGAACCAGTGAACCTTCGTACTCCTCTTCGCGTGGGCATCCACTGCTGCGTCTTCCCCGGCTCCGAGTCATCCCCTTCCTAGTCCTCGCCGTCGTCCACCGCCCTGGTGCTCTCGATGCGGCGTGCTCAACGTGGTCAACGACCGACTTCCATCGGAAGAGTACTGTACGTGGAGAGGCTGACAGCTGGGTCCACGGCAGCCGCAAGGAAGTGCCTCCTTATTTTACGTGGAAAATAATTATTCCTCCACCTGACAGCGGGGACCCACCGGATGGGCCACTAGTATTTTGCAAAAAAATTCATTTCCCCCTGACTGCTGGGACCCACCGGACGGGCCACCGTATTTCACAAAAAACGTTCCCCATTGTCACGGACCCACCGGAAGTGCCTCCTTATTACGCACAAAAAAATGAATACTCCCCCGGCTAGCTGGGACCCACCTTGCTGGGAGGCTGACTTGTGGGCCTACTAAGTTGACGGGAACGAAGGGCTTTGTCAACTTAGTCAATATGAACGATTCTAGCTCCAGTGACCGTATGATGCCCATCCAACAGCCGTAGTGCTTCTTCAACCTCTGGTTTTCTTGCTCCAGCCGCCCAAAGCAGCGCTGGTCGTGCCGCATGCTCCTGCCTCCCGTGGCCGACTGTGCTGCCGCAGAGGCCTCACCGCCCCCTACTATTCCTACCGCTGGCCAGGCCTTGCGGCGACGGCAGCCTCACACCGTAGCCGAACCAGTGAACCCTCGTATTCCTCTCCGTGCAGGCTTCCACTGCCGCGTCGTCCCCTTCCTAGGCCTCGCCGTCGTCCACCGCCGTGGTGCTCTCCGCGTGGTGTGGTCAACATGGTTAAAGAACGACTTCCATCAGAAGAGTACTGTACGTGGAGAGGCTGACAGCTGGGTCCACGGCCATAGCCAGTTTTTTTGTGATTTGCCAAGTAAGTCGCTTTGTCAGGCCTGTTGGGCTGCAAATCTTTGAAGACGAGGAGAGTTTTCATTCGGCTGGCCGAGAAAATGGCCCATCAGTAATGAGAAATGGGTTGTACATTTTTAAAACACATCAAACCGGCGATTAGTTTCAAATATCTTTTTTTCATTTCAAGATTTTAAATTACATTAATTTTTATGCGTCGAGAATTTGTTGGATTTTATATTGATATACATTTATTTTTAAAATCAGTTTGAATGTGAGTCGAAATTTTGGGATTAAAAACAGTTCTGACCGCACCGAAATATGCAAAATTTTGTATAATTTTTTAACCGTTTGCCACAATATGGGCTGCAATGCTAACCAAAAGAATATGGGCTCCAAAAAAAACCTTAAGAATTGGCAAATGGGCTGTAAATTATTAGAAATAATGGCAGATGGGCTGTATGCTGTTTTCCACAGATTTGAGGCTTTCCTAAAAAGGTTGGCCTTTACAAGCACTTGTTGTTGAATGTCCATCCAACGGCCGTTGTGCTTCTTCAATCTCCGCTCTTCCGGCTCCAGCCGCTCAAACAGGCGCCGGCGGGACTGCCTGCTCCCTCCTCCTCGCGGCCTGTCTTTGCCACGCAGCCTCACCGCCTTGCCGTACTCCCATCGCTGGCCTAGCCATCCCTCTACTCACCCACACCTGCTGTTATTCTCCGGCGACGACACGAACCAGTAAACCCTCGTACAGTCGTACTCCCCTCCGCGTGGGAAACAACTGCCGAGGCTTCCCTGCCTCTGTGTCGTCCCCTTACTAGGCCTCGCCGTCGTCCACCGCCCTGGTGCTCTTGGCGCGGCGTGGTCAACGTGGTCAAGGAACGACTTCCATAGGACGTGGACTGTACGTGGAGAGGCTGACAGCTGGGTTCACGGCCGCAACAAGGAAGTGCCTCCTTATTACGCGGAAAATAATGTTTCCTCCACCTGACAGCTGGGACCCACCGGACGGGCCATCGTATTTCCCGAAAAAAACATTTGCCCCTGACTGCTGGGACCCACCAGCTACATCTTTGCAAGCAAGGAAGTGCCTAACAGTCGAGACCCACCTGGTCAAAGCGTACGTAGCGTTGTCATTCTGGTCGCGAACGTGTATGTACATATATACTGGTCGATGTAGAGGCGCGCACGTGTCATAGTAGAGGCGTGCACGTAGCATGTACACGCACGTCTACGCCGTGGTGCAAGAAAGAAAATACGGCCATGTATGTGTACATACGGGCGGGGTCTCGAACGCCTACTCGCACATACGTACGGCCAGGGCTCGTGTACATGGTTGGGTCGGAACGGAGAAACAGCGTCGTCGTCGTGTTCATGGGGAGGCAATGGAATGCTTCGTGTTGATGGGGAGGCAACGGAATGCGTCGTGTTCATCGGGAGGCAACGGAACGCGTGGGAGCCAACCGGCTGGGTCGGAACGGAATGCGTGGTCGTGTTCATCGGGAGGGCTTGGACGGAAGAGGCGATGGAAACGAGTCATGTTGTACCGCACAACGGAGGAAACAGACCTCCTACATTTGGAACGGGTTCCTGTTGATCGGGAGGGGTCTGGCGTACCGCAAAACGGAGGAAACGGACCTCCTACGGTCGAAACGGGGGTCCTGTTGATCGGGAGGGGTGTGGCGTACCGCAAAACGGAGGAAACGGACTTGTGTTTGAGCGGTACGATCGAAACGGGGGTCCTGTTCATCGGGAGGGGTGTGACGTACCGCAAAACGGAACTCCACGAGATACTGTTCATCTCCACCGTCGACCCCCTCTAGCCTCCACGAGCTACTATTCATCCACCGTCGACCTCCTCCAGCCTCCACGGGCTCCTGTTCATCCAGCCTCCACCACGCTTCTCCACCGGCCATCGCTCAACCACCCCTCCACCGTCTTACTGTTCATCCAGCCCTCCACACCACGGGGTCCTATTCAACCACCACTCCACGGGCACCCCTCCACCGTCTACTGTTCATCCAGCCCTCCACACCACGGGGTCCTATTCAACCACCACTCCACGGGCACCCCTCCACCGTCTACTGTTCATCCAGCCCTCCACACCACGGGGTCCTGGTCATCCACCACTCCACGGGCACCCCTCCACCGTCTACTGTTCATCCATCCCTCCACCACACCACGGGGTCCTGTTCATCCAGAGGCAACGCCACCTCTCACTGTTCATCCAAACCCCCCCGCAACGCTCACTGTTCATCCCATGGATCGGCTTCAGTTAGCAGTAGTAGCGAAGGAATCACTCGATTGGGTTTAGTTAACAGCCATCGATCGATCGCTCGGGTTCAGTAACGTGTAGCCTACAGTGCAATCGCTCGGGTTTAGTTAGAGCCCAACGCCTCGCTCGGGTTCAGTTAGAGCCAACGCCTGGCACACACGCAGCGTCGTGTCTGAGAGAAATCGTCGCTCGGCCCCGACCTCCCACCGTAACCGGGAACTCCCCGAAATTTTCCTCCCCTTGCTTCTACCATGGTTTTTTTCATCATGGACGGCCCAAAGAACGTCATGCAGCTGCGTCTCCGGCCCGCCCAGGATGAAAAGCCCATTTTCTGTCATGATTTTTTGTCATAGAAGTAGGAGCCCACCATATCTATGATGATACCGGGTTTTGTCACAATTATCGTCATAGAAGTGTCATATGTATGACAGAAAAAAAAATTCGTTCGGCCCAAAATGTCACGGATGTGTCCTTTTGTAGTGCAATATGACAATGATGAAGCGTGTCATAATAAATGAAATGGTGGAAAGTTGCATGGCAATATAACTCGGAATGGCTATGGAAATGCCATGATAGGTAGGTATGTGGCTGTTTTGAGGAAGATATAAGGAGGTTTATGTGTGATAGAGCGTATCATATCACGGGGTTTGGATGCACCGGCGAAATTTGCACCAACTCTCAAGGTGAGAAAGGGCAATGCACGGTAGCGAAGAGGCTAGCAATGATGGAAGTGTGAGAGTGCGTATAATCCATGGATTCAACATTAGTCATAAAGAACTCACATACTTATTGCAAAAATCTACAAGTCATCAAAACCAAGCACTACGCGCATGCTCCTAGGGGGGAGGTTGGTAGGAGTTATCCATCACGTGCCCCCGACCTCCACACAAAGGATGACACTCAAAGAACACCTCAAGTTTCAAATTTGTTACACAACGGTTACCGTATGTGCATGCTACGGGACTTGCAAACTTCAACACAAGTATTTATCAATTTCACAATTACTCAACTAGCACAAATTTAATATCATTATCTTCATATCTCAAAACAATCATCAAGTATCAAACTTCTCATAGTATTCAATGCACTTTATATGATAGTTTTTATTATACCTATCTTGGATGCCTATTATATTAGGACTAATTTCAACCAAAGCAAATTACCATGCTGTTCTAAAAGACTCTCAAAATGATTTAAGTGAAGCATGAGAGATCAATAATTTCTATAAAATAAAACCACCACCGTGCTCTAAAAAGATATAAGTGAAGCACTAGAGCAAAATTATCTAGCTCAAAAGATATAAGTGAAGCACATAGAGTATTCTAGTAAATTCCGATTCATGTATGTCTCTCCCAAAAGGTGTGTATAGCAAGGATGATTGTGGTAAACTAAAAATCAAAGACTTAAATCATACAAGACGCTCCAAGCAAAACACATATCATGTGGTGAATAAAAATATAGCATCAAGTAAAGTTAGCGATGGACGAAGACGAAAGAGGGGATGCCTTCCGGGGCATCCCCAAACTTAGGCTTTTGGTTGTCCATGAATTTTTCCTTGGGGTGCCTCGGGAATCCCCAAGCTTAGGCTCTTGCCACTCCTTATTCCATAATCCATCAAATCTTTATCCAAAAACTTGAAAACTTCACAACACAAAACTCAACAGAAAATCTCATAAGCTCCATTAGCGAAATAAAACAAACCACCACTTTAATGTACTGTAATGAACTCATTCTTTATTTATATTGGTGTTGAACCTACTGTATTCCAACTTCTCTATGGTTTATAAGCTCTTTTACTAGCCATAGATTCATCAAAATAAGCAAACAACACCCGAAAAATAGAATCTGTCAAAAACAGAACAGTCTGTAGAAATCTGTATCAAACGCAAACTTATGAAACCTAAACAATTCTACCAAATTAGTAAGTCCTAGATAATTTGTTTATTAATCTACTTCAAAAATAATCAACTGAAAATCAGGTTTCTGTGATTTATGAAAACTAATCTCGTGCGCGCAAAGTTTCTGTTTTTTACAGCAAGATTAAATAACTATCACCGTAGGTTATCCTAATGGTTTTACTTGGCACAAACACTAATTAAAACACAAAACCACATCTAACCATAGGTTAGATGAATTATTTATTACTAAACAGAACCAAAAAAACAAGAAACAAAAATAAAATTGGGTTGCCTCCCAACAAGCTCTATCGTTTAATGGCCCTAGCTATGCATAAAAGCAAGGATAGATCTAAGTATCATCATCCTTGGTATGCAATTATTCAATAGGACACTTAGAGTCCTTAGGGATTTCCTTACTCTTATTAACAATCAAACTCCTAGGCAAGAAATCAAGAAATTCATTTGTAGCAAAAGGTTCCTTAATAATAGCAAAAAAGTTAGGGTGAACACTTATTGATTTGAGATCCGCATTTTCCTTACTAGAAGATTCACCTTTATTTTTCGGAACATACATTAACTTGGAAACTTTGGTAGTAGGAATATTTGGAGTATTTTTCACGGATGAAAAGGCAGACCCTAAGTTGGTAATAATATCCTCAAGTTTACCAATTCTTGTGGAGTCTTGATCTATTTTATTGTTAACTATAGGTTCCTTTTCTTTAAAAAAAATCAGAGTAACTCCTACCTTAGATCCATATTGAGTAATTTGGTTGTGGATCTTTTTATCCAAATTTTCAATCAACTGTACACTGGCAACTTTATTTTCAATAATTTCAAGCCTTTGCATCACATGTTCCAAAGTTAAAATAGTTCCATTAACCAAGAGAGGTGGTGGGCCAAACAAACCTATCATAGCACTGTAAGAATCAAAAGTATGGCTACCCAAGAAACCCCCCCCCCCCCGGTAATGGTATCAAGAATATATCTGTTCCAAGGAGTGATGCCTACATAAAAATTGTGGAGAAGAACGGAAGTGGATTGCTTCCTAGTAGATCTATTGTGAGCATTGCAAATTCTATACCAAGCATCTTTTAGATTTTCTCCCTCCCTTTGTTTAAAATTAAGAACTTCATGATCGGGAGTACTGATAATGATAGAAGGACTAGCCATGACGACAAACAGCAACACAAGAAGCAAGCGAAAAGAGGGCGAACAGAAAAGAGGGCGAATAAAATGGCAAGGGTGAAGTGGGGGAGAGGAAAACGAGAGGCAAATGGCAAATAATATAATGCGAGGGATAAGAGTTTGTGATGGGTACTTGGTATGTCTTTACTTGTGCGTAGACTCCCGACAGCGGCCTTGAAATCCTTCTTGCTACCTCTTGAGCACTGCGTTGGTTTTCCCTTGAAGAGGAAAGGGTGATGCAGTAAACTAGCGTAAGTATTTCCCTCAGTTTTTGAGAACCAAGGTATCAATCCAGTAGGAGACCACGCTCAAGTCTCATGCACCTACACAAACAAATAAGAACCTTGCAACCAACGCGATAAAGGGGTTGCCAATCCCTTCACGGCCTCTTGCAAAAGTGAGACCTGATAGAGATAATAAGATAATATTTTTGGTATTTTTATGATAAAGACTAAAAGTAAGAAAGCAAAATAAAATAGATCGGAAACTTATATGATGGAAAATAGACCCGGGGGCCATAGGTTTCACTAGTGGCTTCTCTCAAGATAGCATACGTATTATGGTGGGTGAACAAATTACTGTCGAGCAATTGATAGAATTGAGCATAGTTATGAGCATATCTAGGCATGATCATGTATATAGGCATCACGTCCGCAACAAGTAGACCGACTCCTGCCTGCATCTACTACTATTACTCCACACATCGACCACTATCCAGCATGCATCTAGAGTATTAAGTTCATAAGAAAGGAGTAACGCATTAGGCAAGATGACATGATGTAGAGGGATAAACTCAAGCAATATGATATAAACCCCATCTTTTTATCCTCGATGGCAACAATACAATACGTGTCGTTTCCCCTCATCCTTTGGGATCGAGCACCGCAAGATTGAACCCAAAGCTAAGCACTTCTCCCATTGCAAGAAAGATCAATCTAGTAGGCCAAACCAAACTGATAATTCAAAGAGACTTGCAAAGATAACAAATCATACATAAAAGAATTCAGAGGAGATTCAAATATTGTTCATAGATAATCTTGATCATAAACCCACAATTCATCGAATCTCGACAAACACACCGCAAAAAGAGTTACATCGAATAGATCTCCAAGAGAATCGAGGAGAACTTTGTATTGAGATCCAAAGAGAGAGAAGAAGCCATCTAGCTAATAACTATGGACCCGAAGGTCTGAGGTAAACTACTCACACATCATCGGAGAGGCTATGGTGTTGATGTAGAAGCCCTCCGTGATCAATGCCCCCTCGGGCGGAGCGCCAGAAAAGGCCCCAAGATGGGATCTCACGGGTACAGAAGGTTGCGGCAGTGGAAATGGAGTTTCGTGGTGCTCCTGGATGTTTTCGGGGTACGTTGGTATATATAGGAGGAATAAGTAGGTCGGTGGAGCTGCGAGGGGCCCACGTGGGTGGGGCCGCGCCCAGGGGGCAGGCCCGCCTCCCTGCCTCGCGGCCTCCTCGCTTCTTTCTTGACATCCACTCCAAGTCCCTTGGATTGCATTTGTTCAAAAAATAACTATCCCGAAGGTTTCGTTCCGTTTGGATTCCGTTTGATATTCCTTTTCTACGAAACACTGAAATAGGCAAAAAAAACAATTTGGGATGGGCCTCCGGTTAGTAGGTTAGTCCCAAAAATAATATAAAAGTTATAATAAAGCCCATTAAACATCCAAAACAGATAATATAATAGCATGGAATAATAAAAAATTATAGATACGTTGGAGACGTATCAGCGAACATGCAACTTTCCCCCTCCGGTCCGTCCATCCGAAAACTCGAAACACCGGGAATATTTTCCCCGATGTCCCCCCCCCCTTTGCCGGTATCACCTAGCACTGCGTTAGGGCACACCTAGCACCGCTCACTGTCATGTCATGCATCGTCATGCATATGCTGGCATTATATTTATTGTTTCTTCCCCCTCTTCTCTCGCTAGACATCGAGACCGATGCCGCTGCTACCCAGTACGACTACGGTTTTGACGACCCCTCCTTGCCAGAGCAACCAGGCAAGCCCCCCCTGATCAACCCGATATCGCCTATTCCTTCTCTCTACTGCTTGCATTAGAGTAGTGTAGCATGTTACTTCTTTCGGTTAATCCTATTCTGCTGCATAGCCTGTCATTGTTGCTACAGTTGTTACCCTTACTTGCAATCCTAAATGCTTAGTATAGGATGCTAGTTTATCATCAGTGACCCTACATTCTTGTCCATCTGCCATGCTATACTATCGGGACGTGATCACTCGGGAGGTGATCACGGGTATATACTTATACATAATATATGATACATGTGGTGACTAAAGTCCAGTCGGCTCGTAGAGTACCCGCGAGTGATTCACGGATTGGGGGCTGAAAGGACATTTGTTCCGACGACCGTCTGGGTGGATCTTTGTGGCGGAGCGACAGGGCAGGTTGAGACCACCTAGGTGAGAGGTGGGCCTGGCCCTGGTCGGCATCCGCGGTTACTTCAAAATAACATGCTTAACAAGATCTTGGTATTTGATCTGAGTTTGGCCACTGGCCTCTACGCACTAACCAACTACGCGGGAACAATTATAGGCACTCGACGTCGTGGTATCAGTTGAAGCCTTCTTGACGTCAGCGACTGAGCGACGCGTGCCAGATTGGACTGGAACGCCTGCTCTTTTATTAGGGACGCTAGGTCTACTTCCGGACGCATTCGCAATGTGTAGGTGTGCAACGGGCGATGGGCCCAGACCCCTGTGTGCTTAGGATTTAGACCGGCGTGCTGGCCTCTCTGTTGTGCCTAGGTAGGGCTGTGACGTGTTGATCTTCCGAGGCCGGGCATGACCCAGGAAAGTGTGTCCGGCCAGAGGGATCGAGCATGTTGGGTTATGTGGTGCACCCCTGTAGGGAAGATTATCTACTCGAATAGCCATGTCCCTCAGTAAAAGGACGAACCGGAGTTGTGCCTCAACCTTATGACGACTAGAACCGGATACTTAATAAAACACACCCTTTCAAGTGCCAGATACAACCCGGTGATCGCTCTCTCACTGGGTGACGAGGAGAGGATCGCCGGGTAGGATTATGCTATTCGATGATACTTGGTGAACTTATCATCTACTCTCTTCTACATGCTGCAAGATGGAGGCTGCCAGAAGCGTAGTCTTTGACGGGACTAGCTATCCCCCTCTTATTCTGGCATTCTACAGTTCAGTCCATCGATATTGCCCCTTTACACTGATACCCATGCATATGTAGTGGATATACTTGCTTGCGAGTACTTTGGATGAGTACTCATGGTTGCTTTGCTCCCTCCCCCTTTCCTTTCCTCTCGATTGTCGCAACTAGATGTCGGAGCCTGTGAGCTGACGCCACTGCCGGACGCATTTACTCCTACTACACCGGAGGTGCTTACTACGCACAGCCCGGCGATTTACACCTGTGAGTAGTTTAGGAGGATCCCAGGCAGGAGGCCTGCGCCTCTTTCGATCTGTATCCCAGTTTGTCCTAGCCATCTTATGGCAACTTGTTTAACTTATGTCTGTACTCGGATATTGTTGTTCCCGCTGACTCGTCTATGATCGAGCACTTGTATTCGAGCCCTCGAGGCCCTTGACTTGTATTATGATTCTTGTATAGCTTATTTTATTTTTAGAATTGTGTTGTGATATCTTCCTGTGAGTCCCTGATCTTGATCGTACACGTTTGCGTGCATGATTAGTGTACGATAGAATTGGGGGCGTCACAAGTTGTTATCAGAGCCGACTGCCTGTAGGAATCCCCCTTCCACACTCCTTGGCCAAAGTCGAGTCTAGACATTACAAAACTTTTACTCACATGGTTGTGTGTCTTACGGGCCCACGTCGCCATTGGGTGGTATTAGGATCTTTTACTCCTCGATATTTACTCTAGGACTCTGAACTCTCTTCTACTCGGGTTAAACGAATTTACTAACTCTAACATTAGGATCCCGTGACCACATTCGCCCCAAAGTTGGATAATCCATAGTTATTCCTTATAACGGAATTTTGAACGATACCCACACTGTCATTTGACTCCTTTTAAACATCTTTGTTTTCAGATGGAACCCACGAGGCAAGTCATGCGCCACACGACGTCCATTGGTGTCCCAGGTTCACCTGCTGTGTTTGTCGGATCATGGATTCCGGCAAAACCCTAGAGGTTCAAACACTGGGGTGCGCACGAAGATCTCTCCTCCCCCTAGCTCACACGCTCCATGATCTCACGGCCTAGCTCGACGAACCCGAAGAACAGAACAAGAGACACGAGGTTTATACTGGTTCGGGCCACCGATGTGGTGTAATACCCTACTCCAGTGTGGTGTGGTGGATTGCCTCTTGGGCTGAGGATGAACAGTTACAAGGGAAGAACTACCTCCTGAGGAGAGGTGCTCTTGTGCTTGGTGAGCTTGTGGATGTGAGGATGGAGTGGATCCTATCCAAGATGACTCGATCCCCCAAATGTGGTGGTGGCTAGTCCTATTTATAGAGGACCTGGTCCTCTTCCCAAATATTGAGCGGGAAGGGATCCCACAGCGGCCAAGTTTGAAGGGAGACAACTAGTACCACTTATCCTGACTAAAGGTGGTCTTCGTCTGCCAAAGGCTCTGGTGGTGACGCCGTCTTGGGCTCCACGGTGACCTCCGTCCTGCCGTCCTGCTGGTCTTGGTCTTGTTGCACCGATATGGAAACCTTTGCCTGATGCCTCGTGATTCCTCGCCTGCGCTTTCCTCTTTAGCACCAAAGAGGAAACGAGGACACTGCCCGCCTGGTTGTGGTCATCATGGCTTGCGCCACAGGTACCTTGCGAGGTGCCCCTTGCCTTGATCTCTCCGCCCCTCGCGAGCCATCCTAGTGAGGCCGCCCCCGAGGAGGTCTTTTGTCATCCGCCTCACGAGGCTTGGCCCCTCGCGAGGGTCTTGAGTGTTTGTTGGTGAAGATGGGCCATACGGGCCTGCTGGTGAAGCCATGCCGTGGGCCGCAGACACGCAAGTCTGGGGACCCCTGTTACCAGAACGTCGACAGTAGCCCTCGGGCCCAAGGCGCGCCCGGACTTGGCTTCGAGGCGAAGCCAAAGCGCAAGTGTGAAGCGCCGCGGGCCCCAACAACCTGCGGCCTCGTCTGACAGGTGGCGATTGTTTGGACGTGGGCGTCTCCACTTCCCCACGCAGCCCCGTTGCCCATCTCTTCTCGTTCAGCTTGCTCCTTCTCCCTCGCTCAATTGCTAGTAGCGACATCCATGGCGTCGATTCGAAGGTTCTCGGCTGTAGAGAAGGGAAAAACCCCCCGTGATGAGCTCGGGTCACTTCCGCCAAAAGGCTGGCCCACCGCCGCGATGTAGTTGCGAGGCCGGAGGTGTGGAGGCCTTGGTGCGAGAGGCCACCTCCCGGGTATCCACTGCCTCTGTACGACCACGCTGAGAGCTCTGGAGGAAGAGGCGGCGAGCGGCGCCGCCCATGCCGTGGTCGCGGCCGCCGCGCCGTGGTGATGCACGCCGTCGCCCCAGGAGCCCAGGCTGCGAACTCCTCACGAGAACTCGTGGTGTGGGCGGCGATGCCTCCGCACACTTGGATTCGCTTTCCGTAGTTCTTCTCTGCCGAGATGCCGCCTAGGGGGCCCCTCGAGCTTTGGCTGCAGCACGCCGACTACGATGCCCCGACGACTGGAGCGGAGGTTGAAGCCGTCTCTCCAGGTAAGATCTTCATGACCCGCGGCTGGAGCGAGGTTGCTCGAGTCTGTCGTGCGGAAGGCGCCCTCGTCATTCATTTTGAGTACGACGGCGCCTCCACGATGTTCTTCAAGGTCCTCAACGCGGAAGGCCGTCGCTTGGAGTGTTTCCCCGGAGGGGGCCGCCTGGACGGTGCCGCGGCAGGAGCTGGGCCTGCTGCCTGCCTCGCCAGCGGCTCATCCAGCAGTAGCGGCGTCGCTTGGGAGTCCAACGACTCTCCTGAGCCCTACGAGACTCCAGAGACGAGCGACGTCAACTACGTGCCCCCAAGCTCTTGCCGTGCCCGGAGCAGGGCCGCTGTGTCCGGCCGCCGCCGTCACTGATCTGGAGGGGGTTGGCGCCGGCCTCCTGTGGCCCACTGTTGATGATGGCGCCGGGCGCGCCGGCGCGTGTAGATAGGGTCCTTGGGAGCTCCCTTCTTTTGTTCCCTGCAAGGAATCGAAACAAACCCCGCGGGGGCATGTAAAGGGTCTGTAATGCATTTTGTATCAACGCATTATAATCTTATATTCAGTGAGGTGGTCGCGTGTCCCGCTTCAGCTAGCCGTCCCCTTGCGTCCCTTGCGGTAGCTTGATGCTCTATGCTGACAGTCCCCAGTCCCCAGGCAGGCTGCTGCCGTCGCTGGTATGCCAGGTCGCGAGGACGTGGTCAAGGCCAGGAGGTGAGCGTCCCGAGGTCCGGTAAGAGCTCCCGAGGCGCAATGCTCAGGGGGTACCCTTTAGCGCTCAAGCATCTACGCAAAGGCCGAAAGGGGGCAAGGTCGCTCAAGCGGGAATGCGCCAGTGAAAGAGGTGGAGTTGCGCATCTCGCTTTGGCTTGGTTCCCCCTCCTTTTCATTCTTGCGGTTGCTTGGCGCTCTACGCCGTCGGGTCCCTATCCCCAGGCAGGCGTCAGCCGTCGCTGGTATGCCAGGTCACGATACCGTGGTCAAGGCCAGGAGGTGAGCGGCCCGAGGTCCGGTAAGAACTCCTGAGACGCAATGCTCAGGAGGTCCCCCTTAGCGTGCAAGCAGCTTCCCGAGGCTGAAAAGGAGAGCGGCATTGCCGACGCGAGGCAACGCAGGTCAAGGGTTCAGATCGCGGTGCCTCTCTGGTGCACATATATGACTTATCTTAGCGGGCTTGTGGCTTCCTTTGCGTGGCTCCTTGTCGATACATCTGTAGCGTGGTGGTGCTGCCAGGTCGGGCCTGTGTTAGATCCTTCCTTCTCACGTGCCCTCCTGAGTGCTATGTGTTCTCGGGTCCCGGCCCTCGAGCGAGCTCAGCCGCCGCTGGTATGCCAGGTCACGATGCCATGGTCAAGGCCAGGGGGTGAGGGCTGGAGAGCCAGTAAGAGCTCCTGAGGCACGGTGCTTAGGAACCCCCCTTTCATGCGCAAGTGAATTGCACAAGCGAAGGGACGAACTAACGGGGTCGCCTGCGGCTAGTGCTCCAGGATTTCCTGCAAGTTAACTGAAGAGGAAGACAGCCTATGACCGGGTCGGCTCCCCGGGGGTAGATCACCTTGAGCAGAGGCAGAGGCACTGAGGATCTGGTGAGGTGGTGTGTGCGGAGCGGGCCGCAAGCCAGAGCTCGATCTCTCTGATTTATCAACATTGCTGGGACGAACCCGAGCGCAAGCGTCGTGCCGAAGGGTGGAGTTCCCATCGGGAGGCAGACAAAAGGTTGGTTAGCAGCGCGAGACACTGGGAAATGTAAGTTAGATAAGTGATAATCACAAACAACTCATGAGAGGAAGCAGGCTAGCTTAGATGTGCGAATGATACGTGCCACTGGGTCAGACCCGAGCGGCCTGGGGATGATGTAGCCCGGGGGGCGCTCCCAATAGAGTAAACTAAAGATGCAAAGGATACATGCCGCAGGGACAGACCCACGCGGCTTGGGAATGATGCAGCCTGAGGGGCGCTCCCAGTTAAATAAACTTGGAAGATGTCACCTGGTTTAGTCGCTGAAGAGATGTTGGGGTAGCTGAAGATGCGCGGTGAAGGGGTCGCTCCTCATGAGCCACCGGGGCCCTGAGCCCCGGGAGGCCCCGGGGGTCCAGGCAGTCCCTTGAGGACTGTCTCCATCTCCGCCAGGACCGCGTGGTGCTTGGCCTCCTGAGCCGCCAGGATGCTCTGCAGGCTGTGGTGGAAGGCGGCCGCCATGCTCGGCAGGTCGAATGGCATGCGAACATAGCTGTGAGGTGGGACCTCGCAACGTCCCACGCGCGAAGGCCAGAAGTGCTCCTGGGATGAGGCCCGGTTGAGCCCTGGGATGTCGACACAGACGTGCAGCCCGCCATCCTCGCCTGGATGGGAAGCCGCGCCAGGTGGGCGGCGATCGCCGCGCATGGTCCTTGCATCCTGCAGCTCCTGAGTCGCCTTTTCGATGAACCCCTGAGCGCCGAGCACTCCTTGCCCGGCGCCCTCCTGAGGGAAACATGCCGCAAAGCACGCCTCCATGTGGTGCCCGAGCGCCTCCCTCGTGATGTTGGCGAGGTCTGAGGCCCCCCAGAAGAGTGCCCCCGAGCCTTGCCCGAGGAGTGCGTCGAGCGCGCCTTCCTATGCACGGGAGAGAGGCGCCCCGTCTGAGGGCGCATGTCCTGAGGTGGTGCTGTTGGTGATGCCGCTCTCCTGAGGCCCTTGGTGGAGCAGCTGCTTCTTCTTCTTGGGGACGGCCTCAGGAGGGTACAAGATTCCTTCATTATTGGGGTCTTTGATTGCTGCGGCTTGGAAGGCGCGCTCAAGGCAGCACACCGCATCTCTTTCCTCGCAGGGGACCGTGATGATCCCGCCACTTCCTGGCATCTTGAGGACGTTGTAGCTGTGGTGAGTCCCTGCCATGAACTTGGCCAGTGTTGGGTATCTGAGGATGGCGTTGTATGGCAGGCGGATGTGGGCGACGTCGAAGTCGATGAGCTTGGTGCGGTAGTTGTGGCTCTGTCCGAAGGTTACAGGGAGGCGGACCTGCCCTATCGGGGTGGTGGAGCCGTCAGTCACTCCTGAGAAAGGCTTGGTAGGCTGTAGCTGATCATATGGCACTTGGAGGCTGTCGAATGTCTCGACGGACAGGACATTGAGCCCTGCGCCGCCGTCGATGAGGGTCTTGGTGATTTGAACGTTGCTGATGATGGGTGAACAGAGCATCGGGAGGGCACCAGCAATTGCGGCACGCTTGAGCTGGTCTGATGAGCTGAAGGTAATGGCGCACTTGGACCACCTGAGCGGGTGCGTGTCCTCGAGCCTGGGAAGAGCCGCGTTCACCTCACGAGCAAACTGCTTGAAGATGCGCTGGGAGGCTAGGGCTTGAGCCCCGCCCAAGATGCAGGCGATGACACGCAGTTCCTGGAAGCCCCCAGCCCCCTCATCCTGATGGTGGTCGTCGTTCCTCCTTGGTGGTGACGGCAGCGGAGGAAGGCCAGCATTGCCCTGAGGGAGGTCCTCGCGAGGCTGATCCCTCTAGGCGCCCTCATGAGGCTGGTCCTGCCAGCGGTCCTCACGAGGCTGGTCGCGCCACTCCTGGCGAGGGTCATGGTCGTCCCAGCGTCCTCCACCTCGTCCTCCTCCTCGGCCGTAGCCCCGGTCGTTGTGCTCGGGGCGTCGACCGAAGCGTCCGTCTCGAATGGCCCTGAGCACTTGATAGTCATTGGTGTTGTGGCTGTGCACATTGTGGAAGGCGCAGAACGGCCAACTGCTCTTGGACGACTCAGGATGATCCCGTCCGCGCTTCGTATCTGGCTCTGCTGCGAGCACAGCTACTCCCTTGCGCTTCACGTCCTTGGCCTTGGCTTTCTTGTCTTCTGGGTCTGCCACCGGGAGCTTGATGAGGGAGAGACACCCTTCCTCGGCTCTCGAGCACTTGGTTGCTAGGTTGAACAGCTCCAAGGCCGTGCACAGGTCTTCGTGGATAGCGACCTCCTCCTTCATCTTGACATCACAGACGCCGTCGGAGAATGCCGAGATGATGGCCTCGTCCGTCATCTTGGGGATCTTGAGGCGGGCGCAGTTGAAGCGCTGAATGTACTTCTGCGGGGTCTCTCCTGGCTGCTGCTTGATGTGGCACAGGTCACCCGCGGCCGGCGGGCGGTCGCGAGTGCCCTGGAAGTTGGCGACGAAGCAGTCGCGCATCTCACCCCAGGAGGAGATCGATCCCGCGGGCAGGTTTAGGAGCCATGAGCGTGTGCCGTCCTTGAGAACCATGGGGAACCAGTTCGCCATGACTTTCTCGTCGCCGTTGGCCGCCTCGATGCTCAGCTCGTAGAGCTACAAGAACTCCGTAGGGTCGGGGGTGCCGTCATAGCGAGGAGGCAGGTCTGGCTTGAACTTGCCCGACCAGACGACGCTACGCCGTTCCGGAGTGAAGGTGTGGCAGCCTGCTGTCGCCACCGGGGCCTGTCGTGGGGGCGGAGCTTGATCTTGGCATCCTCGGGCCGCCACGGCGAGTGGCACATGGCCCTGCCGTGGCAACCGGTCTTGACGTGGTGGTGCTGGGAGCGGTGGAGCGTTTTCTTGCGGTCATGGAACTTCTTGGCAGTTTCTTTCTTCTCGCGCAGGCGCCTCGCGCAGCGGGTCACGGCGGGGGACCCCGCACCATGGTGCCAGAGTGCCGTCTTGGTGCAGAGGTGGTGGAGGCGCTTCATGAGCTACGTCGCCCGCAGCTGGCGGAGGGCGAGGTAGCGAGAGAGACGGTGCGGGGGAGCCCCCAGCAGCGCTGACGAGCTCGGCGATGCGGTCCAGCCAGTCCTCGCAGAGGTCGTCGACCGGGCGGTAGTGCAGGAGCTCGCATGCCATGAGCAGCGCAGCATGCGCGTTGGCGGGAGTGCGGCGAGCGTGAGACGATGAGCCGGCCGGGGTCAGCAACGGAGTGGCGGTGCGTCCATCCCGCCGCACCGAGGGGTGCAGCGAGGACGCCTGCTGCTCGTTTCCAGCTAGGCCGGTGGCAGCGTTGGCGACGGGTGACGGAGAACGACGGGGAGGCCCACCGACAGGGGCCGTCAGGGCGACGCGGGCAGCGAGGGCGGCCTGGCGCTCAGCGCGGGCTTGACGAGCGTCTGACATGATTGTGGTGGAGCGGCGAAACGCGGATCGACGAGAGGAAAGCTTCAGCGCACCCCTACCTGGCACGCCAAATGTCGGATCACGGGTTCCGGCAAAACCCTCGAGGTCTGAACTCTGGGGTGCGCACGAAGATCTCTCCTCCCACTAGCTCACACGCTCCACGATCTCACGGCCTAGCTCGACGAACCTGAAGAACAGAACAAGAGACACAAGGTTTATACAAGTTTGGGCCACTGATGTGGTGTAATACCCTACTCCAGTGTGGTGTGGTGGATTGCCTCTTGGGCTGAGGATGAACAGTTACAAGGGAAGAACTGCCTCCTGAGGAGAGGTGCTCTTGTGCTTGGTGAGCTTGTGGATGTGAGGATGGAGTGGATACTATCCAAGATGACTCGATCCCCCAACTGTGGTGGTGGCTAGTCCTATTTATAGAGGCCCTGGTCCTCTTCCCAAATATTGAGCGGGAAGGTATCCCACAACAGCCAAGTTTGAAGGGAGACAACTAGTACAGCTTATCCTAACTAAAGGTGGTCTTCGGCTGCCAAAGGCTCTGGTGGTGACGCCGTCTTGGGCTCCACGGTGACCTCCGTCCTGCCGTCCTGCTGGTCTTGGTCTTGTTGCACCGATATGGAAACCTTTGCCTGATGCCTCGGGACTCCTCGCCTGCGCTTGCCTCTTTAGCACCAAAGAGGAAACAAGGACACTGCACGCTGGCGCCCGCCTAGTTGTGGTCATCATGGCTTGCCTCACTGAGACCTCGCGAGGTGCCCCTTGCCTTGATCTCTCCGCCCCTCGCGAGCCATCCTGGTGAGGCCGCCCCCGAGGAGGTCTTGTATCGTCCACCTCGCAAGGCTTGGCCCCTCGCGAGGGTATTGAGTGTTTGCTGGTGAAGATGGGTCGTACGGGCCCGCTGGTGGAGGCACGCCGTGGGCTGCAGGCAGGCAAGTCCGAGGACTCCCATTCCCAGAATGCCGACAGTGTTAGCTGAGATGATGACCTATCTGGATTACCGCTGGCACCCTGAGTACACCGTGTACGAGCAGTACTAGGACTTTAACTAGGAGCAGTACCGTGCCATCGTCCACCTCTACTCTCAGGAGTATGACTCCACTACTGTGCTACACACCGCTCATTGTGTTGGAGTGACCATCGATATGGTAGTTCTCGATGCTGCTTATGCTGCTCTGACACGTCTTTGTGGAGAGTATCAAGCGTTGGAAACCTCCCGTTTCAGGCACATTGCTATCGCGTCCGATGATGGTGCGGAGGGATACTACACTGCTGCCTACTCCACTGTCACTCGAGAGCCCTTCCACCATCAGAACCTGATTCTGCATGCTGATGGGCTGGATCGAGCTAACTGAGCTCTTCGCCACGTGTTGTACAACACCCGTCAACACCTTTACCGTCCTCTGACGCTGTTGCACCCCTTAGTCCGATCTGGTGAACTGTCGCGATCTGCGATCTACCCAGCCAGGACAGTGATGCCCTAGGGTGTCGGCTGGCCAGATTTGGGAGGCTACTCTCCCGCACTTGGTCCTCTTCTGCCGCCTGAGCATCAGGTTCTGCACCAGAGTATCCGTGGACCCCAGGCTACTGACATGGAGGACTTCCCATCGCGTCACTACCAGCTGTCAAGCTACACCTACCTCCACAGTTCCTCTTGGGACTGATGTAGTCTTGCTTATTAGTATTAGATGCATTCGCCGCGAGCCTGCGAGCCGCCTATGATGTCTTTAGTCTATGTACTGAACTATGTGTACTGAACTCTATGCATGATCCCTTTTGTAAGATATGCCAACTACTATGTAGTATCTATCGTGCACCTTTCTTTATGCATGTTTCATCATGAATGATTCTTGTCTTTGCAAATTTCTCAATGTTTGAACTACCCCTGTTATATATTAGCAGGATGGTTAGACCAGGTGGTCGTGGTCGTGGTGGCGGTGCCCCACCACCGCCTGAGTACATGGCTGGTATGATGCAACAGTTCGAGCTGAATCGCCAGTTCATGGAGAATATTATGGCTCCGTTTCCTCGCCCCAATATGAACCAGCAACCAGCCCAAGTGACTCTGCAGGATTTCATGTGCCTCAACCCAACCATCTACCGCAGCTCAACTCAGCCTCTGGATGCTGATGACTGGCTCCGTGACATCACCTAAGAGAGGGAGTCTGCTGATGTATCCCCTGCCAGCTATGTCACCTTTGCTTCCTTCTTCCTGAAGGGAACCGCAGCTCAATGGTGGGACAGCCACAGGCGTACTCTGCCAGCTGGAACAATCATCACCTAGCCAGATTTCCAAGCCGCTTTTCGTGCCCGCTTCATTCCTCAGGGAGTCATGGACCGGAAGAAGCGTGAGTTCCGCAACCTCACCCAGGGCAACTGTTGAAGCTTATCAGCGGGAGTTTCTGGACTTGTCCCGCTATGCTGAAGAGGACATTGCAACTGATGCTTGCAGACAGGAGAAGTTCCGTGATGGACTACAAGCTGACATCAAGCTCGCACTACTAGTGCATGACTTTGCCGATTTTGCCACCTTGGTGAACAAGGCCATCAATGCCGAGACTAGTCTGCAGGAACACCAGAGCTCTCATAGGCGTAACCGTGACACTTTGCCGATTTTGCCACCTTGGTGAACAACGCCATCAATGTACAACATGTACCAGCCAACTGCACCTGCTCCAAGGCAGTCCTATGCTGCACCTCGTCTGCCTCCTGTCGGGTGTCAAAACTGGCCGATCTCGTGTAGGGGGTCCCGAACTGTGCGTCTGAGGATCAAAGGTAATAGGAGACAAGGGACACGATGTTTACCCAGGTTCATACCCTCTTAATGGAGGTAATACCCTACTTCCTGCTTGATTGACTTTGATGAGTATAGGGGTTACAAGAGTCGATCTACCTCGAGATCGTAATGGCTAAACCCTAGATGTCTAGCTTATGCGATTTGTGATAGCCTCTACGGACTAAACCCTCTGGTTTATATAGACAGCGGAGGGGCCTAGGGTTGTACAGAGTCGGTTTACAAAGAAAGGAAACTATACATCCGAACGCCAAGCTTGCCATCCACGCAAAGGAGAGTCCCATCCGGACATGGGGGAAGGCCTTCTATCTTGTATCTTCACAGCCCACCAGTCCGGCCCATGTCACATAGCCCGGACGAGCGGGGACCCCCTAATCCAGGACTCCCTCAGTAGCCCCTGAACTAGGCTTCAATGACAATGTGTCCGGCGCGCAGATTGTCTTCGGCATTGCAAGGCAGGTTCCTCCTTCGAATACTCCAAAGCAGTTGAACAAGAGAACTATATCCGACTCTGTATAACAGTTACAACCCTGAACCACATGGGTGAAATACTTAAATAAATCATGTCCACTGACAGCTTTTCCGGCGAGACGTTATGTTTTGGCCTTATTATTATTTCGAACCGTTTTTTGTCCTTCTGCTTCGCGTCTCGAGGTGCGGCCTCCATTGACATGTCTTGTCAAATCAGAGATCATGTCCCCTTATTGCGGGATTCTCATCAATATGGGTTTGGGTAATCCAACCGTGTCGTTCGCACGAGCCCTTGGGAATAGGCGAGTTTTAAGGCTTGTGAGGGGGAGCTCGATATTCACTGCCTTTCTAAGAGGATAAGGACCCATCTTTTTACCCCGCGCCCTCTTCTTCCTCAGCCCTTCCATCCTCAAGCTCCGGCGCCCGAGTTTTGTCCATCACCACCAAACACTCCAGCCATGTCCGGATCCGGCTCTCAAGGCAAGTGGGTGGCCTCCTCCATGACGGAGAAAGACATCAAAGAGCTCCGGGAGGCGAGGTACTTGACCGCGGAAATCGCACACAGGCTCCCTGACAAAGAGCAAGTCATCCCCATCCTAGAGCCCGGCGAGAGGGTTGTGTTCATCCCTCATTTCCTCCGCGGGTTAGGGTTTCCCCTCCAGCCCTTCGTTCGCGGCTTGATGTTCTACTATGGGCTAGATGTCCACGATCTAGCCCCGAATTCTTTCCTCCACATTTCAGCGTTCATCGTCGTATGCGAGGTGCTACTCCGTATCCCTCCACACTACGGCTTATGGCTCAAAGTCTTCAACGTGAAGCCAATGATGGTCGAAGGGCAGCACACGGACTGCGGCGACGCAATGGTGAGCAAGCTCCCCAACACCACCTGGCCCAAAGGGGCCTTCGTGGACACCGTGAAGGTGTGGCAGCAGGAGTGGTTCTACATTACCGAACCCCATGGTACCAAATGGGCGGCCGCTCCTGAATTTAGATCTGGACCCCCTATGCGACTCTCGTCTTGGACCAACAAGAGTCTGGACTGGGGGTCGACTGACGAAGTGGCGATGCTGCAAAGGCGCATCAAGAGTATGATAAACAAGAACACCAGTCTCACCAACGTGATTCAGGTGATGCTCTTCTGCCGGATCCTCCCATGCCAATGCCGGCCTCTCCGCATGTGGGAGTTTAATCTGGATGGCCCCCGGACCCTGCAGCGCTTCTTTGGCACAAGGCACGAAGGGGTCTGGAAACTGCTTTTCAAAGCCCAGAAGACGTGGCCGGAGCAGACCGAAGACATCGGTCTTGATAGTGCGAATCCGGCTACTGAGGCAAGTATTTTACTTCCGAACACAATTTCGGTCCGTGCAGCAGAGGGTGTACTGAGATGTTCATTCCCCATTCAGGGCTAGACAACGAAGGCAGAGCGGATCAGATGTCCGGCGCCGCTACCCGAGAACCTATCCAATCCTCTGCTAACGAGGATGCTGGTCCCGACGTCCTATCAGACACCGGAGAAAAAGGCCAAGAAGAAGAGCAAGGAGGCCAAATGTGGCCTCCTCCATAAAGGTACTTCGGACGACGTGTCCGGAGAGACCAAAACTCACTCCTCCCATGAGGGAGATGAATATGAAGAGGAGGAGGCAGAAAGCAATTCTCCCCCTATTTGGAGGAAGAAGAAAAGGGCGGCCTCTGTAGACCCAGAGGCGGAGGCGTCCAAGAGGGGGAAAATATCCCTCCCATACGGCTCGGATTCAGATGCCGAAGCCATCCCCGAGTGGCACCCCAGGTCGAAGCCCCTCGCCGCATCGTAAGTATCCGAGGACACCTTACATAAGTCCAGTCTTTATGATTGTGTTCTAACACAATGTATGGTGTAGCCTAGCCCGCGATCTCCCCCAACAATCATCATCAGAGGGGAATTCTTTGGAGCCGGGTATGATGGAGAGTGAAACGCCTCCGCGAGCCTCTCTGCCACATGCCGTGGATGACACTGAGGGGTTGTCCCAAAGGACCTCTCAGGGCTAGGGAGAGGTGTGGAAGGCCGCTGAAACGGCGCCAGAGGGTAATGCCTTGGCTGCCGAAAACATGGGGGGCACAACCCCCATGGAAACTGACGACGGGGGCCCGGACCAGTCCGACCCCCAGCCGAATACAACTCCGAAGACCCACATGGCTCCGGAATCGAGCGAGCAACCCCCTTTAAGGGAGCGGGGAGTGCCGACTCCTCCGGCGACCTCCATCAATCCGGAGGCGCCGATACATTGAGGGAAGCACTTGAACGTGCTTCCGTCGTGGAGGAGCACCGTACCTTGATGGGTACGGTGGTTGAGAAGGTTCAGTCCGCCAAAGCGGACTGAACGAAGCTTTCACTAGCTTGTTAACAGGCTTTGAGGTATGTGATATAATATTCTTAGACGCTTTTTGTATTGGAAAAATATGCCTGTATAGAGATAGTAGCCCCTGAGACTCTGTTCGGCTCTTTGGAAAAAGGGGCCGGACAGAGGATCAAATATTCACCGGAGATAACTGATGTCTACTATGCAACCTTCTTCTTGTAGATGTTGTGGGGCCTCTAAGTGTATAGGTTTGTAGGACAGTAGCAAATTCCCCTCAAGTGGATGACCTAAGATTTATCGATCCGTGGGAGGCGTAGGTTGAAGATGGTCTCTCTAAGGCAACCCTGCAACCAAATAACAAAGAGTCTCTTGTGTCCCCAACACACCTAATACAATGGTAAATTGTATAGGTGCACTAGTTCGGCGAAGAGATGGTGATACAAGTGCAATATGGATGATAGATATACGTTTTTGTAATCTGAAAATATAAAAACAGCAAGGTAACTAATGATAAAAGTGAGTGTAAACGGTATTGCAATGGTAGGAAACAAGGCCTAGGGTTCATACTTTCACTAGTGCAAGTTCCCTCAACAAGAATAACATAACTGGATCATATAATTATCCCTCAACATGCAACAAAGAGTCACTCCAAAGTCACTATTAGCGGAGAACAAACAAAGAGATTATTGTAGGGTATGAAACCACCTCAAAGTTATTCTTTCTGATCGATCTATTCAAGAGTCTGTAGTAAAATAACACGAAGCTATTCTTTCTGTTTGATCTATCATAGAGTTCGTACTAGAATAACACCTTAAGACACAAATCAACCAAAACCATAATGTCACCTAGATACTCCAATGTCACCTCAAGTATCTGTGGGTATGATTATATGATATACATCACACAATCTCAGATTCATCTATTCAACCAACATAAAGAACTTCAAAGAGTGCCCCAAAGTTTCTACCGAAGAGTCAAGACGAAAACGTGTGCCAACCCCTACGCATAAGTTCACAACATCACTGAACCCGCAAGTTCATCACCAAAACATACATCAAGTAGATCACGTGAATATCCCATTGTCACCATAGATAAGCACATGCAAGACATACATCAAGTGTTCTCAAATCCTTAAAGACTCAATCCGATAAGATAACTTCAAAGGGAAAACTCAATCCATTACAAGAGAGTAGAGGGGGAGAAACATCATAAGATCCAACTATAATAGCAAAGCTCGCGATACATCAAGATCGTACCACCTCAAGAACACGAGATAGAGAGAGAGAGAGAGATCAAACACATAGCTAATGGTACATACCCTCAGCCCCGAGGGTGAACTACTCCCTCCTCATCATGGAGAGCGCCGGGATGATGAAGATGGCCACTGGCGATGGATCCCCCCTCTGGCAGGGTGCCAGAATAGGGTCCCGATTGGTTTTTGGTGGCTACAGATGCTTGCGGCGGCGGAACGCCCGATCTATTGTGCTCCCCGATGTTTTTAGGGTATATGGACATATATAGGCGAAAGAAGTCGGTCAGGGGAGCCACGAGGGGCCCACGAGGGTCGGGGTGCGCCCAGGGGGGTAGGGCGCGCCTCCCTGCCTCGCGGCTTCCTCGACGCTTCCCTGACGTCTACTCCAAGTCTCCTGGATTGCTTCCGTTCCAAAAATAACTCTCACGAAGGTTTCATTTCGTTTGGACTCCGTTTGATATTCCTTTTCTTCGAAACACTAAAATAGGCAAGAAAACATCAATTTGGGCTGGGCCTCCAATTAATAGGTTAGTCCCAAAAATAATATAAAAGTGTTTAGTAAAGACCATAAACATCCAAAACAAATAATATAATAGCATGAATACTTCATAAATTATAGATATGTTGGAGACGTATTAGCATCCCCAAGCTTAATTCCTGCTCGTCCTCGAGTAGGTAAATGATAAAAGAAATAATTTATGAAGTGTGAATGCTAGAAGGTGCACAAGTTTGATCAATGATAGTTTCAATCACCTTTTCTAGCATCATTATATGTCATAACAATAGCTCATCTCATAAAACTTTTCATGATCAAGTAACAAGATATCACATGTTAAAGCATAGACCATAAACTTTCTTGAAAACTAACAAACTATGTTCTCAGTCATCAAACAATTGCAATTCATCTTATTTCCAGGAAGGGTCTATGTAAGAGCTTTGATTTAGCAAAGCCCACATACTCAACTATCATATAGTCTTCCATGATTGCTACCACTCAAAGCATATTTTTAGAACAAATAGCATCCATCGAACACAGAGAAAGATAGGGGCTTAATGTTTCGCCTCCCAACTTACTTATCATATAGATAATTGTCAACAATAATAATTCATGATCAAATATATTTGAATGGCCATATATGCTTAGATATTTCCCCATTACATGATGCTTGCCAACTAAAGAGTAGGTTGGAATGAGAAGGAATACTACTGACTCTTGCATAAAAGTAAAAGATAGGCCCTTCGCAGAGGGAAGCATGGATTTGCAGAGGTGCCAGAGCTCGCAGCTTTTAAAACAGAGATGAAAATAATTTTGAGAGGTATGCTTTCATTGTCAGCATAACAACCAAGAGTTCCCAATATCTTCCATACTAGATACATTATAGGCGGTTCCCAAACAGAAAGGTAAAGATTTTACTGCCCCTCCACCAACAATCACACTCCACGGCTTGTCCAAAACAACGGGTGCCGTCCAACTATCAACAATCCTGGGGGAGTTTCGTTTAAATTATTTGCGATTTTGTTTTTGATCTTTTGATCACAGGACTGGGCATCCTAGTTACCAGCCATTTTCTTGTGAATGATGAGCGGAGTCCACTCATCGTGAGAATAACCCACCTAGCATGGAAGATACTGATAGCCCCTAATCGCTACATGAGCGATTCAGCATACAAAAATGTAGTATTATTTGAAGGTTTAGAGTTTGGCACATGCAAATTTAATTGGAACGGCAGGTAAATACCGCATATAGGTAGATATGGTGGACACTCATGGAATAAACTTGGTTCAAGAAATTTGGATGCACAAGCAGTATTCCCGCTTAGTACAAAAATTTTGGCTAGCAAAGGATTCTAAATAGCAAGCACCACATGTTGGAGGATCTATAACAATATAACTTCTATGCAAATATACCCAAGCATAACTCATTATGTTGTCTTCCTTGTCCAACTTCAACTAATTTGCTCAGGTTTGAAAATAATTAATGGGGCTCACAATCATAGAAGATGTCCAAGATAATATATTTATATGTGATATCTCTCTTCCTTCAATATTCTTTCATGAATTGTTCAAGAGACCAATACAATGTTTGCTAACCTTAAAAAAATTTACCACCTCTAATTCTTATATGTGAAGGTATTACTCCCCATGGGAAATGCATATGAAACATATATAATTTCATATTTATGGCATTCAAATTGTTCAACCATTTACTCATAGGATATAAGTGAAGCACACGAGTAAATGACAAACTACTCCAAAAATATGTAGGTGAAGATCAATGAGTAGTTAAATAATTATGTAGCTATGTGAAGACTCTCTCTATCCTTAAGAATTTCAGATCTTGGGATATTATTCAAATAGTAAGCAAAACAAAATAAAACGACATTTCAAGGATAGCACTCATCATGTGAAGAAGCAAAAACTTAGGCTCAACCGATACTGGCAGATAATTGTTGAAGAAGAAAGGTGAGATGCCTACCGGGGCATCCCCAAGCTTAGATGCTTGAGACTTCTTGAAATATTATTTTGGGGTGCCTTAGGCATCCCCAATCTTGAACTTTTGTGTCTCCTTAATTCCTCTCATATCACGGTTTCCTAAATCTCGAAAGGTTCATCCACATCAAACTCAACAAGAACTCGTGAGATAAGTTAGCATAAACCAATGCAAAAACCTTATCATTTTCTACTGTAACAAATCACTAAAATTATTATTCAACATTGCATAATAAATTCCTCTGCATATTTAATACTCCTATCCTCAAATAGAATCATTAAACAAGCAAACATATGCAAACAATGCAGACATAACAGCAATCTGCCAAAACAGTACAGTCTGTAAAGAATGCAAGATTCATCATAATTCCCTAACTCCAAACAATATGAAATTATACCACACTGTAGAAAATTTATCAGAGCTCAATATGCAAAAAGTTTCAAAAATTTATCATATTCTGACTTTTCTAGGGAATTTTTGCAACAGCGGTAAACTTTCTGTTTTGAAACAACAACACGTATACTTGCAAAATAAGCATGGTAAAGGCTATCCTTGACATTTTTATTGAAAATAGAGATGCAAAACATTATTATAAATAACAGCAAGAAAATGCTAGAAAAAGAAAATGACGCTCCAAGCAAAACACATATCATGTGGTGAATAAAAATATAGCTCCAAGTAAAGTTACCGATAGACGAAGAGGAAAGAGGGGATGCCTTCCGGGGCATTCCCAAGCTTAGGCTCTTGGTTGTCCTTGAATATTGCCTTGGGGTGCCTTGGGCATCCCCAAACTTAGGCTCTTGCCACTCCTTATTCTATAGTCCATCGAATCTTTACCCAAAACTTGAAAACTTCACAACACAAAACTCAACCGAAAACTCGTAAGCTCCGTTAGTATAAGAAAATAAATCACCACTTAGGTACTGTTGTGAACTCATTCTAAATTCATATTGGTGTAATATCTACTGTATTCCAACTTCTCTATGGTTCATACCCTCCAATACTACTCATAGATTCATCAAAATAAGCAAACAACGTACGAAAAACAGAATCTGTCAAAAACAGAACAGCCTGTAGCAATCTGTAACTTTCGAATACTTCTGGAACCCCAAAAATTCTACAAATTAGGAAGTCCTGGGTAATTTTTTTATTAATCTTCTTCAAAAAGAATCAACTTAAAAACATGTTTCTGTGATTTATGAAAACTAATCTTGTGCGCACAAAGTTTCTGTTTTTTACAGCAAGATCAAATAACTATCACCGTAGGTTATCCTAAAGGTTTTACTTGGCACAAACACTAACTAAAACACAAAACCACATCTAACCAGAGGCTATATGAATTATTTATTACTAAACATAACCAAAAAGGAAGAAATAAAAATAAAATTGGGTTGCCTCCCAACAAGCGCTTTTCTTTATTGCCTTTTTAGCTAGGCATGATGATGACCATGATGCTCACATAAAAGATAAGAATTGAAACATAACGGGAGCATCATGAAGCATATGAATAGCACATTTAAGCCTAACCCACTTCCTATGCATATGGATTTTGTGAGCAAACAACTTATGGGAACAAGAATCAACTAGCATAGGAAAGCAAAACAAGCATAGCTTCAAGATTTTCAACACATAGAGAGGAAACTTGATATTATTGCAATTCCTACAAGCATATGTTCCTCCCTCATAATAATTTTCAGTAGCATAATGAATGTATTCAAAAATATAACTATCACATAAAGCATTATTTTCATGATGCACAAGCATAGAAATTTTACTACTCTCCACATAAGCAAAATTCTTCTCATTCGGAATAGTGGGAGCAAACTCAACAAAATAATTATCATGTGAAGCATAATCCAATTGAAAATTAAAATCATGATGACAAGTTTCATGGTTATCTTTATTCTTTATAGCATACGTGTCATCACAATAATCATCATAAATAGGAGGCATGCTTTCATCATAATAAATTTGCTCATTAAATCTTGGGGGACTAAACATATCGTCTTCATCAAACATAGCATCCCCAAGCTTGTGGCTTTGCATATCATTAGCATCATGGGTATTCAAAGAATTCATACTAACAACATTGCAATCATGCTCATCATTCAAAGATTTAGTGCCAAACATTCTAATGCATTCTTCCTCTAGCAATTGAGCACAATTATCGGAATCCTTATTTTCACGGAAGACATTAAAAAGATGAAGCATATGAGGCACCCTCAATTCCTTTTATTTCGTAATTTTCTTTTAATGACTAAACTAGTGATAAAAAAGAAACTAAAAGATTCGATTGCAAGATCTAACGATATACCTTCAAGCACTCACCTCCCCGGCAACGGCGCGAGAAAATAGCTTGATGTCTACTATGCAACCTTCTTCTTGTAGACGTTGTTGGGCCTCCAAGTGCAGAGGTTTGTAGGACAGTAGAAAATTTCCCTCAAGTGGATGACCCAAGGTTTATCAATCCGTGGAAGGCGTAGGTTGAAGATGGCACTACAAAAAAAAAGACACATCCATGACATTTTGGGCCGAACGAAAAAAAAATCTATCATACATATGACACTTCTATGACGATAATTGTGACAAAACCCGGTATCATCATAGATGTGGTGGGCTCCTACTTCCATGACAAAAAAATCAGGAAAGAAAATGGGCTTTTCGTCCTGGGCGGGTCGGAGACGCAGCTGCATGACATTCTTTGGGCCGTCCATGACGGAAAAAACCATGGTAGAAGCGAGGGGGAGGAAAATTTCGGGGAGTTCCTGGTTACGGTGGGAGGTCGGGGCCCGAGCGATGCGCGTTTCTCTCGTACACGTACGCTGCTGCAGTGTGCGAGGCGCTATGGCTCTAATCGAACCCGAAGCGAGGCGTTGGGCTCTAATCGAACCCGAGTGATTGCACGCTGCGAACTCGCATTCGAACCCCGGCGATCGGTCGATGGTCGTTAATCGAACCTGATCGAGCGATTCGCCGCTCTGCTTCCTAACTAAAGCCGATCGATTGGATGAACAAAGTGAGCGTTTGCGTGGGGGTTTGGATGAGCGATGAGCGGTGGCGTTATACGGATGAACAAGACCCCGTGGTGTGGTGGAGGGCTGGGTGAGCGATGAGACGGTGGAGGGGTGCCCGTGGAGGGGTGGATGAACAGACCCCGTGGTGTAGAGGGCTCGATGAACAAGAGACGATGAAGGGGTGCCCGTGGAGGGTGGTTGAACAGGACCCGTGGTGTGGAGGGCTGGATGAACATGAGACGATGGAGGGTGCCCGTGGAGGGGTGGTTGAACAGGACCCCTTGGTGTGGAGGGCTGTATGAACAAGAGATGGTGGCGGGGGGCCCGTGGAGGGGTGGTTGAACAGGACCCCGTGGTGTGGAGGGCTGGATGAACAGTAGACGGTGGAGGGGTGGTTGAACAGTAGCCGGTGGAGTAGCGCGCGGTGGAGGCTGGATGAACAGGAGCACGTGGAGGCTGGATGAACAGGAGCCTGTGGAGGCTGGAGGAGGTCGACGGTGGAATGAACAGTACCCCCGTGGAGTCCCGCTTTGCGGTATGCCACAGCCCTCCCGATGAACAGGACCCCCGTTTCGACCATAGCGCTCCAACACAAGTCCGCTTCGTCCGTTTTGCGGTACGCCACACCCCTCCCGATCAACAGGACCCCCGTTTCGACCGTATGAGGCCCGTTTCGTCCGTTTTGCGGTATGCCACACCCCTCCCGATCAACAAGACCCCCGTTTCGACCGTAGGAGTCCGTTTCCTCCGTTCTGCAGTACGCCAGGCCTCGTTTCCATCGCCTGTTCCGTCCAAGCCCTCCCGATGAACACGACCACACATTCTGTTGCCTCCCCATGAACACGACGACGACGTTGTTTCTCTGTTCCAACCAAGCCATGTACATGAGCCCTGACTGTACGTATGCGCGAGTAGGCGTTCGAGACCCCGCCCGTATGTACACATACGTGGCCGTATTTTCTTTCTTGCACCTTGGCCGATGTACGTACGTGTACATGCTACGTGCGCACCTCTACTACGACACGTGCACGCTTCTACATCGACCAGTATATATGTACGTACACGTTCGCGACCAGAATGACAATGCTACGTACGCTTCGACCAGGTGGGTCCCGGTATCGAGCACTTCCTTGCGTGCGAAGATGTAGCTGGTGGGTCCCAGCAGTTAGGGGCAAACGTTTTTTTGTGAAATACGGTGGCCCGTCCGGTGGGTCCCCGCTGTCAGGTGGAGGAATAATTATTCTGCACGTAATAAGGAGGCACTTCCTCACTACGACCGTGGACCCAGCTGTCAGCCTCTCCACGTATAGTCGACGTCCGATGGAAGCCGTTCCTTGACCACGTTGACCACGCCGCGCCGAGAGCACCAGGGCGGTGGACGACGACGAGGCCTAGGAAGGGGACGACGCGGAGCCGGGGAAGACGCGGCAGTGGATGCCCACGCATAGAGGAGTACGGGGGTTCACTGGTTCGCTGCGGTGTGAGGCTGCCGTCGCCGCAGAATAACAGGGGGTGTGGGTGAGTAGAGGGATGGCCTGGCCAGCGGTGGGAGTAGTAGCGGTGGGAATCGTGCATATTGACTAAGTTGACAAAGCCCTCCGTCCCCGTCAACTTAGTAGGCCCACAAGTCAGCCTCCCACCAAGGTGGGTCCCAGCCAGCAGGGGGTATTCATTTTTTGTGCGTAATAAGGAGGCACTTCTGGTGGGTCCGAGCTGACAGCAGGGGGAACATTTTTTTCGCGAAATACGGTGGCCCGTCGGGTGGGTCCCAGCAGTCAGGGGAAAACGTTTTTTTCGTGATATAATGGTTGGCGTCCGGTGGGTCCCTGCTGTCAGGTGGAGGAATAATTATTTTCCACGTAATAAGGAGGCACTTCCTTGCGGCTGCCGTGGACCCAGCTGTCAGCCTCTCCACGTACAGTATTGTTCCAATGGAATTCGGTCATTGACCACATTGACCACGCCACGACAAAGCACCACGGCGGTGGACGACGGCGAGGCCTAGGAAGGGGACGACGCGAGCCGGGAAGATGCGATGGATGCCCACGCGGAGAGGAGTACGAGGGTTCAACTGGTTCGGCTACTGTTGTCGTGACCATGCAGAATAACAGGTGTGGGTGAGTGGAGTGGAGGGATGGCTGGCCAGCGGTGGGAGTAGTATGGGGGTGAGGCCTCATGGCAAAGACAACCCGGCCACGAGAGGCGGGAAGCGGGCGGCACGACCGGCGCTGCTTTGGGCGGCTGGAGCAAAAAGACCAGAGGTTGAAGAAGCACTACGGCCGTTGGATGGACATCGTACGGTCAGTCAAGCTAGAATCGTGCATATTGACTAAGTTGACAAAGCCCTTCGTCCCCGTCAACTTAGTAGGCCCATCAGATCGGGTCCCAGCCTAGCAGGGAGTATTCATTTTTTTTGTGCGTAATAAGGAGGCACTTCCTTGCGTGCGAAGATATAGCTGGTGGGTCCGAGCTGTCAGCGGTGGTAACGTTTTTTTCACGAAATACTGAGGCCCTTTCGGTGGGTCCCCGATGTCAGGTGGAGGAATCATTATTTTGCGCGTAATAAGGAGGCATTTCCTTCAGGCGGCGTGGACCTAGCTATCGACCCTCTCCACGTCTGATCCACTTCAGATGCATGTCGGTCGTTGACCACGCTGACCACGCCACGCCGAGAGCACTAGGGCGGTGGACGAAGGCAAGGCCTAGGAAGGGAACGACATGGAGGCAGGGAAGACTCGGCCGTTGTTTTTGTTTCCCACGCAGAGGGGAGTACGACTATACGAGGGTTTACTAGTTCGTCTACCGTCGCCGGAGAATAACAGCACGTGTGGGTGAGTAAAGGGATGGCTAGGCCAGCGATGGGAGTACGATGGGGCGGTGAGGCTGCTTGGCAAACCGCTGAGGTGGAGGGAGGCAGTCCACTTGGCGCTTGTTTGAGCGGCTGGAGCAGGAAGAGCTGAGATTGAAGAAGCACGACGACCGTTGGATGGACATCCAACAGTATATAGGCCATCTGTGGAAAGCCTCAAATCTGTGGAAAATAGCATACATCCCATCTGCCATTATTTCAAATAATTAACAGCCCATTTGCTAATTTTTACGGGTTTTTTTGGAGCCCATATTCTTTATGTTAGCATTACAGCCCATATTGTGGCCACGGTTAAAAAAATATACGAAATTTTGCATATGTCGGTGCGGTCTGAACTGTTTTTAATCCCGAAATTTCGAGTCACATTCAGACAGATTTTAAAAATAAATGTATATCAATATAAAATCCAATAAATTGTCCACGCATAAAAATCAATGCAATTTAAAATCTCGAAATGAAAAAAAGATATATGAAAATAATTGTCGGTTTGATGTGTTTTAAAAATGTACAGCCCATTTCTCATTACTGATAGGCCATTTTCTCGCCAAATTAATGAAGCTCTCCTTGTCTTGAAAGATTTGCAGCCCAACAGTGTCCTGATAAGCGACTTACTTGACAAATCACAAAAAAACTGGGCTAGCCATTTTCAGAAAGAAAAAAAAACTACTGGGCTGGTTTGTGGTAAACATAAAAGAAAAGGCTGTCTAGATAGGCCAGAGTGTCCTGCACAGCCCAGTTGACACCCTGCTTCCGTCTCAAAAACAAATTAGATAAATGACACTCCAATTATGGCGATTCATAAAAATGCCACTACAATTTCCAAACTTTGAAAAATGCCATCGCAATTTTGCAAACTTTGAAAAAGCATACTGCAGTTTGCAAACTTTGAACGCCACTCCAAACTTCAAAATGCCACTCGAAATGTCATTAAATGTCATTTTTCAATGTTTGTAAATTGCAGTGGCATTTCTCGGATACACCAGATTTGGAGTGGCATTTATCAAATTAACCCAAAACAAAAATAAGCTGAAGCTGCTTGGGTCCCTGGTGTCGGCCGCTCGTTGTAATTCTCTCGCTTATTGGTTACGTTGACAATGGCATGGGACCCAAATGTCAAATCCTTTGGAGGAGCCATTTTTTATTGGCTTGAAATAAGGAGGCACTTGCTTGCGTCTGCCATGACCTTGGCGGGTCCTCGCTATCATACTCTCCACGCATAATCATCTCCTGATTGTGTATGCGCGTCAACTTGCTAGGCCCACAAGTCAGCCTCTAAACCGTGGAGAACAAATACAACCCATTTAAAAAATAACAGCCCATTCCATACGTTCAAACGGAAAGTTCAACATTCGTGAGCAAAGTAATGTGTCCGATCCACATATAGGGTACTGAACTTCCACGTTGACAACCATCATAGCCAAGTTAACTATCTACTCCCACTAACACTCTAGTAGCGTACAAGTACTAACTTACTCTTAGCTAACTAGACGATGTCGGCCGCCATCTGCTGTCCATGCTAAACACCGGCACCGGCGTCCTCCGCCTCGCCTCAGACTTGCCAGAGGTGCGATAGGGCGTGTTGCTCGCGCGCGTTGGCCCTTTCCATGCCGGCGTGGTCCACCGAAGCTTCGTCTTCCAAGCGGGAAACCCTCTTGACGAGCTGGTAGTAAAAATCGGCGTCGCGAACGCGTGCGTGCCCGACATCCTCCAGGGCTATTTGCCGGGCGCCGGCCTCCACGTAGTTGGCCCAGTTGCGGGCGCTCTGCTCGCGACTCAGAGCGTCGGTGCGCTGCTGCTCCATGTCCCGCTGGCGGCGCAAATCGGCGATAAGCTGCTCCTCGCCAGGCGGTCGCGCTCCACCAACTCCTGCTCCTCTGCCATGCGGTCGCGCTCCAACAACTCCTCGATCTCCGCATTGCCATCTAAAGACAGATAGAATGCCTCCTCCCTCCGTCTGCCTTCCGGCGAAAACCCGAACATTAGTTCCGGCGGTGACCGCCTCCGGCGTCGCCTACCACGGACGGACAGGGGCATGGCGGACGTGGCGAGCGACGTCGGGCCGGTGGGGGCTTATGAGGATATGGCGAGTTGGGTCACAGTGGCACCGGACAAGGCCGGGAAACAGTACTTATAGGCGGAAGGTAGCGCGACGGTCATCGGAATTCAATGCATAATGGCTTAGTGCGCCAGCTTGCCGTGGAAAACTAGAGAAACTGAAATTATGACTGTGTCATCCCGTCCCGTCTGGGTCGCACGCCGGCATGGCGGTCAAACGAGTGCACTTGAATCACCTCCCTCCTTGTCAATAATGATTCCACGGATTTAAAGTGTATCATTTTTCGCATCAGTTAGCTGCCTTAATTACGGCCGGCTGCATGCAGGCACTCAGAATCGCTTGCAGGAATTATGCGAAGCAGCATGCAGCCACTTCGCATTTTTATCCGTGTAGGATCGATAGTGTAGCTTGTCAGTTTCTTCAGAGGTATGCATTTTTATTCAAAAAACTACCACTTCGCATCTTGCATCACAAATAAAACTGCCAGGAGCGCATTTGTAGGCTAGCTAGTGATCGATCAAGAATTTGTAAACACCGAAAGCGAACAGAAATAAGTAACTATTAATGCATCTCAATGATTCACAGATCATATACAAATATGTAGCTCCAAAAGAAAAGATCAGCCACTTCGGATCTTGCGTCGCAACTAAAACTAACTAGTACGATTCCCATACATAAGATCAACATGTTAATGCATATCAATGATTCACAGATCATATACAAATATGTAGCTCAGAAAGCAAAGATCTAGAAAAAACATCTGTTCTTCCTACTAACATGGATGCTTCTCTTGGCCAACATTCAAGATGCAGATCGAGAGAAAAATTTGTGTGTGAAGTCTACAATTCCTCTTGCAAACATAAGTGGTTTCACCAAAAGTTGGAACCATGAGAATGAACCACACATGATGGAGGAACATCCACTGCAATATGATTTGGTCTTCTCTCGATCACACAGCGAGACTATTTTCGGAATACAAACTTTAACTTAGGCAAAATGATGCCCATTGTATAATCAGACCAAAGCAATGAAGCACCTAGTGTTGGCCAATAAATAGTACAGTACTACTTTTCTGCAGTCCATGAAGTGACTATCCAATCTTTCTGTGTCTATTTTCAAATGGCAATCGCATGCGATGACTATACTATTCTCTTGTGCGCTTCAACCAAAATTGCGGGCACTTTGTTTGTTTGCCAAATAGCAACGGGCAGACTTCTCTGTCTACACAAATATCAAACAGCTAGTAAACATATACCACACCTTGTATTTTCGGTTTAAACATGTCTCTTCCGCTTAGCATCTATCATGTTCTGCACTAGACAATCAGATACAGTTATGTTTTGCCCTGGACAATTTCATACTGAATTGATTTGCTGGTTCAGAGCAGAAATATAGCGCCTATTCTTCATCATACCAAGTATATCCATGTTCGCAGTGATGGAAGAGGTGAAATCGATACAACCGAAATTGAGTATCCAATCATTGAATCATGTCCTGCACCTCCAATGTAGGTCCACCCTGCCAATAAATTCACATGCAAACCACTAGTACTACTATATAATGACAGTACAAAAAGAGTAGCAAGACAGAGCAAACCATGTACCTTCGTAATGAACAGCTCATAGTGCCACCAATTGGATATAAAGGTTTGGAAAAAAACATGCTCCTAATGTTGAACCAGTTGGACTTTTTGTGCAGTTCCACTAAAATCGAGCATCCCTGTTTGCATAGATATTGAAAGTGTGATTACTCTAAAAGTGGCACTAGTTGAAGCATAGACTTACAAATATAAGCATTCCAATTTCTTAATGGGAAAAGGTAGCAAGACTATTTCTCGACCACCTGTTTGAAGGAATAAATAAAGCAACAATGGCCGATGTCGTGAAGGCATACATAGTTTTTTACGGAAAAGTGAGCCATTCCTGACCTTTCCTCTTCTTTTAAGCAAATTTTGTGCAGTTCTACTAAAATAAAATGCCATCACCGCCTTGACAATTCAATGACACTGTACAAAAGGAAATGACTTAACATTACATCATGATGTCAGGTATGTAGTCAACAGGCATTAGAGACAAACATACAGACCTCCTCAAGAGAACAGCCGGAGGAGGTGGTGCTCACTCTTGACCTTTCCTCTTGTCTTCATAATTGTCTGTGCAGTTTAACCAAAATAAAATGGCATCAACACCTTGGCATTTTGGTGACACTGTACAAAAAAATTAACTTATCTCATGAAAGTGAGGTATGTAATCTATAAGCATTAATAGTGCAAAAATCTGAAGGTAGTAACAAGTTTCATCATTGGTATATCAAGTTGTGCAACAAAGATTAGAATGCCTTAGCTGAAAAATCTTTAATACATCCACAATCAACAGCTAACCCTGAAATAATCCAGTGACATTAAATGGCATTGCTTAAACTTATGGTGGCATCAGACTTAGAGCAGAATTAGTTAAATGTGGCATCACTTTAGCAGTAGCATTGCTTGACTTGACTACTGGCGTTATACTAACAGCAAAAAAAGTGGCAATAAGAGCATGGGAGGCCCATTCGCATAAAGGCGCACCAAGACGATGTACCTCCACGGACGCAGAGTGGTGAGGGAGGTATGGTTGCCCAGAGCAACAAATATCCAGGCAGCATATGTGGATTATGTCCCATTTTTGTTCTCTTTAACCACCTTTTTCCTATGCGAGGACAATAAACCAATCGACCTGGTCATTCTCTATTGCGTTGTCATGCCTTTCTACCCTTCTTCAACCAAGAGACACGAGACTCGTTCCTTAGCTACTGATTTTCCCCTTTTAAACCTAGATGCGGGTTTTGTTGGGGATATAACTATTTGTGTAAGCCGCCCAGGAGGGGCCGGGTTACGCAAATAAGGACTCATCAGAAGAAGCCCATGACCAAGCATGAAGATGGCGGTTCAATAAAGGGTCTAAGGCCCACAGGCGACTTAAGGCCCGTAGTGGTAAACCGCCATGATGGCATGACTTGTAACATAAGGAAGAATTAACTAGTCATCGAGACGGACACTGTCTATGAGCCGGCCGGGACTCTGTAGGCCACAGGGCATCAACCCATGTATATAAGGGGACGACCCGCGGCGGCTTAGGGCAAGAAACAACTCAGCGAGAACCGGGCATAGCATATCTCGCTCCCTGGTCATCGAAACCTCAAGCAATACCAACCCAACTATATGTAGGCTTTACCTTCACCGTAAGGGCCGAACTAGTATAAACCCTCTCGTGTCCTTTGTCCCGATTAACCCCTTTAAGGTTCCTAGTTGCGATGGATGCATGACTAAGTCCTTGCAAAAGGACATCTGCCGTGACAATTCCACGACAGTTGGCACCCACCGTGGGGCCAACGCACGGTGGATTTGAGTTCTTGAAGGGCAGCTTCGAAGGGCTCAAGGGATACGCAATCGGCCGGATGACCAAGAGTCGCCGCGGCAAGATCTACATCGACGACGAAGGCTGGGGCCCCGACGCCGGCTCAATTGAGTACGGGTACCAGGTCCCCTTCGGTAGAATCCACGTCTTCATCGGCCGGATTGGTGAGCCGGGCCCTGAGCCGGACTACTGCACCGACCTCGTCGAGACGGCTCAACGCGCGAGACCCGCCTGAGCTCAAACCGTCGTGAAGCGTGCCTTCATGGGTTGTATCCACGGAGGAGAACTTTCTGAAAGATCTGAAGATGGTGGTGAGACGGCCGTCCCCTCCGACGGTGATTCGTCCGTCGGTTCAACAGATTCGCTGTATCCGTTACAAGACGGCGGGCTTGGGGGCTGTTCCGATGGCAGCAGTATTCCGAACCCCTCTGAGCCGCCAAGCTGGGCAGGAGTCTTCATGGTTGGTATTGAACCCGACCAAAACTCTACAGCTGTGCCAGCAATAATATCTAGGTCAGAAGCGGCCGGGGTAGGAGGCCCTGTGCGCCCGCCAACTCAGGTGCTGATGGATCTGATAGATAAGCTTATGGCCATGTTAACCACCACAGTTATTCATGCGAATCAAGACGAGCATAATGCAGAGGTGGCACAGGTCTGCGAGGAGATAGCTCGGGCCAAGGAGGCCTTAGCAGCTGAGGACACCAGATTAGCCACGGAACGGGCGGCTTTGGATGCACGGGCGCAACAGCTCCAGTCAGAGGCTTTCCAGCTTACGATGAGCCTGAATGCGTCTAACGAGGTGATGAGGAGGAGACACCAGAAAACTCAATCCCGATTACCTCCGGTTTATGATCCTCGGAATATTTTTGCTACACTCGGAGCCGGCCCAAGTAACCCTACAGACGCAAATCAGTTAATGACAGCCAGGGCAGGAGGACCGGTTCAGCCTCAGCTGATGGCACCTCCTCAAGGGAATATGGCACCGCCTCGTTACGTACCGATACCACCGGGTCATTTTTCCAACCCCATGGAAAACTTGATTGCTGTATAAGCACGTTTGGCGGCTCTCCCAGTGGACGGTGATGATCCGACAGCGGTGGAGACCCGGAGGATCAGAGAACTTGTCCAGACGGCTCTGGCTCAGCAAGAGACTTATTCCTATAGTCGGGACATGATTCATTCAACTCCTCCGCCCTGGTTAGCTCCGTCTCGTCCAAACCGGAGCCCGAGTTATAGCAGGCACATGGAGTCGGAAGCTTTGTCAAGCAACGCTCAGGACCGCAACCAGCCCTACGGTTATAACCCGGTGCAGGACCGGATACGTTAGGAGGATGAGTGGGCGGCTCAGCTAGCAGCTCAGCTAGCGACTCAGCAAATGGCTCACCAGGCCTTTCCGGATTATCAGACGACTTCTATTGAGGCGGGAGCAGCCACCAGAACCGGCGGCGTTCTGTGTCTGGTGCCGGCTTTACGTAATGTGCGTCTCCCTAAGGATTTCAAAGGACCTCGAAAGGTGCCAAATTACACGGCCGACTTACAGCCTGGGACGTGGATTGAAAGCTATGAGATGGCCATGGAGCTGTTGGAGGTCAGTGACGCAGCAATGGCTAAGTACTTAACCATGATGTTGGACGAAACGGCCCCGACGTGGCTGAAAGGTTTACCGCCTAATTCTATTAGCTCATGGGCGGAGTTAAAGGCCCGGTTCATTCAGAACTTCAAGGATACTTGCAAGCAATCTATGTCAATTGTGGACTTACCTAATTGTAAGCAAGAGGAGGGCGAATCTACCACTCATTGGGTGCGCCGGGTCAAGGAGATAATACATTCATCTGACAAGATGGATGCCGGGCTCTGCAGTCCTCATGCTGGAGAAGAATTGCCGATTTGAACCGCTGAGACAGAAGCTGGGACGACTCAAGCGTGACTGTAATGATATGGGTCAGCTGATGGCGGCCCTAGTCAAGTATGCCAATTCTGATAGTACCAAAGATCCCACATCTGATGAGGAAAAGACAGGGAAGGGAAAGAAGAACGGCAATGGAAACGGTCCGCAGCACAACCCGGCAAATCAAGGTGGTAACAAGCGTAAAGCTGATGGTAACCCGGAGTTTGTGGCTAATGCTAACGCACAAACAATCAGAGACGCAAGGGGAGGCGGCCTCCTCGGTCCGGTGGGTCAGGCCCCTCTCTTGAGCAGCTACTCAATGAGCCCTGCCCGAGACACGGCACCCTGGAGCGACCCACCACCCACTTGTGGAAAGATTGTGCGATCATGAAGGCTTTCAAGAATTCCAACGCGTTTCATGGCAGTCATGGGTCGGGTGGCGGCTCAGGTGCCGGCGGCTTTCATGGCCCGGGCGGCGGTTCAAATTCCGGCTTTCAGGGAAATTAAGGCGGCTATAATCAACAACAGTCTGGTCAAGGAGGACAACAGCAGCAGCAGTCGGGTTATCAAAGCCATCCAAAGCAGCTGAATAGTGGGCAGTATCATATGTTCACCACTAGCTTGTGCAAACGTGACCAGAAGGTACATAAGAGGGCCGTGAACTCTGTTGAGCCGGTAGTTCCCCGTTACTTGAGGTGGTCAGAGCAGCCTATTGTATGGAGCAGGGAAGATCACCCTCCCCGGGTTGATAATCCGGCCGCTTAGCCTTGGTGGTGGCACCTCAGGTCGGTGGATATAAATTCATCAAAGTGCTCATGGACGGAGGTAGCAGCATCAACATCCTCTATTACGAGACCTTTCGACGCATGGGTTTGACTGACAAAAATTTAAAGACATCCAACACCGTTTTCCATGGAGTGGTGACTGGTAAGTCGGCGTACCCGGTCGGTAAGATTGAATTAGAGGTGGCCTTTGGAGATGAATATGATTCCAGGGCTGAGAAATTAACGTTTGAGGTGGTCAAAATAAAGAGTCCATATCATGCTTTGTTTGGGCGGCCGGCTTATGCCAAGTTAATGGCACGGCCGTGTTATGTTTATCTGCAGCTTAAGATGTCGGGTCACAAGGGCACCATCACCGTGCATGGGAGTTGAAAGGTAGCCCTGGAATGTGAAGAAGGCGATGCAGCTTATGCTGAGTCTGTTTTTGCGGCAGAGGAGCTGAAGTTTTATCAAGATATTGTTGACCCGGCGCATATGACCTCTCTAAAGAAGCCAACCACACAGCATGACCCGGCGATGAAGTTTAAGTCGGCTGTTAAAACCAAGCTTGTTGATTTTACTCCAGGCGATTCGTCTAAGCAGTTCAGTATCAGTGCCAATTTGGATCCTAAATAGGAAAGCGCGTTCATCCGTGAGAACCGGGACATCTTCGCATGGAAACCTTCTGACATGCTGGGTGTACCGAGAGAACTCGCTGAGCACACTCTTAATATTGATCTGAAATATAAGCCGGTCAGGCAGTTTCTTCGACGATTCAATGAAGAGAGACGGAAAGCCATCGGTGAGGAGGTGGCCCGGCTTTTGGCGGCCGGATTCATTGTTGAAGTTTTTCACCCGGAATGGTTGGCTAACCCGGTGCTCGTGCTCAAGAAGAATGGCACCTGGCGGATGTGTGTGGATTATACGGACTTAAATAAGGCTTGTTCGGCTGATCCCTTTGCTCTCCCCCGTATTGATCAAATCATTGATGCTACGGTGGGTTGTGAGCATTTGAGCTTTTTGGATGCTTACTCTGGTTATCATCAGATCAAGATGGCAGTTAAGGACCAGGAGAAGACGGCTTTCATCACTCCATTTGGAGTCTTCTGCTATGTGTCTATGCCATTTGGGCTGAAGAGTGCCTTGGAAACTTATCAGTGATGTGTACAGAACTGTCTCCACGATAAAATTGGGCGCAATGTTCACGCTTATGTGGATGACGTCGTGGTGAAGTCCAGAGAGAAGGAAACCTTGATATCTGATTTGAAAGAGACCTTTGATAATCTCCAGGTTTATAAGATGATGCTTAACCTGGCCAAGTGTGTGTTTGGTGTACCTGCAGGCAAGCTTTTGGGTTTTCTGGTCTCAAACAGAGGCATTGAAGCTAATCCGGAGAAGATCAAGGCAATTACCTCTTTGGCTAAACCGGCGTGCATCAATGATGTTCAGCGACTGGCGGGTCGTGTTGCTGCTTTAAGCCGGTTCATAAGCCGGTTAGGTGAGAAGGCCCTACCGCTGTATCAAATGATGAAGAAAACGGACACTTTTGTCTGGAGTGATGCTGCTAATACTGCCTTTGATGATTTAAAGAGACAGTTGTCTGAGCCGCCAGTCCTTGCGGCTCCCATTGATAGAGAGCCATTGCTGTTATATGTGGCTGCTAACTCACGGGCCGTCAGTGTTGCTATCGTGGTGGAGCGCAAGGAGGCTGGCAAGGAGCATCCGGTTCAACGGCCGGTTTACTACATCAGTGAGGTGCTCATTGAGTCTAAACAAAGGTATCCACATTGGGAGAAACTTGTTTACAGAGTGTTCATGGCAAGCTGGAAGCTGAAGCAGGTCATCCTATCACTGTGGTAAGTTCTGCCCCCTTGGGAGACATCATCCAGAATAGGGAGGCCACAGGACGAGTCACCAAGTGGGCCATTGAGCTTGGGCCTCATGGTTTGAATTACATGCCACGTACTGCTATTAAGTCTCAAGCCTTGGTGGATTTTATCAATGCTTGGACAGAGTCGCAGGCACCTGAGGAGAAGCCGGATAACACATATTGGACTATTCACTTTGATGGGTCCAGGCAGTTAGAAGGCTCGGGGGCTGGAGTTGTTTTAACTTCCCGTCGAGGTGAAATCTTTTTTATGTGCTCCGGCTTATGTTTCCTTGTACTAACAATGCAGCTGAGTACGAGGCCTTACTCCATGGTCTCTGGATGGCCAAAGAGATGAATTTGAGCCGGGTAAGGTGCTTGGGGGACTCAGATCTCGTGGCTCAACAGGTGTCAGGCAAGTGGGACTCCAAGGATCCCCTTATGGCGGCTTACTGTCGTGAAGTTGATGTTGTGGCTGGGCACTTCAAAGGTTATCAAGTGGAGCACATTGATCGAAGGAAGAATGAGGCGGCTGATGCTTTAAGCCGGCTGGGATCTCAGCGTAAGCCGGTGCCGCCTAACACCTTCCTTGATGTTTTGCATAATCCTTCTGTCAAAGTACCCACAGAGGAAGACCTAGCGGTGCCAGACCCGGAGGCACAACTGGTAGCGGCTCTTCACGTCATCCCAGATTGGACAGTGCCATATTTGGCCTATATGACCCGGGGGGACTTACCTGAGGATGAGACCTTGGCAAGACAAATCATCCGGCGGTCCAAGTCCATGACAATTGTTCATGGTGAGTTACATCATCGCAGCGTCACTGGGGCGTTTCAACGTTGCGTGTCTCCTGCGGAGGGTCAGGAGATACTTCGTGAGATCCATGAAGGGGATTGCGGTCATCATGCCGGTTCAAAATCTCTCGTGGCCAAGGCTTTCCGTCACGGCTTCTATTGGCTAACGGCTCATGCTGATGCGGAGGATCTGGTCAGTAAATGTGACGGATGTCAGAAATTCTCACGACGAGCTCATGTGCCGGCTCAAGAGCTGAGGATGATTCCAATTACTTGGTCGTTTGCAGTCTGGGGGCTTGATATGGTTGGGCCTTTCAAAAGGTCCAAGGATAAAAAGACGCACCTTCTGGTGGTAGTGGACAAGTTTACAAAATGGGTTGAGGCAGAGCCAGTCAGTAAGTGTGATGCATCCACGGCGGTTCAGTTCATGAAAAAGGTGATCTTTCGTTTTGGTTTTCCACACAGCATCATAACTGATAATAGCACTAATCTCTCCAAAGGTGCCATGGAAGAGTTCTCATCAACGAGAACATATCCGGCTTGATGTTTCAAATTGTTGCTCATCCTCAATCCAATGGTCAAGGTAAAGAGCTAATCAGAGATCTTGAAGGGTATCAAACCCGGCTCTTGGTCCCCTTACAGCCGGACGTCGGGTTGTTGGGTGGAGGAGTTACCTTCATGCTTTGGAGTATCAACACTACGCCTAATGGATCTACAGGTTACACACCTTTCTTCATGGTGTACGGAGCAGAGGCGGTCCTGCCAAGTGACATCCGGCATGACTCACCCCGCGTGGCGGCTTACGTTGAGGCTGATAACGAAAAAGCTCGTCAGGATGCACTTGACTTGTTGGATGAGGAGCGAGACTTGGCAATAGCCCGCTCGGCGATTTACCAGCAAGACCTGCGCCTCTATCACAGCCACCGGGTTAGATCCAGAACCTTTCAGGAAGGCGACTTAGTGCTCTGGCTCATCCAGGATCAGTCTGATATGCACAAGCTATCCCCTCCTTGGGAAGGGCCTTTTGTGGTCAGCAAGAATCTGAACAACGGGTCATACTACCTTATCGATGTTTGAGAGCACAAAGACTCATGTAAGTCGGAGGAGGAGACCCGCCGGCCGTGGAATATCGCTCATCTTCGGCCTTACTATACTTGAGCCACCAACTCTCAAGATGTATATATTTTGACAATGTGTATATTATATAAAGCAATAAAGCAGGACCTCTGTCCTTCTCACCCTCAAGAGTTTAGATGTCTTCCTTATCATGTGGTGGAAACAACCAACAGGGAGCGGATCATATCTGAATCCGGCTTTCCCTTTGGTCCGGCTTATGATCATATCTGAATCTAGCCATGATCACTTGGGGGCTTCCTGTTCAAACATAGGCCGTATTCGAACCAAAGAGAACATAGTTGTCGATACCCTCTTGATCGGCATACTGCCAAACCCACTTGGGGGCTTCCTGATCATATTTGAATCATAGCTTAACCCCTTTGGGTCTGACGTGGATCATATTCAAATCAGCGTCATTAAACAACTCTTATGGTCACTTGGGGGCTTCCTGTTCAAACATAGGTCGATTCGAACCAAAGAGAACATAGTCACGATACCCATTTGATCGGCATCGCCAAAGCCACTGGGGGCTATATGATCGTATCCGAATCTTAGCTTAACCCCTTTGGAACGGTTCACTGATTGTATTCGAATCAGAAGCCTTTAAATTTTGTTTATTATTTATCATACTTTGTAAGCATAAGTATTTGACTATCTTGAGATCCTCTTGAGAATACTATGGGGTGGTTCTCGTTCCACCAGTTTAATATTGATCACCTCAAGTTGTTAAGTGCCAGGCGAACATCATATGTGCCAAATTTTAGGAGTTAAACTTACCCTCATGGTTTGGTTCACATAGCCGGCGAGATTACCAAAAGATCACAGGTATGCTGTGGTGATTATGTTTAACAGATGTAAGCATAAGCCGGCCTTTATATGATGTTTTGGCTCACACTCCGGGTTATCAATACCTTATGTTACCCCTGATGCGAGAAGTCGCCAAGGGAATTCTGTTTGTTTTATATGCAGGGCAATGCAAGCAAGTTTCTGTTTAAACACAAAGGTAATACAAGATCAATATAAACTGGAAGTGAATAGTGATGGCGACTTAAGAAAGTGTTGAGCGCCATAAACATGCGCGAAGGCATGACAAAAGTCAAGAGTTTTTTATCCTATTACAAGACTCCCCGAGTCTGAATAATGAAGCATTGTTTTCCACAAAGATATAAATGTATGACGCCTGGCGATTCACTCCTGGGGTTGACCTGAAGATTCCGGTTTATCCTTCTCCGCCTCTCCATCGATTGCCCTGCCCTGGAAGGTGGACGATGCCCAGTCAATGCCACTCAAAGCTTCAAACTCAGCTTCGTCATCTATTAAACCGGCTGGGTCGACTTCAGGGGCAAAGGTATGCTTACGGATTGGAGGGATCAGGCTGACGTCATCATAGAGAGGTGTTGGGAGTCTTCGATTCTCGCTGTCATAACCCGGCTGATACTTGGTAAGGTCAGTATCGTTCCCAATAAGAGTGGCCACAGGGCGTATATCTTTCACATAGGCAGTGAAATCTGTCTCATTAAACAAGGTGCCATCTTCCTTCAAACTTGGATACCCAAGAGCAATGTCAGCCGGGTCTAGCTCTGGAAGCCACGCCTTAGCCCGGCTTAATGCGGATATAGCTCCGGCTCTTGCAGAGGCTCGCCTTAACTCCTGGACTCGTTGAGGTAGCACAGCAAGCCACTTTAGCACGTCTTGCAGGATATGGGGAACATCATTTGATAAAGCCACAACGGCCAGAGCATGTTGTGACCCGGTGTAGAGCAGTTCCACTAGAGTATAAACTGCCTTCAGCTTGATCAACATGTTCTGCTTAAGGTTTGTGCTTCTGGGGTCTGCGTTATTAAGCATACGGTGAGCCGGAGGTAACAATTGAAATAATCATGGAAAGAAGGTTTGCAATATTTAAGGTTTGTGTAAGTAACTTACTGAAGATTGCTGAGACCATTTGGGATATCTGGCGCTTTAAGCCGGACAGCTCAACTGTTGCTTCTGCAAGCGATGCCTCTGCCGTTTCGGCCCGGGTCACTAGTGAAGCCTTTTCATCAGCCCAGGTTTTCTTATCCGTTTCAAAGCTTTTCTTCAACTTCTCTTGTTCAGAGACGCTGAATTCAAACTTGGAGTTGGCCTTTTGGATTTCAAGTTCTTGAGCTGCCAGGCGATTCTTTAGGTCAGCAATCTCTGATTCAAATTGACTTATGGTGGCCTGTATCGATGCCGGGTTATAGTCAGAATCATTATAAGATAAACATTAAGTCCCAAGCACTTTGCAAGCAAAGATACTTGGCACTTGGGGGCTAATGTATGCTGACGAATTCTAAATTGCTATGCCGGTTCATGGAAATTAAGTCCCAAGCACTTTGCAAGCAAAGATACTTGACACTTGGGGGCTAATGCATATTGCAAATTCAAAGTACTACGCCACACCAGTTTAAGTATCTCGTTTTAAGCCGGGCTTTGAAGATTACAAGATAAGTCGGGAGTCTGATAAGCAATAATAAGCAGTTTTCTAAGTCTACAACATATTTACTTATAAGCAATAGACTTGGGGGCTGGTACAGTAAATATGGATAAGGAAAAGTAGCATAAGTCATACCTCAGATTTTTGCTGTATCTGCTTCACCATGTCCATTTCCAGGTCACGGCTGCTATGTACTTGATTGATGTAGCCAGAGACGATCTCTCCAATACTCAAATGAGTATAGTCAGCGACGTCTAGCTTGGCCTTTCAGCGTTCCAAATATTCCTCCTTGGCAGAGCACTTAGCCAGCACAGTGGGCCTTCCCGGCTCAATAAATTGAGTTTTGGTAATCTCAACTTCCGGGTCATCTGTTTTAGCCGGGCTAGGAACCTCCGGGTTATCAGAGTTGTTGAGAACTTGCTCAACAGGCGGGTCAGAGGTAGTTACTGGAATATCTTGAGATGGTTCAGGTGGCGGCTCGAAAGCAGAAGCATCAGGAGCAGCCGTTCCAAGTTCTGGTTCGGTCACGACCGGCTCTTGGGACGGTTTACTCTTTTTTGCCCTCTTACTGGGCTTCACTTGCACACTGCGGACAAGGCAGAAGGGTGAGTACAAAAGCATGAGTAAGGTAAAGCATAAGGTAAACAAATTTACATTACCCGGGGCGGTTTTGAAAGCCGGCATGTTGGATTGCATAGACTCGCCAGAGGAAGGAGAGGTATCCTGATAATTGGAGTCAGAGGAATTGAGAGGTTGACGAATTAAACCCGCCAAAGGTAAAACAGAACGTAAATCGGAGATAACCTCATTCCGACGCTTCCTGGTTACGTCAGGTAAGCCGGAGGAGAGCTCTGCATCCTTGCTGGTCCGGGTCTGCCTCCGGCTTTCATATAGTTGTTGCTTCAAAAGAAATTGAGGATCTTGGTAAGCCAAAGGATGTGAAAATCTTACTTTCCGGGTCACTCTTCAAATTTTCTGCCGCGGTAAAGGCTCGGAGTCGGAGGAGATTATAGTTACCTCTTCCTCGATGGCTTGGCTGTTTCCTGTGTCTTCCTGAAAGAAATTAATGTCAGTAAGGGGATGACAAAAGAGTCAAGGGAGTTAAAAGTTACCTCTTCTTCATCGTCATCAGTATCGTCAAGTTTTAACATATCCGAAGCGCTTGTCTTCCTTTTCCTTGAAGTTCCTATTTTGGTGGCTTTTCTTTCGGCTCTCTTGGCCGCTCTGGCTTGTTTGGCAGCCTCATGGTCATACTTGACCTTCCAGAAGTTGTCATTGGCCTGTGAAAAATGATAAAGGGTTATGAGTAAAAGCAAGGTATAACACAGTAAGGAGTAATTATTGAGGTTGATGACTCACTGCAGGGGCCGGGTTCTTCTTGCAGAAAGGAAGTAAGCAAAAGGCATTACTAGTCACCGTGCCCTCTTTCAACAAAGACTGGGTCGTAGCCTCCACCGCATCATCTGTTAAGTCGTCAGGACTATGACGCATTGCATCATTCTTCTCGCCTGAGTAAGTGCACATTAAGCCGGCTTAACGGAATCACTCGCCAAGAAACCCAGACTCAGACCAGGTGGATGCCATCTAAGCCATTCCCCAAAAGAGCTTTGATTTTCTTAATAGTAGGAGTGAGTGGCAGACGTTCAACAACAGTCAATTTGTCCGGCAGCGGGTGGTTGGATTCAAGGCACAAGGCGCGGAAGCCGGGCAGTGGATTTTCATCAGCCGGAGAAGTGTCCTGGCAGTAGAACCACGTATGGTTCCAATCCTTTGGATGACTCGGCAGTTCAGCATAAGGGAAAAGGCACTCTCTCCGCCGCTGAATCGAGATGGCACCAAGTTCTAGACTGGGCCCGTTGGCGCGTTCGTTCTGCCGGTTTAAATAAAACAATTCTCTGAATAAAAGTAAGTTGGGCTCTTCTCCAAGGTATACCTCGCAGAAGACTTGGAATTTGCAAATGTTTGACACGGAATTGGGCCCGATGTCTTGAGGTCTGAGATCAAAGAAATACAAAACATCCCTGAAGAATTTTGAACCTGGTGGAGCGAAGCCCCGGTTCATGTGATCAGTAAACACGATCACCTCCCCCTCTTTGGGTTGAGGCTTCTCCTCTGACGGGTTAGGAGCACGATAAGACATGACCTCCTTCTTGGGCAGATGGCCGGACTTCACAAACTCAGACAAAGTGCTTTCCGTAACGATGGACTTGACCCATTTACAGGTCACCGGAGGTTTGGGAGCCTTGGGTGCCATTGGGCAAATTGAAGCCTATGACAAAGTAAAAAAAATCCGGTTCAACTCATAACCCGGAGGAGAACATTATTAATTTATTCAAGATGGCGGCTTAAGAAGGGGCCTAATGACATCTATGCAATGATATTTAAGCCGCTACAGGTATCAAAGGAAGTTAAATTTTCTTAAGTCACCGGAAGCAAGCAAGGTTGACAAATCAGTGTCATTTTCTTAAACCGGCCACATAGATTACCATGGTTAAACAGATTCAACAGATGCAGTTTTTGGCTAAGTGTGGAACAAACAGGTTTCACAGGTTGAAGTTATTATTTTGGATCAAATGGTCGCTCTGAAAAGAAAAATTTCTAGACCTAAAATCAGTACCGAGAAGTTCATACACTCGAAGGAGGCCTTTAAACAAAGGAAATAAGATATGTTTCTATTCGAGATGGGTGCGGAACTACCACCGTAGTAGTTTTAACTGTCTAAAGATCAAAAAGGAGCACTGGAGAGGAAAACTATCAAGGGTTTGCGACGGGCGGCGATAAACACCGGTGAACTCGGGAGGCCGCAATGCAGATCTAAAAACAGGGAAGGAAAAGGACTTACAGATGCAGAGCTCTTGCAGGGTTCCGTCGCGTTTCTCTGGTCAAGTCAGGTTGATGCAGCGGCCTGAGTTGGAGAAGACGAGGAGATCTGCGGCGGCGGCGACGGCAGAGCTCGAGCGGCGGAGAAACAGTGCAAGGAGGAAGACGACTGAAGAAGGAGAATGGGAAAGACCTAGGTCGCACCTATTTATAAGGAAGGGCCGACTGAGATGGCGCGAGAAACGAGGAGACCGAAACATCATTATCTAGCGTCCCCGAGGCCTCGGTTTTCGGAATGGACAGTAAAGGAAAAGATCCGTTGGAGGATATGACGGAGTAATATATGAATTTAATTGAAGATGACGTCACGACGGGTTAACACGGATCCAGAAGATGACATCATGGTGGGTTAAAGCCTTTGTGCAGACAGAAGACTGAAGGCTTGTTTCTTAAGGTATTTTAAGATTGACATGAACCGGTTCAAATCAATCTGGGGCCTAATGTTGGGGATATAACCATTTGTGTAAGCCGCCCAGGAGGGGCCGGGTTACGCAAAGAAGGACTCATTAGAAGAAGCCCATGACCAAGCATGAAGATGGCGGTTCAATAAAGGGTCTAAGGCCCACAGGCGACTTAAGGCCCGTAGTGGTAAACCGCCATGATGGCATGACTTGTAACATAAGGTAGAATTAACTAGTCACCGAGCCGGACACTGTCTATGAGCCGGCCGGGACTCTGTAGGCAACAGGGCATCAACCCGTGTATATAAGGGGACGACCCGCGGCGGCTTAGGGCAAGAAACAAATCAGCGAGAACCGGGCATAGCGTATCTCGCTCCCTGGTCATCGAAACCTCAAGCAATACCAACCCAACTAGACGTAGGCTTTACCTTCACCGTAAGGCGCCGAACTAGTATAAATCCTCTCGTGTCCTTTGTCCCGATTAACCCCTTTAAGCTTCCTAGTTGCGATGGCTCCACGACTAAGTCCTTGCAAAAGGACATCTGCCGTGACAATTCCATGACAGGTTCGATGCCTACTCTCTTGGACAGTATAGTCTCCCTTCCTTTCCTTATTCAACCCAGACATGGATTAGTCTGCATGAAGTAGGGTTTCCTTTAATAGTGAAAATTATGGTTTTCGTCTGCGTGGCCAGCTGAAGCGAGAGGATAGCAAATTGGGAAGATGGTGGAGTGGAAAAAGATCCACATGCAACGGCGTGGCAGATGGGGCAATAGAACAAGGTTATGGTTCAAAAGAGGTAGCATACACGAGGGTCGGCGGGAAGTGGCTTCGCTCGTGGTCGCTGCCCTCCACACACCTCTGACAGCGAGCTTGGGGACGGAGGCCATCCCATGCGGGCGCTTAGGTCGAGAGGACGGCCTTGTCGCCGGTCGTGACCTCGCCGCCCGACGACAGTCGTCAACACTACACGTCCTTTTCTTCCCCGGTGGATCTGTGACCACCAGTGAGGAGGGAGAGAGGGGCCGTCTTTTTTAGATCTAGAGAGAGGGTGGTAGTGTGAGAAGCAAGTGGGTAGCCCTTAGCAAGAAAGCGCTGAAGCTCCAGCCTATATATCTTTTTTATACTACTAGTCTTTGGAGATGGGGTAGTGGTAGAGTAGTTTATATTTTCTCTGCGTCTGATGCAGTTAGTCGTGCTTCAAAACTGATCGGCACGCCATTAAAGAAATAAAGGTCGATAACTAATGCGGCGCCTCGGGCCAACGTGGCCAGATCGCATTTGCACGAGAAATTACACACCATGTTTTGTAGACATGTGGTCCCGTTCCAACATATCAGTGAGACGACGGCGAGTGGTAGGAGTATTTCCGAACGGACATGTAGGCCGGGGCGCCTCTTCGTGAACCGTGGCAAACTCGCAACAGTCCATCGACTCTTCGCCTTTCCCTCTCAATTTGGAACTGCTGACGCACGCTCTTCCTCTCCCTCCTCCATTTTCCTTCAGCCCTTCACACTTTCTTCTTCCATTGTTTGATCGTCTTCTCCATGGAGGGAACAGGCCGGAAACGACCCCGTTATTCTTGCCCCGATCTGAAAGATGACGTGGTGGAGGAACTCATTGATCGGTGCGACGTCATCACCTCGGCTAGCATGGCAGGTTCGTTCAAGCCCATTCTGGACTCAACTAATAACATCATTGCAAGGAACCCAAGAGTCAAGGAGCGGTTTGATCTTCCCTATCTTCTTCGCCGTGACCCTGATGACTGGCGCGGGCACGACGGAGGCCTCGCCCTATGCAAGTTGATGCCGCTTGATAATGATACGTATGATGTTAAGATGCCATCGCTTGAGGGCAAGGCTTGGGTGGGCGCAAATGGAGATTGGGTTGTTTACATTGGGTCCAACTGCGAGTGGGAACTTGTGAATGTGTACACTCGTGACCGGGTTCCACTTCCAAAAATCTCAGCAGACTGCCGAAAGGTTGAGCACACCGGTATTGTACGCACGTTCAAATACGATCATGGTGACTGTCGTCTACGGAAGATAGCAATTTGTCGAGTTCCCAATCGCTCTTGGAATTACGACAACTTTGAAGTTTTTGCTATCTTCGACAAGCTTGTTGCCATCCTTAGTGGTTTGACTCGATGGATATTGCTCAAAAATCAGTTTCTGTACACGGATGAGTACTGTGATGCAATTCAATACGAGGGCCTTGTGTTTGCTACCACCACTCGTGGAACTATTTTTGCATGGCATCGTCGTTGTTTCGATACGTTTGTCTTCCACCGTAATTATAATTGTTTCATCCACATACATGCTGGTTAGCAAGTTTCCCTTTACTAATTAACCTTCTTCTTGTGTTTCCAAGGTCCTGTGAACATCCCACCACCTATACTTGAAAAATTTTATAACCAAGGGGGAGATGCCGATGGTGATGATCACGAGCAGTGCCCATATACTCTGTGGTGCCTGGCAACTAATTCCGATGGATCACCTCTTCTTGTGTGTATACATCCGACTGATGATGTTACTGCTAAGGAAGCACGTGTCTCCCATGATCGCATTCTCCGGACCTATTCCAACACCCGTTGCATGGTATTTGGGATGGATACTAGTGTGCTAGCGCCAACTCCTTCTCCCTGGCACAGAATTGATAGTCTTGGAGAAAACTCGCTCTTCCTTGGACAAAACTATTCGATGATGGTGAAAGGCGATCCAACTGTTGTTGACACATTTATGAGAAGCAACTGTGTCTATACCTCAGACATTTGGGTGGTTCCCTACCGGTAATGATATAGTAGGCCGCTTCAGCTGGAGGATTAGTCCTCGTTGGTCTCCGGATCGACAATGGATGGCCCGTCGAGAGAATCACTTGTGGTTCAAAGCAAGTGTTTCCAACGCTGAGGAATGGTTGAGTTGACGTTCATTTCATTGCTTGTTATTTGTTGTGTGGTGAAAACTTTAGTATTTATAATGTATCCTCATTGTCGATGTGGGTTGATGACCTGTTCTATGTAATAAAATGATATGCCTGTGATAAACTTACTAAATTTACGAATGGCTTTTGAGTCGCTTCTCTGAGTGAGTGGTGCGACGAGGCAAAAAAATATTTTCCGAATACATAATTGTACGTGCATTGCAACAGGTTATCGGATGAGGCCAAGCAACAATAGTAGTAGTACACTATTTGTACTAGCTTCACATGCTTCGCGCGTCGGGCGGGTGTTTTTACTGTAACCATATGTTAATGTGTTCGCAGTACGTAACCAGCACCTCGAATCCTCGATACTAGTACTCCTATATAGTAGGAGTAAGTAGTAGGAGTAGTAGGGTGGCATGGGCCAGAACAAGCATTCACGTCCAGGAGTACGGCACACGCCACCACCACGACATCCATCTGACACCATACTATTTCTTGGAGTCTGTGCTAGAGAAATCTCTTCAACCTCGTCGTTTCTCTAACTTCAGCCATAGCGTGGCGGGCGAGGTGGGGGTTTGTCGATAGTCGGTTTCCTTAACTGCAGTCCCACTTGTAAGGCCAACTCCAATGCACAACCCCAAACGCACCTCCGTTTTGCACGAACTCCAATGATAATTTTGACTAGAAAAGCAAGACCAGAGAAAACAAGAACCACAAGAATACATTTTACTACTCCTGTAAGTTGGATTAGTGCCTTCTCGATGCATTCGTTGTTGATCTGCGGTGGCTCGATCTTGCGTGCTTCTTTCTTCTTTGAGTGTAAAGAAGTAGAGGTTGCTTCCTCGCATCTAATCTCATGTCTAGCCTCTATTCTAGTAGGAGTGTCAACAAGTGCACTAATCTCATCTCTAGCCTCTGTGCTACTAGCTAAAAGTGATAGAACATCTACTAAATTGCGCTCTATCAATATATGGATGTACTCTTCTTCCCAATACAAAAACTTGCATCCATTCTACTCCCTCCGTTGCACAATACATGCCTTCTATTTGTCAAAATATATATGTATCTAGACATGTCTTAGTATATAGTTACATCCATTTTTGGACAAATGGAAGTCAAGTATTTTGGAACGGAGGGAGTACACAATAAAAATTTTAAGTTAGCACAACTAGTCTAATCCGAGAGCAGAACCGAAGATTTGGTCAGGTTCTTCCTCCTTTTGCCGACACGTGGGACATCCAGCATCCAGGTCGTGTCATGAAAGAAAATAGAGTGGTAGTTGAAGCCACGAGATGTGCATCTTGGGTTAAACTATAAATAGAATCTTACTACTCTTGAGTAACTCCAAAAGCGGCCACCGAAGATCTTTTATTGGATTTGTTTTTCATCACCCGGCCGTCGAGGTGAAAGATGTGCAGGTTCGATTGGGTCCTCTTGCGTTTTCACCGACATGTGGGGCGCATGTGAGCAAGCAGACGATGGGCTCCGCACGTCCATTTGGCTGGCTGAGAAGAGAGATAGGGAGGGCTGGGCACGGACTGCAGGAAATTTGTTCTACGTGCCTCGATATAGGCTCGATATAGTGGGGTGGCATGGGCCATAACTAGCATTCACGTCTAGCATTACGGCACACGCCACCCACACGAGTCCCATCGACACCAATTTTCTTGGAGTCCGTGCTACAACCATCTCTTCTCCCTCCTGTTTTCTCAGCCATCGCGCGGTGGGCGGGGTGGGGGTTTGCCGATAGTCGGTTTGCTCAACTGCGGTCCCACTTGTAAGTGAAAATGCAACACCCCACGCATTCCCGCTTGAGAGGCGTGCCGGACCAACCGTGTGGGGGTGTGACGCGAACACGGCAGGCTTTTCCTTTTGAACTCGTAACTTGTAAAATTTGGTTTTGCTGCATGGCACGACCGATAGATAGAAAATAACGATTTTGCCTAGAGTAATGAGAAGTTTGGTTCTGGCGCCGTTCATGCATGGAGTACGTACGAAAATTATGAAGTTGATGCAAAAGGTAAGATAATTACTGTAGTATCATATACTACTACATGGATTTGATGGAAAGATAAAAATACATACGGATCCATCAACGTTCAACGACATCCTCACGCCCTAGTGCGCCTGGTCACCAACCGATGTGTGAGGAGCAGCGGCGTTGGCGGCGAGCTCAACATGCTTCTGAACAGTGTCGTCCAAGGTTGCCCTGTGCTCCAAGAAGGCCAGCATCCTATCGTCCTCCTCTTGCATGTAGTAGTCCTTGTGGACGATTTGCACGTAGACGTGGGTGATTATGTCGATGGTGTCTTCTTTGCGCCCGGTACTGCTTGGCGCGCGACCTCGAGGTGGACATTCTCCGTAGCGATGGCGGCGATCGCAGGGCCACCAAAGGCGTCGAAGACGTTGTTACCATAGTGGCCGTTGAGGGTGGCGGGCATCGCGCAGAGCACGGGCGCGTCGGTGGAGGCTTACGTCAAAAGTCGTCGCAAGCTTCTTGTGACGGTGAACTTGTCGAGGAAACCGACGAGGACCTCGTCGAACAAGGAGACGGTTGTCGTCAAGCTGCCCCTCATACAGCAGCCTCAAGCAATACTACGGAGGCGTTCCTCGGGGCGGGCCGTGAAGCCGGCATCGTGGACCATCTCGCACACCGGCCGGTGATGCTCATGCTCATCGCCTCCATGGGTCTAAGCGTAGCTTCTAGTCAACTGATCTTGCGATTCGGTGATCACTCAGCCCTTGGTTAGCGTGCGTGGAGTGCGTAGGATTTCGTACTACTCCTCGGCCCTCATCACCTGCCTTTGGCTGTATGATAGGTGGGCCAGCCACCCCCTGGACCCACGTGTCATTCACCTAAAGGCAGTTGCCGTAAGTCAATGAAGCTGCGTCCCCCTCCGTGCCGGTGTAGTATAGTCATCTCACCGGACCTCTAGTTGGGGCCAAACGAGAGAAGTTTGATGTTTACTGGTTTATTGGTCCCCTTTGCATTTTGTTCCAAGTTTTGACCTTTGATTTAACTAATAACATGTTAATGCATGTAAACAAAAATGTTGTGTACGTCACCTTACGAAAACCAAATAATCCCAAAATACTTAGGCACAATGCATTAACTCCCTCCTTGTTTCTTATTTCGTGGCATATCAACCAATGAGAGATGTGGGCCGTGCATGCTTTCAATGACTTGAGACTACCAAACATGACATGCAGTGTTTAGTTCATTGCATGTAATCCTATTAGTACTCTAGTTAGCAAAAAACATTAAGTTCTCTCGCCGATAGGAATAAAACACCATGTATTTATTTACAGAGGGAGTAGTACATTTTTGTGACATGCATTACTAGATATTGCTAGTCAAATACTAAAATCCAGATGGACGTGGTAGTACTCCTAAATTCAGACGGTGGTGCTACTAGTACTAGTAGTAGTACTACCAATGTAGTAGTAGGAGTACTAACCTTTGTACTAGATTGGTCAAATTATTACGTGCTGCTCCTCACGGTGAAGTGACAAGACCCTGCTCCGGAGATGACACCTGAGTATAGGTGCCGTATTCGGCATACCATAGTCAGCCTCACCGTCTGCAGTCACTATCATCATGGCTGTAGAGCTAGCCTGCTTACAACTAGCCCTGTTCGACATAACTTCCCGTGAGTAGATGCCCGTGCATTGCACGGAACACCAAGATTGGGGGTGGATGGCTCCGGCAGCGGCCATCGCGCCAGATTTTTCCACGGCCTTCTACTCCTAGATGTGGTGGGGAGGAGATGAGGCTGATTGTGAGAGATAAGGAGTTGTTTGTAAATAGGGAACAAGTGCGGGCATCTTTTTGCAAAAATGGAGAAGCTTGGTTTGTATGCGTCAGATCTAGATCCGACGGCTATTGGTGAAAGATGGGAGGCACAACATCATCACCAACTCAGGACCTGTTTGATTCGCATGATTTTGAAAACGCAGGAATAGGACACGACAATATTACAAGTTCCAAACTGATATTACAAATGTTAGGAGTAATGTTGCACCTAGAAAGAGGGAATTACCAGGAAGTTTACGTAAGAACTTTCGTTACTTTAGGTGGATGCAACATTATCGTACAAACTAAAATCCACCATACGACAAGTCACTAATGGGCAAATAAGTTTTCAAGTCTCTGGCCACTTGATGTTTCAAAAACAAATTCAGCTTCTGTGGAGACTTTGTCATTTAGGCTTAGACACTTGCGGTGATTAGCACACCATTCATTGTTGCGCCAGAGAACGCCAAACCTCATTACCTTGAGCACACTTGCCTCCAGAACAAAGAACCTGGCCAATTTAATCTCAGATGTGCTGCCTCGGTAGTCGATCAAATCAATTTCTGTAAGATGGAGATCCAGGCATTCGATGAGATTGTTATAGTGCAGCACATTTTTCACTTTCGGAAAAAGAGCATATTAGAGCAACTGGCTGCATAATATTGTCGTGTCATCAAGAGGTACCAATATCATTCGCTCATACAATAGGGTTGGCTGGCTAGTGATATTTTTTCACTCTCTCTCTCTCTCTCTCTCTCTCTCTCTCTCTCTCTCTCTCTCTCTCTCTCTCTATCTGTTTCCTCTCATTTAACTAGGAGCACGTGAAGAGCTTGGGCATTTGTTGCCTTCCACTATGTGGTCGATGCCATATTTCACAAAAGTATGCCACATAATACGCATCGATGTCAAATCAAAAGATTTTGGCACCGCTCTCGTGATGTGAGAGAGTTGTCACCGCTGTGCACACAGACCCACATGTATAAACAAATCAATCAAACCAACTACACCAGCCTCTCACTCTCCCAAACAAGTGTTTTTTTATTGCCTCAGTCCTCTCTCTCTCTCCCATGCAGTGTTTATTCATTGCGTGAGTTAATTTGGCACCGGAGCAAAGTAGGTGATCCTGATTGGGAGACCAGGTGAGCAATGGAGGGGCATCGATGCCAAATGCATCACAAGTGAATTTGGCACATGTTTTGGCCTATATAGCCCACTTTTGTACTCCCTTCGTCCCAAAATTCTTGTCTTAAATTTGTCTAAATACGGATGTATCTAGTTACATTTTAGTGTTAGATACATCCGTATCTAAACAAATGTAAGACAAGAATTTTGGGACGGCGGGAATACTACCTCGTATTTAGTATAAAATTTTGACCACAGATTTACCTAAGAAAATGCCAATGCATGTCACTAAAAATTACACCATTTGAAATTATGTTCAAATATGAATCCAACGATATAGTTCTTAGTGACATGCATTAACATTTTGTCAGTTAAATCTATGGTCAAATTTTGATACTACAAAGTTGGAAGAGTAAACCAGGACGGAGGTAGTACTTGCTCTTAAGGTAACCATAGAGTTACTGGAGTAGTCTAAGTTACTTTCCACTATGACTAGCCTAGGCTACTATAGTAGTACAGCATAAAAACAATGCAGGTGATCATGTGAGAAAAAATACTAAAAACATTTCTTTCGGTGCAGTGCGTAGATGCAGTTTTGAACACTACACTTGTCATCGTAATTTGGGAAAATTACGAAAAAATTGAGCTACGTTGTGATTACCGTTTACTTACAGGAAAGAAGTTTCACCTTGATGAGTAGCTTCTACATGCACGAAAAGCATGTAAGGAATCCAACAACTTGATCCAGATTGGGGCCAATAGATTTTAGTGCTAAGATCTTCACTGTGCGCATGGACTGGGTCAAGCTTGTAGGAATCATTTTCTGGAAGACGGTCGTAAATACATCAAGAAGAAATTTAAAAATGTGAATTTCAAGAAGACGGAGAAGAAGATGAGTGTTGTACCTGAACGATTACGGATCCAATAAAGAGTTTGAAGAATTTGGCAGACGAGTACACCAGCTGTCAGGACCCCAATTCTAAGTCACACCGATCTAGCCTGTAACACCTCATATCACTTTGCGGCCTCACGCACGGTATTCCCACGGGTGTCGCCTTACCATGGCCCGGGACCGTTTGCGCCTTTTGGCTCACGTATATGATAGTGTCGCTAGCATCCATATGACGAAGAACCAGGCCGACATGACTAGTCGTGAACCCAAAGTGGCACTAACTACGGGGACAGGCATACATGAATCGACATCGAGCATGTCGGTCGCTGACATGCGAATCCGGGCTGTAACCTTTGGGCTATGAGGACTCCAGTGAACCGGGCTGTAGCAGGCTAGGCAGACTCCGGATGTCACCGCGTGACATTTCCCGAAGGACATACACATGAACGAAGTGAATCACATGCCCGGCAGTCAAGTGTTAGGAGCGGTAGTCTTTGGGCTAGCAGGACTCCGATGAACCGGGCTGTAGCGGACTACTATGGCTCATGGAAGCACAAAAGACTACATTTCCCCATAAGAGAGGCTACCAAGGATAAACAACTAGGTTGTCGGATCCCACACATACCAAGCATTTCAATCATACACACAATATGCTCAATATGTGCAATACAACATGGCATCACAACAACACTCTATGACTCAGAGTATTTATTCATTAGGCTCCGAGGAGCCAAGTATTACAAACATGGGTCTCATGACCCAACATACAGAGCATACAATCAACAAGCACATGCATAAGCTTAACTTGTCTGAGTACAGACAACTACAGTTGAAGAAGGCTGAGAAGCCTGACTATCTACAAGACCCTCCCAAGGGTACAAGATCGTAGCTGAGGTAACAAGCTAAACGTCGAAGTACACGCGGAACTACTAGCGAGACTGAAGTCTCTCTACAAAACATAAAATAAGCAAACGTGAGTACAAATGTACCCAGCAAGACTTACATCAGAACTATCTACATATGCATCAGTATCAAAAGGGGGGTAGTGGAGTTTAACTGCAGCAAGCCAGCTTTGACTCGATGGCTATCCTGAACAACGACTGCAAGTAACTCTTTTGAGGTGGCGCACACGAGTCCACACATTCACCATTTCAATACACCACTATGGATCTGCTCTCGTCTCCCTACGAGAACGCCATCCATAGCACTCACGCTTATCTTGCGCATTTTAGAGTATCCACTTTCACTTGTCTATGAACTGTACAGGCAACCCAGAAGTCCTTTTCCGCGGACACATCTATTCGAATAGATGATGTTAACCCTGCAGGGGTGTACTTCTTCACACACGCTCTCGCCACTTACCACCATGTACACGTCGTGTATCTCGGCAACCTTCAAGCGGAAGCCTGGCGAGGGAGTCGGCCATGACCTGACTAACCACACAAGTCTCTAGTCCAGGTTTATCGACTATTCGGGTTCCATCCGCAAGGAGATCCGGCCGGGGTGTCGCTCACGGCCCCAAACGATGTGTGCAGGGTTCCCAAGCCCACCTCGACGGATGGATCTACGCTTGGTACACCATGCCACGGTGCCTAGTCTGTCCCAAGCCCACATGTACCAGGTACCACTTGGTAGACTACTAACACTACCTACAAACACCACAAACTAGTTGCAACTCCTGGACAGAGACCAGGTTGGTTAATAGTTCGAGAGAGCTTGGAGCGCCCGGAGCCCAATGTGTGGTAGTAACTGTTCATGGATCACAAACACAGAACTCAGTTCCTGAGGATGGATGCAATGAGACAACCCACCATGTACTCCTACATGGCCTCTCACCGCTACCTTTACCAAATCGTGTTCACACACTTAGCTCTCGACAGTAGGACATGTTCACCACATTCCAATTCATCCCTGATGAACCAGACCTGACTCAACTCTAAGCAGTAGCATGCATGACAACAAGCATGAATGATTAGGCACATCAGGGCTCAAACAACTCCTACTCATGCTAGTGGGTTTCATCTATTTACTATGGCAATGACAGGTCATGTAGAGGAAAAGGGGTTCAGCTACCGCAGCATGTTATAGTTGAAACGTTGTTGTCCTAATGCAGTAAAAGAGAGCAGGAGCGAGAGAGTGGGATTGTATCGGAATGAACAAGGGGGTTTTGCTTGCCTGGCACTTCTGAAGATAACATTGAGTCTTCATCAGTGTCAACGATCACAGTGTCGGAGCAGCGTCTGCCGAGAGGGGACAATTACCGGCAAACAAGGAAGAGCACAATCAATGCAATGCACAATGTGATGCATGATTATGACATGACAATATGTTGTGATTTGAGCTAATGCAACTAGTAACAGAAAGGTTTGGGTTGATTTGAACTCAAGGTTCAAATTCAAATTCAAATTCAAACTATGAATTCAAATAGTGCATTATCATGTTTTGGACTAAAAGGTGAGGTTAAGTTGTTCAAACATCCATGAAAATGCCATATTCAGATTCCTTGGATTTTTCTGATCATTTTCCATATATAATTTATTTCATTTGGAGCTATAGATTAATTTCTATGATTTTTCAAAGTTTTGGATATTTTCTGAATTAAACAAATCAATTAAGATTTACTGAAATTCCAGAAAAGGATTACTGTGTTAGCCTGACATCCTCATGACGTCAGCAGGTCAGCGGAGCACGGTCCAGGTCAAACTGACCCGATGGGATCCACTAGTCGATGACCGGGGTCATCGATTATCACGCAGACAGGTGGGTCCGGTCAACGGCCACGTCAGCGAGGTCAACGCCGACGCGTGGGGCCACTGTGTTTAGATTAAACTTAAACTATTTTTGTTAGCTGGTTAGTTAGGCAGTGGGGCCCGCATGTCATCGAGCCAGGGGGTTAGTTAGTGGGTCATTAGCCACTAATGATATTGCCACGTCAGCAAGCCGGAGTTGAACGCCGGCGACCAATCCCGACGGCGGAGGATCACCGGAGTTGCTCGGGACGGTGATACAGGGGTCGGCTCGACGCGCTAGAGGCACCAGAGGGACGCCCATCCTCACGCGCATCCAGGGGATCATGCGGGAGGCTGCGGGGTGGCCGGAAAAGTGAATGGCAACAAGGTTTGGCGGCGGCGGCAGCACGGTGGGTTGCGGGTTTGGGGTTGTGGTGTGCTAGGGGAGGAGCTGGTGCATGTGTTCGGCTCCTGGGAGCACGGTGAGTACAAAGGCAGGCTCAACAAGGTATGGCGGTGGCTGTGGCCACGGCAGCAACACGGCAGGGCGACGGCGAGCTCGGGCACAGCAGGGATCAAGGCTAGCAGAGAGAAACGAAGGGGGCGAGCATAGGGGAAGGTGTAGAAGCTCACAAGGGGTCGGGGGAGAAGCTCAGCGGCTCGGGGAAGCTTCTACGACGGCGAATCGACGGGCGGCAATCGTAAGGGGCAGAGGATGATGACGGTGGCGATGGCGGCGTTCCAGGGCCTCCGGTGAAGCATGGCTTGACGAAGAGGCGTAGAGGAGTGCAGCGGAGCTCGTGGGCATGTCGAGGGGGCGAGGGGAAGGCAGTGGACGCAGGGATGCACGGCGGCGTGACCATGGAGGCTTCGGCCGTGGCGGGTAACGGGCGAGGGGAAGAGCGAGGGAGCGAGAGATCGATCCGTACGGGTCTGAGAGGGGGTGGCGTGGCGCTACGGAAGGCTCAGGGCGCCTCGGGGAAGCAGGAGGTGGCTCGCGCGTGGACTCGCGCGGCGAGCATGCGCCTTCGTCCTCCTGGCATGGAAGGAAGATGATAGGTTGGAGGCCAATGGGCTGGCCGGCCACTTGGGCTCCAGGTGGGCTGCACAGGTAAGGTTTCCTCTCTCTCTCTCTCTCTCTCTCTCTCTCTCTCTCTCTCTCTTCTGCTTTCTAATTTGTTTTTGTTTTCTAATTATTTGCCTCTGTTTTGAGCTTAGGAAAAATACCAAGGCATTTCCTAAAATCCTGAAAATATTCAAGGACACTTTCTGAATTATTTCGGTGGCCCAAAAATAGTTTCAACATTATTTGAACATTTAAATTATTTCTAGTATTTAAATGCCCAAAGTCAAATACAATAACATTTAATTCAAAAATCCAGAATGGCCTAGAAATATGTCCATCATTTTTGGCAGAGGTTTTCACCTTTAACAAAAATCATGAACTTTTCTAAAGGGCATTTGGGTTCATTGAAGATATTTTTTATTGAACCTAGTTGAATTCATTTGGTGCAAGGGTTTCAACAATCCCCATTTCAACTTTCAAAGAAATTTAGACACGATGCATGGATGCTTGTGCAACTATTTGCAATCAAATTCTAGGGCTGTGACAACTCACCGCCACTAGACAAGAATCTCGTCCCGAGATTCAAGACGTGAGGTAAGAAGACAGAGGGAACACAAAGCTAACACGATCTTCACGATCCAAGTTGCACTTCATAAGAACGTTGATTTGATCACCATCTTTGTCTTGATGTCTTGCTCTGAGAACTCCAACCAACACGACAACGAGAGGAAAGGGAAAACTCTAGTAGGATCGATCTTCTTGAAGATCGAACAACTCAGGATCAACTCATGGAGTGAGACATTGAAAACATCTCTCGAGCTGAGACACGAAGCATACATCCAGAGGGATGGAGTGAAACAGATGACAAAGATTCACTAGGTAGGCAAAAATTCCACACTTAAGAAGGTGGTGAACGGTTGTCAACGTCACGAGGAGTTGAGTTGCCATGATACCATAACGAGACATCTTATGGAATATGACTCGCAGAAAAATTCCCTTAAGTGGCAAAAAGAATTACTTTTGATTCAGAGATCATTGAAACTCTTTATACCAGCCTAAAGCAAATCACAACAATCGTTTGACGGAGTACGAAGGAATGGCATACCCGGACTAGAATGGACGATGTGGACTACCTTGTTGAAGACAACGCAATGGGTGATTTTTTCCTATCATCGGAAATGGATGGGACCCATGGTAGGACCACTTTTGAGGATGATCCTGAACAAGAATTACTAAGAAGGCAGCCCATAGTGAAATGGCACAAAGACGGTGCAAGCTAGGAACAAAATGCAAATGTTGGAATGTTCCAACCATCATATCTTCCTGAGATTCAGATCTGGTTAGTAACAGGATACTTCAGACAACATGTCCGAAAAGGAAAGGTTGCAACACAAATCGACGAGATGATATTGCGAGATTCTCGGGAGATGAACTACGGTAGCAAGGTCCAAAACATGAGCTGGTTCTGCTACACACATGTGAACATGTTGTCCCAGACAAGCATGACCACGTAGTAGTCTTACAACAAAACACTACCAAGTTCAGGTGGGGAACCATCATCGAGGATATCAAAGTCCTTGTATAAGTCTTGCTCTTAAGAAGGAACTTCTTTTCCTTGAACAAATCAATCAGTTGCTTGATGTGCTACGGAATTCAGGTGGAATGAAGATGATCAGTCTATCAGACCGTAGAATACTTCGTGCATGCATTATTGACTTGGGATGATTCCAGAGGAAGCAAAAACAAGCTTTCTTGAGTTCATGGCGGCAACTTGCACCAAATGCACATGAATTAGAGGAAGTCACTTCTTTCATCCAAACGTATACCTCATGAGCGGAACATGAAGGCAATCTTACGAAGTTTTCAACACTAGGTTGGTGTTCAACATGAATAATGGGGGAGACAAAATGTTGCTGATGGGCTCAACAACAACTCATCGGAATTTCCATATCACTGGACTTCCACCATCATGTGAACACGGTGATATCATTGGTCAGACCAAAATATGTAATGGTGTATGCTTGAGGGATCAACCACGAGTAAGACAACATTACGAACATCGTTGGTTCTGATTTGACTTGACGACAGCCCATACTCAAGTCAAAGTTTTGACAAGGCAATAGATCCAACAACTGACCACGCGGACCAATCGATGGAGATATCATCTTTCTTCAACACACGCACACACACACAAAAAGATATCCCCTAACATGAACTAAGTCAGACCAGCTTTTATCTTCCAACTCTCCAAGTTGTTGTTTGGCTTAACCAACTAGCTCAGGGGTATCCAACACGGATTCTTGGAGAAGGGGTGGTTATAAGAGAACCAACTTGATCACGAACTCAACATAACGATCAGGGAACAACCTGGTAATACTTTCAAGAAGGTATTCGGAAAATCACGAACCACCGATATGTTACTAAGCTCAAGATCAATCTTGCTTTTCAGAGCAAGACGATGTGATCAAATAAGAAAGGGATAGACACAATCCTAACTCTTTGATCAAAGAGTGCACCAGGCAATATGGACTAGGTAGCACGATCAATCTTAGGATGATGATTCAATAACCAACACGCTAAGAATGAAATTATTGTCCATTAGCTACCAAGCAACGGAGTTGCTAGGAGTATTGATTTCACGCATCACAGTTCACTTGTCGGCATTCCGGTTACAATAACACGGAAACGAGGAATGAAACAATGATGGCGAGAAGTATCCTTTGCATCAAGAATTCATAAGAGATGGTGCAATTCTCATGACATTCTTGACATAAATATGGTAACACTCCAAGGTAGAACAGAGCAAAGGCTGGATTGGCATTTGATCTGCAGAGCACAACTACTTTGACCCAATCCTAGATATGGATGAGGTACTGGAGTTTGTTTCTCCTAGTCATTCCGGAATAGAATGGATTGACGGACCACAAGAATAATAGGTATCGATAAACACGATCACACACATACCCTTGACTATCAATTGATAGATGAAGGTCAGAATATAACTGAAGGGGGACAACTCAAAGAACGTATAACCTTCTGAGTTGTGGAGGCATAGATTAGTATGTCGAACCAAGTTCAACATGTTTCTTCTGGATAACCCATGCAGAGAGGTAGGATTGGCAGAGTCACAACTATTGAAAGGAGAACTCATCAAGAGTACTCTAATTGTGATCTTTCGGTTCAAAAGAACTCCTGCCAAGAATGGTTCATGGTATTTGGAAGAATGATATACCACGAACCTCGAGGACTATCACAAAAGTTACTAATATCCTAAAGGTACGAGCAACACTATCAACACGAGGTAAGAGAGTGAAACTTGGGCTTAAGAACCCAGAGATAGAAGGCCTACTAACTAAATGGCATCAGGGGATGCTTTCGAGAATGACGGCCAGAATCATCACACTGGAAACACAAAACATGGCCATATTACTAGGTGATCCTCTAAGATGCCTAGGGTCATAATACTAGCTCCAACATATATGTCAAGGCAAGGAGTACCTCAGCAGACGATTAGTGTGCTTATTCTGACCAAAAACACATCGGAAACAGGAAGGAAGAATTTGCAAATGCATCAGATAGTTTAGAAACCTGGGATGACTCGGACAGCATAACGGCTGTAAATGCTCAAAAGATTTGAGACATCCTGCAAAAATGGTGGCATAACCACTCAACATCACAATATCAAGGTTTCGAGACCAACTATGAACATACGGAGGTAGTAGGAACTAAACTGATACTTGAATCCATCAATCTTATAGGTCTACGGATTAGTAACACGTGATCCTGATAGAAAGATGAGAAGCCTAGTTCTTAAACCCCGTAGAAAGGAAGAGGATGACTCAGATCAGAAGGGCATAAGGTAAAGGAGTAAAAGATCCTTACGTTCCCTTCCACAATCAATTCCCTTGTATAACTAAAGCATTTCTAGACTCGACTTCGACCAATTTGGCTTGGTAATCCTACAGGCACACAGGCTCTGATACCAAAAGCTGTCAGGACCCCGATTCTAAGTCACATCGATCTAGCATGTAACACCTCATATCACTTTGCGGCCTCATGCACGGTATTCCACCAGGTGTCTCCTTACCATGGCCGGGACCGTATCGCCTTTTGGCTCACGTATATGATAGTGTCGCTAGCATCCATATGATAGAGAACCCAGGCCGACATGACTAGTCATGAACCCAAAGTGGCACTAACTTACGGGAGACGGGCATACATGAATCGACATCGAGCACGTCGATTCGTGACGTCGAATCCGGTAACCTTTGGGCTAACAGGACTCCGATGAACCGGGCTGTAGCAGGCTAGGCAGGACTCTGGATGTCACCGTGTGACATTTCCCGAAGGACGAACCACAGGAACTAAGTGAATCACATGCGGCCGATCAAGTGTTCCGAGCGATAGTCTTTGGGCTAGCGGGACTCCGGTGAACCGGCAGAAGCGGACTAATATGGCTCATGGAAGCACAAGACTACATTTCCCCATAAGAGAGGCTACCAAGGATAAACAACTAGGTTGTCGGATCCCACACATACCAAGCATTTCAATCATACACACAATATGCTCAATATGTGCAATACAACATGGCATCACAACAAGACTCTACGACTCAGAGTATTTATTCATTAGGCTCCGAGGAGCCAAGTATTACAAACATGGGTCTCATGACCCAACATATAGAGCATACAAGCAACAAGCACATGCAGAAGCTTAACTTGCAGTCTGGAACAACTACAAATGAAGAAGCCTGAGAAGCCTGACTATCTACAAGACCCTCCCAAGGGTACAAGATCATAGCTGAGGTAACAAGCTAAACGTCGAAGTACACGCAGAACTACTAGCGAGACTGAAGTCTCTCTGCAAAACATAAAATAAGCAAACGTGAGTACAAATGTACCCAGCAAGACTTACATCAGAACTATCTACATATGCATCAGTATCAAAAGGGGGGTGGTGGAGTTTAACCGCAGCAAGCCAGCTTTGACTCGGTGGCTATCCTGAACTACGACTGCAAGTAACTCTTTTGAGGTGGCGCACACGAGTCCATACATTCACCATTTCAATACACCACTATGGATCTGCTCCTATCTCCCCACGAGCATGCATCCATAGCGCTCACACTTATCTTGCGCATTTTACAGTATCCACTTTTACTTGTCTATGAAGTCCTTTTCCGCGGACACGGCTATTCGAATAGATGATGTTAACCCTGCAGGGGTGTACTTCTTCACACACGCTCTCGCCACTTACCACCATGTACACATCGTGTATCTCGGCAACCTTCAAGCGGAAGCCTGGCGAGGGAGTCGGCCACGACCTGACTAACCACACAAGTCTCTAGTCCGGGTTTATCGCCTATTCGGGTTCCATCCGCAAGGAGATCCGGCCGGGGTGTCGCTCACGGCCCCAAACGATGTGTGCAGGGTTCCCAAGCCCACCTCGACGGATGGATCTACGCTTGGTACACCGTGCCATGGTGCCTAGTCTGTCCCAAGCCCACCTGTACTATGTACCACTTGGTAGACTACGAACACTACCTACAAACACCAGAAACTAGTTGCAACTCCTGGACAGAGATCAGGTTGGTTAATAAGTCGAGAGAGCTTGGAACGCCCAGAGCCCAATGTGTGGTAGTAACTGTTCATGGATCACAAACACAGAACTCAGTTCCAGAGGACGGCTGCAATGAGACAACCCACCATGTACTCCTACATGGCCTCTCACCGCTACCTTTACCAAATCGTGTTCACACACTTAGCTCGCGACAGTAGGACATGTTCACCACATTCCAATTCATCCCTGATGAACCAGAGCTGACTCAACTCTAAGCAGTAGCAGGCATGACAGTAAGCATGAATGAGTAGGCACATCAGGGCTCAAACAACTCCTACTCATGCTAGTGGGTTTCATCTATTTATTGTGGCAATGACAGGTCATGTAGAGGAAAAGGGGTTCAGCTACCGCATCATGTAATAGTTGAAACGTTGTTGTCCTAATGCAGTAAAAGAGAGCAGGAGCGAGAGAGCGGGATTGTATTGGAATGAACAAGGGGGTTTTGCTTGCCTGGCACTTCTGAAGATAACATTGAGTCTTCATCAGTGTCAACGATCACAGCGTCGGAGCAGCGTCTACCGAGAGGGGACAATTACCGGCAAACAAGGAAGAGCACAATCAATGCAATGCACAATATGATGCATGATCATGACATGACAATATGTTGTGATTTGAGCTAATGCAACTAGTAACAGAAAGGTTTGGGTTGATTTGAACTCAAGGTTCAAATTTGAAATTCAAACTATGAATTCAAATAGTGCATTATCATGTTTTGCACTAAACAGTGAGGTTAAGTTGTTCAAACATGCATGAAAATGCCATATTCAGATTCCTTGGATTTTTCTGACCATTTTTCATATATAATTTATTTCATTTGGAGCTATAGATTAATTTCTATGATTTTTCAATGTTTTGGATATTTTCTGAATTAAACAAATCATTTAAGATTTACTTAAATTCTAGAAAAGGATTACTGTGTTAGCCTGACGTCATCTTGACGTCAGCAGGTCAACGGGGCACGGTCCAGGTCAAACCTGACCAGTGGGATCTACTGGTCAGTGACCCGGGGTCATCGATGTCCGCAGACAGTGGGTCGGTCAGCGGCCCGCGTCCCGTGAGGTCAACGCCCGGGCGTGAAGGGCCTTGTGTTTAGATTAAACTTAAACTATTTTTGTTAGCTGGTTAGTTAGGCAGTGGGGCCCGCATGTCAGCGAGCCAGGGGGTTAGTTAGTGGGCCATTAGCCACTAATGATATTGCCACGTCAGCAAGCCGGAGTTGAACGCCGGCGACCAATCCCGACGGCGGAGGATCACCGGAGTTGCTCGGGACAGTGATACAGGGGTCGGCTCGACGCGCTGGAGGCACCAGAGGGACACCCATCCTCGCGCGCATCCAGGGGATCATGCGGGAGGCTGCGGGGTGGCCGGAAAAGTGACCGGCGACGAGGTTTGGCGGCGGCGGCATCACGGTGGGTTGCGGGTTTGGGGTTGTGGTGCGCTAGGGGAGGAGCTGGTGCGTGCGTTCGGCTCCTGGGAGCACGATGAGTACAAAGGCGGGCTCAACAAGGTACGGCGGCGGCTGTGGCCATGGCAGCAACACGGCAGGGCGACGGCGAGCTCGGGCACAGCGGGGATCGAGGCTAGCAGAGAGAAACAAAGGGGCGAGCATAGGGGAAGGTGCAGAAGCTCACAAGGGGTCGAGGGAGAAGCTCAGCGGCTCGGGGAAGCTTATGCGACAGCGAATCAACGGGCGGCAATCATCGGGGCAGAGGATGATGACGGTGGCGATGTCAGCGTTCCAGGGCCTCCGGCGAAGCGTGGCTTGATGGAGAGGCGTAGAGGAGTGCAGTGGAGCTCGTGGGCATGTCGAGGGGGCGAGGGGAAGGCAGTGGACGCAGGGATGCATGGCGGCATGACCATGGAGGCTTCGGCCAAGGCGGGTAATGGGCGAGGGGAAGAGCGAGAAAGCGAGAGATCGATCCGTACGGGTCTGAGGGGGGGTGGCGTGGCGCTACGGAAGGCTCAGGGCGCCTCGGGGAAGCAGGAGGTGGCTCGCGCGTGGACGCGCGCGGCGAGCACACGCCTTTGTCCTCCTGGCAAGGAAGGAAGACGACAGGGAGGAAGCCAATGGGCTGGCCAGCCACTTGGGCTCCAGGTGGGCTGCACAAGTAAGGTTTCCTCTCTCTCTCTCTCTCTCTCTCTCTCTCTCTCTCTCTCTCTCTCTCTCTCTTCTGTTTTCTAATTTGTTTTTGTTTTCTAATTTTTTGCCTCTGTTTTGAGCTTAGGAAAAATACCAAGGCATTTCCTAAAATCCTGAAAATATTCATGGACACTTTCTGAATTATTTCAGTGGCCCAAAAATAGAACATTTAAATTATTTATAGTATTTAAATGCCCAAAGTCAAATACAAAAACATTTAATTCAAAAATCCAGAATGGCCTAGAAATATGTCCGTCATTTTTGGGAGAGGTTTTCACCTTTAACAAAAATCATGAACTTTTCTAAAGGGCATTTGGGTTCATTGAAGATATTTTTATTGAACCTAGTTGAATTCATTTGGTGCAAGGGTTTCTACAATCCCCATTTCAACTTTCAAAGAAATTTAGACATGATGCATGGATGCTTGTGCAACTATTTGCAATCAAATTCTAGGGCTGTGACACCAACGCTGTCAATTTTGGCGCGTCAATGACCCTGATTTTTGTTGGACCTTCTAGATCCGATACAAGCAATCTCTCAAGGAAAGGTGCATTCTCAATGACCATAACGTGGAACAGCTGGAGTGATCTCTTCTCAATTGATGTCTTGTTGCGGGGCCAGCAAGACACATAAATCCATCGGAGATTCGTCGAGGCGATGTGGAGGCTAATGAACCGATTGGATCTGCTCAAGACGAAGGTACTCGAGCAAGATGATGCGGAGCAGGTGCTCCATAGCCTTCTTCGAGATGACAACGTCGAAGAGGTCGAGCTACTTGAGTTGAGGGAGAAGAAGAGCGGGCGCGGCATTAATATGGGGAAGATAGCAGGAGCTGAAGCTGGCGCGGCGTAGCGTTGGCGTGAGGCGGAGCACGGACGGCGGTAGAGAGCGACATCGTTCAGCTTCAAAGCTGAGCTCCTCGAGCTGATCTAGGGCGGGGGATGAGAACCACTCGTCGAACTTGGGTTGGACCTTGCAGTTGGTACTGAACATGCGGATGTCAAGGCGTTTGGCTGGCCCAGGGTGCGATGAAAGGATCTTGGAGACTGCGGCCATGCGTTTGCAATCCCCGTCGTAGAGGCAGTTGTCGATGGTGAGGTTGAGGGGGACGCAGCGCCAGAGGGGATGCCACCGCCGGGAGAGAAGGGCGGTCCGCACGGCAGATTTGGTGGGGAGGAGGCCGATGATGACGAGCAGCATGTTGTCGGGGAGGCTGCTGATGAAGTCCAGGCTCGCCGGATGCGGTTTTGGCTCGAGCCGCCTCCGCTTGTTGGCTGCCTCGCCGTCCATCTCAACCGGCGGCGACGCCGGTGTACACGCGATGTCTTGGTGTGTGTTGTGTGTCGGGTGTGCGCGAGTGCGTCCTTCTGTGCATGCCGCCACGCAGTGGTGAATTGTGCGCGAGTGCGTCCTTCGCACGCAAGAAGTTTGTCCTCAATGTGCCCTCAATTTACTAGTGTGCGGGGTGCTACCCCGAGTGGTTTCAACTTTGTTTACTTCACAGCGTGTCAGATGGGCCTCTAGTTTACTTATTTTCACCCACTACCACATGGGCCAGCACACGAAGATACAGAACACGAGCTGACAAAGCGGCATGTGGATTGGTTGACTAGTCAACTAAACAATATACGGAGCTATACGCTGACACAGTGAGCGTATAATCCGTTAGTATAGAGAGTTCGAGTGAGAGGGGAGGCCCGTGAGAGATAGCAGAGAGAGAGAGAAAGTGCTACTCCCTCCGTTCGATAATGTAGTTCCAACATTTTTTTAAGTCAAACTTTTGAAACTTTGACCAAGTTTATAAAGAAATTACTTATATCTACAAAACCAAAGATAAATGATAGTATGCAGTAAGTACCATGTTGTGATGAATCTAATGATCTTTCCAGATGTAAATGTTTTTATCCACATATACCTGGTCAAACTTTTCTGAGGTTTGACTTTTCAAAACATCCATATGCTTATGGACGTGACAGAGTCCCTAACAAGAGAGAGAGAGAGAGTGAGTGAAAAAAGTGTGTGTGCATGTGTGAAAGAGACATGGACAACACACGATAAAAGTAGAGAAAAAGTGTGCGTGTCTTATGCAAACGTATCACGCATGCATCTTCGACAACGGAGGCAAGGTGAGGAGATAGTGTGTGGTTGTTTGGAACCGAGAGAGCAAGACCCCTAGCACGTGGCCAAGAGGGGTCTGACAAACAAGGGAGAGAGGTCGAGAGAGATGTACGGAGAAAATGCAGACATGGGGAGGAGAGAGTGTATGTTTGTCATAGAGAGATCCCCTGGAGATCGTGATGGGATTACATGGGTGGGAGATCGAGTGACAAGGTGTGTGTGCGATAGAAGATGCCCCGAGAGATATCGAGATAGACGTATGGATGGAAGGAGACAATACGTGTGTTCCTGATGGCTAGTAAGAGATAATCATACTTAGGAGGGGGGGAGTGCTTGCGCCTATGCTGGATTGAGGGATTATGGTACTTAGGGGGGTGCGTGTCACATGGAGAGAGAACAAGGGCGGAGAGTGTTGGATGGGTCTATATTTATAAGCCTTGGCCGAACATGTGTATGTGTGAACCAGGGAGATATAAGGCCAGTTTGGCTTGCCTCCTGAGCATATTTTGCCTGGCCTGGGGTTGTGGCTGGATTTCATGCATGCTTGTTTGGTTGCTACCCTATGAAAAAGAAAGCCCGCCTGGCCTGGGTTCCCTTGCACTTTAATTAGCCTGGCTAAACTCCAGACACTACAAGTAGCCCGCCCATGCATCGATTTCAACGCTCGTCGCGTGCACAGGTCGTGTGGCCACGAGGCTAACAGCAACATGGATGGATATTAGCATTAAATAATTGATGCATGGATTGATTGATGGGATGTTGATGCTTTGCCTAGCCCAGGCATGAACCAAACACTTCAGCACCACACAAGCCTGGCCAGTGATACGTCCATTTTGCATCATGCTTTTATATTGATATTTATCGCATTATGGGCTGTTATTTCACGTTATGTCACAATACTTATGGCTATTCTTTCTTATTTTACAAGGTTTAAATGAAGAGGGAGAATGCCGAATGGAATTGCAATTTGGAAAAGGAGCAAATATTAGAGACCTATTCTCACAAGAACTCGAAAGTCCTGAAACTCCACGGAATATCTTAAAATAAATAAAGAAAAATCGTCACCAAAGATGAAGGCCAGGGGGCCCACACCCTGCTCATGAGGGTGGGGGGGCGCGCCCCCCTCCCTAGGGCGCACCCCCCTACCTCGTGGGCCCCCTCGTGGCTCTCCGACGTCCATCTTCTCCTATATGAAGTCTTTCGTCAAGAAAAAAATAGGAGGCAACCTTTCGGGACGAATCTCTGCCGCCACGAGGCGGAACCTTGGCGGAACCAATCTAGGGCTCTGGCAGAGCTGTTCTGCCGGGGATACTTCCCTCCGGGAGGGGGAAATCATCGCCATCAGCATCACCAACACTCCTCTCATCGGGAGAGGGCAATCTCCATCAACATCTTCACCAGCACCATCTCATCTCCAAACCCTAGTTCATCTCTTGTATCCAATTCTTGTCTCCAAGTCCGGATTGGTGCTAGTAGGTTGCTAGTAGTGTTGATTACTCCTTGTAGTTGATGCTAGTTGGTTTATTTGGTGTAAGATCATATGTTTAGATCCTTTATGCATATTATTACCCTCTGATTATGAACATGAATATGCTTTGTGAGTAGTTACGTTTGTTCCTGAGGACAAGGGAGAAGTCTTGCTATTAGTAGTCATGTGAATTTGGTATTCGTTCGATATTTTGATGAGATGTATGTTGTCTAGCCCCTAGTGGTGTTATGTGAACGTCAACTACATAACACTTCACCATTATTTGGGCCTATAGGAAGGCATTGGGAAGTAACAAGTAGATGATGGGTTGCTAGAGTGACAGAAGTTTAAACCCTAATTTATGCGTTGCTTCGTAAGGGGCTGATTTGGATCCATATGTTTCATGCTATGTTTAGGTTTACCTTAATACTTTTGTTGTAGTTGCGGATGCTTGCAATAGAGGTTAATCATAAGTGGGATGCTTGTTCAAGTAAGAACAGCACCCCAAAGACCGTCCACCCACATATCAAATTATCAAAGTACCGAACGCGAATCATAGGAACGTGATGAAAACTAGCTTGACGATATTCCCATGTGTCCTCAGGAGCACTTTTCCTTATATGAGAGTTTGTCCAGGCTTATCCTTTGCTATAAAAAGGATTGGGCCACCTTGCTGCACTTTGTTTACTTTTGTTACTTGTTGCTCGTTACAAATTATCTTATCACAAAACTATCTGTTACCACTTATTTCAAGATGCTTGCAGAGAATACCTTGCTGAAAACCGCTTATCATTTCCTTCTGCTCCTCGTTGGGTTCGACACTCTTACTTATCGAAAGGACTATGATAGATCCCCTATACTTGTGGGTCATGAGCTAGGCAGAAATATTTTACATCTCACGTCCACACCAGGCAGTACAGGCCATCAAGGCATGAGGGCCAGGTCACGAACCAAACTGACCAATAAAGCTTGAGAGAGATTGAGGAGCCCCGATAAGGCTGAGTGGTGCGTCAGATAGCTGAGAGGGGGAAAGAGATATTCCATCCGCTCGATAATGCAGTGCATGTAAATTTTTAGAAGTCAAACTTTGGAAACTTTGATCAGGTTTACGCAAATGTTATTTATATCTACAATACCAAAGATACATCATACAAAACTACATCTCATGGTGAATCTAATGGTATATGTTTGCCGATTAGATGTAATTCTTTTCTCCACGTACATGGTCAAACTTTGTGATGTTTGAATTTTCAATAAATCTATATGTTATGGACCGAGGAGAGTGCCTCAGTCGAGACAGATCAAGTGCGTGTGAAGGAGAATGGGTAAGTGTGCAAAAGAGTATGTGTGTGAAAGAGAAAGTGACAACAAACGATAAATTAGAGAGAGTGTGTGTTTTTTGGTTTCTTATGCGAACATATCACGCATGCATCTCTAAGATGGAAAAGCGAGGCGAGGAGATACACGAAGATAGCTAGTGTGTGATTGTTTGCAATAGAGAGAGACACCCCTGTAGCACATGTCCAATAGAGGTCTGGACAACAAGGAACAAAGGTCGAGAGGGACACATGGATGGCATGGATGCATGGGGAGGGAGAGAGGGTGTGTTTGTGATAGAGAGATCCCGTCGAGATCGTGAGGGGACTATATGGGTGGGAGATCGAGGGAGTGCGTGCGCGATAGAAAGATGCCCCAAGAGAAATGTTGATAGACCATGCACATGTTTGTGATGGAGACTAAGATTAGCTAGTCATATACATATAGGGGGGACTGCGTGTGCCTACAATTGAGTGAGAAACCATCATACTTGGGTAGCTGGGCATGAGATTGTGTGTGCGCGCATGTGAGATGGAGAGAGAACGAAGGGGAGAGATAGAGTTTTAGATGGGCCTATCGAGTGCGAGTGAGATATGCAAGTGTATGTGTGACCCAGGTGGATGGAGAGTTTGAGAGAGGGGGGAAGAGCTCCGAGATGACATAGTGGTGCGTGAGAGAGTTACAGGCAAAGAGCCAAGGAATCTTTGTGCGTACGATGAGTGCACCCAAGATATATAGCTTGGACTAGCTAGAGTATCATACATAGTGTGCGAGAGAGACCTATAGATGGTGTATATATGCATGCGAACTAGAAAGACCCCCCCCCCCCACACACACACACACACAAAGAGAGAGAGAGATGGAGAGAAAGGGAGAGGGACCAACAAGGTTTTTGTGTCGGATGCGTGCGACAGAATTGAAGATTGTCGGCGAGAGAGAGAGAGAGAGAGAGAGAGAGAGAACAGGAGTCCGGGAGAGGGGGAGGTCGCGTTTTATGCATCAAAGACTGATATAAACTTGCATTCAAATATTTAAATTGGAGAACATATTGTCTGCAATCCACACATGAACGGGTATATGCGTATATCAAACAGGTTCATTAATTTGACTTTTAACATGTTCATGGAGTACTATAACACTGTACAACATGCTACTCGATTGAGGTGTTCAATTTTGGATTTAGTTCACTATTTTGACCTACTGAATGAGCTATTTCATTGAATCGAGATATTTCATTTTGGGTTTGATTCGCGTTTTTGAGTGGGTCAACTATTTGTCATATAGTAAATCGCTAGCAACGAGCATGTAAAAACACATTACTTCCGAGCATCATCTCTCCATCTAAAAAAGAAGTGGCAAGCTAATATTTCAAAATTTGATCAGAATCGACTTGGTAAGGTAGACGAGGATGCTCGTTCTCCCAAAATTTGAACGGACCGTTAAACATCCTCTCTGCTCGGTGGAATTCGCCCGAGCAAATAAATGGGAGACGCGAAATTACCGTCCTATGTGGGACACGCATCAATTGGCCCGTTGTACATCGAGGGTAGGTTTGTAACTTCATCCAAGCGCGCCTCCTCCTCAGCCGAAATGACATGTGCCGAATAATTCATAAACCATGGTCGGCAAAACACGCTCTCCTCGCCCAAAATAGCTCGCGCCCACTATTTCAAAACACGCTCTCCTCGCCTAAAATCGCTCGCGCCCACTATAGTTCAAAACACGCCCTCCTCGCCCGAAATCGCTCTCGCCCACTATTTGGGGAGAAGCAAAGTTACTCTACTATCCCCGACCCTCAAAGACACAGACCCAAGCCGAGAAGCCTATAGGTAAGGGTAGAACTTTAACTCCCCTCACATTTCGCACAAATGCGTCAGAAGACATGGTTCCACTCCTCCCAATTCCCCCCCGCCCGCCCCATTCATACCTCGTGGGCGTAAATCACCTTCTCCCCGAAGCTCCTTCTCCCGAGCCATGAAACCTCAGCCCCACCTCCATGGCGCCCCCACCACAGCAATTTCACGCCGCCCTCCTCCCTAATGCCGGAGGCGTTGTCCATTTGCCGTCGTGCCTTTGGGCGTGTGCCTCTTACTCCGTCTGCTGGTGCTGCCTCGGACGACGGCCGCGTGAACTGCGTCGAGCCGATTCACCCCCGCCGTTGTTCACGGCGCGGGCCAACTCCAACTCGGATCCGTCGAGTCCTGGCGCTGCTTGGCGTAGCCGTCGACCGTCGCGATATCGCTCTTTCCTGCCGGTCGCCACCGCAACCGCGCCGGCCTCACCGACTCGGCAGCTGGACCTGCCTGCTTCACCATGCCGCCAGATAGGTCGCACCCTCATCTCAAATCACTTTATTTAGGCGTCAGTTGTCTGAATTTTTATTCTAATCGATCTGCAATGGGAAGTAGCACCCCTCGAGGCGGCGGAGCTCCTAGGCTGCCGGTTGGCTGGTGTCTAACGTAAGGGTGCAGGGCCGCAAGTTCGCCGCGAAAGCAGCGCTTAGATGGCTATCTTTTAGAGTTGCATGGGTTGAAGGTACTGCCGCCGCCGGATCTGGATGACGGGGAGTCTTTGTGGATTGGCCCGGGGGCGGCACAACCACGGCAGTGCGGTGGGGCGAGGCGGGTTTTGGCCGGGCCACGGACGGCGGAGGCAGGCTGCTCTGTCATTGGTCGCCCGGCTCTTGAGGAAGATTCGAGCAGTGTCGGCCGGAGGCACAAGACGGCCAGCCATCCATCCGGCGTGGATCGGATAGTACCAAAATAAAATAAAATCGTGTGACCCCAATTTAGTCTTGATCAACAGACGTGTGACCACTCTCGTACCTTCTGTTGATCTCTTAGTGTATTTCTTCGCATCAAAGAGATATGTCGTTCTTAACATTATGCGTTATCTGCATCTTCAAACACACCGTCTTCCGACTCACCGCAGCTGCTCTAACAAGGGAAGCATACACCAGAAGGGAGCTATAGTCCCCACTCAACAGTTCCCTGCATCAAATGCGCGTGCCCGACAAGCACAACCACAACAACTGCAGGGCCATCGACAAGTCAGCACATGATGCTCACTCCTATGGATGGCAGACAGATAGGTTGTACCCTCATCTCACTTGTGTGCAACATTTATGGCTTTGTTATTCATCTAAGCATGGAAAATATATCATCACATTTCACTGCATTTTCATATTGATCTCTTACGGGTCTTGTTCAGGAGTTAACGTTGTTCCATAGTTCAGCTAAGATACTTGTTCTTTAGGAACACTGTTCCATAGTTATCATCCATCAGCCAATGCTATCCCACATGCTGGTGATTATAGTATTATACCACTTCTAGTATTACCTATGTTGTTCTTTAATACTTTTGTGTGCCATCTAGTTAATCTCGAGTACAAACGATACATATTCTGTAGCTTTCATCTGTGTTCTCCCTTTAGTTTATGAGACATGTTGCTGCTAGTTAACCCCGGTCCTACTATTTATGTCGTCTCCTACAGGCACCCATTACATAAATCTAACTACTAGTTATCTTCCATGCATGTCAGATATAATTGCACACACTGATATATCCACAAGAACCTCACGGAGCAATGTAAAGGCCAATAAACTTGGTGTCAATGATACCCAATACGATGGAACATGTAAAGTCAGTTCTTCAGAAGACTTGCGGAAAGATGATGAATCATCTTCACCCCACAAGGTCCTTGCTCTAACTTGGCCTGTGATATGGGTACAACATGCATATAATGTCCTGGAGTGTATCTACTCTGTTGCAATGTCATGTGCTTAGCATGCTAATCATGCATGTAAATATGTCATGCCTTACTGTTTTTCAGTACCTGTTCCATTCATGATAACATGTTTTCAAATTCAAGTACTGTCATTCTACTCTATCGCAATGCCATCTGCTTAATTTGGACATCATGCTTCTGAATATCTTATGCATTGTTATTCATCAGTATGTACTTCATCTGTCTACCATACCATGCTTTTCTACATTGAAGTGCTGTTCTAGTGCTCTGTTGCAATGCCATCATATTTTGCCAATCATACACGTGTATGTTGCCTTAGTTATTTCTGTATGTATTCTGCTAGCATACAGTTTTACATTCAACTAGTGTTTTTTGGCTGTTTTTTCCTGTCGTATCCCTAGCTCTTACACCATACTCCCTCCGTTCGGATTACATGTTGTCGAAATGGATAAAAAAGAATGTATCTAGAACTGAAATATGCCTAGACCCATCCATTTTTTCGGATGGAGGGAATACATGTCAATATGTCATGCCTTTCTATTCTTCAGTACCTATTCCATCTCTCTGCTGCCGCATGTTTTATAATTAAAGCACCATTCTTCTATACAAGGCATGCAAGGGAAAGACGACTATGTTAGAATCAAGGGTTACAAACAAGGCCTTTGCAAAAGATCCAAACGCCAGAGATAATAAACCAACTCCAGTTTTATAGATATCTGCTCCAAAGACGTAAAACCCAACTCCCTCACGATAATAAGCAGATTCCAGTGGCCAAAGAACTAGTCCGCTCCAGTCCAGCAAAAATATGTCAACTCAATTCTAAGAAGCGTGTGCGTATCCTTGCATCATGAACTTTTATAGCATGCTGATCATACTTTCTACATGTTTCTTACCCATCTATCTTTTAGAAAATAAGCTTAACAGATAGAATATTTTCTGCAATGGTGTCGTTTATGAGGAAAGATTCTTGCAGGAATTCTCTGTGCTCCAATGTAGATGTAAGTACCTGTTGTATATCACTATATTTTTACATCAGCATGTATTTTGTTAATCGGCGTGAATCCAACCTTTATCTGATCTAAATTTAGTTGTAGCAAAATGTATGATTAAAGGCCACAATGTTGATTTTTGCAAGGAAAATTGCCTAGTAGTTTTGCATCCTGACCTGCATGAGTGTACTATCTCATATCAGTGGGTTTGAATACTTTGGTTCTGCAGTGTGTTTTTCAGTGTTTTTTTACTGTGTTGTCCTGTCGTATCCCTAGCTCTTACATCATACTCCTCTGTCCGGATTAAATGTCGCAGAAATGGATAAAACTGGATGTATCTAGAACTGAAATACGCCTAGACCGATCCATTTATTTCCGGATGGAGTGAATACATGTCAATATGTCATGCCTTTCTATTCTTCAGTACCTATTCCATCTCTGCTGTAGCATGTTTTATAACTGAATCACCATTCTTCTATATAAGGCATGCAAGGGGAAGACGTCTATGTTAGAATCTGAAGGGTTACAAACCAGGTCTTTGCAAAAGATCCAAATGCCAGGAGATAATAAACCAACTCCATTTTTTGCAGAGAAACCCAACTCCCACTGATAATAAGCAGATTCCAGTGGCCAAAGAACTAGTTCGCTCCAGTCCAGCAAAAGAATGTCAACTCCATTCTAAGAAGTGTGTGCGTATCCTCGCATCATGAAATTTTATAGCATTCTGATCATATTTTCTACATGTTTCTTACCCATCTCTCTTTTAGAAAATAAGGTTAAACGATACAAGACTTCCTCCATTGGGATCGTATTCGAGGAAAATATCTTATGGAATTCTCAGGCTCCATCTTGATGTAAGTACCTGTCGTATATCATATTTTTACATCAGCATGTATTTTGTTAATCGGCGTGAATCTAAACCTTATCTGATCTAAAATTAGTTGTATCAAAATGTTAAAGGCGCCAATGTTGATTTTTGTAAGGAAAACTGCCTGGTAGTTTTGCGTACTGAGCTACATGAATGTACTATCTCATATCACGCACATTACTGGATTGTAGTGCTTCTCTGGTTGCCCATTCATTCATTGTGTCAATGTTGCTTTCGTATTACCTTACCTGGCTGATGATAGCTGTGCCATATTTTGTTAATTTGGTGTAGGCTAGTTGCCCAAACGTTCGTTGTGACAATGTTGCTTTCCTATTATCTGACTTGGCCAATGATAGCAATGCTAGTGTGTTAATTTTGTGCGAAATTTCTGAAGATAAGAAGACAAAATCTGAAAACAGCAAGGCAACCCCATTGTTTCTTTCCAGTAAATCTAGGCCAGGTAATATGGCAATAACTCATGATTAATCTGTTTGGTTCCCGTCCTAATTTATGTTATGATACAGTGGTCGAGACACACTCCACTATCAATAATACAAGCCTGCCAAAATCGCCATCTGAATCTATTCAGTATCCTCTGTCTCGAATGCAACGGAATAAATGTATGTTTGTAAACCAATTAATGGTTGAAGCAATGATGGAAATGGTGGATGAATCAGAGGTGCAGAGTCGTCGCGACACAACAAGCGATCAATGTTTTCAAAGACAAGTAGGGCAAAGCAGCAAGAACTTGCCCACATGCTTATGGGCGTCATCTGTGCTGAGGTTGCAGATTGTGACGTTGTAGATGGTTAGGTTCTGCTCATTTATTTGCATTGGCATCAATCTTTGATTGCCCGGTGGATGTAATTTCCTGTAATATATTCTGGATGTGCAACATTATTCCCTGTATGCCGTACCTTTGCTCGTCGTAATGGGCTCAAATTATCTAATTTGGCCTAAAGACATGAACAAACTTTAGTGGGCCCATTAAGTTAATGGGCCGTTACTAGGCCGAAAGTTAATGGTCGGCCCTCTTACCTCTCGGTCGATTAACGAGCCCGACATCGAAGCGAAATGTGGTAGCCCCAATTTATTTCATGGGCCGTTAACAGGCTGTTACTAAGTTTGGGCTACATATGGCCCAACTATACTGTAGGCCTTTAGCAGGCCGGAAGAGACAGCGAGCTTGTATTGGACCATGAAGAGCATGGGCCACTAAGAGGCTGAAAGTCAGGTCGTATTGTAAACGTCCCAACTGTGTTGTGGGCCTTTAGCAGGCTGAAAGAGAAACCGGGCTGGTATTGGACCATGAAGGGCATGGGCCATTAAGAGGCCAAAACTAAGGTCCGATTACAATGGCCCAAGTCATTTATGGTCCGTTAACAGGCCGAAAGGCACACAGGGCCGGGAATTGGCCCTACACTTAAATGGGTCGCGAGAAGGCCAAAACTCAGGTCTGTCGGATTTCGGGTTCCAGCAGACCCTTGAGGTTCGAACTCTGGGGTGCGCGCGGAGATCTCGCCCTCTACCTACCTACACCCCGCCGCCTCACTAGGATCTAAGCTACGGAAAGAACAGCACAAGAGACACAAGGTTTATACTAGTTCGGGCCACCATTATGGTGTAATACCCTACTCTAGTTTGTGGTGTGGTGGATTGCCTCTTGGGCTGATGGTGATGAACAATACAAGGAAGAACAGCCTCGCGGGGGTCTGTTCTTGGCCGGTGCGATGAACTGCTAGGGGGAGTTCAGTCGCTTCTCTCTCTCTCTTAGCTATATGCAAGATGGCTCTCTTCGAGATGCCTCTACCCTATGGGTGGCTAGTCCTATTTATAGGCAAAGGCTCTGGGCCTCTTCCCAAATATCGAGCGGGAAGGGCGCCAACAATTGGCCATTTTGAAGGGGAACATCTGGTGCACTTATCCTGACTAAAGTTGGTCCTACTTTGTCAAAGGCTCGTGGTGAGTGGCCGCTTGGGCTCCACAATGACCTCCTTCCTGCCGTTGAGACGCTCGTGGTCGTGTTGCACCGAAATGGATGCCTTTTCTTGATGCTCTACTTTGTGCTTGCTCCCTTTGCACCAAAGAGGAAAGGAGGACAACTGCTTGTGGCGCCTGCCTGGCGCCCTTGGTCGTCATGGCTTGCGTCATGGGCACCTCGTGAGGTACCCCGCCTTGATCTCTCCGCCTCCTCGCGAGCCATCCTAATGAGGTCGTGCCTGAGGAAGCTCCCTGTCGTCCACCCCGCGAGGCTTGGCCCCTCGCGAGGGTCTTGAGCTTTGTGTTGATGAAGATGGGCCGCGCTAGGCCCCCTTTTGAGCCACGCCCGCGGGCAGCGAGCGAGCAAATCTGGGGACCCCGTTCCCGGAAGCGGCCGATAGCCCTCGGGCCCAAGGCGCGCCCGGGCTTGGCCGAGCAGAGAAGCGAAAGGGCAAGTGTGAAGCGCCGCGGCCCTAACAGCCTGCGGCCTTGGGCGCCGCGTGGCGGTCGATTGGACGTGGGCGTCTCCACTTCCCCATGACGCCTCGGCAACTGCATGAATTGACAAGTCCCTGCATGCAAAGCGGGTCATGATTACCTGCGATCGTGGAGGTCGGCGGTTGGCCTCCCCTGGCTTTAAGTACGGAACGGCGAGCGCCCTTCCAGTCTATCCCCTCTTGCTTCTCCTTCTTCTCCATGGCTCCGTCTAGGAAGCTCTCGGCCGCAGAGAAGGGGAAGGCCCGCCAGGTTGAGCCTGCCTCTCCCCCGCCCAAGCGCGGTCGAGGCCGTCCTCGCAAACACCCTGTGGCCCCCATGGCGGCTCCCCGTGGCCGTGGAGGTGATCTCCCGCGTGGTGACGGGTGGCTGGCTGCTGTCGGGGGGCGTGCTACAGCCGCGCGACCCCCCAGGCCGCGCTTCCATGCTGCGGAGGTGCTCCCGGAGTTCGTTGTGTGGTCGGTGGAGCCGACTAGCACCCGGCTTCAGCTTCCTTGCTTCCTCCTAGGTGAGCTCCCGGCTGGCGCCCCGGCTCGGCCTCTGGCTCCAAGCAGATGGCTGCTGCAGCCGGGCCTCCTGGGCTTCGATGGAGGTCTCCGCAGCCAGGAGCCTGGCCTCGACCAGCTGGCCGGCAGACGTTTGTTCAAGGCTGCCCGAGTTGTCGGTGCACCCTGCACTTCAAGTTCGACGGTGATGCCACCCTTTACGTGAGGGTATTTGGGGAGGATGATTGCCGCGCTGCATGCTGCCCCGAGGACGACGACCGCGGCCGGGGGTCCAGCCCAGGCGATGATGAAGAGGACAGTGCACGCGTGGTCGGCGGCGCCCAGGGTTCCTCGAGCTTCATCGGCTCTTCTTCGGGCGGCGGCTCTTCCAGCAGTGGCCGCGATCAGCCCCCACGCCGTCGTGCCTGCTTGGAGGGTGGTAGCGGGTCCGCCCGCCGTTGCGCCCCGGTGAAGCGCGAGAGGGAGTCCGCGTGAGCCCCGGAGGCGGCTCGAGTCTTCCCTGCGGGCTGGCATCGGGCGAGCCGCGCCCGATTTGTTCTTCTTTTTTTCTTTTTCCTACGTAAAGAGACAGTAGTGTAGGGCCCCGTGGGGGCGTGCTTGGACTATTACTGTTAATTATCGCACTGTTTCTGCTTTTTCGGTATTGTGCCTTCGGGCCACACGACAGTGCATAGGTAGCTCCTAGCCTCAGCCGTGGGGGGCGACCGACCCAGGTCCTGCGTTCGTGTCACGGTGCCCGTGAAGCACGGACTGGAGGGGTGCTCCTGTAGTGGACCCAGGTCGGTAAGCCTTGAACGATAAGGACGAAAAACACTCGCGAGGGCGCTCGTGCTTCCCCCCTCACGAGACCTTGCGCGAGAGAAATCGGGGCAGGAGAGCGAAAAGTCAAAGAGTCACTAGTCAACGACGGCAATAGCTTCAATAAAACTTCAAATGGGGATAAACAAGCCAACTGCAGAAAGCAAACGGGAAAAGCCGCGTCCGGCACCTAGTCTAGTCTTCGACGTCTTCTCACCAGCGCGGAGCTAAGTGCTGCCATCGGGCGTGGGAGGGAGCCCCAGGGCCTGAGGCCGGCGCTCCTGAGACTCCGGGGCGTGTACAGCCCCAACTCATTATTACGTGAGAGTGTCACGGGCGGCGAGCTTCACAGGCATTGGCCTTCTTCACAGGCTCCGGGCCTTTCTTAGAAAGATAAACTTCACAGGCGTTTGCCTTCTTCACAAGCTCCGGGCCTTTTCCAAAATGCGATGGCTTCACAGGCATTCGCCTTCTTCACAGGCTCCAGGCCTTTTCCAAAACGTGATAGCTTCACAGGCATTCGCCTTCTTCACAGGCTCTGGGCCTTTTCCAAAACGCGATAGCTTCACAGGCTCTGGGCCTTTCCCAAAACGCGATAGCTTCACAGGCATTCGCCTTCTTCACAGGCTCTGGGCCTTTTCCAAAACGCGATAGCTTCACAGGCATTCGCCTTCTTCACAGGCTCTGGGCCTTCTCAGGGGTAAAACCTTCGAAGGTGTTGGATGTTCCACGCGTTCTGGATGGGCACCCCCTCCTGAGTTTCCAACCGCACGGAGCCGGGCCTGGAAACATGAACAACCTTGAACGGGCCCTCCCACATAGAAGAGAGCTTATGCAGTCCCTCCCTGGAGAGAACCCGTCTGAGCAGGAGGTCCCCTACCTCGAGAGTTCTAGGGCGGATGTGGCGGTCGTGGTATCGCCGCAGTGCTTGTTGGTACCTCGCCGATCGTAACGCGGCTTCTCGTCAACGCTCCTCCCCCAGCACGAGGTCCGTCCCCCGCATGGCGTCCTGTTGTGCCTCGTCAAACGCCGGGACCCGTGCGGAACGTCGTCTGACCTCGTGAGGGAGGACCGCTTCAGCTCCATAGACCAAGAAGAACGGGGTCTCTCCAGTTGGCTTGGTCATGTCGTCGTGGATGGACCACAAACACGGTGAAGCTCACTGTACCAACCTCTGCCGCAGGCCTCCAGTTTCTTCTTGAATGTCCTAGTCTTGAGGCCCCTCAGGACCTCTGTGTTGGCCTGCTCGGCCTGGCCGTTGCTCCGGGGGTGCACCACCGAGGCATAGCATATCTGCGTTCCAAGGTTAGCACAGTATGTTTTGAAGAGGTTACTGGTGAACTGCAAACCGTTGTCAGTGATGATGCGGTTCGGCACCCCGAACCGGCTCACGATGCCCTTGATGAACTTGACCGGAGCCTGCGGGGATGGTGCTGACGGCTTCCACTTCAGCCACTTGGTGAACTTGTCCACGGCGACGTAGAGGTAGCGATAGCCCCTGGCGCCTGAGGAAATGGGCCTAGGATATCCAGCCCCCAGACTGCGAATGGCCACGAGAGTGGTATAGTTTGCAGACCTCCCGCCGGTTGGTGGATCTGCTTGGCATGGAATTGGCAGGACTCGCAAGCCTTCACCAGTTCAATGGCATCATTAAGCGCAGTGGGCCAATAGAACCCGCTGCGAAACACCTTGCCGACGAGAGTCCGCGATGATGAATGATGCCCACAGTCTCCACCGTGTATATCTACCAACAGTTCCTTCCCTTGCTCCCTGGAGATGCAGCGTAGGGACACATCATTTGGTCGCTTCCGGTAGAGCTCTCCATCCCTGATGCAGTATGTTGTGGCTTGCCGCGCCACACGCTCCGCTTCCTGTTCCTTCTCTGGCAAGGTCCCTTGCGTCAGGTAGCTCCGGAGCTCCGTGATCCAAAGACCCGGCCTGAGGCTCCAGCACCAAGAGCAGGCGCGCTCCTGATGCCGGGCCACAGACCGGGGCTCCCGAGGCCGGTGGCTGGGGGAGCTCCTCCCGAGGCTGCACCATGCTTGACAGTGATGGCGTGGCCGAGGGCTTGAAGAGCCGCTCCTCGAAGACGCCAGGCTCCTGAGGTAGCCGCCTGGATGCCCGTTTGGCAATGTCGTCGGCCTCTTGATTGGTGCCACGGGGCACATGCTGCAACTCCAGCCCCCAGAACTGCTTCTCCATCCTGCGGACTTCCGCGAGGTAGGCTTCCATGTGCTCATTCCTCGGCTCGTATACCTTGTTGGAGAAGTTGACGAGGAGTTGTGAATCGCCCTTGATGGTGAGGCGCTTTACTCCTAGGGCAGTTGCGGCCTTCAGGCCTGCTATTAGGCCTTCATATTCTGCTATGTTGTTGGAGACCTTTTCTCCGTGCTGGAAACAAAGCTGCATGGCGTAATAGAGCTTGTCTTGAGTAGGAGATATAAGCACTGCTCCAGCCCCCGCACCATGTCTGGAGAACGCCCCGTCGAAGTACATGACCCAACCGTCCGGCGCCTCGCTTCCTGGGGAGAGGGATCAATCCTCATCAGCCTTGAGGTCCGGCGCCTCCGTCCATTCTGCCATGAAATCTGCCAATGCGGCCCCCTTGATGACTCTGGTCGTGCTGAATTCGAGCTGAAATGCTTGTAGTTCGATGTTCCACTCAGCGACTCTTCCAGCTGAGTTGGGGCTCCTGAGCACCCTTTCCAAGGGGTACGCTGAGACGACCTTGATGGGGTGACCTTGAAAGTAATGCCGCAGCTTGCGCGAGGCCACCAATAGCGCGAGGAGGAGTTTGTGAGGCATGGGGTGCTACCCTGCGTCCCGCTGCATCAGGCCGACGAAGTACACAGGGTGTTCGACGAGGTTGGGAGTGCTGGTGTCGATGGCGTCCTCCGGAGGCCGTGGCTCCACCTGAGACAGTGGAGCCCCTAGCGGCTGATCGCCAAGGGCAGGGGTCTCCTCTGTCCTGAGTGTGTTTCCCTACGGTGGCTGATCCTCCTTGCCTGTGGTAGTGGTCTCTGCGAGTCCTCCTTGATCCTGCTTTGCCTTGACCCGGGCAGCTGCCGCGGCTTTGGTCCGACGCTCCTCCCTAACCGCCACCAGAGCTGCGCTGGCGGAGTAGGGAGTGGCGGCAAGGTAGAGCACCAGGGGCTCTTGAGGGCGCGGAGGGCTGGTTAGGTATTTCTTGAGATCTTGGAACGCCTTGTCGGCCTCTTCAGTCCATTCAAAGGGCCCCTTTTTCTTCATCAGCTGGAAGAAAGGCAGCACTCGCTCCCCCAACTTGGAGATGGAGCGCCCTAGCGCAGTCACGCGTCTAGTGAGCTTCTGCATTTCTCTGAGGGTCTTTGGCGGGCTCATGTCCTCGATCGCCTTGACCTTTTCTGGGTTAGCCTCGATGCCTCGGTGGGATACGAGGAAGCCCAAGAGCTTGCCCGAGGGGACCCCAAACACACACTTCTCTGGGTTGAGCCGTAGGTTCACTGCGTTGAGGCTCGCGAAGGTTTCCTCCAGGTCTTGTATCAGGGTTTTGGCCTCCCGAGACATCACCACAATGTCATGCGGTCCCAAGGTAATGTGCATCAACCGCTGGAAGGTCGCCCCTGCGTTGCGCAGCCGGAATGGCATGCAGGTGTAGAAGTACACCCCACACGGGGTCAGGAAGGCCGTTTTTTCCACGTCTTCTACCGCCATCTTGATCTGGTGATACCCAGAGAAGGCATCCAAGAAACACAACAGGTCGCACTCGGCGGTGGAATCGACGATCTGAACGATACGAGGGAGCGGGAATGGATCCTGCGGGCAGGCTTTGTTGAGGTTGGTGAAGTCGACACACATGCGCTCCTTCCCCCCTTCTTTGGCACAACAACAGGGTTGGCCAACCAATCTGGATATCGGACCTCGCGAATGACCCCAGCGGCTTCTAGTTTGCGGGTCTCCTGGACGATGAAGGCCTGCTTTTCAGTGGACTGCCGCCTCGCTTTCTGCTTCACAGGGCGTACGTTGGGGCACACGTTGAGGTGATGCTCGATTACGCCCCTAGGGATCCCCGCCAATTGATCAGGCTCCCAGGCGAATACCTTCTTGTTTGCGCACAGGAACTTGACCAGGGCTTCCTCCTGCTCGGGCTCGAGGTTGGCGCCTATGGTGAAGGTGGCGTCAGTGGATCCGTCCTCGTCGACCGGTATCTGCTTGGTTTCTGCCTTGTCTTGGGTGAACAACTGCTTCTTCTTGGCCGGCGCAGCCCCCTTGGGCTCAGGGACGTCTGTGTCGGCGGGCTGTGCCGACGCCGCCGTCTTGAAGACGAGCTTGAGCACTTGCAACGCATCCCCGGTGTCTCCGGACACGGTGAGGACGCCGCTGCTCCCGGGCATCTTCATGAGGTTGTACGTTGGGTGAGTCGCGGCCATGAATCGGGCCAGTGCTGGGTAGCCGAGGATGGCGTTGCAGGGGAGGCCGATGGGGGCGATGTCGAAATCGACCAGCTCCGTGCAGAAGTTGTCGTAGGTGCCAAAGGTTACCGGGAGTCGGATCTGTCCCAAGGAGCTGGATGACCCGCCCCCGACGCCCGAGAAGGGTCGGCTGGGCTGGAGCCGCTCCCGAGGTATGCAGAGGAGGTTGAAGGCCTCAACTGAGAGCACACTGAGGCCCGTGCCGCCGTCGATGAGAGTCCTGGTGACGGCCACCTGGCAGATGGTGGGGGTGCACAGCATGGGGAGCGCACCCGAGCAGGCTGAGTTGGAGGGGTGGTCCTCCGAGCTGAAGGTCAGACCGGCCTTTGGCGCCTACCGGTCTGGGGGAGCTCCTTGCCGCGTGTAGGTGGCGCTGACCTGGCGGACGAACGGCTTCACGTGGTGGCTTGTGGGCGGCGCCTGCCAGCCGCCCAGGAGGGCCGCGACGACCAGGTGCGCCGGCGCAGCGTGGTGGGCGAGGAAGAGGCCGCGCAGCTCTCCCCAAGAGGCCATGGAAGCCGCCGGCAGATGGAGCAGCCAAGCGCGCGGAACGCCGGTGAGTCCATGGGAAGCTGGCCGATTAGCCATGGCCTGTTGCCGCCGCCAACCGAGGGCGGCCTCCTCAGCACGCCAGCCAGGAAGGTCGTGGATCGGTCGTGCCGTTGTAGCGTGGCGGCGTCGTTGGCTTGAACTTCGTCCGCCACCGCACTGTTGCAAAGGTTGGGGCCAGGGCTCGAGCCCCTCGGCCCTCAAGGCCTGCACCGGGCGACCGGAGCGGGTGACGCGCTGCTCATCGCGAGGCGGGTCTTGGCGGTGGCGGAAGGGAAAACTTCGGCGCACCCCTACCTGGCGCGCCAAATGTCGGATTTCGGGTTCCGGCAGACCCTTGAGGTTCGAACTCTGGGGTGCGCGTGGAGATCTCGCCCTCTACCTACCTACACCCCGCCGCCTCGCTAGGATCTAAGCTATGGAAAGAACAGCACAAGAGACACAAGGTTTATACTAGTTCGGGCTACCATTGTGGTGTAATACCCTACTCTAGTTTGTGGTGTGGTGGATTGCCTCTTGGGCTGATGGTGATGAACAATACAAGGAAGAACAGCCTCGCGAGGGTCTATTCTTGGCCGGTGCGATGAACTGCTAGGGGGAGTTCAGTCGCTTCTCTCTCTCTCTCAGCTAGATGCAAGATGGCTCTCTTCGAGATGCCTCTACCCTATGGGTGGCTAGTCCTATTTATAGGCAAAAGCTCTGGGCCTCTTCCCAAATATTGAGCGGGAAGGGCGCCAACAATTGGCCATTTTGAAGGGGAACACCTGGTACACTTATCCTGACTAAAGTTGGTCCTCGCCTGTCAAAGGCTCTGGTGGTGACGCCTGCTTGGGCTCCACAATGACCTCCTTCCTGCCGTTGAGACGGTCTTGGTCTTGTTGCACCGAAATGGATTCCTTTGCTTGATGCTCTCGCCTTCGCTTGCTCCCTTTGCACCAAAGAGGAAAGGAGGACACTGCGCGGGCTGGCGCCTGCCTGGCGCCCTTGGTCGTCATGGCTTGCGTCATGGGCACCTCGTGAGGTACCCCGCCTTGATCTCTCCGCCTCCTCGCGAGCCAGCCTGATGAGTCCGTGCCTGAGGAAGCTCCCTGTCGTCCGCCCCGTGAGGCTTGGCCCCTCGCGAGGGTCTTGAGCTTTGTGTTGATGAAGATGGGCCGCGCTGGGGCCCCTTTTGAGCCACGCCGCAGGCTGCAGGCAGGCAAGTCTGGGGACCCCCGTTCCCAGAACGCCGACAAGGTCCGACTACAAATGGCCCAACTGATTTATGGGCCATCAACAGGCTGAAAGTGACACTGGGCCAGAAATTGGCCCAACACTTAAATGGGCCGCTAAAAGGCCGAAACTCAGGTCCGACTACAAATGACCCATCAGATTTATGGGTCGTCAACAGGCTGAAAGACACACCGGGCCAGGAATTAGCCCAGCATTTAAATGGGTCGCTAAAAGGCCGAAAGATGTACATCCTGAAAATTGGCCCATCCATTAAATGGGCCGTTAACAGGCCGAAATCTCATCGGGCCGATATTGAGCCCAAATAGATAGCGGGCTGTTAACGGGCTCGAACTGACGATGGGCTGCAATGGTGTCGAATCTTTAACGGGCCGAATTGGCACATCTCGTATGGGTCGTGGGCTTAAATGGACCTGACACAAGTAGGCCTTATATGGGCCGGCCTACTAATTTTCTTGGGCCGCCTTTTTTCACCGTAATGGGCCATCACTGTTGGGCCATGCCATGTGTCGACCTATCATAGGCACCTCCTGTCCAATGAGTGGATGACATCTGTCCCAACGATGAGCCGACACGTGTTTCCTATAGCCAATGATGATTTTACACGTGGGAAATCCCCATTGGTCGGGGCTGTTAACGGGTTATCGGATCCAAAACCCGACCCGATAGCTTAACGGCATTCCGTTACGGTGGATGCCACGTGTCGGTCACCCTTGACGAAAAGCACTTTACGTGACGCGATTTATCGTCATGGAAGTGGACACTTCCGTGATGATAATTTTGGTAATGTCATGGAACACTTCTCTACGACAAGACAGTATGACTATCTTGATTCTGTCATAAATTTTTCATGGATGTACATGCATGACAAAAAACGCGACATACTGTGACAAACACGTATCATCACGGAAGTGTACTTTTTTTGTAGTGTGGTCTCTCTCAAGCAACCCTGCAACCAAATAACAAAGAGTCTCTTGTGTCCCCAACACACCCAATACAATGGTAAATTGTATAGGTACACTAGTTCGGCGAAGAGATGGTGATACAAGTGCAATATGGATGATAGATATAGGTTTTTGTAATCTGAAAATATAAAAACAGCAAGGTAACTAATGATAAAAATGAGCGTAAACGGTATTGCAATGGTAGGAAACAAGGCCTAGGGTTCATACTTTCACTAGTGCAAGTTCTCTCAACGATAATAACATAACTGGATCATATAACTATCCCTCAACATGCAACAAAGAGTCACTCCAAAGTCACTAATAGCGGAGAACAAATGAAGAGATTATTGTAGGTACGAAAACACCTCAAAGTTATTCTTTCTGATCGATCTATTCAAAAGACCGTAGTAAAATAACACGAAGCTATTCTTTCCGTTCGATCTATCATAGAGTTCGTACTAGAATAACACCTTAATACACAAATCAACCAAAACCCTAATGTCACCTAGATACTCCAATGTCACCTCAAGTATCCGTGGGTATGATTATACGATATGCTCACACAATCTCAGATTCATCTATTCAACCAACACAAAGAACTTCAAAGAGTGCCCCAAAGTTTCTACCGGAGAGTCAAGACGAAAATGTGTGCCAACCCCTATGCATAAGTTCACGAGGTCACTGAACCCACAAGTTGATCACCAAAACATACATCAAGTAGATCACGTGAATATCCCATTGTCACCATAGATAAGCACATGCAAGACATACATCAAGTGTTCTCAAATCCTTAGAGACTCAATCCGATAAGATAACTTCAAAGGGAAAACTCAATCCATTACAAGAGAGTAGAGGGGGAGAAACATCATAATATCCAACTATAATAGCAAAGCTCGCGATACATCAAGATCGTACCACCTCAAGAACACGAGATAGAGAGAGAGAGAGATCAAACACATAGCTACTGGTACATACCCTCAGCCCCGAGGGTGAACTACTCCCTCCTCGTCATGGAGAGCGACGGGATGATGAAGATAGCCACCGGTGATGGATCCCCCCTCCGGCAGGGTGCCAGAAAAGGGTCCCGGTTGGTTTTTGGTTGCTACAGAGGCTTGCGGCGGCGGAACTACCGATCTATTGTGATCCCCGATGTTTTTAGGGTATATGGATATATATAGGCGAAAGAAGTCGATCAGGGGAGCCACAAGGGGCCCACGAGGGTGGGGGCGCGCCTCCCTGCCTCGTGGCTTCTTCGAAGCTTCCCTGACGTCTACTCCAAGTCTCCTGGATTGCTTCCGTTCCAAAAATAATTCTCCTGAAGGTTTCATTCCATTTGGACTCTGTTTGATATTCCTTTTCTTCGAAACACTGAAATAGGCAAGAAAACAGCAATTTCGGCTAGGCCTCCGGTTAATAGGTTAGTCCCAAAAATAATATAGAAGTGTTTAGTAAAGACCATAAACATCCAAAACAGATAATATAATAGCATGAATACTTCGTAAGTTATAGATACGTTGGAGACGTATCAATAACACGCTTATCTATTTTGATAAACAGGCTTCACTGTTAGTGGCTTCAGCCAAGGACGCTGAAGTTTCTGAACTCCAGCGGAAACTGAAGCTGGCTAATGATGAGATCGATCGTATTAACAAGCGGTTTGATGAGGCCCAAGGTATGCTTTTAAAAGACCCCTTACAAGCCTGGATTTTAATGCAAACTCGGAGTTTAAGCTCATGTGCTGCTATTTGTATGACTGTTGGCAGCGTGACCGAGGTCGAGACCCTCAAGAGTGCCCTTGTTGAAGCCAAGGAGGAGGCAAGAGCGAGCAAAGCAGACACGGATTTAAAGGCCGAATAGGTCGCCCGCCGCTAGTATGAGGAGAGGGTGACCGAAGTGGAGCAAGCACTCCAGGATGCCGCCAACAAGTGTGAGGCCTTGGAGAAGAGTAATAAGGCCCAAGAGGCCGAATTCACCAAGGCTCTTCAAGAGGCAAAGGAGGCGTGGACCGAGTCCCCAGCGGCTCGCGAGGAGATCAAGCAAGCCAAACAGATAGCGGCTGGTAAGCCTTTTCTTTTATAGAGTATATTTGGCGGTCGAAGATATGCTTTGCTAAATCGACTATGGAGTGCTCCAGACGCCTTTGCGGATCTCCCAAGGAGTGCTGCCGACACCGTCCAGTATTTTCGGGCCCAAGAAGGTAACACGACGGAGAAGCTCTTTTGGTCGCAGTACTTGGCGCCGGAGCGGCCAGCGCTACTAAAAAACCAGATGATGCAGCTGGCGGAGCTGCATAGGATGTCCGGTTTGGCCATGAAGGACATCATAGTCTGGCTATGGCCAGCCGGACCCATTCCGAGCAACTACTTCGGCCTGGTCAAGCGGCTCGGCTATGCCTTGCCCCGAGTTGACGCTGTCAAGCGCTCGGCGTGCATAGAAGGTGCGCGGATGGCCTTTGCCCGTGTCAAGATGCACTGGCGAAGATGAAGGCCGCCGCCGTGGCAGTTGAGGGTCCGCCCGGAGGCAAGGACCACCGCAAGCCGGAGCGCTATTTCGAAGACGTCCTTGAGGGTGCCCGTTTGATTGAGGGTCAACGCTCAAAGGATATTATGTTCGAGTAAATGTATCCAAGCTACCCACACAATGTATTATAAACCAAGGTTGTGTAATATATTTTATGCGTTTATCTGAACTACTTTCCTCCTGTGCGGCCGTATGTTATGATTCTGAAAGTTTGCCAATCGTCGGCTTCAGTCCCCACGTAGATGCTACAGGGGTGTTCAGAGTAATGTGTAATCACTCTTGACCCAACGCCTTGGTCCGTAAAGGAGGTGATTTACATAGTGAACAAGGCAATCAGACTATGCGGCTTTAGCACTTTCACTTAGCCATAGGAGTTTGATGGTGGGGCTAACAACTAGCCCCTGGTGCGCATGCGGCTGTCCAAACTGGGATGCCTTAGGCGCGTGATCGAGCCGAAGCCAGTCCTTCATGTAGTATAGAAAAAATCGCGAAAGATTTATATGAAGTCGCCGAATAGCTGACCAGCTCTCGCCGCATCATGACAGTCAGTTTTTGGCTTTCTCTACTGAGGCGTTTGACCGGACGAGACAGAAACACAATCGCAGTAGTTCTCCCTTTACTACCCTAGCCAAACTAGTGGAACGTAAGGTGGTAACCACAGGAGCCGGGCAACCCAACTATTGACCAAAGACATGATTCGGAGTCGATGCATATAATGCCATATTCGGGACGCCGAAGCATACTATAAAAGTGTCCGGGCTTCTTTTAAAAAAAAAATATGTGGCCGGATAAAGCCCCTGGTGATTTAAATCGTGTCAAGGTGTATGTGCCAATTTGACGTAAAGAGGGAACACAGATTAGGAAATAAGCCAATACCGAACAGGGTTAGGAGAAAAATGCTTCCATTATAGTCTGATTGATGCGTCAAAACGCATTTTTACCGAGAATATCATAACTATCAAGGCTATTTTACATGCCAAGAATTTGAGAACAAGCGAAAGCTGTATATAGGTCCTAAAAAAGGAAAAGGTGATCTTGAAGATCCTTTGGACACTCTGCCGCACATCTGCGCTGCTTTTCGCCTTGGTGTGTGATCCTTTGAGAGGATGGACGATCAAGTACACATAAGGGGCCCACAAAAGGGCCCTTGGTACCATCGAAAAGTGATGTGGGTTGTAAAGAACCTGGAAAAATAAAAATAAGAAAAAAGGGATAATATGAGGGTCTAGATAGGGTCAAGCCATATTGTGGACTGTGTTTTCAGTGTGCCTCCGTCCTTGCCCATGGTATCTTTAAGGCGTAGTTATGTACGCGCGGTACGTATGCCACAATCAGGTTGGGATTTTGACGAAGGTTGAACTCCTAATCTAGCTCTGGACGAGCCGGACTGTCGTTCTGCAGGGTAGACCGGACTCGTTTGACAGTGTCCAGGGGCTTGGCTGCAGATGTAATATTCGGCTTCATAAGACCACCCTGTGCTTCAGCTACGAGGGCCGCGGTATGCTCCTCAGTACGGAGGGAGCACTCCATGTTTTCCATTGACTGTTATAACGCCGTGTGGTCCGGGCATCTTGAGCTTTAGATAAGCATGGTGCGGGACCGCATTGAAACGGGTGAACGCGGTCCATCCGAACAGTGTGTGATAGCCACTACGGAACGGGGCGATATCAAAGATCAAGTCTTCGCTTAGGAAGTTATCCGGTGAGCCGAAGACGACTTCCAGCGTTATGGATCCTGTGCAACAGGCCTCTACGCCGGGTATCACTCCTTTGAAGGTGGTTTTGGTGGGCTTGATTCTTGACGGGTCGATGCCCATTTTGCGGACAGTGTCCTGATAAAGCAGGTTAAGGCTGCTACCGCCGTCCATAAGGACTCGCGTGAGATGGAATCCGTCGATAATTCGGTCGAGGACCAATGCTGCCGAACCTCCATGACAGATACTGGTCGGGTGATCTCTGTGATCGAAAGTGATCGAACAGGCTGACCATGGGTTGAATTTTCGGGCGACTGACTCTATGGCATAGACGTCCCTTAGTGCGCACTTGCGCTCCCTCTTGGGGATATGTGTAGCATATATCATATTCACCGTTTTTACCTCGAGGGGGGATTTCTTCTGTCCCCCTGTGTTCGGTGGGCGAGGCTCTCCATCGTCATCCTCGCTGGGCGGGCCTTTCCCCTTATGTTCGGTGTTTAGCTTACCGGCCTGTTTAAAGACCCAACAATTTATGTTGGTATGATTAGCAGGCTTGTCAGTGGTGCCATGAATCTGGCAAGGCCGATCGAGTATTTTGTCCAAACTGGATGGACCATCCTTGTTTCCTTTGAATGACTTCTTCCGCTGACCGGGTTTAGAGCCGCTGAATCCGGTGTTGACCGTCGTGTCTTCGGTATCTTTGTTGTTGCTTCGACGCTTGTGTTTGTTGTGTCGTGACTTGCCATTGCCATCTCTGGCTTCGAAGGTGCCAGGGTCGCTGGTGTTGTTGCTTCTACGAGCGAGCCAGTTGTCTTCTCCCGCGCAAAAGCAGGTCATGAGTGCGGTAAGGGCTGCCATGGACTTCGGTTTTTGTTGGCCGAGGTGTCGGGCAAGCCACTCGTCCCGGACGCTGTGTTTAAAGGCCGCGAGGGCTTCGGCGTCTGGACAATCCACAATTTGGTTCTTTTTAATTAAGAACCTGGTCCAGAGCTTCCAGGCTGACTCTTCGGGTTGCTGGACTATGTGACTAAGGTCATCGGCGTCTGGAGGCCGAACATAGGTACCTTGGAAGTTGTCTCTAAAAGCATCTTTCAAATCATCCCAGCTACCAATAGAGTTTTCTGGGAGGCTGTTTAACCAGTGCCGAGTTGGTCCCTTTAATTTTAGCAGGAGGTACTTGATGGCATGGAGATCATCACTGCGAGCCATGTGGATATGGAGAAGAAAATCTTCAATCCATACCGCGGGATCTGTCGTTCCATCGTATGATTCATTGTTCACGGGTTTAAACCCTTCTGGGAACTGGTGCTCCATTACCTCATCGATGAAGCATAAGGGGTGTGCGGTGCCTCTGTATCGGGCGACGTCACGACGTAGTTCGGATGAAGTCTGTATGCGGTTTTCGGCCTGAGTGAGGTTGTGCCTATCGCACCAGGCCTGATGGTCGTCTTCTCGCATTGGGGCCCGCCCCCATGATCCATATATTGATCTGGTTTGGCCTGCTCTATTGTCTAGGTCCTGTCATAGATGTATCCTGGAGCCGCTGTCTCTCTGCCTCTACGGCGAGGTGGTGCGGGTTGGTGTTCGGCGTAGGTGGCCGCCTTATCTCGCCCACATGGTGGTCGGTCTGGTTCATCAGCACGGTCATGTCTTGACAGTGTGGGCTCGAGGGCCTCGTTGTCAAATTGTGGTAGTAGCCGACGCTTCGGATAACTCTTTGCTGGGCATTGAAGGCCATACTCTTCGGCAGCTAGGACCTGGGTCCATATGTCGTTGTGTGTATCCTGTTCGGCTTGTAGCTGTTGCTACTTCTTTTTTAGGCTTTTCGCAGTGGCAATTAGCTGGCGCTTAAAGCGCTCCTGCTCGAGTGGTTCCTCTGGCACAATGAAATCTTCGTCGTCGAGGCTCACATCATCACTACAAAAAAATACACTTCCGTGATGATACGTGTTTGTCACAGTAGGTCGTGTTTTTTGTCATGCATGTACATCCATGACGAATTTATGACAGAATCAAGATAGTCATACATGTGCTGTCGTAGAAGTGTTCCATGACATTACCAAAATTATCATCACGGAAGTGTCCACTTCCATGATGATAAATCGCGATCCTGAAGTGCTTTAGTCAAGGGTGACCGACACGTGGCATCCACCGTAACGAACGCCGTTAAGCTTATCGGGTCGGGTTTTGGATCCGATAACCCGTTAATGACCCCGACCAATGGGAAATTTCCACGTGTAAAATTCTTATTGGCGGACAAAACACGGTCAGCTCGTAAGTGGGTCGATAGGCGCCTATGATACGTCGACATCGTGGCACAACCCAATAGAGGCCCATTCTCGTGAAAAGGCCGGCCCGCTTTGACTTGGTCAAAAGATGGCAGCCGGCCCAAAGGAAAGCTCGTTAACGGCTGTTCGCATATAGCCCATTTACAACCCGCTAACCCAAGGCCCGTTACGCCCTATTCAAATTAGGCCCAGTAGCGTCATCTGGGCCATCCAATATGATTCCAGCCCGTTTTCACTTCTGGCTCATGTATGGCCCATGACGTCTTTCGGCCCATATGAGGCCCTATGTAACTCTTGGCCTATTAACGGCCCGTGGTGAAACTGGCCCGTAATGAACAGTGTATCACTTTACACCCATTAACGGCTCGTGGTGAAACTGGCCCGTAATGAACAGTGTATCACTTTATACCCATTAACGGCCCGTTATTCCGTTGGGCCGTTTCCAGCCCATGTTATCTTTCGGCCTTCTCAGAGCCCATTTATTCTTGGGCTCATTTCCAGCATTCGTTTACTTATGGCCCATTACTGTCATTTTCTGCTTGTGGGCCAAATTCAGCCCGTGGTTACAGTCGGCCCATTTGTGGTCCGTTAATACATTGGGCCGTTTTCATAGCGTCATCAAATACGGCCTATTAATGGTGGCCCGTTATGGTCGGTGTCGGTGCCAAAACCGGCGGGTCTCGGGTAGGGGGTCCCAAACTGTGTGTCTAGGCGGATGGTAACAGGAGACAAGGGACACGATGTTTTTACCCAGGTTTGGGCCCTCTCGATGGAGGTAAAACCCTACTCCTGCTTGATTAATATTGATGATATGGGTAGTACAAGAGTAGATCTACCACGAGATCGGAGAGGTTAAACCCTAGAAGCTAGCCTATGGTATGATTGTTGTTCGTCCTGGACTAAAACCCTCCGGTTTATATAGACACCGAAGAGGGTTAGGGTTACACAGAGTCGGATTACAATGGTAGGAGATCTACATATCCGTATCGCCAAGCTTGCCTTCCACGCCAAGGAAAGTCCCATCCTACACGGGGACGAGGTCTTCAATCTTGTATCTTCATAGTCCAGAGTCCGCCAAAGATGATGGTTCGCTATCCGGACACCCCCAAATCCAGACTCCCTCAAGAGCCCCAGACCAGGCTTCAATGACGACGAGTCCGCGCCGCATATTGTCTTCGGCATTGCAAGGCGGGTTCCTCCTCCAAATACTTCATAGAAGATTTTGAACACAAGGATAGTGTCCGGCTCTGCAAAATAAGTTCCACATACCACCGTGAGAGAATAACATTTACACAAATCCAATCTGCTGACGTATTCCGCGGCGTGACATCACACCACGGCCAAGTCTTTATTCAAATCGTTTTTAATGTCCCACCTCAGCGCGTTTAGCGAGGCAGTTTCCTTGGCACGTCTTGGATTCTCATCAATACGGGCATGGGTAACCCAACCGCGCCATTGATTACGGCATTTGGGAGATAAGCAAGTTTTACCAGGCTGGTGGGGGACGCATAGCTTCATCCGTCCATATAAGGGGATAAGGATCCACATTTTCACCTACGCCTTCTTCCTCCTTTGCTCATCCATTTCACAAGACTAGAGCTCCAGCGCCTAAGTCCGCACATCCCTCCTCAACCTTCTCCAGCCATGTCCGGAGCGGGAGGCAAGTGGATGGTCTCCTCCGCCACGGAGGGGCAAGTCAAAAAAGCTGCGGAAGGCCGGATACTTGTCCGCGACATCGCCAAGATCGGCTCCCCGATGAGGGGCAGCTCATCCCCACCCCCAGGCCCCATGAGAGGGTGGTGTTCCACGCCCACTTCCTCCGCGGACTAGGTTTTCCACTTCACCCATTTGTCCGGGGGCTCATGTTCTACTATGGCCTAGATTTCCAGGATCTGGCCCCGAATTTCATCCTCAACATCTCGGCGTTCATCGTCGTGTGCGAGGCCTTTCTCTGCATCCAGCCCCACTTCGGCTTATGGATGAAAACCTTATATGTCAAGCCGAAGGTAGTGGGCGGCCGCCAAGCAGAGTGCGGAGGTGCCATGGTTGGCAAGATGGCCAACGTCCTATGGCCCGAGAGCTCCTTTGTGGAGACCGTGAAGGGGTGGCAATCGGGGTGGTTCTACATCACCGAACCGCGCGACCCTAAATGGGCAATGGCCCCCGAATTCCGGTCTGGTTTTCCTACACGGCTCACCTCTTGGAAAGAGACGGGCCTGTCGTGGGGTAATCTGGAAGAGCTGGCTGGACTCCAAACCGGCATGCAAACCCTGGTGAACAAAAATCTCAGGCTTGTCAACGTAGTCCAGGTTATGCTCATCCGCCGGATCCTCCCATGCCAACAACGGGCCTTCAAATTGTGGGAGTTCGGTCCGGCACAGCACCAAACTCTGAAAAGGCTCTTCGACACTACGTACGAAGATGCCTGGAAGGTGCTATTCAAGGGCGCCGAGGCTCCCACATCCGCTACCGAAGATCGCGGATTTAGCTCGCAGCGTCAAGCTACCGAGGTAAACTATTTTGCCCTTTACGGGACTCTTGTTTTTCATAGTTTGACTCTATGCGGGATCTAAATTCCCTTGCCTTTGGCAGGACTGGCAGAACACGTCCGGGCAGGTTAACTGCCCGGCTTCCCTTGCCAGAAGACCCAGCGGACACCCGTTTTGACGGGGCTGCTGGTTCCGGCACCTCACGTGGTGCCGGAGAAGAAGGCCAAGAAGAAGGCCACGGGAACTCGAAGGAGTGCCCGGCGCCCGGTGTTGTCGGAATCATCGTCCGACGACTCTGAGGCGGAATCCTCCCACGAAAATGAGGAGGAGGAAAAAGAAGCCTCTCCCCCAGCGGGGGGAGAGAAGAAAAGGAAGGCCGCCCCAACTGCGGAGGCCGGAGGGTCCAAGAAGTGAAGGACCCTTCCTCCGGACTTCTCCACCAATGTTGACGACGGCGAAGAGGAGTGGCCATCAAGGGCCAAGCCCCTGGCGAAGTCGTAAGTGTCCGGATACCAGAGTAACTCATGGCCTTTCATTTGTCGCATGGTGTCTTCTAACGCCGAATACAACTATGCAGCCCGCCCAAGGACGAGCTCGCCGCTTCGTCGAGCGGGTCCCTGGATCTATCGGATGTGGAGAGCGCTTCACTTTCGGCAGCCTCTTCTCCTCGCGCCGCCGACGACGCCGAGGTGGGGCCCCAAGAGGGGCCCGGTCAGGAGGAGGTGGCCCAAGAGGTGCCGCAAGGCAACCTCCCGAACTCCAGGTGCGAAGGGGATGAAACCCCCAAGGGCTCTAAGTCCGACCCTGGTCCGGACTCCGTCTAACCTTCGATTGGTTCCGAAGTTCGGCAGCGGCCCCTTCATAAGAAGGGCCAGATCATGACACCGTGACCTCCGGCCCAACCGAGGCACCGGATAGCTCTTTGGGCGCGCTTAACGGCGCCTCCATCGACGAGGAGCACCGCCTTTGTTATGAGTGTGGTGATCCGTAAAGTTTAGTCCACCAAGAGCAAGCCGATCAAGCCTATACCAGCCTTCTAACAGGCTTTGAGGTATGTATTTAGAATATGTAAAAATATTACCGCATAGACAGTAGCCCCTAATGCTTAGTTCGGTGTTCGGAAAGAAAAGCCGAATTGAGGATCTAAAAATATATACGCAGGAGTCTAATATAAGTATGTCAATATGGGAATGCAGGTTGCGCTACTGACCTCTGCCGCACTGACTGCGGAGGTTAATGCATTGAAGGAGAGCCTCGAGCGATCCGAGAGCGAGCTCCGCCTTGCCAAAAAGGAGCTCGAGGACAAGGAAGGTAAGTAACACCTTATGGGAGTATATAAAAGATGTGGTTGCAAAAAATAACAGGAATAACGTGGGTATTGCAGGGGCCACGAACAAGGTGGCGACCCTGAAGGAAGCGGTGTCCACGGCCGAAAGCAAAGCGGCCGCGGAGCGCACCGAGCGAGAGAAGCAGGAGGCGCGGGTGGCGGGGGTGCGGCAAGAGCTCCAGGCCCTCGTGGAAAAACATGAGAGTTTGGAGCGTGACTCGAAGACTCGAGAGTCCGAGCTCGCCTCGGCCCTTGAAAGTGCCAAAGCCGCCAAGGCCGAAGCCCAAAAAGCCCTCCAGGAGATTGAGGTGATAAGGAAGATAGCGGCGGGTAAGGCATTCTTTATGCAAAGCAAGCACGTGAAAGTCAATTATCTGTTACTTACCCGAATCCGGAGCTCTCCAGGAGCCTTCGCAGATCTACCCCGCTATGTGTTCGATGCTGCCGAGTTCTACCGCGCCGAGGAGGGGAGCTCGACGGAGAAGGTGTTCTGGTCTCAGTATGCTGAGGCCGGACACCTGGTGCCCTTGAGCGACCAGCTGAAGCAGTTGGTCGAGCTCCACAAGGTCGCCGACCAGGCCATGAAGGGCCTCATAGTTCGGCTGTGGCCTGAGGAAGCCATGCCTGGGAGCTACTTCGGGCTAGTGCGGCGGCTGGTGGACGCCGTCCATGGATTGAAGTCGTCAGCGCTCCGTCTCGCATTGAAGGTGCTCAGAGGCCTTGCCCGTGCTAAGGTGCACTGGGGCAAGCTGGACGCTGAGAAGCTTGTGACGGACGGACGACCGCCGGGCAAGGAGTATCGCAGGCCCGAGATGTATTATGAGGACGTCCTGAAGGGTGCCCGCCTTATAGCGGGTCAATGCTCCAAAGATGTAATTTTTTAGTAGACTCGCATTTGTTATCCTGTACGCTGAAAACTTGTTCATATGCGCTAAGCAACGCTTGTGAATTTAAAATATTACCTTCTGTGCGGTCGTTTATCAAATTTGAGAGATGGCGAGTCGTTGGCTTCAGCCCCCATGCCACGAGTGCTGGGGTGTTCGGGATAAACTTGAGCGCTCTTGTTCCCATTCTTGGATCCTTAAGGGAGGCGCTCAACGCAACGAACCAGGCAACCGGACTATAATGCTTGAACACTCTCACTTAGCCATAGAATTCTATAATTTTAAATTTCGGCGAAGCCCCTAGTATTCGGAAGACCGAGTTCGGGGCGCTATCCACACCTAGGCCGGACCATGCCGACTCCTCGCTCTAAGCGGCATAAGTCTTTAGGGACTCGAAAACCTCTCGAACAACGACCGGCTCTTGCCCTATCATGACGGTCAGTTTTAGCTTTCTCCTTGAGGTGCTTAACCCAGCTCAACCGGGCACAATCGCGGTGGTTCTCCCAAAGCTACCTTAGCCGATATAACGGAACGTAAGGTACCAAAACATGGGAGCCGGGCAAACCCAACTATTGACCCAAGACATGATTCGGAGCCGATGCATATAATGCTATAAGTTCGGGGTGCCGCACTTGTGAAAGTGTTCGGACTTATCACACCATATTTTGGGGTACATAAGCCCCTGGTGTATTGGCCGTACCAAAGTGTATGGTTGCACAATGTCATAACTGAACATATATAAGAAAAAGGAATGCAATAATAGGCAAAAGCTATGTATTGTTCATTCAAAAGTGACTGCAATGAAAGCAGAACGATACAAATGGTGCGATAAGCAAGGAACGGGACTGTTGCCATGTCCCCCTCCAGGGGTAAGCTTGCGGGATGGTATGTAAAACAGGTATACTGCTCGTAATAGAGACCACCTGGACACTCGACGTAGCTTTCTGTTTCCCTGGCTGTTGCATCATATGTTCGGCGATTTTAATGCCGGACAGGGCTTCTGGAGAACGGAGTCCTGAAAGTAAGAGAAAAAAGAAAAAAAGAATGACACAATCGGGAGCCCCTAGTGCGGTTAAGCCGCATGCTGGGCATGCCGTGGTCGTGCCCCTCCCCCTATGCCCATGGTATTTCCAGAGCATAGTTATGTACGCGTAGTACTGGTTTCGCAAGTTCGCGAGGGTTGGGGTTGGGGCCGCATTTCTACGCGTGCTCGGAATGTGCCAGGCGGTCTTGTTGTAGGCTACTCCGGGCGCGCTTGGCGGTGTCCGGACGTTTAATAGCCAGACTCGAGAATTGCCTTGAGAGGCTGCTTTGCACTTCTGCCGCAAGGGCCGTCGTATGCTCCTCCGTTCGGAGAGAGCGTTCGGTGTTTCCATTGACCGTAATTACTCCTTGAGGGCCTGGCATCTTGAGCTTGAGGTACGCGTAGTGCGGCACCGCCTTGAACTTTGTGAATGCGGTTCGTCCGAGCAGTGCGTGATAGCCGCTGCGGAACGGGACTATGTCGAAGATTAATTCCTCGCTTGGAAGTTATCCGGGATCCAAAGACCACTTGAGTGTGGCGGAGCCTGTACAGTTGGCCTCTACACCTGGTATGGCGCCTTTAAAGGTCGTCTTTGTGGGTTTAATCCTTGAGGGGTCTATGCCCATTTTGGCGCGTATCCCGATAAAGTAGGTTCAGGTTGCCGCCATTCCATCAGGACTCTGGTGAGGTGAAATCCGTCAATAATTGGGTCAAGAACCAATGCGAATCCGCCGTGGCGGATGCTAGTGGGGTGGTCCCTTCGATCAAAGGTGATCGGGCAGGAGGACCATGGGTTGAACTTTGGGGCGACTGGCTCCATCGCATATACGTCCCTTGGTGCATGCTTCCGCTCCCTTTTGGGTATGTGGGTTGCATATATCATGTTCACCGTCCGCACTTGTGGCGGGAAGCCCTTCTGTCCTCTATTGTTCGTCGGTCGGGGCTCCTCATCATCATCGCTATGCAGCCCCTTGTCATTGTTTTCGACGTTTAACTTTCCTGCCTGCTTGAACACCCAACAATCCTTGTTGGTGTGGTTGGCTAGTTTTTTGGGGGTGCCGTGTATCTGGTACGAGCGATCGAGTATTCGGCCCAAATTGGACGGGCACTGGGTATTTCTTTTGAATGGCTTTTTTCGCTGACCGGGTTTAGAGCCTCTGAATCCGGCATTGACTGCCGTATCCTCAGCATTATCGCCGTTAATGCGGCACTTGTGCTTGTTGCGACGCGACCTGCCATTGCTGTCCTTGGTATCCGAACTACCAGGGTTTTTGGTCAAGTTGTTACTATGAGCTAGCCAGCTGTCCTCTCCCGCGCAAAAGCGGGTCATGAGTGTGGTGAGGGCTGCCATGGATTTCAGCTTTTCCTGTCCTAGGTGCCGGGCCAGCCACTCATCGCGGATGTTGTGTTTGAAGGCTACTAGTGCCTCTGCATTCGGGCAGTCGACGATTTTATTTTTCTTTGTTAGGAACCGTGTCCAGAATTGTCTCGCCGATTCCTCTGGCTGTTGAATTATATGGCTAAGGTCATCGGCGTCTGGTGGTCGCACATATGTGCCCTGGAAGTTATCAAGGAATGCGGCTTCCAGGTCTTCCCAACAACCAATTGACTCTGCTGGCAAGCTGTTAAGCCAATGCTGAGCTGGTCCTTTAAGCTTGAGTGGAAGGTATTTGATGGCGTGTAGATCATCACCGCGGGCCATGTGGATATGAAGGAGATAATCCTCGATCAAAACCGCAGGATCTGTTGTGCCATCGTATGATTCGATGTTTACGGGTTTCAAACCCTCAGGGATTTGATGATCCATCACTTAGTCTGTGAAGCATAGTGGGTGTGTGGCGCCTCTGTATTGGGCAATATCACGACGCATCTCAAATGAGCGTTGTCTACTGTTTTCGGCCCGGCCGGAATTGCTGTATCCGGCGTGACGGTTATCATCATGTGTCGTGGGGCGCCCACGCGATCCGTAGATCGATCTTGTTTGCCTTGCCTTGTCCTCCAATATATCTCGCAGGTCAGGCGCATTTCCCCGTGCCTTCGTACTTTTTGAGCGATGCCGAGGTGCGGCTTGAGTGGAGGGCCGAGAGGCCTCTCTGTTGCGGCCACGAGGTGGCCGGTCGGCCGCGTCATGCGTTGGTGATGTATGTTTGGGTGCTTCCTCCTCTAATCGGGGTAGCAGCCTGCGTTTTGGGTAGCTCTTGGAGGGGTGTTCGAGTTCATACTCTTCGGTTGCAAGGACTTCGGTCCATCTGTCAGCTAGCAAGTCTTGGTCAGCTCTAAGCTGTTGCTGCTTTTTCTTGAGGCTGCTTGTCGTGGCCATAAGCCTCCGTTTGAAACACTCTTGTTGGACGGGATCCTCAGGCATGACAAATTCATCGTCGTCGAGGCTTGCCTCGTCTTCGGAGGGAGGCATATAATTATCGTCCTCTACCTCTCTGTCTGCCGCTGTATCATGCGGGCTGGCTTCTCCATCCTCATGTGCTGAATCCTGCTGGAGGAGGTTGTCTTCGGCACTGTCCGGGGTGTTATTATCTCCCATGCGGGAATCATAGTTTTTGCTGTGGCGGGATTTAGAGCGGCACTGCTTACGCCGGCGCTTAGGCTGTTTCTTGGTAGGGTCATCCTCCGTTGTTCTGTCGCCATTCCCATCTTCTGGGATGTCCACCATGTATATGTCGTATGACGAGGTGGCCTTCCAGTGCCCTGTAGGCGCTGGTTCTTGATCGTCTCCGACATCGTCATCCATACCGTCTGTCGGTGTACAAAAAGAGGGGTACGCTTTTTGTACCCCTATAACTGTGCACGGGCAGTCTGAGCCGCGGGCACCACCGCACTGAGCAAGGCAAGGGAGGTGAGCCAAGGTAAGGCCGAAGCTCGAAGGGAGCAGAACGACGCCAAGACCAAAGACCACAAAGAGCGAAGGGGATGAAGCGGACTCCCCCGGCAAGATCCTTGCCAGGCGGTTCTAACAAACCCGGCAAGACCCTTGCCGTGGCAGCTCGCCCCACACCTACGGGAGCGAGTCACCCTTGAGTCCACTGCCCCCTTGGGGCAAGGATTCGGGAGACATCCCCGTGGTGGCATGCAGATCTTTGTGAAGACATTCAAGATCAGATACACGCTACAGAAGATGATGACCCTTGGCGGGATCCCAGCCGAGGAGGACCACAAGGCCCCCGGCAAGAGCCTTGACGGGGATGACAGCAGACGCCATGGCAAGACCCTTGCCGGGGCCCCGGCAAGGCCCTTGCCATGAACACCCGTAGGGCCACCATCAGGCCCACGCCAATTAAACCTCCACCACCATTCGCATGCAGCTGCCGACCCAACCAGTTGGGCAGGCACATGCGTGGCAGCAAGCGGATCCTCGTGGAGACCCACCATTGCGCCACCTCAGCTGCCTACATGGCACCGCGGGCGCCGCTGGCCAGGGCGCGTATCAACACGAGAGGGAGCGGCGACGGACGAGACAGGGCTCTCCCCCGTCCCCGATAAAGCAAGGACACCTAAGCAAGACACATTAAATGTGCCTTGTCATGTAATGCGAGGGATAAACTCGCATCACTGTACCCTTTCCACCTCCTGTGTACCACTGTGGCGACCCCTTTACTATAAAAGGAGGCCCAAGGCGACCAGGAGGAGGATTCGGCTTTTTGGAGCTCCTCACGCCCCATTGCTAGTTCAAGAACACAGATAAACAAACCACCAAAGCAGGAGTAGGGTTTTACGCATCCTCGCGGCCCGAACCTGGATAAAGGAACCATGTGCTATCTGCTTGATCCGCTCTTCTCACGACCCCGCGCCCCGCGGCCATAGTAGGGATTCTTGTGATCCCATATGTCTCGTTCCCACCGACATCTTTGGCACGCCAGGTAGGGGGCGTAGTTGTGAGAATCGGCTCTAGCAGTTAGTTCGACGCTTCTTCATCGTCATGGCGCCCAAGAAGAAGACGACGGTGGCGGTTGGCCCGTCGGAAGCCGGGCATCCCGCCCCGACGTGGGCGAGCAGCGGACCGGTCGCAGAAAGGACCCGGGGCGCTGTTCGCGAACACCAACACCGTCCCCAAAGAGCCGGAGTTTGGGAGGCGGCGATGTTCGTGGCGCTGATAACGGGCCGCCGCCGCCAAATCCAAAGACGGAGCCAGGCCCTCCGCTGGTGGCGCGGGCCTTCCAAGATCGCTGCCACCCGCTGAAAGGCGACGCGACGGCTTCCAAGACTCCACGTCGGCGACGGCGCGCTCCTCTCAAGCGGGCGCTGACGAACGGCGTAATCACGCCGAGGACCCCGGCGTCGCCGCCATGAAAGAAACCCGGCGCCACTCCCGGGATGTAGAAGACCTGCCCGCTCGCCCAGGCGCTGGTGAAGATGGCATGACCGCGGGGTCATGATAGAGCTCCTTCTGACATGGTCAGAAGTCGAAGAGCGTCGCGATCCGTGCAGGTTTCGCTGCCACCAACGCCAGCAGAAGCCCTGGCGCGCGCAGTTGCTCCTCGATTTTCCTCCCACTACGGGGAAACTCGATGAATGGAGAGCCACTATCCGAAGCCTTGTTGCGGTGGCCAACAAAGACGAACCGAGTCCGGTGGAGCCCCCGGGTCGACACTCCGACGGAGTCCCACGCACCAGCGGCAGGAGAGTCGGCGGCGCCGCGACCACGGTGCACTCGCCTCCTCCTCGCCCGGTACCGCGGGTGCCAGCCCGTCGCGACATTACGGGCGACGAAATTTCCATAGCGTCGTCCGACCCGCGGGCCCACTGTGACCAGCGCCAAGTTCTTCAGGAACGAGAACATGAAGACGCTGGACCACTATCGAGCGCCGGCGCGGAGCGCGCCACCAATCGTGACAGCGGCCTGCTGTGAGCCACCCGGCACCGGAGAGCCCTGGGGGCCTACCTTACGAAGTAGGTTGTCTGGCTTTTACCCGTGAGTTGCGGCAGTTCCAGTGGCCCACTCATCGCACCTTCAAACCTGACGTGGGAGAAAAGTACAGCGGCAAGACTCACCCGTCCGAGTTCCTCAGTGTCTACACCATCGCGATGCAAGCTGCCGGATCCCGCGACGATAAGGTGCTTGCGAATTACTTTCCGTTGGCCCTTAAACCCAACGCCATGTCATGGTTGATGCACTTGCCGGTAGACTCTATTTCCTCCTGGTCGGATTTGTGCCATGAGTTCGTGGGCGCCTTTACTGGAGGCCACCAAGCCCATGGCCAAGCCAGCGACCTGCACGTCATTCCCCAGAAGGGAGGCGAGAGTCTCCGCAAGTATATTCAGAGGTTCAGCCGGGTACAGTACAATATGCCTGATGTTCACCCTGCCGCCATCATCAGCGCGTTCCATCAGAACGTGCGTGACCGCAAGATGCGCGAAGAGCTGGCAATGAACAAGGTGAAAGATGTAGCAGAACTCTATGTTCTTCTTGGCCGATGTGCCCGAGCTGAAGAGGAAGGAAGTACCCCGGCGAAGATGCCGGCATGGAAACCGACTCCTCAGATGAGGATATTGCCGCCCCGGCAAAGAAAGGCCGGCGCCGCAACAGGAAGCGCAAAGGTAAAGCCGTGCTTGCCGTCAAGGGATCTGATGACACCGGCTCCACCAAGAAGACCAAGGCAGATGACCCCAGCAAGGAAATTGCTGGATGTGTCGCTTGCCGGGCCTTGGCGGCTGCCGAGAAGCCAGGAAACTCTGACAAGCGATACTGCAAGATCCATCGCACCAAAGGCCATGCTCTCCAAGACTGCCGACAAGTTGAGCTCCTCACGAGAAGCGAGAGGGCTGAGTATGAGAGGTGGGACAAGGAGAAGGGCCCGAGCGGTCTTGAGGGGCCCGATAAGAAGCATGACAGCCAAAGCGGGCCGTCGCGGCAAGGATATGCAACAGAGAGGCCGCCGGGCCGTGATAAAAGGCCGTAAGACGGCGATCACGTAAGAGGACGAATCCGGCGACCAAGAGTTTCGTAGCTACAGAGGCCATGTGCCGATGATGGCGGCGCCGCTGCATACTTCTCACCGCTGGCTTAAACAGTGGGCGCGAGAGATTACAGCGGCAGAGCCGTTGTTTGATGCCCAAAGGCCGCTGAAGTGGTCCAGCACTCCTATCATTTTTTACACTGAGGATCACCCTGATTGCACTACTACAGTCGGGTGCTTGCCATTGTTGGTTTCACTGACAATACGCAACCTCAAGGTGACAAAGATGTTAGTCGATGGCGGGGCCGGTCTGAACTTGATCTCGCCTGCCGTGATCGAGAAACTGCAGATTCCTGATGGAGACCTCGAAGAGACGGGCACGTTTCAGGGGGGTCAACCCGGGAAGAAGCCAACCCAAGGGAAAGGTCACGCTGCCCGTGACTTTTGGAAGCGACCTGAACTACAGGACGGAGAGGATCGTGTTTGATGTTGCCAAGATCCCCTTGCCCTACAACGGGATCCTTGGTCACCAAAGACCGCCAAGTTCATGGCAGCGTCGCTTTTCGCCTACAACACCACGAAGATGCCGGGACCCATGACGGTCATCACCATCCCTTCCGATAAGAAAGATGCGCTGATTTGCTGACCAACTATACCAAAGCGATTCAGCTGCCGCCACTAGGGCACTTGCTCCTCGCTACCGGGACCCCGGGAGGGAAGAAGAAGAAGAAGACTGGTGAGACCTCGGACACCCACTCCGGCAAGCGCACCTCTTCGGAGTGTAGCGCTGCCATCGAGGACGTGCCAGAGAGCTCCGTCGGCAGAAACAAGAAGCCCAGGGCCATACCGCCGGGAACCAAGAAGGTTTCTGTCAATGAGGACGGCACGGGAGGAGCTTTCACCATAAGCTCCACCCTTGCCGACAAATAGGAAGACGCGCTCGTCACCTTCCTGCGGGCGAATGTTGATGTGTTTGCATGGCAAGCTTCCGACATCCCCGGTGTTCCCAGGGAGGTGATTGAGCACCACCTTGCCGTCTACCCTCATGCGCGGCCCGTCAAGCAGAAGGTCAGAAAGCAAGATTTGGAACGACAAGAGTTCATTACGTAAGAGATCCAAACCGGAGGCAGCGGGTTTGGTAAGAGGAGTGCTCCATCCAACGTGGTTGGCCAATCCGGTCGTAGTGCGCAAGGCAAATGGGAAGTGGAGGTTGTGTATTGATTACACAGATATCAATAAGTCTTGCCCTAAAGACCCCTTCCCGTTGCCGCGCATCGACCAGATTGTTGACTCCACGGCAGGGTGTGATCTGTTGTCATTCCTTGATGCCTACTCCGGCTACCACCAGATCTTCATGACAAGAGAAGACGAAGAGAAAACAGCATTCATCACCCCATGCGGTACGTATTGTTTCATCACGGATGCCTTTCGGGTTGAAGAGTGCTGGTTCGACGTTTGCAAGGGCGGTCCAGATTGGTTTTGAACCCCAGCTCCATAGAAATATGGAAGCCTATATGGATGACATAGTGGTCAAAACCAAGGACGGGGCAACCCTCATACCGGATTTGCAAGAAACATTTGCAAACCTGCGCAAGATCAATCTCAAGCTGAACCCTGAGAAGTGCATCTTTGGCGTCCCGTCCGGCAAGTTTCTCGGGTTCTTGGTATCACTGGCGTGGGATAGAGGCCAATCCGGACAAAATCAAAGCTATAGAGCAGATTGAAGCACCCAAGCGAATCAAGGATGTGCGTCGGCTTGTTAAGTTGTCGCCGCCATGGGCAGGTTCATTCCCAAGTCTGCCGAGCGTGCCCTTCCCTTTTTCAAAATCCTGAAAAAGGCGGGCCCAATGGAGTGGACACCAGAAGGCGAAGCAGCATTACAAGATTTGAAGAAGTACCTCTCCTCCGCGCCAATACTAGTTGCGCCTAGGCCACAGGAGCCGTTGCTGCTATACCTGGCGGTAATGAACCAGGTGGTCAGCGCCGCGCTAGTGGCGCAGAGAGAGGTTTACGACGGGGTAATGGCAGCGGCAGAGCCCGACACCACCAATGCAGAGACAACACAGTCAGTCAAAGTGTCGCCGAAGAACAAAATGATGCAGCGCCCGGTCTACTTTGTTAGTTCCCTCCTGCAGGGAGCTAGATCAAGGTACTCCAGTGTGCAGAAACTGCTCTTCGGCCTTCTTATGGCCTCGAGGAAGCTGCATCACTACTTCCAGGCACGCGAGATCACTGTCGTCACTCGCCTCCCTCTGCAACGGATATTGCACAATCCGGATGCAATGGGAAGAATTGTGGAATGGGCACTGGAGTTGTCCAGCTTTGGCCTCAAGTTTGAAAGTACTTCGACGATTCAGAGCCAAGTCCTAGCAGAGTTCATTGCAGAATGGACCTCAACACCTGACGAAGAAGCCCAAGAGACTGCTCTCCCCGGCAAGGAGGCGAGTTGTAATTGGATCATGTACTTTGATGGAGCTTTCTCCTTACAAGGCGCCGGGGCTGGCGTACTGCTTGTCGCTACTAACGGAGAGCACCTCAAGTCACGTGATCCGGATGCACTTCCCAGGGAGGTGTCAACAAACAATACGGCGGAGTACGAGGGGCTGCTTGCCGGTCTTAGGATCGCGGCGGACCTCGGAATCAAGAAACTCATCGTCAGGGGGGACTCGCAGCTTGTCGTCAAGCAGGTCAACAAAGATTACCAAAGCCCGTTGATGAAGGCCTACGTCGATGAAGTGAGAAAGCTGGAAGAGCGTTTCGACAGTATACAGGCTGAACATGCTCCCCGAGTGGAGAACGATATCGCCGATTACCTGTCAAAACGTGCTGCCCTCAAGCTACCTGTGGAACCAGGTACCTTTGTGCTTCAGCTAACTCAGCCATCCGTTGATCCATCAACAGAGCAGAATAAGAGGAGGAAATAAGGGCCCGGCAAGTACTTTCCCGCCGAGCTCCTCGGAGTCGCCGGCAAGGATGTTGCCGGGGATACTGAGCCTGCCACGGGACGACTGGCTCCGGTGGAGCGTCAAGCTCTTGCCGTCGAGACAGCCGCTCCTACAGCGGAGGAAATGCCTTTAGTCCTCGCCGTCGAGCCCCAGGCTCCAGCGTGGAGCCTGACATACCGTCCGATTCCTCCAAACAAGGGAACTTCCCGAGGAGCGGGAAGATGCGAGAAAAAGTAGCCCGTCGCTCTACCATGTACCCGGTTAAATCGATGACGTCACATGCAGGAAGAGGCCGAGCGGTGTGAAATTGAAGTGTATCCCTCGAGAGGAAGGAATTTGGAGCTGTTGGCGGGGATACACGGAGGCATATATGGATCCCACATCGGGTCAAGGGCCCTTCTTGCAAGGCATTTCGGCAAGGCTTCTTCCGCCCATCGCCCTCCAGATGCGACGACGCTAGTCACCCGTGTGTGAAGCGTGTCGGTTCCATTCAAAGAAACTTCATCAGCCAGCTCAAGCCCTTCAAACCATTCCTCTCTCCTGGCCCTTCTCGGTGCAGGGGCTCGACATCTTGGGCCCTTTTCCCCGCTGTCGGGGCTTTGAAGTAGTTATGCGTTGCAATCGACAAGTTCACAAAGTGGCCAGAGGTGGAGGCGATGAGGAAGGTCACAACTCGATCGGCCGTCAAGTTCTTCAAGGGACTAGTGTGCCGTTTTGGCGTACCCAACAGGTTATCACCGACAACGGCACACAGTTCCAAGCCGCACCTTCATGCAATATACCCAAGACCTCGGCAGTGATGCTGTTTCGCTTCCGTTGCTCACCCGCGAAGCAATGGTCAAGCTGAGAGGGCAAATGCTGAAGTATTGCGAGGCTTAAGGACCAAGACCTTTGACAGGCTGCACAAGAGTGGAAGGCGCTGGATTGATGAGTTGCCGGCGGTTCTTTGGTCGATCAGGACGACGCCAAATCGAGCCACCGGCCAGACACCTTTTTCCCTACTATACGGGGCGGAAGCAGTTCTCCCCACTGAACTCATATACGGGTCACCTCGAGTGCTCGCTTATGACGAGCTTGAGCAAGAGCAACTACGGCAAGATGACACAATGCTCCTTGAGGAAGATCGTCTTCGGGCGGCTGTGAGAGCAGCACGCTACCGGCAAGCCTTGCTCCGCTACCATAGCCGCAAGGTTCATGCCCGAAGCCTTGAGGAAGGTGACCTTGTCCTTGGTAGCGTTCAATCGCCAAGAATTCCAACAAGTTGGCGCTTGAAGTGGGAAGGCCCTTACCGGGTAATACGAGTCACCAGGCCCGGCGCAGTCCGCCTGGAGACCGAAGATGCCGTTCCGGTGAGTAACTCCTGGAACATTGAGCATCTTTGCAAGTTTTACCCGTAAGGCGCGGCTTGCCGGGCCCCCCGGCAAGCCACCTTTTGTACAAGCATTGCCGATGATGCATGTAACCCTTTGTACAAAGCCAGGCGCAGACCCTGAGCATAAATAAATGAAGCGCTGGCGCCCTAAGTTATAGCATGCATGCTAGATCGAGTCTCGTCCTTGGTTAGGGTTGATAGTGCTTGGCAGCGACTAACCCCTAGCTTAGAGGTCGAGTGTGCGTCTCTTTGCCGTTCTTTTGTCTTCTTTGGTTCGCAGGACTCACAGATATCCTTGCCGGATCACTTGAGGACAAAAAAGAGAAGAGGGACAGACCGACATCTAGACCCCGGCAAGCCAATACTGCCGGGGGCTGCAAGTGCAAAGATTCACCCACGGAAAACCAGAGTTGCCGGGCTACTTCAGATAAGTTCTTCATCCCTTATCATGCATTCCCTTATGGACTGAGGTATGTGAAACCTCGTTTTTCCTAAAGCTACCATGCTCCCCTAAAACTCTAGGCCCTAGGGCTCGTTCCTGGGGCCAGGTTTGGTCATAGTCACGGCAGCAAAAGGATGAAACGAGGAGCCTGAACCCACCTCATCCATGCCTCCGCCAAAAGCGTGAGAAAGGTCGAGCAAAGTGGGAAGACGGCAGGGCCTATTGTCGGGCAAGGAAATGTTTACCGTAGGGATATCAAGGATTTACTCCTTGTCGTGGGTTCTACCCACAAACAAGTGGCCCGGCAAGCATCCCCTTTTCATTAAAAACATTCCACTCAAGTATAGCTCATAGGGAATGAAAAACATGAAATGATGGGATTACAAGTTTTAAATTCAGCTAAGGCCCAAAGGCTTACAAGTTGAAAAAAGATAAGGTGCCCGTAATCCCTTTCTTGTCCCTCTCCTCAGGAGGCAGGTCAAGGAGGCGAAAAAGGCAAAAGGGGCGCCTAGGCGAGCTACGGGTGGCAGAAGACACCAAGAGAGCATCTCGGTGGCCGTCCGAAGGCTGGATGGTGATGGCGGCGCTGGAAGCAGAGCTCGAAGACGAGGCGGCAGGACGTCAGCACGCGTCGAAGGCGTCGGTGCCCGCGTACTCCGATTTGACGGCCTTGCCGCCCACCCTCATCCTCTTCTGCAGCCTCCCAACGTCAGCCGCCCAAGGGGACGACACCGAGAAGTTCAAGGAGCTGGCGACACGGATGATGGGGTCGCCGGTGTCGCACGGAACGGCGCCCGACACCTAGTCGGACGCGTCATCCCGCCGCCTGCTACCCTCGTCGTCGCTAGCGCTGTCCTCCTTGCCACTCCTGTCCGAGGAGGAGTCTTCGCTATCAGAAGAGCTCTCCACGCAGCACCTTGCCCGGGTCCCGAAGAGCCCGAAGACCTTGACGGAGAGGAGGCCACCCTCCATCAGCTTGAAATGGAGAGTGAGCCCCTCCATCAAGCTGTGGATACGAGCGAACGTCTTCCATCCTTGACGAAGATACATCACGTGAGGGGCTGGGAAGTCGACGCGAACTCGCGTACCGCTGTTCCCACAGCCCCTCATGTGCAGCCGCAATGACTCTGGCGGATCCAGCTCCATCTCCGCGTGAATGGAGTCGGGAGACGAAGACGACGGCGAGGCGGCCGGCGCAGCCTGACGAAGAACTCGCAAGGATCATCCCCAACATGGCCCTCCATGGGGGGAGGAGCTGCTGGCGGATTCGAGACCAACGCGTCGCCCTGTCCTCCTCTTCCACGAGCGCCTCGGCCTCGCCCACGGCCTCACCCCCTTCCCCTTCCCCTCGCGGCTGGCTCCACCATCGCAGGTGCAGGAGAAGGAAGAACGCGTTGTCGAGCGGCGACCCTCGCCGACACCGTTGAAGGGCCAGGGTTCCTTCCCTCCATTGCAGATGGAGGGGGAGCAGAAGCTAAAGGAAGGAGGAGATGAAGGAATGCGGGGCGCCATCCCCCCCTCACGCTCTTTATAAAGGAACGAGGTGGGGGCTCGGCCGCCCCGCTCAGCCAATCAAGACACGGAAGGCGCAGGGAACTGGGACCAACCCGCTGCCCCGGCCCGCGACGGCCCGGTTTCCCGCCTCCACCGTTCGCCACCCCAAGCGCATGAGATCCACGTGGCGGGCGTGCGGGACCCAGGCGACGGGTGAGGCGACCTCTCCCTACCCCGTGATCGTGGGGAGTGGACGCCTTGAAGACCACGCCTCGGCCCCGTTCAGTAAATGGGTCGTGCCTCCACGCCTCCCTCCGTTTATGGGGAAGGCGCGAACCGCCCCCTTTACTACGACGTGACGCATGCACAAAGCTCAGCCCCACGCACGCCGCCCACGTCACACATGCCTCCCCACGCCGAGCCACGCGCGGTAGGCGTGGGAAGCGCAGCGCGTGAAGAAACTTACCGCGGTAAAAACCGCCCCGCCTGCCCGCGCACCGTTTTTGGGCCTAGCCCAACGACGCGATTCCGTTTACGTGTGGCCCAGGCCCGGGGGCTCCTGTCGGTGTACAAAAAGAGGGGTATGCTTTTTGTACCCCTATAACTGCAGGCGATCGAGCCGCGGGCACCACCACCGAAAGCAAGGCAAGGGAGGTGAGCCAAGGTAAGGCCGAAGCTCGAAGAGAGCAGAACGACGCCAAGACCAAAGACCACAAAGAGCGAAGGGGATGAAGTGGACTCCCCCGGCAAGATCCTTGCCGGGGGGCGGTTCTAGCAAACCCGGCAAGACCCTTGCCGTGGCAGCTCGCCCCACACCTACGGAGCGAGTCACCCTTGAGTCCACTGCCCCCATGGGGCAAGGATTCGGGAGACATCCCCGTGGTGGCATGCAGATCTTTGTGAAGACATTCAAGATCAGATACACGCTATAGAAGATGATGACCCTTGGCGGGATCCCAGCCGAGGAGGACCACAAGGCCCCCGGCAAGAGCCTTGCCGGGGATGACAGCAGACGCCACGGCAAGACCCTTGCCGGGGCCCCGGCAAGGCCCTTGCCATGAACACCCATAGGGCCACCATCAGGCCCACGCCAATTAAACCCCCACCACTATTCGCATGCAGCTGCCGACCCAACCAGTTGGGCAGGCACCTGCCTGGCAGCAAGCGGATCCTCGTGGAGACCCACCATTACGCCACCTCAGCTGCCTGCCTACCTACATGGCACCGCGGGCGCCGCTGGCCAGGGCACGTGTCAACACGAGAGGGAGCGGCGACGGACGAGACAGGGCTCTCCCTCGTCCCCGATAAAGGAAGGACACCTAAGCAAGACGCATTAAATGTGCCTTGTCATGTAATGTGAGGGATAAATTCGCATCACTGTACCCTTTCCACCTCCTGTGTGCCACTGTGGCGACCCCTTTCCTTATAAAAGGAGGCCCAAGGCGACCAGGAGGAGGATTCGGCTTTTTGGAGCTCCTCACGCCCCATTGCTAGTTCAAGAACACAGATAAACAAACCACCAAAGCAGGAGTAGGGTTTTACGCATCCTCGCGGCCCGAACCTGGATAAAGGAACCGTGTGCTATCTGTTTGATCCGCTCTTCTCACGACCCCGCGCCCCACAACCGTAGTAGGGATTCTTGTGATCCCATAGGTGTCGTTCCCACCGACACCGTCGATGTCTTCAGAGTCAAAGTCGAGCATGTCGGTTAAATCATCGACAGTGGCTACAAAGTGGGTGGTGGGTGGGCGTTGAATTTCTTCGTCGTCCGCATCCCAACCTTCCTGACCATAGTTCGGCCAGGGCTCTCCTGATAAAGAGAGAGACTTCAGTGAGTTCAGGATGTCGCCGAAGGGCGAGTGCTGAAAGATGTCCGCGGCAGTGAACTCCATAACCGGCGCCCAATCGGATTCGATTGGCGGCGCTGAAGGTTGAGTCCGGAGAGGAGTCCGCGCCTTGAGCCGCTAAGCTTCGCAGCGACAGGGTGGTGTTCGCCTCGATCGCCGTAGAGATCGCAGCCCCGAGGCGGTGTCCAGCCACTCATCCTCAATCAGCGAAAGTCGGCTCCGAGCTAAGGGTCGGGCGGACTCAATCGCGACCTCCAGGAGCACCGTTCGCGACAGAGCTAGATCGTGCCCATCGAGACAAGTGTGGCGCGCTTGGCTGTGGCTCGAATCCGTCAAGATCAAGTCTCCGCGGATGTCGGTCGTGTAGTTCAAACTCCCAAATCTGACTGATAGCCAGCGGGCGAAGCTTTCGATCCGCCTCCGGATGGCCTAGCGAATTGGCCCGCAGCAGCAAAGCCGCCGAATCACGAAGATCTGTCCGGGAGAAAAGTCTCACCCTGGACCGCGTCGTTGTTGATGATTGAAGGAGCCATCGGGCCTAAAGATGACGACACAGAGGAACTCTCAATGAAAGCACCAATGTCGGTGTCAAAACCGGCAGATCTCGGGTAGGGGGTCCCGAACTGTGCGTCTAGGCGGATGGTAACAGGAGACAAGGGACACGATGTTTTTACCCAGGTTCGGGCCCTCTCGATGGAGGTAAAACCCTACTCTGGTTGATTAATATTGATGATATGGGTAGTAGAAGAGTAGATCTACCACGAGATCGTAGAGGCTAAACCCTAGAAGCTAGTCTATGGTATGATTGTTGTTCGCCCCACGGACTAAAACCCTCCGGTTTATATAGACACCGAAGAGGGTTAGGGTTACACAGTAGTCGATTACAATGGTAGGAGATCTACATATCCAGACGCCAAGCTTGCCTTCCACGCCAAGGAAAGTCCCATCCGGACACGGGACGAAGTCTTCAATCTTGTATCTTCATAGTCCAGAGTCCGCCAAAGATGATGGTTCGCTATCCCGACACCCCTAATCCAGGACTCCTCGATTCGGCCCATGAACGGACGATTCCAACTCTAGCCCGCTTACGGCCGAATCGCGGTCTGTTTGGCCCATGTTTGGCCAATCGACCATACGGCCCGTATAAGGCACATTGATGATACGGCCCGTAGAAGGCCCATTGATGATATGGCCCGTAGAAGGCCCATTGTTTCTATGGCCCATAGAAGGCCCACTGCTTCTACGGCCCGTAGAAGGCCCACTGTTTATACGGCACGTAGAAGGCCCACAGTTTCTATGGCCCGTAGGAGGCCTAGTGTCACTACAGTAAATATTAGCCCATGGTTATTGTGGCCTAGTTTTAAAAAATAGGTTATTGCAGCCACTAGCAAACCGCAGAAAAAGAACTGCACTGACTACAAGCAAACAAATAAACAAGATAACAAGGAAATAAATAAGCAAGCAACTTACACTAGGCTATCACGGCTATTACACATATTACATCCATCGGGCATCAAAGTTCGCCACCGGTGAAAATATAGGGAACACAACAAGCATATAAACGCCACAAGAAAACAAGTCCAGAATCAAACCACTTCGTAAGAGCTCAAGAAACAATATCCTGGTACCCATAATGCGGCAAGATGCTTAGCAAGCTTATTAACTTTCTCTTGTTTGGCACTTAAGTCCTCCAGTAACTTGTTGTTGCACGTAAAGTATGCATCTGAATTCTGCAGGACTTCCTCGATCTTTCGCTTCACATCGCATAACATCTGATCGATGTCTTTCAACTTGAAGTTGAGACTCAAGAAGCCGAACTGATTCAGTAATGAGTTCAAGAAATTTGGTGCCGGAAGTGGTAGCCGATAACTCGATCACTACATCAAGACAGGACTTTGGGGTTGTCTCAGTGTCTTCAATATAGTTTTTATCAGCTTTCTTGGAGACCAACAGGGATGTATCACTATCTTGAACCTTATCTGCATTACTTCCACTACCATTGCATAACAGGGTACTCTTCTCCAATATTTTATCCGCGTTCTAAAAGAGAAACAAACAAACACATCTCAGGTTTACAATGTAGTATATGAAACTCATTTTGGTAAACCAGTTCAAGAGTAAGGTGGACATGATAACAGCATTAAACAAACATATATCTATGTAGTATGGTCACTGTATGGTCTATATCATTCTAGTTTATGTTGCCAAATCAAGATAGATACAGTTCGAATCATATCTATTTAAGACAAAGCAGCATAGACAGAATATAAGTGTGGGAAACTACACAAAGAATAACAACACTTGTAATGTGCATGGCATGAGAACATAATTGTTTATTCAATTAAAACTGAAATCAACATAGAGCAAGTTACAATAGCAAACAGCCAAACACGTTGAAGAAAGCAGGTTTAAAACATACCATTGCGCCATTGGAGTTTCAATTGCATCCTTCAAATTTGAAATTAGTTGGTATCGATGCATACAAGTGATGCAAGAGCAAAGTAGTATGAACCATAGCTACGGAACCTGACCTGAGAACAATTCTTCTGCTTTAAGCGTTGACTTCGGGTTCGGCGAGGTGGTCCTCATGATTTGGGCACTGCAATTGCCTTACTAACTGCTCGTGTTTGGGTGCTCTGTGGTGGAGACGGTGCTGTGTCAACGGGAACTAGGTGTCTATCTGCTGGGGTTGGGGTTAGAAGGGGTGTAGTTGGTTCTCTGTCCAACTGGGTAGGGGTACAATCTGCATGAGTGTGGGTTATGTCTGGTTGGGCTGGTTCTTGGGCAAGTACAACCGTGGCTCTATCTGCATCGACAGGTAGCACGATCTTTTCTGAAGACCATGTTTTTACTCCCACAGATACTGCCATCACTCCCTCCAATTGATATGGCTGATAAACAAGAAAAGTAATTGAATGTATAGACATTGTAAGATAGACACGTGCAATGGATAGTAGGGAAGAAAACAGGGCATGAAATAATTCACATTTATGTTGTCTAAGCAAACAGAATAGCATGACATAATTTCACATATATGATGGCTAATTAAACAGGATAGCATGACACAATTTCACATGTATGATGGCTAACTAAACAGGATAGAATGACATACTTCAAAATATGATGACTATGTAAACAGGATGACATGGCTGATGCACAGGAAGAGTAATTGAATGTACTAAAATTATTGACAAATTTAACACGTAATAAAAAAATGATGGCATGATATAATTCACATATAAGATGACTGGCTAACCAGGGTGGCATTGCAAAATTCACATATATGATGCCTGGCTAGAAAAGATGGCATTGCATGATTCACATATACGATAAAGAAACTAAACAGATGGCATTGACACAAAGCATGTCTAAACTAAGCAGATGACATCTTTAATGTATACAGTAAGCAATGCAAGGCACCATACGCATGATATTACCAACATCAGCATGCCAAGTTAGAGCGAAGACCTCATGGGGTAAATAGGAGTGGTCTTCTCCTTATGAATCCCCCTCATAACAGTTATCTTCCTCTTGATTACGGTCCGAAATGGGTGGAGGGGGGCTGCCTTTGCGCCCACCATGGAATGACGTCTGCATGGAATTTTATTGCCACGCAAGGCTCGTCTCTTTTGCTCTACATGATCAGTTCCATTGTGTACAATAACTGTCATGCATAGCAATAAAACATAGTGAGATTATGTAAGGAGTGCATGCACAAATCCAGAGTTATGGTAGCAAACTGTGGATAGACCCAAAACCAATGATAGCAGGCAGATAATAGCTTTAGTTAAAAAATACAGATAATGGCTCCTTTAATGTTTGTTTGCACCCAACATGAAACTCCTAGTAGACACCGGAGATTAACCAAATAGTAGACAGATAGTACTGATTGCTGCCCCAATATGTACCCCATAACCATTTAAAAACTCAAGTTTCAGCATTAGTTTGGACCTGACTCATACTCTAATAGGTGAACACGACGATAATGTAGCATGTCATCATATTAAGCTTACGCATAACGTAAGCGGAAATGGGAATAGGGCGACCTCTCTTGCGGACCCGTGTAGTCCTCAAGGTCATCTGCTTTCGATTGATGATGGTAATCTGATTGCCATAGCTGCCGGCGGGGAAGAAAGATCCGAGGCGGCGAAGACAGTCTGGAGAGCGGATCCTCGCTGTGGTGAACCCTTCCGTCGTTGGAGCAGCTGAGCTGGGGTGGAACACAAAGACCGCAGGAGCGGGACAAACCACACAAGGTTTTCTTTGACACATATCCATGTGAAGTAATTGAGTAAGGGCTTGTATGAATTTGAGGATTCTAACAATGCAGGGATAGGAAATAGACAGGAATAGGATAGGAATGCACGTGCAAAACAGAGAATTTAAAGACACCGGATTTCTGCCAATCTGGGTGTTTGATTCACAACAATTGGAAGATCACGGGATGCAAAAAAGCATGGTGAGATTAAGTCAAACCACAAGAAAATGTACGGTTATAATGCTATTATGCTACTATCTCTTACTCTTGTGCTTGATGAATAGGAATATGAAAAGGAGGAGAAGTGGAAATTAGAATTCCTATGGTTTTTCTTTCAAGGAGACACTAAAGGAACAAATCCTATAGTTTTCCTTTGCTCCATTCCTTTGCACCAAATTCATGAAAAGTAGTACCATAGGAAACTTTCCAATTCGATGTTTTTCATTCACTTTTCCTTTCAAGCACTTGGCGATTCTAGTAGGCAGACTTGAGCAAGGAAAATCCTACACTAAAAAAATGTTTTTGTGCTACTTCTATTACTTTGGACCCAAAGCCACGCCATACTAGCTCAATTCCTGTGCCCATCGACAAATGCACAACCGAAATGCTTGAGATAAATAATGATGGCATTCAAGAGAGTCCATCACGGATAGCTAAGTTACTTGGTACCTCACTGCTTGTCATATAGTAGGATAAAATAATCGTATTTCCCGTTACTATGAGTGCTCAGTGGACAATATATATATAACACGTAGAGTAAAAAGAGATGCAACAAGTCTACAACCTCTTTGGCGAAGCCATGTCGATCTCAGCGTGATTGGGTTGGCCGGTGAGGATGCTCCGGCTGACTTGGCTGTCGGAGGAGGCGAAGAAGATCTTAGGCGTCTGGAGATGGAGCCCAAGGTACTGCTCCGCCGTGATGGAGGGTTTCGTCGTTGGAGCAGCTCCGGTGAGTTGTATGATGCCGAGGCTGAAGCAGGACAAGAGAGACAACGAACAACGTTAACCTGAGTAGAATTCTAATAGCATCTCCAATACATGACGTAAAATACATAACCACAAAGTGCTAGATGTAAAATACATCAACCGATCATCTCTGAACTTAACTGCCGAAACTGAATTTAACTGTCGAAACTGAACTTAACTGTCAAATCGAACTTAATCATTTAAACTGAATTTTCTTTGCCGAAACTGAATTTTGTCATCGAACTGAACGCACTAGCAAGGTGAGGCTACACATCGGTCGGATCGACTTTTCATCTCTGGTCGGTCGATTTTGCAGCCGTTGGATACGTAAATCAAGGGCATGCGGTTCATCTTCAACCTCCACCCCCGAGCCGCCAAACAGCAGCCCTCGCCGCCATGCCGGCGGTGCCGCCCACTCGCCCGAACACTCCCCACCGCCGGTCCGCGCCGCCGTCCGCCGCCGCCAGACCATCCCTCTAGGCCCCCCGTGTCGAAGCTTTTTCTCCGGCGAACCACACGCCACCGCCCCGCCAACGCCCCGCCACCACCGGCGACCACCACCCCATCCTGAACCCTAAGATAGATAGTGGGGTACCTCTCCAGCAAACCCCGCTCCCCGTTGCGGCTGGTTCTTCCTTCACCCCGGCGACCCCCCCACCCCTGAAAATCAACTGACCCAAAAGTCGATTAATTCGACTGAAGTGTAGCTAAATCGGAGCAGCATCGCAAGCAAGAGCAAGAGCGAGAGCAGCAGCGCGAGCAAGAGCAATAGCAAGAGAAGACCAGGCAGGGGACCGAGAGCAAGAGCAGAGCAGCAGCGAGAGCGAGAGCTGAAGTAGCAGCAGGTCCTACTGATATGGACGTCGCCACCGAGGGAGCGGCGCCGTGGAGGAAGTGGCCGGTGACGCCGCCGTGGTTGGAGCCGCGTCGTGTCGGCTCGGGACCAAGCGCCGGCAGCAAGGTGAGATCGAATCAAGAAGAAAATGCGGCGATTAGTGTAAAAACTCTTTGGTGGCGCCGATTAGGCCGCAGCTTCATCCGAGGAAACGGTGATGATGATGCTCTTCCGGTGGTGCGGGTGAAGACGGCGGTGTGGGAATGGAGGTGGCGCGAAAGACGAGGGGAACATCGGGGCAGCTCCTTGGAGGTGGAGGACGGGGTGGCTGAACCGGCGGGACGATGAGATCGATGACGGATCCTCATCCGGTACGATGGATGAGGGACGTCGAGGTGTTGCTGTGGACGACGTCGTCGGGGAAGAGGCTCCGACTGGGTGGCAGACGGAGCAGTGTGTGGGGTTTCGTCGTGGGTTTTCGCGGCCTCGGTGTACGAATGGGTGGGCAGATGGGATGGAAGTAGGGAACCATGGCTTAGAGACGCGCTTGTCCGAAATGTGGGGTAAGTTATGAAAGTACCCCCAGCGATTTGAGGCGGTTCTTTTGGTTCAGGGGTACCACGGGCATTTCGCGTGTCGGGATTTCACGGGAGGTGGGAGTTTTCGCGCGCGTTGTAATTTCGGAATAGCAAGGCGCGGGTTGAGATGGAGGGAGTTGTCGGAGCACAACAAGACAAAGATATATCTTAAATATTTCGGGCTAACAAGGCGCGGGTTGAAGAGACAGGAGTTTCAAGCAGACGATAGACAGAGACGCTAGCTTGAATTTTCGGCATAACAAGGCGCGGCTTGAAATTTCGGAAGAACAAGCTTAACGTGTACCCAAAAAAAGACAATTTGCACCTCGACACGCACAACACACACACACAAACACCATTTAGACTAGAGTAAGGTACACGTGCATTGCACGCATGGGATTTGGCAACCAAATTATGAATAAATACCACATTATAGCATGCAAGCTTTGAGTCATATATGCATGATGTAGATGTTCGTTTAATTCTTATAGTTCATTTCATTCAAAATCATCTAGTTTTTATAAGAAAGCTAATCTATTTTAATATTCATGGAATTGTGCGTTGTAAGACATAAAGTAAAAAACAAATAATGGCAAATCATGTAGAAGAACATTTGGGCAATTCTGATACGGAAGATTCTAGAACAAATAAGAAGTGCTTGTGTTTTGATGTTTGTGCATTATGCTTAAGTTCAACCATGGAGTTTCTAGATTATACATGTGCCGAAATCTGGTGGAATCTAGATGATATCCAACGGCCAGTAGTGCTCAAATTTGCCATCTTTCGACCATCGGATTTGCCTCATCCAACGACCATCTTTTAAAGTTAAAGTTACCCGCACACAATATAAAAAAATATAAAATATAATATATATATAGGGGTATAGATATAGATATGTGATGCAAAAGCCGCCCATCATCTCCAATTAGAATAGTGTGTCCATGCACAGATGTGACGTGGCCAAATGATGTCTGTCATCGGTATCTCAAATTCAAATCAGTCTGACCTTGTTCAATGTGTATACATTACAACATGCTCGTTTCCAAACCACACCGCGTAGATCTCCGTTACATTCATGCATGCATGGGTTTCAAACATCAGGATCTCTTATTCAAATATTTGAATTCAACTTTACATTGATTGTGACCTCACCTATTCAGCTATTCTTTTACACCCACACAGTAGTCTTCTCTTTATAATTGTACCACTAACTTTCTCTCGTGCATGCATGCACACACAATACCAGTCGGCATTATCCATCGCACGCATGCAATCTTTTTCTTCAGGTCGGTCTCCCATGAAGGGGCACACACCAACACACATCCCCCTCTCCATCATATTGGGCATTCTTTATCTCTCACGCGTGCATGCGCAACGATCGATGTTCCTCTATGTATGTGTGTATATAGCTAGGTCTTTCATAGTTTTCCACACAAATCAATCAATCGATATATCCAGTGAGGTCTCACCCTCTTTCCCACGTCCACATCGATCAATCTATACCTCTCTATATAGGATTAACATATATAGCTAATACACCCACATTAATTATGTATCCAACGTCCCCCTCTCATCATCCATGCCTTCCGCTTCATCTCTCAGACGCGTGCAAAATGGCGAAGACAGGGGGCAGTAAGGGCCCTGCCCCCCTCCCCCCTAACATCACTATATATCAAGGTTAATATGAATGTGATCATTAGACAATTGCTGCTAAAAATGGTTTAAGTTCATGAATTGACCCTCCTCGTAAAGGATTAGCAATGCTTGGCCCCCCTAGCTCATTTATTTTTCATGGCTCCGCCACTGCGCGCATCAGCGCACATGTTCGCCCCCTCTCTAAATATCGATCTCGCACTTGTGCATTCCTTCATAGTCTCCCTCCACTCGGCCCCTCGCACCATCTTCTAGCCCCCCCACCGGATTTTGTCACATGTACAATCTAGCAGACTCCATGGTTGAACTTAAGCATAATGCACAAACCTCAAAACAACAGTGGTTCTCTTTTGTTCTAGAATCTTCCGATCATAACTGCCCAAACTTTTTTCTAGTTGAATTGCCATTATTTGTTTTTACTTTATGCTTTACAACGCACAATTCCAAGAATCATAAAATAGATTAAGGGCTTCTTTGATTCAAAGGATTATCAAAGGAATTTTGGAGGATTCTAATCATTAGGAATTTTTCCTATCTTGGTTGTTTGATTCAGAGGATTCTAAACCATAGGAATTTTTCCATATGATTCATTTGCACTAGATTTCATAGGAAACATCCCATCCACTCAAACCTCTTTGAAAGAATTCTGCATTTTTTCTATGCACAATCAAACACTCGTACAATCCTGTAGGATTCAAGACGACATTCCACTATAATCCCATGTTTTTCCTATTCCCGCGTTCTTAGCTTTTTTATAAAAAACTAATTGATTTTGAATGAGATGAATTATAAGAATTAAACGAAGGGCTACATCAGGCATATATGACTCAGAGCTTACATGCTATAGTGTGGTATTTATTCATAATTTGGTTGCAAAATCTGATGCGTGCAATGCATGTGTACCTTACTAGTACTTCGAGTTTGTGCAAAACACGTAAATTAGAATACCAATGGCACGCTACGGTGTCTCTCTTACAGTTCATGAAGCCACGTGGCACATGTGTAGGCGTTGTCGCGACCTCCTTGCATGGATTGATCACAGTGACGTGCTGCTGGTTCCACAAGAATGTACTCGTCCTCCCTGAGCCATATTGGTGGTACATGCACGAAGCGAAGATGTGCACGCACGCCATGCACGCACTCATTCCTTGCAGCACACGCGGGTACACGGGCGGACGCAATTTTGTACCAAGATCCACCCCATGTGATAATTTGACGCGTGTAAAGTCGTTCACTTCATTGATGGTCAATTAATACAGCGCATGCAAATTGAGTGGACGTGAGGGTGGAAGAAGGACATTATTACTCCACTGCGCGCATGCGAGTAGTTAAACTGTGGGTTGCTAGAAGTACTTCCATTGGTCTCCTTCATATTGTGTGCCAATTTTTGACAGTAACATAATATTTACGCATTTGAGCAGTGTAGTACTTGAAATTTATGTTCCGCTAAACTCATCGGGAGCCGTTTCGGGCCTCGAAACCAAAACCATCAATTAATCTTTACCTTGTTCCCATCGCATTCGAAAGCCTGCTCACACCTACTAGTAGTACGTACCAAACCTGAACGTGTTCCCACTATGCGGGTATTAGTTCTAGTGCTAGTACTTAGGTTATAAAAAGGGGAACTACCTAAACGAAAATCACTCTACCTTTCCTCCTCATAAGTGCTTCTTCTTCGTCCGTCGTTGCCATGGCCGGTGTGCAGAGCTCTAGGTCGAGAACTACTCGTAACAAGGAGGCGGCAACCAAAGGCTGCGGAGAAAAAAAAAAAAGAGGGCTCGCCGCCTCGCGAGACCTCGAAAGATCTCTCACGGGCAGGCGATGGCTCCCGTGAGCGCCCTAGCATGGAGGCGAACATGCCGAGCCGGGCGGAGCTGGAGTTGTTATCCCTCGACGGCATGCCCGATCAGCTCAATAAGCAGAAGGAGTTCATCCAAGGCTTGATGGAGTTGCTGAAGGAGAGCCTCGACGACATGCCCGCTGAGCTCAATCAGCAGGGGAGTTGACCGCCGGCTTGGTGATGCTGATGAAGAAGAGCATTGCCTCGGAGAAGAAGGCAACCGGTGAAATCCTGCGACTTCAGGAGGACAATGCGAAGCTCTGCCACGAGATCGACCTGTTGAAGGAGAAGAATGCCGGCTGGAAGAAGTTGCATGAGAATAGTAGTTCCTCGATGAAGATGTTGCAGGCCCTCGCCATGGAACAGAAGGAAGAGTTGGCGAAGCTCCGCATCGAGCACCCGGCTGCTGTCAAGGTACGTAATATGGTCGTGGAACAGATGATGAAGACTCGCGTCGAGAAATGCCGCGTCACGGACACAATGATGAAGATGGCGGAGGAGACGCGCAAGGAGATGGAGGTCGTGGAGGCGATGAAGAAGCAGTTATGACTCGGCGGCGAATTAGATCATTTGGGGTGATAATCTTCCTTCTTCTTTTGCTTCTGTGTTTCATCTTTTGCTTTGGGTGTTTCACCGCACGTGTCACGTTCTCTGCGAGGCATGAATAGAACAATGTTTTTTAGGGAATGAATAGAACAATGCTAACAATGAGATGACTAGCAAATTAGATCATTTTTTATCACCATATGGCACTGGGCTGCCGTGTTTCGTGCTCCTCCGTCGCAGTACTACTCCAGTGGGAAACTTGAGTATACCGCACGGTTCTTTGCTCCTCCTCGATTAGGTTGTCGGCGCATTTATACGAGCAGTCAAATCACAAGGCCCCACCTTCCAGCAGTAATGAGCCGTCAAATCACAAAGGCCCTCGCCTCTCGTGAAACCGACCAAGCTAGACTGCCCCGCCCTCTAGCCTTTTAAAAAATGTATACTTTTGTACAGCAGTAGTATCGATGGATTGCGCCATGGAGCAAAACTTGAAATTAAAAAAAAAGGTGGTACATATGGAGAGCGCCATATATGATGTTGGTCATATATATTGTACGTATATAAAAGGTGGACAAAACTAAGCACCCTGAAATTCTTTGACAACTAAACTGCTGGCTATATGATGTTGACCATATATATTGTTCGTATATAATGTGAAGAAATGAGTGGTAGTACTATACCAACTAAATGATGAAATGAAAGAAATACTAGTATGTATGTAATGAAGAGTTAAATTAACGAGAAGAAACATAGCATAGTTCTGCTGGGGGCTCAGCACAACACACCCCTCAAATTAAATTAAGCACACCTGAAATTAAACTTTGCAACTATTCCGGTAGACAGTGCATTAGAACCACCATGAGCAACGACATTTCCACCTTACTCGGAGTCCTCGTCCACGTCCTCGACTTCGTCCTTGTCCCTCTTCCTCTTGGCCGATACTTCTTTGCTTGAACCGCACACTTGGCTGTTGCTCTTCATCCAACCCTTGTAGATATTGAAGCAAAGGTAGCCATCCATTGCAGCGTAGTGGATGTGGTCTATATCTAGTACATCCCGCTGCCATGCATGACGATGAAAGCGTGTATGGAGGTTTCTCCAGTTTACTGCGTCTGAAGGATGAACCATGGCTCCTACCAGGTCGGCATTGAAGGTCAAGAGAGGACACCGGCCGATTCTTACGGAGGTCGAAGGTGTTGCCTACAACGAGGCCTACCCGACGCAGGACTTCTTTGTCGTTACCAAAGTCTACAGTAACGAATTTGACTAGGTTGCTCCCGAGGAAGTCCTTAAAATCCTGGCACTCAACACCGGCACGGCATATGTGGTAGACCAAGCATAAGTCATGCACGCAAACCTGGATCACGGCGGGCTTCTTCCTCTCTTCATCCTTTAGATCCTTCTCTCATCCCAAGACTGTGGTGTACTCAACATCTAGCCCAGCGACCCACTCATCATCTGAGTTCTCGAACATGCGTCTGAAGCGAGAAAGGCATCCTTTCACCGTCGCGGAAGAACGGGTGTAAATGGCGTCGAACTCATCGCCGGTGATGGTTCTAACCTTGTACTCACCGCCGATCATGGAGATTTAGGACGCCATGGATTTGGGAGGAGGGTTAGGATTAGTGGAACTGTCGTAATGTGAATGGACAGGACGACTAGGAGCGAACCGCCGTAGTATTGAAGGACGTGCGGGGGACGAGTAGGAGCGAACTGCCAGCCGCGAACGGCAGCGGTAGTGGCTTTCCATTCTCCCATGATACGGGCTTCCGAGAGCCCTTGGATCTGAGATCGAACGGTTGCATGGCGTGATTCTAGACCTATGGGTGAATATCCTATCCCGGAGGGTTATTCTGCAAATTTTCAGCAACTTAGCATGCGACCGTTTGATCTCAGATCCAAGGGCTGCCAGCAGCCCGTATCATGGTTACCACGACCGTCGCGTCACTCGCACGGTCGCGCCCTTGGAGCTTTAACACGGTGCGTTAGGCTATCTGATGTTGGCATGTCATACATAGTCATCACTTAATCACTCATACTACAACAAGGTTGGCTATAAGTGTATTTTTTTACTCCTCTCTATCTCTTTCTTCATACTCAAGGAAGAAACGGTGCTAGTAAGCGCGTGTATTTATTGCATTTGCCAAGGAGTGACCTCTTCCAATGAAATGGTGTTGCTAAGTTTGCTTCATTTAATTAGCTATAGACTCAAAATTGTCTTTTCACCTAGGTACACGTGCTTAGCACCGTTTCTTCCTTGGGTCACCAAACTAGTCTCTCTATTCTTGATTAACTTGCCACATCAGACTTTATGCCTATGTGGCAAGCTTAAGCACATGTAGGAGGCAAGTAAAAGTAAGTACAATAGTGCGCTTTACATGGCATTTTTGCATATGTAGAGGAAATAGAGGCAAGGAAAAAGTGGAGAAGTGGGCTCTCATGCAAGAGCCAGCCTCTACTACATGGTGGAGCATTGGGAGAGGCACCTGGATGGAGGTGGTCGAGAATCGGGAGACTCACGCCGGTCGTGGCCCAGCTTAAAATGATAATGGCAAGTCAAATCACGGGGCCCCACCGTCCAATAACTTCATTTGTCAAATCACACAGCCCTACGTTTCCGGATCCTACTCCCTCGTCTTCTCGCGTCTCTGTCGAATCGACTAGGCGGAACTGCCGCCGCCCTGCGCAGAAAAGCCCGCCCTCGTGTAGCGACCCGACCTCGACGGTCAAGCCTGCAATGTATCTGTGCCATCCACGGATCGATATCTTTGGCACACACAGACATCAATGTATATATCAAATCACATGTATAAATAACGTAAAATGATATATACCTCATAATGCTCGTGAAACAATCAAACGGGTGTGGAGTCCCATCAACGCCATCGGCGAGTTGAGTGTAGACCGTAACCTTGCCGTACTCTTACTCGTCGGAAGAAAGTATACGCAACATGATACGTTACAGCCATGTAGGTCGATTACATTGAATGTGCCGGCAAGATCACAACATGAGAAAACAGATGATAAAACTATACTATATGCAATATGGCTTTGTGGCTCGTGTCTGAGTTTTGTTTTGCGTAAAAGCTGATTTATTTTCCCTACATCAAAGGAATAGATGAAGTCTGTACTATGGAGTTTTCTATCATGACATGGTTCCGCCAACCGATGTCTCATAGCCCAAAATCATCATAAGTTGCCCACAATTAAGTTATCAATCCGGTGTTGAGAGTTCCAGATAGATCCAAGTCCGGATGCTCAAATTGTCCGTGAATCGGGACACGGCTAATCGATTAGGTTTTAACCCTCTGCAGAGGTTTGTACACTTTACCCGCAAGATTCAATCCCTCTTTTACGTTCTCGCACTTCAGGTGTTTGAGAACAAGATGACCAAACATGGTCTTCCTCAAGAGTTCCTCGACCACCGTCCGTGCTCATCCAATCCTACCGTAGTTCTACATCTGCTAGCACCGTCCCAGCCAGAGTCACCACTAAGGTCAACCAAGCCAGAGCCCATAGTGACTTGCGGTTGCAGGTAAGCTTCCGGGCATGAAGTATTCTTCCGTCTCTTTGAGTCTGGGTGAAGCTTTCCGCAAGATGTCATGGCGCTTCTCCATGCATCCCGGCCATCCACTGGTTTCTCCAGGGTGCCCGTCAACCATCCTTCACCCAGAAGTGTGTATTGAATTCTTGTCTCGAGTCTTGAAGTCTTGAGGCCTTGAAGATGCAGTCCTTGCATATGCCATCATGGAGTTGTCGTCATTGACGTAGAGTCCTCCTTCTTCACACCACTCTCGAGCACTCATACCAACCCCATCTACTATAGCGTAGCATAAAAATAAATGACGTCCCGGGCTTGGTAACAGGGTGATGGGTTCCTACCTCATGCATACTACTCAACTACAAGGATTCAATATCACTACTTTGGAGGGATTGTTGCGAAGATGACACTAAATGCAATAAAACATAGGTATGAAAGCATGGTCAAAGTGAACTTGTCTGCACGTTGATGAAGATAACAACACTCTCACAAAATTTGATAGAACTATTCGTCACTCTCCAAGAAAATCTATACAAGTCAAACATAGCATTCACATAAGCAATCATGCTAGCAAGCAATACTAACACTCAAAATAACAATTAAAACAAAAAACTCAATAATAAAACTCCAACAAATTCCAAATAAGCTTCAAATAAAACTAGAAAGAAAAACTACTAACGAATTTCTATGACTTTGCTACAAGCATTTAACATAGTTTTGCCTTAAGTAAAAAACATAACAACAACTAAAACACTAAACTAATAATTTAACAGAAAATAAAAATTAAAACAACTAAGTTAACAGAAAGTATTTTTTCATAAAATTTTATTTGCAAAAAGAAACAAATAAAAAGCTTTTATAAAACTCTAACTATGACCTATAGAAGGTTTCATACAAAACTAAGGAAAATAAATTTTTTAAAATAAAAATAAATTTTTCTCCTGTTGTCTAACAGAAACACAACTAATTTTCTCAAAATTGACAAAAAGAAATAATTTAAAACTAATAAAAACAATAAAGAAAAAGCTAAAACAGAACTAATAATAAAACAGTACTGTTTTGCTAAAAACCTAATTTAAATTAACCTAGAAATAAAATACTAAATACTACTGGATAAACAAAGGTCCTAGAGACCAGGAGCAAAAAGAATCGGTCAAAAATAATATTCCTAACTCAAAATAGCTCAAATCTAGTGATTTGAGAAAATTCATACAAACACAAATTTAAACTGCTCAAATGTGAAATAAAATTGAACTAACAGAAACTTCATAAAATTTGTGATCCAAGGCAGTTGGAATCACTCAAAAATACCTCGTAGATAATTAACTATGGATTTTACAAGATTGAAACTATTCTGTTTTAAAAACAGAACGAAAAAAAAGTAGGTCGGGATTTACTGTAGCAGTTCCAATGATGGGGTCCTGGTGGAGCTCCGGCGACATCCTCCGGTGGCCCTCTGGCGTCGGGGAAGGGACGGTAGGGGGCGGCAGATCGGGGCGGAGCGAGTGGTTGTGTCGGTGGGTGGCTAGGATGGCCGGAGGTGGTGGGGCGGGGCGGCAATGGCGGCGGTGGTCCGCGAACTCGGAGGCAGCACAACTGACGTGGGGTGAGGAGAGGAGGGACTAGGGGGAATGGATGCGCGAGGTGGCCATTTATAGGGGGCAGGGCGGTTTGGAGGAGGGGGCAAGGGATTTCGCGAATCCCGCGATCTCTGGCGATGGCCGATGTGGCTGTGCTCGGGAAGGAAATCCTGTTCGTGAGGAAGGAGATGATCTGGCGCGATTGGGCCGGATTTGGCCCAAAACAAAAATACCTTTCCTTTTTAAAAAGAATCCGCGAATAAAAATTATTTAAAAAATAAAATATAGGAGTATTATATATCAAAATGATCAGAAAAATAATCCCAATTTAATGGGATATTTTCCAGGGGCAAATAAAATACTTTTTGAAAAATCAGTTTTTTTAAAATTCAAACAAAAAATCAAAATGACTTTCAAAACTCCATGGAAAATTTATTCCAACATTTTTGGGGTGTCATGTTACTCCCTCTCAACACTTTTGTTCAAGTGTTCTTTGTCAGAAAAGTTTTTAAATAAAACTCAAATGCCACTTTGAGTTGAAAACAAAATTTAAATGACAAATTCAAAATGAAACTTTTCTTTACTTCCCACTCTCTTTCATTGAATAATTCATGACGATCATTGAGTGGCATGAAGTTTGGAATATTTCCAAATTCAAATATTTTCAAACAGAAACTTTTTTTTTGGAAAGTCCTTTTATTCCCTCTCAACAAAACTTCAAAAGTTTAAAATTCCAATCAATTTCACTCCATCGATCACTCAACAATCAATCAAACAATCATATATTTTAATTATTATAACATTCCAAAATTTAGAATTTTGGGATGTTACAAATCTACCACACTTAAAATGAATCTCGTCCTCGAGATTCGAAGAGGCTAGCAAGAAAGGGTTAGGGGTTGGGGGTCTTCTAGCAAATGTTTTGGTCGGAAAGGTCATGGGTGCTACCACACTTAAAAACAAGGTTACGGTTCCAATAAACTCAGATATTTCCTCTGGAGTGCCGACAATATATGTCTCTTCACATATCTTACAATAGCTCCTTCATTAACGCTCTTTTGTCAGAAGCATAGCGTTTTCCTCAAAATCTTGGGTCGGTTCGTCAAAGTTGAAGTTCGTCCGAGACTGGATCTTCTTAGCTGATAGGTCTGTGTCCATTCTAGACAACTATCGAAATACTCATGGTGGTCTACCATTAATGGTTTCTGCAAAAAGGGCCTTGGCTTCATTCTCACCGTATAATCTACGATTGGCAACAACCGCCATGTACATGGGTTTATCATCATACCATTCTAAGGCTTAAGCAAGGCTTCAACGAGCGTCGTCACTTTACTATGGGTAAGTCTCTCAGATTTACCATTCCAAATAGCAAGAGCAAATGACAAGAGTAAGTCGGTATGGTGATCAATCCACTCCGCACCCAAATCATTACCCTGTATAAGGTTTAGCGAATCTCACGTTTCTAACACTCAGTCATTCTCACAAGCATTGCAGAATTTCTCTTCTCAACGAACTTAGTTCGGATAATTCCATTGATTCTGCAAGCTGAAGAAAACATCTATCTTTACTTCACCACTCTCAGGTTTTTGCGTAACCTCCTACGAAACGTTTGCTGACGAAATCACAACTTCTTCCAGAATTTCTTCCTCTAGGGAGTACTTGATCCTTATTAATTCCTGGGCCTGTGGGTTATGGCCCACTTCAACACTAATGCAGCTTTAACTCATCCTTGGAGTAACTCTCTTGTTCCATATTACACCTCCTTTAAATCCAGTAGTACTCTGTTTCTTCCTACCATCATATCAAAAGCAAAACTCCAACTTTTTTCCTTGAACTACAGTCCGTGGAATATATATTTTCTTATCCATTAGTCTAGTCTTCTTCACGGTACTACCACCCTTAAAATGCACAAATTCTTCCATAGACCATATTTTTCTCATATCCTCGAAAATGGTCAAAACTCTTTGTTCATGGAGTAACAACCCATAAAATTCAACATATGAAATCATCACACCTTAACTTTATTGATTCATGCATTCATTACAATCTCTGAGCACCCATTACATAACTCAACTCATCAAACTCATGAAAATGAAATTGCTTTCTATTACTCTTGTTTCCAATATCAAAATTCCAACTACTCAACTCCAGCTTTCATCTTGTCGGGACATTTAGTAGCATAATGTCCTGCTTCCTTGCAATGAAAACAAATAACTTTCGATAAGTCTTTGGGCTTCTTGGAGATGGTGTCTACTCTTTGGGTTCTTGGCTTCTTCTCTGGACAGTTACCAACAGTAATGACCTAAATCCTTGCACTGTAACAAGTGATATGACTCAGGTCCTTCTCTGCGAAAATTGTGTTGTTCTGGGGTTGCCTTCTTTTCTCTTCCTGGATTTCTCTCAGAATGATCAGAGCTTCTATTTCCCGAGGGTCAAACTTCACTTCTGCTGTCGGGAAATCTCTGAGATATTCTTCTCTTTCCTTGGTAGAATACTGGGAAAAATGTCCTTCTTCTCCACATGAATAACAAGCGTTGGAGTAGAATCTGATTAGGCCTTTTCCATCGGGGTCTTCAACATCTTCCTTCATCCCAGGTTCTTCTAGACCTTCCTTGAGGGCTTCTTTCATTCCTTCTTCATGCTTCTGAATAGTTTGTTGCACCGTGGGGTAAATGTGACACTGCGCCGGGTAGTGGGTGGTTCCTTCACACAAGAAACAAGTAACTTGCCCAGTCGGGCATGCTTCGGCTGGGTGATTCTCCTCACAATGTGGGCATCCCTCCTTGTGTTCCTCCTGGATGTGTCCTATTTCTCCGCAAATCTTCAAGCACAAGGTTTCTTCTTCGGGTTATCATAGTGCTTCCGGATAAGACGGGACCTCAAGAGAGTCTTCTTGAATTCCTCCCAAGTTTTTGCTCCGTTGCATCCTTGTATGGCTTGATGCATTTTCCACCAGGTTGTAGCACTCTCGGTAAAATGCTGAAGAGCATATGGAACCTCATACTTCCTTGCAATCATTTTCTTCTCTGTGATCCTCCATGTTTTGAATCCATAGCTCTCGACTCCAACCGAGTCATCGGTCCGAAGAATACCAGTCCTTCTTCATTCATCATCTATGGCTCCAAGGGTTTTAGGGTGAGATAAGAGAGAGCTGGATAGAGAGAGATACACACAATACAAACAATAGTTTTGAAGAAAGCGAGTTTTATTTTGGGGCTGTCGGAAAACATCAAACAAATGACAGCTCACAAATCATCGCATCTAACGTAGGTGTATAACAGGGTTTGGTCTCTAAAGGTCAAATAATTCTTGAGGAACTTCAAATTCTTCAAGTCTTGAGTCTTCAATTGTTGCAGCTTCAACTCTTCTAATGCATGGTGAAATCCTGGTTACTTTGAAGGGTCATCACCTGTCCGATATCTTTCTTGGAGCGGCTTGATTGATCCTTCATGTGGTCAAAAGGGAAAAGGGTATATTCTAACTATTTGAGGTGAGAGGGTCTATTTGATAAAATCGGAAAAGATGAGAAGTAAGAGTCTTTTTGAAAATAAAGCTTTTGAGATATCCTGTCCAAGGGGCTTTCCGATTTCTAGGGTCACGTCCCTACCAACATGTGCTCGATACCATATTCATGGCGACCCGACCTTAGGCGGTCAAGCCTACGTATGTCTGTGCCATCCTCAGATCGGTATCTTTGGCACACACAGTACATCAATGTATATATCAAAGTGCAATCACATGTATAAATAACGTAAAATGATATATACCTCATAATGCTCAATGAAACAATCAAATGGGTGTGGAGTCCCATCAACGCCATCGGCGGAGTTGAGTGTAGACCGTAACCTGTCTTTGTACTCTTACTGCTTGAAGAAAGTATACGCAACATGATACGTTACAGCCATGTAGGTCAAGACATTGAATGTACCGCAAGATCACAACATGAGAAAACAGATGATAAAACTATACTATATGCAATATGGCTTTGTGGCTCACGTATGCGAGTTTTGTTTATGTAAAAGCTGATTTATTTTCCCTACATCAAAGGAATAAATGAAGTCTGTACTATGGAGTTTTCTATCATGACATGGTTCCTCCAACCGATGTCTCATAGCCCAAAATCATCATAAGTTGCCCACAATTAAGTTATCAATCAGGTGTTTAGAGTTCCGAGATAGATCCAAGTCCAGATGCTCAAATTGTCCGTAACCGGGGACACGGATAATCGATTAGGTTTTAACCCTCTGCAGAGGTTTGTACACTTTACCCGCAAGATTCGATCCCTCTTTTTACGTTCTCGCAATTCGTGGTGTTTGAGAACAAGATGACCGAAACATGGTCTTCCAAGAGTTCCTCGACCCTTTGTCCGTGCTCATCCAATCCTACCGTAGTTCTACATCTGCTAGCACCGTCCCCAGCCAGAGTCACCACTAAGGTCAACCAAGCCAAAGCCCATAGTGACTTGCGGTTGCATGTAAGCTTCCGGCATGAAGTATTCTTTCGTCTCTTTGAGTCCGGGTGAAGCTTTCCGCAAGATGTCATGGCGCTTCTCCATGCATCCCGCCATCCACTGGTTTCTCCAGGTGCCCGTCAACCATCCTTCACCCGTAAGTGTGTATTGAATTCTTGTCTCGAGTCTTGAAGTCTTGAGGCCTTGAAGATGCAGATCCTTGCAGATGCCATCATGGAGTTGTCGTCATTGGCGTAGAGTCCTCCTTCTTCACACCACTCGAGCACTCATACCAACCCCGTCTACTATAGCGTAGCATAAAAATAAATGACGTCCGGGCTTGGTAACAGGGTGATGGGTTCCTACCTCATGCATACTACTCAACTACAAGGATTCAATATCACTCTTTGGAGGGATTGTTGCGAAGATGACACTAAATGCAATAAAACATAGGTATGAAAGCATGGTCAAAGTGAACTTGTCTGGTACGTTGATGAAGATAACAACACTCTCACAAAATTTGATAGAACTATTCGTCACTCTCCGAAGAAAATCTATACAAGTCAAACATAGCATTCACATAAGCAATCATGCTAGCAAGCAATACTAACACTCAAAATAACAATTAAAACAAAAAAACTCAATAATAAAACTCCAACAAAGTCCAAAGAAGCTTCAAATAAAACTAGAAAGAAAAACTACTAACGAATTTCTATGACTTTGCTACAAGCATCTAACATAGTTTTGCCCTAAGTAAAAAAAACTTAACAGCAATTAAAACACTAAACTAATAATTTAACAGAAAATAAAAATTAAAACAACTAAGTTAACAGAAAGTATTTTTTCATAAAATTTTATTTGCAAAAAGAAACAAATAAAAAGCTTTTATAAAACTCTAACTATGACCTATAGAAGGTTTCATACAAAACTAAGGAAAATAAATTTTTTAAAATAAAAATAAATTTTTCTCCTGTTGTCTAACAGAAACACAACTAATTTTCTCAAAATTGACAAAAAGAAATAATTTAAAACTAATAAAACAATAAAGAAAAAGCTAAAACAGAACTAATAATAAAACAGTACTGTTTTGCTAAAAACCTAATTTAAATTAACCTAGAAATAAAATACTAAATACTACTGGATAAACAAAGGTCCTAGAGACCAGGAGCAAAAAGAATCGGTCAAAAATAATATTCCTAACTCAAAATAGCTCAAATCTAGTGATTTGAGAAAATTCATACAAACACAAATTTAAACTGCTCAAATGTGAAATAAAATTGAACTAACAGAAACTTCATAAAATTTTTGATCCAAGGCAGTTGGAATCACTCAAAAATACCTCGTAGATAATTAACTATGGATTTTACAAGATTGAAACTATTCTGTTTTAAAAACAGAACGAAAAAAAAAAGTAGGTCGGGATTTACTGTAGCAGTTCCGATGATGGGGTCCTGGTGGAGCTCCGGCGACGTCCTCGGTGGCCCTCTGGCGTCGGGGACGGGACGGTAGGGGGCGGCAGATCGGGGCAGAGCGAGTGGTTGGGTCGGTGGGTGGCTAGGATGGCCGGAGGTGGTGGGGCGGGGCGGCAATGGCGCCGGTGGTCCGGCGAACTCCGGCGAGGCAGCACAGCGACGTGGGGTGAGGAGAGGAGGGACTAGGGGAATGGATCTGCGAGGTGGCCATTTATAGGGGGCAGGTCGGTTTGGAGGAGGGGGCAAGGGATTTCGCGAATCCCGCGATCTCCGGCGATGGCCGGCGCGGCTGTGCTCGGGAACGAAATCCTGTTCGTGAGGAAGGAGATGATCTGGCGCGATTGGGCCGGATTTGGCCCAAAACAAAAATACCTTTCCTTTTTAAAAAGAATCCGTGAATAAAAATTATTTAAAAAATAAAATATAGGAGTATTATATATCAAAATGATCAGAAAAATAATCCCAATTTAATGGGATATTTTCCAGGGGCAAATAAAATAGTTTTTGAAAAATCATTTTTTAAAAAAATTCAAACGAAAAATCAAAATGACTTTCAAAACTCCATGGAAAATTTATTCCAACATTTTTGGGGTGTCATGTTACTCCCTCTCAACACTTTTGTTCAAGTGTTCTTTGTCAGAAAAGTTTTTAAATAAAACTCAAATGCCACTTTGAGTTGAAAACAAAATTTAAATGACAAATTCAAAATGAAATTTTTCTTTACTTCCCACTCTCTTTCATTGAATAATTCATGAGGATCATTGAGTGGCATGAAGTTTGAAATATTTCCAAATTCAAATATTTTCAAACAGAAACTTTTTTTTTTGGAAAGTCCTTTTATTCCCTCTCAACAAAACTTCAAAAGTTTAAAATTCCAATCAATTTCACTCCATCGATCACTTAACAATCAATCAAACAATCATATATTTTAATTATTATAACATTCCAAAATTTAGAATTTTGGGATGTTACACCTCGACTTTTATAGTATACAGTATACTAATTTTTTATCCATGGATTGTGCCCGCGCCATGGAGCAAAGCGTCTAGAAAACGGAGGAGAGACGGTGGTCTTGCAATAGAGAAGAGGGAGAGGCGAGATGGTGGTTTTGGAATGGAGATGATGGAGAGGAGAGGAGGTGGTTTTGCAATGGAGAAGAGGGAGAGGAGCGTGCGGCAGCGATTTAGGATTGGACAAGAAGGTCGGCGTGCTCTCACTGGATCAAAATCAAAACCAATTTACCCTTCAATTAAGAAAGAGACCCCACATTAACTACTCTCCCTTTTATTCTGGGTCATAATTGACCATGATTTTCACACATAAAATATATGTTATACGGTGTATACAAGGCCACTATCAAAACTACAATTTGCAACTATACAAGGCCACTAACATTAATCGAGGCAAAATTGATGACGTTTGCCTCGTACTAGCACCCGAGGACATTAATGTCCCTTGTGTGTGCATGCGGGAGTGAGAAGGTTAGCTTGCATTCCCAACATTAATCAACCAATGAGGAGTAAGAGGGTTGGCTTGTTGTGCTTGGGAGAGAAAAACCACATTAATTAACACGACAATCAAGGTGACAAGCTAGCTTGCAACATTGACTTAAACATAGCATTGATTTTTACCTTGGTACCTGTAATATTAGTTTGTGGCCTTGTATACAAAAATGGAGGGAGTATAATTTGAAAGTACATTCAGATACGAACCAAACGATACAATTTTTGGTGACATGCATTCACATTTTGCTTGTCAAATATAATACGTGGTCAAACTTTGACCCAAAATACGCGAAACAACAAAAATATACTTCCAAGACCAGCGCCGCTCTTCCGCTCTTCTCCTCTTAAACCACCGCCGCTCCTCTCCTGTTCCAATCTAAATGCAGCGCCGCTCCTCTCCTCTTCCATTTCAAAACCACCGCCCCTCCTCTCCTGTTAGTCCAAAACCAGCGTCGCTCCTCTCCCGTTCTAATCCAAAACCAATCTAAATGCAGCGCCGCTCCTCTCCTCTTCCATTTCAAAACCACCGCCCCTCCTCTCCTGTTCCAGTCCAAAACCAGCGTCGCTCCTCTCCCGTTCTAATCCAAAACCAGCGCTGCTCCTCTCCTCTTCCATTCAAAAACCACCGCCGGCGAGTGAAGGTGCTGTGGAGAAGTAGATCGATCGAGGAGTATAACCGATACATAAGGATCGCAAACGGCAACCCTGTGAAGCTAGCTAGGATGTTGGAGATACAATCTTGGTTTGAAAACAAGGACCAACTAGCGGCGACGGCGACATCCATGGCCAAATATCTGCAACAGAGAAAAAAGGCGGCGATACTCCCGGAGGGAGTCGCGCCGGAGTACATAGAGCTGCTCCTCTGGGCCATGGAGCAAACAGATTCACCGAATCCGATCGTGAGGGAGCGGTGGTGGGAGTATCGATCCCAGATGGAGCATCCACCAGAGATTGAAGGATCGAGCATCTATAGGGTGTCGTTTGTGAGGGTGTCCTGCCAGAGCGAGCCGGTGGAGTCTTCGTCGACCGAACCCAACTTCAAGAGGAGAAAAGCAGTTGGCCCGACGACGCTTCCCCGCCATCGTCTCCCTCGCCGTTCACATCGTCTCACGGGATGTCTGTCTGCCGCCGAGGAATAGGAGGGGGCTGCCCCCCCAGCCCAATAGTCGGGCAGGTTGTGAATTGTCAGGAGGAGCTTAGGTTTGTCAGTATTTGCAGGTTGTGAATTGTGTTTTTTGTTGTGTATTTTGAGAGTACTTTCATATATGAATGTCTTTTGAATTTCAGATTTGCAGTATTGAGCATATAAAGTATTTTATGAATTCTAGAGATCTATTTTTAGCACTTAAAATGTAGTTTCATAGGAGCATAAAAGTGCAGACAATGTGATTCTCAGAGAAGAAACTGCAAGTTTCAGCCAGATAAGAAAGCGCAAGTTCGATTTCAGATAAGAAATCGCAACTTTCAGAGGCGTAGCATTTATATTAACACAGCCTTTTCAAACAGGGTTAACATCATGTTGGAAGTTTTATTCATGGTCAAAATGGAACTACCGGCCGATTAACATCATGCTGATCAACATTCATGCATAGCACATCTTCATATGATGCAGTCAAAATGCCCACACAATGTCGAGTGTAAACAGAGAGAAAACGAGGGACGAAGTTTTGGCAAGTGTTGGACGTGGTTTTGGAGGTCCATAGGCCTGTTTGTATTTTCTTAGGGCCGTCATGTATCGACCGGCCTATGGACCTCCCATCCGAGGTTTTATTTTTGGCAGCCCAATTTATGTATATATGTTTTTGAAGAAATCGCAGAGGTCTGTTCTATTTTTCTATATAAGATAGGAACGCCAGGTCCAACTTATGTTTCCCTTCTAGCTATATTATATATATATTTAAATTATTTTATATGTTGACTGTTTAGTTCACATAATAATTGGCAAATAGATCTCGCCGCCACCCCCCGCCTCGACTCAAGGCGCGCCCCCTCGGCAAGTCGCTCACAGCGCCCCATGGAGTCGCCCGGCCATATCCATGGGGAATGGCTGGAAGACACGTGAGATGTACAAGATGCATCTCCCACATGTCTACAAAGCCTTCCGTGGATGCTCCGGCCGCTCGACTCCGTCGCGCCGGCCAGTCTTTGCAAGGAGACTCGAGGAGGAGATGGAGGAGGCGGGCGATGCGGATCCTTGACGATGCTCTCTCCGGACCCCGGCACGCGCGAATGGAGGGAAGCAGAGGAGGAAGCTGCGAGGGAGGAAGCCGAGGAGGGACTGAATCCAGTTCTCTCACTCAAGGCAGGTATGCTCGGATGTGCAAGGATCATGTGGATTGGGAGCTGCTGAATCTAGCCCTGCAGATCTACTTCGAAGGAGATTTCTCGGAGAAGCACAGGATGCCCCACCCCAGTGAGCCGCCGATTGCATTCGTTCGACGGGCGAAAGGAGAAGTGAATTCAGGAGATCCACGCCCTGCTGCGAGATGGGAATGCTTGACTTGACTCCCGCCACCAAAGACGCCACCGGAGCCGGGCAGGTGGATCCCCTACCTTACCTCTCCCCCAAACCTGTAGAAAATTGAAATTAGGCTTGCAATCTGCTTCAATTGAGCTGTCTGGTGGTTATTTCTGCTTCCTGAGAGACAACATCTGGCTGGAGGATGAGAAGGAACCAAGAACTCCGATGAATTTCCCCTATCACAATGGGGGGAGCGCCGGTTGAAGCGTTAGTGCGGCCCACCTCCGCCCCAAATGGGGGCACAATCTGGGCAGGCTCCTATAATTGCCCAAGATCAATCTGCTGGTGGCTCTGACTCTCAGATCAGTGGGAAATCTCCAGGCAAGAATCAGTAAAAGAAGAGATAGGACATCCAGAAAACTGCTCCTACCCCTGCATCGGGCCTTATGGCATACTCTGAGGTGATCTGCTACAACTGTGGGGAACCAGGGCATCATTTGGATAAATGTGTCAAGCCCAAGAGTTGTTTTATCTGCAAAATGGTTACCCATAAAGTTGAGAATTTCCCCGTCGAAAGGAAAACCCACAGATTACATTAGATATGTTGGAAGTGTTGCTCCGTGATTATGTCCACCATCGATGTAATTTTACGTGACACATGTAATTAGATAGTTTCTTTCCCCTTTCTAGTTGTAGAGCTCTGCCCAGATGTGGTAGTGACCACACTCCTTTGCTCTGGGACTCTGGTCTTAACCAAACTCCAAAGAGCAATAGTTTTAAATTCAAAAAGTGGTGGTTGCTTCCTTCCATGCAGTAGCTAACCAGAGGAAGAGGAAAACCCTCATTCACTCCCTTGATGGCCCTAATGGCCCTGTTACTGAGGTAGATGAGATGCTGAAAGTGCCTAGTGACTTCTACAAACACCTGTTTAAGAAAGAAAACCCTTCCGGGTTCTCTCTACAAAACAATTTTTTCTCCTGCTTCGAAAAAGTCTCTCCCGCTGAAAATGAGCCGCTAGAAGCCCTTTTTCAGAGATGTATGTGAAGGAAGCCATTTTAGCTCTTATCCCGATGGGGCTCCTGGTCCTAATGTGGTTCCCTTCTTGTTTTACCAGCATTTTTGGGACTTGGTGAAAAATGATCTCTTAGATCTTTTCCAAGCCTTTCATAGAGGAGAGTTGGATCCAGCAACTTACTCATGGGGGTTCTGTTGGGGTCAAGTTAAATAACTGTGAAAGTGATTTTTTCCTTGCTGGTAAAGGACTTAGGCAAGGTGACCCCATCTCCCCGCTTTTGATTAATTTAGTAGTGGACGTTCTTACTAAAATGCTGAGCAAAGCTGCTGATCATAGTCTGATTGCAGACCTGAAACCCTGGAAGCTTCTTATTGCCCATAAATACCTAGGAAATAAACCTAATATTTTTGTCCCTTCCTCCAACCCTAAGACCTCTAGATTCTGGAAAGGATTAAAATCTATTATGCATGCGTGAAATTTGGCTACTGAGATGGAACATAGGGGATGGGAGCGAGAACCAGTTACGGGAAGATAGTTGGTTTGGCACATCCCCTAGCAGGTCAATTTTGGCCTATTTACTCATCGCAATGAGATTAACAAAAGTGTCAATGAAGTTTGGGACGGTCAATACCTAAAACTCTCTTTAACAAAAGCATTACCTTTCTTTGCCGAGCCGGATGCCTGATTTGGCAATTTGGACAATAAGGGAAGTATTCCTCCGACTCCCTCTATCATGTTATCAACTTTAGAGGGGTTCAACCCGTGTTTATCCTCATTGTCAAATTGAGAGTTCCCCTAAAATTCATGTATTTCTCGGCTTCTCTCCAAAACAAATTGATGACTAGGATAACCTTAGGAAGAGACACATCATCAAACCCCTTGATTGTGATTACTGCTTGGAACAAGAGTCTTGTTCTCACCTATTTTTTGAATGTATAGTTGCTAAACATCTCTGGCCCACATTGAGGAATATTTCTCTAGTCAGATTGGCTCATCCTTCGAATCTGTCGCCAGATTCTGGATTGCTACCAAAAAGTGCTCAGTTTTAAACACTGTTAGCTCAGCTGTCCTTTGGTGCCTCTGGAAATATAGAAATGCTATGATTTTCAGTAACACACCTCTTGGATTTCCATTCCAGAGGTCTTGAGGTTGATCAGGAACATGGTGAGGAACTGGGCGATTCTCTCCTCCGGATCGGACAAGGACAAGTTGATGAGCTTCGTGGAAACCCTAACAATATCCCTCCAGAAACCGTTGGCGATCACTTGTGGTCGAACAAGGCTCGACTGCTCTGGGGCTGGACCCATGGGCTCGTCTCAAGATCTCTGATGAAGATGATGGGCACCTGGCGCCGAAAAAGAGGGACATCCACCATGATACGCCTTCCAGCCCGGTGTCTCCGCTTGCTTACTGGTCGCCGCAGGCTGACACGGCCCCTTGGCTGAAGACCATGAAGGCTTCGCTGGACCCTCCTTGTGTCATTTGAGTGCTCTATCCGCTCGCCTTTGGCACCGCTCGGGTGATTTGTCTTATTCAGAGAACTTGTTCATCCACCCCCCTAGTTTGTAGCTTTTCGACCTTTGCTTTCGAACTGCTCTTTGAGCTCTTGTATCGACGAATATGTTGTTGTTTCGTTCTCAGCAATGGAACCGGGGAGATGCTCCCTGTTTTTCTAAAAAAAAATATTTCATATGTTATTATATATTATTTTTATTGTGATCATATATTTAACAGATACTTACATATGTAAGAAAACAATATCACACATCTTATTAACTTATAAAAATAATTTCTTAACAAATAAAATCCTGGATTGTTTTAGCACAAAAATCCTATGATTGTGTACAAAAGCTTGGTAAGATTTAAGGACGAATGTAATAATATCACTTATTATTTAAATATATTTATAACAAAATGCTCAGCCCCTTTTTATTTTTTGATAACAATGCTGGCCCAACCCAACATTATAATTAGAATCAGCCCAAAAAAATCGTGTATTTCGAAAGTGCAAATGGCCTGTAATTTTTAGGAAATAAAATAAACGGGCCGCATGGACGCTACATTATTTGTTCACCCAGCCCAGCTAATGGTTGTAATTCAAAAGAAAAGATCAAATTGATCAGAATTCTACCGCGCAAAAAAAAGATCAGAATTCTGAAAAAATGGGTTGAATACGTGCCACATTTTTGGAGGCTGAAATGTGGGCCAATAGGTCGAAGCCAATGCAAGTCGTTGTCAATTTAGTCAACAAATGATTTTGACATGTTAGCCGTTGGATTTACATCCAACGACCGGCATCCATCTTCAATCTCTCGTCTTCTTCCTCCAGTAGCCGACCACCTCCCGCCTCCTGCGCTAGCAGCTCTGCTTAGCACGCTTTGCTATGAAGCGCTTCTCCACCGCTGGCTGTGCCATCCCTCCACCCTCCACACCTCCTGTTCTTCTCCACCGATTGCCCGAACCACACCGCACTAGAACCGATTAACCTCAGACACCTCTCCGTCTGCGACTCTACTCCCGCGTCTTCCCATCTCCGGCTCGTTGCTTTGTCAGGGCCTCGTTGTCGTCCACCACCTTGGATGCGCTCGGCGCGGCATGGTCACCATGGTCAACGAACGACACCATCGGCGTAGATCAGGCGTGGAGAGGTGATACCGGGTCCACGGCCGCACACAAGGAAATGCCTCCTTATTACGCCGCAAAATAATGATTCCTCCACCGACATCTGGGACTCCACCGGAAGGGCCTCTCAGATTTCGCGAAATAAAGTGCCCCCCGCTGACATGTCGGACCCACCAACTATCTTCGCACGCAAGGAAGTGCCTCCTTATTACGCACACAAAAATGAATATTCCCCCTGCCAGCTGGAACCCAGCATAGTGGGAGGCTGACTTGTGGGCCTACCAAGTTGTGAGGACGGAGGGCTTTGTCAACTTAGTCAATATGAACGATTCTAGCTCACATTACCGTACGATGTTCATCCAACGGTCGTAGTGCTTCTTCAACCTCTGGTCTTCTTCCTCCAGCCGCCCAAACCAGCGCCGGTCGTGCCGCGTGATCCTGCCTCCCGTGGCCGGCTGTGATGCCACGGAGGCCTCACCGCCCCCTACTACTCCCACCGCTGGCCAGGCCATCCCTCTACTCACCCACACCCCCTGTTATTCAGCGGCAACAGCAGCCTCACACCACAGCCGAATCAGTGAACCCTCGTACTCCTCTTCGCATGGGCATCCACTGCTGTGTCTTCCCCAGCTCCGAGTCGTCCCCTTCCTAGTCCTCGCCGTCGTCCACCGCCCTGGTGCTCTTGGCACGGCGTGGTCAACGTGGTCAATGACCGACTTCCATCGGAAGAGTACTGTACGTGGAGAGGCTGCAGCTGGGTCCACGGCAGCCGCAAGGAAGTGCCTCCTTATTACGCGGAAAATAATTATTCCTCCACCTGACAGTAGGGACCCACCAGATGGGCCACCAGATTTCTTGCGAAAAACCGTTTCCCCATCATTGCTGGGACCCACCGGACGGGCCACCGTATTTCGTGAAAAAACGTTCCCCCATTGTCGGCTCGGACCTGAAGTGCCTCCTTATTACGCACAAAAATGAATACTCCCCGGCTCATTGGGACCCACCTTCTTTGGGAGGCTGACTTGTGGGCCTACTAAGTTGTGACGGGACGAAGGGCTTTGTCAACTTAGTCAATATGAACGATTCTAGCTCTAGTGACCGTGACGATGTCCATCCAACGGCCGTAGTGCTTCTTCAACCTCTGGTCTTCTTGCTCCGGCCGCCCAAAGCGGTATTTGGTCGTGCAATGCTCCACGCCTCCGTGGTCGGTCATCTGCCACAGAGGCCTCACCGCCCTACTATTCTTACCATTGGCCGGACCACTGCGGCGGCAGCGACCTCACACCGCAGCCGAACCAGTTAACCCTCGTAGTCCTCTCCGCGCGGGCTTCCACTGCCGCGTCGTCCCCTTCCTAGGTCTCGCCGTCGTCCACCGCCGTGGTGCTCTCCGCACGGCGTGGTCGACATGGTCAAGGAACGACTTCCATCAGAAGAGTACTGTACGTGGAGAGGCTGACAACTGGGTCCACGGCCACAGCCCAGTTTTTTTGTGATTTGCCAAGTAAGTCGCTTTGTCAGGCCTGTTGGGCTGCAAATCTTTCAAGACGAGGAGAGCTTTCATTCGGTGGTCGAGAAAATGGCCCATCAAGAATGAGAAATGGGTTGTACATTTTAAAACTCATCAAACCGCAATTAGTTTCAAATATCTTTTTTTATTTCAAGATTTTAAATTACATTAATTTTTATGCATGGAGAATTTGTTGGATTTTATATTGATATACATTTATTTTTAAAATCAGTTTGAATGTGAGTCGAAATTTCAGGATCAAAAACAGTTTGGACCGCACCGAAATATGCAAAATTTCGTATAATTTTTTAACCGTTGCCACAATATGGGCTGCAATGCTAACAAAAAGAATATGGGCTCAAAAAAAACTTAAGAATTAGCAAATGGGCTGTAAATTATTAGAAATGATGGCAGATGGGTTGTATGTTGTTTTCCACAGATTTGAGGCTTTCCTAAAAAGGTTGGCCTTTAAGACCTTTGGTTGTTGGATGTCCATCCAACGGCCGCCGTCTTCTTCAATATCTGCTCTTCTGCTCCGGCCGCTCAAAAAAGCGCCGGGACTACTGCTCCCTCCTCCTCATGGCGGTGTCTTTGCCAAACCTCACCATCGTACTCCCATCACCGGCCTAGCCATCCCTCTACTCACCCACACTGTTGTTATTCTCCGTGACGGCAGACGAACTAGTAAACCCTCGTCGGTCATTACTCCCCTCCGCGTGGGAAACAAGCGCCAAGTCTTCCTCGCCTCCGTGTCGTCCCCTTCCTAGGCTTTCGCCGTCGTCCACCGCCTGGTGCTCTCGGTGGCGTGGTCAATATGGTCAAGGAACGACTTTCATCGGACGTGGATCAGACGTGGAGAGGTCGCAATTTGGGTCCACGGCCGCAGCAAGGAAGTGCCTCCTTATTACGTGGAAAATAATGTTTCCTCCACCTGACAGCTGGGACCCACCAGACGGGCCACCGTATTTCACGAAAAAAACGTTTGCCCCTGACTGCTGGGACCCACCAGCTACATCTTCGCAAGCAAGGAAGTGCCTGACAGTCAGGACCCACCTGGTCGAAGCGTACGTAGCATTGTCATTCTGGTCAAGAACGTGTACGTACATATATACTGGTCGATGTAGAGGTGCGCACGTGTCGTAGTAGAGGCGCACACGTAGCATGTACACGCATTTACGCCGCTGTGGTGCAAGAAAGAAAAAACGGCCACATATGTGTACATACTGGTGTGTACTCGAACGCCTTCTCGCGCATACGTACGGCCAGGGCTCGTGTACATGGCTGGGTCGGAACGGAGAAACAGTGTCGACGTCGTGTTCATGGGGAGGCAACGGAATGCATCGTGTTCAATGGGAGGCAACGGAATGCGTCGTGTTCATCGGGAGGCAACGGAACGAGTGGGAGCCAATCGGCTGGGTCGGAATGGAATGCGTGGTCGTGTTCATCGAGAGGGCTTGGACGGAAGAGGCGATGGAAACGAGGCCTGGTGTACCGCACAACGGAGGAAACGGACCTCCTACGTTCGGAACGGGGTCCTGTTGATTGGGAGGGGTCTGGCGTACCGCAAAACGGAGGAAACGAACCTCCTACGGTCGAAACGGGGGTCCTGTTGATCGGGAGGAATGTGTCGTACCGCAAAACGGAGGAAACGGACTTGTGTTGGAGTGCTACGGTCGAAACGGGGGTCCTGTTCATCGAGAGGGGTGTGGCGTACCGCAAAACGGGACTCCACGGGATACTATTCATCTCCACCGTCGACCCTCCGGCCTCCACGAGCTCGCTCATCCACCGTCGACCTCCTCAAGCCTCCACGGGCTCCTGTTCATCTAGCCTCCACCGCGCGCTACTCCACCGGCTACTGTTCAACCACCCCTCCACCATCTACTGTTCATCCAGCCCTCCACACCACGGGGTCTTGTTCAACCACCCCTCCATGGGCACCCCTCCATCGCTCATCGCTCATCCACCCTCCACACCACGGGGTCCTGTTCATCCACCCTCCACGGGCACCCTCCACCGTCTCATCGCTCATCCAGCCCTCCACCATACCACGGGTCATGTTCATCCAGAGGCAACGCCACCGCTCCTTCATCCAAACCCCCGCCCGCAATGCTCACTGTTCATCCCATCGATCGGCTTGATTAGCGGCGATAGCGAAGAATCGCCGATCGGGTTCGATTAACGATCATCGATCGATCGCTCGGGTTCGATGTCGTAGCACCGCAATGCAATCGCCGGGTTCGATTAGAGCCAACGCCTCGCATTTACATACGCACGTCGTGTATGAAAGCATGCGCATCGCTCGGCCCCGACCTCCCATCGTAACCGGAACTCCCCGAAATTTTCCTCCCTCGCTTCTACCACGGTTTTTCCGTCATGGGACGGCCCAAAGAATGTCATGCACAAGCGTCTCCGGCCCGCCCAGGCGAAAAGCCCATTTTCATCATGATTTTTGTCATAGAAGTAGGAGCCCACCACATCTATGATGATACCGGGTTTTGTCACAATTATCGTCATAGAAGTGTCATATGTATGACAGAAAAAATTCCGTTCGGCCCAAAATGTCACGGATGTGTCTTTTTTTTGTAGTGCATCCTTGGAGATTGGTAGATAGTTACTATCCTCCGAGTCCTCGTTCCCGACTGGATCGTCAGGGTTAACTTGGCCATCCTCCCAATCATCATGTTCGGATGTTGGCGCGACAGAGGCTTCGGGGTCTTCGGCGTTCTCTGGAGTGTTATTGTCTCCGGTGTCGGTATTGCTATCTTTTTTGCGATGCGATTTTGAGCGGCGCCGCTGACGTCGACTCTTTGGAGGTGTTTCAGCAGGCTTGTCCTCAACCGGATCCTTCCTGTCATCGTCGTCATTCTCTTTGGGTGTGTCCACCATATACACGTCATATGTGGAGGTGGCCGTCCAACGTCCGGTGATCGGCGGGTCTTGGCCTTGCCCATCTCCGGCATCGTCATCCATGCCGTCGATGTCTTCGGAGGCGTAGTCCAGCATGTCGGTTAAATCTTCGACAGTGGCTATGAAGTGGGTGGTGGGTGGACGTAAAATTCCCCACTCTCAGCCCCTAGTCCGGGCTGGGCATAGTTCGGCAGTGATTCCTCTGTAATGGCGAGGGATCGCATTAACTCCAGAGCCTCGTTTAAGAGCGAGGTTTGGACGGGGAAACGAGAGCCTTTGGCGTTAGGCGGGGCGAGAGCCTCTTGGCCATGCTCACCTGTTGTAGACCTTGATACGTCCATTTTGCATCATGCTTTTATATCGATATTTATTGCATTATGGGCTGTTATTTCACATCATGTCACAATACTTATGGCTATTCTCTCTTATTTTACAAGGTTTACATAAAGAGGGAGAATGCCTTAGCCTAAAATTCAGAAATTTGGACAAGGAGCAAATATTAGAGACCTATTCTGCAACTCCAAAAGTCCTCAAACTCCACGAAAGTGATTTTCGTAATATATAAAAATATCCAATGGAAGAAGTTCACCGAGAGGGGCCCACTGGTCACGAGGGTGGGGCGCGCCCTACCTCGTGGGCCCCTGATAGCCCTCCGATGCTCATCTTACGCTATATGAGGTCTTCCTCGAGAAAAAAATCGAAGCAACCTTTCGATGAAACTCACGCCGCCACGAGTGAACCTTGGAACCAATCTTGGGCTCCGGCAGAGCTGTTCTAGGGATACTTCCCTCGGGAGGGAAATCATCGTCATCGTCATCACCAACGCTCCTCTCTCATCGAGAGAGGGAAATCTCCATCAACATCTTCACCAAAGACCATCTCATCTCAAAACCCTACTTCATCTCTTGTATCCAATTCTTGTCTCCAAGTCCGGGATTGGTACTAGTAGGTTGCTAGTAGTGTTGATTACTCCTTGTAGTTGATGCTAGTTGGTTTATTTGGTGGAAGATCATATATTCAGATCCTATATGCATATTATTACCCTTCTGATTATGAACATGAATATGCTTTGTGAGTAATTACGTTTGTTCCTGAGGACATGGGAGAAGTCTTGCTATTAGTAGTCATGTGAATTTGGTATTCATTCGATATTTTGATGAGATGTATGTTGTCTAGCCTCTAGGGGTGTTATGTGAACATCGACTACATAACACTTCACCATTATTTGAGCCTAGAGGAAGGCATTGGGAAGTAATAAGTAGATGATGGGTTGCTAGAGTGACAGAAGCTTAAACCCTAGTTTGTGTGTTGCTTTCTAAGGGGCTGATTTGGATCCACATGTTTCATGCTATGATTAGGTTTACCCTAATACTTTTGTTGTAGCTGCGGATGCTTGCAATAGGGGTTAATCATAAGTGGGATGCTTGTTCAAGTAAAAACAGCACCCAAGCACCGGTGCACCCACATATCAAATTATCAAAATACCGAACGCGAATCATATGAATGTGATGAAAACTAGCTTGACGATATTCCCATGTGTCCTCGGGAGCGCTTTTCCTATTATAAGAGTTTGTCCAAGCTTGTATTTTGCTAAAAAAGGATTGGGCCATCTTGTTGCACTTCATTTACTTTTGTTACTTGTTGCTCGTTACAAATTATCTTATCACAAAACTATCTGTTAGCAACAAAATATCCACCTGAGCATATGTCAATCGTTGTTGTGTACTCGGTTGTATCAAATACCAAGTATATTCATCTGCCAAATGGCCCATATAGCAGAAGCCATAAGAAACTTAGCTCATAACAGAAATTTTAACGCTGTCAAATCAAGTTGGGTAGTAACAAATAGTAACCAAAAATATCTTTTATAGCTAGCAAGAGAAAAACAAATCTGCCACTAGGAAATAAATAGTATAAGAATTTACATAATTATGAATGGAAAGAATCATGAATAGCGAACAACCAGTAGACACTTGCTATATTAGGCAATAAAGGAAACTATCACATTTACTAAATCTGATCCTTGCTACAGGAGGTGCTTTGAAGGCCTCACCTTTGAGCGACCAAGCAGAGGGATAGGAGCACAACTCGGAGCAAAAGAAAACCAGCAATGAACCTGCAAAAATAGCATCACATAGGAAACTGAACAATTAGTGCAGGTTGATTTTCTTCAGAATTATTATGCAGCACAAAGTCCAGTTAATCATATTTGACTTCAAAAAATAATAGGCTGGAGCATGTCAACCAGCTAAAATATGTGAGGCAAATATTCTACAATGTGTTTTAGGCTCATACTAAGTGTTTCAGGAGGTTCCCACCACTTCTTAATAAACTGGAAGAGGTACATCACACTAGCAGCATGAGGCTCACCTATCATTAGTCGCCATACGAAGAAGAAGAAAATAGCCACAGAGCTCACCATTTAAGTGGAAAGAGGTAAATTAAACCTTCAGAATGATGAAAAGAACAATTACAGTTTGGACGAGTAGTTTTAACACTAAAAATTTAAGATAATAGTACTTGGAAGAGGAGAGGGATCAGCACAGGCATGTCATTCCAGTAACTGTGCAAACTCAACATCCACACCGTGCATATAATATCTCAAGAGATTTTTTCATGACTTTAGCAGCAAACTTGAACCCAACTGATTTATACACATGAACTCAATGAGATATGCACACTTGCTGACTTACGCGCAACAATGCATGCTTATATGGAGCTCCAAATTGTAATTAACGCTCATCAATGTAAAACAGGAGAGTTGAATGTTCATCAATGTAAAACAGGAGAGTTGAACACTCATCAATGTAAAACAGGAGACTTGATCAGGACTGTATAGCTGTATAATTCCATACGCAGTTGCCCCTTACAAACTGCTTTGTAGTTCTGCACCTTTTTCTACCAAGGAACCTCCACAATATAACCTAGGCTTTTGGCTTTTCTAAAGATATACCAAGGTAACCAACACATATTAGGTCTGTCCCGCTACTACTTCCCCCTCCCCTCTTCCCTTCGCTTCGATAAACTAACATAAAACAGCCAATTCTGGTCAAGTGCTAACTTCAAATAATTCCACAGCTAACTTAAATCAGATAAGAACTTATGCTTACCGTGTAACTCAATACATATGACGCTGTCGCCGCCGCCGCCTGCAACAGTTGTCCAGATGCACTCCTTTGGGTTAAAATTTTTTGAACATTGGAGATGCACTCAACTGAAACAATGAAAATGCCACATCACACTAAACTAATAACTCAACAAAGTATATACTAGTCAGTTGACTTGACCGAATCACACACATCAGGGTAATCAATCAGAATATCTTACCGCAACACAGCTGCGGTGAAATGCAAAGCAGTTTGGTAAAATTAAATCATACCCTAGCTGAAGAAATACAAATACTATAGTTTTCATTCATCACACCATGATGATTACAATGTTCAACAAGAGCACAACAAAAGTAAAATCAAAACCTGGAACAAATAGATATTATTTTAAGATGAGATTAGCGATCCCAGATACGATGCATCCTTAGACACTGATAAATCCACCGACGACGGCTCCGGCTACCTGCATCTCCCTGATCTGAGCGCATGTTGGTGCGTCGCCGTTCGCTGCCTCCTTTACTTCCCTGGTCTGACGGGCGGCGACGGCACAAGCTGGTGCGTCGCCGCTAGATTCCTCCGTTCCCTCGCTGATCTGACAGGCAGGGAAGGCGACGGCTGACGCGTCTCCGTCCACGGCCCGCTTTCCCTCCCAGATCTGACCGGGGTGGCTGCTGCGTCGCCGTTCGCCGTCTCCTTCTCGCCCCCCTCCTTCACGACCTCGACCACTTTCCTGACGTAGAACACCCCCCCAACCTTCTCGACCACACACCTGATGCGCCTCCCGCTGTTACTCTTCCAGCGTTTCTGCTCATCCTCCCAGCGATCCATGATGCTGTCGGGATCATGGCCCTCCAGCAACAGCTCAGCGCGCTCGATCCTGTACCGCCGCATGCGCTCCCCCTCCTCGTCGTCGATAGGGGGGCCAAACACCCACGGCAGAGTAGAGCGCATCGCCGCCGACACCTCTCTCTTTCTCCCCCCTCTCATCGCCTCTCTCAAATAGCAAGGGGACTTCTATTTTGCGTTTGATTTACACCTTTATTCTGTTTATTTATTGGGGAGGACTAAGAGCGTCCCAATCGGGGATCGGACTACCTACAAACCTGGGCCCTTAGAACGTGGACCGGATAACATGGGCCGTGTTCGGTAAGTTCTCGAGCGCCGCAAACGACGAATCCCAAGCGCAAGCCGGCCCATCAGACGCAAGACCGGTCTCTCGCGGAAAAAAATTATATATGACCAGGTCTCACGGTTAGCAGGTAAGACCCATCCTAATAGATGACACGTGGCATTCACAAATCACAAAGCATCTAATCTTTCCTCCCTGATTTCAAGTGAGGGGTGGGGTAGATGCTTTGTGATTTATCAATGCCACGTGTCATTCATCAGGATGGGTCTCACTTGATAACCCGTGAGACCTGGTCTTATAGAATTATTTTTCGTCTCTCGCCCAGTCGCACCTGGTTCGTCTCGTTTCGACCCAAAAAATTATCTTCTCTACTTCTCTAATACTACTAGCTACTCCCTCCATTCCAAAATATAGGTATTTCTAGAGATTTTAACAAATGACTATATATGAAGCAAAATAAGTGAATCTATACTCTAAATATGTCTATATATATCCGTATGTGATAGTCCATTTGAAATCTGTAAAAAGACTTATATTTAGGAACGGAGGGAGTAGTTGAGTGTCCATGCGTTGCTACGGGCTTAAGAAAAGAATTACCATCTTGTAGTCTTCAAAATTATGTCCAACATATTATAACCTAATAAAAGGGAGGATGAAAATACCACATTGCAATGTTCAATATCTTTTATCATTGATCAGCGAGGTATAACATTAATCGTTCTATACATGCAAGATAGTAAAGAACTTCTCTGAAACATTTGTTCGTTCACTTCACTTCATGAAATGTATTCAGTATATCCGCATATATCTTGCATGCTTTGCACCTATAGTTTTGTTCTACCCACCTATTCCATTCTCTGAAGAATGGTATATGGCTATATAGACTCCATTGGAGAGAATGCACTATGGAATCCCCGTGTCAATGTTAAATAATCATGTACTCCCTTCGTCCGGAAATATTTATGTTAAAAATGGATAAAATGGATGTATCTATAACTAAAATAATTCTAGATACAACCATTTGTAAGACAAGTATTTCCACACGGAGGGAGTAAAAAAAGAATAAAAATAAAAGTGAGTCTAATTATCCGGTAGTATCATGGCAACTACCTCGCTGATTAGGTAGAAACTTTTTAGACAGCTTATCCTTGAAGGTATCCAAGTCGTGCATCAATCATTACTCTATTGCCTTATAGGTTGAAGTAAAGAAATTATAAGCAACAGTACTAACAACAAACAGTGGCGAGCCTCTTGCTCTTGCAAGAATGTTTATTGAACAAAGGATCCTGGCCACTCTAGAAAAAACTAACTAAGGCTCATTCCCTTTGCTTGAGGCATCATACTACGAACGACTTAAGAGTAGGTCAATTTCCGAAACTTAGAAGAAGCGGTGATAGACATGTTAACTAATAGACTGGCATTTGTCAGTTGTGATTGAACTTAAGTAATTCACTTAAGAGGATTCAACTATGAAGGAAGGAAGGAGCAAGTCATATCAAGTACCCCTTCGTCCCATATTAGTTGTCGCTCAAACAGATGTATCTAGCACTAAAATACGTCTAGATACATTTTCGCAATCATACTCAAGACATTGTTGTATTCCTTCATGGGACACCGACTTGGTGTATTTCATTTTTGTCAATCGAAAAGTTCTTCACTCGTCTTGACTGCCCCCTTGAATGTGTAGACCGTTGAATAGGTAGAATGCCATTGTAAACTTTGGCAGATATTGACCCACCGGTACAAGTAATAGGTAATGCTATGTGCATGTATGATGATCAATATTACAAGCATGAAATGAAAAAGAAAACAACGAAGACTAAATAAATATTGTCAACCCAAACGACATGTGGTTTTTCCATTGGAACTTTTGCATTACCAGATTTGCTCTATTGAATGTTGCCCCAAGACGTGGTGTCGTTCAGGACATGGTGTCCGCATGGTTTGAGGCCGTGGCGTCTTATCCATGAAGTTCAAGGTCGTGGCGTCGTACGTCAGGTCCAGGCCGTCCCGGGCTCCCGACTGTTGTGCCTCGCAATGCTGGAACAAGGCGACGTATGGGTGAGGGCATACTCCAGGGACCCACGCCGATACTTGGAAGCATGGAGAAACAGGCCTCGCCAGCCCCGCTTTCAAGAAACGATTTGAAAAAGAGGACAACAAGGAATGTTTTATATACAGAAAGATAGATCGCTGTTGTATATAATTGTGCTCTGATTGTTGTTTAATATGCATGGAAAGAGCAGAAAGATAGGTATTTTGTAGAGTATATGGAAAGCGTTATTGTATATGACTGTTGGAGGATATGATTGCTTTTGTATATGGAAGGTTTGGTTTTTTTTTGGCATGGAAGGTGTGAGATGGAAAGAAAATCGGTGTTGGAGATGAAAACTGGGTGTGGTGGTCAATGAAAGAAAAATCGGTGGGATGGACATAGAGGCGGTTCTGTCAATCGATAGGGGAGGGGTGGAGACGAACGAACAAAATGACCTACATACTGCCCCTTTAGGAGTAGAGCTGCCGCGGTGGGGACTGCACCGTGAGGGTGGCCCCTTCCGTGCGACCAGGCGCACGAGCTGTTGTCATTTCTTGGGGAGGCCGTGGCGTGCCAGCTCGCTGTGAGCCCCCAGCCTCGGCGAAACCGAGCAGACTCTGGATGGTGGCACTGTTGGGGAACGTAGCAATTCAATTTCAAAAAATTTCCTACGATCACGCAAGATCTATCTAGGAGATGCATAGCAACGAGAGGGGGAGAGTGTGTTCACGTACCCTCGTAGACCGAAAGCGGAAGTGTTAGGTTAACGTGGAGGATGTAATCGAACGTCTTCACGATCCAACCGATCTAGTACCGAACGTACCACACCTCCGAGTTCAGCACACGTTCAGCTCGATGACGTCCCTTGAACTCTTGATCCAGCAGAGGGTCGAGGGAGAGTTCCATCAGCATGACGGCGTGGTGATGGTGATGGTGATGTGATCCGCGCGCCTAAGCACTACGACGCTATGACCGGAGGAGTAAACTATGAAGGGGGGCACCGCACACGGCTAAGAGAACAACTGTTGTGCTTTGGGGTGCCCCCTGTCCCAGTATATAAAGGAGGAGAGGGGGAGGCTGGCCACAAAGGGGCTCGCCAGGGAGAGGGGAGTCCTACTAGGACTCCAGTCCTAGTAGGATTCTACGCCACCCCCCTTTTCCTTCTTCCGGAGGGGGAAAGGGGGAAAGGAGAGGGGGTAGGAGAAGGAAAGGGGGCGTCGCCCCCTTCCCTAATCCAGTTCGGCCTTCTCCTTTGTGGGGGGCGTTCTAGCCCCTTGTGGGCTGGTTAGCCTCCCTCCTTGTTGGGGAACATAGTATTTCAAAAAAAAATCCTATGATCACGCAAGATCTATCTAGGAGAAGCATAGCAACGAGCGGGGAGAGTGTGTCCACGTACCCTCGTAGACCGAAAGCGGAAGCGTTTAGTAACGCGGTTGATGTAGTCGAATGTTTTCGCGATCCAACCGATCAAGTACCGAACGCACGACACCTCCGCGATCTGCACACGTTCAGCTCGGTGACGTCCCTCGAACTCTAGATCCACATCAGGCCGAGGGAGAGTTTCGTCAGCATGACGGCATGGTGATGGTGATGATGAAGTTACCGATGCAGGGCTTCGCCTAAGCACTACGACAATATGACCGAGGTGGAAAACTCTGGAGGGGGGCACCGCACATGGCTAAGATCAAATTCTGTCTCAATGGGGTGCCCCCCTCCCCCGTATATAAAGGAGAGAGGAGGGGAGGGCCGGCCGGCCCCTAGGGCGCGCCCCAAGAGGGGAATCCTACTAGGACTCCATGTCCTAGTAGGAATCCACCAAGAGGGAGAGAGGGGGAAGGAAGGAAGGAAGAGGGGAAAGGGAAGGAAAGGGGGGCGCTGCCCCCTTCCCCTAGTCCAATTCGGACCCAAGGAGGGGCCCGCCCATTGAGGCCCATTAGTTCTCCCACGGGTTCCGGTAACCCCTTCCCGCACTCCGGTTTTATCTGAAACTCCCCGCAACACTTCCGGTGTCCGAACAACATGGTCTGTCCGAACAACATGGTCCAATATATCAATCTATGTCTCGACCATTTTGAGACTCCTCATCATGTCCGAGATCTCATCCGGAACTCCGAACAACCTTCAGTACATCAAATCACATAAACTCATAATACCAATCGTCATCAAACGTTAAGCGTGCGGACCATACGGGTTCGAGAACTATGTAGACATGACCGAGACACATCTCTGGTCAATAACCAATAGCGGAACCTGGATGCTCATATTGGCTCCTACATATTCTATGAAGATCTTTATCGGTCAAACCGCATAACAACATATGTTGCTCCCTTTGTCATCGGTATGTTACTTGTCCGAGATTCGATCGTCGGTATCATCATACCTAGTTCAATCTCATTACCGGCAAGTCTCTTTACTCATTCCGTAATGCATCATTCCTCAACTAACTCATTAGCTACATTGCTTGCAAGGCTTATAGTGATGTGCATTACCGAGAGGGCCCAGAGATACCTCTCCGACTATCGGAGTGAGAATTCCTAATCTCGATCTATGCCAACTCAACAAACACCATTGGAGACACCTGTAGAGCATCTTTATAATCACCCAGTTACGTTGTGACGTTTGATAGCACACTAAGTGTTCCTCTGGTATTCGGGAGTTGCATAATCTCATAGTTAGAGGAACATGTACAAGTCATGAAGAAAGCAATACCAATAAACTAAACGATCATAGTGCTAAGCTAACGAATGGGTCTTGTCCATCACATCATTCTCTAATGATGTGATCCCATTCATCAAATGACAACACATGTCTACGGCTAGGAAACTTAACCATCTTTTATTAACGAGCTAGTCTAGTAGAGGCATACTAGGGACACTCTGTTTGTCTATGTATTCACACATGTACTAAGTTTCTGGTTAATACAATCCTAGCATGAATAATAAACATTTATCTTGATATAAGGAAATATAAATAACAATTTTATTATTGCCTCTAGGGCATATTTCCTTCAGTCTCCCACTTGCACTAGAGTCAATAATCTATATTACATAGTAATGATTCTAACACCCATGGAGTCTTGGTGTTGATCATGTTTTGCTCGTGACAGAGGCTTAGTAAACGGGTCTGCAACATTCAGATCCGTGTGTATCTTGCAAATCTCTATGTCTCCCTCCTTGACTTGATCGTGGATGGAATTGAAGCGTCTCTTGATGTGCTTGGTTCTCTTGTGAAATCTGGATTCCTTTGCCAAGGCAATTGCACCAGTATTGTCACAAAAGATTTTCATTGGACCCGATGCACTAGGTATGACACCTAGATCGGATATGAACTCCTTCATCCAGACTCCTTCATTTGCTGCTTCCAAAGCAGCTATGTACTCCGTTTCACACGTAGATCCCGCCACGACGCTCTGCTTGGAACTGCACCAACTTACAGCTCCTCCATTCAATATAAAAACGTATCCGGTTTGTGACTTAGAGTCATCTGGATCAGTGTCAAGGCTTGCATCGACGTAACTATTTACGACGAGCTCTTTGTCACCTCCATAAATGAGAAACATATCCTTAGTCCTTTTCAGGTATATCAGGATGTTCTTGACAGTTGTCCAGTGATCCACTCCTGGATTACTTTGGTGCCTCCCTGCTAAACTAATAGCAAGGCACACATCAGGTCTGGTACACAGCATTGCATACATGATAGAACCTATGGTTGAAGCATAGGGAATGACTTTCATTTTCTCTCTATCTTCTGCAGTGGTCGAGCATTGAGTCTGATTCAACTTCACACCTTGTAACACAGGCAAGAACCCTTTCTTTGCTTGATCCATTTTGAACTTCTTCAAAACTTTATCAAGGTATGTGCTTTGTGAAAGTCCAACTATGCGTCTTGATCTATCTCTATAGATCTTGATGCCCAATATATAAGCAGCTTCACCGAGGTCTTTCATTGAAAAACTCTTATTCAAGTATCCTTTTATGCTATCCAGAAATTCTATATCATTTCCAATCAACAATATGTCATCCACATATAATATTAGAAATGCTACAGAGCTCCCACTCACTTTCTTGTAAATCTGAGGCTTCTCCAAAAGTCTCATATAAAACCATATGCTTTGATCAAACTATCAAAATGTTTATTCCAACTCCGAGATGCTTGCACCAGTCTATAAATGGATCGCTGGAGCTTGCACACTTTGTTAGCATCCTTTGGATTGACAAAACCTTCTGATTGCATCATATAAAACTCTTCTTCTAGAAATCCATTCAGGAATGCAGTTTTGATATCCATTTTCCAAATTTCATAATCATAAAATGCGGCAATTGCTAACATGATTCGGACGGACTTAAGCATCGCTACGGGTGAGAAGGTCTCATCGTAGTCAACTCCTTGAACTTGTCGAAAACATTTCGCAACAAGTCGAGCTTTGTAGATAGTAACATTACCGTCAGGGTCAGTCTTCTTCTTGAAGATCCATTTATTCTCTATGGCTTGCCGATCATCGAGCAAGTCAACCAAACTGCACACTTTCTTCTCATACATGGATCCCATCTCAGATTCAATGGCCTCAAGCCATTTCGCGGAATCTGGGCTCATCATCGGTTCCTCATAGTTCGTAGGTTTATCATGGTGAAGTAACATGACTTCCAGAACAGGATTACCGTACCACTCTGGTGCGGATCTTACTCTGGTTGACCTACGAGGTTCGGTAGTAACTTGATCAGAAGTTTCATGATCAACATCATTAGCTTCCTCACTAATTGGTGTAGGAATCACTGGAACTGATTTCTGCGATGAACTACTTTCCAATAAGGGAGCAGGTACAATTACCTCATGAAGTTCTACTTTCCTCCCACTCACTTCTTTCAAGAGAAACTCCTTCTCTAGAAAGGATCCATTCTTAGCAACAAATATCTTGCCTTCGGATCTGTGATAGAAGGTGTACCCAATAGTTTCCTTTGGGTATCCTATGAAGACACATTTCTCCGATTTGGGTTCGAGCTTATGAGGTTGAAGTTTTTTCACATAAGCATCGCAGCCCCAAACTTTAAGAAACGACAACTTGGGTTTCTTGCTAAACCACAGTTCATATGGTGTCATCTCAACGGATTTAGATTGTGCCCTATTTAACGTGAATGCAGCCGTCTCTAAAGCATAACCCCAAAACAATAGTGGTAAATCAGTAAGAGACATCATAGATCGCACCATAGCTCATAAAGTACGATTACGATGCTCGGACACACCATTATGTTGTGGTGTTCCGGGTGGCGTGAGTTGCGATACTATTCCGCATTGTTTCAAATGAAGACCAAACTCGTAACTCAAATATTCACTGATACGTCTCCGTCGTATCTACTTTTCCAAACACTTTTACCCTTGTTTTGGACTCTAACTTGTATGATTTGAATGGAACTAACCCGGACTGACGTTGTTTTCAAAGAATTGCCATGATGTTGTTTTATGTGCGAGAAAACAAAAGTTCTCGGAATGACACGAAACTCCGTGGAATATCTTAGAATAAATAGTAAAAAATCCTCGCCAAAGATGAAGACCAGGGGGCCCACACCCTGTCCATGAGGGTGGGGTGCGTGCCCCCCCTGGGGCGCGCCCCCCTACCTAGTGGGCCCCCTGGAGACTCTCCGACGCCAACTCCAACTATATATATCTGCTTTCGGAGAGAGAAAAATCAGAGAGAAGAAATCATTGCGTTTTACGATACGGAGCCGCCGCCAAGCCCTAAAACCTCTCGGGAGGGCTGATCTGGAGTCCGTTCAGGGCTCCGGAGAGGGGAATTCGTCGCCGTCGTCATCATCAACCATCCTCCATCACCAATTTCATGATGCTCACTGCCGTGCGTGAGTAATTCCATCGTAGGCTTGGTGGACGGTGATGGGTTGGATGATATCTATCATGTAATCGAGTTAGTTTTGTTAGGGTTCGATCCCTAGTATCCACTATGTTCTGAGATTGATGTTGCTATGACTTTGCTATGCTTAATGCTTGTCACTAGGGCCTGAGTGCCATGATTTCAGATCTGAACCTATTATGTTTTCATGAATATATGTGAGTTCTTGATCCTATCTTGCAAGTCTATAGTCACCTACTATGTGTTATGATCCGGCAACCCCGAAGTGACAATAATCGGGACCACTCCCGGTGATGACCATAGTTTGAGGAGTTCATGTATTCACTATGTGCTAATGCTTTGTTCCGGTTCTCTATTAAAAGGAGGCCTTAATATCCCTTAGTTTCCATTAGGACCCGCTGCCACGGGAGGGTAGGACAAAAGATGTCATGCAAGTTCTTTTCCATAAGCACGTATGACCGTATTAGGAATACATGCCTACATTATATTGATGAATTGGAGCTAGTTACATGTCACCCTATGTTATGACTGTTACATGATGAACCGCATCCGCAAAATTCTCCATTACCGATCCAATGCCTCTGAGTTTTCCATCTCTTGGTTTACGCTTATTTACTTTCCCGTTGTTATCATATAATCACTACAAAATACCAAAAATATTACTTTTGCTTCCGTTAGCCTTTTATTACCGTTACCACTACTATCATATTACTTTGCTACTAAATACCTTGTTGCAGATATTAAGTTATCCAGGTGTGGCTGAATTGACAACTCAGTTGCTAATACTTTAGAATATTCTTTGGCTCCCCTTGTGTCAAATCAATAAATTTGGGTTGAATACTCTACCCTCGAAAGTTGTTGCTATCCCCTACACTTGTGGGTTATCAAGACTAATTTCTGGCGCCATTGTCGGGGAGCATAGCTCTATTCTTTGATTCACTTGGGATTTATATCTGCTGGACACTATGAAGAACTTGAAGGACGCTAAGACAAAAATGTATCCCTCAACTACGAGGGGAGGTAAGGAACTGCCATCTAGCTCTGCACTTGATTCACCTTCTGTTATGAGTAAGCTTGCGACACCTAAACCTGCTCGCTATTAGATTACGATATGTCGCATGTTATTGATGATGCCACTTCTGCTATGCATGATACTTATAATGAAACTACTTCTATGCTTGATACTACTGTGCCCCTTAGTGAATTTCTTGATGAACAAATTGCTAGGGCTAGAGATAAAGAAGTTATTGAATCTGGTAATTTTGATGAAAATGATGATGAGGATAGGCATGTTGTTCCTGAAGGTTATCTTTTTCATATGGAATATTCTGCCGCCATTTTAGCTTGCAATGATAACGATGAGCTTAGAAGGTTAATAGCTAAATGGAACAAAGAATCACTTAGAGATAAAATGAGGCCTGACCCTGCTTTTGCTACTTCACCTATTTGTGTTCCCGATAAGGATTATGAATTCTCTTTGATCCTGATATTATTACTTTGGTTGAATCTGATCCTTTCGATGGTTATGAATCTGAAACTGTTGTGGCACATCTTACTAAATTAAATGATATAGCTACCCTGTTCACTAATGATGAGAGATCTCGCTACTTTTACATCCTTAAAATATTTATGTTCTCATTAAAGGGTGATGCTAGGATATGGTTTAATTATCTTGATCCTGGCTGTGTGCGTAGTCCCCAGGATATGATTTATTACCTTTTTGCTAAATATTTCCCTGCTCATAAGAAACAAGCTGCCTTAACGGAAATATACAACTTTGTGCAAATTGAAGAAGAGAGCCTCCCACAAGCTTGGGGGAGGCTTCTCAAGTTACTTAATGCTTTGCCTGATCATCCTCCTAAGAAAAATGAAATACTAGATATCTTTTATAATGGACTAACCGATGCTTCCAGCGATTACCTGGATAGTTGTGCTGGTTCTCTTTTCAGGGAAAGAACACCAGATGAAGCTGAAATTCTATTGAATAATATGTTGACAAATGAAAATAATTGGGCACCTTCTGAGCCACCTCCGGTGCCAGCTCCTGCTCCAATTACTGAGCCTATCCCTAAACCAACTCCGAAGAAGAGAGGTGTTCTATTTCTCAGTCCCGAAGATATGCAAGAGGCAAAGAAATCTATGAAAGAAAAAGGTATTAAAGCGGAAGATGTTAAGAATTTACCTCCTATTGAAGAAATACATGCTCTTAATCTACCGCTTGTTGAAGAAACTTATGATATTGATTCATCACTTATCGAAGAACCTCCTGATCTTGATAACCCAACACAGGTAGTAAAGGTAAATTCTCTCTATAGATATGATAAAGCTGAGATCCCCCCTACTAAAATTGCTAGTCAGTGCTTGGATGAGTTTGATAACTTTATGTTTAAGCAAGAAGACTTCAATGCTTATTTCGGTAGACAATTAAAACAAGATGCTTATATGATTAAACGCTTGGGTGATTATATGGCTAATATTAGAGGTGAACTTAAACTTGTTAGCAAACATGCTTCTATGGTTACCACTCAAATGGAACAAGTACTTAAAGCTCAAAAAGAGTTGCTTGATGAGATGAATAGTAAGAAAAATGATTATGCTGTTAGAGTGGCTACTAGAACTGGTAGAATGACTCGGGAACCTTTGTATCTTGAAGGCCACCCTAAGAGAATTGAACAAGATTCTCAGAGAAATAATATTGATGTACCTAGTTCTTCTAAAAGGAAGAAAAAGAAAAATGATAGGACTTTGCAAACTTCTAGTGAACCTATTGCTGAACCACCTGAGAATCCAAATGATATCTCTATGTCTGATGCTGAAACACAATCTGGTAATGAACATGAACCTAGTGAAAATGTTAAGAATGATGTTCATGATGATGCTCAGCCTAGTAAGGATAATGATGTAGAAGTTGAACCTGCTATTGAGCTTGATAACCCACAATCAAAGAATCATCGTTATGATAAAAGAGACTTCGTTGCTAGGAAACATGGTAAAGAAAGAGAACCATGGGTTCAGAAACCCATGCCTTTTCCTCCCAAACCATCCAAGAAAAAGGATGATGAAGATTTTGAGCGCTTTGCTGAAATGATTAGACCTATCTTTTTGCGTATGCGATTGACTAATATGCTCAAAATGAATCCTGATGCTAAGTATATGAAAGACATTGTTACTAATAAAAGAAAGATACAGGAAGCTGAGATTTCCACCATGCTTGCTAATTACACTTTTAAGGGTGGAATACCAAAGAAACTTGGAGACCCAGGAGTACCCACTATACCATGCTCCATTAAAAGAAACTATGTTAAAACTGCTTTATGTGATCTTTGAGCCGGTGTTAGTGTTATGCCTCTCTCTTTATATTGTAGACTTGACTTGAATAAGTTGACACCTACTGAAATATCTTTGCAAATGGCTGATAAATCAACTACTATACCTGTCAGTATTTGTGAGGATGTGCCTGTTGTGGTTGCAAACATTATTATTTTAATGGACTTTGTTATTCTTGATATTCCCGAGGACGATAGTATGTCTATTATTCTTGGAAGACCTTTTCTGAATACTGCAGGGGCTGTTATTGATTGCAATAAAGGCAATGTCACTTTTCATGTTAGTGGTAATGAGCATACGGTACACTTTCCGAGGAAACAACCTCAAGTTCATAGTATCAACTCTATTGGAAAAACTCCATCGATTATATTTGGAGGTTTTGAATTTCCTCTTCGTACTGTCAAAAAGAAGTATGATATTCTTATTATAGGGGATGTGCATATCCCCGTTGAGGTAACATAGTGTTATTCTAAATTTCTCCGGTTCCATGTTAATCGGAATGAGTTTGTTAACAAGACCTGATCAACCTTGTTAGTGGATTCCTTTTGATGAGCATGAGATGGATGAAACTAGAAGCACAACCTTCCTGTACCCTCTTTATACTTTCTGTTATTTAGTTGAAATAAAGTAAAAATAGTATTTTTACATGCATTTTACGATTTATCATGCAATATAAAATACCCCAAAAATAAAAGTCCTCAAAATGCCATGCGAATTTAATATGATTTTTTTGAGAATATTTGAGGATTTATAGTGCAAAAATCACCGCGGGGGGAGCTGCCACCTGGCCACGAGGGTGGAGGGCGCGCCCCCTGCCTTGTGGGCCCACGGTGGCCCTCCTCCACTTATTCGTGCACCCATCTCCTTCTTCTTCCTCCCCCAAACACGAAAAACCAACTCAAGCACGAGTTCCAGCCCCCTTTGCTGCGATTTTCGATCTCCTTGCTCAAAGCACCTCTCGCAAAACTGCTTGGGGAGATTGTTCCTTGGTATGTGACTCCTCCATTGGTCCAATTAGTTTTTGTTCTAGTTTTTTATTCATTGCAAATTTGTGCTGCATAGGTGACCATGTTCTTGAGCTTGCATGTCAAAATTATATGGTTCCAAGTAGTTCTAATGCCTGATATAGGCTCTAGGCACTTGTAGGAGTAGTTGCTATCAATTTTATTGAAGTTGGTTCACTTTTGTTTGAAGTTACTAAAAATTTTAGATTATTTCAGAAAATAATGAAGAGACTTTTGAGGGGCTCATCGAGCCGAAGTTCGAAGGAGAAACAAAACGAAGAAGCACAGAGGCCCAAATATAATTTGCCTCGTACCGTGGAGGTCCGGCCGTGTGAATGGCCTTCCGGTAATTTCTTGGGACGGGCCGGGATTTATGAAGATTTCTATTCATTGATTGAAAATGCTGGCCTCACTGACTTCGTCTGCGACCAACGTCCTCAGTATCTCTTACTCACAAATACTTTTGTGCAAAACTTCTACTTTTTCCCTGAGGGCACTTTAGAGGAACCACACCGTAAAGATGTGGAAGCATTTATTAATACTATCTCTGTGGGAGAAACCAGGAAGGTTTCTGATGCAAGAATCACTAGCATACATTTTCCTGTTTTACGCTACTTTGACTTATTTGCTAGTCGTTGCTTGATTGGTCGTGGGAACTATGGAAACCTTAGTGTTCCTGATATTATTATTTTATTCCATGGTTTATACCGCGACAACACTGTTAGCATGGGCGGAATTATTGCTAGACGGTTTAGTATAAACCGTACTAAGGGTCCCATCTTTGGAGGCATTTATGCTTCACGCCTCGCTGCACACTTTAACATACCTATTAGGCTTTATGAGAAAGAAGAAAAATTGCTGCCTGATGCTTATTTAGATTATAAGAGTATGCTAGCACATGATTTTATTGTTAAAGGCATGGAAGGAGAGCTTAAATACAAAATGTATTTTGATAAACATCATCCTGAAACTGTTACCTTGCCTGCTCCTTCTTTGTGTAAGTTTGAAGGACCTTATCTCGTTACGTGGGCTGCCGTTCAAGCTTACCGGAATCCTGCACCAGCCCCGGAACTAGAACCACAAGATGAGCCTCCACGACAATCAGTATATTCTTGGGATCCAGAGATGGCTGTCAGAGTCCTCTTCGTCGCAGTACGACCCCAGCTACACATACGGGTATCCGCCAGGCCATCCTTGGCAATAAACCAACTTAGGCCAAAAGCCTAAGCTTGGGGGAGTACGTATTTCCCACCGACATTACATATATGTTCACACACACTCATTGCTAGATGTCGGTGCTCATACTTTTTCACTGTAATATCCATGCTAGTTTATTTTCTTTTTCCTGCTTTCTTCTTGTGTGTTTATTAAATCTTAAGAAAAACAAAAAAAATACTAGTAGTTTACTTTTCTTGCTGTAGTAGCAATAATTAAAAAGAAAACCCAAAAAGATTTCCCGTTCTTCTTTTGCTTGTTGGGAGCTTTCCTGTGTAAATAGTTTATTTCTTTCCTTTTCTTTGGGGGTCGATAGGAGAAGACCATAATTAAATTGTTGAAGTGGATCTTATATGCATTATTGTTGATTTAACCAAGAGCCCATATTGCCTTGCCTTCTCCTATTTATTGAATGCTCACAGATTCTAGCTTAGTCCAATGCATGTGCACTCTTATTATTATTCACATCGTTCGGTCGTGCAAGTGAAAGGAAATTATGATGATATATGATGGACTGACTGAGATGAGAAAAGCTGGTATGAACTCGACCTCTCTTGTTTCTGTAAATATGATGAGTTCATCGTTCCTGATTCATCTTATTATGAATAAACATGTTTGCAATGACAATTAGAGATCATAGTTGCTCGTGCCATGCTTGATTAGCTATGAGTTATAATGGTTTACCTTGCATGCCAACATGCTATTAAAATGGTTGTGATGTGGTATGATGGGGTGGTATCCTCCTTTGTATGATTTAAGTGACTTGACTTGGCACATGTTCGCGCGTGTAGTTGAAACAAATCAACATAGCCTTCATGATATTTATGTTCATGCTGGATTATATCCTACTCATGCTTGTATTCAATGTTTATTAATTTTAATGCATGTTCATGGCTGTTGTCGCTCTCTAGTTGGTCGCTTCACAGTCTTTTGCTAGCCTTCACTTGTACTAAGCGGGAATACAGCTTGTGCATCCAATCCCTTAAACCCCAAGTTATCCCAGATGAGTCCACCATACCTTCCTATATGCGGTATCTATCTATCGTTCCAAGTAAATTTGTATGTGCCAAACTCTAAACCTTCAAATAAACATTCTGTTTTGTATGCTCGAATAGCTCATGTATCAACTAGGGATGCCCTTATCTTCCGTGTTAGGCGGGTTATTCTCAAGAGGAGTGGACTCCGCTCCTCACTCACGAGAAAATGGCTGGTCACCGGGATGCCCAGTCCCATGCTTTATGCAAACTAAATCAAAATAATTGCAAACAAAACTCCCCCTGGGACCCGTTGAATGTTGGAGGCACTCGTTGTTTCGAGTTACCACTACTATCATATTACTTTGCTACTAAATACCTTGTTGCATATATTAAGTTATCCAGGTGTGGCTTAATTGACAACTTAGTTGCTAATACTTGAGAATATTCTTTGGCTCCCCTTGTTTCGAATCAATAAATTTGGGTTGAATACTCTACCCTCGAAAGCTGTTGCGATCCACTACACTTGTGGGTTATCATTCACCTCCACGATCAGATCGTAGAAACTTTATTTTCTTTTTACGATGATTTTCCACTTCACTCTGAAATTCTTTAAAATTTTCAAATGTTTCAGACTTATGTTTCATCAAGTAGATATACGCATATCTGCTCAAATCATTTGTGAAGGTCAGAAAATAACGATACCCGCCGCGAGCATCAACACTCATCGGACTGCATACATAAGTATGTATTATTTACAACAAGTCTGTTGGTCGCTCCATTGTTCTGGAGAACGGAGCCTTAGTCATCGCCCATGAGGCATGGTTCTCAAGCATCAAGTGATTCCAAAAGTCCATCAGCATGGAGTTTCTTCATGCGCTTTACACCAATATGACCTAAACGACTGTGCCACAAATAAGTTGCACTATCATTATTAAACTTATATTTTGGCTTCAATACTATGAATATGTGTATCACTACTATCGAGATTCAATAAAAATAGACCACTCATCAAGGGTGCATGACCATAAAAGATATTACTCATATAAATAGAACAACCATTATTCTCTGATTTAAATAAATATCCGTCTCTCATCAAACAAGATCCAGATATAATGTTCATGCTTAACGCTGGCACCAAATAACAATTATTCAGGTCTAAAACTAATCCTGAAGGTAGATGTAGAGGTAGCGTGCCGACGGCGATCACATCGACTTTGGAACCATTTCCCACGCGCATCGTCACCTCGTCCTTAGCCAATCTTCGCTTAATCCGTAGCCCCTGTTTCGAGTTGCAAATGTGAGCAACAGAACCAGTATCAAATACCCAGGCACTACTACGAGCATTAGTAAGGTACACATCAATAACATGTATATCAAATATACCTTTCACTTTGCCATCCTTCTTATCCGCCAAATACTTGGGGCAGTTCTGCTTCCAATGACTAGTCCCTTTGCAGTAGAAACACTTAGTCTCAGGCTTAGGTCCAGACTTGGGCTTCTTCACTTGAGCAGCAACTTGCTTGCCGTTCTTCTTGAAGTTCCCCTTCTTCCCTTTACCCTTTTTCTTGAAACTAATGGTCTTGTTGACCATCAACACTTGATGCTCCTTCTTGATTTCTACCTTCGCAACCTTTAGCATCGTGAAGAGCTCGGGAATTGTCTTATCCATCCCTTGCATATTATAGTTCATCACGAAGCTTTTGTAGCTTGGTGGCAGTGATTGAAGAACTCTGTCAATGACACTGTCAACCGAAAGATTAACTCCCAGTTGAGTTAAGTGATTGTGGTACCCGGACATTACGAGTATATGCTCACTTACGTAACTATTCTCCTCCATTTTGCGGTTGTAGAACTTATTGGAGACTTCATATCTCTCAATCCGGCATTTGCTTGAAATATTAACTTCAACTCTGGAACATCTCATATGCTCCATGACGTTCAAAACGTCGTTGAAGTCCCGGTTCTAAGCCGTAAAGCATGGCACCTTTGAACTATCGAGTAGTCATCGGCTTTGCTCGCCAGATGTTCATAACATCCGGAGTTGCTCTACAGCGGGTTTGGCACCTAAGCGGTGCTTCCGGGACGTAATTCTTACATGCAGCAATGAGGATAATCCTCAAGTTACGGACCCAGTCCGTGTAGTTGCCACCATCATCTTTCAACTTAGCTTTCTCTAGGAACACATTAAAATTCAACGGAACAGTAGCACGGGCCATTTAGCTACAACAACATAGACATGCAAAATACTATCAGGTACTAAGTTCATGATAAATTAAAGTTCAATTAATCATATTACTTAAGAACTCCCACTTAGATAGACATCCCTCTAATCATCTAAGTGATCACGTGATCCCTAAACCATGTCCGGTCATCACGTGATATGGAGTAGTTTTCAATGGTGAACATCACTATGTTGATCATATCTACTATATGATTCATGCTCGACCTTTCAGTCTCAGTGTTCCGAGGCCATATCTGCATATGCTAGTCTCGTCAAGTTTAACCCAAGTATTCTGCGTGTGCAAAACTGACTTGCACCCATTGTATGTGAACGCAGAGCTTATCATACCCGATCATCACGTGGTGTCTCGGCACGATTTAACCGTCAGAATCTGCATACTCAGGGAGAACACTTGTACCTTGAAATTTAGTGAGAGATCATCTTATAATAAAATAAGATGCATAAAGGATAAACATCACATGCAATCAAACAAGTGATATGATATGGCCATCATCATCTTGTGCCTTTCATCTCCATCTCCAAAGCACCGTCATGATCACCATCATCACCAGCTTGACACCTTGATCTCCATCGAAGCATCGTTGTCGTCTCGCCAACTATTGCTACTAAGACTATCGCTACCACTTAGTGATAAAGTAAAGCAATTACATGGCAATTGCATTTCATACAATAAAGAGACAACCATATGGCTCCTGCCAGTTGCCAATAACTGTTACAAAACATGATCATCTCATACAACAATTTATATATCATCACGTCTTGACCATATCACATCACAGCAAGCCCTGCAAAAACAAGTTAGACGTCCTCTACTTTGTTGTTGCAAATTTTACGTGGCTGCTACGGGCTTCTAGGAAGAACCGTTCTTACCTAAGCATCAAAACCACAACGATTTTTTGTCAAGTTTGTTGTTTTAACCTTCAATAAGGACCGAGCATAGTCACACTCGATTCAACTAAAGTTGGAGAAACAGACACCCACTAGCCACCTGTGTGCGAAGCACGGCGGTAGAACCAGTCTCATAAACATGGTCATGTAATGTCGGTCTGGGCCGCTTCATCCAACAATACCGCCGAATCAAAGTATGACATCTTTGGTAAGCGGTATGACTATTATCACCCACAACTCTTTGTGTTCTACTCGTGCATATAACATCTACGCATAGACCTGGCTCGGATGCCACTGTTGGGGAACATAGTATTTCAAAAAAAAACTACGACCACGCAAGATCTATCTAGGAGAAGCATAGAAACGAGCGGGGAGAGTGTGTCCACGTACCCTCGTAGACCGAAAGCGGAAGCGTTTAGTAACGCGGTTGATGTAGTCGAACGTCTTCGCGATACAACCGATCAAGTACCGAACGCACGGCACCTCCACGACTTGCACACGTTCAGCTCAGTGACGTCGCTCGGACTCTAGATCCAGCTGAGGCCGAGGGAGAGTTTCGTCAGCACGACGGCATGGTGACGGTGATGATGAAGTTACCGACGCAGGGCTTCGCCTAAGCACTACGACAATATGACCGAGGTGGAAAACTATGGAGGGGGGCACCGCACACGTCTAAAGATCAACTTCTATCACTATGGGGTGCCCCCTCCCCTGTATATAAAGGAGAGAGGAGGGGAGGGCCGGCCGGCCCCTAGGGCGCACCCCAAGAGGGGAATCCTACTAGGACTCCAAGTCCTAGTAGGAATCCACCAAGAGGGAGAGAGGGGAAGGAAGGAAGAGGGGGAAGGGAAGGAAAGGGGGGGGGGCGGGGCTGCCCCCTTCCCCTAGGCCAATTCAGACCCAAGGGGGAGGGGGGCGTGCGGCCAGCCCCTCCTCTATTGGGGAACATAGTAATTTCAAAAAAAATCCTACGCACACGCAAGATCATGGTGATGCATAGCAACGAGAGGCTAGAGTGTTGTCCACGTACCCTCGTAGACTGAAAGCGGAAGCGTTAGGCACAACGCGGTTGATGTAGTCGTACGTCTTCACGATCCGACCGATCAAGTACCGAACGCATGGCACCTCTGAGTTCAGCACACGTTCAGCCCGATGACGTCCCTCGAACTCCGATCCAGCCAAGTGTGGAGGGAGAGTTTCACAAGACAACGGGCGTGGTGGCGATGTTGATGTTCTCTACCGGCGAGGGCTTCGCCTAAGCACCACTACAGTATTATCGAGGTGGACTATGGTGGAGGGGGGCACCACACATGGCTAAAAGATCAAACAGATCAATTGTTTTGTCTATGGGGTGCCCCCCTGCCCCCGTATATAAAGGAGCAAGAAGTGCGGCCGGCCAGGGAGAGACACGCCAGAGGAGTCCTACTCCCACCGGGAGTAGGACTCCCCCCTTTCCTAGTTGGATTAGGACTTGGGAGGGGGAAAGAGGTGGAGGAGAAGAAGGAAGGGGGGGGGCGCCGCCCCCCTCTCCTTGTCCTATTCGGACTAGGGGGGAGGGGTGCACGGCCCAGCCCTGGCCGCCTCTCCTCTCTTCCACCAAGGCCCACTAAGGCCCATTGAGTCCCCTGGGGGTTTCCGTTAACCTCCCGGTACTCCGGTAAAATCCCGATTTCACCTGGAACACTTCCGATATCCAAACATAGGCTTCCAATATATCAATCTTCACGTCTCGACCATTTCGAGACTCCTCGTCATGTCCGTGATCACATCAGGGACTCCGAAAAACCTTCAGTACATCAAAACATATGAACTCATAATATAACTGTCATCGAAACGTTAAGCGTGCGGACCCTACAGGTTCGAGAACTATATAGACATGACCGAGACACGTCTCCGGTCAATAGCCAATAGCGGAACCTGGATGCTCATATTGGCTCCCACATATTCTACGAAGATCTTTATCGGTCAGACCGCATAACAACATACGTTGTTCCCTTTGTCATCGGTGTGTTACTTGGCCGAGATTCGATCGTCGGTATCTCAATACCTAGTTCAATCTCGTTATCGGCAAGTCTCTTTACTCGTTCCGTAATACATCATCCATAACTAATTCATTAGTTGCAATGCTTGCAAGGCTTAAGTGATGTGCATTACCGAGAGGGCCGGAGATACCTCTCCGAGCAATCGAGTGACAAATCCTAATCTCAAAATCGCCAACTCAACAAGTACCTTCGGAGACACCTGTAGAGCACCTTTATAATCACCCAATTACGTTGTGACGTTTGGTAGCACACAAAGTGTTCCTCCGGTAAATGAGAGTTGCATAATCTCATAGTCATAGGAACATGTATAAGTCATGAAGAAAGCAATAGGAACATACTAAACGATCGTGTGCTAAGCTAACGGAATGGGTCATGTCAATCACATCATTCTCCTAATGATGTGATCCCGTTAATCAAATGACAACCCATGTCAATGGCTAGGAAACTTAACCATCTTTGATCAACGAGCTAGTCAAGTAGAGGCATACTAGTGACACTCTGTTTGTCTATGTATTCACACATGTATTATGTTTACGGTTAATACAATTCTAGCATGAATAATAAACATTTATCCTGATATAAGGAAATAAATAATAACTTTATTATTGCCTCTAGGGCATATTTCCTTCTGTCTCCCACTTGCACTAGAGTCAATAATTTAGATTACACAGTAATGATTCTAACACCCATGGAGCCTTAGTGTTGATCATGTTTTGCTCGTGGAAGAGGCTTAGTCAACAGGTGTGCAACATTCAGATCCGTATGTATCTTGCAAAATTCTATATCTCCCACCTGGACTAGATCCCGGATGGAATTGAAGCGTCTCTTGATGTGCTTGGTTCTTTTGTGAAATCTGGATTCCTTCGCCAAGGCAATTGCACCAGTATTGTCACAAAAGATTTTCATTGGACCCGATGCACTAGGTATGACACCTAGATCGGATATGAACTCCTTCATCCAGACTCCTTCATTTTATGCTTCCGAAGCAGCTATGTACTCCGCTTCACACGTAGATCTCGCCACGACGCTTTGTTTGGAATTGCACCAACTGACAGCTCCATCATTCAATGTAAACACGTATCCGGTTTGCGATTTAGAATCGTCCGGATCAGTGTCAAAGCTTGCATCAACGTAACCATTTACGATGAGCTCTTTGTCACCTCCATAAACGAGAAACATATCCTTAGTCCTTTTCGTGTATTTTAGGATGTTCTTGACATTGTCGATGATCCACTCTGGATTACTTTGGTACCTCCTGCTAGAGTTATAGCAAGGCACACATCAGTCCAGTACACAACATTGCATACATGATAGAGCCTATGGCTGAAGCATAGGAACATCTTTCATCTTCTCTCTATCTTACAGAGTGGTCGGGCATTGAGTCTTACTCAACTTCACATCTTGTAACACAGGCAAGAACCCTTTCTTTGCTTGATCCAGTTTGAACTTCTTCAAAATTTTGTCAAGGTATGTGCTTTGTGGAAGTCCAAGTAAGCGTCTTGATCTATCTCTATAGATCTTGATGCCCAATATGTAAGCAGCTTCACCGAGGTCTTTCATTGAAAAACTCTTATTCAAATATCCCTTTATGCTATCCAGAAATTCAATATCATTTCCAATCAGTAATATGTCATCCACATATAATATCGTAAATGCTACAGAGCTCCCACTCACTTTCTTGTAAATACAGGCTTCTCCAAAAGTGCATACAAAACCAAATGCTTTGATCACACTATCAAAGCGTTTATTCCAACTCCGAGAGGCTTGCACCAGTCCATAGATGGATCGCTGGAGCTTGCACACTTTGTTAGCTCCCTTTGGATCAAGAAAACCTTCCGGTTGCATCATATACATCTCTTCTTCCAGAAATCCATTCAGAAATGCAGTTTTGACATCCATTTGCCAAATTTCATAATCATAAAATGCGGCAATTGCTAACATGATTCAGACAGACTTAAGCATCGCTACGGGTGAGAAGGTCTCATCGTAGTCAATCCCTTGAACTTGTCGAAAACCTTCCGCAACAAGTCGAGCTTTGTAGACAGTAACATTACCGTCAGCGTCAGTCTTCTTCTTGAAGATCCATTTATTCTCAATTGCTTGCCGATAATCGGGCAAGTCAACCAAAGTCCACACTTTGTTCTCATACATGGATCCTATCTCAGATTTCATGGCCTCAAGCCATTTTGCGGAATCTGGGCTCACCATCTCTTCTTCATAGTTCGTAGGTTCATCATGGTCTAGTAACATGACTTCCAGAACAGGATTACTGTACCACTCTGGTGCGGATCTTACTCTGGTTGATCTATGAGGTTCAGTAATAACTTGATCTGAAGTTTCATGATCACCATCATTAACTTCCTCACTAGTTGGTATAGACGTCACACGAACCGGTTTCTGTGATGTACTACTTTCCAATAAGGGAGCAGGTACAGTTACCTCATCAAGTTCTACTTTCCTCCCACTCACTTCTTTCGAGAGAAACTCCTTCTCTAGAAAGGATCCATTCTTAGCAACGAATGTCTTGCCTTCGGATCTGTGATAGAAGGTGTACCCATGATCTCCTTTGGGTATCCTATGAAGGCACATTTCTCCGATTTGGGTTCGAGCTTATCAGGTTGAAGCTTTTTCACATAAGCATCACAGCCCCAAACTTTCAGAAATGACAACTTTGGTTTCTTGCCAAACCATAGTTCATAAGGCGTCGTCTCAACGGATTTCTATGGTGCCCTATTTAACGTAAATGCGGCCATCTCTAAAGCATAACCCCAAAACGATAGCGGTAAATCGGTAAGAGACATCATAGATCACACCATATCTATTAAAGTACGATTACGATGTTCGGACACACCATTACGCTGTGGTTTTCCGGGTGGCGTGAGTTGCGAAACTATTCTGCATTGTTTCAAATGTAGACCAAACTCGTAACTCAAATATTCTCCTCCACAATCAGATCGTAGAAACTTTAGTTTCTTGTTACGATGATTTTCAACTTCACTCTGAAATTTTTTGTACTTCTCAAATGTTTCAGACTTATGCTTCATTAAGTAGATATACCCATATCTACTTAAATCATCTATGAAGGTGGGAAAATAACGATATCCGCCACGAGCCTCAACATTCATCGGACCACATACATCTGTATGTATGTTTTCCAACAAATCCGTTGCTCTCTCCATAGTTCCGGAGAACGGTGTTTTAGTCATCTTGCCCATGAGGCACGGTTCGCAAGTACCAAGTGATTCATAATCAAGTGGTTCCAAAAGTCCATCAGTATGGAGTTTCTTCATGCGCTTTACACCGATATGACCTAAACGGCAGTGCCACAAATAAGTTGCACCATCATTATCAACTCTGCATCTTTTGGCTACAACATTATGAATATGTGTATCACTACTATCGAGATTCATCAAAAATAGACCACTCTCCAAGGGTGCATGACCATAAAAGATATTACTCATATAAATAGAACAACCATTATTCTCTGATTTAAATGAAAAACCGTCTCGCATCAAACAAGATCCAGATATAATGTTCATGCTCTACGCTGGCACCAAATAATAATTATTGAGGTCTAAAACTAATCCCGAAGGTAGATGTAGAGGTAGCGTGCCGGCCGCGATCACATCGACTTTGGAACCATTTCCCACGCGCATCGTCACCTCGTCCTTGGCGGTGTTAAGCAATCCGTAGTCCACTGTTTGAGTTGCAAATATTAGCATGTAACCGGTATCAAATACCAGTGCTACTGCGAGCTCTAGTACGGTACACATCAATAACATGTATATCACATATACCTTTGTTCACCTTGCCATCCTTCTTATCCGCCAAATACTTGGGGCAGTTACGGTTCTAGTGACCGATGCTTGCGAGAAGCACTCAGTTTCAGGCTTAGGTCCAGACTTGGGTTTCTTCTCCTGGGCAGCAACTTGCTTGCTGTTCTTTTTGAAGTTCCCCTTCTTCTTCCCTTTGCCCTTCTTCTTGAAACTGGTGGTCTTATGGACCATCAACACTTGATGCTCCTTCTTGATTTCTACCTCCGCAGCCTTTAGCATTGCGAAGAGCTCGGGAATCGTCTTATCTATACCTTGCATGTTGTAGTTCATCACGAAGCTCTTGTAGCTTGGTGGCAGTGATTGGAGAATTCTGTCAATGATGCTATCATCCGGAAGATTAACTCCCAGTTGAATCAAGTGATTGCAGTACCCAGACATCTTGAGTATATGCTCACCTTGTAACTATTCTCCTCCATCTTACAACTATAGAACTTATTGGAGACTTCATATCTCTCAATCCGGGCATTCTTTTGAAATATTAACTTCAACTCCTGGAACATCTCATATGCTCCATGACGTTCAAAACATCGTTGAAGTCCCGGTTCTAAGCCGTAAAGCATGGCACACTGAACTATCGAGTAGTCATCAACACGTGACTGCCAGGCATTCACAATGTCTGCGATTCTTTGGCGTTAGTGGTACACCTAGCGGTGCTTCCAGGACGTACTTTTCTGTGCAGCAATGAGGATAATCCACAAGTTGTGGACCCAGTCCGTGTAATTGCTACCATCATCTTTCAACTTTGTTTTCTCAAGGAATGCATTAAAATTCAACAGAACAACAGCACGGGCCATCTATCTACAATCAAGATAGACAAGCAAGATACTATCAGGTACTAAGTTCATGATAAATTTAAGTTCAATTAATCATATTACTTAAGAACTTCCACTTAGATAGACATCCCTCTAATCTTCTAAGTGATCACGTGATCGAAATCAACTAAACCATAACCGATCATCACGTGAAATGGAGTAGTTTTCAATGGTGAACATCACTATGTTGATCATATCTACTATATGATTCACGCTCGACCTTTCGGTGTCAGTGTTCCGAGGCCATATCTGCATATTCTAGGCTCGTCAAGTTGAACCTGAGTATTCCGCGTGTGCAAAACTGGCTTGCACCCGTTGTAGATGGACGTAGAGCTTATCACACCCGATCATCACGTGGTGTGCAGGCACGACGAACTTTGGCAACGGTGCATACTCAGGGAGAACGCTTTTATCTTGAAATTTAGTGAGAGATCATCTTATAATGCTACCGTCAATCAAATCAAGATAAGATGCATAAAAGATAAACATCACATGCAATCAATATAAGTGATATGATATGGCCATCATCATCTTGTGCTTGTGGTCTCCATCTGTGAAGCACCGTCATGATCACCATCGTCACCGGCGCGACACCTTGATCTCCATCGTAGCATCGTTGTCGTCTCGCCAATCTTATGCTTCTACGACTATCGCTACCTCTTAGTGATAAAGTAAAGCATTACGAGCGATTGCATTGCATACAATAAAGCAACAACCATATGGCTCCTGCCAGTTGTCGATAACTCGGTTACAAAACATGATCATCTCATACAATAAAATTTAGCATCATGTCTTGACCATATCACATCACAACATGCCCTGCAAAAACAAGTTAGACGTACTCTACTTTGTTGTTGCAAATTTTATGTGGCTGCTACGGGCTTAGCAAGAACCGTTCTTACCTACGCATCAAAACCACAACGATAGTTTGTCAAGTTGATGCTATTTTAACCTTCGCAAGGACCGGGCGTAGCCACACTCGGTTCAACTAAAGTTGGAGAAACTAACACCCACCAGCCACCTGTGTGCAAAGCACGTCGGTAGAACTAGTATCGCATAAGCGTACGTGTAATGTCGGTCTGGGCCACTTCATCCAACAATACCGCGGAACCAAAGTATGACATGCTGGTAAGCAGTATGACTTATATCGCCCACAACTCACTTGTGTTCTAATCGTGCATATAATATCAACGCATAAAACCAGGCTCGGATGCCACTGTTGGGGAACGTAGTAATTTCAAAAAAAATCCTACGCACACGCAAGATCATGGTGATGCATAGCAACGAGAGGGGAGAGTGTTGTCCACGTACCCTCGTGAACCCGAAAGCGGAAGCATTAGGCTGCTTAGCGGTTGATGTAGTCGTCGTCTTCACGATCCGACCGATCAAATCGAGCATACGGCACCTCCGAGTTCAGCATTCGTTCAGCCCGATGGCGTCCCTCGAACTCCGATCCGGCCGAGTGTTGAGGGAGAGTTTTAAAGACGACGGCGTGGTGACGATGTTGATGTTCTACCGATGCAGGGCTTCGCCTAAGCACCACTACAATATTATCGAGGTGGACTATGGTGGAGGGGGGCACCACACACGACTAAAAGATCAAACAGATCAATTGTTGTGTCTATGGGGTGCCCCCCTACCCCCGTATATAAAGGAGCAAGGGGGGGGGGTGTGATACGTCTCCAACGTATCTATAATTTTTTATTGCTCCATGCTACTTTATCTACTGTTTTGGACTATATTGGGCTTTATTTTCCACTTTTATATTATTTTGGGGACTAACCTATTAACCGAAGGCCCAACCCAGAATTGCGATTTTTTTGCCTATTTCAGTGTTTCGAAGAAACGGAATATCAAAGGGAGTCCAAACGGAATGAAACCTTCGGGAACGTGATTTTCTTACCGAACGTGATCCAGGAGACTTGGACCCTGCTCCAAGGAATAACAGAGGCGGTCAGAGGGTGGGGGGCGCCCCCCTAGGGCGCGCCCCCCTGCCTCGTGGCCCCCCTGTTGCTCCACCGACGTACTCCTTCCTCCTATATATACCTACGTACCCCCAAATGATCAGATACGGAGCCAAAAACCTAATTCCATCGCCGCAACCTTCTGTATCCACGAGATCCCATCTTGGGGCCTGTTCCAGAGCTCCGCCGTAGAGGGCCATCATCACGGAGGGCTTCTACATCATCATAGCCTCTCCGATGAAGTGTGAGTAGTTTACTTGCACCTTCGGGTCCATAGTTATTAGCTAGATGGCTTCTTCTCTCTTTTTGGATCTCAATACAATGATCTCCCCCTCTCTCGTGGAGATCTATTCGATGTAATCTTATTTTTGCGGTGTGTTTGTTGAGATCGATGAATTGTGGGTTTATGATCAAGTTTATCTATGAATAATATTTGAATCTCCTCTGAATTCTTTTATGTATGATTGGTTATCTTTGCAAGTCTCTTCGAACTATCAGTTTGGTTTGGCCTACTAGATTGGTTTTTCTTGCCATGGGAGAAGTGCTTAGCTTTGGGTTCAATCTTGCGGTGTCCTTTCCTAGTGTGATGAGGGCAGCAAGGCACGTATTGTATTGTTGCCATCGAGGATAACAAGATGGGTTTTTATCATATTGCATGAAACTATCCCTCTACATCATGTCATCTTGCTTAAGGCGTTACTCTATTTTCTTGAACTTAATACTCTAGATGCATCTTTGGATAGCGGTCGATGAGTGGAGTAATAGTAGTAGATGCAGGCAGGAGTCGGTCTACTTGTCTCGGACGTGATGCCTATATACATGATCATACCTAGATACTTTCATACTATGCTCAATCCTGCCAATTGCTCAACAGTAATTTGTTCACCCACCGTAGAATACTTATGCTCTTGAGAGAAGCCACTAGTGAAACCTATGGCCCCCGGGTCTATTCTCATCATATCAATCTCCATCACTTTAATCTTGCTTTGTTTTTACTTTGCCTTTTACTTTTCACTTTGCATCTCTATACCAAAAATACCAAAAATATTATTTATCATCTCTATCAGATCTCACTCTCGTAAGTGACCATGAAGGGATTGACAACCTCTAATCGCGTTGGTTGCGAGGAGCTATTGTTTTGTGCAGGTACGAGGGACTTGTGCGTAGCCTCCTACTGGATTGATACCTTGGTTCTCAAAAACTGAGGGAAATACTTACTCTACTTTGCTGCATCATCCTCTCCTCTTCGGGGAAATCCAACGTAGTGCTCAAGAGGTATCTAGAAGAATTTTTGGCGCCGTTGCTGGTGAGGCTTACGCAAGAGCAAGTCAAGATTTGGACTCCTAACAACAAGCCACTTCTGGCACCGTTAAAGTCAACATACCAAGTACCCATCACAATCCCTATCTCCCGCATTACATTAGTTGCCATTTGCCTCTCGTTTTCCTCTCCCCCACTTCACCCTTGCCGTTTTATTCGCCCTCTCTTTCCCAATCTCCTCCTCTTTTTCCTGTTTTCCTTTTTCTCGCTTCCCTTTTGTTTGCTTGTGTGTTGGATTGCTTGTTTGTCGCTATGGCTCTACCAAGATTTGGTGATGTTCACCTTAAAAGGTTAGAGGAGATCGAAAACTACGTCAGAAAGTTTATGGTCTTACAATTTGAGTATAATAATTTCTTTAGAAATGAGCTTAAGGAACAAAAAAGTTTTATGAGTTATATGAATAAAGAGCTCGATGATATGTCTAAAGAATTTGATGGTATAAAATCCCAAATTGCTCGTCTTGAAAAATTAACTGCTGAAATTTCGGATATGCAAGCTACCTTAGTCAATAAGATGGCCGCTAAACCGAATTCCTATGAAAATCAAGATGAAGATCTAAAAGTTATTGATGTGTCCCCTATTAAATCTTTGTTTTGCAATATTAATCTTGATGAAACTGAATATGATCTTCCTTTACCTAGAAGGCGTTCCAAAAATTCAGAGTATTTAGATGAAATTGATAAAAGTGGGATGGAAAGAAATAAAAACCTAGATATTGCTAAACCCACTATATTGGATCTCAAGGAATTTAATTATGAAAATTGCTTTTTAATTGATTGTATTTCCTTATTGCAATCCGTGCTAAATTCTCCTCATGCTTATAGTCAAAATAAGGCCTTTACAGAACACATTGTTGATGCCTTGATGCAATGTTATGAAGAAAAACCTGAGTTGAAGGTCTCTATCCCTAGAAATCTCTATGATGACTGGGAACCTACTATTAAAATTAAAATTAAAGATTATGAGTTCCATGCTTTGTGTGATTTGGGTGCTAGTGTCTCCACTATCCCCAAAACCTTGTGTGATATGCTCGATTTCCGTGACTTTGATGATTGCTCTCTAAACTTGCATCTTATGGATTCCACTATTAAAAACCTATGGGAAGAATTAATGATGTTCTTATTGTTGCAAATAGGAATTATGTGCCCGTAGATTTTATCGTTCTTGATATGGATTGCAATCCTTCATGTCCTATTATTCTTGGTAGACCTTTCCTTAGAACGATTGGTGCAATTATTGATATGAAGGAAGGAAATATTAGATTCCAATTTCCATTAAAGAAGGGGATGGAACAATTCCCTAGGAAGAAAATAAAATTACCATATGAATCTATCATGAGAGCCACTTACGGATTGCCTACCAAAGATGGCAATACCTAGATCTATCCTCGCTTTTATGCCTAGTTAGGGGCGTTAAACGATAGCGCTTGTTGGGAGGCAACCCAATTTTATTTTTTGTTTTTTGTTTTTGTTTCTGTTTAGGAATAAATAATCCATATACTTTCTGTTTAGATGTGGTTTTATCTTTTAATTAGTGTTTGTGCCAAGTTAGACCTATAGGATCTTCTTGGATGATAGTTATTTGATCTTGCTGTAATTTCCAGAATATTTCTGTTCACGAAAACAATTGTTAAAAATCACTAGAACGTGATAAAATACTGATTCCAATTGCTGCTGATCACTAAACAAATTGTCTAGGACTTCCTATTTTGGTAGAATTTTTGGATTTCCAGAAGTTTGCGTTAGTTACAGATTACTACAGACTGTTCTGTTTTTGACAGATTCTGTTTTTCGTGTGTTGGTTGCTTATTTTGATGAATCTATGGTTAGTAAAATAGTTTATAATCCATAGAGAATTTGGAATACAGTAGGTTTAACACCAATATAAATAAAAAGAATGAGTTCATTACAGTACCTTGAAGTAGTCTTTTGTTTTGTTTCTCTAGCGGAGCTCACGAGATTTCTATTGAGTTTCGTGTTGTGAAGTTTTCAAGTTTTGGGTAAATTCTTTTGATGGATTATGGAACAAGGAGTGGCAGGAGCCTAAGCTTGGGGATGCCCATGGCACCCCCAAGATAATACAAGGACACCAAAAAGTCAAAGCTTGGGGATGCCCCGAAAGGCATCCCCTCTTTCGTCTACTTCCATCGGTAATTTACTTGGAGCTATATTTTTATTCACCACATGATATGTGTTTTGCTTGGAGCGTCTTGTATTATTTGTGTCTTTGTTTGTTAGTGTGCCACAATCATCCTTGCTGTACTCACCTTTTGAGAGAGCCATACATGAATTGGAATTTGATAGAATACTCTATGTGCTTCACTTATATCTTTTGAGCTTGATAGTTTTGCTCTATGTGCTTCACTTATATCTTTTGAGCCTTATAATTTTTGCTCTAGTGCTTCACTTAGATCTTTTAGAGCACGGTGGATTTGTTAAAGAAACAATTGATCTCTCATGCTTCACTTAGATCATTTTGAGAGTCGTTAGCATGGTAATTTTCTTAATATTAATATGCTTGGTATTCAAGATATGTGAAACTTTCTTTTGAGTGCGTTGAATACTAAGAAAAGATTGGAGCTTGATAATTGTTTTGAGATATGAAGATGGTGATATTAGAGTCATGCTAGTTAAGTAGTTGTGAATTTAAAGAATACTTGCATTAAAGTTTGTGATTCCCGTAGCATGCACGTATGGTGAACCGTTATGTGATGAAGTCGGAGCATGATTTATTTATTGATTGTCTTCCTTATGAGTGGCGGTCGGGGACGAGCGATGGTCTTTTCCTACCAATCTATCCCCCTAGGAGCATGCGCGTAATACTTTGCTTTGATGACTTCTAGATTTTTGCAATAAGTATATGAGTTCTTTATGACTAATGTTGAGTTCATCGATTGTACGCACTTTTCCCTTCCTTCCACCATTGCTAGCCTCTCTAATACCGCGCACTTTTCGCCGGTATCATACACCCACCATATATCTTCCTCAAAACAGCCACCATACCTACCTATCATGGCATTTCCATAGCCATTCCGAGACATATTGCCATGCAACTTTACACCGTTCCGTTTATTATGACACACTCCATCATTGTCATATTGCTAGCATGATCATGTAGTTGACATCGTATTTGTGGCAAAGCCACCATTCATAATTCTTTCATACATGTCACTCTTGATTCATTGCATATTCATTACACCGGAGGCATTCATACAGAGTCATACTTTGTTCTAAGAATCGAGTTGTAATTGTTGAGTTGTAAGAAAAATAAAAGTGTGATGATCATCATTTTTTAGAGCATTGTCCCAAGTGAGTAAAGGATGATGGATACTATGATTCCCCCACAAGTCGGGATGAGACACCGGACGAAAATAAAAAATAAATAAATAAAAGAGGCCATAAAAAGAAAAGGCCCAAAAAAATGAGAGAAAAAGAGAGAAGGGACAATGCTACTATCCTTTTACCACACTTGTGCTTCAAAGTAGCACCAAGATCTTGATGATAGAGAGTCTCCTATGATATCACTTTCATATACTAGTGGGAATTTTTCATTATAGAACTTAGCTTGTATATTCCAATGATGGGCTTCCTCAAATGCCCTAGGTCTTCGTGAGCAAGCGAGTTGGATGCACACCCACTTAGTTTCTTTTGTTGAGATTTCATATACTTATAGCTCTAGTGCATCCGTTGCATGGGAATCCCTACTCACTCACATTGATATCTATTAATGGGCATCTCCATAGCCCATTGATACGCCTAGTTGATGTGAGACTATCTTCCCCTCTTTTTGTCTTCTCCACAACCACCATTCTATTCCATATATAGTGCTATATCCATGGCTCACGCTCATGTATTGCGTGAAGATTGAAAAAGTTTTGAAGATGTCATAAGTATGAAACAATTGCTTGGCTTGTCATCAGGGTTGTGCATGATTTAAATATTTTGTGTGGGGAAGATGGAGCATAGCCAGACTATATGATTTTGTAGGGATAGCTTTCTTTGGCCATGTTATTTTGAGAAGACACGATTGCTTTGTTAATATGCTTGAAGTATTATTATTTTTATGTCAATATGAACTTTTGTCTTGAATCTTTCGAATCTGAATATTCATACCACAATTAAGAAGATTTGCATTGAAATTATGCCAAGTAGCACTCCACATCAAAAATTCTTTTTTTATCATTCACCTACTCGAGGGCGGCGAGGAATTAAGGTTGGGGATGCCCGTACGTCTCCAACGTATCTATAATTTTGATTGCTCCATGCTACTTTATCTCTTGTTTTGGACTATATTTGGCTTTATTTTCCACTTTTATATTATTTTTGGGACTAACCTATTAACCGGAGGCCCAGCCCGAATTGCTGTTTTTTGCCTATTTGATGTTTCAAAAGCAGAATATCAAATGGAGTCCAAACGGAATGAAACCTTCGGGAACGTGATTTTCTCACCGAGCGTGATCTAGGAGACTTGGACCCTGCTCCAAGGAATATGAGGCGGTCACGAGGGTGAGGGCGCGCCCCACCTCGTGGGCCCCTGTTGCTCCACCGACGTACTCCTTCCTCCTATATATACCTCACGTACCCCCAAGCGATCGAATCTGGGCCAAAAACCGAATTCCACCGCCGCAACCTTCAGATCCACGAGATCCCATCTTGGGGCTGTTCGAGCTCCATGGAGAGGGTCATCATCACGGAGGGCTTCTACATCATCATAGCCTCTCCGATGAAGTGTGAGTAGTTTACTTGGACCTTCGGGTCCATAGTTATTAGCTAGATGGCTTCTTCTCTCTTTTTGGGTCTCAATACAATGATCTCCCCCTCTCTCGTGGAGATCTATTCGATGTAATCTTATTTTTGCGGTGTGTTTGTTGAGACCGATGAATTGTGGGTTTTTGATCAAGTTTATCTATGAATAATATTTGAATCTCCTCTGAATTCTTTTATGTATGATTGGTTATCTTTGCAAGTCTCTTCGAACTATCAGTTTGGTTTGGCCTACTAGATTGGTTTTTCTTGCCATGTGAGAAGTGCTTAGCTTTGGGTTCAATCTTGCGGTGTCCTTTCCCAGTGTGATGGGGCAGCAAGGCACATATTGTATTGTTGCCATCGAGGATAACAAGATGGGTTTTTTACCATATTGCATGAAACTATCCCTCTACATCATGTCATCTTGCTTAAGGCGTTACTCTATTTTCTTGAAATTAATACTCTAGATGCATGCTGGATAGCGGTCGATGAGTGGAGTAATAGTAGTAGATGCAGGCAGGAGTTGGTCTACTTGTCTCGGACGTGATGCCTATATACATGATCATACCTAGATACTTTCATACTATGCTCAATTCTGTCAATTGCTCAACAGTAATTTGTTCACCCACCGTAGAATACTTATGCTCTTGAGATAAGCCACTAGTGAAACCTATGGCCCCCGGGTCTATTCTCATCATATCAATCTCCATCACTTTAATCTTGCTTTGTTTTTACTTTGCCTTTTACTTTTCACTTTGCATCTCTATACCAAAAATACCAAAAATATTATTAATCATCTCTATCAGATCTCAATCTCGTAAGTGACCGTGAAGGGATTGATAACCCCTAATCGCGTTGGTTGCGAGGAGCTATTGTTTTGTGCAGGTACGAGGGAGTTGTGCGTAGCCTCTTACTGGATTGATACCTTGGTTCTTAAAAACTGAGGGAAATACTTACGCTACTTTGCTGCATCATCCTCTCCTCTTCGGGGAAATCCAACGCAGTGCTCAAGAGGTAGCAGGGTGCGGCCGGCCAGGGGAGCGGGCGCGCCAGGAGGAATCCTACTCCCACCGGGAGTAGGACCCCCCTTTCCTAGTTGTATTAGGACTTGGGAGGGGGAAAGAGGTGGAGGAGAAGAAGGAAGGGGGGGGGGGGGGCGCTGCCCCCTCTCCTTGTCCTATTCGGACTAGGGGGGAGGGGCGCGTGGCCCAGCCCTGGCCGCCTCTCCTCTCTTCCACCAAGGCCCACTAAGGCCCATTAAGTCCCCTGGGGGGTTCTAGTAAGCTCCCGGTACTCCGGTAAAATCCCGATTTCACCCGGGACACTTCCGATATCAAAACATAGGCTTCCAATATATCAATCTTCATGTCTCGACCATTTCGAGACTCCTCGTCATGTCCATGATCACATCCGGGACTCCGAGCAACCTTCGGTACATCAAAACATATAAACTCATAATATAACTATCATCGAAACGTTAAGCGTGCAGACCCTACGGGTTCGAGAACTATGTAGACATGACCGAGACATGTCTCCGGTCAATAACCAATAGCGGAACCTGGATGCTCATATTGGCTCCCACATATTCTAGGAAGATGTTTATCGGTCAGACCGCATAACAACATACGTTTTTCCCTTTGTCATGGTATGTTACTTGACCGAGATTCGATCGTCGGTATCTCAATACCTAGTTCAATCTCGTTACCGGCAAGTCTCTTTACTCGTTCCATAATACATCATCCCGCAACTAACTCATTAGTTGTAATGCTTGCAAGGCTTAAGTGATGTGCATTACCGAGAGGGCCCAGAGATACCTCTCCGACAATCGGAGTGACAAATCCTAATCTCGAATTACGCCAACCCAACAAGTACCTTCGGAGACACCTGTAGAGCACCTTTATAATCACCCGATTCGTTGTGATGTTTGGTAGCACACAAAGTGTTCCTCCGATGGCAGGAGTTGCATAATCTCATAGTCATAGGAACATGTATAAGTCATGAAGAAAGCAATAGCAACATAGTAAACGATCGTGTGCTAAGCTAACGGAATGGGTCATGTCAATCACATTATTCTCCTAATGATGTGATCTCGTTAATCAAATGACAACCCATGTCAATGGCTAGGAAACTTAACCATCTTTGATCAACAAGCTAGTCAAGTAGAGGCATACTAGTGACACTCTGTTTGTCTATGTATTCACACATGTATTATGTTTCCGGTTAATACAATTCTAGCATGACTAATAAACATTTATCATGATATAAGGAAATAAATAATAACTTTATTATAGCCTCTAGGGCATATTTCCTTCATCCTCGCCCTTCCTCTTTTCCAACTAAGGCCCATAGAGGCCCATTAGTTCTCCCGGGGGTTCTGGTAACCCCTTCCGGCACTCCGGTTTTATCAGAAACTCCCCGGAACACTCCCGGTGTCCGAACAACATGGTCCAATATATCAATCTTTATGTCTCGACCATTTCGAGACTCCTAGTCATGTCCGTGATCTCATCCGAAACTCCGAACAACCTTTGGTACATCAAATCACATAAACTCATAATACCAATCGTCATCGAATGTTAAGCGTGCGGACCCTACGGGTTCGAGAACTATGTAGACATGACCGAGGTACATCTCTGTTAAATAACCAATAGCGGAACCTAGATGCTCATATTGGCTCCTACATATTCTACGAAGATCTTTATCGGTCAAACCGCATAACAACATACGTTGTTCCCTTTGTCATCGGTATGTTACTCGCCAGAGATTCGATCGTCGGTATCATCATACCTAGTTCAATCTCGTTACCAGCAAGTCTCTTTACTCGTTCCGTAATGCATCATCCCGCAACTAACTCATTAGCTACATTGCTTGCAAGGCTTATAGTGATGTGCATTACCGAGAGGGCCTAGAGATATCTCTCCGACTATCGGAGTGACAAATCCTAATCTCGATCTATGCCAACTCAACAAACACCATTGGAGACACGTGTAGAGCATATTTATAATCACACAATTACGTTGTGACGTTTTATAGCACACTAAGTGTTACTCCGGTATTCGGGAGTTACATAATCTCATAGTCATAGGAACATGTATACGTCATGAAGAAAGCAATAGCAATAAACTAAACGATCATAATGCTAAGCTAACGGATGGGTCTTGTCCATCACATCATTCTCTAATGATGTGTTCCCATTCTTCAAATGACAACACATTTCTATGTCTAGGAAACTTAACCATCTTTGATTAACAAGCTAGTCTAGTAGAGGCATACTAGGGACACTCTGTTTGTATATGTATTCACACATGTACTAAGTTTCCGGTTAATACAATTCTAGCATGAATAATAAACATTTATCATGATATAAGGAAATATAAATAACAACTTTATTATTGCCTCTAGGGCATATTTCCTTCACTCCTATGGCCCATATGGCCCATATCTTTCCCCGGGGGGTTCCAGTAACCCCTCCGGTACTCCGGTATGTACCCGATACACTCCGGAACCCTTCCGGTGTCCGAATACTACCTTCCAATATATCAATCTTTACCTGTCGACCATTTCGAGACTCCTCATCATGTCCCTGATCTCATCTGGGACTCCAAACAAACTTCGGTCACGAAAACACATAACTCATAATACAAATCGTCATCAAACGTTAAGCGTGCGGACCCTATGGGTTCGAGAACTATGTAGACATGACCGAGACACATCTCCAGTCAATAACGAATAGCGGAACCTGGATGTTCATATTGGTTCCTACATAGTCTACGAAGATGTTTATCGGTCGTACCGTAATGACAACATACGATATTCCCTTTGTCAATGGTATGTTACTTGCCCAAGATTCGATCGTCGGTATCATCATACCTAATTCAATCTCGTTACCGGCAAGTCTCTTTACTCGTTCCGTAATGCATCATCCTGCAACTAATTCATTAGTCACATTGCTTGCAAGGCTTATAGTGATGTGCGTTACCAAGAGGACCCAGAGATACCTCTCCACTCGAAGTGGCAAATCCTAATCTTAATCTATGCCAACCGAACAAACACCTTCGGAGACACCTCTAGAGCATCTTTATAATCACTCAGTTACGTTGTGACGTTTGATAGCACACAAGGTGTTCCACCGGCATTCAGGAGTTGCATAATCTCATAGTCAGAGGAATATGTATAAGTCATGAAGAAAGCAATAGCAATAAAACCTAACGATCATTATGCTAAGCTAACAGATGGGTCTTGTCCATCCACATCATTCTCTAATGATGTGATCCCGTTCATCAAATGACAACACATGTCTATGGTTAGGAAACATAACCATCTTTGATTAACGAGCTAGTCAAGTAGAGGCATACTAGGGATACTCTGTTTTGTCTATGTATTCACACATGTACTAAGTTTCCGGTTAATACAATTCTAGCATGAATAATAAACATTTATCATGATATAAGGAAATATAACTAACAACTTTATTATTGCCTCTAGGTCATATTTCCTTCAGTCTCCCACTTGCACTAGACTCAATAATCTAGTTCACATCACCATGTGAATCAACACCAATAGTTCTCATCACCATGTGATTAACACCCATAGTTCACATCGCCATGTGACCAACACCCAAAGGGTTTACTAGAGTCAATAATCTAGTTCACATTGCCATGTGATTAACACCCAAAGAGTACTAAGGTGTGATCATGTTTTGCTTGTGAGAGAAGTTTAGTCAACGAGTCTGCCACATTCAAGTCCATATGTATTTTGCAAATTTCTATGTCTACAATGCTCTGCATGGAGCTACTCTAGCTAATTGCTACCACTTTCAATATGTATCCAGATTGAGACTCACAGTCATCCAGATCAGTATTAAAGCTTGCATCGATGTAACTCTTTACGATGAACTCTTTATCACCTCCATAACCGAGAAATGTTTCCTTAGTCCTCTAAGGATAATTTTGACCACTGTCCAGTGATATACTCCTGGATCACTATTGCACCCCTTTGCCAAACTCATGGCAAGGTACACAATAGATTGGTATACAACATGGCATACTTTATAGAACCTATGGCTGAGGCATAGGGAATGACTTTCATTCTCTATCTATCTTCTGTCGTGGTCAGGTTTTGAGTCTTAGTCAACTTCATACCTTAGAACTCAGGCAAGAACTCCTTCTTTGACTGATCCATTTTGAACTCCTTCAAAATCTTATCAAGGTATGTACTCATCGAAAGTCTTATCAACCGTCTTGATCTATCTTTATAGATCTTGTTGCCCAATATGTAAGTAGCTTCACCAAGGTCTTTATTTGAAAGACTCCTATTCAAGTATCCATTTATGCTATCCAGAAATTCTATATCATTTCCAATCAGCAATATGTCATCCACATATAATATTAGAAATGCTACAGAGCTCCCACTCACTTTCTTGTAAATACAGGCTTCCCCAAAAGTCTGTATAAAACCATATGCTTTGATCATACTATCAAAACGTATATTCCAACTCCGAGATGCTTGCACCAGTACATAAATGGATCGCTGGAGCTTGCACACTTTGTTAGCTCCTTTAGGATCGACAAAACCTTCTGGTTGCATCATATACAACTCTTCTTTAAGATATCCATTGAGGAATGCAGGTTTGACATCCATTTGCCAAATTTTATAATCATAAAATGCGGCAATTGCTAACATGATTCAGACAAACTTACACTACAAAAAAATACACTTCGGTGATGATACGTGTTTGTCACAGTAGGTCGCATTTTTTGTCATGCATGTACATCCATGACAAATTTATGGCAAAATCAAGATAGTCATACACATTACGTCGTAGAAGTGTTCCATGACATTACCAAAATTATCATCACGGAAGTGTCCACTTCCATGACGATAAATCGCGTGTCACGTAAGTGCTTTTCGTCAAGGGTGACCGACACATGGCATCCACCGTAGCGAACGCTGTTAAGCTATCGGTCGGGTTTTGATCCGATAACCCGTTAACAGCCTCGACCAATGGGGATTTCCACGTGTAAAATCATCATTGGCTGGAGGAAACACGTGTCGGCTCATCGTTGGGACAGATGTCATCCACTCATTGGATAGAAGGCGCCTATGATACGTCGACACGTGGCATGGCCCAACAGAGGCCCATTCCTGTGAAAAGGCCGGCCCGTTTGACTTGGTCAAAAGGTGGCGGCCCGGCCCATGTAAAGCCTGTTAACGGCTGTTACGCATATAGCCCATTTACAGCCCGCTAACCCAAGGCACATTACGCACTATCCGAATTAGGCCCGATGGCGTCATTTGGGCCACCCAATATGATTCCAGCCCATTTTCACTTCTGGTCCGTGTATGGCCCATGACGTCTTTCGGCCCATATGAGGCCCTATGTAACTCTTGGCCTATTAATGGCCCGTGGTGAAACTGACCCGTAATGAACAACGTATCACTTTACACCCATTAACGGCCCATGGTGAAACTGGCCCGTAATGAATAGTGTATCACTTTATACCCATTAACGACCCATTATTCCGTTGGGCCGTTTCCAGCCCTTGTTATCTTTCGGCCTTCTCAAAGCCCATTTATTCTTGGGCTCATTTCCAGCATTCGTTTACTTACGACCCGTTACTATCATTTTCTGCTTGTGGGCCAAATTCAGCCCGTGGTTACGATCGGCCCGTTTGTGGTCCGTTAATGTCGTTGGGCGTTTTCATAGCGTCATCAAATCGGCCTATTAATGATGGCCCTTTATGGTCGGCCCATGAGCAGACGATTCCAACTCTAACCCGTTCTACGGCCATAATGCGACTGTTATTGGCCCATGTTTGTGTCGATCATCTTGCCCATATAAGGCCCATTGATAATACGGCCCGTAGAAGGCCCATTGTTTCTCTGACTGTAGAAGGCCCATTGTTTCTCTGACCCGTAGAAGGCCCACTATTTCTACGGCCCGTAGAAGGCCCATCGCTTCTACGGCCCGTAGGAGGCCCGTGTCACTACAAAAATATTAACCCATGGTTATTGTGGCCTAGTTTTAAAAATAGGTTATTGCAGCCACTAGCAAACCACGGAAAAAGAAGCGCAATGACTACAAGCAAACAAATAAACAAGGCAACAAGGAAATAAATAAGCAAGCAACTTACGCTAGGCTATCACGGCTATCACACATATTACATCCACTGGGCATCAAAGTTCGCCACCAGTGCAAATAAACGCGCCAACAAAAGAATATACAAAACTAAGAGCACTTCAGAAGGCACTAGGCCTGGCCAGGTCGGCCGCCCCAAACAGCTGAAGAAGCTGAGTAGACCTTAGTTGTGTCAACGATAGATGCATCAACACTAGATTTAAGGCATGATGGTGCGCGACGGCAGTCCTCGACATCTTCATTGCATCTTTGACTTCAAGTCGGAGAAATTTGAAGCAAGCCTTTCTGCTTTAAGTTGAGACCGAAGAAGTCGAATCGATTGAGGCAGCGATCACGTAGGTTGTCTCACACCTGTTGGTGAGTAGCTTCAACTCACTGTCTTCATCAAGATAGGACCTTGGGGTCATCTCGCTGTCCTCAAGATGGTTTGGCTCACTATCTTCCCTAAAGTTCTGCCTGGCATAAGAGATGCGAGTATGGAAGAGAAACAAGGAGACACGTAACAGGTTTCACAATTATATAAGCAAATAAATGGATCTGTTCTGCATAAGGAAGATATTTTTACAACTACAATTTGAAACTGGTAGTTGTTGCAAACATCCAATTAGATGTAAACAGCAAAGCAAACAACAGTGGAGGAAATTATGCCTATCAAATTCTATACTAGAACAAAGTTTGAAGGCTTGAGAAGGATGAACTTACATTACATGTTAACACGGGCTGGACAAAGCCCTTCTCCATGTTGATGGAAGGATAATTCAATAAATTCCCCAAAGAAAATTCTTTATAAGCGTTGCCATTATTCTACATTTTGCAAAGAGTAAATATAGATCAAATAATATTGGAAGAAAGCAGAGGATAATGAAGCTCAGTGCGGTGATGATACATAATCAAATAGCAATTAATTAAGTACAGTGCTACAAGGCAAAAGGGAGAGAGGTACTGACAAGAGCAATGCAGAGCCCATTATTATTTTAAGATCGTATGATCCTTTGAGCAAGGAGATTCATCTGAAATTAGTTTTCATACAAGAGAGAAGGTAAGGCACAAGCAGAAATTTAGGAGTTCAAATTTTGAATTGATATCATAGATGCGATTACTGACATTTGGGCTCCCAATAGTTCTAATAGGGGTTTGGCCACTGGAGTAGGGGTGAAGTGTGGTACAGTTGGGCCTGTGTTTTCTGTAGCTGCTGATCTATCTGATTTAAAAGGTATCACTACCTTTTCCAAATACCTAGTTTGTACTCCTTGAGGATGTGCACTCACCCTCTTCCTTTTGGACATCTATTACGAAAGAACAACATTTGACTGAAAAAACATAGTGTGACGACACATGGAATAGGTACAGAAAATGGATAGGTATGGCACATACTCATATATAATGCTTAAACTAAGCATATGGTCTAACAAAGTAGAAGTAATGCAAGAGGTCAGATGCAAAATATGTGCGACCAATACAACTTTGCAAAGTTAGAGCAAGCACCTTGATGGGTGAATAAGATAGCCCATCCTCCACCATGCCAAGTTTGTTAGCCAAAGGATCATTCCATAATATTCCTCTCATGCGCCCATTCTCATATTCATTTTGATAATGTTCAATATCTGACATGCATGAAAACATAAAAACAAGTGAGATTTTCTTTGTAATGCAGAAGTGATTCTAATCAAATACTGCCTCCCTGTAAACCCCTTTTTGCTATCTCTGCAATTCTTTTTAAAAGATGCCATGCATGCTGTAATTTGTTGTGTGCATTAATATAATGTGGCCTACTACTCAAAATATGAGAGCTCGAAGTGATGACACTTCGCAGATGATAGCTTCAACATATAGTAAAGAAGAACAAGTCGACTGACTGTGATTCAAAATATACTAAGGAGAACAACTTGACCTGACCGATCGACCGCAAGAGAAGAGTATCATATTAAAGAAGAGCGAGAAGAGCAAGTAGATTGAAGATATTACAAGTCTTTCAATACAATGTCGGTTGGCCACCCATGATGAACGAGGCGCAGAGAAATACTATTCTTTCCGGTCTCTCCATATGCGGCTCACATGCATTTCAAAACTAAAGTAGGAACATTTAGCTAACCAATTAAACATCTCTCGGTTTTAGTAATATCGGCAATAATATCGAGATATGAATTTGTACAACTAAGCTTGTTTAGCTCGATGGGTGGAAGCAGTGCTATTACGACCACGAACCATGTAGGCTGATTGTGGTCATCATAAAATGGGGAAAACATAAGCATGATGAGTACGAGTGTTGACCGTGGCGATGGGATGGCAGATCTGAAGCTGCAAACGCGCAGCGGGTAGTTAACAACCGATGTTTGCTTTGAAATAACAACTAAGATTTGGTATGGACAAGAAAGTACGGTCAACAAGTGACAAAGAAATGCAATTATCCTGTCTCTCTATATGTCGCGACATGCATTTGGAAACTCAAGTGGGACCTTTAGCTAACCAATTAAATGTGTCGGTTAACTAATATCAGTATCATATCACAATCATATTTGAACAACTAAGCTTTGAATTACGAGTGTTGTGTTGTTTAGCTTGAAGGGTGGAGTAATGCTAGTACGACGAAGCACCCTACGCAGATCATAGTATAGTAGATAAAAGGGAAAACACTAAGCATCAAGAGAAAAATCAGGAAAGTGAAACTAGCTGGACCAGTGGGTGGCGCACATGCTTTTCGAAACGAATATAGGAACATTAGGTGACCAATTAAGCGTTCTCTGTTTTAGTGATATGAGCATCATATCAGATTCGTATTTCAACACGTAAGCTTTGGGTTGAGGTCTTGAGGAGCAGTGCTAGCACGACACGAAGCACCTACGATGATGGTAGTGAATATAAAGGGGGGAAACCATAAGATTTACGAGTATAGTGCCCGTGCCATGGCGGATCTGAAGGTGCAAACCGGACAAAGCTACTTCGCAACCAATGTTTGCTTTCAACTAGCCACTTCGATTTGGCACGGACAAGAAAAGTACAGTAAACAAATTACGATCTATTTTCCGGGTGAGATCAATAACTTAAGCCCATATGGAAGAGTATCACCTCTCTTGCGACGTCGTGTAGGCCTATCTTGTCGTTGAGGGTCTTTGGGTGCGATGGTGTCGTGGCGGGGAAGAAGACTTTAGACGGCAGACGGCCAGGTCGGGGGATATATCCTGTTGCCGTGGACGAGGCAGTCGTAGGAGCAACAACGGCAAGATGGACAATGGCGCCGATGAAGTGAGAGGAGGCGATGAAAGGATCCTAGTCCAGCGCCGTGGATGAGAGACGTCCATCTCTTGCAGTGGATGACGGGGTAGGGTAGCGGCTCCGGCAAGGTGGAGGATGGGGTGGCGGACGGAGGAGGCTGGACGCAGTGTGGAGGTTGTCGTGCCGCCAATGGTGTATGAATGGGGAAATTGAGGGGAGGGGGGGGATCTCAAACGTTGGGACGCGCTTCTCTGAAATGGGGGAAAGTTCTGAACTTATCCCCGTTTAAAATTCGGACATCGCGTCGGTTGGGGATAGGATGGTAATCTCGCATCTCCCAAATATTTACCGGTAACTATTTTGGGCGAGGAGAGGGTGTTTTGCTGCCCACGGTTGGCGCCCACTGCGTATGAACGGGGCTGAGAGGTAGGGCGGTTGTGTCACGTCTGATGGAAGTTACACATCTGCCCCTATTTAAAATATTAGCCTACATCGATTTCGGACGAGGAGAGTTTATTTTGCCTCCCACCGTGTATGAATGGGGAAATGGAGGAAGAGACACATTGTAGGACCTTGAAGTATGTCTAGAGGGGGGGGGGTGATTAGAGTACTTGACCAATAAAAACTTAACCTTTTCCCAATTTTAGCGTTTGGCAGATTTTAGCTACTTTAGGACAAGTCAAGCAATCATCACACAATTCAAGCAAACATGCAAAGAGTATATAGGCAGCGGAAATTAAAGCATGCAACTTGCAAGAAAGTAAGGGGGAAGGGTTTGGAGGATTCAAACGCAATTGGAGACACAGATGTTTTTGGCGTGGTTCGGATAGGTGGTGCTATCCTACTTCCACGTTGATGGAGACTTCAACCCACGAAGGGTAGCAGTGGCCTTGAGTCCACGGAGGGCTCCACCCACGAAGGGTCCACGAGGAAGCAACCTTGTCTATCCCACCATGGCCGTCGCCCACGAAGGACTTGCCTCACTAGCGGTAGATCTTCACGAAGTAGGCGATCTCCTTGCCCTTACAAACTCCTTGGTTCAACTCCACAATCTTGTCGGAGGCTCCCAAGTGACACCTAGCCAATCTAGGAGACACCACTCTCCAAGAAGTAACAAATGGTGTGTTGATGATGAACTCCTTGCTCTTGTGCTTCAAATGATAGTCTCCCCAACACTCAACTCTCTCTCATAGGTTTTGGATCTGGTGGAAAGAAGATTTGAGTGGAAAGCAACTTGGGGAAGGCTAGAGATCAAGATTCATATGGTAGGAATGGAATATCTTGGCCTCAACACATGAGTAGGTGGTTTTCTCTCAGAAATGGTAAGTTGGAAGTGTAGGTTTTGTCTGATGGCTCTCTCCATGAATGAAGAGGAGGTGGAGGGGTATATATAGCCTCCACACAAAATCTAACCGTTACACACAATTTACCAATCTCGGTGAGACCGAATTGTTAAACTCGGTCGGACCGATTTAGTAAACCTAGTGACCGTTAGTGATTTTCGGTGGGACTGACTGCATCTCGGTGAGACCGATTCAGCTAGGGTTAGGTAATAACGTAATCTCGGTAAGACCGATTACACAAACTCGGTGAGACCGACTTGGTAATAAGCTTTCCAGAGAGTTGGTCAGGTAAACTCGGTGAGACCGAAATGTTATAACAAGGAAACAGAGAGTTTACATTGTAATCTCGGTGGGACCGATCCGCTCTTTCGGTGAGACCGAAACGCTACAAAAAGGAAACAGAGAGATTACAATCCCATCTCGGTGAGACCGATATCCCTATCGGTAAGACCGATTTGCTTAGGGTTTGTGGCAGTGGCTATGACTTTTGGAATCGGTGGCGCCGGATAGAAAGAATCGGTGTGACCGATTTTGGCTTTGGGTTTAGGTCATTTGTGGATGTGGGAAAGTAGCTGAGGGTTTTGGAGCATATCACTAAGCACATGGAGCAAGAGGCTCATTAAGCAACTCCTCATCCCTCCTTGATAGTATTGGCTTTTCCTATAGACTCAATGTGATCTTGGATCACTAAAATATAAAATGAAGAGTCTTGAGCTTTTGAACTTGAGCCAATCCTTTGTCATTAGCATTTTGAGGGGTCCACTTTCATCATCCACGCCATGCCATTCATTGAGCTTTCCTGAAACAGTAGTCTTGGAATAGCATTAGCTCAATGAGCTATATGTTGTTATGAATTACCAAAACCACCTAGCGATAGTTGCACTTTCACACATGTCTTTCGGACGAGCTTGAATCAAATGTGTTTTGCCGCCCATGTTTGGCGCCAACCGTGTCTGAATGGGCTCAGAGGCCGTCGTGTCACGTCTGATTGAAGTTACTAGTCTACCCCTATCGATAGCAGTGTAAATTCGGTCGATAAGGATGTCAAGTGTCAGAGGTAGACAGTAATTTCCATCTTGCAAACACTTGCTTCGGGCAGCCCACAAATTATAGTGGGTGTTTAGCCGCTTCGTTCAAAACTTGGGAGAATTAACATTCACGCTTGCCCTAGGACCTGGCAAACTAAATTCAAATCCAATTTGTATTCGATTACGAATATCCATAGATAATTATACGTTTTGTTATTTATTTCTTCAAAACCACAACAAAGATTTATTCCACCTTTATATATGATTATGATTTAGAAATGCCGTGATCTTGAATTGATGGGTTGGATACACTCTGAGTCAAACAGTTATTTCATCCAATACAATATGCTCACACGAAAAACAGTTCACCTTATGTCAATCATACAAGTACTGAGGATTACCTCGCCTAAAAAATTCTGATCATTACAACACATGGACAACATAGGGGGTCTCTTGCAATATAATCCATTCAGAGACATGACACAACATGCAAGTACAATAATCTAATGACAATTTCAACTGGTATCTAAAGAAGAACCAGGATTACCTTGGGCTTCAGATAGCAGAAACAACATGACCTCCTCCGTCTTCAAATGCAACATTCTTACTTCCTCCAATTCTTGGGTTGCTTGCATAATGCGTGCCGCTAATTCCGTAATTTCCAGCCTCAAGATAAAGATTACCTCATTCATGGCAGCCACAACATCTCTTTACGCCTCTAGTAGAGCCTCAAACACTATAATATACGTGCTCGAGACTGCTCTCCGTGGTGTTGCCTCTGACTGCTACCATCTGGTAACATGGATGGCGCCTTTGCTTCCACAAATAGATTACGGGGTTGTACATTGTGTCCTAGTGTGAGCGACATCACGAAAGGTTTCACCGGACATAAGTAAGAGATAGTTATTGTATGATCCAGGCGGTAAGCTTACATGGTAAACGATGGGCCGAATTATTGCCGAGCATGGCAAACTATATTTAAATGATTCGAAGCAGCATCAGCAGAAAAGAAATTAAAATGGTAAGATGAAACTAGGGATGTAAGTGGCAAATAAACAACATCCGCCAGTCCCATCTAGTCAGTTTTCAATACCTCCCTAGTTCATTTTCCTCAAAAAACAAAAACTCTTTTGAACTATCATACCACTAGTGGACTTTAATCGGGATTAAACGGGACCCAGTTGACATCCCTAGTTGAAAGGGAGTGTACAACCGCTATATTTAAGTTGCCAAGGCATCTAAGCGGTTGAAATAATCAGAAAGCACTTAACAGTGTGGCCTCATATAAACTACGAAGACAGTCTTGTGATGAAGTTGAGAGGAAAAGTTAAGGACTCAAATGAAATAGGCATGCATTTCTTTATGATAGTACAACAGGCACTGTTGACATATTTGCCAACTCAGGTATAGCGTAACAACAAATAAGCATTCGAATCAAGCAATACAGCAAAGCAGACAATTGAACTATTTGTAATTCGGTAGGATTACACGTTGAGGGCACAAGCCAAGAAAGAATCCCACTCGCATTACATTTCACATGTACTAGAACACACTGGCTTACCATATGTTGGTGTGAAGCCTAGCTGTTGTTGTAATGTTCTTTGAAGATATCGGCAACATCCCGTGGTTGCAAATCTAGTTGTTGTAGTTTATTCTGCACCATCTATTTACGTAAAATTAATTTTAATCGCATGCACTGGTCCGAATTGATCATCAATGGTTCATCTAAACTAATGAAAGAAGGGTGTGTGCATACACGACAAATATCTGCTTCCCTCTATTTTTATGCTTGTTCGAGGTGCCAGCCCCAAAAGAACAAATATTTTGCTTGATGGGGTTGGCAGCTCCATAATTAATAGAAACATCAAATTAGTCATGCAACTTGGGAAGATCAAGAATGCACAAACAAGTAATGAACAGAGGCTCGGAGCAGTGATGTAATAGCTAGCATCAGAAAATGTAGGGTAAAACGAACAAAAAGCAGCGGAACCACATGCTAGTTTGCTGATGTGTAATTAAGCATAGAGAACATTAAGCGATGCGATGGAACCAACAGGTGGCATCGTAACAAAAGCGAAGCATATTAACTATATGTGCCTTTGGTATGTAATTTAGCACATGTAACATGTTCACTGCCAAAAGTATGGCCCTACAGGTGCAAGCAGAATAACGCGTCTCATGAAAAACTGAATGATGCCCTGAAGAAATTCAAAGGTGCGGTGCTTATGCTAGGAAAGTGAACGTAGGCGCCAGCCGTTGGATAATACTTGATAGCTAAGGATCGTTGATGGTGCTCGTGTTGCGGTTGAGTTTGGGCCGGCTGTCGCCATCACTGAAGCGGCTCCGGTGCTACGGTTGCGGCGCCTGTCGACATACAAGAAAGCTCATCTGTGGTAAGTGAACAGTTGCACGATAAAGAGAAAAACCAAAGGAGTACAAATCGAAATAACCTGATGAGGCTGGGCGTCGGTAAAGCAGGGCGGTGGAGTTGAATATGGCATCCGTGGGCGGGTCGGTCTGATGGGCCGAAGGCTTGGTAGCGTTGTCTGATGCTTTTGGTGAGGCGGATCTGTTGCGGCGGACGAGGGCTTGTATGAAGGGCCAGCGAAGGGGCGGATGAGGGAGTCAGTGAAGGGCCTACGCTGTGGTGGACGAGGGCACCGATTAAGCCGATCCAGTGCGGTGGACCATGATGGAGGTCAAGGAGATCTGGAGCGGTGGACAAGCTAGTCGCTGAAGCGGATCCGGTGAAGTGCTGAGTTGGCAGTTGGGGGTTCCAAGGTGCGGAAGGTAGATCAGGCGGGGTGTGAGGTCCACCGCTGCAGCGGAGGACTAGATTCGGCGGCTTGCCGTGGTTGGGGGTCGGGGAGGGAAGGGAGGGCTTTGGGGAAGAATGTTGGGGAAAAGAGGGAAAACAATGGAGTTAGCAAAGCAGCCCTTTTCCGTTCATGTGGCGAGGGTAAATCAGGAATATCATGAGGCTAAACTTTGGTAGCGTGATATTTCGATGTGAGCGGGAAGTTTGAAAGCTTTTGGCGCCTAAAATTATAAGTAGTCTGCTCTCGTACGGCCGACTATGATATCATGGCCAACAATTTGTTTGTTTTGCATGTAAAAAATGTGCAAGTTTTGAAAATCAATGTCTCCAACTCGAAACTTAGATTGTCCATTCAATTCAAATATGGATCATTGAGCTACTACAAGCAAATACCATCATACGGTCCAATTCAAATGAAATTCCAAATGTGTTTATCCTAAATATGATGGCAAAAGCAAAAATGTGTATGTGTATGAATAAAGTGGATGATTATAAAGTTTGAACATGCCCGTATGTGTATATCTCTAGGTTTGATATATGAATCTGAAATCACGAAATCCCGGCTTAAAAATGTACCTCTATTTAAATGAATTACAAAAGCTAATGATGGAGTTGAATTCCAAAATTCCAATATTAGGTTTGTCATTCTGGTACATCAAGGTATATCACGAATGTTCAAAAGTATCGTTATCTCATAGTACAAACTGTGAAACAAATTGATCAACCATGAGTGCACAATATCTCAATTACGCTAAATTCCCTCAAATATAGACACCTCACCTGAAGTCAACCCCCCCACCACACACACACACACACACATAGAGAAGTCGTTCTCTCCCCCAAACACCAACACACGAGCACATTAACACCCCTCTCTCTTGTAAAGTCCGGACCCCAACATAGGTCTCTATCACTTTGTCTCTTGGGCATGCACACATCTCTTCCCTCACTCTCTAGGTCTCCCGCTATTTCTCTTACCCAAGCACATGCACTATGTAGAGTGTATATTTCCCATACACACAAGCGTCAGCCCCAAACGTCTATCTCCCTAGTTATGTGGTTCTCGCACACTCACCTCACACACCAACCCCACTACAAACAAGCACACTTTGTCTCCTTGTGCACCACTCTCCTCTTTCTATCTCTCCCACATGCGGACCCGCCCCATCTCCTTCCCTGTATACATATATGTCGTGACTCTTTGCATAACTCCATAATGTATAATCGTTATCGATTTCGCACATTGTTCTCTACACCATCTATTCTAGATCCCTCATGAAGTCCCTATCACACACACGATGACTCGCTTCCCTTGCGTCTCCATTCATAGGCCAATTTCGGACAACATCAGCATTGTCTCCCTATCTATATGCCATTTATGGACACAAACGACCCCTCTCGCCTCCTCTCATCCTCTCTCTCTCTTGTAAGGAACAATGTACGTACTACTAGCGACAACAGGCGATTCTAGGTTGCATTGTACTCCAACGAGTACTACTAGTGGTCGCGGGAGTGTATACCTCGTTTTGTGGGTTCGATCCCGGCCGAACGCACGACGGCCTTTTTAAAAAAAATAGTACTACTACACTTTGCTGCGAGCCCATATTTTACACGGGTAGTTTGAGTTTTGAAGTCAAACAGACATGCGGCCCCACAATCTAGGTGCACTGGACAGCCTAGCCACGTGAACGGGTTTTCCTTCCCAGCATCCCGTGGCTCGCGTGCTCACCCTAGCCGCACCTCGGTTGCAGCTTCCTCATCAGCTAGTAGCATATTTAAACTAGCGCCTCCCAATTAAGCCCGAGGAGCCGGAAAAGCCCGGTGGGGCATTGGGAACCGTGCAATATGCCTCTGTACGTAAAGTGCTCTACTACTACTCTGTAGCTTGTGGCGTTGCATGCATGGACTTCACTCCATTATTGGCTCTACTATAAAAGAAATTCCTCTTGACGTGTTTTTTTTGAAGCAGGCAAAAGCTTTGCTTCATCTCATTCATAAAGAAGGAACTACTAACAAAGTTCGACGAGATCCATTACACCTCCACAAATGGAAGCGAAAAGCCTAGTCTCACTGTATCAAATAACTCAAATGTTTTGCCCCCGCAGTAACCGTCGCTGATAAACAGGCTGCTAGTGTGTACGTGAGAGGAGCGGCTGAGTAGGCCAGCTACGTGAGAGGAGCGGCTGACTAGAGCACCGAGAGTACCCACTAGGCCACTACGCAGGTGTACTTCCCCTGCATTGATGGTACAACGATGGTTCTAGAGAACGATGGTACCCTCCACTTCCAACTGTAGCTCCTTGGCCTGAGATTCAAGAGTTCAAAACTGGTGCACTATACTAGACTAGACTAGAAGTACGAAGACATCGCACTACTAGTTGAGAAAAGTAGTACTAATCTGCTACTGATGTAATGAGTACTCCTCCGTCACATAGTGTAATTCGTTTTTTGACACTAGTTGGCGTGTACAAAAAATGGCAAAAACAAACCCAAAATTTCTTAATCCACGCCAAAAACTACTACCTAGTGCCAAATATTTCTTACTAGTGCTATTATTTACAGTATAATGCAATCCCAGAACGTTCCATAATGCTAGTACTAGTAGTAAATAATAGCCTCACCCCATCGCTGAGGAACGATCTATAGTTGGAAGGGACGAGGCCCTGCGGTTACTACGCTCTTATCTCCTCCTCGCCAGTTCCCCACCCCCTGAAGAGAAGGCAGTTCGTCGCTGCTTCCATGGATTCGCCAGGCGGTTCTCCTCCTCGTCGGGGCTGGGAGACCTTGGACGACGATCCTCTGGGATAAATCGCACGCCGCTCCGACGTCCTCACCGCCGCAAGACTCGGTGCTTCCTGCGCCAACTATTTCAAGACGCTGCTTAAACATGCTTGGGAAAAGGCCATGCTTGTTGGTCTTCCATGCGTCCTCGAGGAGAAGGTTCTTCTATGGGACGATCCTTCAAACAGTCCACCGCTCCCTGGCCATGGTTGCACATTGACTCTGCTAGAGTTGCCGATGTTGAGAGGTAGTCGGATTTTGTCCGATGAGCAGGTCAGTAATGGAGTTTGATCATGTAGTACTTAGTTATTCCATTTCCATCCCGTAATTTCTCTGCTGCCCACCGTCTTATATATAGGTGCAGGTCGGTGCCAACGAATATTGGCTTGCATACCTCGGCGGATACCACCATGATTTTGCACAACATCCACAAAGAAGGCGGCCGTTCCAAAGAGACCCTTCTCCACCATTGGGATCGGCCTTCCGGGTGGCTGGGCAAGAATACGTATGATGATGCCTACATGAGATTGAAGAAGATAGCAATTGCGGACCCGCCGACAAAGTGACGCGGCTATGGCGATTACTATCTCATCGCGGTGTTCGACATAAGGATTGCCATCAATGCAGGAGGCAGTAACGGCAGAGGCTGGCGCATGTTGGCGGCGGCAGATTTGTACCCCTACACGTTCGAAGACGCCATGCGCCATCTAGGCCGACTCGTCGCGGTGACAAGCCATGGGACTTGTTTCATCTGGTTGACATCCTACGGTACGAGAGATTACAAACGGAATGCACAAACCATCATTTGCATCCCTAACGGTACTCCATTATTTTGCAGGACCGGTCATCCCCGATCAAAATAAGATCGCCGATCCTGGATGTGCATTTGCATCCACGATTCGGTCTAACCTGGAACCTTGTAGCTGACTTTGGCATATTGGGATCAACTATCTTAGCAGTCGTTACCCATGGTACCACTAATGTGCAACATGGTCACACAATCTACCACGATCGGACCGTCACCATCTACCCAGGTATTCCATTTTTAACCCTCTCGCCTTCTCTTTCATTGTTGTACTAGTAGTATACTTTGTAGTACTAGTAGGAGTACTTTTTACCTTGGAGTCTGCAGCGTATAGCTAGCTAGGCCCTTGAAGACTTGAACCCACTAGCTGCCACCATTTTTGTTTTTCCATGTCTTACTATCTCATCCATGTAGCCAAGAGTGGCTATATATAATAAGCCGATTATTTTACTTCCTCTATACCGAGTAGTACTATTTGCTGCAGTATTCTTGACCGCCATATTTGAGCACACCATTATTATGCATGGACCTTGACTATGTACGTCACCATGTGTCCAGATCTGGGATGCCGCGTGTACCAGATGAACAGCGCCGAGTTCGACCCCCGTGATGCCACGTGGGTGCCGAGGAACACTCTTGGAGAGTACTCGCTTTTCATCGGGGATAGCTACCCCATTGTGAAGCGGATGCCACCTTCTGTGCACGACACGGAAGGCTTGCCGTTCATGAAGCATGGTTGTGTCTTCAGTGCGCACCACCGGATGAGCGACATGTTGGGACACGCTATCCCTGATTTATGCCGCTTCAGCTTGGATGAGTCTCCATCGTGTGGAACCGGACTAGAAAGCTGCGACAATGATTCCCGTTTCCCACCGCTATGGATCGTGCCATCCATGAAGAACACACAGGAATTTGGAACACGGAGGAGGACATGTAGCCCATCTATAACGTGTAAGTGGAGTATGGTAATTGTGAGCGGTAGCACTTGTGAATATCGTAGACTAGTCGTGCACAAATTTATCACATGAATTGGAGATGAACTTGTGTGGCATACTGGCATTTGTCCTTTAGAATTTATTACTAGTAAATGTGTTATGTGTACGTGCAACTTGTGTGGTTGTTGCATGGGCTCCAACACGTTCTTTGAGAAAAAAGGTGGCACATCTTTGGATATACGTGACGTGGCGGCATCATACAGTAGCATCGTTTGCTATAGTTGTAGTACACTCCTACTAGGACGACAACTCCTATAAAACCTTGTGCTTGTCTCTTTGCCTCTTCCGGAGGTTCAACAGTTCGTACTCATGTGAACCTTGCACTTGGCTCTTCGCCTCTTCGGAAGGTCCAACAATGATGATACTACAGTACAATATGCTTCTGGAAATCTGACACCGATTGAACTGCACGCCCACCGCTGCGAGGGCGAGGGCGAGGGAGAGGGAGAGGGAGAGGGTGCTGTAGTCAAAACCCTCTCCTCGTCTTGCGAACCACCACGCGCGTGGGCGAGGGAGAGGCATAGTAAGCAAGCTTCTCCTCGTTCGGCGAGTTGACGGGACACATCAAAGCAATACTAGTACTAGTAGTAGTAGTCTATACTGCATCCTTTCCGATTAATATGGCTTAATTTGAAGCGAGAAAAATACACTAGCGGTCAACATATGTAACAATACGCTCTTTACGATCACTATATATAGTTTTGCGGTGATTATACGATCACTAGCTCATTGTAGAGCACCGTATTGCACCCTACTGACCGGCCACATAGTCGATGTGGCACTTTGTTGATCAAGTTAAATTGTCACCTGGTTTCGGTCCCACACATGGGTTAGCGAGCAAAGAAATCAGTTAAACAAAACTTTACGCAGCGCGACACGAGTCCAACCCTTGCGCGAACCGCCTGGCTGTGTATGTGAGTGCATGCACGTGTCCTCCCTCGGTCTTCCAACAAAGAGTGTACATCGGCTATAAAACAAAGAGTGTAGTACATGATGTACATCTACACTTCCAATGCATTTAGCCTTTAATCTAAATCAATATTGATTGACTAATGCACCAACTTGTGCTGTAGGTATAGGCTACATGTCTATCCTTAATTACAGCATGCAACGGCCTTCATTTAATCTTCTTATCTCACTGGTCGCATGCACACATAAGTCTGCTACTTTTGGGCGTTAGTTATGACCTGGTCAATGTGTAAATCTCTAAATGTATAGTCTTTCACGGACGTAGGGAGTAGGTTGAGCACTTGAGCGTGAGCGTGTGTGTTGCATCGTGTCTTTGTGTGCCGCATGGGCGCGTGAGTGTTATGCGTGCGTCCATGTGTACGTGTGAGTGTTGCATGTTGCATGCATGCATGCATGCATGGGGCTTACTCCCTCCCATTGACATGTTCATATTTCAAGCTTCCTCTGTTCCCTCCATATGGTGATACTCCCTCTGTTCCCAAATAGTACGGAGTAAAAGCATCCTCTGTTCGCAAATACGGAGTATTTGTCTTTCTACAGATTTCAACAAGTGACTAGGTACGGAGAAAAATGAGTGAAGTGAGCGTAGAGGCATAGGGATACTGTAGAAAGGAAGTCCTCACGATCCATTATTCCCCACCTCGGTCAGAGAGAACTATTCAACTAGTCTTCGCAGTGAAGTGACAATACACACTGCAGCAGATGGGACACGTAATTAATAAGCTGAACCAGTGTGTTGGTGTTACTAAATCAGCCTTACCCAAGATCGCCATCATGTTTGCCAGTAGAGCACGCTTCCGCAAATACGCCTACGCACCTCTGTCCTCCATTAACTGACATATGGGCCCTGTTGTGGTAGACCCACATGACATCAGTGTAACTATTTACACTCCAAAGGACGGTATATCCTGGTAGTAGTACTAGTAGAATTGAGATTGAATGCACTTTCTTCCCCGTCTTCCACTCTTCTTCCTCCTCTCTTCTTCTTCCTCCTCTCTTATTCTTCGTCGGACACACACCATTTACCCCCGCTTACTGCTCGCCCGCCCGCGCCATCTTCCTTGGTAGCTCGCGCGTACCATATCCCCCCGCTCATTGCTCGGCCACACGAGGAGAAGCTTCTTCGCTCGCCCGCCCGAATCCACTTCCCCGCTTGCTCGCAGGCACTGAAAACCCCAATGGCGTAACCGATCGACACGTAGAGCCGCGATTAGAATTCCCTCCCGATGTTCTCTTGGAGCAGATCTGTAGTCGTATGGACCTACTCAAAGACCGTCCGTCGGCCACATGCTCGGTGTCTTTGTACCGTCTACTCGCTGCAACCGGCCAACTCTTTTCAAGACACCACGCTTTGCGATGCCCAATCCTCGCAGTGGCCCAGACACCGACTTGACGATCCTACGGAGGTTTCCGTGGTGCCCCTCGACATGCTACCACTACCCGTCCACGTGTCCTTCATGCGCGGCCACTACTGGGCGGGCATGAAGGCCAACTGGATCGTCCTCATCCACCACACCGGTAGTCCGTGGCGTCTCGTGGATATCTACGCCTAGCGAGAGATCACCCTTCCATTGTTGGATACCGCCGCCATCGAGCCTCGTGGCCTGCCGGACACTCCTACCTACTACGCACGAGACGCGTCAAGCTTTTGGCTCGACCTCTGTTTGCAGAAAGTTGTAATCTGCAAAGTGCCCACACCATCAGAAGACTACATGGATTACAAGCTCATTGCCTTGTTCAACATGGGATTAGTCTATCTGGAATCCGGTCGCCATACATGGTTATGGCTCATCATCAATCCTGTTGAGGCAACATTTCTGTCTGATGCTATAGTGCATGATGGCATCGTTTACGCATGATCGGCCTTGCAGTTGGCTGCCTATCTTTGGTGGAATCTATCGTCGTGTAATTGTTCTATCTCATCTCATCTTTACCTTATGAATACGATTTCCTGTTCATTTGTTACAATTTTAGAATGCATAGCATGTCTATAACCACATCATTGCTATATGTTCCTCTCATTTCCTAGATTTTTATGACCACACATGTTATTGTTAGAGTTGATATGAGAACAATTGGCATCTAATGATTGTTAGAATACATATTATTAGCATAACATCATGATTGCTATATGTTACTCTAGTTTACAAGATTTTTATAACAACGCATGTTATTGCTTAGAGTTGATATGAGAACAGTAGTAGTAAGTGCTATGGTAGAATATGAGTAGGCGCTGTCATAGCTGTTTTCCTCTCATTGTTACATGATGTTTGAACCATGACATATTGCTAGAATATGAAAGCCATTGGCTTATTTTTTTAACTTAGGGTATGATTATGACCACGGCATTGCAATTCTCTGTCTATGATATGTGTCACTGTTATAATAATCTTAATTCCACACATACTCTGAACATGATTGTTTATTTTTGTCCTTTTGGTCTCCGATTTGAATTGTTGCAGCAGACGCAAATGCGCTGGCCATCATGATTCCAGGACTTATCTGAAACTGAACTTGCAGCTTCTTATCTGAAACTGAACTTGCAGCTTCTTATCTGAAACTGAAACTTGTAGTTTCTTCTCTGAGAATCACATTGTCTGCACTTTTATACTCCTATGAAACTACATTTTTTAAGTGCTAAAAAATAGATCTCTAGAATTCATAAAATACTTCATATGCTCAATACTAGAAATCTGAAATTCAAAAGACATTCATATCTGAAAGTACTCTCAAAATACACAACACAAAACACAATTCACAACCTGCAAATACTGACAACCCTAAGCTCCTCCTGACAATTCACAACCTGCCCAACTATTGGGCTGGGGGGGGGGGGGCAGGCCCCTCCTATTCCTCGGCGGCAGACAGCCGCCCCGTGAGACGATGTGAATGGAGAGGGAGAGGATGGCGGGGAAGCGTCGTCGAGCCAACTGCTTTCTCCTCTTGCAGCTGGGTTCGGTCGATGAAGACTCCACCAGCTCCCTCTGGCACGACACCCTCACAAACGGCACCCTGTAGATGGCCGATCCTTCAATCTCTGGTGGATGCTCCATCTGGGATCGATACTCCCACCACCGCTCCCTCACGATCGGATTCGGTGAATCTGTTTGCTCCATGGCCCAGAGGAGCAGCTCTATGTACTCCCGCGCGACTCCCTTTGGGAGTATCGCCGCCTTTTCGCTGTTGCAGATATTTGTCCATGGATGTCGCCGTCGCCGCTAGTTGGACCTTGTTGTCAAACCAAGACTGTATCTCCAACATCCTAGCTAGCTTCACAGGGTCGCCGTCTGCGATCCTCACATATCGGTTGTACTCCTCCATCGATCTACTTCTCCATAGCACCTTCACTCGCCGGCAGTGGTTTTTGAATGGAAGACGAGAGGAGCAGCGCTGGTTTTGGATTAGAATGGGAGAGGAGGGATGCTGGTTTTGGATTGGAACAGGAGAGGAGAGGCGGTGGTTTTGAAATGGAAGAGCAGAGGAGCGGCGCTGGATTTAGATTGGAATAGGAGAGGAGCAGCGGTGGTTTAAGAGGAGAGGAGCGGCGCTGTTCTTGGAAGTATTTTTTTGTTTTGCGTATTTTGGGTCAAAGTTTGACCACATACTATATTTGACAAGCAAAATGTGAATGCATGTCACCAAAAATTGTATTGTTTGGTTCGTATCTGAATGTACTTTCAAATTATATTATTTTTTCAATGTATAACACATATTTTATTTGTGAAAATCATGGTCAATTGTGACACAGAATAAAAGGGAGACTAGTTAATGTGGGGTCGCTTTCTTAATTGATGGGTAAATTGATTTTGATTTTGATCCGATCCTGTACCGACTCTCTCGTCCAATCCTAAATCGCTGCCGTACGCTCCTCTCCCTCTTCTCCATTGCAAAACCACCTCCTCTCCTCTCCATCATCTCCATTCCAAAACCACCGTCTCGCCTCTCCCTCTTCTCCATTGCAAAACCACCTCCTCTCTCCTCGGACGAGGATCCCCTGACGTAGCCCATCCTGCCATTGAGACACTGACACATGGGTCCCACCAAGCGCGGGGCCCACCTGTCAGCGACCGAAAGGCAGGGAAACCTCTCCTCTCCATCATCTCCATTCCAAAACCACCGTCTCGCCTCTCCCTCTTCTCCATTTCAAAACCACCCCCTCTCCTCTCCATCATCTCCATTCCAAAACCACTGTCTCGCCTCTCCCTCTTCTCTATTGCAAGACCACTGTTTCTCCTCCCATCTTCCAAAGCTAGCACCGGACCACTCAAAAGGACATCTATGGAGAGGATGCAGCAGCGAATCAGGCAGATCGCCGGTGGTGACCAGGCAAAGTTAGCCAGGTTGAAGGAGATCCTTACTTGGTTTGACAATGAGTGGGAGATTTCAAGGACGGTGAGGGCCATGTGGAAATGTATGCGAAAGAGCAAGACAGAGGCGATGAGGGTGCCAATGTACTGCTCGGCGGTAGTCACGCCGCAGTCCTTCGAGTTCATTGAGTATCTCCTCTGGGCGATGGAGCAGACAGATTCGCCGGAGGCGAAAGTCAAACGGAGGTGGTGGGCGTACAGGTCGAAGGTCGAGCACCCAGAGGATAACGCATCGACTGAGTACGGTGTGCCGTTCGTGAGGGTGCCGAGCCAGCCGGAGCCACAGGAGTATTCATTCTCCCACCGCAAGAGGAGGCCGGATGGCGCGACGTCGCTTCCCCGCCGTTCTCCACGGTTCCCTCAACGCTCGCCTCGTTTCAACTGCGTCGGTAGGGTTTAAGGTAAGCTTCGCACTAACCTAATCTTCCATCTGCTCATGCCTACAATCAGTGTGACAACTAATAAAAATCATGCTTACAATCAGTCTCCGAGTACTATGCCAACCATCCTAAAATAGCTCTGGACCTTTGGGTCAAAGTTGTGACACTGTGTACAAATAAAGAAAAATAGATTGGTGCTTCTTTCAGAAAAGAGTACACCCTAGAAAACTGCCAATATAAGCTACTAGTATTTTTTTGAAGTCTAAGCTACTAGTATTTGGTTAGAGGATTTGCTGCCGAGAAAGATCCATCCACAGTGAGCGCCACACATCCCACTGATGGTGGTGGATGCCAATGCTTAGATGGAGTAGGGTTGGTGTCGGTAATTTTTACTTGGCACCTCACACTCTGCATATATGCCGGTTTCATCCATACATTTGTGCAGTTCTACCAAAATGCAGCTGAATAACCCTGTTTGCACAGATAATGAAAATGCAGGATTACATTATAGTGGCACTAGTTTTTGAAACATACACTAAAAAATAGAAGAAAATATTGTGATAGTATCATAGTATGCCATGCTGCAAGGGCGAGAAGGGCCCTGCGATGCCTCATACGGTACGCCTCATACTGGAAATAAACCCAAGTCTCCCCGATACACCTTCTGCCAGTGATGAACATCAGTGTACAACGATAGTACAAGGAGGGGCCTTGAGACATTCCAATCTCTATTTTTGTGCAGATCAACTAAAATTAAGCACCCCAGTTTGCAGAAACGCTTAAACATTAACAATGGGACTAGTTGATGAAACATATACTAACAAAAAGAAGCACTTTCTTTATCTACATTGGAAATGAAATGATAGAGAGGACACTCGCTCTATTTTAACTGTATTATTACTTCATTTTATCAGTAGCACTAGGGTCGAGCAGGTGGCAAACGAGGTGTACCGTGCGTCGCAAGGATGGAGGTCGGGGCTGCTTAGGCGGGATCGATGTCAAGTCGCTCTTTCGGTCCCTATCTTCCCCTCGATGTTTCTGTGGTAGCATTTGGGTTGTAATCCAAACTTGGTCGAGTTGGTGCTTTGCGTCCCTACCTGCCTAGCTTATGTGGCGAACTTGTCTCCTGCTAGTACTCGCCTCGTTTCTAGTAGTAGTTGCATAACCGCCCGCTTACACCGAGATGTTGTTGGATAATGGTTCTCTATGGTTGATTTCTTTAATGAAATCGGAGGAAACCCCTCTTCGATATATAAAAAATCAGTGCCACTAGCGGTGCCAAAACATTGCCTCAAATTAATAGTGCCACTAGATTAAGGTGCAAAATAATAACATTATCATTATCATGGCGATTGCCAAAATAGTAGCACAAGAGTAGACTCAACATGCAGGCTCTTTGGCAAACGGTCAGACCAAAAAGGAACATACCTCGTGATGGTTACCATGTCTGCAGTCAACGCCATCATAGAAGGGATGACACCAGTCACCAACATGGATGATTCAATTCATGGGACCTTCTGGTGCAGTTCACCTATAATGAAGCAATGTCCCATGAGCTAGAGCTTCTTCTTCATTTTTTAAGAAAATGGCTCCAGCCCCGGTTCCATTTCCATCAGAAAACGAAACCCACAAAGCTTATTCTTCATTAGTTGCAATAAAATTGAGCAACATCAAGGTTGGTTGTGAAGCTCCTGGAATGTTCAACTATAATTTGGATATCATTTGTCCAGTTCAACTAAGATCAAGCGTGAAATGTATGTCTTTGTTTGCACAAAAAGGTGGAAAGGAGGGTGACAAACAAGTGATGAAACATACATCAAATGAAAAGAAGCATGTTCCTTATCTGAATGGCAATCCTACAAGGACAGTAGCAATTTCTAAAGCAGCAGCATTGCTAGATATTAGTGTGGGCATTAGGATTAACTATGACAACTATTAAATACAACATTACTTTAATGGTGCCATTGCTTCATTTTGCCAGCAACATTGGTTTAACGTGTCCTTACTTTTTAGCGGCGATCGCTACATTTTACCAAAGTGGCATTACATAAGAGTGGCTCGGGCAACAAACATCAGAACATGATATTTGGGTTGGTCCCATTTTTGTTCGGTATAGCCACCTTATACTGTGTGACGCTAGCAAATCTAGTGTTGGACTTACTCTGTTGACTTGTCCCCCAGTCCCCACTTTCTTTCCTTTTTCAACCAATAGATCGGGTTTATATTGAGTTTGTACTGTGTTTCCCTTTATTTCCCTATTAGACCTAGAGACCAGTTGGATAGCCAGTCTACTTTCTTTTCGCCCCCATTATTTCCTCTTTCGACCAAGTCCTAGATTCAGGTAACAAATCTTCCCCCACCCCCACCCCACCCCCTTTCTTCCTTGTTTGAACCAAGTAGTACTAGATTCGAGTGGATGAACTAGTTTTACCTCTTAACAGTAAAAATTTAGGTGGCTTTCGAACAGCGGATCGATCCTATCTACGAGGGGGCCTGGGAAATAGTAAAATATACAAATGCAGCGACGTCAGGATCTCGGGAAGTAGAACAAGGCAGGTTTCGAAGGAAGTTATACCTGAGGGTCGCCGGGATGTCGCTAGGTGGGCGGCGGGAGGCCAGATCTGCCCACACTACAGCAGGGAGGAAGAAGGGGTCGGAGGCCTCCCTAGCCAGCGGTGCTTGGGAGAGAACGGCAAGGCACGCTGATCGGGATGCTCCGGTAGTGGGTAAGAGCCGTCGCCGAGGATGACTGTCGGTGTCAAAACCGGCGGATCTCGGGTAGGGGGTCCCGAATTGTGCGTCTAGGATCGATGGTAACAGGAGACGGGGTCACGATGTTTACCTAGGTTCGGGCCCTCCCTATGGAGGTAATGCCCTACTTCCTGCTTGATTGATCTTGATGAATATGAGTATTACAAGAGTTGATCTACCACGATATCATAATGGCTAAACCCTAGAAGTCTAGCCCGTATGACTATTATAATGTGTATCCTCTATTCGGACTATGCCCTCCGGTTTATATAGACAATGGAGAGATCTAGGGTTACATAGAGTCGGTTACATAGAAAGGAATCTTCATAGTTGATCGCCAAGCTTGCCTTCCACGCCAAAGAGAGTCCAATCCGGACACGGTTACGGTCTTCGGCCATCATGTCTTCACAGCCCATCAGTCCGGCCCATAGATAACAGGCCGGACGCCCGAGGACCCCTTAGTCCAGGACTCCCTCAGTAGCCCCTAAACCTGGCTTCAATGACGAGGAGTCTGGCGCGCAGATTGTCTTCGACATTGCAAGGCGGGCTCCCTCCTTTCCGAACTCCAGGATAGTCTTCGGATGCGATGATAGTATCCAGTCCTGTCACACACACCATGCACAACCACAGAGAGAATATATATATTTTTACGCGAGATTCATCCGCTTGACAACTTTTCTGCAGCTCGACATTACGTCTGACCGGTCATAATTCCAAACCATTTTTGTGTTCGATGCCCCACATTCCGAGACGTGGTTGCCCTTGGCATGTCTTGTCAAAACAGAGATCATGTCCCCTTATCACGGGATTCTCATCAATGCGGGCATGGGTAACCCAACCGTGCCGTTTATACGGTCCTTGGGAATAGGCAAATCCTAAGGCGAGCGAGGAGGCGCTTGATGTTTAGGGCCTTTTTGAAGGGATAAGGATCCCCTCTTCCTCTCTCACGCCCTCTCTCTTGGTCTCTGCATTTCCAATCTCGAGCTCCAGCGCCCTAGTTCTCATCTCCTTTCCACTCAAGCAACCATCCCCGGATCCGGAGGCCAGGGCAAGTGGATGGTCTCCTCCGTCAAGGAGGAGGACATTACCGAGCTTCGGGCATCAGGATATTTGGCGAAGGAGATCTCCCATTGTCTGCCGACCGAGGGACAAGTCGTCCCCACGCGGAAGCCCACTGAGAGGGTAGTATTCATCCCCCATTTCTTCCGCGGGCTAGGGTTTCCACTGCACCCTTTTGTCCGCGGGCTGATGTATTATTACGGGATAGATTTCCATGATCTGTCCCCAAATTCCCTTCTCAACGTCTCGGCGTTTATCGTCATGTGCGAGGCCTTCCTCCGCATCCAACCCCACTTCGGTCTGTGGCTCAAAAGTCTTCAACGTGAAGCCGAAGGTGGTGGACGGCCAGCACGCGGAGTGCGGAGGAGCCATGGTGAGCAAACTGCCCAACGTCTCCTGGCCAAAAGGCACTTTCGTGGAGATGGTAAAGGAGTGGCAGAGACAGTGGTTCTACATCACAGAACCCCGTGGCACCACCTGGGCCGCCGCTGCCGGATTCCGCTCCGGTGCTCCCATGCGACTCACCTCCTGGGTCGAGAAGAGTCCGGAATGGTGCTCACCTGATGAGCTGATAGCATTGCAAACGCACGTCCAAAGCATGATAACCAAGAATGTCAAGCTCGTCGATGTAATCCAGGTGATGTTAGTTCGCCGGATCCTCCCATGCCAACGCCAAAGCTGTCCTCTGTGGGAGTTCAATCTGAAGAAGCACCAGACCTTGGTGAGGCTCTTCGAGACTACTCATGAAGATGCATGGAAGTCGCTCTTTAAGGGTAGTGAGAAATCGCCGGCCGTGGATTCAGATCGCGGGTACGACGCTAAGCATCTTGCCAGCGAGGTACGTCTTTTTTAATGTATTCCCTGCTCGTTTATTTCAAGGATGATGCCCGAGATTTGATTATTGCTTTTTCAGGACTGGATGGAGAGGGCAAAGCGGATCCAGTGTCCGGCTTCGCTGCCTGAAGAACCGGTCATCCCGCATCTAGCAAAGATGCTGGTGCCGGCGCCATATAAGGCGCCGGAGAAGAAGGCCAAGAAGAAAGCCACGGGGGCCAATTGTGGCCCTCGTCGCAAGGGCACTTCGTACGTGACGTCCGAAGACGACGTGATGCGGAGCATCCCACGTTCATCCCCATGTCCACTTCGACCACTCCCCATGATCCAAGGGTACATAAGACGAGACCTCAACTATACGCCATTGGACACAAGGTGAACTCGCTCCTCTCCAAACCTTCACTTTCTACATGTGAGATATGGCTACTACCTCCAACGTGTGTGCTATGAATGATCAGGTACTTAGAAGAAAGCCACGGAGCCACCACATCCAATGGATGAGCTAACGAGGACGCCAAGTACAAGGACCAAGAGAAGAAGCTGCCCGAAGCCTATAGCCTCCAGACGACCGGACATCACCGGACGTCCGACGCCTGGAGTCTTCACCAGCCCAAGTTCCAGCCAGCGAGACCTACAGCGTCCGGACGACCGGCCCCGACCGGACGTCCGACATCCCCAATACCGGACGACCGGGTCCCGATCGACGGCCGACAAACCCACACCCGAGCCAAAACGCCGGACGTCCGACAAGTACCGGACGACCGGACCCTCGCGAGCCACCGGACGTCCGGTACCTATCGGACGACCGACGCCTGTCTATGCACAGTGTTGCGGGCCGAAGCCCATGTATCCCCCACTTACCCCTTCGTGCTCCTAGACTATATATACTCCTCCACCTCCTCCTAGTTAGGGTTAGCATTGGTTTAGCTCATTTGTGAGATAGAGCATTGCTCATCCATTACGGATCTCCTCCTCGAGAGAGATTGCGGCCCCTCTTCGGAGAAGATCACCTTGGATTCAAGACCCCCTTTTGGGTGGCCCCATCAAGACCTCCTCACGGAGAAAAATCGGTTACTCTTGTATCGTCCTTTGTTGGATTTGGACCGTGTGATCTCTATGTGTTCTTGGATCTAGCACATGTGTAATCGAATCTTGTTGGTCTGAGTGATTCTCTCATGTTTCCCCTCGTTTCCCCCTCGTGTTCTTCGTGTTCCTCGTTGGGATCCGCTCCTTTCGTGAAAGATCGGGCTGTTAGGTTCCACCCTACATCATCTTGGATCAGAGCAAGCTTGTCTCATGATATCTTGGTATCATGAGCCACGTTTATCACGAATTTGGAGTCTCCCCCACTGTTTTCTAGCCTTCTTTTGCTTTATTTTGTCCTAAATTCGAAAATCCCCACCAAAAATAGCCCCAATTTTTTTGTGATTTGTTGGTTTGATGATGTTTTATTGATTTTGATCCATGGGTTTTCTTGGTTTCGAGTGGATCTAGCATTTCCCCAAGTTTCCCCATCTTTCATCCATGAAATGTCCTCAATTTTGACCCCAAAATCCCAAAATTCTGCCCAAAATCGCGTTCCGAAACTCGCATCTCGCGTTGACCCCGACCCACCGGACGACCGACGTTTTACGGATGTCCGGACCCCCCCTCGAAGCACCGGACGTCCGACCTTTCCCGGACGACCGAAACCCCTAACCCCAACCGAATTTACGGATTTCCGACCCGACCGGACGTCCGACGACCGGACATCCGTCCTTTTTCGGACGTCCGCTACCTGTAGATATCACTTTCGGCTGATTTTTGTTTTTCCATAACTAATTCATACGGAGTCCGTTTTTGACGTTCTTTAGCTCGTTTCGAAGCTCTTGATACCCCCATTCCCACAAAAATACCACCAACATTTTATCCCATCAAATTTTGTGAAATTTGGCATCTTTGCCTAGGGCTTCCACCACATCATCCGCATAGCCACCATAGCCTTCCGCAACCTAACCCATATTGATCCATATAGCATTAGTGGTTGCTTGAGTAGTGATTCGAGTCTCCTAAGTTGTTTCGGCTACTTAGGGATGGTTGCTTGTTCATCAACCACCACCACCACTTCCGCATAGGCTTACCCACCATACACTTCCACCCCAACATAACCCAATTTTGGTTGAGCTTGTTTGAGTTGTGGCTTGTGTCTCCTAAGGTGTTTCGGCTACTTAGGGATGGCAACTTCAACATTGACTCGCATAACCCATCCTTCCACTTCTGCATTGCCTAGTGCAACACCACCACCGCATCCCGCTACCACCATTTGACTTGTGTCCTTGAGATTTTGAGTTGTGGTTTTTCCATTTCCTAAGGTGTTTAGGCTACTTAGGGACGAGTCTCCATCATCTTGGTATCTACATCAAGAACACCGCCACTCATCATCGCCAAGGACGGTAACCTCGACGACACCATTGTATATTCCCCTTGAAATTGCATTGATAACCCCTAGCCCATTTTGCGTCACTTGCCTATCGAGACTAGCCATTGAGTATTGCCGGCAACGGTACTTGTGCACATTAGTGATCATCGATACACCATCCATTGCATACATACCATATCATATTGGTATCATATCATCTCGTGTGCCTCAAGTTTGTTACCGCATATACACTATTGCTACCTTGGTTTGTGCATTGTGCAAAAATGGCCATATAAAAAAAGAGAATAAGCTTTTAAGCAAAGAAAAAAAAAGAGCAAAGAAGCTTGTAAGCAAGTGCCATAACATCATACCACATTGCATAAGATTGTCATATCCGATCATCTTGGATCAAACACCGGGAACCATACATATATAGCATACTTGGGATAGAAAGTTTATCCATTTTGCATCTTATAGTTTGTGCACAAGTGTCGTATCCGCTTATAGAGCAATCGTGCTAGCGTCTCTCTTGAGGTTTGCAACACGAGCGTTTTTCGTGGATTCCACATTTTGTGCTCATTCCTTGGTTGCACGACCCCATTTATCTATCCGTGTGTGTGTTTCCATGTGCCACATATTGCTATTGGTCTACTTGTTTCGCTTGCGAATTTGTGAATCTTTTTCAACATTATTGACTCTTGCTAACATTTTGCATCAAATTTTTTGTGCCACTATCCTCACCGAGCTCCACTATAAGCCTTATTTGTGTAGGTGTGAGAAACTGACAAGATCGGTATCAATTGTGCTATTCCCTTGTTACACTATTGAGTGATCATTGATCCATCTTCAACATCGGTCAAGGTACATTTGGTATAGTTCTTCTCTTTCTCCCACTCATATTTGCTCGAGTCTTGTGATGGATAGGAAAGGCATTTCATCTCCGGTCTTCGACAACAACGACGGCGTGAACAACTACATCAACAAAATGTCCATCTTCGGACTACAACACGAAATGCAAGGAGCACAATCTTCCTTGCGAGAGAGCCTCGACAACCTCGCCACCGACATATGACACTCCGAAGCAAGGAAAAGGGACTACATCGACACCAAGTTGGGCGAGCTAAAGGATCAACTACGAGACATGGTGGCCGACTACAAGTCTTCTTCCCCTTCATCATCCTCAAGGCAGCGGCGAGCAAGTCGATCATCTTCGGAGCGCAAACAAGATGCAAGCGCAAGTCGTCCACGTCCATACCTCCATGGCGACCATCGTCAACATCGTCAAGAAGGGCAAGTCACCTCCAAGCATCATGTGCACGACGACGACGAACAACATCTACTACGAGATCAAGTGCGACAACGACACCATCAACATGAAGATGCTCCACAAGCACAAATGCACAAGTCCCAACAAGCCCTACTTCATGCCAAGTCCAAGCTTCATGAGCATAAGAGAAGACCGCGAGACGAGTACCACCAGGACGGAGCTACTACTACCACCACTTCGGCATATTCACCAAGTGATATCAAGGCATCTTCGCCTTTGGACGTACGGCATCTTCGCCTACTTCCCACGAGTTCGCCTACATCGACATCTTCAACAACGAGGCGACCACCTACAAGCGAGGGCAGCACTTCCATCTTCGGAAGCCCCTCAAGGAAGATGGCCGAGCATGGGAAATTCCCTTCGGTCATGGAGACGAGCTACGAGGTGCCACATCATATGGGCCTCCAACAACAAGACGGCGACAGGAAGGTTGAGCATGGGTCTATCCCTTCAACCAAGGCGGTGATAGGAGTTGAGCATGGAGACATTTGCACCAACATCTCTCCGACACCCACATATGAAGAGATGCCCCAATTCCCATGTGAGGAGAGCCACCCCACCATGAGTGATATGAGTGACTCCACCATATGTGACTTTGAGTGCATTTCCTATGAGAGGATGAGTGTGACCACCACTAGCCCCACACATGAGAGCATGCCACACATCCTATGTGAGGTTGAGAGCCATTTGAGTGACTCCACCAACCATATGAGTGAGAGCATCTTACCGAGAGTGAGTGAGCCACAACACTTAGTGAGTGAGGTAGTTGACACGGCATGTGAGGCCACTATGATTCCTAATGACTTACCCTCTACTCCGAGTGTGTTTTCTTCTTTGGTGCTAGGTCTCCTACATGACGACATGCCTATCCTCGACGAGTCCATACCGCCAATGGGAACAACGATGGACATGGTGGACGATGATGCACAAACATGACAACAACTTGTTCTTCGACACCTCATCTACAACACATGAGCGATGCTCCAAAGGTAACATAAGTGATGGCGCTTCTCTTGTCCCACTAGCGGACTATCTTACTAATGATTGCTTGCATGATGTTGACCCACCTATTCCCATGCTTCATGCTAGCGCGACTTCTTCATGTCATGACTTACCAATTTATGATGAATATGATGATGAGCATGTTGAGTTGCCTAGTTGTGATGCTATGCTCCATAGGATATCATGTGAAAATTCTATTGGTCACGTCATGTTTGACAATCCATTGAACTTGTCATATGCTATGAGTGAGATATCCCATATTGCATCTTTTCAATCTCAACATAGTAACTATGCATGCCCCATTAAAATAAATCCCATTTGCACTTATGGCATAGATGATGAGATGATGGTCATTGGCTTTTGTTTTTCATGTGGTGATATTGCCATGCTTCCTTTACATGATTTGCGCAATTCATCTACTATGTCATGCCATGATCACATAGAACCAAATATGATTTGTTTTGGATGTTGTCAATATTCTCCATGTGATGTTTCCACTAATGCTCATGAGGAGACCCCCATAGTTTCCTCATACATATTAGGAGATTTTGATGCATTCCATACTTTGCATGATTCCCATAATTGCGTGCACCATATGCATTCCATGAATAACAATGCTCTACATACTTCTCATGATGCATTACACAATGTGAGTCTCCATTATGCTATACATAACAACAAACCTCTCATGATGGATGACATGTTTCTATATCACACATCTCATTTATTTGAGCATTGGATATTTGGTGCTAACCAACACAAGCACGTGCGCATCATGATGGATGATGTGTACATCTACCACACACACACAATTTTCCCCTTGCCTTTGTTTTGTGTAGGTACTCATGTATACTCGTCAACCTCTCAATCCCAAGAGTTGACGAAACGAGCTCTTGAGAGCAACGATGATTTGGGATCCCGTGGATTATCATTCCCACCATTCCTTTCGCGCAAGGACTACGCGCATATCTTTTACTTGTCTCTCACACGGCTATGGGCTATTTACCATTTGTCACCTTATACCCATTTTCTCGTGTTCACTTTGCAAGCTATGCCTCTTTCAATGCCTTTGACATGCAATTGTAACCCTTGCTTGCACTTACATATGATTCACCATTATGCTACTTCTATGTGTATTTGCATGCTTGGTGGAGATCCTTGTTGCTATTGCCATGTTTATCATGTGCCTCATGCTATTGATGCTTGTTGTGTTGGGAGAGTCATGATGTCCCATTGCTATTTACATAGGACTTCTTGCCAATACAATCATGATACTTTCCTCATATCTTGCTTTCATGCTTGTGCTATGTCATGTGAATTATTCATGCCCACTATTTGTACACATGACATGATTGCCATGATTACTTCTAGTATGTTGCATCTTCGCACTACTAGCTTGCGTGACTTGATCAATATGATTGCTTGCTTTGTCGCATCACCCATGTTCCACTCTTACTCGCTTTCTTGTATTGATGACATATATGTTCATGCCTCTCACATGATATATCTTGTTCATTGTCGCTTGCCTCCAATTGTTGCATCTATGCTTATTCTTGGAGACTTTGGCACCTTACTTGTGATGCATGCTTGTTTGATTGAGCCTATTGTATTTGGTTGTTCTTGCATCATATGCCTCCATACTAGGAAATGCACCCTTGTCCTTTCTTATGATGAGCATGATGCATACACTTTGGGTATCTTACCACACGAATGATAGGTTTTGCACTCCCGCTAGCCTCATTTGGTTTTCCGAGTGTTTGTCATGTTCTTTTGTTTTGAGGGATTCACAAGGTGGTAACATCACGAGACAACTTGGTCATGTGAAGGCATACACGATGTGCGACACCAACATTTTCGACATTCTCATTAAGGTGAAATCCTTCCCTTTGAGCCATCCTCAAGTACGCATATTGGATGGGCCGTTATTTCATTGTTGTTTTCTTCTTGTTGTCTACATGACACATCTATTGGATGGAGGACCGACATTGGATATGGACCCTATGAACCTTCAAGTTGAGGAGTGCACGGACTTAGTGGATTCACCAACAGACCACAATTTCCACCACGACATTGACCTATGGTACAACAACTCCCATAACAAGTTTGCACTTTATACATGGATTGACTTGCATTATGATTGCCTTGGTGCATCTTGTATTTCTATGTCATCCATGATATATGAGCTTGAGCACTTTCTTAGCAAATTTGTTTTGATCTTCCTTGATGGCATTTTCATACATAATGATCATCTTGCCTACCATCAATTGCATGATAACATACACATATTGAGCATCCCTTGCCATATTCAAGCTATTGATAAACCGTCTCACTATGGCATCATTTTGCACCGTGGTTGCATGGATCATATTCACAACACATTTGTGTGCACAATGAATGCTTTTTCTCCCATGAATGCTTTGCATATCATTCTAGATCATCTTGATAAGCTTCATGTGCTTTGTCACGAACAATCTTGCCGCACGGACCCATACTTACTTGATGGACACTTTGTGTGCGCTAACCATTGTATTTCCGAGTGTCGTTTGTGTTTTCTCTTTTTGCATGTATACTCTTCCGGTAACACCTTGGAGTATTTGGATTGCGCCATGATTTCCACTTCGTCCAACTACAAGTTCGTCCACGACAACCGTTTCCATGGTGATGAGGATCACGATCCGAGGTCGGATCTTTCCCAAGGGAGGGGAGATGATGCCGAGCATCCCACGTTCATCCCCATGTCCACTTCGACCACTCCCAATGACCCAAGGGTACATAAGACGAGACCTCAACTATACGCCATTGGACATAAGGTGAACTCGCTCCTCTCCAAACCTTCACTTTCTACATGTGAGATATGGCTACTACCTCCAATGTGTGTGCTATCCATGATCAGGTACTTAGAGGAAAGCCACGGAGCCACCACATCCAACAGACGAGCTAGCGAGGACGCCAAGTACAAGGACCAAGAGAACAAGCTGCCCGAAGCCTATAGCCTCCGGACGACCGGACATCGCCGGACGTCCGACGCCTGGAGTCTTCACCAGCCCATGTTCCAGCCAGCGAGACCTACAGCGCCCGGACGACCGGCCCCGACCGGACGTCCGACATCCCCCAGCGCCCGGACGACCGGTCCCGACCGGACGACCGACAAACCCACACCCGAGCCAAAACGCCGGACGTCCAACAAGTACCAGACGACCGGACCCTCGTGAGCCACCGGATGTCCGGTACCTGTCGGACAACCGACGCCTGTCTGTGCATAGTGCTGCGGGCCGAAGCCCATGTATCCCCCACTTACCCCTTCGTGGCCCTAGACTATATATACTCCTCCACCTCCTCCTAGTTAGGGTTAGCATTGGTTTAGCTCATTTGTGAGATAGAGCATTGCTCATCCATTACGGATCTCCTCCTCGAGAGAGACTGCGACCCCTCTTCGGAGAAGATCACCTTGGATTTAAGACCCCCTTTTGGGTGGCCCCATCAAGACCTCCTCACGGAGAAGAATCGGTTACCTCTTGTATCGTCCTTTGTTGGATTTGGACCGTGTGATCTCTATGTGTTCTTGGATCTAGCACATGTGTAATCGAATCTTGTTGGTTTGAGTGATTCTCTCATGTTTCCCCTCGTTTCCCCCTCATGTACTTCGTGTTCCTCGTTGAGATCCGCTCCTTTCGTGAAAGATCGGTCCGTTAGAGTTCCACCCTACATCATGACGAAGCTCGTTCCTCCGTCTCTGAGGACAATGACGAGGAAGAGGAGGAGGAGGAGGAGAACAACCCCCCCCCCCTGAGGAGAAGAAGAAGAAGAAGAGGGCGGCTTCGGCGCGTCTGGTGGCGGAAACGCCCAAGAAGGGGAAGGGCGTCCCAGCGGACAACACCGCGTGGGACGTTGACAGCAGTCCGGAACGATGCCCCCGCACTAAGCCCCAGGCCGCATCGTAAGTGACTTGGCTCGCTCGTGCATACATCTGGCCCTTTTTCTCCATTATCTTGACATAGTCAGCCGTACTATTGCAGTCCGGCCCACGACCTTATCCAGCGATCCTCATCTGGAGGATCGTTGGCTCCGTCGGAGATGGCGAGCATGTCGCCACCGCCTGCTTACTCCCCCGGGGCCAGGGATGACACCGAAGTGTTGTCCCGGAGGACTGCTCCGAACCGGGGAGGAGTCCAGGAGGCTGTCCGGGAGGCGCCACAAGGCGAAACCTCCACTACCGGACACATAGGAAGCAGATCCCCATGAAGACTGGCCAAGAGGGTCGCATTCAGTTTGGCCCTCAGCCGAATACGATTCTAGGGACCAATAAGGCTCTTGAATCCGGTGAGCAACCTCCTTCAAAAGAGGGGGGCGCACCAATTCCGCCGGTGACCCCTGTCTAGCCAGGGGCACTGGATAATCTGATGGAAGCGCTACGAGGCGCCTCCATTGTGGACGAGCACCATGTCCTTATGGGTGCGGTGATCGAGAAGGTTCAGTCCGCCAAGAGCGGATTGAACGAAGCTTGCAGCAACCTGTTGACATGTTTCAAGGTAAGAAAGAGGAAAACCCCATGTATGCAGTAGCCCCTGAGACATCGTCCGGTGTTCGAAAGGAAAGCCGGACAGAGGATCAACCCTTTATTGCAGGAGACTAACTGAATGTATATAAATACGCATGCGTCGCTGTTGGCCGCGACGTTACATACTGCCGAGGTCTCTGAACTGAAGCAGAGACTAGAGCGGGCCCAGGAAGAGCTCGGTGGAGTGAGGAAGCAGCTTCAAGAGAAGCAAGGTATGTAATGACTTGCTGTGTATTCGGGAAGAATAAGCGGTGTACGTTGACCCTAGTGTTGTAATATGTGCAGGAGCCGCAACCGAGGTCAAGGCCCTAAAAAAGGCCCTGTGTGAAGCCGAGGGGAAGGTTGTCCAGCAGCAAGCCGCCCAAAAAAAGCTCGAGGCTCGGGTCAAGGAGGTCCAGCAGGAGCTCCAAGATGCAGGGAAAAAATGCGAGGCCTTGGAGCATGACGCGTCGGTTCAAGGGGCCGAACTTTCCAAGGCTCGCGAGAGTGCGGAGACCGCATGGAATGAGGCCCAGGCCGCCCTCCAGGAGATCCAGGAGGCCAGGAAGATTACGCCGGGTAGGCATTTAAGATGCAGAGCAAGTATGCAGAAAAGCAGTACCTTTTACTAACCCGGGTTCGAAGTTCCCCAGGGGCTTTTGCAGATTTACCCTGCAGTGTCTCAGACACCGCGGAGTTCTATCGAGCCGTAGGAGGGGGTTCTACGGAGAAGCTATTCTGGTCGCAGTATGCGATGCCAGATTATCCCGTGTCCTTCACCGATCAGCTGAAACAACTGGTGGAGCTGCATAGGGTGGCCGAACTAGCCACTAAGGATTTGATAATCCGGCTATGGCCAGCCGAAGCTATGCCTGGCAGCTACTTCGGACTCGTGAGTTGGATGGTGAACGCCTGCCCTCGGCTGGACGTCGTTAAGCGCCTAACCTACATTAAAGGTGCGCTTATGGCCTTCGCCCGTTGCAAGATGTGGTGGGCGAAGATGGACGCCGTCGAGGTGGCCAGAGGACCATAGGAGGGAAAGGAGCACGCACACCAGAACGGTCTTTTGCGGATGTCCTGGAAGGGTCTCGCCTTGTGGCAGCGCAGTGCGGGCAGGACATTGTTTTCGAATGAATACATTCGTGTTGTCCTTGCTTTGTATGATTGAGACAAAGTCAGTATGTAATATAATTGTGATATGTTTTTATTGTTTCCTCCTGTGCGGCCGTGGTGTATGGAATTTGAGGGTTGGCCAGTCGTCGGCTTCTGCCCTCACGTAGGTAGTACGGAGGTGTTCGGGATGGAATCTAAACAATCTTAATCCAATTATATGGTCCTTGAAGGAGTTGTTTAGCGCAACGAACCAGGCAATCAGACTATGCGGCTTGAACGCTCTCACTTAGCCATAGGAGTTTTATAATAAAACATGGGCGCAGCCCCTGGTATGCTAACCAGGGTGCTGTCAGCATTTGATCGGGAAGGACCGATCCTTCGCATAATGCGTAAAAATCTCCAGCGATTTGTAACCCTCGAACAGCTGACCGGCTCTCGCCGCATCATGATAGTCAGTTTTCAGCTTTCTCTACTGAGGTGCTCATCCGGTCTAAGCCAGGGCACAATCACAGTAGTTCTCCCTTTACTGCCGTAGCCGATGTAGCGGAACGTAGGGTAGTAAGCACAGGAGCCGGGCAACCCAACTATTTACCAAAGACATGATTCGGAGCCAATGCATATAATGCTAAATTCGGGGTGCCGAACTCTTCTACGAGGAGTGTTCGGACTTTGTTGCCGTGTTATGGGGTGATGAGGAGCCCCTGGCGAATGTGAGACGTACCCAACTGTACGGATGCGGTCGATAAGGAAATTGAAATAGAATTAAGTAAGGAGCGAAAACCACAGAAACTGGGCCGCAAACCATTTTCATTATAACTGTATGGATACATCAATGCGTATCTTGTACAAATAGTGCGATAAGCATTCAGGCTATTTAACATGCCGGAATCAAGAGGGCGCAGCGTGCGGGTCCTGAGGAATAAGTAGAAGTACCGTCAGGAAGAACGTATAGGGGTTATCCTACACACCTCTGCTGCTTGCCGTCTTTGTATGTCGGTCCTTCGAAAGGACTGGTGATCAGGCCAGCAAAAAAAGGAACCTAAAACAAATAAAAAGAAAAAGGGGTGAAAGTATGTGTGAGTCCGTGGTCGGTCAAGACGCACTGTGGACCACAAGCTGTGCCTCCGCCGATGCCCATGGGATTTGGAGTGCGTAATTGTGTACGCGTGGTACGAGTGCCACTACTTGATTAGGGCTGGGACGGAGGCCGAATTTCTAATCGATCTCTTGACGAGCCAAGTTGTCCTGTTGCAGCATAGTCCGGACTTTCTTAACGGTGTCCAGGGGCTCGGCAGCAGTCGTTCTGTACTTCTGCTGCTAGGGCAGCGGTGTGCTCCTCTGTACGGAGGGAGCGTTCCGTATTACCATTAGCTGTTATGACGCCATGTGGTCCGGGCATCTTGAGCTTGAGATAAGCATAATGAGGTACCACATTGAATCGAGCAAATGCGGTTCGTCTGAGCAGCGCGTGATAGCCGCTGCGAAAAGGGACGATATCAAAGATTAAATCCTTGCTTCGGAAGTTATTCGTAGATCTGAAGACAACCTTGAGTGTGATTGAGCCCGTACAGCGGGCCTCTACACCTGGTATGACCCCTTTGAAGGTTGTCTTTGTGGGTTTGATCCGCGATGGGTTTATGCCCATCTTGCGCACTGTATCCTGGTAGAGCAGATTGAGGCTGCTGCCACCGTCCATGAGGACTTGCGTCAAGTGGAATCCGTCAATTATTGGGTCGAGGACTAGTGCGGCTGATCCGCCATGCCGGATACTGGTCGGATGGTCCCGACGATCAAAGGTGATCGGAAATGACGACCACTGATTGAACTTTGGGGCGACTGGCTCTACCGCGTAGACGTCCCTGAGTGCGCGCTTGCGCTCCCTTTTGGGGATGTGTGTAGCGTATATCATGTTGACCATTTTGACTTGAGGGGGAAATTTCTTCTGCCCCCTAGAGTTCAGCTGCCGGGGCTTGTCGTCATCGTCCTCACTTTGTGATCCCTTTTCCTTGTTCTCGGCATTTAACTTGTCGGCCTGTTTAAAAACCCAACAATCTCTGTTGGTATGATTGGCTTGTTTGTCTGGGGTGCCGTGTATCTGGCACGGACGGTCGAGTATGCGGTCCAGGTCGGATGGTCCCACGCTGTTCCTTTTGTAGGATTTTTTCCGCTGGCCGGGCTTGGATCCACTGAATCCGGCGTGAACCATAGTGTCATTGGTGTTATCGCCATTGCTTCGGCGTTTGTGTCTATTGCGCCGGAGCTTGCCGGTGCTGTTTTTGACCTCGGAGGGGCCTGTATCACTGGCCGTATTTTTACTACGAGCCAGCCAGCTATCCTCTCTCGCACAAAAGCGGGTCATGAGTGCCGCAAGGGCTGCCATAGATTTTGGCTTTTCCTGGCCGAGGTGACGGGCGAGCCACTCGTCATGGATGCTATGTTTAAAGGCCGCAAGGGCTTCAGCATCCGGACAGTCGACTATCTGGTTCTTTTTAGTTAAGAACCTAGTCCAAAATTTCCTGGTTGATTCCCCAGGATTTTGAACTATGTGACTTAAGTCATCGGCATCTGGTGGCCAGACAAATGTACCTTGGAAGTTGTCCAGGAAGGCCTCTTCCAAGTCCTCCCAGCTGCCAATGGAATTTTCAGGCAGGCTGTTTAACCAGTGCCGAGCTGGCCCTTTAAGTTTTAGTGGGAGGTATTTGATGGCGTGGAGGTCATCTCTGCGGGCCATATGGATGTGGAGAATAAAATCCTCGATCCACACGGCGGGATCAGTTGTTCCATCGTATGATTCGATGTTGACGGGCTTGAACCCCTCGGGGAATTCATGATCTAGTACTTCATGTGTGAAGCAGAGAGGGTGTGTGGTGCCTCTATATCGGGCCACATCACGACGTAGCTCTGATGGAGTCCGTCTGCGGCATTCGGCCTGGGCGTGGTTAGGTTTGTCACGTCCGAATAGGTAGCCGTCATCGCGAGTCGAGAGGCGTCCTCGCGATCCATAGATTGATCTGGTGTGACCTACTCTTCTGTCCAGGTCCTGCCGAAGGTCGTATGTATAGTCCCGAGTTGTTTTGTCTCTGTTTTTACGAGGCGGTGGGGCGGGCTGGTGTTCGGCATGAGTTGCTGTTTTATCCCGACCACGGGGTGGTCGGTTCGCCGCACTATCCCGACCACGTGGTGGTCATTCCGCATTGCGCGGGGGAGGTATGGGCTCTGGCGCCTCCTCATCGAACTTAGGTAGTAGTCTGCATTTTGGGTAACTCTTGGCTGGGCATTTGAGGCCGTATTCTTCGGCTGCGAGGACATCAGTCCATCTGTCCACGAGCAGATCTTGTTCAGCTTGAAGCTGTTGCTGTTTCTTTTTCAGGCTCCTTGCAGTGGCTATGAGCTGAAGCTTAAAGCGCTCTTGCTCCAGAGGGTCCTCAGGCTCGATGAAGTCTTTGTTGCCGAGGCTCGTCTCCTCCTCGGATGGCGGATGGTAAGTGCCATCCTCTGAGTCTTCTTCTGTAGCCTGTTTGTCTGGGCTGGCATGCCCTGATTCCCGATTGTCTTGTTTGACAATTTGTTCATCGGGTTCTTCTGTATCTTCAGCACCATCTGGAGTATTGTCGTCTCCTGTGCCAGTGTTGCTGTCCCTTCTGTGGCGGGATTTAGAGCGGCGCCGCTAACGCCGGCGCTTTGGTTGTGTTTTAGGAGGGTCCTCCTTTGGGTGCTCTTTGTCATCGCCGCTGTTATGCTTTGGTGTATCCACCATGTATACGTCATATGAGGAAGTGGCCGTCCAACGTCCAGTGAACGGCGGGTTTTGGGCCTCCTCTTCTTCGGCATCGTTGTCCATACCATCGATGTCTTTAGAGTCGTAATCGAGGTCGTCCGTTAGGTCTTCGACAGTGGCGATGAAGTGGGTGGTGGGTGGGGAACAAGATTCCCCGTCATCAGCCTCCAGTTCAAACCGGACATAATTCGGTTGAGATTCGCCCGCCAAGGATAGGTTCTTTAATGAGTTTAGCACATCGCCCAAGGGCGAGTGTTGAAAGATATCTGTGGCGCTGAACTCGAAAATTGATAACCGATCAAGCTCAGTGTTCGCGGGTGCGCGTGGTTCGGAACTTGCAGCCGGATATGAGTCCGGCGTTCCGTTAACACAGATGTTGCATGAGGCTGAGTCTGTGTGCGGCTCCAACGCCCCGGACTCTGTGGCCTCGGATGGCGCAATCTGCTCCGACCTTAAGGTCGTTGCAGTAACACGAACCATCTCCTAGATGTGATCCGATGATAGATTTAAGTCATGTTCATCGGGGTGAGCGATCGCCGCGGTCTCGAATCCAGTGAAGATCAAGTCTCCACAGATGTCCGTGACGTAATTCAAGCTTCCGAATCTGACCTGATGGCCAGGGGCGTAGCTGTCAATTTGCTCCAGATGGCCAAGCGAGTTGGCCCGCGGTACGAAGCCGCCGGATACGAAGGCCTGTCTGAGGGGGGAGGTTTCTCCCTAGACAGCGTCACTATCGATGATTGAAGGGGCCATCGAACCTTTCGTCGACGGCACAGTGGAACTCTCAATGAAAGCACCAATGTCGGTGTCCAAACCGGCGGATCTCGGGTAGGGGGCCCGAACTGTGCATCTAGGATCGATGGTAACAGGAGATGGGGGACACGATGTTTACCTGTGTTGGGCCCTCTCTATGGAGGTAATACCCTACTTCCTGTTTGATTGATCTTGATGAATATGAGTATTACAAGAGTTGATCTACCACGAGATCGTAATGGCTAAACCCTAGAAGTCTAGCCTGTATGACTATGATAATGTGTATCCTCTATTCGGACTATGCCCTCCGGTTTATATAGACACCGGAGAGATCTAGGGTTACATAGAGTCGGTTACATAGAAAGGAATCTTCATAGTTGATCACCAAGCTTGCCTTCCATGCCAAGGAGAGTCCAATCCGGACACGGGTACGGTCTTCGGCCTTCATGTCTTCACAGCCCATCAGTCCGGCCCATAGATAACAGGCCGGACGCCCGACGACCCCTTAGTCCAGGACTCCCTCAACGACCGCGTGAATGTTGCACCTTCTCACCTTCCCCGGCGGAGAGGATCCGGCTGGATCTGTGACCAGCGATGAGCAGAGAGAGAGAGAGAGTGTGTGGCCACCGCTGTCGTGTTTAGATATGGAGAGGACGAGACAGTGTGAAGAGAGCAACACTAGCAAGCAAGCGTGGAGGCTCCTGCCTATATAGTGGAGTACTACTAGTTTTCTTTTGTCTACCGGAGCCAGCTTGACCTCGTGACTGTCTTCATGCACGTGCCCCGGAGGCGCAGTTGTCCTCACTTTGATTTGAAGCACCGGATTATAACATGACAAGAAACCATAACCTCACTGCCCAAAGGAGACAACATAATCCCGACAGACAAACTAGACGAGTACCAAAGCTCAAATTAAAGATAAACTCGTAGAAAAGGGGTCCATCAATAGATGCCCTAATTAACGTAGCCGGCTTGACATAGATGGCAGCCAAGTAGTCTTCGTGCATGTGGCCCCCATGACTAGCGCCTTGGAGGAACTTATTTGTCGCTGTTTAACCCTCGCAGTGATCCGAAGCACATGAAACCTAATTTTGCAAGATGACGAGAAACCTTTTTTTAGATTTCTCACTAGAACTACAGCCCTGTACGACATAGCCTGCACGATATATAGACGATAGCAAATCCAGGCGTGTCTGCTGGAGTCTGGTCACATGAATGGACGAACTGATCTTCTGTGTCATGCAGGGATCGTCAAGGCACCAACGTCAAGGCCTCCACCAACGTCTGTACAACACTTCTCTAGTACTATCGCTCGTCTCTCTCTTCTATTAACTCACCCGACTTGTGGGGCCGGGGAGTGTGCCATGGACGGTTCTCAATTGCGGTCCCACATGTGTGTGCAAACGCAATATGACGCGCGTTCCATTCGGAGAGCAGCGTGCCAGACCGACCGACCGTCCGGGGTGCGACGCGAACGCGACGGGCGTGATGTATACTGTACTCCGTAAATGTGTACCGCCGTTTTCTTGAGGCTTTGCTCCATGGTGCAATCCATGGATACAAAATTAGTATACTGTACTATTTAAAAGTCAAGGCGGGGCTTTTCTCGCCTTGATGGTAGGCGATTCCACCTAGTCGGTTCGACAGAGACGCGAGAAGATGAGGGAGTAGGCTCTCGGAAACGAGGGGCTGTGTGATTTGACAATGAAGTTATCTTTGGACAGGTGGGGCCCGGTGATTTGACTTGCCATTATCATTTTAACTGCGGTGCTATGACCAGCGTGAGTCTCCCGATTCCTGACCACCTCCATACAGGTGCCTCTCCTGATGCTCCACCATGTAGAGGCTGGCTCTTGCTTGAGAGCACACTCCTCCACTTTTTCCTTGCCTCTTTCCCCCACATATGCAAAAATGCCATGTAAAGCGGGCTTATAGCCCACTATTGTACTTGATCCTACTTGTGCTAATCCTGCCACATAGGCATAAAGTCTGATGTGTCAAGCTAATTAAGAAGAGAGAGACTAGTTTGGTGACCCCAGGAAGAAACGGTGCTAAGCGCGTGTACCTAGATGAAGCAAAGTTAGAAACAAAAAACTAAGCACCTATGCATTGGGGACTTGAGTTGCTAAGCCATTTAATGCCCATAGCACCTCATCTAAGCACCATTTCATTGGAAGAGGTCACTCCTTGGCAAATGCAATAAATACTACAAAGAAAGAGATAGAGAGAAGTAAACAAAAATACTCTTATAGCCAACCTTGTAGCTAACCTTGTTGTAGTATGAGTGACTAAGTGATGACTATGTATGCCATGCCAACATCAGATAGCCTAACGCACCGTGTTAAATCTCCAAGGGCGCGACCACGCGAGCGAGGCGACGGTCATGGTAGGCGCGACCATGATACAGGCTGCTGGCAGCCTTGGATCTGAGATCGAACAGTCGCATGCTAAGTTTTTGAAAATTTGCAGAATAACCCTCCAGGATAGGATATTCACCCATAGGTCTAGAATCACGCCATGCAACCATTCGATCTCGCATCCAAGGGCTCTCGGAAGCTTCAGATCACCTGTAATTTTCCCGACACTTGACATGACATCGAAAGCCATTTAATTGGGCGTCGAGTAGACATGACATCTAATTGGGCCCCCATAGTACTGTGCATGAATCCATTTATCCACCAGGCAAGCCACTACCCTGCCGTTCGCACGCGCCCCCCACTCGGCATTTTTACAATCGATAAACCGCTCCTAGTCGTCCCGTCCTTTCACATTACAGCAGTTCCACTAATCCTAACCCTCCTCCCAAATCCATGGCGTCCCAAATCTTCATGGTCGGCGGTGAGTACAAGGTTAGAACCATCATCGGCGATGAGTTCGACGTCATCTACACCCGTTCTTCCGCGACGGTGAAAGTATGCCTTGATCGCTTCAGACGCATGTTCGAAAACTCAAATGATGAGTGGGTCACTGGGCTAGATGTTGAGTACACCACAGTCCTGGGAAAAGAGAAGAATCTAAAGGAGGAAGAGAGGAAGAAGCCCGTCGTGATCCAGGTTTGCGTGCATGACTTATGCTTGGTCTACCACAAATGCCATGCCGACATTGAGTGCGAGGAATTTAAGAAGTTCCTCAAGGGCGGCCGAGTCAAATTCGTTACTGTAGACTTTACGAATGACATAAGAGTCCTGGAAAGGGTAGGCCTCATTGTAGGCAAACCCTTCGACCTCTAGAATAATGGGTTGGTGTCCTCCCGTGATAAGCCTTCAATGCTAACCCTGGCAGGAGCCATGGTTCATCCTTCGTACATTACACTGAAGAAACCTCCGCACACGTTTCATCGTGCATGGCAGTGGAATGTACTAGATATAGACCACATCCACTACGCTTCAATGGATGGCTACCTTTGTTTCAATATCTACAAGGGTTGGATGAGGAGCAAGAGCCAAGTGTGCGGTTCAAGCAAAGAAGTATCGGCCAAGAGGAAGAGTGACAAGGACGAAGTCGAGGACGTGGACGAGGACTCCGTGTAAGGTGGCAGTGTCATTGCTCATGGTGGTTCTAATGCAGTGTTTACCGGATTAGTTGCTTAGTTTAATTTCTGGTGTGTTTAGTTTTATTTTAGGGGTGTGTTGTGCTAAGCCCCAGCAGAACTATGTTATGTTTCTTCTCGTTACTTTAACTCTTCAGTACGTACATACTAGTATTTCTTATAGTTCATCTTTTAGTTGGTATAGTACTACGACCACCACTCATTTCTTCACATTATATACGTACAATATATATGGCCAACATCATATAGCCAACAGTTTAGTTGTCAAAGAAATTCAAGGGGCTTAGTTTTGTCAAAGAATTTCAGGGTGCTTAGTTTTATTTGAGGGGTTTGTTGTGCTAGACACCATTATTGTGACTCAAATCTCTTTTGCCATGCTATAATGACATAAATACCGATGGATCAACATGCCAGCTCTCCCTTTATCTCACTACAGTAAAATAAAGTGTAGGGCCTACTTGATCCCAACAGCGTTCTTATTTTCCTGTAAAATTCTTCGCTTGGTTACTCCTGACAAGCGGGGCCACACTTATCATTGTGAGAATCGGCTTATTTTTGTCATGTAACATGGTCAACGGTTTTGACGTGAAAATCACAATGTCTAATGGCATTTTTGAGCAGACATCTAACTTAACGATGGCATTTTTTAGATATCTAATTGCATTTTTAGTAGGCATCTCACGGATCGATGGCATTTTTGAGTAGTTGTAACTTCTAATGGCAAAACTAAGTAGTGATACACAAACTAGTGGCATAAATAATAAGAACCCAAGAATTAAATAGGTATGCTAATTTCTTTAATAGAATTTAGCACCCCATTTAAGCATGCACTAGATTTTTTAATAGTACTATATGCATAATTTGGCGACGAGTGCTCTCTATATGTACCACCTTTTTTCTTTAATTTCATCTTGTTAGTTTTGCTCCATGGCACAATCCATCGATCCTACTATTGTACAAAATTATACATTTTTTAAAAGGCTAGAGGGCGGGGCAGTCTAGCTAGGTCGGTTTCAAGAGAGGCGAGTGTCGGCGTTCTGGGAACGGGGGTCCCCAGACTTGCCTGCCTGCGGCCTGCGGCGTGGCTCAAGTGGGGGCCCAGCGCAGCCCAGGTTCATTAGCTCAAGCTCAAGACCCTCGCGAGGGGCCAAGCCTCGCGGTGCGGACGACAAGAACCTTCCTCAGGAGCAGCCTCATCAGGCAGGCTCGCGAGGAGGTGGAGAGATCAAGGCAGGGTACCTCACGAGGGTGCCCCGTGATGCAAGCCATGACGATCGAGACCAGGCGGGCGCCAGGCGGGCGCCGGCCTGCGCAGTGTCCTTGTTTCCCCTTTGGTGCAAAGGGGCAAACACAGGCCAAGGTATCAGGCAAAGGTTACCGTTTTGCTGCAACAAGACCAAGACCAGTAGAACGGCAGGACGGAGGTCATCGTGGAGCCCAGGACGACGTCATCGTCAGAGCCTTTGGCAGCCGAAGACCAACTTTAGTCAGGATAAGTGTACTAGATGTTCCCCTTCAAATGGCCAATTGTTGGCGCTCTTCCCGCTCATTATTTGGGAAGAGGCCCAGGGCATCCCTCTATAAATAGGACTAGCCACCACAGAGTAGGGGGACAGGGAGAAAGAGAGACGGGAAGATCGTCAAATCAACCAGAGAGAGAGAAAGAGTAGCGACTGGACTCACCTAAGCAGTCCATCGCACCAGCTCAAGAACAGCCCCTCGCGAGGCTGTTCTCCCTTTGTACTGTTCATCATCAGCCCTAGAGGCAATCCACCACACCACAAACTAAAGTAGGGTATTACACCACAATGGTGGCCCGAACGAGTATAAACCTCGTGTCCCTTCTGTGTTCTTCTTTCTAGCTTAGATCCCTTGAGAGCCATCGACACGTGAGCTGGTAGGGGAAAGATCTTCGTGCGCACCTCAGAGTTCGAACCTCAAGGGTCTGCCGGAACCCGAAATCCGACATTTGGTGCACCAGGTAGGGGTGCGCCGAAGTTCTCCCTGCCGGTGACCCGCTCTCCACCGACATCGCATTTCGCCCTCATGGCAGATGACGCGCCGCCCACTCCGGCAGCCGATGCCGGCACTGGGGCCAGGGGGCTCCGAGCCTTGGCCCCCGCCTTGCGACATGTGCAGTGGCCGTGCAAGTTCAAGCCAGAGATGCCGCCGCGCTACAACGGCGCGACAGATCCGCTGGTTTTCCTGCTGGCGTACGAGGAGGCCGTCCTCAAAGCCTTGGGCGATGACAGGGTGATGGCCAACTGGTTTCCCATGGCCCTCACCGGCGTTCAGCGCATGTGGCTGCTCCACCTACCTACGGCTTCCGTGACCTCCTGGGGGAGCTGCGCGACCTCTTCCTCGCCCAATACACCGGGCCAGCGCCCCCGGTCATCGTAGCTCTCCTAGGTGGCTCACTAGCGCCACCTTCGAGCCGCCACGTCAAGCCGTTCACCCGCCAGATCGGCACCGCCTCCAAGCACCAAGGAGCCCTGCCGTGCTAAGTGGCGCCCGAGGCCGATCTGATCTTCAACTCAGACGAACACCCCTCCAACCCCGCCGGTTCGGGTGCGCTTCCGATGCTGTGCACCCCCACCATCTGCCAAGTGGTCGTCACCAGAACCCTCATCGACGGTGGGGCCGGCCTCAGCATGCTCTCTGTGGAGGCCTTCAGCCTCCTCCACGTGCCTCCGGAGCGGCTTCAGCCCAGTAGGCCTTTCTCGGGAGTCGGAGCCGGTTCCACCGCCTCCTTGGGACAGATTCGCCTCTCGGTGACCTTCGGCACCTACGACAACTTCCGCACAGAGCTGATCGACTTCGACATCGCCCCCATCGGCCTCCCCTACAACGCCATCCTCGGCTACCCGGCCTTGGCCCGGTTCATGGCAGCGACTCACCCGGCGTACAACCTCATGAAGATGCCTGGGAGCAGCGGCATCCTTACCGTGTCAGGAGACACAGGAGATGCACTGTAGGCGCTCAAGCTTGCTTTCAAGGCAGCCGCGGTGGCACGGCCTGCCAGTGCTGACGCCCTCGAGCCCAAGGGGGCCGCACCGACTAAGAAGAAGCAACTATTCACCCAAGACAAGGCGGAAACCAAGCAGGTACCAGTCGACGAGGACGGGTCCACTAACTCCACCTTCACCATAGGTGCAAACCTCGGACCCAAGCAGGAGGAGGCCTTGGTGAAGTTCCTGTGCGCGAACAAGAAGGTGTTCGCGTGGGAACCTGATCAGCTAGCAGGGGTCCCGAGGGGTGTGATTGAGCATCACCTCAACGTGTGCCCCAACATGCGCCCCGTGAAGCGTATACAGGCGGCGATCCACGAGAGAAACAAGCTTTCATCGTCCAAGAGATCCGCAAGCTAGAGGCAGCATGGGTTATTCGCGAGGTTCGCTACCCAGATTGGTTGACCAACCCGATTGTCGTGCCGAAAAAGGGGGGGAAGGAACACATGTGTGTCGACTTCACCAACCTCAACAAGGCCTGCCCGCAGGATCCATTTCTACTTCCTTGCATCGACCAGATCGTCGACCCCACCGCTGAGTGTGACCTGTCAGGCTTCCCGGATGCCTTCTCGTGCTATCACCGAGATCAAAATGGCGGTAGAAGACGTGGAAAAAACGGCTTTCCTGACCCCGTGTGGAGTGTACTGCTATACATGCATGCCATTTGGGTTGCGCAATGCAGGCGCGACCTTTCAGCGGCTGATGCACATCGCCCTGGGCCGGTAGCTCGGGAGGAATGTTGAGGCTTACGTCGGTGACATTGTGGTGAAGTCTCGGGAGGCAAAAACCCTGATACAGGACTTGGAAGAAACCTTCGCGAGCCTCAATGAAGTGGACCTGCGGCTCAACCCGGAGAAGTGCGTGTTTGGAGTCCCCTCAGGCAAGCTCCTGGGTTTCCTCGTGTCCCACGGGGGCATCGAGGCCAACCCGGAGAAGGTCAAAGCAGTCGAAGACATGAGCCCGCCAAAGACCCTCAGAGAAATGCAGAAGCTCACCGGGCGTGTAACCGCACTAGGGCGCTTCATCTCCAAGCTGGGGGAACGAGCACTGCCCTTCTTCAAGCTAATGAAGAGGAAGGGCCCCTTTGAATAGACCGAAGAGGCCGACAAGGCATTCCAAGAGCTCAAGAGGTACCTTACCAGCCCTCCGATGATAGCAGCTCCGCGTCCTCGGGAGCCCCTGGTGCTCTACCTTGCAGCCACCCCCTACTCCGCCAGCGCAGCTGTCGGTGTCGAAACCGGCGGATCTCGGGTAGGGGGTCCCGAACTGTGCGTCTAGGCGGATGGTAACAGGAGACAAGGGACACGATGTTTTTATCCAGGTTCGGGCCCTCTCGATGGAGGTAAAACCCTACTCCTGCTTGATTAATATTGATGATATGGGTAGTACAAGAGTAGATCTACCACGAGATCGTAGAGGCTAAACCCTAGAAGCTAGCCTATGGTATGATTGTTGTTGTATATCTCTATCGACTAGCTTTGGCCTCGGTTTATATAATGCACCGAGGCCTAGGATAACGAGAGTCCTAGCCGAATCGCCGGTGGGAGGAGTCCTTGTCTTGATCGCCAAGTCTTGTGGAATCTTCCTTGTATGCGGCAGCTGTCCGAACTGGCCCATGAGTATACGGCCATGGGGGTCCTCGGCCCAATCTAACAGATCGGGAGATGACGTGGTGAGTACCTCCTAGTCCAGTACACCGTCAGTAGCCCCCTGAACCGGTCTTCAAGTTAGGGACGCTCCTCAATTCTTCCGAACCATTCTTCATCTTCAGTCGTTGGTCTTGAAAACTGGTTCAACAAATCTTCTCATCTTCGATCTTGAGGATCGCCGAAATGCATTCGACGAGTTTACACGTCGGGTATCCGAGGAGCCCCTTTAAGTTTCAGGCCTTTATCAATGCCTTGTTATTTTTATGCCACACCTCGGGTTTGAAGTTGTTCCCGGGCGACAGTGTCCTCTTGCGTCCGAGATCCAACGTCGGACTGCATTCGAGGTATCTTTTGCAGCCGAGCACCAACGACGGACCGCTTCCCAGCTCTAACGTCGGAATGTATCCGATCTCCAACGCCGAACTATGTATCCGAGCTCCAACGCCGGATCGTATCCAAGCTCCAACGCCGGACTATGTATCCGAGCTCCAACGCCGGACAATGTATCCGAGCTCCAACGCCGGAGTATGTATCCGAGGTGTCGTAAATCACCTTGGTTCAAAGAAGTTTGAAGGAGTTTAGCTGAGCTTAATGCCGGAAATGCCCTCTATGGAGCCAGCCACTAGCGCCCGAGCTTTATGCCGGACTGCTTCCGAGGTGGTGCACCACCCCGAATGTGGGCCGATTTTTGTCAATATTTTTGATTGGTGCAATTTATTCTCTGCCGAGATATATAGCTAGTAGTCCTCAAGGTGGGTATCGGTATAAAACCCGAGATGCACATGAAGGATGACATAAGACCGCTGATCCCCGTAGCCGCTGAGACTCAGGTTGATTTGCAAAATCGGTCTGAGGATCAAGTCCTAACTTCGGCGAGAATACTTCGGGACACACAAAGCGGCGTGCTCAGTCCTAAAGACTCAGGTTGGGTGCGGCCGACCAACTTGAGGATCAAAATCTCCTCGGAGACTGTATTACACTTAATTTTTTTTGCATTGGTCAGGCAATGCAGTAGCCTAACACCAGATCAGGGGATCGATGTGCCCCTTTAATATTTGTAAATAATAAGCCCAAATCCTAGTAGCCCCCGAGCCTTAATGCGGGCACGGGTGGCCGAATTAAGGATTGATATCCATAGTAAAATCACAAATTATGTGTAATGACTATATGTATCCAAGTACTTTACGTCATTAATGCTCGGATCCGCATTGTACAAAACTTTGTTGACCGACCATCGGCTTCCACCTCCTCGGCCAATAGCCGAGGAGTGTTTGTCCTACTTTATAAAGCCTTTATGAGGGCAAAGATTTACAACAAACAAGGCAATCTGGCCATACGGTTTTATAAACAAAGGTATGCAAAGAGATATGTTATATTACTGTTTAACAGAAGAAATGTCTTCCAAAGAAAATAGTCCCGCTATCGGTTCCTTTCTTTGGGTTGTCATGCTAAGCATGATCATGAAACCTCAGCTCCAATGTAAGAGCAAAATATCGAGGATTTAGTTTGGGAGGCCAGTTAATAGCCCCGGTAGTGTTCGGCGACAGTCGAGGTCAAGCCGTAAACACTTCGGCCATTGTTATGAATGGCCCGTCATTTAATATAGTCATCGGATCGCTGACCAGTTTACGCTTATTGTGACAAATCGGTTTCGGCTTTCTCCACTGAGGTGCTTAACCATGTGAGCTGGAAGCACAACCGCAGTGGTTCTCCCTTTGCACACCTAGCCGAACAAAGCGGGACGTAGGAGGCAAGCGCAGGAGCCGGGCAACCCAACTATTCACCGAATACACAATTCGAAACCGATGCATATATAGCAATATCCGAGAATGTTTTTGCCGAATCTCTAAAGGTGTCCGACGTTGCACTGTGAGACTTGTGCTGAAAACACACAAATAGTTTAAAAGTGCCATAAGCTTGGAAAACCAAAAAACGTCAGTAAAAACTTGACGTCCGAACAAGATCAAGTGTTCGGTGCCAATCCAAAAATTGGCCTTAGCAAAAGAAGTGCTTCTGTCGTGCTTTAACATGATACATCCTATCTCAAGACTTCAAGCGGGTCAGCCTACGGCTTCAACCTCTTATACCGAGGGCGGAGTACTTCTCATTAGGCCAGTTTAGCAAACTAAACTCTAGCGGCTTTGAGAGAGAAATTAGGCTCCCCGGCTAGTGACCACATGCTCGTGTCGAAAAAAAGGAGTGATAGATAATAATAATAATAGTAAAACTTTGCAATGACTAAGAAGAAGAACACTTATCATAAAATGGCTCATATAAATTTAAGAGCCCCCAAGTGACTTGGGTAAAAGAATGATTGCATGTACCGAAGTACTTATATCATGTCTATGTTCAACCCAACTTTAAACGCAGCGTCTTAACCGACCGTCATTCTCCCTCTTCGTCAAGGACCGAAAAGTGTTATGTACTCCATCCGTCGAGAATATCGACGGTGTTTCCAATAACCAGCAATCGTGACATAAGGTTGTAACAGACAAAGCGCTCGAGGAACTTATGCTATATTATTGCGAAGTGTAAGAAGCATCTTCGAAGAAAATAGTACCCCCACCGATACCTTTCTTCGGTGCTCATTGTTATTATGAGACTTGTGCAATAGATTTTTTGTACTCATGAGTTCCGTTGTGTGCCGACCATCATTGAAAACTATAAGAGCGCTAGCTTTCGGCTTCACCCAGTCTGAGGTCCGGCTCGGATGCCCCGATCGTGACAATTGCAGAGGTGCTCCCTTTACTCCCTAGACAAACAATCGGGAACGTAGGGGTAAACACAGGAGCGAGGGAACCCAGCTTGCAAATCGCTTAAGTCAATATGGTGCATATTGTGGCGTAATACACGAACAAGGAACGAAGCCGTACAAGTATAATCATATGCAAGAGGAAAAGCTTCATGAAGGAAGCCCCCAAATAAATTGGGTATTTGAATTTATGCGTCACAAACAAAGTTTGGACAAGGAAAAAATTTTACAAGCAACATTTTTCCAAAAAAGTATAATGCTTGGTCGAACCGAACACACGTTAGAAATTAAAACTTTGAGCATGAAAGCGACTTAGCTGGTTAATGTGTTCGGTATTGATGACGCGGTCCAAGCTTGATACGGGACAAGGTTCCATCCCCCAAGCCGGTCCCGAGGTGGCAGAGCAGAGAGCTCGACACGCCGAAGTGGTGACATAGCACGGTCAATGCAGACCGGCAGAGTGACGCCGAAGTCCCCGGATCATTTTCCTGTGCACAAAAAATAGTGCAAATCGGAGATAATAGTAATAATGATAATTAAAAAAATCGTTGCATAATAAATAATTTATGCAAAGTGAGTAATAAAAGAAATATGGCCTGGCGCCAAGTCAATGTCGATGCGAGGCGTCGGTGATGCGGTATAGGCGTGGCAAAGCCTGAATTCACTGTGTCGGTCCGAGCTCCGGATCGGCGTCACGGACTATGTAACGGAACCACCGAACCACCATGCGACTGTCGTTAATGCGGCCACCATTTGATAGACCTGGTTTAATTGTTGTGGCAATCCAAAGGAAGGTGATTCCCAAAATTGGGACTTGATCCGCGCACCCATTGCCTGATGGGCGATAAAACGACAGCATGGCAATGCTCGCAAAGGTTGGCTCGCCGAGGCAAAGCCCTCGGTCCAGCTAACGTGACGGAGCTGGTCGGCTAGTGACGCCGAAGTGTCCGGAGTAGGTTGATGAAGAGACGGCGAAGCCCCCGGTCCAGCCGAGATGTCGAAGTAGGTCGGCGTAATGGACACCAGCTTGAAGAAGCAATAGTGCGGCCCTGCCGATGCAGGTCGTGACGTGGTCGATGCCGGCTTGATGAAGTGACCGGGCAGCGATGCCGATGTGCCTGCTCCGTGTAATCTGTGGGGTGGCGATGTTGGTGATGATTTATCCTTCGCGATGCCGAACTCTTGTTCGGCTTGCCGGGATGATGATCCGAAGAAGTTGAGATCGGCTCAACGAAGTGACAACGTGTCTAGTGCAGGTTGGCAGCCGTGGAGCAATGTTGCCGGACTGGTTTGGCACCAACATGATGTTGAAGATCATGTTCAAACGATTTTAAAGTTAGTGGGATGTGTTCGGGAACAAAACACAATACCCCATACAAAACTTCCTTCAAAAAGGATGTCCGAAATCCCGTTCATAAACAAGACGAACTTGGGTCGGATTTGTCTTCGGCACTGTCCGGGGTGTTATTATCTCCCGTGCCGGAATCGCCGTTTTTGCTTTGGCGGGATTTAAAGCGGTGCCGCTGATGCCGGCGCTTAGGCTGCTTCTTGGAGGGGTCATCCTCCGCTGTTCCATCGCCATTCCCTTCTTTTGGGGTGTCCACCATGTATATGTCATACGACGAGGTGGCCTTCCAGTGCCCTATAGGCGCTGGTTCTTGGTCGTCTCCTGCATCGGCGTCCATACCGTCGATGTCTTCGGAGTCGAAGTCGAGCATGTCGGTTAAATCATTGACAGTGGCTACGAAGTGGGTGGTGGGTGGGATTTGAATTTCTTCGTCATCCGCATCCCGACCTTGCTGACCATAGTCCGGCCAGGGCTCTCCTGATAAAGAGAGATACTTTAGTGAATTCAGGATGTCCCCGAAGGGCGAGTGCTGAAAGATGTTCGCGGCGGCGAACTCCATGATCGGCGCCCAATCAGATTTGATTGGCAGGGGCGCGGAAGGTCCGGAGAGGAGTCCGGCACCTTGGATTCACGGGCTTTGCAAGGGACAGGGATGGTGTTCGGCTCGACCGCCGTAGAGATTGCATCCCCCGAGGCGGTGTCCAGCCACCCGTCCTCGATTGGCGCAGTCGGCTCCGAACTAAGGGTCGGAGCGGACGCTGGTGCGGCCTCCAGGGCACTGTTCGGCGGCAGAGCTAGATCATGCCCATCGAGACAGTGCGACGCGCTTGGCTGTGGCTTGAACCCATCAAAGATCAAGTCTCTGCGGACGTCGGCCGTGTAGTTCAAACTTCCAAATCTGACCTGATGGCCAGGGGCGTAGCTTTCGATCTGCTCCAGATGGCTGCTTAATTGGCCCGCAGTGCAGAGCCGCCTAATACGAAGATCTGTCCGGGGAGAAAAGTCTCACCCTGGACCGCATCGTTGTTGATGATCGGAGGAGCCATCGGGCCTAAATATGACGACATAGAGCAACTCTCAATGAAAGCACTAATGTCGGTGTCAAAACCGGCGGATCTCGGGTAGGGGGTCCGGAACTGTGCGTCTAGGCGGATGGTAACAGGAGACAAGGGACACGATGTTTTTACCCAGGTTCGGGCCATCTCGATGGAGGTAAAACCCTACTCCTGCTTGATTAATATTGATGATATGGGTAGTACAAGAGTAGATCTACCACGAGATCAGAGAGGCTAAACCCTAGAAGCTAGCCTATGGTATGATTGTTGTTGTATATCTCTATCGACTAGCCTGGCCTCGGTTTATATAATGCACCAGAGGCCTAGGATAACGAGAGTCCTAGCCGAATACGCCGGTGGGGAGGAGTCCTTGTCTTGATCGCCAAGTCTTGTGGAATCTTCCTTGTATGCACGGCAATGTCCGAATCGCCCATGAGTATACAGCCATGGGGGTCCTCAGCCCAATCTAACAGATCGGGAGATGACGTGGTGAGTACCCCCTAGTCCAGGACACCGTTAGCAGCCCTGGTAGCGGTCAGGGAGGAGCATCGGGCCAAGGCCGCAGCGACCGTTCGGGCCGGAGCAAAGCGAAGCCAAGAAAGCCTCACGAAGACCGCGACCGCAGCCGAAGGGGATCAGCCGTAGCAGGAGAGCACACCCGGAGCAGAAGAGGCCCCTCCAGGTGACCAAGCGCTGGGGGCTCCATCATCTCAGGAGGCGCCCCAACCTCCAGAGGACACGAGAAGCGCCAGCACTCACAGCCTCGTCGAGCACGCCGTGTACTTCGTCAGCACGGTGCTATGAGACGCGTGGGCGCGGTACCCCATGCCTCAAAAACTCCTCCTCGCGCTATTGGTAGCCTCACGCAAGCTGCGGCACTACTTCCAAGGCCATCCCATCAAGGCCGTCTCAGCATACCCCCTGGAAAGGGTACTCAGGAGCCCCAACTCGGCTGGAAGAGTCCCCGAGTGGAACATCGAACTGCAAGCGTTTCAGCTAGAATTCAGCACGACCAGAGTCATCAAGGGGGCCGCACTTGTAGATTTCGTGGCAGAATGGGCAAAGGCACCCGGCCTCGAGGCAGGCGAAGACCGATCACTTTCTCCGGGAAGCGAAGCACCAGACGGCTAGGTCATGTACTTCGACGGGGCATTCTCCCGACATGGCATGGGGGCCGGCGCAGTGCTCGTATCTCCTACTCAGGACAAGCTCTACTACGCCGTGCAGTTCTGTTTCCAGCATGGGGAAAAGGTCTCCAACAACATAGCAGAGTATGAAGGCCTGATAGCAGGCCTGAAAGCCGCAGTCGCCTTGGGCGTAAAGCGCCTCATCATCAAGGGCGATTCACAACTCCTCGTCAACTTCTCCAACAAGATATACAAGCCGAAGGACGAGCACATGGAAGCCTACCTTGCGGAGGTTCACAGGATGGAGAAACAGCCTGGGGCCGGAGCTGCAGACAGCCTCAAGGCACCAATCAAGAGGCCGGTGACATCGCCAAGAGGGCATCCAGGCGGCTGCCTCAGGAGCCTGGCGTCTTCGAGGAACGACTCTTCAGGCCCTCGGCGGCACCAACATTATCAAGCACGGCGCAACCTCGGGAGGAGCTCCCTCAGCCGCCTGCGTCAGGAGCCCCGGTCTGCGGCCGGCCTCAGGGCACGCCTGCTCCTGGCGTTGGAGCCTCAGGAAGGGTGCTGGATCACAGAGCTCAAGAACTACTTGACGCGAGGGACCCTGCCGGAGAAGGAGGAGGAAGCGGAGCATGTGGCGTGGCAAGCCACGGCCTACTGCATCAAGGATGGGGAGCTCTACTGGAGGCGACCAAATGATGTGTCCCTACGTTGCATTTCCAGGGAGCAAGGGAAGGAGTTGCTGGCAGACATACACGGCGGAGACTGTGGGCATCACTCATCATCACGAACCCTCGTTGGCAAGGCGTTCCGCAACGGATTCTACTGGCCCACAACACTCAGTGACGCTGTTGAGCTAGTGAAGGCTTGTGAGGCCTGCCAATTTCACGCCAAGCAGATCCATCAGCCGGCGGGGGGTCTGCAAACTATAACCCTCTCATGGCCGTTTGCAGTTTGGGGGCTGGACATTCTGGGCCCGTTCCCCCGGACGCCAGGGGGCCATCGCTACCTCTACATCGCTGTGGATAAGTTCACCAAGTGGGCTGAGGTGGAAGCTGTCCGCACCTTCCCAGCAGGCTCTGCGGTCAAGTTCATCAAGGGCCTCATGAGCCGATTTGGGGTGCCTAACCGCATCATCACCGACAACGGTTCGCAGTTCACCAGTAATATCTTCAAAACATGCTGTGCTAACCTTGGAACGCAGATATGCTACGCTTCGGTGGCACACCCCCGGAGCAACGGCCAGGCCGAGTGAGCCAACACGGAGGTCCTGAAGGGCCTCAAAACCAGGACCTTCAAGAAGAAGTCGGAGGCTGCGGCGAGGCTGGTACGACGAGCTCCGTGTCTTTGTGGTCCATCCGCACGACCGTGGCCAAGCCGACTAGCGAGACCCCGTTCTTCCTCGTCTACGGAGCAGAAGCCGTCCTCCCTCACGAGGTCAGGCGTCGCTCCGCACGTGTCCTGGCGTTCGGCGAGACGCAACAGGATGCCATGCGGGGGACGGATCTCATGTCGGGGGAGGAATGCTGTCGAGAGGCCGCACTACGAGCGGCAAGGTATCAACAGGCGCTGCGATGATACCACTACCGCAACATCCGCCCCAGGACTCTTGAGGTAGGGGACCTCGTGCTCAGACGGGTCCTCTCCAGGGAGGGGTTGCACAAGCTCTCTCCCATGTGGGAGGGCCCGTTCAAGGTTGTTCATGTTTCCAGGCCCGGCTCCGCGCGCTTGGAGACCCAGGAGGGGGTACCCATCCAGAACGCGTGGAACATTCAACATCTCCAAAGATTCTACCCCTGAGCGAGGCCCAGCATCTATTGAAAAGGCCCGATGCCTATGAAGAAGGCCAATGCCTATGAAGCCGCTGCATTTTGGAAAAGGCCCGGTGCCTGTGAAGAAGGCCAATGCCTATTAAGCCGCTGCATTTTGGAAAAGGCCCGGTGCCTGTGAAGAAGGCCAATGCCTGTGAAGCCGCTGCATTTTGGAAAAAGGCCCGGTGCCTGTGAAGAAGGCCAATGCCTGTGAAGCCGCTGCATTTTGGAAAAGGCCCGGTGCCTGTGAAGAAGGTGAATGCCTGTGAAGCTCGCCGCCTGTGACACTCTCACATAATAATGAGTGGGGCTGTACACGCCCCGGAGTCTCCGGAGTGCCGCCCTCGGGCCTCGGGGGCTCCCGCCCACGCCCAGTGGCCGCACTTAGCTCCGCGCTGGTGAGAAGACGTCGAAGACTAGATTAGATGCCAGACGTGGCTTTTTCATTTGCTTTCTGCATTTGGCTTGTCCGTTCCTATTTGAAGTTTTATTGGAGCTGTTGCCGTCTCTGGCTTGTGACTCTTTGCCTTTTTCGCTCTCTTGCCTCGTTTTCTCTCGTGCAAGTCTCGCGAAGGGGGTACGCGGGCACCCTCACGAGCGTCTTCTGCCCCGGGCGTTTGAGGCTTTCCTATCCGAGTCTGCTGCGGGAGCACTCCTCCCAGTCCGTGCCCCACGGGCATCGCGACGCGAGCACAGGACCTGGGTCGGTCGCACCCGCGACCGAGACCTAAAGCTACCCTTCCTGACTAATCCTTGCAGGACATAAAGCGCACGACGAGGCTCGACCTCGGGAGGCGAAGACCGCGGCAAGCCTCCCCGAGCTAAGTAACTCCCACACACGGGCGTGCGGCACGGAAACATAGTACAGAAATAGTGGAAACAGCCTGATAATTAAAAATGACAGTTAACCACGCCCCCACGGGGCGCTACACTACTTTCTTTTTGCACAAGAAAGGAAGAAAAACAAAATAGGCACGATTTGCTCGGCACCAACTCGCGACAAGGGCTAGTACTGCCTCCGAAGCTCATTAGATTTCCCCCTCTCGCTTCACCAGGGCGCGACGGCGGACTGACCCGCCATCTTCCTCGAGGCGGGCGCGACGGCGTGGGGGCTGGTCGCGACCCCCGCTAGAGGAGCTGCTGTCTGAAGGAGAGTTGTCGAAGCTTGCCGAGCCTCGAGCACCGCTGCCCGCGCGCCTTCCGCCATCTTCGTCCTGATCAACGCCGGGGCTTGGCGCCTGGCCGCAGTCGTCGTCTTCAGGGCAGCACCCAGTGCGGCGACCGTCTTCCCCGAACACCCTCACGTAGAGGGTGGCGTCGCCGTCGAAATTGAAGTGCAGGGTGCATCGCCGGCTCAGGCCACACGCGCGGGAAAACGTTTGCCAACCGCGGGTCAGGGCCACCCTCCCGGCGGCGGAGACCTCCAGCGAAGCCCAGGAGGCCCTGCTACAGCAACCGTCTGCCTGAAGCCAGAGGCCGCCCAGAGCGCGGGCCGGGAGTTCACCTACAAAGAAGTGGGGGAGCTGGAGCCAGGTGCTGGCCGGGTCCGCCGACCACACGACGAACTCCGGCAGCACCTCCGCCGAGTGGAAGCGCGGCCTGGGGGTCGCGCAGCCACGGCATGCCTCCCGTTAGCGACTGGGCGCTCATCGTCGCGCAGGGAGCCACCTCCACGACCACGGGAAGCCACTACGGGGGACGCAGGATGCTTGCGAGGGCGGCCCCGGCCGCGCTTGGCCGGGGGAGAGTCAGGCCCTACCTGGCGAGCCTTTCCCTTCTCCGCGGCCGAGAACCTCTTCGGCGGAGCCATGGGGGTGGCGAGTAGCAAGGAAGGATAAGAAGAGAAGTAGCAGGAAGGGATGGACTGGAAAGGCTAGCGCCATTCCGTACTTATCGCTGGAGGAGGCCAACCGTCGACCTCCACGATCGCAGGTAATCATGACGCATTTTTGCATGCAGGGACTTGTCAAGTCATGTGGTTGCCGAGGCGTCGTGGGGAAGCGGAGACGCCCACGTCCAATCAATCGCCATGCGGCGCCCAAGGCCGCAGGCTGTTGGGGCCCGCGGCGCTTCGCACTTGCCCCTTCGCTTCTCTGCTAAGCCAAGTCCAGGCGCGCCTTGGGCCTGGGGGCTACTGTCGGCGTTCTGGGAACGGGGGTCCCTAGACTTGCCTGCCTACGGCCTGCGGCGTGGCTCAAGTGGGGGCCCAGCGCAGCCCAGCTTCATCGGCTCAAGCTCAAGACCCTCGCGAGGGGCCAAGCCTCGCGGGGCGGACGACAAGAACCTTCCTCAGGAGCAGCCTCGTCAGGTAGGCTCGCGAGGAGGTGGAGAGATCAAGGCAGGGTACCTTACGAGGGTGCCCCATGACACAAGCCATGACGATCGAGACCAAGCAGGCGCCGGCCTATGCAGTGTCCTTGTTTCCCCTTTAGTCAGGATAAGTGTACTAGATGTTTCCCGCTCATTATTTGGGAAGAGGCCCAGGGCCTCCCTCTATAAATAGGACTACCCACCACAGAGTAGGGGGACACGGAGAAAGAGAGACGGGAAGATCGTCAAATCAACCAGAGAGAGAGAAAGAGTAGCGACTGGACTCACCTAAGCAGTCCATCGCACCAGCTCAAGAACAGCCCCTCGCGAGGCTGTTCTCCCTTTGTACTGTTCATCATTAGCCCCAGAGGCAATCCACCACACCACAAACTAGAGTAGGGTATTACACCACAATGGTGGCCCGAACTAGTATAAACCTCGTGTCCCTTCTGTGTTCTTCTTTCTATCTTAGATCCCTTGCGAGCCATCGACACGTGAGCTGGTAGGGGAATGATCTTCGTGCGCACCCCAGAGTTCGAACCTCAAGGGTCTGCCGGAACCCGAAATCCGACAGCGAGGGCCTTTGTGATTTGACGGCTTATTACTGCTGGAAGGCGGGGCCTTGTGATTTGACTGTTCGTATAAATGTGCCAACGACCTGAGGAGGAGCAAAGAACCGTGCGGTATACTCAAGTTTTCCACTGGAGTACGACGGAGGAGCATGAAACACTGCAGCCCAGTGCCATATCCTCTACTCTCTACTCTTATTATATGTTACTAGCAAGAGGCATTGTTCTGTTGGCGATAATGAATGATCTAATTTGTTAGTCATCTCATTTTTAGCATTGTTCTATTCATGCCTCGCAGAGAAGGTGACAAGTGCGGCGAAACACCCGAAGCAAAAGAAGAAACACAGGAGCAAAAGAAGAAGGAAGATTATCACCCCAAAAAAGAAGGAAGATGCACACACAAGTCTGGGGCACTGCTCACACTACATGAAGGGTTGCTGGCCGCATAGTCGTAACTGCTTCTTCATCGCCTCCATGACCTCCATCTCCTTGCGCATCTCCTCCGCCATCTTCTTCATTGTGTCCATGACACAGGATTCCTCGATGCGAGCCTTCATCATCTGTTCCACGGCCGCATTACGTACCTTGACAGCAGCCGGGTGCTCGATACGGAGCTTCGCCAACTCCTCCTTCTGTTCCATGATGAGGGCCTGCAGCATCTTCATCGAGGAACTACTATTCTCATGCAGCTTCTTCCAGCCGGCGTTCTCCTCCTTTAGCAGGTCGAGCTCGTGGCAGAGCTTCGCCTTGTCCTCCTGAAATTGCAGTATTTCACCAGTCGCCTTCTTCCCCGAGGCAATGCTCTTCTTCAGCAGCATCACCAAGCCGGCGGTGAACTCCCCTTGCTCATTGAGCTCAGCGGGCATGTCGTCGAGGCTCTCCTTCAGCAGCTCCACCAAGCCGTGGATGAACTCCTTCTGCTTATTGAGGTGCTTATTGAGCTGATCGGGCATGCAGTCGAGGGATAATGACTGCAGCGCCGCCAGCTCGACATGTTCGCCTCCGCGGCTAGGGCGCCTCACAGGAGCCATCGCCGCCTGTGAGAGATGTTTCGAGGTCTTTATGGCGTAGAGCCCTCTCTTTTTTTCTGCAGCCTTGGTTGCCGCTCCCTTGTTACGAGTAGTTCTCGACCTAGAGCTCTGCACACCATGGCAAGGACGAACGAAGAAGGAGGACTTATGAGGAGGAAGGTAGAGTAATTGTCGGTTAGGTAGTTCCCCTTTTTATAACCTAAGTACTAGCACTAGTACTAAAACCTGCATAGTGGGAACACGTTCAGGTTTGGTACGTACTGGTAGGTGTGAGCAGGCTTGCACTTACTTGTAGCACTAGTACTTTGGAATGTGATGGGAACAAGGTAAAGATTAATTGATGGTTTTGGTTTTGAGGCCCGAAACGGCTCCCGATGAGTTTAGTGGAACATAAATTTCAAGTACTCCCGATGAGTTTAGTAGAACATAAATTGTTTAACATAAAAAATATATCATTAAAAATAGAATATTTGAAGTTTGTTATGATATATTTTTCGTAATGTATGCCTCTTATTAAGTTAGTCAAATTAACGACTTAGGTACACGTGCAAGACTTGTAAACTGAGATAGAGGGAGTACTACACTGCTCAACTGCGGTCGCACAAGTCAGTGATGTAACTGGTCGTACATGTCAGACCAAGCTGATGCATGTCCCTTTAGTGAGACGCGGGTCCGACCGACCGTCTTTTGGTGAGACCGACCGTAAAGTACTTACACGATGGAGATTCTGGTTGTGGCTTCGGTTTATTGTCACGACCAAGCATTCTAAAACTAGTGATAAATCAATTACCATCTTTTTCCAAACGACCAAGTATTTTTTACAGGAAAACAATACATATAGATGGAGTGATTGTCAAGGTTACAAACCGACATAGCGTTGCAAGTTCACTGCATCGCTGGCGGGGAAGGAGGGAAGCTCACCTCGCCTACGATGCATGCCCAGCGCCGCCGCGGCAGCTGGTCCCGGGATTTGGCTTCTCCTACCGCCCATTTAAACAGTTGCGCCGACTGCTCATGCCATTGCGCAGGCATGCGCGTTCTTTCCTCCGCAGTCGACTCCGTGAATATGATCTCTACCATTAGCCCTAGCTCGAAATCAATCCGATGCTTGATGTCTACTACACAACCTTCTTCTTGTAGACGTTGTTGGGCCTCCAAGTGCAGAGGTTTGTGGGACAGTAGCAAATTTCCCTCAAGTGGATGACCTAAGGTTTATCAATCCGTGGGAGGCGTAGGATGAAGATGGTCTCTCTCAAACAACCCCGCAACCAAATAACAAAGAGTCTCTTGTGTCCCCAACACACCCAATACAATGGTAAATTGTATAGGTGCACTAGTTCGGCGAAGAGATGGTGGTACAAGTGCAATATGGATGGTAGATATAGGTTTTTGTAATCTGAAAATATAAAAACAGCAAGGTAACTAATTATAAAAGTGAGCGAGAACGGTATTGCAATGCTAGGAAACAAGGCCTAAGGTTCATACTTTCACTAGTGCAAGTTCTCTCAACAATAATAACATAATTGGATCATATAACCATCCCTCAACATGCAACAAAGAGTCACTCCAAAGTCACTAATAGCGGAGAACAAACGAAGAGATTATTGTAGGGTACGAAACCACCTCAAAGTTATCCTTTCTGATCGATCTATTCAAGAGTCCGTAGTAAAATAACATGAAGCTATTCTTTCCGTTTGATCTATCCTAGAGTTCGTACTAGAATAACACCTTAAGACACAAATCAACCAAAACCCTAATGTCACCTAGATACCAATGTCACCTCAAGTATCCGTGGGTAAGATTATACGATATGCATCACACAATCTCCGATTCATTTATTCAACCAACACAAAGAACTTCAAAGAGTGCCCCAAAGTTTCTACCGGAGAGTCAAGACGAAAACGTGTGCCAACCCCTATGCATAAGTTCACAAGGTCACTGAACCCGCAAGTTGATCACCAAAACATACATCAAGTAGATCACGTGAATATCCCATTGTCACCACAGATAAGCACATGCAAGACATACATCAAGTGTTCTCAAATCCATAAAGACTCAATCCGATAAGATAACTTCAAAGGGAAAACTCAATTCATTACAAGAGAGTAGAGGGGGAGAAACATCATAAGATCCAACTATAATAGCAAAGCTCGCGATACGTCAAGATCGTGCCATATCAAGAGCACGACAGAGAGAGATCAAACACATAGCTACTGGTACATACCTTCAGCCCCGAGGGTGAACTACTCCCACCTCATCATGGAGAGCGCCGGAATGATGAAGATGGCCACCGGTGAGGGATCCCCCCTCCGGCAGGGTGCCGGAATAGGGTCTGATTGATTTTGGTGGCTATAGAGGCTTGCGGCGGCGGAACTCCCGATCTAGGTTATTTTCTGGAGGTTTCTGTATTTATAGGAATTTTTGGCGTAGGTCTCACGTCAGGGGGTCTCCGAGCCGTCCACGAGATAGGGGGCGTGCCAGGGGGTGGGCGCGCCCCCACCCTCGTGGGAAGCCCGGGACTCTTCTGGCCCAACTCTTTTACTCTGGGGGCTTCTTTTGGTCCATAAAAAATCATCAAAAAATGGCACATCAATTGGACTCCATTTGGTATTCCTTTTCTGTAAAACTCAAAAACAAGGAAAAATAGAAACTCGCACTGGGCTCTAGGTTAATAGGTTAGTCCCAAAAATCGTATAAAATAGCATATAAATGCATATAAAACATCCTAGATGGATAATATAATAGCATGGAACAATAAAAAATTGTAGATACGTTGAAGACGTATCAACGCTGCCAAATGCTGACATCCCTCAGCATCTCTCCCCTGAGATCGACTTGCGCCTCCGCCTTGTGCTGCGCCAGGCGCAGCTCCTTGGAACTTCTCTCCAATCAATGCGACGCTTCCTCGATCCGATTTGCCCTTGCTGCCCACCACCTGAAACGCAACCCTGGCATGTCCTCCGGCGCCACCGATATGTGATTCCAGCGCAATGGATCCCCTCTAAAACACATGTGGGTTTTGCTCAAAGGCGGCAGTGCTGTGGGCCGCAGCGAGAGGGCAGCCCGCGGGATCCTGGGATCTAAGGGATTATCCATGGCGGGATCCTCCATGGCGGGATCCGGTGGGCGAGGCGGGGAGGCGATCCTAGGCGCTGGGAGAGCCCTACGAGGCTAAGATAAAGATAGTACTACTCCACTCTGTCCATATTTAAATACAAAGGCCACCAATAGTAGCCCTGGCAAAAATTGATCATGCTGCCCGCGTCCTGGTTTATTGTCCCCCTTTTTTTGTGCCACTTTTTATGACATGCATAAATATTATGTTACTTACAAATATGGTCAAAAATTGGCACAAAATACGAAGGAGACCAATGGAAGTACTGGCAACCCATGATTTAACTACTCGCATGCGCGCAGTGGAGTAGTAATGTCTTTCTTCCGCCCTCACGTCCACTCAATTTGCATGCATTGTATTAATTGACCATCAATGAAATGAAGGACTTTACACGCATCAAATTATCACATGGGGTGGATCTTCGTACAAAAATGCGTCGCCCCGTGTACCCGCGTGTGCGTGCTAGGGAATGAGTGCGTGTGTGGCGTGCGTGCACATCTTCGCTTCGTGCATGTACCGCCAGTGTGGCTCAGAGAGGACGAGTACATTTTTCTGGAAGCAGCAGCACGTCACTGTGATCAGTCCACACAAGGAGGTCACAACAACGCCTCCACATGTGCCACGTAGCTTCATGAACTATAAGAGAGACATTGTGTAGCATGCCATTGGAATTCTAATTTACGTGTTTGCACATACTCGAAGTACTAGTAAGATACACGTGCATTGCACGCATCAGATTTGGCAACCAAATTATGAATAAATACCACACTATAGCATGTAAGCTCGAGTCCTATATGCCCGATGCACCTTTGTTTAATTCTTATAGTTCATCTCATTCAAAATAAATTAGTTTTATAAAAAGCTAGGGCCTCTTTGATTCGTAGGATTTCCAAAACACGGGAATAGGAAAAACATGGGATTAGAGTGGAATGTCATCTTGAATCCTACAGGATTGTACGAGTGTTTGATTGTGCATAGGAAAAACGCAAGATTATTTCAAAGTGGTTTGAGTGGATGGGATGTTTCCTATGAAATCTAGTGCAAATGAATCCTATGGAAAAATTTCTATGGTTTACAATCCTACGAATCAAACAACCAAGATAGGAAAAATTCCTAAGGATTAGAATCATCCAAAATTCCTTTGAGAATCCTTTGAATCAAAGAATCCCTTAATCTATTTTATGATTCATGGAATTGTGCGTTGTAAAGCATAATGTAAAAACGAATAATGGAAATTCAACTAGAAAAAAAGTTTGGGCAGTTATGATACGGAAGATTCTAGAACAAAGGAGAAGCACTTGTGTTTTGAGGTTTGTGCATTATGCTTAAGTTCAACCATGGAGTCTGCTAGATTGTACATGTGGAAAAATCCGGTGGGTGGCTAGAAGATGGTGCGAGGGGCCAAGTGGAGGGATACTATGAAGGAGTGCACAAGTGCGAGATCGATATTTGAAGAGAGGGGGCGAGAACGTGCGCTGTTGCGCGTAGTGGTGGAGCCATGAAAATAAATGAGCTAGGGGCCAAGCATTGCTAAGACTTTACGAGGAGGGCCAATTCATCAACTTAAACCATTTACCAGCAATTGTCTAATGTTCACATTCATTTTCGCCTCGATATATAGTGATGTTAGGGGGCAGGGCCCTTGTCGCCTTGCCTTCGCCATCGCTTGGCGTCTGAGAGATGAAGCGGAGGCATGGATGATGAGAGGGGGACGTTGGCTATATAATTAATGTGGGTGTATTAGCTATGTAATCCTATATAGAGAGGTATAGATTGATCGATGTGGACGTGGGAAAGAGGGTGAGACCTCACTAGATATATAGATTGATCGGTTTGTGTGGAAAACTGTGAAAGACCTAGCTATATATACACACACATAGAGGAACATCGATCATTGCACATGCACATGAGAGATAAAGAATGCCCGATATGATGGGGAGGGGGAGGTGTGTGTGTGTGTGTGTGCATGCATGGGAGACTGACCTGAAGAAAAAGGTTGCATGTGTGCGATGAATAATGCCGACTGGTACTGTGTGTGCATGCATGCACGAGAGAAAGTTAATGGTACAATTATAAAGAGAAGATGACTGTGTGGGTGTAAAAGACTAGGTGACATCATATCAATGTAAAGTAGAATTCAAATATTTGAATAAGAGATCATGATGTTTGAAACCCATGCATGCATGAATATAACTGAGATATGCGTGGTGTGGTTTGGAAATGAGCATGTTGTACTGTATGCACATTGAACAAGGTTAGACTGATTTGTATTTGAGATATCGATGGCAGACATCGTTTGGCACATTGCATCCGTGCATGGACACACTATTCTAATTGGAGATGATGGATGGCTTTCGCATCACATATCTATATCTATACCCCTATATATATTATATTTTATATTTTTTATATAGTGTGTGGATAACTTTTTGAAAGATGGTCGTTGGATGAGGCCAATCCGATGGTGCAGAGATGGCAAATTTGAGCACAACTGGCCATTGGATATCATCTAGATTCCACCAGATTTTGCCACATGTACACTCTAGGAGACTCCATGGTTGAACTTAAGTATAATGCACAAACCTCAATACACAAGCACTTCTTCTTTGTTCTAGAATCTTCCGTATCAGAATTGCCCAAATGTTTTTCTACATGATTTGCCATTATTTGTTTTTACTTTATGCCTTACAACACACAATTCCATTAGCTTTCTTATAAAAACTAGATGATTTTGAATGAAATGAACTATAAGAATTAAACGAACATCTACATCATGCATATATGACTCAAAGCTTACATGCTATAATGTGGTATTTATTCATAATTTGGTTGCCAAATCTCATGCGTGCAATGTACGTGTACCTTACTAGTCTAAATGGTGTTTGTGTGTGTGTTGTGCTTGTTAAACACATTGTACGTAGTATATCATACATGGTTTAGATTCCGAACATCTAGCTAGAGCATACATGTACTATGATTTGAATTCAACACAAAATCTATACATATATTTGAATTTGAGATCGTATGTACATGTAGTTCGTATTTATATAGGAATTTACTTCTCCTATATTCATGTCATGTGTTGTGAAGATAATATTTAGATGGTTGTATAACTAACCCGAGTACAATCCCATTCAAATAGGGAAAATGTACTCAAATTTAGTCCATATGCTAGACAATACACATTGTTTTCTTATTGTTGAGGAGTTTATGAAGACGGATGTGGACGATAATATCACCGTCTATGAAGCTCGACTTGTGGCGAAGAGTTTTTTACAAGTTCAAGGAGTTGACTACGATGAGATTTTCTCATCCGTAGCGATGCTTAAGTCCGTCGGAATCATGTTAGCATAAGCTGCATTTATGAAATCTGGCAGATGGATGTCAAAATGAGTTTCCTTACCGATTTTAAGAAGGAAAGATTGTATGGGATACAATCAGAAAGTTTTTGTCGATCCTAAGGATGCTAAAAGGTATGCTGGCTCCAGCGATCCTTTCTAAGGACTGGAGTAAGCATCTCGGAGTTGGAATGTGCGCTTTGATGAGATGATCAAAGATTTTGGGTTTATACAAAGTTTATGAGAAACTTGTATTTCCAAAGAAGTGAGTGGGAGCACTATGGAATTTCTCGATAACAATATGTTGTTGACATATTGATGATCGTAAATGATGTAGAATTTCTAGAAAGCATATAGGGATGTTTGAAAAGTGTTTTTCAATAGAAAACCTGGATTAGGCTACTTGAACAATAAGCATCAAAGATCTATAAGATAGACCAAAATGTTTAATAATACTTTCAAATGAGCATGTACCTTGACATGATCTTGAAGGTGTTCAAGATGGATCAGTCAAAGAAGGAGTTCTTGCCTGAGATGTAAGGTATGAAGTTAAGACTTAAAGCTCGACCACGGCAGAACAGAGAGAAAGGACGAAGATCGTCCCCTATGCCTTAGACATAGGCTCTACAGTATGCTATGCTGTGTACCGCACCGGAAGTGTGCCATGCCATGAGTCACTATAGGTACAAGAATGATCCAGGAATGGATCATTGGACAGCGCTCAAAATTGTCCTTGGAGTAAATAAGGACATGTTTCTCGATTATGGAGGTGATAAAGAGTTCGGCGTAAAGAGTTACGTCGATGCAAGCATTAACACCTATCCGAAAGTGACTCGAGTAGCAAACCGGATAATGATAGTGGAGCAACCATTTGGAATAGCTTCAAGTGGAGCGTGGAAGCAGCATTTATAATATGACCTAGAAATTTTGCAAAGCACACACGGATCTGAAAGGTTCAGACCCGTTGACTAAAACCCGCTGACTAAAACCTCTCTCACAAGCAAAACATGATCAAACCTCGTAACTCATTGAGTCTAAATCACATGATGATGTGAACTAGTTTACGCATTAACTAGTAAACTCTTTGGGTGTTAGTCACATGGCGATGTGACATATCAGTGTTAATCACATGACGATGTGAACTAGATTATTGACTCTAGTGCAAGTGGGAGACTATTGGAAATATGCCCTAGAGGCAATAATAAATTAGTTATTATTATTATATTTCCTTGTTCATGATAATCGCTTATTATCCATGCTATAATTGTATTGATAGGAAACTCAAATACATGTGTGGATACATAGACAACACCATGTCCCTAGCAAGCCTCTATTGGCTAGCTCGTTGATCAATAGATGGTTACGGTTTCCTAACCATGGACATTGGATGTCATTGATAACGGGATCACATCATTAGTAGAATGATGTGATGGACAAGACCCAATCCTAAGCCTAGCACAAAGATCGTAGTTCAGATGCTAAAGCTTTTCTAATGTCAAGTATCATTTCCTTAGACCATGAGATTGTGCAACTTCCGGATACAGTAGGTATGCTTTGGGTGTACCAAAAGTCACAACGTATCTGGGTGGCTATAAAGGTGCATTACAGGTATCTCCGAAAGTGTCTGTTGGGTTGGCACGAATCGAGACTGGGATTTGTAACTCCGTGTAAACGGAGAGGTATCTCTGGGCCCACTCGGTAGGACATCATCATAATGTGCACAATGTGACCAAGGGGTTGATCACGGGATGATGTGTTACGGAACGAGTAAAGAGACTTGCCGGAAACGAGATTGAACAAGGTATCGGGATACCGACGATCGAATCTCGGGCAAGTACAATACCGCTAGACAAAGGGAATTGTATACGGGATCGATTGAGTCCTTGACATCGTGGTTCATCCGATGAGATCATCGTGGAACATGTGGGAGCCAACATGGGTATCCAGATCCCGCTGTTGGTTATTGACCGGAGAACGTCTCGGTCATGTCTACATGTCTCCCGAACCCGTAGGGTCTACACACTTAAGGTCTGGCGACGCTAGGGTTATAAAGGAAGTTTGTATGTGGTTACCGAATGTTGTTCGAGTCCCGGATGAGATCCCGGACGTCACGAGGAGTTCCGGAATGGTCCGGAGGTAAAGATTTATATATGGGAAGTCCTATTTTGGTCGCCGGAAAAGTTTCGCACTTTATCGGTATTGTACCGGAGTGCCGAAGGGGTCCGGGTCCACCGGGGTCCACCTGCCCTGGGGCCACATGGGCTAGTAGGGTGCGCCTTGGCCTATATGGGCCAAGGGCACCAGCCCCAAGAGGCCCATGCGCCAAGGAAACTTGGGGAGGGAAGAGTCCTCAAGGGGAAGGCACCTCCGAGGTGCCTTGGGAGGATGGACTCCTCCCCCTCTTGGCCGCACTCCTTCCTTGGAGGAAGGGGCAAGGCTGCGCCTCCCCTCTCCCTTGCCCCTATATATAGTGGAGGGAGGGAGGGCATCCACACATGAGCCTCGGCGCCTCCCTCCCTCCCGTGCCACCTCCTCCTCTCCCGTAGGTGCTTGGCGAAGCCCTGCAGGATTGCCACGCTCCTCCACCACCACCACGCCGTTGTGCTGCTGTTGGATGGAGTCTTGCTCAACCTCTCCCTCTCTCCTTGCTGGATCAAGGCATGGGAGACGCCACCGGCTGTACGTGTGTTGAACGCGGAGGTGCCGTCCGTTCGCACTCGGATCTCCGGTGATTAGGATCACGGCAATCTGACTCCTTCAACCCCGTTCTCTTGAACGCTGGCTTAACGATCTACAAGGGTATGTAGATGCACTCTCCTCCCCTCGTTGCTAGTTTCTCCATAGATAGATCTTGGTGACACGTAGGAAAATTTTGAATTTATGCTACGTTCCCCAACACCAACACATAGAACCTCAAAGAGTGCCCCAAGGTTTCTACCGGAGAATCAAGACAAAAACGTGTGCCAACCCCTATGCATAGGTTCATGGGCGGAACCCGCAAGTTGATCACCAAAACATACATCAAGTGAATCACGTGATATCCCATTGTCACCACACATACGCATGGCAAGACATAAATCAAGTGTTCTCAAATCATTAAAGACTCAATCCGATAAGATAACTTCAAAGGGAAAACTCAATCCATTACAAGAGAGTAGAGGGGGAGAAGCAACATAAGATCCAACTATAATAGAAAAGCTCGCGATACATCAAGATCGTGCCAAATCAAGAACACGAGAGAGAGAGAGATCAAACACATACCCATCGGTACATATCCTCACCATGAGGGTGAACTACTCCCTCCTCGTCATGGAGAGCGCCAGGATGATGAAGATGGCCACCGGTGAGGGTTCCCCCCTCCGGCAGGGTGCCGAAACAGGGTCCCGATTGGTTTTTGGTGGCTACAGAGGCTTGAGGTGGTGGAACTCCCGATCTATTCTCTTCTCTAGAAGTTTTAGGGTACGTGGGTATATATGGGTGAAAGGAGTACGTCGGTGGAGCTTCGGAGGGCCCACGAGGCAGGGGGGCGCGCCCTAGGGGGGCGCCCCCACCCTCGTGGACACCTCCCTCCTTTCCTGACGTGCACTCTAAGCTTTTCCGGTAGCTTTCCTTCCAAAAATAACTTCTCCAGTTGATTTCGTTCCGTTTCGACTCCGTTTGATATTCCTTTTCTTCGAAACACTGAAATAGGCAAAAAAGAGCAATTCTGGGCTGGGCCTCAGGTTAATAGGTTAGTCTAAAAAATAATATAGAAGGGGATAAGAAAGCCCAATATTGTCCAAAACAATAGATAATATAGCATGGAGCAATCAAAAATTATAGATACGTTGGAGACGTATCAAGCATCCCGAAGCTTAATTCCTGCTCGTCCACTAGTAGGTAAATGATAAAAAAGATAATTTTTGATGTGGAATGCTAGTTGGCATAATTTCATTGTAATTCTTCTTACTTATGATATGAATATTCAGTTGCGAAAGATTCAAGATAAAAGTTCATATTGACATAAAAATAATAATACTTCAAACATACTAACTAAGCAATTATGTCATCTCAAAATAACATGGCCAAAGAAAGTTCATCCCTACAAAATCATATAGTTTAGTCATGCTACATTTTCGTCACACAAGAATGCTCTCATCATGCACAACCCCGATGACAAGCCAAGCAATTGTTTCATACTTTAGTAATCTCAAACCTATAAACTTTCACGCAATATATGAGCGCGAGCCATGGACATAGCACTATGGGTGGAATAGAATATGATGATGGGGGTTATGTGGAGAAGACAAAAAAGGAGAAAGTCTCACATCAACGAGGCTAATCAATGAGCTATGGAGATGCTGTTGGGGAACGTAGTAATTTCAAAATTTTCCTACGCACACACAGGACCATGGTGATGGCATAGCAACGAGAGGGGAGAGTGTTGTCTACGCATCTCGTGAGACCGTGGCGGAAGCGATCACAACGTAGAGGAAGTAGTCGTACTTTCTCCTCGCGATCCTGCCGATCCAAGCGCCGTTACTACGGCACCTCCGAGTCGATGATGACGTAGAGGAAGTAGTCGAACGTTATCCTAAAGATCCAACCGATCACACCGACGTTACTACGGCGCCTCCCAGATCTGGGCACAAGTTCAGCTCGATGACGCTCAACGGGCTTCGATCCAAAGCAAAGCTCCGGGAGGGGAGTTCCACAAGACGACGGCGTGGTGACGATCTTGATGTTTCACTGCGCAGGCTTCGCCTAAGCACCGCTACAATATGACAGAGGTGGAATATGGTGGAGGGGGCACCGCACGGCTAAGGAACGATCTCAAGGATCAACTTGTGTGTCTATGGGGTGCCCCTGCCCCGTATATAAAGGAGCAAGGGAGGAGGAGGCGGCCCTATGTTTGGCGCGCCAAGGGGAGTCCTACTCCCACCGGGAGTAGGATTCCCTTCCTAGTCCAACTAGGAATCCTTCCATGTAGGGGAGGAAGGGAGAAGGAAGTGGAGGAGTAGGAAAGGTGGCGGCCCCTTTTCCCTAGTCCACCCGGACTAGAGGGAGGGGCGCAGCAGCCTTTTTCCTCTTCCCACTAAAGCCCATCAAGGCCCATTACTTCTCCGTAACTACCCGTACTCGAAAAATACCCGAATCACTCGGAACCTTTCCGAACTCCGAATATAGTCGTCCAATATATCGATCTTTACGTCTCGACCATTTCGAGACTCCTCGTCATGTCCCCGATCTCATCCGGGACTCCGAACTCCTTCGGTACATCAAAATACATAAACTCATAATAACCGCTATTGAAACCTTAAGCGTCATGGACCCTACGGTTCGAGAACAATGTAGACATGACTGAGACACATCTCCGGTCAATAACCAATAGCGGGACCTGGATGCCCATATTGGTTCCTACATATTCTACGAAGATCTTTATCGGTCAGACCGCATAACAACATACGTTGTTCCTTTTGTCATCGGTATGTTACTTGCCCGAGATTCGATCGCCGGTATCCAATACCTAGTTCAATCTCGTTACTGCAAGTCTCTTTACTCGCTCCGTAATACATCATCTCACAACTAACTCATTAGTTGCAATGCTTGCAAGGCTTATGTGATGTGTATTACCGAGAAGGCCCAGAGATACCTCTCCGACAATCGGAGTGACAAAACCTAATCTCGAAATACGCCAACCCAACAAGTACCTTTGGAGACACCTGTAATACTCCTTTATAATCACCCGATTACGTTGTGACGCTTTGGTAGTACCCAAAGTGTTCCTCCGTAAACGGAGTTGCATAATCTCATAGTTATAGGAACATGTATAAGTCATGAAGAAAGCAATAGCAACATACTAAACGATCAAGTGCTAGGCTAACGGAATGGGTCATGTCAATCAGATCATTCAACTAATGATGTGACCTTGTTAATCAAATAACAACTCCTTGTTCATGGTTAGGAAACATAACCATCTTTGATTAACAAGCTAGTCAAGTAGAGGCATACTAGTGACATCTTGTTTTGTCTATATATTCACACATGTATTATGTTTCCGGTTAATACAATTCTAGCATGAATAATAAACATTTATCATGAAATAAGGAAATAAATAATAACTTTATTATTGCCTCTAGGGCATATTTCCTTCAGTCTCCCACTTGCACTAGAGTCAATAATCTAGTTCACATCATCATGTGATTCAACACTAATATTCACATCTGTATGTGATTAACACCCATAGTTCACATCGTCATGTGACCAACACCCAAAGGGTTTACTAGAGTCAATAATCTAGTTCACATCGTTATGTGATTAACACCCAAAGAGTACTAAGGGATGATCATGTTTTGCTCGTGAGAGAAGCTTTAGTCAATGGGTCCACACATTCAGAGTCGTATGTATTTTGCAAATATTCTATGTCTACAATGCTCTTGCACGGGGCTACTCTAGCTAATTACTCCCACTTATAATATGTATCCAGATTGAGACTTAGAGTCATCTGGATCAGTGTAAAAGCCTGCATCGATGTAACTCTTTACGACGGGCTCTTTTATCACCTCCATAATCGAGAAATATTTCCTTAGTCCTCACTAAGGATGTTCTTGACCAATGTCCAGGTGATCTACTCCTAGATCACTATTGTACTCCTTGCAAAATTCAGAGCAAGGTATACAATAGGTCTGGTACATAACATAGCATACTTTATAGAACCTATGATCGAGGCATAGGGAATGACTTTCATTCTCTTTTCTATTTTTCTGCTGTGGTCGGGATTTGAGTCTTACTCAATTTCACACCTTTGCAACACATGCAAGAACTTTTCTTTGACTGCTCCATTTTGAACTACTTCAAAATCTTGACAAGGTATGTTCTTATTGAAAAAAACTCATCAAGCGTTTTGATCTATCTCAATAGATCTTGATGCTCAATTTGTAACGCAGCTTCACCGAGGTCTTTCTTTGAAAAACTCCTTTCAAATACTCCTTTATGCTTTGCAGAATAATTCTACATTATTTCCGATCAACAATATACTTATCGTAAATGCTGTAGTGCTCCCACTCACTTTCTTGTAAATACAGGCTTCTCCAAAAGTCTGTAAAAACCATATGCTTTGATCAATCTTATCAAAGCGTATATTCCAACTCCGAGATGCTTGCACCAAATTCCATAGATGGATCGATGGAGCTTGCACATTTTGTTAGCTCCTTTAGGATTGACAAAACCTTTTGGTTGCATCATATACAACTCTTCTTTAATAAATCCATTAAAGAATGTTGTTTTTGACATCCATTTGCCGATTTCATAAAATGTGGCAATTGCTAACATGATTCGGACAGACTTAAGCATCGCCACGGGTGAGAAAGTCTCATCGTAGTCAACCCCTTGAACTTGTCGAAAACCTTTTGCAACAAGTCGAGCTTTGTAGATAGTAACACTACTATCGATTGTCCGCCTTCCTCTTGAAGATCCATTTATTTAACATGGCTTGTCGATCATAGAGCAAGTCAATCAAAGTCCATACTTTGTTTCTCATACATGGATCCTATCTCAGATTTCATGGCCTCAAGCCATTTCGCGGAATCTGGGCTCATCATCGCTTCCTCATAGTCCGTAGGTTCATCATGGTCTAGTAACATGACTTCCAGAACACGATAACCATACCACTCTGGTGCGGATTTTGCTCTAGAAGACCTACGAGGTTTGGTAGCAACTTGATCTGAAGTTTCATGATCATCATCATTAACTTCCTCACTTATTGGTGTAGGAATCATCGAACTGATTTCTGTGATGAACTACTTTCCAATAAGGGAGAAGGTACAATTACCTCATCAAGTTCTACTTTCCTCCCACTCACTTCTTTCGAGAGAAACTTCTTCTCTAGAAAGGATCCATCTTAGCAACGAAAAACTTGCCTTTGGATCTGTGATAGAAGGTGTACCCAATAGTTACCTTTGGGTATTCTATGAAGACGCACTTCTCCGATTTGGGTTCGAGCTTATCGGTGAAAACTTTTTCACATAAGTATCAAAACTCCAAACTTTTAAGAAACGACAGCTTAGGTTTACCGTTAAACCATAGTTCATATGGTGTCGCCTCAACGGATTTAGATGGTGCCCCATTAAACGTGAATGCAGCTGTCTCTAATGCATAACCCCAAAACGATATTGGTAAATCGGTAAGAGACATCATTGATCGTACCATATCAAAATAAAGTACGGTTACGACGTTCGGACACACCATAACGTTGTGGTGTTCCGTGGCGTGAGCTGTGAAACTATTCCACTTTGTTTTAATTGAAGACCAAACTCGTAACTCAAATGTTCATCTCCACGATCGGATCGCAGAAACTTTATTTTCTTGTTACGATGATTTTCTACTTCACTCTGAAATTCTTTGAACTTTTCAACTATTTCAGACTTATGTTTCATCAAGAAGATATACGCATATCTGCTCAAATCATCTGTGAAGGTCGAAAATAATGATACTTGCCACGAGCATCAACACTCATTGAATTGTATACATCGGTATGTATTATTTCCAATAAGTCATTAGCTTGTTCCATTGTTCCGGAGAACGGAGTTTTAGTCATCTTGCCCAAAAGGCACGGTTCGCAAGCATCAAATGATTCATAATCAAGTGATTCCAAAAGTCCATCGACATGGAGTTTTCTTCATGCGCTTTACACCAATATGACCTAAACGGCAAGTGCCACAAATAAGTTGCACTATCATTATTAACTTTGCATCTTTTGGTTTCAATATTATGAATATGTGTATCACTATGATCGAGATCCAATGAACCATTTTCATTGGGTGTGTAACCATATAAGGTTTTATTCATGTAAATGTAACAACAATTTATTCTCTTACTTAAATGAATAACCGTATTGCAATAAACATGATCAAATCATATTTATGCTCAACACCAAATAACACTTATTTAGGTTCCACACTAATCCCGAAAGTATAGGGAGTGTGCGATGATGATCATATCAATCTTGGAACTACTTCCCCTTCAACTAGTTTCTGTTTATTCTGTAACTCCTGTTTCGAGTTACTAATCTTAGCAACCGAACAAGTATCAAATACTCAGGGGCTACTATAAACATTAGTAAAGCACACATCAATAACCTGTATATCAAATATACTCTTGTTCACTTTGCCATCCTTCTTATCCACCAAATACTTGGGGTAGTTCCGCTCAAAGGACTAGTTCCATTGCAGAAAAAACACTTAGTCTCAGGCTTAGGTCTAGATTTGGGCTTCTTCACTCGAACAGCAACTTGCTTGCCGTTCTTCTTGAAGTTCCCTTTCTTCCCTTTGCCCTTTTCCTTGAAACTAGTGGTCTTGTCAATCATCAACACTTGATGCTCTTTTCTTGATTTCTACCTTCACGATTTCAAAGATCACGAAGAGCTTGGGAATCGTTTTCGTCATCCCTTGCATATTATAGTTCATCACGAAGTTCTAGTAACTTAGTGATGGTGACTAGAGAATTACATCAATCACTATCTTATCTGGAAGATTAACTCCCACTTGATTCAAGCGATTGAAGTACCTGCACAATCTGAGCACATGCTCACTAGTTGAGCGATTCTCCTCCATCTTTTAGCTATAGAACTTGTTGGAGACTTTATATCTCTCAACTCGGGTATTTGCTTGAAATATTAACTTCAATTCCTGGAACATCTCATATGGTCCATGACGCTCAAAACGCCTTTGAATTCCCGATTCTAAGCCTTTAAGTATGGTGCACTAAACTATCAAGTAGTCATCATATTGAGCTAGCCAAACGCTCATAACGCCCGCATCCGCTTCCTGCAATAGTTTTGTCACCTAGCGGTGCATTAAGGACATAATTTCTTACAGGCAGCAATGAGGATAAACCTCAGATCACGGATCCAATCCGCATCATTGCTACTAACATTTTTCAATACAAATTTCTCTAGGAACACATATAAAAACATAGGGAAGCAACAACGCGAGCTATTGATCTACAACATAATTTGCAAAATACTACCAGGACTAAGTTCATGATAAATTAAAGTTCAATTAATCATATTACTTAAGAACTCCCACTTAGATAGACATCTCTCTAGTCATCTAAGTGATTACGTGATCCAAATCAACTAAACCATGTCCGATCATCACGTGAGATGGAGTAGTTTCAATGGTGAACATCACTATGTTGATCATATCTACTATATGATTCACGCCGACCTTTCGGTCTCCGTGTTCGAGGCCATATCTGTTATATGCTAGGCTCGTCAAGTTTAACTCGAGTATTCAAGGCGCAACTGTTTTGCACCCGTTGTATTTGAACGTAGAGCCTATCACACCCGATCATCACGTGGTGTCTCAAAGACGAAGAACTTTCGCAACGGTGCATACTCGTGGAGAACACTTCTTGATAATTTTAGTGAGAGATCATCTTATAATGCTACCGCCAATCAAAGCAAGATAAGATGCATAAAGGATAAACATCACATGCAATCAATATAAGTGATATGATATGGTCATCATCATCTTGTGCTTGTGATCTCCATCTCGAAGCACCGTCATGATCACCATCGCCACCGGCGCGACACCTTGATCTCCATCGTAGCATCGTTGTCGCCTCGCCAATCTTATGCTTCCACGACTATCACTACCGCTTAGTAATAAAGTAAAGCATTACATCGCGATTGCATTGCATACAATAAAACGACAACCATATGGCTCTCGCCAGTTGCCGATAACTCGGTTACAAAACATGATCATCTCATACAATAAAATATAGCATCACGTCTTGACCATATCACATCACAACATGCCCTGCAAAAACAAGTTAGACGTCCTCTACTTTGTTGTTGCAAGTTTTACGTGGCTGCTACGGGCTTAAGCAAGAACTCATCTTACCTACGCATCAAAACCACAACGATAGTTTGTCAAATAGACTCCGTTTAACCTTCTCAAGGACCGGGCGTAGCCACACTCGGTTCAACTAAAGTTGGAGAGACAGTCTTCCGCAAGCCATCTATGTGCAAAGCACGCCGAGGAACCGGTCTCGCGTAAGCGTCTGGCGTAAGGTTGGTCCGGATCGTCTCGTCCAACAATACCGCTGAACCAAAGTATGACATGCTGGTAGGCGGTATGACTTGTATCGTCCACAACTCACTTGTGTTCTACTCGTGCATATGACATCAACGCATAAAACCTGGCTCGATACCACCGTTGGGGAACGTAGTAATTTCAAAATTTTCCCACGCACACACGGGACCATGGTGATGGCATAGCAACGAGAGGGAGAGTGTTGTCTCTACGCACTCGTAGACCGTGGCGGAAGCGATCACAACGTAGAGGAAGTAGTCGTACTTTCTCCTCGCGATCCTGCCGATCCCAAATACCAAGCATTCGGCACCTCCGAGTCGATGATGACGTAGAGGAAGTAGTCGTACGTTCTCCTCACGATCCAACCGATCACAGCGCCGTTACTCCGGCGCCTCCGAGTTCTTGGCACACGTTCAGCTCGATGACGCTCCACGGGCTTCGATCCAGCAAAGCTCCGGGAAGGGGAGTTCCACAAGACGACGGCGTGGTGACGATCTTGATGTTTCACCGTCGCAGGCTTCGCCTAAGCACCGCTACAATATGACAGAGGTGGAATATGGTGGAGGGGCACCGCACACGGCTAAGGAACGATCTCAAGGATCAACTTGTGTGTCTATGGGGTGCCCCCTGCCCCCGTATATAAAGGAGCAAGGGGGGAGGAGGCCGGCCCTATGTTTGGCGCGCCAAGGGGAGTCCTACTCCCACCGGGAGTAGGATTCCCCCTTTCCTAGTCCAACTAGGAATCCTTCCATGTAGGGGGAGGAAGGGAGAAGGAAGTGGAGGAGTAGGAAGGTGGCGGCCCCTTTCCCTAGTCCAATTCGGACTAGAGGGAGGGGGCGCAGCAGCCTTTTCCTCTTCCCACTAAAGCCCATCAAGGCCCATTACTTCTCCCGTAACTACCCGGTACTCAAAATACCCGAATCACTCGGAACCTTTCCGAACTCCGAATATAGTCGTCCAATATATCGATCTTTACGTCTCGACCATTTCGAGACTCCTCGTCATGTCCCCGATCTCATCCGGGACTCCGAACTCCTTCGGTACATCAAAATACATAAACTCATAATAACCGCTATTGAAACCTTAAGCGTGCGGACCCTACGGTTCGAGAACAATGTAGACATGATCGAGACACATCTCCGGTCAATAACCAATAGCGGGACCTGGATGCCCATATTGGTTCCTACATATTCTACGAAGATCTTTATCGGTCAGACCGCATAACAACATACGTTGTTCCTTTTGTCATCGGTATGTTACTTGCCCGAGATTCGATCGTCGGTATCCAATACCTAGTTCAATCTCGTTACCGGCAAGTCTCTTTACTCGTTCCGTAATACATCATCTCACAACTAACTCATTAGTTGCAATGCTTGCAAGGCTTATGTGATGTGTATTACCGAGAAGGCCCAGAGATACCTCTCCGAGCAATCGGAGTGACAAAACCTAATCTCGAAATACGCCAACCCAACAAGTACCTTTGGAGACACCTGTAATACTCCTTTATAATCACCCGATTACGTTGTGACGTTTGGTAGTACCCAAAGTGTTCCTCCGGTAAACGGAGTTGCATAATCTCATAGTTATAGGAACATGTATAAGTCATGAAGAAAGCAATAGCAACATACTAAACGATCAAGTGCTAGGCTAACGGAATGGGTCATGTCAATCAGATCATTCAACTAATGATGTGACCTTGTTAATCAAATAACAACTCCTTGTTCATGGTTAGGAAACATAACCATCTTTGATTAACAAGCTAGTCAAGTAGAGGCATACTAGTGACATACTGTTTTGTCTATATATTCACACATGTATTATGTTTCCGGTTAATACAATTCTAGCATGAATAATAAACATTTATCATGAAATAAGGAAATAAATAATAACTTTATTATTGCCTCTAGGGCATATTTCCTTCAGATGCCCATCGATTGATGTTAATGCGAGGAGTAGGGATTGCCATGCAACGGATGCACTAGAGCTATAAATGTATGAAAGCTCAATAAAAGAAACTAAGTGGGTGTGCATCCAACTTGCTTGCTCACGAAGACCTAGGGCACTTGAGGAGGCCCATCGTTGGAATATACAAGCCAAGTTCTATAATGAAAAGTTCCCACTAGTATATGAAAGTGACAAAACAATAGACTCTCTATCATGAAGATTATGGTGCTACTTTGAAGCACAAGTGTGGAAAAAAGGATAGTAGCATTGCCCCTTTTTATATATCTTTTTTTGGGCCTCTTTTTTTGGCCTTTCCTTCTTTTTTTATTGGGACAATGCTCTATTGAATGATGATCATCACACTTCCATTTATTTACAACTCAATGATTACAATGCAATACTAGAACAAAGTATGACTCCATATAAATGCCTCCGGCGGTGTACTGGGATATGCAATTGTAGGACCTTGAAGTATGTCTAGAGGGGGGGGGGTGATTAGACTACTTGACCAATAAAACTTAACCTTTTCCCAATTTTAGAGTTTGGCAGATTTTAGCTACTTTAGGACAAGTCAAGCAATCATCACACAATTCAAGCAAGCATGCAAAGAGTATATAGGCAGCGGAAATTAAAGCATGCAACTTGCAAGAAAGTAAAGGGGAAGGGTTTGGAGAATTCAAACGCAATTGGAGACACGGATGTTTTTGGCGTGGTTCGGATAGGTGGTGCTATCCTACTTCCACGTTGATGGAGACTTCAACCCACGAAGGGTAACGGTTGCGCGAGTCCACGGAGGGCTCCACCCACGAAGGATCCACGAAGAAGCAACCTTGTCTATCCCACCATGGCCGTCACCCACGAAGGACTTGCCTCACTCGCGGTAGATCTTCACGAAGTAGGCGATCTCCTTGCCCTTACAAACTCCTTGGTTCAACTCCACAATCTTGTTGGAGGCTCCCAAGTGACACCTAGCCAATCTAGGAGCTCTCCAAGAAGTAACAAATGGTGTGTTGATGATGAACTTCTTGCTCTTTTGCTTCAAATGATAGTCTCCCCAACACTCAACTCTCTCTCATAGGTTTTGGATCTGGTGGAAAGAAGATTTGAGTGGAAAGCAACTTGGGAAGGCTAGAGATCAAGATTCATATGGTAGGAATGGAATATCTTGGCCTCAACACATGAGTAGGTGGTTCTCTCTCAGAAATGGTAAGTTGGAAGTGTAGGTTTGTTCTGATGGCTCTCTCCACGAATGAAGAGGAGGTGGAGGGGTATATATAGCCTCCACACAACATCTAACCGTTACACACAATTTACCAATCTCGGTGGGACCGAATTGTTAAACTCGGTCGGACCGATATAGTAAACCTAGTGACTGTTAGTGCTTTTCGGTGGGACTGACTTGCATCTCGGTGAGACCGATTTAGTTAGGGTTAGGGCATAACGTAATCTCGGTAAGACTGATTACACAAACTCGGTGAGACCAATTTTGTAATAAGCTTTCCAGAGAGTTGGTCAGGTAAACTCGGTGGGACCGATTTGCTCTTTTCGGTGAGACTGAAATGTTTCAAAAAGGAAATAGAGAGATTGCAACCCCATCTCGGTGAGACCGAGATCCCTATCGGTAAGACCGATTTGCTTAGGGTTTGTGGCAGTGGCTATGACTTTTGGAATCGGTGGCGCCGGATAGAAAGAATCGGTGTGACCGATTTTGGCTTTGGGTTTAGGTCATTTGTGGATGTGGGAAAGTAGTTGAGGGTTTTGGAGCATATCACTAAGCACATGAAGCAAAAGGCTCATTAAGCAACACCTCATCCCTCCTTGATAGTATTGGCTTTTCCTATAGACTCAATGTGATCTTGGATCACTAAAATATAAAATGAAGAGTCTTGATCTTTTGAACTTGAGCCAATCCTTTGTCATTAGCATTTTGAGGGGTCCACTTTCATCATCCACGCCATGCCATTCATTGAGCTTTCCTGAAATAATAGTCTTGGAATAGCATTAGCTCAATGAGCTATATGTTGTTATGAATTACCAAAACCACCTAGGGATAGTTGCACTTTCAATGTCCCCCTTTTTGGTAATTGATGACAACATATAGATCAAAGCTTCGACAAACGATAATAAGATTGAATAACATCGTCGCTTTGAGAAGTATGTGATAAGCAAGATCTCCCCCTAAATTTGTGCATAGTTTTAGATTTGCTTTGGACTGCAAATGCACAAAGAATTAGGCTCATGGGTTTCTCTTCCATGTCACATACATCTTGGTGGAGCTCTCAAAATAATAAACAATGAATACATGCACTCATCACCAAGCATAGTGAGTGATCACATAAGATAGATAGGATAAATATCAAGCATGCATAAGTGTAGCTTATGATCAAACACATGATCATCAATGTCTCACAGGCATATCATAGTATCTCAAGCACTCAAAAGCAAACAAAGTTCGAAAAAACACCAAATAAAGCAAGAGAGAATAAAAGCAACACTCTCTCTCTCGAAGCCTATGATCTATACATTTTTCTCCCCCTTTGGCAACAAGTTACCAAAAAGTTCCTAGAAAATGCATAGTGCTAGATCGACTCTCAGGCTTGATCTTCAGGTGGTGGTGGAGTCTGGATAACTCCAAGGATCAAGGCTTCATTGAAGTGGATGGAGCCGAGCTGAAGTAGATGCTGGAGCTGGTTGGGCTGGTGCTGTAGCTGGAGCTGAGGAGGTGGCTCTGGTGTCTGAAGTTGGCACTGCGGCTGACCTCGGAGCTCGTGGCACTCTGGCAAATGCATCTGTGGTTGTCTTGCCCTTCCTTTCATGCATGTCATCTTGAAGTTGCTCTACTGCAGACTGAATCTCTGTTACTTTTACATCCATGTCATAGAACTTTTGTTCTATGATCCTTTCTAAGCTCTCCTGGTTTTGAGTGAGGGTGGCCAGTCCTTTCTCAATTCTCAGAGTGGATGCTATCAAGTATCCAAGCTGCTCTTGTTTGGTTTTCAAGAAATATTCAGATGCCTCCTCTTGAGTTGGCATCTTGGCAGCTTTCTCCTTCCTTGCTTTCTCCTTCCTCTCCTGAGCTTGAACTGATTGTGGATCATTTTCATTCATGACAACCTCATTGTCCTCAAAGTCTGGATATAGTGGAAATTGTTCCTTATCTAACTGGTATTTCCCTGTGCCCATCTTTGAGTTTATCAACTCTTGAGTCTGAGGTGCATATCCACAGCTCCTCTTCTGATCTGCTGCAGTCCTCTTGATTGTTTCAATGATCAGGCTCATGACTTTGAACTTTTGTGGCACATCAAACAAATGCAACATGTTGATGGCATGCCCTCTGATCATGTTATGGTCACCTAACTTGGGCAACAAGGTGTGCCTCAGAATCCAATTAATGGTTGGCAACCCTGACAGCAGAAAGTGAACTGATCCAAACTTGTGAGTCTCTACTGCTTTGTCTGGGATTTCCTTGTACATGTGAGCCATTGAATTGTGACCCATCTTCTTCTTTGCATAAATGTCTAGGTCATCCTCTTCTTCCTTGGGGGCATTGATCAGTCTTGCCCACTCCTCAACAGTAGATTGGTACCTCATACCTTCTGACATCCACACAATTCTTCCATCTGGGTAGAAATGTGCCGTGGAGTAGAATTGCATGATGAGTTCATCATTCTAGTTGGTAAACTTCTGTCCAATGAAATCTGCCACTCCACAAGCCACAAAGTTGTCTTGCACTCCAGGATAGTGCTGCTCATTGTCCTTGATGTAAGTCCAGTCAATCCATCTCATGTCACAGACTATGGGCTTCTTGTCCAAAAGGATTGTTTCATAGAAGTCCTGTTGTTCCTTTGTGTGGAACCTGTAGTCAACAGCAGTTCTTCTCCTTGATGCATATGGATCTTCCAACCTCCACAGTCTCAGCCCTGAATCCTTCCTGATTCTCATGTCTTCAGCCACAGGATGGGCATCATTGTGGTCTGGTATCTTTGGCTTGAGCTTCCTCAGAACTTGACCTTCTTCATCTTCCTCCTCTTCAGCCTCAGGCATAGGAGCCTTGTTTTTCTCAGCAGCTGGAATACTCCTAGTATTCCTCTTTGGAGCTTGCTTGGCCTTGGAGGCAGCTTTGGGTGCTTCCTTGGGCTTAGATGTTGCAGCCCCAGATCTGATTGCATCACCCATAAGCTTGGCTGTCTTAGGAGCGGGTGCAACATCCTCTTCCTCATCTTCCATCATGGAAGGTCTCCCTATGACTCTGAAAGTGGTCTTCTTGACCCTCTCTTTCCTCTTTTTCCCTTCAGCAGCAACTGGCTCTTTGGGTGCTGACTTTTCAGGAATTCGAGTTGAGGCTCTGGCCTTTGGCATTGGCTGCCTGCCTGCTGGCCTCTTGATTTTCAGACCTGGCTTGGTGCCCTGAGCTGAGCCATATTCCTTTTTGAGCACTACTTTCTTTGAAGTAGCTTCTTCTTCTGCTGTGTAATCTTCATCCTCAGAATCAGATGTTCTCTTCCTCCTTTGCCTGGTTGCAGCCTTAGGCAAGTTGCTAGGAGTACTTCTGCTCCCATCATCTGAAGTTGAGGGACTAGTGCCCTCACTCAAATGCACTTGCTCCTGTGACCTATTTTGGCTGTCACTCTGATCAGACATACTGCAAAAGCTAACTGCTGACCCTGTGAAGAGTTATAGATGAGATAGAAAAGATGAGCATCACAAAATGCAGAGGTTTTTGCAAAAAAATGATTCAAAAATTCAGTTTTAGTTTTCCACAGAAAGCATTTCGGATCAACTGATTTTTAAACTCGATGATACCGAAGCAGTTTTGGAACCTAAACTGATGTTCTCAGTTGGACCGAGTTTCAGTATGGTGGCACCGAGACTGCTAGGGTTTCACTGAATCTTCAAATCGGTCGCGCCGATTAGTAATTCTCGGTCGGACCGAGAGTCACTCGTGCAATGGCATAGGCCAAATCGGTGAGACCGAGTTTTTCAACTCGGTGGGTCCGAGATGGTTTCGGCGGAAACCTAACCCTAAAAATTTGAATCGCATCTAATCTATGGATTGTATTGATTGGACAGGAGTGTTTCAATCATGGCTAGAATCAATATGAAAACAATGTGCTAGGAATCAGATGTGGATAGCACAGAGATCAAGTCCATACCCTAACTCGGCGGTGGACTTGCTACGGCAGCAACGGCGGGGACGAAATCCGTTGACGGCGGCGAAGACCAGCGACAGAGGTCAGCCTGGCGACGATGAGACGATCCGGAGACCACGATGGCAGAGCGAGCTGTTGCGCGGGCGAAGGGTTTCGGAGAAATTTCCAAAATTTTGCCCGTGTCTATATATATCCCGACCCTGTCGGTGTGACCGAGTGGAACAACTCGGTGGCACCGAGATGCATAACTGTGTTCAGTTATAGCAAATCGGTGAGACCGAAAAGTTCAAATCGGTTGCACCGAGATTGAAAACTCAGATCAACTAAGTGATCTCGGTAGGACCGAAATGGAAGAATCGGTCAGACCGAGATTCACAAAGAGGTTTTGGAAGTTTAAGTCTATGACGAATCGGGGACTCCGAGTGCTCCTCACACAGAGTGGTTCGAATCTGACTTCATCAAATTTTGTGATGTAGCATGAACAGTGTTTGGGAAGAGAAAAGCATAGATAGCTAGAGAAGGTTCTTAGGCATTCTTGTCCATCCACTTGGCAAAAAGAAGAAACCCAAACAATCAAAACAACGAGTGGATGTCCTCGAATGAGTAAAAATATGCACCAACATGCTCACACAATAAGATAGCAAATGAAATATGTGGCAAAGCATGCACAACCAATTCTAGCATCTATCAAGCAATTGGCGATGACTAGGTCATCTATATATGAGTATATTGACTTAGGAGTCAAATGAGAACATTTGATCATAGGTCATACTCATTGTTTAAGCTCAAGTGGGGTTACCACTTTTACATAAATCATTAATATATTCACACCATTAGAGTTGCTTTGACTCAATCCTTAGAGTTAAGCTCCCCCTAGATGTGAGATCTCCCCTTAGAGGGACGAACTAACCTTGGGTTTTGTCGATGATGACTTCATGTAGGTGTTGAAGATGTGAATGCTCAATGTTGATGTAGATCATTTGGAGCAATCCTTTGGAGTGAGTTGCACTTTCAACTTTCCTACATGGGTTAGTCCCATAAGGAACAAACAAGAATATCCATAGACATAGAGTGATGCACACACAAGATGATGTCCATGAAATTTATTAGGTTACCGTGTCCCTTGCCTTACCAACATGAGGGTTTGTGACTCCTTGAACTAGTGCATGATGTGGAAGTTGATTGCACTTGTTCTTGCCAAAATGATATGAGTGAGGAATGTTGGCGGAGTCACCCTCAAGAACTCTCTAGTTCTTCTTCTTCGGGATCCACATCATCTTGATGGGAATCCTTGGAGTTGTAGTTGTACTTGTTGAAGTAGAACTTGTCTAGTCTTGGGGACCCACTTGAATGAGGCTTTAGGTGCTTCTTCAAATGCATCAATCTCTTCTTGAAGCTTGTCCTTGCCTTTGTTCTTGTGGTCTTGTGGTGGAAGATCATCTTGAGCTTGTGTTCCCTTGAAGGAAGTAGGATCATACTTCTCTTGTTGAGGAACAAACTTCGTCTTGGGGTATTGATCTTCTTCCCACTCAACTCCATTGGCGTTGAACTTACGTTCAAAACCAACACCTTGATTCTTCCGGTGTCTTCCTTGCTTGCGTACAATTTCCTCGAATTGCTTACTCCCGGCAAGACTCTTGTATACACCTTTCTCTATAATTCCCTTCAATAAGTTGTTTTCTTGCTCAAGTGTAACTTGGCTAAGAGAATCATTAGTGGAATCAAGAGAACTACTAGAAGCAACAATATTGGATTTGACATTGTTATTGTTACTACTAGAGAAAGAATCTTTCTTGTTCTTGTTACTAGATTTGACTTGAGGCATGTAAGTAGATAAGAGTAAACGCTTGGCAATGTAAGAAGAACTTTTCTTGCGGAGATCATCATTGATTGCCTTTAAGAACTCATGCTCTTGCTCAAGATTGAGCTTTTCAAAGCGTAACTTCTCATGAGCTCTTAAAAGTTCTCGATGATCTTCGAAGAAAGTTTCATGAGCTAACTTAAGAGTGTTTAGTTCTTTAGTTAGACGCTCAATTTTCTCCTTATCAATGTCATTCGTTTCAGCATGATTAATTGACATTTCATCATAGTATTCATCACTAGAGTTGTCAACAAGTAAATCATCATCAACTAGCAAGTCATCTTCATCAACATCAAAATCAACATACACGGGGTGTGTTACCTTAGGACCTTTGGCCATGAAGCATCTTCCAATTCCTTCATTTGGTGATTCAAATATGTCGTAGGAGTTGGTTGACACAAGTGCTAGACTGGCAACACCTTCATCTTGAGTGTATTCGTAGTCGGAGTGATAGCTTCTCTCGGAGTGATGGTCGGAGTCGGAGCTGGATACCCATTCACCAACAAGAGCTTGATGTCTTCGTTTTGTGTAGCTCTTCGATGACTTATCCTTTCTTTCCGAATCCTTGCTTCTCCGTGAGGATCTTCGTTCATATCGATCATCCCTACTCCTTCTCTCTCTTGGCGGTGATTCTTCTCTTTTGCTTCTTCTTCTTGTAGAATCTTCTCTTCTCTTGTAGGGTGCCGTACACTCATTAGAGTAGTGTCCGGGTTTCCCACAATTGTAGCAATTGCTCTCTCGACTAGACGATCTTTTGTCATGGTAGGATCTTGACTTTGAGCTTCTTTCTTTGCTTCTACTCTTGTAGAATTTGTTGAAGTTCTTCACCATTAAGCTCAATTCTTCATTGAAGGTTTGTTTCTCATTTGATGATGCGGGGGATTCACTTGAGGCTTTATAAGCACCACTCGAATTATTGTGAAGTTCCTCCTTATCCTTGAGTGACATCTCATGAGCAACAATTCTTCCAATGACTTCCGTTGGCTTGAGATCTTTGTAGTTTGGCATCACTTGGATCAATGCGCACACGGTATCATACTTTCCATCCAATGCTCTTAGAATCTTCTTGATGATGAACTTGTTGGTCATTTCTTCACTCCCTAAGCCGGCAATCTCATTTGTGATAAGAGCAAGCCTAGAGTACATTTCAGCGACACCTTCACCATCCTTCATTTTGAACTTGTCAAGCTGACTTTGGAGCACATCCAACTTGGATTCCTTGACGGACTCGGTACCTTCGTGCATATCAATCAAAGTATCCCAAATTTCCTTTGCATTCTCAAGACGGCTGATTTTGTTGAATTCTTCGGGGCACAATCCGTTGAAGAGTATATCGCAAGCTTGAGCGTTGTATTGTAGCATCTTCAACTCTTCCGCACTAGCTTCACGGTTCGGTTCTCTCCCATCAAAGAATTCACATTGCAATCCAATACACACAATAGCCCAAACGGCGGGGTTATGTCCGAGAATATGCATTTTCATCTTATGCTTCCAACTAGCAAAATTTGTACCATCAAAGTAAGGACCTCTACGGTGATAGTTTCCCTCGCTAGACTCCATACTCTCCTAGGTTGTGAAACCAAGGCTATGACCACCAAAAGCTATGGAAATCAAAGCAAATGGAGACCAAAGCTCTGATACCACTTGTAGGACCTTGAAGTATGTCTAGAGGGGGGGGGGTGATTAGACTACTTGACCAATAAAAACTTAACCTTTTCCCAATTTTAGAGTTTGGCAGGTTTTAGCTACTTTAGGACAAGTCAAGCAATCATCACACAATTCAAGCAAGCATGCAAAGAGTATATAGGCAGCGGAAATTAAAGCATGCAACTTGCAAGAAAGTAAAGGGGAAGGGTTTGGAGAATTCAAACGCAATTGGAGACACTGATGTTTTTGGCGTGATTCGGATAGGTGGTGCTATCCTACTTCCACGTTGATGGAGACTTCAACCCACGAAGGGTAATGGTTGCGCGAGTCAATGGAGGGCTCCACCCACGAAGGGTCCACGAAGAAGCAACCTTGTCTATCCCACCATGGCCGTCGCCCACGAAGGACTTGCCTCACTAGCGGTAGATCTTCACGAAGTAGGCGATCTCCTTGCCCTTACAAACTCCTTGGTTCAACTCCACAATCTTGTCGGAGGCTCCCAAGTGACACCTAGCCAATCTAGGAGACACCACTCTCCAAGAAGTAACAAATGGTGTGTTGATGATGAACTCCTTGCTCTTGTGCTTCAAATGATAGTCTCCCCAACACTCAACTCTCTCTCATAGGTTTTGGATCTGGTGGAAAGAAGACTTAAGTGGAAAGCAACTTGGGAAGGCTAGAGATCAAGATTCATATGGTAGGAATGGAATATCTTGGCCTCAACACATGAGTAGGTGGTTCTCTCTCAGAAATGGTAAGTTGGAAGTGTAGGTTTGTTCTGATGGCTCTCTCCACGAATGAAGAGGAGGTGGAGGGGTATATATAGCCTCCACACAAAATCTAACCCTTACACACAATTTAACAATCTCGGTGGGACCGAATTGTTAAACTCGGTCGGACCGATATAGTAAACCTAGTGACCGTTAGTGCTTTTCGGTGGGACTGACTTGCATCTCGGTGAGATCGATTCAGTTAGGGTTAGGGCATAACATAATCTCGGTAAGACCGATTACACAAACTCGGTGAGACCGATTTGCTAATAAGCTTTCTAGAGAGTTGGTCAGGTAAACTCGGTGGGACCGATTTGCTCTTTTCGGCGAGACCGAAATGTTACAAAAAGGAAACAGAGAGATTGCAACCCCATCTCGGTGAGACCGAGATCCCTATCGGTAAGACCGATTTGCTTAGGGTTTGTGGCAGTGGCTATGACTTTCGGAATCGGTGGCGCCGGATAGAAAGAATCGGTGTGACCGATTTTGGCTTTGGGTTTAGGTCATTTGTGGATGTGGGAAACTAGTTGAGGGTTTTGGATCATATCACTAAGCACATGAAGCAAAAGGCTCATTAAGCAACACCTCATCCCTCCTTGATAGTATTGGCTTTTCCTATAGACTCAATGTGATCTTGGATAACTAAAATATAAAATGAAGAGTCTTGAGCTTTTGAACTTGAGCCAATCCTTTGTCATTAGCATTTTGAGGGGTCCACTTTCATCATCCATGTCATGCAATTCATTGAGCTTTCCTGAAATAATAGTCTTGGAATAGCATTAGCTCAATGAGCTATATGTTGTTATGAATTACCAAAACCACCTAGGGATAGTTGCACTTTCAGCAATGAACCAAGAGTGACATGTATGAAGGAATTATGAACGGTGGCTTTGCCACCAATACTATGTCAACTACATGATCATGCTAGCAATATGACAATGATGAATGTGTCATGATAAACCGGATGGTGGAAAGTTGCATGGCAATATATCTCGGAATGGCTATGGAAATGCCATAATAGGTAGGTATGGTGGATGTTTTGAGGAAGATATAAGGAGGTTTATGTGTGAAAGAGCGTATCATATCACGGGGTTTGGATGCACCGGCGAAGTTTGCACCAACTCTCAATGTGAGAAAGGGCAATGCACGGTACCGAAGAGGCTAGCAATGATGTAAGGATGAGAGTGCGTATAATCCATGGACTCATCATTAGTCATAAAGAACTCACATACTTCTTGCAAAAATCTACAAGCCATCAAAAACCAAAGTACTACGCGCATGCTCCTAGGGGGATAGATTGGTAGGAAAAGACCATCGCTCGTCCCTGACCGCCACTCATAAGGAGGGTAATCAAATAACACCTCATGTTTCAAATTTGTTACATAACATTTACCATACGTGCATGCTACGGGACTTGCAAACTTCAACACAAGCATTTCTCAAATTCACAACAACTCAACTAGCACGACTTTGATATTATCACCTCCATATCTCAAAACAATTATCAAGCATCAAACTTCTCTTAGTATTCAACACACTCAAAAGAAAGTTTTTACTATTTTTGAATACCTAGCATATTAGGATTATTTAAGCAAATTACCATGCTATTTAAGACTCTAGAAATAATATAAGTGAAGCATGAGAGTTCATCTATTTCTTCAAAATAAAATTACCACCATGCTCTAGAAGATATAAGTGAAGCACTAGAGCAAACAACAAACTACTCCGAAAGATATAAGTGAAGATCAATGAGTAGTTAAATAATTATGCCACTATGTGAAGACTCTGTCATTTTAAAAATTTCAGATCTTGATACTTTATTCAAACAGCAAGCAAAGATAAAGAAAATAAAATGACGCTCCAAGCAAAACACATATCATGTGGTGAATAAAGATATAGCTCCAAGTAAAGTTACCGATGAACGAAGACGAAAGAGGGATGCCTTCCGGCATCCCCAAGCTTAAACTCTTGGTTGTCCTTGAATATTACCTTGGGGTTCCTTGGGAATCCCCAATCTTAGGCTCTTGCCAATCCTTATTCCATAGTCCATCGAATCTTTACCCAAAACTTGAAAACTTCACAACACAAAACTTAACAGAAAATCTCGTGAGCTCCGTTAGCAAAAGAAAACAAAACATTAATTCATGGTACTGTAATGAACTCATTCTTTATTTATATTGGTGTTAAACCTACTGTATTCCAACTTCTCTATGGTTTATAAACTATTTTACTAGCCATAGATTCATTAAAATAAGCAAACAACACACGAAAAACAGAATCTGTCAAAAACAGAACAGTCTGTAGTAATCTGTAACTAACGCAAACTTATGAAACTCAAAAAATTCTAAAATAAATTTGTGGACTTGAGGAATTTGTCTAGTAATCATCTGCAAAAATAATCAACTAAATAGCACTCTCCAGTAAAAAGTTTTAGCTAATCTCGTGAGCACTAAAGTTTCTGTTTTTTACAGCATGATCATAAAGACTTCACCCAAGTCTTCCCAAAGGTTCTACTTGGCACAAACACTAATTAAAACACAAAACCACATCTAAACAGAAGCTAGATGGATTATTTATTACTAAACAGAACCAAAAAGTAAGAAACTAAAATAAAATTGGGTTGCCTCCCAACAAGCGCTATCGTTTAACGCCCCTTGCTAGGCATGATGATTTCAATGATGCTCACATAAAAAATAAGAATTGAAACATAAAGAGAGCATCATGAAGAATATGACTAGCACATTTAAGCCTAACCCACTTCCTATGCATAGGGATTTTGTGAGCAAACAAGTTATGGGAACAAGAATCAACTTTCATAGGAAGGTAAAACAAGCATAACTTCAAAACTTTAAGCACATAGAGAGGAAACTTGATATTATTGCAATTCCTACAAGCATATATTCCTCCCTCATAATAATTTTCAGTAGCATCATGAATGAATTCAACAATATAACCAGCACCTAAAGCATTCTTTTCATGATCTACTAGCATAGAAATTTTATTACTCTCCACATAAGCAAAATTCTTCTCATTCGGAATAGTGGGAGCATCATAAGAGACTTGAATACTATAAATTGTTTCCACATTAAAAGAGTAATGTTCAGGAAAAGGGTAATCATAATCATGACAAGTTTTATAAATATAATCATCACTACTTTTTATAGCATAAGGTTCATCACAATAATCATCATAAGTAGCAACTTTGTTCTCATCATAATCGATTGAAACCTCTTCCGAAATAGTGGATACATCACTAAATAAAGTCATGACCTCTCCAAAACCACTTTCATAAATATTATATGATTCAACATCTTCCAAAATAGTGGGATCACTACTTCCTAAAGTTGACACTCTTCCAAACCCACTTTCATCAATATAATCATCATAGGTAGAAGGCATGCTATCATCATAACAACTTTGCATATCAAAACTTGAGAGGCTAAAAATATCATCTTCATTAAACATAGCACCCCCAAGCTTGGGAAAAACATTAATTGCAGCAAATATATTCTCAAATATGCCATTCTCATCAAACATAGCTTCCCCAAGCTTGGGCCTTTTCATATCATAAGCATAATCACTCTCATCATTAATAGTATGGATAGCACCAATAGTATATCAATTATCATATTCTTCCAAGCAAGTGCCAAAAAGATTTTAAAGATCATAAGAAGTATCATTATCTTCCCAATCATAATCATCACAATAAGCAATAAGCATAACGAGATCATCATCAAGTGCATCATCTTCCATAATTATTTTTGATTCATTTTCATGAGGCACAACAAAAATATGAGCAACATTATTTGGGAGAGATATCTTTTTACCTCTCTTCCTTTTACTTTTCTTCTTCTTCACCACATCATGTGTGGGTTCAATCCTATTTTTGGAACTCCTTATTAATGAGATTGGTTGAATAGAAGGCTCCTCCTCGTTACCTGATTCATCATAAGAAATAATAGGGGAATATTGGGAGGTCTCTTCCCTTTCGTTAGTATTCTCTTCATCTTATATTTGTTTTCTTTTCTTTATGTAATTGGCAATATAAGGATTTTCAATGCAATTCACCGCGCAATACATATAAATTTCCTCTAGATTGAAATCAAGATATCTATCAAGATTAAATTTTGGAATACCCTCAGTTATACGTTTCATTTCTTCATACCCCAAAAGAAGGCTAAGCTCTTTATGATGCTCAAGGGTAATCAAATTATCACAATATTTGAACACAACTTGATCATGAAACAAATAGCATTGGAGCTTTAAATGACCATGTTCATTGCAAAGTTCACAAGGGGCACGAAAAATATTGAATCTTTCAGCACAATCATCAAGACTTTCTTGCAACAATTTAGTTTCTAAGTACTTATGCCTCTTGCAATATCTATCTTCCCTATTTGGTGTGTACTTGCAAACCCAAAGCACTCCACAAAAATTGACATGTTTATAGGAGACATTTTCATCATAACTAGTGCAATCATCATTAGTACCATGAATATTCAAGGAGTTCATACTAACAACATTGCAATCATGCTCATCATTCAAAGGTTTAGTGCCAAACATTTTAATGCATTCTTCTTCTAACACTTTGACACAATTTTGTTTTCCATCATACTCACGAAAGATAATTAAAAAGATGAAGCGTATGAGACAAACTCAATTCCATTTTTTTGTATTTTTATTTTATAAACTAAACTAGTGCTAAAACAAGAAACAAAAAGATTCGATTGCAAGATCTAAAGATAGACCTTCAAGCACTAACCTCCCCGGCAACGGCGCCAGAAAAGAGCTTGATGTCTACTACGCAACCTTCTTCTTGTAGACGTTGTTAGGCCTCCAAGTGCAGAGGTTTGTAGGACAACAAATTTCCCTCAAGTGGATGACCTAAGGTTTATCAATTTGTGGGAGGCGTAGGATGAAGATGGTCTCTCTCAAACAACCCTGCAACCAAATAACAAAGAGTTTCTTGTGTCCCCAACACACCCAATACAATGGTAAATTGTATAGGTGCACTAGTTCGGCGAAGAGATGGTGATACAAGTGCAATATGGATGGTAGATATAGGTTTTTGTAATCTGAAAATATAAAAACAGCAAGGTAACAAGTGGTAAAAGTGAGCGTAAACAGTATTGCAATGCTAGGAAACAAGGCCTAGGGTTCATACTTTCACTAGTGCAAGTTCTCTCAACAATAATAACATAATTGGATCACATAACTATCCCTCAACATGCAACAAAGAGTCACTCCAAAGTCACTAATAGCAGAGAACAAACAAAGAGATTATGGTAGGGTATGAAACCACCTCAAAGTTATTCTTTCCAATCAATCCGTTGGGCTATTCCTATAAGTGTCACAAACAGCCCTAGAGTTTGTACTAGAGTAACACCTTAAGACACAAATCAACCAAAACCCTAATGTCACCTAGATACTCCAATGTCACCTCAAGTATTCGTGGGTATGATTATACGATATGCATCACACAATCTCAGATTCATCTATTCAACCAACACATAGAACCTCAAAGAGTGCCCCAAAGTTTCTACCGGAGAATCAATACGAAAACGTGTGCCAACCCCTATGCATAGGTTCATGGGCGGAACCCGCAAGTTGATCACCAAAACATACATCAAGTGAATCACGTGATATCCCATTGTCACCACAGATACGCACGGCAAGACATACATCAAGTGTTCTCAAATCATTAAAGACTCAATCCAGTAAGATAACTTCAAAGGAAAACTCAATCCATTACAAGAAAGTAGAGGGGAGAAGCAACATAAGATCCAACTAAAATAGCAAAGCTCGCGATACATCAAGATCGTGCCAAATCAAGAACACGAGAGAGATAGAGAGAGAGAGAGAGAGAGAGAGAGAGAGATCAAACACATAGCTACTGGTACATACCCTCAGCCCCGAGGGTGAACTACTCCCTCCTCGTCATGGAGAGCGCCGGGATGATGAAGATGGCCACCGGTGAGGGTTCCCCCCTCCGGCAGGGTGCCGGAACAGGGCCTCGATTGGTTTTTGGTGGCTACAGAGGCTTGCAGCGGCGGAACTCCCGATCTATTCTCTTCTCTGGAAGTTTTAGGGTACGTGGGTATATATGGGTGAAAGGAGTACGTCGGTGGAGCTTCGGAGGGCCCACGAGGCAGGGGTGCGCCCCCACCCTCGTGGACACCTCCCTCCTTTCCTGGCGTGCACTCCAAGCTTTTCCGGTAGCTTTCCTTCCAAAAATATCATCTCTAATTGATTTTGTTCCGTTTCGACTCCGTTTGATATTCCTTTTCTTCGAAACACTGAAATAGGCAAAAAACAACAATTCTGGGCTGGGCCTCCGGTTAATAGGTTAGTCCCAAAAATAATATAAAAATGGATAATAAAGCCCAATATTGTCCAAAACAATAGATAATATAGCATGGAGCAATCAAGAATTATAGATACGTTGGAGACGTATCAATGGGACATAGCTCTCTCTAGTGACGAGGTGCAAATTGTCTTTTTTGGGTACACGTTAAGCTTGTTCTCCCGAAATTTCAAGCCGCGCCTTGTTATGCCGAAATTTCAAGCTAGTATCTCTATCTATCGTGCTGCGAAACTCCCGCCTCTTCAACCTGCGCCTTGTTACCCCGAAATATTTAAGATATATCTTTGTCTCATTGTGCTCCGACAACTCCCTCCATCTCAACCCGCGCCTTGCTATTCCAAAATTACAACGCGCACGAAAACTCCCACCTCCTGTGAAATCCCGACACGTGAAATGCTCGTGATACCCCTGAACCGAAAGAACCGCCTAGGTCAAATTGGTGGGGGTACTTTCGTAACTTACCCCACATTTCGGACAAGCGCGTCCCTAAGCCATGGTTCTCCACTCCCATCCCATCCGCCCACCCATTCGTACACCGAGGCCACGAAAACCCGCGAAGCCCCACACCCTCCTCCGTCCGCCACCCAACAGGAGCCTCTTCCCCGACGACGTCGTCCACAACAACACCTCGACGTCCCTCATCCACCATACCGGATGAGGATTCGTCGTTGATCTCGTCGTACCGCCGGTTCAACCACCCCGTCCTCCACCTCCAAGGAGCTGCCCCGACGTTCTCCTCGTCTTCCACACCACCTCCATTCCCACATCGCCGTCTTCACCTGCACCACCGGAAGAGCATCATCATCACCGTTTTCTCGGATGAAGCTGAGGCCTAATCGGCGCCACCAAAGAGGTTGTACACTAATCGCCACATTTTCTTCTTGATTCGATCTCACGGTGTTGTCGGCGCTTGGTCCCGAGCCGACACGGCGCGCTCCATCCACGGCGGTGTCACCAGCAACTTCCTCCATGGCGTCGCTCCCTCGGCGGCGACGTCCACATCAGTAGGAGCTGCTGTTGCTTTAGCTCTCGCTCGTGCTGCTGCTTTGCTCTTGCTCTCGGTCCCTTGCTTGGTCTGCTCTTGCTCTTGCTCGCGCTCGCGCTGATGCTCTCGCTCTTGCTCTTGCTTGCGATGCTTCTCCAATTTAGCTACACTTTAGTTGACTGAATCGACTTTGGTCGATCGATTTTCAGGGTGGGGGCTCACTGGAGTTAAGGAAGAACCAGCCAGCGGGAGGGGGGCTCACGGAGAGGTACCCCAATATCTATCATAGGGTTCAGGGTGGGGGCGGTGGTCGCTGGCGGTGGTGGGGTGGTGGCGTGGGGATCGCCGTAGAAAAGCTCGGCACGCGGGAGGGGGGGGGGCTAGAGGGATGGCCAGGGCGGTGGCGGACCGGCGGTGGGGAGTGGTTTGAGCGGGCGCGTGATTGCACCGCCCGGGGGCAGCTCTTTGGCGGTGGTGGCTGGCGGCTCAGTAGCCTCACGATGCTTCTTTGCATGACCAGCTGCCCGACTCTACGCTGCTGTTATTCTTTGCTGCTACTCGCTTTTCTACTACTAGTGCGTTCGGTTTGAGAAAAATTCAGTTTTGACGATTAAGTTCAGTTTGACAGTTAAATTCAGTTTTGTGATTAAGTTCGTAGATGAGCGGCTGATATATTTTACATCTAGCACTTTGTGGTTGTGTATTTTACGTCATCTATTGGAGATGCTATTAGAATTCCACTCAGGTTAACGTTGTCTCTCTTGTCCTGCTTCAGCCTCGGCGTCGTACAACTCACTGGAGCTGCTCCAACGACGAAACCCTCCATCACAAATGACGATACCCCAGCTCCATCTCCAGACGCCTAAGATCTTCTTCCTCCTCCTCGACAGCCAAGTCAGCCGGATCATCCTCACCGCCCAACCCAATCACGCTGAGATCGACATGGCTTCACCAAAGAGGTTGTACACTTGTTGCATCTCTTTTTTACTCTACATGTTATATATTGTCCACTGAGCACACGCAGTAACGTGAAATACGATTAGTTCTCCTACTATATGACAAGCAGTGAGGTACCAGGCAACTTAGCTATCCGTGATGGACTCTCTTGAACGCCATCATTATTAATCTCTGCGCGCTTGAGCTATGCATTTGTCGATGGGCCTGGGAGTTGAGCTAGTAGGGCAGTGGCCTGGGTCCAAAGTAATAGAAGTAGAACAAAAACATTTTTTGAGTGTAGGATTTTCCTTGCTCAAGCCTGCCTACTAGAATCGCCAGTGCTTGAAAGGAAAAGTGAAGAAAAAACATAGGAATTGGAAAGTTTCCTATGGTACTACTATTCATGAATTTGGATCTAAGGAATGGAACAAAGGAAAACTGTAGGATTTGTTCCTTTAGTGTCTCCTTGCAAGAAAAACCGTAGGAATTTTAATTTCCACTTGTCCTCCTTTTCAAATTCCTATTCATGAAGCACAAGACTTAGAGATAGTAGCATAATAGCATTATAACCGTACATTTTCTTTTTTGACTTAATCTCACCTTGCTTCTTTGCATCCTGTGATCTTCCCATTCTTGTGAATCAAACACCTAGATTGGCATAAATCATGTGTTTTTAAATTCTCTGTTTTGCACGTGCATTCCTATCCTATTCCTCTCTATTTCATATCCCTGCATTGTTAGAATCCTCAAATTCAAACAAGCCCTTACACAATTACTTCTGTTACAGATATGTGTCAAAGAAAACCTTGTGTGGTTTGTCCTGCTCCTGCTGCGATGTGTTCCACCCCAGCTCAGCTGCTCCAACAATGGAATGGTTCACCACAGCAGGGATCCGCTCTCCAGACTGTCTTTCACTGCCTCAGATCTTGTTCCCCGCCGCCGGCAGCCACGACAACTGCATTACCATCATCAACTGAGCAGATGACCTTGAGGACTACACGGGTCCGCAAGAGAGGTCGCACTCTTCCGTGTCTGCTTACGTTATGCATCGCTTAATATGATGACATGCTACTTTATCATCGTGTTCACCTATTAGACTCTGAGTCAGGTCCAAACTAATGCTGAAACTTGAGTTTTTAAATGGTTGTGGGGTACATATTGGGGCAGCAATCAGTACTATTTGTCTACTATCTGGTTAATCTCGGGTGTCTACTATGAGTTTCATGTTGGGTGCAAACAAACATTAAAGGAGCCATTATCTGTATTTTTTAACCAAAGCTATTATCTGCCTGCTATCATTGGTTTCGGGTCTATCCACAGTTTGCTACCATCACTCTCGATTTGTGCATGCACTCCTTAGATAATATCACTATGTTTTATTCCTATGCATGTCAGTTATTGTACACAATGGAAATAAACATGTAGAGCAAAAGAGACGAGCCTTGCGTGGCAATAAAATTTCATGCAGACGTCGCTCCATGGTAGGCGCAAAGGCAAACCCCCTCCACCCATTTCGGATCGTAGTCAAGAGGAAGATAACTGTTCCGAGGGGGATTCAAAAGGAGAAGAACACTCCTATTTACCCCCTGAGGTCTTCGCTCTAACTTGGCATGCTGATGTTGGTAATATCATGCACATGGTGCCTTGCATTGCTTACTGGATACATCAAATATGTCATCTGCTTAGTTTAGACATGCTTTGTGTCAATGCCATTTGTTTAGTTTCTTTATCGTATATGTGAATCATGCAATGCCATATTTTTTAGCCAGGCATCATATATGTGAATTTTGCAATGCCACCCTGGTTAGCCAGTCATCTTATATGTGAATTATATCATGCCATCATTTTTTTATTACGTGTTAAATTTGTCACCAATTATAGTACATTCAATTACTCTTCCTGTGCATCAGCCATTCGGCACGGTCATGGTAAAATCTGAAGTGGAAACAAGGTCTTCAGAGCAGACAATGCTATCTGATGAAGCGCATGTCTTGCTGGTTATGGATAGCTCCTCGGAGGAGGATTCAGAGACAGATGACCAGTCCTATTTCCCCCCCGAGGTGCATGCTCTAACTTGGCAGGGTTATGTTGCTCATATCGTGTGTATGGTATCTTGCATTCCTATATCATTTGCTTAGTTTAGACATGCTTTGTGTGAATGCCACCTGTTTAGTGTCTAATTACCATATACTAGTCATCAACCCATGCATTTGCACGGGCTAGTGTATATTTTGGGTACAAAAAAAATTGTTCTTAGTATGCATTCATATTCCTACATATGGATTTGGAGCATCGATTTTCAAAACGTTAATGCCTAGATATTAAAATTCAAAAATATATAGGTATACGTATCAGCATTTCAGTTAGCTGTAATCTCATAATACTCAGAAATTGACACTGTACAAACCTGAGTTTGTGATATAGCTACACCTAATTCCAGATTGATGTGCTACTACGTGAATAAGAGGCTGAGATCTCATGTGAAGTATAAATTATTGTGCAAAAAGTCATAGACCAATCGAGCCAACTTTTCTATAAAACAATTGAGCCCAATTAATATCGTTATGTAACTTAATATATTGTAATGTACAATGTATACATCGTATAAGCACTATCAGATTCAAATGTATTTAAATATAAATGGAGCAACTATGTTATATTGATAAGTATAATGCTCCCTCTGAATATATTGACCTCACGATTAGTAATTACCAATAATTGGAGGTTTAAACCACCAATACTAAGAAATAATATAATTTGGCTCTGCAAGCCGCTTGGAAACACATAAAGCAGAGAAACGATTTAAAGAAAATTAGAGATTAAAAAATAGAGTGAGCATACATATCAGATATAGTAAAAAAAAGGCTGCGCCAAATTGAACCTATATCTAGTAAATAAAATATAAGTATATGGCAGATAACATACATGCAATCAGAAGCAGGTTAGCACAGATTTAATTGATGCAACAATGTAAACATCGTCGCCATTCCAATCCTTTGATGTTGTCGAGATAGACAATATGCACCCATATGTATTTAAGCACTAACGTTAAGCAGAACTAAATGTTGACCAGACTTTCCATGACCTTTAAGTACACTATATGGATGGATATCGATAGCAAAAGTACTGAAAATTCCGTCAAACCCTCTGTTTTATTCTCACCACTGTATGAGAGAAATAAATTCACTCCTGCTGCTTGCAGACCCGGTCTAATTTCCCTGCAGCTCGGATCGAATAAGAAAGTAGAATTAAAAGATGGACTGCTCCTCTCCTACTCTATATGAAATTATGCTTCATGGATATTTATTTACTTACGAAATCAAAATATCGAATCCGAATAGCAACACTTCCACTCCCCCTGCCCCTGTCACTACTTCGAATTAAACTACAACCCTGTCAACATGTGATTTTTGTCTTGACCAAATCGGTCATTAACCACATAGAATTTCTTATTTATGCAACATGACAACTTCACGATATCGTTCAACGAACCTTATACCATCCACTGTGTGATGTTGCTTTTTCCCTCGGCTGCATGTTTGTCATTGTACTTCTTCACCGCTGATCATGACGCAATGACATTCAGGTCTATACCTCACTAGATCATGATAGGCACGCGTTGCCGTGCCCGTCTATTTGTACGGTAATATTATTGGAGTTTCCATAAATATATCAATGCATGAAAAATAGAAATTGATTTTAGGATAAATTGCCCATATATTTTCCGGTTTTACAAAACATAGATCATACAAATGTGATACAACTTGCAAATGACAGTTTTTACTTGTTATTTTATCACGTTATTTGAGGAAACCATATATAAAACTGAAAATGTTATGTTATTTCTTAGTAGCCCTTCCATCGATGGAAATACTGTATGTAAGGATGTCAACAACTAAGTGATATTCAACATAGGATTAATGTGATACTTTGTAAACTAATTTGGAAGAATAAAGATTCTTCTATGGCAAAGGTGTGAAAATGAAAAATTACAAGGAAAGGAACAAGGAGGCTTGGAAAATCTTCACTTTTGCTTTGCCACTCTTGCTCATTCAAAGCTAACATTGCAGATGCCGCTTGAACGAAATCCATTCACAACTTTTGAACTACGGATTTGCCTTGGCTCAAATCATTTGAACTGTGGATGGCACTGGAAAGTACAGAAAACAAAGCTTAGAGAGTCCAGTGCCAAGACCATGCCAAAGCAAACAACCTGTACGTGATGAAGATGGAGCTCACTGCTGATTAGCATGAAGGATTCATCTGCAATGCCACCCACTGCAGTATAAAATGGATAAGAAGATCGGCTGCTAAAATAATCAAAATAAAACAGATAATCAAAGGAATGAACAGCTAAGAGCGCCCAAATAACTGTTGGTAAATAAACAAAGAGACTGATTCCCGATCCGGTGGAATTAGGAATATGCAGCGTCCCTTCTGAATAATCACTAAAGTGTTGATAGAAGGATGTAAGTTTAGCATGACTAAAAGGATCCTAACTTAGGTATATGCTTCCTAGCACAGAGAGAAGGACGTGATCAGCAATGGCAAAAGCAAATCTGCACATAGTAAATGACCTGATAGAATTAGACTATACACTAAGAAAAGCTGGAACAAAATGATTCGCAGAGTTTACAAACTTAACTCTACAGCATCCGGAGCAGGCTATAAAAAACTTAAAATCTGCATGTTCTCTTCCTGAAGAGGCTCTACTTCGGTTGTATGACTGAATTTATTTTCTGCACTTTTGCTCAACTTCAGTAAGTCTCAAAGGTTTCATTTGCATCCTACTGATGCACTTCCCACAGATCTATTTTCTATTCAGCACTAAATCTTTGCATCTGCCATCCACGGATGCCGGATTGATCTTCACTTCACGGATCACACATTCATCTTACACACCGAATGAACTCCTCCTTTCCACTGCCATAGTAAACATTAACGGCAAGGCGCTGCCTAGTAGGATTGAAACATTAGCAGCTATCTCATGGTTCCACCTCTCCTTGTCGATGGCGCTTAATCCCATTAGATTGTACATCCTGCCTAGATTGTACATCCTGCCGGGGTTCCCGAGCCCGACGAACAGCCATGGCTTCTGAGCTGTGCCGCCACTGCCAGCCGTGGCCGGCAAAGAGGACGACGAGGCGGGGGTGCTGCTAGCGTGGCCGTTCGCCCCCATGCTTCTATGGCTCCAACGGACGATGCTGAAGATTTGTGCTACTGGATCAGAGAGGGTGAGTGAAAAGGGGCAGGGGAGGAAGCCTATATATACAGGCACCAATTGGAAACTGAAGTGTCCAGCATATGAGACGTCGACCTCCGCCATGAATGCGTGCTTAGAAACTGAAGTATGATTGTGTGTTTGAAGTCTGAGTGGAGCAGTTTCCAGGAGATGAGCCGCCATTATCGCCCATGTCTCCCCGCCTTTCTACCTCGCAGCCGTATCTCCCGACGGCTGGATTGACCGGCCCTGATTCACCTGCATTCGGTGCTTCCGCTGGATCCCATCCAATCGCGTCTCGGCTGGATTCTATCGCAGGCCGCCCACGTCGTCTGCATCGATCGCCTGCCGCATCCTCTATGTATCGACTACCCTCATTGATTCCTCTCTTGAGCGAGTTTTTTTTTCTTTTATGGAGACGGGAGTATTGTGTCCGATTGGGCCGGTCGTTGCCTTGGGCTGAGCACGAAAAAACGGGCCCAATTAACCACGGGGCTCCGAAAAAGCTACGGGAGTAGCTGACCTTGCGACCTGTGGCCCAGTTAGCGCTAAACGCACCTGAGACAATGATCTAACGTTCAGGAATGTCTAGCGGACAAAATCGAACGGCCAAGAATGCCCAATTCATGAGAGAGCAGGGATTAGGTGCAGTTTTAATATATCTAAATTAGTCGGCTTCTTCGTCCCCATGTCCAGGAGAGGATAACACCAATATATCTGCATGCTTTTTTTTCACCATGCACAATTTGATGGGGCATCAGAGAAGAGTCTGTATATAAAACCATGCCATGGTGGAGATATATGTACTGGTTTTTAAGAAACAAATAATAGTGAGAATGCATTCATGCATCCACCTAAAAACAACTAAACTGCGGTTAAAAACTGATCATTTCATGTCAAAGAGAAGTAAAGATTTTAGAATAAAATATTGAGAGGACCATTAGTAGTTCCTTCGAGAAAAATATAATCATACATGTGAAGCGCACCAAACCCCTGATTCAGTTCTAGCCGTCAAAGAATTAAACAGAAGCAACATGTTGGTTAAGCAGAGTAATTAAGATCCGGAAGGAAACCTGCGAATCAATGGATTCGTGCATATCAACTTGTGGTGCGATTAGTACAGCAGGAATCTTGACGTGGGCGAGGTGGTCAGGTGGATTACCGGCACGTAATACGGCCGTAGGATTCTATCTTCTAAAGTAGTGTTATTTGTTTATGAAGGATACACGTGTAGCCATGTAGGTGTATGTCTAGGTAATATCCATATAAAGTTTGTGAATATATGAGCAACTTATGTCTAATGGAGTAATGGACTTGTACACATAAGCCTAATTAATTTCAGATTAGGCTCAAATAAGATTAAACCAAATTTTGCCCAGAATATAGAACTTGCCATCGAAGCAGAACGGAAACTAAGCACTCACTAAGTCACCATAAGCCTAATTAATTTCAGGTGATGCTCATTCATTGCAAAACAACTTCAGAAAGTAAGAAATCAGACATCACATAAAATTTAAAGCGGATAAGGAAAAAAAGAACGTACGTGAAAGATTTCGTGGAATATAGATGCAGACCTTCATCCAGCAATATAACCTTGCTCCGCCAAGTCACATTACGCCATGGAGCTTTTCTGTTTCTGAGTCCAGCTAAAGTAAGATAACATCAGGAAGCACAGCCAATAAATCACCTCGACGTGTTCCATTATGACTTCAGGAAGCACACCAAGAGTAGTTAATGGCCTTGTCCAACGGAGACTTGGCAATCACCTGGACGTGTTCCATTCTTTTGTCAGGTCAATCCAGCAGTCATCTTAAGCTAGGAAGCCTTGTTTCATACTCTCTTCATGAATCAACTAATGTGCCTAAATCATTGCAGTTCTGTCTTGCTGGAAAACCATAGTTGAAGATTGGATGTACGTGTGTCATTGTGGCGGAAAGAACTCCTCTCGGAGCGATGTAGAATCAGGAGCTAAGACAATATAAATTGTACCTTACAATTACTTTTGTTTGTGCAAACATAATGGGATAAAAACTGGACATAATTCTTTTCAATTGAGATATCCGCTAGGAAACAAATAAATTAATGGCCAATAAAAAACTGCATGCTAGTGTCGTCCAGTCCTGGCTGCACATTATGCTTACCAATCCTTTTGACCACGATGCTTTTTATGTCTCTGCAGCAACATCTAAGCTACATCGACCATCGTCGGCATGAACTGGCAATTCTCTCAGAATTAACAACTCTGCTGCTATTAGGAAGTGTAGCAATAAGAACGTCATGGTGGAGGAATCGCCAAGTTTAGAGATGGCGGCACAGCCGGTTGGCCACTATTGAAATTGTTAAGAGATAATCAGCGTCCAAATATAACTAACCTGAATACTTCCTCTAGGTATGACAGCCAAATCATTAGATAAAAATGTTCTAAGATTTATATTACCTTTTTGCATTGTAAACTTGTCACATATAAATGCAATTCCTGGTGGAAATATAGTAACCAATAATGATCAAAATCATGCCGGGGAATTTATTGGTTTCACCCATTTCTGAGTTTCTGCACAGAAAACTGAAACATCCGGATTTTGTAAGATGAGAAGTAGGAGAGGAACTATCAGATTTCTTAGGGCAAAGAGTCACAGATGGAGAGATGGATGGCTACCAAGAGCCACCAATTAATAAAAATAATATGTACGTGCATACAGGTGATGTCGTTCTATATACCTCATATATATTATCACACGATTCAGACCTCCTAAATCATGTGCTGACTGCTGATGTGCAAGTTGATGTGCGTGGTTCTGAACACTATATACATCAATGGCTACGAACGTTGTTGGCTACCGTGAATTCATCATTGACGCCCACAAACGCCTGCAAAACATGATGTAAATTGCGAACCCTAAAATAAAAAATAGATATTGCACATACAAAGTGAAAGGAGACAACACGATTGGTTTCTATCTTCACATGGAAAACAAACTGAGATTGGGAATAGTGGCGCTCGGATTGACTCCCTCAAGCAGTAGTGGAATCGCGACGGAGGAGAGTCTAGCGGTGGCTACTGGATCGAAGCTGAAGACAGGATGGAGGGGGCACGTGAGGGAAAGAGGAGGCGAGGCGGCTGCTGCACCAAACGGGAGGAGATACGTATGCAGGTGCTGCACCGAACGGGAGGAGATACGTATGCAGGTGGGATTTTGTTTTTCTTTCTTTCTGGGAGTCCTATTAGCTTACGAAGGGCTGTTCTTTTCTTCCTGGGAGTCCTATTAGCGCAGGGCTGTTTTTTTCTTCCTGGGAGTCCTATTAGCGCACAAAGGGCTGCGTGCGATTGAAGATCGGCGGTTAAATCGCTGACAGTTTGTTATAGAACATGAACGTCTGATTTTTCTTAGAAACCCATCAATTGTTACGATAGAGATGTCCCCAATAAAAAACACATCATTAATCTACACCGTAATTACTTGGTCCCACCAGATGAACGGCTCCTAATTTTTAATTAACATGGTAATTTGTAGGGAGTCTGTAATTAGTATAGGTATAGATGTGAATTATGCGATGCCATCTTGTTGCAAGACATTATATATGTGAATTATGCAATGCTATCTTGTTGCAAGGCATTATATATGTGAATTATGCAATGCCATGTTGTTTAGCCAAGTGTCATATATGTGAATTATATCATGCCGTCCTTTTTTTTTGTATTTCTCATTGCATTTGTCGACAATGTTTGTATATTCAACTGCTCTTCCTGTGCATCAACCATTTGAATTGGTGATGGAGAAATCTGGAGTGAAAACAAGGTCTTCAGAGCAGACAATGCTACCTGCTGAAGCAGATATCTTGCTGGTTACAGATAGCTCTTCAGAGGAGGATTCAGAGGCAGATGACCAGTCCTATTATCCCCCTGAGGTGTATGCTCAAACTTGGCAGGGTTATATTACTCATATCATGCATATGTTGTATTGCAATGCTTAGTTTTTACATCATATGCACAATATTGAATGCCATCTCCTTAGTTGACACATCATATATGCGATTTCCCTCTGCTCACTTGCTTAGTATATAAATCATATATTTGAATTATATCATGCCAAGATGTTTACATAGACAACATGTATCTGAATTATGGCATGCCAACCCATTTTTTAAAGACATAATATAGTTATATCATTTCATCCTGTTTACATAGTAATCATATTTTGAATTATGTCATTCTATCCTATTTAGTTAGCCATCATACATTTGAAATTGTGTCATGCTATCATGTTTAATTAACCATCATATATGTGAAATTATGTCCTGCTATTTTGTTTGGTTAGACAACATAAATGTGAATTATTTCATGCCCTATTTTCTTCCCTACTATCCATCGCACCTGTCTATCTTACAATGTCTGTACATTCAATTACTTTTCTTGTTTATCAGCCATTTCAATTGGAGGGGGTGATGGCAGTATCTGTGGGAGTAAAAACACGGTCTTCAGAAAAGATTGTGCTACTCGATGTAGATAGAACCACGGTTGTACTTGCCCAAGAACCAGCCCCACCACACATAACCCAGGCTCACGCAGATTGTACCCCTACCCAGTTGGACAGAGAACCAGCTACACCCCTTCTAACCCCAACACCAGCAGATAGTAACCCAGTTCCAGTTGACACAACACCGTCTCCACCACAGAGCACCCAAACACGAGCAGTTAGTAAGGCAACTGCAGTGCCCAAAGCACGAGGACCACCACTCCGAACCCCAAGTCAACGCTTAAAACATAAGAAGAATTGTTCTCAAGTCAGGTTCCGTAGCTATGATTCATACTACTTTGCTCTTGCATCACTGTATTTACTCATACCAACTAATTTCAAATTGAATGATGCAATTGAAACTCCAATGGCGCAACAGGTATGTTTTAAACCAGTTTCTTTAACGTGTTTGCTGTTGTAACTTGCTCTATGTTGATTTCAGTTTCAATTGAATAAACAGTTATGTTCTCATGCCATGCACATTACAAGTGTTGTTATTGCTGTGTAGTTTCCCACACTTATATTACATCTATGCTGCTTTGTCTTAAATAGATATGATTGAAATTGTATCTATCTTGATTTGGCAACATAAACTAAAATGATATAGACCATACAATGACCATACTACATAGATATATGTTCATTTCATGATGTTATCCTATCCACCTTACTACTGAACTAGTTTACCAAAATGAGTTTCATATGCTACATTGTAAACATGTGATGTGTTTGTTTGTTTCTCTTTTAGAACACGGATAAAATATTGGAGAAGAGTACCCCGTTATGCAATGGTAAAGGAAGTAATGCAGATAAGGTTCAAGATAGTGAGACATCCCTGTTGGTCTCCAAGAAAGCTGATAAAAACTATATTGAAGACACCGAGACAACCCCAAAGTCTTGTCTTGATGTAGTGTTCGAAAGCATCTTGGCTACTACTCGCACCAGCTCTTGAACTTCATTGCTGAATCAGTTCGGCTTCTTGAGTCTCAATTTCAAGTTGAAATACATTGATCAGATGTTATGCGACAGGAAGCCAAAGGACTAAGGAAGTCCCTGCAGAATTCAGATGCATACTTTCTGGTGCAATAACAAGTGCTGGAGGATTTAGCGCCAAACAAGAGAAAGTTAATAAGCTTGCTAAGCATCTTGCCAGCATTATGGGTACCGTGATATTGTTTCTTGAGCTCTTACGAAGTGATTTCAGTTCTGGACTTGTTTTCTTGGCGTTTATTTGCCTTTGAGTCGCCAACTTTGACAACCAGTGTATATGATATGCTGCTTTGTTCCCTATATTTGCACTGGTGGCGAACTTTGATGCCCAGTGGATGCAATATGTGTAATAGCCGTGATAGCCTAGCGTAAGTTGCTTGCTTATTCATTTCCTTGTTGTCTTGTTTATTTGTTTGCTTGTAGTCAGTGCAGTTCTTTTTTCGCGGTTTGCTAGTGGCCGCAATAACCTATTTTTTAAAACTAGGCCACAATAACCATGGGCTACATATTTACTGTAGTTACCATGGGCCTCCTACGGGCCATAGAAACAATGGGCCTTCTATGGGCTGTAGAAAGAATGGGCCTTCTACGGGTCGTAGCATCAATGGGCCTTCTACGTGCCGTATGATCAAATAGGCCAAACATGGGCCAATAACAGACCGCATTATGGGCTGTAAACGGGCTAGATTTGGAATCATCCGTTCATGGGCCGACAATAACAGGCCGTCGTTAATCGGCTGTATTTGATGATGTTATGAAAACGGCCCAACAGAGTAACGGGCTGCAAATGGGCCGATTGTAACCGCGGGCTGAATTTGGCCCACAGGCAGAAAAGGCCAATGACGGCCCGTAAGTAACTGAATGCTGGAAATGAGCCCAAGAATAAATGGGCCCTGAGAAGGCCAAAAGATAACATCGGTTGGAAACGGACCAATGGAATAATGGGCCGTTAATGGGTATAAAGGGGTACACTGTTCATTGCGGGCCAGATTCACCACGGGTCGTTAATGGGCCAAGAATTACAAATGGTCTCGTATGGGCCGAAAGACATCATGGGCCATACATGGGCCGGAAGTTACAACAGGCTGGAATCATATTGGAAGGCCCAGATGAATCTACTGGGCTTAATCCGGATAGGCCGTAACGGGTTGTGAGTTAGCGGGCCATAAATGGGCTATATACGAACAGGCCGTTAACAGGCTTTCCGTGGGCTGAGCAGTTACCTTTTGACCAAGTCAAACGGGCTGGCCTTTTCACCGGAATGGGCCTCTGTTGGGTCGTGCCACGTGTCGACGTATCATAGGCGCCTCGTGTCCAATGAATGGATGGCATCTGTCCCAACGGTGAGCCAACACGTGTTTCCTCCGGCTAATGAGAATTTTACACGTGGAAAATCCTCATTGGCCCGATCTGTTAGCGGGTTATCGGATCCAAAACCGGACCCGATAGCTTAACGGCGTCCCGTTACGGTGGATGCCACGTGTCGGTCACCCTTGACGAAAGCACTTCCATGACGCGCGATTTATCGTCATGGAAGTGGACACTTCCGTGATGATAATTTTGGTAATGTCATGGAACACTTCTACGACAGCACAAGTATGACTATCTTGATTCTGTCATAAATTTGTCATGGATGTACATGCATGACAGAAAATGTGACCTACTGTGACAAACATGTATCATCACGGAAGTGTATTTTTTTTGTAGTGACAGTTCATATGGTGTCATCTCAATGGATTTAGATGATGCCCTATTTAACGTGAATGCAGCTGTCTCTAAAGCATAACCCCAAAACGATAGGGGTAAATCGGTAAGAGATATCCTAGATCGCACCCTATCTAATAAAGTACGGTTACGACATTTGGACACACCATTACGCTGTGGTGTTCTAGGTGGCGTGAGTTGCGAAACTATTCCGCATTGTTTCAAATGAAGACCAAACTCACAACTCAAATATTCGCCTGCATGATCAGATCGTAGAAATTTTATTTTCTTGTTATGATGATTTTCCACTTCACTATGAAATTCTTTGAACTTTCCAAACATTTTAGACTTGTGTTTCATTAAGTAGACATACTCATATCTACTCAAATCATCTGTGAAGATCAGAAAATAACGATACCCGCCGCGAGCCTCAACACTCATTGGACCGCATACATCGGTATGTATTATTTCCAATAAGTCATTGGCTCGCTCCATTGTTCCGGAGAACGGAGTTTTAGTCATCTTGCCCATGAGGCATGGTTCGCAAGCATCAAGTGATTCAAAATCAAGTGATTCCAAAAGCCCATCAGCATGGAGTTTCTTCATGCGCTTTACACCAACATGACCTAAACGGCAGTGCCACAAACATGTTGAACTATAATTATTAACTTTGCGTCTTTTGGCATCAATATTATCAATACGTGTATCACTGCGATCGAGATTCAGTAAACCATTTACATTGGATGTAAGACCATGGAAGGTTTTATTCTTGTAAACAGAACAACAATTGTTCTCTGACTTAAATGAATAACCATATCGCAATAAACATGATCCAATCATATTCATGCTCAATGCAAACACCAAATAACATTTATTTAGGTCCAATACGAATCCTGAAGGTAGAGGGAGTATGCAATGGTGATCTTATTAACCTTGGAATCACTTCCAACACACATCGTCACCTCGACCTTAACTAGTCTCTGTTCATTTTGCAACTCCTGTTTCGAGTTACTAATCTTAGCAACTGAACCGGTATCAAATACCCTGGGGTTACTATGAACACTAGTAAAGTTCACATCAATAACATGTATATCAAATATACCTTTGTTCACTTTGCCATCCTTATTATCCGCCAAGTATTTGGGGTAGTTCCGCTTCGAGTGACCATTCCCTTTGTAGTAGAAGCACTCAGTTTCAGGCTTAGGTCTATCTTTGGGCAAAGTACTTGTCAGAGGTCTCATACCTCTCGACATGGGCATGAGTCTGAAATACCAATTTCAACTCTTGGAACATCTCATATGCTCCGTGGGGTTCAAAAACATCTTTTAAGTCCCGGTTCTAATCCGTAAAGCATGGCGCACTAAACTATCAAGTAGTCATCATACCAAGCTTGCCAAACGTTCAAAATGTCTGCATCTGCTCCTGCAATAGGTCCGTCACCTAGTGGTGCATCAAGGACATAATTCTTCTGTGCAGCAATGAGGATAATCCTCAGATCACGGACCTAGTCCGAATCATTGCTACTATCATCTTTCAACTTATTTTTCTCTAGGAACATATCAAAAATAAACGGGGAGCTACATCGCAAGCTATTGATCTACAACATAGATATGCAAATATTATCAGGAGTAAGTTCATGATAAATTAAGTTCAATTAATCATATTACTTAAGAAATCCCACTTAGATAGACATCCCTCAAGTCATCTAAATGATACGTGATCCAAATCAACTAAACCATGTCCGATCATCACGTGAGATGGAGTAGTCTTCAATGGTGAACATCTCTATGTTGATCATATCTACTATATGATTCACGTTCGACCTTTCGGTCTCCAGTGTTCCGAGGCCATGTCTGTACATGCTAGGCTCGTCAAGTTTAACCTGAGTATTCCGCATGTGCAAAACTGTCTTGCACCCGTTGTATGTGAACGAAGAGCCTATCACACCCGATCATCACGTGGTGTCTCAGCACGAAGAACTTTTGCAATGGTGCATACTCAGGGAGAACACTTATACCTTGAAATTTAGTGAGGGATCATCTTATAATGCTACCGCCGTACTAAGCAAAATAAGATGCATAAAAGATAAACATCACATGCAATCAAAATATGTGACATGATATGGTCATCATCATCTTGTGCCTTTGATCTCCATCTCCAAAGCATCGTCATGATCTCCATCGTCACCGGCTTGACACCTTGATCTCCATCGTAGCGTCGTTGTCGTCTCGCCAACTATTGCTTCTACAACTATCGCTACCGCATAGTGATAAAGTAAAGCAATTACATGGTGATTGCATTTCATACAATAAAGCGACAACCATAAGGCGCATGCCAGTTGCCGATAACTTTTACAAAACATGATCATCTCATACAATAACTTATATCACATCATGTCTTGACCATATCACATCACAACATGCACTACAAAAACAAGTTAGACGTCCTCTACTTTGTTGTTGCAAGTTTTACGCGGCTGCTACGGGCTTCTAGCAAGAACCATTCTTACCTACGCATCAAAACCACAATGATTTTTCGTCAAGTGTGTTGTTTTAACCTTCAACAAGGACCGGCCGTAGTCAAATTCGATTCAAATAAAGTTGGAGAAATAGACACCCGCCAACCACCTGTGTGCAAAGCACATCGGTAGAACCGGTCTCATGAACGTGTTCATGTAATGTAGGTCCAGGCCGCTTCATCCAACAATACCGCGGAATCAAAATAAGCGTTGGTGGTAAGCAGTATGACTATTATCGCCCACAACTCTTTGTGTTCGACTCATGCATATCATCTTCGCATAGACCTGGCTCGGATGCCATTGTTGGGGAACGTAGCAAGTCAATTTAAAAAAATTCCTACGATCACGCAAGATCTATCTAGGAGATGCATACCAACGAGAGGGGGAGAGTGTGTCCATGATACGTCTCCAACGTATCTACAATTTTTTATTGTTCCATGCTATTATATTATCTGTTTTGGATGTTTAATAGGCTTTAATATACTATTTTATATTATTTTTGGGACTAACCTATTAACCGAAGGCCCAGTGCAAATTGCTGTTTTTCGCCTATTACAGTGTTTCGCAGAAAAGGAATATCAAACGGAATCCAAACGGAACGAAACCTTTGCGAGGATCTTTCTTGGAACAAACGCAACCCAGGAGACTTGGAGTGGAAGTCAAGGAAGCAACAAGGCGGCCACGAGGCAGGAGGGCGCGCCCAGGGGGTAGGTGCGCCCCCCGCCCTCGTGGGCCCCTCGTAGCTCCACCGACCTACTTCTTTCGCCTATATATACTCTTATACCCTGAAAACATCCGGGGGAGCCACGAAACCACTTTTCCACCGCCGCAACCTTCTGTACCCGTGAGATCCCATCTTGGGGCCTTTTTCGGCGATCTGCCAGAGGGGGAGCCGATCACGAAGGGCTTCTACATCAACACCATAGCCTCTCCGATGATGTGTGAGTAGTTTACCACAGACCTTTGGGTCCATAGTTATTAGCTAGATGGCTTCTTATCTCTCTTTGGTTCTCAATACAAAGTTCTCCTCGATGTTCTTGGAGATCTATTCGATATAATACTTTTTGCAGTGTCGTCGAGATTTGATGAACTGTGGGTTTACGATCAAGATTATCTATGAACAATATTTGATTCTTCTCTGAAGTCTATGCATGATTTGATATCTTTGCATGTCTCTTCGAATTATCAGTTTAGTTTGGCCTACTAGATTGATCTTTCTTGCAATCGGAGAAGTGCTTAGCTTTGGGTTCAATCTTGCGGTGTCCTTTTGAAAGTGCAACTATCCCTGGGTGGTTTTGGTAGTTCCTAACAACATATAGCTCATTGAGCTAATGCTATTCCAAGATAAATATTTAAGGAAAGCTCAATGATTGGCATGGCATGGATTAGAAAGTGAACCCTTCAAAATGCTAAGGACAAGGGATTGGCTCAAGCTCAAAGCACAAGACTCTACATTTTCTGTTTTAGTGATCCAAGATCACATTGAGTCTATAGGAAAAGCCAATACTATTAAGAAGGGATGAGGTGTTGCTTAATGAGGCTCTTGCTCAAAATGCTTAGTGATATGCTCCAAAACCCTCCACTACTTTCTCATATCCACATATGTCCTAATCCAAAAAGTCCAACTCGGCCCCACCGAAATTTCATATCCGGAGCCACCGAGTTTAGTTGACATAGCCACTGCTAGAAACCCTAATCAATTCGGTCTCACCGACAGGGATCTCGGTCGGTTGTAGTCTCTCTGTTTCCCTTTCGTAACGTTTCCAACCGAGATGAGCGAATCGGTCCCATCGAGTTTGCCTGACCAACTCTCTGTTTGACTATTACCAAAATCGGTCTCACCGGTTTTGTGTAATCGGTCTCACCGAGATTACGTTATGCCCTAACCCTAATGATATTAGTCCCGCTGAGTTGACATATCGGTCCCACCGAAATGCCTAACGGTCACATTATGAACCAAATCGGTCCGACCGAGTTTCATGATTTGGTACCACCGAGTTTGGTGATTTGTGTGTAATGGTTAGATTTTGTGTGGAGGCTATATATGCCCCTGCACCCACTCTTCATTCGTGGAGAGAGCCATCAGAACATGCCTACACTTCCAACACATATTTTCTGAGAGAGAACCACCTACACTTGTGTTGAGGTCAAGATATTCCATTCCAACCACATGAATCTTGATCTCTAGCCTTCCCCAAGTTGCTTTCCACTCAAATCTTCTTTCCACCCAATCCAAATCCTGTGAGAGAGAGAGTTGAGTGTTGGGTAGACTATCATTTGAAGCACAAGAGCAAGTAGTTCATCATGAACACACCATTTGTTACTTCTTGGAGAGTGATGTCTCCTAGATTGGCTAGGTGTCACTTGGGAGCCTCCATCAAGATTGTGGAGTTGAACCAAGGAGTTTGTAAGGGCAAGGAGATCGCCTACTTCGTGAAGATCTACCCGAGTGAGGCAAGTCCTTCGTGGGTGACGGCCATGGTGGGATAGACAAGGTTCCTTCTTAGTGTGCCCTTCGTGGGTGGAGCCCTCCGTGGACTCATGCAACCGTTACCCTTCATGGGTTGATGTCTCCATCAACGTGGATGTACGATAGCACCACCTATCGGAACCATGGATAAAAAATCTCCGGGTCAACATTGCGTTTGCTCCTCCAAACTCATCCATTTACCTTCATATGCAATTGTTTTACATTCCGCTGCTATACTCTTAGAATTGCATGTGTAGGTTGATTGCTTGACTTGTGATAAGTTGCTAAAATCTGCCAAGAACTAAAATTGGGAAAAGGCTAGATTTTATTTGGTCAAGTAGTCTAATCACCCCCTCTAGACATACTTCCGATCCTACAAGTGGTATCAGAGCTTTGGTCTCCATTTGCTTTGATTTCCATAGCTTTTGGTGGTCATAGCCTTGGTTTCACAACCTAGGAGAGTATGGCGTCTAGCGAGGGAAATTATCACCGTAGAGGTCCTTACTTTGATGGTACAAATTTTGCTAGTTGGAAGCATAAGATGAAAATGCATATTCTTGGACATAACCCCGCCGTTTGGGCTATTGTGTGTATTGGCTTGCAAGGTGAATTCTTTGATGGGAGAGAACCAAACCGTGAATCTACCGCGAAAGAGTTGAAGATGCTACAATACAATGCTCAAGCTTGTGATATTCTCTTCAGCAATTTGTGCCCGAAGAATTCAACAAAATCAGTCGTCTTGAGAATGCAAAGGAAATTTGGGATACTTTGATTGATATGCACGAAGGTACCGACTTCGTCAAGGAATCCAAATTGGATGTGCTTCAAAGTCAACTTGCCAAGTTCAAAATGAAGGATGGTTGAAGGTGTCACTGAAATGTACTCTAGGCTTGCTCTCATCACAAATGAGATTGCCGACTTAGGAAGTAAAGAGATGACCGATAGATTCATCATCAAGAAGGTCCTAAGAGCCTTGAATGGAAAATATGATACCGTGTGCACATTGATCCAAATGATGCCCAACTAAAAATATCTCAAGCCAACGGGAGTCATTGGAAGAATTGTTGCTCATGAGATGTCACTCAAGGATAAGGAAGGGCTTCACAACAAGTCAAGTGGTGCTTACAAAGCCTCGTGCGATGCTCCCACATCATCAAGTGAGAAGCAAACCTTCAATGAAGAATTGAGTCTAATGGTAAAGAACTTCAACAAGTTCTACAAGAGTAGAAGCAAAGAAAGAAGTTCCAAGTCAAGGTCCTACAATGACAAAAGATCTTCTAGTCGTGAGCGAAATTGCTACAATTGTGGAAGACCCGGACACTACTCAAATGAGTGCATGGCTCCCTACAAAAGAAGAGAAGATCCTCCCAAAAGAAGTAGAAGAGAAGAATCACCACCAAGAGAAAGGAGGAGTAGAGATGATCGTTATGAACGAAGGCCCTCTTGGAGAAGCAAGGATTCGGAAAGGAAGGAAAAGTCATCAAGGAGCTACACAAAAAGAAGACATCAAGCTCATGTTGGTGAATGGGTATCCGACTCCTACTCCGACAATCACTCCGAAAGAAGTTATCACTCCGACTCCGAATATACTCAAGATGAAGGTGTTGCCGGTCTAGCACTTGTGTCAACCAACTCCTAGGACATATTTGACTCACCAAATGAAGGAATTGGAAGATGCTTCATGGCCAAAGGTCCAAAGGTAACACATCCCGAGTATGTTGATTTCAATAGTGATGAAGATGATTTGCTAGTTTATGACGATTTACTTGTAGACAACTCTAGTGATGAAAACTTTGATGAAATATTAATTAATCATCCTAATCAAGATAAAACGAATGATGATGATAAGAAGGAGATTGAGCGTCTAACTAAAGAACTAAACACTCTTAAGTTAGCTCATGAAACTACCTTGGAAAATCATCGAGAACTTTTAAAGACTCATGATAAGCTACGCTTTGAAAAGCTCATCCTTGAGGAAGAACATGAGTTTTTAAAGGAAATCAATGATGATCTTTGCAAGAAAAGTTCTTCTTACATTGCCAAGCGTTTACTCTTGTCTACTTACATGCCACAAGTTAAATCTAGCAACAAGAACAAGAAAGATTCTTCATCTAGTAGTAACAACGATCATGCTAAATCCAATGTTGTTGCATCTAGTAGTTCTCTTGATTACACTAATGATTCTCTTAGCCAAGTTACAGTTGAGCAAGAAAATAGCTTATTGAAGGGAATTATAGAGAAAGGTGTTTACAAGAGCCTTGCCAGAAGTAAGCAATTTGAGGAAATTGTATGCAAGCAAGGAAGACACCGAAAGAATCAAGGTGTTGGTTTTGAACAAAAGTTCAATGCCAATGGAGTTTTTTTTTGACCATGAATGCCAATGGAGTTGAGTAGGAAGAAGATCAATATCCCAAGACGAAGTTTGTTCCTCAACAAGAGAAGTATGATCCTACTTCCTTCAAAGGGACACAAGCTCAAGATGATCTTCCACCACAAGACCACAAGCAAAAAGGCAAGGACAAGCTTCAAGAGGAAATTGATGCATTTGAAGAAGCAACTAAGGCCTTGGTCAAGTGGGTTCCCAAGACTACATCAAGTTCTACTTCATCAAGTACAACTACGATTCCAAGGATTCCCATGAAGATGATGTGGATCCCGAAGAAGAAGAACTAGAAAGTTATTGACGGTGACTCCGCCAACATACTTCACTCTTATCATTTTGGCGAGGACAAGTGCAAAAAACTTCCATATCTTGCACTAGTTCAAGGAGTCACAAACCCTCTTGTTGGTAAGACAATGGACAAGGTAACCTAATGCTTTCATGGACATCATCTTGTGTATGCATCACTCTATGTCTATGGATATCCTTGTTTGTTCCTTGTGGGACTAACCCGTGTAGGTATTGAAAGTGCAACTCACTCCAAAGGATTGCTCCGAATGATCTACATAAACATTGAGCATCTACATCTTCAACACCTACATGAAGTCATCATCAACAAAACCCAAGGTTAGTTCATCCCTCTTAGGGGGGATATCACATCTAGGGGGAGCTTTACTCTAATCAGTGAGCTAAAGCAACTCTAATGGTGTGAACACAACAATGATTTATGAAAAAGTGGTAACCCCACTTGTGCTTAAACGATGAGTATGACCTATGATCAAATGTTCTCATTTGACTCCTAAGTCAATATACTCATATATAGATGACCTAGTCATCGCCAATTGCTCGATAGATGCTAGAGTGTTTGCGCATGCTGATACGTCTCCAACGTATCTATAATTTTTGATTGCTCCATGCTACTCTATCTACTGTTTTGGACTATATTGGGCTTTATTTTCCACTTTTATATTATTTTTGGGACTAACCTATTAACCGGAGGCCCAGCCCGAAATTGCTGTTTTTTTGCCTATTTCAAGTGTTTGAAGAAATGTAATATCAAACAGAGTCCAAACGGAATGAAACCTTCGGGAACGTGAGTTTCTCACCGAACGTGATCCAGGAGACTTGGACCCTAATCCAAGAAGTAACAGAGGAGGTCACGAGGGTGGGGGGGTGCCCCCCCTAGGGCGCACCCCCTACCTCGTGGGCCCCCTGTTGCTCCACCGACGTACTCCTTCCTCCTATATATACCTACGTACCCCCAAACGATCAGATACGGAGCCAAAAACCTAATTCCACCGCCGCAACTTTCTCAGATCCACGAGATCCCATCTTGGGGCACATTAGGAGCTCCATGGGAAGGGAATCCACCACGGAGGGCTTCTACATCAACACCATAGCCTCTCCGATGAAGTGTGAGTAGTTTACTTGGACCCTTGGTCCATAGCTAGTAGCTAGATGGCTTCTTCTCTCTTTTGGATCTCAATACAATGTTCTCCCCTCTCTCGTGGAGATCTATTCGATGTAATCTTCTTTTTGCGGTGTGTTTGTTGAGACCGATGAATTGTGGGTTTATGATCAAGATTATCTATGAACAATATTTGAATCTCCTCTAAATTCTTTTATGTATGATTGGTTATCTCTGCAAGTCTCTTCGAATTATCCGTTTGGTTTGGCCAACTAGATTGGTAATTCTTGCAACGGGAGAAGTGCTTAGCTTTGGGTTCAATCTTGCGGTGTCCTTTCCCGATGTGAAGGGGCAGCAAGGCACGTATTTTATTGTTGCCATCGAGGATAACAAGATGGGGTTTTTATCATATTGCATGAATTTATCCCTCTACGTCATGTCATCTTGCTTAAGGTGTTACTCTGTTTTTAACTTAATACTCCATATGCATGCTGGATAGCGGTCGATGAGTGGAGTAATAGTAGTAGATGCAGGCAGGAGTCGGTCTACTTGTCTCGGACGTGATGCCTATATACATGATCGTACCTAGATACTTTCATAACTTTGCTCAATTCTGTCAATTGCTCAACAGTAATTTGTTCACCCACCGTAGAATACTTATGCTCTTGAGAGAAGCCACTAGTGAAACCTATGGCCCCCATGTCTTTTCTCATCATATCAATCTCTATCACTTTAATCTTGCTTTGTTATTACTTTGCTTTTTACTTTTTACTTTGCATCTCTATACCAAAAATACCAAAAAAAAATATTATTTATCTTCTCTATCAGATCTCACTCTCGTAAGTGACTGTGAAGGGATTGACAACCCCTAATCGCGTTGGTTGCGAGGAGCTATTGTTTTGTGCAGGTACGAGGGACTTGTGCATAGCCTCCTACTGGATTGATACCTTGGTTCTCAAAACTGAGGGAAATACTTACGCTACTTTGCTGCATCATCCTCTCCTCTTCGGGGAAATCCAACGCAGTGCTCAAGAGGTAGCAAGAAGAATTTCTGGCGCCGTTGCCGGGGAGGCTTACGCAAGAGCAAGTCAAGACTTGGACTCCTAACAACAAGCCACTTCTGGTGCCGTTAAAGTCTACATACCAAGTACCCATCACAATCCCTATCTCCCGCATTACATTATTTGCCATTTGCCTCTCGTTTTCCTCTCCCCCACTTCACCCTTGCCATTTTATTCGCCCTCTCTTTCCCAATCTCCTCCTCTTTTCCGTTTGCTTTCTTCTTGCATGCTTGTCATCATGACTAGTCTCATATCTTCTCCGTTGTATCCCGAGAATGAAGTTCTAAATTTTAAGCAAAGGGAGGGAGAAAATCTAAAAGACGCTTGGTATAGAATTTGCAATGCTCAAAATAGATCTACCAGGAAGCAATCTACTTCAGTTTATCTTCGTTATTTTTATGTAGGTGCTAATCCTTGGTATAGATATATCCTTGATACCATTACCGGAGGGAATTTCTTGGGCAGCCATATTTTTTATTCTTATAATGCTTTAATAGATTTATTTGGCTCGCCACCTCTTTTGGTTAATGGAACTATGTCAACTTTGGAGCATGTTATGCAAAGACTTGAAATTATTGATAATAAAGTTGCTACCATTGAATCAATTGAAAATCTTGATAAAAAGATCCACAATCAAATTACCCAATATGGATCTAAGGTAGGAATGACTTTGAAAAATATTAAGGAAAAGGAACCCATAGTTAATGAGAAAATAAATCTAGATTCCACTAGAATCGATAAACTTGAGGGTATCATTACCAACTTGGGAACCGCTTTTTCTTCCGTAAAGAACACTCCAAGTTCGTATACTAAAAATACTAAGTTTATTTATGTTCCTAAGAATAAGGGTGAATCATCTAGTAAGGAAACTGCGGATCTTAAATCTATAAGTGTTCATCCCAATCTTTTTGCCATCATTAAGGAACCATTTGCTATGAATGAATTTTTTGATCTTTTTCCTAAATATTTGACAATTACTAGAAAGAAATAAAACTCCAAAGAAGGTAGATGCCTCATTGAATAATTGCCTACCAAAGATGGCAATACCTAGATCTATCCTTGCTTTTATGCCTAGCTAGGGGCGTTAAACGATAGCGCTTGTTGGGAGGCAACCCAATTTTTTTTTGCTTTTGCTTCTGTTTAGGAATAAATAATCAATCTATCCTCTGGTTAGATGTGGTTTTATCTTTTAATTAGTGTTTGTGCCAAGTTAGACCTATAGGATCTTCTTGGATGATAGTTATTTGATCTTGCTGTAATTTCCAGAATCTTTCTGTTCACGAAAACAATTATTAAAAATCACCAGAACGTGATAAATTACTGATTCCAATTTCTTATGATCATTAAACAAATTTTCTAGGTCTTCCTATTTTGGTAGAATTTTTGGAGTTCCAGAAGTTTGCGTTAGTTACAGATTGCTACAGACTGTTCTGTTTTTAACAGATTCTGTTTATCGTGTGTTGTTTGCTTATTTTGATGAATCTATGGCTAGTAAATTAGTTTATAATCCATAGAGAAGTTGGAATACAGTAGGTTTAACACCAATATAAATAAATAATTATTTCATTACAGTACCTTGAAGTAGTCTTTTGTTTTCTTTCTCTAACGGAGCTCACGAGATTTCTATTGAGTTTTGTGTTGTGAAGTTTTCAAGTTTTAGGTATATTCTTTTGATGGATTATGGAACAAGGAGTGGCAAGAGCCTAAGCTTGGGGATGCCCATGGCACCCCCAAGATAATCCAAGGACACCAAAAGGTCAAATCTTGGGGATGCCCCGGAAGGCATCCCTCTTTAAATCTACTTCCATCGGTAATTTACTTGGAGCTATATTTTTATTCACCACATGATATGTGTTTTGCTTGGAGCGTCTTGTATGATTTGAGTATTTGCTTGCTAGTTTACCACAATCATCCTTGCTGTACACACCTTTTGAGAGAGCCATACATGAATTGGAATTTGATAGAATACTCTATGTGCTTCACTTATATCTTTTGAGCGTGATAATTTTGCTCTAGTGCTTCACTTATATCTTTTAGAGCACGGTGGTGGATTTGTTTTAAAGAAACTATTGATCTCTCATGCTTCACTTAGATCATTTTGAGAGACATTAATAGCATGGTAATTTGCTTAATATGAATATTCTTGGTATTCAAAATATGTGAAACTTCCTTTTGAGTGCGTTGAATACTAAGAAAAGTTTGATGCTTGATAATTGTTTTGAGACATGAAGATGGTGATATTAGAGTCATGCTAGTTGAGTAGTTGTGAATTTGAGAAATACTTGTGTTAAGGTTTGTGATTCCCTTAGCATGCATTATGGTGAACTGTTATGTGATGAACTCGGAGCATGATTTATTTATTGATTGTCTTCCTTATGGGTGGCGGTCGGGGACGAGCGATGGTCTTTTCCTACCAATCTATCCCCCTAGGAGCATGCGCTTAATACTTTGCTTTGATAACTTCTAGATTTTTGAAATAAGTATATGAGTTCTTTATGACTAATGTTGAGTCCATGCATTATACGCATTTTTTCCCATCCTTCCACCATTGCTAGCCTCTCTACTACCACACACTTTTCGCCGGTATCATACACCCACCATATATCTTCCTCAAAACAGCCACCATACCTACCTATCATGGCATTTCCATAGCCATTCCGAGATATATTTCCATGCAACTTTCCACCGTTTCGTTTATTATGACATGCTCCATTATTGTCATATTGCTAGCATGATCATGTAGTTGACATCGTATTTGTGGCAAAGCCACCGTTCATAATTCTTTCATACATGTCACTCTTGAATCATTGCATATCCCGGTACATCACGGAGGCATTCATATAGAGTCATACTTTGTTCTAAGTATCGAGTTGTAATTGTTGAGTTGTAAGAAAAATAAAAGTGTGATGATCATCAATTTTTAGAGCATTGTCCCAAGTGAGGAAAGGATGATGGGGACTATGATTCCCAAAATAAAAAAATAAAAGCGGCCATAAAAAAAGGAAAAGGCCCAAATAAAAAAAAGAGAAAAGAAAAAAGAAAAAAATGAGAGAAAAAGAGAGAAGGGACAATGCTACTATCCTTTTACCACACTTGTGCTTCAAAGTAGCACCAAGATCTTCATGATAGAGAGTCTCCTATGTTATCACTTTCATATACTAGTGGGAATTTTTCATTATAGAACTTGGCTTGTATATTCCAATGATGGGCTTCCTCAAATGCCCTAGGTCTTCATGAGCAAGCGAGTTGGATGCACACCCACTTAGTTTCTTTTGTTGAGCTTTCATATACTTATAGCTCTAGTGCATCCGTTGCATGGCAATCCCTACTCACTCACATTGATATCTATTGATGGGCATCTCCATAGCCCGTTGATACGCCTAGTTGATGTGAGACTATCTTCCCTCTTTTTGTCTTCTCCACAACCACCATTCTATTCCATATATAGTGCTATATCCATGGCTCACGCTCATGTATTGCGTGAAGATTGAAAAAGTTTTGAAAATGTTAAAGTATGAAAAAAAGCTTGGCTTGTCATCGGGGTTGTGCATGATTTAAATACTTTGTGTGGGGAAGATGGAGCATAGCAAGACTATATGATTTTGTAGGGATAACTTTCTTTGGCCATGTTATTTTGAGAAGACATAATTGCTTTGTTAGTATGCTTGAAGTATTATTATTTTTTATGTCAATATGAACTTTTGTCTTGAATCTTTCGAATCTGATTATTCATACCACATTTAAGAAGATTTGCATTGAAATTATGCCAAGTATCACTCCGCATCAAAAATTCTCTTTTTATCATTTACCTACTCGAGGACGAGCAGGAATTAAGCTTGGGGATGCCTGATACGTCTCCAACGTATCTATAATTTTTGATTGCTCCATGCTACTTTATCTATTGTTTTGGACTATATTGGGCTTTATTTTCCATTTTTATATTATTTTTGGGACTAACATATTAACCGGAGGCCCAGCCAAGAATTGCTGTTTTTTGCCTATTTCAGTGTTTCGAAGAAACAGAATATCAAACGGAGTCCAAACGGAATGAAACCTTTGGGAACATGATTTTCTCACCGAACGTGATGCAGGAGACTTGGACCCTACTCCAAGAAGTAACAGAGGCGGTCAGGAGTGTGACGCCCCCGATTCAATCATACACTAATCATGCACGCAAATGTGTACGATCAAGATCAGGGACTCACGGGAAGATATCACAACACAACTCTAAAACATAAATAAGTCATACAAGCATCATAATACAAGCCAGGGGCCATCGAGGGCTCGAATACAAGTGCTCGATCATAGACGAGTCAGCGGAAGCAACAATATCTGAGTACAGACATATGTTAAACAAGTTTGCCTTAAGAAGGCTAGCACAAACTGGGATACAGATCAAAAGAGGCGCAGGCCTCCTGCCTGGGATCCTCCTAACTACTCCTGGTAGTTGTCCGCGGGCTGCACGTAGTAGTTGGCGCCTCCAGTGTAGTAGTCGTCATCGACGATGGCGTCTGGCTCCTGGGCTCCATCGTCTGGTTGCAGCAATCGGGTAAAGAAAGGGGGAAAAGGGGGAACAAGGCAACCGTGAGTACTCACCCAAAGTACTCGCAAGCAAGGAGCTACGCTACATATGCATGGATATATGTGTAAAGGGCCATATCAGTGGACTGAACTGCAGAATGCCAGAATAAGAGGGGGATAGGTAATACTGTCGAAGACTACGCTTCTGCCAGCCTCCGCCTTGCAGCATGTAGCAGAGAGTAGTCTGAAGTCCTCCAAGTAGCATCGCATAGCATAATCCTACCTGGCGATCCCCTCCTCAATGCCCTGTTAGAGAGCGACCACCGGGTTGTATCTGGCACTTGGAAGGGTGTGTTTTATTAAGTATCCGGTTCTAGTTGTCATAAGGTCAAGGTACAACTCCAAGTCGTCCTGTTACCGAAGATCACGACTATTCGAATAGATTAACTTCCCTGCAAGGGTGCACCACATTACCCGACACGCTCGATCCCATTTGGCCGGACACACTTTTCTGGGTCATGCCCGGCCGTGGAAGATCAACACGTCGCAGCTCCACCTAGGCACAACAGAGAGGCCAGCACGCCGGTCTAAACCTAAGCGCACAAGGGTCTGGGCCCATCGCCCATAGCACACCTGCACGTTGCGTACGCGGCCGAAAGCAGAACTAGCCCCCTTAATACAAGAGCGGGCTTACGTTCCAATCCGGCGCGCGCCACTCAGTCGCTGGCATCATGAAGTGCTTCGGCTGATACCACGACGCCGGTTGCCCATATCTTGTCCCACGTGGCGGTTAGTGCGTATAGGGTCAACGACCCAACTCAGATCAAATACCAAGAACTCGTTTAGCGTGTTAAGTATCCGCGAACGCCGAACAGGGCCAGGCCCACCTCTTTCCTAGGCGGTCTCGATCTTCCCTGTCGCTCTGCCACAAAGATCCACTCGCGGGTGCTCCTCAAGCCGACCCGACTTTAGTCACCACATGTATCATGTATAAAGTATATAGTATATACCCGTGATCACCTCCCGAGTGATCACGGCCCGATAGTATAGCAGCCAGACGGACAAGAATGTAGGGCCACAGATGGAAATACTAGCATCCTATACTAGGCAAGTAGGATTGCGGGTAAAGGTATCAATGTAAGTAGCAAAGACAGGCTATGCATCGGGATAGGAATAACGGAAACTAAACATGCTACACTACTCTAATGCAAGCGGTAGAGGAGAGTAGGCGATATCTGGTGATCAAGTTGGGGGCTTGCACAGTTGCTGGCAAGAGAGAGGAGTCGCCAACTCCGTAGTCGAACTGGGCAGCAGCAGCGTCGGTCTCGTAGTCTACCAGAGAGAAGAGGGGGAAGAAACAATGAATACCATGCAAACAGATGCATATCGGTGCATGACATGACAAGTAACTATGCTAGGGGTGCCCAATAGCGCTAGTAGGTGATACCGACGAATGGGAAAACATCCGGAAATTATTCCGGTGTTTGGCTTTTAGACGGATGAACCGAAGGGGGAAAGTTGCGTGTTTGCTATGTTAGGGATGTGTGGCGGACGAACGGGCTGCGTATCCGGATTCGTCTCGTTGTTCTGAGCATCTTTCATGTAGAAAGTATTTTCATCCGAGTTACAGATTAAAAGATATGATTTTCTAAAGATTTAATCATTTTCTGATTTTAATTATTTATTTAAATCCAACATTATCCAAAACAGTGTCTGCTGACGTCATCATGACATCAGCAGTCAACAGAGGTGTTGACTGGTCAACTGACGTGTGGGTCCCGCATGTCATTGACTGTTAACTAACCTAACAGATTAATTAACTTAACTAGGTGATTAGGTTAATCTAATCAGGATTAATTAAGTTAATTAATTCTTTAATTAATTAACTAATTAATATTTTACTTATTTTATTTATTTATATATTTTTTTGTTCTGGGGCTGGGGCCCCTTTGTCAGTGGGCCAAAGGCCTTATCGGTTCGGTCTACTTGAACGCACTGTGGTGTGCGGGGTGGCGCAACCCGTAGGCGATTATCGCCTGCAGACAAAGCGGTGGGCGCTTAAGCGCGGGTGGCCGTGGCACCGAGGCCACGGGCGGAGCGGTGCCGTGGTGAAGCCGCGGCCACCGGAGGAGGAGGCTGGGGCTGGAGAGAGGTGCGGCCGGACGAGCGACCGGCCTTGGTCGATCCACCACGCGAGAATAGGGAAGGCGGCCGTTAGCCGCGGTGACCGGGGCGGCGATATGGCATGTGGGCTTGGCGAGCGCGAGCGCACGTCAAGCATGGGAGTGAGGGCGGCGGTTGCGGTGGCGCCGCACGGAGAGCGAGGTTGCGGCGTTGAGCGGCGAGTGGGATGGCGAGGCGTGCAGGATGCACGCGTCGGTGGCATGATGACGGCGACGGCAAGTGGCACGTCGGCGAGGGAGACCGGTGCGGGTGGAGGCGGGGAGACGTGCAGAGCGGGCGCAAAGAGGAAGAGGAGGCCGTGGCCTCACCGGCGTTGCAGAGACGAGGGTCGGCGAGGCTCGGTGGAGCCTTTGGGGAGGAGGACGGGGACGATGGCAACGTAGAGGAGGAGGTCCGGCGCGGAGGAGTCGAAGAGGAGGACGACAGGGCAGCTCCGACGACGGCGGGGTCCAGCGGCGTCGGGGGCGATGGGTGTCGCGGTCGGCTCGGGCGAAGGGCGACGGGGTCAGAAGACGGGTGGCGCCGGTGAGAGGGCTTCGGCATTGAGAGATCAAGGGAGAGGGGGGTAGAGAGGGAGGTGGAGTGGGGGTTTCCCCTCGATCCAGATTGGATCGGGAGGGGGAGAGGGTGTGGCGTCGTGGGGGGGAGTGGTGTGTCGGTGCCTAGGGTTTGGTAGGGAGGGGGTTATACAGGGGGGGGGGCGACTGGGCCGTCCTGGGGGCCCGATGGCCAGCTGGGCCACGGCCCAGCAGGGGGTCTCCTTCTTTCTTTTTGTTTTTGCTTTGCCTTTTCTTTTTTTACTTTTCTTTTATTTATTATTTTCTATTTTTAGTTATAGTTTATTTTATTTTAGTTTATAAAATACCAAGTGAGCACCTAAATTAGTATTACTAATCAGTCCACTTCCACAATTATTTTGGCACACTACTAATTTAGTTTTATTATTATAACTTGAAAAAGGCATTTAATTAATTGTTTTTGCTGTCATTTCTATTACTTTAGTGCTTTTAAATATTTTATTAAAAGCTAATTTATTCACCACCATCACTTATGATTTATTTGACACAACCCTAACATTTTAGTTTTGATATTTGAATACTTTAATCCTTTGACTTGATTTTGAATTTGAATTTTGAATCATTTTTTTAAACTAACCCAAGATTAACTACTGTGACAGAGGTGACGGGTCATCATTAACGGGGTTTACTACAGCCTAATTATCCGGGCGTCACAATTCTCCTCCACTACAAGAAATCTCGTCCCGAGATTTAAGAGGGGTCTAAGGGGGAAACGTTTGGTACGAAATTCTAACGAATCTTCTCGTTCTTGGTTGCTCTCCTCAAAGTGGTCGATCTATTATATTGATGTCTTCATTTTTCTGTTTCAGGTCATCAAGATGAAGTCGACATCCTTTCTTTGGGGGTTCCATCGTACTTATAAAAGAATAAGGGGGTTATTCTGGGAGAACGAACCTCTACAAGGTTGACTATCTGGTCAATAACATCGGGGAAGGTGGCGGAAGGTAACTCTCGAATTGGAACTTAAGTAAATATCGAGAGCAAGTAATGAGGTTTCATGGGAAGTTTCGAGCGAGCAGGCAACTGTTCGATGCCTGAACAGGGCTTGAAAGGGGCTCAAAGCAATCGGGACTAAGTATTGCGTCCGGTAACAGATTTGATGATCTCTCGGAAGGTGGCTCGCGAATTACATACGAGGCCACACGCGAGGAAGAACCTTGGGAACAGGGGGTGCAGGAGAGTCAAGTTTTGATCATGTGGAATTGTGGGTTATGGGCCCACCATGCTGGTTAAAGTAGGAAGGGGGGGGGGCTGACATCTTGCACGGTCACAATAGCAAGGCATGCCAGAGGGTAGCCTGTTAGTTATGTCGGCAACAACATCGATACCAAGGGCGAGGGATGAAGAGAACCATTTTCCTGCTCGTTGAACGAGGCGGACCAATAGGCAAGGTTCCCGTCCATCGGTGGTTACCGAAATGTCATCAACAATAGTAACAGGGTCTGACTGATAAGGTGGTACACCGAGGTGTTTTCGTAAGCAGGAAAATATTACTGCTTAGATCATATAAACCTCAAGAAAGGTTAAACCAAACAATGGAAAGGATAATATGACTATCAAATCAATCAGAACAATGGAAAGGAAAATGTGTTTAAACACATATATCAGGGGTATATCCTCCCCAAAGTCAAGCAGAGGATGATATCCAAGACAGGATATAAAGTAGAAAACCATTTAGGTAAGGGGGGAGGAACCTCATGATATTACCCATTCAACGGTGTTAGGATAAATGATAAATAAAATTTAGCATCGTGCTTCAAATGTTCCTGTTGAAAATCGGAGTACCATTGACATGCTTCGAGATAGCATTGACATGGTCATCAGGTGAAGATCAGACTTTGGAAAACACAAAGGATCCATCAGGAATAACTTGTATAATAAGTCTTACAATTTCCTCAGGGAAGAATGGATAACCTTGTTAAAAAGGAAACATTAACAATAGGTCCTCCGGCCAGGTGTGCTGGGCATGACATCACCTTACCGGGTCATAAAAGAACATTGTTATTACCCTTGGAAATATATTCCAACCATCATATCTGACCGGGATTCAGATCTGGTCGGTGTTAGGATACCTCAGACTCAGGGTGCCTGAGAAGAAAAGGTGTTACACACATTGACTAGATGATAAAGTAAGATTCTTGGAAATGAACTATGGAAGCGAGTTCCAAAACAAGAGTTCATCATTTAACCAAGGATAGGACGAGGAGGTGGCTGATGGACTCAGCGTCAATTCCTCGAGATTTCCAAAAGGATGGATTTCCACAACTATGTGAATAAGGAGATAACATTTCTCAGATCAGATGACATAATGAGGTATGCTTGAGGAAAACATACACAATTAAACATTGGTTGAAAGGTGCACCCGAATTATGGGGTTATGTAGCATGATCAAAGTTAAAACGGTGGTTCAGCAACCGATAGGCTAAGAATGATTTATCGATCATTAACTTCAAAGCAATAGGGTTGCTAGAAGGGCAGAATCCAAACAGCAAAGCTCACTTGTTGGTACCCCGGTTGGAATCAACACGAGGACTAAGAAAGAATGATGATGGGGAGAGGTATCACTATACCAAGAATTTTTAAGAGGTGGAGCAATCCTCACAACATCCTTGACATAAAATACAGTACTACTTCAAGGTAGAACAAAATACAAGCTAGAAAGCAAATTGCATCCATAACATGAACAAGTTTGTGATGAAGGGATTAAGGATGTTGTCGGTGGCAACTCAAATTACCAAGGGACGAGGATGGTACTTATTATCATGAATTCGATCGATATCCTAAAAGGAGTCAAATGTTGATGATGATCACAACAAATCTTGTCGAGAGATTTCATGAGGATGTAATCGATCAGCGATGACATCAAGTCAAGGGAATGATGAAGCAAGAGGTCAATGGAAGCACAGGTACGACACAAACTCGAAATCAAGCTTGGTTTTCAAGGTGAAATGATATGACAAGGAAAATCAACGTAAGCTTAGCTCATCGTCGAAGTGGTGCTCTGAGAATAAGGATCAGGTAGCACAGTTACAATCACCACGACAATGACATAGCCATACAGGATAGGAATGGCGTGATCGGGTACAAACCCGTACTTAAAGAAGATTATCAAGTGTCGTTGAACCGTAGTGCAGAATCGGTTCAGTTATCGGTGTCTTTGAGTGTTTAATAACTCAGAGCCCATGAAAAACCATAATCAGTGAGAATACAATACTTGATGAAGATCTCATAAGAAGTTATGCAGTTCCAAGATAATCTCGAGATACCAGGGAGTAATACTCGATGATGAATCAAAGTAGAGGTTGGACTGGGGTAATGCTCTACAAAAGACAAGTGCTTAAACCTGCACGAGAAATGGTATTTAAAGGAGAACAAGGTCGGAACCACGATTGCAAAAGGCCAGATCCCAGATATAGGATGAACTTATACCAAAGGAATAATTAATTTAAGAGAAGCTTTAATGATAAGATCTACATCGTGTCCATGGGCATGAGCGCAAGGTTCAAGGTCAACTCCCACTTCGTCAATGTATAACCTTCCATTCACTTCTCGCTTTGATAAAGGCATTAGTGTTGAAAGTTTTACCTGGTGAAATACCAGATGAGTATGACTCGTAAAAACTTCCGAGTTCACACATATTAAGGAAGGCATAGGTTTAACCCGTCGGGTCTTCTTAGGAACATATACCACAAATTTCAAGAATAAATAACACAAACTCGATAGTAGAGCATGCTTGTGAAAGCAGAGGATACAATTTACTAAAGGCATTATGTATCTGAGGAAAGGCTCACAAGCTTATCGAATATGAAGGACATTGTCGGATAAAATCCGACAAAGGGTCTGGTGGTCCACAAGGGATCTGATGTGAGCATCGGCACACAACTAGAGGAAGAAAGAATGCAAGGAGAACCGGTTGTAGAACAACCGACTAATTCAAAGCTCAATTGCAAAGGAATTATGATTTCCAAATCAAGGGATCAGAAGAAAACGCTCTGATTAAGAATGTATAAATTGAATAGACTAAGTGGTACATTCAACGACAACTTGATTGGTCGAGGCCCAACTCATGTTCAAAATGACGTCTGAGCCGGAAAGACAATCCTAGGACTCGACTGATGATTTTGAACATTCGCAACGTATTGAATCAATGGACTCAAAAATGATGGTGACAAAGGATGCCAATATGATTACTATATTTATGGGAGTAATCATAATGAAAGCAAACAAGAAATTCCAAAGCAATAGGTTGCTGAGGATTCTCGGAAGATCGAATGGTATTTTGAAGACTTTGGTGTAACACATGAACAACTGGGGATGAGCGGGTACTCGATAAGTGCGAGAATTAACCGTATGGGTATTCAGGTGCCAAAGAACAGCAAGGCAGTAAGCTCAAAGGATTATCGAAACAACGACGAGTTTTTCAGGGTATCTTGTAATAACAAGACCAACTTGGGATGAATGTAAGAATAACTACTGCAAGTACTCATTCATAAGGGTTTACGGTGGAAGGGGAATTGCAAGAGGGATGGCACAAAGTATCGAGGGAACATCCGAGAGTATTGTCGAGAATCTTACATTGAAGCGATCGATCATCCGTATTAAAGGGCTCTCTGGCAGGAAGTGGTAACGAGAACCTAGAGTTAGATTTTAGCAAAATCATTTAACCCGAATAGAAGAGATGTCAGAGTCCCAGAGTATAGGTCAAGGAGTAAAAGATCCTACTACCACCTGATGGCGACGTGTGCCCATAAGACACACAACCAAGTTAGTAAAAGTTTTGCAATGCCTAGACTCGACTTCGGCCAAGGAGTTGGAAAGGGGGATTCCTACAAGCAGTCGGCTCTGATACCAACTTGTGACGCCCCCGATTCAATCGTACACTAATCATGCACGCAAATGTGTACGATCAAGATCGAGACTCACGGAAGATATCACAACACAAATCTAAAACATAAATAAGTCATACAAGCATCATAATACAAGCCAGGGGCCATCGAGGGCTCGAATACAAGTGCTCGATCATAGGCGAAGTCGATGGAAGCAACAATATCTGAGTACAGACATATGTTAAACAAGTTTGCCTTAAGAAGGCTAGCACAAACTGGGATACAGATCGAAGGAGGCGCAGGCCTCCTGCCTGGGATCCTCCTAACTACTCCTGGTCGTTGTCTGCGGGCTACACGTAGTAGTAGGCGCCTCGGTGTAGTAGTCGCCATCGACGGTGGCGTCGCCCCTGGGCTCCATCGTCTGTTGCAGCAATCGGGTAAAGAAAGGGGAAAAGGGGAACAAGGCAACCGTGAGTACTCATCCAAAGTACTACTTAAGCAAGGAGCTACGCTACATATGCATGGATATATGTGTAAAGGGCCATATCGGTGGACTGAACTGCAGAATGCCGAGAATAAGAGGGGATAGCTAATCCTGTCGAAGACTACGCTCGGCAGCCTCCGCTTTGCGGCATGTAGCGTAGAGTAGTCCAAGTCCTCCAAGTAGCATCACATAGCATAATCCTACCCGCGATCCCTCCTCAATGCCCTGTTAGAGAGCGACCACGGGTTGTATCAGCACTTGGAAGGGTGTGTTTTATTAAGTATCCGGTTCTAGTTGTCATAAGGTCAAGGTACAACTCCAAGTCATCCTCATCGAAGATCACGGTTATTCGAATAGATTAACTTCCTGAGGGTGCACCACATTACCCGACACGCTCGATCCCATTTGGCCGGACACACTTTTTCGGGTCATGCCCACCGCGGAAGATCAACACGCCGCAGCCCCACCTAGGCACAACAGAGAGGCCAAGACGCCGGTCTAAACCTAAGCGCCAGGTTGCAGGCCCATCGCCCATAGCACACCTGCATGTTGCGTCTGTGACGAAAGTAGAACTAGCCCCTTAATACAAGAGCAGGCTTACGTTCCAATCCGGTAGCGCGCCACTCGGGCGGCGTCCACGAAGTGCTTCGGTGATACCACGACGCCGGTTGCCCATATCTTGTCCCACGTGGCGGTTAGTGCGTATAGGGTCAACGACCCAACTCAGATCAAATACCAAGAACTCGTTTAGCGTGTTAAGTATCCGCGAACGCCGAACAGGGCCAGGCCCACCTCTCTCCTAGGCGGTCTCGACCTGCCCTGTCGCTCCGCCACAAAGATCCACTCGCGGGTGCTCCTCAAGCCGACCCGACTTTAGTCACCACATGTATCATGTATAAAGTATATAGTATATACCCGTGATCACCTCCCGAGTGATCACGGCCCGATAGTATAGCATAGCAGACGGACAAGAATGTAGGGCCATAGATGGAAATACTAGCATCCTATACTAGGCAAGTAGGATTGCAGGTAAAGGTATCAACAGAAGTAGCAAAGACAAAGGCTATGCATCGGGATAGGAATAATGTAGCAAGTAACATGCTACACTACTCTAATGCAAGCAGTATAGAGGAGAGTAGGCGATATCTGGTGATCAAGGGGGGGGGCTTGCCTGGTTGCTCTGGCAAGAGAGAGGGGTCGTCAACTCCGTAGTCGAACTGGGCAGCAGCAGCGTCGGTCTCGTAGTCTACATGAGAGAAGAGGGGGAAGAAACAATGAATACCATGCAAACAGATGCATATCGATGCATGACATGACAAGTAACTATGCTAGGGGTGCCCAATCGCGGTAGTAGGTGATACCGATGAATGGGGAAAACATCCGGGAAAGTATTACCGGTGTTTCGCGTTTTCGGACAGATGAACCGGAGGGGGAAAGTTGCATGTTTGCTATGTTAGGGACGTGTGGCGGACGAACGGGCTGCGTATCCGAATTCGTCTCGTCGTTCTGAGCAACTTTCATGTAGAAAGTATTTTCATCCGAGTTACGGATTAAAAGATATGATTTTCTAAAGATTTAATCATTTTCTGATTTTAATTATTTATTTAAATCCAACATTATCGAAAACAGTGTTTGTTGGCGTCAGCATGACGTCGTGATCAACAAAGGTGTTGATCGGTCAACTGGCGTGTGGGTCCCGCATGTCATTGACTGTTAACTAACCTAACAGATTAATTAACTAAACTAGGTGATTAGGTTAATCTAATCAGGATTAACTAAGTTAATTAATTCTTTAATTAATTAACTAATTAATATTTTACTTATTTTATTTATTTATATATTTTTTTGTTACGGGGGCCCTTTGTCAATGGGATCCTTATCGGTTGGCCTAACGGGGCCGTGTGTGCGAGGTGCGGGCGCAACCCGTAGCCCGATTGGGCGCCTGCACAGGCCAGTGGAGGCGCCAGGCGCGGGTGGCCGTGGCCACGGTGAGGCCACGGGCGGAGCGGTGCCTTGGTGAAGCGACGGCCACCGGAGGAGGGCGTCGGGGCCGTGGAGAGGTGCGGCCGGACCGAACGGCGACCGGCCTTGGTCAGTCACCACGGGCAGGGAATAGGGAAGGCGGCCGTTAGCCGCGGTGACCGGGGGGCGATAACATGCGGTACAGTGGCAGGGCGGCGAGTGCGCGCGCTGCCAGGGGAGTGAGGGCGGCGGTTGCGGTGAGCGCACGGAGAGCGCGGGGTTGCGGGCGTTCGGGCGCGACGAGTGGGATGGCGAGGCGTGCACGGGACGCACACATGCAGTGGCTGTGGCGACGAAGCGCCCGATCGCTGGCGCGTCGGCCGAGGGAGACCGGTGCGGTGGCGGCGGGAGACGTCAGAAGCGGGCGCAAGAAGAGGAAGAGGAGGCCGTGGCCTCACCGGGCGTTCAGGCAGACGAGGGTCGGCGAGGCTCGGTGGAGCCTTTGGGGAGGAGGACAGGGACGATGGCAACGTAGAGGAGGAGGTCCGGCGCGGAGGAGTCGAAGAGGAGGACGGCAGGGCAGCTCCGAGATGGCGGGGTCCAGCGGCGTTGGGGGCGATGGGCGTCGCGGTCGGCTCGGGCGAAGGGCGACGGGGTCGGAAGACGGGTGGCGCCGGCGATCGGGCTTCGGCATCGAGAGATCGAGGGAGAGGGGAGTAGAGAGCGACGTGGAGTGGGGGTTTCCCTCGATCCGCATTGGATCGGGAGGAGATGGTGTGGCGTGGGGGGGGAGTGGTGTGTCGGTGCCTAGGGTTTGGTGGGGAGGGGGTTATACGGGCGTTTGGGCCGTCACAGGGCCCGATGGCTAGTCGGGCCACGCGCCCAATGAGGGTCTCCTTCTTTCTTTTTGTTTTTGCTTTGACTTTTCTTTTTTTACTTTTCTTTTATTTATTATTTTCTGTTTTCAGTTATAGTTTCTTTTATTTTAGTTTATAAAATACCAAGTGAGCACCTAAATTAGTATTACTAATCAGTCCACTTCCACAATTATTTTGGCACACTACTTATTTAGTTTTATTACTATAACTTGAAAAAGGCATTTAATTAATTGTTTTTGCTGTCATTTCTATTACTTTAGTGATTTTAAATATTTTATTAAAAGCTAATTTATTCACCACCATCACTTACGATTTATTTGACACAACCCGAACATTTTAGTTTTGATATTTGAATACTTTAATCCTTTGACTTGATTTTGAATTTGAATTTTGAATCGTTTTTTTAAACTAACCCAAGATTAACTACTGTGACAGAGGTGACGGGGCATCATTAAAGGGGTTTACTGTAGCCTAATTATTCGGGCGTCACAAGGAGGGTGGGAGGCACACCCCCCCAGGGCGCGCCCCCTACCTCGTGGGCCCCCTCTTGCTCCACCGACGTACTCCTTCCTCCTATATATACCTACGTACCCCCAAATGATCAGATACGGAGCCAAAAACCTAATTCCACCGCCTCAACTTTCTGTATCCACGAGATCCCAGCTTGGGGCCTGTTCCGGAGCTCCGCCGGAAGGGGAATCCACCACGGAGGGCTTCTACATCAACACCATAGCCTCTCCGATGAAGTGTGAGTAATTTACTTCAGACCTTCGGGTCCATAGCTAGTAGCTAGATGGCTTCTTATCTCTTTTTGGATCTCAATACAATGTTCTCCCCCTCTCTCGTGGAGATCTATTCAATGTAATCTTCTTTTTGCGGTGTGTTTGTTGAGACCGATGAATTGTGGGTTTATGGTCAAGATTATCTATGAACAATATTTGAATCTCCTCTGAATTCTTTTATGTATGATTGGTTATCTTTGCAAGTCTCTTCGAATTATCCGTTTGGTTTGGCCAACTAGATTGGCAATTCTTGCAATGGAAGAAGTGCTTAGCTTTGGGTTCAATCTTGCGGTGTCCTTTCCCAGTGACAGAAGGGGCAGCAAGGCACATATTGTATTGTTGCCATCGAGGATAACAAGATGGGTTTTTTATCATATTGCATGAATTTATCCCTCTACATCATGTCATCTTGCTTAAGGCGTTACTCTGTTTTTAACTTAATACTCTAGATGCATCTTTGGATAACGGTCGATGAGTGGAGTAATAGTAGTAGATGCAAAGGAGTCGGTCTCACGTGTCTCGGACGTGATGCCTATATACATGATCATACCTAGATACTTTCATAACTATGCTCAATTCGTCAATTGCTCAACAAGAAATTGTTCACCCACCGTAGAATACTTATGCTCTTGAGAGAAGCCACTAGTGAAACCTATGGCCCCCGGGTCTATTCTCATCATATCAATCTCCATCACTTTAATCTTGCTTTGTTATTACTTTGCTTTTTTACTTTTTACTTTGCATCTCTATACCAAAAATACCAAAAAAATATATTATTTATCTTCTCTATCAGATCTCACTCTCGTAAGTGACCGTGAAGGGATTGACAACCCCTAATCGCGTTGGTTGCGAGGAGCTATTGTTTTGTGCAGGTACGAGGGACTTGTGCGTAGCCTCCTACTGGATTGATACCTTGGTTCTCAAAAACTGAGGGAAATACTTACGCTACTTTGCTGCATCATCCTCTCCTCTTCGGGGAAATCCAACGCAGTGCTCAAGAGGTAGCACATGCTTTGTCACATATTTCATTTGCTGTTTTAATTGTGTGAGCATGTTGAATGCATATTTTACTCATTCAAGGACATCCATTTGTTGTTTTGATTGTTTGGCTCTTTTTCTTTTGACAAATGGATGGAAAAGAATGCCTAAGAACTCCCTCTAGCTATTTATGATTTTCTCGTCTCAAACTCTATTCATGCTACATCACAAAGTTTGATCAAGTCAGATTCGAACCACTCTGTGTGAGGAGCACTCGGAGTTCCCGATTCGTCATAGACTTAAACCTCCAAAACCTCTTTGTGCATCTCGGTCTGACCGATTCATCCTTTTCGGTCCTACCGAGTCACCAAGTTGATCTAGGGTTTTCAATCTCGGTGCAACCGATTAGAACTTTTCGGTCACACCGAGTTGTAGTAACTGCTTGCAGTTTTGCATCTCGGTGCCACCGAGTCGTTCCACTACCACACCGGCTGTGGTCAGGTTATATATACTGACGGGCCAAATTTTGGAAATTTCTCCGAACCCCTTCGCCCGCGCGTAACCTACTCTGCCTCCTCAGTCTCCGGATCGTCCTCTCGTCGCCAGCGACCTCTCGTCGCTGGTCTCCGCCGCCGTCAACGAAAATCTCCACCGCCTTTGCCGCCGTAGCAAGTTCGTCACCGCACTAGGGTACGAACTTGAACTTTGTGCTAATCCTTAACTCAGATTCTTAGCACATTGCTTTGCAATGATTCTTGCCACGATTGAAATCATCCTGTCCAGAAAAATCATCCTGTAGATTAGATTTGACTTGAAAATTTAGGGTTAGGTCTCCGCCGAATTCATCTCGGACCGACCGAGTTGTAGAAATCGGTCTCACCGATTTTGGCTTAGGCCAGAGCACATGCATTTTCGGTCTGACCAAAGATTGCAAATCGGTGTGACCGAGTTCGATTCTCTGTGAAACCCTAGCAGTCTCGGTACCACCAAACTGTGACTCGGTCTGACCGAGTTCACTAGTTTAGGTTCCAAAAGCTGCTTCGGTATCACCCAGTTTACAAATCGGTAGATCCGAAATGATTTCTATGAAAAACTAAAACTAAGTTTTTAAGTCATCTTTTTGCAAAACTCCTGTACTTTGTGATGCTCATCTACTCTACCTCATCTATAATCTATTCATAGGGTCCGCTGACAGTTTGCCTGCAAGATGTCTGACCAAAGTGACAGCCAGTACAAGTCAGTGGAATAGGCTCAGTTGAGTGAGGGCACTAGTCCCTCTAGCAGCTATGATGAAGGCAGCAGGAGCACACCAAGCAACCTGCCAAAGGCTGCTACCAGGACAAGGAAGAAGAGAACATCTGATTCTGAGGATGAAGATTATGTTGCTGTTGAGGATGAAGCCACTTAAAGGAAGAAGGTGCTGAAGAAAGAAGTTGGCACAACAGCTACACTAAAGCCTGGATTGAAAACAAAGGCTCCAGCAAGGAGAGTTCCAATGTCCAAAGCCAGAGCATCAACTGTTGAAGCTTCAAAATCAGCTGCTGAAGAAGCTGAGAAAGGGAAGAAGAGGGTTAAGAAAACAATGGCCAGAGTCATTGGAAAGCCCTCCATGATGCAAGAAGATTCAGAAGAAGAGGAAGAGGAAGAGGATGCTGCACCAGCACCCAAAGCTCAAAAGCTCATGGGAGATGCAATTAGATCAGGGGCTGCTCCATCTAAGCCCAAAGCTGCTCCCAAGGCTCCTGCTCCAGTCCCAAAACCAAAACCCAAGAGAAGCACTAGGAACATCCCTGCTGAAGAGAAGAACAAGTCCCCAGTGCCTGAAGCTGCTGAAGAAGAGGAAGATGACTCAGTTGTATTGAGGAAGCTGAAGCCCAAGATCCCTGATCACAATGATGCACACCCAGTTGCAGAAAAAAATGAAAATCGGGAAGGATTCAAGACTGAGGTTATGGAGATAGTCTGATCCATATGCTATCAGGAGAAGAACTGATGTGGACTACAGACTTCACACTAAGGAACAACAGGACTTCTATGAGACAATTCTGCTCGACAAGAAGCCCATTGTGTGTGACATGAGGTGGGTTGACTGGGAGTTCATCAAGGAGAATGAGGATCACTTCCCTGGTGTATATGATAGCTTCAAGGCATGTGGAGTTGACACTTTTGTTGCCCAAAAGCTCACCAAGTGGAATGATGAGCTCATTATGCAATTCTACTCCACTGCCCACTTCTATCCATATGGAAGGATAGTATGGATGTCTGAGGGTACTAGGTACCAGTCTACAGTTGAAGAATGGGCTCAATTGATCAATGCTCCTGAAGAACATGAGGATGGCTTGGATATTTATGCAAAGAAGAAGAAAGACCACAACACTATGGCACACATGTACAGAGAGATCCCAGATGATGCTTTGGAGAATCACAAGTTTGGATCTGTCCACTTCCTGTTGTCTGGTCTGCCTATAATCAACTGGATTCTAAGGCACACACTGCTACCCAAGTCAAGTGATCACAAGATGATTAGAGGACATGCCATAAACCTGCTGCATATATTTGACGTCCCACAGAAGTTCAAGGTCATGAGTTTGATTGTTGAGACAATCAAGAGGACTGTTGCTGATCAGAAGAGATCATGTGGGTATGCCCCACAAATTCAGGAGCTCATCAACTCAAAGATGGGCAAAGGCAAATATTTATTGGATAAGGAGCACCTGCCCATCTAACCTGAATTTGAGGACAACACAGTTGTCATGACTGAGAATGAACCATCATCTGTGCAAGCACAAGAGAAGAAAGCCAAAGCTAAAGCTGAGAAAGCTGCCAAGATGCCAAGTGTTGAAGAGGCATCTCAAATTTTCCTGAAGAGCAAGCCAGATCAACTAGCATATCTGATCCAGTCTACACCGAGGATTGAGATGGGCTTGGCCACCCTGACTCAAAACCAGGAGAGCTTGGAGAGGATCATTGAAGAAAAATTCTATAATCTTGATCTGAAGGTTACAGAGATGCAGACAGCAGTTGAGCAGCTGCAGGAGGAAGCAGAGGAGAAGAAGGGCAAGACTACTACAGATGCTAGAGCTACAGCATCAGCACCAGCAGCTAGTGCTCCAGCTCCACCTCCAGCAGCCACTCCACCAGCTCCAGCTACTTCATCAGAAGCTTTCGTCCTTGGAGTTCTTTCTACACCTCCCGGAGGTCAAGCCTAAGAGTCGTTTAGCACTATGCTTTTTTCTGAACTTTTTGGTAACTTGTTGCCAAAGGGGGACAAAAATGTATAGATCATAGGCTGAGAGAGAGAGAGAGTGTGTGTTGCTTTTTGTCTCTCTTGCTATTTTGGTTGAACTTTTTATTGTGTGCTTGTGTGATACTACTTTATGTCCTTGTGAGATACTTGTTTGATCATGTGTTTTCTCATATGCTACCCTTAATGCTTGTTGGATGATACTATCTTTCATATCCTATTATGATCATTCACCTTGCTTGGTGATGAGTGCATCAATTACCAAAAAGGGGGAGATTGAAAGTGCAACTATCCCTGGGTGGTTTTGGTAATTCCTAACAACATATAGCTCATTGAGCTAATGCTATTCCAAGATAAATATTTCAGGAAAGCTCAATGATTAGCATGGCATGGATTAGAAAGTGAACGCTTCAAAATGCTAAGGACAAGGGATTTGCTCAAGCTCAAAGCACAAGACTCTACATTTTCTATTTTAGTGATCCAAGATCACATTGAGTCTATAGGAAAAGCCAATACTATTAAGAAGGGATGAGGTGTTGCTTAATGAGGCTCTTGCTCAAAATGCTTACTGATATGCTCCAAAACCCTCCACTACTTTCTCATATCCACATATGTCTTAATCCAAAAGTCCAACTCGGCCCCACCGAAATTTCATATCCGGTGCCACCGAGTTCAGTTGACATCGCCACTGCCAGAAACCCTAATCAATCCGGTCTCACCGATAGCGATCTCGGTCTCACCGAGATGGGGTTGTAATCTCTCTGTTTACCTTTCGTAATGTTTCGGTCCAACCAAGATGAGCGAATCGGTCCCACCGAGTTTGCCTGACCAACTCTCTGTTTGACTATTACCAAAATCAGTCTCACCGATTTTGTGTAATCGGTCTCACCGAGATTACGTTATGCCCTAACCCTAATGATATCGGTCCCACCGAGTTGACATATCGGTCCTACCGAAATGCCTAACGATCACATTATGAACCAAATCGGTCCAACCAAGTTTCATGATTCGGTACCACTGAGTTTGGTAATTTGTGTGTAACAGTTAGATTTTGTGTGGAGGCTATATATACCCCTCCACCCACTCGTCATTCATGGAGAGAGCCATCAGAACATGCCTACCCTTCCAACACATATTTTTTGAGAGAGAACCACCTACACTTGTGTTGAGGTCAAGATATTCCATTCTAACCACATGAATCTTGATCTCTAGCCTTCCCCAAGTTGCTTTCCACTCAAATCTTCTTTCCACCCAATCCAAATCCTTTGAGAGAGAGTTGAGTGTTGAGGAGACTATCATTTGAAGAACAAGAGCAAGGAGTTCATCATCAACACACCATTTGTTACTTCTTGGAGAGTGGTGTCTCCTAGATTGGCTAGGTGTCACTTGGGAGCCTCCGTCAAGATTGTGGAGTTGAACCAAGGAGTTTGTAAGGGCAAGGAGATCGCCTACTTCGTGAAGATCTACCCGAGTGAGGCAAGTCCTTCGTGGGCGACGACCATGGTGGGATAGACAAGGTTGCTTCTTCGTGGACCCTTCATGGGTGGATCCCTCCGTGGACTCGCGCAACCATTACCCTTCGTGGGTTGAAGTCTCCATCAACGTGGATGTACGATAGCACCACCTATCAGAACCACGGATAAAAAATCTCCATGTCAACATTGCATTTGCTCCTCCAAACTCATCCCTTTACCTTCATATGCAATTGTTTTACATTCCGCTGCTATACTCTTAGAATTGCATGTGTAGGTTGATTGCTTGACTTGTGATAAGTTGCTAAAATCTGCCAAGAACTAAAATTGGGAAAAGGCTAGATTTTTATTTGGTCAAGTAGTCTAATCACCCACCCTCTATAAATACTTCCGATTCTACACCTTTCCCATTGACAGTAGGGGCAGCAAGGCATGTATTGTATTGTTGCCATCGAGGATAAAAAGATGGGGTTTATATCATATTGCTTGAGTTTATCGCTCTACATCATGTCGTCTTGCTTAATGTGTTACTCTGTTCTTATGAACTTAATACTCAAGATGCATGCTGGATAGCGGTCGATGTGTGGATTAATAGTAGTAGATGCAGAATCGTTTCGGTCTACTTGACATGTATCGTGATGCCTATGTTCATGATCATGCCTAGATATTCTCATAACTATGTGCTTTTCTATCAATTGCTCGGCAGTAATTTGTTCACCCACCGTAATATATGCTATCATGAGAGAAGCCACTAGTGAAACCTATGGCCCCCGGGTCTATTTTACATCATATTAGTTTCCCGTCAACTAGCTATTTTTGTCGCCGTTTATTTTGCAATCTTTACTTTCCAATCTTTACAACAAAAATACCAAAAATATTTATCTTACTATCTTTATCAGATCTCACTTTTGCAAGTGGCCGTGAAGGGATTGACAACCCCTTTATCACGTTGGTTGCAAGGTTCTTGATTGTTTGTGCAGGTACTAGGTGACTTGCGTGTCATCTCCTACTGGATTGATACCTTGGTTCTCAAAAACTGAGGGAAATATTTACGCTACTTTGCTGCATCACCCTTTCCTCTTCAAGGGAAAACCAACGCATGCTCAAGAGGTAGCAGTCCACATACCCTCGTAGACCAAAAGCGGAAGCGTTAGGTTAACGCGCTTGATGTAGTCAAACGCCTTCACGACCCAACCGATCTAGTGTCGAACGTATGGCACCTCCGAGTTCAGCACACATTCAGCTCGATGATGTTCCTTGAACTCTTGATCCAGCAAAGGGTCGAGGGAGAGTTCCGTCAGCACGACGGCGTGGTGACGGTGATGGTCATGTGATCCACACATGTAGGATTGAAAGTATGTCTAGAGAGGGGGTCGATTAGACTACTTGAGCAAATAAAAATCTAGCCTTTTCCCAATTTTAAGTCTTGGCAGATTTTAGCAACTTAGCACAAGTTAAGCAATCAACCTACACATGCAAGTCTAAGAGTATAGCAGCGGAATGTTAAACATTTGCATATGAAGGTAAAGTGAGGAGTTTGGAGGGAGCAAACGCAATGTAGACACGAAGTTTTTTGGTGTGGTTCCGATAAGTGGTGCTATCGTACATCCACGTTGATGGAGACTTCAACCCATGAAGGGTAACGGTTGCGCGAGTCCATGGAGGGCTCCACCCACGAAGGGTCCACGAAGAAGCAACCTTGTCTATCCCACCATGGCTATTCCCATGAAGGACTTGCCTCACTATGGTAGATCTTCATGAAGTAGGCTATCTCCTTGCCGTACAAACTCCTTGGTTCAACTCCACTATCTTGTTGGAGGCTCCCAAGTGACACCTAACCAATCTAGGAGACACCACTCTCCAAAAGGTAATAGTTGGTGTGTTGATGATGAACTCCTTGCTCTTGTTCTTCAAATGATAGTCTCCCCAACACTCAACTCCCTCTCACAGATTTGGATTTGGTGGAAAGATGATTTGAGTGGAAAGCAACTTGGGGAAGGCTAGAGATCAAGATTCTTGTGGTTGGAATGGAATATCTTGGTCTCAACACATGAGTAGGTGGTTCTCTCTCGAGAAAATGTATCTTTGGAAGTGTAGGCACATTCTGATGGCTCTCTCCATGAATGAAGAGTGGGTGGAGGGGTATATATAGCCTCCACACAAAGTCTAACCGTTACACACAAATCACCAAACTCAGTGGGACCGAATCAAGAAACTCGGTCAGACCGATTTAGTTCAAAATGTGAATGTTAGGCTTTTCGGTGGGATCGACATGTCAACTCGGTGGGACCGATTTCATTAGGATTATGGCATAACATAATCTCGGTGAGACCGTTCACATAAACTCGGTAGGACCGATTTCTGTAATAGGCAAACAGAGAGTTGGTCAGGTAAACTCGGTAGGACCGAATCGCTCATTTCGGTGAGACCGAAACATTACGAAAGGGAAACAGAGAGTTTGCAATGCGAACTCGGTGGGACCGATCACTCATCTCGGTTGGACCAAAATGTTACGAAGGGAAACAGAAAGTTTGCAATCCCATCTCGGTGAGACCGAAGTGACTAGGGTTTCTGGCAGTGGCTATGTCAAATGAACTCGGTGGCGCAGGATAGATCAAATCAGTGGGGCCGAGTTTGACTTTTGGTTTGGGACATATGTGGATATGAGAAAGTGGTTGAGGGCTTTTGGAGCATATCACTAAGCATTTTGAGAAGCAAGCCATTAAGAACCACCTCATCCCCTTTTAATAGTATTGGCTTTTCCTATGGACTCAATGTGATCTTGGATCACTAAAATGAAAATGTAGAGTCTTGTGCTTGAGCCAACATGTGTCCTTAGCATTTTTAGGGGTCCACATTCTTAATCCATGCCATTCCAATCATTGAACTTTCTGAAATGATCATCTTGAAAGAGCATCAGTTCAATGAGCTTTATGTTGTTAGGAATTACCAAAACTACCTAGGGATAGTTGCACTTTCAATCTCCCCCTTTTTGGTAATTGAGGACAGCATATAGATCAAAGCTTCCACAAATGATAATAAGATTTAAATACATCGTCGCTTTGAGAAGTATGTGATAAGAAAGAACTCCCCCTAAATTTGTGCATTATTTAAAATTTGCTTTTGAATGCAAATGCACAATTGATTAGGATCATGGGTTACTCTTCCATGTCACATACATCTTGGTGGAGCGCTCAAAATGATATAAGGTAAAAATATCCACTCATCACCAAGTCAAAGTGAATGATCATACAAGGGATATAAAAGATAGCATCATTCAATCATAAGCATTAATGTAGGATATGATCAAACACATGATCATACAAGTATCTCACACACGTAAACATAGAGTATCAAGCAAGCACACAAATAAGTATCAAGCAAATACCAAAAGAGACAAAAGAAGCAAAAACACTCTCTCTCGAAGCCTATGATCTATACATTTCTCCCCTGTCGGTGTCAAAACCGGCGGATCTCGGGTAGGGGGTCCCGAACTGTGCATCTAAGGTGGATGGTAACAGGAGGCAAGGGACACAATGTTTACCCAGGTTCGGGCCCTCACGATGGAGGTAAAACCCTACTTCCTGCTTGATTGATCTTGATGATATGAGTAGTACAAGAGTTGGTCTACCATGAGATCGTAGAGGCTAAACCCTAGAAGTTAGCCTATGGTATGATTGTTGTTGTCCTACGGACTAAACCCTCCGGTTTATATAGACACCGGAGAGGGCTAGGGTTACATAGAGTCGGTTACAAGGAAGGAGATCTACGTATCCGTATTGCCAAGCTTGCCTTCCACGCCAAGGAGAGTCCCATCCGGACACGAGACGAAGTCTTCAATCTTATATCTTCAGAGTCCAACAGTCCGGCCTAAGGATATAGTCCGGCTGTCTGCATACCCCCTAATCTAGGACTCCCTCAGTAGCCCCTGAACCAGGCTTCAATGACGATGAGTCCGGCGCGCAGATTTGTCTTCGGCATTGCAAGGCAGGTTCCTCCTCCGAATACTCCATAGAAGATTTTGAACACAAGGATAGTATCCGGCTCTGTAAAACAAATTCCACATACCACCGTAGAGAGAATAATATTTCCACAAATCTAATCTGCCAACGCATTTCACAACATGACATCACATCACGGCCCGGCCATTATTCGAACCGTTTTTCTCAACCAGCCTTGGCGCATATTGCGAGGCGGTTTCCTTGGCACGTCTTGTCGAAGCAGAGATCGTGTCCCCTTATCACGGGATTCTCATCAATACGGATGTGGTAACCCAACCGCGCCATCAATCGTGGCGCTTGGGGAATAAGCGAGCTAACCGGGCTAGTAGGGGTGTATAGTTTCGTCCGCCTTTATAAAAGGGTAAGGGTTCACCTTCTTTCACCTACGCCCTCTTTCTCCCCGCTCATACATTCTCGCGCACTCCAGCTCCAACACCCAAGTTTACGTCTTTCTCCTCGAACCGCCCCAAGCACGTCCGGAGCGGGAGGCAAGTGGATGAAATCCCCCGTCACGGAGGAGGACATTAAGAAGCTGCGGGGAGCCGGATACTTCGCCGCGGATATCGCGCACCGGCTGCCCGACGCGGGGCAAATCGTCCCTACCTCGGAACCTCATGAGAGGGTAGTTTTCCTTACCCACTTTGTCCGCGGACTGGGATTTCCTCTCCACCCGTTCGTCCGCGGCCTCATGTTCTACTACGGGCTAGACTTTCATGATCTGGCCCCGAACTTCATCCTCAACATCTCGGTGTTTATCGTCATGTGCGAGGCCTTCCTCCACATCCGCCCCACTTCGGCCTGTGGCTGAAGACCTTCTATGTCAAGCCGAAGGTTGTAGGCGGCCAGCAAGCGGAATGCGGTGGTGCCATGGTGGGCAAAATGCCCAATGCCACATGGCTCGAGGGCTCCTATGTGGAGACCATAAAGGGGTGGTAATCGGGGTGGTTCTACATCACCGAGCCGCGCGACACCAACTGGGTGGCGGCCCCCGAGTTCCGATCCGGAATCCCCATGCGGCTTATCTCCTGGAAAGAGAAGGGCCTGCTCTGGGGCAACCCGGTAGAGCTGACCGGACTCCAGACCTGCATCAAGAACATGACGAACAGGAAAATCAAGCTTGTCAACGTGGTCCAGGCCATGCTCTTCCGCCGAATCCTCCCGTGTCAACAACGGGCGTTCAATCTATTGGAGTTCGACCCGGCCCGACACCAGACTCTGCGCGAGCTTTTCGCCACGACGCACAAGGATGTCTGGAAGGTGCTGTTCAAGGGCGCCGAGGTTTCCCCTTCCCTAACCGAGGACCGTGGACTTAGCACGAAGCGCCTCGCCAAACCGGTAAGTTCTTTACAGGGTATTCATTCTCCCCAGTTTGATTATGTGCGGGATCTGAGCTCCCATGCCTTTGACATGACTGGGTGGAGACAGCCGAGCAGACGCTCTCCTGACGGAGATGCTGACTCCGACACCTTATGAGGTGCCGGAGAAGAAGAACAAGAAGAAAGCCACGGGGACCCGAAAGGGTTTCCGGCGTCAAGTTATATCGGACTCATTGTCCGATAACTCCAAGACTCACTCCTCCTATGAAGACGAGGAGGAGGAGGAAAGTTCTCCCCCCAACCGGGGGTGATAAGAAAAGGAAGGCCGCCCCAACTGGGGAGGCCGAAGGGTCCAAGAAGAAGAGGACCCTCCTTCCGGACTACTCCACGACCGCCGCCTACAGCGACGACGAGTGGTTGCCCAGGGACAAGCCCATGGCGAAGTCGTAAGTATCCAGATACCATAGCAATTCATGATATGTTTCTATTGCACTGCTTCACCTTACACCGAACATGATTTCGCAGTCCGTCCCGAGCCCGTATCGACGTATCTTCGTCGAGCGGTTCTTTGGACCCGTCGGATATGAGTAGCGGTTCTCTTTCGACCGCCTCCACCCCTCGCCCTACGGACAACACTGAGGTGTTGTCTAAAAAGGCACCGGGCCGAGGGGAGGTAGTCCGGGAGACGTCTCAGGGCGACCTGCCGGACCCTGGGCGCAAAGGGAGCAAGACTCCCACGGGCTCGAAGTTCGGGCCCCAGCCGAACACCGCGCCGGAACTTTCGATGGTTCCGGACTCCGGCCGGCGACCCCCTATTAAGAGGGGCAGGCCGCCCGTGCCGGTAACCTCTGCCCATTCAGAGGCACCGGACAACTTGTTGGAAGTGCTTCAGGGCGCTTCCATCACCGAAGAACACCGCACTTTCATGAGTGCGGTGATTGAGAAGGTTCAGTCCGCCAAAAGCGGACTGACTGAAGTGTGCACAAGCCTCCTAACAGGCTTTCAGGTAAGTAATTATAGGAAAATGCTGCCACATAGACAGTAGCCCCTAATGCTCTGTTTGGCGTTCACGAAGAAAGGCCGAATAGAGGATCGAATCATGACTCAGGAGTCTAATTAGAATATGTCTATTTGTATGTGAAGGCTTCACTGCTGGCCGCTGCCGCACATACTGCGGAGATCGCCGCACTGAAGCGGAACCTCGAGCGGTCCGAGGAAGAACTCGGCCTTGTCAGAAAGCAGCTCGAGGAGAATAAAGGTAAGCAAGACCTTGTCTATATGAAAAAAGAATTGGTTGTAGAATAATTGGATCATCATGAATGTACCAGGGGCCACGGCCGAAGTGGCGACCCTGAAGAAGGCGTTGTCCGAGGCTGAAAACAAAGTGGCCAAGGAGCGCACCGAACGAGAAAGACACGAAGCCCGGGTAGGCGAGGTGCAGCAAGAGCTCCAGGCGCTCGTCAAGAAGCATGAGTCCCTGGAGCTTGACTCGAGGACGCGAGAGTCCGAGCTTGCCAAGGCCCTCGAAAGCGCAAAAACTGCCAAGGCCGAAGCCCAAAAGGTCCTCCAGGAAATTGAGGCAGTGAAAAAGATAGCGGCGGTTAAGGCATTCATTATGCAAAGTAGGCATGCGTAAGAAAATTTCCTTTTACTTACCCGAGTTCGGAGCTCTCCAGGAGCGTTCGCAGATCTGCCCCGTAGTGTGTCTGACGCTGCGGAATTCTACCGGGCCGAGGAGGGAAGCTCGACGGAGAAGTTGTTCTGTTCTCGGTATACTGGGACCGAACACCCGATGCCCGTGAGCGACCAGCTGAAGCAACTGGTCGGGCTCCACAAGGCGGCCGAACAGGCCATGAGGGGCCTTATAGTCCGGATGTGGCCTGGCGATTCCCTTCCCAACAGCTACTTCGGCCTGGTGAGGCGGCTTGTGGATGCCTGCCCACGGCTGGAAGTCATCAAGTGGTCCGTCTGCATTGAAGGTGCACGCAGGGTGTCGGTGTCAAAACCGGCGGATCTCGGGTAGGGGGTCCCGAACTGTGCGTCTAGGCGGATGGTAACAGGAGACAAGGGACACGATGTTTTACCTGTGTTCGGCCCTCTCGATGGAGGTAATACCCTACTCCTGCTTGATTAATATCGATGATATGGGTAGTACAAGAGTAGATCTACCACGAGATCAGTGAGGCTAAACCCTAGAAGCTAGCCTATGGTATGATTTTTGTTCGTCCTATGGACTAAAACCCTTCGGTTTATATAGACACCAAATAGGGTTAGGGTTAAACAGAGTCGGTTACAATGGTAGGAGATCTACATATCCGTATCGCCAAGCTTGCCTTCCATGCTAAGGAAAGTCCTATCCGGACACGGGACGAAGTCTTCAATCTTGTATCTTCATAGTCCAGAGTCCGCCAAAGATGATAGTTCGGCTATCCGGACACCCCTAGTCCAGACTCCTCAGTAGTCCCTGAACCAGGCTTCAATGACGACGAGTCCGGCGCGCATATTGTCTTCGGCATTGCAAGGCGGGTTCCTCCTCTGAATACTTCATAGAAGGTTTTGAACACAAGCATAGTGTCCAGCTCTGCAAAACAAGTTCCACATACAACCGTAGAGAGAATAATTTTTGCACAGATCTGCTGACGTATTCCGCGGCGTGACATCACACCACGGCCAGGCCTTTATTTGAATTGTTTTTACCGTCCCACCTCAGCGTGTTTAGCGAGGCAGTTTCCTTGGCACGTCTTATCAAAGCATAGATCGTGCCCCCTTATTCCGGGATTCTCATCAATACGGACGTGGGTAACCCAACCGTGCCCGTTGGTCACGCTTCCTCTAATGAAGGCGAGTCCCAATCGACCACGGGGAGGGCTCTTGGTATTCAACCTCTTTATAATGAGACCAAGGCCCTCTTCTTTTTCCCTATCTCAATTGAATCCGCCTCTCGCTCCGAGTTCCAACACCCAAAGCTTCAGTTTTAGGCGCTTCGGACCCTTGACGATGTCCGGCTCCGACCAGCACGGCCGATGGATGCCTTCTTCCATCACGGAAGAAGACGTGCTAAAGCTGCGAGACGCCAGGTATCTAACCGGCGAGATTTCGCATAGGCTTCCTGCTCCAGGGCAGGCCGTTCCCACTCCCGAGCCGGGGAGAGCGTGGTGTTCGTGTCTCACTTCCTTCGGGGTTTAGGCTTCCCGACGTATCCCTTTGTGCGGGGGCTCATGTTTTATTATGGGCTGGAATTCCATGACTTGAATCAGGAGTCCATCCTCCACATCTCGTCATTCATTGTTGTATGTGAAGCCTTCCTCCATATTACCCCTCACTTTGGATTGTGGCTCAAGACCTTCAAGGTGGAGCCGAAGATGATCGAGGGGCAACAAGCAGAGTGCGGAGGGGTGGTCATAAGCAAGTGCGATGATGCTCCGTGGCCCGAGGGCTCTTTTTAGGAGGAGCTTGGTTTGTGGCAATGGGAGTGGTTTTATATCGCCGCTCCCAGGGGCACCAAATGGGTGGCGCCACCCGCCTTCCGCTCAGGTCCACCACAGCGGCTGGCATCTTGGGTTAACCGGCGGCTCGACTGGGGGCCGTCCAAGGACGTTCCTCTGCTGCAGGGCCGTATTCGAGACCTCCAAGAAAGAGAGATCAATCTAGTCATGGCGGCGCAGGTTATACTAATTCGGCGCCTTCTGCCCTGCAAACGTCGCCCCCTCCGTCTGTGGGAGTTTAATCCGGAGGGACCACGAGCTCTCCAACATTTTATGGGCGCGACGCCCGTGGAGATGTATAAACTGTTCTTCGGATCACAAGAGAAGTGTCCGGACTTGACCGAGGACGCAGGTCTAAGCTACAATCGCCCAGATACTCAAGTAAGTAGTCCTGTAACCGGACAGGCTGTTCATTCATTTATCATATATATGCCTTTTAAGGGAGCCGTTTCTTGAACAGGAGTGGATAGCCAAGGCAAAGTTGATAAGGTGTCCGGCTCCCTCCCAGAGACCACGCCGGATCCCATGCTGACCAAGATGTTGAATCCCGCGCCTTTTAAAGAAGGCGAAGGGGGGAGCAGGGAAGCAACTACCTCCGCGAAGGAGGCTTTCAAGGAAGGGGGGATCGAGGATCCTACCTTCCAAGGGGAGAAGAGGACCGCTTCCGCAGACCCGGAAGCCAAGGCCTCAAAACGGGGAAAGAAGTCTTCGTCAGAAAGTCTGGCGCTGGGAAGTACCCCAGCCGCACTATTTCCCCTAGGGGATCAGCCCTCCAGCGAGCTGTAAGTAAAAAGAAGGGGTCTTGTGAATAAAGGATATCCCTGTATTTATTTCTGAAGATAACCGAAATTGTACCTTGTAGTTCGGATCTCAGCCCTTCTCGTGAGCTCGTCTTGAGGATCTTCGTTCGGAGATAATAGAGAGCGAACGCCTCCACCTATCGCGCCTTCATGCGAGGTAGGCGACCACGAGGTGTAAATCACGGAGAGTTTCCACAGTCCGCGGGGCTGAAGGTCCGGCGCCAAGCGGCGTCTTGATCGGAGGCTGAAGGATCTGCTCGGGCGATCGTCTATCTCAGAAGATCACCGTGCGCTAATGGCTACGGTAATTGAAAGAATTTCATCCGCTGAGAGTGGATTGCATGAAGCCACTCGAAGTTTACTAACGGGGTTTGAGGTACGAAAAAAATGATGTACCTTCTGACAGTTATGCATATAGAATGCACCCTGTATAGATAGTAGCCCCTGAGACTCGGTATGCTGTCAAAATTGACAGCATGCCGAGGATCATAATCTCAGTTATAACATGTCATCGTTCCTATGTAGGTGGCGGGGCGTCCGGTGGCCAGCCGGACTGATGAATTTGCCGAACTAAAGCGGCAGCTTGACGAGGCGGATGCGGACATGGCGCTTGTCAATAAGCGGTTTGACGAGTCACAAGGTATGCGACTTCTCCGCGGACACCTGGTAAGGGAGCTTGACGCCCGTGCCTTACTACTTGTATGCTTTAATGCATATGGTGCCGCTGCTGTGGAGAAGCTGCGGGCGGGACTCGCCCGAGCTAAAGAGCAAGCCCGAAATAGTAATGCGGCCGCTTTAAAGGCGGCCGAAGAGCTGAAAGCCGAACGGGCTGCTCACTGCCGAAGCAAAGAGGAAATGGCCAATATGGCCCTTAAGCTGAAGAATGCTACCAACCGCTGCGGGGTTCTTGAAAAAGAACGTCAAGCGGAACAAGAGGACCTGAAAAAGTCCACCGCCGAAGCCAAGGATGCCCGTGCCGCGATGAGAGCTGCCAAGGAGGAGCTGAGTCAGGCCGGGGATATTCTTGACGAAACCGTTTACGCTGCGGAGGAAATATACGGATCCAAGTATGCTTAGTTGGACAAGCTGTGGAGTTCGGAGGATGCTTATCTGGACTTAGCGGCAGCTGCGACGCGATTGAGCACTTCGAGGCGGAAGGGGCCTGAAGGAAGAGTTGTTTTGGTCGCAATTCCATAGTCCGGAGTGTCCTCTTCCATTAACTGATCGGTTGGCCGAATGGGCCGAGCTGAATCGATTGTCCGGACTTGCCATGAAGCATGCCGTGACTCATTTGTGGCCAGGGGGACCTCAGCCGAAGAGTTATTTTAGCTTAGTGCAGCAGTTCCTTGGTGCGGTGCCGCGTATCGACGCAATGAAGCGGTCGGCGTGCATTGAGGGTGCGCGGATGGCTCTTGCCAGTGTCAAGACATACTGGGCAGAGATGAAGGCCATCAACATTGCATCCCCGGATTCGGACGGAAGCGAGTACCGATCGGCGCTATTTTGAGGAAGTTCTTCCGGGCGCTCGTTTAATAGAGACGCAGTGCTCGAAGGATGTTATGTTTGAATGACATGTATAATTTATGAAACAACGTTTCAATTGTAATATTAGAGCTTTTTTATACTTGTGCGTTCAAGTAGCAGACTACCTCCTGTGCGGCCGTTGATGTATATGTGTATATAACCTGAAAGAAGGCAGTCTTGACTTTCCCATTACGCACATAGTGCGGGGTGTTTACAAAAGAAGGCGTTTTCACACTTAATCCAACGTCTTGGTCCTATAAAGGAGGTGGTAGCGTAGCAAACGAGGCAACCGAACTATAATGCTTTATCACTTTCACTTAGCCATAGGAGTTCGATAGTGGGGCTACTATATAGCCCCTGGGGGCACCGCACTCTCCCGAATTCGGGTTGCGTATGTGCCTGACCGGGAAACGGTCCTTCATTAATGCGGAGGAATTCTAAACATTCCAGTGAGTCATCGAGTGGTTGACCAGTCTCTCGCTATATCATGACAGTCAGTTTTCGGCTTTCTCTACTGAGGTGCTCTCCCGGCAACCGGCACAATCGCAGTAGTTCTCCTGGTGCCGCGTTAGCCGATAGAACGGAACGTAAGGCAGCAAAACCCAACATTTGACCAAAGACATGATTCGGAGCTGATGCATATAAGGCCTAACTCGAGACGCCGAACACTCCCTAAGGTATTCGGTATTTTATAAAGCGGGCCGAGCAATGCCCTTGGTAACAAGCCCACAGTGTCCAGTGCGTGCAAAATTCGACGGCCCGATGCCAAACGCATGACCTCCTCCTCGGTTATAATAAGAGACCGGGGATGAGTAACAACAAGAGACAGTGAAAAAAGGTTTACGTGAGGTCTTAATCTGAAAAGAATCCTTACAGCGGGTCCCTGCTGCACGTCTGCTTTGTGTCTCCGTTGTGCCGTATCACGGGCCGGGTATATACGGCGTTCATCTGTAGAAGGAACTTAGTTTGAAAAAGATCGTGCGAAAATGTAATTGGAAATAAACAGAGTATGATTCAAAAATGAATAAAATTGAGCTTTATTGTCTCTTGTTGTACATGCGTGGAGCCCCTTGTAAGGGGGGTACACGGCTAGTAAGCATCATGTTTATTTATGCCGGACTCGCCTAACCGTGTCCGAGGTCTGAACGACCTGCTTTAGACGCTTTTGGCCAGCAAAGCCGTATTAGTGTGAGGCTGTTAAGGCAGTCTCACATTCTTTCTTACTTGAGGACACGCGCAGCTTCCCCTTAATGAAATGATGCCTCGTGGACCGAGCATTTTAAGTTTAAGGGATGCATAGTGCGGTATTGCGTTAAAGCGGGCGAAAGCTTCGCGTCCCAGTAGTGCTTGATGGATACTTTGAAATGGGGCAATGTGGAAGACCAACTTTTCGCGACGGAAGTTGTCGGGTGAGCCGAACATAACTTCCAATAGTAGGGAGCCCGTACAATGGGCATATGTGCCTGGCATTATTCCTTGGAAGGAAGTGTTGCTATGGCTAATCCTGTTTGGGTTTATCCCCATATTGCGGATTGTGTCCTGATATAGCAGGTTGAAATCACTGCCTCTGTCTATTAGGACTTGCGTGAATTGAAGACCGTCGATTATAGGTTCTAGTATCAAGGCAGTCCATTCTGGGTTCCGGATACTTTCGGAGTAGTCCTGATGGTCGAAGGTGATTGGTTTTGACAACCAGTGTTGGGACTCCGCTGGGGTAGACTGTGTGGCGCGTAATTCAATGGGCGTCGCTCTATTTTCCCTTTTTGTTACTTGAAGTAAGTTTACTGTTTTGACCTCTTGTGGGAAATTCTTTTGTTTTCCGGGGCTCTGCTTGTGGTGCTCGTCGTCATCCTCACTTGGTGTGTCGAGCCCCTTGTGTTCGGCGTTGAGTCTGCCGGACTGCTTGAAGACCCAACAATTTACGTGGGTATGGTTTGCAAGCCTCCCGAGAATCTTGTGGATTTGGCATATCTTGTCCAAGATTTTGTTTAAGTTGGATAGCTCATCGCCATTATCCTTAAGGGGCAGTTTTTTATTGTTCTGCCGTGAGCTTGTGAATCCGGCGTTGACTGCCGCGCTCTTTGGACCGTTCCGCTTAATCCGGCGTTGATCCTTGCTGCGTCGTGGTTTCCCATTCCCATCCCTGACTTTGGATGTACTTGGGTCGCTGATACTGCATCTTGCTAGCCAGCTATCCTCTCCCGCGCAAAAGCGGGTCATGAGGCTTGTTAATACAGCCATTGTTCTTGGTTTTTCCTGGCGAAGGTGTCTGGCGAGCCATTCGTCTCGGACGTTGTGTTTAAAAGCTGCTAAGGCTTCGGCGTCTGGACAGTCGACTATTTGGTTCTTTTTGGTGAGGAACCTGTTCCAGAATTTTCGGGCTGACTCTCCGAGTTGTTGGGTTATGTGACTTAAATAAATGCTGCGTCAAGGTCGGACATGGGTTCCACAAATTGGCGAAAAGCATCCTCAAGCTCTTCCCAACTACCAATGGTGTTTTCGGGGAGGCTTTTAAGCCAATGTCGGGCTGGCCCTTTGAGCTTGAGGGCTAGGTATTTTATGGCGTGGAGATCATCACCTCTGGCCATGTGTATGTGGAGGATATAATCCTCAATCCAGACTCTAGGGTTTGTCGTTCCGTCGTATGCCTCTATGTTTACGGGTTTGAATCCCGCTGGGAATTCATGATCCAGCACCTCATCGGTGAAACATAGAGGGTGCGCAGTGCCCCTGTATTTGGGTATGCCGTGATGTTCGGATACTTGACGTGTTGTATTGTTTGCTAGAGCTTGTTTCCTTGGCCCATAGATAGAACTAACTGGGCCATCCTTTTAGTCTTGAATCCTCATGCGAGATAGCGTCTTGCGGCTTGTGTCTTGGTGCCGCTTGCTGCTCTATGTGTGCCATGTGGTCGCGTCTATCCGACCGGGCAGCCTCTTTGTTTTTTGATCGTGGGGCTCTCTGGCCTCCTCGTCAATTCAGGCAGTAGTTTGCGCTTTGGGTAGCTCTTTGTTTGGCGGCTGTTGCCGTGTCATCTGCGGTGTTGAGTACTTTACTCCATCTTATTTGGAGTCGTCTTCCGCTGTTACGAGCCTCCGTTTACGCTTTTTCAAGCTACGTGCGATGGCGAGGAGCTTTTTGTGGAGGTCCTTCATTTCCAATGACGTGTCCGGCATGAGATCGTCCGGACATTATCTTTCTTAGGGACGGGTTGTTTGTCCAAGTTGGCCTATTCGGATGGTTGCTCAATGGCATGTTAAATGCGTCGGTGGCTCACCCTGCTCTATGGCTGGGTCTGTTTGGGTGCTGTCTTTGTCGAGGTGGGGTTTTGAGCGGCGCTTACGCCGTCGTTTTGACTACTTTCTGAGGGAATTATCCTTTGCAGCGTCCCGTTGTTCCTCGTTATCGCTTCCCTTAGGTGTGTCCACCATATATACATCGTAAGTGGAGGTGGCCCTCCAGTGCCCTGTGGGTGCTGGTTCTTGGTCGTCTCCGGCATCGTCGTTCATACTGTCGATGTCTTCGGAGTCAAAGTCGAGCATGTCGGTTAAATCATCGACAGTGGCTACAAAGTGGGTGGTGGGTGGGCGTTGAATTTCTTCGTTGTCCGAATCCCAACCTTCCTGACCATAGTTCGGCCAGGGCTCCCCTGACAAAGAGAGAGACTTTAATGAGTTCAGGATATCGCCAAAGGGCGAGTGCTGAAAGATGTCCGCGGCGGTGAACTCCATAACCGGCGCCCAGTCGGATTCGGTGGCGGTATGAGGAGGTTGAGTCCGGAAAGGAGTCCAGCACCTGGGAGTCATGAGCTTCGCAAAGGACAGGGATGGTGCTTGGCTCAATCGTCGTAGAGATCTCAGCCCCCGAGGTGGTGTCCAACCAACCATCCTCGATCGGCGAAATCGGCTTCGAATTAATGGTCGGAGCAGACACTGGTGCGGCCTCCATGGCACTGTTCGGCTACAGAGCTAAATCATGCCCATCGAGACAGTGCGGCACGCTCGGCTGCGGCTCGAATCCGTCGAAGATCAAGTCTCCGCGGATGTCGGCCGTGTAGTTCAAACTTCCAAATCTGACCTGATGGCCAGGGGCGTAGCTTTCGATCTGCTCCAGATGACCTAGCGAATTGCCCGCATGCTGCAAAGCCGCCGAATCTGAAGATCTGTCCGGGAGAAAAGTCTCACCTGGACCCGTCGTTGTTGATGATTGAAGGAGCCATCAGGCCTATAGGCGACGACACGGAGGAACTCTCAATGAAAGCACCAATGTCGGTGTCAAAACCGGCGGATCTCGGGTAGGGGGTCCCGAACTGTGCGTCTAGGCGGATGGTAACATGAGACAAGGGACACGATGTTTTTACCCAGGTTCGGGCCCTCTCGATGGAGGTAATACCCTACTCCTGCTTGATTAATATTGATGATATGGGTAGTACAAGAGTAGATCTACCACGAGATCAGAGAGGCTAAACCCTAGAAGCTAGCCTATGGTATGATTGTTGTTTGTCCTATGGACTAAAACCCTTCGGTTTATATAGACACCGAATAGGGTTAGGGTTACACAGAGTCGGTTACAATGGTAGGAGATCTACATATCCGTATCGCCAAGCTTGCCTTCCACGCTAAGGAAAGTCCTATCCGGACACGGGACGAAGTCTTCAATCTTGTATCTTCATAGTCCAGGAGTCCAGCCAAAGATGATAGTTCGGCTATCCGGACACCCCCTAGTCCAGGACTCCCTCACAGGGCTTTTGCCCGTGCGAAGGTGCACCGGGCGAAGATGGACGCCGAGAAGCTGGTGAAGGAGGAGCCGCCGCAGGGCAAGGAGCATCGCCACCCCGAAATGTATTATGAAGGTGTCCTGAAGGGTGCCCGTCTTGTGGCGGACGAGTGTACCAAAGATGTAATCTTTGAATGAACTTGCTCATGTGATCCTTGTATTTATGAAAACTAGTTCATGTTCGTTATGCAACGCTTTTGTATTTAAACTATTACCTTCTGTGCGGCCATTTATAAATTCTGAGAGTTGCTAGTCGTCGGCTTCAGCCCCCATGCAACTAGTGCTGGGGTGTTCGGGATAAATCTGAGCACTCGTGTTCCCATTCTTGGGTCCTTCAAGGGAGGTGTTCAGCGCAACGAACCAGGCAAGCGGACTATAATGCTTTATCGCTCTCACTTAGCCATAGAAGTCTACAATTTTAAATTTTGGTGAAGCCCCTAGTCTTCGGAAGGCCGAATTTGGGGCACTATACACGGCTAAGCCAGACAAGGCCGGCTCCTCGCCCGAAGCGGAAAAAGTCTTTAGGGACTTGAGACCTCTCGAACAGCGACCAGCTCCCGCCTCATCATGACAGTCAGTTTTAGCTTTCTCTACTGAGGTGCTCGGCCAGAAGAACCGGGGCTGTCGGGGATATAACTACTAAGAGTAAACCGCCCAGAAGGGGCCGTGTCGGTGTCAAAACCGGCGGATCTCGGGTAGGGGGTCCCGAACTGTGCGTCTAGGCGGATGGTAACATGAGACAAGGGACACGATGTTTTACCCAGGTTCGGGCCCTCTTGATGGAGGTAAAACCCTACGTCTGCTAGATTAATATTGATGATGTGTGTTACAAGAGTGGATCTACCACGAGATCAAAGAGGCTAAACCCTAGAAGCTAGCCTATGGTATGATTGTTGTTTGTCCTATGGACTAAAACCCTCCGGTTTATATAGACACTTTGGATAGGGTTAGGGTTACAGTCGGTTACAATGGTAGGAGATCTACATATCCGTATCGCCAAGCTTGCCTTCCACCCCAAGGAAAGTCCCATCCGAACACGGGACGAAGTCTTCAATCTTGTATCTTCATAGTCTTGGAGTCTGGCCGATGATGATAGTTCGGCTATCCGGACACCCCCTAGTCCAGAACTCCTTCAGTAGCCCCTGAACCAGGCTTCAATGACGACGAGTACGGCGGGCATATTGTCTTCGGCATTGCAAGGCGGGTTCTTCCTCGGAATAATTCATAGAAGATTGTGAACACTAGGATAGTGTCCGGCTCTGCAAAAATAAATTCCACATACCACCGTAGAGAGAATAATATTACACAAGATCAATCTGCTGACGTATTTTGTGGCGTGACGTCGCACCACTACCAAGCCTTTATTCAAATTGTTTTTATTGTTCCACCCCAGCGCGTTTAGCGAAGCGGTTTCCTTGGCACGTCTTGTCGAAGCAGAGATCGTGTTCCCCTTATTCCGGTATTCCCATCAATACGGACGTGGGTAACCCAACCACGCCATTGATTGCGGTGCTTGGGAGATAAGCGAGTTTTACCAGGCCGGTGGGGACACATGTTTTTGTCCGCCCATATAAGGGGATAAGGATCCAACCCTTTTACCTCCGCCTTCTTCCTCCTTGGCTTATCCATCTCCGCGAACTCGAGCTCCAGCGCCCAAGTCCGCACTTCTCACCTCAACCTCCTCCAAGTATGTCCGGAGCGGGAGGCAAGTGGATGGCCTCCTCCGTCACGGAGGGGCAGATCCAGAAGCTGCGCGACGCCGGATATTTGTCCAGCAACATCGCGCATCGGCTCCCCGACGAGGGAGAGCTCATTCCCAACCCCAGGCCCCATGAGAGGGTAGTATTTCTTCCCCATTTCCTCCGCGTACTGGGCTTCCCGCTCCATCCCTTTGTCCGGGGGCTCATGTTCTACGACGGCCTAGATTTCCATGATCTGGCCCCGAATTTCATCCTCAACATCTCGGCATTTATCGTCGTGTGCGAGGCATTCCTCTGCATCCAGTCCCACTTCGGCTTGTGGCTCAAAACCTTTAGTGTCAAGCCGAAGTTTGTGAAGGGCAGCCAAGCGGAGTGCGGAGGCGCCATGGTGGGCAGGATGTCCCACGTTACGTGGCTGGAGGGCACTTTCGTGGAAACCATCAAGGGGTGGCAATCGGGGTGGTTCTACATCACCGAGTCACACGACCCTGAATGGGTGGCGGCCCCCGAATTCAGATCTGGATTCCCCACACGGCTCTCGTCATGGAAAGAGACGGGCCTGAAGTGGGGCGATTCGGACGAGCTATCCGGACTCCAAACACGCGTCCGGAACCTGGTGGACAAGAATCGCAGGCTTGTCGACGTAATCCAGGTGATTCTCATCCGTCGGATTCTCCCATGCCAACAACGGGACTTCAATTCGTGGGAGTTCGATCCGGCACAACACCGAACCTTGAGCCGGCTCTTTGATACCACGTACGAAGATGCCTGGAAGGTGTTGTTCAAGGGCGCCGAAGCCCCCGCATCTGTTAATAAAGATCGCGGATACAGCTCGCGCGTCAAGCCGGCGAGGTAAGTTATTTTACCCTTTACGGGACTCTTTTTCCGTAGATTGACCCTACATGGGATCTAAAAACTCCCTATTCTTCTTCGGCTGTGTCTGGTGAAGACGTCCGGACAGATTAACTGTCCGGCTCCTTTGCCGTAAGACCAGCTGAGCGCCGATTAGCCAGGGGCTGGCTCCGGCACCTCATGTGGTGCCGAGAAGAAGGCCAAGAAGGAGGCCACGGGAACCTGAAGGAGCTCCGACGCCAGTCTTTGTCGGATTCTGAAGCAGAATCTTCTCACGAAGATGAGGAGGAAGAAGAAGCTTTTTCCCAATGAGGGAGGAGAGGAAAGGAAGGCCGCCCCAACTGGGAGGCCGGAGGGTCCAAGAAGGGAAGAACCCTTCCTCCGGACTTCTCCACCAACGTCGACGGCGGCGAGGGAGATTGGCCTACAAGGGCCAAGCCCCTGGCAAGATCGTAAGTGTCCGGATACCCATGGCTTTTTATTATTGCAGAGTGTTCTCTAATGTCGAATAATTGTGCAGCCCGCCCAAAGGCGAGCTCGTCGATTCATCGAGCGGGTCCCTGGGCTCGTCGGAAATGGAGAGTACTTCGCTTCCGACCGCCTCCTCGCCTCATGCTGCGGACAACGCCGCGGCGGGGCTCCAAAGGGGGATTGGTCACGAGGAGGTGGCACGGGAGGTGCCACAAGGCAACCTCCCGGACTCCAGGCGCGTGGGGGGCAAGACCCCCAGGGGCTCTAAGCCCGACCCTTGTCCGGACTCCATGCCGAAACCTTCATTGGTTCCGGAGTCCGGCAAGCGATCCCTTCGCAAGAAGGGTAAGACGCCGGTGTCCTTCGGCCCAACCGGAGGCACCAGATAGCTTCTGAGGCGCTCAACGGCGCCTCCATCGAGGAGGAGCACCGCCTTTATTATGATTGCGGTGATCCGGACAGTTCGATCCGCCAAGAGCGGGCTGACCAAGCCTGTACCAGTCTTCTATCGGGCTTTGAGGTAAGAAATTTCAACATATGTAAAATGGTACCGCATAGACAAGTAGTTTCGATGCTCGGTTCGGTGTTCGGAAAGAAAAGCGACCGAGGATCTTTTAGAAAGATAAACACATGAGTCATATAAAAAATATGTCAATATGGGATTGCAGGCTGTGCTGCTGACCTCCGCCGCACTGACTGCGGAGGTCAATACTTTGAAGGGAAACCTCGAGCAGTCCGAGAACGAGCTCGGCCATGCCAAGAAGCAGCTCGAGGAAAAATAAGGTGAGTAATACCTTATGAAAATTGTACCTTACAGAAAAGGATTTGGTTGCAAGAAAAATGACAAGGATAACGTGGGTATTATAGGGGCCACTAACGAGGTGGCAACCACAAGGAGGCGGTGGCCGTGGCCGAACGCAATGCGGCCGCGGAGCGCACCGAGCGAGAGAAGCAGGAGGTGCGGGTGGCGGAGGTACAGCAAGAGCTCCAGGATCTCATGAAAAAACATGAGAGCTTGGAGCGAGACTCGAATACTCGAGAGTCCGAGCTTGCAACGGCTCTTGAGAGTGCCAAAGCCGCTAAGGCCGAAGCCTATAATGCCCTCCAGGAGATTGAGGCAGTGAAGAAAATAGCAGCGGGTAAGGCATTTTTCATGCAGAGTAAGCATGTGAGTGTTAATTAACTGTTGCTTACCCGAATTCAGAGCTCTCCAGGGGCGTTCGCAGATCTTCCTCGCAGCGTGTCCGATGCTGCCGCATTCTACCGGGCCGAGGAGGGGAGCTCAACGGAGAAGGTCTTCTGGTCTCGGTATCTTTGAGGCCGGACATCTGGTGCCTTATAGCGAGCAGCTGAAGCAGCTGGTCGAGCTCCATAAGGCGGCCGAACAGGCCATGAAGGGCCTCATAGTTCGGCTGTGGCCTAAGGAGGCCATGCCTGGGAGCTACTTCGGCCTGGTGCGGCGGCTGATGGATGCGTGCCCGTGGGTTGAAGTGATCAATCATTCTGCTTGTATTGAGGGTGCCCGTCGGGCCATTGCCCGTGCAAAGGTGCACTGGGGCAAGATGGATGCCCAGAAGCTTGTGACGGACCCGCCACCAGAGGGCAAGGAGCATCGCACGCCCGAGATGTATTATAAGAGTGTCTTTGAAGGGCGCCTGCATTATTGCGGGTGAGTGCTCCAAAGATGTAATATTTGAGTAGACTCGCATTTTGTTATCCCGTATACTGAAAACTTAGTTCATAAGTGCTAAGCAACGCTTGTTAATTTGAAATATTACCTTCATGCGGTTGTTTATCAAATCCGAGAGATGGCAAGTCGTCGGCTTCAGCCCCCCATGCCACACGAGTCTTTGGGGTGTTCGGGATAAACTTGAGCGCTCTTGTTCCCATTTTTGGGTCCATCTAGGGAGGCGCTCAACACATGTAACAAGGCAACCAGACTTATAATGCTTGAACACTCTCACTTAGCCATAGAATTCTATAATTTTAAATTTCGTGAAGCCCCTAGTCTTCGGAAGGCGAATTTGGGGCGCTATCACGCCTTGGCCGGACAAAGATCCGGCTCCCTCGCTCTAAGCGGCATAAGTCTTTAAGGACTCGCAAAAAACCTCTCGAACAGCGACCCGGTCTCTCGCCTCATCATGACGGGTCAGTTTTAGCTTTCCATCGAGGCGTTAACCCAGCCGAACTGGGGCGGAATCGCAGTGGTTCTCCCGGTGCTACCTTAGCCGATATGACGGAACATATGGTACCAAAACACGGTAGCCGGGCAAACCCAACTATTGACCCAAGACATGATTCGGAGCCGATGCATATAGTGCTATAAGTTCGGGGTGCCGCACTTGTGAAAGTGTTCGGACTCATCACACCATAACGCGAGAAACATAAGCCCCTGGTGTATATTAGCCGTACCAAAGTGTACGGATGCAACATGTCGTGAATGAACATATGTATGAAAAAGAAATGCAATTATAAGCAAAAAAGGTGTTGCATTGTTTTATTCAATAAGTGTTGCTACGGATGCAGAACGGTACAAATAGTGCAATAAGCAAGGTAGGAGACTGTTAAACATGTCCCCCTCCAGGGGTAGGCTGTAGATTGGTGTATGAAAATGCTCGTAATGGAGACCACCTGTATATTCGTTGTAGCCTTTATCCTTACCTGGCTGTTGCATCGTGAGTTCGGCAGGTCTGCTGCCGGACAGGGCTTCTGACAAACGGAGTCCTGTGGGTAAAAAGTAAAAGGTAAAAAAAAGAAAAGAAAAAGGAACGACACACGTGAGAGCCCCTGGTGTGGTTGAGCCGCAGTCTGGGTTTATCGTGGTCGTGCCCCTCTCCCCATGCCCATGGTATCTTCAGAGCGTAATGGTGTACGCGAAGGACCTGATTTGACGTTTAGCGAGGATCGGGTTGGGGCCACATCGCTACGCTGCTCAACGTGCTAGGTGGTCTTGTTGTAAGTTACTCCGAACGCGCTTAGCTGTGTCGGGCCGCTTAACGGCCGGACTCGAGAATTGCCTTAAGAGGCTGCATTGCACTTCTGCCGTGAGAGCCACTGTATGTTCCTCCATGCGGAGAGAACGTTCAGTGTTTCCGTTGACCGTAATGACTCCTCGAGGGCCTGGCATCTTGAGCTTGAGGTATGCATAGTGCGGCACCACGTTGAACTTTGCAAACGCGGTACGGCCGAGCAAGGCATGATAGCCGCTACGGAACGGGACTATGTCGAAGATTAACTCCTCGCTTCGGAAGTTATCCGGTGATCCGAAGACCACTTCAAGTGTAATTGAGCTTGTACAATTGGCTTCTACACCTGGTACGACGCCTTTAAAGGTCGTTTTGGTAGGTTTAATCCTTGAGGGGTCTATGCCCATTTTGCGCCGTATCCCAGTAAAGCAGGTTCAGGTTGCTGCCGCCGTCCATCGGGACTACTGGTTAGGTGAAATCCATCGACGATTGGGTCTAAGACCAGTCGGCCGAATCCGCGTGGCGGATCTTTGAGTAAGGTGGTCCCTTGATCCAAAAGTGATCGGGCGGGAGGACCATGGATTGTGCCGGAACCGTGGCTCCATCGCGTAGACATCCACGAGTGCATGCTTCCGCTCCCTTTTGGGTATGTGCGTTGTGTATATCATGTTCACCGTCCGCACCTGTGGGGGGAAACCCTTCTGTCCTCTATTGTTCGGCGGTTGGGTCTCGTCCTCATCATCGCTATGAAGCCCCTTGTCATTATTTTCGGCAATTAACTTGCCTGCCTACTTGAATACCCAACAGTCCCTGTTGGTGTGGTTAGCCGGCTTTTCGGGGGTCACGTGTATCTGGCACAAGCGGTCGAGTATTCGGTCCAAATTGGACGGACCCGGAGTAGTTCGTTTGAATGGCTTTTTCCGCTGACCGGGTTTAGAGCCTTTGAATCCGGCATTGACTGCCGTATCCTCAATATTGTCGCTGTTAATGCGGCGTTTGTTTTTTGTTACGACGCGGCCTGCCATTTCGGTCCTTGAAGTCAGGACTGCCAGAATTTTTGCTAAGGTTGTTGCTGCGTACTAGCCAGCTGTCCTCACCCGCGCAGAAGCGGGTCATGAGTGATGTGAGGGCTGCCATGGATTTCGGCTTTTCCTGTCCTAGGTGCCGGGCAAGCCACTCGTCATGATGTTATGCTTGAAGGCCGCGAGGGCCTCCGCATCCGGACGATCGACGATTTGGTTTTTCTTGGTTAAGAACCGTGTCGAGAATTGTCGGCGATTCGTCTGGCTGCTGAATTATGTGGCTTAGGTCATCGGCGTCGGTGGTCGCATTATAAGTGCGCTGGAAGTTATCGAGGAATGCGGCTTCCGAGTCCTCCCAGCTCCCAATTGACTCTGCTGCCAAGCTGTTGAGCCAATGCCAGGCTGGTCCTTTAAGCTTGAAGGGGAGGTATTTGATGGCGTGAAGATCGTCACCGCGGGCCATGTGGATGTGAAGGAGATAGTCTTCGATCCAAACCGCGGGGTCTGTTGTGCCATCATAGGATTCAATATTGATGGGTTTAAACCCTTCGAGGATTTGATGATCCATTACTTCGTCTATGAAGCATAGTGGGTGTGCGGCGCCTCTCTACTGGGCGATATCACGACGGAGCTCAAAAGAGCTTGGTCTGTTTTGTTCGGTCCGGCCGGACTTACTGTGTCCGGCGCGACGGTTGTAAATCACGCATACTGTGGGGCACCCACGCGATCCATAGATCGATCTTGATTGTCTTGCCTTGTCCTCCAATATATCTCGCAGGTCCGGGCGTTCCCTTCGCCGTGTGCTTTTTGAGCGATGTCGGGTGCGGTTCTAGTGAAGGGCCTAGAGGCCTCTTCGTCGTGACCACGGGTGGTCGGTCACCTGTATTGTCTCCTGGTGATGCGGGTTCGTAAGCCTCTTCCTCTAATCGGGGAGCAGCTTGCGTTTAGGGTAGCTTTTGAGGGGCGTTCGAGCTCATGCTCTTCACCATGCGAGGACTTCAGTCCATCTGTCGGCTAGCAGATCCTGATCAGCTCTAAGCTGTTGCTGCTTTTTCTTGAGGCTGTTCGCCGTGGCCATAAGCCTGCGTCTAAAACGATCTTGTTCGACGGGATTCTCGGGCACGACGAATTCGTCGTCGTCGAGGCTTGCTTCGTCTCCTGAGGGAGGCATATAATCCTCTACCTCTTCTTCTGCCGCTCTCTCGTGAGGGTTGGCGTCTCTATCTTCCTGCGCTGGATCTTGCTGGAGTGGATTTTCTTCGGCATTGTCCGGTGTATTGTTGTCTCCGGTGCCGGAGTCGTCATTCTTGCTATGGCGGGATTTAGAGCGGCGCCGCTGATGCCGGCGCTTCGGTTGCTTCTTGGAGGGGTCATCCTCCGTTGTTCCATCGTCGTTCCCATCTTTTGGGATGTCCACCATGTATATGTCGTATGACGAGGTGGCCTTCCAGTGCCCTGTAGGCGCTGGGTCTTGGTCGTCTTCGGCATCGTCGTCCATACCGTCGATGTCTTCGGAGTCGTAGTCTAGCATGTCGGTTAGATCGTCGACAGCGGCTACCAAGTGGGTGGTGGGTGGGCGTTGAATTTCTTCGTCGTCTGCATCCCAATCTTCCTGACCGTAGTCCGGCCAGGGCTCTCCGGATAAAGAGAGAGACTTTAGTGAATTCAGGATGTCGCCAAAAGGCGAGTGCTGAAAGATGTCCGCGGCCGTGAACTCCATAACGGGCGCCCTATCGGATTTGATCGGCAAGGGCGCGGAGGGTTGAGTCCGGATAGGAGTCCGGCACCTGAGTCGGAGTCTTCGCAAAGGACAGGATGGAGTTCGCTCGATCGCCGTGGAGATTGTAGCCCCGAGGCGGTGTCCAACAACTCGTCCTCGGTCGGGGAATCCGCTCGGATTAAAGGTCGAGCGGATCTTGGTGCGGCCTCCGTGGCACCGCTCGCTGCAGAGCTAGGTCATGCCCATCGAGACAAGGCGGCATCGCTTTGGCTGCGGCTTGAATCCGTCGAAGATCAAGTCTCCGCGGATATCGGCCGTATAGTTTAAACTTCCAAATCTGACCTGACGCCAGGGCGTAGCTTGCGATCTGCTCCGGATGGCCAAGCGAATTAATTGATGCAAAAGCCGCCCGAACACAAAGATCTGTCACGGGAGAAAAGTCTCACCCTGGACCACGTCGTTGTTGATGATCGAAGGAGCCATCAGGCCCTATCGGTGGCGACACGGAGGAACTCTCAATGAAAGCACCAATGTCGGTGTAAAACCGCGGATCTCGGGTAGGGGGTCCCAACTGTATGCGTCTAGGCGGATGGTAACAGGAGACAAGGGACACGATGTTTTACCCAGGTTCGGGCCCTCTTGATGGAGGTAAAACCCTACGTTACGCTAGATTAATATTGATGATGTGTGTTACAAGAGTGGATCTACCATGAGATCAAAGAGGCTAAACCCTAGAAGCTAGCCTATGGTATGATTGTTGTTCGTCCTATGGACTAAAACCCTCCAGCTTATATAGACACTGGATAGGGTTAGGGTTACACAGTAGTCGGTTACAATGGTAGGAGATCTACATATCCGTATCGCCAAGCTTGCCTTCCACGCCAAGGAAAGTCCCATCCGGACACGGGACGAAGTCTTCAATCTTGTATCTTCATAGTCTTGGAGTCCGGCCGATGATGACAGTTCGGCTATCCGGACACCCCCTAGTCCGGAACTCCCTTAGGCCGGTTCACCTTTAGTTACTTTGAAGCCCAAGAAGACCCAGAAGATGGCACTTTACTGATGAAGCTTAGAGGCCCAGAGCCCAAGGGCGGTTTAGGGCCCGTGATAGTAAACCGCCATGATTGTATAAACTTGTGTTGTAAGGTAGGAAAGGAGAGACCGAGGCGGACGCTTGTATGAGCCAGCCTCGGGACTCTGTAGACCGGCCGGGGTCCTCCTGTGTATATAAAGGGGTGACCCGGCGGCGGTTCAGGGCAGACGACAAAAACTCGAGACTCAGGCAAAGCGTATTCGCTCCCTGGTCATCGAAACCCAATCAATTCCATCACAACTAGACGTAGGCTTTTACCTTCATCGAAGGGGCCGAACTAGTATAAACTCCCATGTTCCTTGTCCGGTTTAACCCCTTCAAGCTAACCCGTAGTGATGGCTCCATGACTAAGTCCTTTCGAGAGGACATCTGACGTGTTAATTCCACGACAGTTGGCGCCCACCGTGGGGCTATCGCACGATGGTTTCAAGTTCTTGAAGGGCAGCTTCGAAGGACTCAAAGGGTACGCGGTTGGCCGAATGACCAAGATTCATCGCGGCAAGCTCTACATCGACGATGAAGGATGGGGCCCTGAGGCCGGCTCAATCGAGTACGGATACCGGGCCCCCTTTGGGGGAATTCATGTCTTCATCGGCAAGATCAGCGAACCAGGTCCTGAGCTGGACATCTGCACCAACCTCGTCGAGAAAGCTCAGCGCGCGAGCCCTACCCGGATCAAGCCTGCCATGAAGCGTGCATTCGTAGGATGTGTCCATGGGATCGGATCTGAATCGGTATCTGAAGGCGAGACGGTTGTTTATTTGATGGCGAGTCATCCACCGGTGAAACCGAGTCCTTGTACCAAATTCATGATGGTGGGTTCAAAGGGTATTCCGATGGCGACAGTATTCCGGACCCCCTCGAACCGCCAAGTCGGGTTGCTGTTTACATGGCCGGAACACAACCCACTTTGCAGTCTTCGACAGCGGCCGCGACAGGAGGCCCGGTGCGCCGGCCGGCTGAAGTTCTCTCCGATCTGATGGATGCCTGGGCAACCTTGTTATCCGCAATAGTTACCCCAGAGACGCAGGATCAGCACAATGCGGATGTTGCGAAGCTGAAAGACCAGATAGCACAGGCTAAGGAGGACCTGGCAGCTGAGGATGCTAGGATGGCCGAAGAACAGGCCGCTTTGGATGCCCAGTCACAGCAGATATAGGCACAGAATTACCGGCTCATGTTGGATCAGAACGCGTCAAATGAGGTAATGCGGCGGAAATACCGTTCGCGTATGCCACCAGGTTTTGAAGGTTTGAATCTCTTTAATACGCCGGGGGCTGGGACGAGTAATCCGGCAGCCGTAAACCGGACCGATGCGCCTAGAGCGGCGCCGGATTATCCACGGATGACAGAACCACCTCGACGGACGGACAACCCACCGCCATATGTACCAACACCACCGGGTCACTTTTCGAGCCCTTTGGACAATATGATTGCTGCAGCGTCTCGATTGGCGGCTATTCCAATGGAGGGCGATTCACTGGCGACAATTGAGACACGGCGGGCCAGGGATCTTCTTCAAACCGCCATGGTACAACAGCAAGCTTATTCCTATTGCCGGGATAGAATTCATTCAACCCCCCGTCCAAGCAAAAGCTACAGCAGGCACATGGATGAACCAGAAGTGTCTAGCAGTGCCCGGCGCTGTAATGCGGCGCATGGTGAGGTAAATGCTCATGATGTGGTGGATAATGGCAGCGCACGAAGGGAGGCCGCTTTGGCAGCACCACACGCGGGTCGCTATCAAACCGCCCCGATTCAGCCAACGGCATCGGTAGACCGAGGCACCGGGGTCGCTTTCAGTTCCTGGGGAGTGTCGTGTCTTATTCCGGCTCTCCGTAATGTGCGGCTGCCTAAGGATTTCAAATGTCCACGAAAGGTACCAAATTACACTGCTGATCAGCCACCTGAGGCATGGGTTGAGAGTTATGAGATGGCAATGGAGATGCTGGATGTGGATGAAGCAGCTTGTGCAAAATATTTCACGATGATGTTGGAAGGGACAACCCGTACTTGGTTGAAAAACCTACCAGCCAACTCCATTGAATCATGGGGTCAACTGAAGGCCCAATTTATAGCCAATTTCAAGGACCAGCTTATGTCCATTGTGGATCTGGATGCCTGTGTTCAAGGGGAAAATGAGTCAACAACTCATTGGGTGCGCCGGGTCTCAGAAGTTTTGCATTCGTCAGACCGGATTAATGCTGGCCAGGCGATCTTGACGCTGGAGCGTAATTGCCGGTTTAAGTCACGAAAGATGAAGTTGGGACGACTCAAGCGCCACTGCAATGACATGGGAACACTTATGGCAGCCTTGGTCAAATATGCCGATTCTGATAATACCAAGGATCCCGAGTCTGATGAAGAGAAACCGGAGATGGGAAAGAAGAACGGTGGTGCAAAGGGACAACATCACAACCAAGGAGGCCATGGGAATAACGGTAAGCGCAAAGCAGATAGTTTAGATTTTGTGGCTAACACCAATATGCAGCGTCGTAAAGGTAAACCGCCCCAGCACGGTGGAGGGATGAATCTGGAGCGTTTGTTAAACCAGCCCTGTCCAAAGCACGGAACCAAGGAGGCCCCTTCTACACATCTTTGGAAGGATTGTTATATAATGAAGGGATTCAAAAACTCTGATCTCTACCGGTATGATCAGGGTCCATCGGGCGGTTCAGGCCCCGGTTTCCAAGGAGGAGGCGGTTCAAGTTCTGGATTTCAGAATAACCAGGGTCATCAGAACAACCATGGTGGTAATAACCAGCAGAATAATCAAGGGAATCAGCAGCAGTCAGGTTATCAAAGTCACCCCAAATAGTTGAACAGTGGACAGTATCATGTGTTCACTACTACCCTGTGCAAGCGGGATCAGAAGCTTCACAAGAGGGCAGTTAATGCTGTTGAACCGGCCGTACCACGTTATTTATGATGGTCTGAGCAGCCCATTGTGTGGAGCAGAGAGGATCATCCGCCCCGGGTTGACAATCCGGGTCAACTAGCCTTGGTGGTAGCACCTCAGGTGGGAGGTTATAAGTTTACCAAGGTCCTGATGGATGGCGGGAGAAGTATCAACATCCTGTACTATGAGACTTTCCGTCGCATGGGGTTAACAAATAAGAATCTTAAACTGTCAAATACCGTTTTCATGGTGTAGTACCAGGTAAATCGGCATACCCTATTGGCAAGATCGCTTTGGAAGTTGTGTTTGGAGATGAGCACGATTCTAGGTCTGAAACTTTGACCTTTCAGGTAGTAAAAATACAGAGCCCATATCATGCACTGTTTGGACGGCCGGCTTATGCAAAATTCATGGCGAGGCCCTGTTACGTTTATTTACAGCTCAAAATGCCGGGTTATAAGGGGACAATCACAGTGCATGGAATTCGAAAGATCGCTTTGGATTGTGAGGAAGGTGAAGCGGCCTACGCCAAGTCAGTTTGTGCTGCAGAGGAACTGAAGTTCTATAAGGATAATGTTGATCCGGCAGACATGACCCCTCTGAACAAGCCTACAACTGAGCATGACCCGGCCCTGACGTTCAAATCGGCTAATGAGACTAAACTCGTTGACTTTGTCCCTGGTGATTCATCCAAGCAGTTTAGTATCAGTGCCAATCTGGATCTGAAATAGGAAAGCGCGCTCATCGAGTTCATCCGTGAGAACCGGGACATTTTTGCATGGAAGCCTTCTGACATGCCAGGTGTACCGAGGGAACTCGCTGAGCACACTCTCAATATTGATCCCAAGTTTAAACCGGTCAAGCAATTTCTTCGCCGCTTTAACGAGGAAAGACGCAAGGCCATTGGTGAAGAGGTAGCCCGGCTGTTGGCTGCTGGATTTATCGTTGAAGTATTTCATCCCAAGTGGTTGGCTAATCCGGTGCTCATTCTTAAGAAAAACGGCACTTGGCGTATGTGTGTGGACTACACAGATTTGAACAAAGCCTGCCCGGCAGATCCTTTTGCTCTCCCGCACATTGATCAGATCATTGATGCGACGGCGGGTTGTGAGCGACTGAGTTTCTTGGATGCTTATTCAGGTTATCATCAGATTAAAATGGCAGTTAAGGACCAGGAGAAGACAACCTTTATCACTCCCTTTGGAGCCTTCTGCTATGTTTCTATGCCCTTTGGGCTCAAGAGTGCCCAAGCAACTTACCAGCGTTGTGTGCAAAATTGTCTGCACAATCAGATTCGGCGTAATGTTCACGCCTATGTGGATGACATTGTGGTAAAGTCCAGGAAGCAGGAAACCTTGATAGATGATCTCAAGGAGACCTTTGACAATCTTCGGGTCTACAAAATGATGCTCAACCCGGATAAGTGTGTTTTTGGTGTTCCGGCAGGCAAGCTCTTGGGTTTTCTTGTATCCAACAGAGGCATTGAGGCCAATCCGGAAAAAATCAAAGCGATCACATCCTTGGCTAAACCGGCGTGTATCAATGATGTTCAGCGTCTGGCAGGCCGGATTGCAGCCCTCAGCCGGTTTATCAGCCGTTTGGGAGAGAAGGCAATTCCCTTATATCAGATGTTGAAGAAGACGGATGACTTCGTCTAGAGTGACGCAGCCAATGCGGCATTTGAGGATTTGAAGCGGCAGCTGGCTGAACCACTTGTTCTTGCTGCTCCGGTTGATAATGAACCTAAAACCCTGGGTTAACCTGCCTTCATCAAGTAAGCCACTCCTATCCAGGTAATCCTGGCACGACCCGTCGAACGTTTTACAGTCACTCTCATTGAGACCCTGAACTTGTCAAAGTTAAAACGATGATTGGTTAGTTGGAGGCCCATCTTAAAAGGCTTTGTCAAAATAGTTTAACTCAGTGGCCTGGCAGCCCATGAAAAGCCTCGATTTTTGGCCTGGCATCCCTTGAAAAGCCTTGACTACATGGTTTTTGTTTTGCTTTTTGCCAAGTTTTTTTGTTCAAATCATATTCTTCATGTTAATCCGGTGACTCTTATCCCGGTGTGGCTTGCAGTTATTTCTGTTAAAGCATGCAATTAAAAGTAAACCGGCATCCCTCAAACCGGTCTGGCTTTGACAACTTGTCGCCAACAATCATCCGGTGTTCATTTGTGGGGACCCCGACTCATAAGTCGTGATCACCGAATGCACGTGTATAGTGATCCCAGAGATCAATGCTCACTGAACATACAGAAGCTGAATATCAAGAGTCTTACATCCATACATATCGTCTTACACAAATTATGACCATTATGGTCAAGTCTTACATAGATAAAGCCACAAGGGCTGAATACCAAATAAACTTAAGCAGTGGAAATCTTTGTTGATAAGTAGAACCCATGCCATCTGCCTTAACCCTACAGGCATTCTGACTGGGAAGCGTCCTAGTTCGCGTGTTCGTCACCAAAGAACTCTTCCTCGAACTCCTGTTCTTCCATGCCTGGCCAATTAAATAACCAGTGGCAAGCCAATGAGTACTTTGAATGTACTCGCAAGCAACCCATGTTTGGTTCAAGGTACAACAATGCATGATGTAGGTACATTTTTGCGGAAAGCTAGTTTTGAGGGCAATGACATGTTCAACAACTTTTAAGACATGCATCAGGGGGATTCAAGTAACCATGAGAACAGGTTACAGATACCAACATAAATAGAGTGGGCATCAACCCAACTCACTCATGTCAAGTCCTTTGACTTGACCCAAGTAGTTCTTCCCACTTATCCCAACACATGCACTGGTTTGTAAACCATGGACGTAGCCCAAGAGTGGTTACCCAACTGTCCATGACCGTGGACACGGCTATTCGAATAGTTTTACACTCTGCAGAGGTTGCACACTTTACCCACAAGATCCGGGGAACTTCCGTGTCATCCACGACCCACGGTACCTCAAGTACCCGAGGTAAGTACCCGATCACTATCTTTCCTTAGACGACACTAACATGGAGTCCACTCGATTGGCAGTAACCCCCATGCCCAACATTTCACATCTTAAAATTGTGGAGCCTCGCTCCCATATTTATCACATACCACTGGCACGGGGTACCAATGGTGTGTCCGGTGCCCTGTGAAAACAGTCATGGCCGCCCTACCTGGCACGACCCCGTCCCGAGAGAGCGCAACAACGACTCTCCCATCACTAGTAATGCGGGCTCCAAGCTAGTATCGGCCTAGGTAATCAATAATGCCCTTTCCCATATAAGGGTAGAGTGGTTGCGCATGTAAGGTTGGAATAACGGTCGCAACTTAAACCAATCCATTTTCGAAAACACACTGACACAACTTGCTCCGGCACAACACTTCTTTGTCAAGTGGTTACCTAGCTCATCATCTCCCTTGGGCATTAGTGGCACCCGGCGGGGTTTTTGAAAAGTCTTTGGAAATGTTTTTGTCTCCATCACCATGCATATACCGTCCCATTTGCGTCGCATTTACTTTAGCATCCTATCTACTCCCACCGGCATAACCCTCATAGGAAGGTAGGGTCATGCACAATGCAAGTATCAATGAGGAAGTAACAGAGGCAACCAAACAACGTGATTTACCATCTCATCATGATTCTGATGCAACAATAATAAAGAGCTATATGACATGCATAAAAAGGGTTTCATGGACATGGTCAAAGGGCTGCTTGCCTTGGTTGGCTTGGTCTTCAAAGTCTTCAGGCCCTTCTCCTCCTTCTTCTCCAACTACTCCGTCAAACACGGGATCTAATCGTCGCAAGAAAACAACGGATAAATAAGACAATAATAAAAACAGAAAAGTCAAAGTGCTCAGAAAAATGTCAACTTATTTTTGTAAAATACTAGGAGGAAAACTAGGAAGGGAAAAAATTCTTGGTTTCGTATTTGGAGCCATGGGGACAGAGTTGTGGATTTTCAAACAGAGGTTCTATTGTTCAAATTTGAATTTAAATTTGAACAGAGCAGAAAAGTGTAATGGATGTGCATGAAAGTTACATCAATAAATAGGTGGGATTATTCTGAGATTTTAGGAGTTGGAATTATTTCATTTGGATAAGTATTTCTTCCAGTGGAATTTTTGTAAAACGGGTACAAAAAGAAAAAGAAAAGTGGCACTGTGCCACTGGGCCAGAGAGGCCACGGGGCAGCAGGCCCAGAGGGAAATCAGCCCGCGCGAGGCCGCCACGTCGAAGGTGTAAAGGCGAAATCGCCTTGACGGCCGAACGGCGAACCGGCCAGCGTGCGTTTTAAACTCGACAGTGGATCCCACCCGTCAGGGCGTGAGGCTGACGGGCAGGGCCTCGTCGTCTACCTTGGCGAGCTTGCCGGCGGCGATATAGGGCGCGGGGGGGGGGGGGGGGGGGTGGGTGGTACCGTTGGACTCGGGGGGGATGTCGCCGTTCGGGTGGTGGTGGAGATGGTCGCCGGAGCAGCCTGATTCGCCGACGACGAGGTCACGCGGCGGAGGTGCTTTGGGCGTCGATGGTCCTGGCCGTTCCCGGCTGCAAAAAGAGCGGGGAAGAGAGGGGAAAGGGTCAGTGATGCCACGCGGTTCCAGATCGAGAGAAAACGTGGGCGGAGGAGGCCTATACCGCGTGAACGCAGACGAGCCGAGGCGGCGGGGCTCGAGCTCGATCTCGAGCTCGGGCGGCTCGGTAGACAAATGGGTGGCGCGGGAGGTGGATTAGGAGTGTGGGGGAATGACATGAGGCGAGAGAGAGGCTCGGGGTCGCCTTTTATAGGCTGGCAGAGGTCCACCGTAGGCGCGGCCTACGGGTTCCCGCGGGATCGGCTCGGGTGGCCGTTAGAGAGGGAATGGAGGGCTCGGGGGTGTTCGTGGGAGTGGTGTAGGGTGCCAGGGAGAGAGTGATGAGGAGCGGGACGAGCTGCACGCGGGCCACAGGAGTGGCGCGAGCATTGGCCGAAGGGGCAAGGCCTCCTTGAGCTGCAGGAGAGAGAGGAGGGCGAGGGAGCAAGTGGGCGGCCTGCTGGCGTGGAGCGGACGTCGAGGGGCATCGACTGGCGCGCAGGGGAGGCTCGAGGTGGCCGGTAGACGCGACGTCAACGGTCGGGTGCCCTGCCAGGCGCTCCAGAGCGCGACTTTGGCCGGCATCCATGGCTTTCCCGCGTCCGCGCGCGTCCACTTGCGTCTGGAGGCTGCAGGGGGCATGGGTAAAAGCTGGAACGAGCCTTGGATGCTCTGGAATGCTGAGGGGAGAGAAGGAGGCTGAGAGAGAGGGGGAAATCTACTGTCTAGAGGAGAAAAATGGGGTTCCCCCTCCCTTCATCATTGCCTCCTCAGGCAGGAAAGCATCCAGGTGATAGAGGGGAACTAGGAGGGTTGTGGTAAAAAGCAGGGCTCAAGGAGATTAGTGGGAGAGGCCAAAAATAGGATTTTGGTAAAGTGGCAGAAGGTGTTTGATGCTGGTTTGGGCAAGTAGATAATTTCCATTTGTCATGTGACTCCACAGGGTGAAATGGCACATATAATTAGGGCCTTCCACCCATTTTGAGCTCATTTCGGCAAAGTTGGCAATGCAACTTTTGTAAACCCTAGAAATTAGTAGAAATGATCTTGTGTAGATCCAGTTGAGTAAATCACTTCTCCTTTATGCACCACTTAGTGTGGTGGCCTCATTTGGTCATGTGATCATGCTCACAAAAGTTGGGGTCAAGGAGAGAAAGTTAGTAGTACAAAGTAGTTCAAATTTGATTCTGGTCAGAGAGGGTTTTGGGGCATTTGGGTGGACCAAAATGAGCTTGATTGAGATGAGGCTTTGCAAGGTGATCACAATATGCATTTGTGACTTGCTGGATTTTCCTTGGTTTTTTATGAAAATATTTCCTGTACAAATATTTCAAATCCTTGAAATGGGCAGAAATGGTTTTGGGAGGTTTTGTCCAATATTTTGAACATGACCATGTGTTGAAACTCTTATATATGGGAAATATATACCCACTGAGTTTCCCTGATTTTTGTCAAATATTTTTAAAACAATAAAATAATTTTTCCCTATTAAAGACCATTTCTGGCCTTAAGAAAAATATTTTAAATAAAATAGGAAAACAACTTTTAAAATTATATTTTTGTGGTTTATGGGAGTCCTATATCTATTAGGTTTCAAATATACTCTTTGGAATACTTTTCATACCCCAAATCAAGTACTTGTAGTGCAAACCTCAATTCAGGGGGTTTTTGGAAAAATAATTTTTGAAAATACTAATTGTCCAAATTATTTTTGTAAGAAAATAGTATATTGCACTATACACATGGCATGATCATTGGGCAGAAGTTTGGGGCAAGGAGATGAAGTATATATGGTGGAGTTGTGTTGACTTTAAGGAGCACTTAAAATACACACAGAGAAAACCAACTCCAAATAAAAGCCAAATAATGCAAAAGTTTTTGTTGGTCCAAATTTTCATGCTTTATTAATGCAAATGACATGTTACAAAATGCAGGGTGTGACAGACCTACCCCCCTTACAAGAATCTCGTCCCCGAGATTCCTAAGCTAGGTTTTAAAAGAGATCGGGAAACTCGGTTCTAAGGTAATCTTCACGTTCCCAGGTGGCTTCTGCTTCAGTGTGGTTGCTCCACTAGACCTTGAAGTACTTGATGGTGTGGCTTCGCGTACGTCGTTCTGCTTCATCCAAAATTCAGATGGGCCTCTCACGGTAGGTCAAATCAAATTTGAAGGTCAATGGCTTGGTGATCGACATCTTTGTAGAGATTAGGCTTGTCTGGAACTTGGAGACACTTCCGGAGTTGTGACACGTGGAATACGTTGTGCACCTCGGATAGTTCAGGAGGCAGTTCTAACTGGTAAGCAACTTCTCCTCGTCGGTCAGTAATCTTGAAGGGGCCGATGTACCTTGGTGCGAGCTTTCCTTTGACATGGAAGCGCCGAGTTCCCTTGAGAGGTGTGACCCGGAGATAGACATGATCTCCAACTCGGAAGGTCATGTCTCGACGACGTGAGTCAGCGTAGCTCTTTTGTCTTGACTTGGCAGTCTTCAAACGTTACTGACAAGTTGGACTTGCTCTTCTACTTCACGGAGGATATCGGGTCCAAAGACTAGTCCTTCTCCAGTCTCGGACCAATTGAGGGGAGTGCGGCACTTCCATCCATATAGCACCTCAAACGGTGCCTTCTGAAGACTGGAATGGTAGCTGTTGTTGTAGGAAAACTCGGCAAAGGGTAGGCAATCTTCTCACTTAGCTCCATATGCTAAGACACAGGCTCGGAGCATGTCTTCGAGTATCTGATTCACTCGTTCCGTCTAACCTCCGGTCTGTGGATGGAAAGCAGTGCTGAAGGATAGCTTGATCCCCATGGCTTCATGGAACTTCTTCCAGAACCTTGAGGTAAATTGGGTTCCTCTATCTAACACAATCTCCTTGGGAACGCCATGAAGGCTTACTATTCGGTTGATGTAGAGACTGGCTAACTGGTTCCCCTTGTAGGTCGTCTTGACAGGAATTAATTGGGCCACCTTGGTCAAATGGTCAATAATGACCCATATGGAGTCATGTCCCTTGCTTGACTTTGTCCCACTTCCATTCAGGCACCTTGAGAGGTTGTAACAATCCAGCGGGTCGCTGATGTTCAGCTTTGACTCTCTGGCATACGTCACACTTAGCGATATAAGTGGCTATCTCCCTCTTCATGCCATGCCACCAGAATCTCTCCTTCAGGTCTTGATACATCTTGGTTCCTCCGGGGTGGATGGAATACGGGGTTTCATGAGCTTCTTGCAAGATCAAATTATTGAGCTCAACCTTGTTGGGTACGCAAATGCGATTCCCAAACCACATAATTCCTTGCTCATCTTCTGAAAATCCTGGGGCCTTGCCTTGCATCATCTTCTTCTTGATACCTTCGATGCTTACGTGTCCTTTCTGTGTTTCCTTAATATCATCCATCAAGGTAGGCTTGACTTCGAGGTTGGCCAAGTATCCTGGTACAACCAGTTCCAACCCGAAGCTTTCTAGTTCTTCATACAAGGCGGGTAACCTTTCCTTAAGCATAGCATTCAAGGAACAAGCCTTTCTGCTTAAGGCATCTGCTACCACATTGGCCTTTCCAGGGTGGTATTGAACACTGAGGTCGTAATCCTTGATCAACTCTAGCCATCTCCTCTGCCTCATGTTCAGTTCCTTCTGAGTGAAAATATACTTCAGACTTTTGTGATCCGTGTATATCTCACATCGCTTCCCTAGAAGGTAATGTCGCCAGGTCTTTAAGGCGTGAACCACAGCTGCCAACTCAAGGTCATGAGTAGCGTAGTTCTCTTCATGAGGACGTAGCTGTCTGGATAGATATGCTACGACTCTTCCTTCTTGCATCAGGACACCACCGAGTCCGGTTCTTGATGCATCACAATATATCACAAATTCCTTGTGAATATCAGGTGTGGCCAGTACTGGGGCAGTGGTTAATCTCTTCTTCAGCTCCTGGAAGCTCTCTTCACATTTTGGTGTCCACTCGAACTTCTTGTCCTTCTTCAGGAGCTGGGTCATAGGTCGGGCAATGCTTGAGAATCCTTCAACGAACTTGCGGTAATATCCCGCGAGTCCGAGGAAACTTCTGACTTCCTTCACATTGCTCGGGGTTTGCCACTCAGTCACGGCCTGGATCTTGGTGGGGTCCACTGACAAACCTTCGGCACTTAGTACATGACCCAAGAATCCAACCTCATGCAGCCAAAATTCGCACTTGCTGAACTTGGCGTACAGTTGGTGCTCTCGAAGCTTGTCTAGGACCATCCTCAAGTGTTGCTCATGCTCTTCTTCCGTCTTTGAGAAGACAAGAATGTCATCAATGAAGACGACAACAAACTTGTCCAAATATTCCATGAAGACCTTGTTCATGAGATACATGAAGTAAGCTGGGGCATTTGTCAATCCAAAGGACATGATTGTGCACTCATACAGGCCATATCTGGTTACAAATGTTGTCTTGGAATACCTTGGCCCCATTGAGTTGATTAAACAGATCTTCAATCTTGGGAAGTGGGTACTTGTTCTTGATTCTAACTTCATTGAGGGAGCGATAGTCAATGCACAAGCGGATGGTACCGTCCTTCTTTGCCACAAATGTATCGAAGCGATCCCCAAGGGGAGGCACTAGGGCGGATAAATCCCTTCCTCAACTGCTCTTCCAGTTGCTTCTTCAACTCTGCTAACTCTTTCGATACCATTCTATAAGGCTTCTTATAGATGGGTCCTGCTCCGGGCATGAGCTCGATGATGAACTCAATGTCTCGGTCAGGAGGCATTCCCGGCAGCTCATCAGGAAAGACATCAGGGTATTCACATACTACTGGCACTTTCTCCAATCCGACTTCAGTCATACAGTTGACTTGGGTGGCTTGAGCAGAGGAGGGGTTGGAGGCAAATTTAACTTTGACTCCTTGGTCATTGGTCACAGTGACAGTTCGGTTGGCACAATCTAACAAGCCTTGGTGCTTGCTGAGCCAATCCATTCCCAAGATCACGTCCAAGCCTTGTGATCTTAGGATGATAAGGTCTGCTAGGAAGTCTACCCCATTAATGACAATCCCGACTCCTTTACATCCTATCTTGGCTCTCATCTCTGCTCCGGGGGTTTGTACCACCATAGGGTTATTCAGGGTGTAGGGTCATGCCACTTTTTAAGGCGTAACCTTTGGGTGAAAAATGAATGCGTGGCTCGAGAATCAAACAAGACAGATTCTGGTCTTGAATTGACAAGGAACGTACCCAGCACGACGTCCGGGTGTTCCTGAGCTTCTTCTGCAGTGACGTGGTTCACACGCCCCTTGCCATTGTTAGGCGGGTTGCGGGGAGCTTGGTTCCTTGGTGGCATTCCGCGGCCTTGTCCTAGGTTCTGTGCAGTGGGGCGCGGGGCATTAGGCTTCTTGTTGGGGCAATGCTTGGAGTAGTGTCCTGGCTGACCACATCCAAAGCAAGTGACTTGATTGGGGTTGCTGCTCTTGCCGGCATTGTTATTGGGGTTGTTGTAAGCTGGCACAGGGTTGGCATCTTCTTGAGGTGGATAGTTGGTGCGGGTGCAGGAACTCTTGGCCACCGATAGGCTGCTTTGGCCCGGCTGGCTGCCATCGGGCGAGGCTTACAGTTCTTTGGAGCTACCCTTGATGATCATCTTGCGCCACGGGTATCATCCAAAGCACGTCGCTTGTCTTCAAGCACGAGTGCCTTGTTCACCAGATCAGGAAAGGTTGGGCAGTCACACACAACAAGCGAGTACTGCAGAGTCTAGTTAAGGCCTTCCATGAAGCGCTCTCTTTTGGCAGCATCAGTGCTGACATCCTTAGGGGCATATCTTGAGAGAACACTGAACTTCTGCATGTACTCCTTGACAGTGCTGCCTCCTTGCTTCAGGGCTCGGAACTCACGCTTCTTGATGGCCATGATTCCGGAAGGAATATGGGCCTTGCGGAATTCTGCCTTGAAGTCGTTCCAAGTGATGTCTTGCCCAGCATGCATGACCTTGAATCTATCCCACCAAGCCCTGGCAGTACCCCCGAGACAGTGGGCAGCATATGCTACCCTCTCACGGTCTTCAGTGCAGCCGACTAGTTCCAACAGGTCCTCGATGGTGCGGACCCAGTCATCTGCATCCAGGGGTTTAGCAGTCTCGATGAAGGTGGGTGGTGCATGCTTCTTGAACTCTGCCAATGTGGAACGTCCATTGCCGTTCCCTGTCGGCTGGCGGTTGACAGCCTGAGCAATCATCTGTATGGCTGCTGTGTTGGCTTGGCGTTCCTCCCGGAAGGCTTGGAGAAGTTGAGCCATGTCCATGTTTGGAGGTGGTGGCGGTGGTGGAGCTTGTCCTTGGGCTTGGTCCTGAGTGGCTCCTGCTCCGGCTTCTTGCTGCTGGGTAGAGGTACCAAGACGTGTTACAACAGCATCCTGTTGGAGCGGTCAAGGGCTCATGAGGGAAAGCAATATAGATGGGGTGCCTAGTAAGGGGTGGGCGTGACACAATTTTAAGTTAAACAAGGGCCGAAGGGCCAAACTCATGCATTAAAACCAAATGGGGGATGTAGTCGTTTACAAGTTCCCGAAGGGAAAGTACGACTTCATCAAAGCAAGTTGAAAGCAAGCACAACACAACATGGTTTCATTTGAACCATTACACGGACCCGACTTCGCATAAGGGGTACACGACCTATCCTACCTTAAGGGTTACAAACCGCCTACCCTAGTCCCGAACGGTGTCTAAGTGGTGGAATGCTGGTCACAGATTCCGGCTCCTCTGGGTCTTCCTCCTCACCTTCATCTGTCTCAGTATCTTTGTCACTTGAGGGGTGGGGGAGTGGAGGAGCTGAACATGGCGCTGCTTCGCCGGTGGCACCGTGAAGACGTTGCGATACTCCTTCGCCGACATACGGTGTGGCTAAGATGAGCCCTTGGCATGCGTGACCTGTGGGGGTCTCCCGCCTCGATAGGCTACAACGGGCTGTCCAGGGGGTGCACCATCCTTCTTGATCCTGTCCGCCTTTGTCTGAGCTAGGCGGAGGAGTTCCTTGGTCTCGTGGAGTTCCTTCCGAAGCTCCATCGACTCCGAGGCTGTCTTGCTGTGTAGCCGCTTCAAGACACAAGCTGAAGTAGGTCTGGGAGCGGAGGGAAAGTCCTTCGTCCATGGGTGGGGTTGGTGCGCTGCTCTCGTCATCTCCTTCCTTACGATAATGCAGGTAACGAGTGGCTGGCTCACTTGCCATTTCTGGTAGGAGATCCCGAAGGCGAGTCAGCGCCTTGAGGGCAACAGTCTCAACGGCGAGGAGCAGGGTCGCCATCTGGGGTCCCTCAAAGAACCAACTCGTCGGGGAGTCGCTCGCCCTCACGACTACCTCCACGCGATACTCCTTCTTAGTGCTGTTGATCCAGTGCTCATGGTAGGAGAAGGTGGGGGCTCGAGTGAACTGGCACTTCTTGAGGCTGTCCTCGAGAAGCACGGGAAACCCGGTGGTCAGGAAGTCCTCGGGTACAACGGCCATCTACAAAAGTGGAAGGGGAAGGGTCAATAGAGGAAATGTGACCTATGTTTGGGACTTTTTTAGAAAACGTAGGTATATAGGTAATTTTTGTAGATAGTCTCATTCTAACTAACGTCCATGCTAACTAAGGCTTCCTACAGTCAGGATGGCTCTGATACCAGCTCTGTGGGGACCCCGAGTCATAAGTCGTGATCACCGAATGCACGTGTACAGTGATCCCAGAGATCAATGCTCACTGAACATACATAAGCTGAATAACAAGAGTCTTACATCCATACATACCGTCTTACACAAATTATGACCATTATGGTCAAGTCTTACATAGATAAAGCCACAAGGGCTGAATACCAAATGAACTTAAGCAACGGAAATCTTCGTTGATAAGTAGAACCCATGCCATCTGCCTTAACCCTACAGGCATTCTGACTGGGAAGCGTCCTATTTCGCGTGTTTGTCACCAAAGAACTCTTCCTCGAACTCCCGTTCTTCCATGCCTGGCCAATTAAATAACCAGTGGCAAGCCAATGAGTACTTTGAATGTACTCGCAAGCAACCCATGTTTGGTTCAAGGTACAACAATGCATGATGTAGGTACATTTTTGCGGAAAGCTAGTTTTGAGGGCAATGACATGTTCAACAACTTGTAAGACATGCATCAGGGGGATTCAAGTAACCATGAGAACAGGTTACAGATACCAACATAAATAGAGTGGGCATCAACCCAACTCACTCATGTCAAGTCCTTTGACTTGACCCAAGTAGTTCTTCCCACTTATCCCAACACATGCACTGGTTTGTAAACCATGGACATAGCCCAAGAGCGGTTACCCAACTGTCCATGACCATGGACACGGCTATTCGAATAGTTTTACACTCTGCAGAGGTTGCACACTTTACCCACAAGATCCGGGGAACTTCCGTGTCATCCACGACCCGCGGTACCTCAAGTACCCGAGGTAAGTACCCGATCACTATCTTTCCCTAGACGACACTAACATGGAGTCCACTCGATTGGTAGTAACCCCCGTGCCCAACATTTCACATCTTAAAATTGTGGAGCCTCGCTCCCATATTTATCACATACCACCGCACGGGTACCAACGGTGTGTCCGTGCCACTGTGAAAACAGTCATGGCCGCCCTACAGCACGACCCGTCCCGAGAGAGCGCAACAACGACTCTCCCATCACTAGTAATGCGGGCTCCAAGCTAGTATCGGCCTAGGTAACAATAATTCCCTTTCCCATATAAGGGTAGAGTGGTTGCGCATGTAAGGTTGGAATAACGGTCGCAACTTTAACCAATCCATTTTCAAAAACACACTAACACAACTTGCTCTGGGACACCACTTCTTTGTCAAGTGGTTACCTAGCTCATCATCTCCCTCGGGCATTAGTGGCACCCGGCGGGGTTTTCTAAAAGTCTTTGGAAATGTTTTTGTCTCCATCACCATGCATATACCGTCCCATTTGCGTCGCATTTACTTTAGCATCCTATCTACTCCCACCGGCATAACCCTCATAGGAAGGTAGGGTCATGCACAATGCAAGTATCAATGAGGAAGTAACAGAGGAAACCAACCAACGTGGTTTACCATCTCATCATGATTCCGATGCAACAATAATAAAGAGCTATATGACATGCATAAAAAGGTTTTCATGGACATGGTCAAAGGGCTGCTTGCCTTGGCTGGCTTGGTCTTCAAAGTCTTCAGGCCCTTCTCCTCCTTCTTCTCTAACTAGTCTGTCAAACACGGGATCTAATCGTCGCAAGAAAACAACGGATAAATAAGACAATAATAAAAACAAAAAAGTCAAAGTGCTCAGAAAAATGTCAACTTATTTTTTAAAATACTAGGAGGAAAACTAGGATGGGAAAAATTCTTGGTTTCGTATTTGGAGCCAAGGGGACAGAGTTGTGGATTTTCAAACAGAGGTTCTATTGTTTAAATTTGAATATAAATTTTAACAGAGCAGAAAAGTGTAATGGATGTGTCAGGACCCCGATCCTAAGTCACACCGACCTAGCATGTAACACTTCATATCACTTTGCGGCCTCACGCACGGTATTCCCACGGGTGTCGCCTTACCATGGCCCGGGACCGTTTGCGCCTTTTGGCTCACGTATATGATAGTATCGCTAGCATCCATATGACAAAGAACCCGGGCCGACATGGCTAGCCGTGAACCCAAAGCGGCGCTAACCTATGGGGACAGGCATACATGAATCACATCGAGCATGTCGGTCATCAACGTATGTATTCGGGCTGTAGCCTTTGGGCTACTTGAGGACTCTCCGGTATCCACGAGGCATGGCAGGCTAAGCAGGACTCGAATAACACCGCGTGACATTTCCCGAAGACGTACATAGGAACGGCGAAACACATGCCGCCAGTCAAGTGTCCAAGCGGTAGTGCTTTGGGCTAGCGAGGACTCGGTGAACCGGTCAGAAGCGGACTACTATCGCTCGTAAGCACGAGACTACATTTCCCCATATGAGAGGCTGCCAAGGATAAACAACTAGTTTGTCGGATCCCACACATACCAAGCATTTCAAACATACACACATTATGCTCAATATGCGTAGATACAACATGGCATCACAACATAACTCTCGACTCAAATATTTATCAATAGGCTCCGAGGAGCGAGATATTACAAACATGGGTCTCATGACCCAACACTCGAAAGCATACAAGTCAAAGCACAAGCGGAAGCTAATCATGTCGAAAGTACGCATAACTATAAATGAAAAAGGCTGAGAAGCCCGACTATCTACCGTATCCTGCCAAGGCACAAGATCGTAGCCGAGGTATCAAGCTAAACGTCAAGCCCACGTGGTACTACTAGCGAGACTGCTGTCTCTGCAAAACATAAAATAAGCAAACGTGAGTACAATTGTACTCAGCAAGACTTACATCAGATCTAACTACATATGCATCATTATCAAAAGGGGGTGGTGGAGTTTGACTGCAGCAAGCCAGCTTTGACTCGGTGGCTACCCTGAACTACGACTGCAAGTAACTCTTTGAGGTGGCGCACACGAGTCCGCATATTCACCATATCAATACACCACTATGGACCCGCTCCCGTCTTCCTACGAGAACGCCATCCATAGCACTCACGCTTATCTTGCGCATTTTAGAGTATCCACTTTCACTTGTCTATGAACTGATATAGGCAACCCAGAAGTCCTTTCCCGTGGACACGGCTATTCGAATAGATCATATTAAACCCTGCAGGGGTGTACTTCTTCACACACGCTCCCACCACTTACCGCCGTTTACACGACATGTACTCGGCAACCTTCAAGCGGAAGCCCAACGTGGGTGTCGGCCACGGCCTACCTAAACACTCAAGTCCCTAGTCCAGGTTTATCGCCTATTCGGGTTCCATCCGCAGGGAGTCCGGCTGAGGTTTCCCATACAGCCCCGAACGATGTGTGCAGGGTTCCCGAGATACCAAACGGGCACTCGGTACACGGGCCACGGTGCCTACCGCAACACAACCCACCCCTAAGGTCAGCGTTAAATGCGTCGGCCCCAAAGATGCTACAAACACCGAAACTACTTGCAACTCCGGACCGAGGACAAGGGTGGTTAAGAAGCCGAGAGGGTCAATTAAGGATCCCAATGCGTGGTAGTAACTGTTTCATGGATCACAAACACAGAACTCAGTTCGAGGACGGCTGCAATGAGACAACCCACCATGTACTCCTACATGGCCTCTCACCGCTACCTTTACCAAATCGTGTTCACACACTTAGCTCACACACAATAGGACATGTTCATAACAATTCCAATTCATTCCCGATGAATCAGACCCGACTCAACTCTAAGCAGTAGCATGCATGACAAACAAGCATAAATGAGTAGGCACAACATGGCTCAAACAATTCCTACTCATGCTAGTGGGTTTCATCTAATTACTGTGGAATGACAGTCATGCAAAGGATCAAGGGGTTCAGCTACCGCAGCAAGTAACACATGAGTCGTTGTTGTCCTAATGCAGTAAAATAGAGCAGGAGCGAGAGAGTGGGATTATATCGGAATGAACAAGGGGTTTTGCTTGCCCGGCACTTCAAGATAATATAGCTCTTCATCGGTGTCATCGAACAATCGTCGGAACATCGCTCTACCGAGGGGACAATTACCGCAAACAAGAGAGAACACAATCAATGCAATGCACATTCACATGAATGACATGTCATATTAAGGTACTGAATTCACCTAATGCAATAATAACCTGTTAGTTGAAGTGGAATTCAAACAAGGTTGAACTCCAACTCCAAATGCTAGTTCATAAATTACCCTAATCATGATTCATCCTATTCAGTGAGGTTAACTTGTTCAAACATGCATGATCATGGCATAAACAGATTCTTCATATTTTTCTGATCATTTTCATATATAAATTATTTCCATCCGAGTTACGGTTGAATTTATATGATTTTTAGAAGTTTAGAGTATTTTCCGGAATTTCCTGAATTTAAAATAATTCCGTAAACTAGTTATTGCGTCGACCGACGTCGATGTGACGTCAGCGGGTCAACTGGGTCGCTGTCCAGGTCAACTCTGACGCTGGGACCCACTGGTCAGTGTCTAACTAACTAACCTAGCTTAGTTAAACCAATCTAACTTAATTTGCCGAGCGGGGCCCGCATGTCAGTGAGGGAGAGGGGAGGTCAAACCGGGCAGTGGGTCAACCCATGCCGGTCAGCGGGTCGTCACGGACGCCCGGCGTAGTCAGCCGCGAAGCGACGCGGGCGAGAGTGACTTTGCCATTCCGCCACCAAATGGATCGGGAAAGCATCTAAATGGAGCTGAGGACGAGCCAAGCTCTTGGTGGAGGGTTTAAGCTCAGGCGGTCGGAATCGACGCCGGCGACGAGGTTGGCGGCCGGAGTTCGCCAACGGCGGTTAAGCGATGCAGGGCGCTAGGGGGTGTTGGCGCGTGCTACGTGCTCCTGGTGTCACTGAAAGCACGGAGGTGGGGTTGGCTTCGAGCCATTGAGGCTCTAGCCATGCCGGGCGACGAGCACGGCGGCAAGGCTTCGGCCGCTGTGGAATCGGTGGCTAGAGGAGGGAACGAGTCGGGGAAGAGGGGCGAGGCGCAGGAGCTCACCGTGGTTCCGCAGGGTGGTCACTGGCTCGGGGAGGCCGGAGCAAGCGGGCGATGGAAATCTCCGGCGACCCGAGGGGATGAAGGGTCGGGAGGGTGCCGAGGCGTCTGGCGGGCGCGGCTCGGTGGGGAGGAAGAGGAGGTCGAGGCGGAGCTCGGGACATGCCGGGAGGCTCGGGACGGCCAGGTCATGGGTATGGCGAACGGCGGCGACGTGCCTGCTCGTTCGGGCAGAGAGAGCGAGACAGAGGAGAGGGAGGGCGTTCGAGAGAGAGAGAGGGGCCGAGGGGCACGGGGTCGCTGGGCGCCTCCCAAGGCGTCGAGGGGAGCCAGCAAAGCGAAAGGTGGAGGAGTCGAAGCTCGGCGCTGTCGCCAGAAACCTCCTCTGCCTACTGGCAGAGGTAGGCGACGAGCGGCGTGGCGGTTGGTGGGCTGGGCCACCAACTGGGCCAGCGAGGGGAGGGGGAGAAGGCTGGGCCGGTGGAGTTGGGCCAGGTGGGCTGGGAGGTAAGCTCTCTTTCTTTATTTCTGTTTTCTATTATCCTGTAGTTTTAGGGCTTTATTAAAAATACCAGGGCACTTCTAAAATCCTGAAAATAATTGTGGGCACCTTCTGAAATATATGCAACAGCCCACATTTAGTTTCAGAATTATTTGAGCATTTAAATTATTTATAGCATTCGAATGCCCAAATTCAAATACTTTATGAATTAATTCAAAAATCCATAAATGGCCAAGAAATATGCTCATCATTTTTGGCAGAGGTTTTCACCTTTATCAAAATCATGAACATTTCCAAAGGCATTTTGGGTTCATTGAAAATATTTTTTTATTGAACCTAGTTGAATTCAAATGGTGCTAGGGTTTCAACAATCCCCATTGCAACTTTCTGAGAAAATTAAACATGATGACATGAATGCCTTAATGCAACTATTGACAAACAATTTCTAGGGCTGATCTGGGGCTGTGACAGCTCACCCCCACTAAACAAGAATCTCGCCCCGAGATTCAAGACGTGAGGCAAGAGGAAAAGGGAGGTCACAAACTATCACAATCTTCATGATCCATTTGCCCTTCTCGAAGATGTTGATTCATTCCATCATCTTAGTCTTGACGTCTTCGAGATCTTCACCCGGCACGTCAACAGAAAGAAGGGGGGAAACCTTACATGATTCGATCTTCACGAAGATCAAGTAAACATGATCGACTCACGGACTGAGACGGTGACATATCTCGAGTTGAGACACAAAACACATCGAGAGGGATGGAAGAACAACAACGGGTTTGATTAGTGGCAACAATTCCACGCTTAGGGAGAGGGTGGATGGTGTCAAGGTGGCGAGAAATATTTATCATGATCCCGTAACGGACACCTTGAGAAAGGTGACGCAAAGAACTATTCCCTTAAGTGGCAAAAAGAATTACTTTTGATCCATAGATCATTGGAACTCTTTATACCAGCCTAAGGCAATTCACAACGATCGTTTGACGGAGTGCAAAGGAATGGTACACCCGGACTAGAGTGGATGATGTGGACTACCTTGTTGAAGACAACGCGATGGATGATTTTGCTTATCATCGAAGGTGGGGGGACCCATGGTAAGTCCACTTTTGAGGATGATCTTGAACAGAAATTACTAAGAAGGCAGCCTATGGTGAAAAAGCACAAAGACGGTGCAAGCTGGGAACGAAAAGCAACTGTTCGAATGTTCCAACCATCATATCCGCCTGAGATTCAGATCTGGTTGGTGTTAGGATATTTCAGACTCATCATGTCTGAAAAGAAAGGGTTGCGACACAATTCGACGAGATGGCGCTATGAGATTCTCGTGGATATGAACTACGATAGCAAGCTCCAAAACATGAGCGTGTTCTCGCTACAACCCATGAACACGCTGTCCAAGACAAGCATGACCACGTAGTAGTCTTATGATAAAAAATACTACCAAGTTCAGGTTGGGAACCATCATCGAGGATAACGAAGTCCTAACATACGTCATGACTAGTTGTTATGAAGGAACTCCTTCTCCTTGAACAAATCAATCGGTGGCTTGGTGTGCCAGAACACATATGGAATGGAGGCGGCCAACCTATCAAACCATAGAGCACTTCGCACGTGCATGACCTGACTTGGGATGGTACCATAGGAAGCAAACAAACCTTTCTCATAATCATGGCGGCAACTTACACCTAACGCACATGAATTTGAGGAAGTCACTTCTTCCATCCAGGCATAGGCTTCATGAACGGTACACGAAGAAATGCCTACACAAGTTTCCAACACTAGGTTGATGTTCAACATGACTCATGGGGAGACGAAATGCTACCGATGGGCTCAACAAAGAACTCATCGAAATTTCCATATCATCGACTTCCACCATCATGTGAACACGGTGATAGCATTGGTCGCACCAAAAGATATAATGGTGTATGCTCGAGGGATCAACCACGAGTAAGACAACATTACGAATATCGTTGGTTCTGATTTGACTTGACAATGGCCCATACTCAAATCAAAGAATTGGTAGGACAATAGATCCAACAACTGATCACGAGGACCAATCGATGAAGATATCATCTTCTTCAACACACACTACACAAGAATATCCCTTTGGATCGAACTAGGTTAGGCAAGCTTTTATCTTCCAACTCTCCAAGTTATTGTCTAGCTTAACCAACTAGCTCGTGGATATCCAACATGCATTCTTGGAGAAGGGTGGTTTAGAGGAATACCAACTTGATCACGAGCCCAACATAACAGTCGTGAAACAACCCGGTAACACTTCCAAGAAGATATTTGGAAAGTCACGAACCACCGGTATGTTACTGAGCTCGAGAGCAATCTTGCTTTTGAGGGCAAGACGATATTATCAAATGAGTGAGGACTTGACAAGATCCTAACTCATCAATCAAGGTGTGCACCAGAAATAAGGACTAGGTAGCACGATCTATCTTAGAATGATGATTTAATAACCAACACGCTAAGAATGAGAATATTGTCCATTTACCACCAAGCAACGAGTGGCTCGGAGTATTGATTTCACACATCACAATTCACTTGTCGGCATTCCGGTTACAGCAACACGGGACAGAGGAATGAATAATGATGGCGAGAAGTATCACTTCGTCAGGAATTCATAAGAGAAGGAGCAATTCTCATGATGTTCCTGACATAAAGATGGTAACACTCCAAGGTAGAGCAGAATCAAAGCTGGGTTGGCATTTTGATCTGCGGAATACAACTGCTTTGACCCAATCCTAGAAATGGATGAGGTACTGGAGTTTGTTTCTCCTAGTCATTCCAGAACAGAATGGCTTGATGGACCACAAGAATAATAGGCATTGATGAGGACGAGAACACGACTACTCCTGCCTATCAACTGATAGACGGGAATCGGAATACAACTAGGGAGGAACAACTCGAGGAGCATATAACTTTTCGAGTTGTCGAGGCGTGGATTAGTATATCGAGCAAAGCTCAACATTTCTCCCGGATAACCCATGCAGAGAGGTAGAATTGGCAGAGTCACAATATGAATGGAGAACTCCTCAAGAGCGCTCTGGTTGTGATCTTTTGGTTCAGCAAGGAACTTCTGCCATAGGCGGTTCATAGTATTTGGAAGAAGGAAATACCACGGACCTCGAGGACTAATGCAAAGGTTACTAATATCCTAAAGGCACTAGCAAATACTAACAACATGAAGTAGGATGAATCTCGGGTTCAGAAACCCAGGAGTAGAATACCTACTACTAAATGGCATCACGGATGCTTTCAAAATGATGGCCGTAATCATCACACTTGGGATACAAAAGCATTGCTAAATTGCTAGGTGACTTCCTAAACACCTAGGGTCATAATAATAATTCCAACATATATGTCAAGGCAATAAATTACCTCAACGCACCTAAGTTAGTGTGCTTATTCTCGACCCAAAAGGACATCAGAACGGAAGAAGGGATTTGCAAATGCATCGCACTATTTAGAGACACAGGATAACTTCGGACAAAGCATAACGGCTGTAAATGCTCAAAATGATTTGAGACATCCTGCAAAAATGGTGGCATAACCACTCAACAACATCATAACAAGATTACGAGATCAACGCTATCATACGGGAGTAGTAGGAACTGAATCGGGATTAAAACCAACCATCTTATAGGTCTATGGATTAGTAACACGTCATCCTAATGGATAGATGAGAAGCCTAGTTCTTAAACCCCGTAGAAGAGAAGAGGATGACTCAGATCAGAAGGCCATGAGGTATAAGAAGTAAAAAGAGCCTTACGTTCCCTTCCACAATCAATTCCCTTACATAACTAAAGCATTTCTAGACACAACTTCACCATTTTGGCTTGGTAATCCTGAGCAACAAAGGCTCGATACCAACGCTGTCAGACCCCCGATCCTAAGTCACACCGACCTAGCATGTAACACTTCATATCACTTTGCGGCCTCACGCACGGTATTCCCAGGTGTCGCCTTACCATGGCCCGGGACCGCTTATGCGCCTTTTGGCTCACGATATGATAGTATCGCTAGCATCCATATGACAAAGAACCCGGGCCGACATGGCTAGTCGTGAACCTAAAGCGGCGCTTAACCTATGGGGACAGGCATACATGAATCACATCGAGCATGTCGGTCATCAACGTATGTATTCGGGTCAGTAACTGGCTAACAGGACTCGGTATCCCGGCTGTAGAAAGGTGCTAGGCAGGACTCGAATAACACCAAGCGTGACATTTCCCGAAGGGACAGACATAGGAACGAAGTGAAACACATGCCGCCAGTCAAGTGTCCAAGCGGTAGTGCTGGGCTAGCGAGGACTCCGGTGAACCGGCTGTGGCGGACTACTATCGCCGTAAGCACGAGACTACATTTCCCCATATGAGAGGCTGCCAAGGATAAACAACTAGTTTGTCGGATCCCACACATACCAAGCATTTCAAACATACACACATTGTGCTCAATATGCGTAGATACAACATGGCATCACAACATAACTCTACGACTCAAATATTTATCAATAGGCTCCGAGGAGCGAGATATTACAAACATGGGTCTCATGACCCAACACTCGGAAGCATACAAGTCAAAGCACAAGCGGAAGCTAATCATGTCCGAGTACGCATAACTATAAATGAAAAAGGCCGAGAAGCCCGACTATCTACCAGATCCCGCCAAGGCACAAGATCGTAAATGAGGTATCAAGCTAAACGTCAAGCCCACGTGGTACTACTAGCGAGACCGCTGTCTCTCTGCAAAACATAAAATAAGCAAACGTGAGTACAATTGTACTCAAGAAGACTTACATCGCATCTAACTACATATGCATCATTATCAAAAGGGGTGGTGGAGTTTGACCGCAAGAAGCCAGCTTTGACTCGGTGGCTACCCTGAACTACGTCGCAAGTAACTCTTTTGAGGTGGCGCACACGAGTCCGCATATTCACCATATCAATACACCACTATGGACCCGCCTCCCGCCTTCCTACGAGAACGCCATCCATAGCACTCACGCTTATCTTGGCGATTTTAGAGTATCCACTTTCACTTGTCTATGAACCGATATAGGCAACCCAGAAGTCCTTTCCGTGGACACGGCTATTCGAATAGATCATATTAAACCCTGCAGGGTGTACTTCTTCACACACGCTCCCACCACTTACCGCCGTTTACACGACATGTACTCGGCAACCTTCAAGCGGAAGCCCAACGTGGGTGTCGGCCACGGCCTACCTAAACACTCAAGTCCCTAGTCCAGGTTTATCGCCTATTCGGGTTCCATCCGCAGGAGTCCGGCCGAGGTTTCCCATACAGCCCGAACGATGTGTGCAGGTTCCCGAGATACCAAACGGGCACTCGGTACACCGGGCCACGGTGCCTACCGCAACACAACCCACCCCTAAGGTCAGCTATGCGTGCGGCCCCCAAAGATGCTACAAACACCGTAAACTACTTGCAACTCCTTGACCGAGGACAAGGGTGGTTAAGAAGCCGAGAGGGTCAATTAAGGATCCCAATGCGTGGTAGTAACTGTTTCATGGATCACAAACACGTAACTCAGTTCTCGAGGACGGCTGCAATGAGACAACCCACCATGTACTCCTACATGGCCTCTCACCGCTACCTTTACCAAATCGTGTTCACACACTTAGCTCACACACAATAGGACATGTTCATAACAATTCCAATTCATTCCCGATGAATCGGACCCGACTCAACTCTAAGCAAAGAGGCATGACAAACAAGCATAAATGAGTAGGCACAACATGGCTCAAACAATTCCTACTCATGCTAGTGGGTTTCATCTAATTACCGTGTGGAATGACAGGTCATGCAAAGGATCAAGGGGTTCAGCTACCGCAGCAAGTAACACATGAGTCGTTGTTGTCCTAATGCAAGAAAATAGAGCAGGAGCGAGAGAGTGGGATTATATCGAATGAACAAGGGGTTTTGCTTGCACGGCACTTCAAGATAATATAGCTCTTCATCGGTGTCATCGAACAATCGTTTAACATCGCTCACCGGAGGGACAATTACCGCAAACAAGAGAGAACACAATCAATGCAATGCACATTCACATGAATGACATGTCATATTAAGGTACTGAATTCACCTAATGCAATAATAACCAAGTTAGTTGAAGTGGAATTCAAACAAGGTTGAACTCCAACTCCAAATGCTAGTTCATAAATTACCCTAATCATGATTCATCCTATTCAGTGAGGTTAACTTGTTCAAACATGCATGATCATGGCATAAACAGATTCTTCATATTTTTCTGATCATTTTTCATATATAAATTATTTCCATCCGAGTTACGGTTGAATTTATATGATTTTTAGAAGTTTAGAGTATTTTCTGGAATTTCCTGAATTTAAAATAATTCCAGAAACTAGTTATTGCGTCAGCCTGACGTCGATGTGACGTCAGCGGGTCAACTGGGTCGCTGTCCAGGTCAAATCTGACGCTGGGACCCACTGGTCAGTGTCTAACTAACTAACCTAGCTTAGTTAAACCAATCTAACTTAATTTGCCGAGCGGGGCCCGCATGTCAGTGAGGGAGAGGGGAGGTCAAACCGGCAAGGTCAACCCATGCCGGTCGGCCGGTCGGACGCCGGCTTAGTCACGGCGAAGCGACGCCAAGGCGAGAGTGACTTTTGCCATTCCGCCACCAACTGGATCGGGGAAAGCATCTAAATGGAGCTGAGGACGAGCCGAAGCTCTTGGTGGAGGGGTTTAAGCTCGGGGCGGTTGGAATCGACGTCGGCGACGAGGTTGGCGGCCGCCGGAGTTCGGCCAACGGCGGGTTAGGCGATGCAGGGCGCTAGGGGGGGTGTTGGCGCGTGCTACGTGCTCCTGGTGCTGCGCTGAGCACGGAGGTGGGGCTGGCTTCGAGCCATTGAGGCTCTAGCCATGCCGGCGACGAGGCACGGCGGCGGCGGGCTTCGGCCGCGGTGGAATCGGTGGCTAGAGGAGGGGAACGAGTCGGGGAAGAGGGGCGAGGGGCACAGGAGCTCACCGTGGTTCCGCAGGGGTGGTCACTGGGCTCGGGGAGGGGCCGGAGGAAGCGGGGCGGCGATGGAAATCTCCGGCGACCCGAGGGGGATGAAGGGTCGGGGAGGGTGCTTCGAGGCGTCTGGCGGGGCGCGGCTCGGTGGGGAGGCAGAGGAGGTCGAGGCGGAGCTCGGGACATGCCGGGAGGCTCGGGACGGCTGTGGTCAAGGGTATGGCGAACGGGCGGCGACGAGCCTGCCTCGTTCGGGCAGAGAGAGCGAGACAGAGGAGAGGGAGGGCGTTGGAGAGAGGAGAGAGGGCCGAGGGGGCACGGGCGTCGTCGTGGCGCCTCCCAAGGCGTCGAGGGGGAGCCAGCAAAGGAAAGGTGGAGGAGTCTGGCGAGCTCAAGGCTGGATCGCCAGTCCCTCCCTCGCCCATCGCAGAGGGAGGCGACGAGCGGCGTGGCGGTTGGTGGGCTGGGCCACCAACTGGGCCAGCGAGGGGAGGGGAGAAGGCTGGGCCGGTGGAGTTGGGCCAGGTGGGCTGGGAGGTAAGCTCTCTCTTTCTTTATTTCTGTTTTCTATTATCCTGTAGTTTTAGGGCTTTATTAAAAATACCAGGGCACTTCTAAAAATCCTGAAAATAATTGTGGGCACCTTCTGAAATATATGCAACAGCCCACATTTAGTTTCAGAATTATTTGAGCATTTAAATTATTTATAGCATTCGAATGCCCAAATTCAAATACTTTATGAATTAATTCAAAAATCCATAAATGGCTCAGAAATATGCTCATCATTTTTGGCAGAGGTTTTCACCTTTATCAAAATCATGAACATTTCCAAAGGCATTTTGGGTTCATTGAAAATATTTTTTTATTGAACCTAGTTGAATTCAAATGGTGCTAGGGTTTCAACAATCCCCATTGCAACTTTCTGAGAAAATTAAACATGATGACATGAATGCCTTAATGCAACTATTGACAAACAATTTCTAGGGCTGATCTGGGGCTGTGACAGGATGTGCATGAAAGTTACATCAATAAATAGGTGGGCTTATTCTGAGATTTTAGGAGTTGGAATTATTTCATTTGGATAAGTATTTCGTCCTGTGGAATTTTTTTAAAACGGGTAGAAAAATAAAAATAAAAGTGGCACTGTGCCACTGGGCCAGAGAGGCCACGGGGCAGCAGGCCCAGAGGGAAATCAGCCGGCGCGAGGCCGCCACATCGAAGGCGTGAAGCGCACGCCTTCACCAACGGCGAACTGATACAAGGCAGGCGTTTTTAAACTCGACGGGTGGATCCCACCCGTCGAGGCGTGAGGTCGACGAGCAGGGCCCACAGCCGCCGTCGTCTACCTCCGCTTCAGAGGCACGGCGAAGCCGGCCGCGATATATAGGGCACGGGGTGCGTGGGGGGGACCGTTGGACTCGGGGGGATGTCGCCGTTCGAGTGGTGGTGGAGATGGTCGCCGGAGCAGCCTGATTCACCGGCGACGAGGTCACGCGGCGGAGGTGCTTCAGGCTTCGATGGTCCCGGCCGTTCCCGGCTGCAAAAAGAGCAGGGAAGAGAGGGGAAAGGGTCAGTGATGCCACACGGTTCCAGATCGAGAGAAAACGGGGGCGGAGGAGGCCTATACCGCGCAAACGCAGACGAGCCGAGGCGGCAGGGCTCGAGCCTGATCTCGAGCTCGGGCGGCTCGGGAGACAACTGGGTGGTGCGGGAGGTGGATTAGGAGTGTGGGGGAGCGACAGGAGGCGAGAGAGAGGCTCGGGATCGCCTTTTATAGGCTGGCCGAGGTCCACCGTAGGCGCGGCCTACGGGTTGCCGCGGGATCGGCTCGGGTGGCCGTTAGAGAGGGAATGGAGGGCTCGGGGGTGTTCGTGGGAGTGGTGTAGGGTGCCAGGGAGAGAGAGGAGGAGCGGGACGAGCTGCACGCGGGCCACAGGAGTGGCGCGAGCATTGGCCGAGCGGGGCGGCGCTGTGGCGCGAGCTGCAGGAGAGAGAGGAGGGCGCGGGAGCAAGTGGGTGGCCTGCTGGCATGGAGCGGACGTCGAGGGGCATCGACTGACGCGCGGGGGAGGCTCGAGGTGGCCGTGAGACACGGCGTCAACGGTCGGGTGCCCTGCCAGGCGCTCTAGAGCGCGACTTTGGCCGGCATCCGTGGCTTTCCCGCGTCCACGCGCGTCCACTTGCGTCTGGAGGCTGCAGGGGGCATGGGTAAAAGCTGGAACGAGCCTTGGATGCTCTGGAAAGCTGAGGGGAGAGAAGGAGGCTGAGTGAGAGGGGGGGAAATCTGCTGTCCAGAGGAGAAAAATGGGGTTCCCCCTCCCTTCATCATTGCTTCCTCGGGCAGGAAAGCATCCAGGTGATAGAGGGGAACTAGGAGGGGTTGTGGTAAAAAGCAGGGCTCAAGGAGATTAGTGGGAGAGGCCAAAAATAGGATTTTGGTAAAGTGGCAGAAGGTGTTTGATGCTGGTTTGGGCAAGTAGATAATTTCCATTTGTCATGTGACTCCATAGGGTGAAATGGCACTGTCGGCGTTCTGGGAACGGGGGTCCCCAGACTTGCCTGCCTGCGGCCTGGCTCAAAGGAGGCCCAGGACAGCCCATCTTCATCAATGCAAGCTCAAGACCCTTGTGAGGGGCCAAGCCTCGCGGGGCGGACGACGAGGAGCTTCCTCAAGCACGGCCTCGTTAGGCTGGCTCATGAGGAGGCGGAGAGTTCAAGGCAGGGTACCTCGCGAGGTGCCCATGACGCAAGCCATGACGACCAAGGGCGCCAGTCGGGCGCCAGCCGCCCAGCGTACTCCTTTCCTCTTTGGTGCAAAGGGAGCAAGCGCAGGCGAGAGCATCAAGCAAAGGCATCCGTTTCGGTACAACAAGACCAAGACCAGCCCCAACGGCTGGAAGGGAGTCATCGTGGAGCCCAAGCAGGCGTCATCACCAGAGCCTTTGGCAGGCGATGTCACATCCCTAGTTCGGGTCTGCTCTGGGTTAGCTAGTCTTGTGTTGCATCATGTTTAATTTTCTCCTAAACCTGAAATGGGGAGCAACAAACCCTATCACCACCCTGAAAATACCAGGTTCAACTGAAAAACATTTCAATGAACCCAAAATGCCCTTCACAAAAGTTCATCATTTTTGAATTGGTCTAGAACCTCTCCCAAAAATGGTGCACATTTTTCTTGGCCATTCTGGATTTTTGAATTAAATCATATGATATTTGCATTTGGGCATTTAATTTCTAATTGATATTTTAAATGCTCAAATAATCCCAAACTGAAATTTTACTGTAGGATATATTTCCAACAGTGGTCATGAGCAGTTGCAAGATTTTTAGAAATGCTCTGGCATTTTTAATAAAGCCAAACACAGTTGCAGAAATTAGAAAACGGAAAGAAATGCAAATAGGGAAGGGCTATCCTGGCGCTCTCCTGAGGCCCACTTACCTGGTGGCCCAGCAGTTTCGGCCCAGCCCACTGTGCCCTCTCGCCACCACCCCTTCCTCTCGCCAGAAGGATGGGAGGCGCGTGCCCGACGCGCGCGCCCACGTGCCCGCCACCTCCTGCTTCCCACCGCTGCTCCGACGCGCCTGCGAGCGCCACGCACCCCCCGGCCCTGTGCACCTCCTCTCTCCTTGCAGTTCTCTCCCCTCCCCTCTCTGCTCTCTTCCCGAGCGCAGCCGTCGCCGCCGCTCGCCATAGCCACGGCCACCGTCCACCTATCGCCCTACCGACGTGCCCCTGAGCTCTGCCACGACATCGTCATCCTCCCCACCGAGCCACGCGGTGCCAGAAGCCCTGTGGCATCTCCAACGCCGCTGTTTTTCCCCTCGGTCGTCCGAGATCGCCGCCGACCGCACGCCATCACCAACCCTTCCCTGAGCCCACCGAGCGTCTCTACGCGACCACTGTGAGCTACTGTGTCCAACCCCTCTCTTCCCCACCTCGATTGCGCCCTGTAGCCCCGATCCCACCGGAGCCGGAGCTTGCTCGCCGCCGTCCATGTCTCTGTCGTGGCTAGAGCCCACATGTGTCGCGTCCGAGCACGCCGCTCGTCCTCGCCAGGCTCCTGTGAACCCAAAGCACCTAACCACTCGCCTCCCGTGCGCCAGAAGCGCTGCCATCCTCACCGAACTCCGCTGCCGCAACCGAAGCTCGCCGTCGTCGACTCCAGCCACCCCAGGCCCGGAGACCACCACCATCCGACGCGCCATCGCGCCAGCTCTCCGCAGGGCCAAAGGGCGCACCGAATGGTGCACCGTAGGTGAGACCCGAGCCCCTCCGGTGTGCCTCCGCCGCGTTTTGGTCGCCGCCGGCGTAACTCCGGTGACGCTGACGTGGCAGTCTCATTAGCCGCTAATGACCACTCTAAACACCCCTTGAGCCACTGCCATGTGGGCACCGAGTCTAATTAGGTTAGTTTAGTTTTTCTGTTTAGATTAGTGCTAACCTATGGACCCCACGTGTCAGATTTTGACTTAGTCAAGTCAACGTTGATCGGTCCCACCTGTCATACACCCAAACCAGCCTGAGACACAGACGTATGGGTCCCACAGGTCAGGTTTGACCTGGCCGACCCAGTTGACCTGCTGACGTCACACCTATGTCATGCTGACGTAGTAAGGAATTTCTCGATTTAAAATAATTCAGGAAATTCAAGAAATTAGTATAAACTTCTAAAAATCATAGAAATTCAACCGTAACTCCAAATGAAATAAATTATCTATGAAAAATTATCAGAAAAATTCAAGGAATCCATCTGTACAATTTTCATGCATGTTTGAACAATTACTGTCCTCTGTTTTGGAAAAAAAAATACAGGGCATTTAAATAATCATATATGGAGTTGGAATTTGAATCATGTATTCAAACCAACTTCATTTAAATCATAGCTAGATGCATTAGCTCAAATCACAGCATATTGCCATGTCATGATCATGCATCTTATTGTGGCATTGCATTGATTGTGTTCTTTCTCAGTTGCCGGTGTTTGTCCCCTCTCGGTAGACGTGGTTCCGACGATGAGTTTGATGACACCGATGAAGACCTATATTATCTTCAAGTGCTGTGCAAGCAAAACCCCTTGTTCATTCCGATATAATCCCACTCTCTCGCTTCTTGCTCTCTTTTACTGCATTAGGACAACATCGATTCATCTGCTACTTGCTGCATGTAGCTGAACCCCTTTATCCTCTGCATGACCTGTCATTCCACAAAGAATAGATGAAACCCACTAGCGTGAGTAGGAGTTGTTTGAGCCCTGTTGTGCCTACTCATTCATGCTTGTTTGTCATGCCTCAAGCTGCTTAGAGTTGAGTTAGGTCTGATTCATCGGGATGAATCGGAGGTGTGTGAACATGTCCTCCTGTGTGTGTGAGCTAAGTGTGTGAACACGATTTGGTAAAGGTAGCGATGAGAGGCCATGTAGGAGTACATGGTGGGTTGTCTCATTGAAGCCGTCCTCAGGAACTGAGTTCTGTGTTTGTGATCCATGAAATAGTTACTACCACACATTGGGATCCTTAATTGACTCTCTCGACTTCTTAACCACCCTTGTCCTCTGTCCAGGAGTTGCAACTAGTTTCTGGTGTTTGTAGGATATGTGTTGGAGGCCGTGCGTAGCGCTGAACCTAGGGGTGGGCTATGATGCGGTAGATACACCGTGGCCCGGTGTACCGATTCGCCCGTTTGGTGTCTCGGGAATCCTGCACACATCGTTCGGGGCCGTTAGTGGAAACCTCGGCCGGACGCCCTGCGGATGGAACCCGAATAGGCGATAAACTTGGACTAGGGACTTGAGTGTTTAGGTAGGCCGTGGCCGACACCCATGTTGGGCTTCCGCTTGAAGGTTGCTGAGTACATGTCGTGTAAACGGCGGTAAGTGGAGAGAGCGTGTGTGAAGAAGTACACCCCTGCAGGGTTACAAATGATCTATTCGAATAGCCGTGTCCGCGGAAAAGGACTTCTGGGTTGCCTATATCAGTTCATAGACAAGTGAAAGTGGATACTCCAAAATGCACAAGATAAGCGTGAGTGCTATGGATGGCATTCTCGTAGGGAGACGGAAGCGAATCCATAGTGGTGTATTGATATGGTGAATATGTGGACTCGTGTGCGCCACCTCAAAAGAGTTACTTGCAGTCGTAGTTCAGGTTACCCACCAAGTCAAAGCTGGCTTGCTGCTGTTAAACTCCACCACCCCCTTTGTTGATAATGATGCATATGTAGTTAGTTCTGATGTAAGTCTTGCTGAGTACATTTGTACTCACGTTTGCTTATTTTATGTTTTGCAGAGAGACGTCAGTCTCCTTAGTAGTTCCACGTGGACTTCGACGTTTAGCTTGTTACCTCAGCTACGATCTTGTGCCCTCGGCAGGATCTGGTAGATAGTCAGGCTTCTCAGCCTTTTTCATTTGTAGATGTCTGTACTCAGACATGTTAAGCTTCCGCTTGTGCTTTGACTTGTATGCTCAGAGTGTTGGGTCATGAGACCCATGTTTGTAATATCTCGCTCCTCGGAGCCTAATGAATAAATATTTGAGTCGTAGAGTTATGTTGTGATGCCATGTTGTATTTACACATATTGAGCATATTGTGTGTATGTTTGAAATGCTTGGTATGTGTGGGATCCGACAATCTAGTTGTTTATCCTTGGCAGCCTCTCATATGGGGAAATGTAGTCTAGTGCTTCCTGAGCGATAGTAGTCCGCTACAACCCGGTTCACCGGAGTCCTGCTAGCCCAACACTACTGCTTTGGACACTTGACTGGCCGGCATGCGTTTCACTTTGTTCCTATGTCTGTCCCTTCGGGGAAATGTCACGGTGATATCCGAGTCCTGCCTAGCTCGCCAGCCGGGTTACCGGAGTCCTGTTAGCCCAGTGCTACAGGCCGGATTCATACGTTGATGACCGACATGCTCGATGTGATTCATGTATACCTTTCCCCATGGGTTAGCGCCGCTTTGGGTTCACGACTAGCCATGTCGGCCCGGGTTCTCTGTCACGTGGATGCTAGCGACACTATCATATACGTGAGCCAAAAGGCGCAAACGGTCCCGGGCCATGGTAAGGCGACACCTGTGGGAAGACCGTGCGTGAGGCCGCAAAGTGATATGAGGTGTTACCGGCTAGTTCAATGTGACTTGGAATCGGGGTCCTGACAGCGTTGGTATCAGAGCCTGACTGCCTGTAGGTCTACCAAGCCAATCGGTCGAAGTTGTGTCTAGAAATGCTTTAGTTATGTAAGGGAATTGATTGTGGAAGGGAACATAAGGCTCTTTTTACTCCTTATACCTCATGGCCTTCTAATCTGAGTCATCCTCTTCTCTTCTACGGGGTTTAAGAACTAGGCTTCTCACCTATCTATCAGGATGACGTGTTACTAATCCTTAGACTTTTAAGATTGTTGGTTTTTAGCCCCAGTTCAGTTTCTACTACTTTCGTATGTTCTTAGCTGGTCTCAGAACCTTGATATTGTGATGTTGAGTGGTCGTGCCACTATTTTGCAGGATGTCTCAAATCATTTTGAGCATTTACAGCCGTTATGCTGTCCGAGTCATCCCAGGTCTCTGAATAGTCTGATGCATTTGCATAACCTTTCTTTCCGTTCCCGATGCCCTTTTTGGTCAGAATAAGCACACTAATTGCTGAGTTGAGGTACTCTAGTACCTCGACATATCTGTTGGAGCTATTATTATGACCCTAGGTGTTTAGGGAGTCACCTAGTAAACTAGCCATGTTTTTTGTACCCCGTGTGATGATTCTGGCCATCATTCTCGAAAGCATCCCGTGATGCAATTTAGTTAGTAGGTATTCTATTCCTGGGTTCTTGAACCCGAGATTCACCCTACTTCATGTTGTTAATATTTGCTAGTTCCTTTAGGATATTAGTAACTTTGTGATAGTCCTCGAGGTATGTGGTATTTCCTTCTCCCAAATACTATGAACCGCTTATGGCAGAAGTTCCTCGCGGAACCGAAGGATCACAATCACAGTACTTTTGAGGAGTTCTCCATATATAATTGTGAATTTTCCAGTTCTACCCTTCTGCATGGGTTATCCGGAAGAAACCTGTTGAACTTGATTCGACATTCTAATCTATGCATCCACAACTCAGAAAGTCATATGTTCTTTGAGTTGTCCCTCTTGGTTGTATTCCAACCTTCGTCTATCAATTGATAGTCAGGAGTAATTGTGCATTCGTGTTCATCGATGCCTATTGTTCTTGTGGTCCGTCGAGCCATTCTATTCTGGAATGACTAGGAGAAACAAACTCCAGTACCTTGTCCATTTCTAGGATTGGGTCAAAGCAGTTGTATTCCGCAGATCAAATGCCAATCCAGCTTTGTTACATTCTACCTTGGAGTGTTACCATCTTTATGTCAAGAATTTCATGAGAATTGCACCACCGCTTATGGATTCCTGCCACAGTGATAACTCTCGCTATCATTATTCATTCCTCGGTCCCGTGTTGTCGTAACCGGAAAGCCGACAAGTGAACTGTGATGTGTGAAATCAATACTTCTAGGAACCATGTTGCTTAGTAGTTAATGGACAATATTCTCATTCTTAGCGTGTTGATTATTGAATCATCACCCTAAGGTTGATCGTGCCTCCTCGTCCATTTTCACGGTGCACACTTGATTGATGAGTTAGGATCTTGTCAAGTCCTCGTTCATTTGATCATATCGTCTTGCTCTGAAAAGCAAGATTGTTCTCGAGCTTAGTGATATATCGGTGGTTTGTGATGTTCCGAATATCTTCTCGGAAGTATCACCAGGTTGTCACCTGACCGCTATGTTGAGTTCATGATCATGTTGGTTTTCCTCCAAACCACCCATTCTCCAAGAATCTGTGTTGGATACCCCTTAGCTAGTTGGTTAAGCCAAACAACAACTTGGAGAGTTGGAAGATAAAAGCTTGCCTGACTTAGTTCGTTCCAAAGGGATATTCTTGTGTAGTGTGTGTTGAAGAAAGATGATATCTTGATCGAATGGTCCCTGTGATCATTTGTTGAATCTATTGTCTTGTCCAAACTTTGACTCGAGTATGGGCTATCGTCAAGTCAAATTAGAACCAACGATGTTAAATAATGTTGTCTTACTCGTGGTTGATCCCTCGAGCATACACCATTACATCTTTGGTCTGACCAAGGCTATCACCATGTTCACATGATGGTGGAAGTCCAGTGATATGGAAATTCCGATGAGTTGCCGTTGAGCCCATCAGTAGCATTTTGTCTCCCCCATGATTCATGTTGAACATCAACCTAGTGTTGGAAACTTTGTAAGCAATGCCTTCGTGTTCCGTTCATGAAGCTTATGCTTGGATGGAAGAAGTGACTTCCTCTAATTCACATGCATTAGGTGCAAGTTGCTGCCATGAATTTGAGAAAGGTTTGTTTTGTTTCCCTTGGAATCATCCCAAGTCAGTCATGCGTATGTGCGAAGTATTCATGATGCGGAGACTTGCAACCTTCATTCTATATGTATTCCTAGCACACCAAGCCACTGATCGACTTGTTCAAGGAAAAGAAGTCTATGCTTGGGATCTAATCCATGGACTTGCGTAAAGACTTCGATATCCTCGATGATGGTTCCCCACCTGAACTCGGTAGTGTTTTATGATAAGACTACTATGTGGTCATTCTTGTCTTGGACAACATGCTCACATGTATGTAGCAGAACCAGCTCATGTTTTGGAGCTTGCTATCGTAGTTCATATCCCAAGAATCTCGCAACGTTATCTCATCGATTTGTGTTGCAACTTTTCTTTTAGACATGTGAGTTTGAAGTATCCTGTTTCTAACCAGATCTGAATCTCAGGCAAATATGATGGTTGGAACATTCCCAACATTTGCATTTTGTTCCCAGCTTGCATCCCATCGTGCCAATTTTCCATGGGCTGCCCTTCTCGTGATTCTTTGTCCAGGATCATCTTCAAAGTGGTCCTACCATGGGTCCCCTCCACCTCCGATGATAAGCAAAGTCATCCTTTGCGTTGTCTTCAACAAGTTAGTCCACATCATCCATTCTAGTCCGAGTATGTCATTCTTTCGAACCCCTTCAAATGATCGATTGTGATCGCCTTAGGCTGGTATAAAGAGTCTCAATGATCTCTAAATCAAAAGTAATTCTTTCTGCCACTTAAGGGAATAGTCCAACGAGTCACCTCCCCCAAGGTGCCCTGTTATGGAATCATTGCAATTATTCCTCGCCACCTTGACACCATCTACCATCTCTCTAAGCATGGAATTGTTGCCCACCAAATCAAACCTCGTTGTTTGTTCTTCCATCCCTCTCGATGTGTTTTGTGTCTCAACTCGAGATGTTTCAACATCTCATTCCACGAGTTGATCTTGAGTGCTCGATCTCTGAGGAGATCGTTTTCTATAGAGTTTCTTTCTGTCGCCATCGTGTTGGATGAAGATCTCGAAAGCAAAGACGTCAAGATCAATTGGAGCAATGAATCAACATCTTCGGGAAGGGCAATTGGATCGACAAGTTCGTGTTAGTTAGAGTTCCCTCTGTCTTCTTACCTCACGTCTTGAATCTCGGGACGAGATTCTTGTTTAGTGGGGGTGAGTTGTCACATCCCTAGTTCGGGTCTGCTCTGGGTTAGCTAGTCTTGAGTTGCATCATGTTTAATTTTCTCCTAAACCTGAAATGGGGATCAACAAACCGTAGCACCACCCTGAAAATACCAGGTTCAACTAAAAAACATTTCAATGAACCCAAAATGCCCTTCACAAAAGTTCATCATTTTTGAATTGGTCTAGAACCTCTCCCAAAAATGGTGCACATTTTTCTAGGCCATTCTAGATTTTTGAATTAAATCATATGATATTTGCATTTGGGCATTTAATTTCTAATTAATATTTTAAATGCTCAAATAATCCCAAACTGAAATGTTTACTGTAGGATATATTTCCAACAGTGGTCATGAGAAGTTGCAAGATTTTTAGAAATGCTCTAGCATTTTTAATAAAGCCAAACACAGTTGCAGAAATTAGAAAACAGAAAGAAATGCAAATAGGGAAGGGCTATCCTGGCGCTCTCCTGAGGCCCACTTACAGTGGCCCAGCCAGATTCGGCCCAGCCCACGGGCCCTCTGCCGATCACCCCTTCCTCTCGCCCGGAAGAATGGGAGGCGCCGCCCGGCCTTGGCCCACGCGCCTCGCCACCTCTGCTTCCCACCATCGCTCCGGCCAGCGCTGCAGCGCCACGCACCCCCTCGGCCCCTCTGCACCTCCTCTCTCCTCATGATTCCCTCCCCTCCCCTCTCTGCTCTCTTCCCGAGCGCAGTCGTCGCCGCCGCTCACCGTAGCCACGGCCACCGTCCACCTATCGCCCTACCGACGTGCCCCCGAGCTCTGCCGCAACATGGTCGTCCTCCCCACTGAGCCACGCGGTGCCAGAAGCCCTGTGGCATCTCCAACACCGCTGTTTTCCCCCTCGGTCGTCCGAGATCGCCGCCGACCGCACGCCACACTAATCATAACCTTCCCGAGCCCACCGAAGCGTCTCCTAGCGACTCAGCATGAGCTACCGTGTCCAACCCTCTCTTCCCGCCTCGATTGCGCCCAGAGCCCGATCCCACCGGAGCCGGAGCTTGCTCGCCGCCGTCCATGTCTCTGTCGTGGCTAGAGCCCACATGTGTCGCATCCGAGCACGATGTCGTCCTCAGCGTGCTCCCAGGAACCCAAAGCACCTAACCACTCGCCCTCCCGCGCGCCGTAGCGCGCTGCCATCCTCACCGAACTCCGGCGGCCGCAACCGAGCTCGCCGTCGTCGACTCCAGCCACCCCAGGCCCGGAGACCACCACCATCAAGCCGACGCCATCGCGCCACTCTCCTCAGGGCCAAAGGCGCACCGAATGGTGCTGCCGTGGCGAGACCCGACCCCTCCGGTGTGCCTCCGCGCTGCGTTTTGGTCGCCGCCGGCGTAACTCGGGTGATGCCGACGTGGCGATCCTCATTAGCCGCTAATGACCACTCTAAACACCCCTTGAGCCACTGCCATGTGGGCACCGAGTCTAATTAGGTTAGTTTAGTTTTTCTGTTTAGATTAGTGCTAACCTATGGACCCCACGTGTCAGATTTTCACTTAGTCAAGTCAACTTTGACCGGTCCCACCTGTCATACACCCAAACCAGCCTGAGACACTGACGTATGGGTCCCACAGGTCAGGTTTGACCTGGCCGACCCAGTTGACCTGCTGACGTCACACCTATGTCATCTTGTGTGATGAAGGAATTTCTGGATTTAAAATAATTCGGAAATTCCGTAAATTAGTATAAACTTCTAAAAATCATAGAATTTCAACCGTAACTCCAAATGAAATAAATTATATATGAAAAATTATCAGAAAAATTCAAGGAATCCATCTGTACCATTTTCGTGCATATTTGAACAATTACTGTCCTCTGTTTTGGACAAAACAAATACAGGGCATTTAAATAATCATATATGGAGTTGGAATTTGAATCATGTATTCAAACCAACTTCATTTAAATCATAGCTAGATGCATTAGCTCAAATCACAGCATATTGCCATGTCATGATCATGCATCTTATTGTGGCATTGCATTGATTGTGTTCTTTCTCAGTTGCCGGTGTTTGTCCCCTCTCGATAGACGTGGTTCCGACGATGAGTTCGATGAAACCGATGAAGAACTATATTATCTTCAGAAGTGCCAGGAAAGCCAAACCCCCTTGTTCATTCCGATATAATCCCACTCTCTCGCTCTTGCTCTCTTTTACTGCATTAGGACAACATCGATTCATCTGTTACTTGTTGCGGTAGCTGAACCCCTTTATCCTCTGCATGACTTTTGTCATTCCATAGTAAATAGATGAAACCCACTAAGCGTGAGTAGGAGTTGTTTGAGCCTGTTGTGCCTACTCATTCATGCTTGTTTGTCATGCCTGCTCTTTGCTTAGAGTTGAGTCAGGTCCGATTCATCGGGGATGAATCGGAGGTGTGTGAACATGTCCTCGTGTGTGTGAGCTAAGTGTGTGAACACGATTTGGTAAAAGGTAGCGGTGAGAGGCCATGTAGGAGTACATGGTGGGTTGTCTCATTGAAGCCGTCCTCAGAACCTGAGTTACGTGTTTGTGATCCATGAAACAGTTACTACCACATTGGGATCCTTAATTGACTCTCTCGGCTTCTTAACCACCCTTGTCCTCTGTCCGGGAGTTGCAACTAGTTTACGGTGTTTGTAGGATATGTGTTGGAGGCCGTGCGTGGCTGACCCTAGGGGTGGGCTATGATGCGGTAGATACACCGTGGCCCGGTGTACCGATTCGCCCGTTTGGTGTCTCAGGAACCCTGCACACATCGTCGGGGCCGTTAGTGGAAACCTCGGCCGGACTCCCTACGGATGGAGCCAAATAGGCGATAAACCTGGACTAGGGACTTGAGTGTTTAGGTAGGCCATGGCCGACACCCACGTTGGGCTTCCGCTTGAAGGTTGCCGAGTACATGTCGTGTAAACGGCGGTAAGTGGTGAGCGTGTGTGAAGAATTACACCCTGCAGGGTTATAAATGATCTATTCAATAGGACGTGTCCGCGGAAAAGGACTTATGGGTTGCCTATATCGGTTCATAGACAAGTGAAAGTGGATACTCCAAAATGCGCAAGATAGCGTGGAGTGCTATGGATGGCGTTCTCGTGGGAGGCGAGCGGATCCATAGTGGTGTATTGATATGGTGAATATGTGGACTCGTGTGCGCCACCTCAAAAGTGTTACTTGCGATGCGTAGTTCAGGTTAGCCACCAAGTCAAAGCTGGCTTCTTTGTTAAACTCCACCACCCCTTTGTTGATAATGATGCATATGTAGTTAGTTACGATGTAAGTCTTGCTGAGTACATTTGTACTCACGTTTGCTTATTTTATGTTTTTGCGAGAGAGGCGTCGGTCTCGCTAGTAGTTCCACGTGGACTTGACGTTTAGCTTGTTACCTCAGCTACGATCTTGTGCCCTCGGCATGATCTGGTAGATAGTCGGGCTTCTCAGCCTTTTTCATTTGTAGATGTACGTACTCGGACATGTTAAGCTTCCGCTTGTGCTTTGACTTGTATGCTCACGAGTGTTGGGTCATGAGACCCATGTTTGTAATATCTCATCCTCGGAGCCTAATGAATAAATATTTGAGTCGTAGAGTTATGTTGTGATGCCATGTTGTATTTACACATATTGAGCATATTGTGTGTATGTTTGAAATGCTTGGTATGTGTGGGATCCGACAATCTAGTTGTTTATCCTTGACAACCTCTCATATGGGGAAATGTAGTCTAGTGCTTCCTGAGCGATAGTAGTCCGCTACAGCCCGGTTCATCGGAGTCCTGCTAGCCCAGCACTACTGCTTTGGAAACTTGACTGGCCGGCATGTGTTTCACTGCCGTTCCTATATACATCCTTCGGGAAATGTCACGCGGTGATATCCGAGTCCTGCCTAGCCTACTACAGCCGGGTTACCGGAGTCCTATTAGCCCGATGCTACAGGTCGGATTCATCGTTGATGACCGACATGCTCGATGTGATTCATGTATGCCTGTCCCCATGGGTTAGCGCCGCTTTGGGTTCACGACTAGCCATGTCGGCCCGGGTTCTCTGTCATGTGGATGCTAGCGACACTATCATATACGTGAGCCAAAAGGCGCAAACGGTGCCGGGCCATGGTAAGGCGACACCTGTGGGAAGACCGTGCGTGAGGCCGCAAAGTGATATGAGGTGTTACCGGCTAGTTCAATGTGACTTGGAATCAGGGTCCTGACAGGCGAGGACCAACTTTAGTCAGGATAAGTGTACCCGCTGTTCCCCTTCAAAATGGCAATTGTTGGCGCCCTTCCCGCTCAATATTTATGAAGAGGTCCAGGGCCTTCGCCTATAAATAGGAGTAGCCACACTCAGAGTAGAGGGATCGAAACGATCGGCATCCAGAGAAAGACAGAGACCCGATCCTCAAGCTAGAGCGACGGGACGCCACCTAGCAGTTCATCACACCCACCAAGAACAGACCCTCATGAGGCTGTTCTTCCTATCTTATTCCTCATCAGCCCAAGAGGCAATCCACCACACCACAAACTAGAGTAGGGTATTACACCACAATGGTGGCCCGAACTCTTATAAATCTCGTGTCTCTTGTGCTGTTCTGTTTAGTAGTTTAGGTCCATGCGATTCAGCGAGGTACGAGACGGTGGAGGGTTGGATCTCCGTGCGCACCCCAGTGTTCGAACCTTAAGGGTCTGCCGGAACCCGAAATCCGACATTTGGCGCCCGGTAAAGTGCGCCGGAATCTGCCTTCGTCGCCTCGCTCTTCGCGCCGACCACCGCACATAACCATGTCTCGGCGCCCGTCGGGCCAGCGCCGCGCCGAGGCCATCTCGCCTCCCATATCGCCCAGATGGCTCCCGTCGTGATCGCCCTCATAAATCGCCTCGTCACTGCCGTCGGCCACCACCACTGGCCCGGCGGGGCGGGCAACAAGCATATCCTCAAGGCTCTCGGGCGACCTCGGGGAGGGGCCGCGGCCTTCCTCGTCACCCGCCGTCGGCGCCCGGTTCCTCACTTCGCGTCAGCAGCCCTCCTAGGGCGGCTCGCAGGCGCCGCCTTCCAGCCGCCATGTCAAGACATTCGTCCGCCGGTCGGCGCCGCCTCCACGCGGCCGAGGCTCTCTCTCGGGCGGGACGGAGTCGTCGGGCCAGGCTGACCTTGACTCTCAAGACCACCCCCACCAACTCGGCCGGCTCGGGTGCGCTCCCATGCTCTGCACACCCACCACCGCCAGTTGCCGTCACCAGACCCTCATCGGCCAGGCGCCGGCCTCAAAGTACTCTCAGTCGAGACCTTCAACCTCCTCTGCATACCCTGGGAGCGGCTGCAGCCCAGCCGGCCTTTTTCGGGCGTAGGAGGAGGATCATCCAGCTCCTTGGGGCAAATCCGGCTTCCGGTGACCTTCGGCACCTACGACAACTTCTGCACGGAACTGGTCGACTTCGACATCGCCCCTATCGGCCTCCCCTACAATGCCATCCTTGGCTATCCAGCATTGGCCAAATTCATGGCCGCAACCCACCCGGGGTACAACCTCATGAAGATGCGTGGGAGCAGCGGCGTCCTCACCATGCCCGGGGATACTGAAGGTGCGTTGCGGCCTTCGAGGCTCACCCTCAAGACGCGGCGGCCAAGAGCGCCCGCTGATGCGAAGCCCCGAAGCCCAAGGGGCTGCGCCGACCAAGAAGAAGCGATTGTTCACTCAAGACAAGGCGGAGACCAAGCAGATACTGTCGATGAGGACGGGTCCACAAACGCCACCTTCACCATAGGCGCCAACCTCGAGCCCGAGCAGGGAGGAAGCCCTTGTCAAGTTCCTGCGTGCGAACAAGAAGGTGTTACGCACAGAAGCCCGATCAGCTAGCGGGGATTCCACGGGCGTGTCGAGCACCACCTCAACGTGTGCCCCAACGTCGTCCAAAGTGAAGCAGAAAGGCGAAGGCAGTCCACCGAAAAGCAGGCCTTCATCGTCCAAGAGACCCGCAAGCTAGAAGCGGGGGGTTATTCCACGAGGTCCGACACTGCAGATTGGCTGGCCAACCCCGTGGTGGTGCCAAAGAAGGGAGGAAAGGAGCGCATGTGTGTCGACTTCACCAACCTCAACAAAGCATGCCCGCAGGATCCGTTTCCGCTCCCTCGCATCGACCAGATCGTCGATTCCACCGCCGAGTGTGACCTGTTATGCTTCTTGGACGCCTTTTCCGGGTATCACCAAGTCAAGATGGCGGTGGAAGACGTGGAAAATACGGCCTTCCTAACCCCGTGTGGAGTGTACTGCTATACATGCATGCCATTCGGGTTGCGCAACGCGGGGGCAACCTTTGTCGGAGTAATGGACTACGGGTAGGCAGACCCGAGCCCCTGAACCTTTCAAAACATCGGGGCAGACTGCGCCCCTCAAGACCCCAAGACAAAGAGCCGCCTTCAGATAGTCGGCAACAGAGTCGCCGACTACCCCTCTGGGCCGAGTCCCAGAGACCGCCTTCAGGACAAGCGGACTCCAAGCCAGCGACCTCCCGCGAGGCCGGCTACAAGGAGTTGGCCCGCGACCTCCACCACCTGCCTGGGCGACTATGGGGTAAAGCCGCCTCGCGGCCCATCCCTTGATCCATAAAGGGCAGGTATGGCTACAGAGCGTCGTGCAGCGGAGATCTCCGTCGGCGCAGCACCTTTGTTGCCATGCGGCCTGACATCGTCAACACCGATGGGCAGATTCCCTGTACTCCACGATGGCATGTCTGACGACCGAAGATGGTGGGACCCGCTTGTCGACGGCGATCAAGACTCGGCGAGCACCCCAGGGCGGACCCAATGAAGTCGGCCTCGAGTCGGCCGCTCCTCCCACGGGATCCACGCGCCATTAAACCCAGACAAAGGCGGGGAATGTAGCGGTGATCGCCCGCCGGTAGCGGCAAGACTGTTGCCATAACCCCATGACCAAGCTTCAGCGTCATTAGAAGCACGGCTACGATGTCTGCGGCGGCAAGACCCTTGTGGCGGACAAGGGCTGTCGACCCCATGCTGGGCCGTCGGCCAGAGGCCCACTAGTCGGCGGGCCCTGTGGAGTCATGGAGAAGACGGCGACTTAGAGACCCAGACGGCTTGGACCCACACCCACTGGATTACCGTTGTACCCAGAAATGGGTAGACCTATATAAACCCCCAGGGCACCCATGCAAAGGGTTGGAAGCTAGTAGTTTTAGACACACACATAGAGGGAGAGAAGAGCAAGCCGTGCCCTTCTCCTTCCTCACCCCTTTAACAGCCTCAAGGAGCCTCTTGTACCCACTTTGCCATAGTGATCATGCGGAGACCCCACGAGCAGCAGTAGGGGTGTTATCTCTGGAGAGCCCGAAGGCTGGGTAAGATTCACGGCGTCCATGTCTTCGCCTCATCCGTTTCCGGGCACCGGCGACGTTCTACTCGCCCAGATGTTGTTTTCTTGTGGAAACACGCTGCATGGTATTTGGGATTACTGCGCCCGCGAAGTTGCCTCGCCGAACTTGTCGTGAGGTTCGCCTCCGGACGAGCCTGCGTCCGACGCAGGCACGGACGGCCCCGAAAGCCTCCTCGCGGGCCTCCTTGAGCAGCTCCACGTCGACGGCGAGCCTCCCGCCGACCTGGAGTCCGTGGGCTCCACCGACCCGATGTTGGTCGATTCCGACACCGCGTCGCTGACGCGTTCCCCACCAACGTGGTGGTCTATGACGAGCCCCTCCCTCGCGCGGAGAGCGGCGGGAGCACCGTCACAAAAGTACTCGTCATCAGTCACGGCGAGCCCTTCGGCGGGGGGGCTCGTGACCCTCTCGACGCTGTTCTACAAGACCTGACCGCCTCCATTCCGGAGGACGCCCGGCCTTGAACGCTGGGCGCGCCGCCTCCAGCTCCTCGTAGGGCGCCTGGTAGCAAGCATGAGGCGCTTGTCGAAGCCTATCGGCCGCGAGATGGATCGCGGCCAGGCGCTTCGCCAGCCCGGACCGGGCCTAGCCACCTAGGTGCGGTCCGGCATCATGCGCTGACCCTCGCCAATCTGTTTGGGGCCGGTCGCCTGTATGCGCCACGCCACGGTGGCGAGAACATTCGCGCTGCCCGAGCGGCGGCGGACGAAGCTGGATAACCGAGGCGAGGCGTCGCTGATGACGGGCGAGTCCAGCAGCTCCTCGGCGGCCGCGCGTAAGCGAAGACGGCAGCTGCCGCACGGAGGCGCCACGACGACAACACGGCGACTTGCCTCCCCGCTGAGATCAAGGCGCGACATCTCGGACGCCGACTTGCGGCATCCGCGGAAGAAAGAACCAGGATCCGGCTGTCAGCCATAGCCGGACTCGCATCTCCATCGAACGCGACGAAGACGGCCGCCCCAGGGCGGTGGAGCGGCGGGACGACTATCAACCTCCTCCACCCCGCAGAGAATGGCGAGTCTTCCCGCCACCCATCGAGCATCCGACTCTCGGCGACCGCCTTGGCCGCCGAGAGGGAGTCGGAGAGAACGACGCTCGCCACCGGATCGAGCGACTCCACCGATCCCTGTCGCTAGAAGAAGAAGATGAGTTGGGCCCACCCTGTTTCGGACCTCGCATCCGCGGCAGGCCTTCCCCGGGATTCACACTCCCCGAGACACACCCAAATACACCGGCTCCGTGAAGCCGGAGGACTGGCTGATGGACTACTCACGGCCGTCGGCCATAGCGAACGGCAACAAGCGCGTTGTCGTAAAGTATGTTCCCCTCATGCTCTAGGTCACGGCCCGGACATGGTTGAACAGCTTGAAGCCCCGCAGCATCAACGGCTGGGTCGACTTCACCGAGGCCTTCGTCCGCAACTTCACGAGCACATACAAGCGACCTCCCAAGCCTCGTCAGCTGTCCTTGTGCGTCTGAGGCCCCAACGAGTCCACTCGCGACTACCTCACTCCGCCGGGCGAGCTCCGAACTCCTGCAAGGAGTGCACGAGGTGCAGTGCAATCGAGTACTTCACCGCCGGGTGCGTAGAAGGCACCCTCCTCAAGCACAAGCTCCTTTACGACGAGCCGGAGACCCTCGGACGAGCTGCTAGTCATAGCAGACAAATGCGCCCTTGCCGACTCCTCCATGAAGAGGAGATCGTCAGTCTGTTGGCAAAGTAGCTCCTCATGCTCCCAGAACTCGAGCAGCGACGCCGACCAGCGGCAGCAGAATGATCACTGGCGCAAGGCCCGCAGCGGCTTCCAACAACCCGGCCCGGTGGCGGCTGATCGAACCGGCTGACGAGAAGGGCAGCCTCACATAGCGGCGTAAAGGCGGCAAGTTCAATCGTTGCGGCCTTCTCTTCTGGCGAAACTACTGGGCGGACCCTACAAGTTCCACAGCGCGCCGAAGCCGTCAAATCACACCACCGGAAGTGCCAGCAGCTCACCAGATCGCCAAGGGAGGCGGCCTTGCCCTCCTCCGCTTTCTTTGGGCCGCCGCCTCCACCACCGCCCCAAGAGCCGGCTGTCCGCCATTGCGATACAAAGGCGATTACCCGAGAAAAACCGCACGGCGCCTATGTCGTGGTTTACCGGCGTGGTGATGATCGCAGCGGCGGCAGCGGCAAAGAAGAGGTGAATGCCGTAGCATCAAAGCGCCCGAATTCATGCACCGTCCGAGAAGCCCATCGGTGAGCTCTTGATCACCCAGAGGTGATGCGAATCCGGGCTCCTCATACGGTCTTGGGAGCCACCCTTGCCACGGATAAGCGGGCCGCTTCGCTTCTCACAATCTTGATAGGCCGGAGGCAGCAGACATCAACATCATCTGTACAAGGATACGACGGAGAAGCTAGGAATCAAGCGAGAGACTTCAAAGATAGTCGGACCGTGTTCCACGGAATTGTACTCGGGCCTTTCCCGCTCACCGATTGGCAAGATTACGATAGGCGTCCTTTTGGGGGACAAGGATCACTTCGCCGAGAGCGATGCGGTTGAAGTGGTGGACCTCGAGCCCCTACCATGCCTTGCTTGGCCGACCTGCTTTGGCCAAGTTCATGGCGGTCCCCACTACGCCTACCTCAAGATGAAGATGCCGAGTTCCAAGGGATTCTGACTGTAGCCAGCGACCACAGAAGTCGTCCGCCTGCAGGTACCGAAGCAGCAAGCTAGCCGAGTCCCCTGTGATCGTCGGTGAAGCGGCTCCTGGATCGAGTCGTGGCGATGGCCGGCAAGCAGCCAGAGATATCGTCCGACCCCAAGGAGTCAGAAGCTGAGGGCTCGTTCAAGCTGGCCAAAGAGACCAAGAAGATACCCTTGGATCCGGAGCACCCAGAGAAATACGCTGTCATAGGTGCGAACCTCGACAGCAAATAGGAAGGCGAGCTCGTCGATTACCTCCGTGAGAATCGGGACATCTTCGCATTGTCCCCCAAAGACATGCCAGGTGTACCGACGGATTTCGCCGAGCACAAGTTACATGTCCGACCTGATGTGAAGCCCGTCAAGCAGCCCTTGCGCCGCCTGTCAGAAGAGAAAAGAAGAGTTGTTGGAGAAGAGATAGCCCGGCTCCTTGCAGCCGGTTTCATCATGGAAGTTTTCTTTCCAGAATGGTTGGCGAACCCGGTCCTGGTGCTAAAGAAGAACAAGCAGTGGCGGATGTGTATTGACTACACAAGCCTCAACAAAGACTGCCCCAAGTACCCGTTCGCTCTACCAAGAATTGATCAGGTGATAGACTCCACAGCCGGATGCGAGCTGTTGATCTTCTTAGATGCATATTCAGGATATCATCAGATCAAGCTGAACCCGGCAGACAGATTGAAGACCGCCTTCATCATGCCATTTGGAGCCTTCTGCTACTTGACCATGACGTTCGGCTTGAGGAACGCCGGCGCCACCTTTCAGCGTTGCATGCAGAAGTGCCTCCTCAAGCAGCTTGGCAAAAACACCCACGTTTACGTGGACGACGTGGTGGTGAAGACAGAGAGGCGAGGAACGCTGTTGGAAGACCTCAATGAGACCTTTGAAAACGTGCGCCGATTCCAGATCAAGCTCAACCCAGAGAAATGCGTCTTCGGAGTACCAGCCGGCCAGCTCCTTGGCTTCCTGGTATCCGAACACGGCATAGAGTGCAACCCCGTGAAGATCAAGGCAATTGAGAGAATGGAAGTGCCCCGCCGACTGCTGGATGTGCAGAAGTTCACCGGCTGCTTGGCGTCTATCAGTCGATTTATCAGTCGGCTGGGTGAGAAAGCCTTCCTCTGTACCAGCTTATGAAGAAGACCACCTTCTTCGAATGGAACTCCAAGGCGGACGAAGCTTTTATCCAGTTGAAGAGAATGCTGACTACTCCCCAGTCTTTGGCGGCTCCGACTCCAAAGGAGCCCATGCTCCATGATATTGCCGCCACCAAAGAGGGTAGTCGGCACGATTATTGTGGTTTAACGCAAGGAGGAAGGCAAGGCGCTACCTATCCAGAGACCAGTATATTACCTGAGCGAGGTACTGTCGACCTCCAAGCAGAACTACCCCCACTACCAGAAGATGTGTTACGGCGTGCACTTTGCCGCCAAGAAGTTGAAGCCTTACTTTCAAGAGCATCCAATCACCATGGTTTGCACGGCCCCGCTAGCAGAGATCATCGGAAGCCGAGATGCTTCAGGACGAGTGGCCAAATGGGCCATAGAGTTGGCCCCCTACACCATCTTTTACCAGCCCCGCACCGCCATCAAGTCACAAGCACTGGCCGACTTCCTCGTCGATTAGGCCGAGACCCGATTCTGCCGCCAAATACCGACTCCACCCATTGGCGGATGTACTTTGATGGCTCCAAGATGCGCACCGGCTTGGGAGCGGCGTGGTCCTCACTTCCCTAAGGGCGACAAGCTCAAGTGCAGCTGCCAGATCCATTTCGCCGCCTCCAACAACGTCGCCCGAATCTGGCGCTCATCCACGGGCTCGGCTTGCCAAGAACTTCGGCATTCGCGGATCTCGTCCTATGGCGACTCCGACTTGGTGGTCCAACAGTCATCCGGCGACTGGGACGCCAAAGATGCAAATATGGCGAGCTACCGCTTTCTGGTACAGCAGCTGAGTGGATATTTTGAGGGATGCGAATTCCTCCATGTACCAAGGAATGACAATGATCAAGCAGATGCCACAGAAAGAATCGGTTCCACCCGGCTGTGCAATACCATCCGGCGTCGCCCTTGGCGCCTTCTCAAGCCATCCGTCAAACCGTCACCAGAATCAGACTCCATTTTGTGCCGGCTCCCCACGAAGAAGGCAGATCCGACTCGAGCCTCGGCAGACGGCACAAGAATCCTTGAAGACGCCCAAGAGACCGCGGAAGTCGATGCCAGCCCACGGACTTCGGAACCCGGCCCGGGGACTGCGGCGACCTTTGCAAAGACTCCAGTACTCGGCCCGGGGACTGCGCCAATCGGCCCGGGGACTTCTTCAACGCAGCAAGCTGCTGCAGACTCCAACCCGCCGCCTCCCAGCCCAGCCGCCCTCGTCCAAGTAGCGATCGGCGGTCGAAGAAATAATAGCACCCTCATGGGCCCAAATTTATCTTGAAGTTTTTAGTGGCGGAGAGCTACCAACTGATGAAACCTTGGCACGGCAAGTGCAACGCCGAGCGGCAGCCTACACTATAATCAATAGAGAGCTGGTCAGCGCAGCGTCACGGTGTCTACCGGCCAAGCGTCGAATCAGAGCAAGGCCAAGCAATCCTCGAAGACATCCATCAGGGCGAGTGCGGCCATCATGCAGCCTCCAGAGCACTCATCGCCAAAGCCTTCCGACACGGTTTCTTCTGGCCGACTGCCTTACAAGAAGCCAAGGAATTAGTTCAAAAATGCAAGGGGTGCCAGGTGTTCCCGCTCCAAGCCGCTTCAGACGGCTTCAGCGCTCAAGACTATCCCCATCGCTGGCCCTTTGTCAGTGCAGGGCCTGGACATGGTGGGACCATTCAAGACGGCACGAGGTGGCCTAACTCACCTACTTGTCGTGGTGGAAAAGTTCACCAAGTGGATAGAAGCAAAACCCATCAAGAATTTGAATGGTCCTATGGCAGTGACTTTCATCGCCGACATCACGACTCGGTACGGCGTACCACACAGCATCATCACCGACAACGGCACAAATTTCACCAAGGGCGCCTGGCACATTTTCGCGCAATGCAGGCATCCGATCGACTTAGCGTCCGTTGCCCATCCATGATCAAACGGCCAGGTGGAAGCGAGCGAACGGCCTCATCTTGTCTGGCATCAAGCCTCGTCTGGTCGAACCACTGGAGCGTTCGGCCGGCTGCTGGCTTGAGGAGTTGTCAGCCGTCCTCTGGAGTCTGCATATGACTCCAAACAAGTCAACTGGCTTCACACCTTTGTTCCTCGTCTACGGTGCCGAAGCCGTCATCCCAACGGATATAGAGTTCGACTCCCCGCGAGTCACCATGTACACCGAGGAGGAAGCAAAAGAAGCACGTCAAGACGGCGTCGATCTGCTGGAAGAGGGCCGGCTGCTGGCACTCAGCCGGTCCATCATCTACCAGCAGAGCCTGCACCGCTACTACAACAAGAAGGTCAAGCCAAGATCATTCCTAGAGGGCGACCTTGTGCTCCGGCTGATTCAGCGAACGGCCGGCCAGCACAAGCTGTCGGTGCCTTGGGAAGGACCGTTCATCATTAGTAAAGTGCTGGGCAACGACTCCTACTACCTGATCGACGCTCAGAAGCCCCGAGCATGCAAGAGGGATGACTCCGGCAAAAAGACGGAGCGGCCATGGAATGCGAATCTCCTCCGAAGATTTTACAGTTGATGCAGTATGTACCACGCTACCCTTTTGTGTTTGAAATACCAAGACTCCGGGCCCCCCGAGACGAGCTCGGGGACTGCCCTCTTTTGTTATCTGTACGATAAGAATTATGCCTTTGAGTATGTTACACTTTGATTATGCTTTTTGGCACCAGGCTCGACTAGTCGGCCCGGGGACTTGCCGCTTTTGAGCTATGAAGTGCTTCCTGAAGTCCAATAAAGTAGCGTGCGGTGCCCAAGCCGTCTCCTGTCAGAAGCCGCAGCTTGCAGAGCGACTGTTTGGCGGGCAGGAGTAAGGTAGAGCGGGCACCCACACGAAAAAAAAGGGCTAAGGACCCAAAGCATACACATAGTTGAAACCGGCTCCCAGCCCGTTTTGTGAAACCGACTCTTAAGAAGCCGGCTTGACCGTTTTCTACCCAACCTGCTTAGACGACTCTAAAATGGCCAAGTACTTGCCTTCTCAAAGTAGCCAAGCACTTGACCTAGATGGAAATCCGCAGAGCGGTTGCCCGACGGGCAAGGCGGCATCTAAGGGAAGGCGGCAAGGGAAAAGGCACAAGAGCAATAAGCAAGGAAACATGAAATTAAAAATAAATTTACACAAACTTAGGCCCTTGGCCGGATCTTCGAGCAGAGGTTCAGAATACACCCCGCGGGTGGAATTGTGCGAACTAACAAAGTTCTTTTGAAAGACTAACAAACAGATAAAATAAAGCCAAGGCAGCGGCCTAAGAAGCAGCGGATGGGGTTGGAAGGCCGGAGGCGGCGGCGGCGTCAGGCGCCGGGGCGGCCGGCTGGGCGGTCTCGGTTTGATCGTCTCTGGCAGCGGCCGGCTCAGATGGGCGCAGCTCGTTGCTGGAGGCGCGATCTAGCTGAGGTTGGCCGCCCGCTCCGTCTTCTGACGCCTCCATGCCGTCTCCGTCCTCCGCCTCGTCTTCATCCTCGGTGCTGGAGTCGATCACCTCCGCCGAGTCCTCGCCGTAGTCCGGGTTCATCCCGAACCACTCCGGCGGTGCCTCCCCACCGTCTTCAGCCCGCTCGGGGACGAAGACGCTGGTGTCCATGTAGTCGGCGATCGCCACGGCACGCTCGACAAGGGCGCCCTCGCCTGCAGCTCCGCAAGCTTCGACCGAACGCTGCGGCCAGCCGGTCGAGTCAAGCCACAGATACCACGCTTGATTTAACTCCGGGCTCGGCGAAGCTCCGGCCGGGCCGCGGAGCTCTTCCAAGCCTCAAAGCGCCCAAACGCGACCTCCAGCCCGGTCGGCGGTCCGGTGAGTCTGCAGAACCGGCATGTCCGGCCATAGGGCAGCAATCGCTCGGGCCCCGACACGCCGATGACGGCGCGCAAGATCCGATGTGCTGCGACGCAGAGCGAGCCTCAATGCTCGGGAGCTGCTCGTCAAAGGGTCCGAAGCGTTGGCTGCGATCTCGGCGCCACCCGCCCTCCGCGCCTCGCGTTCGGCCTCAATGGCCTGATTGGCCGCCTGCGTATGACCAGGGAAGAAGTCTGCCAAGAAGAAGAAAAAGCAAGTTGGAAAAGACAAGTGCCGGCTTAACCCATAGTCGGCAACCCAAAAGAGAAAGTAAAGCAAACTTACCATCGACAATATCTTCGATTTCATGGAAGCCGGAGGTCAGCTGCGCCTCTCTCTCGGTCCAGGCGGAGCGCTCGCTCTCAAATTCGGCCAGGAGGGCGGCCTCTTTCTTCTCCGCCTCGGTCCGCGCCGCCTTGAGCAGTTCCCTCTGCTCCGCCAACTGCATGGCCAGCAGGTCGCGCTCTGCGGCGAGCTTGCCACATTCCTCCTCTTTGGCGCGCAAGGCGGTCTCGGCCGTACCCAGCTGCCCCCGCAGAGCGGCGTTGGACTCTGAAGAATAAAAAGAAGAAGGACGCCGAAGTCGCCGTCGATTAAGAAGGTCGCTGGAAGATCCGGCCCGATCAAGCAGCAGTCGGCCCGAATCTCGGGGACTACAGCCCGCGGGTGCGCAAGCGCGCCCCCGCGAAGAAGAAAACTCACCTCGGCTCCTCGCCAAGTCAGCAGCCCGCTTGTTCAGTTCTTCAACGTTGCGGTTGAAGGCGCTAGCGCGGAGGTTGTGATATTCCTGTAACAAGGATTCCAGACACAAATAAAAACTTGGAAGTAAGCAAATAAAGTTCCGGGCACCGCTCAAAGACGACCCAAACTCGGGACTACACCCAGTGGAGTGTATTTGCCGCCTTACGAAGAGAAGATCAAGAGAAAATTCAGAAATGAAACTTACCCGCCGGGCGGATCGCGACGCCAGTGCGCGCTTGAAAGAAAGGATTCGAGGGCGGCGCTGCCCGCAGCTTCGCTTTGGACGCCCAAAGAGCACCGTGTTCAGCAGCCCGTTCGTCAGCCGCCTCGCACTCCACCCAACGGGCGGGCGCTGGTCGTCAGCTGGCCGGGATACCGAGCTGGCGGCGCCGGTTTCCAAGGGGCGGCGGCACCGAGTCCGCCTTCTCAAGGCGGCGCCGCGCTGGCGAGGCGACTTGAAGAAGCAGTTGTGCCACGGCTTCATCGTCGGTCGGCGGCACGGGTGGGTCCGCCGGCTGTTTGCCTCGCGCGACCTCAGACTGCGGCGGAGGCGGCGAGGTGTGGCCGCGCGCCGGCGAAGAGGCCTCGCCCCTTCCCTCCCTCGCGACGGGGACCTCACCACCAACTCCCTCCGACCGCCGTGAAGTCCGGGCGGTGGTGGCGCCGAGCCCGTGAGTGACGAGCAGCGCCAAGCCCGAAGGCGCCATGGCCTCCACGGCTTGCCTTTTTGTTGCGGGCGGGCGCTTCGACCGCCTTCTCGGCCTCCGCATTCTCTCTCTGGGCGGCCGCCTCCTCGTCGCTTCTCCGCGCAAGATTCCTGGCTGCCTCCCCGGGAGGGCGGCCGAGGGTCAACTCACCGCCAACCGTGGCGGACGCCTCCGCCGAATTCCCCATGATTTGGAGGCGGCGGCGACCATCTCCAAAGTGAGGGGTCCCTCGATGAGAAAAAGGACATGAGAAGACTTGGGCAAGACGGACTGTAAGAAAACAAGACAGAATAAAAAGATACTTACACGGAGACCAGCGGTGGTTTCTTCACCTCCTCATGAGCGGTAGCCTTCGCGACCGCTTCTTTCAAGGCTGAGTCACGGCGGCTGCTCCTCGATTCTCTTGGCACTGGCCGCTTGGCTGACTCGGCCCGGCCGCTTCTTCGCGCCGCTCGGCCCCAGGCGGCGGAGGAGCTCGCGCTGGATGGCCGACTCTCTGCTGGCGGCCGGGGCGACTTCCATCATCGTGCCGGTCTGCTAAAGTGGCCGAGGGCCTGAAGTCGTCGGCCCCTCCCTCCTTCGCATCGGCCTCCATCGCCGCCACACCCAAGTCAGGGTCGTCGGCGTCACTCTCCGCTCGGTCGGGGACGAAGTCGCGAGCCGGCCCCGCGGCGCCGGTCGAGGGCGGCATGAGAGGATTCTGAGTCAGAAAGGACCAAGGAAAGTAAGAGCCGGATCCGGCTAAGGAAGGAAACAGAGAAGCAAGAGACGACTTACCATCGGCGGGGGATTGGCGCGCGAGTATGGCTCCTTGACGAAACGCCATTCTTCCATGAGGTCGCAGTTCGCCAAGAAGTTCACCGTGTCCACCACCTCCGCATGGGGCATGTCCTTGGAGCACAGCCGGCTGGGGTCCCGACGGCCGCTCATCTGGCAGATCAGATGAGGCCGGCCTTGAAGAGGGAGAACTCGGCGCGCCACGAATGGCGCGACAAGAGTCTGCCCCTGGCCAGCCCTCTCGATCAGATCATTAGGCGGTTACGCGACGGGCGGCGGTGCTCGCGAGGGTCAGCGTCCGGGCCCTTTAGGACCAGCTGGTGGGTCGGCCGATTCGCCGCCCACGTGGGGGCGGCAAGTTGACCTGATCGCCCGTCAGGCGACGTTCTTGACGTAGAAGTACATGCGCTGCCACATCTTCACCGACTTGATGAGGGGGATGGCAGGGAAAGGATTCTCGGGCACCGGCCTCCTCTTGGCGATGAATGTGCCGCACAGAGCCAGCACTCTAGCGACGTGGGTCCTGAGCTTCGCCTGGAAGAACTCCCCCCACAGCTCGATGGTGGGGAGAACTCCGAGAAAACCTTCGCATAGGGATGCGAAGGCGGCCAGCAGCACCACCGTGTTGGGGGTGAGGTGGTGCGGCTGGAGCCCGAAGAACTCCAAGAACGCGCGGAAGAAGCCGCTCGCCGGCAGCCCCAGCTCGCGCGTGAGGTGCGAGCGGAAGATCACCCGCTGGCCCTCCTTCGGCGCTGGCGTGATTTCGCCCTCCGGCGGGGCGCGGGCTCGCACTAGGTGGCTGCCGGGGATGCGACGCGTCTGATGAAGGAACTCGATTATGTAAATGCCGATGATGGAGCCGTCCCTGCGCCGGAGTGCTTTCGGTGGGGAAGTAGCGGTGGCTGATGAGGAGCTCATCTGCGGCGAGGAAGAAAGCGAGGCTCGCGCGGTGGAGCAAGGAAGAAGACAAGGCAGGGGCGGGATGAGAGAGTGCGCGTCACCGCCCTCCTCCCCCCGCCTACTTATAGGCGCCCTGGCGGTTGCGAAGCCGAGGGGCGGGCGTGGGATTAATCGCACCCACGCGTCATCACGCCCCCATGATTTAACCCACGACGCTATCGCGGCGCAGTAACGGGCGTGAGTCCAACCGCCCGCATCGCGACGCGGCGGATCTGCTGCTACCGGGCATGGTAGTGGCGGGCCCCTTTGGCGGGCCTGTCTTGTCACGCTGCGTGGGCTAGCGGTAGACCTGCCGCGTGGCGTCGCGTAAGCGGGCCTGACGAAGCGTTGCCGGAAACTTATCGTGCACGCCGCCCGGATCCCGCTGCGACCTTCAAAACCTTTGAAGAGCAAGACGGCCCCTCGCAGCCGACTCGATGGAGACGGCGGGCCGAGTCCAGATTCTTCCATCAAAGGGATGAAGCTATCGAGGCTCCTCGACGGGCTGCCCTCGGCGCCTCCCCAGCTTCGGGGACTACTGCCGGATTAATGGACTACGGGTAGGAAGACCCGAGCCCCTGAACCTTTCAAAACATCAGGGCAGACTGCGCCCCTCAAGACCCCAAGACAAAGAGCCGCCTTCAGATAGTCGGCAACAGAGTCGCCGACTACCCTCTGGGCCGCCTTCAGGACAAGCCGACTCCAAGCCAGCGACCTCCCGCGAGACCGGCTACAAGGAGTCGGCCCGCGACCTCCACCACCTCACGCCTGGGCGACTATGGGGTAAAGCCGCCTCACGGCTCATCCCCGCCCAGTCCATAAAGGGCAGGTATGGCTACAGAGCGCCGTACCGACGGAGATCTCCGTCCGGCGCAGCACTGTTGCCATGCCGGCCCTGACATCAGCACCGTGGGCAGATTCCTGTACCCACGATGGCCTGTCTGCACGACGAATTCAAGATTTGGCGGGATCACTGCACAGTCCGGAGTACCGAAGACGGCGAGAGCACCCCAAGGATGGACCCAATGGAGTCGGCCTCCGGGAGTCGGCCGGCTCCTCCCGCGGGATCCACGCGCCATTAAACCAGACAAGACAGGGAATGGCAACAGTGATCGCCCGCCAGGCGGCGGCACTGTTGCCATAACCCCATGACCAAGCTCGCGTCATTAGAAGCATGGCTACAGTAATCTGCAGCCGGCAAGACCCGCCCGCGGCGGACAAGGGCTGTCGGCCCCATGCTGGGCCGTCAACGGGTCCCACTAGTCGGCGGGCCCCAGGAGTCGATGGAGAAGACGGCGACTTAGAGACTAACGGCTTGGACCCACACCCAGCCGGATTACCGTTGCACCCCCGGGGGGTAGACCTATATAAACCACCCGGGGCACCCATGCAAAGGGTTGGAAGCTAGTAGTTTTAGACACACACATAGAGGGAGAGAAGAGCAAGCCGTGCCCTTCTCCTTCCTCACCCCGAACAGCTCAAGGAGCCTCTTGTACCCACTTTGCCATAGTGATCATGCGGAGACTCCGCAGAGCAGCGATGAGGTGTTATCCCTCGGAGAGCCCTGAAGCTGGGTAAGATCGTCGGCGTGCATGTCTTCGCCTCATCCCGTTTCCAGGCACCGGCGACGTTCTACTCGCCCCCTCCATGATAAGCCATCCTTTGGCATATGTCGCACCCAACCCCCGACAACCTTCCAGCGGCTCATGCACATCACCTTGGGCCCACAGCTCGGGAAGAATGTGGAGGCATACGTCGACGACATCGTGGTGAAGTCTCGCGAGGCCAAGACCCTGATACAATACCTGGAAGAAACCTTCGCGAGCCTCAACGCAGTGAGCCTGCGACTCGACCCGGAGAAGTGTGTGTTTGGAGTTCCCTCAGGCAAGCTCCTGGGTTTCCTCGTGTCCCACCGAGGCATCGAGGCCAACCTGCAAAGGTCAAGGCGAAGGAAGACATGAGCCCACCAAGGACCCTCAGGGAAATGCAGAAGCTCACGGGGCGCGTAACGACGCTGGGCCGTTTCATCTCCCGATTGGGGGAAGCGGCTGCCTTTCTTCCGGTGATGAAGAAAAAGGGGCCCTTCGAGTGGGTGAAGAGGCCGACAAAGCGTTCAAGACCTCAAGAGGTACCTGACCAGCCCTCCAGTGATGGTGGCCCCGCGCCCTCAGGAGCCCTTGGTACTCTACCTCGTCGCCACTCCATACTCCACTAGCGCTGCTCTGGTGGCAGTTTGGGAGGAATGTCAGGCCAAGACCACGGCGGCCACCCGAGCTAAGGCAAGACCGAATCAGAAGGAACTAGCAGAAGCCAGCACCGCAATGGAAGAAGATCAGCCGTCCTGCAGAGAGCACACCAAGGGCGGGAGGCCTCCCATCCAAGCACCCAGCTTCCGGAGGCGCCGTCGCCTCGGGAGGCACCACGGCTTCCGGAAGACGCCACCAGCACCGACGCCCCTAACCTCGTTGAGCACCCGGTGTACTTTGTCAGCACCATGTTACGGGACTCAAGGGCACGGTACCCCATGCCGCAGAAGCTCCTCCTCGCGTTGTTGGTGCCTTCGTGCAAGTTGCGGCACTACTTCCAGGGTCATCCAATCAAGGTTGTCTCGGCATACCCCCTGGAGAGGGTCCTCAGGAGCCCCAACTCGGCCGGAAGGGTCGCCGAGTGGAACATTGAGCTGCAAGCATTCCAGCTTGAGTTCAGCACAACCAGAGTCATCAAGGGGGCCGTGCTGGTAGATTTCATGGCCGAATGGACAGAAGCACTGGCCTCGTGGCCGGGCGAGGATCGGTCCCTCTCCCGGGGAGCGAAGCGCCCGTAAGGTTGGAGTCATGTACTTCGACGGAGCATTCTCCCGACAGCACTGGGCTGGGCAGTGCTCATATCTCCCGCCAGACAAGCTCTACTATGCCGTGCAGCTCTGTTTCCAGCATGGCGAGAAGGCCTCCAACAATATAGCAGAATATGAGGGGCTGATAGCGGGTCTGAAGGCTACCGCTGCCCTGGGGGTGAAGCGCCTTACCATCAAGGGCGATTCGTAGCTCCTCGTCAATTTCTCCAACAAGGTGTACGAGCCAAGAGATGAACACATGGAGGCCTACCTTGCGGAGGTCCGCAGGATGGAGAAACAGTTCGGGATTGAGCTGCAGCAAGACGTGCCCGCGACACCAATCAAGAGGCCGACGACATCGCCAAACGAGCCTCCAGGAGGTTACTCCAGGAGCCGGGCGTCTTTGAGGAACAACTCTTCAAGCCCTCAGCCCTGCCGCCGTTATCAAGCATAGCACAGCCTCGGGAGGAGCTCCCTCAGCCACCTTCCTCGGGCGCCCCAGCCTGTGGCCTGGCCTCAGGAGCACGCCTGCTCCTAACGATGGAACCTCAAGAGGAGTGCTGGATCACGGAGCTCAAGAGTTACTTAACGCGTGGGACTTTGCCGGAGAAGGAGGAGGAGGCAGAAGGCGTGTGGCGCGGCAAGCCACGGCATACAAAGCATCATGGATGGAGAGCTCTACCGGAAACGACCAAACGACGTATCCTCGCTACCGCATCACCGTGAACGGGGAAGGAATTGTGGCAGATATACATGGCGGAGATTGTGGGCACCATTCATCGCCACGGACCCTCGTCGGCAAAGGCGTTCATAGCGGTTTCTATTGGCCCACCACGCTCAATGACGCTTATTGAACTCGTGGAAGGCTTGCGAGGCTTGCCAATTCCATGCCAAGCAGATCCACCAGCCAGCCAGGAGTGCAGAAACCATCCCCTCACCGCCATTCGCGTCCGGGGCTGGACATTCTCGACCCTTTTTCCTCGGGCGCCAGGCTATCGCTACCTCTACGCCGTCGTGGACAAATTCACCAAGTGGGCGAAGTCGAGGCCGTCCGCGCCATCCCCGCTGGTTCTCGCGGTCAAGTTCATCAAGGGCATCGTGAGCCGGTTCGGATTGCCGAACCGCATCATCACCGACAACGGTTCGCAGTTCACCAGTAACCTTTTTAAAACGTACTGCGCTAACCTTGGGATGCAGATATGCTACGCTTCGGTGGCGCACCCCCGCAGCAATGGACAGGCCGAGCGGGCCAATGCAGAGGTCCTGAGAGGCCTCAAGACCAGGACGTTCAAGAAGAAACTGGAAACTGCGGCGGAAGGCTGGTACGACGAACTTCCGTCCGTGTTGTGGTCCATCCGCACAACCGCAACCAAGCCAACCGAGAGAACCCCTTCTTCCCGGTCTACGGAGCGGGCGGTCCTCCTCACGCAGGTCAAGCTGCCGATCCGCTGGTCCTGGCGTTCGATGGAACGCTGCGGGACGCCATGCGGGGACGCACCCTTGTGCCGGGGGAGGAGTGCCGTCGAGAAGTCGGCAGCGAAGCGGCAAGGTACCAAAGCAGCACTCCGCGATACCACCGCCGTAACATCCGCCCTAACTCTCGAGGTAGGGGGACCTCGTGCTCACGGGTCCTCTGTGGAGGGACTGCATAAGCTCTCTCCCATGTGGGAGGGCCCATTCAGGTTGTTCATGTTTCCAGTGCCCGGCTCCGTGCGCTTGGAGACTCAAGAGGGAGTACCTATACAGAACGCGTGGAACATCCAACACCTCCGAAGGTTTTACCCCTAAAAGGCCCAGAGCCTGTGAAGAAGGCAAATGCCTGTGAAGTTCATCTTTTTGGAAAAGGCCCAGAGCCTGTGAAGAAGGCAAATGCATGTGAAGTTCATCTTTTTGGAAAAGGCCCAGAGCTCGTGAAGAAGGCAAATGCCCGTGAAGTTCATCTTTTTGGAAAAGGCCAGAGCACATGAAGAAGGCAAATGCCTGTGAAGCTCACTCTTCCGAAAAGGCCCAGAGCTCGTGAAGAAGGCGAACGCTTTGTGAAGTCAAGCCGCCTGGAAAGGCCCGGAGCCTGTGAAGAGGGCAAACGCCCGTGAAGCTTGCTTCCCAGAAGAAAGGCCCGGAGCCTGTGAAGAAGGCGAACGCATGTGAAGCTCGCCACCCGTGACACTCTCACGTAATAATGAGTTGGGGCTGTACATGCCCCGGAGTATCAGGATGCCGGCCTCAGGCCCTGGGGCTCCCTCCCACGCCCAGTGGCAGCACTTAGCTCCGCTACCGTGAGAAGACGTCGAAGACTAGACTAGGTGCCGGACGCGGCTTTTCATTTGCTTTCTGCAGTTGACTAGTTATTCCCATTTGGAGTTTTTATCGAAACTATCGCACCTTTTTGGTCCGTGGTTCTTCGATCTTTTTCACTCTCCTGCCTCGATTTCTCTTGCGCGGGGGCTCGCGAGGCGGAAGCCTCGGGAGCCCCCGCGAGCGTTCCTGCCCCTATCGCTCAAGTTTTCATGGCCCTGGTCCACAGCTGGAGCACCCCTCCTGACCATGCCTCACGGGCAGCACAACGCGAACACGGGGCCTGGATCGGTCGCCCCCGCGGCCACGGCTGGGGTTCACTTGCGAATGGGCGCCTGGCAGAAGGAACAGATGTCAGATAACAAAAGCAGTACAATAATTAACGACGTTGATTTAAACGCTTCATCGGGCCACACATTGTTCCTTTTTACGCAGGGAGAAAAGAAAGGAAAAGGATGTATAGTGAAGCACGCCCCATGCCGGCTCTCTTGGAAGGCCCGAGCCGCCTCCGGAGCTCAGGCGGACTCCCTCTCGCGCTTCACCGGGGCGTGGCGGCAAGCGGACCCGCTGCCACCCCCAAAGCAGGCGCGGCAGTGTGGGGGCTGGTCGCGGCCGCTGCTGGAAGAATCACCACCCGAAGAAGAGCTGGTGAAGCGTGAGGAGTCGCGGGCATCGCCGCCTGCGGCGCTGCCCTCTCTCCGCCCCACGCCGGGCTGAGTCCTCGGCCGCGGCCGCCTCTTCGGCAGCACCCCATGCGGCGACCGTTTTCCCCGAACACCCTCACGTAGAGGATGGCGTCGCCATCATACTTGAAGTGCAGGGAGCACCGGCGGCGGAGACCACGCTACGAAGCGAACGTCTGCCAGCCGCGGGCCAGGAACAGGTTCCCTGCAGCAGAGACCTCCAAAGAAGCCCACGAAGCCCAGCTGCAGCAGCCATCCGCCTGGAGCCAGAGGCCACTCAGGGCACCATCTGGGAGCTCACCCAGGAGGAAGCACGGGAGCTGAAGCCGGGCGCCGAACGGCTCCTCCGCCCTCACCATAAACTCCAGCAGCGCTTCAGCAGCATGGAGGCGCGGCCTCGGGGGACGCACGACCGGGGCACGCCCTCCGACCATGGCCAGCCACTCGTCGCCACGCTGAGAGCCTCCCCCACGACCGCTGGGGGACCGCCGTGGAGGCCACGGGTGCTTAAGTAGGGCGACCTCGACCACGCTTAGGCAGCAGAGGAGAGGAAGACTCGACCCGACGGCCCTTCCCCTTCTCTGCGGCCGAGAACTTCCTTGGTGGAGCCATGGAGAAGAAGGAGAGACGAGAAAGGATAGACTAGAAGGGAGCGCGCCGTTCCGTACTTATTGCCGCCGAAGGCCAACCGTCGGCCTCCACGATCACCGGTAATCATGACCAACTCTGCATGCAGGGACTTGTCGAATCCGGGTGGTTACCGAGGCATCATGGGGAAGCAGTGCGCACACGTCCAATCAACCGCCACGCGTCGCCCAAAGCCGCAGGCTGTTAGGGCCCGCGACACTTCGTGCTTGCCCTTTCGCCACTCTGCTCGGCCAGGTTCGGGCGCGCCGTGGGCCCGGGGGCTACTGTCGGCGTTCTGGGAACGGGGGTCCCCAGACTTGCCTGCCTGCGGCCTCCGGCGTGGCTCAAAGGAGGCCCAGGAGAGCCCATCTTCATCAACGCAAGCTCAAGACCCTCGCGAGGGGCCAAGCCTCGCGGGGCGGATGACGAGGAGCTTCCTCAGGCACGGCCTCGTCAGGCTGGCTCATGAGGAGGCGAAGAGTTCAAGGCAGGATACCTCGCGAGGTGCCCATGACGCAAGCCATGACGACCAAGGGCGCCAGCCGGGCGCTAGCCGCGCAGCATACTCCTTTCCTCTTTGGTGCAAAGGGAGCAAGCGCAGGCGAGAGCATCAAGCAAAGGCATCCGTTTTGGTGCAACAAGACCAAGACCAGCCCCAACGGCTGGAAGGGAGTCATCGTGGAGCCCAAGCAGGCGTCATCACCAGGGCCTTTGGCAAGCGAGGACCAACTTTAGTCAGGATAAGTGTAGCCGTTGTTCCCCTTCAAAATGGCCAATTGTTGGCGCCCTTCCCGCTCAATATATGGGAAGAGGCCCAGGGCCTTCACCTATAAATAGGAGTAGCCACACTCAGAGTAGAGGGATTGAAACGATCGGCATCTAGAGAAAGACAGAGACCCGATCCTCAAGCTAGAGCGACGGGACACCACCTAGCAGTTCATCACACCCACCAAGAACAGACCCTCGCGAGGCTGTTCTTCCCTATACTGTTCCTCATCAGCCCAAGAGGCAATCCACCACACCACAAACTAGAGTAGGGTATTACACCACAACGGTGGCCCGAACTAGTATAAATCTCGTGTCTCTTGTGCTGTTCTGTTTAGTAGTTTAGGTCCCTGCGATTCGGCGAGGTACGAGACGGTGGAGGGTTGGATCTTCGCGCGCACCCCGGTGTTCGAACCTTAAGGGTCTGCCGGAACCCAAAATCCGACAGGCACATATAATTAGGGCCTTCCACCCATTTTGAGCTCATTTCGGCAAAGTTGGCAATGCAACTTTCGTAAACCCTAGAAATTAGCAGAAATGAACTTGTGTAGATCCAGTTGAGTAAATCACTTCTCCTAGATGCACCACTTAGTGTGGTGGCTTCATTTGGTCATGTGATCATGCTCACAAAAGTTGGGGTCAAGGAGAGAAAGTTGGTAGTACAAAGTAGTTCAAATTTGATTATGGTCAGAGAAGGTTTTGGGGTATTTGGGTGGACCAAAATGAGCTTTATTGAGATGAGGCTTTGCAAGGTGATCACAATATGCATTTGTGACTTGCTGGATTTTCCTTGGATTTTTATGAAAATATTTCCTGTACAAATATTTAGAATCGTTGAAATGGGCAGAAATGGTTTTTGGAGGTTTTGTCCAATATTTTTAACATGACCATGTGTTGAAACTCTTATATATGGGAAATATATACCCACTGAGTTTCCCTGATTTTTGTCAAATATTTTTAAAATAATAAAATAATTTTTCCCTATTAAAGACCATTTCTGGCCTTAAGAAAAATATTTTAAATGAAATAGGAAAACAACTTTTAAAATTATATTTTTGTGGTTTATGGGAGTCCTATATCAATTAGGTTTCAAATATACTCTTTGGAATACTTTTCATACCCCAAATCAAGTACTTGTAGTGCAAACCTCAATTCAGGGGGTTTTTGGAAAACTAATTTTTGAAAATACTAATTGGCCAAATTATTTTTGTAAGAAAATACTATATTGCACTATACACATGGCATGATCATTGGGCAGAAGTTTGGGGGCAAGGAGATGAAGTATATACGGTGGAGTTGTGTTGACTTTAAGGAGCACTTAAAATTCACAGAGAGAAAACCAACTCCAAATAAAAGCCAAATAATGCAAAAGTTTTTGTTGGTCCAAATTTTCATGATTTATTAATGCAAATGACATGTTACAAAATGTAGGGTGTGACATCATTACAACCCGGTTCTATTTCATATACACCAGCACTGCATGGTGGAAGTCGGGTTTTCACCGTTACTACAATCAATGTTGGTAATCCAACAAGCATAATTTCATATCACAGGTATGATTTATTTTTGCTACTTTATAGCAACTATGGTTGTCTACCAAGTTGTGTCATTTTGACCCGTCCGGTGGTAAACCGCCCGGACAGTTTTCTTTTATGCAGACACAGGGATTGCATAAAATTATAAAAGCATATAAGCCAGTGCTGAAATTGTCATGGAGGATCATAAAAAGTGCATCACAGTGCACGATGGCAGCAGATCAAAGTATTTGCACTAGCCTATTACAAGGCACTTTAAGGCCCAAAATATGGTGTTTCCAACAGGACAAAGTTTATGAGGCATCAACTAGATCGCCGGTTCAAGCTTCATCTCCATGTTGACGTGAAGTGGATGGGTCGTTTGGCGTCGGTTCAGCCTCCTCCTCCCCATCTAGTGGCTGGAAGTCCACGGTGGTCCAGTCAATCCGGGTTAAAGCCTGAAAGACAGCCTCTTCACTGATAAGTTCTGACGGATCAACATCGGGGGCGTAAGTGTGCTTACGGATTGGCAGAATAAGATTTTGCACTTCTGGTATAGCAGGGATAATCCGTTTGTTATTGGCATCATAAAAAGACCGGTGAACAGACAAGTTAGCTTCTTCTGCCAGCTGACTCGCCAGAGGACGCATTTCCCTTGTCACGTTCTTAAGGGCTTCGTCATCAAACTCTGCCTCGTTTTCTTGTGTGCTAGGAAAGCCTTTGGCGATGTCCACTGGATCAAGGTCGGCTATCCACGCTTTGGCTCGGGTAAGTGCCAACAAAGCGCCAGCCCTAGCAGCGGATCGCTTCATCTCTTCTATCTGTGCCGGCATCATGGATAACCTTGCCAAAGTATCCTTGATCAATGTCGGGGCCGGATTGTTGTAGGAGGCTGCACAAATAACCTGTTGGGCACCGGTGTATAGTTGTTCAATCAAAGTATATGCAGCCTTCAGCTTCATCCGTATGTCAGAGCCCAGATGAGCAATACGGTGACCTACAGCGGTTTAAGAATTTCATAGTTAAACCGGCACCTTACAAAATGGTTATGTCAGAAGCATTGGTAGGAGAACTTACCAAATACTGCAGAGGTCATGGCATGCACTTGACGCTTCAATCCAAAAAGCTCTTCCGCCACCGGTTTAAGAGCTGACTCGGTGTCTTCAGCCCGCTTCAGCAATGCATTCTTCTCAGTATCCCAATTGGTGCGTTCAGTCTTGAATCCTTCCTTCAGTTGTTCCATGGAGGTTAAAGCGGCTTTCAGCTCATCCTTGGCCTTGGAAGATTCTTCTTGCTGGGATTTGATACTTTCTTGCAGGTCAGCAATTTGAGTGTGTTGGTGGTTTATATCAGCCTGCCACAATAAGAGGAGCATATAAATATTTTTCAAGTCCCAAGCATACAACTAGCTATATACTTGGCACTTGGGGGCTAATGCGGATTGCTTCTTTGCTACTGCTTGTTCAAAGTCCCACGGATCAATACAAGTTTCAATCCTGGCACTTGGGGGCTAATGTATATTTGATCAAGCATATATGCAAGGAAAGTCAGTAAGGTGCAGTATGGCAAATCACAAGTCCCGGTTTGTCTTTGCAAGCTAAACCGGCCCTTGGGGGCTACAAGGCAGTGATAATACAAGGATGAAAAAGTTTACCTCATAGCGTTCCTTCATCAGATTAACCAAACCGGCTTCATAATCTCGGCTTGTGTAAAGCCGATTCAAGAATCCGGAATGAAGATCTTGGGCAGGAAGGTTAGCATATTTGGACAGATGAATCTCCATCTTCCCCTTGCCCATAGCTACAAACTCATCTTTGGCGGTATTTTTGCCAAGATAACTGGGTTATCCGGGGCGGTATAACCACTGCCAGTAACAACAACGTCATCATTATCCTTGGCTGGGCTTGGGGGAGTGGCAGCAGGGCTCGATGGATTAGCAGTTGAACTTGGCGGATCAACAACTGGGCTTGCAGGTGAAGCACGTGGGCTTGAAGTACCCACTTGTGTATCCGGATCAGCTTCTGGCGGATCAACATTAGTAGCTGGCTCCGGCGGGACAGAGTCATCTATGATAGCATCAAGATTTTCAACATTTTCAGGAAACTTTTCCGGTTCAACTTCGCCAGAAGGGGCACTGGTCTTAGCCTTCTTGCTCAGACGAGCTTCGGCACTAATATCAAAACAAGGATTAGCATGATACACCGAATTATGAAAGAAAAATAGAGGGCTGCATACTTACCCAGGGACGGTTTTAAGTGGGGGCAGCTGGGTGGTTGATGAACCGCCAGACGAATTGGAAGACACCTGATAATTTGAATCAGAAGGATTGAGAGGGCATCGGAAGAAACCCTTCAGAGGATAAAGTTTTTCAGGAGAACAAGCAAACTCTGGACGACGTTTCGGGGTTGGTGTATGTGGTAAACCGGAAGAGGTGACTTGTTGACCGCTGTGTCGGGTTGTGCGGCGCCCTTCAGCTTGCTGTGTCTTCAAAGAAAGTTTTGGATCCAAGTGAGCAAGAGGGTGAGAGTATTACACTTTCTGAACTGCATGGCGAAATCTTTGAACCGGCACAAGTTCTGAGTCAGAAGAAAGACAGATTACCTCAACCTGATCTGCATGGCTGGCTTCCGCATCATCCTGGGAAAAATCATTGTCAATAAGGTGTATGAAATAGAGGCCAAGGGAGTCAAAGTTTACCTCTTCAGCCGATTCATTGATATCTTCTGGCGGTTCAGAAGACTCAGCAGTTTTCTTCTTGCCAGCTCTCTTGGTGACCTTGCTCTTGACACGAGGAGCCTTGGCCGGTTTCTCTTGGGGTTTCTTTTTCCAGAAGGAGCTGTTGGCCTGTGAGATTGCACAAAGGATTATTATAACAGTGTTGAAGCGGAGAAGGGTCATGAAAGTACAAGGTTAAAGTGTTTACCGCTGGCAGTTTTTTGGAGGCGTAAAAGGGGCGCAGACCGGTTTGAGTGCATACAGCGAGTGTTTCATCAAGCATTTTCTTTACACTCTCAGTAACTTCATCATCAGTCAATTCTATTTCATTAAACCATTGCGGATCATTAGTCTTGCCGGTATATTCACACATCAATCTAGGGCAGCGGCTTAAGGGCGAAATACACCATGAAACCCAGCAGCGGACAAGATCAACACTAGTTAAACCGTTGGCCATGAAAGCCTGGAGTTTGGCGAGTTGAGATGCATAGGCTTGAAGTTCTTTGGCTGACAACCGTGGAGGTAAAGGGTGGCCATTGCTAAGCCGGTACGGACGGTAACCCGGCAAAGGATTTTCATCAGCAGGGGCAGTGTTTTGACAATAGAACCACGTTTGGTTCCACTCTTTCGGGTGTCTATGAAATTTTGCGTGAGGAAATTCAACCTCCTTCCTCTTTTGAATCGACACACCACCAAGTTTAGTATTGGGGCCGTCAGAGAATTCGGTCCGGCGGTTTAAGTGGAAGAGGTCTCGAAAGAGATCAACAGTCGGTTCTTCTTGCAGATAAACCTCGCAGGACACCTGGAAATCGCATATGTTGGACACAGAATTTGGTCCAATATCTTGAGGGTGGAGTTGGAAGCTGGCAAGCACATCCCGGAATTTTTTTTGATCCGGGGGGACTGAAACCTCGAGCTAGGTGCTGCATAAACACAATCACTTCTCCTTCTTGAGGCTCAGGATGAAGGACATTTTTTGCAGCTAAAGCACCCGTGATGACAAACCCGTTGATTTGCGTTTCGGTAATCCGAGATGGGACCCAGTTGCAAGCGGCAAATTGTTTCACCATCCTACAAAGTCCGTAAAAGGAAAATGGACGGTTTACGGTTCATGTGAGTTCATCAATGTTAAACCCGGCAATTCAATCAAGGTGTACATACGAGGTGAACCGGGCATTGTGATTTAAGTCTACATGGCGGTTTTAGTGAGGGCTAATGGCATATGAGGAAGTATCAACTATTACAGGTTAAACCGCCCTTTGGTGAAAGGGATCAGATCTGAAAAAATACTAAGTGTTGCAGAAACAAGTTTCACAAGGAAGTAATATAATTTTGGATCTACCGTTGTTCAATAAAGAAATTCTTCTGAGCCCTACAATGGCGTCAAATAGATCAGAAGGTGCAGATAAAGGTCTATCTAGGAGCAGTAAGATGCGGCAGTACGGGAGAGTAAAACTACAGATCCAACCGCAAAAAGCTATCAGGCTTAACCAGATTCGGTGAAAAGCTAAAAGGGAAAGGCGGATACACTGATGAACGCCGATGAACATCAAAGGAACTTTTTGCAAACCCTAGTGCGGATCTAATAAGGGAAAGAAAGGGTATTTTACCAGGGTCACACAGAGGCGGAGGAGTGTCACAAAAGCTCTGGTACGAACAGGATGATGCAGCGGCCTAGTTGATGCAGACTTGAAGATCAACGATGGCGGTGGCGGCGATGCTTGAGCTCTTCGGGTCGTGAGGAGGAAGATGAGGTGAGGAGGCAAGGGGGGAAATGGAAGGAGCCCCGGTCTTATTTATAATGGAAGAGAGATAAAACGGCAGGCGCGAAAATCGAGGGGACTGAAGCGGCAAAAGAGGGTGCAGCTGTCGCCTCGATCTACGGAATTAATTAAGAGGAAAGGATCTTCATAAATCTTTTTATGTAGGGATGACATCACAATAATTTACTACAGTGACGGAAGATGACGTCACGGTGGTTCACCAACATCCATAGGAAGAAGACAATATGGCGGTTTATGAGAATTGTTGGAAGATATTCAGTGAGTTTTCATAAGGATTGAAGATTGACATGATCAGGTTCAAATCAATCTGGGGCCTAATGTCGGGGATATAACTACTAAGGGTAAACCGCCCAGAAGGGGCCGGTTCACCTTTAGTTACTTTGAAGCCCAAGAAGACCCAGAAGATGGCGCTTTACTGATGAAGCTTAGAGTCCCAGAGCCCAAGGGCGGTTTAGGGCCCGTGATAGTAAACCACCATGATTGTATAAACTTGTGTTGTAAGGTAGGAAAGGAGAGACCGAGGCGGACACTTGTATGAGCCAGCCTCGGGACTCTCTAGACCGGCCCGGGTCCTCCTGTGTATATAAAGGGGTGACCCGGCGGCGGTTCAGGGCAGACGACAACAACTCGAGACTCAGGCAAAGCGTATTCGCTCCCTGGTCATCGAAACCCAATCAATTCCATCACAACTAGACATAGGCTTTTACCTACATCGAAGGAGCCGAACAAGTATAAACTCCTGTGTCCCTTGTCCGGTTTAACCCCTCAAGCTAACCCGTAGTGATAGCTCCACGACTAAGTCCTTTCGAGAGGACATCTGACGTGTTAATTCCACGGCAGGGGCACAATCGCAGTAGTTCTCCCAGTACTACCTTAGCCGATATAGCGGAACGTAAGGTACCAAAACGTGGGAGCCGGGCAAACCCAACTATTGACCCAAGACATGATTCGGAGCTGATGCATATAATGCTATAAGTTCTGGTGCCGCCTTTGTCGAAAGTGTTCGGACTTCTCACGCCGAATTAGGGTCTACGGAAGCCCCTGGCGTATTGGCCGTACCAGAGTGTACGGGTGCTGATTGTCATAGATGAACATATATATAAAAGAATATAAGATGCCATAATAGACTAGTACTATGCATTGTTTATTTAAGAAATGCGTTAAAGCATATTGATACAAGTAGTGCGGTAAGCAAAAAATAGGAATATTTGACATGTCCCATCTAAGGGAAAGCTGCGGATTGGTATCTTAAAACAGGTATTTAACTCGTTATCAGAGACCACCTGGGGATTCTGTTGTATGACGTAGCTTCCTGCCCCCTTGGGTGTTGTATCATGTGTCCAGCAATAGTGCTGCCGGATAGGGCTTCCAGAGAGTAGAGTCCTGAAAGAGAGAGAGTGAGAAAGGTAGTAAGCCCCTAGCGCGGTTGAGCCGCATCGTGGGACGCGCCGTGATCGTGCCCCCGCCTATACCCATGGTATTTTCCATGCGTAATTATGCACGCGTGGGACGGACTTTGCCGTTGTACTGAGACTAGGGCGGGGGGCCAATTGCTAAGCGAGCTCTGAGCGTGCCAGGCGATCCTGTTGCAGGTTACTCCGGACGCGTTTGACGGTGTACGGGGGCTTGATCGCCGAACTGGTGGATTGCCTCAAAAGGTTGCTTTGTGCTTCTGCTGCGAGGGCTACCGTGTGCTCCTCCGTACAGAGCGAGCGTTCTGTGTTTCCACTGACTGTGATGACCCCCCTAGGTCCTGGCATCTTGAGCTTGAGGTATGCATAATGCGGTACCGCATTGAATCTTGCAAGTGCGGTGCGCCCGAGAAGTGCATGATATAGCCGCTGCGGAACGGGACGATATCGAAGATTAGCTCCTCGCTTCGGAAGTTGTCCGGAGATCCGAAGACCACTTCCAGTGTGATTGAGCCCGTACAATGGGCCTCTACACCTGGGATGATGCCTTTAAAGGTCGTTTTGGTGTGTTTGATCCTCGAGGGGTCTATACCCATTTTGCGCACTATATCCTAGTAAAGCAGGTTCAGGCTGCAGCCGCCGTCCATAAGGACTCGAGTGAGGTGATATCCGTCGATTATTGGGTCTAAGACCAATGCGGCAGATCCGCCATGAAGGATACTCGTGGGGTGGTCCCTGCGATCAAAGGTGATCGGACAAGAGGACCATGGGTTGAACTTCGGGGCGACGGGCTCCATCACGTAGACGTTCCCTTTTGGGGATGTGGGTTGCGTATATCATGTTCACTGTCCTCACTTGTGGGGGGAACCTCTTATGTCCTCCCGTATTCGGCGGCCGTGGCTCCTCCTCGTCATTGTTGTGCAACCCCTTGTCCTTGTTTTCGGCGTTTAACTTACCGGCCTGCTTGAACACCCAGCATTCTTTGTTGGTGTGATTGGCTGGCTTATCGGGGGTGCCGTGTATTTGACACGAGCGATCGAGTATGCGGTCCAAACTGGACGGGCCCGGAGTGCTTCTTTTGAATGGCTTTTTCCGCTCACCGGATTTGAAGCCTCTGAATCCAACATTGACTGCCATATCCTCGGCGTTATCGCCGTTGCTGTGGCGCTTGTGTTTGCTGCGACGTGACCTGTCGTTGCCGTCCTTGGTATCTGAAGTGCCAAGGTTCCTTGATATGTTATTGCTACGAGCCAGCCAGCTATCCTCTCCCGCGCAGAAGCGGGTCATGATTGTCGTGAGGGCTGCCATTGAATTCGGCTTTTCCTGGCTGAGGTGCCGGGCGAGCCACCCGTCACGGATGTTGTGCTTGAATGCCGCTAAGGCTTCTGCATCCGGACAGTCGACAATTTGATTTTTCTTTGTTAGGAACCATGTCCAGAATTGCCTGGTCGATTCCCCTGGCTGCTGAATTATGTGGCTCAAGTCATCGGCATCTGGTGGTCGCACATAAGTGCCCTGGGAATTGTCGAGGAATGCGTTTTCCAGATCCTCCCAACAGCCAAAGGAGTCTGCTGGCAAGCTATTCAGCCAATGCCGAGCTGGATTAGGGGGTATCCGGACAGCCGGACTATAACCTTCAGTCGGACTGTTGGACTATGAAGATACAAGATTGAAGACTTCGTCCCGTGTCCGGATGGGACTCTCTTTGGCGTCGAAGGCAAGCTTGGCGATACGGATATGTAGATCTCCTTCCTTGTAACCGACTTTGTGTAACCCTAGCCCCCTCCGGTGTCTATATAAACCGGAGGGGTTAGTCTGTAGGACACAACAACAATCATACCATAGGCTAGCTTCTAGGGTTTAGCCTCTCTGATCTCATGGTAGATCAACTCTTGTACTACCCATATCATCAATATTAATCAAGTAGGAGTAGGGTTTTACCTCCACCGAGAGGGCCCGAACACAGGTAAAAACATCGTGTCCCTTGTCTCCTGTTACCATCCGCCTAGACGCACAGTTCGGGACCCCCTACCCGAGATCGGCCGGTTTTGACACCGACATTGGTGCTTTCATTGAGAGTTCCTCTGTGTCATCATCGTTAGGCTTGATGGCTCCTTCAATCATCGATAGCGATGCGGTCCAGGGTGAGACTTTTCTCCCCGGGCAGATCTTTGTGTTCGGCGGCTTCGTACTGCGGGCCAACTCGCTTGGCCATCTGGAGCAAATCGAGAGTTACACCCCTGGCCATCAGGTCAGATTTGGAAGCATAAACTACACAGCCGACATCCGCGGAGACTTGATCTTCGACGGATTCGAGCCCCTGTCGGGTGCGTCTCATTGTCACGATGGGCATGATTTAGCTCTGCCGCCGAACAGTGCTCAGGAGACCGCACCTGCAACCACTCCGACCCTCGATTCGGAGCCAGTTGTGCCATCCGTGGGCGGGTGGCTAGACCCCGCGCCGAAGGTTGCAATCTCAGCGGCGATCGAGCTGAATACCAACCCTACCCTTCACGAAAGCCATGACTCCAAGTTGCCGGATTCTTCTCCGGCCACGGACTCCGAACTTCCTGTGCCCTTACCAATCGAATCCGACTGGGCACCGATCATGGAGTTCACCTCCGCAGACATCTTTCAACACTCGCCCTTCGGCGACATACTGAACTCTCTAAGATCTCTCTCCTTGTCAGGAGAGTCCTGGCCGAACTACGTCCGACAGGATTGGGATGCGGATGACGAAGAAATTCGCCGCCCACCCACCACCCACTTAGTAGCCACTGTCGATGATTTAACCGACATGCTCGACTTCGACTCCAAAGACATCGACGCCATGGATGACGATGCAGGAGAGGAACAGGAACCACTGCCCACGGGGTACTGGACACCCACCTCATCACATGATATATACATGGTGGACACACCCAAAGAAGGCAATGGCGACGGAACAGCAGGGGATGACCCTTCCAAGAAGCAACCTAAGCGCCGACGTCAACGGCGCCGCTCTAATTCCCGCCAAAGCAAAAGCAGTGATACCGGCACAGGAGATAATAACACTCCGGACAGTGCCGAAGACAACGAGAACCCCCTCTAGCAAGATTGAGCGCAAGAGGATGGAGAAGCCAACCACTACAAAAAAAAGACACATCCGTGACATTTTGGGCCGAACGAAATTTTTTTCTGTCATACATATGACACTTCTATGACGATAATTGTGACAAAACCCGGTATCATCGTAGATGTGGTGGGCTCCTACTTCTATAACAAAAAATCATGACAGAAAATGGGCTTTTCGTCCTGGGCGGGCCGGAGATGCAACTGCATGACATTCTTTGGGCCGTCCATGATGGAAAAAACCATGGTAGAAGCGAGGGCGAGGAAAATTTCAGGGAGTTCTTGGTTACGGTGGGAGGTCGGGGGCCGAGCGATGCGCGTTTCTCTCGTACACGTACGCACGTGTGTGCGAGGCGTTGGCTCTAAATGAACCTGAGCGAGGCGTTGGGATCTAACTAAACCCGAGCGATTGCACAACAGGCTACGCGTTACTGAACCCGAGCGATCGATCGATGGCTGTTAACTGAACCCGATCGAGCGATTCCTTCGCTACTGCTGCTAACTGAAGCCGATCGATGGGATGAACAGTGAGCATTGCGGGCGGGGGGGTTTGGATGAACAGTGAGCGGTGGCGTTGCCTCTGGATGAACAGGACCCCCGTGGTGTGGTGGAGGGCTGGATGAACAGTAGACGGTGGAGGGGTGCCCGTGGAGGGGTGGATGAACAGGACCCCGTGGTGTGGAGGGCTGGATGAACAGTAGACGGTGGAGGGGTGCCCGTGGAGGGGTGGTTGAATAGGACCCCATTGTGTGGAGGGCTGGATGAACAGTAGATGGTGGAGGGGTGCTCGTGGAGGGGTGGTTGAACAGGACCCCGTGGTGTGGAGGGCTGGATGAACAGTAGATGGTGGAGGGGTGGTTGAACAGTAGCCGGTGGAGTAGTGCACGGTGGAGGCTGGATGAACGGGAGCCTGTGGAGGCTGGAGGAGGTCAACGGTGGATGAACAGTAGCTCGTGGAAGCTGGAGGGGATCTACGGTGGAGATGAACAGAATCCCGTGGACTCCCGTTTTGCGGTACGCCACACCCCTCCCGATGAACAGGACTCCCGTTTCGACCGTAGCGCTCCAACACAAGTCCGTTTCCTCCGTTTTGCAGTACACCACACCCCTCCCGATCAATAGGACCCCCATTTCGACCGTAGGAGGTCCGTTTCCTCCGTTGTGTGGTACGCTGCACTTCTCCCGATCAACAGGATCCCATTTCAACGCGTGGCCGGTCGAACACAAGGCTGTTTCCTCCGTTCTGCGGTACGCCAGGCCTCGTTTCCATCGCCTGTTCCGTCCAAGCCCTCCCGATGAACACGACGCATTCCGTTGCCTCCCCATGAACATGACGCATTCCGTTGCCTCCCCATGAACACGACGACGATGTTGTTTCTCTGTTCCGACCCAGCCATGTACACGAGCCCTGGCCGTATGTATGCGTGAGTAGGCGTTCGAGACCCTGCCCGTATGTACGTACGTGGCCGTATTTTCTTTCTTGCACCCTGGCCGCTGTACGTACGTGTACATGCTACGTGCGCGCCTCTACTACGACACGTACGCGCCTCTACTACGACACGTGCACGCCTCTACATCCACCAGTATATATGTACGTACACGTTGGCGACCAGAATGACAACGCTACGTACGCTTCGACCAGGTGGGTGCCGACTGTCAGGCACTTCCTTGCGTGCGAAAATGTAGCTGGTGGGTCCTAGCAGTCAGGGGCAAACTTTTTTTTCACGAAATATGGTGGCCCGTCCGGTGGGTCCCCGCTTTCAGGTGGAGGAATAATTATTTTGCGCGTAATAAGGAGGCACTTCCTTGCTGCGGCCGTGGACCCAGCTGTCAGCATCTCCATGCACAGTACTCTTCCGATGGAATTCGGTCGTTGACCACATTGACCACGCCACGCCGAGAGCACCACGGTGGTGGACGACGGCGAGGCCTAGGAAGGGGAGGACGCGGAGCCGGGGAAGACGTGGCAGTGGAAGCCCGCGCAGAGAGGAGTACGAGGGTTCACTGGTTCGGCTGCAGTGTGAGGCTGCCGTCGCTGCAGGGCCTGACCAGCGGTGGGAATAGTAGGGGCAGTGAGGCCTCCGCGACAGCACAGCCGGCCACGGGAGGAAGGAGCATGCGGCACGACCGGTGCTGCTTTGAGCGGCTGGAGCAAGAAGACCAGAGGTTGAAGAAGCACTACGTCCGTAGGATGGACATTGTACGGTCACTGGAGCTAGAGTCGTTCGTATTGACTAAGTTGACAAAGCCCTTCGTCCCCGTCAACTTAGTAGGCCCACAAGTCAGCCTCCCACGAAGGTGGGTCCCAGCTAGCCGGGGGAGTATTCATTTTTTTGTGCGTAATAAGGAGGCACTTCCGGTGGGTCCGAGCTGACAGCGGGGGGAACGTTTCTGTCGTGAAATACGGTGGCCCGTCCGGTGGGTCCCATCAGTCAGGGGGAAACGATATTTTCGCAAAATACTGGTGGCCCATCCGGTGGGTCCCCGCTGTCAGGTGGAGGAATAATTATTTTCCGCGTAATAAGGAGGCACTTCCTTGCGGCTGCTGTGGACCCAGATGTCAGCCTCTCCACGTGTAGTACTCTTCCGATGGAAGTCGGTCGTTGACCTCATTGACCATGCTGCGCCGAGAGCACCACGGTGGTGGACGACGGCGAGGCATAGGAAGGGGACAACGCAGAGCCGGGGAAGACACGACAGTGGATGCGCACGCGGAGAGGAGTACGAGCATTCACCGGTTCGGCTGTGGTGTGAGGCTGCCATCGCCGCAGAATAACAGAGGGTGTGGGTGAGTACAGGGATGCCCTGGCCAGCCTTGGAAATAGTAGGGGGCGCTGAGGCATGCGCGGCAGCACAGCCGGCCACGGGAGGCGGGAGTAGGCGGTCCTGCTGGCGCTGCTTTGGCGGCTGGAGCAAGAAGATCAGAGATTGAAGAAACACGACGGCCGTTGGATTGACATCCAACGGTTACGTCTGCTTGAATCGTTTGTTGACGTATATAATAACTAAAAAAATCTTGCATACACGCCAACTAAAAAGGCCCACAAGTCAGACCACTCCTCTTTTTTTAATAATTTATATATAGCTCATGGCAACTTCTTATACAATTTATTGCAGTCGTTTTTTTGGTTGGCCAGGGCCAATTTCGCATATTTCTATGGGTTCCAAACTATTTTTAATACCGAAATGTCCAGCCGATTAAAAGTACTTTGAAGATATATTTAAATTAGGTTAATGCCCAGTGAAATAGGAATCTGAAAATGTGATAAAATTTAGAAATTATAAAGTAATTGCCAATTTGTCATCTGTTTTTATATCTACAACCCATTTCATATTACTTTCAAGATTTGCAGGCGTCTTGAAAGAGTTGCAGCCCATCGTATGTAGAAAAATAAGTAGGCCTGGATTGGGTATTCTTCAGAAAAAATAAATTGGGCTCATTTTCACAAAGAAAAAATAGCTGGGCTGGTCACATGGTGAACATAAAATATAAGCCTGGGCTAGACGGGCCACAACCCAGTTCAAACCCTGCTCCGTCTCAACAATACCAAATAAAAAAAATCGCTCGAGTAGCTACGTCCAGTGTCACCGATCTTGTGTTGTTCTCTTCTCTATTGACTATATACGCTCACAATGTCGTGGGTCCCAGATGTCGTGAAAACACTAGGAGGAAGCATTTTATTTTTCCATACTGCCGACGTGGTGGGCCCCTACCGCTCATCCTCTTCCACGCATACGCCGATTCCTGTTGTTTGTTGACCATGTTGACAACGCGAGAGGGCGGCGCTGCGGGCTGCGTACAAAGCGCCATGGAGGACGCCGGTGTTAAGGACTTAGGAGACGGTGGCGGCGGCGTTGGCCGAGGCGCAGCCAGCCGTGGAGGCGGAAGCAGCGGCCCGCTGCCGCCGGGTTTGGTTTACGGCCGGAGGAAGACAGATCAAGAAACACGACAGACTGTAAAAGCAGCAGGAGTACTTAACAACCTTAATCGAAACCAGCGAGGGCACTTAACAACCAAAAGCTGAAAGCAGTATGAGTACTTATACAGGTTCAACCGTACAAAGCACACCTCGAACAGTGCTACTTTGCCTACAGTTAACCAAGGGTGAGGCCGCCAAGCCCCAGGACAAGGCCCAAGCGCCACCCCGCGCATCCACAACCTTCTGAAAGCGGCTTCATCTCGCAACATGGTCAATAAACAGGATATTCGCTTTAGAGCCATGGAAAAGCATGAACATAATCTTACATCCTATTCTCCAAGATGGACGGGCCTTGATTATTTGAGACCACCCATGAATAAGTATCTTTTTCACCTCCAAGGGGAATTGAGTAGGTCGACATAAACATCATGTCGTGACCAAGCGCAAGTCCTGACCGGACCATGGTCGCATCTCAGATAGGAACAATAGAACTCGCGCAGTTCTGTTTCAAGAAGATCACAATTTGTAAAACTGTGTATAAGCAACAGTTTATGAACAACATATATAATGTAAAACAGCTCGTACCATAAGTTTCTCGACACGCTTGGACCTGTTCAACGAGTGCAGCAGTGGCACACATATCCCACATGGCCTTCCACCATTGAAACGCCCCACAAGGACCTCAAGACGATCAATAAAGTGTAGGAACTTGTGGATGTCGATCCAGTCAACTTCGGTGCCATTAGTAACAGCCGAGTTATTACAGAGTAACAAACGAGCAGACTGCTTAACTCTGAAAAAACCTACACGTGCCACCAATTATAAGAAAATATTAGTTAGAAGTAGCATCTTCATGAGAGATTCGTTGCTACTTCTAAAGTTAAATTGTGATTAGTTAGACAGAATAGGTGGATTAAGAAGTAATCGAGGCAACAAGCAAGAACCCGATACAAAACTAACATGGATGAACAATTGGAACGACGTCGGGGTGGAAGATCGCAGTGAAGATGAGACTAGGTTCTGCTATTTCCATCAACATTCGTGCGCCAACTTCCAAATCCGTAACACCGAGAAAGTTTATCCAAGTTCGGCCATAAAAAAAGCAGCGATCTTCTTGGTTCATGAACCCAACTCGGAACTTATATCCATGGCTTCTTCACTGTGACCATTAAACTAGTGTATTCGGTTATGGCAAGGTCGAGCATCTTGAGTACATTTGTTCTGGCAGAGCAAATAATACACTATAGGAAAAATAATATGAGAACACAACATGTTCAAAAAAAACCCCACCCTCTCGGATAAAAAAGAGGATTCTAGGAACATACTATGCGCGTTTCAAAATGCTGTGTTAGGATGAGAAGGAACAAGTGTGGCGTCTCGCCGAGGGCACAGAAACCTGTAGGGTACTCGCACTTTGGGCACTACAAATGAAACACACTAGATTCAGTAGGAAGAAAAATGGATTAACGGCGGCGGCTGCCATCCTAGAATTACCTGCGACCAAGGGACTTGGGTTTATCGGGGATGGATGAAGAATTCGTACCTGGTTCTCCATGAGAAAACCCTATGCAATCGCCGAGAGGGGGTTTTCTCTGAACAAGCAGACGAGGGAGAAGGGGATTCAGGCCCAGTGAAATATTGCCGCTTCGTCCGTCCAGCTTACTGCTAAAGCTGGAAAGGGGGGTTGTGATTTGACGGCTCATAGGGCATTACTGCGGCGGTACGACCGTGGTGTGTCTATCGTGAAGTTGTGCACTCTAATTTGTGCATATGGCACGTGGACCCAGTTGCCGGTTGCCCCACATATCAGCGAAAGGAAGTAGAAAGACAGGAGTAACTAGTTACACATAAATATATTTTTTTGACAGAGAGATACTCCCTCTGTAAAGAAATATACAAATCTTTTATATCACAGGCTCACCTTGCCGAGAAATATACTCCCTCTGCAATGCACGGGCATTACGGGGTTCAGCTTTTTATGGGGGTTCAGCTGAGAATATAATACTCGGATGGGCTCACGGTTCGACTTTGGGCCGTAGGGTCGAATTCTCGCATCTTTGGTGGCCCATGTGTTCTACCTCGGCACTTTTCATATTGCAAGCGATCGGTACGGCGCTGGTTTTAGATGCTGTCGCAAGGCGAATACACAAAATTGAATAAAGCACGGCAGCTGTTGGAATGAAATCGAACAACAGTTCCTAACCAGCAATCAGAGTTGCAATTCTATCAACGATGCAACATGTGATAAATAATACTGTCGTACTACTTATACACACAGGACACTTGTTTCACCATGCCAGATTATTACATCAAAATCTCTCGGAAGATAGATCAGTTCGGCAGTTGCGTGCTGCTAATTTCAAAGTTGATTTGGACCAGCTCTCCTTGCCGAGAAAGTTCAATTTTGACATCATCCCCTACCGCAAGATATGATTTAGATTTGAACCTTGACCATCCTTTAGCATCAATCATCATGCGACCAACCTTTGTACTTACGGTATATTGAGCAGGTTCATTCACACCAAGGCTGCGCATGGTAAGAGAAACTTGGCATGATCGCCCTGATTGTTGAACGAATCCTCGTTGCTCTAGGAATTATCGGTTTGCAAACAAGAAGACATATCCAAACAGTTAGATCAACACGTTGAATCATGTGAAACAACATGGAAAGAAAAAAGAACGAAGCACTTGGGCGGCCAATGCTTACCAAGAAGGTGGACATGTCGGTTTTTGTAAGGACTTTGGTATATGAAGTGCAAACTGCAGCACAGTCTGTTGCCGGTGCAACTGCACGGGCTAGAGCAGATGCAAGCGAAAGTGTTGGTGCAGGTGCCGAAGCCGCTGCTGCTGCCGGAGATGGTGCTCCTTGTAGAGCTGGTGCCGGTGTCGGAGCAGGTGCCGGTGTCGATGCCCGATCCTCCGGTATATCAGACTGATCCGCTGACGCGGTCGGTGCCCAAACCTCACCGATCAGATCGAGGCCGCCGCTATCGATGCTAGAGCAACTGCCAGTGCTCGATCTGTGCGAGACAGCGGCGATCATGTCTGGTCTGCTATGATCAGCTTTCTAACTTGACTAGGATCTGTGACCATGATCCAGTCTTTTTCTTCATTTCTTTTAAACGCGAGAAGGACTAATTGTGGCGTTTTTGTTAAACCAAACTGCAGTTCATCATAGGGATTCAGTTTGTACTCAGACAACAGACTGATCAAATTTTTTATGGACAGTGCCTTCGTTACTGACACGACATAAGAAGTGAAACCTGCAAAAATAGCCATCGTAGAGCAAACCAAACAGTTTATTCTGTGATGAATGTCACATGGCAAAACCTGCATCGTAAAATTGCGGTAAAGAAAGAAAACATGACATTAAATCAATAAGATTTAGACAAGTAAATCAATAAGATTTACTTGATGTGACACGAGTGAATCCTTACCAGGAAATCACTATGTTGAAGTACTAAACAGAAGATTGATCGTCCAACTACGCGTGGCATGCAGGGGCCCTGCCTACTCCCACAAGCAGGACAGTCCAAAGGCCCGAACATCCATGGGACTGGAAATCCTGGTGGGTGCGATAAACACTGCAATGCATACAGATATTGGAGTGTAACCATAATTGATAGACCGTCCTCACAAAAAATATGATATGGATACTTCAAAATATACAGACTGAATTGAGTGGACAGACATTAACATAGACCGTTCTCAGGACTGACCACACAGCAAAAGTAGCAGTACTAATAAACAATACAGGGTTCACAAACACAAATCAAGTACTGAACAATAGTACTTACTACAGACAAGCAAAGTTGCACTAACTAAACTCTGCAGACTATTTCTTGCCACCGACCTACGGGATGAACCCCGCATAACTTACTAGGCCATGGACTTCGTGTGAGATGTCTACATGCACCATCACCATCTTGTCAACCTTGGAGAACCTAACAGAGTGGTCTTTCCACTCATAAACATGATGATGAAGACAAGCAGCAACGGATTTGTTGGAAAGCTTTACAAGAACCACGCCCTTCGTAATCGAAGGCACGGCCAGGAAATTGTTGTGGTCAAGTACAGCCTCGAGAACACGCCTGACAACAATGCTACAGGAAAACACTAGTTCAGGACACGTGGCGACAAGGACACAACAGCTGGATAGTTCAGCAGTAGAACTCATCATCAGGTCTTCCAGTTCACACGGCATGACTTTGAGAACTTCATCTCCACCGCGGACCTGGTTCTAATTCAAACAGAAACCATATTTTATTACTACCTCCGTTCAGAAATATAAGATGATTTTCGATATTATACTCCATATATGACTACATATACGCACAGAAATGAGTGAACAGAGACACTAGAACATGTCTTCAAAGGCATGAGAGCAGAGGGATTACATGCAATATCCATAACACAAGTTACTGAGGCAAATATACCCTCTTAAAAGGTAGCATTGATGTTCATAAAGTACTCCCTCCGTCACAAAATTATTGTCTTAGATTTGTCTAGATACGGATGTACCAAGTCACATTTTAGTATTAGATACATCCGTATCTGGACAAATCTAAGACAAGAAATTTGGGACAGAGGGAGTAGTGGAAAGTAATCTATAAAATCAGTGTCAACCTCTCGCATGTTTTGGTCAAAAGAGGAATTTAGAACCGTCATTTGGCACACAAAAATCACATGCAAGATCACCCAGAAAGTTGTACTACTAGTACTAGTACTGCGTATTAGATGAAAAAACACGATCAAGATCGAGAAAAAGATCATCAAGAAGAGATGTTACCTGGACTTGCTTAATGAGGGATCCCGAAGAGGGGGGCTTGGACAGGGCGATGGCTTTGAGCTCGTCTGTGGTAGTCTCGGCGGGGTGCTTGCGCTTCTTCGTACCATGAGCCTCGACGGTTTTGGCCAGAGCCATAGACATCACTTTGGCCAGTGCTCCAGCGTCCATCAAGAAACTGTCAAATAGAAATAAAAGAAGAAAAGAGAGGGAGTTATAGGATCAGTCTCGGGGTTGCAAGACCGGGCCTTGGCCAGAATCAACACCATTGATGCGCTCACCTTTCCTTCTTTGGGAGAGAAGAACAATGGTAGAAGCAGATCGGGTTTTCTTGAAGAAATGAGGAACAAGATGAGGCAGAAGCGAGGGTTGGGTAGAGAGGAAGCTGAGAGAGAAGAGTGAAATGATGGTTGCTTCGTCCGTCCAACTTACTGCCAGAAAGGATGGGGTTTTGTGATTTGACGGCTCATTGGGCATTACTGCGGCGCTTCGATCGGGGTAGTCTACCATCACTCTACTACGGAGTAATTTAGTGCATGGCTGGTGGACCCCAAGGCTGGCTGTCCCACACGTCGGCGAAAGTGAGTAATTCGAAGGCATGGTGGAGGAGGATCCGCACGGTAGAGCGTGTCCACTGTTTTTCAAGAAAAATGATTACAGCAAGCGTTTCCACTCTTACGACGGAGGAGTGCGAAACACGGCAGCCACTTGAACATACACAGTGCTCCTACTACTAGGCATGTGAAGTGGTTCATACCTCAGTAATACACAATCTTGTTGCTAGTGTAGTAAGATATGACGATAACAAATGATGTTGTGCGCATGTTAACTACTCCTATATGTAACATAGTACCGCTTTTTCAACTGTCCGGTCGAGAATGAACGGTGAGATCAATGTTAACAGAACTAGGTCCACAGCGCACGGAGAGTACGGTGCTACAGTACTCCACGAAACATGAACCATATGAAGCACGAATAGTGTTAGGCAGGGTGTATGAAGGGTGCACGGGATGGGAGCAAAAGTTCCCTTCTCGACCCACTTTTGGGTGTTTGGCAGAGTGCATGAAGGGTGCATGAGTCCACACTAGTAGGTTGACAAAAATACACGAAGAGGAAACAACTATATTGAGATGAGAATGCAAGCAAACACACCCACACGCTTTGTGCTACAGTGACTGATCTGCACCATCTGAGTTTGATCCAACGATCATGTTGCGCCGAGACATGGACATGCCCATGCAGAGGGCGCCTAAACACCACCGAAGTCCCCCTGCTTCTCGAGGCGCACGATGTTGGTGATGCACGGTGCAACCGCCCGCAGAGCCTGCTCCCGGTCGGCGGGAGCCAGCTCGTCAAAGACGGCGTCCAATGGCACGAATGGATTCCGGTGACGGAGCCCTGAAAGGATTCGCCCGGCAACGGTGACGGCAGCCCGCAACCCCTCCTTGTCCAGCTCAGCCCCCACCATCGCGCGGAGACGGCTCAGCTCCTCGGAGATATAGGTGAAGAAGGAGACCAGGTCAGGAAGCCGCAGCTCGTTGAAGTCGACCGGTGGTCGAACGGGTTTAGCCCGACGGCCGCATCGTCGGCGCTTAGCACGACGGTAGGCATCGCGACAGCCGCAACACGCGTGCGTGGCAACTTGGTTCACCAAGTGGCCGAGGCGATCCTGGACCTCGCCACGATCGGCTGCTTTCGCCGCTTCCAGCCGGCTCCCCTGACGGCCTATCGTATCTCCCGCTTTCTGCAGCAACGCCGTTGACGCCTCGAGCATCTTTGTGGTGGACACCTGCCGCTTTTGAAGCTCCATGAACTCCCGCACATAACGGAGGAGCATGGCACTCCTCTCCTCCTTAAGCTCACGGAGCTCCACGTCCTTGGCCCTGAGCTCCGCATCCTTGGCATGGAGCTCCTGTGTCAGACGCCTCACCTCGGACTCCGTGATCTGCTGCGCCGCCATGGAACCAGGTAGAAGCAATGGGGAGAGGAAGCAAAGGGGGCGAAACGGCTGAAAGGCAATGCAATCTATGGGAAGGCGGAGGGAGCGGGGAATCTTTTGGTTTTCACAACGGTTAAACACCAGTCGACGACTTTTCACATCAGGGAGCAGTGGGTTTTTACAGGCGGAGTCATCATGACTAATTGCTGCCGCGCCTGCTCCCGTCAATCAAAAAATTAAAAATCCTGTCGCGCCTGCTCCCGTCAATCAAAAAATTAAAAATCCTGCCGCACCCAAACACCAGAGCAACGCCGCGGTGGATATTTAAATTTACCTGCCGGCAAGTAGATAAAAAAAGGGGTGAAAAAACAAATGTGGCGGCGGCCTAGCTAATCAGTCGAACTAGCCCAACTAGCTAGCCACCGTGCTTCACTGATGTACTCGGCGGGAAAGGTGGTCTTTTCGTGATTTGACGACTCATTTACTTGCTTCGGCGCTACGACCGAGGAGGACCCAGAAAATGCGCGGTAGGGCGTCCCACATTAGGAAGAATATATGTGTGCACCACCCGGGAGGACCCCGAAACTGCGTGGTAGAGTGTGCCACGTCTCGGCACGGAGGAAAAATGTGTGTGTAAAAATATACTGTATCAGACGTAGTACCTATGGTTCGACCTCGGGACCCAGCCAGAAGGAGTATTTTTGAATTCGTGTCATACATGCATGGTTTGGAAAAATAGATGCACTATACTTATTGGATTGTTGTTGTGTTCGTGTGTGTGTGTGTGTGTGTGTGTGTGTGTGTGTGTGTGTGTGTGTGGTCATGTGCTTGATACATACAAACTTTTCTCACCTCCATATTGTTCTTCTTTTAAATTTGAATTTGCATTGGAAAACTTACTAGGGATACCATGAAATGTGAAATTCACGTTGAGATCACTATATCACAAACTCACTCTAATTCAACAACTCGTCATAAATCAATTACCACGTTGAGATTAGTATTTTCAAGGAAAATACGGGTATTGCAATACACATAGATTCGTCCAGCAATTTAAAAGGCTCCTTTTGTATTCTCGAATGGTAGGACCCAACGGCGTACTAGCCAGACCTTGGCTCGTGTTGATCCTAAAAAAATCGGGCTCGTGTCCTTCGGTGGCGTGCGTGGTACGCACATTAGGCAACCCCAACCAGTCGAGCCTCAGCGTTTCAAGTCGAAATATCTGGCGGCCAGAATTCCAGCCCTAGGAAATTCCCCTCACGTCCGCAGTCCATAATGACTACCGATGAACAACGGAGGGACGCTTTAGTAACTAGACAACGTTACCTACCGTGCCGAGCATGGCTCAATTCCCTCGGTCGCCGCTCGTCAAGGTCACCCGTCAACTTACTACTACACCAGGATGAGCACAGAATTGAGCCCGTTTGTTCGTGCCTAGTACTTGAGTTAATATATCAGGCAATGCTCCCTTGAAGTCATTCAGTTCTGCACAGGACAAACACAGTGGTGGGATGCATCGGCAGCAGTCTTTGCGGAGTGTCTGGATACTGTTACATCAATTGGGAGGGTCACCTTCAAGCATTGTTTTCGTGCGGCGAATACCGCACCTCATGAGCTAGCTAAGTTTAGTTTTTGTAATAGTGTCAGATAGTTAGACTGACGAACCACCTGCATGTATCGTCAATAGCCTGATGAACGATGTAATTTTGATCTGAGTAAATAAAGCTAGCCATGATGACCTTCCCTCAAAAAAAATATCAAACAATGCACTGGTACGGAGGGATTATCCTTTTACTCTGCATATATAACTTGTCTGAAGTCTAACTAAGCAAAATGTTTGACCAAATCCTTCCTTGAGAAATACAATAGGACAGATGTACGGCTTGAAAATTTATTGCATGATGCAGGTTATGATATTGTTTCGAATCCTGGATCTTAAATTTCAGAAAATCCAAAAGTGAGCATAAATTCTTGAAACTAAGCATGGTCACGTGATATGACACAAATATTACTTCGTAAGTTTTTTCTTCAATTTGAGACAAGCTGCTTATGACAAGTTGCAGAAATGAAGAGCCAAGGTATTTTGGAACAAAGACCTGTCACGTTAAGGCGAACACTTTCACTATTGAAACCGTGGGCATTTACGTGCCGCCACGAGTCCCCGCTTCTCATCGGCAGGTGTCGTCCGAACAAGCGTGTGAGTCGACGGGAGGCGTGCGAGCAGACCGCTACGCCGGCTGTCAGGGAGGCATGCCAGCAGATCAGGCAGTGCTCACCGGGAGGCGAGCCTTTGACCAGCTCCGCCGCCCACCGTCGTCCCCAACTGCTCCCGGTTTTAATGTCGCCAAGCGCCAGCTTTAAAATCAACCCCGCACTACCCGGTATCTCTACAATCCTCTCTCTTCCTCTCGATTCTCCTGTCGCCTACCTCCAACTAGCTCGACCTAAACATACGCCATGCCGCATCATGATGGTCTGCCCTTAGTGTTCCAGCTTCTGAGGAAGACACCCAGCCGTAGTCTCAAGAACATAAGGCGCTTTGGGGACGAGCTTGAACTGCCTTGCGGGAAGACGCCGCACCTGTCCCCGCTCCCGTTCCGGCTCCCGTCGCCCCGACTGCGCCAGCGCCCATCCCCGTGGCATTGATGGGCTGGGAGCCGCACATTGTCGCCGAGCTTGATCCCACGGGGTTCCAAAAGGTCCCCACCAACTTTCACGCGCCCGTGCACCTGCCAACGCATGCGTCTGCGCGTGCACTAGCGTGCACGCCCGTGCCGGTGCCCGTGCACACGAATGTCTCCGACGCGTCGTTTATAGCGCTTGTCGCTGCGCGGGTGCCAGTGCCCCCCTCAGCGGCATGGATGGCCGCCGTCGACCGCTTCTTTGCACCAACGCCAGTCGCCTCCTCCCGCCAGTCGACTCGCTCCGATGTCCAGAACATTTTGGCCTCCCTTGAAGCTAGGCCAACGTCCAGGAGTACGCCAACAACAGCGCAAAACGCTGCCGTCGCTGTCGGTCAGTGGCCCGACGACACACAGAGCATAGCAGAGGACCCGCTTCCCACCGCGAGACGCCCCCGCCGCCGCCGTGTAATCTAAAGTTGCCATGAAAAACGTTCGGATTGCCATGCTTAAAATCCGAAAGTTTATCATTTCCGTTTATTTTATATCGATCGTCGTATAATTTGAAGTCGGAGTCAGACTGAACGAAATGTATGGTTTGATCGATTGAATGTTCTGCTAGAGCCGTATCAAATTAAATATAAAACGTCATCAAGCCACATGTATTTCTTGTCAGCCAATGACCTAGACTGCTTCAATGTCGAGCGCTCAACACGTTTAGCGTGCAGTTAATTTCATGCCAAAATAGTGCTAATCACATGACAACACGCAAATAATATCCTAGTAGTTAATATCCGTATGCACTTAATATACTTCCAAATTAACGTGCATTGCACGTACACACTGACTAGTGCTACTAGTACGTGGAACTGGTGCCGTGACTTGTGAACGCGTCCAGATATGGTCAACGGCAACATCGCCCGCGAGTTCTTCCTGCCCGTGCGTCTAAACGTAGAAGGGGAGGAGAGAGAGAGCACACATGGAACCCACCAGTCAGTGAAGGCGAATAGTACTAAAAATAATATTACATGTTATCCATTAATTAGGCTGTGGTAATATAAAAACATTATGTGAACAAAGGGGGTACAACAAACATTGCTATTCTACGTATGTTGCCTACTCTTGACGTGCGGCTTGAAGGCCCGGTCGCATGGTCGATCCTCGTCCTTTATTTTTTAATTTGTATATGGGTCCAAATTTGTTTCATGACATGTGGGCCCCTCGGTGTGTAGTTTGTACCACTTTAATTTGTGGGTCGAAATTTTTTCCATTCCAAGTGGACTATTGGTGTGTAGTTTTGTAGCTAATTTATAATAATTAAAGAGAACAACATAGTTTTTTCAATAATACCATGGTGCGACGTTGAAGGCGAGAAAGGACGTGCGAGAGAGCGATGACCGAGCCAGAGGGAAATCAACTAGGGCAGTTGCGTGGGTTGCAACGGTGTTTGGAGTAGTTGTGGGCCGAAAGCTACGAAAATATAATCTAAACCGACCGAAATAAATGCCTACACAAATTAATCCAAGGTTGGAGTGCCCTTCGCATTGTAAATAGCTCCGGCTTTGCGAGGGATGGAGAGGTAGTAGCTTCAACGCATGGAAGATACGGTGTGAGAAAGCGAGGTCAATCGAGAGACATATAGATAGAGAGACAAAGTGAGTGTGGTCCGACATTCATTGAACAAATATATATGCTCTAGAGAGATATTGTCCGATTGAGCTTTTTGGCAAGGGTGAGGGCTGTTAGATAGAGCTTGAGAGATGATCCAGTCACATACGTGTAGATATATTTTGTGCGTGGGAGGAAGCAAGGTCAACCGATCACATAGGATCGTCGTGCGATGAAAGAGTGAGACGGGTTGGAGAGAGTGACCTAGATAGACGATGTGCGTGAGAGAGTATACAATGTGAATAGGTCGAATTGGGCTCAAACATGGTGATATATCGTTTTTGTCCGAGAAAGAGTGAGGTCAATCAAGACATACGAAGAGAGAGAGAGAGAGAGAGAGAGAGAGAGATTGAGTGAGTGTGGCCCACCATGAGGTCGAAAGAGTGGTGGCGGCTTGGATGGACTGACCTAGATAGACAATCTTCGTGAGAGAGTATAGAGTGTGTCGATCGAGGCCCGAACAGGGAGATATATCATTTGTGTGTGAAAGAAAACGAGGTTAAACGAGACTTACATAAAGAGAGCGAGATTGAGCGAGTGTGGCCCGCCGTGCGGAAGAAAGAGCAAGACAGTCTCGAGGGAGTGACCTAGATATACAACGTGTGTGCGTGCGCATGCACGAGAGGTTGGGGGCTAGATAGGCAATGCATGTATTTAGCGCGAGAGGGTGAGAGGGAGAGGGGGGGGGAGAGAGAGCTCGGCATGGGGTGCAATGGTGGGTGTGTGAGGTAAATACATTTGGTAACAGAGTGGAAAAAGGAGTTGTGTAGTTGAGAGGCTTAGAGATCGAAACATGGAGAGAAAGAATGAACATGTGTTGGAAACCGTTAGCTTCCTAAGGTGGTTAGGAGAGGAAGATTGACCGATACAGAAAGTATGTAGCGTTTGTGCAGGGGGGGGGGCTAAAAACAACATTTGAATGTACATAGTACGAGACTTAATATCGATGTTTCAATTCGGTGTACATTGTAAGATTTGAACCGAGGACCAGGCATATGGGTAATTATTTCGAATTCGTGCCATACTAAGTTTTGAAAAGTTGACATTGACTCAGTTTGTTGTGCAATTTTGTAGGTCATATGTTTGAATCCATCCAAAAGTTTTCTCACTACCATGGTGTTCATCATATACATATGAATTTGTATTAAAAAAGTAGCATGGATACAAAGGAAATGCGAAATCCACGTTAGAATTGGAGATCGCTACATGACACACACTCTAATTCAAATAACTAACTACGTGACACACACTCTAATTTAAATAACTAATTATGTGACACACAGTCTAATCCACGTTAGCGTGGGTACCGTTTCAATTTTTTCAAATAACTCCTCATTAATTAATTTATAGTACTCCCTCTGTTCACTTTTATAAGACCTTGAAGACATTTCAGACAATGTGCAAACAATTCATTTTATGTTGTCTGAAACGACTTGCAAAAGTGAACGGATGGAGTATCTTGTTTCGAATGACTAATTATTGCAAGGAAAACACGGGCATGGTAATACATACAGATTCTTTTGCAAATGAAAGAAGATTCGTTTGCATTCTCAAATGTAGGCGCACCAGGCAAACCAGGGTCGTGTCGGGGTGGACGCTGCTTCGGTGCCTTAAAGGCAACTGCCTTTGGGTCACTGACATGTGGGCCATCCACTTGTTGGGCCCATATGTCATGGACACAAAGGCATGTGCCTTAAGGCACCGAAGCATAGTCCTGTCGGGGTGGTCGCGTGTGTCGGACGGACGCGTAGCACCCAGCCACCCACCCCCCCTACCCCCCCCTAAAAAGGACGACGACAATATAATTTCGCGCTTCCACGTTTTGGATTGAAATATCAGGCGGCCCCAATTCCAGCCCTGCAAAATCTCTCTTCTCCATCGTCCCTTTCCGCGACCAGATTGCTCAAATCCCGAATTCGCCGCCAACCCTCGAATCGCCCGTCGTCTCGTCTCTTTCCCCACCGTTCCCCACCTCTGTGCCGGACGACGACGACGAAGACGACGGTCGCGCTTCACCACCGCACCGGAGCTACCTCATCTACGCCCTCGTCCACCACACCGGGTGGTCCACCGACAACGTCGGCCGCCGCAACCGACGTGCCTCACAGACACCGAGTTCCACCACATCAGGTGCGCTTCACCGACGCCGTCTCCCAGCTCACCGGGGCTACTTCACCGAGCACATCGTCGCATCTCCGCCCCCCGAGGCCGTTGGGGCTTCACCAATGGTCTCGTCCACCACATCATAGTGCTCCTCTGCCACTCAAGATCTGCATCCGTGCGCAGCCAGCCAACGCCAGCGCATCACCCTCAACGGCTCTGAAGTGACCCGCACTCTAGCTAGGCGAGCATGCCCAAACGCCGGCCCGAACTAGGTATCCACACATCACTCCCTTGTGCACTATTCCGACGATGTTTGGATATCCTTTCACTGCTCTCTTAGCTTACACGCATATGCAACTCTGACCTTAACTCTTATTTCTTCTGGAGATATCATCTGAAATAAGCAAATCCATATTTTAGAGAAGCATGACGGCGCTACGGGATCTGGTACACATCCTGCACACCCGTATAACCTTGTAAGTATCTGTCCTACGGTACAACATCAAGGTCGATTCCTATTATTTGATCAACCATTCGCCGTGTCAAAAATGCAGAGGGGGATGCAAGGAGCACAAGGCCTGCACATCGAAGTAAGTGGTAACATGGACTTGTACATGGAACATCCCAAGCACAAGCAGAGCTGTAGTGAGCCTGTACAACGAGCTAGCGTAAGTCCCTGCATTTCATTTAATTCGTACTGGCATTCGTGTATGATTTGTGTGCAGTGGCTGGTCCATGAATTCAAGTTACCAGGCGAACATTTAACTTAAAAATACGAAGGCACTTGCACTCCGGAAATCAACATAACTTGAGAAATGTGAAGCTACATGCACTTTGAAAACCAGCTAATGATCCAAAGTAGTTCAGATTATAAACACTAAATGATGCAAGCACCAAAAACACAAAATGCAACATGGTGTACAAGGACTACAAACATGGTTTGTACCGCTTGAATTATTCGTTCTCTAGCTGAAAATATCAAGTGTAATTGCACGTATAACCGGTCATAAACTGCATATCAATATATCTATCCTGCACAAGTATGCCAATAGTTTCAAACAACAGATTAGAAAAGTATTTATGCTATGTTGTCATGATACGGGGACTTTCTGGTAGATGGCCTCGACGTTTCCTCAAGCTATGAAAATGCACTATAATTTGCTTGTCATCAATGCCTGCAAATCTCTGTCTCTCTCAACATAGTAGATCATCATTAGACACTAAATCCTTCAATGAGCTTGCAAAATGCTTGCATTAGATCCCTCATTAGACACTATATGTTCATCACCGTGGAGCATGTAAAATGTTTTCATCAAATCCTTCATTAGCGAATTGCATTCAAGAGACACTTGAGCTCAAGAACAACATGAGCTTGTATGTTTGCACCGGAAACTTGATTAGATACATCAGATTCAACCAGTTCAGTATTGATTGAGGGAGTTATAAAATAAGTAGAAATTGGTTTCATTTTCTCATAGATTCCCTACATACAAGCAGTTTTACAACACCGTCAGGTTTAACTATTGGCCAGAAATTGAAGAGTTGAATTAGATATAATCAGGGATGTGATGTACCTGCTCGTTGCACATGCTAATCTTGCAAGCTGCGACTATCCGTTTGCGCAAGCTCGATGCCATGCCTGTGCTGCCGCCGCTGCCTCCCACGCAGGCTACACCCAGGGTTGGATCTTCATCTTCTTGTCCTTTCGTTCGCTTGAAGCTCGGCGACCGCCCTCCAATGAGGGCGCGAGGAAGTGCCGTGTCGGTCTATCCAGCGGCGGCTAGGTTAGGAGCAAACCAGACTGGAGGATGGAGCGAATGAATTGGGATTTTTCCTGCTGTCGATCGATATGGGAGGCGCTCGTTTGGGCTGCGAGCCTGCCTGCCTTGCACTTATGTTATTGGCCCATCCAAATTGAAACATTTTATTCATTTTTACATTGCCTGCTCGTGCGCTGGGGACGAACAAAACTAGTGTGGGCCAACCTCGACGACTCAAACTAGGTGCACACTTTCCAGCCACCGAGGCGGCCGCCCATACCAGCCCCTATGGTGGCGCCGCCTTTATGCGTGTATGATTGGATAGTGAAAAATATTCCAGTGGCGCTTTTGATTTACCCACGTAATGGTTGAATTTCTTGTTTCTATGAACTGAGTTCGCCAATAATGTGAAGGATGCCATCTTTTCATCCTATTGTAGATTGCTTAGATCTCGATATGCCAAAAGTAATCCGATGAAATATACAAGAAAAGCCAGCAGATGTGTTTGGCTACAACTAGTCTGTCTACACGTCCTCATATAACATATCAAGGACGCACCATCTTACCAGATTAACCATTCGACTTACCCATGCAGTGTGGGAAGAAAGAAGTATTGGGACTGCGTATCCAAGAAATTGATGCCATGGACTCCTTCGTACAACCTTGTAAGCAAAAAAGAAGTTGTAGTGCGCCCGTACAAAGAACTAGCGTAAGTTCAGTTACCTGCTTCTCGGAATTTTAGTTAGCCACTTATTGCAAAATTGTTCAATTACGTTGCTTGGCTTAATTTAGTTTGCTACTGATTACCTAATGGCACATCATGTGTTTGATACTTACTGTTAAGAATTACCTGTTTGCCTTAACTTAAATATCTACTTGTTTGTTTAACTGCTTTTCACTGCAATCGCGGGTTACAATGATGTTAATAACTACTTTTCAAAGCATCCAATTGAAACTCTTTAATTCCTTGTTTGTTTAACTGGTTTGTCGTTATAACTCCCAGCTTGAGATGTTTTGCTAACTTCAACTTTTCGAATCCAATGGAACTTTAATGGCAAAACAGGTTAACCCAAGATCAAAGAGCGAGGTCCCCATGGATGTTGCATCATCCCACAGCGGGGCACCGCCCAATTGTGCATTATGAATTGCCAACTGCTGATGCTCTAGAGGCTAAACTAGTGGTAGAAAGAGATTCTCGCTTCGCACTTAGAGATGAAGTTGACATGTTGAGGAAGCAAGCAGCACAATCACAAGCAGTACTCAAGACAACCATTAAATATTTGGTGGATTTCAAAACGAAGCAAGCTGAGACTGACCAGATTGTTAAGCTCCTGAAGGAAAAAAGGTAATTAAATTCCTACTTGGTAAAGCATAGGCGAAATGTTCTTTCCATAGTTGAATAACCTTTGTGTTGTCTGTTCATGTAATCAATCAAACCATTTGTTTTAGAGATCATGTAATAATTGTTTTTTTGTTTTTTTGTAATTTTATTTGAGCACAAGTCTGTATTAATTGATAAGACTCGGAGACATTTCATTTGGATTGCTGTGCCAGACCTACAAATATGCCAATCGGGCTGAATGTGCATTCAGCAATAGTAGTATAAATGGACCATAAGAGGCACGCATCGGAAAGGGCCAAGATGCCAAATATTCGAATTCACCTTAAACTGGATTCTAGTTTCTGAATTTGAGTATCGGCATTTGTAAACTATATTCATATATGACAGTGGAATACATCTTTGACGTCCTTTTGAAGATTTATAAAAACACATAGAATGATTTATAATGATTCATATAGGAATACAAAATGGATTCGAATTTATTTGCCAGGGTAAACGTGGATGCTTATTGTCCCAAAATTCGAAAGAAACAGCAAAATGTCCACTCCCACATCGGCTGCCCGAAGCCAAGTGTTTGGGAGATGGAAATTACTGTCTACCCATTACACGGACAATCCATCGGCCCGATTTCCACCGCTCTAAATAGGGGTAGGTTAGTAACTTCAATTAGACGTGACACGACCGCCTCGAGCCCATTCTCGACACGGTGGGCGTCAAACATGGGCGGCAAAACTCATTCGATTCAAGCTCATCTGAAAGACCTCTGTTTCTCCCTCCATTCCCCATTCATACACCGTGGGCGCCAACCGTGGGCGGCAAAACAAACTCTCCTCGTACGAAATAGATGTAGGCTAATATTTTAAATAGGGGCAGATGTGTAACTTCCATCAGACGTGACACAACCGCCCTACATGTCAGCCCCGTTCATACACCGTGGATGGCAAAACACCCTCTCCTCGCCCGAAATAGTTACCGGCAAATATTTGGGAGATGCGAGATTACCGTCCTATCCCCAACCGACGAGACGTCCAAATTTGAAACGGGGGATAAGTTCATAACTTTCCCATATTTCAGACAGGCGCGTCCCAAAAACATGGTTCCCCTTACCTCTCCCTCCATTTTCCCATTCATACACCGTCCGCGCTAGAACACCCCATTCCCACACCAGCCTCCGTCCGCCACCCCATCCATCGCTGCCGTCCTCCACCACATCCATCGCCACCATCCTCCACCATGCCGGAGCGCCTACCGAGACCGTGTTGTCCACTGCTAGAGATGGACGTTTCTCATCCATGGCGACGGACCAATAGCCTTGCATCGCGTCCTCTCGCTTCATCGGCGCCGTCGTCCTCTTTGCCGGGGCCGCTCACACGACCTTCTCTTCCACCGCAACGGGACTTATCCCCGATGCACCCGCTCATCAAGCAGATCTGCTTCAATGCCACCGACAGCCATCGCACCCCCGATGCCTACATGGCGCCGCAAGAGAGGTGGTACTTCATATCTCCTCAACTTTTTGATCTCAACCAGAAAATAGATCTTAACTAGGTTACTCTACTTTCTTTTCAGCTCTTAGAATTTAGTTCTTAGTTCTAAGCAAACAATGGATGCTAAATATCATTTCTCCGGTTTGCAGCTTCAAATCTGCCATGGCACAGCCATAATACGGTTTAATTGATCATGCTTAGGGTTTAATTGATCATGTTGGTTCCGTGGTGGTTTCTTTAATAGAGATCAGAGGGGAAACCCTCTTTTGCTAAAAAAATATATGCTTAGAGTTTCCCCCTTTTATGACCACTATCTGATCGTAATCGTGCTTCGTGTCATAATAACACTGCTTCCACCCATCAAGCTAAACAAGCTTAGTTGTTCAAATACTGAATCGATATTATTAAAACAGAGTTGTTTAATTGGTCGGCTAAATGTTCCTAAATTAGTTTTGAAAATGCATGTTCGCCGCCGGGTGTGTATCTCTGTGTGGTCCGTCAAGACGGTTGGGGAGGTGAACTTTGCATATGTAGGGGTTTATAGGGAGACACTGAGTTGAAACCGCAATGCATTCCATAGATAATCTGACTACTTTTTATGTTTTCATGAATCTCAGATTCGAACAGCATCATAATGATTATGAGCTTGCGCGCATGAAAAGAATAAAGCAGAACAATGCCATGGCTGTCAAACTTGGCATTAAGGGACTGAAATCAAGTCTGGATGCAATGCAATGCAAACACTCTCCACCTACAGATTCAGGCTTAGAATATGATCCTAACAGTGATTCTGAGCTAGAGGGAGACCTAAGTCAATGTAGCTCCCTAGTGGAGGAGTCAGAGGAAGATGCCCTATCTTATTCACCCATCAAGGTACTTGCTCTAACTTTCCAAGGTTACATTGCTCGCACATTTCTTGCAACTGATGCTTTGCATTGCTTCTACTTTGTTGAACTGCCATTACCTTAGTTTACACATCGTATGTGAATACACCCTGCCTATCCATTTTCAAGACATATTCCATCTGTCATCATACCATATTTATCCATTCAAATGTTGTTCTTGTGTATCAGACGTTCAAAAGGAAGAGGGCGATTGCTGATCGTGGAGGAGCACAAGCAAAGTATTTGGAAAAGGTAGTGGCACCTGATAAATCAAATAGCCCATTAGGTGTAGTTGCAATATCACCTGACCCACAAAATACCCCAACTCTAGTAGACTCTAGCCCTACTACACTGGTCATTTCTGATGCCCCAACTCAGCAGACCCCAACTGCAGCAAAGCAAGTATGATTATGCCAGTTGACATAGCACCACCAGATGCGATGCAAAACCCCATTCCAAAGAAAGAGTACACCAAATCCAGCTACAAATCCTTTTCGAACCGTAGAGAGCCCCAATTGCAGCAAATAGGACCCCTGTTCCATTTCTTCCCAGTTTAGAAGATGAAGCTTATGTTGTTGTCAGGAACTTTGTGCGCATCTTTCCTTCATGGAAAGATTATACCGCAGACACAGAACAATTTCCAATCTTCCTCCGCAACTTACGGGTAAGTAATGTACTAATGTTATTCATGGTCATTACTGCATATGTTTCTGCTAACATAAGACACAAGATTTCATTCTTTTAAATAGGCGAGGCGCAAACTGGATTGTCAAGACGAGCAAGGGTTGGTTGCGCTTTTCAAGCACTCGTTGATGAAGTATCATTCCTACCTGAGGCAAGCGCTCTTCGATGGCAAGCCTCTGAACGAAATTTCTGTAAAGTCTCCGGTGCTACATTTATCCAACGGTGACTGGAATAATCTTGTTACACATTGGTCTCGGCTGCAGCGTAAGGTACTGTCTATGATATCACATCACAAATTTGAACTACATTTCTGCATTTGCCTTAATGTCTCACTTGTACGAAAATCAACTAGCGTAAGAACATTCATTCTCAAGGGACCACGTAATCTCGCAACTATACTGCATAATCGCATTGCTCTTGTGAGTACCTCTTGCCCTGTATGACCATACTTACTTTCATAGATGTTTGATAATGTAGCATCACTGCACATGTTAGCCTCGTAATCGTCCATTTGGTGGACACTATAAGATCCGTATGGACTCTTACATATATTTAGAATCAACCCAATGCTTTTGAAGAGGTTTAGCTCTGCAGTCCTCTTGTAAGGACTGAACGTGGTCTATCACCGTACTTACATTATCAGCCATTTCCTCTCCGTCCCCATAATATAAGAACGTTTTGTACAAGACACCATTGTTCAAAACACTCTTGTATTATGGGAAGAGGGATTGGTTAATTTTGTAGCATTCTGCATCTTATCTCCCTCGCCCACCATTTACTAAAAAGATCAGATCTATATTTAATCTTACCAACAAGTAGAATACATAGACAATGCCGGTCTTGTAAGTGTAGCCCATTGCTCTTGTCAAGACATTTTGTCCTCAGAACGCTTGTACTTCCAGTGATTGGTAGTTGATTATGTAGCATCAATCTGCATCTTATCTTCATTATCCTCTATCCCTTCCAGTATTATCATATCTATAATTACTCTCTACAAAATGTAGAGTACAGGCAATGCTTATGAAGAAGATTCTGTGCTGAAATTATTGAGTTATCCTTCCCTTGCCATGGATAAGGGCATTATAAAGCCGGTGTTAACTATTAATGTAAGTCAGTCCTTCTAAAGCCTTTATCCTCAACTGCTATTTAATTTGCTCATACTCCCTATAGTTTACTGCTGTTTAATTTGATGTTTCTACCAAAATGCATGTTCGTAAGAACCGTAAGTTCTAAGTTTTACTTGTAAAACCAAATTCCTTATTCATACCATGCACATTACTTAATACTCCCTATATGTATGCTTGTTTTTGTGGATCTATAATCCAGTGTGTGGTGAAGCAACCCACGTTTGCACCTTGTCATCTCCTGTTTTATCTTACTGATGTGGCTGATGATATGAACAACATGCCATGCTCATTATCCAAAATAGATACAACGATTTTCTTTGCCCTTCATCTATGCTTGTTTTGTTGACATGGTAATCCAGTAGTGTGCTGAAGCTCCCCGCATTATGAACAATGCCAAATTATGCTATTGATATTTTGAACATACTCTTTATTTTCTAATTTGAAATTGGATAGAATTGATAGAACAGTTATCATCTTTGTTTATACATGTACAAAACCTGTCATCTCTCTACTTTGTTTCAGGGTGATATGCCTGATGGCATGCACAACTCTGCTGAAGGCTGTGAGACAAACCCAACATATATTGCAGCAAAGAAGGCAAAACATCTTGAAGATAGCGAGACAACCCCAAAGTCTTGTCTTGATGCAGTGTTCAAGTTACTTGAGACTAACAAATACACAAGCTCACGTAATTCGTTGTTCGAATCAGTTCGACTTCTTCAGCCCCAAGTTCTAGCGTAAAGGCATTCTCAACTCAACTTCGACTTGAAGTCCTATCTCTAAGAAATATTATGAGAACACCAATGCGAACCTCATCGCTAAACAGCTACACTGAAGCTATGACCGACATGCTAGGTCGGTCTCACAGCCTTTGCTCAAGACTTGTGCAGCAGTTCCTTCGCAAGGCTAACCTTTCTTGAACTGTCTTGGAAGTGGTCTCGGTTCAAGATATTTTGTTACGCTGCAATGGTGCCCGCTTTTGTAATCTGCTTCTTCGTTGCGCTTTATGATCACTGGTGGCGAACTTCGATGCCCAGTGGATGTAATATACCTTAAATCCTTTATTGTGTAGTCTAGGTTTATTCTTAGTTACTATGCCGTAATTTCTTTATTGTATAGAGTAGGTTTGTTCTTAATTCCTACTAGTTACGCAGCAGCCTGAAATGAACCCCGGCCCATGATTGTGCGAATCAAATCACGGGCTTTTAATAGGCCAAAATTGTCTGGGTCCTTGTTTGGCCCAATCAGATATCGGCTGCGAGTACGCCGGATGCAAACCGGGTCGTAGTTAGGCCCAACTATATGACGGGCTTTTAACGGGCCGAAATTAATATAGGGCCGAAATGTTAAAGGGCCCTTAACAGGCCAAAACTAATATCAGGCCGAATTACTAAGTGGGACTTTAGCAAGTGGGCCCAAAAGCATAGTGTCCAGTTGACGGGCCGAATATGACATGGGCCATAATTGAGCCCAAAACCTCTTAAAGGGTCGGACCTGATCTGGGCCGTAATTTGGCCCAGAACGTGGTAGGCTTTTAACGGGCCGGATCTCATATGGGCCACTATTAGGCCTGGAGCGTGGCAGGCCATTAATGGACCGAATCAAATATGGGCCGGCATTTGGCCCAAAACATGGCAGCCAGTTAATGGGCCGGCCTACTAGGGTCCTCAAAATCTTGTGGGCCTACAATTGGGCCGACCCATTTATGTCGGTTAAATCTCGTGGGCCTTTAGTGGGCCCGCCCATTATGACCAAGAAGAATCTTGTGGGCCTTTACCGGCCGCCCATTATGGCACACAAAATCTTATGGGCCTTTACTCGGGTTTATTATGGCCCACAAAATCTTGTGGGCCTTTAGCTGGGCCAGCCCATTATGGTCCGCAAAATCTTGTGGGCCTTTAGCTGGGCCGACCCATTATGGTCCACAAAATCTTGTGGGCCTTTAGTTGGGCCGGCCCATTTAAACTTGTTGGGTCGTGCCACGTGTCGACGTATCATAGGCGCCTTCTGTCCAGTGAGTGGATGACATCTATCCCGACGATGAGCCGACATCGCAGTTTCCTCTAGCCAATGATGATTTTACACGTGGAAAATCTCCATTGGTCGGGCTGTTAACGGGTTATTGGGTCCAAAACCTGACCCGATAGCTTAACGGGCGTTCGTTACGGTGGATGCCACGTGTCGATCACCCTTGGACGAAAAGCACTTCAGGACGACGATTTATCGTCATGGAAGTGGACACTTCCATGATGATAATTTTGGTAATGTCATGGAACACTTCTACGACAGCACAGGTATGACTATCTTGATTCTGTCTTAAATTTGTCATGGATGTACATGCATGACAAAAAAAACGACCTACTCTGACAAACACGTATCATCACAGAAGTGTTTTTTTTGTAGTGAGCCCTCGTGAGAGAGCGGCAGATAGAGAGGAAGAGGATGATAATTACATGCCTCCCTCCGAAGACGAGGCAAGCCTCGATGACGACGAATTTGTCGTGCCCAAGGATCCTGTCGAGCAAGAGCGCTTCAAGTGCAGGCTTATGGCCACGACAAATAGCCTTAAGAAAAAGCAACAGCAGCTTAGAGCTGATCAAGACTTGCTAGCCGGCAGATGGACTGAAGTCCTGGCGGCCGAGGAATACGAACTCAAACGCCCCTCCAAGAGCTACACAAAGCGCAGGCTGCTACCCCGATTAGAGGAAGAAGCATTAAAACCTACATCTCCAGCGTATGACCCAGCTGATCGGCCACCTCGTGGCCGCAACAGAGAGGCTTCTCGGCCCAAAGCTCAGGCCGCACCCCGGTGTCACTCAAAAAATACCAAGGCACGGGGAAATGCGCTAGACCTGCGAGACGTATTGGAGGACAAGGCAAAGCAAGCAAGATCGATCTACGGATCGCGAGGGCGCCCCACTACACGAGACGATAACCGTCACGCCGGATACAGTAAAAGTAAATCTTGCCGGGCCGAACACAGCAGACAAGACTCATTCGAGTTGCGTCGTGATGTAGCCCAACACAAAGGCGCCGCACACCCACTATGCTTCACAGATGAAGTAATGGATCATCAAATCCCAGAGGGTTTCAAACCCGTAAATATCGAATCATATGATGGTACGACAGATCATGCGGTATGGATTGAGGACTATCTCCTACATATCCACATGGCCCGTGGTGACGATCTGAACGCCATTAAATACCTCCCACTTAAGCTTAAAGGACAAGCTCGGCATTGGCTTAACAGCCTGCCAGCAGAATCCATTGGCTGCTGGGAAGATCTGGAAGCCGCATTCCTCGACAACTTCCAGGGCACTTATGTGCGACCACCAGATGCCGATGACTTGAGCCACGTAGTTTAGCAGCCAGAGGAATCGGCCAGGCAATTCTGGACACGGTTCCTGACCAAGAAAAACCAAATCGTCGACTGTCCGGATGCAGAGGCCCTAGCAGCTTTCAAGCATAACATCCGCGACGAGTGGCTCGCCCGGCACCTTGGCCAGGAAAAGCCGTAATCTATGGCAGCCCTTACGACACTCATGACCCGCTTTTGCGCGGGAGAAGACAGCTGGCTGGTTCGCAGCAATAACATATCAAAGAACCCTGGTACTTCAGATACCAAGGATAGCAATGGCAGGTCACGTCGCAACAAACACAAGCGCCGCATTAACAGCGACAATACAGAAGATACGGCACTCAATGCCGGATTCAGAGGCTCTAAACCCGGTCAGCGGAAAAAGCCATTCAAAAGAAACACTCCGGGCCCGCCTAGTTTGGACCGTATACTCGATCGCTCGTGCCAAATACACGGCACCCCCGACAAGCCAGCTAACCACACCAACAGGGATTGCTGGGTGTTCAAGCAGGTCGGCAAGTTAAATGCCGAAAACAAGGACAAGGGGCTACATAGCGATGACGAGGAGGAGCCCACACCGCCAAACACCGGAGGACAGAAGAGGTTCCCCCCACAAGTGCGGACGGTGAACATGATATATGCAACCCACATCCCCAAGAGGGAGCGGAAGCGTGCGCTAAGGGATGTATATGCGTTGGAGCCAGTCGCCCCAAAGTTCAACCCGTGGTCCTCCTGTCCGATCACTTTCAATCGCAGGGACCATCCCACTAGCATCCGTCATGGCGGATTGGACGCATTGGTCTTAGACCCAATCATCGACGTATTTCACCTCACTCGAGTCCATATGGACGGCGGCAGCAGCCTGAACTTGCTTTATCAGGACACAGTGTGCAAAATGGGTATGGATCCCTCAAGGATCAAACCCACAAAAACGACCTTTAAAGGCGTCATACCAGGTGTAGAGGCCCACTGCACAGGCTCAGTCACACTAGAAGTGGCCTTCGGATCCTCGGATAATTTTCGAAGCGAGGAGTTAATCTTTGATATAGTCCCGTTCCGCAGTGGCTATCATGCACTGCTCGGGAGAACCGCATTCGCAAAATTCAATGCGGTTCTGCACTACGCATACCTCAAGTTCAAGATGCCAGGACCTCGGGGGGTCATCACAGTCAATGGAAACACAGAATGCTCCCTCCGAACAGAGGAGCACACTGCGGCCCTTGTAGCAGAAGCCCAAAGCAGCCTCTCAAGGCAATTCTCTAGTCCGGCGATCACACATCCGGACATCGTCAAGCGCGCCCGGAGTAATCTGCAACAAGACCACCTAGCTCGGAATGAGCAAGCGTAGCAATGCGGCCCCAACACCAGCCCCAGCCAAACGGCGAAAGTTGTGCCACGTGTACATAATTACGCTCTGAAAATACCATGGGCATAGGGGAGGGGCACGACCACGGTACGCCCCTAAATGCGGCTTAACTGCACTAGGGTCTTCCCACCTTCTTATTTTTTTTCTCTTTTAGGATCTTACTCTCCGGAAGCCCCGTTCGACAGTATAATCGTCGAACACACGATACAACAACCAGGGAGGCGGAAAAGCTACATCATACCACGGAACTCCTAGGTGGTCTCTATAACGAGCAAAATACCTGTTTTCAATACCATTCCGCAGCCTGCCCCGGAGGGGACATGTCAAATAGTCCCGTCTTTTTTCTGCTTATCGCACTACTTGTATCGTTCTGCTTTAATGCACCTTTTCAAATAAACAATGCATAGCTTCAGTCTATTACTGCATTGTCTATTCCTTCCTTGTTATATATATGTTCATCCATGACATCTAGCAATCGTACACTCTGGTACGGCCCATACGCTAGGGGCTTAAGCACCCCATAATACGGCGTGAGAAGTCCGAACACTTTCACAAGTGTGACACCCCGAACTTATAGCATTATATGCATCAGCTCCGAATCATGTCTTGGGTCAATAGTTGGGTTTGCCCGGCTCCCATGTTTTGGTACCTTACGTTCCGCTATATCGGCTAAGGTAGCACTGGGAGAACTACTGCGATTGTGCCCCAGTTCAGCTGGGCTAAGCACCTCAGTAGAGAAAGCTAAAACTGACTGTCATGATAAGGCGAGAGCTGGTCGCTGTTCAAGAGGTTTCGAGTCCCTAAAGACTTATGCCGCTTAGGGCGAGGAGTCGGCTTTGTCCGGCTTAGGCATGTATAGCGCCCCGAACTCGGTCTTCCGAATACTAGGGGCTTCGCCAAAATTTAAAATTATAGAATTCTCTGGCTAAGTGGGAGTGATAAAGCATAATAGTCTGATTGCCTTGTTCGTTGCGCTGAGCACCTCCCTCGAAGGACCCAAGAATGGGAAAAAGAGTGCTCAGATTTACCCCGAACACCCCAGCACTCGTGGCATGGGGGCAGAAGCCGACGACTGGCCATCTCTCAGATTTGATAAACAGCCGCACAGAAGGTAATATTTTAAATTCAAACAAGTGTTGCATAGCGCATATGAAGAAGTTTTAATGTACGTAGGATCATACGAGCAAGTTCACTCAAAAATTACATCCTTGTAACACTCATCCGCCATAAGGCGGGCACCCTTCAGGACGCCCTCATAATACATGTCGAGGCGGCGATGCTCCTTGACCTACCGTGGTCTGTCCGTCACCAGCTTCTCAGCATCCATCTTGCCCCAGTGCACTTTAACACGGGCAAGCGCCCTACGGGCGCCCTCGATGCAGACGGAGCGCTTGATGACTTCAAGCCAAGGACAGGCATCCATCAGCCGCTTCACCAGCCCGAAGTAACCCCCGGGCATGGCCTCTCCAGGCCATAGCCGGACTATAAGACCTTTCATGGCCTGTTCAGCCGCCTTATGGAGCTCGACCAATTGCTTCAGCTGGTCCCTCAAGGACACCGGGTGTTCGGCCTCAGCATACTGAGACCAAAACACCTTTTCTGTCGAGCTCCCTTCCTCAGCTCGGTAGTACTTTACGGCATCCAACACGCTGCAGGGCAAATCTGTGAATGCTCCTGGAGAGCTCCAGACTCGGGTAAGTAACAAGTAATTTACTTTCACATGCTTCCTTTGCATAATGAATGCCTTACCCGCCACTATCTTCTTCATCGCCTCAATTTCCTGGAGGGCCTTTTGGGCTTCGGCCTTGGCAGCCTTGGTGCTCTTGAGGGCCGTGGCAAGCTCGGACTCTCGCGTCTTCGAGTCAAGATCCAAAGTCTCATGCTTTTGCAAGAGAGCTTGGAGCTCTTGCTGCACCTCTCCCACCCGCGCCTCTTGCTTCTCTCGCTCGGTGCACTCTGTAGCCGCTTTGTTTTCGGCCTCGGACAGCGCTTGCTTCAGGGCCGCCACCTCGGTTGTGGCCCCTGGCACATTAATAACAATCCTATCATCTTTTGCAACTGCATCTTTTTTATATACACATATAGACAAGGCATTACTTACCTTGATTCTCCTCGAGCTGCTTCTTGGCAAAGCCGAGCTCTTTCTCAGACCGCTCGAGATTCTGCTTCAGCGAATCGACCTCCGCAGTCAGTGTGGCAGAGGTCAGCAGCGAAGCCTGCATACGCATATCGACATCCTGGTATTAGACTCCTGCGAATGTTATTTTGATCCTCTATTCGGCTTTTCTTTATGAACGCCAAACAGAGCATCAGGGGCTACTGTCTATGCGGTAATATTTTCATATATTTTGAATACATACCTCAAATCCTGTTAGAAGGCTGGCACAGGCGTTAGTCAGTCCACTCTTGGCGGACTGAACCTTCTGTATCACCGCACTCATAATGGTGTGGTGCTCCTCATTGATGGAGGCGCCGTTAAGCACCTCCAGCAAGTTATCCGGTGCCTCTGGTTGGACGGAGGTCACTGGCACTGTAGGCTTGCCCCTCTTAGTGGAGGCCCGCCTGCCGGAGTCCGGAACCACTGGAGGTTCCGGTGCGGTATTCGGCCCAGGGCCGAACTTGGAGCCCTTGGGAGCCTTGCTCCCTTTGCGCCTGTAGTCCGGAAGGTCACCTTGTGGTGCCTCCAGGACTACCTCCCCCCGGCTTGGTGCCCTTTAAGACAACACCTCGGCGTTGTCCGTAGGGCGAGGGGTGGAGGCGGTCGGAAGTGATCCTCTGCTGCTCATGGCCGATGGGTCCAAATAACCGCTCGACGAGGATACGTCGATACGGGCCCAGGACGGACTGCATAACCGTGTCCGGTGTTAAGAGAAGCTGTGCAATTAGACGATGCCACGAGTTACTCTGGTATCTGAACGATCTCGCCAGAGGCTTGGCCCTGGGTTGCCACTCGTCATCATTGTCGGTGGCGGTGGCGGAGTAGTCCGGAGGGAGGGTCCTTCCCTTCTTGGACCCTCTGGCCTCCCCAGTTGGGGCGGCCTTCCTCTTCTTGTCTTCCCCGGCTGGAGGGGAAGAACCTTTATCTGCCTCCTCCTCATTTCCACGGGAGGAGTGCGTCTCGGAATTATCGGACGATGAGTCCGATAACACCTGGCACTGGGAACTCTTCCGGGTTCCCGCGGGCTTCTTCTTGATCTTCTTCTCCGACACCTCGTAAGGGGCCGGAGTCAGCATCTCCGTCAGGACAGCTTCGGCGGGGCCTTCGGGCAGAGGAGCCGGGCAGTCAATCTGCCCCGATGTCTCCACCCATTCCTGCCAAAGGCGTGGGAGCTTAGATCCTGCACATAGTTAAACTATATGAACACCCTATGAAAGATAAAATAGCTTACCGCGATGGCTTCGCACTTCGCGCTGAATCCGCGATCCTCGGTAAGGGGAGGGGGGACCTCGGTGCCCTTAAGCAGCACCTTCCAAGCATCCTCGTGTGTCGTGTCGAAGAGCTCGCTCAGAGTTTGGTGCTGGGCCGGGAAGAACTCCCACAAGTTGAACGCCCTTTGTTGACACGGGAGGATCCGGCGGATGAGCATGACCTGGACTATGTTGACAAGCTTGAGCTTCTTGTTCACCATGTTTTGGATACAGGTTTGGAGTCTGGTCAGCTCTCCCGGACTACCCCAGGGCGGGCCCTTCCTTTTCCAGGAGGTGAGCCGCGTGGGGATTCCGGATAGAAACTCGGGGGCCGCTGCCCATTTGGTGTCACGCGGCTCGGTGATGTAGAACCACCCCGATTGCCACCCCTTTATGGTCTCCACATAGGAGCCCTCGGGCCATGTGACATTGGGCATCTTGCCCACCATGGCACCTCCGCACTCCGCCTGCTGGCGGCCCACTACCTTCGGTTTGACGTTGAAGGTTTTCAGCCATAGGCCGAAATGGGGCTTGATGCGGAGGAAGGCCTCGCACACGACGATAAACGCTGAGATGTTGAGGATGAAGTTTGGGGCCAGATCATGGAAATCCAGGCAGTAGTAGAACATGAGCCCGCGGACGAATGGGTGGAGGGGAAATCCCAGTCCGCGGAGGAAGTGGGAAAGGAATACTACCCTCTCTCGGGGCCTAGGGGTGGGGATGAGTTGCCCCTCATCTGGGAGCCGGTGTGCGATATCCCCGGACAGGTATCCGGCTCCCCTCAGCTTTTGGATGTCTTCCTCCGTGACGGAGGAGACCATCTATTTACCTCCCGCTCCGGACATGTTTGGAGAGATTTGAGGAGAAGGATGCGAACTTGGGCGCTGGAGCTCGAGTGCGCGCGAATGGATGAGCAATGAGGAAAAAGGCGTGGGTAGAAGAAGGTAAAACTTATCCCTTTATATGGGCGGACGAAACTATGCGTCCCCACCAGCCTGGTAAAACTCTCTTATCCCCCAAGCGCCATAATTCGTGGCGCGGTTGGGTTACCCACGTCCGTATTGATGAGAATCCCGCGATAAAGGGGACACGATCTCTGCTTCGATGAGACGTGCCAAGGAAACCACCTCGCGAAACGCGCTGAGGTTGGTAAACAACGATTCGAATAAAGGCTCGGCTGTGGTGTGATGTCACATTATGGTATACGTCAGCAGATTAGATTTTTGGAAATATTATTCTCTCTACGGTGGTATGTGGAATTTGTTTTGCAGAGCCGGACACGATCCTCGTGTTCAAGATCTTCTATGAAGTATTCGGAGGAGGAACCCGCCTTGCAATGCCGAAGACAATCTGCGTGCGGACTCATCGTCATTGAAGCCTGGTTCGGGGGCTACCGAGGGAGTCTCAGATTAGGGGTATCCGGACAGCCGGACTATAACCTTCGGCCGGATTGTTGGACTATGAAGATACAAGATTGAAGACTTCGTCCCGTGTCCGGATGGGACTCTCCTTGGCGTGGAAGGCAAGCTTGGCCATACGGATATGTAGATCTCCTTCCTTGTAACCGACTTTGTGTAACCCTAGACCCTCCGGTATCTATATAAACCTGAGGGGTTAGTCCGTAGGACACAACAACAATCATACCATAGGCTAGCTTCTAGGGTTTAGCCTCTCTGATCTTGTGGTAGATCAACTCTTGTACTACCCATATCATCAATATTAATCAAGCAGGAGTAGGGTTTTACCTCCACCGAGAGGGCCTGAACCTGGGTAAAAACATCGTGTCCCTTGTCTCCTGTTACCATCCGCCTAGACACACAGTTCGGGACCCCCTACCCGAGATCCGCCGGTTTTGACACCGACACTAGGACTCCCTCATCCCCCTTTGGCAAAAAGTTACCAAAAAGTTTGAAAATGCATAGTGCTATGCTTCTCTCTAGGCTTGATCTTCAGGAGGTGGTGTTGAAAGGACTCCAAGGACGAATGCATTAGTAGAAGTTGATGGAGCTGGTGGAGTTTCAACTGGAGGTGGCACTGATGTTGTGGCTGCAGGTGCTGATGTAGTTGTTCTTGTATCAGCCATGGGCACCGCAACAGATCTTTGACCTCTGGGCACCCTTTGAAAGGCATCTGGAGCTGCTCAACTGTTGTCTGCATTTGTCACTTTAAGATCAAGATCATAGAACTTAGTTTCAATGATCCTTTCCATGCTCTATTGGTTTTGAGTCAGGGTGGCCAAGCCCTTCTCTATCCTCAATGTTGCTTGAATCAGATATGCAAGTTGATCTTGTTTGGTCTTGAGAAACACTTGAGATGCCTCTTCAACACTTGGCATCTTTGCAGCTTTTTTAGCCTTAGCTTTCTCTCTCTTTTCTTGTGCCTGCACAGATGTGGGATCTTCTTCATTCATGACAACAGTGTTGTCCTCAAAATCTGGTCTCAAGGGTAGATTCTCCTTGTCCAAAAGATAAGTGTCTGTGTCCATCTTGGAGTTGATGAGCACCTGAATATGTGGAGCATACCCACATGATCTCTTCTGATATGCAGCTATCCTCTTGATTGTTTCCACAATCAGGCTCATGATTTTGAATTTTTGGGGGACATCAAACAGTTGCAGCAAGTTGATAGAATGGCCTTTGATCATCTTCTGATCTCCAGATTTTGGCAATAAAGTATGCCTCAAGATAGTATTGATTGTGACCAGACCAGACAACAAGTAATGAACAGACCCAAGCTTATGAGTTTCTAAGGCTTTATCTAGAATTTCTTTGTACATGTTGGCCACAGAGTTGTGGTCTTTCTTCTTCTTGGCATAGACATCCAAGTCATCTTGATGCTTTTCAGGGGCATTTATCAATTTGGCTCACTCATCAACAGTTGATTGGTACCTTGTACCCTCAGAGATCCAAACAATTCTACCATTAGGATAGAAGTGTGTTGTGAAGTAGAATTGCATGATGAGTTCATCATTCCACTTGGTCAGCTTCTGACCCACAAACTTGTCCAATCCAAATGATCTGAAACTTTCATGCACACCTGGAAAATGGTCTTCATTCTCATCAATGTAATCCCAGTCTTCCCACTTCATATCACAAACAATTGGTTTCTTTTCAAGCAAGATGGTTTCATATAAGTCCTGCTCCTCCTTGGTGTGGAACCTGTAATCTACAACAGTCCTTCTCCTCACAGCATATGGATCATATTGTCTCCAAAGTCTGAGACATGCATCCTTCCTGATGTTCATGTCTTCTTCCAATGGATGGCTATCATCATGATCTGGAATCTTGGGTTTGAGCTTCCTAAGGACTTGGGCTTCAACATCTTCTTCTTCAATCTCAGGCACTGGGGCCTTGTTCTTTTCAGCAGCTGGAATATTTCTTGTGCTCCTCTTGGGTATTGAAGTCTTTGGAGCTGGAGTAGAAGCTTTGGGGGAAGTCTTGGGCTTTGAAGGGGCAACCCCAGACTTGATGGCATCCCCCATCAGCTTTTGTGACTTGGGTGCTGATGCAGCATCTTCTTCCTCTTCTTCATCTTCAGCTGGATCTCTCATCATAGATGATCTGCCAATAACTTTGGTAATGGTCTTCTTGACCCTCTCTTTCCTATTCTTTCCCTCACCAGCCTCCTTTGGTTCAAGTGTGAACTCCATGGATTCCTGAGTTGAGGCTCTGGCCTTAGACAAAGGAACTCTCTTGGCAGGTGCCTTCTTGTGCATACCAGGTTTTGTTGCAGCAGCAGCTCCATATTCCTTCTTCAGCACTTTCTTCTTGGAGCTGGCCTCTTCCTCAGCAGCCACATAATCCTCATCCTCTGAGTCTCAGTTCCTCTTCTTCCTTGATCTAGTAGCTGCCTTGGGCAAATTGCTTGGAGTGCTCCTGCTGCCCTCATCATAGCTGCTAGAGGGACCAGTGTCGTCACTCATGTTCACTTGCTCTTCTGACTTGTTTTGGCTATCATTCTGATCAGACATACTGGCAAAGCAAACTGACAGCAGACCCTGTGAATAGATATAGATGAGATAGAGTGGATGAGCATCACAAAGTGCAGAGGTTTTGCAAAACGAATGAGTCAAAAACTTAGTTTTAGTTCTCCACAGAAAGCATTTCGGAGCTATTGATTTGTTAAACTCGGTGACACCGAAGCAACTTTTGGAGTCTAAACTAGTGAAATCGGTCAGACCGAGTCACAGTTTGGTGACTCCGAGATTGCTAGGGTTTCACAGAGGTTGAACTCGGTCACACCGATTTGCAACTTTCAGTCAGACCGGAAATGCAAGTGCAATGTCCTAAGCCAAATCGGTGAGACCAATTTCCACAACTCGGTCGGTCCGAGATGAATTCGGCGGAAACCTAACCCTAAATTTTCAAATAAAATCTAATCTAAGGGATGTTCTTGTTGGACAGGAAGATCTCATACGTGGTAAAGAACATGGCATTTGCTTTATGCTAAGAATTGGAGTAAGGAACAACACAAAGTTTCAAACTCATACCCTAGTTCGGCGGTGAGTTCGCTACGGCGGCAACGGTGGGGTTGAATTCCGTTGACGACGACGGAGGCTAGCGGTGGGAGGTCGCTAGCTATGGGAGGACGATCTGGAGACCCGAGGTGGCAGAGCAGGACACGCGCAGGATGAAGGGTTTTGGAGAGATTTCCAAAATTCAACCCGTCGGTATATATATCCTGACACTATCGGTGTGACCGAGTGGAACAACTCGGTGGCACCGAGATGCAGAATCACAAGCGGTTACTGCAACTCAGTGTGACCGAAAAGTTCTAATTGGTTGCACCGAGATTGAAAACCTAGATCAACTCAGTGAACTCGATTAGACCGAAGAGGATGAATCGGTCAGACCGAAATGCACAGAGATGTTTTGGAAGTTTAAGTCTATGATGAATCAGGAACTCCGAGTGCTCCTCACACAGAGTGTTTGAATCTAACTTGATCAAACTTTGTGATGTAGCATGAATAGAGTTTGATACGAGAAAAGCATAGATAGCTAGAGGAGGTTCTTAGGCATTCTTGTCCATCCATTTGGCAAAAAAAAAAGAGCCAAACAATCAAAGCAACAAATGGATGTCCTCGAATGAGTAAAATATGCAATCAACATGCTCACACAATAAAATGGCAAATGAAATATGTGACAAAGCATGCACAAACACTCGAGCATCTATCAAGCAATTGGCGATGACTAGGTCATCTATATATGAGTATATTGACTTAGGAGTCAAATGAGAACACTTGATCATAGGTCATACTCATCGTTTAAGCACAAGTAGGGTTACCACTTTTACATAAAGCATTGTTGTGGTCACACTATTAGAGTTGCTTTAGCTCAACATTTAGAGTAAATCACCCCCTAGATGTGATATCCCCCCTAAGAGGGATGAACTAACCTTGGGTTTTGTCGATGATGACTTCATGTAGATTTTGAAGATGTGGATGCTCAATGTTGATGTAGATCATTCGGAGCAATCCATTGGAGTGAGTTGCACTTTCAATACCTACACGGGTTAGTCCCACAAGGAACAAACAAGGATATCCATAGACATAGAGTGATGTACACACAAGATGATGTCCATGAAAGCATTAGGTTACCTTGTCCGTTGTCTTACCAACAAGAGGGTTTGTGACTCCTTGAACTAGTGCAAGATGTGTAAGTTGTTTGCACTTGTCCTCGCCAAGATGATATGAGTGAAGTATGTTGGCGGAGTCACCCTCAAGAACTCTCTAGTTCTTCTTCTTCGGTATCCACATCATCTTGATGGGAATCCTTGGAGTTGTAGTCGTACTTGATGAAGTTGAACTTGATGTAGTCTTGGGAACCCACTTGACCAAGGCCTTGGGAGCTTCTTAAAATGCATCAATCTCCTCTTGAAGCTTGTCCTTGCCCTTTTGCTTGTGGTCTTGTGGTGGAAGATCATCTTGAGCTTGTGTCCCTTGGAAAGAAGTAGGATCATACTTCTCTTGTTGAGGAACAAACTTCGTCTTGGGGTATTGATCTTCTTCCCGCTCAACTCCATTGGCATTGAACTTTCGTTCAAAACCAACACCTTGATTCTTCGGTGCCTTCCTTGCTCGCGTACAATTTCCTCAAATTGCTTACTCCCGGCAAGGCTCTTGTAAACACCTTTCTCTATAATTCCCTTTGGGCCTTTAGCCATGAAGCATCTTCCAATTCCTTCATTTGGTGAGTCAAATATGTCATAGGAGTTGGTTGATACAAGTGCTAGACCGGCAACACCTTCATCTTGAGTATATTCGGAGTCGGAGTGATAACTTCTTTCGGAGTGATGGTCGGAGTCGGAGCCGGATTCCCATTCACCAACATGAGCTTGATTTCTTCGTTTTGTGTAGCTCTTTGATGTTTTGTCCTTCCTTTCCGAATCCTTGCTTCTCCGAGAGGTTCTTCGTTCATAATGATCATCTCTATTCCTTCTCTCTCTTGGAGGTGATTCTTCTCTTCTACTTCTCCTTTTGGGTGAATCTTCTCTCTTTTGTAGGGAGTCGTACACTCATTGGAGTAGTGTCTGGGTCTTCCACAATTGTAGGAATTACGCTCACGACTAGAAGATCTTTTGTCATTGTAGGACCTTGACTTGGAACTTCTTCCTTTGCTTCTACTCTAGTAGAACTTGTTGAAGTTCCTCACCATTAGGCTCAATTCCTCATTGAAGGTTTGTTTCTCACTTGATGATGTAGGAGCATCACATGAGGCTTTGTAAGCCCAACTTGACTTGTTGTGAAGCTCTTCCTTATCCTTGAGTGACATCTCATGAGCAAGAATTCTTCCAATGACTTCTGTTGGCTTGAGATCTTTGTAATTGGGCATCATTTGGATCAATGTGCACACAGTATCATATTTCCCATCAAAGGCTCTTAGGATCTTCTTGATGATGAATCTATCGTTCATCTCTTCACTTCCTAAGCCGGCAATATCATTTGTGATGAGATCAAGCCTAGAGTACATTTCAGCGACACCTTCACCATCCTTCATTTTGAACTTGTCAAGTTGACTTTGAAGCACATCCAATTTGGATTCCTTGACGCACTCAGTACCCTCGTGCATATCAATCAAAGTATCCCAAATTTCCTTTGCATTCTCAAGATGGCTGATTTTGTTGAATTCTTCGGGGCACAATCTGTTGAAGAGGATATCGCAAGCTTGAGCGTTGTGTTGCCGCATCTTCAAATCTTCTGCGGTAGCTTCACGGTTCGGTTCTCTCCCATCAAAGAATTGACCTTGCAAGCCAATACACAAAATAGCCCAAACGGCGAGGTTATGTCCAAGAATATGCATTTTCATCTTACGCTCCCAACTAGCAAAATTAGTATCATCAAAGTAAGGACCTCTATGTTGGTAATTTCCCTCGCTAAACGTCATACTCTCCTAGGTTGTGAAACCAAGGATATGATCACCAAAAGTTATGGAAATCAAGGCAAATGGAGACCAAAGCTCTGATACCACTTGTAGGATCGAAAGTATGTCTAGAGGGGTGATTAGACTACTTGACCAAATAAAAATCTAGCCTTTTCCTAGTTTTAAGTCTTGGCAGATTTTAGCAACTTAGCACAAGTCAAGCAATCAACCTACACATGCAAGTCTAAGATTATAGCAGCGAAATGTAAAACATTTGCATATGAAGGTAAAGGGTGGAGTTTGGAGGGAGCAAACGCAATGTAGACATGGAGATTTTTGGCGTGGTTCTGATAGGTGGTGCTATCGTACATCCACGTTGATGGAGACTTCAACCCACGAAGGGTAACGGTTGCACGAGTCCACTGAGGGCTCCACCCACGAAGAAGCAACCTTGTCTATCACACCATGGCCATCACCCATGAAGGACTTGCCTAACTAGGGTAGATCTTCACAAACTAGGCGATCTCCTTGCCCGTACAAACTCCTTGGTTCACCTCAACAATATTGTCGGAGGCTCCCAAGTGACACCTAACCAATCTAGGAGACGCCACTCTCCAAAAGGTAATAGATGGTGTGATGATGATGAACTCCTTGCTCTTGTGCTTCAAATGATAGTCTCCCCACACTAAACTCTCTCTCACAGATTTGGATTTGGTGGAAACATGATTTGAGTGGAAAGCAACTTGGGGAAGGCTAGAGATCAAGATTCTTGTGGTTGGAATGGAATAGCTTGGTCTCAACACACGAGTAGGTGGTTCTCTCTCAGAAAATGTATGCTGGAAGTGTAGGCACGTTCTGATGGCTCTCTCCACGAATGAAGAGTGGGTGGAGGGGTATATATAGCCTCCACACAAAATCTAACCATTACACACAAATCACCAAACTTGGTGGGACCGAATCGAGAAACTCGGTCAGACCGATTTAGTTCAAAAATGTGAACGCTAGGCTTTTCGGTGGGACCAACATGTCAACTCGGTGGGACCGATTTCATTAGGGTTAGGGCATAACGTAATCTCGGTGAGACCGATCACATAAACTCGGTAGGACCGATTTCTGTAATAGGCAAACAGAGAGTTGGTCAGGCAAACTCGGTGGGACCGAATCGCTCATTTCGGTGAGACCGAAACTTTACGAAAGGGAAACAGAGAGTTTGCATTGCGAACTCGGTGGGACTGATCGCTCATCTTGGTTGGACCGAAACATTACGAAGGGAAACAGAGAGTTTGCAATCCCATCTCGATGAGACCGAGATTCCTATCGGTGAGACCGAAGTGACTAGGGTTTCTGGCAGTGGCTATGTCAAATGAACTTGGTGGCGCCAGATAGATCAAATCGGTGGGGCCGAGCTTGACTTTTGGTTTGGGACATATGTGGATATGAGAAAGTGGTTGAGGGCTTTTGGAGCATATCACTAAGCATTTGGATCAAGCAAGTCCTTAAGCAACACCCCATCCTCTTTTAATAGTATTGGCTTTTCCTATGGACTAAAATGAAAGAGTCTTGAGCTTGAGCCAACATGTGTGTAACATCCCAAAATTTAAATTTTGGAATGTTATAAACAAATAGATAGATTGCTTGATTGATTGACTGAAAGTGAGTGAATTCGAAACTTTTTGAAAGTTAGATGAGAGGGAATAAAAGGACTTTCCCAAACTTCCATTTTGCTTTTATGATCTTCGGGAATTCAAATTCTTTTCATCACAAAACCCTGGAGAGAAGATGACATGACTTCTTCCATTTATTTAAATGACAAGGGTTGTTTGAAAAATAATTGAATTTCATTTGGAAATATTCCAATTCTGAAACTTTATGCGACTCAATGATTTTCACGAGAGAAGATAAAATGACTTCTTCAAATTATATGAAATATGAGTTGGGAGTTTCAAAGAATTAAATTCAAAGCTCTTTTGAATTTATTTTCAATTTGGAATGTTATACATTAGATCATCATGCATATCTTTTTCTTGCGTTTTGGTCGATCCTAGAAATTTCACGCAACTCAAAGACCTTCGGAGAGAGTTGGAGATATCGTTATTTTCATATTTGAGAGTTTTCTCGAATTTGAAAAGAGGATCATTTGATTTATTTATTTATTTCATCTTCAATTATTTTGCGATATCAAAAATATGAGAGAGGGAATAATATGACTTTCCCAAAATATAGGAAAAATGAAGATTTAATAAATAGATCAAATTTCATTTTCCGGTGTTGTTTGTTTTTATTTGGATAGGGAAAAATGCGTGTTTTCGAAAATTGCATTTTTGGTCCGGAGAAAAGTTCATTTTGTTCGGCTCATTTTTAGGAGTCGGGGAAAATTTACTTTAGAATTTTTGGAGCTCGTTTAGATTTTCTTTTTTGTGTTTTTTCTCATGTGAAACTATTAAAAAAGGAGCCTCCCTACCAGCCGGGCCAAAGGCCTGTGCCAGCCACCGCCTCAGCTCCCTCAAGGCCAAAGCAGGAGCGCAGCCAGCCGCCTGCAAGATTCTTGCCCTTAGCCAATCCTTTTAGGATTCTAGGCTATCTCTTCCTTGTTTCGCTTTTCTTTTCCTAATCCTAGTCTATTTCTTGCCCCCTCCCCCACGTAAACCCCCTCCCCTCACCTATATAAATACCCCCACACCCCCCCTCCAAAACATCAAATCAAACCCTCTCCTCACATCAAACCCCAAGCCCCTCACCCACGCCGCGCCCCTCACCACCGCCGCCACCACCATAGCCGCCACCCTACACCCGCGCCGCTTGCCGCTTACACCGTCAGCCAAGTGTTGCCGCCGCCAGCCCGCCCTTGTGGAGCCCCTCGCCTCTTTGAGGTACTAGCCCCGCCCGCGTCACCTTTTCTTTTCCTCGGTTCGGTTTTTTCAGAATCGTTCGGTTTCCATACCGGTTTTCTAGATCGGTTTTTCGTTTGCTTTTCTTTCCGAAACCCTAGATCGGTTTTCTCACGGTTTTTCTTCCGGTTTTGTTTAGCAAGCATCCGCGGACCATTAAATCTAACGAACGTGATCACCGGTTTGCTTCGGTTAATGAACGTCCGTTCGTTCAACCGTTCGTCGTTTTCTTTCTCATCGGATTTATTCCGCTACTTTTCTGATAGCGATTTCAGATCCGATTTTCTTTCTAGTCTATCTTCTCGCTCGTTTATCGGAATCAGGTGATTCAAACGCCTGGAGTTTCATCTCAAAACCGCTGTTCCGATTAATCAACTTAAACAAAGTTTTGCTACTGTAAAATTTGACTTAGTTTCAACTTGCTAGAACCGAGTTGTTTTCTTTCGTCGTTTGACTTTCGTTGCTTTATTTGATTCGATTCTTTTTGCAACCAGGGTTCTTAAGTTAAACTTTCTGGTTAGATCTTTTATTCGAGATTTACCTGTGCATTAGATGAGTACTTATTGTATGCTTGTTGTTTGTCTGCGATTAGATCACCCGGAGTGCGCCGCTTGTTATTTCGAATCTCTAGGTTTCGCGGATCATCAGCAAGGCAAGTAACACTTGATCATACTTTTTCTACTACCCAGTTTTTATGCATTAGATCAATCCTCAAACACTTGCATGATTAGGATCTAATTAAATTGTGGGATGGGAAGTAGATGAGGTAGTACCTATTACCTGTTTTATTACCAAACCTTTGGGAGTTACTTCTACGTTTGCTTATTATGCCATGCTATGCTAGTAGACGTGGATTGGGTGAGTGTATCCATGACAGATGTGAGATTGTTAAATTAACGGTTTATTTAAGGTGGCAACTTAAACACACATCTGGGTGGATTGAGGCACCTGGTTTCTATCAGGACTTGCCTGTTTTTCTTTGGACCGCCACCCAGGCTCAAAGGGATCATAAGATTATTCATACTAGTAACCTACGTGTGCAGCCACAAGCCATTATGGGCTCTGGCATACTTGACTAAGTCGTGCGAACTCTTATAGTGGTGGACTAGCAGATGTAGGGGATGTAGGTGTACCGGTCCACCCATCGTAAGGTGCTAGCGCTCGAAGACTATGTCTCGGTCATCCGTCTCTCAAACACCATGTAGTGCGAGAAAACAAACGGAGGCGATCGAGTCTTGTGGGGAAAAGTGTGCAAACCTCTGCAGAGTGTATAAACTAATCATGATTAGCCGTGTCCCCGGTTATGGACATCTTGAGTATCTAGTACTTGAATATCATGTGAATCTCAACATGTTACTCTAATTAATGTTGTTGGGTTTTTAATGAGTACTTTTAATTGGGATTGAGGATGCTGTCAACCATTCTCAATGTTTAACAACCACCATGATAGTTAAATAAATTTATTCCTTTGTAGTAGGGAAAAATTGCTTTTCGCTAAAACTGTAACCATAGAGCTTTCCACCAGCCATATATGCATGTAGTATAGCCTATTCTTTCATTACTCTCTATGTGTTACACTGCCAGCATATTCCATGTGCTGACCTGTTTTCGGGCTGCAACTTTTCATGTTGCGGACTTTTCAGATTTATTTGTCAAGGATACGTTAGGGTTACGATTTCCTATACTCAACTTTGCCGTTGGTGTTGATGGGAATCCACAACCTTGTTGCTTCCGCTATATATTTGGATTGAGGTAATAGTGTTTACTCTACTTTATACATGTGATTTACCTTTGTTATAAATCCTTCGAGTACTGTATGTGTCAGCATACCGATCCAGGGATGACACGAAAGCACAGAGACTTGATCCATTCGGGTCAGGTCGCTACAAGATGGTATCAGAGCACATGTTGGTCAGAGGACGTGACCCTAGAAATCGACAAGCCCATAGGAAAGATTTTTCTCTACAACTTCATTTTCAAAAGATCTTTTACCTCTCTTCTCTTACGAAGTTTATTCAAATATTCCCTTCTGGTGAGACCATACCCCTTTTCCCTTTTGACCACTCGAAGATTCGACCGATGAGACCACTCCAAGGAGACAAGTTATCGGACAACTAAGACCATTTGGAGTGAAGAGGATTTTACCGTATAAATGGAAACTACAACTGTTGAAGACTCCAAAGACTATGAGATTTTGAAGGCTCTGAAGAATTCCCAGATCTTATGACCTAGGAAGGTTACGCTTATGGAATTTGACGGACAATGGAAGTTATCAATACCCGAGATCAAGGTGTATTGGATCTGGAGTGTTACATCGTAGTTAAGATGGACCCACAAGAAGCTAAATTTTGACAAGGAAGTATTTCATGAAGAACTCGAGGATCCGTAAGCTGAAAGTAGACAAGCCGAGGAGCAAAACCTTGAGACATCAAAGTTTTGTCGAGGCGAAGGACAGTAGGACCATGGTTCATGTCAAGGAAGTTGAAACCAGAAGTTTGGAATGCAACTCCAGAAATATTACAGGACGTCACGAGAGACTTCGCGTCAACAGAGATGATCTGGCAAAAGAACTTGAGCAGGACAAGCACGATTGGAAGAAGCCATTGGAGACATGACCAAGACTTGAAGAGTTTGATGACGTTGAAGATTTATTGACCTTTAGAAGACCAAACCCCTGTTACATACCTGTGTTAGATGCGACGACTGTGAGCTGTCATTTGTTTGATGTTTTTCCGACAGCCACAATAAAATCTTCCCTTCCAAAACTTGTTTGTATTGTGTGTATCCCTCCCTATCTGTAACATCCCAAATTTCCTATTTGGAATGTTTTGCAATTATAGCTAAACATCCTATGCATCCTGTTTGAATTTGAATGCCATTTGAAGTTTCAGAGCCATTTGAGTTTTGAATTTGAATTCAAACTTTGGCATGTGGGAAACATTTCAAAAACTAAGCCCGATGAATACTTGATCAAAAGTATGAGAGGAGCAAACATGACACTCCAAAAATATCGGAGGAAAACATTGCCAAAAGATTTGGATTCAAATCTGAATTTTATTTGAATTTGAAAAAATAGATTTTTATAAAGTTTGGATTTTGCCTTTGGAAAAATGTTCAAATGAATGGTAATTTTACCCTGATCATTTTGGTATATATATACCCTATATAAAATATTTACAGATACTGTTTTATTTTTGTTTTTGTTTTATTTTAAAAAAAAACCCCCTCGGGCGCCAGCTAGGCCACCCCAGGCCCAGCCAGCGCCGCCTCACCCCTCAGCCCCGCGCATGGCCCAAGCCAGCCGGCCCACTAAACCCAGCCAGCCCCAAGCCCGGCCTCGCCCCTCGCCCGAATCTCCTAGGCCTCGGCCACCCGACCCTCGCCTCTCTCTCTCTCCGTGACTCGTGGGACCCGCCTGCCTCCTTCCCTCGCCCACGCCATGACCTCGCTGAGATCCACCGGATCCCGAAGGATCCGGGATCCCCGATCGCCTCCGATGCCCTTCCGAGCGAGCCCGACCTCAGGACTATAAAGGGCCGAGCCCCACCCCATTCCCCGAGAGCTCGCTGCACCCCTCCCTCCTGCTTATGCTCATGGGAGACCCGAGCATCTCCTCACGCCATTGTTGCCGCCTGGCCGAGCCCCTAGTCCACCCCGACCCCACCCAACACCACCGAACCCTTCCCGTGCCCCCGCATCTCCCCGACGAGTCGCCGGAGCTCGCCACGCCTTGACGCCTCGGAGCACTCTACGCCGCCCGCCGCCCGCTTGGAGTCCGGTAAGTCCCGGCATCCCCCTCCCCGTTCGATCTTAGATCGACGGCTCGATTAGAACCCAGAAGAATATGTTTTTATTAGAAAACCGGACGGCCCGAGCGGTTTATTTTTAGTTAGGTTTATTTGTTTAGGCCGGTTCGTTTTAGTTAACCCTAGGCCCGTTTAGACTAAACTACGCCTAGTGCATGATATAGGCCCATTGGGCTTTTTCTTTTTATTTTGATTTTCTGTTTTAGCGAATAGTTTCAATTTTCAAAAATGTATATCTTTTATTCTGTTTAATATTTTTGAGTGATTTTTTTTTGTTGGATTTCAAATTTTATGTAGTTTCTGAAAAACATATATTTAGCTATGTTAAAAATAATTAAAAATGCTTTAATATTGTTTTAGTCAGAATATCAAATCTGCTATAGTTTTAGTTAGAAAAATTATTTTTGCATGATTCTTTTTGCCATCACTTTATTTTGATATTGCCAAACCCTAGAATTTAACTTTGGTATTTTAGGATTAATAAATAATTAATTCTAGGCAGAATCCTATTAATCCTAATTAATTGAATAGTTCCTGTTTTCCTAATTAATTAATTAGTAAATTAATTTATTTTTAACTTGTGATTAGTTATTCTAGGATAGTTTCTGTCATTCTAGTAGATGAACTTTTATTTATAATTAATAAAAGTTTTAAATTAATTTTCTTAGTAGAAATTTGATTAGGCCTAAAATGAGTTTTATAATAGCTTTTTAATTAATTCTTTTTGCACCTAGTTGCTTAGTGAATCCTTTTCTGTTAAGTTAACCTAAAACCATGATTAGGTCATATTAAGAAATTTTTGTTATATAAAAACTATTTTAGCTATTGTTTGGAGTAGGAACTTTGAGTGATTTTTCTTTGAGTTTTCTTTTGGATTTGGTTTTGATTGTTTTGTTGTGCTATGTTACTATTGTTATCTTGTGTGATCCTCTTGCTTTGTGCTTATTGTGTTATTGTTTGTCTCGGTAGAGTTCCCGGAGTGCGAAGCTTGCTACTACGACTCTTTAGCTTACGAGGATCATCAGCAAGGCAAGTTTTGATCATGTTATTTCTATACCTATGTTTTTGTGCATTAGTAGTTGTCACCACCCCACCATTGCATGCAGTAGTGAAATCTTGAAGTCATTAAACTTGAGTAGTATCATGTGGTAGGATGAACCTAATCCCCTTGTTACCATGACCCCGGGACGTAGTAGTTATTTTGCTATGCTCAGAGACGGATTTGGGATGAGTGAAATTCATAAGCAAGATGTGAGAGTCAATGATGATGACAACCCATGGACTACAATGATCAAGATGGACTTGGAGAAAATCACTACTTTGGGTGGAGGGCGGTTGGCGGGCACCTGGAGCACCCTGGTGGCCGGGATGCATGGAGAAGCGCCATGACATCCTGCGGAAAGCTTCACCCAGCCACGAAGAGAAGGATGGATGCCCCATGACCGGAAGCTTACCTGTGCAGCCGCAAGCCATTATGGGCTCTGGCTGGGTTGACCCTAGTAGTGACGCTGGCTGGACGGTACTACGAGAAGTAGACGAACGGTAGGATTGGATGGGTACCGGCAGTGGCCAGAAGAACTCTTTGGAAGACCCTGTTTCATTCGTCCCATCTTCAAACACCATGAAGTGCGAAGACTCTAAAGGAGGGAATGATTCTTGCGGGGAAAGTGCGCAACCCTCTGCAGAGTTTAAAGATCTAATCGATTAGCCGTGTCCCGATTCACGGACATTTGAGCCTCTGGAACTTGGAAGTATTCGGATATCTCAACACTAAAACTAATGAATTAATTTGAGGGGTTTATGACTTAATAATTTGGGAACGAGATTTTGGTTGGCGGAACCATCTCAATAACTACCAACAATTTGTAGTAATTTGCAAATAAGTCCACTGTAGTAGGATAAAATTGGCTTTACTCAAAATGATGAAACTTAGAGCTCCACAGCCAAAATGCATATAGTTAAGAAACTTTATTATTTTTATTCTTCATTACTTGCCAGCTAATTACAAAAGATGACATACATGGCTGCAACGTATTATGTTGCGTAGATATATTCCGATCAGAGTGAGGCTACGCTCCGCTCGGCGATTGCCCTTTGGAGTCGGATGGACTCGCTTTACCTCGACGCTTCCGCAGCATTAGTAGTTTATTTCTCATGAGTTGGCTTTGAGCCGAATTTATTCCCTTGTAATAAAGACTCTATATGAGAATCGTGTAATAAAATTCAGGTGTGATTGAACTTTGATTACTTTATCGATGTCTTTGTGAGTACCAGCATGATCTTGGGATGGTATGCATACGTAGACTTGACCGATGTTGGGTCAGGTCGCTACGAGATGGTATCGAGCACACGCCGACCGTAGGATCGTAACCCCTAGGATCGGAAAGCCATAAGCGAGAGACCATTTACTTTGAACCCCTTTTCATTCTATAATTCTTCCTTGTTCTATTCTCGACTCTTCTCCCTTTGCAACATTCTAGATGGCACGAAGTTCACCCCAGTTTTGCTACCGGAGTTACGCCAGCCCGATGAGACGATGCCCTTTGGAAGAAAGCTGGTCCAGATGGTGAAGCAGCTGAAGATAGCTCTACCCTCGATCACCGGGAAACCCACTAATGCACTTCCGACGGACACCCGCTACAGGATTGAGGTGCATATCCCAGGGAGGACCTTTGGAGGACACACGGAGCCTATCAACTTTGAGTTCACCGAGTTCAACTGGATCATCGGAAGGGACGTGTCGATCTACCGAGCACTTGGACATCTCCGAGAGGAGTACTGAGGCCGAGCTCGATCACTCGAGACCTCGCCATGGTTTCTCGCAGGCAAGGAATGGAGATATCATCCGTACCATTGAGGACGATTCCACTCTCTCATACATCCAGACTTGGAGTGTCTTCTCAGAAGCGGGAGATTCAGACTACCAGAACTCAAGACACACCGGAAGCTTTTGTTCCGCTGAATCGAACTGGAGGAGAAGGCACGCAGACTTCCTTGGCCATGAGGAAGAAATCACGGACTTCATGGAGATAGTCGACGACCTGAAGATGAAGCTTGCCGCGATTGAGGAGAAGATGGACTTGGGAGAGGACCTTTACCCGAGTGGAGATGAAGCACCCCTCGTGAGCAACGATCAGGATTTTGAAGGGAGTACCACTGAAGGAAGCCACAAGAGGAGGCGCCACTGATGAGGACTTTTTAGTCGACCACCATGTTATCTTTTACTTTTCGTCGATCAGTTAGGCCGATGTTTTTCCTTTGATTAGTCATGAGCTTTTGTAATCGAGTTTGAACCATGTTTGAGTGGAATGAATAAATGATTGGTGTGTTATGATTGTGCATTCATATGGGTAGTGTTATTCTCATAGACCATTGTTCTATTCTAATTTTCTCACCCACTCCAAAAACACCAGATGCCTCCGAGACGTGACACTGGTTTCCCGCCGGAGCTCACCCAGCTCCAAAGCAGAATGCACCTTGATGCAACTCCTTATTCGTAATCGAACAACACCGCCAACAATCCACCGCCACCACCACCACCCACCGTGGACAACTTGACTCGATTTACGAGGTTGAATCCGCCAGATGTTCTCTAGTAGCACCGAGCCGATTGTGGCTGATGATTGGCTCCGCAAGATCGGAAGGGAGCTAGTCACCGTTGGATGCACCGATCTTTGAGAAGGTGCGCTATGCCGCGCATCAACTGGATGGACCTGCAGCTTCTTGGTGGGAGAATTACACCGCCACTTTCCCCATGGGTGGCATCACTTGGGACCAATTCCAGCAGTTTTCAGACCGCTCATGTCTCAGCTGGAGCCATGAGTCCAAGAAGCGTGAGTTCCGCAACTTACGCCAGGGAATCGTCTTGTGACACAAAGACGTGGATGAATTCAGCAAGCTTGCTCGCTATGCCCCGATGATGTGGCCACAGATGCCGCCAAGGTGAGAAGTTCCTTGAGGGACTCAATGATGAATTGAGCATGCAGCTTATTGTGGCTACCTTCAACAACTACCAGGAGCTGGTAGATAAGGCCATCATTCTTGAAGGCAAGCAGCAGCAGATAGAAAGCCGCATAGCGGAAGTACAGCCGTGGGAAGCACAACTCGGGAGCTCAGCAGGCCCCGCTATGCACCATACTCAGGAGGGCATACCCATCATAACCATGGAGGTCATAACCATGGAGGTCATAACCATGGAGGAAATGGGAACAACCGCAGCCAGGACAACAAGTCAGGCCATGGCAATGGCAATGGTAATGGTAATGGCAATCAGCACCGCTCGCCCGGCTCAAGGATCTGAGCCACATCACCGCTTCAAGTGCCGTAAGACAGGCACTATGCCACCGACTGCCCGGAGGCCAAGCAGAGGAATGGAAATGGCAATGGAGGCTCAGTGAAGAAGCCCAATCCGTTCCCTCGTGCTCGGTGAACCACATCGACGTGGAGGACGCCTATGATCAGCCGTATTAATCGTGGTTGGTAAGTTTTTATTGAATTCACGTTCAGTTTTGGTTCTCTTTGATTACGGTGCAACGCATTCATTCATATCAAGGGTAGTTGTGGATAAGTACGGATTGCGCACTAGAACCCTTAGAAGCCCCTTCGCCGATTCGCAGGAGGAGAAATGATGGCAGGTTTAAGCTGTCCTGCAACCCTCAACATCGGGAACCACAAATTTCCGTAGAACTCATAGTGTTGGAAACTCAGACCTTGGATGTAATCCTAGGCATGGATTGGTTGTCAAAGTATGAAGGGAACATTGATCGTGCCAAGAAGTCTATTCTGCTCACCACCCCGGAGCGTAAGAGGATCAAGTATGTAGCCAGCACAGCCAGATGAAGAATCAGTGCATTCCCTCACGGGAGTTGTTCAGAGGAAGTGCCGTGGTACAAGACTTTCTGATGTGTTTCCGGAGGAATTACCGTGAATGCCACCGGACGAGGACATTGAATTTCCGATTGAGTTATTGCCGGCACAGCCCCAATATCCAAGAGACCTTATCGGATGCCACCGAATGAGTTGAAAGAGATCAAGGATCAAATAAATGAGTTATTGGAGAAAGGATATATTCGTCCAAGCTCGTCACCTTGGGGAGCCCCAGTTCTTTTGGTAGAGAAGAAGGATGGAAGCTTGAGGATGGTTGTGGATTATCGTGCATTGAACGAGGTAACCATCAAGAACAAGTACCCTCTGCCGATGATCAATGACTTGTTTGATCAGCTTGTTGGAGCCAAGGTATTCTCTAAGATCGATCTTCGATCAGGGTATCATCGATTGAAGATTCGTGAAAAGGATATACCCAAAACAGCATTCACTACTGTGTATGGTTTATATGAGTATACCGTCATGTCATTTGGATTGACTAATGCTCCTGCATACTTCATGAATTTGATGAACAAGGTGTTCATGGAATATCTGGACAAGTTTGTCGTGGTGTTCATCGATGATATATTGATCTTCTCCAAGAGCGAGGAAGAGCATAAAGAGCATTTGCGTCTAGTTCTGGAGAAACTTCGAGAACATCAGTTGTATGCCAAGTTCAGCAAATGTGAATTTTGGCTGAAGGAAGTTGGATTCCTCGGGCATGTTATTTCAGGGGAAGGAATAGCAGTTGATCCCGCCAAAGTTGAATCAGTCACCGATTGGCAGTCACCTACCTCAGTCAAGGAGATCCGCAGTTTTCTCGGACTCGCAGGATATTATCGGAGGTTCATTGAGAACTTCTCGAAGATTGCCAAGCCCATGACTGAGCTATTGAAGAAAGAAGCCAAGTATGTTTGGACCGAGGAATGTGAAGCCAGTTTTCAAGAATTGAAGAAAGCGGTTGGTCACAGCCCCGGTGTTGATTTTGCCGGACATACACAAGGAATACCAGGTTTATTAGACGCTTCTCGTCAAGGACTCGGAGGAGTATTGATGCAGAAGGTAAGGTTGTAGCTTATGCCTCCGCATAGCTACGGCCTCATGAGATGAATTATGCCACGCATGATTTGGAGTTAGCAGCTGTAGTGCATGCACTCAAGACTGGAGACATTTCCTCATTGGAAATCGTTGTGATGTCTACACAGATCACAAGAGCTTGAAGTATATTTTCACGCAGAAGGAATTGAACCTCGTGCGGAGGAGATGGCTAGAATTGATAAAGGACTATGACATGAGATTGCATTACCACCCCGGTAAGGCTAATGTTGTAGCAGATGCTTTGAGCCGTAAGAGTTATGTGAACACCCTTACCGCAGGAGGATTACCCAGAGTTAGTCGATGACCTCGTAGATCTCCGATCGAGATAGTTCCGAGAGGATTTGTGGCAACCCCGGAAGTTCAGTCCACCTTGACCGAAAGGATTCGTGAAGCCCGTAAGTCGGACAAGGAAATCGATGAGATAAAGCAAAAGATGGAGGAAGGAAAAGCTAAAGGATTCCGAAGGATGAACATGGAACTATATGGTTTGAGGATCAGATTTATGTGCCCAATGATCCCGAGCTCAGAAGCTAATTCTTCAGAAGCTCATGATTCACAAGATTTTCGATTCACCGGCAACACCAAGATGTACCGGATTTGAAGCAAAGTTTCGTGGACGGTATGAAGAAGGATATTGCCGGCACGTAGCCGTATGCGATGTTTGTCAACGTGTAAAGGCGAGAACATCGAAGCCAGCAGGTTACTTCAACCTTTGCCGATTCCCGATTGGAAATGGGAGAAACTTGGTATGGATTTCATCACAGGATTACCCAGACCCGTTCAGGTTATGATTCTATCTGGGTAGTGGTTGATCGTTTGACTAAGGTAGCTCACTTCATTCCCGTGAAGACTACCTATACCAGTGCTAAGTTAGCCAAGATATACATGACCAGGATCGTGTGTCTGCATGGAGTTCCGAGGAAAATCGTGTCAGATAGAGGAACGCAGTTTACCTCAAAGTTTTGGAAGCAACTGCATGAAACTTTGGGCACGAGGCTGGAATTCAGTACAACTTTTCATCCGCAAACAGATGGACAGACCGAGAGAGTCAATCAGATTCTGGAGGACATGTTGAGAGCTTGTGTGCTAGACTATGGGTCTAGCTGGGATGATAATTTGCCGTACGCAGAGTTCTCATACAACAACAGTTATCAATCTAGTTTGAAGATGGCCCCTTTCGAAGCTCTATACGGAAGGAGGTGCAGAACACCATTGCTGTGGGATAGTGTTGGAGATCGATCACTTTTCGGTTCCGATCTTATCAAGGATTCCAAAGAGAAAGTCAAGCTGATTCGAGACAGGCTCAAGATAGCACAATGGCTGTAAGAGTTATGCCGACAAGAAGCGCAAGGAGGTGACTTACGAAGTGGGAGACCGAGCATATCTTCGTGTGTCTCACTTCGTGGAATCAAGAGGTTTGGAGTCAAGGGAAAGTTAGCACCCGATTCATTGGCCCCTACAAAATCCTCGAACGTCGTGGAGAAGTTGCATACAAGTTGGAATTGCCGGAAGGATTGTCCGGAGTTCATGATGTCTTCCATGTTTCTCAGCTGAAGAAGTGTCATGCCGACATGGCCGATGTTCCGTTGAGAGAAACAAAGGCCCTAGAGGCCATACAGCTTGACAGCGGTGATTTGACTTACAAGGAGAAACCCGTCAAAATTCTCGAGACCACAAGCAGAGTCACCCGCAGCAAGGTCATCAAGTTTTGCAAGGTCTTTGTGGAGTCACCACACCGAGGAAGAAGCCACACAGGAACGCGAAGAAGATCTTCGTCGAGACCATCCGCACCTATTTGCTAGCCAGCCCGAATCTCGAGGGCGAGATTCATCTTAAGGTGGGTAGGTTTGTAACATCCCAAATTTCCTATTTGGAATGTTTTGCAATTATAGCTAAACATCCTATGCATCCTGTTTGAATTTGAATGCCATTTGAAGTTTCAGAGCCATTTGAGTTTTGAATTTGAATTCAAACTTTGGCATGTGGGAAACATTTCAAAAACTAAGCCTGATGAATACTTGATCAAAAGTATGAGAGGAGCAAACATGACACTCCAAAAATATCAGAGGAAAACATTGCCAAAAGATTTGGATTCAAATCTGAATTTTATTTGAATTTGAAAAATATGGATTTTTATAAAGTTTGGATTTTGCCTTTGGAAAAATGTTCAAATGAAAGGGAATATTCCCCTGATCATTTTGGTATATATATACCCTATATAAAATATTTACAGATACTGTTTTATTTTTGTTTTTGTTTTATTTTAAAAAAAAACCCCCTCGGGCGCCAGCTAGGCCACCCCAGGCCCAGCCACCACTCACCTCACAAGATGGCCCAAGCCAGCCGGCCCACTAGGCCAACAGGCCAGCCCAGCGCCCGACCGGCCTCGCCCCTCGCCCGAATCCCCTAGGCCTCGGCCACCCGACCCCCTCGCCCCTCTCTCTCTCCCGCTGACCCGTGGGAACCGCCTGCCTCCTTCCTCGCCCACGCCATGACCTCGCTGGAGATCCACCGGATCCCGAAGGATCCGGATCCCGATCGCCTCCGATGTTCTTCCGAGCGAGCCCGACCCAGGACTATAAAGGGTCGAGCCTCGCACCCCATTCCCCGAGAGCTCGCTGCACTTCTCCCTCCTGCTTATGCCGCCGAGACCTGAGCATCTCCCGCCGCCATTGTTGCCGCCTGCCGAGCCCCTAGTCCACCCGACCCCACCCAACACCACCGAACCCTTCCCGTGCTCCCCGCATCTCCCCGACGAGTCGCCGAGCTCGCCGACGCCAGACGCTCGGAGCACTCTCGCCCGCCCTTGCCGCCCGTGAGTCCGTAAGTCCCCATCCCCCTCCCCGTTCGATCTTAGATCGACGGCTCGATTAGAACCCCAAGGGGTATGTTTTTATTAGAAAACCGGACGGCCCGAGCGGTTTATTTTAGTTAGGTTTATTTGTTTAGGCCGGTTCGCTTTTAGTTAACCCTAGGCCCGTTTAGACTAAACTACGCCTAGTGCACATGATAGGCCCATTGGGCTTTTTCTTTTATTTTGATTTTCTGTTTTAGCCGAATAGTTTCAATTTTCAAAAATGTATATCTTTTATTCTGTTTAATATTTTTGAGTGATTTTTTTTGTTGGATTGCAAATTTTATGTAGTTTCTGAAAAACATATATTTAGCTATGTTAAAATAATTAAAATGCTTTAATATTGTTTTAGTCAGAATATCAAATCTGCTATAGTTTTAGTTAGAAAAATTATTTTTGCATGATTCTTTTGCCATCACTTTATTTTGATATTGCCAAACCCTAGAATTTAACTTTGGTATTTTAGGATTAATAATTAATTAATTCTAGGCAGAATCCTATTAATCCTAATTAATTGACTAGTTCCTGTTTTCCTAATTAATTAATTAGTAAATTAATTTATTTTTAACTTGTGATTAGTTATTCTAGGATAGTTTCTGTCATTCTAGTAGATGAACTTTTATTTATAATTAATAAAAGTTTTAAATTAATTTTCTTAGTAGAAATTTGATTAGGCCTAAAATGAGTTTTATAATAGCTTTTAATTAATTCTTTGTGCACCTAGTTGCTTAGTGAATCCTTTTCTGTTAAGTTAACCTAAAACCATGATTAGGTCATATTAAGAAATTTTTGTTATATAAAAACTATTTTAGCTATTGTTTGGAGTAGGAACTTTGAGTGATTTTTCTTTGAGTTTTCTTTTGGATTTGGTTTTGATTGTTTTGTTGTGCTATGTTACTATTGTTATCTTGTGTGATCCTCTTGCTTTGTGCTTATTGTGTTATTGTTTGTCTCGGTAGAGTTCCTGAGTGCTAAGCTTGCTACTACGACTCTTTAGCTTACGAGGATCATCAAGAAGGCAAGTTTTGATCATGTTATTTCTATACCTATGTTTTTGTGCATTAGTAGTTGTCACCACCCCACCATTGCATGCAGTAGTGAAATCTTGAAGTCATTAAACTTGAGTAGTATCATGTGGTAGGATGAACCTAATCCCTTGTTACCATGACCCCGGACGTAGTAGTTATTTTGCTATGCTCAGAGACGGATTTGGGATGAGTGAAATTCATAAGCAAGATGTGAGAGTCAATGATGATGACAACCCATGGACTACAATGATCAAGATGGACTTCGGAAAATCACTACTTTGGGTGGAGGACGGTTGTGGGCACCTGGAGCACCCAGTGGTGGCGGGATGCATGGAGAAGCGCCATGACATCCTCATGGAAAGCTTCACCCAGCCACGAAGAGAAGGATGGATGCCCCATGACCGAAGCTTACTGTGCAGCCGCAAGCCATTATGGGCTCTGGCTGGGTTGACCCTAGTAGTGACGCTGGCTGGACGGTACTACGAGAAGTAGACGAACGGTAGGATTGGATGGGTACCGGCAGTGGCCAGAAGAACTCTTTGGAAGACCCTGTTTCATTCGTCCCGTCTTCAAACACCATGAAGTGCGAAGACTTTAAAGGAGGGAATGATTCTTGCGGGGAAAGTGCGCAACCCTCTGCAGAGTTTAAAGATCTAATCGATTAGCCGTGTCCCCGGTTACGGACATTTGAGCCTCTGGAACTTGGAAGTATTCGGATATCTCAACACTAAAACTAATGAATTAATTTGAGGGTTTATGACTTAATAATTTGGGAACGAGATTTTGGTTGGCGGAACCATCTCAATAACTACCAACAATTTGTAGTAATTTGAAAATAAGACAACTCAAGAAGGATAAAATTGGCTTTACGAAAAATGATGAAACTTAGAGCTCATAAGTCAAATAAATGCATATTTTGTAGTAACTTTATTATTTTTTTTCTTCTTGACTTGCCTTCTTATTCCAAAAGCTGAGCTACATGGCTGCAACGTATTATGTTGCGTAGATATATTCGATCAGGAGTGAGGCTACGCTCACGCCGGGCGATTGCCCTTTGGAGTCGGATGGACTCGCTTTACCTCGACGCTCCGCAGCATTAGTAGTTTATTTCTCATGAGTTGGCTTTGAGCCTAATTTATTCCCTTGTAATAAAGACTCTATATGAGAATCGTGTAATAAAATTCAGGTGTGATTGAACTTTGATTACTTTATCGATGTAATCGTGAGTACCAAAGATGATCTTGGGATGGTACATGCATACGTAGACTTGACCGATGTTGGGTCAGGTCGCTACACTATCTCTCTTATCTCACCCCAAAACCCCTGGACCCAATAGAGGATGAATGGAGATGAGCTTGTATTGTCTGGATCGATGAGTCAATTGTGATGGACTGATGAATTCAGAACATGGAGGATCACATGGAGAATAACCCTATAGCCGGAAAGGATATGGCCCAGCATGCTCTTCAGTGCTTTGAAAGAGGTGCTGCTTTTTGGTGGAGGATGTATCAAACCATCAATGGATTGCAAGGAGTAACCACTTGGAAAGAAATTAAGTTGACTTTGTCAAAGTCTAGGTTTGTGTCCCACAAGTTGAAGCCTTATGGAAATGATGTGAAGAAACCTTGTGCATGCAAGCTCTGTGGAGAAATAGGACACACCCATAAGGAACACAAGGATGAATGCCCTAATTGTGAAGGAAGTCACCCAACTGAAGAATGCCCAACTAGACAGATTACTTGTTTCTTATGTGAAGGAACTACCCACTACCCTGCTCAGTGTCACATTTACACTATGGTACAGAGAATCATCCAGCAGAAGAAAGAAGAAATGAAAGGAGCCCTCATGGAGATTTTAGAAGAACCTGTGACGAAGGAAGATGTTGAGGACATACACAAAGGAAACAAAATTAAAGCCCGCACCAAGTCATGCTATTCATGTGGAGAAGAAGGACACATCTCCCAAGATTGTCTGAATGGAGATCTAGTAGAATTCCGGTAGAGGAAGTAGAGTATGACCCACAGAAATAAAAGCCCTGATTGGAACGGAAAGGTCCAGAAGAGGAATAGGTTGGACTCCAGGAACAACCAAATTTCTACAAAGAAAGACCTGAGTCATATCACATGTTTCAGGTGCAAAATTCAGGGCACTACTTCAATGATTGCCCAAGAGGGAAGATAAGGACCCCAGGAGGCTATATAATCACAAGGAAACCTCGATATTTGTCAAGTAATATGTTTCCGTTGTGATGAAGCCGGCACTTTGCCGTAGATTGTCCAAGGAGAAGGAGACTGGTGATATATAGTTGAATTTGTAACCTAATAAATGTAGTAGTAGAAGTGAGAGCTTTTCTTTTATATTGAGGTGTTAAGTTGAGACATGTAATGGAAAGCGAGATGATTATAATAATTTAAGAATCAATAAAGTTAGCAGTGTTGGTACTGCTTTGGATTTTATGAGTTACCCTATGAGGAAAGATGTTGACCAATTTCGAGGATATGAGAAATATGGTCTATGGAATATTGGAACATTTTAAGGTGGTAGTACCCTGTAAGAACCATTGACCCCTGGAAAAGATAAGGATACCCACTGAATGGATTTCAGACAAAATGAATATGAGTTTTGTCTCGATATGTTTGATACCCAAGAGAGTATGGGATGACGTTGGAGACTGTCAGTTGTTTGGACCAAATGTGATCAAGGATTCGGAAGAGAATGTTAAGTTGATTCGAGATAGACTGAAAGTAGCTCACCAGTGCGTAAGATTTATGCGCACTCAAAAATGCAAGGAGGTAGTCTATGAAATTTGAGACAGAGCATGTATTCGTGTGTCCCCTCTGTGAGGAGTTAAGCGATTTGGAGTTAAAGGAAAGTTAGCCCCGAGATTTGTAGGACCATACCGAGTTTGGAACGTATGGGAGATTTGGCTAACAAGTTGGAGTCACCCGAAGTACTGTCAGGAGTTCATGATGTGTTTCATGTTTCCCAGTTGAAGAAGTGCCATGCGGAGATGGCCAATATTCCCCTGTAAGGACGCTTGACCCTGGAAAGGATAATGATGTTCCATGAAGTGGAGTATGGATTTCATAAGTATAAGTTTTATCTCGGTATGTGGGACATCCCACGAGGATGAAGAGATAAATTATTATTGGATATAAAGGAGGTGTGATGTTGAAAATATGAATCAATGGAAATTCCATGATGAGTCTGAGTAATCATATCCTAGTTTGGTGCCAATAGAAGAAAGGAAGACAATACAATTGGATGGATTTTAAGTATGCTAGGAAGCTGGAAGTTGGATGTTGGATTAAAGATCAGTTGCCCCGAGGATGAGTTCAAGGTTCGCAAGTGATGAGATGGGCCATAACCCACAGGCTCCAGGACCTGCCAAGAAGCAAGCACATTCTTGCTAAAGGAAAATCCCTGGAAGAAGTTACGATTTTACCGACAGGCGATCTTATAGGAGTTTACGCAAAACCTGAGAGTTGTTAAGGACCGATAGATGTTTGTTTGGCTTGCAGAATCAATGGATTTATCCGAACTTGGTTCGTCGACAAGAGAAAATTCTGCAATGCTCGTGAGGATGACCGAGTGTTAGAATGCGAGATTCACTAAACCATGTATAAGGTAATGATTTGGGTGTGGGATGGATTGATCACCATACCGACTTACTCTTATTATTCGCTTTGCTATGTGGGATGGTAAATCTGAGTGACTTACCTATAGTTGCAAGATGACGATATTAAACCTTGTTTAAACCTTAGAACGGTATAGGTATTTCTTTTCCCTTGTACACGGCAGCTGTTGCCAACTGTAGGTCATACGGTGAGGTTCAACCTGCACTCCATTTTCTGCAGGAGAAACCATAAATTGTTGACCACCATGAGATATCGATAGTTGTTTAGAATTGGCGTCAGACCCGTCAGCTATGAAGACCCAGTTTCGGGATAACCTTATCAAGATGAATGGACACAGGAATTGAGGAAAAGGTTATGCCACTACCAGAAGAGCCCAGAGAAGGAATTATCCTTACGATTTGAGAAGACCGACATTGTCAGTAATAAGGATGGAGTATATGAGTTTTGATGGAACCGTAACAATGCTTCTAAGGGTGGTAGCACCCGAGACCCGGAGACGATCGATGGATTTTCGAGAAGACCCCCCAAACCCTAACCTATTTCTTGCTAGCCTCTCCGAACCTCGAGGACGAGATTCATTTTAAGGGTGGTAGGTTTGTAACATCCCAAAATTTTAAATTTTGGAATGTTATAAACAAATAGATAGATTTGATTGATTGCTTGATTGATTGACTGAAAGTGAGTGAATTCGAAACTTTTTGAAAGTTAGATGAGAGGGAATAAAAGGACTTTCCCAAACTTTCATTTTGCTTTTATGATCTTCGGGAATTCAAATTCTTTTCATCACAAAACCCTGGAGAGAAGATGACATGACTTCTTCCATTTATTTAAATGACAAGGGTTGTTTGAAAAATAATTGAATTTCATTTGGAAATATTCCAATTCTGAAACTTTATGCGACTCAATGATTTTCACGAGAGAAGATAAAATGACTTCTTCAAATTATATGAAATATGAGTTGGGAGTTTCAAAGAATTAAATTCAAAGCTCTTTTGAATTTATTTTCAATTTGTAATGTTATACATTAGATCATCATGCATATCGCATTTTGGTCGATCCTAGAAATTTCACGCAACTCAAGGACCTTCGGAGAGAGTTGGAGATTTCATTATTTTCATATTTGAGAGTTTTCTCGAATTTGAAAAGAGGATCATTTGATTTATTTATTTATTTCATCTTCAATTATTTTCCGATATCAAAAGTATGAGAGAGGGAATAATATGACTTTCCCAAAATATAGGAAAAATGAAGATTTAATAAATAGATCAAATTTCGCTTTCCGTGTTGTTTGTTTTATTTGGATAGGGAAAATGCTGCGTTTTGAAAATTGCATTTTTGGTCCGGAGAGAAGTTCATTTTGTTCGGCTCATTTTTAGGAGTCGGGAAAATTTACTTTAGAATTTTTGGAGCTCGTTTAGATTTTCTTTTCTGTGTTTTTCTCATGAAACTATTAAAAAAGGAGCCTCCCGGCCAGCCGGGCCAAAGGCCCAGGCCAGCCACCGCCTCAGCCTCAGGCCTTGGCGCCAGGAGCGCAGCCAGGCCGCCTGCATCTTGCCCTAAGCCGAATCCTTTTAGGATTCTAGGCTATCTCTTCCCTTGTTTCGCTTTTCTTTTCCTAATCCTAGTCTATTTCTTGCCCCTACCCCAAGTAAACCCCTCCCTCACCTATATAAATACCCCACACCCCCTCCAAAACATCAAATCAAACCTCTCCTCGCATCAAACCCCAAGCCCTCACCCATGCCGCGCCCCTCACCACCGCCGCCACCATAGCCGCCGCCCTACACCAGCCTTGCCGCCGCCGCTTGCCACCGCCGCCGCCAAGTGCCGCCGCGCCGCTTAACGCCGCCACGCCGAGCCCTCGCCTCTTTGAGGTACTAGCCTCGCCATGTCACCTTTTCTTTTCCTCGGTTCGGTTTTTCAGAATCGTTCGGTTTCCGTTCCGGTTTTCTAGATCGGTTTTTCGTTTCGGTTTTCTTTCCGAAACCCTAGATCGGTTTCCTCGCCGGTTTTTCTTTCCGGTTTTGTTTAGCAAGCATCCGCCGGACCATTCGTCCTAACGAACGTGATCACCGGTTTGCTTCGGTTAATGAACGTCCGTTCGTTCAACCGTTCGTCGTTTTCTTTCTCATCGGATTTATTCCGCTACTTTTCTGATAGCGATTTCAGATCCGATTTTCTTTCTAGTCTATCTTCTCGCCGTTTATCGGAATCAGGTGATTCAAACGCTGGAGTTTCATCTCGAAACCGCCGTTCGATTAATCAACTTAAACAAAGTTTTGCTACTGTAAAATTTGACTTAGTTTCAACTTGCTAGAACCGAGTTGTTTTCTTTTCGCTGCTTGACTTTCGTTGCTTTATTTGATTCGATTCTCTTTGCAACCAGGGTTCTTAAGTTGAACTTTCTGGTTAGATCTTTTATTCGAGATTTACCTGTGCATTAGATGAGTACTTATTGTATGCTTGTTGTTTGTCTGCGATTAGATCACCCGGAGTGCGCCGCTTGTTATTTCGAATCTCTAGGTTTCGCGGATCGTCAGCAAGGCAAGTAACACTTGATCATACTTTTTCTACTACCCAGTTTTTATGCATTAGATCAATCCTCAAACACTTGCATGATTAGGATCTAATTAAATTGTGGGATGGGAAGTAGATGAGGTAGTACCTATTACCTGTTTTATTACCAAACCTTTGGGAGTTACTTCACGCTTGCTTATTATGCCATGCTATGCTAGTAGACGTGGATTGGGTGAGTGTATCCATGATGTATGTGAGATTGTTAAATTAACGGTTTATTTAAGGTGGCAACTTAAACACACATCTGGGTGGATTGAGGCACCTGGTTTCTATCAGGACTTGCCTGTTTTTCTTTGGACCGCCACCCAGGCTCAAAGGGATCATAAGATTATTCATACTAGTAACCTACGTGTGCAGCCACAAGCCATTATGGGCTCTGGCATACTTGACTAAGTCGTATGTAACTCTTATAGTGGTGGACTAGCAGATGTAGGGGATGTAGGTGTACCAGTCCACCCATCGTAAGGTGCTAGCGCTTCTGAAAGACTATGTCTCGGTCATCCGTTTCTCAAACACCATGTAGTGCGAGAAAACAAACGGAGGCGATCGAGTCTTGTGGGGAAAAGTGCGCAAACCTCTGCAGAGTGTATAAACTAATCATGATTAGCCGTGTCCCCGGTTATGGACATCTTGAGTATCTAGTACTTGAATATCATGTGAATCTCAACATGTTACTCTAATTAATGTTGTTGGGTTTTTAATGAGTACTTTTAATTGGGATTGAGGATGCTGTCAACCATTCTCAATGTTTAACAACCACCATGATAGTTAAATAAATTTATTCCTTTGCAGTAGGGAAAAATTGGCTTTTCGCTAAAACTGTAACCATAGAGCTTTCCACCAGCCATATATGCATGTAGTATAGCCTATTCTTTCATTACTCTCTATGTGTTACACTGCCAGCATATTCCATGTGCTGACCCGTTTTCGGGCTGCAACTTTTCATGTTGCAGACTTTTCAGACGCATTTAGTAAGTGATAACGTTAGGGTTACGATTTCCTATACTCAACTTTGCCGTTGGTGTTGATGGGAATCCACAACCTTGTTGCTTCCGCTATATATTTGGATTGAGGTAATAGTGTTTACGCTACTTTATACATGTGATTTACCTCTGTTATAAATCCTTCGAGTACTGTGTGTGTCAGCATACCGATCCAGGGATGACACGAAAGCACAGAGACTTGATCCATTCGGGTCGGGTCGCTACAATGTGTCCTTAGCATTTTGAGGGGTCCACATTCCTAATCCATGCCATGCCAATCATTGAACTTTCTGAAATGATCATCTTGAAAGAGCATTAGTTCAATGAGCTATATGTTGTTAGGACTTAGCAAAACCACCCAGGGATAGTTGCACTTTCATCACAGGGCTTCGCCTAAGCACTACGACGCTATGACTGGAGGATTAAACTGTGGAGGGGGGCACCGCACACGGCTAAGAGAACAAATGTTGTGCTCTGGGGTGCCCCCTGCCCCGTATATAAAGGAAGGGAGGAGGAGGCCGGCCACCAAGGGGCGCGCCATGGAGAGGGGAGTCCTACTAGGACTCCAGTCCTAGTAGGATTCACCCCCCTTTTTCCTTCTTTCGGAGGGGGAAAGGGGGAAAGTAGAGGGAGTAGGAGAAGGAAAGGGGGGCCGCTCCCTTCCCTAATCAAATTCGGCCTCCTCCTTTGTGGGGGTGTGCCAGCCCCTTGTGGGCTGGTTAGCCTCCCTTCTATGACCCATGTGGCCCATATCTTTCCCCGGGGGGTTCCGGTAACCCCTCTGTTACTCCAGCATGTACCTAATACACTCCGAAACCCTTCAGTGTCCGAATACTACCTTCCAATGTATCAATCTTTAATTATCAACCATTTCGAGACTCCACGTCATGTCCATGATCTCATCCGTGAAACCGAACAAACTTCGGTCACCAAAACACATAACTCATAATACAAATCGTCATCAAACGTTAAGCATGCGGACCCTACGGGTTTGGGAACTATGTAGACATGACCGAGACGCACCTCTGGTCAATAACGAATAGCAGAACCTGGATGCTCATATTGGTTCCTACATATTCTACGAAGATCTTTATCGTTCGTACCGTAATGACAGCATACATTATTCCCTTTGTCATCGGTGTGTTACTTGCCCGAGATTCAATCGTCGGTATCATCATACCTAGTTCAATCTCATTACTGGAAAGTCTCTTTACTCGTTCCGTAATGCATCATCCTGCAACTAACTCATTAGCCACATTGCTTGCAAGGCTTATAGTGATGTGCATTACCGAGAGGGCCCAGAGATACCTCTCCGATACTCGGAGTGACAAATCCTAATCTTGATCTATGCCAACCCAACAAACACCTTCGGAAACTCCTGTAGAGCATCTTTATAATCACTCAGATACGTTGTGACGTTTGATAGCACACAAGGTGTTCCTCCGGTATTCAGGAGTTGCATAATCTCATAGTCGGAGGAGTATGTATAAGTCATGAAGAAAGCAGTAGCAATAAAACTTGACGATAATTATGCTAAGCTAACGGAAGGGTCTTGTCCATCACATCATTCTCTAATGATGTCATCCCATTCATCAAATGACAACACATGTCTATGGTTAGGAAACATAACCATCTTTGATTAACGAGCTAATCAAGTAGAGGCATACTAGGGATACTCTGTATTGTCTATGTATTCACACATGTACTAAGTTTCCAGAAATACAATTCTAACATCAATAATGAAAATTTATCATGATATAAGGAAATATAAATAACAACTTTATTATTGCCTCTAGTGCATATTTCCTTCAGGCATGCCACTCGTCCATCTGCACGGCTGCCGGTGGAAACCTCAGCAGCAGTTGAGCCTGCACCATGGCCTCCGTAGCAGTACTTGGCATAGGTGAGGACAATGTAGATCGTACCGTCGCTCGGCTCCTGATGGTGCTAGCAGCGATAGTACCGCACCCCCGTTGTTGTAGGGCGGCCACCTGAATGGCGTCGTGGCGTGGCGAAGGCGCTTGAGGACCAGCGGCTCCGTCGGGCGCTGCGGCTTGGTCAACCCACCCCGGGGGAGGTGCACGCGCTACGGTCGCTCCCATGGCGGGGGCGGCCAGAGGGCGGCAATTCGCCCCGGACCGAGCGTCATCGCTGCGGTTGTGCCCGTCGGTAAGGGGAAGAGGCGTGGACTGAGTAACCCCCTCACCCGTACCTCGTGGAGCATGGCCATCGGGGTGTTGCTGATGTTGCTCTCCTTTGGTGTCTCCCCCTCCAGCTTCAGCCGCTGGGGCAATGGTGACTGTGCCGCCCGCACCGACCACATCCCCAGCAGCGTCCCCACCCTCATGCATCTTCGCTCCTCCCGTAGCATCAGTGGCTACGGGTAGCGGAGCCTTCGAGGTGGACGGATGAGCTGAAGCACCAGATTTCTTCTTGGGCGCCAAGTCGAGGACGAAGATGGCGATGAAGATGACGCATTGTGCACGCTTTCAGGTTCGCGCAAGTGATCCCCCTACCTAGGGCGCCAAAGATGTCGTGGGAAACCAGGGCCACCTATGGGACCAAGGGCCCCTTGCTGGTTCAGCAGGGGGGATGTCACGTTTCACAAAGAGCAGAAGAACGCGGGGCAGCATGGCAGAGATCACGCAGGCAATTTTACCCAGGTTCGGTCCACCGTGAGGCGTAAAACCCTACTCCTTCTTTTGTGGATTTGTGGTGGAAGAATGGTGGTGGAGCGTAGTAGACTTGCCTGGCAAGGACTATAGTGGCTACATGCATATGAGTGTGTGGGTGTCCAACCCTCTAACCCTTTATATGGTTGCCATGGGCCTCCTTTTATAGATTATTGGGTCACCACAATGGCAAAAAGTCATTATGCACTGATAAGATAGCGAACTGTGCTATCTACCTAACTCTGCAGGCTGACAGGGTGCATTAAATGCACCGCTCAACGTCACATTGTTGCTTGCCCAGCAAGCCTTGTCGGGCTTGTCTTGCCAGCTTCATGCCTCCTCGCTTGACACGTCGCAAGACGAGTGTCATGTGTAGGTTTTTCCTATAGAAAGAGGTTGCCATGTGGCGAATGGCTGCCACTTAATCACCTTGCGGCTTGACACTGCACTAATTGACGACGTGGGTTGTGGTGGAGTGGTTGGGTGAGGTGGTTTTGCCACCGTGAGTCCCGGCAGGCCCTGCCGGGATGACTTGGACGTTTTCTTCCAGGGGCGACCCCGCCCTTGCCGAGCTCGCCTGCCCGGCAAGGGAGGCTTTTCTCCTAGTGGTATCTCACTTCTCTGGCTTGATCTTGATCCTCTTGATCTGCATGTTGGTCCTTCGATGATCTTGGTCTCTTGTACTCTATCATGGCTTGTTGTTGTAATTTTGTTCTCGTGCCTATGCAAAGTCTGCGCAATGGACCCAGGGTTTGTTGCACCGAAAGAAGCCTCCGGGCCTGTCCTGATCGCGCTGTCGGGCGTCGTCGGGGTAGGCCCTAATACGTGCATAGGCAGGGGTGTTGAAGAGGCTAGTCTTTGGGAGTCTTCATTGCTTCTTCATTAATCTTGAGCCTGGGCCAGTTTCCGGTTTCTCCGTGCATCATGTAAAGCCAGTAGAGGTGGGTCCACCCTTGTAATGACTTGTGAATGACTTTAACGCACGGGGTAGAAACTGCCAATTCTCTTTCACTCTTCCCATCACGCCCTTATACCCAGCCTTGTATGCTGCATGCATCGCGCGGGGTAGGTAATGGAGGCGCGTGGCGTGGGAGAGCATCAGGGCGAGGGCCCGGTCTTCTCAAATTGGCGGAGGAGGATGGCGGTTGCTTTTTGAGGGAGCGATTCCTTTCCTTGGCCCGCCTATAAAAGGAGGGGCGAAGGGGGAGCTGAGCCATCCACCCCTGCACCCCTTCTTCCATGTCTTCTTCCTCTTGCCGACCATGCTGAAGGGAAGAGCCTGGGGTCAGCCCCCGGGCTTTAGCTTGCGTTTAGATTTGTCGAATGTTTATGTTCGCGCTTGGGGAGTGAATCTGGTCCTTGTTCGAAGAAGGCGTCATGGATGCGCCGCTCGTGGCGCGGGAGATATCAAGCTTCCCCGTTGTGGGGAATCGCTTGCACCTTTCGCCATGGTCGACCACCTGTTGAGTGGTGTGGTGACCAGCCCCTGGCCATCGCTGCTCGTGGGTCAGGCGATCGGGTCCTCGGCGTCTTCAGAGCTTGCTTGGGGGACAGGGCTGGGGGCCGTCGGTAATCCCAACACTGCCCCTCTCGTGGGGCCTGGAGTTGATGTCGATGATAGGCGCGCCTTCCTGCCGGCCGAAGTGGCGAACGGTGCGCTCCGAGCTCCCTGACCGTCTTGGTCACTCGCCGTCTCTCCGAAGAAGGCGCCAGGCTGGAGCCCTGGTGCTCTCTGGGAGTAATGGTGACGGAAAGAAAACGAGGGAAGACAAAGAAGGCGGGTGGTGGGTGTTGGGGAACGTAGCATGCATTTAAAAAAAAATCCTACGATCACGCAAGATCTATCTAGGAGATGCATACCAACGAGAGGGGGAGAGTGTGTCCATGTACCCACATAGACCGAAAGCGGAAGCGTTAGTTTAACGCGGTTGATGTAGTCGAATGTCTACACGATCCAACCGATCAAGTACCGAACATACGATACCTCCGAGTTCAACACACGTTTAGCTCGATGACGTCCCTCGAACTCTTGATCTAGCAAAGTGTCGAGGGAGAGTTTCATCAGCACGACGGCGTGGTGACGGTGATGGTGATGTGATCCGCGCAGGGCTTCGCCTAAGCACTACGACAATATGACCGAAGGAGTAAACAGTGGAGGGGCACCGCACATGGCTAAGAAACAATTTATGTGCTTTGAGGTGCCCCCTGCCCCCGTATATAAAGGAGGGAGAGGGAGGAGGCCGGCCTAGGCGGGCCCCCAAGGGGAAGGAGTCCTACTTGGACTCCATGTCCAATTCGGCCTCCCCCTTCCTTCTTACGGAGGGGGAAAGGGGGAAGGAGAGGGAGAAGGAAAGGCGGGTCGCGCCCCCTCCCCTTGTCCAATTCGGACTGCCCATGGGGGGCACCCCTTGTGGGCTGCCCTCTCTCTCCCTATGGCCCATGTTGGCCCATTACTTTCCCCGGGGGGTTCCGGTAACCCCTCGGTACTCTGATAAATACCCGAATCACTCCGAAACCTTTCCAGTGTCCAAATGCTATCGTCCAATATATAAATATTTACCTCTCGACCATTTCGAGACTCCTCGTCATGTCCGCGATCTCATCCAGGACTCCGAACAATCTTCGGTCACCAAAACACATAACTCATAATACAAATCGTCATTGAACATTAAGCGTGCGGACCCTACGGTTTTGAGAACTATGTAGACATGACCGAGACACATCTCCGGTCAATAACCAACAGCGGAACCTGGCTGCTCATATTGGTTCCTACATATTCTATGAAGATATTTAGCGGTCAAACCGCAATGACAACATACGTTATTCCCTTTGTCATCGGTATGTTACTTGCCCGAGATTCGTGCGTCGGTATCCTCATACCTAGTTCAATCTCGTTACCGGCAAGTCTCTTTACTCATTCTGTAATTCATCATATCATAACTAACTCATTAGTCACATTGCTTGCAAGGCTTATCATGATCTGCATTACCGAGAGGGCCCAGAGATACCTCTCCGATACTCGGAGTGACAAATCCTAATCTCGATCTATTCCAACCCAACAAACACCTTCGGAGACACTTCTAGATCATCTTTATAATCACCCAGTTACGTTGTGACATTTGATAGCACACAAGGTGTTCCTCCGGTATTCAGGAGTTGCATAATCTCATAGTCAAAGGAATATGTATAAGTCATGAAGAAAGCAATAGCAAAAAAACTTAACGATCATTATGCTAAGCTAACGGATGGGTATTGTCCATCACATCATTCTCCTAATGATGTGATCTCGTTCATCAAATGACAACACATGTCTATGGTCAGGAAACTTAACCATCTTTGATTAACAAGCTAGTCAAGTAGAGGAATACTAGGGACACTTTGTTTTGTCTATGTATTCACACATGCATCAAGTTTCCGATTAATACAATTCTAGCATGAATAACAAACATTTATCATGATATAAGGAAATATAAATAACAACTTTATTATTGCCTCTAGGGCATATTTCCTTCAGTCTCCCACTTGCACTAGAGTCAATAATCTAGTTCACATCATCATGTGATTTAATACCAATAGTTCACATATTTATGTGATTAGTTCACATCGCCATGTGACTAACACCCAAAGGGTTTACTATAGTCAATAATCTAGTTCACATCGCTATGTGATTAACACCCAAAGAGTACTAACGTGTGATCATGTTTTGCTTGTGAGACAAGTTTAGTCAACGGGTCTGCCACATACAGAGCCGTATGTATTTTGCAAATTTTCTATGTCTGCAATGCTCTGCATGGAGCTACTCTAGCTAATTGCTCCCACATACAAAGACGTAACTCATTATGACAAACTCTTTATCACCTCCATAACCAAGAAATATTTTCTTAGTCCTCTTAGGTAACTAAGTATAACTTTGACCGCTATCCAATGATCCAATCCTGGATAACTATCATACTACTTGACAAACTTATGGCAAGGTACACAATAGGTCTGGTACACAGCATAGCATACTTTATAGAACCTATGGCCGTGGCATAGGGAATGACTTCATTCTCTTTCTATTTTCTGCCGTGGTCGGGTTTTTCAGTCTTACTCAACTTTATGCCTTGCAATACAGGCAAGAACTCCTTCTTTGACTGTTCTTCGAACTACTTCTAAATCTTGTCAAGGTATGTACTCATTGAAAAATCTTATCAAGCGTCTTGATCTATCTCTATAGATCTTGATGCTCAATATGTAAGCAGCTTCACCGAGGTCTTTATTTGAAAAACTCCTTTCAAACACTCCTTTATGCTTTCCAGAAAATTCTACATCATTTCCGATCAACAATATGTCATTCACATATACTTATCAGAAAGGCTGTAGTGCTCCCACTCACTTTCTTATAGAAACAGGCTTCACCGCAAGTCTGTATAAAACTATATGCTTTGATCATCTCATCAAAGCGTATATTCCAACTCTGAGATGCTTGCACCGGTCCATAGATGGATCGCTGGAGCTTGCACATTTTGTTAGCACCTTTAGGATTGACAAAACCTTCTGATTGCATCATATACAACTCTTCTTTAATAAATCCATTAAGGAATGTAGTTTTGATGTCCATTTGCCAAATTTCATAAAATGCGGCAATTGCTAACATGATTCGGATAGGCTTAAGCATCGATACGAGTGACAAAAACTCATCGTAGTCAACACCTTGAACTTGTCGAAAAAACCTTTTTGTGACAATTCGAGCTTTGTAGATTGTAACACTACCATCAACGTCCGTCTTCCCCTTGAAGATCCATTTATTCTCAATGGCTTGTCGATCATCGGGCAAGTCAACCAAAGTCCATATTTTGTTCTCATACATGGATCATATCTCAGATTTCATGGCCTCAAGCCATTTTGCGGAATCTGGGCTCATCATCGCTTCCTCATAGTTCGTAGGTTCATCATGGTCTAGTAACATGACTTCCAGCACAGGATTACCGTACCACTCGGGTGCAGAACATACTCTAGTTGACCTACGAGGTTCGGTTGTAACTTGATCTGAAGTTTCATGATCATTATCATTAGCTTCCTCACTAATTGGTGTAGGCATCACGGGAACTATTTTCTGTGATGAACTTCTTTCCAATTCAAGTGAAGGTACAACTACCTCATCAAGTTCTACTTTCCTCCCACTCACTTGTTTCGACAGAAACTCCTTCTCTAGAAAGGATTCATTCTTAGCAACAAATATCTTGCCTTCGGATCTGTGATAGAAGGTGTACCCAACAGTTTCTTTTGGGTATCCTATGAAGACGCACTTTTCCGATTTGGGTTCGAGCTTATCAGGCTGAAGCTTTTTCACATAAGCATCGCGACCACAAATTTTAAGAAACGATGACTTAGGTTTCTTGCCAAACCATAGTTCATAAGGTGTCGTCTCAACGAATTTAGATGGTGCCTTGTTTAACGTGAATGCATCTATCTCTAATGCATAACCCCAAAACGATAGTGGTAAATTGGTAAGAGACATCATAGATTGCACCATATCTAATAAAGTACGATTACGACATTTGGACACACCATTTCGCTGTGGTGTTCCTGGTGGCGTGAGTTGTGAAACTATTCCACATTGTTTTAAATGAAGGCCAAACTCGTAAGTCAAATATTCTCCTCTGCGACCAGATCTTAGAAACTTTATTTTCTTGTTACAATGATTCTCCACTTTCCTCTGAAATTCTTTGAACTTTTCAAATGTTCCAGACTTGTGTTTCATTAAGTAGATATACCCATATCTGCTTAAATCATCTGTGAAGGTTAGAAAATAACAATACCTGCCAAGAGGCTCAACACTCATCGGACCGCGTACATCGGTATGTATTATTTCCAATAAGTCAGTGGCTCACTCCATTGTTCCGGAGAATGGAGTCTTAGTCATCTTGCCCATGAGGCATGGTTTGCAAGCATCAAATGATTCATAATCAAGTGATTCCAAAAGTCCATCCGCATGGAGTTTCTTCATGCGCTTTACACCAATATGACCTAAACGGCAGTGCCACAAATATGTTGCACTATCATTATCAACTTTGCATATTTTGGCATCAACATTATGAATATGTGTACATTATGATCGAGATTCAATAGACCATTCACATTGGGTGTATGACCATAGAAGGTTTTATTCCTGTAAATAGAACAACAATTATTCTCTGACTTAAATGAAGAACCGTATTGGAATAAACATGATCAAATCATATTTATGCTCAATGCAAACACCAAATAACATTTATTTAGGTTCAACACTAATCCCGAAGGTAGAGGGAGTGCGCGATGGTGATCTTATCAACCTTGGAATCACTTCCAACACACATCATCACCTTGCCCTTAACTAGTCTCTGTTCATTTTGCAACTCCTGTTTTGAGTTACTAATCCTAGCAACTGAACCGGTATCAAATACCCAGGGGTTACTATGAACACTAGTAAAGTACACATCAATATCATGTATATCAAGTATGCCTTTGTTCACTTTGCTATCCTTCTTATCCGCCAAGTATCTAGGGCAGTTCCACTTCAAGTGACCATTTCCTTTGCAGTAGAAGCACTCAGTTTCAGGCTTGGGTCTAGCTTTGGGCTTCTTCATGGGAGTGGCAACTTGCTTGCCATTCTTATTGAAGTTCCCTTTCTTTCCCTTGCCCTTTTTCTTGAAACTAGTGGTCTTGTTAATCTTCAACACTTGATGCTCTTTCTTGATTTCTACCTTCGTCGATTTCAGCATCGCGAAGAGCTCGGCAATCATTTTCGTCATCCCTTGCAAATTATAGTCCATCACAAAGTTCTAGTAGCTTAGTGATAGTGACTAGAGAATTCTTTCAATCACTATCTTATCTGGAATATTAACTCCCACTTGATTCAAGCGATTGTAGTACCCAGACATTCTAAGTGCATGCTCGCTGGCTGAGCTATTCTCCTCCATCTTGTAGGTAAAGTACTTGTCAGAGGTCTCATACCTCTCGACACGGGCATGAGTCTGAAATGCCAATTTCAACTCTTGGAACATCTCATATGCTCTGTGGCATTTCAAAACATTTTTGAAATCCAGGTTCTAAGCCGTAAAGCATGGTGCACTAAACTATCAAGTAGTCATCATACCGAGCTTGAAAAACATTCATAACGTCTGCATCTGCTCCGTTGAATAAGTTGAATTGCAATTGCTTGGCAACTAAGAACATAGGTTGTTGAGTTTCAAGAGAGTTCATTGTTTGAACCTTAACATGTGAATTGGTTGCCACTATAACATGAGAAGTTTTATAAGAAAGAATTGTTGTTATGATGCTAGGAAAAGTGATTGAAATTATCATTGATCAAACTTGTGCACTTTGCAAGCATTCATACTTCATAAATTATTTCTTTTATCATTTACCTACTCGAGGACGAGTAGGAATTAAGCTTGGGGATGCTGATACGTCTCCAACGTATCTATAATTTATGAATTATTCATGCCAATATATTATCATTCTTGGATTTTTTTGCAATGATTTTATAGCAACTTTGTATCATTTTTTGGGACTAACCTATTGACCCAGTGCTAGTTGCTATTTTTTGCTTGTTTTTTACATCGCAGGAGATCAATACCAAACGGAGTCCAAATGCAATGAAACTCCATGGAGATTTTTTATGGGCCAGAAGACTCCCGATGGGCCAGAGCAGCACCTGGGGGGTGCCCCAAGGGGGGCACAACCCACCAGGGCGTGCCAGGCCCCCTGGCGCGCCCAGGTGGGTTGTGCCCACCTCGGTGGCCTCCCGCACCCCCTATTTGCACTATAAATTCCCAAATATTCTGAAACCCTTCGGGGTCAACCTAGATTAGAAGTTCCGCCATCGCAGGGCTCCGTAGCCACCGAAAACCAATCTAGACCCGTTTCGGCACACACCAGAGGGGGGAATCATCTCCCGTGGCCATCTTCATCATCCCGGCGGCCACCACGATGGGGAGTAGTCCACCCTTGGGGGTTGAGGGTTTGTACCAGTAGCTATGTGTTTTATCTCTCTCTCTCTCGTGATCTATATCATGGGCTTTGTTCATATAGTCGGCTCATATGATGTTTCTCCCCTCTATACTCTCGTTGTGATGAATTGAGTCTTTACCCTTTGAAGTTTTGTCATGTTGGATATGATATTCGGAGATGAGAACACATGATATATGTCTTGCGATACGAATACTTAAGGTGACAGTTGGGGTATCATATTGATTCACTTGATATATGTTATGGCATTCAACTCGCGAATTCCCGCAGTGATATTGGGGTAATCTATGCATAGGGGTTGATGCACATTTCTATTATCTTTTGTCTGACGGAAACTTTGGGGTCTCTTTGTAGTTCCTTGTGTGGATTGAGTATTATGAATATGAACTTGCTTTGGTGTTATCTTAGTACGGACTCTAGGATAGATCGAACGAAAAAATAGCTTTGTGTTATTTTAGTACAGACTCTTGAATAGATCGAACGGAAAAAATAGCTTTGAGGTGGTTTCGTACCCTACAAACAATTCCTATCTTTTGTTCTCCGCTAATAGAAACTCGGGAGTAATTCTTCATCACACTTTGGTGGATAATCATGTGATCCAACTATGTTAGCACTGTTGAGAGATTGCACTAGCGAAAGTACGGAACCTAGGCCCCATTTTCAAGCATTGCAATACCGTTTTTGTGCCCGTTTACTATTTTCTACCTTGCTGTTTTTATTTATTAAGATTATAAAAATATATTTCTACCACCAATATTACACTTTTATCACCATCTCTCCGCCGAACTAGTGCACCTATACAATTTGCCATTGTATTGGGTGTGTTGGGGACACAAGAGATTTCTTGTATTTGGTTGCAGGGTCGTTTGAAAGAGACCATCTTCATCCTACACCTCCCACTGATTGATAAACCTTAGGTCATCCATTTGAGGGAAAATTGCTATTGTCCTACAAAACTCTGCACTTGGAGGCCCAACACGAGTTTACAAGAATAAAGTTGCGTAGTAGACATCTTCTAGCACCGTTGCCGGGGAGGTGAGTGCTTGAAGGTATATCTTTAGATCTTGCAATTGAATCTTTTAGTTTCTTGTTTTATCACTAGTTTGGTTTATAAAAAGAAAACTACAAAAAAATGGAATTTAGGTTGCATCCTATTATTGATCATCTTTATAATATCTTTCTTGAAAATGATGGTTCGGAAAATTGTGCTCAATTGTTAGAATAAGAAGTCAATAAAATGCTTGGTACAAAATATTTGAATGATGAGCATGATTGCAATGTTGTTAGTATGAATTCTTTGAACATCCAAAATGCTAATGATGATTGCACAAGTCATGACAAAAATGTTTCTTACAAGCATGTCACTTTTTGCGGAATGAATTAGGAGTGCCTTTGCACACCAAAAAGGGAAGATAGATTTTGTAAGAAGCATAAATATTTAGAAACAAAAAGGTTGCAAGAGAGGCTTGATGTTTGTGCTGAAAGATGTAATTTTTTTCGCCATCCTTGTGAACTTTGCAATGAATGTGGTCATTTAAATCTCCAATGCAATTTCTTTCATGATCAAATCGTGCCCAAAAATTGTGATAACTTGATTACCCTTGAGCATCATAAAGAGCTTAGCCTTCTTTTGGGGTATGAGGAAATGAAACGTATAACTAAGGGTTTTCCAAATCCCAAGAGGTTTCTTGATTTTGATCTAGAGGAAATTTATATGTTTTGTGCGGTAAACTGCATTGAGAATCCCTATATTGCCAACTATCTAAAGACAAGAAAACAAATAGAATATGAAGAGAGTACTAATGAAAGGGAAAATATTTCCCAATACCCTCCTAGTGTTTATTATGATGAATCAGGTAACGAGGAGGAGCTTCCTATCCAATCAATCTCTTCAACAAGAAGCTTGAAAAAGTTAATTACACCCACACATGGTGTGGTGAAGAAGAAGAAAAGAAGAAAGAATAGAGGTAAAAAGGTATATCTCCCAAATAATGTTGCTCCCATCACCATCGTGCCTCATGAAAGTGAATCAAATATGTTGATGGAGGATGATGATACTGATGATGATTTTGTTATGCCTATTGCTTGTTGTGATGGTTATGATTGGGAAGACAACGATATCCCTTATGATCTTGAAAATCTTTTTAGCACTTGCTTGGAAGAATATGATATTAATGTTTGCCATACTATTGGTGCCATTCATGATATTGATAAGAATGATTGTGATGATATGCAAAACCACAAGCTTGGGGATGCTATGTTTGATGAGTATGATATGTTTGAATAGTTATTTGCTAGAAATAATGCTTAACCTAAGCTTGGGGATGCTTTGCTTAATGATTATGATCCTTTTATTCCTTCTACTTTCGATAAGAAAATTAATTATGATGATAGCATGCCTCCTATTTATGATGATTACATTGATGAAAGTGGGTTTGGAAGAGTGTCAACTCTAGGTAGTAGTGATCCCACTATTTTGGAGGGTGTTGAATCTTATTACAATATTGATGAAAATTGATTTGGAGAGGTCATGACTTTATTTAGTGATACATCCACTATTTTGGAAGAGGTTTCAGTTGACTATGACAATAAATTTGCTATCTATGATGATTATTATGATGACATGTATGCCATAAAGAGTGATAAATCTTATATGCTTGTGCATCATGAAAAAAGTGTTGTATGTGGTAGTTATATTGTTGAATCCATTCATGATGCCTCTGAAAATTATTATGAGAGAGGAACTTATGCTCTTACAAATCTCAATAATATCAAGTTTCTTCTCTATGTGTTGATTGTTTTGAAGTTGCACTTGTTTCGCCTTCCTATGCTAGTTGATTCTTGCTCCCATAAGTTGTTTGATCACAAAATCCCTATGCATAGGGAGTGGGTTATACCTAAATGTGCTAGTCATATGTGCTACCTCTTGAGCACTGTGTTGGTTTTCCCTTGAAGAGGAAAGGGTGATGCAGTAAAGTAGCGTAAGTATTTCCCTCAGTTTTTGAGAACCAAGGTATCAATCCAGTAGGAGACCATGCTCAAGTCCCTCGCACCTACACAAACAAATAAGAACCATGCAACCAACGCGATAAAGGGGTTGTCAATCCCTTCACGGCCACTTGCAAAAGTGAGATCTGATAGAGATGATAAGATAACATTTTTGGTATTTTTATGATAAAGACTAAAAAGTAAAGAAAGCAAAACAAACGGTAATAGAAATAACTGGAGATTAATATGATAGAGAATAGACCCAGGGGCCATAGGTTTCACTAGTGGCTTCTCTCAAGAGCATAAGTATTATTGTGGGTGAACGAATTCTTGTCGAGCAATTGATAGAATTGAACATAGTTATGAGAATATCTAGGTATGATCATGTATATAGGCATCACGTCTGCGACAAGTAGACTGACTCCTGCCTGCATCTACTACTATTACTGCACACATCGACTGCTATCCAGCATGCATCTAGAGTATTAAGTTCATAAGAACAGAGTAACGCTTTAAGCAAGATGACATGATGTAGAGGAATAAACTCAAGAAATATGATATAAACCCCATCCTTTTATCCTCGATGGCAACAATACAATACGTGTCATTTCCCCTCATCACTTTGGGATTGAGCACCGCAAGATTGAACCCAAAGCTAAGCACTTCTCCCATTGCAAGAAAGATCAATCTAGTAGGCCAAACCAAACTGATAATTCGAAGAGACTTGTAAAGATAAACAATCATAAATAAAAGAATTCAGAGGAGATTCAAATATTGTTAATAGACAATCTTGATCATAAACCCACAATTCATCGGATCTCGACAAACACACTGCAAAAGAAGATTACATCGAATAGATCTCCAAGAGAATCGAGGAGAACTTTGTATTGAGATCCAAAGAGAGAGAAGAATCCATCTAGCTAATAACTATGGACCTGGAGGTCTGAGGTAAACTACTCACACATCATCGGAGAGGCTATGGTGTTGATGTAGAAGCCCTCCGTGATCAATGCCCCCTCCAGCGGAGCGCCAGAAAAGGCCCCAGAATGGGATCTCACGGGTACAGAAGGTTGTGGCGGTGGAAATAGGGTTTCGGCTCCTGTTCTTTTGGTTCTAGGGTATATGAGTATATATAGGCGAAAGAGGTCGGCCAGGAGAGCTACGAGGGGCCCATGAGGGTGGGGCGCGCCCAGGGGGCAGGCGCGCCTCCCTGCCTCGTGGCCTCCTCGTTGATTTCTTGACGTCCACTCCAAGTCCTCTGGATCACGTTTGTTTCGAAATCACGTTCCCGAAGGTTTTATTCCATTTTGACTCCGTTTGATATTCCTTTCCTTCAAAACACTGAAATAGGCAAAAAAACATAAATTTGGGCTGGGCCTCCGGTTAATAGGTTAGTCCCAAAAATGATATAAAAGTGTATAATAAAGCCAATGAACATCCAAAACAGATAATATAATAGCATGGAACAATAAAAAATTATAGATACGTTGGAGACGTATCAAGCATCCCCAAGCTCAATTCCTGCTCATCCCCGAGTAGGTAAATGATAAAAACAGAATTTTTGATGTGGAATGCTACTTAGCATAATTCTCAATGTAATTCTCTTTATTGTGGCATGAATATTCAGATCCAAATGATTCAAAATAAAAGTTTAGTATTGACATAAAAATAGTAATACTTCAAGCATACTAACAAGTCATCATGTCTTATCAAAATAACATAGCCAAAGAAAGCTTATCCCTACAAAATCATATAGTTAGGCTATGCTTCATTTTCATCACACAAAATACTCCCATCATGCACAACCCCGGTTTCAGCCAAGCAATTGTTTCATACTTTTTAACGCGCTTCAGCTTTTTCAGCTCTTACGCAATACCTGAGCGCAAGCCATGGATATAGCACTATATGTGGAATAGCATGGTGGTTGTGAAGAGGACAAAAAATGGAGAAGATAGTCTCACATCAACTAGGCATATCAACGGGCTATGGAGATGCCTGTTAATAGATATCAACGTGAGTGATTAGGGATTTCCTTGCAACGGATGCGCTAGAGCTATAAATGTACGAAAGCTCAACAAAAGAAATTAAGTGGGTGTGCATCCAACTTGCTTGCTCACGAAGACCTAGGGCATTTTGAGGAATCCCATCATTGGAATATACAAGCCAAGTTCTATAATGAAAAATTCCCACTAGTATATGAAAGTGACAACATTGGAGACTCTCTATCATGAAGATCATGGTGCTACTTTGAAGCACAAGTGTGGAAAAAGGATAGTAACATTATCCCTTCTCTTTTTTTCTCTCATCTTTTTCTTTCTCTTTTCTTTCTTGGGCCTTTCTCTTTTTTTTTGGCCTCTTTTTTTATTTAGTCCGGAATCTCATCCCGACTTGTGGGGGAATCATAGTCTCCATCATCCTTTCCTCACAAGGGACAATGCTCTAATAATTATGATCATCACACTTTTATTACTTACAACTCAATACTTAGAACAAAATATGACTCTATGCGAATGCCTCCGGCGGTGTACCGGGATATGCAATGAACCAAGAGTGACATGTATGAAAAATTATGAATGGTGGCTTTGCCACAAATACAATATCAGCTTCATGATCATGCAAAGCAATATGACAATGATGGAACGTGTCATAATAAACGAAACGGTGGAAAGTTGCATGGCAATGTATCTCGGAATGGCTATGGAAATGCCATAAATAGGTAGGTATGGTGGCTATTTTGAGGAACGTAAATGGTGGGTGTATGATACCGGCGAAAGTTGCAAGGCATAATAGAGGCTAGCAATGGTGGAAGGGTGAGAGTGCGTATAATCCATGGACTCACATTAGTCATAAAGAACTCATATACTTATTGCAAAAGTTTACTAGCTCTCGAAGTAAAGTACTACTACGCATGCTCCAAGGGGAAGGGTTGGTAGGAGTTAACCATCGCGCGATCTCGACCTCCATACATAAGGAAGGCAATCAAAAGAGCACCCCATGCAACAAATTTGTTACATAACTTTTACCATACGTGCATGCTACGGGACTTGCCAACTTCAACACAAGTATTTCTCAATTTCATAATTACCCAACTAGCATGACTCTAACATTACCACCTTTATATCTCAAAACAATTATCAAGCATCAAATTGATCATAGTGTTTAATGCACTTTATGTGATAGTTTTTATTATACCCAACTTGGATGCCTATCATATTAGGACTAATTTCGCATTTAAAGCAAATTACCATGCTGTTTAAGACTCTCAAAATGATATAAGTGAAGCATGAGAGATCAATGATTTCTATAAAATAAAACCACCACCGTGCTCTAAAAGATATAAGTGAAGCACTAGAGCAAAAACTATATAGCTCAAAAGATATAACTGAAGCACATAGAGTATTCTAATAAATTCTGAATCATGTGTATCTCTCTCAAAAGGTGTGTACAGCAAGGATGATTGTGGTAAAGTAAAAAACAAAGACTCAAATCATACAAGACGCTCCAAGGAAAACACATATCATATGGTGAATAAAAATATAGCCCCAAGTAAAGTTACCGATAGAGCGAAGATTTAAAGAGGATGCCTTCCGGGGCATCCCCAAGCTTAGGCTTTTGGTTGTCCTTGAATTTTACCTTGGGGTGCCTTGGGCATCCCCAAGCTTAGCCTCTTGCCACTCCTTGTTCCATAATCCATCAAATCTTTACCCAAAACTTGAAAACTTCACAACACAAAACTCAACAGAAAATCGCATAAGCTCCGTTAGCGAAATAAAACAAACCACCACTTTAAGGTACTGTAATGAACTCATTCTTTATTTATATTGGTGTTAAACCTACTGTATTCCAACTTCTCTATGGTTTATAAGATCTTTTACTAGCCATAGGTTCATCAAAATAAGCAAACAACACACGAAAAACAGAATCTGTCAAAAACAGAACAGTATATCGCAATCTGTATCAAATGCAAACTTCTGGAACCTAATGTAGCGACCCGACCTCAGATGGTCAAGTCTCTGTGCTTCAATGTCATCCCTGGATCGGTAATGCTGACACACACAGTACTCGAAGGATTTATAACAGAGTAGCAATCACACACTTATTACATCGAATATCTCAAAAGAGAACTTATTACAATAATATGGCTTAAGGCCACCTAATGCGATAACATCGGAAGGCTTGGAAGATAAAGTGAGTCCATCAACTCCAACGGCATAGCTGAGCTGCACGGCAACGACCTATCGAACCTTACTCCTCGTCTGAAAAGTCTGCAACATAATACGTTGCAGCCCGAAAACGGGTTAGCGCATGGAATATGTTGGCAATGTAACACAATAGAGCAATAACAGAATAATGCTACCACTACATGCATATTTGGTTGGTGGAAAGCTCTATGGTTATAGTTTTGCGAAAAGCCAATTTTTCCCTACAACAAAGGAATAAATTTTAATTTAACTGTCATGGTGGTTGAAACGTCATTGAGAAGGTATAACCCCAACTCAATCCCAATTAAGGTAATTAACATCCCAGCAATATTAATTTAGAGTGATGAGATACATGTGAATACTCAAATACTAGATACTCAGAATTGTCCATAACCGGAGACACGGCTAACCATGATTAGATTGTACACTCTAAAGAGGTTTGCGCACTTTTCCCCACAAGACTCGATCGCCTCCGTTGATTTCTCGCACTACATGGTGTTTGAGAAACGGATGACCGAGACACAGTCTTTCAGAAACATTAACTCTCTACTCCGGGTAGACCATACCAAACCTACAAAACCCACTACCTGCTGATCCACCTCTTCAAGAGCTTCACGTAACTTACTCAACTATGCTAGAGCCCATAGTAGCTTGTGGCTGCACACGGAAGTTTCTAGCATGAATAATCTCAGTTCCCTTTGAGCCTGGGTGGCGGTCCATAGGAAGATCACACGGGTACCCCGGGATTTCCAAAAAAAAACAGACAACAATGGGTTCCCCAGGTGCCTCAATCCACCCAGATGTGTATTAAATTTGCCACCTTAAGTTAACCATTAATTAACAATCTCACATCTGTCATGGGATACACTCAAACCCAAACCACGTCTACGAGCAATACGTAGAAATAACTCCCAAGGGTTTGATAGTAACAGGGAAATAGGTTCTACCTCAACTACTACTTCCCAACCCACAAATTAATGACATCCTAATCATGCAACGTTTGAGGGTTGAAACTTGCATAAAAATTTGGTATGAAAAGAGTATGATCAAAGTGTTACTTGCCTTGCTGACGATCCAAGAATCCTAGAGACTCGTAGTAACACGCTTCGCACTCCGGGAATTCTATCGCAAGCAAACAATAGCATACATAAGCAACAAGCAAAGATGCAGAAACAAAACTTCAATTGAAAGAGGCCGACCAAAAAGTTCAACTTAAGAACTCCAGTTCACAAAAAGAATCAAACCAAACGGAGCAACGAAACTCTAACGGCGGAAGAAATAAGATCCGTTTACTAATCTGAACTAGGGTCAAATTTTACAGATAAAAAAAATTGTTTGAGTTGGTTATTCGGAAAGAGGGTTTCGAGATGAAACTCCAGGCGCTTGAATCGCCTGATTCCGATAAACGAGCGAAAAGTTATACTAGATCGAACATCGGATCAGAAATCACGATCAGAATAATCGCGGAATAAATCCGATAAAAATAAAACGACGAACGGCTTAACGAACGAACGTTCGTTAGCAGAACCTAAACGATGAACACGTCCGATAAAACGAACGAATGAGCGAACGCTCACTAAATAAATAAACCGGAGAATAAAACCGATCTATGTAAAAAATAACGAAACTAGGGTTTTTTTCTAAAAAAACCGAAGGGGTTTTTTTTTTTAAAACCGGCGACTCGGGCGGTACCTCCGGCGAGGTCCTCCGGCGAGGCGGGGCGGCTCCGGCGACTCCGGCGAGGGGCGGCGCGGCTCGGCGAGGGGCGGGTGGCAGGTGGCGGTGGCGGTGGCTAAAGGCAACGGCGGCGGCTCGGGCAGGCGCGGGCGGTGGCTCGGCTCGGCAAAGCGGCGGTGGTGGTGGCGGGTGGTGGTGGGAGGCGGCGGGGCGGCGGTATTTAAGGAGGGGGGAAGCTCCGGCTTGGGGGAGGGGGCGCCCGGGGAGGAGTCCGGCTCGGACTCCCCTCGGCGTCCGTGTGGCGCAAGGCGGCGTCTTGTGAGGCGGCGGCGAGGCGGGCTGCCTGGCTCGGCCTTGGGCCTGCCTGGTCAAGGCGAAAGTTTTTTTTTAAATAATTCTGCCGGGACTTAGAAAAATCCTAAAAAATAAATAAAAATCTAAAAATGCCAAAACAAGTTTTTACCGTCTAAATGAAATATTTAGAACGAGACGAACTTTTCTTGGCCCCTAAAAATGCAATTTTTTAAAACATGCAAATTTTTCTAGGGCAAATAAAATTATGAATAAAATCAAATAAAAACCAAATAATGTTTTTAACATTTTTCCTCCGATATTTCAATCATTTTGGAGAAGTCATATTATCTCCCTCATTTATTATTTTAAAATGAAATATTTTCTGGAGAGAAAAATAATTAAAACAAAAATCCTCGTCTTCACTATTTGATAAAATTCAAATATGAAAATCGGAAAATCCCCAACTCTCTACGAGGGTCCTTGAGTTGCTTAGGATTTCGAGGATTGCAACACGAAGATGCAATAAAATATGATATGCATAGATGACCTATGTATAACATTCCAAATTGAAAATTTGGGATGTTACAAACCTACCCCCCTTAAGATGAATCTCGCCCTCGAGATTCGGGTTGGCTAGAAATAGGTGCGGATGGTCCTTGCGAGTATCCTCTTCTCGCTCCCAGGTGGCTTCTTCCTCGGTATGGTGGCTCCACTGAACTTTGCAAAACTTGATAACCTTGTTGCGAGTGACTCGGCTGTCAAAATCAAGAATCTTTATTGGCTTCTCCTCATAGGTCAGATTACTATCCAACTGAATCGCCTCCAGGGGCACTGTATCATTTAACGATATATCGGCCATCTCAGCATGACACTTCTTCAGCTGTGATACGTGAAACACATCGTGAACTCCTGACAATCCTTCAGGTAACACCAGCTTGTAGGCAACTTCTCCCATCCGTTCCAAAACACGATATGGTCCTACAAATCTTGGAGCTAACTTCCCCTTAACTCCGAAACGTTTCACTCCCCTCAAGGGTGATACTCGCAGATAGGCTCTGTCTCCAATTTCATAGGTTACTTCCTTGCGTTTTGAATCTGCATAACTCTTCTGTATGTACTGAGCAATCTTTAGTCTGTCTCTGATAAGTTTAACCTTCTCCTCTGATTCCTTGATCAAATCTGGTCCAAACAATTGACAGTCTCCTACCTCATCCCACATCAATGGTGTTCTACATCTGCGTCCATACAGAGCTTCGAACGGTGCCATCTTCAAACTGGCCTGGTAGCTGTTGTTATATGAGAACTTTATGCACGGCAAATTGTCATCCCAACTAGATCCATAATCTAGCGCTGCAGGCTCTCAACATGTCTTCCGTAATCTGATTGACTCTATCTGCATCCATCCATCCGTCTGCGGGTGGAAAGCGGTATCTTGAACTCCAATCTGTACCCAAAGTCCGTGTAATCGATGCCAAAACTTTGAAGTAAACTGTGTTCCTCTATCTGATACGATGGTCCTCGGAACTCCATGCAAACATACGATCCTGGACATATATATCTTGGCCAACTTTGCACTTGTATAAGTTGTTTTCACTAGGATGAAGTGAGCTACTTTGGTCAAACGATCCACTACTACCCATATTGAATCATATCCTGCCTTGGTTCTGGGTAATCCGGTAATAAAGTCCATGCCAAGTTTGTCCCACTTCCATTCGGGTATTGGCATAGGCTGTAATAGTCCTGTTGGCTTCTGATGTTCTGCCTTCACTCTCTGACATACATCACATACGGCTACATACTCGGCAATATCCTTCTTCATACATGTCCACCAGAAACGTTCCTTCAAGTCCAAATACATCTTGGTGTTCCCGGGGTGTATCGAGTATGGTGAGTCATGGGCCTCATGAAGTATTAACTTCCTGATTTCAGAATTGTTGGGCACATAAACTCGGTCCTCAAACCACAAGGTATCGTGCTCATCCTCGCGAAAACCTTTGGCTTTACCGTTGCTCGTTTTCTCCTTTATCTCAGCAATCTCTTTGTCCTCCTTCTGAGCTTCTCGAATCTTGTCCAACAATGTCGACTGAACCTCCATTGTTGCAATAAAACCTCTTGGAACAATCTCCAACCGAAGTTCCATGATCTCCGCAGCTAACTCCTTTGGCAATCCTTTACTTTCAAGGATATGAGCATAACTCTTCCAGCTCAAAGCGTGCCCTTTCTGACGTTGGCCTTTCCTGGATGATAGTGTAGCTTCATATCGTAATCCTTTATAAGTTCCAGCCATCTCCTATGTCTGAGGTTCAACTCCTTCTGTGTGAAAATGTACTTCAAACTCTTATGATCCATGTACACATCACAACGGTTCCCAATGAGATAATGTCTCCAGGTCTTCAATGCATGCGCTACGACCGCTAACTCCAAATCATGCGTGGCATAGTTCAACTCATGAGGCTTCAGTTGTCGTGAGGCATACGAAACAACCTTTCCGTCTTGCATAAGCACACATCCCAGTCCCAGGCGTGAGGCGTCACAATACACTTGAAATTCCTTGTGTATATCTGGCAATGTTAGCACTGGGGCTGTAGTCAAACGTTTCTTCAACTCCTGAAAACTTGCCTCGCAATCTTCTGTCCATTTGAACTTGGTATCCTTCTTCAGCAATTCAGTCATTGGCTTAGCAATCTTGGAAAAATTCTCAATAAACCTCCGATAATATCCCGCGAGTCCAAGGAAACTGCGGATCTCGCCAACTGAAGTGGGTGCCAACCATTCAGTGACTGACTGAACCTTACTGGGATCTACTGCTATACCTTCTCCTGATATAACATGCCCAAGAAATCCAACTTCCTTCAACCAAAACTCGCACTTGCTGAATTTGGTGTATAACTGGTGTTCCCTGAGTTTCTCGAGAACCAAACACAAGTGCTCCGCGTGTTCCTCTTCGTTCTCCGAGTATACATAATATCATCAATGAACACCACAACAAACTTGTCCAAATACTCCATGAACACCTTGTTCATCATACTCATAAAATAGGCAGGGGCGTTAGTCAGTCCAAATGACATGACCGTATACTCGTATAATCCATACCGGGTGGTAAACGCTGTCTTTGGTATATCCTTCTCTCAGATCTTCAACTGATGGTATCCCGATCGTAGATCAATCTTCGAAAACACCTTAGCTCCTTGCAACTGATCAAACAGATCATTAATCATCGGTAAGGGATACTTGTTCTTTATCGTGACTTCATTCAGAGCTCGGTAATCAACAACCATCCTCAGGGATTTATCCTTCTTCTCAACCAAAAGTACTGGTGCTCCCCAAGGTGATGAACTTCTACGAATGTAACCTTTCTCCAATAACTCCTTGATCTGCTTCTTAATTTCCTCCAGATCATTTGCAGGCATCCGATAGGGTCTCTTGGAAATTGGCCTGTGCACTGCAATAGCTCTATCAAAAACTCGATGTCTCGATCCGGTGGCATGCCCGGTAACTCCTCCGGGAAAACATCCGGAAAGTCTTTTTACTACGTGTACTTCCTCCTGTACAACTCCCGTGAGGGCATTCACTTGGCTCCTCCTAGGCCCATGCCTAGATACATACTTAATCCTTTTTCCTCCGGGTGGTAAGATAAATTGACTTGCTAGCACAGTCAATACTTCCTCCATACTTTGACATCCAGTCCATACCTAATATCACATCCAATCCTTGCGACTCCAAGATGATTAGGTCGACGGAAAAACATGCGTGCCAATGATTAGGGGTATCTGGGTGCACCATCTGCTAGCCATGTACTCTGCTCCTGTGAGCTCACTAAAAGAGGGGTCCTAAGGGTTTGGGTTGGTAACTTAAACTTATCCACAAATCCCTTGATATGTATGAATGCGATGCACCAAGATTTCGAAAAGAACAAGAGCGGTAAATGACTGAACCAAAACTTACCTATTACCGCGTCCGGCTGCTCTTCAACTTCCTCCACGTTAACGTGGTTCACTTGGCCTTTGTTGAATGGATTGGGCTTCTTCCCAATGCTCCCATTTCCGTTTCCATTCCTTCCTTCGAGGAAGTCATTAGCATAGTGCCCGGTCTTCCCGCACTTAAAGCAAATAAATTGGCTTAAGTCCCTCTTGGCGAGTCTAGATGGGTTAGAGCGATTTTGATTATTGTTGACTCCGTTCCCATTCCCGTTCTTCGCACCATTTTGGTTATGCGATCCTCCTCCAAAGATGGTTATGACCTCCATGGTTATGAACAAGTCCTCCCGAGTTCGGGGTTAAGCAAGGCTTCTGGTGAGCTCCTGAGTTGTACTTCCCTTGTCCATACTTCCTCTTACGGCTCTCAATTTGCTGCTGCTTTCCTTCAATCATAAGGGCCTTGTCTACCAACTCTTGGTAGTTGTTGAAAGTTGCCACCATCAGCTGCATACTCATCTCCATAAACTTCTCCTACTTCGCGGCATCTGTGGCCACATCATCAGGGGCATAGCGTGATAACTTACTAAACTCATCCACGTACTGGGCCACAGTACGGTTCCCCTGGCGTAAGTTGCGAAACTCACGCTTCTTCATTTGCATGGCTCCAGTTGAGACATGGGTCGTGCGAAAAGCCTGTTGGAACTGGTCCCAAGTGACATTGGCTATAGGAAAAGTAGCCGTGTAATTCTCCCACCATGCGGCTGCTGGTCCATCCAATTGATGTGTGGCAAAGCGCACCCTCTCAGCATCCATGCATCCTGTGGTGGTTAACTCCCTTCCAATACGGCGTAGCCAATCATCAGCAATTATTGGCTCGGTGCTACTGGAAAACACCGGCGGTTGTAACCTCAGGAAACGGGTTAAATTGTCCACTGGAGGCGGGTTGTTGTTGTTGTTGTTGTTGTTGTTGTTGTTGTTGTTGTTGTTGTTGTTGTTGTTGTTGGTGGTGGTGGTGGTGGTGGTGGTGGTGGTGGTGGTGGTGGTGTTGCCTTGGTTCTGAACTAGCAATTGCATCAAGGCATTTTGCTGCTCAATCAACTGGGTGAGCCCCGGTGGGAAGACAAAACCGGGGTCACGTCTTGGAGGCATCTAAGGTTTTAGATGGAAGAGATTAGAATAGAAAAGGTCTAGGGGGAAAAACACTACCCATATGCATATGAGGCAAACACAATCATTCATTCACTCAATCAAGCAAGGGCATACAAAACGGTCTAGGACTATTGCAAAAGTGCTCAAATACTACTAGTTACATGGGGGAACACTACTATTATATGGTGGTCATCTAGAAATTTTGATCGGTGGAAGACTCCATGATATCTGCTCCAGCTTCGTCTTCGTAGTCATCATCACTTGGATCGGAATCGGTGTAAATGCGATGATGATGTAGTTTTCCGGACAAGTGGGATCTTCTTCCTCTTCTTCCGGTGCTGATCCTCCCATGAAGACTCCGATCTTCTTGACTAGGTCGTCATTCTTCTCCAGTAGTGTCTTGATTTCCTCCTCATACCCCTCGCGTGTAAACTTGAGTTCTTCCTCTAGCTCGATGATCCTAGTTTTCGCCTTCTTCATCTCCATCATGTCTCACAAGACATCCTGGTTCTCCCGACGTCGAATGTGCTGGTTTAGCTCCTAGATGTAAGCTGCAATTGATCTATCCTTCTTGGTGCTGATTACTTCCCATTGCTCGTCTCGGCGCCCACATATTTGATATATGGTGTCTTTAAGCTCCCTGTTGTAGACTTCTCCAATACGTCCCATGGTAATGTGAGTTGCCATACTCTTGCCAAGACTCCAGGTGGGTGCTTCTAAAGAAAACTCTATGGGCTTAGAAGTTGGTGAGAACGTCCTTCCTGGAACTCGTACTTGAATCATCCAGCGCTCCTCTTCTGGTAACGTAGCGTTGTACGTCCCGGTGAAGCTTGGTATTCCAATATTCAAGTATCTAGTGACTTCCTTCAAGTGGCATCCAAAAGGTGTGTCTTCATCCGGTTGCGCAAACTTGTTCTTCATCTCCGTCATCCTAAAGAGTGGAAAAATGGAGAGGAGTCAGAAATGAGTAGAGAAGAGTGACCTATGGTTTATCTTAGTGGTCGTGTCCTACACTCAACGTGTCCTCTAATACCATCTTGTAGCGACCCGACCTCAGATGGTTAAGTCTCTGTGCTTCAGTGTCATCCCAGGATCAGTAATGCTGACACACACAGTACTCGAAGGATTTATAACAGAGTAGCAATCACACACTTATTACATCGAATATCTCAAAAGAGAACTTATTACAATAATATGGCTTAAGGCCATCTAATGCGATAACAGCGGAAGGCTTGGAAGATAAAGTGAGTCCATCAACTCCAATGGCATAGCTGAGCTGCACGGCAACGACCTATCGAACCTTACTCCTCGTCTGAAAAGTCTGCAACATAATACGTTGCAGCCCGAAAACGGGTCAGCACCTGGAATATGCTGGCAATGTAACACAATAGAGCAATAACAGAATAATGCTACCACTACATGCATATTTGGCTGGTGGAAAGCTCTATGGTTATAGTTTTGCGAAAAGCCAATTTTTCCCTACAACAAAGGAATAAATTTTAATTTAACTATCATGGTGGTTGAAACATCATTGAGAAGGTATAACCCCAACTCAATCCCAATTAAGGTAATTAACATCCCAGCAATATTAATTTATAGTGATGAGATACATGTGAATACTCAAATACTAGATACTCAGAATTGTCCATAACCGGGGACACGGCTAACCATGATTAGATTGTACACTCTGCAGAGGTTTATGACTTTTCCCCACAAGACTCGATCGCCTCCGTTGATTTCTCGCACTACATGGTGTTTGAGAGACGCATGACCGAGACACAGTCTTTCAAAAACATTAACTCTCTACTCCGGGTAGACCATACCAAACCTACAAAACCCACTACCTGCTGATCCACCTCTTCAAGAGCTTCACGTAACTTACTCAACTATGCTAGAGCCCATAGTAGCTTGTGGCTGCACACGGAAGTTTCTAGCATGAATAATCTCAGTTCCCTTTGAGCCTGGGTGGCGGTCCATAGGAAGATCACACGGGTACCCCGGGATTTCCAAAAGAAATAGACAACACTGGGTTCCCCAGGTGCCTCAATCCACCCAGATGTGTATTAAAGTTGCCACCTTAAGTTAACCATTAATTAACAATCTCACATCTATCATGGGATACACTCAAACCCAAACCACGTCTACGAGCATAGCATAGCAAAAGCAATACGTAGAAGTAACTCCCAAGGATTTGATAGTGACAGGGCAATAGGTTCTACCTCAACTACTACCTCCCAACCCACAAATTAATGACATCCTAATCATGCAATGTTTGAGGGTTGAAACTAATGCATAAAAACTGGGTATGAAAAGAGTATGATCAAAGTGTTACTTGCCTTGCTGACGATCCGTGAATCTAAGAGACTCGTAGTAACACGCTTCGCACTCCGGGAATTCTATCGCAAGCATACAATAGCATACATAAGCAACAAGCAAAGATGCACAAACAAAACTTCAACTGAAAGAGGCCAACCAGAAAGTTCGACTTAAGAACTCCGGTTCACAAAAAGAATCAAACCAAACGGAGCAACGAAACTCAAACGGCGAAAGAAATAAGATCCATTTACTAATCTGAACTAGGGTCAAATTTTACAGAGAAAAAAACTTGTTTGAGTTGATTATTCGGAAAGAGGGTTTCGAGATGAAACTCGAGGCGCATGAATCGCCTGATTCCGATAAACGAGCGAAAAGTTATACTAGATCAAACATCGGATCAGAAATCGCGATCAGAATAATCGCGGAATAAATCCGATAAAAAGAAAACAACGAACGGCTTAACGAACGAACGTTCGTTAGCAGAACCTAAACGACGAACACGTCCGATAAAATGAACGAACGAGCGAACGCTCGCTAAATAAATAAACCGGAGAATAAAACCGATCTATATAAAAAAGAACGAAACTAGGGTTTTTTTCTAAAAAAACCGAAGGGGTTTTTCTTTTTTTTTTAAACCGGCGACTTCAGCGGTACCTCCCGAGGTCCTCCCAGGCGGGCGGCTCAGCGACTCGGCGAGGCGGCGCGGCTCGGCGAGGGGCGGGTGGCGCGGTGGCGGTGGCGGCTAAAGGCGGCGGCGGCTTGGTCTTGTGGCGGCAGCGGCGGTGGTGGTGGCGGGTGGTGGTGGGATGCGGCGAGGCGGCGATATACAAGGAGGCGGCTCGGCTTGGGGAGGGGCGCCCGGGAGGAGTCCGCTCGGACTCCCTCGGCGTCTGGTAGCAGACGGCGGCGCTACTGAGGCGGCGGCGAGGCGGGCCGGCCTGGCCTTGGGCCTGGTCAAGCCGCGAAAGTTTTTTTTAATAATTCTGCCGGGACTTAGAAAATCCTAGAAAAATAAATAAAAATCTAAAAATGCCAAAACAAGTTTTTACCGTCTAAATGAAATATTTAGAATGAGATGAACTTTTCTTGGCCCCTAAAAATGCAATTTTTTAAAACATGCAAATTTTTCTAGGGCAAATAAAATTCCGAATAAAATCAAATAAAAACCAAATAATGTTTTTAACATTTTTCCTCCGATATTTCAATCATTTTGGAGAAGTCATATTATCTCCCTCATTTATTATTTTAAAATGAAATATTTTCCTGAGAGAAAAATAATTAAAAACAAAAATCCTCGTCTTCACTATTTGATAAAATTCAAATATGAAAATCGGAAAATCCCCAACTCTCTCCGAGGGTCCTTGAGTTGCTTTGGATTTCGAGGATTGCAACACGAAGATGCAATAAAATATGATATGCATAGATGACCTATGTATAACATTCCAAATTGAAAATTTGGGATGTTACACCTAAAAACTTATACCAAATTAGGAAGTCCTAGATAATTTGTTTATTAATCTACTGCAAAAAGAATCAACTGAAAAGCACGTTTCTGTGATTTATGAAAACTAAGCTCGTGCGCACAAAGTTTCTGTTTTTTACAACAAGATCAAATAACTATCACCGTAGGTTATCCTAACGGTTTTACTTTGCACAAATGCTAACTAAAACACAAAAACGAATCTAACCAGAGTCTAGATAAAAAAATTATTACTAAACAGAACCAAAAAGCAAAGAACTAAAACAAAATTGGGTTGCCTCCCAACAAGCGCTATCGTTTAACGCCCCTAGCTAGGCATAAAAACAAGGATAGATCTAAGTATTGCCTTCTTTGGTATTTATCTTTTTAATGGAGTTATGCTCGAACCCGGGAGGTTCCTTATGATTCCCTTCATACTCGGAGATTCTTAGATCTAGAGCATCCAACCGTTTGTTGCAAAGTGTAATCAAGGTATTCATGCGATTATGGTTTTCTCCAACATTTTTAAGAGGTTCAAGAGACTTTTGCAGTTCGCATAGTTTTTCTAATATTTGGGTTCCTTCTTGAGTAAGAGTTGGTCCATTTTGTGGGGGAAGTATTCCTACTATCCCCTCTATAATATCATAAGAAAAAATAGGATCGGTTTCAATAAAATTCCCTTTGGCGGCAAAATCAAGGAGTTGTCTATGGGATACGGTTAGCCCAACATAAAAATTACGAAGTAAAACCTTGAAATCTCCCTCTATGGTGCAACCACGATAGGATTGTATCATCCTATACCAACCATATTTTAGATTTTTCTCCTTGTTTTTGTTTGAAGTGAAGAACTTCGAACTCGGGGGACAAAGGAGTAGATAAAGGACTAGCCATAACGACGACGCAAGCGAAAAAGAGGCGAAGGGAAAAGGGGGCGAATAAAACTGCAAGGGTGAAGTGGGGGAGAGGAAAACAAGAGGCAAATGGCAAATAATGTAATGCGAGGGATAAGAGTTTGTGATGGGTACTTGGAATGTCTTGACTTGTGCGTAGATTCCCTGACAACGGCGCCAGAAATCCTTCTTGCTACCTCTTGAGCACTGCGTTGGTTTTCCCTTGAAGAGGAAAGGGTGATGCAGTAAAGTAGCGTAAGTATTTCCCTCAGTTTTTGAGAACCAAGGTATCAATCCAGTAGGAGACCACGCTCAAGTCCCTCGCACCTACACAAACAAATAAGAACCTTGAACCAACGCGATAAAGGGGTTGTCAATCCCTTCATGGCCACTTGCAAATGTGAGATCTGATAGAGATGATAAGATAATATTTTTGGTATTTTTATGGTAAAGACTAAAAAGTAAAAAAAGCAAAACAAATAGTAATAGAAATAACGGGAGATTAATATGATAGAGAATAGACCCGGGGGCCATAGGTTTCACTAGTGGCTTCTCTCAAGAGCATAAGTATTACGGTGGGTGAACGAATTACTGTCGAGCAATTGATAGAATTGAGCATAGTTATGAGAATATCTAGGTATGATCATCTATATAGGCATCACGTCCGTGAAAAGTAGACCGACTCCTGCCTGCATCTACTACTATTAATCAACACATCGACCGCTATCCAGCATGCATCTAGAGCATTAAATTCATAAGAACAAAGTAACGCTTTAAGCAAGATGACATGATGTATAGGGATAAACTCAAGCAATATGATATAAACCCCATCTTTTTATCCTCGACGGCAACAATACAATAAGTGTCGTTTCCCCTACTGTCACTGGGATCGAGCACCGCAAGATTGAACCCAAAGCTAAGCACTTCTCCCATTGCAAGAAAGATCAATCTAGTAGGCCAAACGAAACTGATAATTTGAAGAGACTTGCAAAGATAACCAATCATACATAAAAGAATTCAGAGGAGATTCAAATATTGTTCATAGATAATCTTGATCATAAACCCACAATTCATCGGATCTCGACAAACACACCGCAAAAGAAGATTACATCGAATAGATCTCCAAGAGAATCAAGGAGAACTTTGTATTGAGATCCAAAGAGAGAGAAGAAGCCATCTAGCTAATAACTATGGACCCAAAGGTCTGAGGTAAACTACTCACACATCAACGGAGAGGCTATGGTGTTGATGTAGAAGCCCTCCATGATCAATGCCCCCTCCGGCGGAGCGCCGGAAAAGGCCCCAAGATGGGATCTCACGGGTACAGAAGGTTGCGGCGGTGGAAATAGGGTTTCGGCTCCTATTCTGTTGGTTCCAGGGTATATGAGTATATATAGGTGAAAGAGGTTGGTCAGGGGAGCTACGAGGGGTCCACGAGGGTGGGGGCGTGCCCAGGGGGCAGGCGCGCCTCCCTGCCTCGTGGCCTCCTCGTTGATTGCTTGACATCCACTCCAAGTCCTCTGGATCACGTTTGTTCGGAAAATCACGTTCCCGAAGGTTTTATTCTGTTTGGACTCCATTTGATATTCCTTTCCTTCGAAACACTGAAATAGGCAAAAAAAACAGCAGTTTGGATTGGGCCTCCGGTTAATAGGTTAGTCCCAAAAATGATATAAAAGTGTATAATAAAGCCCAATGAACATCCAAAACAGATAATATAATAGCATGGAACAATCAAAAATTATAGATACATTGGAGACGTATCAATATGCTTCATGATGCTCTTTTTATGTTTCAATTCATATCTTTTATGCGAGCATCATTGAACTCATCATGCCTAGCTTAAAAGGCATTAAAGAAAAGTGCTTGTTGGGAGACAACCCAACACTTTTACCTACTGTTTTTGTGTGTTCACATCATTATGCTACTGTATTGATCATCTTTTATTGCTTTTGTTTCAATAAAGTGCCAAGTAAAGGCTTTATGATCATGTTCGGTGATAGTTGATTTGACCCTGATGAAAAACAGAAACTTTTGCGCTCACGAAAATAAGTTCCATTTTTAACAGAAAAGTGATTTTCAGTTGATTCTTTTTGCAGAAGTTTAATATACAAATTCCTCACGTGGTCATAATTTTTTCATAATTTTGGAGTAGAAGAAGTATGGTAGTTATCCAGATCATTACAGACTGTTCTATTTTTGACAGATTATGTTTTCAATGCATAGTTTGTTTGTTTTCTAGTTTCTATGGCTTATGTTGCTCAATATAAATTGTGGGAATGATATGCTACAGTAGGCATTGTGTGGAAACAATTATCAATCTTGTCTTTGACAGTACCAAAGTGAAAAGGTTTGTTCTTTATCATACTAAGCTATCTCATGAAGTTTCGTTAAGTTTTGTGTGATTGAAGTTTTCAAGTTTTGGGTGAGATGACGATATGAGGAGAATAAGGAGTGACAAGACCCTAATCTTGGGGATGCCCAAGGCACTCCAAGTTAATATCCAAGCAACTAAGCTTGGGGATGCCCGGAAGGCATCCCCTCTTTCGTCTCCAACATTATCGGTAACCTCACTTGGAGCTATGTTTTCATTCGTCACATGATATGAGTTTTACTTGGAGAGTCAATTTATTTTGTTAGGATTTGCTTGCTTTTATTTAGAATAATTTTTTGCATCTTTCATTTCAATAAAAATGTCAAGGATAGCATGTACTATGCTTATTTTACAAGTCTACATGTTGCTATTTGAAAACAGAAAGTCTATCGATGTTGCAAAAGTTCCCGAGGAAAGTCAGAATGTGATAAAATTTTCAAACTATTTGAATAATAAGCTCTAATAAATTTTATACAGTGTGGTAGAATTTCATAATGTTTGGAGTTGAATAAGTATTGATACTCTTGCAATCTTTACAGATTGTACTGTTTTGGCAGATTGTTGTTATGTTTGCATTGTTTGCGTATGTTTGCTTGTTTAATGATTCTATTTGAGGATAGGAGTATTAAATATGCAGAGGCATTTAGTATGCAAAGTTGAATAATAATTTTAGTTATTTGCTACAGTAGAGAATGATAAGGTTTCTGCATTGGTTTATACTAACTTATCTCACGAGTTCTTGTTGAGTTTTGTGTGGATGAAGCTTTTGAGATTTAGGAAAGCCGTGATATGAGAAGAATTAAGGAGACACAAAATCTCAAGCTTGGGGATGACCAAGGCACCCCAAGATAATATTTCAAGAAGTCTCAAGCATCTAAGCTTGGGGATGCCCCGGTAGGCATCCCACCTTTCTTCTTCAAACAATTATCGGTTAGTATCAGTTGAGCCTAAGTTTTTTGCTTCTTCACATGATGTGTGCTATCCTTGGAATGTCATTTTATTTTGTTTTTCTTGTTGTTTTAATAAAGTACTTAGATCTGAAAGTTTTAAATAAAATAGTCTTCACATAGCCACCTATTACTTAGCTACTCGCTTGATCTCCACTTACATCTTTTTGGAGTAGCTTGTCATTTACTCTTGTGCTTCACTTATATCCTATGAGTAAATTGTTGAATAAATTGAATATGATGAAGTTGAAATCATATCATGCCTAGTGGTAGCCTCACATTGGGTTTAGAAAGTGAAATCTTTTGAGGCTTGACAATCACAATTTTGGTCATACAAGCAATTCACGAATAATTAGTATAAGGAAGAGAACTTTCACATGCAAATACACTATCCTGGAAATCTTTTGTGATTGTGAGCCCCCATCAAAATATTATATGCCAAAATTGTTGACGTTGGACAAGGAAGACAACGTAATGATTTATGTTTGTTCATATTCACATAGAAGTTATATTGTCATAGATCCTTCAACATGTGGTGCTGGCCCCCCGTCTTTGCTAGCCAAAAATTCTGCACCAAGTAGAGATACTACTTGTGCATCCAAAAACCCTTAAACCCAAATCTTATCTCCAAGAGTCCACCATAACTACCTAAGGATTGATAAAGATCCTTCAAGTAAGTTGTCATCGGTGCAATAAGGCAATAAAAATTGCTTCTAAAAGTGTTAGGTCATTTAGTGTAAGAGAAAATTGAGCGTTATACGAACTTATGATGGCAAAGCAATAAAAGCGACGGACTGCATAATAAAGGTTGCTATCAGAAGGGGCAATATAACGTGATGTTCTTTTGCACTAAGGGATTGAGCATACAACAAATAAGCGCATGGCAACCTCTGCTTCCCTTTGTGAAGGTCCTATCTTTTAAATTTTCAATATTTATTTTTTTGCAAAGAATCAAATTTATTCTCTCTATTACTTTTTATTTTTCTCTTTTGGCAAGCATCATGTGGTGAGGAAAGATCTAGGCACATATGTCCGGTTGAATATGGGTAGCATGAGTTATTATTGTTGACATCACCCTTGAGGTGAATGCGTTGGGAGGCGAAACAATAAGCCCCTATCTTTCTATGTGTCCGGTTGAAACGTTTTGCTCATGTGTACGCGGTGAGTGTTAGCAATCATAGAAGACTACATGATGGTTGAGTATGTGAAGCTTTTACTTAAACTCTGTTGAATAAGTTGAATTGCAATTGCTTGGCGACTAAGAACATAGGTTGTTGAGTTTCAAGAGAGTTCATTGTTTGAACCTTAACATGTGAATTGGTTGCCACTATAACATGAGAAGTTTTATAAGAAATAATTGCTGTTATGATGCTAGGAAAAGTGATTGAAATTATCATTGATCAAACTTGTGCACTTTGCTAGCATTCACACTTCATAAATTATTTCTTTTATCATTTACCTACTCGAGGACGAGTAGGACTTAAGCTTGGGGATGCTGATACGTTTCCGACGTATCTATAATTTATGAAGTATTCATGCCAATATATTATCATTCTTGGATTTTTTTACAATCATTTTGTAACAACTTTGTATCATTTTTTGGGACTAACCTATTGACCCAGTGCCCAGTGCCAGTTGCTATTTTTGCTTGTTTTTTACACTGCAGGAAATCAATACCAAACGGAGTCCAAATGCAACGAAACTCCACGGAGATTTTTTATGGGCCAGAAGACTCCCGATGGGCCAGAGCAGCACCTGGGAGTGCCCCGAGGGGTCACAACACACCAGGGCGTGCCAGGCCCCCCTGGCGCGCCTAGGTGGGTTGTGCCCACCTCAGTGGCCTCTCGCACCCCCTATTTGCACTAGAAATTCCCAAATATTCCGAAACCCTTCGGGGTTAACCTAGATGAGAAGTTCTGCCGCCGCAGGGCTCCATAGCTACTAAAAACCAATCTAGACCCGTTTTGGCACCGTACCGGAGGGGGGGAATCATCTCCGGTGGCCATCTTCATCATCCCAGCGGCCACCACGATGAGGAGGGAGTATTACACCCTCGGGGCTGAGGGTTTGTACCAGTAGCTATGTGTTTTATCTCTCTCTCTCTCTCTCTCTCTCTCGTGATCTATATCATGGGCTTTGTTAATATAGTCGGATCATATGATGTTTCTCCCCTCTATACTCTTGTTGTGATGAATTGGGTGTTTACCCTTTGAAGTTTTGTCATGTCGGATTGAATATTCAGAGATGAGAACACATGATATATGTATTGTGGTATGAATACTTGAGGTGACAATTGCGGTATCATAATGATTCACGTTATATGTGTTATGGCATTCAACTCGCGGATTCCCACGGTGATATTGGGGTAATCTATGCATAGGGGTTGATGCACGTTTCTATTATCTTTTCTCCGACGGAAACTTTGGGGTCTCTTTGTAGTTCCTTGTGTGGATTTAGTATTATGAATATGAACTTGCTTTGGTGTTATCTTAGTATAGACTCTAGGATAGATCGAACGAAAAAAATAGCTTTGTGTTGTTTTAGTACAGACTCTTAAATAGATCAAACGGAAAGAATAGCTTTGAGGTGGTTTCATACCCTACAAACAATTCCTATCTTTTGTTCTCCGCTAATAGGAACTCGGGAGTGATTCTTCGTTACACTTTGGGGGATAATCATATGATCCAACTATGTTAGCACTATTGAGAGATTGCACTAGTGAAAGTACGGACCCTAGGCCTCATTTTCAAGCATTGCAATACCGTTTTTGTGCCCGTTTACTATTTCCTACCTTGCTGTTTTTATTTATTCAGATTATAAAAATATATTTCTACCATCAATATTACACTTTTATCACCATCTCTTCGCCGAACTAGTGCACCTATACAATTTGCCATTGTATTGGATGTGTTGGGGACACAAGAGATTTCTTGTATTTGGTTGCAGGGTCGTTTGAGAGAGACCATCTTCATCCTACACCTCCCACGGATTGATAAACCTTAGTTCATCCACTTGAGGGAAAATTGCTATTGTCCTATAAAACTCTGCGCTTGGAGGCCTAACACGAGTCTACAAGAATAAAGTTGCGTAGTAGACATCAATCTACAACATAGATATGCAAATACTATCAGGACTAAGTTCATGATAAATTAAGTTCAATTAATCATATTACTTAAGAACTCCCACTTGGATAGACATCCCTCGAGTCATCTAAATGATCACGTGATCCATATCAACTAAACCATGTCCGATCATCATGTGAGATGGAGTAGTTTCCAATGGTGAACATCTTTTGTTGATCATATATGCTATATGATTCACGTTCGACCTTTCGGTCTTAGTGTTCCGAGGCCATGTCTGTACATCCTAGGCTCATCAAGTTCAACTTGAGTATTCCACACGTGCAAAACTGTCTTGCACCCGTTGTATGTGAACGTAGAGCTTATCACACCCGATCATCACGTGGTGTCTCGGCACGACGAACTGTCGCAACGGTGCATACTCAGGGAGAAAACTTATACCTTGAAATTTTAGTGAGGGATCATCTTATAATGCTACCGCCGTACTAAGCAAAATAAGATGCATAAAAGATAAACAACACATGCAATAAAAATATGTGACATGATATGGCCATCATCATCTTGTGCCTTTGATCTCCATCTCCAGAGCATCGTCATGATCTTCATCATCACCGGCTTGACACCTTGATCTCCTTCATAGTGTCGTTGTCGTCTCGCCAACTATTGCTTCTAAAACTATCGCTAATGCATAGTGATAAAGTAAAGCAATTACATGGCGATTGCATTTCATACAATAAAGCGACAACCATAAGGCTCCTGCTAGTTGTCGATAACTTCTACAAAATATGATCATATCATACAATAAAGTATATCACATCATGTCTTGACCATATCACATCACAACAAGCCCTGCAAAAACAAGTTAGACGTCCTTTACTTTGTTGTTGCAAGTTTTACGTGGCTGCTACGGGCTTCTAGTAAGAACTGTTTTACCTATGCATCAAAACCACAACGATTTTTTGTCAAGTGTGCTATTTTAACCTTCAACATGGACCGGCCGTAGTCAAATTCAATTCAACTAAAGTTGGAGAAACAGACACCCGCTAGCCACCTTTATGCAAAACAAGTTGCATGTATGTCGGTGGAACCGGTCTCATGAACGTGGTCATGTAAGGTTGGTTCGGGCCGCTTCATCCAACAATACCGCCGAATCAAAATACGACATTGGTGGTAAGAAATATTACTATAATCGTCCACAACTCTTTGTGTTCTACTCGTGCATATCATCTACACATAAACCTGGCTCTGATACCACTGTTGGGGAACGTAGCATGTGTTGGGGAACGTAGTAATTTTAAAAAAATCCTACGATCACGCAAGATCTATCTAGGAGAAGTATAGCAACGAGCGGGGAGAGTGTGTCCACGTACCCTCGTAGACCGAAAGCGGAAGCGTTTTATCAATGCGGTTGATGTAGTCGTACGTCTTCACGATCCGACCGATTCTAGCACCGAACGTACGACACCTCCGTGTTCAGCACACGTTCAGCTCGATGACGTCCCCCGAGCTCTTGATCTAGTTGAGGACGACGGAGAGTTTCGTCAGCACGACGGCGTGGCGACGGTGATGACGAAGTTACCGGTGCACGGCTTCACCTAAGCACTACGACGATAGGACAGAGGTGTGTAACTGCGGAGGGGGCACCGCACACGGCTAAGACAAATCTTGTGGTGCCTTTGGGGTGCTCCCCTCCCCCGTATATAAAGGAGGGAGGGAGGAGGCGGCCGACCTAGGGGGCGCGCCAAGCATTGGGAGTCCTACTAGGACTCCCAAGTCCTAGTAGGATTCCCTTTCCTATTCGGAGTAGGAGAGAAGGAAAAAAGGGAGAGGGAGAAGGAAAGGGGGCCGCGCCCCACCCCTTATCCAATTCTGTTTGGGCAGGGGAGGCGCGCGCCACCTCTTGGCCCTTCTCCCGTCTCTCCACTAAAGCCCAATAAGGCACATTACTTCTCCCGGTGAATTCCCGTAACTCCCTAGTACTCCGAAAAATACTCGAATCACTCGGAACCATTCCGATGTCCGAATATAGCCTTCCAATATATGAATCTTTACCTCTCGGTCATTTCGAGACTCCTCGTCATGTCCGTGATCTCATCCGGGACTCTGAACAAACTTCGGTCATGAAATCACATAACTCATAATACAAATCGTCATCGAACGTTAAGCGTGCGGACCCTACGGGTTCGAGAACTATGTAGACATGACCATGGCACATCTCCGGTCAATAACGAATAGAGGAACCTGTAAGCTCATATTGGCTCCTACATATTCTACGAAGATCTTTATCGGTCAAACCGCATAACAACATACGTTGTTCCCTTTGTCATCAGTATGTTACTTGCCTGAGATTCGATCGTCGGTATCATCATACCTAGTTCAATCTCGTTACCGGTAAGTCTCTTTACTCGTTCCATAATGCATCATCCCGTAACTAACTCATTAGCACATTGCTTGCAAGGCCTATAGTGATGAGCATTACCAAGAGGGCCCAGAGATACCTCTCCGATACACGGAGTGACAAATCCTAATATTGATCTATGCCAACCCAACAAAAACCTTCGGAGACACCTGTAGAGCATCTCTATAATCACCCAGTTACGTTATGACGTTTGATAGCACACGAGGTGTTCCTCTGGTATTCGGGAGTTGCATAATCTCATAGTCAGAGGAACATGTATAATTCATGAAGAAAGCAATAGCAATAAAACTAAATGATCATTATGCTAAGCTAACGGATGGGTCTTGTCCATAACATCATTGTCTAATGATGTGATCCCGTTCGTCAAATGACAACACATGTCTATGGCTAGGAAACTTAACCATCTTTGATTAACGAGCTAGTCAAGTAGAGGCATAGTAGGGACACTCTGTTTGTCTATGTATTCACACATGTACTAAGTTTCCGGTTAATACAATTCTAGCATGAATAATAAACATTTATCATGATATAAGGAAATATCAATAACAACTTTATTATTGCCTCTAGGGCATATTTCCTTCAGTCTCCCACTTGCACTAGAGTCAATAATCTAGTTCACATCGCCATGTGATTTAACACTAATAGTTCACATCTTTATGTGATTAACACCCATAGCTCACATCGCCATGTGATTAACACTCAAAAGGTTTAATAGAGTCAATAATCTAGTTCACATCGCTATGTGATTAACACCCAAGAGTAATAAGGTATGATCATGTTTTACCTATGAGAGAAATTTTAGTCTATGGGTCTGCAACATTCAGATCTGTATGTATTTTGCAAATTTTTGTGTCTACAATACTCTGCACGAAGCTAGTCTAGGTAATTGCTCCCACTTTCAATATGTATCTAGATCAAGACTTAGAGTCATCCAGATCGGTGTCAAAGCTTGCATCGACGTAACTCTTTAGCACCGAACGTACGGCACCTTCGTGTTCAGCACACATTTAGCTCGATGACGTCCCTCGAGCTCTTGATCCAGTTGAGGCCGAGGGAGAGTTCTGTCAGCACGACGGCGTGGCGACGGTGATGATGAAGTTACCGGCACAGGGCTTCGCCTAAGCACTACGGTGATATGACCAAGATGTGTAACAGTGGAGGGGGGGCACCGCACACAGCTAAGAAAAATCTTGTGGTGCCTTTGGGGTGCTCCCCTCCCCCGTATATAAAGGAGGGAGGGAGGAGGCGTCCGGCCTATGGGGCGCGCCAAGCATAGGGAGTCCTACTAGGACTCCCAAGTCCTAGTAGGATTCCCTTTCCTATTTGGAGTAGGAGAGAAGGAAAGAGAGGGAGAGGGAGAAGGAAAGGGGGGCGCGCCCCCACCCCCTTGTCCAATTCGGTTTGGGCAGGGGGAGGCACGCGCCACCTCTTCGCCCTTCTCCCCTCTCTCCACTAAAGCCCAATAAGGCCCATTACTTCTCCTGGTGAATTCCTGTAACTCCCCAGTACTCCAAAAAATACTTGAATCACTCGGAACCATTCCGATGTCCGCATATAGCCATCCAATATATTAATCTTTACCTCTCGACCATTTTGAGACTCCTCGTCATGTTCGTGATCTCATCCTGGACTCTGAACAAACTTCGGTCATCAAATCACATAACTCATAATACAAATCGTCATCGAATGTTAAGCATGCGGACCCTACGGGTTCGAGAACTATGTAGACATGACCGAGACGCATCTCCGGTCTATAACCAATAGCGGAACATGGATGCTCATATTGGCTCCTACATATTCTACGAAGATCTTTATCGGTCAAACCGCATAACAACATACGTTGTTCCCTTTGTCATCGGTATGTTACTTGCCTGAGATTCGATCGTCGTTATCATCATACCTAGTTCAAACATTAACGGTAAGTCTCTTTATTCGTTCCATAATGCATCATCCCATAACTAACTCATTAGTCACATTGCTTGCAAGGCTTATAGTGATGAGCATTACCGAGAGGGCCCAGAGATACCTCTCCGATACACGGAGTGACAAATCCTAATCTTGATCTATGCCAACCCAACAAACACCTTCGGAGACACCTGTAGAGCATCTTTATAATCACACTGTTAAGTTATGACGTTTGATAGCACACGAGGTGTTCCTCCGGTATTCGGGAGTTGCATAATCTCATAGTCAGAGGAACATGTATAAGTCATGAAGAAAGCAATAACAATAAAACTAAACGATCGTTATGCTAAGCTAACGGATGGGTCTTGTCCATCACATCATTCTCTAATGATGTGATCTCGTTCATCAAATGACAACACATGTCTATGGCTAGGAAACTTAACCATCTTTGATTAACGAGCTAGTCAAATAGAGGCATAGTAGGGACACTCTGTTTGTCTATGTATTCACACATGTACTAAGTTTCCGGTTAATACAATTCTAGCATGAATGGTAAACATTTATCATGATATAAGGAAATATAAATAACAACTTTATTATTGCCGCTAGGGCATATTTCCTTCAGCATGCAATTTCAAAAAAATCCTCGATCACGCAAGATCTATCTAGGAGATGCATAGCAACGAGAGGGGGAGAGTGTGTCCACGTACCCTCGTAGACCGAAAGCGATAGCGTTAGTTTAACGCGGTTGATGTAGTCGAACGTCTTCACGATCCAACCGATCAAGTACCGAACGTACGGCACCTCTGAGTTCAGCACACGTTCAGCTCGATGACGTCCCTCGAACTCTTGATCCAGCAAAGTGTCGAGGGAGAGTTTCGTCGGTACGACGGCGTGGTGACACTGATGGTGATGTGATCCGCGCAGGGCTTCGCCTAAGCACTACGACAATATGATCGGAGGAGTAAACGGTGGAGGGGAGCACCGCAAACGGCTAAGAAACAATTGATGTGCTTTGGGGTGCCCCCTGCCCCCGTATATGACAGAGGGAGAGGGAGGAGGCTGGCCTAGGCGCGCCCCCAAGGGGAAGGAGTACTACTTGGACTACATGTCCAATTCGGCCTCCCCCTTCCTTCTTACGGAGGGGGAAAGGGGGAAGGAGAGGGAGAGGGAGAAGGAAAGGGGGGGTGCGCGCCCCCTCCCCTTGTCCAATTCGAACTGCCAATGGGGGGGCCGCCACCCCTTGTGGTCTGCCCACTCTCTCCCCTATGGCCCATGTTGGCCCATTACTTTCCCCGGGGGGTTCCAATAACCCCTCGGTACTCCGATAAATACCCGAATCACTCCGAAACCTTTCCGGTGTCCAAATACTATCGTCCAATATATCAATCTTTACCTCTCAACCATTTCGAGACTCCTCGTCATGTCTGTGATCTCATCCGGGATTCCGAACAATCTTCGGTCACCAAAACGCATAACTCATAATAAAAATCGTCATCGAACGTTAAGCATGCAGACCCTACGGGTTCGAGAACTATGTAGACATGACCGAGACACATCTCCGGTCAATAACCACCAGTGGAACCTGGATGCTCATATTGGTTCCTACATATTCTACAAAGATCTATATCGGTCAAACCGCAATGACAATATACGTTATTTCCGTTGTCATCGGTATGTTACTTGCCCGAGATTCGATCGTCGGTATCCTCATACCTAGTTCAATCTCGTTACCGGCAAGTCTCTTTACTCGTTCCATAATGCATCATCCCGTAACTAACTCATTAGTCACATTGCTTGCAAGGCTTATCATGGTGTGCATTACCGAGAGGGCCCAGAGATACCTCTCTGATACTCGGAGTGACAAATCCTAATCTCGATCTATGCCAACCCAACAAACACCTTCAGAGACACATGTAGAGCATATTTATAATCACCCAGTTACGTTGTGACATTTGATAGCACATAAGGTGTTCCTCCTGTATTCGGGAGTTGCATAATCTCATAGTAAAAGGAATATGTATAAGTCATGGAGAAAGCAATAGCAATAAAACTTAACGATCATTATGCTAAGCTAACGGATGGGTCTTGTCCATCACATCATTCTCCTAATGATGTGATCCCGTTCATCAAATGACAACACATGTCTATGGTCAGGAAACTTAACCATCTTTGATTAGCGAGCTAGTCAAGTAGAGGCATACTAGGGACACTTTATTTTGTCTATGTATTCACACATGCATCAAGTTTCCGGTTAATACAATTCTAGCATGAATAATTGATACGTCTCCCTCATATCTACTTTTGCAAACACTTTTGACCTTGTTTTGCACTCTAGCTTGCATGATTTGAATGGAACTAACCCGGACTGACGATGTTTTCAGCAGAATTGCCATGGTGTTATCTTTGTGTAGAAACAATAGTTCTCGGAATGACCTAAAACTCCACGGAGATTATCTTTGGAATTTATAAAAAAATACCGGCGAAAGAATCAAGACCATGGGGCCCACACTCTGTCCACGAGGGTGGGGGCGCGCCCACCCCCCTGGGGCGTGCCTCCCTGCCTCGTGGGCCCCCTGGAGCTCCACCAACCTCAACTCCAACTCCATATATTCACGTTCGGGGAGAAAAAATTAGAGAGAAGGATTCATCACATTTTACAATATGGAGCTGCCGCCAAGCCCTAATCTCTCTCGGGAGGGCTGATCTGGAGTCCGTTCGGGGCTCCGAAGAGGGGAATCCGTCGCCGTCGTCATCATCAACCATCCTCCATCACCAATTTCATGATGCTCACCGCCGTGCGTGAGTAATTCAATCATAGGCTTGCTGGACGGTGATGGGTTGGATGAGATTTATCATGTAATCGAGTTAGTTTTGTTAGGGTTTGATCCCTAGTATCCACTATGTTCTGAGATTGATGTTGCTATGACTTTGCTATGCTTAATGCTTATCACTAGGGCCCAAGTGCCATTATTTGAGATCTGAACCTATTATGTTTTCATGAATATATGTGAGTTCTTGATCCTATCTTGCAAGTCAATAGTCACCTACTATGTGTTATGATCCGCAACCTCAAGTGACAATAATCGGGACCACTCCCGGTGATGACCATAGTTTGAGGAGTTCATGTATTCACTAAGTGTTAATGCTTTGTTTCGGTACTCTATTAAAAGGAGGCCTTAATATCCCTTAGTTTCTAATAGGACCCCACTGCCACGGGAGGGTAGGACAAAAGATGTCATGCAAGTTCTTTTCCATAAGCACGTATGACTATATTCGGAATACATGCCTACATTACATTGATGAATTGGAGCTAGTTCTGTGTCACCCTATGTTATAACTGTTACATGATGAACCGCATCCGACATAATTATGCATCACTGATCCAATGCCTACGAGCTTTTCACATATTGTTCTTCGCTAATTTACTTTTTCGTTGCCACTCTTACAATCACTACAATACTACTATTGTTACCTTTGCCACTGTTATCGTTACTATCATAGTACTTTGCTACTAAATACTTTGCTGCAGATATTAAGTTATCCAGGTGTGGTTGAATTGACAACTCAACTGCTAATACTTGAGAATATTCTTTGGCTCCCCTTGTGTCGAATCAATAAATTTGGGTTGAATACTCTACCCTCGAAAACTGTTGCGATCCCCTATACTGGTGGGTTATCAAGACTATTTTCTGGCGCCGTTGCCGGGGAGCATAGCTCTATTCTTTGAGTCACTTGGGATTTATATCTGCTGGTCACTATGAGGAACTTGAAAGATGAGAAAACTAAAATTTATCCCTCAACTACGAGGGGAGGTAAGGAACTGCCATCTAGCTCTACACTTGATTCTCCTTCTGTTTTGAGTAAACTTGCGACACGTAAACCTGCTTCTGCTATTAATTCTGATATGTCGCATGTTATTGATGATGCCACTTCTGCTATGCATGATACTTATGATGAAACTACTTCTATGCTTGATACTACTGTGCCATTAGGAGAATTTCTTGATGAACAACTTGCTAGGGCTAGAGAGAATGAAATTATTGAAACTGATAATATTGATGAAAGTGATGATGAAGATTCTCCCCCTAAATATGAATTGCCTGTTGAGCCTGAAGGTTATGTTATGGACGAAGAAACTGCTAGAGACTTTCTTGCTTGCAATGATAGGAGTGATCTTAAGAAATTATTAGCTAAGCTGAAACAAAAATCTCTGAATGCTAGAATGAAATATGATCCTGCTGATGCTACTTCACCTATCTTTGCTACTTGTCGGTGTACTAGAGTAGGGGTACCCTAGTATCCCGTGCTGCACGCAGACGATTCAACACCTGACAAGGTTTTGCCTCGTCACCGCTTAAGATCCTCCGTGGCTCCTTTTTGGAGCCATTCAAAACAAAGTATTTGATTGAGAAGACAAGACCCCGGCAAGAGGAGTTTGCCAGAAGGCCTCTCTAGGCACAGACAAGGCCCCGGCAAGAAGAGCTTGTCGGGAAGGCCGCCCAGCACGCAGCAGAAGACAAGGCCCGGCAAGAGGAGCTTGCCGGGAAGGCTCGGGCGCGACGAGTCTCCGAGCGCGACAAGGATTCGGCGCTGACAAGGCGCTTGCCGCGACATGCAACCTCTCTCCAGCTCCGCCTCCAGCTCACCCAATGACGTGTCGCCATGGGACCGTTCCATGGGCGTGTCGGCGGGTTGTGCAGCCAGCGGAGAGCAGCGATAAGCGGCTGACAGGCTCGCCATCGTGGCGGCGGAGGCGCACTGACGGTCTCTGTTGCCTTTGTTTGGGCGACAACGACGGGCATTTATTGCTTTTGTCCCTTGCCGTCGAGTTAGGTATTTTGCACCGTACAATCGCTCAAGTAGGTGTACCAACCCCTGTTTTACATTTGTACCCCGCCTATGTTGCCACCTGTCGGAGACCCCTTGAGCATATAAAAGGAGGCCCGAGTGCAACGAGAGGGGTTCGCATTTTGGCAAGGTTCGCTAGTTCGGTCCGTCCGACCGCCATAGTCTAGATACACTCACGCTTAGGTTTTGTAGCTCGCATTGCTCCCTAGCAAGAAGGGAATAGATCAAACAAGCAGCAGTAGGAGTTTTATCTCTCCGGAGAGCTCCGAAGCTGGGTAAACCGCTCGTGTGCATCGCCTCGATCCGCTCTTCGTGCAATCTCCGCCCCCCTTCCGAACCACAAGGGGCCTGCTCCGCCGGCCCCATAGGTGTCCGTGGGTACGATCAGCCTCCTCGACATCTCTGGCGCGCCACGTAGGGGGCGTCGAGGCCGTGTGAATCTGATCCGGCGTTCACACGAGCAACGTCATCAACATCTTCCTCAACATGCCGCCGAAGAAGAAGGCTTTGGCGGCAGCGGAGCCGTCCGCGTCGTATCCACCCTCACCGCAGCAAACGGGTGGTGGGGCAGACGCTGGCGGAGGAACAGGCGCCGACGAAGGTGCTCGCGACGTTGCCAAGTCCAAGGACAAGGCACCGCAAACTTCGGCGTCCGCGCATCCCCCGCGCCCATCTCAGGAGACGCGGGACCAACAACGTCATGGCGCTCACAACGCCATACGTTCGGTGGATCGAGACCCTCAAGACCAGCATGCGCGCCAACATGCCGGGCGCAAGTGAGATACGGTCGCCGGACGGGCGCTGCTCCTTCTAACGTGGTTAGAAGTCCGGCGTGTCCCGCTCCTCGCACCGCTCTCCAATGCCACCTACTACTCCAGCAGAAGCTCTGGCGAGAGCTCAGCTGCTCCTCGACTACCCTCCAACGGCCGACAAGGTCGACGAGTGGAGGGCCACTATCCAGAGCCTCATCGGCTTTGCCAACGGCGACGCTCCGCGGCAACCAACGCCATCGTTGCTGCGGCGTGACGACAAGGCACGAGCCGGTGGCGACGAGACTGTCGGAGGTGCAACCACCGTGCACTCCCCGCCAAGAAGGCCAAGATCGCCGACTCATCGGATCCACCGGACAGCGACTCCATCGCGCTGCCGGATCCATGAGCTCGCCGCGATCAGCGCCAAGTTCTTCATGAGCGACAAAGAAGAGGATGCTCGAACTCGCATCGGCGCCGAAGAGAAGCGCGACGTCAGTCCGACAAGCCGCGCTGGGCCTTCTGTTGACATGCACGCGCCGAGGGGCCAGGCGACTTCATCAGACGCGGTAGGTTGCCCTGCGTTCACTCGTGAGCTGCGGCAAGTCCAGTGGCCCAGCCGTAAAAACTTCAAACCAGACGCGTGCGGAGAAGTATGACGGCAGGACGCATCCGTCGGAGTTCCTTAGCATCTACACCATCGCGGTGCAGGCTGCGGGGATGGGACGACAAGATCCTCGCCAACTACTTCCCGCCGTGCTCAAGCCCAACGCCGATCTTGGCTCATGCACTTGCCGGACAGCTCCATATCCTCTTGGGCAGATCTGTGCCATCGGTTTGTTGGCGCCTTCACAGTGGCCACAAACCTCATGGCCAAGAGAGTGACCTTCACTTGCTCGCCCGGAAGGAAGGAGAATCCTCGCGCAAGTTCATTCAGAGATTCAGCCGTGTGCACTACAACATCCCAGACGTCCACCCCGCCAAGGTGATCAGCGCATTTCATCGTAATGTGCGGAACCGCAGGATGAGGGAGGAGATGGCAATGTGCAAAGTCAAGGACGCCAATGAGCTGTACGCCTGGCCGGCACAAGTGTGCACGCTACCGAGGAAGGAGGAGACTCCACGGAGAGAATGCGTACAGGATCGGACAAGGATGACACCGCCCCAAGAAAGAAGGGCCGACGACGAGGCAACAGGAAGAAGAAAAGCAGAGAGGTGCTAGCTGTCGAGCAGTCCGGCAACGGAGGCGGCGACAAGAACGCCAAGGCTGGTGGCTCCGGCAAGGAGGTTGCCGCTGACGCCAACCACCAGTCGGTGGCGGCCGCCGACAAGCAGGACGGCTCCGGCAAGTCTGCAAGATCCACCGCACCAAGGGCCACGATCTCCAGAGCTGCAAGAAGGTCGAGCAGCTCGTCGAACAGCAGAGAGCTGAGTATGAGCGGCGAGACAAGGAGAAGGCCCAGGAAGGTGCTGGGGGAGCAAGCAAGAAACGTCCCGGCCGGGGAGGACGCCGCGACAAAGCCAAGCAGCGGCAAGGAGATAGACCTCCCCGCGGCCGCGACAAGGATGAAGATGACGATGACGATGAAGACATGGAGGACGACGACGCCGACGAGCAGGGGTTTCAGAAAGCCACAGAGGTTCTTCTGCGTTGACGGAGGTGCTTCGCATACCTCCCACCGCCAACTCAAGCAATGGATGCGGAGGTCAATGCAATGAACCATCCGTAGAGTCATGCAAGCCTCTGAAGTGGTCCAAGACGCCTATCATTTTTGATATTGAGGACCACCCCGATCGCATAATCATGCGGTCGGGTGCTTGCCGATGTTGGTCTCACCAACCATCCGCAACCTCAAGGTCACAAAAATGTTAGTTGACGGCGGGCCGGCTTGAATCTGATCTCCTCCACGGTGCTCCGTAGCTTCAAATCCCGACAATGAGCTCGAAGAGACCGGTACCTTCCAAGGAATCAATCCGGGAAGGAGCAAGCCGAAGGGGAAGATTACGTTGCCGGTCACATTTGGCAGCGAGCTGAACTTCAAGACTGAGAGGGTTACGTTCGACGTTGCCGATTTCCCATTGCCCTACAATGGGATACTTGGCCGTCCAGCACTTGCCAAGTTCATGGCAGCCTCTCACTACGCCTACAACCTACTCAAGATGTCGGGTCCGATAAGCGTCATCTCTGTCCATGGCGACAAGAAGGATGCCCTTATCTGTGCCGACAAGATCTTCAGGGATGCAGCAGCCGCGACAGATTTCCAGACACTTGCCGCTGAAGCTCCCGGGGGGAAGAAGACCAAGTCCAAGTCCGGCAAGGGCTCTGATGCTCACTCCGGCAAGCGCACCTCTTTGGAGTGCTGCGCTACCATCGAGGACGCACCATCGAGCTCCACCGGCAAGAGCAAGAAAATGGTGGCTCCACCGAAGGCCAAGAAGGTGCCCGCCAAGGAGGACGGCGCTGGTGGTACCTTCACCATCAATGCCTCTCTCGACCCTAAATAGGAAGGCGCGCCCGTTGCTTTCCTGCGGGCGAATGTCGACGTGTTTGCATGGCAACCGTCTGATATCCCCGGTGTTCCCAGGAAAGTGATTGAGCACCGCCTGGCCGTTTGTCCTCATCATCGCGGCCCGTCAAGCAAAAAGTCGAAGCAAGCAAAGGGGCGCCAAGAATTCATAGCCAAGAGATCAAGAAACCGGAAGCAGCAGGCCTTGTCGAGGAGTGCTCCATCCCACGTGGTTGGCCAATCCTCGTAGTCGCGCGCAAGGCGAATGGGAAATGGAGACTTTGTATTGACTTCACGGATGTTAATAAAGCTTGTCCCAAAGATCCATTTCCCTTGCCGCGCATTGACCAGATTGTTGACTCCACGGCTGGATGTGATTTGCTTTCGTTTCTTGATGCCTACTCAGGATACCATCAGATCTTCACGGCCGCATTCATCACACCATGTGGCACATACTGTTTCATACGGATGCCTTTCGGTTTGAAGAATGCTGGTTCAACATTTGCAAGGGTAGTCCATGACGCTTTTGAGCTGCAAATGCACAAAAATGTAGAAGCCTACATGGATGACATAGTGGTCAAGAGCAAGGACAAAGCAACTTTGGTTCAAGATTTGGACGAGACCTTTGCAAATCTCCGCAAGATCAACCTCAAGCTCAACTCCGAGAAGTGCGTGTTTGGAGTCCCTTCCGGCAAGCTTCTCGGGTTCTTCGTGTCTCAACGAGGAATTGAAGCTAACCCCGACAAGATCAAGGCCATTGAGCAGATTGAAGCACCAAAGCGCGTCAAGGATGTACGAAGACTTGTCGGTTGCGTGGCTGCTCTCAAAGAGGTTTATTTCTAGGTCTGTTGAGCGCTACCGCCATTTTTCAAAATTTTGAAAAAGGCAGGTCCAAAGAAATGGACTCTGAAGCGGAGGCTGCGCTGCAGACTTAAAGAGATACCTGTCCTCCACTCCAACACTTGTCGCACCTAGGCCACAAGAGAAGTTGCTGCTATACATAGCAGCAACCAATCAAGTGGTTAGTGCTGCGTTAGTGGCGGAGAGGGAGGCGGATGATGAGCCAGCAACCACGGCGAACACATCCAGCGACAAGGTGGGGCTTCACGACAAGCTCTGGTCCCGACAAGGACGAATCCATGGCGATCGAAAAGGATGGTGCAGCGCCCAGTCTACTTTGTCGATTCCCTCCTGCGGGGGCTAGGTCAAGGTACTGCGGTGTGCGTAAACTGCTTTCGGCCTCCTCATGGCCTCGAGAAAGCTGCGCCATTACTTTCAAGCACATGAGATCACAGCTTGTCACTCGCTTTCCTCAAGAGGATACTGCAGAATCCGTGCGGCAGGATTGTCGAGTGGGCACTGGAGCTGTCAAGCTTTGGTCTCAAGTTTGAAAGCACATCAACTATCCAAAGCAGAGCATTGGCAGAATTCATAGCAGAATGGACGCCAACACCAGACGAAGAGATTCCGGAGACGAGCATTCCCGTCGAAGAAGCAAGCAAAGAGTGGCTGGTGTACTTTGATGGTGCCTTCTCGCTGAAAGGCGCCGGTGTTGGCGTGCTGCTTATCGCACCCACCGGAGAGCACCTCAAGTACGTCGTCCAGATGCACTTTCCCAAGGAGCAAGCGACAAACAATACTGCAGAGTATGAGGGTTTGCTTGCCGGTCTCGTGGATCGCAGTGGACCTTTGGATCAAGAAGCTTATTGTCGGGGTGACTCGCAACTCGTCAGTTCGCCAAGTCAACAAAGATTACGAGTCCGTTGATGGAAGCTTACGTCGATGAAGTGAGGAAGCTAGAAGAGCACTTTGACGGCTCGCAAATGGAACATGTTCCAAGAACTTCGTAATGATATTGCTGATGGCCTGTCAAAATGTGCCGCACTTAAGTTACCTGTGGAACCAGGGATTTTCGTGCTCAAGCTAACTCAACCAACCGTAACACCATCAACCGGACAAAGCAAGAAGAGGAAGTTGGCCTCTGGTGACTACTTTCCGACAGAGCTTCCCGAAGCCGTCGTTGCAAAGGTCCCCAAGATCAACACCAACAGTCTTTGAGGAGCACTGCTCGGCAGACCCTGTGGTTTGTTTCGTTGAAGCGACGCTCCCAACAAGTCTTGCTCCGGCAAGCTTGTCGGGGAGCATCAAGCTCCGGCAGGGACGCAGGTTCTTGCCGTAGAAGCTGATGGTCCCGCAGCAGCAGATGTGCCTTTAGTCCTTGTTGTCGAGCCACAAGCTCCAACATGGGCGCAGCAGATTGTCCATTTCCTTCAGACAGGAGAACTTCCCGAAGAGCAGGAAGAAGCGGAAAGAGTAGCCCGGCAGTCAAGTATGTACCAGTTTGTCAACAGCATGCTGTACAGAAGAAGACTCAACGGTGTGAAATTGAAGTGTATTCCCAGGGAAGATGGACAGAAGCTGTTGGCAGAGATACATGGAGGCATATGTGGTCACCACATTGGCACAAGAGCACTTGCCGGCAAAGCTTTCCGGTAAGGTTTCTTCTGGCCGACAGCCCTCCAGGATGCAACTGCACAAGTAACCAAGTGTGAAGCGTGCCAGTTCCATCCCAAACAGATACACCAGCCAGCTCAAGCTCTCCAGACGATCCCTTTATCCTGGCCATTTTCGGTCTGGGGGCTCGACATCCTCGGCCTCTTCCCCCGAGCTGTCGGGGGCTTTGAGTACTTGTACGTCGCCATCGACAAGTTCACAAAGTGGCCGGAAGTGGAAGCGATGAGGAAGGTGACAACACGATCGTGATCAAGTTCTTCAGGTTGATTGTTTGCCGTTTCGGAATCCCTAACCAGATCATCACCGACAACGGCATGCAATTTACGAGTCGCACCTTCATGCAGTACGTCCAAGACCTTGGCGCCAAGGTCTGCTTTGCTTCTGTTGCTCACCCGAGAAGCAACGGTCAAGCAGAGAGGGCCAACGCTGAAGTGCTTTGCGGACTCAAGACCGTAACTTTCGACAGCTGCACAAGTGCGGAAGAAACCGGATCAAGGAGCTGCCGGTGGTTCTTTGGTCGATCAGACGACGCCAAATCGAGCCATCGCTGTGCACCCTTTGCTCTAGTCTATGGAGCAGAGGCAGTTCTCCCCACGGAACTTCAGATACGGGTCGCCTCGAGTGCTCGCTTATGATGAGTTTGAGCAAGAGCAGCTGCGACAACATGACGCGCTGCTCCTTGAGGAGGATCGTCTTCAGGCTGCTGTGCGAGCCGCTCGCTACCAGCAAGCTCTGCATCGCTACCATGGCCGCAGGGTTAATGCCAGAAGTCTCGAGGAAGGCGACCTTGTTCTTCGGCGAGTTCAGTCCTCCAAGAATTCAAACAAGTTGACGCCTTGAAGTGGGAAGGCCCTTATCGGGTGAAACGAGTCACTAGGCCTGGCGCTGTCGCTTTGAGACCGAAGATGGCATTCGGTGAGCAACTCCTGGAACATTGAGCATCTTCGTAAGTTTTACCCATATATGCGCGGTTGTCGGGACCCGTCCGGCAACCACCTTTTGTACAAGTCTTGCCGCTGTTGCATGTGATCCTTTTGTACAAAGCCGGGCGCAGACCCGTGCATCAAGAAGCCCATGTGTTGCGCACAACCCGTCAAGTTCATGCTTTCATCAATTTATTGCATGTTTTGGCTAACACTTTGTGCAGCAACCACACCCGGTAAGCAGAATCGAGCCGCTAGGCTCCATAATGTTATTTCCTCTTCTTTTTCTTTTCTCAAAGGAAAGAAGGCTCCCTCGCGCACAAGTTAACCAGGGGGGAGGAAGAGATAATACTATGGACCAGGCACCGCTCGAGGAAGTTTCGCCTCATCGGGAAGCAAGAGATAGAAAAGCTAAGTTGCCAAAGTTTGAGAAATCAATTTTTAAATTTTTAAGTTATCTTCCTCGAACGATAGTACTTTGTATGGAGAACCTGTGCGCAGAGGAACCAAATCGCGAGTGGTCGCGCCCTTACTTTGTTTCGAGTCCGCTCAACAACTTAAGTGAGCTGCGGCTAGTCCGCGACAAGGTTGCTTGTCGGTAGCGACCCCGCCAGCAGGCTGCTGAAGTTCCGCACTCGGCGCTCGCAGCAAGGGTGCCTGCACCGGCAAGTTTCCCTGAAATGCGTAAGGCAGAAACGTACAAAGGAAGGAATCAAGTAGAGGAAATAACATTGCATTGATCGATCAGTAATAAATTTTTAAAGTTATCTTCCTTGAACGACCGCGCTTTGTATGAAAAACCTGTGCGCGGAGGAACCAAATCGTGGATCGGTCGCGCCTTACTTTGTTTCGAGTCCGCTCAACAACTTAAGTGAGCTGCGACTAGTCCGCGACAAGGTTACTTGTCGGTAGCAACCACGCCAAAGAAGTTGCTGAAGTTCCGCGACTCGGCACTTGCAAAAGGGTGCTGCACCGCAAGTTTCCACTGAAAAGCGTGAGGGCAAAAACATACAAAGCCGTAAATCAAGTAGAGGAAATAACGTTGCATTGATCGATTCACCTAAGATAGAGTATATTACAGAATAACTTGTCGCTGATCTAACAAAGTTTTCTAAACATGATCAGCAGCGACAAGGGAAAGATAAGGTTGGCGGCCTAGTCCACGCGGTCGCCCTCAATCCTCTTGATCTTGTTCACCTTGTCCACAATGGGTGCGACAAGGGCCTTGAGCTCCTCCACGTTGGCTTCGGCCGGCAAGGATCTGAGGACGCCGTTGAGGTTGAGGCCCGGGTTGCGGAAGGCCACCTTCATCAACACCTTCTCGAGGGCCCCTGCACAGACCTGGCGTGATTCCTCGGCCAGCTGCTTCGGGACCTCCTCTCAGAGTCGCCGGAGGCCCGTCACCACGCCTTTGAAGAATAGGCTAAGCTTGACGCTGGGTTGGAGATGCTCGTCGGAGGAGTACGCAAGGTCTGCCATCCCCAGCTCTATCAGCTCGTTGTGGATGTCGGCGGCGGTGTCCACAAGACCTTCGGTCCAGTTCTCCACACTCTCCCTCAAAGTGTTCTGGACGGAGACGGCATTCGCCAGCAGCTCCTCCTTGGCCTTGATCGCCTCCAACAAGCCCGCCTCCCGCTCTCTGGCACCATCCAACGTCTGCGTCAGAGTGGTCAGTTTCAGCTCCAGATCTGCCTTGGAGTCCTTGGCGGCGTCGAGCTCCTTGGCCCTGTCGGTGAGAGCGGACCTGCAGCTCGCCCAGCGTGTGGGCGTCCTTCTCGCGCTCACGCTTGAGCACGGCAAGCTCTTCGCCGCTCTTCTTGAGGGTGGCCTCCAGCTGTGCCACCTTCGCCTTCAGCTCTCCCTTGGCGGCCTCGGCGGCTGCGGCAGCGTCCTACGCTTCCTGAAGCGCCCCGCCAAGCGACTCCTCATGCGCGGCAAGGTCCTCCTCGTGGCTGTCCAGGTTGACCTTCCGCTGCGCCAACTCGCTTTCCTGCGGCGAAGCTTCTCGGCAGCCAACGCTGCTCCTCATCACCGCGGCCTTCTCAAGGATGAAGGCCGTGCGCTCTTCTGCGAAGCTGCGCCCAGCGCGTCCGCCACGTCGCGGAGCGCTTCTTTGTTGACGCTCCGGAGCTCCTCGGCGCGCTTCTTCATGTCCGCTCCCGCCCTCGCGACAAGGGCTTCCCGGGTCTCTAACTTGGCCTGGCGGGTGCGGTAAAGAGACAGCAGCTGCTCCTCCTCGGACTCGCCGCTGCTGCTGCTCGGCGCATCCACCAGCGTCAGCCCAGCGGACGCGAGTAGCTCGCCGTCGAATGTATCGCCCTCGACCGGCGCCCTGGAGCTCGGTTCCCAGGGGAGCTTGATGAAGACGCCTTCTCCGGCCCTCAGGTAGGCACCGGGCTGGGGCTCCTCGAACTGATGCCGCTGGCAGCGGGAAGTCGGCTGTCGGTCTGGCGCTTGCCGCTCCTGCGGCCTCGGGGCCACGTCGATCGACCGCTCGACCCTCGCCCGGCCTCTGCGTCGGCAGCCTCGGTGGCCTCCTCGCCCAGCAGGCTCGTCGGCGGCCTCTTCCTCCACGACGACGACCTCTTCTTCTTCGACGGCGGCCTCGTCGGTGTTGCCGCGCGTTTCCTCCTCGCCGGCGGCCTCGACCTCCATCGGGTCTGCGTCAGGCGAAGAAAGAGTGATCAAGCAGATATTCAAAAAAGAGGAACAAAAGAAAGCAAGCCCAAGGGAAAATCCCATGTAAGGGAGTTACCTGCAACGGAATCCGCAGCCATGGCCTCGACCACTGGAGGGTCGCTGGCGCCGTCCCTTGCCGGGGTATCCTCCCTTGCCGGAGTGGCCTCCCTTGTCGGGGTGGCCTCCCTTGTCGGAGGGAGCTCCCTTACCGGGGAGTTCTCCCTTGGCGGCGTAGTGACAGCGGGCAGGGTCTCGGAGGCGGCTTCTGAGCCCTCCTGATGAGGCTGCTCCGCTCCTACACAATTAAACAGTCAGAAATCAGCAAAGAAAGGGCACCCCTGCACGCCTAGTAGTAAGGAGAAAAACTGCGCACTTACTCTGGGGGCTGTGCTGGGGGCTGCTCAGAGGAAGGGTCGCCGGGTCCGGCAAGGCGGTCTCGGGCGCGTCCCCTGTCACCACGGGGGAATCATCCTCAACGACGATCGTCAGGATCTTGGCCCTCTTCGCCGCTCTCTGGGCCAGCGTCCTGAAAAGGAAAGAGTCCAGAACGAAGCAAATCAAATTCAAGATGAAGCAATAAAAATTGAAGATGTACAAGCACAATCTCGAGAAGCTTACTCTTCGCCTTCCTCCTCGGAGCCGAGCGCGGAGAAGTCAAACTCGCCCGCCTCCGGTGCGATGAGGCGGGGAGTGGGCTCTCTTGGCCGCTTGGCGGAGGCGTGCGGCGGCTGAGAAGATTCCGCCCAGCTTGTCGCTGTAGTTTGGGGCGCCCGCTGCAACCTCGCTTGCCGCGGTGGAGCGCGTCGGCGGCGCTGCAGCTGGGCCGACCTGTCGCCCAGTTCGTCTCCAGCCTCTGGAGACGCCTCCTCAGCGGAGCCGAGGCTCACTGGTGGCAAGTCGCTTGGCGGCAGGGAAGAAGCGCCCTCGGCGGGTCCACTCGTCCCGGCCTCGAGCTCGACAAGCTCGTCCTCGCCGGCGACCCCCCCTCGCTCAGCAGAGCTTGCCGTCTTCGCCGCGTCCGCCTCCTACACGGTGAACCCGAAGGCTCCAGCGGCAGCGGCTGCTGCCGCCTCCTCCGCTCTGGTAGCGATCCATGCCATCTCCTGGTCGGTGGTGTCGCGGGTGAGCCTCTTCTGCTCGTCGGAGCGGATCGGCACTTCTTGCAAATCATCGAAGAATTGCTGCACGACCTCGTCGGGGGGCTCCTGCCAGGTTGGGACGATCCGTGGGAGTCGCCAGTGGCATCATGGCGCCGGATGCGGTCGGCGCCGAAGTTGTTGCCAGACAGGGGCGACCCTCGCGGCAACCTGAACCACTCTGGTTGTTCGGGTCGTTCTTGAACAGCTCGAGCAGCACCGAGTCCAGCTCCATGACAGTTGAAGTTCCAATTCAGGCCCGGCGTAGCCTCATGATGTCCGCCAGATTCGAACTCCCAAGCAGGCCTCCTCCTTTCCTGCAAGGGAGCGTCGCGGCGGCGAATGAAGTCTGCGCCAACCGCGCCAACGATTAACCCGGCAAGCTGAGGCGCAGAATTGAGTCACAATATCTTCAGCCTCGCATCCTCCTGGCGCCAAGTTACTCCAATCCTTGCCGCTGAATTGGGGTTTGGCGCACGACGGTGAAGGGCTGAGGGTCCTCCTCACGACCCAGCACCAGTTGGCTCTCCACTCCTCCCACTTGTTCCGAACTCCCCTCTAGGTAGGCCTCTTTCTTGCCGATCCTAGAGACCTGTGCTATTCCTCCCAAGTGGCTCTCCTCTCTCGACGCGAGGAACAAAGAAATGGCGGAAGAGTGCCACGTTCTGGTGGACTCCGACAAAGTTTTTGCACAAATGTGCGAAAACGGCCATAGTCAAGATGGCGTTGGGGGTGAAATCAAGGAGGCGGAGGCTAAAGGTGTTCATTATGTTGCAAAAGAACTTCCGAATACGGGCGGGCAAAGACCGCAATAGAAGAAAAGGGCGAAGAAAGGGTACCTGTTGGGGCGGATCAGCGGCGGAGGCGGAGCACTCGTGCGCGGATGCGCACGAGTCTCCGCTGACCGAAAAAGATAGTAGACGCCCCGCAGCTCCGTGCGCCCGAGCTGCGGGGGAAGACGGCTCGCTCCTTGCGCAGCGCCGCGAGCCGCTGCGCCTCGGCTGACTTGACGCCTTTCTCCTTATCGGCCTTCGGGGCCATGGCGAGGGGGGCGGAGGAGGTCGACGGCGGTGAGTGTGCTTGTGGCGAAAGGGGGCGGGGCTCTGCTCTCTTCGCACCGGAGAAGACGAGGGGAGCGGCGGTGGTTTCTTGACAAGACAGCAATGGCAGGAGCGGTTGGCCTGCCTCTGTTTCCTCCGCTTATAAAGTGGAGGAGGGGGCGGACATTCCGCTTATATCAATAAAGAACCCCCCACGACCGCGCCCACGATCTCTCGCACGACGCCACGTCCGGTGCGTGCCGTTAGTGGGGATCGTGGTGGGTCCGGGGCGAGTTGCGGCGTGGTCGAGGCCGCGCGTGCCCGTGCACAGTTCTGGGCCTGGCCCGACAAGCGCTCGGCACCGTGTACGGCCCAGGCCCGGGGGCTCCTGTCGGTGTACTAGAGTAGGGGTACCCTAGTATCCCGTACTCGTGCACGGACAGTTGCAGCACCCCGCGGCAAGGTTTTGCCTCGTCACCGCCAAGATCCTCCGTGGCTCCTTTTTTGGAGCCATTCAAAAACAAAGTATTTGATTGAGAAGACAAGACCCCGGCAAGAGGAGTTTGCCAGGAAGGCCTCTCTAGGCACAGACAAGGCCCCGACAAGAAGAGCTTGTCGGGAAGGCCGCTCCAGGCACGCAGAAGACAAGGCCCCGGCAAGAGGAGCTTGCCGGGAAGGCTCGGGGCGCGACGAGTCTCCGAGCGCGACAAGGATTCGGCCGCGGCAAGGCGCTTGCCGCGGCATGCAACCTCTCTCCAGCTCCGCTCCAGCTCACCCAGCGACGTGTCGCCATGGGACCGTTCCATGGGCGGCGTGTCGGCGGGCCGCAGCCAGCGGAGAGCAGCGATAAGCGGCTGACAGGCTCGCCATCGTGGCGAAGCGGAGGCGCACTGACGGTCTCTGTAATCGCTTTGGGCGACAACGACGGGCATTTATTGCTTTTGTCCCTTGCCGTCGAGTTAGGTATTTTGCACTGTACACTGTTCAAGTAGGTGTACCAACCCCTGTTTTACATTTGTACCCCGCCTATGTTGCCACCGTCGGAGACCCCTTGAGCATATAAAAGGAGGTCCGAAAGTGCAACATAGAGGGGTTCGTGATTTTGGCAAGGTTCGGCTAGTTCGGTCCGTCCGACCGCCATAGTCTAGATACACTCACGCTTAGGTTTTGTAGCTCGCATTGCTCCCTAGCAAGAAGGGAATAGATCAAACAAGCAGCAGAGGAGTTTTATCTCTCCGGAGAGCTCCGCTGGGTAAACCGCTCGTGTGCATCGCCTTGATCCGCTCTTCGTGCGATCTCCGCCCCCCTTCCGAACCACAAGGGGCCTGCTCCGCCGGCCCCATAGGTGTCCGTGGGTACGATCAGCCTCCCCGACACTACTGATAAGGATTATGAATTCTCTGTCGATCCTGATATAATTACGTTGGTTGAATCTGATCCTTTCTATGGCTATGAATCTGAAACTATTGTGGCACATCTTACTAAATTAACTGATATTGCCACCCTATTCACTAATGATGAGAAAACCCGCTACTATTACATCCTTAAGTTATTTCCGTTCTCATTAAAGGGTGATGCTAAGACATGGTTTAATTCTCTTGATCCTGGTTGTGTGCGTAGTCCCCAGGACATGATTTATTACTTCTCTGCTAAATATTTCCCTGCTTATAAGAAACAAGTTGCTTTAAGGGATATATATAATTTTGTGCAAATTGAAGAAGAGAGTCTTCGACAAGCTTGGGGGAGGCTTCTCCAATTACTTAATGCTTTGCCTGATCATCCTCTCAAGAAAAATGAAATACTTGATATCTTTTATAATGGACTAACCGATGCTTCCAGAGACCACCTGGATAGTTGTGCTGGTTGTGTTTTTTAGGGAAAGAACAGTCGATCAAGCTGAGATTCTATCGAATAATATGTTAACAAATGAAAACAATTGGACACTTCCTGAACCAACTCCTAAGCCAACTCCGAAGAAAAGGGGTGTTCTATTTCTCAGTCCTAAAGATATGCAAGAGGCAAAGAAATCTATGAAAGAAAAAGGTATTAAAGCTGAAGATGTTAAGAATTTACCTCCTGTTGAAGAAATGCATGGTCTTAATTTACCACCTATCGAAGAAACACATGGTCTTGATAACCCGACACAGGTAGTAAAGGTAAATTCTCTCTATAGGTATGATAAAGCTGAAATCCCGCCTACTAAGTTTACTAGCCAATGCTTAGATGAGTTTGACAATTTTATGGTTAAGCAAGAGGATTTCAATGCTTATTTTGGTAGACAATTAAAACGCAATGCTTATATGATTGAACACTTGAGTGATTATATGTCTAGAGTTAAAGGTGAACTTAAACTCATTAGTAAACATGCTTCTATGGTTACCAGTCAAGTAGAACAAGTACTTAAAGCTCAAAATGATTTGCTTAATGAATTAAATAATAAGGGAAACGATAATGTTGTTAGAGTTGCTACTAGAACGGGTAAAAGGACTCGGGAACCTTTGTATCCTGAAGGCCACCCTAAGAGAATTGAGCAAGATTCTCAGAGAACTAATTTTGATGCACCTAGTCCTCCTAAGAGGAAGAAAAAGAAAAATGATAGGACTTTGCATGATTCTAGTGAACCTGTTCTTGATACACCTAAGAATCCCAATGATATTTCTATCTCTGATGTTGAAACACAATTTGGTAATGAACATGAACCTAGTGATAATGTTAATGATGATGTTCATGTTGATGCTCAACCTAGCAATGACAATGATGTAGAGATTGAACCTGCTGTTGATCTTGATAACCCACAATCAAAGAATCAACGTTATGACAAGAGAAACTTTGTTGCTAGGAAGCACGGTAAAGAAAGGGAGCCATGGGTTCAGAAACCCATGCCCTTTCCTCCTAAACCATCCAAGAAAAGGGATGATGAGGATTTTGAGCGCTTTACTGAAATGATTAAACCTATCTTTTTGTGTATGTGTTTGACTGATATGCTTAAAATGAATCTTTATGCTAAGTACATGAAAGATATTGTTACTAATAAAAGAAAGCTACTGGAAGCTGAAATTTCCACTAGCTTGCTAATTATACTTTTAAGGGTGGAATACCTAAGAAACTAGGAGATCCAGGAGTACCAGCTATACCATGCTCCATTAAAAGAAACTATGTTAAAACTGCTTTATGTGATCTTGGAGCCGGTGTTAGTGTTATGCCTCTCTCTTTATATCGTAGACTTGATTTGAATAAGTTGACACCTACTGAAATATCTTTGCAAATGGCTGATAAATCAACTGCTATACCTGTCGGTATTTGTGAGGATGTGCCTGTTGTGGTTGCAAACGTTACTATTTTAACGGACTTTGTTATTCTTGATATTCCCGAGGACGACAGTATGTCGATTATTCTTGGTAGACCCTTTTTGAATACTGCAGGTGCTGTTATTGATTGCAACAAAGGCAATGTTACTTTTCATGTTAATGGTAATGAGCATACGGTACACTTTCCGAGGAAACAACCTCAAGTCCAGAGTATCAGTTCTATTGAAAAAATTCCAACTATTACTATTGGAGGTTTTGAATTTCCTCTTCCTACTATCAAAAAGATATATGATATTCTTATTATTGGGGACGTGCATATCCCCGTTGAGGTAACCTAGTGCTATTCGAAAATTCTCTAGTTTCATGCGATTCGGAATGAGTTTGTTAACAAGACCTGATCAACCTTGTTAGTGGATTCCTTTTGATGTGCATGAGATGGATGAAGTTAGAAAGCACAACTCCTTGTACCCTCCTTTTACTTTCTGTTATTTAGTTGAAATAAAGCAAAAAATAGTATTTTATGTCTGTTGTTTGAATTATTCGTGTAATAAAAAAATACCCCGAAAATAAAAGTTCTCCAAATGCCCCGAAAATGAAATATGATTTTTTTCTAGAATATTTGAGAATATCTGGCACGGAGAACACATCTGGGGGAGCTAGCACCTGGCCACGAGGGTCCAGGGCGCGCCCACCCCCCTTGGCGCGCTCCCTGCCTCGTGGGCCCATGGTGGCTCCCCTCAACTTATTCCAGCCACCACACACTCCTTCTTCCTCCCAAAAAAATCACTGTCCAGCTCAAGCACGAGTTCTAGCTCATTTTGCTGCGATTTTCGATCTCCTTGCTCAAAGCTCCATTCACAAAAATGCTTTGGGGGATTGTTCTTCGGTATGTGACTCCTCCAATGGTCCAATTAGTTTTTGTTCTAGTGCTTTATTCATTACATATTTTTGCTGCTTTGGTGACCCTCCTCTTGAGCTTGCATGTCAAATTTATTTGGTCCCAAGTAGTTCTAATGCATGTTATAGTCTCTAGGCACTTGCGGGAGTAGTTGCTATCAATTTTGTTGAGTTTGGTTCACTTCTATTTAAAGTTACTAAAATTTTCAGAAATTTTCAGAAAATGATGAGGAGATTTTTGAGGGGTTCTTTGAGCCGAAGCTCGAAGGATAAGCAAAGTGAAGAAGAAGAGAGGCCCAAATATAATCTCCCTCGCATCACGGAAGTTCGGCCATGTGAATGGCCTTGTGATGATTTCTTGAGAGCAGCCGGGATATATGATAATTTTTATGACTTGGCTGATAATGCAGGCCTCACCGACTTCCTCCGCGACCAACGCGAACAGTATATCTTACTCACCAATATCTTTGTGCAAAATTTTCATTTCCATGCTAGGAGGTCACCACCTTTGGTGGATTTTTATTTATATGATGAGTATAAGGAGATGCCCCTCTCTGAATTTTGTGAGGTTTGCAAGCTTCCCTTATCGGGCAGCGTAGAGGAACCACATCGAGACGATGTGGAGGGGTTTATTGATATGATTGCATTAGCGGAAATGAGGAAAGTTTCCGATGCAAGAATTACTAGCATACATTTTCCTGTTTTACGTTACTTTGCATTATTTTCTAGTAGATGCTTAATTGGTCGCGGAAATTGTGGCAACTTAAGTGCCCCTGATATTGTTATTTTGTGCCATGCCTTGTTTCATGATGATTCATTTAGTATGGGCGCTATTGTTGCAAATCGGCTAAATCTTAACCGTACTAAGGGCCCCATCTTGGGAGGCATCTTCGCATCGCGCCTCGCTGCATACTTTAACATACCTATTAGGCATTATGAGAAAGAACAAAAATTGCTGCCTCCTGTTTTTCTAGACTACAAGAGTATGGTTGCACATGATTTAATCGTTAAGAACAAGAAAAAGGAGCTTAACTATAGACTGTTGTTTGATAAAAATCACCCTGAAATTATTACTTTGCATGCTCCTTCCTTGTTTGATTTATCTGCAGGCAAGTATCTTGTTCCGCTGGCGGCCATCCATGCCTACCGGAACCCTACATCAGCTACAGAGCAAGAGCCGGAACCACAATTTTATCCTCCACGACCGTCTGATTACCAGTGGGATCCGGAGGTGATTGCCAACCAGTGGCAATCCGAGGCTTCATCTTATGACTCCAATTACAACTTTGGATATCCGTCAGGCCAGCCATGGCCATAGACCAACTTAGGCCAAAAGCCTAAGCTTGGGGGAGTACGTATTTCTCACCGACACTACAATTATGTTCACACACACTCATGACAGTTGTCGGTGATCACACTTTTTCATTGTACTATCCATGTTAGTTTATTTTCTTTTTCCTGTTTTCTTCTTGTGTGTTTAAAAACCTTAAGAAAAACCAAAAAAAATAGTTATAGCTTTTAGCTAGTTTACTTTTCATGCTTGTAGTAGTTATAACTAAAAGAAAACCCAAAAAGATTTCTCGTTCTTATTTTGCTTGTTGGGAGCTTTCCCGTGTAAATAGTTTTATTACTTTTCTTTTCTTTGGGGGTCGATAGGATAAGACTATTATGAAATTGTTGAAGTGGCTCTTATATGCATTGTTGTTGATTTAACCAAGAGCCTATATTGCCTTGTCTTCTCCTGTTTATTAAATGCTTGCAGATTCCAGCTTAGTCCAATGCACGTGCACTATTATCATTTTACACACCGTTCGGTCGTGCGAGTGAAAGGCAATAATGACGATATATGATGGACTAATTGAGATGAGAGAAGCTGGTATGAACTCGACCTCTCTTGTTTTTGTAAATATGATTAGTTCATTGTTCCTGATTCAGCCTATTATGAATGAACATGTTTGCAATGACAATTAGAGATTATAGTTGCTTATGCCATGCTTAATTAGCTAGGAGTTTATAATGGTTTACCTTGCGTGCCAACATGCTATTAAAATAGTTGTGATGTGGTATAGTGGGGTGGTATCATCCTTTGAATGATTCGAGTGGCTTGACTTGGCACATGTTCACGCATGTAGTTGAAACAAAATCAACATAGCCTCTACGATATTTATGTTCATGGTGGATTATATCCTCCTCATGCTTGCACTCAATGTTTATTAATTTTAATGCATGTTCATGACTGTTGTCGCTCTCTAGTTTGGTCACTTCCCAGTCTTTTGCTAGCCTTCACTTGTACTAAGCGGGAATACTGCTTGTGCATCCAATCCCTTAAACCCCAAAGTTATTCCATATGAGTCCACCATACCTTCCTATATGCGGTATTTACCTGCTGCTCCAAGTAAATTTGTATGTGCCAAACTCTAAACCTTCAAATGAAATTTTGTTTTGTATGCTCGAATAGCTCATGTATCAACTAGGGTTGTTTGTATCTTCCATGCTAGGCGGGTTATTCTCAAGAGGAGTGGACTCCGCTCCTCACTCGCGAGAACATGGCTGGTCACCGGGATGCCCAGTCCCATGCTTTATGCAAACCAAATCGAAATAATTGCAAACAAAACTCCCCCAGGGCTGTTGCTAGTTGGAGGCACTCGTTGTTTCGAGCAAGCCAAGGATTGATGCTTGTTGGTGGAGGGGGAGTATAAACCTTACCATTCTGTTTGGGAACCGCCTATAATGTGTGTAGCATGGAAGATATCGCCATCTCTCGGTTGTTATGTTGACAATGAAAGTATGCCGCTCAAAATATTATTTATCTCTATTTCAAAACTCGAGCTCTGGCACCTCTACAAATCCCTGCTTCCCTCTGCGAAGGGCCTTTCTATTTACTTTTATGTTGAGTCATCACCCTCTTATTAAAAAGCACCAGTTGGAGAGCACCGCTGTCATTTGCATTCATTACTATTAATTTATATTGGGTATGACTATGATTGGATCTCTTTTACCATGAATTACAATGTCTAGTCAGTCCTTAGTTTTTAAAGGTGCTCTGCATTTATGTTTTGCGATCTCAGAAAGGGCTACCGAGATACCATCTTGTTATATCATATTATGATTGTTTTGATAAAGTGTTGTCATCCAGGATTTATTATTATTGCTCGCTAGTTGATTATGCCATTGATATGAGTAAACATGAGACCTAAGTGTTATTGTGAATGTGGTTAGTTCATAATCTTTGCTGAAAACCTGAATGCTGGCTTTACATATTTACAACAACAAGAGCAAACAGAGTTTGTAAAATTTTTTCTTTATCAATTTCAGTTTATCAACTAAATTGCTTGAGGAGAAGAAAAGGTTTAAGCTTGGGGGAGTTGATACGTCTCCGTCGTATCTACTTTTCCAAACACTTTTGCCCTTGTTTTGGACTCTAGCTTGCATGATTTGAATGGAACTAACCCGGACTGACGCTGTTTTCAGCAGAATTGCCATGGTGTTATCTTTGTGCAGAAACAAAAGTTCTCGGAATGACCTGAAACTCCACGGAGATTATTTTTGAAATTTATAAAAGATACTGGCGAAAGAATCAAGACTAGGGGGCCCACACCCTATCCACGAGGGTGGGGGCACGCCCACCCCCCTGGGGCACGCCTCCCTACCTCATGGGCCCCCTGGAGCTCCACCAACCTCAACTCCAACTCCATATATTCACGTTCGGGGAGAAAAAATCAGAGAGAAGGATTCATCGCGTTTTACGATACAGAGCCGCCGCCAAGCCCTAATATCTCTCGGGAGGGCTGAACTGGAGTCCGTTCGTGGCTCCGGAGAGGGGAATCCGTCATCGTCGTCATCATCAACCATCCTCCATCACTAATTTCATGATGCTCACCGCCGTGCGTGAGTAATTCCATCGTAGGCTTGTTGGACGGTGATGGGTTGGATGAGATTTATCATGTAATCGAGTTAGTTTTGTTAGGGTTTGATCCCTAGTATCCACTATGTTCGAGATTGATGTTGCTATGACTTTGCTATGCTTAATGCTTGTCACTAGGGCCCGAGTGCCATGATTTCAGATCAGAACCTATTATGTTTTCATGAATATATGTGAGTTCTTAATCCTATCTTGCAAGTCAATAGTCACCTACTATATGTTATGATCTGGCAACCTCGAAGTGACAATAATCGGGACCACTCCCAGTGATGACCGTAGTTTGAGGAGTTCATGTATTCACTAAGTGTTAATGCTTTGTTCCAGTACTCTATTAAAAGGAGGCCTTAATATCCCTTAGTTTCCAATAGGACCCCGCTGCCACGGGAGGGTAGGACAAAAGATGTCATGCAAGTTCGTTTCCATAAGCACGTATGACTATATTCGGAATACATGCCTACATTACATTGATGAATGGGAGCTAGTTCTATGTCACCCTATGTTATAACTGTTACATGATGAACCACATCTGACATAATTATCCATCACTGATCCAATGCCTACGAGCTTTTCACATATTGTTCTTCGCTTATTTACTTTTTCGCTACATCATACAATCACTACAATATCGCTATCATACCTTTGCCATCATATCAAGTTACTATCATACTACTTTGCTGCAGATATTAAGTTATCCAGGTGTGGTTCAATTGAAAACTCAACTACTAATACTTGAGAATATTCTTTGGCTCCCCTTGTGTCGAATCAATAAATTTGGGTTGAATACTCTACCCTCGAAAACTGTTGCGATCCCCTATACTTGTGGGTTATCAATAATAAACATTTATCATTATATGAGGAAATATAAATAACAACTTTATTACTGCCTCTAGGGCATATTTCCTTCAGTGGGGGGCCAGGTCAGAGTACGATGGTGTGGATGCCTTCGCCTTCGACCAGCGATCCGCCGCCTCATCTTTCCGTTCTTCCCCTCCCTCCCGGGCACCATCATCACCGGCCTCTTCGACCTCTTCCTGTAGGAGATGGACAGGGGCAAATGCATTACAGGGCACTTGTCTTTTTTCAATCTTAAATCTATAGGCATTTGCCAAATTTTAATTCAAATAATGTAATCTCTCGAGTCCATGTTTGTGTTCTGTAAGGCTTGTACTTGAATGATAAGCATATTAATAAAAAAGATGAACCTTGCTGGGAACCCGTGCATGTATATGTCAATGCAGAGGTGAAATGCCTCTTTATTGTAAATAAACGAGTTTTCCCCGGCAAGCTATCCTACCGATACCTTTTTACTTTGTTGCCGGAGAACCGAGTCTATCGGGCAAAAAATAAAGGGTCCAGCCCCCTGCCGACTCTTTTCCATCAAAGGCCACTGCGACCATCCTGGACAAAGCAACGTTCGAGCCAAGGGTGGGAGCACCTAAGTTTCGAAGAGTGGCGAGGTTTTCTCATACAAGTTTTAGCTTACAGGACATTAATGGACAGGAGATAGAACTTGTCTATTTGGCTTGCCGGGGATCGCAGTGCTGGGCCATCTCCTCAACTCCTTGTAGAAGCCAAGTTCACGGCAGGAACCTGCAGCTCCATGCAGATGAGAATGATGCAGGATGCGATCCTATCTATATGCACATGCAAATGCTCATGAAATGCTTTATGCAATGATCTTTGAATGCTTATGCATGCATGCAACTTGGTCGAGGCCCCCCCAGCGCTTCGTTTACTTCTCTGTTGCTCAGGGTCATCGCTTGGCTTTGTACAAGGGGTGACATGCAGCTGAGGCAAGGCATGTACAAAAGGGTGGCTGCCAGGTAGAGCCCGACAGCCGCACCTTACGGGTAGAACTTGCGGAGATGCTCAATATTCCATGAGTTTTGCAATTGAATGCCATCTCTGGTCTCCAAACGGACTGCACCAGGTCTGGTGACTCATACTACCCGGTAAGGGCCTTCCCACTTTGGCGTCAACTAGTTTGTACCCTTGGCGGACTGAACACGCCTAAGGACAAGGTCGCCTTCCTCAAAACACCGGGCATGAACCCTGCAGCTATGATAGCGACGCAGGGCTTGCTGATAGCGTGCAGCACGCGTAGCAGCCCGGAGAGGTTCTCCTCGAGTAGCATAGCATCGTCACGGCGGTGCTGATCTTGCGCTACTTCATCATAGGCAAGCACTCAAGGCGACCCGTAAATGAGTTCTGTGGGGATAACTGCTTCCGCCCCATAGACCACGGAGAAAGGATTCTGCCCGATAGTTCGGTTTGGTGTCGTTCTGAGGGACCAGAGAACTACCGGCAGCTCATCGATCCACCGCCTGCTGTGCTTCTGCGGCGTATCAAAGGTTCTTGTCTTGAGACCACGCAGCACTTCAGCGTTCGGCCTCTCAGCTTGTCCATTGCTCCTGGGATGTGCGACAGAGGCAAATGAGATCTTGCTTCCGAGGGCATGAACATATTGCATGAAGGCGCGGCTCGTGAAGTGGGTGTCGTTGTCGGTAATGATCCTTGCCGGGACTCCAAAACGACACACTAGTTCTTCCAAGAACTTGATAGCTGACTGAGCAGTCACCTTTACCACGGCAGTCACTTCCGGTCACTTTGTAAACTTGTCGATAGCAACAAACAAGAATACAAAGCCCCCGATTACTCGGAGGAAAAGGGCCGAGGATATCGAGCCCCCAGACCGAGAAGGTCCATGATAAAGGGATTGTCTGAAGAGCTTGGGTAGGCAGGTGGATGTTCTTGGAATGGAACTGGCAGGCTTCACACTTGGTGACTATCTCAACCGCATCTTGGAGGGATGTGGGCCAATAGAATCCTTGCCGGAACGCTTTCCCAACTAATGCCCTTGATCCATAGGGAAAAGGCACCATCGAAATACATAATCCATTCTTGGGGCGCCTTCTTGCCGGGGATAGCTGTTTCTGGCACTTCCTCGTCAAGGGTTGGCGTCCATTCCGCAATAAACTCTGTCAATGCCCTACTATGGATCATTGACATGCTCTCAAACTTCAGACCAAAACTGGATACTCCAAATCCCACTCCACTATTCTGCCGGTAGCCTCAGGGTTTCGGAGTATCCTTTGCAACGGGAAGAGAGTGACAACCGTGATCTCATGGGCTTTGAAGTAGTGGCGCGGTTTCCTTGAGGCCATGATGAGGCCAAAGATCAACTTTTGCACACCTGAGTACCTCGATCGAGCCCCCTGTAGCAAGGAACTAACAAAGTATACTGGGCGATGCACCACTTTATTCCTTGTCGTGTCCTTGGGGTTGCTCTCGCTGTCGTGCTCACTTCTATCCTAACTCTTTCCTTTCTCTGCCGGTCCTTGCTCATTATCTGTTTCATCCACTTCCCGTTGCGCCACCAAGGCTGCACTAACCACTTGGTTGGTTGCCGCTAAGTATAGCAGCAACGGCTCCTGTGGCTTGGGTGCAACCAAAGTGGGCAGAGAGGACAAGTAGGCCTTCAACTCTTGCAAGGATGCATATGCTTCTGGGGTCCACTTCATGGGTCCTGCCTTCTTCAAGATCTTGAAGAACGGCAGGGCGCACTTGGAAGACTTGGAAATGAATCTGCTTAGCGCGGCAACGCACCCTGTCAGACACCTCGCATCCTTGACTGTCCTTGGCGCTTGGATCTGCTCGATAGCTTTAATCTTGTCGGGATTGGCTTCGATCCCCCGATGGGACATGAAGAACCCAAGTAGCTTGCCGGAGGGAACTCCAAACACACTTCTTCGGGTTGAGCTTCAAGTTGATCTTGCGCAGATTAGCAAACATCTCCTCCAAGTCCCGGATGAGCGTTGCTTTGTCCTTGGTCTTGACCACAATGTCATCCATATAAGCCTCAATGTTTCTGTGCAGCTGTGGCTCAAACCCAATCTGGACTGCTATTGCAAAAATTGACCCGGCACTCTTTAATTCGAAAGGCATGCGGAAAAAACAATATGTACCACATGGGGTGATGAACGACGTCTTCTCTTCGTCTTCCTTGGACATGAAGATTTGATGATACCCAAAATATGCATCCAGAAAGGAAAGCAAATCGCAGCCCAAAGTGGAATCCACGATCTGATCGATGTGCGGCAATGGAAGCGGGTCCTTCGGGCAAGCCTTGTTGAGATCTGCGAAATCTATGCAAAGCCTTCATTTCCCGTTAGCCTTCCGGACCACCACTGGATTTGCTAACCATGTGGGATGTAGCACTCCTCTGACCAAACCAGTTGCTTCAAGCTTCTTGATCTCTTCTGCAATAAACTGCTGCCTCTCCAAGGCCTGCTTCTGAACTTTCGGCTTGACGGGTCGGGCATGTGGGCAGACAGCAAGGTGGTGCTCGATTACCTCCCTGGGAACACCGGGGATATAGGATGGTTTCCAGGCAAACACATTGATATTCGCCCACAGGAAGGCAACGAACGTGCTTTCCTATTTTTCATCGAGGGTGGCACTGATAGTGAAAGTGCCATCAACGCCAGCCAGCCCTGCCGGGACCTTCTTCACTTGTGGAGCAGCAACCTTGGACCTTTTGCTATTGGAACTCTCCGGCAAGTCATCAACAGGCGCAGTGCACTCCGAAGAGGCGCGCTTCCCGGATTCCTTGCCAGTGTCTTGGCTATCCTTCTTCTTTCCTATATCCTCCTTGGAGGGAACTGCTGCTGTCGCTGCCTCTGTCGCGACTGCGTTGCGGTACATCTTGTCCACGCAAATGATTGCGTCCTTCTCATATGACAGGATGGAAATGACTCCCATTGGCCCAGGCATCTTCAAGGTGTTGTAGGCATAGTGGGATGCCGCCATGAGTTTAGCCATGGCTGGGCGTCCAAGGATCCCATTGTACGGCAAGGGGAGGTCGACCACATCAAACACGATCTTCTCAGTCCGGTAGTCCAACTCCCCTACAAACATCACGGGCAAGGTGATCTTTCCCTTAGGATGACTCCTGCCGGGATTAATTCCTTGAAACGTGCTAGTGACCTTCAACTCATCCTCTGCTATCTGGAGTCTGCTGATAACCTTTGGGGAAATCAGATTCAACCCGGCCCTGCCGTCCACCAACATCTTTGTGACCTTGAGGTTGCGAATTATTGGAGAGACCAACAATGGCAAACATCCTACCGTAGTGGTGCGGTCAGGATGATCCTATTTGTCAAAGATGATGGGCGTGCGTGACCATTTGAGTGGCTTCCGGGCCTCTGGCGCTAGTTCCACGGCATTGACCTCACGCGCCCACTATTTGAGTTGGCGGTGAGAGGTGTGCAGAGATGCACCCCCGTCAATGCACAAGGCGTCAATGGCCTTCTGAAACTCCTGATCACTGGTTTCCTCTTCATCCCCTCCATCACTCTCATCATCACAGGCTTCCTTCTCTAGATCTCTGGTAGGTTTTCCTTTGTTCTAGAAGGGTTTGCCGAGGCGGTTTACTTCACCGCCTCGACCCTTACCGCCAGCGACATTCTGACCCTTTTCCTTGTCATGCTTCTCATATTCTGCTCTCTGCCTCTTAACAAGCTGCTCAACCTGATAACACTCTTGAAGGTCGTGGCCCTTGGTCCTATGAATCTTGCAATATGGCCCATCACCTTTCCGGCCACTCGGCAGCCGCAGCTTCCTGGCAGTCAGCGCACACGGCAGCTTCCTTGCCGGGGGCTTTGGCCTTAGCCTTATTGCCGGTACTAGGCATACCCGATCCTTCAACAAACATCACTGCCTTATCCTTGCACTTCTTATTGTGCTTCTTGCTCTTCTTCTGACTGGTGGATTCATCATCATCCTCTGAATCGACATTGATGCAACCCTCCTCTCTGGGTAGCTTCCTTCCCACATCCATCCGAGCACACTTATCCACCAAGGTGTAAAGCCCCTTCACAGTTATGGGCAACCTCATGTTCATCTGGGAACGAATCTTCCGGTTGCGCACATTGGACTGGAAGGCCGTTATCACAGCTACTGGATGGATGTTCGGGATGTTCCTGTGGACTCTGCTGAATATCTGCAAATACTTCCGGAGAGTCTCTCCTTCTTTCTGTTGGAGAAGCTGCAAATCGCTAAACCGACCTGGTTCTTGATGGCCGCCAGTGAAGTCGCCAATGAACTCATGGCACAGGTCAGCCCATGACAAAATGGAGTTCTCCGGCAGGTGCGTCAGCTAAGACCTCACATTGGACTTGAGGGCCAAAGGGAAGTAGTTGGCGAACACCTTCTCATCTCTTCCCCTAGCAGCTTGAACAGCGATGGTGTAGATGCTCAGAAACTCTACCGGGTTTAGCCTCCCATCATACTTCTCAGATATCTCTGGCTTGAACGTGCGGACGGGCGGCCAACGGACTTGCCGCAGCTCACGAGTAAAGGCAGGGCACCCAACCTCAAAAGGTAGGCACCCGCCGATATCGAGCGCAGGCTCATCAACATCGAGACCGTCGCACCCATCGGTCTGGCGGTGGTCGTCGCGGCGTCGTTCAATGACAACACGCGCATCTCCCCTCCGCCTATCCTCCAGGGCACGCTCTCGGCCTGGACGCACTCGAGGGTCAGAAGAGGCCATCGAGACGTCATCAGGTTCTTGATTCTGCTGTGCACGCGTGGGCTGCCGCGGTGGAGACTGCACCGTGGGGGTGGCCCCTTCCGTGCGACCAGCAACATGAGCTGTTGTCATTGCTTGGGGAGGCCGTGGCGGGCCAGCTTGCTATGAGCCCCCAGCCTCGGCGAAACCGAGCAGACTCTAGATGGTGGCACGCCACTCGTCCATCTGCTCGGCTGCCGGTGGAAACCTCAATAGCAGTTGAGCCCGCGCCATGGCCTCCGTAGCAGTACTTGGCATAGGTGAGGACAATGTAGATCGTACCATTGCTCGGCTCCTGATGGTGCCAGCAGCGACAGTACCCCCCCCCCCCCGTTGTTGCAGGGCGGCCACCTGAATGGCGTACGTGGTGGCGTAGCGAAGGTGCTTGAGGACCAGCGGCTCCGTCGGGCGCTGCGTCTTGGTCAACCCGCCCCGGGGGAGGTGCACGCGCTGCGATCGCTCTCGTGACGGGGGCGGCCGGAGGGCGGCGATTCGCCCCGGACCAAGCGCCATCGTCGCGGATGTGCCAGTCGGTGAGGGGAAGGGGCGTGGACTGAGTAACCCCCTCACATGTACCTCGTGGAGCATGGTCATCGGGGTGTTGCTGATGTTGCTCTCCTCCGATGTCTCCCGCTCCATCTTCGGCCGCCGGGGAAATGGTGACGGTGCCGCCCGCACCGACCACATCCCCAGCAGCGTCCACACCCTTGCACATCTCCGCTCCTCCCGTAGCATCAGTGGATGCGGGTGGCAGAACCTTCGAGGTGGACGGATGAGCTGAAGCACCGGATTTCTTCTTGGGCGCCATAGTCGATGGCGATGTCGAGGACGAAGATGGCGATGAAGGTGACACGCTGCGCACGCTTTCAGGTTCGCGCAAGTGATCCCCCTACCTGGCGCGCCAAAGATGTCGTGGGAAACCACTGCCACCTATGGGACCAAGGGCCCCTTGCTGGTTCGGCAGGGGGGATGTCATGTTGCACAAAGAGCAGAAGAACACGGGGCAACGCGACAGAGATCACGCAGGCAATTTTACCCAGGTTTGGGCTGCCGCGAGGCATAAAACCCTACTCCTGCTTTGGTGGATTGATGGTGGAAGAATGGCGGTGGAGCGTAGTACACTTGCCCGGCAAGGACGACAGTGGCTACGCTCGTATGAGTGTGTGGGTGTCCAACCCTCTAACCCTTTCTCCGGTTGCCATGGGCCTCCTTTTATAGATTAAGGGGTCACCACAATGGCAAAACAGTCATTATGCACTGATAAGATAGTGAACAGTGCTATCATACCTAACTCTGCAGGCTAACAAGGCGCATTAAATGGACCGCTCAACGTCACATTGTTGCTTGCCCGGCAAGCCTTGTCGGCTTGTCTTGCTAGCTTCACGCCTGCTCGCTTGACACGCTCGCAGGACGGGTGTCATCTGTAGGTATTTCCTGTAGAAAGAGGCCGCCATGTGGCGAATGGCTGCCACTTAATCACCTTGCGGCTTGACACCGCACTGATTGAGGACGTGGGTTGTGGCGGAGTGGTTGGGTGAGGTGGTTTTTCCATCGTGAGTCCCGGCAGGCCCTGCCGGGAAGTCTTGGACCTTTTCTTCTAGGGGCGACCCCGCCCTTGCCGAGCTAGCCTACCCGGCAAGGGAGGATTTTCTCCTCGTGGTATCTCACTTCTCTGGCTTGATCTTGATCCTCTTGATCTGCATGTTGGTCCTTCGATGATCTTGGTCTCTTGTACTCTGTCATGGCTTGTTGATGTAATTTTGTTCTCGTGCCCGTGCACAGTCAGGGCAACGGACCCAGGGTTTGTTGCACCGGCATCAGTCCACCCACATATCAAATTATCAAAGTAACGAATGTGAATCATATGAGCATGATGAAAACTAACTTGACAATATAATTCCCATGTGTCCTCAGGAGGACTTTCCTTTATATAAGAGTTCGGCCAGGCTTATCCTTTGCTACAAAAAGTATTGGGCCACCTTGCTGCACCTTTGTTACACTTGTTACTTGTTACCCGTTACAAATTATCTTATCACAAAAGTATCTATTACCGGTAATTTCAGTGCTTGCAGAAAATACCTTGTTGAAAACCGCCTATCATTTCCTTCTGCTCCTTGTTGGGTTCGACACTCTTACTTATCGAAAGTACTACGATAGATCCGCTATACTTGTGGGTCATTATCCCGTGGTACCCTGGTTCCCACTGGGCCGACGGTAATGTCTTAAATCAAAGAGAACTTTTACTTTTGTTGGTATGTGAAACTAGGTGGCATATATTTAGCAACAATGTAATTAATGTAGTTTGCATACCAAAGAGTATTACGAGAAGCATTTATAACAACTAATTTTTCTTCAAAAAAACTATCATCAATAGGCAATGGGTCATCAAGAACATTTTCGATTCGAGACAAATTATCGGCTATGGGGTTCTCAGCTCCCTTTCTATTAATAATATGCAAGTTAAATTCTTGTAGCAACAGAACCCACCTAATGAGTCTAGGTTTAGCATCTTTCTTTTCCGTAAGATATTTAATAGCAGCATGATCAGTGTGAACAATTACTTTAGAATCAACAATATAAGATCTGAATTTATCACATGCAAACACAATTGTTTAAAATTCTTTCTCAGTAGTAGCATAATTTCTTTGGGAACTTTCTAGAGTTTTACTAGCACAATGGAAGACATTTAATTTCTTATCAACTCTTTGTCCTAGAACATCACCTATGGCATAATCACTAGCATCACACATAATTTCAAATGGCAGGTTCCAGTCAGGAGGTTGAACAATGTTGGCAGAGATTAAGTCTTTCTTAAGTATTTTAGAGGCTTCTACACAATCATCATAAAAAAACAAACAGAACATCTTTTTGCAAGAGATTAGTAAGAGGCCTAGAAATTTTAGAGAAGTCTTTAATAAATCTCATATAGAAACCAGCACGACCAAGCAAACTTCTTATACCTTTAATATCTTTAGGACATGGCATTTTCTCAATTGCATCAACTTTAGCTTTATCTGCTTCAATACCTCGTTCGGAAATTTTATGCCCAAGTACTATACCTTCATTCACCATAAAGTGGCACTTCTCCAAATTCAAGACAAGATTGGGTTCTTCACATTTCTGCAAAACTCGATCAAGGTTGCTTAAGAAATCATCAAAAGAAGTCCCGTAAACGGAAAAATCATGCATGAAAATCTCAACAATATTTTCATAGAAGTCAGAGAATATAGAAGTCACACATCTTTTAAAGGTAGAAGGTGCATTGCATAAACCAAAAGACATACGTCTATAAGCATAAGTTCCAGAAGGGAAAGTAAAACTAGTTTTCTCTTGATCTTATTTTGACACAGGGATTTGAGAAAAAACAGAATACCCATCAAGGAAACAAAAGTGTGCATGCTGAGACAATGTTTCTAACATTTGATCAATAAAAGGCAAGGGGTAATGGTCTTTTCTAGTAGCTTTGTTTAATTTCATGAAATCAATTACCATCCTATAGCAAGTTACAATTCTTTGTTGGATGAGTTCAATTTTACCACTAGGAACAACAATTATACCTCCTTTCTTAGGAACACAATGAACATGGCTTACCCATCTACTATAAGCTATGGGATAAATTATACCTGCTTCCAGAAGCTTTAATATTTCAGTTCTTACCACATCCTTCAGCTTAGGATTCAACCGTCAATGGTGATCAGCAACTGGCTTAGCATTTGGCTCCATATGAATTTTGTGCTGATATGGAGTGGGACTAATGCCCTTAAGATCATCAAGAGTATATCCAATAGCAGTGTGGTGCTTCCTCGGAGTTTTAAATAACCTCTTTTCTTCATGCTCTGAAAGGTTAGCATTGATAATAACAGGATATATCTTCTTTTCATCAAGATAAGCATATTTCAACGTATCAGGTAATTGCTTCAATTCAAACACAGGACCACCCTTATGTGCAGGAGGACCTCCAATAGTTTCAATAGGAAAATTGTATTCATGGATAAGCACTTGATCAAAGAATATCTTATCTATATCATTTCTTTCATTCATATGCATATCATTCTCATGGAGCCAATATTGTTCTAACGAATCAGTAGGAGGTACGGCAATACAAGTAAGACCAATAATTTCATCCTTACTAGGCAATTCTTTATCATGAGATTGTCTACGCAATCTAGAGAAATTAAACTCATGAGAAACATCACTTAAGTTAACACCGATAGTTTTTTTATTGCAATCAATATTACCGTTAATTGTGTTCAAGAAGGGTCCACCAAATATAATGGGACAAAAATCAGCTTGTGGAGAGCCAAGAACTAGAAAATCAATAGGGTATTTTATCTTCCCACACAAGACTTCAACATCTCTAACAATCCCAAGCTGTGAAATAATATCTCTATTCGCAAGTTTAATAGTAACATCAATGTCCTCTATCTCAACAGGTGCAATATCATTCATAATATCTTGATATAAGGTGAACGGAATAGCACTCACACTAGCACCCAAATCACATAAACCATGGTAACAATGATCTCCTATTTTAAAAGAGACAACATGCATGCCAACTATAGGTTTATCCTTATCTTTAGGATTAGGCTTAGCAATTCTAGTAGCTTCATCACAGAAGTAAATAACATGCCCATCAATATTATCGACCAAGAGATCTTTAACCATAGCAACATTAGGTTCAACTTTAATTTGTTCAGAGGGTCTAGGTGCCCTAATATTACTTTTGTTAACCATAGTTGAAACTTTAGCATGCCCCTTAATCCTAAAAGGAAAAGGTGGTTGATACGTCTGCAACGTATCTATAATTTATGAAGTATTCATGCCATGTTTGTAACAACTCTATATGGTTTTGGTATGATTTGATTAGAACAAGCCCGAACTGACGTTGTTTTCAGCAGAACTACCATGGTGTAATTTTTTGTGCAGAAATAAAAGTTCTCGGAATGGCATGAAAATTTATGGTGATTTTTTATGGACCAGAAGAGACCCGGAGCCAGGCCAGAAGAGCCATGAGGGCATGACAAGCCTGGGGGGGCCACCCCTAGGGTGCGCCCCTCGAGCTTGTCGCTCCCTCGTGGGCCCCCTTGATGTGAAACCAATGCCAAAAATTCCTATAAATACCAAAACCCCAAAAAGAACCCGAGATGAGAAATTCCACCTCCACAAGCCTCTATATCCATGAAAAGTCAATCGGGACCCTATTTTGGCACCCTGGTGGAGGGGAAAATCATCACCGGAGGCATTCTTCATCATCCCGATAGCCACCATGACGAGGAGGGAGGGTATGTACCAGTAGCTATGTGTTTGATCTCTCTCTCTCTCTCTATCTCTCTCTCTCTCTCTCTCTCTCTCTCTCATGTTCTTGATTTGGCACGATCTTGATGTACTGCGAGCTTTGATAATATAGTTGGATCATATGGTGTTTCTCCCTCTCTATCTTGCTGCGATGAATTAATTTTTTACCTCTGAGGTTTCACTATTATCGGATAGAACACTTTTATGGATTTGAGAACACTTAATGTATGTCTTGCATATGACTAACCGTGGTGACAATGGGGTGTTATATTGATTCACTTTATGTATGTTTTGGCACTCAACTCGCGGATTCCCGAGGTGACATTGGGGTAATCTATGGATAGAGGTTACTTTCTCCGATAGAAATCTTGGGGCACTCTTTGAAGTTCTTTGTGCTGGATTGAATATTATGAATCTGAAATTGTTTGATGCACATCCACTAATCAACTCACATATACTTGTGGTGACATTGGAGTATCTAGGTGACATTAGAGTTGGTTGATTTGTATCATATGGTGTTATTTTAGTACGAACTCTAGGGCTATTTATGACACTTATAAGGATGGCTCAATAGATTGATCGGAAAGGATAACCATGAGGTTGTTTCGTACCCAACAAGCAATTTCATCCTATGTTCTCTGATAGATATGAAATTTTGAGTGACTCTTTGTCGCACATTGAGGGATTGTTATATGATTCAATTATGTTAGCACTGTTGAGAGATTGCACTGGTGAAAGTATGAACCACAGGCCTTGTTTTTAAGCATTGCAATACCGTTTGTGCTCACTTTTGTTACTTGTTACCTTGCTGGTTTTTATTTTTAGATTATAAAAGCCTATATCTACTATCCATACTACACTTGTATCATCATCTCTTCGCCGAACTAGTGCACCTATACAATTTATGATCGTATTGGGTGTGTTGGGGACACAAGAGATTTCTTGTATTTGATTGCAGGGTTGTTTGAGTGAGACCATTTCATCCTACACCTCCGACGGATTGATAAACCTTAGGTCATCCACTTGAGGGAAAATTTCTACTGTCCTACAAAACATTGCGCTTGGAGGCCCAACACGAGTCTACAAGAATAAGTTGCATAGTAGACATCAGTGGTTTTTCAATATAAGCAGTATGCACAACTGGATCAACATTTTAAATGATAGTTTTATCGTTAACTATAATAGGTTCCTCAATCTTTTCTTTAATAGGGGGACAATATTTAAACCACTTCTCCTTAGGAAGATCAACATGAGTAGCAAATGATTCACAGAAGGAGGCTACTATCTCAAAGTCAAGTCCATATTTAGTGCTAAACTTATGATTTAATACAATCAAACTCAAGTTTTATACCTGACTCTTTACCTTTGTCGAGTTCCCAATCTTCAGAGTTGCGTTTAATTCTTTCTAGAAGATCCCATGTAAATTCAATAGTTCTCTTCATAAAGGCACCAGTAGAAGAAGAATCGAGCATGGTTTGATCATTATGAGAAAGTCGAGTATAAAAATTCTATAAGATGATTTCTCTTGAGAGCTCATGATTGGGGCATATGTACATCATGTACTTAATCCTCCTCGAAGCTTGAGCGAAGATTTCTCCTTCACGAGGCCAAAAATTGTATATATAATTCCGATGACGATGAACCAGATGCATAGGATAAAACTTCTGATGAAATTCCAATTTCAATCGGTTCCAATCCCATATTCCAATATCATCACATAGCCTATACCATGGCAATGCCTTCCCCCTCACCAAAGATAAATAGAAAACATTCTTTTTAACTCTATCTTCGGATAAACCTGCAAGCTTAAATAATCCACAAACTTAATCCACATATATTATGTGCATATCAGGATGTATTGTTCCATCTCCTGCATAAGTTTTAGCTAGCAGTTTCTCTATCATACCCAAAGGAATCTCATAATAAATATTTTCAGTAGGTGCGGTAGGTTGAGGGGCAACTCTTTGTGCCTCTGGTCGAGGTGAAGATACCCCGAACAAACCCCTCAAAAGATTGTTTTCCATAGTAACAAGTGATAGTAAATTTCAGCATGTAATATAAATGTTTCCTTACCAAATTCCACTCACCAAAGGCGCTTCACTCCCCGGCAATGGCACCAAAAAAGAGACTTGATGACCCACAACTATAGGGTATCAATCGTAATCCTTTCGATAAGTAAGAGTATCAAACCCAACGAGGAGCAGAAGGAAATGATACGCGGTTTTTAGCAAGGTATTGTCTGCAAGCACTGAAATTATCGGTAAGAGATAGTTTGATAGCAAGGTAATTTGTAATGAGCAACAAGTAGTAACAGTAACAAAGGTGCAGCTAGGTAGCCCAATCCTTTTTGTAGCAAAGGACAGGCCAGAACGTTCTCTTATAATAAGCAAAGCGTTCTTGAGGACACACGGGAATTTCATCTAGTCATTTTCATCATGTTTGTTTCATTCACGTTTGCTACTTTGATAATTTGATATGTGGGTGGACCGGTTCTTGGGTGTTTTTCTTACCTGAACGAGCCTCTCACTTACGATTAACCCCTCTCGCAAGAATCTGCAACTAGGAAAGAAGAAATAAGATAAATCTTACCATAGCATGAAACATATGGATCCAAATCAGCCCCTTACGGAATAGCACGTAAACTAGGGTTTAAGCTCCTGTCACTCTAGCAACCCATCATCTAATTCCTACTCCACAATGCCTTCCCTTAGGCCCAAAGATAGTGAAGTGTCATGTAGTGGACATTCACACGACACCACTAAAGGAAGCAACAACATACATAACTTCAAAGTATCAAACGAATACAAGATTCACATGATTACTTATGACAAGACTTCTCCCATGTCCTGAAGAACAAAAGTAACTACTCACAAATCATACACATGTCCAAGATCAGAGGGGTATTGAATAGCATCAAGGATCTGAACATATAATATTCCACCAAATAAACCAACTAACATCAACTACAAGATGTAGTCAACAATACTAGCAACCCATAGGTACCAATCTGAGGTTTTGAAAGAAAGATTGAATACAAGAGATGAACTAGGGTTTGATATGAGATGGTGCTGGTGAAGATGTTGATGAATATTGGTCCTCCCACGATGGGAGGGTTGTTGGTGATGTCGATGGCTTCAATTTTCCCCTCCCGGAGGGAAGTATCACTAGCGGAATCGATCTGCGGGAGAGAAAAAGTGCTCCTGCCCAGGTTCCGCCTTGAGACAGTGGCGCTTCGCCCTAAAAGTCTGTCACGACCGGTTTTTCAATAAAATACTTATTGAGAAATCGATCTTTTGATTCCAGTACAGGAAGAATTCTCCTTACTAGTAGACAAATACTTGATACAGTAGGCCAGTAGCATTAAATATATTACAGGGTTGAGTTGAGGCTGCTCAACAATTTATTACAAACACGCCAATATTGAACATAAGAGCGGTTATGATACAGAGGTGGGGTGGCATACTACTGACTCGAGATAAAAGTGGTGGTGGAAATATCACAGTGAAGTGGATAACATAACTCCTAAACTGGCAGCTCATCGAGCGTCGAGGTGAGGCTCGATGAATTTATTCGGGTAGCAGAAGCGGATATAATACAGTGACCAAATCCAGGATCGCACGAGACTGACTAGGACTCCTCTAGGCGTCGGACTCGCTATCGAACTCTTCATCCATGAGATCGCCTTCGTCAACATCTGGCCAAATCAACAAGCGGTGAGTACTTTGAAAGTACTCGCAAGACAGTTCGCATATAAGATATAACAAATGCATGCATGAATGCGTCATGGGCAAATAGCAATGCACATTCAAATAATAAATATTGGCACAACATGATAAGTAAAAAGGAGTCGGACGGTAGTCTTCCGAAATCCCAACAAAATAATCGAAAACCGATCGGTGTCCGGAGCGGCGCCTCGAAGGGTAAACGAATAAATAATCATGCCGCGATCGAGGCGTCTAAGCGACACCACATAAAGGGCTTATATTGAAAAGTAAATGACATGCGTGCCCGGTGGACGTCGGAGCGACATCGCAGAAAGGGCTTATATTGAAAGTAAATAACATGCGTGCCACAGTCGGACGTCTGAGCGACATCGCAGAAAGGGCTTATATCGAAAGTAAATAACAAGCGTGCCACAGTCGGACGTCTGAGCGACATCGCAGAAAGGGCTTATATCAAAAGTAAATAACAAGTGTGCCACAGTCGGACGTCTGAGCGACATCGCAGAAAGGGCTTATATCAAAAGTAAATAACAAGTGTGCCACAGTCGGACGTCTGAGCGACATCGCAGAAAGGGCTTAAATTTCATTATTCATATCTGATAAATTCACAAACATATAATACTCAGAGGGAATATTCAACACATAATAATAAACGGGTTAGTCCATCCACAGAATAAACATTTAACCGGACTAAACACTCATGTGGTTCACCGGAGTTTTTGTCACTGAGACTGACACTTGACAAGATAAGTTGAACACAGTACTTGGACATGGATAAGATGATTCAAAGGATTTTTGACTCTGCAGAGTTTGTACTAAATTACCCACAGCCAACGGATTTCCGTAGTCACGAAGGACTAGTTCCGTTTACGGTATTTCGGTAGAAACACATCTAACCAGTACACACCCATCCCACCTCACGATGCCAGGAATCACCCTAGACATCGTTCAAGAAAAACTTTGAGAGGGGGAGATCACAATCTCGAATAGCATGGGATCAAATTTATATCTGGCGCTCTAAGGGGTGCCCCCCTCTCGGTCCCAACCGGAAACACCCATGCCCCCTGACCGGATGACTGGCTTTAATACAGGGCCATGGAACCCTCATCACGGCCTCTCGATTTGGTGTGTACCAGGAAATCGGTTTGCAACTTACTAAGACATATCCCTTGCGGAAAACATGTGGTAGTACAGGAAGGGAAAACGGATGGAAACTGGACTGGTTCATGTTGACACTGGAGTCAAATAGTCTGGCATAAGACTGGCATGCTACAACACTGCCATCTTACCCATTCTCATGCCGTCACATGGCCATGCAAACTCATATCCAACAACTTATGGATTTTCGAAACTCACTTGCCTCAACTTTGCATGTAATATAACATTCATCGAGATGCTCATAAACATGCCATGAAACTACTTAATGAAAACATGCCAAAGACACTCATCATATCAAAAGTTCAAACATGCTTGCCTGGTTCGGAGTAGTCGGAGTATAGCTTGGCGAAGTTTGCGGTTCCGTCACCTCCTCCGGTATCTACGTTATAAGAACATACGTACTAACGTAAATACCGAGAGTGCACAAAAAAATGTTCCAAATATTTTTCAAATAAATATGACAAAAAACTAGACAGAAAAATAAAGATGACAGAAAAAGAAACAATCAAAAATCAGTTTCTTTTTAAAAGTTCTAAAAGTTTTAATCCAGGGACTCATCTGTAATGAAACAGAAAGTTTCCAGGGGCCAACTTATAAAAACAGAAAACACTTCGGCTAAAAAGCCGTCAACTGCAAAGGGAAACGTAGTCTGCCCGAAGGCGTTTTCAGAAAACGGTTCGAAAAAAAAGAAAAACTGACGAGGGGTCCCACCCGCCAGGTTTGAAATTTCAAACGGGGGGAGAAACAGAGCTCGTCGGCGCCCGAGAGCTGCGGTGGTCGCCGGCAGCAATCCACGGCGAGTTAGGAGGATCGGAGAGTACCTATGTGCTCAGTGTGTCCTACCGTGTCGGTGGGTGGTGGTGGTGGTCGTCGGCGAGGACCACGTCGACGGCGGTCCTTGCTCCGGCGGACTGCGGCTCGGGTGGAGTTGGATCTCGTCGGGGAGGGCTGCGGAGGTCAAATTGAAGCTTGGGTTAGATCACTGGGTGCTCGAGGAGACTACTGACGAGGTTTGGGCGGCGGGGATGGCCTCACCGGAGTGGATCGAGCTGGTGGCCGAGACGGATCAGGGCGGCCGGAGTTGGGGGAGGAGACCTCCTCGAAGTCCTCCTAGTGGCTTGGCGTGGTTCTGGTGGGGTGCAGTGGTGGTGCGTGCTCGAGAACGAGCTCGGGACCTCTTTTTATAGGCGATCCGAGGCGGTGGCCCTGAACGGGGATCTCCAGCGATGGCGGCGATGGTTACGGCGGCGCAGTGCTTGGTCGGGGAGTTTAGGAGGTTGGGCATCAACATGGAGGTCCACGGGTTCTGTTTAGAAGATAAACCAGGTTGGATTAGGCGCGCGTGGGTGGTTTTGACAGAACGGGGCGGCGCGGGCCCATCGGCGGCTGAGGGTGTGTCCTGTGCTTGCCGGGCCACAGCGACTGTGTTGTGGTGTGCGCTGGCATGCGTGAGGCCACGCGGAGGGCTAGGGAGCGTTGGACGGCGTTGGACGGCGCCGAACGGCGTAGCGAGCTGGCGCTGGCTCCTGTTGGCCTCCACAGGTGGCTCTGCCACCGCAGAGGCTGCCGGCGTCGGCGAGGCTCGCCGCCGACACCTGCGCCCGTCCAAGGGAGCGTGCGGTGCTCAGTTAAGAAGGAGAGGCCGTGCGCAACGCGCCAGGGTGCACTGGTGATCGTTGACATGGCACTGACGAAAAACGATAATCACAACACTCAAACTCTGAATTTATCGAAAGTGTACAGAACAAAGGCTTACCAAGTGTTTGATGAAATGAATCAAGCATGAGAAGAATTTTTCTGGGGCTGATCTTTGGTGTGGTGGCCTCTCAAAGCACCTGGGGGCTGCCTGAATTTTGGTGAAATTTTTGGAGAAAGGAAAATATGAATTTCACCAAAAATGATGAATCTGGTCCAAACTTGCAGAGGTTGAAACTTGAAAATTTTGAAAAGAGGAAGAGTGGATCTTGATGGATCTAGGTTGGGGGTGCTAAGGACTATCCAGAGGAGTTGGTTTGAGATCAAAACTCAAAGAAAGTCAGGTACTTCCTTTGCAAATCATCTAGGCTTAAAATAATTGACAGAATTGTTTTGGGGAATAAAATAAATGAAATAAAATCCAAAAATGGGTTGGACTTGTTGGAACAGAAAGTTTGGATTGCCCCAAAGTGGAGGGAGGGGTTTTGGGAGGATTTACCACATGAGGCATGGTAAAACCATGGGTGGTTTCAAAACAAAAGAAGCCCCAAAACCCATAGGGTTTCTTTGAAAAGAAAATAAATTCCAAAAAATATATTTGAGGTGGGAAAAATCAGAAGAAAGGTTTTTAATAACCAAACACCATGGTTGAAGAAGATACAAAAATAAAATCCTTGCCATGGGGAAAAGTTTTGAGAGAGAGGTTTTTGGAAGGATTTAAATGACCTTCTTCAAATCCAACAAAGTTTTTGTTGAAAACTAAATAAAAAATTTTGGAGTGTCACAACACCTACCCCCTTAGGAAAAATCTCGTCCCCGAGATTTCAGCTGATCCTCAAATAAGTGTGGGTGCTCTGTCCGAAGAAAATCCTCTCTTTCCCACGTTGCTTCATTCTCGGTGTGATTGCTCCACTGAACTCTGAAAAACTTGATTGTTTTCTGACGGGTCCTCCTTTCAGAGTCCTCCAATATTTTTATTGGACGTTCCCTGTAGGTTAGGTCTGGTTGTACGTCAATGTCTTCATGGGATACGTGCTTCTCTGGGTTGCTTACGCACTTCCTCAACTGGGATACGTGGAACACGTCGTGGACGTCTGACAATTCTTCGGGTAGGTCTAGCTGGTAGGCTACTGTGCCTCTTCGTGCAACTACACAGAATGGTCCGATGAATCTTGGTGCTAACTTCCCTTTAACCTTGAATCGCTATGCGGACCCCTCATAGGAGATACTCGTAGGTACACAAACTCACCGGTTCAAACTGACTCCCGATGTTTTTGATCGTAATAACTCTTCCGTCGACTTTGAGCTGTCTTGAGTCGATCCCTAATTATCTTAACTTTCTCCTCAGCCTCCTTGAGCATGTCTCGGGCGAAGATATGGTTGTCTCCGGTTTCGACCAATTTAGCGGGTATGACATCTTCAAGACGCATGAGCTTCAAATGGTGCCATTTGCAGGCTGGCTTGGTAACTGTTGTTGTATGCGAACTCTGCGTATGGCAAGCTTTCTTCCCAACTAGTTCCATAGGTGAGGACACATGCTCTCAGCATGTCTTCTAGCATTTGGTTTACGCGTTCAGTTTGTCCATCCGTCTGGGGGTGGTATGCTGTGCTGAATGCTAGTTGGGTTCCCAGAGCCTGTTGTAGGTGATCCCAAAATCTGGAGACGAATTGAGTGCCTCTGTCCGATATTATAGTCTTTGGAACTCCATGTAAGCAGATGATACGGGAAAGATAAAGCCTGGCAAGTTTCTGAGTGGTGTGGGTTGTCTTCACGGGGATGAAGTGTGCCACCTTAGTCAGTCTATCTGTGATGACCCATATGGCATCATTCTCGTGTCGTGACCGAGGAAGCCCAACAATAAAATCCATTCCAATCTCGTCCCATTTCCACTCAGGTATCTTATTTGGTTGTAATAGTCCGGCGGGTTTCTGGTGCTCGGCCTTGATGCGTTGACATGAGTCACAACACGCAATGAACGTGGCTATGTCCCTTTTTATACCATGCCACCAAAAAAATTCCTGAAGATCCTTGTATATTTTCATTCCTCCAGGATGGATTGAATACGGAGCGGTGTGGCCTTCAGCTAAGATTTGTTGTTTAAGGTCCTCGATATTTGGTACGCAAAGTCTATCTCCGTACCACAATATTCCCTGCTCGTCGATAACGAATTCTGAGGCCTTGCCCAAACTCACTTTCCGTTTTATGCCTTCAATGCTGGGGTGCCCATGCTGAGCTTCTTTAATCTTTTCTATCAGGGTAGGCTGTATTTCTAAATTCGACACACTGCCTTCGGTGACCACCATCAAGTTGAGTTTAGCAAACTCCTGCCGAAATTCAGGTCTCAGGTTTTGTAGGTTGTCGTTGTTCGGGCTAGGGTTCCGACTTAGAGCATCCGCCACTACATTTGCTTTTCCTGAATGGTAGTGGATTCCAACATCATAATCCTTCACTGATTCCAACCAGCGTCGTTGCCGTAAATTGAGTTCCGGTTGTGTGAAAATATACTTGAGGCTTTTATGGTCCGTGTATATTTCACAACGATTTCCAAGTAAAAAGTGTCTCCATTCCTTGAGTGCATGAATGACTGCTGCCAACTCCAGGTCATGAGTAGGATAATTTTCTTCATGCTTGCGAAGTTGTCTGGAAACATACGCGACTACCTTGCCTTCTTGCATCAATAAACATCCGAGGCCCTTCCGGGATGCATCACAATACACCTCAAAATTCTTGTGTATGTCTGGCACAATTAATACTGGTGTTGTCGTTAATTTCCTTTTTAGTTCTTGGAAACTTTTCTCGCAGGCTTCTGTCCATTCAAATTTCTTGTCTTTCTTGAGTAACTGCGTCATTGGCTTTGCTATGGTGGAGAATACTTCAATAAATCTTCGGTAGTATCCTGCCATTCCCAAGAAACTTCGTATGTCTGTTACGCTGGCTGGTGGTTTCCAGCCAAGTATGGCCTTGACTTTTTCCGGGTCTACGGCAATAGCTTCTTGGGTCAAGATCGTGGCCCGTAAAACCTACCTGTCTTAGCCAAAATTCACACTTGTTGAACTTGGCGTCTGATTGATGTTTCTGAGTTCTCCTAGTACAATTCTCGAGATGTTCAGCAGCTCTTCCGGTGTCTTGGAGTATATCGAATATCGTCGATGAATACCACAACAAACTTGTCCATAAACTTCATAAATACTTTGTTCATGAGGTGAACAAAATATGCGGGGGCATTTGTTAGTCCAAATGGCATTACTGTGAACTCATACAGTCCGTATCTGGAGGTGAAGGTTGTCTTAGGGATATCTTCTGTTCGTACTTTTAATTGATGGTATCCCGACCTTAAGTCAATTTTTGAGAAGACCTTGGCCTGAGCGAGCTGATCAAATAAATCATGTATCCGTGGCATCGGGTATTTGTTCTTGATTGTGACCATGTTAAGTGCTCGATAGTCTATACACAATCTCAGTGTCCCATCCTTCTTCTTGGCAAATAAAATTGGTGAACCCCAAGGTGAGGAGCTGGCTCGTATATATCCTTTGTCCAATAATTATTTTATTTGCTTCTTCAATTCTACCAACTCGGATGGTGCCATTCTGTATGGTTTCTTGTATATGGGGGCGGTTCCGGGTGCTAGTTCAATGCTGAATTTTATCTCTCGGTCTGGTGGCATGCCTGGTAGTTCTTCAGGAAATACGTCTGGAAATTCACACACTACTGGAACTTTGCTTAATTCAGGAACGTCCACCTTGTTCAATCTCGGTTGCCGAGATATTTTTCTCTCTTTGGCTGAAACTTTTATTGTCTTCCCGTGGTGGTGGGTGAGAATTACGGTCCGGTTGAAGCAGTCAATAAAACCGTTGTTGGTGGTTAACCAATCCATCCCTAAGATGACATCCAGTCCTTTATTTTCCAATACAATAAGGTTGGCGTGAAACTTCAATCCTTCAGACTCAATAACCACACCTTGGCAAGAATCTCGAGTAACTTGCTTAATCCTGTGGGACTTGATGATCATGGATTTTTCCAAGGGAAGCATCGAAAAATTATTTTGCAAAGCAAAACTCTTCAAACAAATGAGTGAGAAGCTCCGTAATCAAACAAAACCGTGGCAGGTATTGTGTTGATGTGGAACGCACTGAGTACGATATCCGGGTGTTTTGTGCTTCCTCTCCGTCACGTGGTTCAGATGACCCTTCCTGTGGTTGTTATTGGGGTTAAAATTGTTTCGCTTGGGCGCTGAATTATTGCCACCGTTGTTCGGCCTTGGGGTCGAGTTCCTTGGCTTGGGGCACTGCTTGGCATAGTGCCCTTCCTCTCCACAAGCGTAGCAAGTAACGCCTGGGCGATATGTGAACTCCTTGTCCCTTGCATGGAAATTCTTGATTGGGTGTGAGACATTTGTCGTGGGTTTGTGTGTCCCACCTTTCTGAAAATCCGTCTTGCTTCGGTGGTTGCGAGCAAGAGTAGCCTGGTCCCTTTTGCGCTTGTGGAAATCCTCCAAGCTGCGTCTCTCATTTTCCAAGGTAATGGCCTTATCCACCAGTGTTTTGAAATTTGGGAATGTGTGCACAACCAGCTGGCATTTAAGCGCGGGTGCCAGACCGTCCAGGAATTTTTCCATCTTCTTGCTTTCAGTCATACGCTCTTCGTTGGCATAACGAGACAAGAGAGTAAACTGATCATTGTATTCGACACCGTCATGGTCCTTTGTTTGAGGTCATCAAACTCTCTCTTCTTGATCTTCATAACACTTTTAGGAATGTGCGCCCCACAAAAACCTTCTTTGAACTCCTCCCAGGTTATATCATTTTCGTTGGGGTGCATGTGTAGGAAATTTTCCCATCATGATGCAGTTGCTCCAGTGAGATAGTGCGGTGCATATAGTACTTTCTCATGGTCTGAACACTGTGCAATAATTAATTTTCTTTCCATGTCTCAAGCTACCATCGGCCTCAAGAGGTTTGTCAAGATGAGAAAATGTTGGGGATCGTCTTCCGTAGCTCGCACAACTTGGATTGCTGCCGACATCGTCCATGGTGATTTCTCATATTGATGACTTGGTTCATCATTTCCTGATATTGTTGCTGACTCTGTTCATAAAGGCGGCATACTTGGGAAAATGATGTTTCACTGCCCTGTTGACTTGACTGCCCCTGTGTGAAATTGTTGCTTGGTTGTGTGCCATAATTTTCCTCTAGTGGATTTGGCATGGAGCGCGTCCAAGGACGAGACATTTTTCACTCTGGGGATATATTTTGTAAAACTCATAAGAAAGGGAATTGAGTCGCAAAAATCAATAAATTCATAAAGACGGGAAATTTTAAATGCTCCAGGATTTTTCAAGATAATAACCGATTGCGCACGGAGAAGGACTGCTCATTATATATCTTACATGCAAGCAGTAATTATACAATACATCACTCAGGATATGCGTACATATTCCTGACATGTTATTTAGGCTAGTGCACTTCTTCCAGTTCCTACATGATGCGCAAACAAGCTACTTCTCACAACCTATGTACATATAAACATATCGTACAAGTCGGTACATCGCATGGCGGCTAAGCATACTCAGTCGGAGATGGTAAGGATCTCCCTTGGTCTGCCGAGGGTGAGGCGCGGTGAGGCTGGGGACTCAACCTCCTCCTCGCTAATAGGCTCCAGACGTGAAGTGCTGCGCTGAGTAGATGGAGCGGGCGCCACAGGCGGAGCAACACGAACAGGAGTGGGCGCAATGGATGGTGCAAAGGCGGACCAAGTGGGCGCAATGACTTGGTTGAACTCCTCGGTAGTAGGCAGCGATTTAGCAAGGGCGATAATGGTAGGTGAATAAGATGCCGAGGACGAGATGAAAGTCGGTGGTGGTGCGGTGTGCAGAGCTCCCTCCTGTTGGCGGCACACCATGGGATCGAGTCCATGCGGGCAGCCACAAGGTCGCCCACTAGGTTGTCGAAGGCTGCCTCAGAGCCTGCAGGTACTCGACAAGCATCTCAATAGCCTCGTCTCGCTCTCCTCCGGGGCAAGCGAATGCGTAGTGACAGTGTATGGCACGTGGCATGGAAGGTAGCGGTAACGACGAGTCTTCATCGAAGGAAGAACATCCCGGAGACGAGCTATCGCCTCACGGGCAGCCATCTGCATAGCATGCTTCTCCGTAGGCATGGCTCTCCCCAAGAACCGGAAGCGGCGTAACTCAGCAAGCCCTCCCTTGAATTGCACCGCTGACCTGGTGCATGGTCGACTGTCGTTGATCTTGTGCTTTGGTAGAGTGTGAAGATCGGGCGCATCGATGGCCCCATCGCGACCTGGACGATGAAGGAGAGGAGCTTGACGAACCCCTCAGGCACGTTGGCGAACACCTGTGACTCACAGTCGTTGCCATCCATCTATAAAAGTAGGCAAAAATTTTGAATGGTTAGATCATAAATTTATGCTGACTGTCAGAAAATGACTACATTTGCAAAAATATGAATTAACTCTATTATGCTAGTAACCGATTAGCGATCGCACCTAGTGTCTTCCTACAATCAGCCTGGCTCTGATACCAAGTTTTTCACGACCGGTTTTTCAATAAAATACTTATTGAGAAATCGATCTTTTGATTCCAGTACAGGAAGAATTCTCCTTACTAGTAGACAAATACTTGATACAGTAGGCCAGTAGCATTAAATATATTACAGGGTTGAGCTGAGGCTGCTCAACAATTTATTACAAACACGCCAATATTGAACATAAGAGCGGTTATGATACAGGGGTGGGGTGGCATACTACTGACTCGAGATAAAAGTGGTGGTGGAAATATCACAGTGGAGTGGATAACATAACTCCTAAACTGGCAGCTCATCGAGCGTCGAGGTGAGGCTCGATGAATTTATTCGGCAGCGTAGTGGATATAATATGTTGACCAAATCCAGGATCGCGCGAGACTGATCGGGACTCCTCTAGGCATCGGACTCGCTATCGAACTCTTCATCCATGAGATCGCCTTCGTCAACATCCGCCAAATCAACAAGCCAGGTGAGTACTTTGAAAGTACTCGCAAGACAATTCGGACATAAGATATAACAAATGCATGCATGAATGCGTCATGGGCAAATAGCAATGCACATTCAAATAATAAATATTGGCACAACATGATAAGTAAAAAGGGAGTCGGACGGTAGTCTTCCCGAAATCCCAACAAAATAACTGAAAACCGATCGGGTGTCTGGAGCGACGCCTCGAAGGGTAAACGAATAAATAATCATGCCGCAGTCGGGCGTCTAAGCGACACCACATAAAGGGCTTATATTTAAAAGTAAATGACATGTGTGCCACAGTCGGACGTCGGAGCGACATCGCAGAAAGGGCTTATATTGAAAGTAAATAACATGCGTGCCACAGTTGGACGTCTGAGCGACATCGCGGAAAGGGATTATATCGAAAGTAAATAACAAGCGTGCCACAGTCGGACGTCTGAGCGACATCGCAGAAAGGGCTTATATCAAAAGTAAATGACAAGTGTGCCACAGTCGGACGTCTAAGCGACATCGCAGAAAGGGCTTATATCAAAAGTAAATAACAAGTGTGCCGCAGTCGAACATCTGAGCGACATCGCAGAAAGGGCTTAAATTTCATTATTCATATCTGATAAATTCACAAAGATATAATACTCATAGGAAATATTCAACACATAATAATAAACGGGTTAGTCCATCCACAGGAATAAACATTTAACCGGACTTAACACTCATGTGGTTCACCGGAGTTTTTGTCACTGAGACTGACACTTGACAAGATAAGTTGAACACAGTACTTGGACATGGATAAGATGATTCAAAGGATTTTTGACTCTGCAGAGTTTGTACTAAATTACCCACAGCCAATGGATTTCCGTAGTCACGAAGGACTAGTTCCGTTTACGGTATTTCGATAGAAACACATCTAACCAGTACACACCCATCCCATCTCATGATTTCAGGAATCACCCTAGACAGCGTTCAAGAAAAACTTTGAGACGGGGAGATCACAATCTCGAATAGCATGGGATCAAATTTATATACGCGCGCTCTAAGGGGTGCCCCCCTCTCGGTCCCAACCGGAAACACCCATGCCCCCTGACTGGATGACTGGCTTTAATCCAGGGCCATGGAACCCTCATCACGGCCTCTCGATTTGGTGTGTACCAGGAAAGCGGTTTGCAACTTACTAAGCCATATCCCTTGCGGAAAACATGTGGTAGTATAGGAAGGGAAAACGGATGGAAACTGGACTGATTCATGTTGACACTGGAGTCAAATAGTCTGGCATAAGACTGGCATGCTACAACACTGCCATCTTACCCATTCTCATGCCATCACATGGCCATGCAAACTCATATCCAACAACTTATGGATTTTCGAAACTCACTTGCTTCAACTTTGCATGTAATATAACATTCATCGAGATGCTCATAAACATGCCATGAAACTACTTAATGCAAACATGCCAAAGACACTCATCATATCAAAAGTTCAAACATGCTTGCCTGGTTCGGAGTAGTCGGAGTCTAGCTTGGCGAAGTTCGCGGTTCCGTCACCTCCTCTGGTATCTACGTTATAAGAAAATACGTACTAACGTAAATACCGAGAGTGCACAAAAAAATTTCCAAATATTTTTCAAATAAATATGACAAAAAACTAGACAGAAAAATAAAGATGACAGAAAAAGAATCAATCAAAAATCAGTTTCTATTTAAAAGTTATAAAAGTTTTAATCCAGGGACTCATCTGTAATGAAATGTAAATTTTCGAGGGCCAACTTATAAAAACAGAAAACGCTTCGGCTAAAAAGCCGTCAACTGCAAAGGGAAACGTATTCTGCCCGAAGGCGTTTTCAGAAAACGATTCGAGAAAAAAAACTGACGAGGGGTCCCACCCGTCAGGTTTAAAATTTTAAACGGGGGGAGAAACAGAGCTCGTTGGCGCCCGAGAGCTGCGGTGGTCGCCGGCAGCGATCCACGGCAAGTTAGGAGGATCGGAGAGTACCTACGTGCTCAGTGTGTCCTTCCGCGTGGGTGGGTGGTGGTGGTGGTCGACGGCGGTCCTTGCTCCGGCGGACTGCGGCTCGGGTGGAGTTGGATCTCGTTGGGGAGGGCTGCGGAGGTCAAATTGAAGCATGGGTTAGATCACTGGGTGCTCGAGGAGACTACTGACGAGGTTTGGGCGGCGGGGATGGCCTCACCGGAGTGGATCGAGCTGGTGGCCGAGGCGGATCGGGGTGGCCGGAGTTGGGGGAGGAGACCTCCTCGAGGTCCTCCTAGTGGCTTGGCGGGGTTCTGGTGTGGTGCAGTGGTGGTGTGTGCTCGAGAACGAGCTCGGGACCTCTTTTTATAGGCGATCCGAGGCGGTGGCCCTGAACGGGGATCTCCGACGATGGTTACGGCGGCGCAGTGCTTGGTCGGGGAGTTTAGGAGGTTGGGCATCAACGTGGAGGTCCACGGGTTCCATTTAGAAGATAAACCAGGTTGGATTAGGCGCGCGTGGGTGGTTTTGACAGAACGGGCGGCTGGCCCGTCGGCGGCGGGCGTGCCCTATGCTTGCCGGGCCACGGCGATCGGTGTCTTGTTGGCATGCATGCATGAGGCCACGGGGAGGGCTAGGGAGCGTTGGGCGGCGCAGAACGGCGTACCGAGCTGGCGCTGGCTCCTGTTGGCCGCCACGGGTGGCTCTGCCACCGCAGAGGCTGCCGGCGTCGGCGAGGCTCGCCGCCACCGACACCTGCGCCCGTCCAAGGGAGCGTGCGGTGCTCAGGTTAAGAAGGAGAGGCCGTGCGCAACGCGCCAGGGTGCACTGGTGATCGATGACAAGGCACTGACGAAAAACGACACTGTCAACACTCTGAAACTCTGAATTTACTGAAAGTGTACAGGAACAGTGCCGGCCAAGTGTTTGATGAAATGAATCAAGCATGAGAAGAATTTTTCTGGGGCTGATCTTTGGTGTGGTGGCCTCTCAAAGCACCTGGGGGCTGCCTGAATTTTGGTGAAATTTTTGGAGAAAGGAAAATGTGAATTTCATCAAAAATGATGAATCTGGTCCAAAATTGCAGATGAAAATTTTGAAAAGAGGAAGAGCGGGTCTTGATGGATCTAGGTTGGGGGTGCTAAGGACTATCCAGAGGAGTTGGTTTGAGATCAAAACTCAAAGAAAGTCAGGTACTTCCTTTGCAAATCATCTAGGCTTAAAATAATTGACAGAATTGTTTTGGGGAATAAAATAAATGAAATAAAATCCAAAAATGGGTTGGACTTGTTGGAACAGAAAGTTTAGATTGCTCCAAAATGGAGGGAGGGGTTTTGGGAGGATTTACCACATGAGGCATGGTAAAACCATGGGTGGTTTCAAAACAAAAGAAGCCCCAAAACCCATAGGGTTTCTTTTAAAAGAAAATAAATTCCAAAAAATATATTTGAGGTGGGAAAAATCAGAACAAAGGTTTTTAATAACCAAACACCAGGGTTGAAGAAGATACAAAAATAAAATCCTTGCCATGGGGAAAGGTTTTGAGAGAGAGGTTTTTGGAAGGATTTAAATGACCTTCTCCAAATCCAACAAAGTTTTTGTTGAAAACTAAATAAAAAATTTTGGAGTGTCACAAAGTCCTCTCCTTATTTTTTTTCTAGAGCAAATGGCTTCATATAGCAGAAGATGGGCCACGGAGGCTGGCCAAGGGCCCCACAAGTCACTAGGGCGCGCCCGGAGAGGCGCCCTGGTACCTCGTGGGCACCTAGTGGGGCCCCTCTGGTATTTCTTTCTTCCAATATTTTTTATATATTCCAAAATAATTCTCCGTGAAATTTCAGCTCATTTGGAGTTGTGTAGAATAGGTATCTCTGGTGTAGCTTTTTCAGGTCCAGAATTCCAGCTGCCGGCAATCTCCCTCTTCATGTAAACCTTGTAAATTAAGAGAGAAAAGGCATTAGAATTGCACCATAAAATACTATATTGATCGAAAAACATCATAAATAACAGTAGAAAAACATGATGCAAAATGTACACATCACCTGACGGCCTTTGTCTTTGTTTAGGGGGGACACCGAAGTGGCTGCCGACACCCCGTCGGTTGCTTTTAGGGTCGCTGTTGGCCAGGGTTCATGTGCGCATACACACAAAACATCGGAGAATTAGAAGGGTCTGGCATCCGAATCATGTGTCACAACCATGCATGTGTCATGTTTGTCTACGATTGTTGGCTTGGTTGGCTGGTTTGTGGATAGGTTTGGCTTGGACTTACGATATGACGGCGACGCATGACAACTCTCCGCTCCGGCGAGTCGAGTGAGTGACGGGATGATCCAAGGAGATTGTCCATACACGGAGGTGTTCTTGTGCGGCACACTCACAGGAAAGTTGTTAATTAATTAGGGCGTGTGAGCCAAGCTATCTCATCCAGGACATTGTTGTTTCCTCTCATAGAAATCACCATAGTTTTGTTAGGAATAGTTAGGGTCATTGTTAGGCTAAATAGGCAGTTAATATTGTCTTTAACATAACTTTCTGTCTGCAGTTGCTTTGTGAATCCTTGCCCAAACAATATATATGTCAGTTAGAACAAGCGCCTCCCTGTCCGAACGCTCACTGGTATGCGTCGGTGCTATATAAACGGTTTTTAACCCCTTTCCGCGACAACATTTGGAACTGTCGCCAAGTGAGTGTGGGCGATAGGGGGGTCCTTCCCACACGACCCAGAAACCGTCGGGGATAGGGAGCCTTGATGCATACAGTTGTCCCTATATAACCGTTTCTGATATCTCGAATCCTATATACCTAAGAGATTCATCCCCACTATAGGATTTATCTCAACATGCAGCCTATCCACGTCATCATATGTGCCACGTCAGCAGTTCAGTTACAGGTCATTTTCGTGGACTGGCATCGGTGGATTCACTACCTCAGCCACTATATAGATTTCTCACTCCTGGGCTATGCAAAGCGTACAGTTTTACTCCTGGGCTGACCCAACCAATATTTGTATGTGGCTCGTTGGACGACTACCCAGCCAATTTTTCCGGTTAGTAAAAAGAGAAGATAGCCCATGGGACCCTTATGGTTATTATCATCGCCGGTCTCTTCGGCTGCCATGACCGACGCTCTCCCCGTCTCCTGATCTGGATTGCAGCCACAAATACTCTAGAAACAGCAGCATTCATCACCCTCATTACATACATGCATTGCATTCGAATCCCACCTTGCCGAGTTCCTGTTCTCGCTGTTTGCTCCATGGCCACAGCCTATAAGATGTTCTTCAACGCCATTAGCGGACGGAAGAAACAGAAAAAGGACTTTATCCATCCTCTTGAACGGCCCAAGACAGAGGGGTCATCGTCAGAAACGTGGCAGACCTCTGATTTATACATGCATCTTCCTTCGGATCTTATATACATTTAATTGATCCCTTCGGTAGCCTCGCTTCCATGTCAAGTGGCATCGGATGCAAGATGGCATATCACATGGCTGGTAAGTTATTTTCCTTGGTTATTTGCTTTGACCTGACAATTCTTGGCTATAGTATGCACGGGAAGTTTCTTGCTTGCTTGGTTTGTTTGCTTCTTATGCATCAGGATTGATTGATTTTGTTCTTGGTTGGATCCTGTAGATGTGTAGACATCATGATTTTTGTTGTTGTTCACGGATTAGTAGGTTCTGGCAAGTGCGCAATCACCATTGATAACAAGTCAATGTATATCGTAAAGACACAGTTTGTGCTGTACCTATTTATCTCATGTTATATTATCATATCTTGCGTACAATCCTCAATCTTTATGCAGCAGCCACTGATGTGCCATTCCTTCTTGCAAATTGCAACCAGACGGGCCTGCTGATTTTTCTTTTCAGTTCGCATTAACATATCATTATTCTCTCCCAATCTACTATATCTAAGTAGGAGCTCCCATTACTTGATTTCTCTCCATATGCAGCCTATCCACATTAACAAGCTGCCACGTCATACTTTTTCCCCACCCATCGGTGATACATGTAGCCTTTCAAAAGACCCGATAGCCTCCTGTGGGCAACAAATAATTTAATTAGCAAAAAAATGGCTATCGATACATTCTGCATGCAAATGTCCTGTCCGCTAGCCATGCCCAATAAACGGCAACAAATACGCGCATGCAGTGGTTTCGGGAATAGTACTATATCTAAATAGGAGCTCCCCACTACTTGATTTCTCTCCACATGCAGCCTATCCACATCAGCAAACTGCCACGTCATACTTTTCCCCCACCCATCGGTGATACATGCAGCCTTTCAAAAGACCCGATAGCCTCCTGTGGGCAACAAATAATTTAATTAGCAAAAAAATGACTATCGATACATTCTGTATGCAAATGTCCTGTCCGCTAGTTATGCCCAGTAAACGGCAACAAATACGCGCATGCAGTGGTTTCGGGAATAGCCATAAATATAGGATCGCAATTTACTATTGGAATTAAGACGCGGGGATCCGTCAGCTTCCTCATCAACGAATAAATCTCGGCCGGTTCAAGTCCCCACCGAGTCTTCTCATCTTCCCTCTATCTCTATATTTCTCTCCATACCGAGATGCCGACGGCCAAGCCTTCAAGGGTCATTGCTGTCGGAGACCGGCGCACCGCTGCGGTGCTGCCCTACTAATTGTTTGTGCCACCGATTTGTTCAGATGTGCAGCCGAACGCCACGGCGAGCGGCGCCGCCGCCTCGAACACGACGACTCGCATCCATCTGGCCCTCCGACGAGCACTACTCCCTTGGCAACTTGGCAAGTCACTGACGCTGGTCGAGATCCTCCGGCTCGCGGCCGGCGCGCTCTGAAAGAAAGGCGCCCTCATGGTGGTGCTCACAGACCAGTGTGTGGTCATCAGCGCATTTCTGCAGCGAGGGCTACGGACGTCGGTGCTGGGTACACCTACACGCCAATGGGCGAGGCCGAGCACTTGGATACTTCATCTGATGGTTTTCTATTTTGACTTTTCAGAAAAGGAGCAAAAGATTCGGGACAAAGGATTGAGCTAGGAGCCTAGGACATATCCAACATGTATCCGAATTTGTTTTCCTTTATTCTTAACCTATATCTTCTCTGCTTAACCTATTTCATGTATCCAGTTTTCATGTAGATTACTCTTTTCTTTATCAATTGTTTGTTTATTTTCTATGAATCCCCTATGATACCTTTTGGATCTATAGGTCAGTCATTAGGATTAGGTAAGAGTTTGGTCTGGGTAATCACCGTTTGTTTCCTTCATTATACACGGTTAAAACGGTGTTGCTCCCTTCCTTATCGTCTTTATGGTATGTCATTGATATGTGGTGTTCTACTTACTACCCTCCTCACTGTAACCCACAACGACTATATGTCAAAGCCTATTAGCTATAGTTGTACCCTGCAGTTTCAGTATAGTGATGAGCTTGAAATTGACAAGAGGGATGATTGTTTACTTCTCTGAGCTGAAATGTGTCAATCTAATAAATATCACACATTACCAAATATCATTTTTTCATATCTCTTTAAATCATTGCTGAATTTTTCGCCGCAACGCGCGGGGTATCCTCTAGTATCCCAAACGCTTCATCCTTGCTACTCGTTTGTGCTCGCATTGCCATCGCAGTCGGAGTTTTGTGGTTTTACCTAAAACCAGGCAGATTCCAGGCACGGGAGCTTTCCAGGCAGATTCCAGGCACGGGAGTTTTACGATGCCTGGCACATCACAAACAGTTCATGATTATAAACCGTGTACGATAGGTAGACAATCACACACATTTAGTTTTCCCGCAACTGTGTGCATGCTTGCACATGTTTCCTCTCTGTGAACCATCTCGGATTATGGTGTATATCGCAAACGTTTGTGTTTTACCAACCGTGTGTGCTGTAATGACCTGCACATCGTAATTTCGCCCTAATTTAATTGCTGCTATTTAAAATTGTACCTAATTTAAACTTGAAAGTAGGCTACAGCTTTATTCATATCCATCAGGTTCAAACAACCTATGCATTATTCGATTCACATGTACATATGTTTAAAAATTACATAAGCACCAAATAAATAATGATGAACCAGGGTTCTATACCTGTACTATTACAGATGGTAAAGAAAGGGACGATAGACATTTCGGTTGCTGAACAAGGTGAAGCGGAATGGCCCTATTGTGCTCTCCTGGATGCAGAAGGCATGCAGGACTCTAGTCCAACCCCTTGTGATGGCCGGCCGCCAATCATGTAGTTTGAGAGGTAATCTTGAGTAAACTGCTTCAGGATCCACTGCAAAAGAAAAAAGATTCAGACATTGTCATCTAACACAACTCATTACGGGCAGTAAAAAGAAGGCTACAGGGTTCTTACTTACCATCCTGCAGTTCACTGTTGTCTTGCATAAAGTGTAAACAAATAGTTCGATTGACATCTTTTGACCCATTTTAATAACAATCTTTATCAGTTTCCTCACTTGATGCTAGTTCATGAATATCTCATTGCCCCATACGCGGAAAGGGTCGAAGTGTGGATCTTTGGTAATGATATATGTACCTAAAAGCAAAATTTTAATATTAGAAGCTAAACAATAATTGAAAAATGATGTAGTACAACACTCCCTCCATCCCATTATATAAGATTTTATTACATGTATATCTAGACATCATCAGAACATTAAGGTAACACTCTTCCTTGTTGCTATGTAGCATGGGATTGCATATTTAGTCATTCAGTACAATGCATGTTGCTATGTAGCCTCAGATATATTAAATATGGCCCTAGTTAACCTACTGATAAATGGGTTACAGATATATTCAGTGAAATGTCCGATTCGACGATTAATCCCTTATCAGCCCCAGGCTATATGGTACCAGCTACCGATATCCTGAACAGTGAGTACATATAAGCAATGCGATGAAACTAACCTCGATGGAAAACAACACTGTTCTCAATATTGTCCTGCATGAGTACATATAAAGGCATGTTAAGCACAACATGCTAAACATCAACCAAATATATCCATGGTAGACAACATAATCTACAAATGATAGCTTCAGTGTGCAGGCTTAAGCACGCTAGTTAAGCAAAACAAGAAGTGGAAAGGTGTGTTAACTGCATCAGGCATAACATTTAAAAACAAGCAAATAGTCATTCAAACTGGTATTGTGCAGGTCAACAGTACACTAGTCCTTGTTAAAAAAATGAGAAGGCATGTTAACTGCAATATCCTTAACAGCAACCAAATATCGTAATTCATAGTGGTATTGTTGAAACTGTTATTGATGAAATTGAACTGCACGGCAAATAGTTGCACATATAAAGCACCAATTGTGAAGAACTGAAATAAACAAGTCATAAGGCCATCTCTAGCCGATCCTTAAAAAGAGAAAGGACTAAAACCCTTAGTGGATATATATATATATATATACTTTAGCAATTTTTGGCCATTTCTAGTCGATCCCCTAAACTTAAGGTTGTAAACTTCAATTTGATCAAGTTCAAAGCAGGTTCAACCGAAAGTAGCATGCATTCAAACATAAACATAGATAGTTTTGCATAACCGAACATAAAACTTAAATTTAAACTAAGCTAAACTACTTTCGGTCGAAGTAGAGGTCGAGCCAATCCTTCCTCGTCATGTATGGTGTGCCGCGAGTCGGGTCCGGGACGGTGCCATCATCGGGGTCGTTGGGGAAGGCACTCCTCCACTCGTCGACGTCAATCTCCTCATCCTCGGGGCCCACCTTGACGCCCTCGGCGCCGCCGTCGCCGCCGCCCTCGACCTCGTCATCGGAGGAGAGCACGTTAACCTCGCCGCCCTCCGTGCCGCCGTCCTCGCCGCCTTCGGCCTCGTCATCGGAGGAGAGCGCGATAACCTTGCCGCCCTCCGCGCCAGCAAAGATCGCCCGCTCCGCCTCCACGAGCTCCGGGTGCTGCCGGCGGAGCTCTTGCATGTAGGCCTCGGCGGTGGCCTCGGCCTCGAGGCGCTCCCATGCCTCGCGGTCCTCCCACGCCATAGCCGACCTCACCACCCCTGGCTCCGGCGGAACGAGGTGGACCGGACGTGTGCCGAAGGGCAAATTGAGCCTAGCCGTCGCGCCGTGGTAGCGGACCTGCCAGCGGTCCTACTCCATGGCCGTGAGCTCGGCCGTGTGGAAGCTGCCGAGCCACCGGCAGGTGTGGGTCTCCCGATCTGTAATCTCGGCGACCCACGTCCCCCACCGCCACTGCCGGACCATGAGGTAGGACCTCGTCGGCTGTCGGGTCCGAGGGAGGACAGGGAAGTCCTCGAACCAGCGTAGGGGCGCGACAGCGGACGGATCGGGGGACCGGCGATGGCGGATCGAGCCTCGGAGGACGATGGGGACACCTCGGCGGCCACCTCGGCGGCCACCTCGCCGGCGTCGGGCGAAAAGGCCGCGATAAACATCTTTTTGGCCATTGGCTCCTCGAGCTCCCCGACACACAGGCAGAGGTTGAGGATGGAGGCACCGGCGATGGCAGCGACCTACCAATGGTTTCGAGGGTTGTGTGTTCTGTGTGAGCAGAGGTTTTGGGGAGTGTGTGGTGTGTGTGGAGGGGGCGGGGGGCAAGGTGGTGTTTGAGGAAATACTGCGACAACTGGAAATTTTACTAGGCGGGAGTAACAAGGCGGGGCTACTGAAAATTTGGATCAAGGGCTAGCAGATATTTTTGAGATTGTGAGGGATGCAGAGGCGGGAGTAAAATGCCGGGGCTACTGAAAATTTGAATCAAGGGACTGAACTAGAGCGGGAGTAACAGACATCGCACACGGTCCGCACATACTAACCGTGAGCTATCAAACATTAAAACCTTCCAGGTGGTAGATATTTTCAAGATTACGAGGCAGTAATATTTTTGAGATTGCGAGGGATGCAGAGGCGGGGGTATTTGGGGAGCGAGCTAGTGTGCTTGACACGCCGGCTGTGGACTGTAGCCGACACACCTTCTCGCGTAAGCCATAGGCGTACTATACACCGACGGTGATCCAAGATATTTTGTACTACATCCACACGGTTGGTGATAATAAACTGTGTGGGATCTACTTAATTTTTCATCTTGATTTAAATTACATAATGGGGTCACAGCGGCAATGGACGGTGTTTGAATTGCTAGACCTTTTATCTGCAGTGAACATACAACTATATGTGTGTCATAAAAGAATTGAAATTATTCAGGGTTCATTTGGACATTTTATACATTAAACTGGTTTTCTAGCCATTTCAGGTGCACAATTCAAAATTAAACTACATGTACATGCTCCGGTGCATATAACTTGGTTGAAAAATCAAATATGTGTCCTTGTGTGCATGCTTAGGTCCCATGCAAGAAATGAGAATGAATTTCAAACACCAGGGCACTGTTGATTGCCGGCAAAACGTTGAGATATCTGGTTTTTAAATTCTAGTAAATCCAAAACTTGTCTGAAATTCATGAAACTTGGCATGCTATCATGGAGTGGCATCAACATACCGTGGTAAAAAATTTGTCCCATTTGGGGACAGGTTTGGGTATAAGCTTCTCACAAACCAGAGCCTCTCACAACAAGCATGATGGTTTCGGTACGGAACGTGCCACCTTTGGGGACGAAACCATATCCGTTGCCTCTTATTGCTTTCACAAAATTTCTAGTGCCAACATAGAACAACATGAGTGTTGTGTTAAGTTTTGGAATTTTTCGGGGTTCGTTTGGATATTATTATACATTAACTGGGTTTTCTAGGCATTTTATGTGCATAATTCAAATTTGAAATACATGCACATGCTCCAGTGCATACAAATTGGTTGAAAAATCAAATCTGTGTCCTTGGGTGCATGCTTAAGCCCCATGCAAGAAAAGGGAATGAATTTCAAACACCAGGGCATTGTTGATTGCCGGCAAAACATTGAGATACCTGGTTTTTAAAATCTAGTAAATCCAAAACATGGAGCGGCATCAACATGCCGTGGTAAAAATTTTCTCCCATTTGGGGCAGGTTTGGGTATAAGCTTCTCACAAACCAGGCCTTCTCGCAACAAGCGTGATGGTTTCGGTAGGAAACGTGCCACCTTTGGGGACGGAATGATATCTGTTGCCTCTTATTGCTTTCAAAAATTTTCTAGTGCCAACATAGAATAGCAGGAGTGTTGTGTTAAGTTTTGGAATTTTTCGGGGTTCGTTTGGACATTTTTATACATTAACTGGGTTTTCTAAGCATTTTATGTGCATAATTCAAATTTGAAATACATGCACATGCTCCGGTGCATACAAACTGGTTGAAAAATCAAATATGTGTCCTTGGGTGCATGCTTAGGTCCTATGCAAGAAAAGGGAATGAATTTCAAACACCAGGGCACTGTTGATTACCGGTAAAACATTGAGATACCTGGTTTTAACTTCTACTAAATCCAAAACTCGTCTGAAAATCATGAAACTTGGCATGCTATCATGGAGCGGCATCAACATGCCGTGGTAAAAATTTTGTCCCATTTGGGGCAGGTTTGGGTATAAGCTTCTCACAAACCAGAGATTCTCACAACAAGCGTGATGGTTTCGGTAGAGAACGTGCCACCTTTGGGGACGGAATGATATCCATTGCCTCTTATTGCTTTCAAAAAATTTCTAGTGCCAACATAGAACAACAGGAGTGTTGTGTTAAGTTTTGGAATTTTTTGGAGTTCGTTTGGACATTTTTATACATTAACTGGGTTTTGTAAGCATTTTATGTGCATAATTCAAATTTGAAATACATGCACATGCTCCGGTGCATACAAATTGGTTGAAAAATCAAATATGTGTCCTTGGGTGCATGCTTAGGTCCCATGCAAGAAAAGGGACTGAATTTCAAACACCAGGGCATTGTTGATTGCCGGCAAAACGTTGAGATATCTGGTTTTAAATTCTACTAAATCCAAAACTCGTTTGAAATTCATGAAACTTGGCATGCTATCATGGAGCGGCATCAACATGCCGTGGTAAAATTTTTGTCCCATTTGGGGCAGGTTTGGGTATAAGCTTCTCACAAACCAGAGCTTCTCACAACAAGCGTGATGGTTTCGGTAGGAAACTTGCCACCTTTCTGGACGGAACGATATTCGTTGCCTCCTATTGCTTTCAAAAAAATTCCAGTGTCAACATAGAACAACAGGAGTGTTGTGTTTAATTTTGGAATTTTTTGGGGTTCGTTTGGCATTTTTTTATACATTAATTGGGTTTCTGGGTGTTTAATGTGCATAATTCAAATCTGAACTACAAGCACATGCTCCAGTGCACCAAAGTTGGTTGAAAAATCACATGTTTGTCCTTGGGTGAATTTCTATGTCTCATGCAAGATATGGGAATGAAATTCAAACACCAGAACCTTTATTGATTACCCGGCAAAACGTTGAGATGCCTGGTTTTTAAATTCTAGTAAATCCAAAACTCGTATGAAATTTATGAAACTTGGCATGCTATCATGGAGCGGCATCAACATGTTGTGGTAAAAAATTTGTCCCATTTGGGGCAGGTTTGGGTATAAGCTTCTCACAAACCAGAGCTTCTCACAACAAGCGTGATGGTTTTGGTAGGAACATGCCACCTTTGGGGACGGAACGATATCCGTTGCCTCTTATTGCTTTCAAAAAAATTCTAGTGTCATTATAGAACAACAGGAGTGTTGTGTTTAATTTAGGAATTTTTCGGGATTCGTTTGGCCTTTTTTATACATGAATTGAGTTTTTGGGCATTTAATATGCATAATTCAGATTTGAACTACAAGCACATGCTCCAGTGCACCAAAGTTGGTTGAAGAATCACATGTGTGTCCTTGGGTGAATTTCTAGGTCCCATGCAAGAGATGGGACTGAAATTCAAACACCAGGGCACTGTTGATTGCCGGCAAAACGTTGAGATACCTGGTTTTTAAATTCTAGTAAATCCAAAGCTCGTCTGAAATTCATGAAACTTGGCATGCTATCATGGAGCGGCATCAACATGCCGTGGTACAAAAAATTTCCCATTTGGGGCGGGTTTGGGTATAAGATTCTCACAAACCAGAGCTTCTCACAAAAAGCGTGATGATTTCGGTAGGGAACGTGTCACCTTTGGGGACGAAACGATATCCGTTGCCTCTTATTGCTTTCAAAAAATTTCTAGTGTGAACATAGAACAACATGAGTGTTGTGTTTAATTTAGGAATTTTTCAGGGTTCGTTTGGCCTTTTTTATACATTAATCGGTTTCTAGGCATTTAATGTGCATAATTCAAATTTGAACTACAAGCACATGCTCCAGTGCACCAAAGTTGGTTGAAAAATCACATGTGTGTCCTTGGGTGAGGTCCCATGCAAGAGATGGGAATAAAATTCAAACATCTGAGCGTCGTGGCTCGGCCGGAAAGGTTGAGAAACTTGGTTTTTTAATTCCTGTAAATCCAAAACACGCCTGAAAATCATGAAACTTGGCATGGTGTCATGACATGGCACCAACATGTTGTGTTAATTTTTCTGTCCAATTTGCGAAGGCGCACACATTAATAAATCAACAAAGTCATTTTAAAACAAGTGCTGTCAGTTACAAGTCGGAAACACAAGTATTATGAAACCGTGGGCGTTCTACTTACCATTTACGTGCCGCTACGTGTCCCCTTTTTTATTGGCTAGGAGGTGACGTACGGGATAGCTATTTGAGTACGAGAGGCGTGCGCTGCGCGTGCTCATTGGGAGGAGAGCCCTTTGACCGCTACCCGCCGCGCACCTCCCTCCCAACGTCTCCATTAATGGCGCCCGAGGCCCTGTTCTACAGCGTGGCTATATGTCTCACTGGACTAAGATTTAAGAGACAAAAATGAAAATCTGAAAAGAAAGTTTTGTACAGATCTTGATGTAAGATCCAACGGACCTATATAGCCTCGACTGCGACTTATAGCAATCATGATGAATATAAGGACGATGACAGTGGATAATAATTGTCTTACATATTTAGGAACATAATTAAAAAGTCCACATGTGGCAATGAACGAAATACACAAGGGCAAAAGAAGAAGGAAGACAACGATCTGGCTCGCTGATCTCTACTTTCTTGATGCGTTGCTGCAGGCCGCGGGAACTAGTCTCCGCGGCGAGCGGCGATGAGCTCTTTCTTGTCCTCAAGATGCTGCTTGAGAGCATCCACGGATTCCTCCACCAGCCTTCTGCGCTCGATGCGCAGCATGGCATTCTCGTCCATAAGTTTCTCGACAATGACGCCGGTCCTCTTCAACAAGGCAGTGGTCTCCTCCTGCTGCTCCGCACTTTCGACGATCTTCGCCCTCATCTGGTCGCGCTTGGCCCGGAGCTTCGCATTGCTCTCATTTTGTTGCCGGATGACGCCGGTAGCCTGTTCAAACGAGGCTTTCATGTCGTCCTGCAACCTCGCCCAGCTGGAGATCTGATCCATCTGGCTAAGGACGATGGCATGCATGCGCCTCTAACAGTCCTCGCCTGCCCGCGAGACATTTTCCCAGGCCGTCGCTGCGTGGGAGGACATCTCTGCTGCATTCGCGGCGCGGCGGGACATTTGTTCTGCTTCCGCAGCGCGGCGGGACCTTCGTGCTGCTCCGGCGGCACGGCGGAACCTCTCTGCTGCTAAGGCCGCGCGGCGGGACATGTCGGCTGCTTTCGCAGTGAGGTAGGACATCTCTCATGCTTCCGCTTCCATGCTCGCCTCTCCCTGGTGGCAATCTCTCGACCCAGAACTCATGCTGGCCATGGCACACGCAAGTCAACGATGATGAATGACTTGCGTGTTTTTGTGGATGAGGAGTTGAGGAGGAATGCGCAGTCATCTTGGAGTACTAGTATTTATAACCGAGTACTAATACGCTCCTAAGTGAGAAACCGTTTAGGTTTTGATCAGTGTGAACAGGTTCGCAATTTGGAATGTGACGGGACGCAGGCTCAAAATTTATTAACGGTTCTATAATTTCTAAGTGCGGCACTATTCCCGAACGGCGTAACGTGGGCACGCTTTCTCGACCGCATACGTGGTGTTTCTGTTCTATTGCCTAATCGCAAACAGTTAATCCTTCTGAAGCGTATGCAACCAATCGCACATTGTCAAAAAGTAATGCGGTAGACCTTCTTTAACATGTGTTAAAAAAACAAAAACAAAATCAAAACAAGGACCTTGAGGTTAATTCCACTGATGGAATGTGTCATAAATGTCCTTAATGGACATTTAAGATACATCCCATCAATGGGATTAACATCAAGACAACTTCCATCCGGTCACCCATCTCATGCCTACTCCAGCCTGAGCACAGTTAACTTGAGAGTTTTCTTAGATGAGCTATTAGTGGAACAGCTGGTCCTTGCTGATATAGGATGCCCTCTTCGCATCCTTATGGCGTACCCGGATGACCGCCCGTCTCCCAGTGGCCAATAGATGTTGTGTAGACAGAGCATATCGCATACGTCTTATTAGAAGCAATTGTCTGTGTTATTATCGTTCTTCGCACACATTTTTGATTACAGACCTGTTTGTCGCGTATCACGCACATCTTGATATATTGGACCGTTTCTATTCTCTTGTCTCAACGCAAACAATTCATCCGAGTGAACCGCATGCTGTATATCGCACACACCTTGATCTGGCTGACCGTTTCTTTTGTGTTGCCTAATCACAAACAGTTCATCCGAATGAACCATAAGCCGTATATCGCACACGCCTTCATCTGGCTGCCCGTTTCTTTTGTATTGCCACATCGCAAACAGTTAATTGAACTGAACCGTATGCCCAGCATCGCACATGCAACTATAATTTGAACCGTGTTTGATGCATCCTCCATCGCAAACGTTTTGCACCTTTTTTGACGGTTTTTTACACCACCGTTTGCGATTATGGCATCACATACAGTTTCGTCGAAGGGTCTCTGATGGCAGTGTCGCGTTAGCAACAACCTGCAGTAGTGGCTATACACTCAGCCACCGTGTACGTTAAATTGAACTAGAGCATAGCCATTATTTTTTCCAGTTTGGATTATAGCTACTGCGAGCAATGAAATTAGCATCATTGACTTCTTCATCGGTGATGGCATTTACGTTTATCTCTTCTTTACTTTTCATGACAGTGATGAGTTCATCAAGCTTAGGTGTCAACTCCATGTTGTTTTCTTCAACTGCATTGACTCTTTTGGTGGTAGTTCTTTCAACATGTCATTGTACATAGTTCTCTTGCATATCATCAAGTGGCTTCTTGACATCATCTATGAGCTTACCCATGATAGTTCACTGGTGCAACGATTACTCATGTATTACGAAAGTCATGTGTAAACAAGGAAGAAAACCAAAACCCCAAAGTGATCAAACCCAAAATCAACAAACTACAACATGATCATATCTGCACCAACCATCTCATGACACCACAAGAACAACGAGGTTATTCAACAACACTGCGGTCACCGATTCCGACCGCCAAAGGCTGGAGTCTAGATTTTTACCCAGAAGAACTAGACTGAACATATCCGAGCAATGCCTTCGGCAAGATAACGACACAAAAACATCGACATTGCCATGTATAACCAATTCGGGTCAGACCTAGGTTTTCACCCCGGAGCTCAAACCTGGGTACTCGAGAAGTACCACCATCGGAGCCAATCATGGGTTGTCGCCATCACTTTTTCATCATCCTAACAGCTGGGCTAGAAAATCGACTGTCCCCACTGCGTAACCATACCCTGTGCATCAGGTCGTCGTCCATAAATTGCATCTCACAATTGAACGCAACTACCGGATCTGGAGAGAGTAACCCTCGCGAGGACCTTTTGGCGGTCATCACAATTCACAGCGAGGTCGCTGCCGCAGGCCGAAGTATCCAAAGGACTCTAGAGGCTTCCAGAAGACTTGCATCAGGGTGCATGAAGCGTGTGCTTGTTAGGCAGATAGATTTACTATGTTGTAATCTTTTGCTTATTTCTATTCCTTGCGTGTGTAACAATCGACGTAACAACCAGTGTATGCCGAAGGTGCAACAATTGATGTAACTTGGCCCCCGTACGGAGGTGCGACGCTTGCCACAATCTTTACATGAGGATGGAAATTCTAGATGGTTTTTAGGACGGTAATGTGTAACAAAAGGGCCTTATAGCCTTGCCGGCATAATAAATAGTTTAACACTCAGGGGATACATCCTGTCCAAATATACAAGGACACTTTTTAGTCCCGCGAATGTAATCATGAGGAGGAATTGTGCTACATTAGCAAACAATTGGTGGTTCCATGATTCCATCCATGCACGGAGTGCTCTTGAAATTATTTGATTTGCAAATATTTCAAACCAGTGATACGAAGCATCAACATAGTGATTGATTCCTATGATACCCAATTAAGTGGCTTTCCAGGATGACAGGGAAGGGGTCTCGGAGTCCTTCCAGGTGTTGAGGAAAGTGTTGTGGTACCGATCACCTTGGACCGCATCCATGGCGGCATAGGACTCGAGCTCAACCATCTCCTCAGTCGTGAGCTCCACAGACAACGCTCTCACATTCTGGTTGAAATTGTCAACTTTCGTCGTGCCGGGTATGGGGCACACATCGCTTCCCTGGTGGTGAACCCAAGCCAGCGCAAGCTGCGATGACGTGCAACCCTTCCTCGCCGCCATCTCGCTCACGTGCTCGAATATCACGGTGTTCTTCTCCATGTTCTCGGGTTGAAATCTTGGAAGATTCTGAAAACACAATGGGATGCATTTGTTAGAAAAAAGAGAAAGGTGAAAAGTAAGCTAGCTAACCGTATGTAGGAACGAAGGATTATGGGTAGTTCATTACCTTGCGGAAATCGTCCTCTGGATAAAAAACCTCTACCTAGTGGACTGCACGCCACAATTCCAATGCCAAGTTCTCTGAAACAGAAAATAATTTTGAAGTTCTTTTTTAGGACGTTTCATTAGTACTATGAAGCTGATTTTGAAAAGAAACTGTGAAAAGAAAAAGGTAGGTTTGTGGTCGTTGCAAAAACCTGCAAGTTGGGATTATATCTTCTTCAACATCTCTTGACCACAAAGACCACTCCAGCTGTACGGCGGTGATCGGATGAACTGCGTGTGCCCTTCTGATTGTCGACGCCGAGGCTTCCGACAACCCGATGTATTTCACCTTTCCTTCTTGGACTAGTTTCTTGATCTCACCCATCTACATGCATACGGAAGTCAAGAAGGTAGACTGGTCAATACCTACAAGCCCTCAATCTGTCTAAATGAAACGAAGCTGAACAAGTGCTACTACGTACTAGTACAGACTGACCGTGATCTCGACGGGAACACTCTTGTCAATGCGGTGCTGGTAGTAGAGGTCGATACAGTCGATGCCGAGCCGAGCGAGGCTGCCATCGCACGCTGCCCGCACGTACGCCGGGTCGCCGCGGACCTCCCGGGCCGGCGTGATGCCGAATTCCGTGGCCAACTGGACCTTCTCCCTCGCCCCTCCCTGCAGCGCCTGCTTTCTCACACGTACAAAGAACCCTTGCCGGTCAGACATCCGCGTGCAAATGATATGGCAACTACTAGCAGGGAGCCAAGGAACACGTCGGGTGGCTATAGTACGGTAACCTACCTTCCCGAGCAAGAGCTCGTTGGTGTGGGGGCCGTAGATGTCGGAGGTGTCGAGGAAGGTGACGCCGGCGGCGACGGCGTGGCGGAGGAGCGCGATCATGTCCTGCTCGGGCTTGCGCTCGCCGTAGGCCGCGGACATGCCCATGCAGCCGAGGCCCTGCGCCGAGACCTCCAGCCCCTGCGAGCCCAGCTTCATGCGCGGCAGAACCTCCGGAGCAGCAGCCATGTCGTTCGTGCTGTGATGAACTGATGATTGGTGGATGAGTAAGTAGGTCTGGAGCTTGCAGTGCAATGCTGCGGTGCAATTTATAGTGCGGTGGAGGGCGTCATGGAGTAGGTCACCACTTACCAGGCTGCTGGTTTGAATGAGCTGCCAAATTAGAGCAGAGCGTCACCGCGTACGTTAAATTGAAATGGACATTGATCTTTTTCACTCTTCTAAGGTCCTCTTCTAGATTCCTCGTACTCCATGACAGTGAGTGAGTGGCGGGGCGGTTCGAGTGGGACGCCACGGTGGCTGGCTGGCTGGTGCAACGGATGGGCACGCCACGGGGGAAAGGAACGTGTGCGTCCAGGAGGCAGATGCCACGGCGATCGGCGACGGGTCACCGCCCGTCTCCAACACATGAAAAATCCGATGATGGACCCCGAAGTGCGAAGTGACTGCCGACGCCCCGTCGGTCGCTTTCTGCGTCGCCGTTGGCCGGGGGTTCATGTGCTCACGCACGCAACTCATCGGAGAATCGGACGGGTCTGGCATCCAAATCCTGTGTGTCACAGCCATGCATGTGTCCTGTCTACGATTGCTGGCTTGTGGATAGGTTTGGCTCGCACGTACGATACGACAGCGTGTCGAGTGAGTGACGAGGCGATCCAAGGAGATTGTCCATACACGGAGGCATTCGTGTGTGGCAAACTCTCGGGAAAGCCTCCCTCCATCCCATAATATAAGCATATTTTTGACACTATATTAATATAAAAAATGTTATTATATTACATTATGAGACAAAGGAAGTAATTATTAAGGCGTGTGAGCCAAGCTATCTCGTTCGGGACATTGTTGTTTCCTTTTCTGATAGAAAATCATCATAGTTTTGTTAGACTAGCCACAATGGGTAGTAACATAGATTATAGTAACATAGAGTAGTAACATGCCCATGTTACTACTCTATGTTACTATCTCTATAGTGGAGAGTAACATATGTGTAGTAACATGCAATACTTCATTTATTAGGCTATAGACTCATCTTGTCTTGATATGTGTGATGTTACTCATACTAGTAGTAACTACCTATATTACCACATGCCTCTCTTTCTTCATTTATTGCTTGCCACATCATCTAGTTTATCTAGATATGTGTGATGTTACTCCCATTGTTCCTCAATTGGATGACCTAAGGTTTATCAATCCGTGGGAGGCGTAGGTTGAAGATGGTCTCTCTCAAGCAACCATGCAACCAAATAACAAAGAGTCTCTTGTGTACCCAACACACCCAATACAATGACGCGTGGGGGCAGACAGCTAGGTGGTGCTCAATCACCTCCCTGGGAACACCGGGGATGTCAGATGCTTGCCATGCAAACACGTCGACATTTGCCTGCAGGAAAGTGACGAGCTCGCCTACCTATTTGCTGTTGAGGGCGGAGCAAATGATGAAGGCCCCTCCCGTGCTGTCCTCCGCGACGGGCACCTTCTTGGTCTGCGGCGGCTCGGCTCTGGACCTCTTGCTCTTGTCGGCAGAGCTCTCTGGCACGTCCTCAATGGTAGCACAACACCCCGAGGAGGTGCGCTTGCCGGAGTGGGTGCAAGAGGTCTTGCCGCGCTCCTTCTTTCTTCCCGGGCCTTCGGCGGCAGGAGCAGGTGCCTTGACGGCAGCTGCTGCAACTGCTTCCTGGTAGAGTTGGTCGGCGCAGATCAGCGCGTCCTTCTTGTCGGAGGGGACGGAGATGATGGTCAACGGCCCGGGCATCTTTAGCATGTTGTAGGCGTAGTGTGATGCCGCCATGAACTTGGCTAGTGCTGGGCGGCCGAGGATCCCGTTGTAGGGCAAGGGGATCTCGGCCACGTCGAAGACGATCCTCTCCGTCCGGTAGTTCAACTCTCCCCCAAATGTCAAGGGCAGTGTGACCTTTCCCTTTGGCTGACTTCTCCCCGGATTGACTATTGAGGATCGTTGCTGAAATTAAAAAATTTCTACGCATCACCAAGATAAATCTATGGAGTCATCTAGCAACGAGAGAGATAGGAGTGCATCTACATACCCTTGTAGATCGCGAGCGGAAGCGTTCAAGAGAACGGGGTTGATGGAGTCGTACTCGTCATGATCCAAATCACCGATGATCCTAGCGCCGAACGGACGGCACCTCCGCGTTCAAAACACGTACGGAGCGGAGACGTGTCCCACGCCTTGATCCAGCAAGGAGGAGGGAGAGGTTGAGGAAGAAAGCTCCAACAGCAGCACGACCCCCTCTAGATGAGATCTAAAGGGGGGGGGGGGCGGCCAAGGGACGGGGGGCTTGCCCCTCAAGCAAGGCGCCCTCTCGGTTCCCCCAACCCTAGGCGCATGGGCCCTAGGGGGGTGTGGCGCCCCAGCCCACTTGGGGCTGGTTCCCTTCCTCCTACAGCCCATAAGGCCCTCTGGGAGAGGTGGCCCCTCCTGGTGGACCCCCGGAACCCCTCCGGTGGCCCCGGTACAATACCGATATGCCCCCGAACCTTTCCGGTGACCGTATGACAACTTCCCATATATAAATCTTCACCTTCGGACTATTCCGGAACTCCTCGTGACGTCTAGGATCTCATCCGGGACTCCGAACAACATTCGGTAATCACATACAAGTCTTCTTAATAACCCTAGCGTCATCGAACCTTAAGTGTGTAGACCCTACGGGTTCGGGAACCATGCAGACATGACCGAGACGACTCTCCGGCCAATAACCAACAGCGGGATCTGGATACCCTTGTTGGATCCCACATGTTCCACGATGATCTCATCGGATGAACCACGATGTCGAGGATTCAAGTAATCCCGTATACAATTCCCTTTGTCTATCGGTATGATACTTGCCCGAGATTCGATCGTCGGTATCCCAATACCTCGTTCAATCTCGTTACCGGCAAGTCTCTTTACTCGTACTGTAATGCATGATCCCGTGATCAACCACTTGGTCACATTGAGCTCATTATGATGATGCATCACCGAGTGGGCCCAGAGATACCTCTCCGTCATATGGAGTGACAAATCCCAGTCCCGATTTGTGCCAACCCAACAGACACTTTCGGAGATACCTGTAGTGCACCTTTATAGTCACCCAGTTACGTTGTGACGTTTGGCACACCCAAAGTATTCCTACAGTATCCGGGAGTTGCACAATCTCATGGTCTAAGGAAGTGATACTTGACATTAGAAAAGCTCTAGCGCATTTAACTACACGATCTTGTGCTATGCTTAGGATTGGGTCTTGTCCATCACATCATTCTCCTAATAATGTGATCCCGTTATCAATGACATTCAATGTCCATAGTCAGGAAACCATGACCATCTGTTGATCAACGAGCTAGTTAACTAGAGGCTCACTAGGGACATATTGTGGTCTATGTATTCACACATGTATTACGATTTCCGGATAACACAATTATAGCATGAACAATAGACAATTACCATGAACAAGGAAATATAATAATAACCATTTTATTATTGCCTCTAGGGCATATTTCCAACAGCCTCCCACTTGCACTAGAGTCAATAATCTAGTTACATTGTGATGAATCGAACACCCATAGAGTTACGGTGTTGATCATGTTTTGCTTTACGAGGAAGAGGTTTAGTCAACGGATCTGCGACATTCAGATCCATATGTACTTTACAAATATCTATGTCTCCATTTTGAACATTTTCACGAATGGAGTTGAAGCGGCGCTTGATATGCCTGGTCTTCTGTGAAACCTGGCTCCTTGGCAAGGGCAATAGCTCTGTGTTGTCACAGAAGAGAGTCATCGGGCCCGATGCATTGGGAATGACTCCTAGGTCGGTAATGAACTCCTTCACCCAGATTGCTTCTTGTGCTGCCTTTGAGGCTGCCATGTACTCCGCTTCACATGTAGATCCCGCCACAACGCTTTGCTTGCAACTGCACCAACTGACTGCCCCACCATTCAAAATATACACATATCCGGTTTGTGACTTAGAGTCATCGGATTCGTGTCGAAGCTAGCATCGACGTAACCCTTTTACGAGCTCTTCGTCACCTCCATAAACGAGAAACATATCATTAGTCCTCTTCAGGTACTTCAGGATATTCTTGACCATTGTCCAGTGTTCCATGTCGGGATTACTTTGGTACCTTCCTACCAAACTTACGGCAAGGTTTACATCGGCTCTGGTACACAACATGGCATACATAATAGACCCTATGGCCGAGGCATAGGGGACGACATTCATCTTTTCTCTATCTTCTGTCGTGGTCGGGCATTGAGTCGTGCTCAATCGCACACCTTGCAATACAGCAAGAACCCTTCTTGGACTGATCCATATTGAACTTCTTCAATATCTTGTCAAGGTACGTGCTTTGTGAAAGACCAATGAGGCGTCTCGATCTATCTCTATAGATCTTGATGCCTAATATATAAGCAGCTTCTCCAAGGTCCTTCATTGAAAAACACTTGTTCAAGTAGGCCTTTATGCTTTCCAAGAATTCTATATCATTTCCCATCAATAGTATGTCATCCACATATAATATGAGAAATGCTACAGAGCTCCCACTCACTTTCTTGTAAACACAGCTTCTCCATAAGTCTGCGTAAACCCAAACGCTTTGATCATCTCATCAAATCGAATGTTCCAACTCTGAGATGCTTGCACCAGCCCATAGATTGAGCGTTGGAGCTTGCAGACCTTGTCAGCATTCTTAGGATCGACAAAACCTTCCGGCTGCATCATATACAATTCTTCCTTAAGGAAACCATTAAGGAATGCCGTTTTGACATCCATTTGCCATATCTCATAATCATAGAATGCGGCAATTGCTAACATGATTCGAACGGACTTCAGCTTTGCTATGGGTGAGAAAGTCTCATCATAGTCAACCCCTTGAACTTGTCGATAACCCTTAGCGACAAGCCGAGCCTTATAGATGGTCACATTACCATCCGCGTCTGTCTTTTTCTTAAAGATCCATTTATTTTCTATGGCTCGCCGATCATCGGGCAAGTCACCAAAGTCCATACTTCGCTTTCATACATGGATCCTATCTCGGATTTCATGGCTTCTAGCTATTTGTCGAATCTGGGCCGCCATTGCTTCTTCATAGTTCAAAGGTTCACCGTTGTCTAACAACATGATTTCCAAGACAGGGTTGCCGTACCACTCTGGTGCGGAACATGTCCTTGTGGACCTACGAAGTTCAGTAGGATCTTGATCCGAAGTACCTTGATCATCATCATTAACTTCCCCTCTAGTCGGCGCAGGCACCACAGGAACATTTTCCTGAGCTGCGCTACTTTCCGTTTCAAGAGGCAGTACTTCATCAAGCTCTACTTTCCTCCCACTTACTTCTTTCGAGAGAAACTCTTTCTCCAGAAAGGATCCGTTCTTGGCAACAAAAATCTTGCCTTTGGATCTGAGGTAGAAGGTATACCCAATGGTTTCCTTAGGGTATCCTATGAAGACGCATTTTTCCGACTTGGGTTCGAGCTTTTCAGGTTGAAGTTTCTTGACATAAGCATCGCATCCCCAAACTTTTAGAAATGACAGCTTAGGTTTCTTCCCAAACCATAATTAAATGCGGTGTCGTCTCAACGGATTTCGACGGAGCCCTATTTAAACTGAATGCGGCAGTCTCTAAAGCATAGCCCCAAAATGAGAGCGGTAGATCGGTAAGAGACATCATAGATCGCACCATATCCAATAGAGTGCGATTACGACGTTCGGACACACCATTACGCTGAGGTGTTCCAGGCGGCGTGAGTTGTGAAACTATTCCACATTTCCTTAAGTGTGTGCCAAATTTGTGACTCAAATATTCTCCCCCACGATCTGATCATAAGAACTTGATTTTCCTGTCACGTTGATTCTCAACCTCACTCTGAAACTCCTTGAACTTTTCAAAGGTCTCAGACTTGTGTTTCATTAAGTAGACATACCCATATCTACTCAAGTCATCAGTGAGGGTGAGAACATAACGATAGCCACCATGAGCCTCAACACTCATTGGACCGCACACATCAAGATGTATGATTTCCAATAAGTTGTTTGCTCGCTCTATTGTTCAGGAGAATGGAGTCTTGGTCATTTTACCCATGAGGCATGGATTACATGCGTGTCAAATGATTCGTAATCAAGAGACTCCAAAAGTCCATCTGCATGGAGCTTCTTCATGCGTTTGACACCAATGTGACCAAAGGCGGCGATTACACAAGTATGTGGGACTATCATTATCAACCTTACATCTTTTGGTATTCACACTATGAATATGTGTAACATTACATTCGAGATTCATTAAGAATAAACCATTCACCGGTGAGCATGACCATAAAACATATCTCTCATATAAATAGAACAACCATTATTCTCGGATTTAAATGAGTAGCCATCTCGTATTAAACGAGATCCTGATACAATGTTCATGCTCAAAGCTGGCACTAAATAACAATTATTGAGGTTTAAAACTAATCCCGTAGGTAAATGTAGAGGTAGCGTGCCGACGGCGATCACATCGACCTTGGAACCATTCCCGGCGAGCATCGTCACCTCGTCCTTCGCCAGTCTCCGCTTATTCCGCAGTTCCTGTTTTGAGTTACAAATATGAGCAACCGCACCGGTATCAAATACCCAGGAGCTACTATGAGTACTGGTAAGGTACACATCAATAACATGTATATCACATATACCTATGGTGTTGCCGGCCTTCTTGTCCGCTAAGTACTTGGGGGAGTTCCGCTTCCAGTGACCACTTCCCTTGCAATAAAAGCACTCAGTCTCAGGCTTGGGTCCATTCTTTGGCTTCTTCCCGGCAACTAGCTTACCGGGCGCGGCAACTCCCTTGTCGTCCTTCTTGAAGTTCTTCTTACCCTTGCCTTTCTTGAACTTAGTGGTTTTATTCACCATCAACACTTGATGTTCCTTTTTGATCTCTACCTCCGCTGATTTCAGCATTGAATATACCTCAGGAATGGTCTTTTCCATCCCCTGCATATTGTAGTTCATCACAAAGCTCTTGTAGCTAGGTGGGGCGATCAAGGATTCTATCAATGACCGCCTCGTCAGGAGGTTAATGTCCAGCTGGGACAAGCGGTTGTGCAACCCAGACATTTTGAGTATGTGCTCACTGACAGAACTATTTTCCTCCATCTTACAACTGTAACTTGTCGGAGACTTCATATCTCTCGACCCGGGCATGAGCTTGGAAAACCATTTTCAGCTCTTGGAACATCTCATATGCTCCGTGCTGCTCAAAACGCTTTTGGAGACCCGGTTCTAAGCTGTAAAGCATGCCGCACTGAACCAGGGAGTAATCATCAACACGGGTCTGCCAAGCGTTCACAACATCTTGGTTTGCTGGGGCTGGTGCATCACCTAGCGGTGCTTCAAGGACATATGCTTTCTTGGCAGCTATGAGGATGATCCTCAAGTTCCGGACCCAGTCCGTATAGTTGCTACCATCGTCTTTCAGCTTGGTTTTCTCTAGGAACGCGTTGAAGTTGAGGGCAACATTAGCGTGGGCCATTTGATCTACAAGACATATTGTAAAGATTTTAGACTAAGTTCATGATAATTAAGTTCATCTAATCAAATTATTTAATGAACTCCCACTCGAGATAGACATCCCTCTAGTCATCTAAGTGATACATGATCCGAGTCAACTAGGCCGTGTCCGATCATCACGTGAGACGGACTAGTCATCATCGGTGAACATCTTCATGTTGATCGTATCTTCTATACGACTCATGTTCGACCTTTCGGTCTTCTGTGTTCCGAGGCCATGTTTGTACATGCTAGGCTCGTCAAGTCAACCTAAGTGTATTGCATGTGTAAATCTGGCTTACGCCCGTTGTATTCGAACATTAGAATCTATCACACCCGATCATCACGTGGTGCTTCGAAACAACGAGCCTTCGCAATGGTGCACAGTTAGGGGGAACAATTTCTTGAAATTATTGCGAGGGATCATCTTATTTAAGCTACCGTCGTTCTAAGCAAATAAGATGTAAAACATGATAAACATCACATGCAATCAAATAGTGACATGATATGGCCAATATCATTTTGCTCCTTTTGATCTCCATCTTCGGGGCGCCATGATCATCGTCGTCACCGGCATGACACCATGATCTCCATCATCATGATCTCCATCATCGTGTCTTCATGAAGTTGTCTCGTCATCTATTACTTCTACTACTATGGCTAACGGTTTAGCAATAAAGTAAAGTAATTACATGATGTTTATGTTGACACGCAGGTCATAAATAAATTAAGACAACTCCTATGGCTCCTGCCGGTTGTCATACTCATCGACATGCAAGTCACGATTCCTATTACAAGAACATGATCAATCTCATACATCACATATATCATTCATCACATCCTTTTGGCCATATCACATCACACGGCATATGCTGCAAAAACAAGTTAGACGTCCTCTAATTGTTGTTGCAAATTTTTACGTGGCTGGTATAGGTTTCTTAGCAAGAACGTTTCTTACCTACGCCAAAACCACAACGTGATATGCCAATTTCTATTTACCCTTCATAAGGACCCTTTTCATCGAATCCGATCCGATTAAAGTGGGAGAGACAGACACCCGCTAGCCACCTTATGCAACTAGTGCATGTCAGTCGGTGGAATCTGTCTCACGTAAGTGTACGTGTAAGGTCGGTCCGGACCGCTTCATCCCACGATGCCGCCGAATCAAGATAAGACTAGTAACGGCAAGTAAATTGACAAAATCGACGCCCACAACAAGTTGTGTTCTACTCGTGCATACAAACTACGCATAGACCTAGCTCATGATGCCACTGTTGGGGATCGTTGCAGAAATTAAAAAAATTATACGCATCACCAAGATCAATCTATGGAGTCATCTAGCAACGAGAGAGAGAGGAGTGCATCTACATACCCCTGTAGATCGCGAGCTGAAGCGTTCAAGAGAACGGGGTTGATGGAGTCGTACTCGTCGTGATCCAAATCACCGATGATCCTAGCGCCGAACGGACGGCACCTCCGCGTTCAACACACGTACGGAGCGGAGACGTCTCCCGCGCCTTGATCCAGCAAGGAGGAGGGAGAGGTTGAGGAAGAGAGCTCCAACAGCAGCACGACGGCGTGGTGGTGGTGGAGCAGCGATCTCGGCGAGGCTTCGCCAAGCTCTTAACGGAGGAGGAGAGGTGTTGGGGAGGGGAGGGGTTGCGCCTTGGATGTGGTGTGCAGCCCTCCCCTCACCCCTCTATTTATAGGGGAAGGGGGAAGGGGGCTGGCCCCCTCTAGATGAGATCTAGAGGGGGGCGGCGGACAAGGGGAGGGGGGCCTGCCCCCCAAGCAAGGGGGCGCCCCCTCTAGGGTTCCCCCCCCCCCCAACCCTAGGCGCATGGGCCCTAGGGGGTGTGGCGCCCCAGCCCACTTGGGGCTGGTTCCCTTCCTCCTACAGCCCATAAGGCCCTCCGGGAGAGGTGGCCCCTCCCGGTGGACCCCCGGAACCCCTCCGGTGGCCCCGGTACAATACCGATATGCCCCCGAACCTTTCCAGTGACCGTATGACAACTTCCCATATATAAATCTTCACCTCCGGACTATTCCGGAACTCCTCATGACGTCCAGGATCTAATCCGGGACTCCGAACAACATTCGGTAATCACATACAAGTCTTCCTAATAACCCTAGCATCATCGAACCTTAAGTGTGTAGACCCTACGGGTTCGGGAACCATGCAGACATGAACGAGACGACTCTCCGACCAATAACCAACAGCGGGATCTGGATACCCTTGTTGGCTCCCACATGTTCCACGATGATCTCATCGGATGAACCACATGTCGAGGATTCAAGTAATCCCGTATACAACTCCCTTTGTCTATCGGTATGATACTTGCCCGAGATTCGATCATCGGTATCCCGATACCTCGTTCAATCTCGTTACCGGCAAGTCTCTTTACTCGTACTATAATGCATGATCCCGTGATCAACCACTTGGTCACATTGAGCTCATTATGATGATGCATCACCGAGTGGGCCCAGAGATACCTCTCTGTCATACGGAGTGACAAATCCCAGTCTCGATTCGTGCCAACCCAACAGACACTTTCGGAGATACCTGTAGTGCACCTTTATAGTCACCCGATTCGTTGTGACGGATGGCACACCCAAAGTATTCCTCTGATATCCGAGTTGCACAATCTCATGGTCTAAGGAAGTGATACTTGACATTAGAAAAGCTCTAGCAGACGAACTACACGATCTTGTGCTATGCTTAGGATTGGGTCTTTTCCATCACATCATTCTCCTAATAATGTAATCCTGTTATCAACGACATCCAATGTCCATAGTCAGGAAACCATGACCATCTGTTGATCAACGAGCTAGTTAACTAGAGGCTCACTAGGGACATATTGTGGTCTATGTATTCACACATGTATTACGATTTCCGGATAACACAATTATAGCATGAACAATAGACAATTACCATGAACAAGGAAATATAATAATAACCATTTTATTATTGCCTCTAGGGCATATTTCCAACATTGACCCCCTGAAACGTGCCCGTTTCCTCGAGGTCTCTGTCAGGGATTTGCAACCTTTAGATCACGACAGGCGAGATCAGGTTTAGGCCGGCCCCGCTGTCAACCAACATCTTGTTCACCCTGAGGTTGCGTATTGTTGGCGAAACCAACAATGGAAAACACCCGACCGCGGTGGTGCGATCAGGGTGGTCCTCGGCATCAAAGATGAGGGGCGTGCTGGACCACTTTAGTGGCTTCTGAGCATCGAACGACGGCTCTGATGCTGTAACCTCTCGCGCCCACTGCTTGAGCTGGCGGTGAGAGGCATGCAGCGAGGCGCCGCCATCGACGCACATGGCCTCCGTAGCCTTCTGGAACCCTTGCTCACCGGACTCACCGTCCTCATCGTGATCGTCGTCTTCTTGTTTCTTGTAGCGGCCCTGGGCGGGCCTCTCTTGCTGGTTGTCCTTGCCGGGGCGGCCTCCTTGGCCGCCACGCTTCTTAGGATCCTCAAAGACCATCCTGATTCTTCTCCCCTGTCCCGCCTTCGTACTCAGCCTTTTGCTTCTCGCCAGCAGCTCGACTTGTCGGCGATTCTCGAGATCGTGGCCCTTGGTGCGGTGGATCTTGCAGTATTGCTTGCCGGAGCTTCCTGGCTTGTCGGTAGCCGCCAAGGCCCGGCAGGCGGCGCACCCGGCAATCTCCTTGCTAGGGGTGTCTGCCTTGACCTTTTTGCCGGCACCGGTATCGTCAGATCCCTCAACGGCAAGCACGGCCTTGCCTTTGCATTTCCTATTGCGACGCCGGCCCTTCTTCGTCGGCGCGGCGGCGTCCTCGTCGGTAGAGTCAGTTTCCGCACCGGCGTCTTCGCCGGGGTACTTCCTTCCCTCTTCAGCCCGGGCGCACCTGTCGGCCAGAACATAGAGCTCGGCCACATCCTTAACCTTGGTCATCGTCAGCTCCTCGTGCATCTTGCGATTGCGCATGTTCTGATGGAACACGCTAATCACGGCGGCGAGATGAACGTCGGGGATGTTGTACTGCACCCGGCTGAATCTCTGGATGTACTTGCGCAGGATCTCCCCTTCCTTCTGGGGAATGATATGCAGATCATCGGCACGGCCATGAGCTTGGTGGCCTCTGTGAAGGCGCCAATGAACTCATGGCACGATGTGACCAGGAAGAGATGGAGTCCGCCGGCAAGTGCATCAACCAAGACATTACATTGGGCTTGAGCGCCAGCGGGAAGTAGTTGGCAAGCACCTTGTCGTCGCGAGCCCCAGCGGCCTGCAACGCGATGGTGTAGATGATGAGGAACTCGGACGGATGGATCTTGCCGGTGTACTTCTCGCCGACGTCGGGTTTGAACGTGCGGTGAGACGGCCACTGGAACTGCCTCATCTCACGGGTAAAAGCCGGGCAGCCCACCTCGTAAGGTAGGCCGCTGGGGCCCCCAGTGCCGGGTGGTCCGTAGCGGGTCCCGCCCGCTTGTCCGACTGGCGGCGCGTTTCGCGTCGGCGCTCGATGGTGGTTCGAGCGTCTTCGTGAGCTCGCTCCCGAAGGACCCGGCGCTGGTCGCGGAGGGTCCGTGGATCGGACGACGTTATGGAGATGTCATCACCAGCGTCGTTGCGACGGGCCGACGCCCGCGGCGGCTGGCGAGCAGGAGGAGAGTGCATCATGGCCGCGGCTCCCCCGGTCCTCCCAGCGCCAGCATGTGGTGGTTCGGTGGAGTGTCGACCCAAGGGCCCCGCCAGTCGCGGATCGTCTTTGTTCGGGACGGCGACGAGGCTCCGGATGGTGGCCCTCCACTCATCGAGCTTCTCCGCAGCAGGAGGGAAGTTGAGGAGCAGTTGTGCGCGCGCCAAGGCTTCCGCTGGCGTGGGTGGCGGCGACAGCTGAGTGGATCACGGCGCGCTTCGACTTCTAATTATGTTAGAAGGAGCTCTCTCACGACCCAGCAGTTGCGTGCCATTTTCACCAGTGCTTTGGCGAGCGTGTTGAACTCCTTCGTCTTGCTGACGACGCACATGGCTCTTCCCACGGCGGTGCCCAGGGTCACCAACGTGGTGACGCTGTTCGACGCGCATACCATGGGAAGAACGCGCGGTGGTCGCCGGTGTATGCGTCCTGGAGGCCGCCGCGCCGCCCGGAGTCGGCGCAGCGACACCCCCGGAGGGCGCCGCGCCGCCGGCATGGGCGGTGTGGGGCCGATCGTCTGGTGCATGAACGACGCCGCTCGCCAGGCTCCGACTGCCTGGGTGGTGCTAGTGTTCGTAGGCCGTGGCCCGAGTCCTGTCCACGACCGGTCCGCTGCTCGTCCGCACGGGCACGGGCCGTTCGGCCCCCGACAAGCCGATCGCCGTGGCCATCTTCTTCTTAGGGGCCATGGCGATGAAGAACCACTAGGCTAACTACCAGACCAGATTCTCACAAACGCGCCCCCTACCTGGCGCGCCAAAGATGTCGGTGGAAAAACGACACCTATGGGATCACAAGAATCCCTACTGCGGTTGCGGGGCGCGGGGTTGAGAGAAGAGCGGGTCTAGCAGAGAGCACGCGGTTCGTTTATCTAGATTCGGGCCGCGAGGATGCGTAAAACCCTAGTCCTGCTTTGGTGGATGTATTCTGAGTTCTTGAGCTAGCTACGGAGTGTAACGAGCTCCAAAAAGCCGAATCCTTCTCCTGGTCGCCTCGGGCCTCCTTTTATAGGAAAAAGGGGCTGCCACAGTGGCACACAGGAGGTGGAAAGGTCTACAGTGGCACGAGGTTATCCCTCGTATTACAGGACAAGGTGCATTTAATGCATCGCTTAGGTGTCCTCTTGCTTTATTGGGGGTGGGAAGGGAGCCCGTCCCGTCCGTCGCCGCTCCTCCGAGCTTCGACACGCGCCCTGGCCAGCGATGCATGCGGTGCCATGTAGGCAGGCAGGCAGCTGAGGTGGCGCGGTGGTGGAGCCTCCACGAAGGGCTGCATGTTGCCATGCGGTGCACTTAACTGGTTGGGTCGGCAGCTGCATGCGAACGGTGGCGGAGACTTGGCTGGTGCGGGCCCGACGGTGGCCCTGCTGGTGTTCTTGGCAAGGGCCTTGCCAGGTGGCCCGGCAAGGGTCTTGCCGGGTGGCCCGGCAAGGGTCTTGTCGTGGCACGCAGGCGTCCCCGGCAAGGATCTTGCCGGGGGTCTTGTGGGTTTTCTTCGGTGAGGATGGCTGCCTTCCTATCCTCATTTGATTTTGACTATCTTTGTCTTCACAAAGATCTGCATGCCACCACAGAGGTGCCTTTCCGAGCCCTGGCCCCATGCTAATGATGGCGCTGGGGGCCGTGGGCTCAAGGGTGGCTCGCTCTGCTGGTGTGGGGCGAGCTGCCCCGGCAAGGGTCTTGCCGGGGCCGCTGAGGCTGCCCTGGCAAGGGTCCTTGCCGGGGAAACCTGCTTCGTCCATCTGATCTTTGTGGCCTTGGTCCTTGTTGTTGCTCTGGCCATCTTGGGCTTCGGTCTTACCTTGGCTCACCTCCCTCGCTCTGCTTGGTGTGGTGGTCATGGCGCGGCTCACCGCCTGCCGATGCAGTAAAGGGGTACAAAAATGTGCCCCTAGTTTTGTACACCGACAATCTCGTGTGCTAAACTCCGAGAAGGCCAAGCTTGGGGTTGATCTTGCTAGACTCAAAGAGGGGTTTGATTTACTTGACAAGGCTCACAAGGTCTTGAAGGGTGCTCATGCTAGCCTCAAAGAGTCTCATGATCAACTCCAAGTAAAGCTAACCAAGGAGAAAGCCACTTTTCCTCATATGGTTTTAATTGATAATGCAAATGCTACTAACCCTTGTTGTGAGCATGTGCATCTTGTTGAGGAGAATGCAAAGTTGAAGGAGAAACTTGAGAAAGGCCTTGTGTTGTGCATACAAGGTGAGAAGAAACTCAACGACCTTTTGAGCAATCAAAAGGAAGTTGTGGCCAAGGAAGGGATTGGGTTCGCACCCAAGTCCAAGAACAGGAAGAAGAATGACAAGGCCAAACGACCACCTCCTCTCAAGCAAACTTTTGTGAAAGAGGGAGAGTGTGCTCCTAAGGAGAAGAAGAACAATGTGAAGGGTGGTGGTGTCAAGAAGGGCAATGCCACCCCTTCCAACAAAGCCGGCGACTTTAACCCTTCCTATGTGTTATGTCGTGCTAGTGATGGGCATGTTTATGCTAAATTTGTTGGTTCTCCTTATGAGTACATTGAATGGTCTATTTGGGTTCCTAAGACCCTTGTCACTAACATCAAAGGACCCATTACAAAATGGGTACCTAAAACCAAGCATTGATCTCTTGTAGGTGTTTTCTTCCGGTGGGGGATCATGGTTGCTCGATAGTGGAGCCACTAATCATATGACCGGAAGCTAGGACTTGGTGGTCGATGTGCACAAAATTCCATCTATGCCCACCAATATCGAGTGGGGTGATGCCTCGTCCTCTAAGGTATTGGGACTTGGCAAGATTGTCATTTCTCATGATCTCACGATCGAGAAGGTCATGCTTGTTGAGTCCCTTACATACAATTTACTTTCCGTTCGTCAACTTGCAATCATGGGCTTTGCCACTATCTTTGATATTGATACAATGGCCCTCTTGTGGAGCAAGACTCTTAAAGTAGCCTTTGTTGGGCATGTTAAGAATGGTCTCTATGTGATTAACTTCTCGGAGCGACCCACTAAGACCGTGACATGCCTAATGGCTAAAGTTGACGTGGGATGGCTTTGGCATCGCCATTTAGCCCATGTCAATATGAGATCTTTGCAAAGTCTTCTCAAGGGGGACCATGTCCGTGGACTAACAAATGTTAGTTTTGCTAAAGATTGTGCTTGCAGTGCTTGTATTGAAGGAAAGTTACATGTGAAGGCTCACCCTCCCACGACTATCATTTACTCAAAGAGGCCTTTGGAGCTCCTTCACTTGGATCTCTTTGGGCCTCCATCCTTTGATAGTCTTGGGGGTAGAAAATATTGCTTGGTTATTGTGGATGATTATTCAAGATACACTTGGTGTACTTATTCAAGAGGAAGAGTAAGACCCAACAAACCGTCATTGACTTTGCAAATGAAGCTCAACGCCAACACAATGCAAAGATCTTGACAATAAGAAGTGACAACGGCACCGAGTTCAAGAACTACACCTTGGATGAGTTTCTTAGTGATGAGGGGATCAAGCATCAATATTCCGCACCTTACACCCCTCAACAAGATGGTGTAGCGGAGAGGAAGAACCAGATGTTGATGGATGCGGCAAGGACCAGGATGGCGGAGTTCAAGTCTCCATACAACTTTTGGGCCAAAGCCACCAACACCGCGTGGCATGCATCCAATCGGCTCTATCTCCGCAAAGGCTTGAATAAGACTCCATATGAGATACTCACCGATAACAAGCCCAGCCTCAAGTACTTTTGGGTGTTCGGGTGTAAGTGTTTCATTCTCAAGAAATGTGTTCGTTTGTCTAAATTTGAGGCTAGAGCTCAAGAGGGCATATTTGTTGGTTATGCTACAAACTCTCATGCTTACCGTGTCGGACTTATTGAGGAGACGTGTAACATAGAGTTTGATGAGAATAACGGCTCCCAAGTGGAGCAAAGTGGCACTTGTGATGTAGGTGATGAAATTCCTCCCCGAGCCATAAGAAGAATGGGTGTTGGTTTTATCCTACGCATTGAGGAACCCCTTGTGGCCGAAGGAGAAGGACAATGTTCCACTCAAGTGGAACCATCACCAACCCAAGGCCCACATGCTTCTGAAGAACAAAGTGAAGGCCCTTAACCTCATGAACGAGATCAATGGCAAGATCAACCTCAAGATGGTGGTGAACCACCAAGTGATGCCCAAGGTTAAATTCTCTCCTCCGAGCATGTTCAAGGTCAAGAACAAGCTCAAGACGATGCTCAAGATGATCAAGTTTCCGCTCCTCAACTCACTCCTGAGGAGGAATTGGAGCATCGTGCCGCCAAGATTGCTTCCAAACTCTCTACCAAGGGTCCTCTCATGACGAATGTGCTTGGAAGCATATGAAAGGGGGTAAGCACTCGTAGACAATTAGCAAACTATTGTGAACATCACGCGTTTGTCTCTTGTGTTGAACCCCAAAAGGTCTATGAGGCGCTCAAGGATCCGGATTGGCTTAATGCCATGCATGAAGAACTCAACAACTTCGAGCACAACAAGGTGCGGCGATTGGTGCCAAGGCCAACGGGGAATCATAATGTCATTGGAACCAAGTGGATCTTCAAGAACAAGCAAGATGCTCATGGGATTATCGTTCGCAACAAGGCTCGGTTGGTAGCACACGGCTACTCCCAAGTCGAGGGTGTCGACTACGACGAAACCTTTGCTCCCGTTGCTCACCTAAAATCAATTCATTTGTTGATTGCTTATGCTTCTCATTAGAACTTTAAGTTGCAACAAATGGATTTGAAGAGTGCTTTTCTTAATGGTCCTATTAATGAGTTGGTATATGTCAAACAACCCCCTGGGTTCGAGGATCCCTATTTCCCCGATCATGTGTATCAACTCGATAAGGCACTCTATGGCCTTAAACAAGCCCCACGTGCGTGGTACGACCACCTTACCGAGTTGTTGCAAGATCGTGGGTTTGAGATTGGGAAAATTAACCCCACTCTTTTTACTAAGAAGGTCAAAGGGGAGTTGTTTGTGTGCCAACTATATGTTGATGATATTATCTTTGGTTCCCCTAACAAAGCTTTCAATGAGGAATTTGCCTCTCTCATGACCTCAAAGTTCAAGATGTCCATGATGGGAGAGTTGAAGTTCTTTCTCGGGTTCGAAGTCAAGCAAAGAAGAGAAGGAACTTCATCAACCAAGCCAAATACACTCAAGACATGCTCAAGAGATTCAAGCTAAGTGATGTCAAGCCGGCTTCCACTCCAATGCCCGTCAAATGCCAACTTGACATAGATCCCAATGGTAAAGCGGTGTATCAAAAGGTATATCACTCCATGATTGGCTCCCTACTTTACCTTTGTGCATCTAGACCGGATATCATGTTGAGTGTGAGAATTTGTGCACGGTTTCAAGCCGCACCTAAGGAAACCACTTTGTGGTGGTCAAGCAAATCTTTCGATATTTGGCTCATACCCCAAACTTTGGCTTATGGTACCCAAGAGGAGCAAACTTCAACCTTGTAGGCTATTCAGGCTCAGATTGGGCAGGAGAAAAAGTGGATAGGAAGTCCACTTCCGGAGGGTTCCAATTTCTTGGTTGCTCTTTGGTGAGTTGGTCTTCTAAGAAGCAGAGTTGTGTGTCTCTCTCGTCCACCGAAGCGGAGTATGTGGCCGCCGGTAGTTGTTGTGCACAACTTTTATGGATGAGGCAAACTTTAAAGGATTACGGTATCATTTGTGACAAAGTGCCTCTTTGGTGTGACAATGAAAGTGCCATCAACATTTCTCTCAACCCGGTGCAACACTTCAAGATGAAGCATATTGAGATTCGGTATCACTTCATCCGGGATCATATTAGGCGAGGGGAGATCGAGATCAACTATGTCAACACTCATGATAACCTTGCAGATATCTTCACGAAGCCTTTGGACGAAGCAAGATTTCGCGAGTTAAGGAATGAGCTAAATATCATTGATTCGGGCAATGTGGCTTGAACCCTTGCACACCCACCATACTCAACTTGATATCTTGTTTAGGTGTAGGCATGGACATAGGGGGAGTGTTGTTCTCTCAATGAACTCTCCCTCCCCCCCCCATTATGCATAAATTGATCAACTCTTTCACATTAGCCATTTTTTATGGTACTTGTGCTTCAAAGACGAGGTTTGGTCATGGGCCCAAGGATAACTCTTCGCAGTGCCATACCAATTAACTCAAACATAGGTGGCTCCGGCCACCGCCCTCTCTATGGAGAGGTTGTGTCTCGTGTTTGGTCCTTGTTGTCTTTTGTCTTTCCTTCTTCGAGCCGAGCTTGTTTTTGAGTTGCCTCGCGTGTTAGCTCTTTGGTGTGTCTGTTCGCTTGAAGGTTGCATTGCAAAGGCCGTTTTTCTCTCTTTTGCGAAACTTGCATTTTCTTGGGTCTACGGTACTACCGTGGCGTGCCATGGTACTACCGCACGAGCTGTGCATTGTACTACCGCAACCAGCACGTTAGTAATTTTTTACTACCGCCCTGCGTGCGGTACTTCCGCTTGGGCACTACCGCGATGACCCACGGTACTACCGCGCAGACGCGAGCGCATGGGGGTTAAGAGCGGGCAGGGGGAGTTCCAACTCCCTCATACCCATTCAACTCCTTTTCCCCACGTCGTCTCTCTCTCTCTCTCTCTCTCTCTCTCTCTCTCTCTCTCTCTCTCTCTCTCCTACCCAAGAATGGCGCCGGAGGACCTCGACGGATCTCCGTCTCTGGCCGCTCTCCTTGCATTCCGTCCGGTGGGATCGTTCCCCACCCCGCCTTCTTGCCATGGAACAAGGTTTCTCCCCAAATCCCTCTCTTTTTGTCCCTCTATTTGCCTCGTTGTTCTGCCTCTAGGTTTTGGGGAGATGCATGTTGTTCTTGAGATTTTAGGCCAAATCTTTGCAAGAGTAGGTTGTAGGAGAGTAGTAATGCAGTAGAGATGCTATTTGGTATGTTACTACTCGGTAGTTTTGATCAACCGTAGTACCGCTCCATTGTTGTGGATGTACCCAGATCTGTTTCATCTCGGATCTGACCCCGAGCGGTACTACCGCACCTCCCGTACGGTACTACCGCTCTGGCCGCATTCGCCTCGTACGGTACTACCGCTCCTTCAGAGCGGTACTACCGCATGCGGCGCGGAAGTAAAATTTTACTTCCGCTCTAGGTGCGTTACTACTGTGCCATCCCAGCGCGGTACTACCGCGGCTAGAGCAACAGTAAAAAAAATTAGTTCCGCGTCATGGTGCAATACTACCGTTGACTTCAAACCTTCCTCGTGGCCACTACCCAGTGTTATTTCTACTTGTTTCGTTTGTTGTTGTTGTGGTCTTTGCATTGATCCTTCTCGTTTCTCTTGCGTGTTCTTGTGTTGTGTGTCATAGGTGGTGGCTCCGGTTCTAATGTCCGTCATTCGAATCCCGTCCACGACACGGGCTTGAAGTGCCTGCGCAACCAAGATGAGGCTCCAGAGGTCTCCAATGTTCCCCAACGCAGAACCAAGACCACCGCTACCAAGACCAGGGAGCCTTCAATGGGCATGGATGAGATACCATTAGCTGAGTTTGTCACTCGAAGGAAGATCAACCCTTATGTGAATCCCCGTGCAAACTTCAGAGGGAATATTTTGTTCTGGACCAAGCAGCAGAATCTTATCTTTCTGGATGTGATCAAAGCCAAGCAAAACATCTATGTGGATGTGCACTGGATTGATATGGTTCATATGAGGCTGGATAAACAGTGGGGCTATTTTGGTGAGGCTCTGGACCTGGTGGAGCAGTTTGGCATTGAGCACCTGCTCACTTTCCACCTGGACTTTGACCCTGAGATTGTGGCCCGGTTCTTTGCTTCGGTCCACTTCCATACTGATGAGGAACGGACCATGACATGGATGACCAATGGACAACAGATGACTGCTAAGTGGAAGGAGTTCATGGATATGCTACAGGTTCGTGATGAGGGGCTCAACAAGCCCGTTGGTGTCTGCCCTCATGCCAACCCCGAGTCAGCCAACAAGAACAAGCTTCAGCCCTACTATGTTGAGAAGACGTTTCCCAGTGGCAAGAAGGCGTGGGTGATGAACTCATTCCTTGACATCATGCATCAGATCTTCCGCAACTCCCTCTTTCCGCGCATTGGTGGCAAGGATAAGGTGCATGCCTATCTCATGGATATGATGCTCATTTGTGAGGAGGCGTGTCATGCTCAGATGGAACCACTTGATGTCTCACATATCATGTGGTGTGAGCTACAGTTTGAAGTGTTCAACCATAAGGTACCCATCTATGGACCTTACCTGTTTCACTTGATCTCGAGGACTTGGGAGAAGCTCTATCCCCAAGATGAGTTTGTTGCCTCCATTTGGATTAAATCATGAGCCCATCAAGCTCCGCATCAAGAGCCAGTGGGCTAACACCACTACCCGCGCTGAGGCTGCAGCTGCTCAGATGGATGTGGATGAGGATGAGTTTGAGGAGGAGAGGAAGTGGATGAGGACAACTCTGCCGGCTACTCGCCTTCATCTTCTAAGCCTTCTTGGGCTAAGAAGCTGAAGAACAAGATGAAGGCTCTGTTCTGCATGCAGGCCAAGGGTTAGTACAGGTCTCATGTTGCTCAGAAGGAGAGTCGCCGTTGCGACAAGAGGATCTTGATGACGTTTGGCGAGGAGATATCAAGCGGGTCCGAGAAGCACATCACCCCAGAGGCATAATGGATGGCAAAGCAGGGCTATCAGTGGACTGAATCTGAGGAGGAGCCCATCCCCGCTGCCGAGTCCGACGAGGAGCGTGACGAGTGATCACTTCAGCTTGAGCTACCACCTGTGTCGTAGGTGTCCTCTTTGCCTTTTTGGTGTCTCGATGCCAAAGGGAGAGAGAGTGTAGGATTTGCAAGTCGTGTGTCGTGTTGTTTTGCCTTGTCACTTTGCTTTCTTTCTGTTGAACCTCGTTTGCTTTGGTTTGGCTTGTGCTCGTGAGTCGTAGAGTCGTATCCCTTTCATATGGTGTAAGACATATGCACTCAAGCGTATCTTATTGTCTTTCATGCTTAGTAGCCCGTGAGCTTATGCTATCTTGTGCCAGTTACTTTATGCTCATAGTTATTATCTTGCCTCCTAGCTTAGTATTAGTCTTTTTATTGCAAGTTATGCCTCGTCTATGAAATATAGGGGGAGTGTTGATCCTAGTATGTGTGTTGTGCAGTCCAAAGCACTTATCTAGAGAGCACACATCTAGGGGGAGCCCATCTATATTTTATAGATGTTGGGTTTGCCTATGTTTCGTTGTATATCCCTATGTGCAAATTCCTATTGTCATCAATCCACCAAAAGGGGGGAGATTGTAAGGGCATATTTATCCCTTAGTAGTTTTGGTGATTGATGACAATGCTTTTGCTGACTAATCGTGTGCATTGAGCATTTCAGATATGTCATGTCTAAGCACAAGACGATTTGGTGCCCCTCGAGGCTTATTGAAGACGGTGTTTCTCTACGTTTCTTTTCGGTGGATTTGAGTCGTAGGAAAGCCGTACTATTAAGAAGGGGTCCGCATTGGAAAGGTTTGGGTGGAATCATCACGTACACGACTGTTCCTTTCTGCACCACCTTTCCTTTGGCTCTTTGGAGTTTCCTTCGATTCTCCGTGTCTCTACAAAATGAAGGACTCCTAGTGTTGCTGAACTGGGGCATGCGATAGTACTGCTCTTCGGAGCGGTAGTACCGCATTCCCTCACGGTAGTACCGGCCTTGGGCGCGGTAGTATCACAGATGCTCACGGTAGTACCGCTCCTTGAGCGCGGTAGTACCGTGGCCTCAAGTCAGGCACAGCAGCACGAGCGGAAGTAGGGGCGGATGTAATTTTTACATCCAGCGCCCTCTGTAGTAATACCGCTCGAGCTTGCGTAGTACCGTGTCGGTTTTTTGCATAGATCAGAACTCAGTGGAAGCAGCCACGGATGTATTTTTATATGTCCGTGCCTTCCCAGTCTAGACTGACCCTGCCTTGCGGTAGTACCACGCCAACGGTTCTACCGCTCACTGCTTCAACGCAACAGGGCTGGTTCAGCTCCTGCCGCGCTAGCGGTAGTACTGCAGAGCCATGCGGTAGTACCATGGGCCCTTGCGGTAGTACTGTGCGTCTGGTGCGGTAGTACCGCTCGTCGCAGGCTGAGTTAGTGGATAACGGTTGGATTTGTTCTATCACTATATAAGGGGAGTTTTCTTCTCCGAGTTGACAACCTCTTCCACCCCTAAGCTCCATTGTTGCTCTAAGCTCCATTTTCGCCCGATCTCTCTCCCTAGCCAATCAAACTTGTTGATTTTCTAGGGATTGGTTGAGAAGGCCCCGATCTACACTTCCACCAAGAGAAATTTGATTTTCCCCACTAATCCCTTGCGGATCCTGTTACTCTTGTGTGTTTGAGCACCCTAGACGGTTGAGGTCACCGCGGAGCCATATTCCATTGTGGTGAAGCTTCGTGGTGTCGTTGGGAGCCTCCAATTAAGTTGTGGAGATTGCCCCAACCTTGTTTGTAAAGGTCTGGTCGCCGCCTTCAAGGGCACCAATAGTGTAATCACGGCATCTCGCATTGTGTGAGGGCGTGAGGAGAATACGGTGGCCCTAGTGGCTTGGGGAGCATTGTGCCTCCACACCGCTCGAACGGAGACGTACTTCCCTTCAAAAGGAAGGAACTTCAATAACACATTCTCGTCTTCACCGGCTCCACTCTTGGTTATCTCGTACCTCTACTTGTGCAAGCTTATATTGTGTTGCATCTCTTGCTTGCTTGTGTACTTGTTGTTGTTGCATCATATAGGTTGCTCACGTAGTTGCATATCTAGACAACCTACTTTGATGCAAAGTTTAAATTGGTAGAGAAAAGCTAAAAATTGTTAGTTGCCTATTCACCCCCCCCCCCCTCTAGTCAACTATATCGATCATTTCACTTGCGGCGGCGGAACTCCCGATCTAGGTTTTGTTCTGGAAGTTTGGAAATGTATAAGAGGTATTGGCGTTGAGAACAAGTCAGGGGGACCCATGAGGCAGCCACAAGGTCGGGGGGCGCGCCCCCCACCCATGTGGTGGCCTCGGGAATCTTCTCTAGTATCTTTTTTTCCAGTATTTTCTATATTTTTCTAAAAATAACCTCCGCCAATTTTCAGATCAATTGTACTCCGTTTGATATTTCTTTTCTGCGAAATTCAAAAACAAGAAAAAAGCAGAAACTGACACTGGGCTTTAGGTTAATAGGTTAGTCTCAAAAATCATATAAAATAACAAATAAATGCATATAAAACATCCAAGATAGATCATGTAATAGCATGGAACAATCAATAATTATAGATACGTTGGAGACGTATCAGTGTGACGCTTACCGCAATCTTCACATGAGGTTGGAAATTCTAAATGGTTTTTAGGACGGAAATGTGTTACAAAAGGGCCTTTTTAGCCTTGCCAAAAAGTTCAACATTCGGGGGATACATCCTTGCAGGCATAATAAAAAGTTCAACACTCATGGGCAGGAATTGTGCCAATTAGCAAACAATTGGTGGTTCCATGATTCCATCCATGCATGAAGTGCTCATGAAATTATTTGATTTGTGACTATTTCAAACCAGTGATACGAAGCATCAATATAGTGATTGATTCCCATAATACCCAATTAAGTGGCTTTCAAGGATGACAGGGGAGGGGTCTCGGAGTCCTTCCAGGTATTGAGGAACGTGTTGTGGTACCGATCACCTTGGACCGCATCCATGGCAGCGTAGGACTCGAGCTCAGCCATCTCCTCAGTCGAGATCTCCACAGACAGCGCTCTCAGGTTTTGGTTGAAATTCTCAACTTTCGTCGTGCCGGGTATGGGGCACACATCGCCTCCCTGGTGGTGAACCCAAGCCAGCGCGAGCTGGGACGACGTGCAGCCCTTCCTCGCAGCCATCTAGCTCACGCGCTCAAATATCGCCGCATTCTTCTCCATGTTCCCGGGTTGAAATTTTGGAAGATTCTGAAAACGCAATGGGATGCATTTGTTAGAAAAAAGGAGAAAGGAAAAAAGCAAGCTAGCTAACCGCATGAAGGATCATGGGTAGTTCATTACCTTGCGAAAATCGTCCTCTGGTAATGTGTCCACTAGTTTAGGTCCAGTGGATAGAAAACCTCTGCCTAGTGGACTGTACGCCACAATTCCAATGCCAAGTTCTCTGAAACAGAAAACAATTTGTCAGTTCTTTCTAGGACTACATAAGGAGGGCGTTTTATGGTACGACAAAGTTATACTCTCTTCGTCCGAAAATACTTGTCATCAAAATAGATAAAAGGGGGTGTATCTAGATGTATTTTAGTTCTAGATACATCTTTTTTTATCCATTTTGATGACAAGTATTTTCAGACAAAGGGAGTACTAGGCTGCGACAATTATTTTGGATCGGAGGGGTATTACATATGTAGCTGATTTTGAAAATAAATTGTTTGCAGTCATTGCAGATACCTGCAAGTTGGAATTATATTTTCTTCGACATCTCTTGACCACAGAGACCACTCCAGCTGAACGGCGGTGATCGGGTGAACTGCGTGTGCCCTTCTTATTGTCGCTGCCGAGGCCTCCGACAACCCGACCTATTTCACCTTTCCTTCTTGGACTAGCTTCTTGACCTCACCCATCTACATGCATACGGGAGTCAATACCTACAAGCCCTCAATCTGTATAGATGAAACGAAGTTGAACAAGTAGTGCTACGTAGTACCGCGACTAAGTAAATTTACCGGTGCTGGTAGGTACCGGCATACCATCTGCCGTCCGTCGCGTTTCCTCAAGATTCGTGCTGTCAGACGGGGTATACGTTGTAAATCGAATCCATCTGCTATACAAGGTCAATACAGCTGACATATCTAAGACAAAACAGTGACTGACAGAAGAGAGAGAGATAAAATAGAGAGACGATGCTACATGCATTCTCTCTCCATACAAATGACATGTATTTAATTTCACCCTTATATTTTGCATGGTAGATATCTGTTAAATGAAATGTCAAGTTTTGAAACTTTTTATATATTTGGAATCGTGGTGACAAGATCTTCAAAACAAGATCAATCTTGAATATATTTGAACTACTTTTAATTTAATATATTTCAATTATCATTGAAATGACTTTCATAAAACATAAAATTGTTTCGCTTTGATAAAATATTTCATATATTTGAAATAATCAGTTTCGCACCTGAAACAATCCATTTCATATTAACAAAATGAACCTAAATTGTTGCATAAAACTCACTTCGCTCATTTAAGAAATATAATTTCACTCATTTTAAAAACTTATTTCAATCCTTAAGAGACCGATTTAACATGTTATTCCGGAAAAACTTGATTTCAAAAAACGGATTTCACTCAATTCAAAACATATATTTCACTTATATAAAAAAATCGCTAACTTCAAATGATTCACTCATTTTAGATAATGGATTTCACTAATTTCAAAAGATTTCACTCATTTCAAAAAAAGTTCTCAGTCATTTGACATTTCAATGATTTGTTATCTTTCCATTACATTCAGAATCCAATTTCACTCAGTTCCAAAAAATGATTACCCTAAAATTTAAATAAGTTGAGTGAAATAACTTTCACAGTCGACAAATGTAAGTTTCACATTTTGTAAATAACCAATTTGACATCTTTTCACACACCGGAATAACATATTTTCACACTCAGTTCCACTCATTTGAAAAAATATGTTTCACTCAAATTTTGACCAGATTTCACTCATTTGAAACAACCAATTTCACCTATTTCAAATGATTTCACTCATTTCAAAAAACATATTTCACTAATTTCAATGAAAAGTTACATTATATTTACACAAAATTATATCCAATTTCACTATGTTAAAAAAATGATTTTCCTAAAATTCAAATAAGTTTGAAATATGTTTCATAAGTTAAAAATATACCATTTCATATATTTGAAAATTTTAATTCACGCATTGAAACAATCAAATTCACATGTTTGAAAGAACATGTTTCTCATATTTTCACTCATTTGAATAATAGATTCCGTTTAAAATATATAAAATGTTTCAAAAAGCGAAAAACGAGTTCACATATATAAAATGTTTCAAAACGGAATTACGGTTTAAAATATATAAAAGATTGGAAATGTAAACGAGAAAATAAAAGCCATGGATTTGTGGGATGGGAGATTTGGATGATGGATTTGAAAAATCGATTTCACACAATGAATCATTCAATTTCATAGATTTGAAATCTCACATCTCATAGTTTTCTGGTACAATGTATTTGAATTAATCAATTTCACACAAACTGGTTTCAACAACTTAAGAAAACTATATTCAGAAAAGTGGTTTCAATTATTTTGAAAATTGAAATTTGAAATGAGTGAAATTAATATTTTGTTATGATTGAAATAGTAAAAATTAAAGTAGTTTAAATATATTCAAGATTGGTCTTATTCTAAAGATTTTATGTTCAAGAATTTGAATATATGAAAAAATTAAATCATAGAGCATTACTGTAAAAAAATACTTATGTAAACAAAAATAAAATGCATGGATTTGTTTGGAAGAGGGAGAAGGGAGAGACATTGCATGCATACGTACACCCCACTGCAAAAAGTACTGGCATGGACACTATTCATCTGACATTGATTTGACTATATATACAAAACATTAGCTGCCATAAATACACTCCTATTCATTGGATGTAGGTCATCATAGCACGAATCACGAGCAAAATGACTGGTCGATGCTTCACCGGTAGCTACTTGAACCGGTAAAAGAGACTTTGCGCGTAGTACCGACCGTGATCTCCACGGGGACATTCTTGTCGATGCGGTGCTGGTAGTAGAGGTCGATGCAGTCGACGCCGAGCCGAGCGAGGCTGCCCTCGCACGCCGCCCGCACGTACGCCGGGTCACCGTGGACCTCCCAGGTGGCCGTGATGCCAAATTTCGTGGCCAATTGGACCTTCTCCCTCACTCCTCCCTGCAGCGCCTGCTTTATTGCACGGAGAACTCTGGCCAGTCAAACATCCGCGCGAATGGCAACTAGCGAGGAGCCAAGGAACACGTCGGGTGGCTGTACTAAGGAGGTAGCCTACCTTGCCGAGCAAGAGCTCGTTGGTGTGGGGGCCGTAGATGTCGGAGGTGTCGAGGAAGGTGACGCCGGCGGCGACGGCGTGGCGGAGGAGCGCGATCATGTCCTGCTCGGGCTTGCGCTCACCGTAGACCGCGGACATGCCCATGCAGCCGAGGCCCTGCGCCGAGACCTCCAGCCCCTGCGAGCCGAGCTTCATGCGCGGCAGAACCACCGGAGCAGCAGCCATGTCGTTCGTGCCTGCGCTGCGTATGTGATGACTGCTGGATGAGTAAGTAGGTCGGGAGCTTGCAGTGCAATGCTGCAGGCAATTTATAGTGCGGTGGAGGGCGTCATGGAGTAGGTCACCAGGCTGCGGGCTTGAATGAGCTGCCAAACTAGAACAGAGCGTCACCGCGTGCGTAGGGCGCCCAAACTTAATTTCTCCGCCGATGCGTGACCATTTTTTTTGTCAAACAATCCAGTCCAGACAAATATTTTTAGGCAAAGTAGTCCAAGGGTTGCCGTATCTTGTGATAGCACTCATTCGGATAACATCCGGTCAGTCAAGATACCGCCTCATCTAAAAAAGGCAACATACCATCTATTATTAAAAAATTTGCGATCTGAAAAGAGTTCATTCCATTATAATAGGGGTTTCAGTCGATAGGCCTGAGTCGTTGGATTGTTCAACTTCAATCCAACGGTTGGTTCATCTTGTTCCTTTTTCAATTGTTTATCTCCTCACACAGCCACATCGTGTCACACGTGGTCCTAGTGAGCCCTCCCCGGGGGCACCATGGTCAACCGTGGTGTCCCTATCTCGAGCTCGGTTGCCATCAATCCTAATGACAGTCAAAATAAAAAGTTCTCCCACCCAAACCTCACCCTTGCCTGCACGGGCGGCACCGTCCTGGATTGGCCTTGCCAGAGATGAACGCCTCACCCCCATCTCTACCTCGGAGCTCTGCGTTGTATGTCTCCAGAAATTGAACAATACAAAATTTATCCTTTGTTGTCCGAGGAATAGAAAATCCAGGAAAAAAACTAAGCCACAATCAGGGGCGGAGCTGGAGCTCATGCTACCCCGATGCACCACTTAACTATGGCATAACATTATCAAATAACAATACATTACATAAAGGTGTGTTTCACAAATTGTAACATGGATTACCTAACATAATAGAAATCGATTTTAAAAACAAACTGCAACAACCAAACTACTTAATATAATGCTACAAGAAAAGGACATAATTACTTGAAAAGAAGTCTTGCACTCCCAAATTCCAAAACGCGTCATTAGGCATTAAGGTTCAATAACCCACAAGATAAAAAAAAGAATTTAATTTTAAAACAGAACATAGTAAAATGCCCAAATCAAAGTACTTAAATTTGCTAAAATTTTAAAATTTACCTTTAGTATATTCTCTTCCTCCGAGCCTTGAAATAGTCACCCACTTGATCATTGGTGACTTTTTTTCATTTCTTCTTTCTTCACATACCAAATAGCATCATCACTCAAGCTATCATCATTGAGGTGATTGTGCGAGTAAGTTTTGACCTATTTCAGTAATGAAAGCACCCCTCAGCTGTAGCAGTAGCAAAATAGGCAACACAATCACTAGTTTCAACAACCGATAAAACAAATGATACATAAAATGCCTCCTTATCTGCACCATTTTTTTAAAGCTCGGTGATTGTTGCTATGCTGGAAGAGCTATCATCTATGTACACATCAGCAATAGAGCCGTAGATCCTTATCAGGATGCCTAAAATCCCCATAATCAGAATCTTGAGGGTATATGTTAGCCAGGATCATAAGATTTCCCAAATTGAAGCCATGAAATGAGTCTCGTGGACTCAAAGACGTTGACCAAAAAAGCATTAGGGGATGTCTCACTGAACCTACTATCAAGCTCCTAAACTAGCCAATCGAAAACATCATTGAAGCAATCAACTTGATAGTGATATTTGTTGGTAATTCCGGTTACCTCCCTTCTATTTTTTGGATTAACATATGCTTCTTCCATGTCCAACTCTCCAGTACCATGTTTCTCACAAAACGCATGGACGTCACTTAGCATAGATTCCCATCCATCTTCTCTAAGTTCATTCAAAACAATTCTTGTTGACTTGAGACATTTCATGGCATTTACTACGTCTTGATCCTTCCATTGCAATGCTAATGACAACGTGTTGGTAGTAGTGAGGATTGTCAACATGAGATGCAAATAGAAGCCAAAGTCAAAACATTGAAAATACACTAGAAGACCATTTGCTTGGTCTCTATTTGTTCGACCCGTGTCTTCTTCTTCTTCGACAACTTCAAGAACTTTAATAATCGGCTTGAACATGGCAACAAATCTTAAGCGTTTTAGCATGAGAACCCCGATGAGTGCCCCCGGGTCTTTGTAGGCATTGCTCTTGATTCAAACCTGTTCCCGTTGTAAGTTGCCTGCACCCTAAAGCCTTGCTCATTTTCTTCCAGATTTACATCTGTAATCATGTCCCTTTGCTTGGAAGAATGAACCACAACATTTAACATGGTAGAAATCATACTGAAGAAATTACTAACCCGTTCGTGCTTTCTTACAATAGCCACAACAACTAACTGAACTTGGTGAGCAAAGCAATGAGCATAATAAGTTGTGCTACTTTCTCTCATCATCAATGATTTGAAACCATTGAACTCACCTCGCATGTTGCTAGCACCATCATACCCTTGTCCTCTAACTTTGTTGTAACTCAACTTATATTTGTCGTATTAAAGTCACCTCCCATAATCATCAAACCATTCAGGATTGAGCCTTCTCCTCTTAGCCCTAAAACTTGAATATGAAAAATCGATATCTCTTGGCTAACAAGGCCCATTAACCAAGTACTCTCTTCTTACCATATCTTTCAAAATTGTACAAGAATGTTTACAATTTCCTCTTATCTGGATCATATTGAATCTCCTCCTCCCAATTCATGCCTTATGGAGCATTGTGATGATACATTTATTTTCAGAAGAAACTTGTCCATATTATCTGCATTTAACAAACAAATTTACAAATGAGAACTCATAACTGAATTCAAGAAAGTTTCGAGGGATTTGAAAAAAGTTCAAGAATTTGAAAAAAGTTCACGCACTCAAAAAATATTTGTGGATTTTATTTTATTTTGTATGTGAAAGGGTCCACAGATTTTTAAAAATTCACAAATTAAAGAAAGTTCACACATTTTGGAAAAACAGTTTGCGAAAAGGGCAAAAGAACCTAAATAGAAAACCCCCCAACTATCAAAAGCTTCTAGAAGCTTCCTAAAACCGGCTGGAATCTTCCAGAAGCTTCACAAAATTGGTTGGGAAAGATTCAGAAAAAGCACACAACGACCGCTTTACGTGGGTTGGCCCATTCACGAGCGGCCGTGCATTGCAGGAACGAAACAAAATTGCTGCCACAAAAGAGAGAAAATAAATAAATGGGTCGAGCGCAAGGTGGAGAGGGGTTGTACGCTGGTTTGTCAAATGGATTGTAACAATCACAGAAGGTGCTAAATAGGGTTTGGGACAACAGTGCACGAACGAACAACTTGAAACCCACTACTGAACAGACTCAATAGCAAGTAACTAAGGGTTACCCCTTGTCGGGTTCCTGCAAGGGTAACTTTTTTGGCATGAGAGCGTGCCAAGTGGTGCGCCCAGCCGTCGCCACATGCCGCATGCTGGGCACTTCATATGGATTTTTTTTCATACGCATTTTCGTATTTTAGATGTTTTTTTAACTTTCCCTTATTTGGGAAGCATAATTGTGCTTCTCATGAAGGCACAAATTCACTTCCGCAAGCTCATGAAAGCACCTATTTGTTTCCGTCAGAAGCACAACATTTCCTTTCACGATAAACATAGTTGTGCTTCTCGGAAAAGAAAAAGCACAACCGTGCTTCCCGTGAATAAAAAGAAAAGCACAACATGTGCTTCTACGAGAAGCACAACTTGCGCTTCAAAAGAAGATTTGAAAGCCGCACAGTGCTTCCAGGCTTCGTTGTTTTCTTCCTTTTTTTTCAATTTCTGCTTTTTTTATTTTGCTTCTATTTTTTATTTCTTTTTCTGGGTTTTCTGATTTTTTTCTCTCTCATTTTTTTCTATCAAAAACTATTAACATAGATCTACTCCCTCCGCTCCATAATGTAAGATATTTTTTGACACTAAATGTCTTACATTGGGACGGAGGGAGTAGTTTTGAAGATCTCGAAATGAGAAATCCAATAGTGAAAATAGTTTAGAAGATAAAAATATTTTGAATAAATGAATCTAAAAAAGGAAAAATTTCCAAGTTATAACAAGTGACACAGTAAGAACCTAAGAAGGTAGGGAGTGGCCTTTGCGAGGGTTAACTCTTAGTGATTTTTCTCTATTTAACGCAGAGAGCGTCAAATACGAGAGACCACATTTACCCCGCAAAAAAAACACATTTGTTTTTTGAGCAACTATAGGGAAGACCACATGCTGCTGGGTCGATAAGGATTTGGTCAAAAACATGGGTGCCCATTGAGCCCATCCAGGTCTCTAAGCCCACCCAGAGCTTACAGAAAATTTCACTGGAAGTCAAATAGAAGCCCATCTCCTGACCCTAAAGGTACCCCAAGCGCGGGAAACCCAAATCCTCTCACAGCCTCCTTCCCCAAAATCCCCCATTCCTCCACGGCTCCGCCTTCTCCTCCCCTCCCCAAACCCAAAACCCTAGAACCTTCTCCATTCCGCTCCCTCGCGGAGCTTGGCCACCATGAGCGCTCCCATGGAGATCTCCTTCGACCCCCACCCTTCTCATCCCGCCCTGCCCGCCTTCCCCTCCAGCCCACCCCTGGAGCCCGCAGCCGCCGCCACCCCTCCCGCGGTCTCGTCCTCGCCGCAGCCGACGGCGGAGGCCGTAGTCGCGCCCACCCCGCCAGACGACAAGGTCCTCGTCTCAGGTAGGCGCCGCGACGCGCACGCATTTCTGGCCTCGCCCTAGCGGCGCGTGATTAAACCGTGCTCTGCGAATGCCCGATTTGGTTTCCCCGGGGTTTATTTTTTTTCCTTTTGTGCTTGCAGTTGAGGTGCTGCTGCACGCCACGAGTACGGCCCGCGCCGAGGACGTCCGAGTAGCGGTCGAGAGGTCGGTGCTGTTCGGGTTAAACTTTGTTTTGAGCTTATTTTACTGTTGTTGAATGCTTGATGACACGTGGATGCATGAGCTGCTAAATGCGGGTTAGATTAGATGTAGTTTGGCACTGGAAAAGTGGAAATGTGCCATTATTGTAGGGAACGTGATTAACAATCATCCTGTGATTTAGCAGTGGAGTTTGCTGAGTATGTTGTAGTAGGAAATAACAGACATGTTTGTTTCATAATCGCTGATGGTGCAACATATTGGAGATTGACGTGGCAACTAGCAAGGTTAGGAGTACTAAATTGTTTGTAATAGGCAATCAGGCATTGCAGGGTGATTGGTATTTTAGAGAAAAATACAAGCTAACTTTTAAGTTTTACAACAGATTAGCCATTAGGTGGGGATTTCTGCTGTGTAACATGGATATAAGCCGATCATTTAAAAAATGACTGTGTTCACCATTTGCTTGTACAAATGATGGAGAAAGCTGTAAATGAAGTTAAAAAAATCCTATCATCTGTAGTGTTCTGTTCAGAAAAGATCACTGGAAACACAGATATAAGCCAATCATTCCAAAACAATATCGCGTTCAACTGTTTATCATTGCTTTTTGAGAGGCTGGATAGCTCACCAAATCATTCCAGAAATCTTATCATCACTTTCTTTCATATTAAAGTGCTGATCAGATCTGAGGCCATGGAATTGACAGAGTTTCTTGTAGACAGCTTATTGGTTTAAGCTCATAGCATATATATCTTGCACGGTTATCTTCTCTTGCAGGACATTAATGTTTGTTATTGCTCATACTTAACATTTACAAGTTGTTCTCTTATCAGGATGTTAGAATCTCGAAGTTTAAGCTATGTCGATGGTCCTGTTCAGATACCTCCAGACAATTCTTTTCTTCTTGAACATGTCAAAAGGATCCAAATATGTGACACTGGTATGATGTTTCACTTAGGCTGGAAAGTGTGCTTTCTTGATCTCAGTTATCTATGTACCTCTTCCTGAATGCCCGCTTTTCATGTAGATGAGTTGATTGAGAACCACAAAATCCTGTTGTTTTGGCAAGTCAAACCTGTCGTTCATGTATTCCAGGTATGCATCTAAATGTTTTCTGCTTAAATCACTTAAATCTTTGTTGCCTAAATCTCTTGTAGTTCCTTTTAAAACACAGATGGTCTTTGGGTATGTTTACATGCTATTGCCGGCTATCTTTCTTCTTTGATCAATTGCCTGTTGGAATTGTTACATCATAAGATATCTTTGTAATGCTGCTGAGGTACTGGTGTTTTGTTGTTTTCACTTAAAATTTCACATTTGTTTTCTCTTGAAACAACTGGAGTGATTTTCTAAATTAGACTACTGACCTCTTTCCAAGAGATAGATTACTTCATGCCATGTTCTAATTGAACATTTGGTTCAAATTTATCATACACCTCAAGGCTCAAGCGATCTGGTTATCTTGCAGTTGAATGAGGATGGTCCAGGTGAAGAACCAAGTGAAGATGACACACTCTCTAGCTTCAATGAGTGGGCGCTACCTGCCAAAGAATTTGATGGATTATGGGAAAGGTTTGGTTTGATCTCATTATCCTTTACCAGTTACAGTTTCTGTGTTTTTTATTCTGCTGGTGATGTCGTATGTGCTTGCAGCTTACTATATGAAGTGGGTCTCAAGCAGAGGTTGCTGAGATATGCTGCTAGTGCTTTACTATTTACTGAAAGAGGTGTAGATCCATGCCTTGTTTCATGGAACAGGTAAGCATCTTTCACATCATTAAGCACTTGGAGGCTTCACACGTCATCAGCAGTAGCATATTTTGGTTTTAATTTCCACAATAAAGTTAGTCATTATTGCCATGGAACTTTAGGGTACCTTTTTGTGTAGTTGGGTTTGCAGTTAGCTTCTGAAACCTTTCAATGACGTTCATGAGTACTTCCTCTGTAAAGAAATATAAGAGCGTTTAGATCACTTTACAGAGGGAGTACTTCCTGAAATTGTACAGTGGACCATTGTCTGCTTCCTCTTCTTCAGTTTTTCCTTCAGTCTATTGGTGGATATTGTTTGTTGGGATAGTTAATCAAGGTGAATGTGTAGAATACTGCAAAAAAGTATTGCAGCTTAATTGTCAAGGGATACTCATTGGATGCAAAAGCCTGAGCTTCGTGAAACTGAACTACTTGCCTTTTAATACCCATGCAAATGTGCAACAACCACAACAACAACAACATAGCCTTTAGTCCCAAACAAGTTGGGGTAGGCTAGAGCTTGAAACCCATGCAAATGTGCACTTTCAGTTATATAAATTATTCTCTAGGATTATATGATTTATTTCGTTTTGTATTGTTTATGTACTTTTTTACATACCATTGCAGGATTGTACTTTTGCATGGTCCACCTGGAACAGGAAAGACTTCATTGTGTAAAGCACTAGCTCAGAAGCTTTCTATTCGCTTCAGTTCAAGGTTCTTGCTTAATGATGTTCACGACTAATGTTTTACTCCCTCCATCCCATAATGCAAGACGTTTTTTGACACGTCTTAAAATTATGGGATGGAGGGAGTGATAAATTATGTGTTATTAATTATTGTCTCTTTTTCACCAGGTACTCTATGTGCCAACTAATTGAAGTCAATGCCCATTCATTGTTCAGCAAGTGGTTTTCTGAAAGTGGCAAACTGGTATGCCTTTTTGTGCTTATATCAATAATATTATTATGTATAAGTTCATGCTGGAATCACATCATCAGCTCGTGGTAATTGAGTTTTGTTATGTTTTTGCACCCTTTTGCACGATGTGGACAATTCACCATCATATGATACATTTTGTAGTATGTACTTAGTTTAGCCCACTAAAATTGTCCATTGGAGATACATCTTCATTTCCGTCTTACAATGTACATACTATAATTTGACCTTTTCAGGTAGCCAAACTTTTCCAGAAGATTCAGGAGATGGTTGAGGAAGAAAGCAACCTGGTATTTGTATTGATCGGTATGTTCCATGACAAAACTGGTGAAATAACTAGATGTTCAGTCTCTGTATGATCTGACTAGCTCAATCCATGCCTTGTTCATCTTATCTATGCGTTGTTAAACGGACTTCTCATTCCATTGCGTTTTTTACTTTCAGAAATGCCTCGGTACTAATGAATAATGAACCCCATTGAGCTACATGACATATGGGTGGATAGTAATATAGCAAATGATTTTGTCCTTTGTGTGAATAGAGAGAACATAGATCATAAAATGTTTTTAAAATCGAAACCAACACAATATAATTCTCTAGGCATTATCTCCTAGTTGCAGACTAGCGAAATGCATTATGGCACTCCTATAGAATTTTAACTTAACTTTTAGATTTTAGATAAATTTGATTTGCAGCATGCTGTATTTGAACCCTTAATGTTATCTATGGCATTTATGCATTTTAACACGTGATATTGCAGATGAAGTTGAAAGCCTTGCTGCTGCCAGACAGGCTGCCATATCTGGCTCTGAGCCTTCAGACTCCATTAGGGTATAGTTTTCATCAGTTTTCCTTTGCCATATACCTTTTATCAGGTAATGTTTACACTGTCTTCTTTCACTCTGTAATGTTCAGGTGGTAAATGCCTTGCTAACACAAATGGACAAACTGAAGGCTTGGCCAAATGTTATCATTTTGACGACATCAAATATCACCACAGCTATCGGTATTGATTTTCCGCCTTTTGAGTTTTTTTTCCTTTTATGACCTGAATAGCCCATCATGCCATTTTGTCTGCATAGTTGCCATATTTTTTGCATGATTATCTGCGCGTTTGGAACAACGGTGCTGTATATGATCAATATCTGGACAAATTTGGACATTTAGTACTCCCTCCGTTCCATAATATAGCGCATATAGATTTTCTACAAAGTCAAATTTTATAAACTTTGACCAATTTTATAGAGAAAACTATTTATATGTACAATACCAAATGTATATAATATGAAAGTATGTCTTGTGATATATCTAAGCACATGTATTTGGTATTCTAGATGTATATAATTTTCTCTAAAAACCTGGTCAAAGTTTATAAAGTTTGACTTTTAGAAAAATCTATATGCGCTATATTGTGGAACGGAGGGAGTATGTGTTTTTAGTTGGTCAAGTGAATCACCGCAGTGAGGGGAAGATCAATTGCATAATAAGCATGTTTATGTTTGTGGAGCTGTCTATGTTTATAACATCACTTTTCCTACTTTTCTGAAGTAACTAATGCTACATTATTGATACATTTGAATTTAGATAATCTTGTTGCCATCGACAATGAGATATCAACTGTGCTCAGTACTGATGTCTCTTGGTCTAATAAAATTGTGTAATTGCAGACATTCATTCTATTTTCGATGGCTGTTAAGGAGAACAGCCTGTAGCTTTCTTAAACATCATGTAGACATGTATTGAGTCCTAAAATCAATAAATTCTAACTTGTATGTGGTTTGCAGATATTGCATTTGTTGACAGGGCAGACATCAAGGCATACGTCGGACCCCCTACTCTTCAAGCACGCTATGAGATTTTGAGATCATGCATAGATGAACTCTTCCGAGTAGGAATTCTTACATATCCTCAGGTATTTGTTCCTTTTTGCCAACTTGGTTGCTGTAATGCTGCCTTTTTTTTAATTAAACATCACTGTGAAGGTTGTTCGGGACTGCTTTGCTCATGGGGCACTTTCTCTAAGCAAACCTGGATTTGGGACCTCAAACGATGCGTTTATGAACTTCTGTATAGAATTTCTAGCTTGCAATCTTTAAATGATTATTCCTCTCTAAATACAGGGCGGTGATCTGCCTTGCATTCTGAGCTATTCAACCCTGAAAGAGAAGTTGCACTGTCCTGAGGCTGCAGAACCCCATACACTTCATCTCTCCAACTTACTGCATGAAGGTGCAGAACTGTGCGACGTAAGTGATGAAGTTTACAGTTGCCTTACCTTTTCATTGCTGTAGATTAAGCGATCTGCTGTAACCCACACCAACATGCTGCTTATGGTGGTGATGTTTTTTCCATTCTCCCACAGGGATTGAGCGGAAGATCATTGAGAAAACTTCCTTTCCTGGCACACGCTTCTGTTCCCAACCCTTCGTGCTGTGACGCTGCTTCTTTCATGCACACGCTGATTCAGACCGCGCGGAGAGAGCTCTTGGAATCACGCGGATGATTCCTCGCGTATTGCTTGGAGGAGCAAATGGCTAACGGTTGGATACGAGTACCTTGCCGCTGATATGATGCATAGTTTGAGCTAATTCGAAGTCTGTTGTTCTGAGATACACCATTCCATTTCTAGGTCTAGAGAAGTAGGAAGTCCAGGATATAGGTGCCGTTGCTGTTGCATTACTTTTGGTTCTCCTGTAAATTGTTACGGTAGGATGCACCACACCTCGAGGGACGCCGCGTTATTACCTACATACATGAAGTTTCTCTTTTGTGGGGATTTACCTACATTAATGCCATACATACTTCAGTGACTTGATCAGATCTATTTCCGATCATTGGAACCTGAAATGGATAGCGTTTGTGTACCTTATTACCACTTCCGTCCTGGTTTATTGGCTCCCTTAGTATTTTGTGCCAAACTTTGACCATAGATTTAACTAAAATAAGAATAATGCATGCCATCAAATATTATATCGTTGTATGTGTATTTAAACATAGTTTCTAGTGATATTATTTTTGGTTACACGTGTGTCAACATTTTATTAGTTAAATTTAAGGTTAAATTTTAGCACAAAATGTTAAGGGGACCAATAAACCAGGACGAAGGTACTCTCTCCGTCCAAAAATACTTGTCATCAAAATGGATAAAAAGAGATGTATCTAGAACTAAAATACATCTAGACACATCCTCTTTTATCCATTTTGATGACAGGTATTTCCGGATGGAGAGAGTAGTAGCTTTGTTTCTATTATTGCCAGTTTTGCATGTTATGTGCAGGATGTAAATCAAAGTTGGCTGGACTGTTTGGCTTGGCCTCAGCTCTTCAGGCTAACTCTCTTCAGTCGTGCACAGAAAGCTGAAACGAGTGCCGAGGTACATGACCGTGCATTCCTGTGATAGGAATAGCCAAGAGTGTTTATTCTTCTCTACTGGTGCCAAGGGAGGTTAGTGCATACTGCAGAAGCTAGGGTAAAGTCTCAACACCACAGCTAAGCTTCAGTGATTTCAAAACAGCAAGAGTCATTATAACATCCCTGATTGAACCGTCAAGCCATTAACCAACAGTTGCGCCCATCAATTCAAGCATCCAGCAAAAAAAGAAAGAGAGATACAAATCAATTCAAGACTCAGACCATAAACTGCTACTCTCGGCAACTTGATGGCGTGCGTAAAGCTACAGGGAGGGAATGTAGATGAAGGAAATAAGAGCCATGACAATGTTTATATAAAATTTGCAGGCGCACAGGCCATCTTCAGGTTAGAACCCCGGATTTCACCTGTGCTGGTCTGGTTGGGTCATACACTACGTTGCAGGATAAAGAGCTGGGGATGCTTGCCCCTGAACCGGTGCAGCAGGACACCCCGTGCTACCAACCGAACGATAACGGTGTCGAGTAGTAGTTGAAACTTCTAGTGACAAAATTGAATAGTGTCCCACAACTAAAGGGCATGGAACGGCTGGTGTATTTCGATTTAGTTATTCCCGAGTTCTATATGTGAAAAGACCGCTAGTATAACTACATCATATAATGATTTTTTATTTTTGAACTTATATAATGATTTTATTTAATAATAATAATAATAATAATAATTGTTGAATCATCATTCTAGCCCCGTTCCTTCCAAGCGTGCAACTTAGATAATGATCTAGCAGGGCATATATGCAAAAGGCACATGTCACAATGCAGTTTTCTTTGAATATCTTTAAACAGCTGAACTATTGCACATGTATTTTGTTTGCTGACTACCATGCTTGTAGTTTTGATTTTGAATTATGACTGAATAATATTACCAAATTATGTTCAAACTATTGCTGTAGAATGTATATAGTTTGTGTATAATATAGAGGAGAAAGAGACAAAAGTAAAGTAACAGGGGGACATGATTTGGGAGCTATAGCTCGAGTACCATACAAAATCTGACAGTGACATGGATAGCAATTCAGAAGACCAGATTCCCTTTCCAAAGAAAAGAGGACCGGATTCCGGTTACATGGGAGTGATAACCACGAATAAGAACTGAGAATAAACTTTCAATGCGTGCCGTTTTAATTGAAGGTAGCCAGCTATCCCCTCTGCAACACAAGGTGTTTTGCCTTGCTACAAAGTATCATGGGAAGAATAATCCTTGTGGGTTTCTCAATTATTTCTGAAATATATAATTGCCGATCTAACGCTGTACGGAAAAAATAGCACTCAAAGGTTGGGACCTGTAAACCAGTCCTCCAAAAGAATCGATTCTTCAGGCGAGCATCAGGTATCTAATCCAGATTAGCGATCACTGCATCAGTAACTTCCTGGGTGGTGCTGGTGCCGCCCAGATCCTTTGTCCTGTACTTGCCATCTGCAATGACCCGCTTCACCGCAGTTTCCAGACGGTCAGCGAACGACGGGAACTGCAAATGCCTCAACATCATAGCGGACGACAGGAGCAGGGCTACAGGGTTTGCTTTCTGCTGCTCTACAAGATTGTCATTTCCCACATTTCCTGCAGAAGCACCTTGCTCAAAGATGGCATGATCCTGACCCACATTACCTGCAACACAAATGCAGCATCCATGGATCAATATAAACCTCAAACTTATGTTGACCTACAAGAATAAACCTATATGTAGTTCATATAGACAAAAAAAGGTGGTGTTAATTTAAAAGTATTAAGTATTCCAAAAGAGCGGATGAGGGTCAAAATCATGTGCGACTACAACACACTAGACATGTCGCACTAGTCGCCCCCCAGCAAAGTTTTCAAGAATACCAGGAAGGAAGTGTTAATCAGCATTTCTTGCAATCGCCTAAATTAATCCAATTAACCACTCGTAGTATGTACTGACCACAGAAACAAAGTATGCTGAAAAATCTTACCTCCTGGCATGACACCTGTTCCTCCAACAAGACCTGCAGCTGTGTTGGCAACCAAATTGCCGTAAAGGTTAGGTGTAACCTATCAAAAGAATGGAAAGATAGAAGTTAGAAAATCCACAGTAACCCCAAAGAATGGTTTACTTAATAGGAGCACCTGAGAACACCAGGATAATTAGATACATACCATAACATCAAACTGCTCAGGCCTTGAAACAAGTTGCATGCAGCAGTTGTCAACAATGATTTCATTATACTCAATACTTGGATATTTAGCGGCAATCTCACGGCAAGACTCCAAGAACAAACCATCAGCAAGTTTCATGATGTTTGCTTTATGCACTGCTGTGACTTTCTTCCGGTAGTTAAGGTAAGCATACTCGAAGGCATATTTGGCAATCCTCTCAGAGCAAAACTTCGTGATGACCTAAACCCAATCAGTAAGAGTAACAAAAAGGCAACAAAACAGACTTAAAAGGAAAGCACGAGTCGAGCAATTGTTTTCATTGATAATGTTTTGAGTAAACTCACATAATTTAAGACAGTGATAATAGGCTTGCATGGAGACATAAATGCAAGAAAATAAACACATATATGATGAATATTGTGAACATAGACAGGGCACATTTTCAGCGTATCTTGGTCTATTTGAAAATAACGGAAACCAAGCTAACCTCATATATTCATGTTCTGTTGATCTAGCATACACACATGAATCTATATATAGGCCAATAGACGTCAAGTTCACCCATCTGTTTATTTGGGACGGCAGTACCTATTGGCTATTATTTCCTGGGATAAATACATCCAGAATCCATGATACCAACCTCGCGGCACGTCACATCATGGTTTGACCAAAATAACGACAGTGTATTCTACATAAGGCCTACAGAGTTTTGTACTTATTACACTATTCGAAAATTCAGCAATGAGTTTTGAAGTCAAGTCAATAGCAAATGCATAATGTTAAATGAATATTACAACCTCTCAATAAACGAGGAAAACAAGGAAATTACTCAAATACAGTCAATACTGCTAAATCATTTACCTGGTAAACACCGACCCAATAGTTCAGTTAAATTGGTTTCTATTCACTAGAAAACCTGCTAAGTTACACTACAAGTTTGGACAATCAAAGCACATGCCAATCACTGGAGCACACAAATCTTGCCAGAATCAGACTGATGATTTACATGGATCGATCCGCAATTTCAACATTATGAGGCATGAATGACGGCAATGATCATATAAACTATCAAGCAAACAGTACATTTCTAAAAGCATCTTAGTAATCTATATCATCCTGGTCACAAATTCAGATAACTCAATTTTACACGCATTGTGATTGATAACCAACTGACAGCATCAGTTCATCACAGACAAATCATATATCTAGTCTGACAGTGGCAACTTTGCAATGGAAACTCTCCTCTTAACCATGTACTAACTAATTATGATATGCCAAATCCACCGATCATATACCATTTACAACAAAGAAGGCAGATCAGGCGTTAACCAATGAACAGGTGAAGGACTGAAGGTGAATCCTCTAAACAAACAATAGGGAGCGAGAGAAAGAGCGTGACGATCAGGCATACCTTGAGGCTCTCGACGACCCCCGGGACAACCTCGTGCTCGAGGCCCGAGTACTCGCCCTCGGTGTTCTCCCTGATGACGACGATGTCGACGTTCTGGTGCCTGGTGGGCAGGCCGGGGACGTTGGCGCAGTTGACGAGCGATGCGAAGAGGTCGAGCTCCTTGCGGAGCTGCATGTTGAGGGAGGAGACGCCCCCGCCGACGGGGTGGCGAGGCCGCCCTTGAGGCAGACCTTGTTGCGGCGGATGGATTCGATGACGGCGGGCGGCACGGCGGGCATGTCGCCGTGGACGTCGTAGGACTCGAAGTAGACGGGCGCGTGCATGGCCTCCATGACCTGCTCGACGGCGCCGGTGACGAGGGGCCCGATGCCGTCGCCCGGGATGAGCGTGACGGGGCGCGGGGTGCCGTCGCCCGGGCGGGGCATGTAGGTGACCGTGCGGCGCGCGCCGCCGCCGTGGCCCGGGAGGGGCGGCGCGGAGGAGACCAGTCGGCGGAGGAGCGGGGCGGATCGCCGCGCCATCGGTGGCTGGCTGGGGCTGCGGCTGCGGCGGGGCGATGCGGAATTGCGATCCGGGAGGCGGGGGCGGAGGCGGGGGCGGGCGACCGGGAAGGGAGGGAGGAAAGCGAGACCGAAAGAGGGAGGAGACCGGGCCCGGGAGAGAGAAAGGGACGGTGGGGATGGATGGATACCACTTGAGCTGTTTTGCGGTTTAGTCCTTGGATCCGTTGGGTATTTTTTTTAACCTTTATTTAATCTTCCTTCGCAAGAATATGAGGCACGCCTCTGGCTGGCAAGTGGGCCCAACGTCATTCCAAGCGCAGGAGGCAAGATATTTTATTTATGGTTTATAATAATAAAATGGCCGGCAATGTCGGTGCGCGAAAATACAAACGTAGAGATGATTGAAACTTGGAACCCAGCGATCTCATGCAAGTGAGCGATCAAACTAATGAAGCTATCACATCAGCAAAGTTTCTTCTTTCTTCTTTTTGGCACATGTGTATTGATAATTCAAGCAGAGCATTTCACATACGATATTATACGTATTAAGGAGTCCACTACAGACCTGACGTCAATTTTTTTACCATGGCCAAACGTTTTTTTATGGCAAGTTTAATTGTCGCTGTTTTTTTTATTGTCAGAAAATTTGCAGTGCTTTCAAATAAACTTGCCATCATCGCGCCAATATAATTTGCCACAAAATGTCTGATTTGCCATGACTAAAAATCTGAGGTCAGATTTTTAGTGTTGCCGTATATTAAAGAGAAGCACCATGCTCCTTTAAGCATGGGTCGATGAATGCTGATTCGGGAACTACCAACTAGCACCAGGTACAGCTCCATTTTGCATATAAATGCATACTAGAATGGCGAATCCAAATTGGACTTGAATCTGCTTAACCGCATAACATGGAACACTAGTGCATTCAGCTATCAAGGGGCAGTAGCGAAATGATGCCACGTCTCACATTCGCATGCATGAAAAAAAGATCCGGTTTCACGGTTAGTACTCCCTCTGTAAACTAATATAAGAGTGTTTAGATAACTAAAATAGTAATCTAAATGCTCTTATATTAGTTTACGGAGGGAGTACTATCCTAGTCTCTGCATCCTTTGAACCCCTGAATCTTCTGTTCAAAAGAACAAACATGCGATACTGGAAGTTCAGAAAGCATCCAGCCAAAAAGAGGAGGAAATAGGCAGACACTTCAACTCAGGATACAGTTCAAGGATCCCGGCTTCAAATCTTGCGACCTCTCTTACAGAACCTCTACACGCTGCAAAACAAGACGAAAAGAACGTCATGACAAGCTTCAAGTAATGGAAACGTGCCATCACGACACATCACGATCCTGGCTAATCACAAACACAGGTCACCACTAATATTCAAATCAAGCCTTACAATCTGCTATGTGTTGGAGAGTGAATGTGAAGACTTTAAAATTCAGGTTCAGGGCCTTCTTCTCATTAAGGATCACAGATAACATGCATTATGCGGTTATTATACCACCACACAGCGAAAAATAAGTGGACACTTAAGATGCAACCTTATATAATCAAATACTGCTCCCTAAGAACAATGATAATTATTCACTCACGGTTGAGAGTACATGGAAAGCAAGATCCTTACTCCAGTGTGTTAGCCCAACACACACGTGAAGCAAATAAATAACATACATATAGAAGATAAGAATTTATCAGGTGATGCCGTAGAACCATTCAGGTTCAACCAACCAAAGTGAAGGAATAGGGAGGTGTCAAGTGAGGATGCAAAACAAATGAGTAACCAAATACCAGAACGATCCAGGATAGAAGGAAGTTACACGTATAAAACAAAGTGCTAATAGGTAAGTCAGGTTTACCTTGCTGAGAACAAGATCTCTGCCCTTACTCCAACCCAGCAATTTTTCTCCTTTCCAATATGTTCTTCCTTTCCTACAAAAAAAAAAAACCATCAGCACAGACATGGTGAACAAAATAGTTGGCTACTGTCAGTAACGTATCTAAAGATAAACCTTGCAAAACTGATGATGAAGGAATGAACTGGTAGAAACAGGAGCAGCAAATAATAATAATAGCATACAATGATGCATCCGGTTAAATCTGAAGACATGTTAAAACCTGAATCTGTAAACGATATTGAAGACTCAACATAAATGTCTAATTCTAGTTCATGTCTGGATGCTCCCTTTCAGCAAAACTACATGGATAATGATTTTCGATATCACATTCAAACAAACTGAACTTCAGCAACATGTGAACACATGTGAACCAATAAACCTATACACTAGCAAAGATCAACAGCATCAATGGTCCAACCTCACATAGCTTATCCAGCAAGATGCACACAATATAAAGTACTAGAATATTAACTCCTAATCTCTAATCAACCCATGACATCCATGACGATATAACCATTTCAGTCAGCAATAAAAATGGCAATTAGTTCAAGTACTCCCTCCGCCCGGGTTTATTGCCCCCCTCGTATTTTGGGTCAATTGACTAACAAATATGATGTATACCATACAAAAAGTATACTGTTGGATTTGTATTCGAAAGAGATTCCGGTATAATTTTTTATGAAATATAGTGTACATTTTATTAGTTAAATCTATGGTCAAACTTTGATTGAAAATAAGAGGGGGCCTAATAACCCCGGACAGATGAAGTACAAGATTAATGCAACACTTCAGTATTGTAGTTGCAACTGTACATTGCACGATACTTTCCTATAGCTATAGGTCAACACATAAACTCACACAATAGCATAGCTTGTACATGTAACTACTCAAAGTGTTACCAGCTAATCATCCAGAAAAAACAAATTACCACTTTGTTTTGACTTTTGATAGCTCAAATTGTCACATTTATAACACAAGACATCAAAATGCTCTTGAAATGAGCTCTCCAAAAGGACGTACGTAGAATGACATATTAACTACTTCTCCAACTCACTTATGAGGTCCCACTCTACCATTTTCACATTTTGCAGCTCAGCCCTCACGAGATTCTGACAGATGCTAGCAAGAATGCAAATTTTGTAGAAGAGAGAGATGACATGTGCAGATTAAAGAAAACGCGGTAAAATCTATAAATGCTGCAATAAGATGAACTGACACTCTATGTCCTGTACATGCACAATTGCACACACGGGCATGGATATGCAATGCAAGCATATTACATACCCATGCAGCGTCTTTTGCACAAAGAAATGCTACATTGTTCACACAATTTATAAGCACTTAACTTAATAAGAAGCAAGGGTTTTCTCTAATGAATAAGATCTGATTTAAACACGGAAAAATAAATCACGCAAAAATAAGTTGGTATTAGTAGTTGGCCCTGCTGTTCGAATCAGCATGCCCTACAGAGAACGGTTTAACCTTTTTATCTGGTAAGTATTTTGTATGAAACTCTACCTTATTAGCATTTAAAGGGGAGTCAAGTCTTCACGATCAAACCTAAGTTATATCCAGTGTGTCAACTAAAATGCCAAAATTCCTTGGATTCTGACTCAAATATGTGCACAATATTGCTTCCCTTGCAAAATGTCGTTTCATGTCAGTCCAATAACCGATGCACAACCAAAGCAATGCATTTTTCCACGGACGCAAACAAATCAATTTTACAGAAACATATGAAGCAAAGCATTCAGCAAACTAGCACCTGACGTCGCACCAGCTTCTTGCCCCCCTCCGCCTCCCGAGCAAGCCTCTCCAGCCTCCTTAGCATCCCGGAATACATCTCCTCCACCTCGGTTGCTTGCCCCGTGGCCGAGGCCACCAAGGCCTCCACCCTTCCCAGCCCGAAGGCATCCATCATCCCCTCCATCGCCTTCTGGTCTCCGATGCTGAAGCCCTTTGCCGGCGGACGCGGCAGCCACGGCATTGGCGACTCCGCCGCGAAGGTGTGGTACTGACCCCGGAAACCAGGGGCCCACGTTGACGACCTGGAGGGAGGTGGGGAAGAGGCGGGAATCCACGAGGAGGAAGGCGCGGTAGTCGAAGGAGTGGATGGAGTGGTTGGAGGAGGCGGAGGGGCTACGAGCAGAAACACGAGGGGTGGGTGAGGGCCAATGATTTAGACAGGGAGCGGGCGACGGCGACCTCGCGCATGGAGGGCGGCGCGCCGCGCTGCGGCGGAGGAGAAGAAGCCCACGGTGGCTGGGCGGGCGGGGAGTAGGGCTGGAAGCGGCCGAGGGCGTCGGAGAGGGAGGAGGGTCGGGCGAGCGAGGCGTGGCCGGTGATGCAGATGGATAGGGTTGGGGCGGAGGAGGTGGCGCCGGAGTCGTCGTCGTCGGAGAAGGAAGGGGGAGCCGAGGGGCGGGCGGCACGGCCGAAGAGTAGCCCGTCGCAGTCCCCGGCGGCGGTCCCGCAGCAGTCGAGGAGCGCCGCGAAGGCCTGACTGGAGACGGAGAGCTTCGCGACGGCGGCCATTTCTGGACTGCGACCAGGGGTTTGGCCGCTTCGGCCTTCGGAGCGTGTACTTGTCGGTCGACTATTTTCCAGTTCAGCGTAGGTTTTTTTAGGAACGTCGGATCTTTATTCAACGGCTCTGATTCGTCCCCACTCGTACATATGCAGTCTCAATTCTCTTCACTCCTCCCTGCGGGCTGTGCGGCTCACCGCCTTGTGCTGCTTTCCTTCCTCATTTTTGTTACACCTCATCTCCAACAGGCGCCGAACGCATCGCACGCAAAATTCTGCTTTGCCGCGTGCCCATCGCCTGGTTTAAGCGGCGTACGGCTATTTCCGGCAGCGCTTAAAATGCGATCTGTGGCACCGCTCCAAAGCGATGTAAAAATGCAGCGACTCTCATACAAATAACATATGCATTCCATAACAGAAGCAAAAAGATCAAACATAAATAAAAATAAATCAAAATAAATAGTTCAATTTCACTATTACAACTCAAACAAACAGTTTATCGTTCAATATACAACAAATAGTGCAATAAACACAACAAATAGTTCAACAATATAATATCAAACGCACAAATCATAATGCTTTTTGTCGTTCATTTCATGCCCACCACTCCTCAATGAGATCCTTCTGAAGATCATTATGCGCTGCGGGACGTCGAATGGCATGATAGGAGGCAACAAAACGGGCCACCCTTTCAGCCCTCCGTCGCACTCGCACCGGATGTCCCAAAAACTCATACTGAGAGTAGTCTACATCTTGGCCACACTCATTCTCGATGATCATGTTATGCATGATCACACAAGCGTGCATGATGTACCAAAGCATTTTCTGATCCCAAAATCTAGCCGGTCCTCTCACAATAGCAAATTGGGCTTGCAAAATCCCAAAAGCTCTCTCCACATCTTTTCTAGCCGCCGCCTGAGCATTGTGAAAATCAAGATTTTTCTTACCTTCTGGCTTTTTCAACGGCTTGACAAAGGTTTGCCACTTTGGATAGATGACATCCTCTAGATAATAGTCATAGTTATATGTACGACCATTTGCTATAAACTGCACCGGTGGCAACTCACCATTTGCAATCTTATTCATCAATGGTGACCGGTTGGCAACATTGATGTCATTCAAAGATCCAGGCATTCCAAAGAATGCATGCCAAATCCAAGTCTCTTGATCGGCCACCGCTTCAAGGATTATAGTGGAACCCTTTTTTTGGCCATGGAATTGCCCATGCCATGCCTTTGGACAGTCTTCTAACTCCAATGCATGCAATCTATTGAGCCAAGCATGCTAGGAAAGCCGCGAGCTTTGTTCATCGCCAATAGCCTTGCGGCGTCTTCAGCATTGGGAGATCTCAAATACTCCTTGCCAAACACTTGCACAATTCCATTGCAAGCGCTTGACACACATGATGGCTTGGCTCTCACCCATAGCCAAGTGATCATCAACAAGATCAGCCGATATACCGTATGCCAACATACGCATAAGCGGTATCACCTTCTGAAAGGTTCTATGCCCGAGCTCTCGGTGGCATTCCTCCTTCTTTGAAAAAGCAGTCATGGCTCGCTAGTTTCTCTGCAATGCGCCTGAACAACTCGGTGCTCATCCTAAACCGGCGACGAAAATACGACTCGGGGTATGTGGGATTCTCCGCAAAATAATGCCTGATCAATCTGTTGTGGGCACTGATCCTATCCCTCCAAATTTTCTGCCGACCCATAACCGAACCACCATGCTTTGGTTTTTTATTGATATGCATAGCTAGGATCGTTGCAAGATCCTCCTCCTCTTCCATATCAAATTTTTCTTCGAAAGAATCATACGACGAACTCATCTACAATGTTCAATATTATGCTTAAAAAAACTACAAGCAACATGCACGAAATTCATGGCTTTTGAGCAATATATACCTTCTAGGCATTTTGTCGAACACCTTGCGGGTGCCGAGCGGCAGCGAGCGCCCGAGCGCTGTTCGTCGGAGGACGGACGCGCGCGAGGGGCGGCGGGACTAGAGGGGGGCCGGAGAAGCCGCTGAGGCGGGATAGGCCGGTGAAGCAACGGAACGGTCACCGGGTGGCACGGCAGTCGTGGCGTGGTCAGATGGGGGGTTCTGACGGCCTTGAGAGTCCAAGGAGCGCAGCGTCTTAAATAAGCGCGGCCTTGATTGAGTTTCGCCAACTACATATGCCACGCTGTTTTTGCACGCCCACCGGAGCAACTATACATTGCGCCACTGAAACGGGCAATTTTATGTGATGCTAGTTTAGTTTCAAGGCTGTTGGAGATGCTCTGAGTGAGGACTCCCTCTGTTCCATAATATAGTGCATATAGATTTTTTTAGAAAGTTAAACTTTGACCAAGTTTATAGAAAAACTATTTATATCTACAATACCAAATATATATGGGACAAAGCTTTCTCGAACGAGGGGAGTACAATATGAAAGTAAGGGAGTACAATATGAAAGTACGTATTGTCATGTATCTAAGGATATGTATTCATTATTCTAGATGTATATGTATTTCTCTACAAACTTGGTCAAAGGCTATAAAGATTGATTTTTCAAAATATCTATACGCACTGCATTGTGGAACGGAGGGAGTATTACATAGTGAGGAGATTACAGGGAGATTTGATAACTTTTTATTGGTGATTAGGTTGGGTGTGTGGGCGCACTCTAAAATTGAGCGGTTGGTTTGATTTATTTATTCTTGCATGGTAATACATGTCGCATTCATATGATAAAGATCAAAGTACAAGTCATGTAAGGACCAATATGACAAAAGTGAAAAAGATAGCAGAACATCTCTGAGTATGACACCAACGTCCATCACCCGCCTCCGGCACCACCACGGCAGCCATCGAAGAATAGAATGACGGATCACCTCCTCACCCGAGCTCGACGCGGCTCCATTGCTGATAAGCAGCTTTGCGAACCTCCAGGTGGCTCCCCAAAAGTGAAGCCATTGTCGTTGAACGAATCAGACCGGGGTAACACCCCGGACACACCATTGAACTCCAGATCTGACACCCCGCCACGAATAAGACGCCGAAGGAGGAAATCACGCCCGCCATCCATCAACCACAAACCCAGCACACGTTCTGTCTTGAGTGCGGGTCTTATCTCGTTGCATCTTGATGCACTCTTGTGTGGTAAAGATTATTTTCCTCTTGCTTATCTTTACAAGGCTTGCCATCTTAATTGGTATCCCTCGTCTTGATGAGGCTTTCATCTTCTATCTTCACCACGGGTTGTCACAAGCATAGGTTCTTTATATGCTTATTAGTAAGTTTGTGAACCCATTTGCTAGTTGTGTGGGAATGATAGGCCTTGCACCGTGTGCCTCATTCTTTCAAGACTTTATTGATGCTTTATGCTCATCCGTACATTAGTCTTCTCAAGTGCATTGCCTTGACTCACACCCATCTTTTTGGTTGAGCCCATTCTCAAGTTGCCTCTTTTACTTGTTGCTCAACCATGTGCTTGTTGCAAGCGCTAGGCTTATTTTCCTATATGCTCTCTTGCACTTGTTGTTAGTTTCTGTTGACTTTGGGGGAGCTATGATCCTATTTTGTGCACTTTGTATCCAAATACAAAAATTCCTGATGTGCACAAATCATGGGGAGCTTCTCTAGTTTCTTTAGAACAATCCTCTGCTCATATCATAATATCTTTTTCATGTGGCTCGTGGGATCTTTGGTCTAGTTGGTTCGATTGATATCTTTTGATAGCTTGCTTCAATTGGTATCTTTTGATTGCCTGATTGCTTGTTTCTCTCTTTGTTATGTCTTTGTGGCATATCATTCTTTTGCAATCTTGGTGCCTCAATATAGTTGGTCTTCCTCCAAGTATTACCTTTGGATATGTGTATGGCATTCCACTCTCTTGTTGAGAAATACACAACTTTTGGAGGAACACCTTTTATATTGGTCTTCTCAGCATTTCGCCCATTTTGGCAATCTATGCCAATGGGGGAGAAGTTTCACAGAGTTTTGTGGAGAAGTCTTCAGAGTTTTATCCTTGCTTTGGTTTTGTTCCTAAGCATTTGCATCTCATACGCATGCATTATTGGTTGTTGCATTGCATGGTGATGCATAATTCCTTATATAAACTCTCTTGAAAGTGATTGTCATCAATTACCAAAATGGGGGAGATTGAAAGGACATGCAGTGCCCCCATGTGTGGTTTTGGGAATTGATGACATTCTCTATGGACTGGTTGCATTGAGTTATATTTGAAGTATTTGTCCATAGGCATTTCTTGAAGTCCATGTGTTGGTTTCAAGGAGTTTATGTGTTGACCAAGGTGGTATTAAGGAATTATCCAAAGATTGGTCATGTGAGTGTTGAGCTTATTGCAAGCATGTCTTGAAGAAGAAGATTGTGTGATCATTCATGTTTACCTTCAAGACATCATCCAAACAAAGAGAGTTGGAAAGATTCAAGGTTGATCAAGACTAAGTCAAGAGTGAATCAAGTTGATCAAATCACAAAGCGTAGAAGATGTACCGAGAGGGATCAAGTGATCCCATGGTATGGTAAGCATTATCCATTGCACTTTGTGTACTAACCCATGGTCTATGTGAGAGTCTATGTGGGGTTAGGTACGTGTCCATGGGCTTGCGTCAAGAGGAAGATATCATACAACCCATGGAAAGGATGACATCAAGTGGTGATCGTCATCAAGATTGCCGTGTGCAAGTTCAAGTGGAGCATCACGAAGAGATCAAGTGCTTGAAGCTTGCCATCCATTGTGGTGTCAATGGACTTGTGAAGATGTGTCAAGAGTGGCTCACCCATAGTGGAGTATGGGGGAGCAATCATCTAGTCTCCATCGACCCAACGCAATCAAGAAAGATGGTCCATCTTGAGGAGGACAAGATCGTCATCATCTAGCTCAAGTGGATCATGTGCAAGGAAAAGGTTTGCCCTTGATAGGTTTTCTATTTTACCGGTCTCATGGTGGTAGCTGGGAGACGGGTTATAGGATCGATAGCCGTACTATCAAGGGGGCTCTCAAGTGAGTAGCTTGATCGTATCGTTCGTCGAGAGCTCAAACCATTGCATCCTTGCATCATGTTTCTTGGTTCTTGTTTGGTTCTCTTTGTGAGTCTTAGAGCTTATGGTCATCTTTATGACAAGCTTGAGTTCATCGAAACGGAGTTTGCATGCGTCTTCTATGATGTTTTCGGTGTTGGAGGTTTTACCGGTCTTTTCCGAGGAAGGGTTCTCACCATTTTCTTTTGGGCCTTTTCTCATTTGCTTATTATTGGTATTTCTCTCAATATTGTGTTAGCCCTTGTCTCTAGCTTTCCACAAACTTGGTTTCGTCGAATTCGGAGTCCGAATGCAGAAGTTATGGTAGTTTTGGTGTTCTGAAAAGGCTGCAGCGGTACTACCGCGAATTGAAGTATTTTTGTTGCACCGCAAGCAGTAGTACCGCGATCCCTAGCGGTAGTACCATGAGGACGAGCGGTAGTACCGCTCTGTGCGGGTTGTGAGCATAACGGTTGGATTTTCCCCCACCTATAAAAGGGGGTCTTCTTCCCATTGAACCTTATCCTTTGAGCTCGTGTTCTTCCCCCATTGTTGACCTTCTTCGAAGCTTGCTAACTCTCAATCCCTCCATGGATTCTTGCTAGTTTTTGAGGGAAAAGAGAGAGGAGATCTAGATCCACATTTCCACCAATCACTTTCTCCTCTAAGTGAGGGGAACCCCTTGGATCTAGATCTTGGAGTTCTTTGTGTTCTTCTTTCGTTTTTCCTCTCATTTTCCTCCCAAGCATTAGTTGCTTTGGTGGGATTTGGAAGAGAAGGACTTGGGCACTCCGTGTTCCCTTGCCATTGCATTTGGTGCATCGGTTTGAGTTCTCCACGGTGATACGTGGAAGTGAAGTTTGAGAAGCTTATTACTCTTGGGTGTTTGGGCACCCTAGATCTTGTTCCTCTTGGGTGCCTTGGCGCCCTAGACGGTTGGTGGTGTTCGGAGCTCAATCATTGTGGTGTAAAGCTCCGGGCAAGCGTCGGGGTCTCCAATTAGGTTGTGGAGATCGCCCCGAGCAATTTGACAGGTTCCGATGACCGCCCCCAAGGGTTGCCAACGTGTACGGATTTGGTGTCCGCCCCCAAGGGTTGCCATTTGTAAAGGTTCAGCGACCGCCCTCAAGGGTCCCTTAGTGGAATCACGGCATCTTGCATTGTCGAGGGCGTGAGGAGATTACGTGCCCTAGTGGCTTCTTGGGAGCATTGTGCCTCCACACCGCTCCAAGCGGAGATTAGCATCCGCAAGGGTGTGAACTTCGGGATACATCGTCGTCTCCGCGTGCCTCGGTTATCTCTTACCCGAGCCCTTTACTTATGCACTTTACTTTGTGATAGCCATATTGTTCTTTGTCATATATCTTGCTATCACATAGTTGATTATCTTGCTTAGCATAAGTTGTTGGTGTGCATAGGTGAGCCTAGTTGCTTTAGGTTTTGTGCTTGACAAATTAACCGCTAGGTTTTTTCCGCATTTGTTCAAGCCTAAACCGTAATTATTTTAAAGCGCCTATTCACCCCCCCCCCTAGGCGACATCCACGATCTTTCAATTGGTATCAGAGCCTCGTCTCTCTTTGTTAGGCTTAACCGCCTAGAGAGTAAAGATGTCGACTAGGGGATTAGGATTCTCCGACACTCTTAGTTTCGATGGCACAAATTTTGATGTTTGGGTAATTCGCATGCTTAATCTCTTTGGGGTCATGGACCCAAATTTAGAGCGAATTGTAGACATGGGTTTTTCTCCTCCAAAGGATCCCCAAAGATTATCTTTAGAGGATGAGAAAAACTCTTATCTCAATGCTCAAGCTACTAATGTGCTTTTCGATGTTTTGAGCAATGTAGTTATATTTCAACTCATGCCGTTCCGGGATGCTCATGAGTTGTGGACAAAGCTTGAAGATAAATATGGCGTGTCCAAGATTTGTAGGGATGATTGTTCTCCCTCCACCTCCGGCCGTATAGTCTTCTCAACTTCTTCTACTTCACCTACATATGGTAAGTAGTGTCGGTCATTGCAATGATGATAGTGTGCTTTTTGTGGATGATTCTTCATCACTATATTATTGCAATGCTCCGTCTTTGGGCCTTAGCACTTCGAGCACTCCAAATGTTTCACTTGCTTGTGTTGATAGTCCTTGCATATCATGTAGAAATTGCTTGACTAAATCTCATGATGATATGTTTGCTATATCTTGTTGCCATGATAAAAATGCATGTATTTCCTCGAGTTGTTGTGCTAACAATGTAGATGAAACCCAACACTCCATGGAACAAGATGTGGTCTTGAATGGTGCTTCAAGGGATCCTATATCATCATCTACTGCATTTTGCCTTATGGCCAAGGCTTCAAAGGTATCTCCCACTTTGAATCCCAATATATCTTGTGATGATATTGATGATGGCAAGAGTGATGATGATGTTGATTATGATGAAGAGAGTGATGATGTTGCCTCCTTAAAAATTAAGGGGAAATGATTTTTAAAGCTCTTCTTAAGAATAAAATTGCTCGCTTCAACTTCATGGAAATCATGTCTATTGCTATTGAGGGCAAGAAATATATTAATGAGTTGGAATCTCGTCTTGAGGATCATGAGGTCACCATTGATCAAATGGAAGGTCATGAGCGTGATTACGCTAATAAGATTGCGGACCTCTCTCAAGCTCTTGAAATTGAATAAACCGCCAAGGAATCTCTTGAGGAGACTTTTGCTCTAGAATTATCTAGAGTGAGGGAATCTCGTGATAGAGCTCTTGACGTGGCCAATGATTTTGAAACTAAAAATGAGGAGCTTGAAGTTGTGCATGCTAAACTCCTTGAGGACTTTGAGCACCTCGAAAATGGCTCAAGGGTCATTAAGAGTGAGCTCATCAAACTCACCGAGTCTCATGCTCAACTTAAAGCTTCATATTCAAAAGAGCTTGCCAAGTTGTCTTCTCCTCTTGTTGCTAATGATGATGCTTGTGCTACTAACTCTATCTCTTGTGAAGCATCCATATTGAAGGAGAATGTTGAGCTAAGGGCTCAACTTGAGTTGCTATCTAGCAATTATGGGATGTTGGAAGAAAATCATGTAAGGCTCACAAGCTCTCATGATGATATTCTAGCATCCCATAATGTGCTAAAGATAGCTCATGAGGCCATGCTTGCTAAGGTAACATCTAGTGAGCCTCATGTGGATACTAGCACTACTTCTAGTCAAAATGCTATATTGATATGTGCTAGTCCTTGTAATTCATCTACTCACAATGTTGGTACATCTTGTGATGAATTGCTTTCCTTGCCTTGTTTCTCTAACAATGAAGCTTATACTTCCTCTAGTACTTGTATTGAGACTAACCATGTAGAGGAAATCAAAGAGCTCAAGGCCCAAGTCACTTCTTTGAAGAAAGACTTGGAAAAGAGTCATGAAGGAAATCCACACTCAACAATATCTTGAGTGTGCAAAAATCCCCCAATGACAAAGGTGGACTTGGATTCAACTCCAATAAGAAGAAGAAGTCCAAGATGAACAAAAAGAAGGGCCAAGAAAAAGTCAAGAAATCGGCCAAGATTGTTTGCTTCAAGTGCAAAGTAGAAGAGCATCATGTTAGATCTTGCCCATTGAAGAAGAAGGCCATTAGTGTCAAGCAACAAGGGAAGAGGGCACAAGTTCAATCTCATGCTCAACCTCAAGTTGAAGAGAGGCCACTTCCCAAGAAGACTCAAGTTAATGCTTCTCTTGTTGAGAAATCAATTGAGAAGAAAGTGAAGAGTAGACGTTGCTACTTATGTCGTGAGAAAGGCCACGCCGCTTCTTCATGCACTAGTGGTAACTTATCCAACCCAATTATTATTGATGATGTCTATTCTCTTGGGAAGGATAAGGTTGGCAATGTGTTTGCCAAGTTTGTTGGTACTCAAAGTGGTGTCAAGAAAAGAACCATTTGGGTGGCCAAGCCTATTGTGACTAACCTCTTAGGACCCAACTTGGTTGGGGACCAACTAACTCAAACTTGATCAATAGGTGTTGTTGGAGGTCATTGGAGACTTGGCTACATTATGAAGATTTAAGGGTCCTCATCATTCATATTGTGTCAAGCCAAGTCATTCGGATTATCTTTCTATCATATATCCAATGTTCCTCCTTGCGGTAACTCGTGCTTAAATTGCTTACATTAAAAGTTACTTGTCCCTTAGCATGTTGTGGTTTTGTATCTTGCATGTGCTTGTATATGTTGTGCTTCAAAATTGCTTATCTTGAGAAATCAAGTATGTGCATGTTGGTTTGCACATCATGTACATGTGTGTTGTGTGTTGAGCCTTTTGCATCTTTTTTATTTCTTAGTTGGCTCTTGTGAGAGATTAATGGAATATCCCATTATGGGGGAGTGATGTGCTTTGTGCACCTCGCAATCCTATAAATGTGTGTACATGAGTAATACCATCTAGTATTGATATTTCAAGATTATCTAGTCTCTAGGTGGTATATCTCTCATGAGACATTCAAATTCTAAATTTTCCATTAACTATCTCTTGTTGGATCCTTTTAATTGCCTCTTGTCTATCTTTATTTGGTATCACATTATGGGGGAGTAATATGCTATGTGTGTATTACTAGCCTAGAAAATGTGTACATTTGAGATATTGTCACCTAGAATTGATATTGTAAATTATCTTGTTCCTAGGTGGCATGATAGCTCTACAAGTTGCAATTTGCTTGTGTTTGTTGTGAAGATGATGTTGGATATCCTTGTTATCTACCACGGAATTATTTCCATATACTTTTGTCTTTTGACAATTGGTAGTCACTTATGTGTGGTAGAATTTATTGATCATCTTTACATTGGCTTTTGTTTTATTTGCCTTTCCTCTTGCCAAGTTTGTGTCAACTCCCTTTGTCTTACCTACCACTTGTGGATCTTGTTTATTTCTTGTTCTTGTCTAGTGTTTTCTAGATATAGTGAAAGTGGTGATCCCACCTTGTGCATTTTGTATTCAAATGCAAATCCTATGTAATGCACAACTCGTCGGGGAGCTATCCTATTTTCTCTAAAACGCTCATCTTGTGATCCTTATCAAGTGTGTGTTTGTGGAAGGCAAGCCGTTTCTTTTTGGTACTTTGTGCCATCATGAAACTTTGTAGAGGGCTTGGTTTGTTTGGAACCATTCTCTCTTTTGGGAGTTTGACATCCTTCATTTCGTGTGTATCAATGTATATCTCATTCCTTGATGTACCTTTAATGATATCTTCCAAGTGATAATTTATCTATTTGGTATCCTTTTTCTTTGCATTTCGTTTTCATTTGGTTCCGGTTCTTGAAAGTTTTGAGCATGAATGTTTACTTCATGTATTTTATTTGGCATGCTTTCTTTCTTTGACCCAATATATAGGGGAAACTCCACCAAGTCTCAAATTGGATGAGAGGTGCATGAAATTCATTTTCATATCTATATGCACCTATTTATGTGGAGTTTGTCCTATGTATATTGGTGTTTCTAACTCTTGGTCCCAATGAGTTTGGGTACAGTTTAGTTTGTCTTGTTCTCCTAGGAACATTTGGAGGTGCATTGGATCTTTGGACTCACTCACAAGGAAGGTGTTTCCACCATGTGCTTATTGGAGTCAAGCTAGGATCATCAATGAACCACCATCTACCTTCAATTGGTATCTTCTAGATCCTTCCAATGGTATCTTGGTAACAAGTATCATCATCTACTTCATGCACACATTTCTTGCATCAACCTTGTGTAGGTTGTATCATGGCATGTAATTCATTCTTTCTTGTGATACTTGTTTCCTTCCTCAAAGCATCCCAACAATGATCTCATGTTGCTAGTTGTGATGCCTTTGATAGTTGTGTGGTAGGAGTTCATTTATATACAATAAGACCAAATCTAGCCATGTGCTATGCTTCCAAGCAAATATCTTATTGGTATATGTATGACTTCCTTTTGGATATCTTATTCCTTCGTGTTGTAACTATGTCGGTGTACATCCTTCTTTGTAGACATATATCATCATGATTTCGTCTACCTAGAACCTTATACATCTGAGAGAAATTACATCTCCAGATGATATCCTTTCTTTCACGTCCACCTTGTCTTTCTTATGTTATTTCTTTGGTGGCTCCGTGAAAGCTTTTGTCTTGAGTCTTGGGTCTTATCTCGTTGCATCTTGATGCACTCTTGTGTGGTGAAGATTATTTTCCTCTTGCTTATCTTCTGAGGCTTGCCATCTTAATTGGTATCCCTCGTCTTGATGAGGCTTTCATCTTCTACCTTCACCACGGGTTGTCACAAGCATAGGTTCTTTATATGCTTATTAGTAAGCTTGTGAACCCATTTGCTAGTTGTGTGTGGGAATGATAGGCCTTGCACCGTGTGCCTCATTCTTTCAAGACTTTATTGATGCTTTATGCTCATCCGTACATTAGTCTTCTCAAGTGCATTGCCTAGACTCACACCCATCTTTTGGTTGAGCCCATTCTCAAGTTGCCTCTTTTACTTGTTGCTCAACCATGTGCTTGTTGCAAGCGCTAGGCTTAGTTTCCTATATGCTCTCTTGCACTTGTTGTTAGTTTCTGTTGACTTTGGGGGAGCTACGATCCTATTTTGTGCACTTTGTATCCAAATACAAAAATTCTTGATGTGCACAAATTATGGGGAGCTTCTCTAGTTTCTTTAGAACAATCCTCTGCTCATATCATAATATCTTTTTCATGTGGCTCGTAGGATCTTTGGTCTAGTTGGTTCAGTTGATATCTTTTGATAGCTTGCTTCAATTGGTATCTTTTGATTGCCTGATTGCTTGTTTCTCTCTTTGTTATGTCTTTGTGGCATATCATTCTTTTGCAATCTTGGTGCCTCAATATAGTTGGTCTTCCTCCAAGTATTACCTTTGGATATGTGTATGGCATTCCACTCTCTTGTTGAGAAATACACAACTTTTGGAGGAACACCTTTTATATTGGTCTTATCAGCTTTTCGCCCATTTTGGCAATCTAAGCCAATGGGGGAGAAGTTTCAGAGAGTTTTGTGGAGAAGTCTTCAGAGTTTTATCCTTGCTTTGGTTTTGTTCCTAAGCATTTGCATCTCATACGCATGCATTATTGGTTGTTGCATTGCATGGTGATGCATAATTCCTTATATAAACTCTCTTGAAAGTGATTGTCATCAGTTACCAAAATGGGGGAGATTGAAAGGACATGCGGTGACCCGATGTGTGGTTTTGGTAATTGATGACATTCTCTATGGACTAATGGTTGCATTGAGTTATATTTGAAGGATTTGTCCATAGGCATTTCTTGAAGTCCATGTGTTGGTTTCAAGGAGTTTATGTGTTGACCAAGGTGCTATTAAGGAATTATCCAAAGATTGGTCATGTGAGTGTTGAGCTTATTGCAAGCATGTCTTGAAGAAGAAGATTGTGTGATCATTCATGTTTACCTTCAAGACATCATCCAAACGAAGAGAGTTGGAAAGATTCAAGGTTGATCAAGACTAAGTCAAGAGTGAATCAAGTTGATCAAATCACAAAGCGTAGAAGATGTACCGAGAGGGATCAAGTGATCCCATGGTATGGTAAGCATTATCCATTGCACTTTGTGTACTAACCCATGGTCTATGTGAGAGTCTATGTGGGGTTAGATGCGTGTCCATGGGCTTGCGTCAAGAGGAAGATATCATACAACCCATGGAAAGGATGACATCAAGTGGTGATCGTCATCAAGATTGCCGTGTGCAAGTTCAAGTGGAGCATCACGAAGAGATCAAGTGCTTGAAGCTTGCCATCCATTGTGGTGTCAATGGACTTGTGAAGATGTGCCGAAGAGTGGCTCACCCATAGTGGAGTATGGGGGAGCAATCATCTAGTCTCCATCGACCCAACGCAATCAAGAAAGATGGTCCATCTTGAGGAGGACAAGATCGTCATCATCTAGCTCAAGTGGATCATGTGCAAGGAAAAGGTTTGCCCTTGATAGGTTTTCTATTTTACCGGTCTCATGGTGGTAGCTGGGAGACCGGGTTATAGGATCGATAGCCGTACTATCAAGGGGGCTCTCAAGTGAGTAGCTTGATCGTGTCGTTAAATCGAGAGCTCAAACCATTGCATCCTTGCATCATGTTTCTTGGTTCTTGTTTGGTTCTCTTTGTGAGTCTTAGAGCTTATGGTCATCTTTATGACAAGCTTGAGTTCATCGAAACGGCGTTTGCATGCGTCTTCTATGATGTTTTCGGTGTTGGAGGTTTTACCGGTCTTTTCCGAGGAAGGGTTCTCACCATTTTCTTTTGGGCCTTTTCTCATTTGCTTATTATTGGTATTTCTCTCAATATTGTGTTAGCCCTTGTCTCTAGCTTTCCAACAAACTTGGTTTCGTCGAATTCGGAGTTCGAATGCAGAAGTTACGGTAGTTTTGGTGTTCTGAAAAAGGTGCAGCGGTACTACCGCGAATTGGAGCGGATGTAATGTTTTACTACCGCTCCAGAGCGGTACTACCACGGCTCCTACAACGGTAGTACCGCTCCGGACCAAAAAACTCGTCCCAAGTCCTGCGGAGGTAGGTACGGAAGTATTTTTTGTACCATAGCAGTAGTACCGCGATCCCTAGCGGTAGTACCGTGAGGACGAGCGGTAGTACCGCTCTGTGCGGGTTGTGAGGATAACGGTTGGATTTTCCCCCACCTACAAAAGGGGGTCTTCTTCCCCATTGAACCTTATCCTTTGAGCTTGTGTTTTTCCCCCATTGTTGACATTCTTCGAGCTTGCTAACTCTCAATCCCTCCATGGATTCTTGCTAGTTTTTGAGGGAAAAGAGAGAGGAGATCTAGATCCACATTTCCACCAATTAGTTTCTCCTCTAAGTGAGGGGAACCCCTTGGATCTAGATCTTGGAGTTCTTTGTGTTCTTCTTTCGTTCTTCCTCTCATTTTTCTCCCAAGCATTAGTTGCTTTGGTGGGATTTGGGAGAGAAGGACTTGGGCACTCCGTGTTCCCTTGCCATTGCATTTGGTGCATCGGTTTGAGTTCTCCACGGTGATACGTGGAAGTGAAGTTTGAGAAGCTTATTACTCTTGGGTGTTTGGGCACCCTAGATCTTGTTCCTCTTGGGTGCCTTGGCGCTCTAGGCAGTTGGTGGTGTTCGAGCTCAATCATTGTGGTGTAAAGCTCAAGGCGGCGTCGGTCTCCAATTAGGTTGTGGAGATCGCCCCGAGCAATTTGACGGGTACCGGTGACCGCCCCCAAGGGTTGCCAAAGTGTACGGGTTCGGTGACCGCCCCCAAGGGTTGCCATTTGTACGGGTTCGGTGACCGCCCTCAAGGGTCCCTTAGTGGAATCACGGCATCTTGCATTGTCGAGGCGTGAGGAGATTACGGTGGCCCTAGTGGCTTCTTGGAGAGCATTGTGCCTCCACACCGCTCCAATCGGAGATTAGCATCCGCATGGGTGTGAACTTTGGATACATCGTCGTCTCCGCGTGCCTCGGTTATCTCTTACCCGAGCCCTTTACTTATGCACTTTACTTTGTGATAGCCATATTGTTCTTTGTCATATATTTTGCTATCACATAGTTGATTATCTTGCTTAGCATAAGTTGTTGGTGTGCATAGGTGAGCCTAGTTGTTTTAGATTTTGTGCTTGACAAATTAACCGTTAGGTTTTTTCCGCATTTGTTCAAGCCTAAATCGTAATTATTTTAAAGCGCCTATTCACCCCCCCTCTAGGCGACATCCACGATCTTTCAGGTGGAAAGCTAGATCGTTTTTCCTTCGGGAAGAATAAGTTATGACATCCATTGGTTGGTTTGATTTGTGAGGAAGGAACTTAAATAGATTAGTATACACTTTTCATAGATCTAGCATTTTTGTACCTTTCTCGTCTTCATCGACAAGTAATTTTCCACCTTTTGTACACAATAAGTTCTGTATGAAGGAGGGAACCAACCTGTGGTTGGATGGTTAGAGGGACTGTGGTATCCTCAGCCCACCAGGGTTCAAATCCCGGTGCTCGCATTTATTCCTGAATTTATTTCAGGATTTCCCGCGATGCGCATTCAGTGGGAGGGGCCGTTCCCATCGACGACGAGGCGCCTAAGGTGACTTCATAAATCTCAAGATGATATGCCGGCTCAGTCTTTCGGAGGTGCTCATAAGGGTAGGGTGTGCGTGTGTGCGTTCATAGGGGTGAGTGTATGCGCGTATATATGAGCGCTTTGTGTCTGTACTGATGTTCAAAAAAAAGTTCTGTATGAAGGAGAAAAGGACAATTTCAACTAAAACATTTTATTGCTCACAAAAATTGTTCAACTAGTAATTGTTGTCAAATCCAATTTCCTTATAGTAATTTTGCAAGATTATTTCATTTGTTGTACAAATGTGGCAAAGCTTCGTAGTTGGAGGAAAGGTTTGGTGAAACTCCACAATGAAGGATATGATCTACCACAAATATCTATCTTTTAGATTTTTGCATCAATTCTCGCCAAAGCAACCCGGGACCCCTCCGGGGTCACTACAAAAGCGCTGGCGCCTTCTTTTGAAGGTGAAAAAGAAATATCATAGATAGAATAGACATATAGAATTTTTGGTCGGCAAATTCGAAGGAATCATTGAGTGAAAAACGGTTCTTCTGTTCGACGAGTTCTGATTTTCCTTCTTCGCTGGGGTCTACATACGAAAGAATGGAACACTCGACAGCTTCGATACTCAAATAACCAGCTCATTATGCATCACTATAAGACAAAGCAAGACAAACCTCTCTTATCCTTCTCGGCAAACAATCTACCTGCGAGCGCTTTCTTGCTCCCAGTTTCTTTTAGAGAAAAAGGAGGTTCAAACCCCCGGCTTCTTTTCAAAAGTCAAACTTGTGCATGTTGACCAATTTTAAAAAAAATGATATATACAATGTTAATACTTTTCAAAAGGCGGATCTGGCCTGACGGTGCTCGTGGGCTCTGCTGCTCTGGCGACGGCGGCTTTGTGTGGTGCTAGGAGGCCTGCTTCGTCCGCGGGGCTTGAGGGATGTCGGGGCGGCGGCCCCGGGCCTGACGCTGCCAGATCTTGCCGGCGGGTTGTGATGGTGGTTCTGCCGACAAAGCTGGAGGTGCTGCGGCTGGCAGGTCACAGAGAGCCGGTGGACGTCGACCATGTGGATGGTGTGTAGTGCAGTGCTTCGGATCTGCTCGGATTCGGAGGTGTGATGGAGCTCCGGGAGAAAGTCTAGCCCCGACTCTGGGTCGGTGCCGGCAATGGTGGCGCCATGGTGTCGCTCCCCTTCTTGAAGGCGTTGCCGTGGAGCTCCATTTCACGACTCTCTGGGGTCGAAGCGGGCATTGACATCAGCTACATCGTATCCTTCTTTGAGGCATCGCCTTGGAGAGTCAGCATTTTGCAATTTGAACGGATCTCTTCGTCGTCGGGGACAGTGGACGTCGGGGCGGTGGCTCCGGGTGGTTTCTGATTGTGCGTCGAGATGGCGATCTCGGGAAAAATGCGAGTGGCTGCTCTATGAGGTGGGGCTCTGGCTCGACATTGGTTGGGTGGCATTCTTGTTTTGCTTGGGCGGTAGGGATGTCGGCTCGGTCGATGCGCCTCAGAGGAGGCAGTCTGACTTAATGCCGGGGCGGAGGCCCCGGATGTTGTGCGACATTCGTGGTCTGCGAGAGGTTGCCCTGAGCAGCGTGGGCCGCGGGCAGCTGGGTTGTGCGGCGTTGCTGCTCAAGGGGAGCGGTGGTATGTCGGGGCTGCGGTGCCAGTTGATTGCGCTGGGTGCGACGGAGCGGTGGATGTCGGGGCGGCGGCCCCGAGAGAATCACTGTGGCGACCAGACTTTTGTGACAACGATGATGGTGGGAGCGATGTCGGCGACGCGACAATGGTTGCGGTAGTCGGCTCTTCTCCGGCGTGTCCACGGTTTTGCCTCGGTTTGCTTATTGCTGTGGAGTCGAAGCTGCAGCGGCGGGGCCCTGTGGTGTACGATAACTGGCTGTTGGTGGCCCGTTCGGCGATCTTCTGTGGCGCCAGCCGTGCCTGGTTTTGTTCTTTTGAGTTCTCCGTCAAAGTCGGAGCTGCGTTGTCTGGCTGCAGGTCGGCTTGTTGTCGATAGGGTGGGCTTTGCCCTGTGTGTTTTAGTCTATGGGAGTGCGCTTGGCCCTTGTTGTTTCGGTTTTTGGCCGATTTTCCGTAATTAACTGGACAATTCTCTTCTGCTTAATTAATAGATGAGACAATCTTTGCTTCCGTTTCAAAAAAAAATTCTTTATCATTAGATTCATCACACAATATATTTTTTGTATTTTATTTATTTAGTATTGTAGATGTCGATATTTCTATTCTATGATCTTGATCAAACATACATATATTTGATGTTCAGGAAATTTGGTGTACCTTATGTTGTGAAACACCCTCAGCCCGGCCGACAAACAGGGTGAACGAACGGTGATGTGGCCACGCCATGGTCGGCATCTGAACATTTGTTATCTGTAAGCCGCAAAGGCCTTTTGTGTGTTTGGCTCATCTGCGCTTGACTTCAAGCTGGATGCAGAGCTGTTGTCTGATGTCACACCTCATTTTTAATGCTGATTTCCACGCAGGCAAACTGATCTTTGGACTGTGTGCCCATAATGAAAAGTGACCAGCAGTACCTGCGCATGTCGTTCAATGCTTTTGTATAAACCTGCTTTAGGCTGGTCATAGTGGGAAGTAACATATACTAGTATCATGCATATGATACTAGTGTATATACTATCTCCATAGTGCATAGTAACATAAAGTAGTATCATAGATGATCATATTTATTGTCATACATGACACAAAGTAGCATAGCATTTAACATGATATAGTATCTACCTATGTTACTCTAACCCTCTTTCTCCTTTTTAATTATATGCCGCATAAGCATGTTTGCTAGTCCCAAGTGCATGTTACAGGTTATGTTACCCCACTATGGCCAGCCTTAAAGTTTAGAGTTTGGATGTCTACACCCCTAGAAAAGCTCAGGGCATTATGACTTTGCATCAATATTGTAATCATTTGCCTTTACATGGGAACAAAATGAGCCTAAAGTTATGTATTACTTCCTCGTGTAATGTCAGAAAACGTCTTATATTATATTATATTATAGAACGGAGGGAGTATCATTTTGTATGTAATTAACCTCGCTCTCCTTATGTCTTATGACACCTACACGTAAGACGGTAAGACCTGCGACTAGTTGCTCCTTGCACGAGCTGTACGGAATTACTACACACAAATCTTGAAATAGCTGTAGAGTCGTAGTCTCGTAGAGCGTGTAGAGCATGTCACAAATTATATCCTTTACCAGAAAGTAGAAACCCAGCAGGACTACTGACAGACAGATGGATTTTTTCTTTTAATAAACATAATAATAAACATGAAAAAGGGAATATGAACGAGAGGATATGACACGAGATTATTCTTGTCCAGATTCATCCGCCGGCAAGTGGAGTATTATTGTATCTTTGCACGTGGAAGCAATATTCTTTTTCTTGGAAGAGATTCCAAGTTGAATAGACAACAATATGCCTTCTCTCTTTGCTGAGCACTACCTTCACCTGCACGAATACCTTCTTCCTCTTGCTTGCCTTTTTTTACTCTCGGCTTGTTGCTTTGTCTTTCCCTCTCATCTTTCGTCCATGACCGTCTTGCAAGATTTAGGTGACCACTGCCCCACCAATGGATGTTGGCATGCCGCCGAGATGAGGCGCCATTGTCCCAATCGAGCTCTACTCTAACCCTGACGTTCCATTGCCGGCGCCGATGAGCCCCTAGGGTTGCCATTGTCGGACGTCTTCACCTCCTCAAAACGGTCACCCTTCGCCATCCTCCTTTTCTTCACCTCTAATGATTCAATGGTAGGCAGGAGTCATCAGTGCATTAACATGTTTTTCTAGGAAACATTACCATGTTTTCTTTGGAACGGCGCATTACCATGTTGCATCATTCCAACGTCTTAAGCGCAGTTTAAGTGCTTGTTCACACATGCATTTTTGTCTAAAACCTTCGTGCTTGTATCACCATCAGACCATCACCTCCGGAGAATTGAAGAGTGCTTGGTTTAATGTCAAATTTTGGATTGTCTCCTCTCTGACATTATATATATATTGTTTGCTAATTGTTTGGTTAGCAGATGGCCTAGGCAACCTCACATAAAGTTGCCAATTTTTGGCAAGTCTTGACTTCAACCAATTTTTGGCTTACCAACACATTGACAAAGCTAGCAAACGAAGCATGTTTGAAGAGTGCCATCCAAAATTGAAATTTGTTCTGTTCTATTAATCTCATTTCATAGACATAAATCCAAATTCAATCTAGCGCCCTGTGGTATATACAACTATGGAACGAATAAAAATGCACCTGGTACAAGTGTAGGTGTTGATGATTTTTTTTACAGTGTAAGCTTGTAAACTACTACCTCCAATTCATAATAAGTGTCGCAGTTTTGAACTAATCTCAGCTAAAAACTGCGACACTTATTTTGAATCGGAAGGAGTAGCTTATACGTACAATGCAAAAAGAAAAAAAAACTAGCTTACACTCCCTCCATTTCAATAAATAAGGCGTGCATGCTTTTCAAAATCCAACTTTGACTGTAAATTAAATCAATAGTATATATATCTGTGAAAAAAATTTATACATTGAAAACATTTTTCCAATACGAATTCAACAATGTAATTTTTCTCACGTATAATCCTCATTTGATTGGCTAATTTATGGACAAAGTTGAATTTTAGGATGTGTGCACGTCTTGTTCATTGGAATGGAGGAATGGAGGGAGTACTTGAGTGATAATGAATACGACATCAGGTACGGCATTGTTTCCAAAATAGGTGTTTGGGTCCCGGTCGACTTATAATTAACCAATTCTCTATTGATTATATAAATTGGTTAATACGATTCTATAAGAAATATTCATTGTGGTACAAAACAGTGTTCAATCTAGCAATATTCATTTATGGTTTGACCTTCGATCGGCGGTGCCAATGTATGGAATAAGAGCATGTCTAGCAAATCCTCTAAAAAAGGTCAAACCTTTGTATTTACGGTACAAGCTGGAAAAAAGTCCTGAATAGATCCTGCAAAAAATAGCATATGCCGTAAATTTGTTTGCAGGCTTCCCTATATTCGAGCTCTCATATGTCATATATGGAGTATTTCAGCCGTTTTTGGAGGATCCTGTAAAGCCGGTCAACGCGGGAGCAGGGGGCCTCGCGACGCCGCGCGCGAGCAGCGAGCAGGCGGAGGAGCTCGTCGGCGGCCGGCCAAAGCGTCGCCGGAGCAGGCAGCGGGCCACATCAGGCGGCAGGCCCGAGCGACACCGTTCTGGCCGGCCGGAGTTTGAGTTCGTTCATGCGTGCGTCCCAGTGAAGAAGAAGCGTGCGGAGAAAAAAGAAAACAAAATGTTTACGGTGCGTGTTTAAGGGATCTGTTCCGCCCACCTAGCACCGTAAATTCGTTTCAAGGGGCACGTACACTATTTTTTTTTACAGGTGGTGCTTTACGGGATCTGCTAGAGATGCTCTAAGGTCTCCTCGCTTCGCCCTCACTTTGGTGGTCCTTCTTTGTACTGCAACAAGGTATGTAGAGGGTGGTGTTTTCCCGATATAATTCTTCGGGTTTGTTTTTTTAGGTTTGTCATGATGGAGCTATCCCACGGAGCGGGTACCGTGGTTGTGTGTCTTGTCCCTCAACTTCATTTCTGATCGATGAAGGTTGGCCAGCTTTGGTGGGAGCATGTGAAAGTTGTTTTCCTGGCTTTGTTTTTGTTGGACCTGGGGTGTCCCACATGCCCTATCTAACTTCTTCTTCGGGGTGCAACCATCCGCATCTATTGATCTACATCAACGATTTTTGGGCCGCTGCTTCTACGAGCTTTTGGGTTTCACCATTTCATCAATTTTGCTCCATTGAGACAAAAGTTCAAAGATGACAACGAGCTTTGGTATATACAGATGGAAGAGACTTCGCGGCCCTGCCCCTATGGATTTGGATGCATTTTTCAAATTCTATAGGCATGTGTTTTTAAGGATCGTGTTATTTAATGCTATATGATCACTCTAAAGAAAAAAACAGTGGATCTCAACTTCAAGATCGACGGTCCTCGGTTTCATCCAAGGTTTAACTTTTTAACTAACTATGGCCCTATTTGTGTGGGCTTTCACTTCTGCTTTGCAGCTTTTGCATTTCGACCAAAAAGCCATAAAAGCTCCTAAATAGGTGCTTTTGGAGCTATTATGGCTTTTGGAGCTCAATATTGTTATATTGATCCATCAAAAGCTAGAAAAAGCTCCAAAATAACCTATTTAGGAGCTTTTATGACTTTTTGGCCAAAGTGGAAAAAGCTGCAAAAGCAGAAGCAAAAGCCCAAACAAACATGGCCTATGTATCGAGTACCTTCAGCTTTTCCTCCCCTATCCTTTGGCGGTTAGGGAAAACTGTCGTGGTCTTGTCATGATAGATGTCCTCATAGAAGAACTAAGTCGTGAGACAATTGCTGCTAGGTGAAAGCTTAGACGGGGTTGATCGAAAACGAGAGACGCAAGTTTACCCAGGTTTTGCTCCTCGTGGTGGAGGTAAAATCCTACTCCTGCTTGATCGCTATTGATGATGATGATCTCAATTACAAGGGTGTTGCTTTCCTACCTAACTTTCGAGATACTACAACTTCTCATCTTGGATGACCCAGCCGGGGGTTCCTGGAGATACAATTGATTCCGGGTTCTACCCATAGTCGGAGTCCTAATCTATGTCTCGTAGGTTCTCCATGTCTTCCAAGTTATGATATATCCATTAAATATTGGGACTCTAGGTCTTGCCGGGTCCGTTGTTCACCGGTCGGGTCTTGACTCCCCTGTCCGGGTTCCTTCTATGCTCCAGCCTACAGAGAGTCGGCCCAGGTTGCTCCCTAGATGACCCGGTCATGGGCCTTCTGATCTAGTCGGGTTACGTTTTGGGTTCCTGGGTCTAGTCGTGTGTAATTCCCCCCACATTAGTCCCCAATTTAGCTTGAACTAGCAAGATGCCCATGCGTTGCATGGAATATCAAGATGCATTTGTATGAGTAGTTTATCTTGTGGAAGAAAAGGATGAACGAGAGGAGGCCTTATTTGCAAATGTGGAGAGGGGTGTGGGCATCTTTTTGCAAAATTGCCATAGTTCCCTTCCTATCCGTCAGATATAAATCGGACGGCCTATATTGCAGGATGGCAGACACACCATGATGCGGAGCATCCCACGTTCATCCCCATGTACACTCCGACTACTCTCCAAGCCCCAAGGATACATATGACGAGACCTCGAACATACGCCATTGGACACAAGGTGAACTCGCTCCTCTCCGAACCTTCACTTTCTACATGTGAGATATGGCTACTACCTCAAACATATGTGATGTGCATGACCAGGAGCCAAGAGGGAGACCATGGACAAGACGGCGAGTACACCAAGCGCGAGGAGCAAGAGAAGAGCTGCTCGGAAGCTTCAGCCACCGGACGACCGGACAACGCCGAACGTCAGCCAGCCAGAAGAGCCAGTCGACGAAAGCTACAGCGACCGGACGACCGGCAAGTACCGGACGTCCGACACACTCCAGGCCCCGGACAACCGAGCGCCACCGGAGGACCGGTGCCACGGCGACAAAATGCTATTTACGGAAGTCTGAAGACTTCCGGACGTCTAGACCGTCCCGAGCCTTCGGACATCCGATGCCTGTCTGTGCACAGAGATCGGGCTCGAGGCCCATGTACCCCTTCGCCCTCACTTACCCCTTCGTGGCTCTAGACTATAAATAGACCCCCTCATCCTTTCTAGGGTTAGCATTGGTTTAGCTCATATGTGAGATAGAGCTTTGCTCATCCATTACGGATCTACTCCACGAGAGAGACCGCGGCCCCTCTACGGAGAAGATCCCCTTGGATTCAAGACCCCGTCTTGGGTGGCCCCATCAATACCTCCTCACGGAGAAGAACCGTTTACCCTATGTATCGTCCCTTGTTGATTGTGGATCGTGTATCTCTTTGTGTTTCGAGAATCTAGCACATGTGTGATTGTTCTTGTTGGTTTGAGTGATTCTGTCGTGTTTCCCCTCGTGATTTCTCCTCGTGTTCTTCGTGTTCTTCAAGGGATCCCACTCCAATCATGAAAGATCAGCTTACACCGGGTTAGCCCCATATCATATGGAATCAAAGCTTAGGTTTATCACGGATTTGGAGCCTTCCCTCCTTGTTTTCTAGCCTTTTTTTGATTGATTTCGTCCTAAAATTTCGAAAATCCCCACCAAAAATAGCCCCAATTTTTTTGTGATTTGTTGGTATGATGAAGTTTTGTTGATTTTGATCCGTGGATTCGCTTGGTTTCAAGTGGATCTAGCATTTCCCCAAGTTTCCCCATCTTTCATCCACAAAATCTCATCAATTTTGACCCCAAAATCCCCATTTTCCGTCCAAAATCGCGTCCCGAAACTTGCATCTCGCGTTGACCCTGACCCACCGGACGACCGTCACTTTACCGGACGTCCGGACCCTAAAACGCAGACGACCGTCATCCACCGGACGACCGGAACCAGCCAACAGAACAGAATTTACGAATTTCCGAGCCTGACCGGACGTCCGACGACCGGACATCCGTCCATTTACGGACGTCCGACACTTGTAGATATTGACTTCGGCAGATTTTTGTTTCGGCCATAACTAATTCATCTGAACTCCAATTTTGACGTTCTTTAGCTCGTTTTTAAGCTCTTGAAATCCCCCTTCCCACAAAAATACCTCAACATCATTTGACTCCATCAAATTTTGACAACTTTGGCATCTTTGCCTAGGGCTTCCACCACATCATCCGCTACACCACCACCGACTTCCTCAACCTAACCCATTTTGTTCCATATCACACTAGTGGTTGTTTGAGTTGTGATTTGAGTCTCCTAAGGTGTTTCGGCTACTTAGGGATGGTTGCTTCTTCATCAACCACCACCACTACCGCATAGGCTTGCCCACCATACACTTCCGCCACCCCCACTTAACCCGAATTTGTTTGAGCTTGTTTGAGTTGTGGCTTGCGTCTCCTAAGGTGTTTTGGCTACTTAGGGACGGTCACTTCAACATTGACTCACATAACCCTTCATTCCACGTCTGCATTGCCAAGTGCAAAACTACCACCGCAATCCGCTACCACCATTTGACTTTTGTCCTTGAGATTTTGAGTTTGCGGTTTTTTCGTTTCGTAAGGTGTTTCGGGTAATTAGGAATGGTTCGACATCGACAATACCGCCTCTCATCATCGACACGGACGGTAACCTCGATGACAACATTGTACATTCTCCTTACAATTGCATTGATAACCCCGAGCCCATTTTGCGTCACTTGCCTATCGAGACTAGCCTCTGAGTATTGCCGGCAACGTTACTTGTGCACATTAGTGATCATTGATACACCTTCCATTGCATACATACCATATCATATTAGTATCATATCATCTCGTGTGCCTCAAGTTTGTTCCCGCATATACATAATTGCTATCTTGGTTTGTGCATTGTGCAAAAGTAGCCAACGAAAAAAAGAATAAGCTTTTAAGCAAAGAAAAAGAGTGAGCAAAGAGCTTGTAAGCAATAGCCATAGCATCATACAACATTGCATAAGATTGTCATATCCGATCATCTTGGATCAAACACCGGGAACCATACATACATAGCATACTTGGGATAGAAAGTTTATCCATTTTGCATATCATAGGTTGTGCACAAGTCGTATCCGCCTATAGAGCAATCGTGCTAGCGTCTCTCTTGAGTTGTGCAACACGAGCGTTTTCCGTGGATTCCACATTTTGAGCTCATTCCTTGGTTACATGACCCCATTTTATCTATCCGTGTGTGTGTTTCCGTGTGCCACCCATTGTTATTGGTCTACTTGTTACACTTGCGAATTTGTGAATCTCTTTCAACATTATTGACTCTTGCTAACACTTTGCATCAAATTTTTGTGCCACTATCCTCACCGAGCTCCACCATAAGCCTTATTTGTGTAGGTGTGAGAAAATGACGAGATCGGTACCAATTGTGCTATTTCCTTATTACATCAGTGAGTGATCATTGATCCATTTTCAACATCGGTCAAGGTACATTTGGTATAGTTCTTCTCTTTCTCCCACTCATATTTGCTCGATTATTGTGATGGATAGGCAAGGCATTTCATCTCCGGTCTTCGACAACAACGACGGCGTGAACAACTACATCACCAAAGCGTCCATCTTTCATCTACAACGACAAATGCAAGGCGCACAATCACGATTGCGAGAGCGCATCGAGAACCTTTCCATCGACATTCGTCACTCCGAAGCAAGGAAAAGGGACTACATCGACAACAAGCTTTCCGCCCAAAAGGAGGAGCAAGATGCAAGGATGGAGGAGATTCGGGCCTTGATCAAGTCTACTTCCAATTCGTCATCTTCAAGGCGGCGGCGACCAAGTCGATCATCTTCGGAGCGCCCAAGCGATGCAAGCGCAAGTCATCCACGTCCACATCTCCATGGCGACCACCATCACGTTCGTGATCCACGTCGTCAGGAAGGGCAAGTCACCTCCAAGAAACATGTGCACGACGATGACGAACAAAATCTACTACGAGCTCAAGTGTGACAAAGACAACATCAGCATGAAGATGCTCCACAAGCGCAAATGCACAAGTCCGAACAAGCCCTACTTCACGCCAAGTCCAAGCTTCATGAGCAAAAGAGAAGACCGCGAGACGAGCACCACCAAGACGGAGCTACGGCTACACCAACCACTTCGGCATCTTCGCCAAGTGTTCTCAAGGCATATTCGCCTTTGGAAATACGGCATCTTCGCCTACTTCCTGTGAGTTCGCCTACATCAACATCTTCAACAACAAGGAGACCACCTACGAGCGAGGGCGACACTTCCATCTTCGGAAGCCCCTCAAGGAAGATGGCCGAGCATGGGAAATTCCCTTCGGTCATGGAGACGAGCTACGAGGTGCCACATCATATGGGCCTCCAACCACAAGACGATGACAAGAAGGTTGAGCATGGTACTATCCCTTCAACCAAGGCGGCGATAGGAGTTGAGCATGGAGACGTTTGCACCTACACCTCTTCGACACCCACATATGACGAGATGTCCCAATTCCCATGTGAGGAGAGCCACCCCACCATGAGTGATATGAGTGACTCCACCATATGTGACATTGAGTGCATTTCCTATGAGAGGATGAGTGTGACCACCACTAGCCCCACACTTGAGAGCATGCCACACATTCTATGTGAGGTTGAGAGCCATTTGAGTGACTTCACCAACCATACGAGTGAGAGCATCCAAGAGGGAGTGAGTGAGCCACAACACTTAGTGAGTGAGGTAGTTGAGACAGCATGTGAGGTGTTAGGGCATTATTTGCCCTAGTTTGTTTTGGTGATTGATGACAATACTTTTGCGGACTAATCATGTGCTTTAATCTTTTCAGGTTATCTAATATAAGGGCACTTTGCGATTGTTTCCCCTCGAGGACTTCACATTAGACGGATTATTTTCCCTCCTTTCTTTTCGGTGGAATTGAGTCGTAGGGATAACCGTACTATCAAGAGGGGATCCGTTTCGGAAGAGTATGGGTGGAATCATCGTTCACACTTTCCTTGCACCCTCACCTTCCTCCTGCTTCTTTGGGGTTTCCGCGCGGTGCAAAATAAGGGGTGTTGTGTGCTAAGCGGTAGTACCGCGGCCAGGGCGGTAGTACCGCTGGTACTACCGCCCCTGATGTGGTCTCAATTTTTTTGTGTCGGGTTTCGTAAAAGATCGCGCAGGGGAGCGGTAGTAGGGACGGTAGTAGGGTGCGGTAGTACCACTTATTAGCGGTAGTACCGCTCCTACGTCCGCTCCTGCATCCGCTCTGCTCGCTGCCCTCCTCTGTTTTCCAGTGGCTGCAGGGAGCGGCAGTACCGCTTATTGGCGGTAGTACCGCCCAGGTGGCGGTAGTACCGCCCTAGTGCGTGTACTTCCCCTTCCTCAGCCCTGGTTGCCCTGTGCCTGCTTGTGGCAGCGGTAGTACCGCTCCAGCAGCGGTAGTACTGCCCGGATGCGGGCTACGGGATGCATAATGGTTGGATGTGTTCCCCCACTATATAAAGGGGTCTTCTTCTCCAAGAAGACTTACCTCTTCTTCCCAAAACTCCATTGTTGCTCCACAAGCTCATTTCCGCCCGATCTCTCTCCCTAGCCAATCAAACTTGTTGATTTTCTAGGGATTGGTTGAGACGACCCAGATCTTCACTTCCACCAAGAGAAATTTGATTCCCCCCACTCATACCTTGCGGATCTTGTTACTCTTGGGTGTTTGAGCACCCTAGACGGTTGAGGTCCCTTGGTGCCATAGTCCATTATGGTGAAGCTCCGTGGTTTCGTTGGGAGCCTCCAATTCGATTGTGGAGAGAGCCCCAACCTTGTTTGTAAAGGTCCGGTCGCCGCCTCCAAGGGCACCAATAGTGGAATCACAACATCTCGCATCGTGTGAGGGCGTGAGGAGAATACGGTGGCCCTAGTGACTTCTTGGGGAGCATTGTGCCAACACACCGCTCCAACGGAGACGTACTTCCCTTCAAAAGGAAGGAACTTCGGTAACACATCCTCGTCTTCACTGGCTCCACTCTTGTATATCCCGTGCCTTTACTTGTGCAAGTTTATTTGTGTTATATCCCTTGCTTGCTTGTGTGCTTGTTGTTGTTGCATCATATAGGTTGCTCACCTAGTTGCATATCTAGACAACCTACTTTAATGCAAAGTTTAATTTGGTAAAGAAAAGCTAAAAATTGTTAGTTGCCTATTCACCCCACCTCTAGTCAACTATATCGATCCTTTCAATTGGTATCTGAAAGTGCAAATATCCCTAGGTGGTTTTGGTAATTTATAACAACATATAGCTCACTGAGATAATGCTATTCCAAGACAAATATTTCAGGAAAGCTCAATGAATGGCATGGCATGGATGATGAAAGTGGATCCCTCAAAATATTAAGGACAAAGGATTGGCTCAAGCTCAAAAGCTCAAGACTCTACATTTTACATTTTAGTGATCCAAGATCACATTGAGTCTATAGGAAAAGCCAATACTATCAAGGAGGGATGAGGTGTTGCTTAATGAGCCTCTTGCTTCATGTGCTTAGTGATATGCTCCAAAACCCTCCACTACTTTCTCGCATCCACATATGACCTAAACCTAAAGTCAAACTCGGTCCTACCGATTCTTTCTATCCGCGCCACCGAAGTTCAATTGTCATAGCCACAGCCACAAACCCTAGGCAAATCGGTCTCATCGATAGGGATCTCGGTCTCACCGAGATGGGATTGTAATCTCTCTGTTTCCCTTCGTAACGTTTCGGTCTAACCGAAGTGAGCGATCGGTCCCACCGAGATTGCAATGTAAACTCTCTATTTCCCTTTCGTAACTTTCCGGTCCCACCGAAAGAGCGAATCAGTCCCACCGAGTTTACCTGACCAACTCTCTGGTTAGCTAATTACCAAATTCGGTCTCACCGAGTTTGTGTAATCGGTCTCACCGAGATTACGTTATGCCCTAACCCTAACCATATCGGTCCTACCGATTTGCATGTCAGTCCCACCAAAAATCCTAAGGGTCACTAGGTTTACTAAATCGGTCAGACCGAGTTTGTTGATTCGGTCCCACCGAGTTTGGTAAATTGTGTGTAACGGTTAGATTTTGTGTGGAGGCTATATATACCCCTCCACTTCCTCTTCATTCATGGAGAGAGCCATCAGAACAAACCTACACTTCCAACTTATCAGCCTCGAGAGAGAACCACCTACTCATGTGTTGAGGCCAAGATATTCCATTCCTACCATATGAATCTTGATCTCTAGCCTTCCCCAAGTTGCTTTCCACTCAAATATTCTTTCCACCAAATCCAAATCCTGTGAGAGAGAGTTGAGTGTTGGGGAGACTATCATTTGAAGCACAAGAGCAAGGAGTTCATCATCAACACACCATTTGTTACTTCTTGGAGAGTGGTGTCTCCTAGATTGGCTAGGTGTCACTTGGGAGCCTCTCGACAAGATTGTGGAGTTGAACCAAGGAGTTTGTAAGGGTAAGGAGATCGCCTACTTCGTGAAGATCTACCGCTAGTGAGGCAAGTCCTTCGTGGGCGGCGGCCATGGTGGGATAGACAAGGTTGCTTCTTCGTGGACCCTTCGTGGGTGGAGCCATCCGTGGACTCACAAGAACTGCTACCCTTCGTGGGTTGAAGTCTCCATCAACGTGGATGTATGATAGCACCACCTATCGGAACCACGACAAAAACATCCGTGTCTCCAATCGCGTTTGAATCCTCCAAACCCTTCCCTTTACATTCTTGCAAGTTGCATGCTTTAATTTCCGTTGCCTATATACTCTTTGCATGCTTGCTTGAATTGTGTGAAGATTGCTTGACTTGTTCAAAGATAGCTAAAATCTGCCAAAGTCTAAAATTGGGAAAAGGTTAGGTTTTTAATTGGTCAAGTAGTCTAATCACCCCCCTTCTAGACATACTTCAAGGTCCTACAAGTGGTATCAGAGCTTTGGTCTCCATTTGCTTTGATTTCCATAGGTTTTGGTGGTCATAGCCTTGGTTTCACAACCTAGGAGAGTATGGCGTCTAGCGAGGGAAATTATCACCGTAGAGGTCCTTATTTTGATGGCACTAATTTTGCCAGTTGGAAGCATAAGATGAAAATGCATATTCTCGGACATAACCCCGCTGTTTTGGCTATTGTGTGTATTGGTTTGCAAGGTGAATTCTTTGATGGGAGAGAATCGAACCGTGAAGCTAGCGTGGAAGAGTTGAAAATGCTGCAATACAACGCTCAAGCTTGTGATATCCTCTTCAATGGCTTGTGCCCCGAAGAATTCAACAAAATCAGCCGTCTTGAGAATGCAAAGGAAATTTGGGATACTTTGATTGATATGCATGAAGGTACCGACTCCGTCAAGGAATCCAAGTTGGATGTGCTCCAAAGTCAGCTTGACAAGTTCAAAATGAAGGATGGTGAAGGTGTCATTTGAAATGTACTCTAGGCTTGCTCTTATCACAAATGAGATTGCCGGCTTAGGAAGCGAAGAGATGACCGATGATTCATCATCAAGAAGATCCTAAGAGCATTGGATGGAAAATATGATACCGTGTGCACATTGATCCAAATGATGCCAAATTACAAAGATCTCAAGCCAACGGAAGTCATTGGAAGAATTGTTGCTCATGAGATGTCACTCAAGGATAAGGAGGAACTTCACAACAAGTCAAGTGGTGCTTACAAAGCCTCATGTGAAGCCCCCACATCATCAAGTGAGAAACAAACCTTCAATGAAGAATTGAGCTTAATGGTGAAGAACTTCAACAAATTCTACAAGAGTAGAAGCAAAGAAATAAGCTCTAAGTCAAGATCCTACAATGACAAAAGATCTTCTAGTCGAGAGCAAATCACTACAATTGTGAGAGACCCAGACACTATTCCAATGAGTGTACGGCACCCTACAAAAGAAGACAAGATTCTCCCAAGAGAAGAAGTAGAAGAGAAGAATCACCACCAAGAGAGAGAAGGAGTAGAGATCATCGTTATGAACGAAGACCCTCACGGGGAAGCAAGGATTCGGATAGGAAGGACAAGTCATCAAAGAGCTACACAAAACGAAGACATCAAGCTCACGTTGGTGAATGGGTATCCGGCTCCGACTCCGATAATCACTCCGAGAGAAGCTATCACTCCGACTCCGAATACACTCAAGATGAAGGTGTTGCCGGTCTAGAACTTGTGTCAACCAACTCCTATGACATATTTGATTCACCAAATGAAGGAATTGGTAGATGCTTCATGGCCAAAGGTCCTAAGGTAACACACCCCGAGTATGTTGATTTTAATAGTGATGAAGATGACTTGCTAGGTGATGATGATTTACTTGTTGACAACTCTAGTGATGAATACTATGATGAAACGTCAATAAATCATGCTAATCACGATGAAACGAATGACAATGATAAGGAGAAGATTGAGCTTCTAACTAAAGAACTAAACACTCTTAAGTTAGCTCATGAAACTATCTTCGAAGATCATTGAGAACTTTTAAGGGCTCATGAGAAGTTACGCTTTGAAAAGCTCAATCTTGAGCAAGAGCATGAGTTCCTAAAAGCGATCAATGATGATCTCCGTAAGAAGAGTTCTTCTTACATTGCCAAGCGTTTACTCTTATCTACTTACATGCCTCAAGTCAAGTCTAGTAACAAGAACAAGAAAGATTCTTCTTCTAGTAGTCACAATAACAATGCTAAATCCAATATTGTTGCTTCTAGTAGTTCTCTTGATTCCACTAATGATCCTCTTAGCCAAGTTACACTTGAGCAAGAAAACAGCTTATTGAAGGGAATTATAGAGAAAGGTGTATACAAGAGCCTTGCCGGGAGTAAGAAATTTGAGGAAATTGTACGCAAGCAAGGAAGGCACCGGAAGAATCAAGGTGTTGGTTTTGAATGAAAGTTCAATGCCAATGGAGTTGAGTGGGAAGAAGATCAATACCCCAAGACGAAGTTTGTTCCTCAACAAGAGAAGTATGATCCTACTTCCTTCAAGGGAACACAAGCACAAGATGATCTTCCACCACAAGACCACAAGAACAAGGGCAATGACAATCTTCAAGAGGAGATTGATGCATTTGAAGAAGCACCTAAGGCCTTGGTCAAGTGGGTTCCCAAGACTACGTCAAGTTCTACTTCATCAAGTACAACTACTACACCAAGGATTCCCATCAAGATGATGTGGATCCCAAGAAGAAGAACTAGAGAGTTCTTGAGTGTGACTCGCCAACATTCTTCACTCATATCATTATGGCAAGGACAAGTGCAACCACCTTTCATATCTTGCACTAGTTCAAGGAGTCACAAACCCTCATGTTGGTAAGGCAAGGGACAAGGTAACCTAATGTTTTCATGGACATCATTTTCTATGTGCATCACTCTATGTCTATTGATATTCTTGTTTGTTCCTTGTGGGACTAACCCATGTAGTTATTGAAAGTGCAACTCACTCCAAAGGTTTGCTCCAAAAAGATCTACATCAACATTGAGCATCCACATCTTCAACACCTACATGAAGTCATCATCGACAAAACCCAAGGTTAGTTTATCCCTCTAAGGGGGGATCTCACATCTAGGGTGAGCTTAACTCTAAGAATTGAGTCAAAGCAACTCTAATGATGTGAACACATAAATGCTTTATGTAAAAGTGGTAACCCCACTTGAGCTTAAACGATGAGTATGACCTATGATCAAATGTTCTCATTTGACTCCTAAGTCAATATACTCATATATAGATGACCTAGTCATCTCCAATTGTTTGATAGATGCTAGAATTGGTTGTGCATGCTTTGTCACATATTTCATTTATCATTTTATTGTGTGAGCATGTTGGTTGCATATTTTACTCATTCGAGAACATCCACTTGTTGTTTTGATTGATTGGCTTCTTTTTCCTTGGCCAAGTGGATGGACAAGAATGCCTAAGAACCTTCTCTAGCTATCTATGCTTTTCTCGTCTCAAACTCTATTCATGCTACATCACAAAACTTGATCAAGCCAGATTCGAACCACTCTGTGTGAGGAGCACTCGAGTCCCGATTCGTCATAGACTTAAACTTCCAAAACTTCTTTGTGATTTTCGGTCTGACCGATTCCTCCATTTCGGTCATACCGAGATTATTAAGTCGATCTAGGTTTTCATCTCGGTGCAACCGATTTGAACTTTTCGGTCACACCGAGTTGCTGTAACTGTTAACAGTCATGCATCTCGGTGCCACCGAGTTGTTCCATTCGGTCACATCGACAGTGTCTGGCTATATATTCACACGGGCAAATTTTGGAAAACTTTCTCCGAAACTCCTCGCCCATGCATAGCTCGCTCTGCCTACTAGGTCTCCGTATCGTCGACTTCATCGCCAACTGTCGGTGCGGGGACGACACCTATGGGATCACAAGAATCCCTACTACGGTTGCGGGGCGCGGGGTCGTGAGAAGAGCGGATCAAACAGATAGCACACGGTCTCTTTATCCAGGTTCGGGCCGCGAGGATGCGTAAAACCCTACTCCTGCTTTGGTGGTTTGTTTATCTGTGTTCTTGAACTAGCAATGGGGGCGTGAGGAGCTCCAAAAAGCCGAATCCTCCTCCTGGTCGCCTCGGGCCTCCTTTTATAGGGAAAGGGGTCGCCACAATGGCACACATGAGGTGGAAAAGGGCATTGATGCGAAGTTTATCCTCGCATTACATGACAAGGCGCATTTAATGCGTCTTGCTTAGGTGTCCTTGCTTTATCGGGGACAGGGAGAGCCCAGTCTAGATCCATCGCCGCTCCTTTCGTGTTGACACGCATACGGCCAGCGGTGCCCGTGGTGCCATGTAGGCGGCGAGCGGTGAGGTGGCGCAGTGGTGGGTCTCCATGAAGATCCGCTTGCCGTCACGCAGGTGCTTGCCCAACTGGTTGGGTCGGCAGCTGCATGCGAACGGTGGTGGAGGTTTGATTGGCGTGGGCCTGATGGTGGCCCTACGGGTGCCCTTGGCGAAGGCCTCGTCGTAGCCCCGGCAAGGGTCTTGCCGGGGCCCCGGCAAGAGTCTTGCCGTGGCGCCTGGTGTCATCCCTGGCAAGGCTCTTGCCGGGGGCCTTGTGGTCCTCCTTGGCTGGGATCCCGCCAAGGGTCGCCGTCTTCTATAGTGTGTATCTGATCTTGAATGTCTTCACAAAGATCTGCATGCCACCACGGGGATGTCTCTCGAATCCTTGCCCCATGGGGGCAGTGGACTCAAGGGTGACTCGCTCCGTAGGTGTGGGAAGAACTGCCATGGCAAGGGTCTTGCCGGGTTTGCTAAAATCCGCCCCCCGGCAAGGATCTTGCCGGGGGAGTCCGCTTGGTCCCCTTTGCTCTTTGTGGCCTTGGTCTTGGCGTCGTTCTGCTCCTTTCGAGCTTCGGCCTTACCTTGGCTCACCTCCCTCGCCTTGCTCGGTCTGGCCCAGTGTCCGTGGCTCGGACTACCGTGCATAGTTATAGGGGTACAAAAGTGTACCCCTCTTTTTGTCTACACCGGCAGAGCCCCGGGCCTGGGCCACACGTAAAGCGCAATCGCGTCGTTGGGCTAGGCCCAAACAATGGTCTTGTGAGCAGGCAGGGTGGTTTTACCATGATGAAGTCGCCACAGCTGCGCTTCCCATGCCTCCCGCACGTGGCTCGGCGTGGGGAGGCGTGCGTGACGTGGGCGGCATGCGTGCGGTTGGGCTCTGCACGCATGCGTCACGTCGCAGTTAATGTGAAAGGAGGCGGCCCATGTTTTCCCCCATAAGAAGGAATAACCGTGGGTGCGCTGCTCACTTTCTCCTCCTCTCTCGTACCTTTTACAATCTCAGAGCCGCCGTTTCCTCTCTTCCCTCCCTCCTAAGCTTTGCCGTCATTGCCGCCGTCGCTGTTCGCCACCCCTCTTCCTCAATCCTCTAGACCTCTTGGCCGCCATGGCGCCCAAATCCGCCAAGGGCAAGGGGTGGCTAAGAGCTCCGGGACCGTGGAGCCGCCCGGAGAGGCCTTGTTGTCGGGGACGGACGAAGTCCGCCTTCTTCGTCCCCTCGTCGGTTAATGTTCATGAGCTCCAGGCCTCCTTCAAGCCTTTATGGGGAGTGAAGACGGGGGAAGAGAATTCGGGGCACCCGGCAACGTGCGTCATTCCCGCCGCTTGTGCCGATCCTGCTCCAAATCGGTATCCATTTTTTTGTCGATTACTTTTCTTGCGGGTTGTGCCCCCCTTTTACCGATTTCTTCTGCGACATCATGCACACCTTCGGCTTTCGCCTCTTGGATTTCACTCTGAATGCGGTGGTGTGCTTGGCTCTCTTCGTGCATCTTTGCGAAGGCTTTGCCGGAGTGCAGCCCGACACAACACTCTTTCGCCATTATTTCTCTCCTCGAATCCAGCCCGGAGGCGCCATCTCCGGATGCGTCGCCTGGATCTCAAGATCCAAGGGGGCGTACCCGGACGGTGCCATGAAGGAGAGGTGGGATGAATGGCGTGGCCGGTGGTGCTGTATCGAAGACGAAGACCCGTCGAGTCTGCAAGGTCCGTCGAACGCTACCGCTGGTCATGGCGGCAGCGGGTGATGTTGATCTTTGCCGGACGGAGGCTTCTTGTCGCCACCACCAGGATCCTCCGGCTGACCGGCTGGGCTCACCACAGAGATGATCTGGCGGACTTCATTCGCCGCCGGATCGCCCGTTACATAACAAGGGAGGCCAGCCTGGCTTTTTACGAACTCGGTGACATTATGCGGCTCACCGCCTCGACCACAACTTCATGGTGATGGGGCATGCCCACTTCGTCGTGGCTTTTCCAAATTGGTGTGGGTTGCGACGGCGAGGTTGAACGAACCGGCAAGGCCGCGAGGGCTGCCGCAAAGGTCGGCAAGGCCGTCAAGGGGTCGTTCTTCCAGTTGCCAGCGGGGGTGGTCCCGTTGTGCAATAACTCACACCAGTCCGAGATCATTGCTATGATGCCGGACTGCAACGTGCACGGCCCTGTCCCGAGCTGGCAGGAGCCGACGGATGCAGATGTGCATCAATTCTTCGACTCCTTGACCGAGGTATATGTCAATGCTGACGTCGAGCGGTGGCTTGTCATGGACACCACCCAGGCGGAGCTGGACTACATCGCCACTAGGGCGAGGGAGGCACAGCTTGCCACGAAGGCCGGCAGCGCCGGGGGTGTGGAGGACAAGGCCGCGACGACTGCGGAGGAGGAGCAGTTCACCTTGTGGGCGGCAGCCACCGGGGAGGTCAGCAGCATCAACGCTGGAGCTCCGCTTGTCGAGGACGCGGCCGACGAGTCGTCGGAGGAGGAGGACGTGGCGGGCTCGACGCCAATCAGGGGAAGAGGGCGAGTCTGTGGCGAGCTGGCTCAGCGAGCAGTCCGGCCCGGCAGGGCTACGCAGCCTCAATTGACCCTGGAGGTCCGGGCGCCTACGAGGGCCACGGCAATGAAGGGGCTGGCGAAGGCCACCGAGAAGAAGAAGCGGCGACCCCTTCCTCATCCGAGCGCACAAACCCCGCCGACTTCTTTGCCTCCTCCGCAAAGCGTCGACTCGGATGATGATGTGGAGCTCCCTTTTGATCTCGGGTCTCTCAGCCCGGAGAGGAAAAGGAAACTGGTGGAAGAGGAGGAGACGGATGACGAGTAAGTACTCTGTTCCTTACTGTCATTTCCACTTCCCCAAATCGGGTCGCTTGTCTTGATCCATTTTTGCTTTTGCAGAGAGACAGAGACGTTGGCCAAGAGGGCGAAGAGGGCGAGGACCTTGGCGAGCGGCCAGTCCCCGGCTGGGGCTTCAGAGACACCACTGGTGGTGCTGAGCAGCCCGGACAACAGCCCCCGGTGCAGCCCCCAGCGTAAGTTCGTCACCCTCTTCTTACTCGACATGTGGTAGGCGCTCGATGCTATGATGCTGATCTTGCCGGGTTTGCAGGAGGGGAGCGGCAGCTGGAGGAGCCACAGAGGCCTGCTCCTAACACACCACCCCCATCGACTACGCCGCCGCGGGGGGCGTCCCCGGCAAGGGCACCAGGCACGGAGCCTACACCCATGGAGGAAGAGGGGAACTTGGGCGCTGGTGACTCTGCCGCGGCGCCAAATGCTGGCGGAGAGGGGACTTCTGCTTCACAGCCTGGTACTGGTGAGTCGTCTGTCCTTCGTCTCTATTTTTCCCTTATTCTTTTCTTTGCTTCATCGCCCCCATTGCTGCCCAGGCCCTCCTTCAACAAACATGGAGGACGTGGACACTGTTGTGGGAGACATTGCTGAGGAGGCCGCGGCGGAGGCCAGCAGGATTGCCGCCAAGGAGGCCGCCAAAGATGCTGATGAGGCTGCTGCTGACGAAGCCGCCAAGGGTGCTGCCGAGGACGCCGCTGCGGGAGCCGCCAAGGCGTCCGGCGAGGCTTCTGCCGAGGGCACCAGCGGTGGACCTGCCGGTGAGGCCGGCAAGGCCTCCGCCGAGGAAGAGGTGGCGGGTGACCAGCCCCCCTCCTCCTCAACCTCGGGCCCCGGCAGATATCTGAAGGTGGGCGACGATCTTTTCGTCCATCTTCCGAGGCGTCAAGCCGAGCGCCGCCGAAGGGGAAGCCTTTGACAGCGAGGTGCTTGCCGCCACCGGGCTTGAGGTGGTTGATGAGCCGGGCGTTGGCGGCGACGGTTCTCCAGAAGAGCAGCTTTTCCGCGCCATGGGGGCCAACTTCCGGAAGCTCCAAGTGCTCTACCGTGCCCGCCTGGACAAGATCAAGTCCAGGATGGCAGCGGTGGACAACACAGAGGTGGACTTCAAGTCGCGCATTGCCGAGACGCAGACTTAGTTCCACCAGACTCGCGAGGAGCAGAGGGCCTTTCAGGAGGAATTGGCCAAGCGCGATGTGGAGCTCACCATGAAAATGGCCGACGTCGAGAAGGCCCAGGAAGAGGCAGCGAACTTGCACGCGCGGCGAAGCCGCCCGGAACCAGCATCAAGCCGCCTTGGACTCTCGGGAAGAGGACCTCTCCGCAGCGTGAAGCGAAGCTTAAGCGCAGCTCCATGCAAGGATGAGGAGCTCGAGGCCCTTGTCGCAGCCGGACCCCATGAGCTGGAGCAGAGGCACAAAGAGGCACTCGATGCCCAGGCTCTGGCCCATGCCGGCAAGGTGAAGGAGCTGGAAGCGGAGTGGGATGAGCTGAAGGAGCAGGCCCTCAAGCTGTCCGGCGAGAAGAACACGCTCAACCGCGCCTTGGTAGAGGCACAAGGAGCGGTCATCGGCGGGGCCCAGGGAGCTCTCCGGCGCAGAACTCCATCGAGACCTCAAGCTGAAGCTGGAGGGTCTCGAGAAGATCTTTGTCGGAGAGCGGGGCTCGGAGGAGACCTTGACCAGAGCCTCGAGGAGGAGAAGCAGCTGCGGGCAACGAGGCCGCCTCCCACCAGGAATATGTGGTGGGCGAGAACAGGTGGATCAGCCATCCGAGGTCGCCGCCAAGCAGGTCACCTTGCAATTGGCCACCATGGGGCTGCCAAGCGTGAGGTACGCCCGAGCGCAGCCGGGACCGTCAACGCTAAGCTGACCCAGTTCTTGAGGGCGTCCTCGAAGCCTTGGCCTATCTTCACTCCACCGGGGCAGCCACGCCCGGCCGACGAAACCAGCGACTTTGCGGAGGGTCGTGACCAAGGTCCTCACCAAGGTGGCGCCTGGAATCCCGACCTTGACTTCGCGGCCTCGATGAAGAGCTTGCCGGGCGGTGTTGACCTCCACGGTGCTCAAGGAGCGCATCAAGCCCATCACCAACGGCATCGACGAAATCAAGAGGGTGGAAGGCCAGCGCCGGGATTGAGCATCCCGTTCCTCTTCGCCGCTGCGGGTTCTAGACCAAGACAAATTTTATCTTTAATTAGAACCGCAACTATGACGTGATGTAATATAACTTTGAAGTACTCTTAATTTTCATGCATGTTATTTCCCCGTTCAATTCCTCTTTGTATGTGTGCCCCTCTTCGATCGGGTAGGCTTGCCGGCGCGGAAGCCCTAAGCGGCGTTTGGGGACGGATCCCCGTGGCCTGCGAATGCAGCGTCTGCCGGACGAGCCACCTTTCCGTTCGACGCGGCCGCTCGAATCGCCGAGCTTGACTCGAGTCAGAATCGAGGGCGTTGTCGACCGCGGAAGGTTACTCTGACATTCTCGACGCAGCCACTTGAGCTGTTGAGCGGACTCGAAACAGGGCAAGGGCGTTGCCGATCGTGGGAGAGCCCCCTGGCGTGCAGGTTTCTCATACAAAGGCGTGACATCTCCGGGGGGGGGGGGGGGATAACCTCAAATAAGCTGAGTAGCACAAATAAAGGTTCAGTGCAACTTAGCTTCTGTTGGCGATCACTCGAGCATCGATCTTCTGGTCTCCTTCCTTCTTCAAGGGTAACGAAGATGAAGGAGTGCCGGGCTAACTGCTAGAGCCGATTCTCACAACTGCGCCCCCTACCTGGTGCGCCAAAGATGTCGGTGCGGGGACGACACCTATGGGATCACAAGAATCCCTACTACGGTTGCAGGCGGGGTCGTGAGAAGAGCGGATCAAACAGATAGCATACGGTCTCTTTATCCAGGTTCGGGCCGCGAGGATGCGTAAAACTCTACTCCTGCTTTGGTGGTTTGTTTATCTGTGTTCTTGAACTAGCAATGGGGGCGTGAGGAGCTCCAAAAAGGCGAATCCTCCTCCTGGTCGCCTCGGGCCTTCTTTTATAGGGAAAGGGGTCGCAGCAGTGGCACACAGGAGGTGGAAAGGGTACAGTGATGCGAGTTTATCCCTTGCATTACATGACAAGGCGCATTTAATGCGTCTTGCTTAGGTGTACTTGCTTTATCAGGGACGGGGGAGAGCCCAGTCTCGTCCGTCGCCGCTCCCTTTCGTGTTGACACGTGCCCTGGCCAGCGGTGCCCGTGGTGCCATGTAGGCTGGCAGGCAGCTGAGGTGGCGCAGTGGTGGGTCTCCACGAAGATCCGCTTGCCGCCACGCAGGTGCCTGCCCAACTGGTTGGGTCGGCAGCTGCATGCGAACGGTGGTGGAGGTTTGATTGGCGTGGGCCTGATGGTGGCCCTACGGGTGCCCTTGGCGAAGGCCTCGTCGTAGTCCCGGCAAGGGTCTTGCCGGGGCCCCGGCAAGATTCTTGCTGTGGCGCCTGCTGTCATCCCCGACAAGGCTCTTGCCGGGGGCCTTGTGGTCCTCCTTGGCTGGGATCCCGCCAAGGGTCGTCGTATTCTATAGTGTGTATCTGATCTTGAATGTCTTCACAAAGATCTGCATGCCACCACGGGGATGTCTCCCGAATCCTTGCCCCATGGGGGCAGTGGACTCAAGGGTGACTCGCTCCGTAGGTGTGGGACGAACTGCCACGGCAAGGGTCTTGCCGGGTTTGCTAAAAACCGCCCCCAGCAAGGATCTTGCCGGGGGAGTCCGCTTCGTCCGCTTTGCTCTTTGTGGCCTTGGTCTTGGCGTCGTTCTGCTCCTTTCGAGCTTTGGCCTTACCTTGGCTCACCTCCCTCGCCTTGCTCAGTGCGGCGGTGTCCGTGGCTCAGACTGCCCGTGCACAGTTATAGGGGTACAAAAAGTGTACCCCTCTTTTGTACACCGACACCAGCCGCCTCCTGTCGCTGGTCTCCGCCGTCGTCAATGGAATTCTTCTCCGCCGTTGCCGCCGTAGCGAGTTCACCGCCGAACTAGGGTATGAACTCGATCACAGTGCTCATCTAATTCTCAGCACATTGTGTTCATAATGCTTCTTGCCACGATTGAAACACCTCTATCCAGTCAAAACAATCCTTAGAATAGGTGTGATTCAAAAATTTAGGGTTAGGTTTCCGCCGAAACCATCTCGTACCCACGAGTTGAAAAACTCGGTCCCACCAATTTGGCTAACGCCATTGCACTAGTAAGTCTCGGTTTGACTGAGAATTGCTAATCGGTGTGACCGATTTTAAAACTTTGTGAAACCCTAGCAGTCTCGGTGCCACCAAACTGTGACTCGGTGCGACCGAAGTTCACTAGTTTAGGTTCCAAAACTGCTTCGGTATCACCGAGTTTGAAAATCGGTAGATCCGAAATGCTTTCCGTGGAAAACTAAAACTAAGTTTTTTGAATCATTCTTTTGCAAAAATCTCTGCATTTTGTGATGCTCATCCACTCTACCTCATCTATAACTATTCACAGGGTTAGCGATCGATTGTGAGCAGCATGTCGCACCAAAGTGACAGCGAACAAGTCAAGAGCAGATTCACATGAGTGAGGGCACTAGTCCCTCTAGCAGCTCGAGATGAGGGAGCGTAAGCACTCCCAACAATTTTCCCAAGGCTGCCACAAGGACAAGGAAGAAGAAGACCTCAGAGTCTAAGGATGAGGATTATGTGGCAGTTGAGGATGAGGCAAGTTCAAAGAAGGAAAGTGCTCAAGAAGGAGTACAACTCAACTGCAGTTAAGCCAGGAATGAAGATCAAAAGGCCTGCAGGAAGACAACCAATGTCCAAAGCCAGAGTCTCCACTCAAGCATCTTTGGAATCCCAACCCAAAGAGCCTGCTGCTTCTTTGAAGGAAAGAAAAGGAAGGAAAGGGTCAAGAAGACCATGGCGGAGTAATAGGAAAGCCTTCCATGATGGAGGAAGAAGAGGAAGAAGAGGTTCTTGAACCCGCACCCAAGGCACAAAAGCTGATGGGTGATGCTATAAAGTCGAGGGCTGCCACTTCAAAGCCCAAAGTAGCACCCAAAGCTGCCCCAAGCCCAAGAGTGCACCTAAGAGGAATACCAGGAGTATACCAATTCTTTGAAAGAACAAGGCCCCAATGCCTGATGTTGCTGCTGAGGAAGATGAAGAAGGGCAAGTTCTAAGGAAGCTCAAACCCAAAATTCCAAACCACAATGATGCTCATCCTGTGGTTGAGAACATGAAGATCAGGAGAGATTTAGGGTTGAGGCTATGGAGAGAGTCAGATCCATATGCCACCAGGAGAAGGACTGCTGTAGATTACAGGTTCCACACCAAGGAGCAGCAAGACTTCTATGAGACAATCTTATTGGATAAGAAGCCCATAGTTTGTGATATGAGGTGGGTCGACTGGACCTACATTCAGGAGAATGAAGAACACTATCCTGGAGTATACGACAACTTTAGTGCGTGTGGATTTGCAGATTTTGTTGAGCAGAAGCTCACAAACTGGAATGACGAGCTCATTATGCAATTCTACTCCACAGCACATTTCTATCCAGATGGCAGGATAGTTTGGATGTCAGAAGGAACGAGATACCAATCAACCATAGAGGAATGGGAAAGTCTGATCAATGCCCCAAAGGAAAGTGAAGATGACTTGGACATTTATGCCAGAAGAAGAGGGATCACAACTCAATGTCACAGATGTACAAGGAGATCCCAGATGATGCACTTGAGACTTTCAAGTTTGGATCAGTTCATTTTCTTCTGTCAGGGCTGCCAACGATCAACTGGATCCTAAGGCACACTCTGTTGCCCAAATCAGGTGACCACAACATTATCAGAGGGCATGCAATTAACTTGCTTCACATTTTTGATATGCCCCAGAAATTCAAGGTCATGAGCCTCATAGTTGAAACTATCAAGAGGACGGCAATGAGACCAAAAGAGGAGTTGTGGATATGCCCCACAAATCCAGGAGTTGATTAACTCAAAGATGGGCACAGGGAAGTATCTGTTGGATAAAGAACACTTAGTTCTCTATCCTGAATTTGAGGACAATCAAGTTGTCATGACTGAGAATGAACCATCATCAGTACAAGCTCAAGAGAAGAAGGAGAAGTCAAGGAAAGAGAAGGCTGCCAAGATGCCAACTCTAGCAGAGGCATCTGAGTACTTTTTGAAGAACAAGCAGGAATAGCTTGGTTACTTGATAGCATCAACTCTGCGGATTGAGAAGGGGTTGGCCACCCTAACTCAAAACCAGGAGAGCACAGGAAAGAATCATGGAACAAAAATTCTATGATCTTGATGTCAAAGTAACAGAGATTGATCGGTGTGGAACAGCTACAGGATGACATCACGAGGAGAGGAAGGGCAGGACAACAAGCGATGCATTTGCGTAGTGCCTCGAGCTCGAGAGATCAGCTGCAGAGCAAGTACCGATCACGAGTCACTTCATCTGCTCCAGCCCACAGCTCCAGCCAAGAACTAGCTCCAGCACCAACTCCTTCAACTCCTTCCACATCTACTGAAGTCTTCATCCAAGGAGCCATCTCTACGCCACCAGCAGAAGACCAAGCCTGAGAGACGATATAGTCCTATGCATTTTCTAGGAACTTTTTGGTAACTTGTTGCCAAAGGGGGAGAAAAAGATATAGATCATAGGCTTCGAGAGAGAGAGAGAGAGTTTGCTTTTGTTCTCTCTCTTCTTCTTGGTTGAACTTTGTTTGCTTTTGATTGCTTGAGATACTATGCTATTACCTGTGAGACATTGATGATCATGTGTTTGATCATAAGCTACACTTATGCTTGTTATATGTTATTATCTTACTTATCCTCATATGATCATTCACCGTGCTTGGTGATGAGTGCATGTATTCAATCTTTATTATTTTGAGCGCTCCACCAAGATGTATGTGACATGGAAGAGTAACCCATGAGCCTAATTCCTTGTGCATTTGCAGTCCAAAGCAAATTTTAAAACATGCACAAATTTAGGGGGAGCTCTTGCTTATCACATACTTCTCAAAGTGACGATGTTTTTCAATCTTATTATCATTTGTCGAAGCTTTGATCTATATGTTGTAATCAATTACCAAAAAGGGGAGATTGAAAGTGAGACTATCCCTAGGTGGTTTTGGTAATTCATAACAACATATAGCTCATTGAGCTAATGCTATTCAAAGACAAATATTTCATGAAAGCTCAATGAATGGCATGGCATGGATGATGAAAGTGGATCCCTCAAAATATTAAGGACAAAGGATTGGCTCAAGCTCAAAAGCTCAAGACTCTACATTTTACATTTTAGTGATCCAAGATCACATTGAGTCTATAGGAAAAGCAAATACTATCAAGGAGGGATGAGGTGTTGCTTAATGAGCCTCTTGCTTCATGTGCTTAGTGATATGCTCCAAAACCCTCCACTACTTTCTCACATCCACATATGACCTAAACCTAAAGTCAAACTCGGCCCTACCGATTCTTTCTATCCGGCGCCACCGAGTTCAATGGTCATAGCCACTGCCACAAACCCTAGGCAAATCGGTCTCACCGATAGGGATCTCGGTCTCACCGAGATGGGATTGTAATCTCTCTGTTTCCCTTCGTAACGTTTCGCTCTAACCGAAGTGAGCGATCGGTTCCACCGAGATTGCAATGTAAACTCTCTGTTTCCCTTTCGTAACTTTTCGGTCCCAACGAAAGAGCGAATCGGTCCCACCGAGTTTACCTGACCAACTCTCTAGTTAGCTAATTACCAAATTCGGTCTCACCGAGTTTGTGTAATCGGTCTCACCGATATTACGTTATGCCCTAACCCTAACCATATCGGTCCTACCGAGTTGCATGTCAGTCCCACCGAAAATCCTAACGGTCACTAGGTTTACTAAATCGGTCAGACCGAGTTTGTTGATTTGGTCCCACTAAGTTTGGTAAATTGTGTGTAACGGTTATATTTTGTGTGGAGGCTATATATACCCCTCCACCTCCTCTTCATTCATGGAGAGAGCCATCAGAACAAACCTACACTTCCAGCTTACCGATTACGAGAGAACCACCTATTCATGTGTTGAGGCCAAGATATTCCATTCCTACCATATGAATCTTGATCTCTAGCCTTCCCCAAGTTGCTTTCCACTCAAATCTTCTTTCCACCAAATCCAAATCCTGTGAGAGAGAGTTGAGTGTTGGGGAGACTATCATTTGAAGCACAAGAGCAAGGAGTTCATCATCAACACACCATTTGTTACTTCTTGGAGAGTGGTGTCTCCTAGATTTGCTAGGTGTCACTTGGGAGCCTCCGACAAGATTGTGGAGTTGAACGAAGGAGTTTGTAAGGGCAAGGAGATCGCCTACTTCGTGAAGATCTACCACTAGTGAGGCAAGTCCTTCGTGGGCGACGGACATGGTGGGATAGACAAGGTTGCTTCTTCGTGGACCCTTCGTGGGTGGAGCCATCCGTGGACTCACGCAACCGTTACCCTTCATGGGTTGAAGTCTCCATCAACGTGGATGTACGATAGCACCACCTATCGGAACCACGACAAAAACATCTGTGTCTCCAATGGCGTTTGAATCCTCCAAACCCTTCCCTTTACATTCTTGCAAGTTGCATGCTTTAATTTCCGCTGCCTATATACTCTTTGCATGCTTGCTTGAATTGTGTGAAGATTGCTTGACTTGTTCAAAGATAGCTAAAATCTGCCAAAGTCTAAAATTGGGAAAAGGTTAGGTTTTTGATTGTTCAAGTAGTCTAATCACCCCCCTTTAGACATACTTCAAGGTCCTACAGTATAAGAGCCTCGTCTCTTTATTAAGGACTTTGCCGTCCGAAGAGTATGGTTGACACTGTAGACGGTGTGGAGGAGCACTCCGGTGTGAATCCGGTCTCGTCTACGGCCGATGGGGGAACCGTGGTCTCTCGTGAGGAATTCAATGTGGCTTTGGACACATTGAAAACCTCCATGACGACCGAGGTTGAAAGCATGTTTAATAAATTCATAGAAGGGCTTAAACTATCCACCACACCGATGAAAGTGGGTGATCCCACTAACAAGGTGACGGATGCTAACTCCGACAAGGGGGAAGCTACTAGTGAAAAGGCTCCTTCTTCTAGTGGTAAAAATGGCACCGACATCTTTGCTCATGTGGAACCTCCACTTGTTTATGGTGGACCGATTCCTTCCACTCATTTGAATCATGCCGGTCCTCCCCCTAAGATTGTAAAAAATGAGGACTTTGATTCTTGGGTCTATCGGTTTAAGCGTCATTTAAATCATGTGAATACTAATCTTTGGAGAATCATTGAAGAAGGTTTCTATCCGCATGACCGAAGCAACTTCACTCCTAGAGAAGCCGTGAACAGTCAATTCAATGGGAATGCTCTCTTCATCATCCAAGATGCAATTCCACTTGAAGATCTTCCTCACCTCCGGCTCTACGCCATGGCCAAAGATGCTTGGCACCAAGTTGTTTCCCTCTATAGGGGAAGCGCAAGCATTCAACTCTCCAACTATGAAGTGGTGCAAGATGAAGCCGATGAGTTTGCAATGAAAGAAGATGAAGAACCTCGTGAGCTTTGTCGGAGAGTGACCAAACTCGCGGTCTCACTCCGAGATCATGGGAGCAAGGACACGGATGACAATTGGATCAAGCGCAATTTTCTCAAGGCAATGATGCCTTACCACAAGGCCATGTCCTCCGTCATTCGTCAAAGGCCGAACTTCCACACTTTGTCCTCAAGTGAAGTGTTGGATGAGTTTGTGGCTATGAGCATCTTGGACAAGACCACCGACAATGCGGTGCTACGTTCTCAAAGAGCAAAGAAGCCCAACCTTGCGTTAAAATCCAAGGTTAGTGTGGAAGAAGAGGACGAAGAGGAAGAAGAGGAGAGCAACCCCGCAGATACCAAGTATGCCTATCATGAACACATGGTTCTTGCTTCAAGGCAATTTTGGAGCAAGAAGAATTCAAGGCCCAACTTCAACAAGAACAACTCAAGTGGCGCGAAGGTCAAGCAATGTGTGAGGACTTGCTATAATTGTGGCAATGTAAGCCATTTTGTTGTGGAATGTCCTTATGAGAAGAGGGAAGACAATGGTGGAAAGCTCATCCGAAAGGACAAGGCCAAGTCTTTCCCTAACAAGAGCAACTTCACCAAGAGGACTCCTCCCAAGGCGTTGGTGGTACAAGAAGAGTACAATGAGGATGATGATGATGATGATGATGAAGATGGTGAGTCGGCTTCCATGGCCTCCGTTGCCATTGCAACAACTCCACGGGTGTCTCTCTTCGACTCGTCCAATGAGAACATCACCGCCAAGTGCCTCATGGCTAAAGCCACTAACAAGGTAACCCCCAACATCAAAACTACCATCATTAATAATCCCTCTTTGACGGATTGCATTGATGAACATGAGGGGTCTAATGTGGAGGAGAATGAGTTTGAGTCTTTTATGAGAAAACTCAAGGGTAAATCCAAGAGGCACTTCGTTGCTCTCTTGGAACAACTTGGTGAAGCCAATAACATGATCAAGGCTCACGAAGAGACCATCTCTAGGATGGAGGTGTTGGGGAACGTAGTAATTTCAAAAAAATTCCTACGCACACGCAAGATCATGGTGATGCATAGCAATGAGAGGGGAGAGTGTTGTCCACGTACCCTAGTAGACCGAAAGCGGAAGCGTTATAACAACGCGGTTGATGTACTTGTACGTCTTCACGGCCCGACCGATCAAGCACCGAAACTACGGCACCTCCGAGTTCTTCCAAACGTTCAGCTCGATGACGATCCCCGGACTCCGATCCAGCAGAATGTCGGGGAAGAGTTCCGTCAGCACGACGACGTGGTTACGATCTTGATGTTCTACCGTCACAGGGCTTCGCCTAAGCACCGCTACAATATTATCGAGGACTATGGTGGAGGGGGCACCGCACACGGCTAAGAGATCCAAGGGATCAGTTGTTGTGTCTCTAGGGTGCCCCCCTGCCCCCGTATATAAAGGAGCAAGGGGGAGGTGCGGCCGGCCAGGAAGAGGCGCGCCAGGAGGAGTCCTACTGCCACCGGGAGTAGGATTCCCTCCCTTCCTTGTTGGAGTAGGAGAGGAGAGGGAAGGAGAGAGGGGAAAGGAAGGGGGGGCGCCTCCTTGTCCAGTCGGACTTGGGGAGGGGCGGCTGCCCCCTTGGCCGCCTCCTCTTCCACCACTTGGGCCCATGAGGCCCATTAACCTCCCGGGGTTCCGGTAACCCCGATACTCCAGATATATCCGATAACTCCGGAACCATTACGGTGTCCGAACATAGTCGTCCAATATATCAATCTTCATGTCTCGACCATTTGAGACTCCTCGTTATGTCCGTAATCACATCCGGGACTTGAACAAACTTCGTACATCAAAACTCATAAACTCATAATATAAGCATCGCCGAAACCTTAAGCGTGCGGACCCTACGGGTTCGAGAACTATTTAGACATGACCAAGAACTGTTTCCGGTCAATAACCAATAGCGGAACCTGGATGCTCATATTGGCTCCTACATATTCTATGAAGATCTTTATCGGTCAAACCGCATAACAACATACGTTGTTCTCTTTGTCATCGGTATGTTACTTGCCCGAGATTCGATCGTCTGTATCTCAATACCTAGTTCAATCTCGTTACTGGCAAGTCTCTTTACTCGTATTGTAATACATCATCCTGCAACTAACTCATTAGTTACAATGCTTGCAAGGCTTAAGTGATGTGCATTACCGAGAGGGCCTAGAGATACCTCTCCGACAATCGGAGTGACAAATCCTAATCACGAAATACGCCAACCCAACAAGTACCTTTGGAGACACCTGTAGAGCTCCTTTATAATCACCCAGTTACGTTGTGACATTTGGTAGAACACAAAGTGTTCCTCCGGTAAACGGGAGTTGCATAATCTCATAGTCATAGGAACATGTATAAGTCATGAAGAAAGCAATAGCAACATAATAAACGATCAAGTGCTAAGCTAACGGAATGGGTCAAGTCAATCACATCATTCTCCTAATGATGTGATCCCGTTAATCAAATGACAACTCATGTCTATGGTTAGGAAACATAACCATCTTCGATTAACGAGCTAGTCAAGTAGAGGCATACTAGTGACACTCTGTTTGTCTATGTATTCACACATGTATTATGTTTTCGGTTAATACAATTCTAGCATGAATAATAAACATTTATCATGATATAAGGAAATAAATAATAACTTTATTATTGCCTCTAGGGCATATTTCCTTCAGTCTCCCACTTGCACTAGAGTCAATAATCTAGTTCACATCGCCATGTGATTTAACATCAATAGTTCACATCTTTATGTGGTTAACACCCATAGTTCACATCGACATGTGACCAACACCCAAAGGGTTTACTAGAGTCAGTAATCTAGTTCACATCGCTATGATTAACACCCAAAGAGTACTAAGGTGTGATCATGTTTTGATTGTGAGATAATTTTAGTCAACGGGTCTGTCACATTCAGATCCGTAAGTATTTTGCAAATTTCTATGTCTACAATGCTCTGCACGGAGCTACTCTAGATAATTGCTCCCACTTTCAATATGTATCTAGACCGAGACTTAGAGTCATCTAGATTAGTGTCAAAACTTGCATCGACGTAACCCTTTACGATGAACCTTTTGTCACTTCCATAATCGAGAAACATATCCTTATTCCACTAAGGATAATTTTGACCGCTGTCCATTGATCTACTCCTAAATCACTATTGCACTCCCTTGCCAAACTTAGTGGTAGGGTATGCAATAGATCTGGTACACAACATGGCATACTTTATAGAACCTATGGCTGAGGCATAGGGAATGACTTTCATTCTCTTTCTATCTTCTGCCGTGGTCGGGTTTTGAGTCTTACTCAATCCCACACCTTATAACACAGGCAAGAACTCTTTCTTTGATTGTTCCATTTTGAACTACTTCAAAATCTTGTCAATGTATGTACTCATTGAAAAAACTTATCAAGCGTCTTGATCTATCTCTATAGATCTTGATGATCAATATGTAGCAGCTCCACCGAGGTCTTTCTTTGAAAAACTCCTTTAAAATACTCCTTTATGCTTTTCAGAAAATTCTACATTATTTTCGATCAACAATATGTCATTCACATATACTTATCAGAAAGGTTGTAGTACTCCCACTCACTTTCTTGTAAATACAGGCTTCACCGTAAGTCAGATAAAACTATATGCTTTGATCAACTCATCAAAGCGTATATTCCAACTCCGAGATGCTTGCACCAATCCATAGATGGATCGTTGGAGCTTGCATATTTTGTTAGCACCTTTAGGATTGAAAAAACCTTCTGGTTGCATCATATACAACTTCTTCTTTAATAAATCCATTAAGGAATGTAGTTTTGTTTATCCATTTGCCAGATTTCATAAAATGCGGCAATTGCTAACATGATTCGGACAGACTTAAGCATAGATACGAGTGAGAAACTCTCATCGTAGTCAACACCTTGAACTTGTCGAAAACCTTTTGCGACAATTCTAGGTTTGTTGATAGTAACACTACTATTAGCGTCCGTCTTCCTCTTGAAGATCCATTTAATCTCAATGGCTCGCCGATCATTGGGCAAGTCAATCAAAGTCCATACTTTGTTCTCATACATGGATCTCATCTCAGATTTCATGGCCTCAAGCCATTTCGCGGAATCTGGGCTCACCATCGCTTCTTCATAGTTCGTAGGTTCGTCATGGTCAAGTAACATGACCTCCAGAATAGGATTACCGTACTACTCTGGTGCGGATCGTGCTCTGGTTGATCTATGAAGTTCTGTAGTAACTTGGTCCGAAGTTTCATGATCATCATCATTAACTTCCTCTCTTGTTGGTGTAGACATCACTGGAACTGATTTATGTGATGAACTATTTTCCAATTCGGGAGAAGGAACAATTACCTTATCAAGTTTCACTTTCCTCCCACTCACTTCTTTCGAGAGAAACTCCTTCTCTAGAAAGGATCCATTCCTAGCAATGAATTTGCCTTAGGATCTGTGATAGAAGGTGTACCCAACAGTCTCCTTTGGGTATCCTATGAAGATGCATTTCTCCGATTTGGGTTTGAGCTTATCAGGATGAAACTTCTTCACATAAGCATCGCAACTCCAAACTTTAAGAAATGACAGCTTAGGTTTATTGCTAAACCATAGTTCATACGGTGTCGTCTCAACGGATTTAGATGGTGCCCTATTTAACGTGAATGCAGCTGTCTCTAATGCATAATCCCAAAATGATAGTGGTAAATCAGTAAGAGACATCATAGATCGCACCATATCAAATAAAGTGCAGTTATGATGTTCGGACACACCATTACACTGTGGTGTTCCAGGTGGCGTGAGTAGTGAAACTATTTCACATTATTTTAACTGAAAGCCAAACTCGTAACTCAAATATTTTACCTCTGCGATCATATCGTAGGAACTTTTATTTTCTTGTTGCGATGATTCTCCACTTCACTCTGAAATTCTTTGAACTTTTCAAATGTTTTAGACTTGTGTTTCATCAAGTAGATATACCCATATCTGCTCAAATCATTTGTGAAGGTCAGAAAATAATGATACCTGCCGCGAGCATCAACACTCATCGGACTGCATACATCAGTATGTATTATTTCCAACAAATCTGTTGCTCGCTCCATTGTTCCGGAGAACGGAGTTTTAGTCATATTGCCCATAAGGCATGGTTCGCAAGCATCAAGTGGTTCATAATCAAGTGATTCCAAAATCCCATCAGCATGGAGTTTCTTCATGCGCTTCACACCAATATGACCTAAACGGCAGTGCCACAAATAAGTTGCACTATCATTATTAACTTTGCATCTTTTGGCTTCAATATTATGAATATGTGTATCACTACGATCGAGATCCAACAAACCATTTTCGTTGGTGTGTATGACCGTAGAAGGTTTTTATTCATGTAAACAGAACAACAATTGTTCTCTAACTTAAATGAATAATTGTATTGCAATAAACATGATCAAATCATATTCATGCTCAACGCAAACACCAAATAACACTTATTTAGGTTCAATACTAATCCCGAAAGTATAGGAGTCTGCGATGATGATCATATCAATCTTGGAACCACTTCCAACACACATCGTCACTTCACCCTTAACTAGTCTCTTGCTTATTCTGCAACTCCCGTTTGAGTTACTAATCTTAGCAAGCGAACTAGTATCAAATCTTGAGGGGTTGCTATAAACACTAGTAAAGTACACATCAATAACATGTATATCAAATATACCTTTGTTCACTTTGCCATCCTTCTTATCCGCCAAATACTTGGGGCAGTTCCGCTTCGGTGACCAGTTCGCTTTGCGGTAGAAGCACTCGGTCTCGTGCTTAGGTCCAGATTTGGGCTTCTCCACTTGAGCAAAGAACTTCGCTTGCCGTTCTTCTTGAAGTTCCCTTCTTCCCTTTGCCCTTTTCTTGAAACTAGTGGTCTTGTCAACCATCAACACTTGATGATTTTCTTGATTTCTACCTTCGTCGATTTCAGCATCACGAAGAGCTTGGGAATCGTTTACATTATCCCTTGCATATTATAGTTCATCACGAAGTTCTAGTAACTTGGTGATAGTGACTAGAGAACTCTGTCAATCACTATCTTATCTGGAAGATTAACTCCCACTTGATTCAAGTGATTGTAGTACCCAGACAATCTGAGCACATGCTCACTACTTGAGCTATTCTCCTCCATCTTTTAGCTATAGAACTTGTTGGAGACTTCATATCTCTCAACTCGGGTATTTGCTTGAAATATTAACTTCAACTCCTGGAACATCTCATATGGTCCATGACATTCAAAACGTCTTTGAAGTCCCGATTCTAAGACATTAAGCATGACGCACTAAACTATCAAGTAGTCATCATATTGAGCTAGCCAAACGTTCATAACGTCTGCATCTTCTCCTGCAATAGGTCTGTCACCTAGCGGTGCATCAAGGACATAATTGTTCTGTGCAGCAGTGAGGTTTATCCTCAGATCACGGACCAAGTCCGCATCATTGCTACTAACATTTTTCAACTTATTTTTCTCTAGGAACATATCAAAATATAAACGGGGAGCAACAACGCGAGCTATTGATCTACAACATAGATATGCTAATACTACCAGGACTAAGTTCATGATAAATTAAAGTTCAATTAATCATATTACTTAAGAACTCCCACTTAGATAGACATCCCTTTGATCCTCTAAGTGATCACGTGATCCATATCAACTAAACCATGTCCGATCATCACGTGAGATGGAGTAGTTTCAACGGTGAACATCACTATGTTGATCATATCTACTATATGATTCACGCTCGACCTTTCGGTCTCCGTGTTCGAGGCCATATCTGTTATATGCTAGGCTCGTCAAGTTTAACCTGAGTATTCTGCGTGTGCAACTGTTTTGCAACCGTTGTATTTGAACGTAGAGCCTATTACACCCGATCATCACGTGGTGTCTCGGCCACGAAGAACTTTCGCATAGCAGTGCATACTCAGGGAGAACACTTATACTTTGATAATTTAGTGAGGGATCATCTTATAATGCTACCGTCAATCAAAGCAAGATAAGATGCATAAAATATAAAGATCACATGCAATCAATATAAGTGATATGATATGGCCATCATCATCTTGTGCTTGTGATCTCCATCTCCAAGCACCTCCATGATCACCATAAATCCTTTGGCACAACACCTTGATCTCCATCGTAGCATCGTTGTCGTCTCGCCAATCTTATGCTTCTACGACTATCGCTACCGCTTAGTGATAAAGTAAAGCATTACAGGGCGATTGCATTGCATACAATAAAGCGACAACCATATGGCTCCTGCCAGTTGCTGATAACTCAGTTACAAACATGATCATCTCATACAATAAAATATAGCATCATGTCTTGACCATATCACATCACAACATGCCCTGCAAAAACAAGTTAGACGTCTTCTACTTTGTTGTTGCAAATTTTACGTGGCTGCTACGGGCTTAGCAAGAACCATTCTTACCTACGCATCAAAACCACAACGATAGTTTGTCAAGTTGGTGCTATTTTAACCTTCGCAAGGACCGGGCGTAGCCACACTCGGTTCAACTAAAGTGAGAGAGACAGGACACCCGCGGTCACCTTTAAGCAACGAGTGCTGCATAGCGGTGAAACCAGTCTCGCGTAAGCGTCTGGCGTAATGTCGGTCCGGCCGCTTCATCTCACAATACCGCCGAACCAAAGTATGACATGTTGGTAAGCAGTATGACTTATATCGCCCACAACTCACTTGTGTTCTACTCGTGCATATGACATCTACGCATAAAACCAGGCTCGGATGCCAGTGTTGGGGAACGTAGTAATTTCAAAAAAATTCCTACGCTCACGCAAGATCATGGTGATGCATAGCAACGAGAAGGGAGAGTGTTGTCCACGTACCCTCATAGACCGAAAGCAGAAGCGTTATAACAACGCGGTTGATGTAGTCGTACGTCTTCACGGCCCGACCGATCAAGCACCGAAACTACAGCACCTCCGAGTTCTAGCACACGTTCAGCTCGATGACGATCCCCGGACTCCGATCCAGCAGAATGTCGGGGAAGAGTTCCGTCAGCACGACGGCGTGGTGACGATCTTGATGTTCTACCATCGAGGGCTTCGCCTAAGCACCGCTACAATATTATCGAGGACTATGGTGGAGGGGGCACCGCACACGGCTAAGAGATCCAAGGGATCAGTTGTTGTGTCTCTAGGGTGCCCCTGCCCCGTATATAAAGGAGCAAGGGGAGGTGCGGCCGGCCAGAAGAAGCGCGCCAGAGGAGTCCTCACCGCCGGGAGTAGGACTCCCCCCTTCCATGTTAGAGTAGGAGAGGAGAGGGAAGGAGAGAGAGAGGGGGAAAGGAAAGGGGGGGGCGCCGCCCCCCCCCCCTCCTTGTCCAATTCGTACTTGGGGGGGGGCGGCTGCCCCTTGGCCGCCTCACCACTTCCACCACTGGGGCCCATGGGGCCCATTAACCTCCGGGGTTCAGAACCCCACGGTACTCCAGATATATCCGATAACTCCGGAACCATTCCGGTGTCCGAATATAGTCGTCAATATATCAATCTTCATGTCTCGACCATTTTCAGACTCCTCGTTATATGTAATCACATCCGGACTCGAACAAACTTCGTACATAAAAACTCATAAACTCATAATATAAGCGTCGTTGAAACCTTGCGTGCGGACCCTACGGGTTCGAGAACTATGTAGACATGACCTAGAACTGTTTCCGGTCAATAACCAATAGCGGAACCTGGATGCTCATATTGGCTCCTACATATTCTAGGAAGATCTTTATCGGTCAAACTGCATAACAACATATGTTGTTCCCTTTGTCATCGGTATGTTACTTGCCCGAGATTTGATCGTCGGTATGTCAATACCTAGTTATATCTAAATTCTTGGCAAGTCTCTTTACTCGTCTTTGTAATACATCATCCCATAACTAACTCATTAGTTGCAATGCTTGCAAGGCTTAAGTGATGTGCATTACCGAGAGGGCCCAGAGATACCTCTCCGACAATCGAGTGACAAATCCTAATCTCGAAATCGCCAACCCAACAAGTACCTTTGGAGACACCTGTAGAGCTCCTTTATAATCACCCGATTCACGTTGTGACGTTTGGTAGCACACAAAGTTTTCCTCCGGTAAAAGGGAGTTGCATAATCTCATAGTCATAGGAACATTTATAAGTCATGAAGAAAGCAATAGCAACATACTAAACGATCAAGTGCTAAGCTAACAGAATGGGTCAAATCAATCAAATCATTCTCCTAATGATGTTATCCCGTTAATCAAATGACAACTCATGTCTATGGTTAGGAAACATAACCATCTTCGATTAACGAGCTAGTCAAGTAGAGGCATACTAGTGACACTCTGTTTGTGTATGTATTCACACATGTATTATGTTTCCGGTTAATACAATTCTAGCATGAATAATAAACATTTATCATGATATAAGGAAATAAATAATAACTTTATTATTGCCTCTAGGGCATATTTCCTTCAGGAGGGGCATAGTCGTGACTATGTTGATGAGATATCGGATCTCTCTAACGCTCTTGAGGAAGAGCGTGGTCATCGTTTGGCTCTTGAGGAGTCATACAACGATGATCATGCTAAATTAAAGAAAGATCTTGATCTTGCTCTTGTTGTATCTCGTGCGCTAAATTCTGAGAAGGCCAAACTTGGGGTTGATCTTCCTAGAGTCAAGGAGGAGTTTGATATACTTGAAAAGGCTCACAAGGTCTTGAAAAGTGTTCATGCTAGCCTCAAGGAGTCTCATGATCAACTCCAAGTGAAGCTAACCAAGGAGAAAGCCACTTTTCCTCATATGGTTTTAATTGATAATGCAAATGCTACTAACCCTTGTTGTGAGCATGTACATCTTGTTGAGGAGAATACTAAGTTGAAGGAGAAACTTGAGAAAGGCCTTGTGTCGTGCATACAAGGTGAGAAGAACCTCAACTACCTTTTTAGCAATCAAAAGGAAGTTGTGGCCAAGGAGGGGATTGGGTTCGCAACCATGCCCAAGAACAAGAACAAGAATGACAAGACCAAACGACCTCCCCCTCTCAAGCAAACCTTTTTGAAGGAGGGAGAGGGTGCTTCCAAGGAGAAGAAGAACAATGTGAAGGGTGGTGGCGTCAAGAAGTGCAATGCCACCCCTTCCAACAAAGCCGGCGACATTAACCCTTCTTATGTGTTGTGCCGTGCTAATGATGGGCATGTTTATGCCAAATTTGTTGGTTCTCCTTATGAGTACATTGAATGGTCTATTTGGGTTCCTAAGACCCTTGTCACTAACATCAAAGGACCCATTACAAAATGGGTACCTAAAACCAAGCATTGATCTCTTGTAGGTGTTTGCTTCCGGTGGGGGGTCATGGTTGCTCGATAGTGGAGCCACTAATCATATGACCGGAAGCAGGGACTTGGTGGTGGACGTTCACAAGATTCCATCTATGCCCACCAATATCGAGTGGGGTGATGCCTCGTCCTCTAAGGTATTGGGGCTTGGCAAGGTTGTCATTTCTCATGATCTCACGATCGAGAAGGTCATGCTTGTTGAGTCCCTTGCATACAATTTACTTTCCGTTCGTGAACTTGCACTCATGGGTTTTGCCACTTTCTTTGATGTTGATACCATGGCCCTCCTGTGGAGCAAGACTCTTAAAGTAGCCTTTGTTGGGCATGTCGAGAACAGTCTCTATGTGATTAACTTTTCGGAGCGACCCACTAAGACCGCGACATGCCTAATGGCTAAAGTTGACGTGGGATGGCTTTGGCATCGCCATTTAGCCCATGTCAATATGATATCTTTGCAATGTCTTCTCAAGGGGGACCATGTCTGTGGACTAAAAAATGTTAGTTTTGCTAAAGATCGTGCTTGCAGTGCTTGTATCAAAGGAAAGCTTCATGAAAAGGCTCACCCTCCCACGACTACCATCTACTCGAAGAGGCCTTTGGAGCTCCTTCACTTGGATCTCTTTGGGCCTCCATCCTTTGATAGTCTTGGGGGTAGAAAGTATTGCTTGGTGATTGTGGATGATTATTCAAGATACACTTGGGTATACTTCTTCAAGAGGAAGAGCGAGACCCAACAAACCGTCATTGACTTTGCAAATGAAGCCCAACGACAACACAATGCAAAGATCTTGACAATAAGAAGCGACAACGGCACCGAGTTCAAGAACTACACCTTGGATGAATTCCTTAGTTATGAGGGAATCAAGCATCAATATTCTGCACCATACACCCCTCAACAAAATGGTGTAGCGGAGAGGAAGAACCGAACGTTGCTGGATGCGGCAAGGACCATGATGGCGGAGTTCAAGTCTCCATACAACTTTTGGGCCGAAGCCATCAACACTATGTGTCATGCATCCAATCGGCTCTACCTCCGCAAGGGCTTGAACAAGACTCCATTTGAGATACTCAGCGGGAACAAGCCCAACCTCAAGTACTTTTGGGTGTTCGGGTATAAGTGTTTCATTCTCAAGAAAGGTGTTCGTTTGTCTAAATTTGAGGCTAGAGCTTATGAGGGCATATTTGTTGGTTATGCTACAAACTCTCATGCTTACCGTTTCCTCAATAAGTCCACGAGACTTATTGAGGAGACGTGTAACATGGAGTTTGATGAGAATAACGGCTCCCAAGTGGAGCAAAGTGGCACTTGTGATGTAGGTGATGAAATTCATCCTCAAGCCATAAGAAGAATGGGTGTTGGTTTTATCCTACCCATTTAGGAACCCCTTGTGGCCTAAGTAGAAGGACAATGCTCCACTCAAGTGGAGCCATCACCAACCCAAGGCCCACACGCTTCCGAAGAACAAAGTGAAGGCCCTCAACATCATGAACAAAGACCAAGGGCAAGATCAATCTCAAGACGGTGTTGGATCACCAAGTGATGCCCAAGGTCAAGTTCTCTCCTCCGAGCATGTTCAAGGTCAAGAGCAAGCTCAAGATCAAGAACAAGCTCATGACGGCGCTCAAGATGATCAAGTGGCCGCTCCTCATCTCACCCCCGAGGAGGAATTGGAGCGTCGTGCCGCCAAGATTGCATCCAACCTCTCCACCAAGGGCCATCTCATGAAGAATGTGCTTGCACTACAAAAAAAAGACACATCCGTGACATTTTGGGCCGAACGAATTTTTTTCTATCATACATACGACACTTCTAGACGATAATTGTGACAAAACCCGGTATCATCATAGATGTGGTGGGCTCCTACTTCTATGACAAAAAATCATGACATAAAATGGGCTTTTCGTCCTGGGCGGGCCGGAGACGCAGCTGCATGACATTCTTTGGGCCGTCCATGATGGAAAAAACCGTGGTAGAAGCGAGGGGGAGGAAAATTTCGGGGAGTTGTCGGTTACGGTGGGAGGTCGGGGGCGGAGATGCACGTTTCTCTCGTACGTACGCGGTGTGTGTGCGAGGCATTGGCTCTAACTGATCCCGAGCGAGGCGTTGGGCTCTAACTGAACCCGAGCGATTGCCGCGAGCTACGCGTTCTTGAGCGGGCGATTGATCGATGGCTGATGGCCCGAACCCGATGGGCGATTCGCCCGCTGCTGCTGCTAATGAAGCCGATCGATTGGATGAATAGTGATCGTTGCGGGGGTGGGGGGTTGGATGAGCGATGGCGATGGCGTTGCCTCCGGATGAACAGGACCCGTGGTGTGGAGGGCTGGATGAGCGATGAAGCGGTGGAGGGGTGGCCGTGGAGGGGTGGTTGAACAGGACCCCATGGTGTGGAGGGCTGGATGAGCAGATGAAGCGGTGGAGGGGTGCCCATGGAGGGGTGGTTGAATAGTAGCCGGTGGAGTAGCGCGCGGTGGAGGCTGGATGAACAGGAGCCCGTGGAGGCTGGAGGAGGTCGACAGTAGCCCGTGGAGGCTGGAGGAGGCCGATAGTGGAGATGAACAGTATCCCGTGGAGTCCTGTTTTGCGGTACGCCACACCCCTCCCGATGAACAGGACCCCGTTTCGACCGTAGCGCTCCAACACAAGTCCGTTTCCTCTGTTTTGCGGTACGCCACACCCCTCCCGATCAACAGGACCCCGTTTCGACCGTAGGAGGTCCGTTTCCTCTGTTTTGCGGTACGCCACACCCCTCCCGATCAACAGGACCCCCATTTCGACCGTAGGAGGTCCGTTTCCTCCGTTTTGCGGTACGCCATACCCCTCTCAATGAACAGGATCCCGTTTCGAACGTCGCCGGTCGAACACAAGGCCGTTTCCTCCGTTGTGCAGTACGTCAGGCCTCGTTTCCATCGCCTGTTCCGTCCAAGCCCTCCCGATGAACACGACCACGCATTCCGTTCCGACCCAGCCGGTTGGCTCCCGATGAACACGACGACGACGCTGTTTCTCCGTTCCGACCCAGCCATGTACGTATGCGCGAGTAGGCAATCGAGACCCTGCCCATATGTACGTACGTGGCCGTATTTTCTTTCTTGCACCCTCGCCATTGTACGTACGTGTAACGTGCGCGCCTCTACTACGACACGTGCGCGCCTCTACATCCACCAGTATATATGTACGTACACGTTCGCGACCAGAATGACAACGCTACGTACGCTTTGACCAGGTGGGTCCCGACCGAGCACCTCCTTGCGTGCGAAGATGTAGCTGGTGGGTCCCAGCGGTCGAAGCGAATCGTTTTGTTTTTTGCTCGACGCACTTCCTTGCGTGCAAAGATGTAGCTGGTGGGTCCCGGCGGTCGAGAAGCGTTTTTTAAGTGAAATATGGTGGCCCGTCCGGTGGGTCCCTATTTGTCGGTGGAGGAATAATTATTTTTGACGTAATATGGAGGCACGTACTTGCTGCGGCCATGGACCCAGTATCGGCCTCTCCACGTCTGATCCACGTCCGATGGAAGTCGTTCCTTGACCATATTGACCACGCCGCCGAGAGCACCAGGCGGTGGGCGGCAGCGAGGCCTAGGAAGGGGCGACGCCGAGCCGGGAAGACGCGGTGGATGCCCACGCGTGAGGAGTACGGGGTTCACCGTTCGCTGCGATGTGAGGCTGCCGTCACCGCAGAATAACGAGGGGTGTGGGTGAGTAGAGGGATGGCCTGGCCAGCGGTGGGAGTAGTAGGGCGGTGAGGCCTCCGCGCGCCATCGGCCACGGGAGGCAGGAGCACGAGGCACGATCGACGCTAGGTTGGGCGGCTGGAGCAAGAAGACCAGAGGTTGAAGAAGCACTACGGCCGTTGGATGGACATCGTACGATCACTGGAGCTAGAATCGTGCATATTGACTAAGTTGACAAAGCCCTCCGTCCCCGTCAACTTAGTAGCTGATGGGTCCGAGCTGTCAACGGCGATAACGTTTTTTTCACGAGATAAAGAGGCCCTTTAGGTGGGTCCCTGATGTCAGCTGGAGGAATCATTAATTTGCGCGTAATAAGGAGGCATTTCCTTGCGTGCGGCCGTGGACCCAGCTGCCGGCCTCTCCACGTACAGTCCACTTCAGATGCATGTCGGTCGTTGACCACGTTGACCAGGCGCCGAGAGCACCGAAGGCGGTGGACGGCGGCGAGGCCTAGGAAGGGAACGACACGGAGGCGAGAAGACTTCGGCGATTGTTTCCCACGTGGAGGGAAATACGTTGTCACGAGGTTCTTGGTTAAATCTGCCGTCGCCGGAGAATAACAGCAGGTGTGAGTGAGTAGAGGGATGGCTAGGCCAGCGATGGGAATGCGGTGGGGGCGGTGAGGCTGCGCGCCCGGCCACAAGCCGGCCAAGGGAGGAGGGAGCGAGCAGTCCTTGGCGCTTGTTTGAGCGGTGGGCGGGAAGAGCGAAGATTGAAGAAGACGGCGGCCGTTGGATGGACATCCAACGATCCTTTGCTGTCGTCAACCTTTTTTAGGAAAGCCTCAAATCATGGAAAACAGCATACATCCCATCTGCCATTATTTCTAATAATTTATAGCCCATTTGCTAATTCTTAAGGTTTTTTTGGAGCCCATATTCTTTTTGTTAGCATTACAGCCCATATCATGTGCCACGGTTAAAAATTATACGAATTTTTGCATATTTGGTCTTGGTCCGAACTGTTTTTAATCCCGAAATTTCGACTCACATTCAAACTGATTTTAAAAATAAATGTATATCAATATAAAATCCAACAAATTCTCCACGCATAAAAATTAATGTAATTTAAAATCTCGAAATGAAAAAAATATATATTTGAAACTAATTGCCGGTTTGATGTGTTTTAAAAATGTACAGCCCATTTCTCATTACTGATGGGCCATTTTCTCGGCCAGCCAAATGAAAGTTCTCCTCGTCTTGAAAGATTTGCAGCCCAACAGGCTGACAAAGCGACTTACTTGGCAAATCACAAAAAAACTGGGTTGTGGCCGTGGACCCGGTATCGGCCTCTCCACGTCTGATACTCTTCCGATGGAATGTCGTTGATCGACCACGCCACGCCGAGAGCACCAAAGGCGGTGGGCGATGGCGAGGCCTAGGAAGGGGCAGCGGAGGCAGGGAAGACGCGGCGATGGATGCCCAGCGTAGAGGAGTATGAGGGTTCACTGGTTGGCTGCGTTGTGAGGCTGCCGTCGCTGGGCACAGCTAGCGATGGGAGTAGTAGAGGCGATGAGGCCTCAACGGCAGCACAACCCACTTTGGAGGCGAGGCGAAGCGGTTTCCACGGCTGGTTTGGGCGGCTGGTGCAAGAAGAGCAGCGATTGAAGAAGCAACAGGACCGTTCGATTCAAATCCAACGGTTACTGCTGCTAGAATCTTTTGTTGACTAACTTGACAAGCCCTATGTACGCGTCAACGTAGTAGGCCCACAGGTCAGCCTCCCAACCGGTGCGCCCCAGATGTCAGTGGGAGGAATCATTTTTTTTCGCGTAATAAGGAGGTAGTTGATTGCGTGCGGCCAGGCCAACGGAGGGAGTAGGGTGGGCCGGGGAAGCCTGCGTGGTATCATAGCGGGCCACAAGAGGAGGGAGCAGGCAGTCCCACCGGCGCCAGTTTAGGCGGCTGGAGCAGGAAGATCAGAGATTGAAGAAGCACGTCGGTCGTTGGATGGACATCCAACAGTCACTGCTGCTAGAATCGTGTGTTCACTGACAAAGCCTTGCGTAAACAAGTCAGCCTCGAAATTTGTGGCGTGTACAGCCCATTTGCTATTATTTTTATAAATTTTACTCATTTTCTAATTCATATGGAATTTATTGTAGCCCGTTTTCCATTTTTAGAATTGCCGACCATTTTCTGTTTAGTACCAGGGTCAAAAAATTAACTAAATATGTGGTAAATTTTGAAAATTCGCAAATTTTTTTGAGGGAACGAAATATTCTTAATCCAAAATTAATAGCCATACTAAAACAAATTTAAAAATAAATTAGTACTATGTCATGTTAAATCCAATGAAATACGTATAAGATATCAGTGAAGAACAAAATTCAAAAAAACAAATATCCCATTTGCTATAATTTTTTTGGAATTTTCAACCCCTTTTGATATTAGTTTTAACAGACATTGACCATACTCTTTGGCCAGGACGGAATGCATCCCTCCTCGTCTTAAAAGATTTGCAGCCCAGTAATTCGGAGAAAACAAATAGGCCTAGCTTGGGTATTCTTCAAAAACAAATACTGGGCTACCTATTTTCCCAAAGAACTGGTGCATGAGCATTTAGATTTATTTATTTATTTACTTATTTATGTTTAGGGGACCATGAGCATGTACCTGGGCCGGATTCATGTGAGAGCCTCCCTTCCAGTTAATTATGGGCTTCTCTATTGCGCCTTCATCAGTGGGCTGCATGTTATCAACAAGTGGAAAATGTGTTCCATACGAAAAATAGTATGAGCTACGTACGGTACGGGGCACTAAAGGATCGAACCGTGCAACGACTTCCAAAACAACACATTTATTCAACCAACATACGAAATATACTACTGATTGTACATTGAAAACAACAGCAGCAACAACCAGGGCTGGGCGTGCAACAGAAGAAGTAAGCAGGCCAGAAGAGTGAAGACGCGACTCTCTCTTCCAAACCAAACATCAGCCATCATTACAAAAGGGCTACCAAAAAAGAACAAGTGTGTGCATCAAACTAAATAAAGATCCTACTACACCAAGTGTACGCATCTAACTAACTGGCTCGGTTAGGCGTTACTATTTATTAAGTTGTAGAGATTGGTGACGGCTTGAACTAGATGGGTGCTGACGGGGAAACTCCGGCCAGCAGGTCGAAGTCCGATACTTGCGACCCTCTCTCCTACTTTGGGCTGCGAGCATGGCGGCACATATCAGGGTATGGTGCATGCGAGACGCATGGTACTGCAGTGTACACACAATTTTGCACGATGAACGAAACAGCTGCCATCATGATCCTTGCCGTCGGTTATCTCTGGTTAATCGGATAATTCAGTCCGACAAAGCGAGAGAGTGTGTACCAAGGCTACTTACCAGCCTCCGATCAAAAATTCCTGAAGGCCCGGAGAAGTTGGGATCCTGCTCAAAGACACAGCAAAGGATCGTGATTGTATTCCACGAAACAACACGTCCGATGCGTGCGAATGATCATCAATCTTTCGCCGTCATTCGATCGAGCCAGGAACCACCTGCAACTGCCATGCCTCTTTTCTTTGGAAGGTTACGGGATTAGGAAGGGTAGGGACACCAGCGGCCTACAACATCATATCAAGTTGGAGTCAAATAAAAAGGGCTCTTGATTTAGTCAATCTTAAGAACAACATGTTATGAGCATGAATATTTTTTCAGTAAATGTTGACAGTAATATAAGCAAGCCATCATGATATCATAGGAAAGTAACATACTGCTGTAACAGCCGTTTGTAGTGATGACTGGAGTAGGCCAGCAATACGTCCAACTATAGAAGGAGTCGATAGCGTAAATGAAGCCCTTGTGTTCAATGGCATCAGAGAACCATGGAGGATGTATGATCCTGCGATGGACGTGCAGATTTATCCACTTACGGCAGTGACCTGTCAGATAGGCGAGACCGCGGTTGAAGAACACAAATAGCCTGAAATCTTTATAATTCGCAGATCTTGTGGGCATTTGGCAGATTACAACCTTGAGCAAATCAAACTTGGTATCATGTTAGCTCTTGTAAGATTCCGAGTATTCGGCCGCGGTGCCAAAGCAGTGCAGTGTTAATCGAAGGAAGGGGGATCAATCGCCGGGTGTAGACCTCCACGAGCATCCAACTGCCGCGACCGTCGACGAACACCATCCAAGACGTGTTCATGCCGACCCAGTACATACCGTTAATGTAGCTGAGGCTGACGGGGATCGGATCACAGTGAAGGGGGTTGATGCTCGCCACCCTACGATTGTTATGATGCATGTCACGCCGTTTCTGAAGATCAGGCGGCATCAACAAGCAAGGAGCTGGCTTAAAAAGCTCCGGCCTGAGGGCTTTGAGTAAATGGTACAGCCCCGGCGAGCACACGGCGAGCGGCACGGTACTGAGATTGTCCACACACGAAACAATGAGCTTGATTACCTCTGTGGGGAGCGAATTCCAGCCACTCTTTCGGCGGACGCTGCTCGGTTCTGCCATTGTTAGTGCTTGGGTTTCGGACGAGGGAGGCGCCTTAAGCGGGGATGGAAGCTTGGACGAGATTATGTGCGAACAAAGATGGAGAAGCGAATATGTGCTGCGGGAAGTGGACAGGTGATGATGACTACAGCATGCCGCTTGACTTACGAGACACATACCAGCAGCGTAGGGTCATATCGATGCCAGAAAACTTGCTGGAGTGATCACGATCGGTACTCCCTACAGTACCTACTACGATTATGCCCTAGCTTGCTAGAGTAGAGTAGTAGAGTAGGACTCTGCTCTACTACTAGCACCGGAGGAGTAGTATCTTCTAATCTAAAATAGTTACATACTTCAATGCCCGAGCGTGGAACGACTACGAACCATGCTCAAAGACCGTGTCTATGTGGTGTTTGGACTTATATGCAAAAAAATAGAAGATGCCCGTGCATTGCACGACACACCATCATCACCAACTCGGTTTTTTCTCTACTCCTACTCCTATAAAAGACTCAGTTGGTGATGATGGAGGCGAGGAGGCATGTTCAGCCGGGCGTGCAGCGGACAGCGCAACACTATTTGATTTGTTATTAAAAAAAGTAGTAGAGATATAGACATAGGGAGGAGCACGAGGTTGTGGGAGATAAGGATGAACGAGGCAAGGCCTTATCTGTAAATGTGGAGAGAGGTGCGGGTATCTTTTGTAAAATTGTCATAGTTGGCTTTCTATCCATCAGATATAGATCGGACGGTCTATATTACAAGATGGCAGGCATACCATCATCACCAACTCGGTTTTCTATAAGAGTAGATATATATAGATATAGATAGATAGAGACTAGGGAGTACTAGTAAGGACACCATCTACTGCTTCGTGTGCTACTCCTGCGCTCCATTCGGTGGCCGCAACGTCCCCTACAGCCACAACCTCTTCCTCAACAACATGGGTGACAACCTCAACGCCAACGGTGCTGCTCCCGTTGCACCGTATGTGTTTCTGTCCTTCCTGTTCAAAATCGTGGTAGAATTCATGTTTCTACTCTGTATCCTACTACTATGCTAGTCCACATGATTAGTTTCATCTCTGTTATAGCCGTCATGATTTATTTTGTGCTTATTCGGATTAAATCTCGTAGTAACTTGCTCACATATTCAACTGGCGCAATGTCCCCTACAGCCACTCCCGTTTCATGGACGGACTGGTCGATGCCTCCAAGGAGCCCTTCATCCGCTGCTATGAGTGCCCGATGCCGTTTTGTGGCTCGCCGTCGGACATGGTGCATCACCTCACGGATGCGTGCAGCGGTCACTGCTGGCCCTTGGCGGTGAACATCAAGTAAAACACGTGCTACCGGTTCACCATGCCGGAGTCGCTGGAGGATCACCGCCGCCTGCTAGTCTCGGAGGAGGACGACATCGTCTTCCTCTTGATCGTGGGCACCGGCGAGGCCCGCGCAGGCCGCCGCCCCGTCTTTGTAGCGTGCGTCAGGGGCGTCGCTGCTGACACTGACACTGACATGAGGCAGATGCACGGGTGCGAGGTCAATGTTACTACCCCTCCAGGTCATGTGGGCGGCGAAACCGGCCTCATCGGACAGACTTGCAATCTGAGGAGCTGGGACTATCCCGCTAATGTGGACTTGGAAAACCCATGGCATCCGTTGTATCCTTTACTTGGTGCACGGAGACTCCAAGGAGGTTCACCTGGACATACGCATTATCAAGTGCACTTAGAAAACATGTAGTGTGTGTGTGGGCGCTTATGGCCCGTGTCTTTGCCGCTTTTGATTCTGTAAGCTTGTCATTAAACTTGAGTGGCTTTCACCGTAGTCCTTCCTTTGAACTGCTCCTCTCAGTGAGCTGATGTAAGACACTTTGGGTTTCATTTGATAATGGAACCGGGAGGAGCCTCTGTTCTTCTAACAAAAATACGCATTATCAAGTTAAATGTTGATCATTAGTCTTCGCTCAATGTAATCCGCTGTCTAAGCATGTGGAGACTTCCATGCAGGATCTTGCTCTATTGGAGTATCGCGCATGAATAAAAGTGTATCCGTTTATGGTTTAGTCTAGAATCTTCCATGTATGAATTTTTACTACAGTACTGGTGAAAGACTTACGATGAACCATTTCTTACATCTCCTCTGCCCCCTTGCAAGTCATCCTGATTTAATCCCTCCGTCTAGGTGTATAAGGGCATGGTTAATATTACTTAATAGTATAGCCAACTGTTGACTATAAGAAAGTGCCATGTCATCTGTAGCCAACATGTATAACAATCGATACTCAAAACTAATTCTTAAAGATCATTTCTTGCAAAGCACAATAAGTGTTATTTCTTCACAAGTTTTGGATGCAGGTTGAACATTTGAACACTTTTCTTTGCAAAAGATACCTTTTTTATCTATTTCACCCGGATGTTTCTGAGCTCTAGAGATGAGATAATATCCGAAGAAACCTATCAATACCAGTTACACATGAGATGACCCCCACATCCTTTGTCAAAATAAACAACTCCCCGATCAATGCATTTCACTCTTGATTGCAACATACGGGCACCTTACTACTATATATTAGTACGATCAAAAATTGAATTAACATTATATATAGTACGATAAATACTGATGCATGTCACATAAAATTATATCATTCAAAACTATGTTCAAATACGAATCCAACGATATAGTTTTGTTGACATGCACTAACATTTTGTCAGTTAAATCTTCAGTCAAATTCAATGGGGGACTAATAAACCACGACCGATGTAGTACAAGTGTAGAGGGCGGCGCTGCACGGGAGTCTCACCTCTCACTCGTGGCGTGGCAGTAAAGCCGTCATATCACAAAACCCAACCACTCCCAGTAATAAGTGGCCTGGTAAAATAAACGGACAAGCAACCATCACATCCCTCCGTCTTTTTTGCATTTCATCTCTCTGCATTTACTTTCTCTGGTTCATCTCGCACACTCAATCCCTAGCTACTACTCCTAGGGCCGATTCTTTTGGCGGCTTCCCCAGCTTTTCCCACAAGACTAGTCACAGTGGAGAGTAACAATAAGACGCCTCACTCATTTATTTAGGCTTCTAAACTACTACTCCGTCCTGGTTTATTCCTCACCATTGTAATTTGTGCTAAATTTTGACCAAAGATTTAACTGATAAAATGTTACTCAAAACACTTAGGCGGTGCATCTAGGTGTGTAAGTCATCTTCTGAAAACCAAATAATCCCAAAACACTTAGGCGCGGTGCATTAACTTCTACCTCGTTTCTTGTTTCTTGACATATCAACCAATAAGAGATAAAGAGTGTGCATGCTTTTAATGACTTGAGATATCAAACACGACATGCTGTGGTTAGTTCATTGCATGCAATACTATTAAATAGAAAATAAACATTAACGTTTCTCGTTTTCTCCTCCTCCTTGGTCACGGTGCACAGCCTAAGATGACTTACTCACCTAGACTGATGGAGTAGTGCATGTGACATGCACTAACATTTCATTAGTTAAATTTATGATCAAAATTTGACACAGATTACAATGGGGACCAATAAACCAGGACGGATAGTAGTTATGGGATTACTAATCTAGAAGCCTAAAAGAACTGGCCCTTGGTACTCCTACTAGTAGTAGTACTCACGTTGAAATCGTTTCACAAGCTTGACTAGTGTTGTTTTTCTACTTTTACAAAAACCGCATCGTAATGTTTAAACGTGCATTTGCACGTACATAAGTAATAGTAGTACTCCCTCCCTCTAGGTGTACAAATCTTCCCTCCTTCTTGGTCACCGTGCACAACCAAAGATGACTTATTGACCTGGACGGAGGGAGTAGAAAAGTCTGCAAGTATATATCGAGAGAGACGTGTAGTACGATAGTCTATAGTAAAGTTTGTGCTATATGCACGTACTTGCAAAATGCGTAATAATACACAAAGTTTCCAAACTTTCCCTTTTACATACTTAATTAAGGACGCTAAAATTCCTGAACGTTCGGGATTTATCATTTACGTCCCAAAACTAATGAGATCGCCTTACGAAACAAAAATTATACTCCTCCTAAAAGCCATGGCGCTCGCAGGAGCACTTGCGGCGCGCCACGAGTGCCCTGGTGCGCGGCCGTTTCCCAGCGCGCCAACACAACGCCTCTTACTCAGCCTTGCAACTCGCGAGGTGCTGATTGGCGGCTTGCCGGCGGGTGAGCGCGATCTCACTGGTTTGGTGATCCGGCGCCAACAGGTACTCCTCCTGGCTGGAAGCATGCACCCGGTCCACGTACCGCCAAGCGTAGATGAGCCGCTTGGGCCCGACTGCACTCAGGGCATCGGCACGGGCGTCCTCCGCCACCCTCACGACCCTCGCACGAGCCTTCTGCCAAAGAACCAATTGTTTGACTATCTCGGACGCGACATAGATCTCCCTAAAAGCTTGTTGCGCGGTGCGCTTCTCTTCCTCGGCCTTCTTCTCCACCTCTATTTTGGCGCGCTCTGCTGGAGGCAAAGCCTCCCACAAGGCGACATCCATTTCTTGCCAAAGCTCCTCAAGGCTAGGGGGCTCGGCGGGTGGCGCGGTGTTCTCCTCGTGGCGGGGAGCTGACGCGTCCTCCGATGCGCGTGCTGGGGAGATTGGGAACGCTGATGCGTCCACCTCGACACGTCGCGGCGAGGAGCGGAATGCCGATGCGTCCTCCTCGACTAGTGGCGGCGAGGAGCGGAACACCGACGCGTCCTCCTCGATTAGTGGCGGCAAGGAACGGAACAGCGACGCGTCGCGTAGCGGCGAGGAGCGGAACACCGTCGCGTCCTCCTCGACTAGTGGCGGCGAGGAACAGAACGACGACGCGTGACCGTCCGCGCGGTGCAGCGAGGGGCTCCTAGGGCTTGGGAGGGGCGATGCCATGGTGGTCGACGTGAGAGGGAGGGGGAGGAGATAGCGATGAACGTGAACGTGAGGGCGAGGAGATAGCGATTTGGTGGGGCGCGGTATTTATAGCGAGCAATGGCACACCTCGTAAGATATGGACTGAGCTACACCGACTTAACTACAGGTCGATTCGTCAGCGACATGTGGGCGATTACAATCTTTGGGCCCGTATGTCGCTGACCCAATGCAACCGGGTTAAGTAAAAGCTACGTGGGCATATTTGTTGGAGTAAATTACGGGGGAGCGAAGGGGTGGAGATATTGCTGGTCACAACGGATTGGACGAGTGTGGGGGGAGGAGGGTCATGCATGCAGATTTCTTCACACGGGTGGAGTGGTGGGACCGCCGGAGGGAGAAGGAGAGTTTGGCAGGCATATTGTTTCCACACATGGAGAGGAAAATATTTGGAGACGAACGGGCTTCCTGCAGGTATGGGGAACGGTGCATAATAAGTCATCTTGCATGCCGGGCTAGGTATAGTCTCAAGTCATTAAAAACATACACGCCCCACACATGTTCATATTTCAAGGTCCACTAAATTATTGCATGCGATGATTAAGGCTGGCCATAATGGTGGTATCTTAGCTGGTATCATGCACACGGGAATAGCAAACATGCTAATGTGGCAAACAATTAAAGAAGAGAGGGGGGTTAGAGTAACTAGTGTTCATGCATGCATTGGTAAACACATTTTTTTTGTGGAGAACGACATCATTAGTTGAGTACTTTTGCAGACTTCAAAAACTATTCCACCGCCTCTACTATCTTGCTAAGAGTAGGTGAAATTTTTGAGTCGAGCCCTTTAAACTAGAAGGGAGGTAGTGGTACTCTAATAGCTAGGTGTGTAAGTCATCTTACGAAAACCAAATAATCCCAAAACACGAGGCGCGGTGCATTAACTTCTACCTCGTTTCTTGTTTCTTGACATATCAACCAAGAAGAGATGAGGGTGTGCATGCTTTTAATGACCCGAGACTATCAAACATGACATGCAGTGGTTAGTTCATTGCATGCAATACTATTTAATTAGCAAATAAACATTAATGTCTCTCGTTTTCCCCTCCTCCTTGGTCACGGTGCACAGCCTAAGATGACTTACTCACCTAGACGGAGGGAGTATCAACATTCACACTGTCAAATCCATAGTTTTACACTCATTATAAAGCGTAGTTCTTATACTCATTATAATCAATATTGTAGATATTGATATTTTTAGTATAAATTTGGTCGTAGGATTTCATTGATGCCTGTCAAAGCATGGAGGAACCGAGCTTAGGGCTTGCATTGCGGTCTCTACATAGGTATTTCTCTTCATAATCCTGTAATTTTAGAGACTGATTGCGCTTTTGTGGTAGCGTCTCTTGCATCGGGGACTATGACAGTCTGCTATGCGTGACACGAAGATAAAAGCGTTGAGCATCTCGAAGTTGATCAACAATCTTCAATTGTCAAAAGATTAGCCGTTCGCCAATAAGGTGGCACACTTAATCGCTAAGTATAGCTTTGACAATAGATTAGATGGTATTATTATAAATAACGCATACCGCCTGTGTGGTGAATATTATGTCGAATGAGTGTACTGGTGTGGCTGGTTAATTAATATAAGGTGGTGTTCAGAAAAAAGTATATATTTGGTCAAACACTTTGCAAACGGTTGACGGGAGTAAAAAGGACCAGAGGGAGTATCATGCATGCGGAGTAGGAAAAAAAATTTCTCATTTATAGCCGGTCGAAGTCTCAAAGGGCGCGACCGCGCGAGGGAGGCGAAGGTCGTGGGAGGCGCGACGGTTGAAGGAATTAAGTGAAGTTACATCCACGCGTCGGCATGGCGTGTGAACAGGTGAAGCTATATCGTCGAGCCCTACGATATGGGTCTAGTAGACATGACATCTAGTGGGTCCCGCATAGTTCTCGAGAACTCTTTGGGGCTTGCAGCCATTTATCCACCGGGCAAGCCAAGCAACCCCATGCCGTTCGCACGCCCTACTCGTCCCGTCTTCTACCTCACAACAGTTCGCTCCCGATCGTCCGTCCTTTCACATTAGTTCGCTCCCGCTTTTTGCGGGGTACAACGGTTCAACTTCTCCTAACCCTCCTCCAAAATCCATGGCCTCCCAAATCTCCATGGTCGCCGCTGAGTACCAGGTTAGAGCCATCACCGGTGGTCAGTTCATCATCATCTACACACATGGATCCGCGACGGTGAAAGCATGGCTTGCTCGCCTCCTACGCATGTTCAACAGTTCAACGGATGAGTGGGTCGCTGGGCTAGATGTTGAATACACCACAGTCCTGGGACGAGAGAAGGATCTAAAGGACGAAGAGAGGAAGAAGCCCGCCATGATCTAGGTTTGCGTACATAACGTTTGCTTGGTCTACCGCATATGCCATGCCGACGTTGAGTGCCAGGATTTTAAGAACTTCCTCAAGGACAAAAGAGTGAAATTCAAGCATCGTAGGCTTTAAGAACGAGAGAGATGTCCTCGTCGGATAGGTCTCGTTGTAGGCCAGCCCTTCGATCTCCGTAAGGCAAGCCTGGTGTCCTCCTCTCAACCTTCAATGCTGACTCGGCAGCAGCCATGATTGATCCTTCAGACGCTTAAACTGAAGAAACCTCATCACGAAGTTTCATCATGCATGGGAGTCGAAGACATTAGATGAAGATCACATCACATGCGCAGCAATGGATGCCTACCTTTGTTTAAATATCTACATGGGTTGGATGAAGAAGCGAGCCCGGTGTCCGTTCAAGCAAAGAAGCGTCGGCGAAGAGGAAGAGGAAGAGGGACGAGGACGAAGTCGAGGACGTGGACTCGGACTCGGAGTAGGTGGCAGTGTCGTCGCTCATGCTGGTTCTACTGCAGTGTCAAGCGGACTAGTTGCTTAGTTTATTTTCAAGGGTGTGTTGTGCTGAGGCCCCAGCAGAACTATGTTTATGTTCTTTCCCGTTATTTCAACCCTTTAGTACGTAGAATAGTACTAGTACTATGTCTTACTACTGTTCTTCTTGCAGTTGGTACTACTGCTCGTATCTTCGTGTTCCTACTGTACTTAATACGTTCGTACTAGTAGTATAATTTGGGTCACCGATTTGTGAAAGAAGTTCGGCGGAGCGAAGGAAGAAGACGACGAAGAGGTGGAAGAAGCCCTTCTAGCCATCCATGTTGCATCAAACGGCTCACATGAGTCGATCGACCCAAATTGCTCCTTGATTGCAGGATCCACGTGGCATTCAAGGTCTCGAAGGTAGATTCCGCGTCCGCACCCGGTTTGCGGGCTCGACGCCTTGACCGACTTCCGCCGCCGACAGCCACCATGAGCGCCTCCTCCTGGGCGGAGACGACAATGACATGCTAGTTCCTCCTCGCCGGCGTGCTGGAGCATGCACTCGTCCTCCTCTTCATACGCTGCGTGCATAGACGCGGCTCCACCAGCTGCTCGCGTGCTTGGCAGCGCGGCGGCATGGAGTGGAGGGACTGAAGATGACGTGAGCGGGCGAGCCTTCGGCTTCATGGCACAGGGATGGCGGCGACACGGCGATGATGGGCGAGAAATTGTTGGTCGGAGCAGGCGGGCGCCGGCATGCGCAACGGCGGCGGCGGCATATTGATGAGTACGCGTATGGGAGCTTACTTTAGTTTTATATAAGGTTGGTCAAACTTAAAAGAAAGGGTCTGCCTATGTCACATCTAGATGTGAGATATTATCTCACATCTAACTCCCTCACCCATAAAATCCATGGGAGACTTTAAAACAAATCATGGGCGAGTGAGTGGAAGACTTTAAAAAAATCAAGGGTGAGTGAGTTAGATGTGAGATAATATTTCACATCCAGATGTGAAATAGCAAACCCGTAAAAGAAAACTATACGAGTACACGTAAACACTAGACTTAGGCAGCGCTTTTATTAAAAAAAATTAAGTTAGTACCACATCCACGATACGGAATCCTGTGCAAGTGCGTGAACCATGACACATGATCGATCAAACGGTGCGTCACCGTGTCGCTACCAAGGACATCCACCGAACCTTTTGTGTGTGTGAAAACAATCCTCGAATATTACTCAAGTTTTTTTTCCTGGGAAAGTTCTTGACGCTGCAATATTTCCATATATTTGAATTTAGCTCCAGTTTGTGTTTATTTGGATTTGGACGTTTTAGGTGCACCCTAGTTTTTTTAATACTTATTTTGTGTGTGTGACTAAGAGAGAACGTGTGTATGTGTCCATATGTGTGTTGTGGCGGAAGGGCAATGTGGAGACGGTGTGCGTGTGATACAGACATAGAGAGGTGTGAATGTGCAAATGATCATGCATGAGTAAGACATAGACAGATGCCGATACGTTGTGTATACATGAGAGAACGGTCTTCTAGTTTACTTGTGTGTGTGTGTGTGTGTGTGTGAGAGAGAGAGAGAGAGAGAGAGAGAGGAGCATCCGTAATACAACAACCATCTATATCGATTCGTCCGTCCCTCGCACGATCGCATGCAACACATGCATCAACGCGCACATTTTGACACCCTCACTCGGGCCCTGCCCACATCAAGGCCCCCACAATCTCTTCGTGAATACCCATTTCTCTCCTTAGGTTTGTTTTCGCTCAATATCTGACACACACACACACGCGTGCGCGCGCACGCACACACGCACACACACACGCAGCACAACACGCACGCACACTCCCCCGAGCACACAATTCATCCCCATCCAAGGTTATATGGAAACCACTCTCGCTTGTGCTTCTTTGCACCCCCAACATGCACAACACCTCAATCTTCAAAGAGGGCATCGAGCAGATCGAAGACGGCGACCACACCACGCTAGAGAATGCGGGGTCATTTGGAAGGTGGTGATGTGACGACGGCCGATCGACTCCTCCTCCCACCACCCTCTCTCTCTCTTGCACAAAATTACCAATCCCTCTCTCCCCAGCACAAAATTATTAATCCCTCAACCCGCGAGATCCTTCCCCTCTCGTCCATGTTTTTCCAGCTCTCTCATCAAACATGTTGTCTCTTCTCCTTCCACGTATACAGAATCCGGATGCACACACATCTCACGTATATTACATGTCTCCATCTTTCTCACAGACCTAACTTCTTCCTCTCTCTCTCTCTCTCTCTCTCTCTCTCTCTCTCTCTCTCTCTCGTTAGGTTTGTCTCCTACTCTCTCGTCCACATACATACAATCTTTCCCGCCCTATCTGCTCCATCTTCAAAAGCTCTCTCTGCATGTTTCATTCACACAATGGGATATGTCAAAATGTTGCTTCTATAATGGCTGATGTAGAGTTTTGGTTGTTTTTGTTGCATCCTACAAAGTAATAACTATGAAATGCATTTAGATTCTCATTTGACTGGGATTATGTGAGTTTGAGCATGTTGTGAAGTACTATAGACCCTGTATACATCTTGGGATTCGACAATGATTTTAACTATTGAATTGTATAGACCATTACATTCGAAGTAATTTCAACAAATGATTAGTTCACTACAAACTAAGAAAACAAATGTGTACTCCCTCCGTTTTTATTTAAGTCCGCGTATTAGCATTGGTCAAAGTCAAGTTTTGTAAACTCTCAGAAAGCTTATAACAAAAAGGGAAAACTTTGTTTTTGCCACTCTAGTTTTTGCCCACTTTGCTTATGCCACTCTAGAATTTGACATTTCACTTTTGCCACTCTTAGCTTTTGACAATATATCCCTTTTGCCCTTCCGTGGCAAAAACAAAATTTTCCAAGTGGCAATTGTGATACATGTCAGATGCTAAGAGTGGCAAAAGTGAAATGAAAAATTATCGTTTTTGCCACGAAATGGCATTTGTGATGTATTATCAAAAGCTAACAGTGGCAAAAGTGAGATGTCAAATTCTAGAGTGGCATAAGCAAAGTTGGCAAAAACTAGAGTGGCAAAAACAAAGTTTTCCCTATCAAAAAATATTAACATATACAATAACTAATAAATACCATTAGATTCATTATTGAATGTACTTCCACATCATACATATTTGTTATGGTAAATGTTTGTATTTTTATATAAACTTGGTCAAACTTTAGGAAGTTTGACTTCGGTCAAACCTAATATGCAGAGTTTACTACTACTACTCGCTAGTTGCTTAGCCGAATCACTCAACACGCCACACGGGGAGTCCAGTGTCACAAAATTTTGAGGTCGGCGGGAAAATCTCCCACGACCCTGATTCGAGCAAAGGAAGTTACCATCATAGCCTTCGAACAGGCCTACGGACAACGCTTGGTAGGGGCTGTTTTCAGAATCTCAGTTCACCCTACCCAGCCAACCCCACCCCGACACCCAGAGTAGTACACCTGAGTACTCCCCATTTTCTATCCCCACCGCAAAATAGACTTCTCCACGGCACCGCAGCCTTCGTGCTCCTCCCCTTTACATCGGCGCACTCGTCCACCGCAGCGCATCTGCCTCATCGACGACTTCGTACGCCGCACCGGAGTTGGTCCACCGTCATCGTCGTAGACGGAGCCTCTTCCCCGGCATCGTCTTCCACGGTCTCGGATCTGCTTCCCGGAAGCCGACGCCAAGCGTAGAAGTACCACCGTCGTGGACAATGAACTGACTCCCGTTGCCGACCATGACTCACAAAGGCCACCGTGACCATCGTTCTCCTCCTCGATTGGTAATGTGTGTATTGAATCACTTAGCAGTACATGTGCAGTTACAATTTTGTTCATACCTACCCTTCAATTTTCCTGGGTGCTATTGTTCCCGTAAAAGTAATTGGTTATAGCCTCCATTGTCCAACAGAATATCAGCTGGTAATTGTGCGTCGCTCATGTATCGCGTTGTGCTTGGGTAGGTTTTTCATCTGCAACATGTAGTGTGGCAAATGATGGAAAGGTTTTTAGAAGTAGCAAGATGCCCATGCGTTGCATGCATCAAGATGCATTTCTATGAGTAGTTTATCTTGTGGGAGAAAAGGATGAACGAGGGAAGGCCTTATTTGCAAATCTGGAGAGGGGTATGGGTATCTTCCTGCAAAATTCACATTTGTTTCCTTCCTATCTGCCAGATATAAATCGGACGGCCTATATTGCAAGAAAAAAAAGTATAGAGAAAAAAATAGACAGTAAAGGAAGTAGAGATAAATATTAAATATTAAATATGAAATAAATATAACCGTAGAGAAGAGAGTAGAGATAGCAGAGACGTCGGGAAAGGATAGCGCGCGCGGGGGAAAAAGCGGTCGGACGTGCGCTAGTTTTGGCGCGCGGCTTCCGGCGCGCTTTATAAAATCCAACGCCCTCCCACCGCTCTGTGCCTTGCCACCACTCTGTGCCTCGCCACCGCTCTCTCCCCGCTCTTTTTCGCCTCGCCGCCGCCGCGCCACCATGCCGCCGCGTCGCCGGGAAACTTGGGGATACCGCGGCGTCCGCGCGTGCCCCTCCGGCGGCTTCTCCGCCGAGATCCGGTTCCGCGGGATGCGCCTCGGCCTCGGCAATTTTGACACCGCCAACGAGGCTGCCCACGCGTACGACGCGGCGGCGTGGCGCCTCCGATGGTCTCATAGAACATTGAACTTTCACAACGTGCCGACGCGGGAGCGGGCACAGGAGCTCGCGCCTCTACCACGGCTTAGCACCGACGAGGATCGTCGTGACAACCGGAGGCGAGAGCACCGTCTCGGCATCACCGAGATGGACGAGGAAGCCATGGCGCTGTGGCGCCAACACTTCCCGCAGGACATCATCAACGAGCGCGAGTTCTACGCGCAAAGGAGGGCGGAGAGGGATAAGAGGAGGGCAGAGCGAGCCGCCTATCGCGAGGACAAGCGTAGGCGAAAAGAGGACGCTCAATTCAGCATGAGGCTAGGAGCTGCGTGCATACAGGAATCCGACGACGATCGGTATCTTCACGCCTACAGTCAGACATCGGAGGAGGACATCACCGAGGAGGAGTTGGACGACGAGGAGTAGTTGAATTATCTTTTTTTTATCTATCTATGCTGAGAACTATCCTCTACTCTCTAGTATCTACTTCTTGATCTCAGCACTGTAAACGCTTTTTTGAAGCACCGCGCGTTGTGATTCTGTTGGAGATGCTCTAACATGGTAGACGAGTGCTTTAATGTTGCCCACAAGATGCACGAGTATTACTAGTAGTATTTTTCTCGCCATGTTGAGATTTTAAAACCACGAGTGTGAACATGCAGAGGAGCAATGAAGACCAAACACGGGATATTCGGGACATCTTCAAGGAGCGTGGCAAGTTAAAGAGGAGCTGCACCGAACCTGTAAAACGAGCTTTGGTAAGTAACACCCTTTCAATTACTTTTGTTTAGCCTCGTGTTCTTCGATGTGTATATGTTGTAGTTTATGTTTCTCTTAAGCGTGGTGTTCTTTGATGTGTAATAAGAAGAGTCTTAATCGTCCTAATGCTTTCGTTTTTAACTTGATGTAGGAAGTGGGTGTTCTCACCTTGTAGTCTGTTTTTATATTTCTTTTCCTTTTGAATTCACTTCTCCGAGTTCTGTCTATCTGGCTTCTACTAAATGGATCTAGGTTTCTCTGAGTATTGATCTAAAAAGAAGTAACTTCATGTCGAATGCAGTTCCTGCAAGGAGGGAAGTATGGTCAACCTCGAGATCATGTTTCCAAAATCTGGCTGGATTACACACAAGGTGCCGCTTCCCTAATGATCTTTGGATTAGACACAAGGTGCAAATTCCCGGATGATGCTGGATTACACACAAGCCGTGGAGTCTTAGCTGTTCGTGTCCTCGTGGCATTAGTAAAGGCTGAAAGAAAGCGTCAGCAGCCCTTGAGAATGTAGCTGAGTTCTGAAGAAGCGAAAAGAGCAATCAGATGCTCTCTTCACCCAAGCCAAAGAAGAGATGGAAGAAGCCAGAAATAAGCTAGCAGAGGCAGAGCAGGCTAGGCGTCTCGCTATCTAAAACTGTTGTCAATAAAAATTTCCTTCATAATAGCTAGGTTCAAATGTTTATCCAACAAGATGCTCATTGTGATGTCTGTGCATCTATTGATGTGGCACAAAATGTTTTTTTTGGGTTATGTAATAATAGCAATTACTTTCCAAACAATAACAGACGAAGCATTGGACATGGTATAGTTCACGCGCAAGCCCGACATTCCAAGTTCAACTTCCACATCAAACTCATGTTCACAGATATCTGCACATTCATACATAATGTCCACAACCATGATTCACTTCAAAGCCAAAAAAAATGTGAGGAGAGTTATAAATAAAGAAAAACCTCTACTAGTCCTGCTACCAGTGCGAGCACAACAAGTCAAGACCATGAGTATATTTTAGTCATGTTCTCTGTTCTAAAATGCTTGTCAGCTCGCGGAAGGACATGTTGCCGGCACACGCGCGGATTCAATGAAGGCAGGCGGGGCAGTCTTAAGCTGGTTGCACGCGGCGAGGAGGCGTGCTCAGCCGGGCCTGCAGCGAGTGCGGCCCTCTTGGCCGGCGTGCCGGTTCAATGCCTGCGCTATGAGAGGTCGCGACACTGTCAGAGCAATCACTCCCTCCAGTCCTTTTTTGTATGGGTATAACAAAATCTCGTTTTCCATTCACAATTTACAAGTAAAATTCGTGGACAAACTTTGACCCAAAGTATGATGGGGACTAGTAAACCAGAATGGAGGTAGTAGTTTTTTTAATCAAAGAAGGGTTTCCCCTTCCGATTCTTGAAAACCAGCATCTAAATCTAAACCATAGTATTTGCCCTAGAACTACCAGGTTCAACATCTCGCAACCTAAACCCATACAACCATACGCCAAGGAGGTACGTAGTACTATGAATTCCATTTTCGCTCCATACCAATCCTTCTAAAAACTACTTACTACTTATAACGTGCCATTTAAAATTGTAACTCTTAACCCCGCTAAAAAACGATATTTTAAACGTGGCTACTCGATCTGTGGCAACTGGTGAGCCACCGCGCTCCAAGTCGTTCACCTGTGGTCCCGACCATCAACTCCTACAAAGGTGCTCCACCACGCATGCACCGCGAATGCAGCAATCGTATGCCTAGGGTTTTAGGGTTTATTTGTTAACGCCGCTTTACGTAACACTCATGTGTGCGAGACAATGAGAGGCCGATCAAGGCGTATGCGTGCGCCTCTTCTCTTCAGATATGTACTCCACCGCTTGTCCGGTGTCCAAAAAATTATAATAACTACTAGCAATGTGCCAATGCGTTGCCACACGATCAAAGTAGATTAATACATATTCACCGATTTGATAGAAAAAAGTCTAGTTTTGGAATACGTATATCACTAAAAATATGTTATGTTTCACTCAAAATATATTCCTTTGGCGGTTTTGATGAGATAAGGGAGGAATGTTGTTGGTTTCAAGATTCGAGAAGTGGTATATGTCTAATTTCTACTCTTACTAGCAAGATGCCCGTGCGTTGCACGGAACATCAAGATCTTGTGGGAGAAAAGGATGAACGAGGAAAGGCCTTATCTGCAAATGTGGTGAAGAGTGCGGGTAAATTGCCATAATTTCCTTCCTATCCGTCAGATATAAATCGGATGACCTACATTGCAGGATGGCAGGCCCACCATCATCACCAACTCTATTTTTTATCCCTACTCTTATAAAAAGCATTGTCGGTGATGATCGTGTGCCTGCCACCATGCAATATAGGCCGTCTGATCTATATCTGACGGATAGGAAGGAAACTGTGGCAATTTGGCAAAAAGATACCCACACCCCTCTCCACATTTGCAAATAAGGCCTTCCCTCGTTCATCCTTTTCCCCCACAAGATAAACTACTCATACAAATGCATCTTGATGCTCAGGTAACGCATGGGCATCTTGCTAGTTGTTGCAAAAGGCCCATGTGTGTGTGAGAGAGAGGGAGAGTGGAGGAGGGCGGAGTGCATGTGTGACAAAGACACAAGTAGTGTGTGTGCGATAGGTATCAGCTTAAAATGAGGCGATAGTGTGTGTGCACGATCGAGAGGGCGTGTCTCAAGAAGGGAAGAAAAAGCTACATAGATACAAGGAGCGGGAGAGAGACATGTATGCGATGGTGGAAGCACGAGTGTGCAGGTGTATAAACCTATCTAGAGGCTAGCCAGTCGATAAATGTTTGTGAGAGAAATACGAGTCGGGGTGCAAAAGCGAGAGTTTTGAGTGTGTGAGAGAGAGACGGTAGTCGGGAAGGGGAGTGGAAGCAGGAGTTGTGTGTGTGTGTCTGTGTGAGAGAGAGAGGATACGGTAGTCGGGGTTGTCCGATCGGTAAACAAATGAATAATGTCAGTCTGGGATGGAGACGAAAAGGATACCGCAACAAATGTTGTGTCTACAGGAGAGAGAGAGAGAGAGAGAGAGAGTAATTTTAGTGGTATGAGTCATATGTAGAGACATACAGGGTGTGTGAGAGAATCCCATAGAGAGAAAGACAAAGTGAAAGACGAGTGGAGACTGTGTGCGGCGGTGAAAAGAAAAGCTTAGGTACCCAGTGATACCAGAGAACTATAGAGACGTGAGAGATAATGAAAACCGTGTAATGTATAATGATAGGGAGAGTGTGACACTTCTCAAGGGAGACGTCAAGAGACCATGTTTGCGAGGAAAGGAGAAACATGAAGTGAGCGTGCAGGTGAGCTGGAGAAAAGAGAGTGATAGCTACCTGAAGGAGCATGCATGCGAGAGAGATGGGCGTGAAAGGAGTGAATAAAAAAGGGATTCAAATATTTGAATTCGAGATGATGATACATGTAATCCATACTCGAATCAAAATTGATCTATCAAACATGCATACTCATATGAATTCACACACATCTATGTTATTTAATATGTAGATATTACTGATCCATACATTTTAGTAGAACATAATTTGGTTAATTTTTTCAATTCAACCTTAAGATTTCGAGATCGTTGTATTTGTAAATCATATTATACATATAAAGGAGCAGAATTCTTTGTTGTGCTTTTGAAAGTATATATAAAAAAGTGATGCATATAGAATGTAATTCCAATTGAAAATGGATCCCGCCCGAAAAAAATAGTAGAATACAAACGGGATTCGAATTGAGTTGGCATGGTAAACGTGCACTGTGCAAAATTTGAACGAGGCGGGGAAAGTCGCAGAACCCCGCTTAGAAACCAAAATCTGCGAGATGGAAATCACTACGCCTATCCTCGCCACCCAAAGCCTATCTGCTGGATTTCTATAGGTTTAGATAGGGGTAGGTTTGTAATTTCACCCAAACGTGACGTAACCGCCTCTCACCCGGATTCATACACGATGGGCGCCAAAACACAAGCAGTGCCCTCGGCGAAATCGACTCCTCCCAGATTCATATTCATACACGGTGGGCGCCAAAACAAACTCTCGTCAAGAAATATTCGATTGTATGCAGATTACCGTCCTATCCCCAACCGACTAATGTTGCTGTGATGTAGTAGAAATTTGAAGCAGGGGCTAAGTTTGTAAATTTCCTCGCATTTGAGACAAGCGCATACGAATACATGGTTCCCCCTTCCTCTCTACCTCCCTTTTCCCCATTCAGACTCGTGGGCGCCAAAACACCCTCTCCACCCCACCCTCCTCCGTCCGCCACCCCATCCACCGTCGTCCTCCTCCACCATGTCGGAGCTGATACCCCGACGCCGCCGTCCATTACAAGAGATCGACCTCTCTCATCCACGCCTTCAGACCGAGATCCTTGCATCCCGTCCTCTCGCTTCATCCCCGCCGTCGTCCACCTTGCCGGCGCCGCTCTCTGACCGCCTCGTCCACCGCGCCGCCGCCACCATCTACCCTCCTAGATCTGCTTCCACGCCGCCGACAGCCATCGCTACCGCAGCACCGTCAAATTCTCGGCAGATCACGACATGCAGCGCCGCACTGCAGGCGGTACTCTTTCAGATTCTTCTCAACTTATTTATCACAGCAAGAAAATAGATCGCCACTGCTTTACTCTGATTTCTTGTCTTGGTTGCGAAGTTGCCTTTGTTCGGTTTGCACCTTCAGATCCGCCATGGCACGCTCAACACTATACTCCCAATGCTTATGGTTTTCCCATTTTATATTCCACACTAGTTAAATCACAGTAGACTAAATTTCAAAATTGGGTCAGTCGATTTTTCAGATCTCGCCGGAGTTCGCCGGTGCGATCCAAGGGGCTCGGTGGTTGTGGGGCCTCGCCGAACGAAGAAAACTCGACGCTGGTGGGGGTGGGGTGGCGGAGGAACACAGCGGTGGGGGCGGTGGTCCGCCGGTGGGCCATGCGGTGTTCTCAGATGGGAAGAATTAAGAGACGAGGAAGAAGAAGGGTTAGGAGACGTGGGATCTTCATCCAACACTTTGAAATGGTCGAGAGACAATTTGGGAGTTGCATTCTTAATGCGCTCTTGTTCGTCTTGTGTGGGCACTTCGCAACCAACATTTTATTATCCAAAATCTGATTGCTCTTCTTTACCATGTTCCTCTTCCGTTCTTCTTTAATATGTATTCTCTCTGTTTTAAATACAAGTCTTTGTATAGATTCCACCATGGACTACATATGGAGCAAAATGAGTGAATCTACACTCTAAAATGTATCTGGATACATCTGTATGTGATCCATAGTGGAAATCTCTACCAAGACTTATATTTTGGAACGGAGGGAGTATGCTAATAGTACAAGATGTTCCTTGTAATCAAGATGAGCGAGGACATTTGCGATAGAGGTCTATACGGTCGGTTGTGATGGACACTTTGAGCCTCTTTGATTCGTAGGATCTTGTAAACATAGGAATAGGATTTGTAGTGGCGTGCCCACTTGAATCCTATAAGAATAGCAAGGAAATGCGCGGAGCTGTGTCGCCTTTGAGAGTTACATCGATATTAACAAAGACCGCACATTCACTTGAAGAGAGCTGGTACCGAAGCCTTTCTAGCCGTCTAGGCAATACTAGCACATATATTCCAGCAAGTTCCACTTTGCTGATTTTACTCGATGCTTAAGGTTTTCCCGTGATATCTACACTATGATCTGTGTAGCTGCTTTGTGTCACACTAGCAGCAGTCCACTCTTGAAGCTAAACACTGCAATGACTTACAAAATTGGCACCAAAGCATTGAGTGCCATTCTGGATGCAATGAAACTCATACGCTCCCCACCTGTTGACTCTTGTTCAGAATATGATCCTAATGACTATTCTAACCTCTAGGAGTCAAAGGCACATGGCCTGTCCTATTCACCCATCAAGGTGCCTGTCCTAATTTGGCAATGTTTCATTGATTGCGGGTATCTTGCATATGTTGTCTTGCATTTCTTCTACTTTGTTGCACCGCCATCTGCTTAGTTTACTCATCATATATGTCGAGATGCCATGCCCATCCATTATCAATACATATTCCATCTGTCATCATACCATGTTTTTCACTCAAATGTTGTTCGTGTGCATCAGACATCAAAAAGGAAGAGGGTGATTGCCGAACCTGAAGGAGCACCAGCAAAGTCCTTGAAAAACATGGTGGTGCCAGAGAAATCAGACAGCACCCCACTTATATTGGCAGTACAACCAGTGGCACAAAACATAGGACCGACTCCAGCAGACTGTACCCATACTTCACTGGCCACACCACATAGGACCTGCACTCCAGCAAAAGGTATACCGATTTCATTTGCCATAGCACCAGCTGTACCACAGAAAAATCCCACTACAGCAAAAAGTACAGCAAGTCCACCGGCCGAAGACCTATCGCAACTGCAGAGACGGCCAATTCTCGCAGATTGGAACCCCATTCCATTTATTCCCAGTTTAAAAGACAATGCTTTCAATGTTGTTAGGGACTACGTGCATATATTCCCATCATGGGAAGATTGTTGTGAAGACAAACACCATTTTCACATCTTCCTGTCCAACTTACGCGTAAGTGCTATTATTCATGGTTATTATTTTCCTGTTTTCTGCTAATTGAACACATCAATGATTTACATTACGTTGTTGTAACTAGGCGAGGGTCAATCTGGATAGTCATGACGAGCAAAGCTTGCTTGTGCTTTTCAAGGAAGCATTGCAGCAGTATCGGTGTTACCTGAGGAAATCACACTTTGGTGGCAAGTCTATAAACGAATTTCCGATGAAGTCTCCTGCTAAATTTAGAAGACATTGAATGGAAAAACCTTGTTATGCAATCGTCTCGTTCCTGTGATGAGGTAATCGCCTATGAAATCACATGACAATTTGAACTTCTACTTTTCCGCATGTGCCTTACGGATCTTTTTGCGTGAAATCTGCTCGAAGAAGAATTCCGGTTTGAAAAGAACGACAGGATATCACAAATATGCTGCCCGCTGCTTTGCTCTTGTTAGTACCTATTGTCCTGTATCGTTGTACTTGCATACATACCTGGTTCATTATGTGACAACAGTATTTATGATAGCTTGCTTATCAATTGTTCGCTCCAAATTATCTGATCTGTATGAATGGTTACATTAGTGTAAAATATATCCAATGCCAATGTTTTTTTAGCTCTGCATTGTTCTTGTAAGTACATGATGTCCTTTATCAATGTACTTATAATGACAGGTAGTTGTTCATGTACCATCACTGCAGCTTATTTTCCTTTGCCCTCCATTTTCTACACATCGATCTATATTAACTCTTACCATAAGGTTGGTAATGAATAAGTTTAGCTGTGCATTGCTCTTGGCTGTACCTTTTGCCTGTATCGCTGCACTTACATTTATAGCTACTTGGTTATGTAGCATCACTCTTCATCTTATCTTAAATATTCTCCATTTTTTCGTATATTATCACATCTATATTTACTCTTAACAAAATGTAGAATAAAGGCAATGCTTTTGAAGAAGATTATGTGGTAAACTTCTTGAATTGCCCCCCATCAGCATGGACAAGGCCTTTATAGAGCCTGTCTTCACCAATAATGTAAGTTTGTCCATCTCAAGCCTTCAAACTTTGTTGTATATATTTGGTTAGGCATGACTGCAACAACTGTTTACTTTTGGTGTTTGCATCAAATTGCTTATTTAAAGTTTATTATGTAGTTCATAAACAAAAGTTTGTCCTTCCTCAATTTAAGTTTTTAGTTGTACAACCAAGTTCCTTCTTCATACCATGTAAATTAAACTATACAGAGCAAGTGATCTTATTTTTCACTACATGTATGCTTATGTTCTTCATCCGTAATCCAGTGGTGTGGTGAAACTACCCACTACAGCACAATGTCATATTCTGCAATGTCTTAACTATGAACAATGTCATATCATTCTACTATTATTTAAACCGTCTCTTTATTTGCCAATTTGAAATGGTATAAATTGACAAAGACACTAACCATTGATACGTATGAGTTCTTGATCTGTAATCCGGGTTGTCGTGAAGCTGCCAACTCCTTCACAATGTCATTTCCTGCCATGTCTTGACCTGAACAATACCATATTGTGTTAATGCAATTTTAAACTGTGTCACTTTATTCGTCAGTAAGAAATGTTATGAATTGTCAGCACTGATACTTTTACGTGCAAAACCTGTCATATGTCTGCTTGTTTATCTTTCAGAGTGAGGAAGATATAAGTGTTGAACAAGCGTAGTCTCATCATCTTGCTCACCGCTTATACTGCGGCTCCCAATGAGGGCTAACCTTTCTTGAACTCTATTGAAGTGCTGTCGGTTTTGTATATTATTTTTTCCGCGTGTTTATTTGCACTGGTGGTGATCTTTGATGCCCAGTTTATCTAATCTGCTGTCTGCTTATGCTTTATTATCATAGTGGCGAACTTTGATGCCCAGTGGATGTAATATGCCGTAATTACTTTATTGTATAGTCTAGGTTTTTTCTTATTCACGATGCTACAGTTATTTTACTGTATATGTATATATATCCTGTCTTTGCAGTAAACCGGCCAAACCGTAAAATTACGGTACATAATCGGGCCGTCATGCAATCATGATGTAGGTTGGGCCTGAAACGTGCCGAACAGCTCACAGCAAAGCCGAAATGAACCCGCCCATGATTATGCGAATCAAATCACGGGCTTTTAACATGCCAAAATTGTCTCGGTCCTTGTTTGGCCCAATCAGATATCGGTCATGAAAGCAGACGGATGCAAATCGGGCCGTGAGTTAGGCCCAACTATATGACGGGCTTTTAACAACCGAAATTAATATAGGGCCGAAATGTTAAACGGGCCCTTAACAGGCCAAAACTAATATCAGGCCGAATTACTAAGTGGGCCTTTAGCAAGTGGGCCCAAAAGCATAGTGTCCAGTTGTCGGGCCGAATTTGATATGGGCCATAATTGAGCCCAAAGCCTCTTAAAGGGTCGGACCTGATCTGGGCCGTAATTTGGCGCAGAACGTGGTAGGCTTATAACGGGCCTGATCTCATATGGGCCACTTTTAGGCCCGGAATGTGGCAGGCCATTAATGAACCGGATCAGATATGGGCCGGCATTTGGCCCAAAACATGGTAGCCAGTTAATGGGCCGGCCTACTAGGGTCCTCAAAATCTTGTGGGCCTACAACTGGGCCGGCCCATTAATGTCGGCGAAATCTCGTGGGCCTTTAGCTGGGCCGGCCCATTATGATCCGCAAGAATCTTGTAGGCCTTTACAGGCCGTCCCATTATAGCACACAAAAATCTTGTGGGCCTTTAGTCGGGCCGCCCATTATGGCCCGCAAAATCTCGTGGGCCTTTAGCTGGGCCGGCCCATTATGGTCCGCAAAATCTTGTGGGCCTTTATCTGGGCCAGCCCATTATGGTCCGCAAAATCTTGTGGGCCTTTATTTGGGCCGACCCATTATGGTCCGCAAAATCTTGTGGGCCTTTAGCTGGGCAGGCCCATTATGGTCCACAAAACTTGTGGGCCTTTAATTGGGCCGGCCCAATTAAACTTGTTGGGCCGTGCCACATGTCGACGTATCATAGGCGCCTTCTGTCCAATGAGTGGATGACATATGTCCCAGCGGTGAGCCGACACGTGTTTCCTCCAGCCAATGATGATTTTACACGTGGAAAATCCCCATTGGTCGGGGCTGTTAACGGGTTAACGGATCCAAAACCCGACCCGATAGCTTAACGGTGTTCCGTTACGGTGGATGCCACGTGTCGGTCACCCTTGATGAAAGCACTTCTGTGACGCGCGATTTATCGTCATGGAAGTGGACACTTCCGTGATGATAATTTTCGTAATGTCATGGAACACTTCTACGATAGCACATGTATGACTATCTTGATTCTATCATAAATTTGTCATGGATGTACATGCATGACAAAAAACGCGACCTACTGTGACAAACACATATCATCACGCAAGTGTATTTTTTTGTAGTGTTGGAAGCATTTAAAAGGGGGTAAGCACTCGTAGACAATTGGCAAACTATTGTGAACATCACGCGTTTGTCTCTTGTGTTGAACCCCAAAAGGTCTATGAGGCGCTCAAAGATCCGGATTGGCTCAATGCCATGCATGAAGAGCTCAACAACTTCGAGTACAACAAGGTGTGGAGATTGGTGCCAAGGCCAACGGGGAACCACAATGTCATTGTAACCAAGTGGATATTCAAGAACAAGCAAGATGCTCATGGGACAATAGTTCACAACAAGGCAAGATTGGTAGCACAAGGCTACTCCCAAGTCGAGGGTATCGACTATGGTGAAACCTTTGCTCCCGTTGCTCGCCTTGAATCCATTCGTTTGTTGATTCCTTATGCTTATCATCATAACTTTAAGTTGCAACAAATGGATGTGAAGAGTGCTTTTCTTAATGGTCCTATTAATGAGTTGGTATATGTCAAACAACCCCCCGTGTTCGAGGATCTCTACTTCCCGGATCATGTGTACCAACTCGATAAGGCACTCTATGGCCTTAAACAAGCCCCACATGTGTGGTATGACCACCTTACCGAGTTGTTGCAAGACCGTGGATTTGAAGTTGGGAAAATCGACCCCACTCTTTTTACTAAGAAGGTCAAAGGGGAGTTTTTTGTGTGCCAACTATATGTTGATGATATTATCTTTGGTTCCCCTAACAAAGCTTTCAATGGGGAATTTGCCGCTCTCATGACCTATAAGTTCAAAATGTCTTCGATGGGAGAGTTGAAGTTCTTCCTTGGATTCAAAGTCAAACAAAGAAGAGAAGGAACCTTCATCAACCAAGACAAATACACTCAAGACATGCTAAAGAGATTCAAGCTAAGTGATGTCAAGCCGGCTTCCACTCCAATGCCCACCAAGTGCCAACTTGACATTGATCCCAATGGTAAAGCGGTGGATCAAAAGGTATATCGCTCCATGATTGGCTCCTTGCTTTACCTTTGTGCATCTAGACCGGATATCATGTTGATTGTGGGAATTTGTGCATGGTTTCAAGCCACACCTAAGGAAAGCCACTTTGTGACGGTCAAACGAATCTTTCGATATTTGGCTCATACCCCAAACCTTTGTTTATGGTACCCACGAGGAGAAAACTTCAAGCTTATAGGATATTCGGACTCGGATTGGGAGGGAGACAAAGTGGATAGGATGTCCACTTCCAGAGGGTGCCAATTTCTTGGTTGCTCTTTGGTAAGTTGGTCTTCTAAGAAGCAAAGTTGTGTGTCTCTCTCGTCGACCGAAGTGGAGTATGTGGCGGCCGGTAGTTGTTGTGCACAACTTCTTTGGATGAGGCAAACTTTAAAGGATTACGGTGTCATTTGTGACAAAGTGCCTCTTTGGTGTGACAATGAAAGTGCCATCAAGATCTCTCTCAACCCGATTCAACACTTCAAGACGAAGCATATTGAGATTCGGTATCACTTCACCCGGGATCACATTAGGCGAGGGGAGATCGAGCTCAACCACGTCAATACTCATGATAACCTTGCAGATATTTTCACGAAGCCCTTGGATGAAGCAAGATTTCGCGAGTTAAGGCATGAGCTAAATATCATTGATTCGAGCAATGTTGCTTGAACCCTTGCACACCCCACCATACTCAACTTGTTGTCTTGTTTAGATGTAGGCATGAACATAGGGGGAGAGGTGTTCTCTCAATGAACTCTTTCTCCCCACATTATGCATAAGTTGATCAAGTCTTTCACATTAGCCATTTTTATGGTACTTGTGCTTCAAAGATGAGTGTTGGTCATGGGCCCAAGGTTAAAATCTTCGCGACACCATACCATATAGCTCAAAAATAGGTGGTCTCGACCACCACCCTTTCTTCTAGAGAGTTTGTCATGTGTTGTTTCCTCTTGCTTGTGCTTCTTTCTTTTGAGTGGTTGTGGTCTGGTGGTGTAGTGTTCGGGATTGTCTTGTTCTGTCTCGTGTCCGGTGTGCGTGTTTTGGTTTTTCTTTTGTGTGCCTAAGCCAAAATTTCCCCTTGATCCTGCTTTGGGGCGTCTGAGCGGTACTACCGCGGCTACAGGGCGGTACTACCGCTTATAAGCGGTACTACCGCCCCTGCCGACACGGTACTACTGTGGAGCGGTACTGTGGGGCACGCCGTGCTCCAGATCTATGCCAGAGCGGTACTACCGCATCTTGCGCGATACTACCGCTTAGGACTAGGGGCGTGGGATTTGTATCGGGCAGGGGGAGTTTCCTCTTCCCCATACCCGTTCAGTTTGCCCCATCCCCTCATCCTCTCCTCTCTCAGGCGACTCCCCAAGCACCAGAGGAGTGGAGTTTCCAGGCCGTCTCCCTCGGTTCCAACCGGTGGGATCGTTCCTCGCCTTCTCCTCTTGCCATGGATGCTGGTATTGCCCCCGTTCTCCTCTCCCTTGGTTCTCTTTCTTGAATGTAGGTTTTGGGCTATATTCGTTGCATTCTTCGATTCTTTTGTTGAATCGAGGCTTAGGAAGGACTTGGGAGACTGCTAGACAAGGTAGATTGTTGATTAGGCGTAGAAATATGGACATTTGCATCCTTGGTAGTACCGGATCTTGCCGCGGTAGGTGTTAGCCCGCCGACATCCGCTCCAGCGGTACTTCCGCTGAACCCTAGCGGTACTACCGCTCTGGTGCGTGGTACTACCGCTCTGAGATGCCAATGCCCATGTTTCTCTTCCTAATTTTCCATCTTTGGTGTTTTTCTTTCCTTGGCTTATGCACTCTTGCTCTTGTGGTTCTTGTGTGTGTGTTTCAGGTGGTAGTAGCTCCGGGCATCAGGCTCGCTGCAAGAATCCAGACCGGGCAATAGGTTCCAAGCATTATCGCTCTTCAGGTGAACCAAAGGCTGCTGCTACTGCTGCTGAGGGTGGCTCATCTGCGCCACCAAAACGCAAGGCCAAGGTTCCCACGTCGAAGACCTCCGCTTTGCGCAAGCCTGCCAATCAGATGTCTGGAATGGAGTTACAGAGCAAGAGGAAGCTCAATCCCTACCATGCGGACCAGGAGCCTGCACTTCTGAGCCGTCCATTCTGGAACAGGTTTCAGCAGTCTATCTATCACGGTGTCTTGAAGAAGAAGAATAAGAAGAAGAAGAATAAGAAGAAGAAGAAGAACTTGTTTGTGAAGGTCAAGTCTATCGATCTCTCCCACATGGAGAAGGACTTGCAATACTTTGGGCATGCTCTACAGAGGTGTGAGGAGTTGGATATCAAGAGGATCATTTCCTTCAACAAGGACTTTGATGCCGAGCTTGTTGCCTCATTCTTTGCCACCGTTCACTTTGGGCATGATCCGGCCCGCACTTTGACTTGGATGACCAATGGTCGTCTTCTGTCCGCCCCATGGAAGGACTTCATGGTCAGCTTATCATACGATGACGAGGGTGCCCAGACCCCACTTGGGTTTCACCCTCATAAGGAGATTGCTGCTACTCATAAGGAGAAGCTTTGGCCCTATTCTACCAGGAAGGTGTCAGAGTCTGGGAAGGTTACATATGAGCTCTGGCCCTTCATTGACATCATGCATCATATCTTCCGAAATAGTCTGTTTCCCCGGGTCGGCAACTTGGATTAGGTGCACTCTTACCTAGTTGACTTGCTCCTATTCTGTCAAGAAGAGCAGGACTCTCCCCTAGTGCTGGATGTGTCACATGTGATGTGGTCTGAACTTTACTCTGCTGTCATGGAGCGCAAGTGCATCATTTATGGACCATATCTTATGCAGCTTATCGAGGGCACCTGGGCGGCCAAGTTTCCAGATGAGGAGCTAGTCACAGACAATATGGTTTCTCATGATACTATCGAGCTGCGTCAGAAGGAAAAGTGGAGTTCGTCCACTCCGGCCCCTCCAGTGCAAGAGACTATCTTATCTGATGCATATGATGAGGATGATGGTGGGCAGGAGTATGTACCCCCATCAGAGGAGCCCTCTTGGGCGAAGAAGCTCAAGGAGAAGATGAAGCATTTGTTCTGCCTTCAGGCCAAGGGCCAGTACAAGGCTCACAAGGAGGCCAAGATGGCTCGTCGTCGTGACAAGGCCATTATGAGACAGGTTGGGCTTGAGGCTGCTGATGGCTCTGAGGAGTGGATCACCAATGAGGAGTCTTGGATTCAAGTGCACTGCCCGTGGTCTGACACTAAGGACGACACCGGAGTTCGTGCTTCTCCCCGTGCTGCAGAGGACTCTGAGGAGGAGGAGGAGCATGACTGGTGACGCCCTGGAGATCTACTACCATCGTGTTTCGTGTTGCCCCTTTCCCTTTGGTGTCTTGCTGCCAAAAGGGGAGAGCTAGGGATTTTCTTTGGGTTGTGTGTTTGCGTGTTCGTTGTGTTCATTCGCTTTCTGGTTTTGAACTCTGTTCGGCTGTGAGTGAGACCATATGGTGTAAGACATATGTGAACTACCCTATCATATCTACTTAAGTCTTAGTAGTACTCTGTTATCATGTGAGATGCTTCACTACCTGCTCGTATTTTGTTTTTGCTCTCTTACTTATCCTTGCTTAGTTGTACTTGTTATTACTCTTATATGCAAGGATGTTGCCTGTCTATAAAATATAGGGGGAGCTTGTTCCTAGAGTTGTGCACCTAGCCTTTCATGCTATATTCACCGTGGTACACACATCCAGGGGGAGCCCGTCTATATTTTGTAGGGAGTTGGGTTGCTTAGTTTCCAATTACTATTTTGTGCAAATCCCATGTTGTCATCAATCCACCAAAAAGGGGGAGATTGTTAGGGCATTATTTGCCCTAGTTTGTTTTGCTGATTGATGACAATACTTTTGCGGACTAATCGTGTGCTTTAAGCTTTTCAGGTTATCTAATATAAGGGCACTTTGCGATTGTTTCCCCTCGAGGACTTCACGTTAGACGAATTATTTTCCCTCCTTTCTTTTCGGTGGAATTGAGTCGTAGGGATAACCGTACCATCAAGAGGGGATCCATTTCGGAAGAGTATGGGTGGAATCATCGTTCACACTTTCCTTGCACCCTCACCTTCCTCCTGCTTCTTTGGGGTTTCGGCACGGTGCAAAACAAGGGGTGTTGTGTGCTAAGCGGTAGTACTGCGGCCAGGGCGGTAGTACCGCCTATTGGCGGTCTTGCTAGTGCCGCTGGTACTACTGCCCCTGCTGTGGTCTCAATTTTTTTGTGTCGGGTTTCGTAAAAGATCACGCAGGGGAGCGGTAGTAGGGATGGCAGTAGGGTGCAGTAGTAGCGCTTATTAGCGTTAGTACCACTCCTACGTTCGCTCCTGCATCCGCTCTGCTCGCTGCCCTCCTCTGTTTTCCAGCGGCTGTAGGGAGCGGCAGTACCGCTTATTGGCGGATGCAGGCTGCGGGATGCATAACGGTTGGATGTGTTCCCCTACTATATAAAGAGGTATTCTTCTCCAAGAAGACTTACCTCTTCTTCCCAAAACTCCATTGTTGCTCCACAAGCTCATTTCCGTCCGATCTCTCTCCCTAGCCAATCAAACTTGTTGATTTTCTAGGGATTGGTTGAGAAGGCCCAGATCTACACTTCCACCAAGAGAAATTTGATTCCCCCACTCATCCCTTGCGGATTTTGTTACTCTTGGGTGTTTGAGCACCCTAGACGATTGAGGTCACCTCGGAGCCATATTCCATTGTGGTGAAGCTCCGTGGTTTCATTGGGAGCCTCCAATTCGGTTGTGGAGAGAGCCCCAGACTTGTTTGTAAAGGTCCGGTCGCCGCCTCCAAGGGCACCAATAGTGGAATCACGGCATCTCGCATCGTGTGAGGGCTTGAAGAGAATACGGTGGCCCTAGTGGCTTCTTGGGGAGCATTTTGCCTCCACACCGCTCCAACGGAGACGTACTTCCCTTCAAAAGGAAGGAACTTCGGTAACACATCCTTGTCTTCACCGGCTCCACTCTTGGTTATCTCGTGCCTTTACTTGTGCAAGCTTATTTGTGTTATATCCTTGCTTGCTTGTGTGCTTGTTGTTGTTGCATCATATAGGTTGCTCACCTAGTTGCATATCTAGACAACCTACTTTGATGCAAAGTTTAATTTGGTAAAGAAAAGCTAAGAATTGTTAGTTGCCTATTCACCCCCCCCCTCTAGTCAACTATATCGATCTTTTCACCACTATGATTTCTAACGACTTACCCTCTACTCCTAGTGTGTTTTCTCCTTTGGTGCTAGGTCTCCTACATGACGACATGCCTATCCTCGACGAGTCCATACCTCCAATGGAGACGACGATGGCCATGGTGGAAGAAGATGCACCCCCCACATGGTACCAACAAGTTGCAATGTCACCTACAACACATGAGCGACGCTCCAAAGGTAACATAGGTGACAATGTTTCTCTTGTCCCACTAGTGGACTATCTCACGAATGATTGCTTGCATGATGTTGATCCACCTATTCCCATGCTTCATGCTAGTTGGACTTCTTCATGTCATACCAATTTATGATGAATATGATGATGAGCATGTTGAGTTGCCTAGTTGTGATGCTATGCTCCATAGGATATCATGGGTAAATTCTATTGGTCACTACATGTTTGACAATCCATTGAACTTGTCATATGCTATGAGTGAGATCTCCCATATTGCTTCATTTCAATCTCAACATAGTAACTATGCATGCCCCATTAAAATAAATCCCATTTTCACTTATGGCATAGATGACGAGATGATGGTCATTGGCTTTTGTTTTTCATGTGATGATATTGCCATGCTTCCTCTACATGATTTGCGCAATTCATCTACTATGCCATGCGATGATAACATTGTTCCAAATATGCATTGTTTTGGATGTTGTCAATATTCTCCATGTGATGTTTCCATTATTGCTCATGAGGAGACCCCCATAGTTTCCTCATAAATATTAGGAGATTTTGATGCATTCCATACCTCACATGATTCCCATAATTGCGTGCACCATATGCATTCCATGAATAACAATGCTCTACATATTTCTCATGATGCATTACACAATTTGAGTCTCCATTATGCTATACATAATAACAAACCTCTCATGATGGATGACATGTTTCAATATCACGCATCTCATTTATTTGAGCATTGGATATTTTGTGCTAACCAACACCAGCACATGCGCATCATGATGGATGATGTGTACATATACCACGCACACACAATTTTCCCTTTGTCTTTGTTTTGTGTAGGTACTTATGTATAGTCGTCAACCTCCCAATACCAAGAGTTGACGAAACGATCTCTTGAGAGCAACGACGATTTGGGATCCCGTGGACTATCCTTACCACCATTCCTTTTGCACAAGGACTACACACATCTCTTTTACTTGTCTCTCACACGACAATGGGCTATTTACCATTTGTCACCTTATGCTCATTTCCCGTGTTCACTTTGCATGTTATGCTTGCTTTTATGCTTTTGCCATGCAATTGTGACCCTTGCTTGCACTTACCCATGATTCATCATTCTACTACTCCTATGTGTATTTGGATGTTTGGTGGAGATCCTTGTTGCTATTGCTATGTTTATCATGTGCCTCATGCTATTGTTGATTCTTGTGTTGGGAGATTCATGATGTTCCATTGCTATTTACATAGGAATTCTTGCCAATACATTGATGATACTTTCCTCATATCTTGCTTTCATGCTTGTGCTATGTCATGTGAATTATTAATGCCCTCTATTTGCACACATGACATGCTTGCCATGATTCCTCCTAGTGTTGGGGAACGTAGTAATTTTTAAAAAAAAATCCTACGCACACACAAGATCATGGTAATGCATAGCAACGAGAGGGGAGAGTGTGTCCACGTACCCTCGTAGACCGAAAGCGGAAGCGTTAGCACAACACGGTTGATGTAGTCGTACGTCTTCACGATCCGACCGATCAAGTAGCAAACATACGGCACCTCCGAGTTCAGCACACGTTCAGCTTGATGACGTCCCGCGAATTCCGATCCAGCCGAGCTTTGAGGGAGAGTTCCGTCAGCACGACGGCGTGGTGACGATGATGATGTTCTACCGATGCAGCGCTTCGCCTAAGCACCGCTACGATATTATCGAGGTGGATTATGGTGGAGGGGCACCGCACACAGCTAAGAGATCAAAGAGATCAATTGTTGTGTCTATGGGGTGCCCCTCTCATCTGTATATAAAGGGGGGAGGAGGAGAGGGCCGGCCTAGGGGAGAGGCGCGCCCAAGGGGGGGGCAATCCTACTCCAAGTAGGTTTGCCCCCCCCCCCTTTTCCTATTCCAAGTAGTAGAAGGGGAAATGAGGAGGTGGAGAGAAGGAAGGATAAGGGGGGCCGCCGCCCCTTTCCCTTTCCCAATTTAGATTGGGGCAAGGGGGCCGCGCGCCACCTCTGGCCTCCCTCTCTCCTTTCCACTAAGGCCCATAAGGCCCAATAGCTTCCCGGGGGGTTCCGGTAACCCTCGGTACTCCGATCAATGTCTGAAACCTCCCGGAACCATTCCGGTGTCCAAACATAGTCGTCCAATATATTGATATATATGTTTCGACCATTTCGAGACTCCTCGTTATGTCCGTGATCACATCCGGGACTCCAAGCTACCTTCGGTAAATCAAAACGCATAAACTCATAATATAACCGTCATCGAACTTTAAGCGTGCGGACCCTACGGGTTCGAGAACTATGTAGACATGACCGATACACGTCTCCGGTCAATAACCAATAGCGGAACCTGGATGCTCATATTGGCTCCCACATATTCTACGAAGATCTTTACTGGTCAAACCGCATAACAACATACGTTATTCCCTTTGTCATCGGTATGTTACTTGCCCGAGATTCGATCGTCGGTATCTCAATACCTTGTTCAATCTCGTTACCGGCAAGTCTCTTTACTCATTCCGTAATACATCATCCTGCAACTAACTCATTAGTTGCAATGCTTGCAAGGCTTAAGTGATGTGCATTACCGAGTGGGCCCAGAGATACCTCTCCAACAATCGGAGGACAAATCCTAATCTCAAATACGCCAACCCAACAAGTACCTTCGGAGACACCTGAGAGCACCTTTATAATCACCCAGTTACATTGTGACGCTTTGGTAGCACACAAAGTGTTCCTCCGTAAACGGGAGTTGCATAATCTCATAGTCATAGGAACATGTATAAGTCATGAAGAAAGCAATAGCAGAATACTAAACGATCGAAAGTGCTAAGCTAACGGAATGGGTCAAGTCAATCACATCATTCTCCTAATGATGTGATCCCGTTAATCAAATGACAACTCATGTCAATGGCTAGGAAACATAATCATCTTTGATCAACGAGCTAGTCAAGTAGAGGCATAATAGTGACACTTGATACGTCTCCATCGTATGTATAATTTTTTATTGTTCCATGCCAATATTATACAACTTTCATATACTTTTGGCAACTTTTTATACTATTTTTGGGACTAACATATTGATCCAGTGCCCAGTGCCAGTTCCTGTTTGTTGCATGTTTTTTGTTTCGCAGAAAACCCATACCAAACGGAGTCCAAACGGAATAAAAACTGACGGAGATTTATTTTGGAATATTTATGAATTTTGGGAAGTGGAATCATCGCGAGACGATGCCCGAGGGGGGCACGAGGCAGGGGGGCGCGCCCCAGGGTGTCAGGCGCGCCCCTGACCCTGGTGGCCACCCCGCAAGGCGGTTGGTGCCCTTCTTTCGCCGCAAGAAAGCTATTTTTCGGATAGAGATCGTGTCCAAAATTCAGCCCAATCGGAGTTAAGGATCTCCGGTTATAAAAGAAACGGTGAAAGGCCAGATTTGAGAACGCAGAAACAGAGAGAGACAGAGAGATAGATCCAATCTCGGAGGGGCTCTCGCCCCTCCCATGCCATGGAGACCATGGACCAGAGGGGAAACCCTTCTCCCATCTAGGGAGAAGGTCAAGGAAGAAGAAGAAGGAGGGGGGCTCTCTCCCCCTCGCTTTCGGTGGCGCCGGAACGCCGCCGGGGGCCATCATCATCACCGCGATCTACACCAACACCTACGCCATCTTCTCCAACATCTCCATCACCTTCCCCCCTCTATCTACAGCGGTCCACTCTCCCTCAACGCGCTGTACCCTCTACTTGAACATGGTGCTTTATGCTTCATATTATTATCCAATGATGTGTTGCCATCCTATGATGTCTGAGTGGATTTTCGTTGTCCTATTGGTGGTTGATGAATTGCTATGATTGATTTAAGTTGCTTGTGGTTATGTTGATGTCCTTTGGTGCGCATCATATGAGAGCGCGCGTGGATCACACCATAGGGTTAGTTGTATGTTGATAGGACTATGTATTGGAGGGCAAGGGTGACAGAAGCTTCAGCCTAGCATAGAAATTGATGCATACGGACCTGAAGGGGACCAATATATCTTAATGCTATGGTTGGGTTTTACCTTAATGAACGTTAGTAGTTGCGACGCTTGCTAATAGTTCCAATCATAAGTGCATAGAATACCAAGTAAGGGATGACATGCTAGCAGAGGCCTCTCCCACATGATACTTGCTATCGGTCTAGTAAAGTAGTCAATTGCTTAGGGACAATTTTGCAACTCCTACCACCACTTTTCCACACTCGCTATATTTACTTTATTGCTTCTTTACTTACAACAGCCCCTAGCTTTTATTTTCATGCTCTTTATATTCTTGCAAGCCTATCCAAAAACACCTACAAGTACTTCTAGTTTTATACTTGATCTAGGTAAAGTAAACGTTAAGCGTGCGTATAGATGTATCAGTGGTCGATAGAACTCAAGGGAATATTTGTTCTACCTTTAGCTCCTCATTGGGTTCGACACTCTTACTTATTGAAAACTGTTGCGACCCCCTATACTTGTGGGTTATCAAGACCTTTTTCTAGCGCCGTTGCCGGGGAGCAATAGCGTGGGGTGAATATTCTCGTGTGTGCTTGTTTGCTTTATCACTAAGTAATTTTTATTTGCTGTTCTTAGTTGTTCTCTATCTTTAGTTATGGGTAGGAAACGCAAAATACCAAAAAAATTAGTTGTACCTACTGAACCAATGGTTGAAGAACCACTCAAAATCTATCACACTCCTGAAGCTTTTTACTTGGATCATCTTCGATCCCTTTGTGCCCGTGCTGAGACCCCAACTAGCTTAGTTGATGGAAAATCTTTAGATGAGCATGCTTTTTATGTGCGACACCGTTTATCTCAAAAAGGGAAACTTTTACAGCATCAAATTAATACTATGCAATGTTATGCCTGGAATTTATGTGAAATATATGATTTTACTTGTTGTTCTGAAAACCCTAAGAAACACCTTCCCTACCAATGCGAGTTTAGTGATAATGGAATCGTATCTTCATTATGCTAAGGGTGTTTATAATTACTATGATGTTCAACAAATTGAAGAATTTGTTGCTTTTAAGGGTGCTTATGAAATTGCTTCTTTGATTGAAAAGTATGATGCTACTCTTTACAAATCTGAAAATTTTGCCATACTTGAATACTTTTATGATAATTATGCTTCTAATGCCTATGTTAAACCTTATATTGAGGACTCCCCTGCTGTCCAAGAAGAGGCTAATATTTTGCAGGAGTCTATGGAAGAAGAAATTGATGAAACTGTGAGCTCATTGGATGAAAAAGATGAGGAGGAGAGCGAAGAATAAAAGGAGGAAAAGCGAATTGATCACCCGTGCCCACCTTCTAATGAGAGTAACTCTTCAACTCATACATTGTTCAATTTCCCTTCATGCTTACCGAAGGACGAATGCTATGATGATTGTTATGATCCCGTTGATTCTTTTGAAATATCCCTTTTTGATGATGTTTGCTACGCTTGGCCAAGATGCCAATATGAATTATGCTTATGGAGATGAACTTGCTATAGTTCCTTATGTTAAACATGAAATTGTTGCTATTGCACCCATGCATGATAGTCCTATTATCATTTTTGAATTCTCCCAACTACACTATATCGGAGAACTTTGCTTTTATTAAGGATTATATTGATGGGTTGCCTTTTACCACTGCACATGATGATTTTGATGAGTATAATATGCATGTGCTTGCTGCTCCTACTTGCAATCATTACGAGAGAGGAACTATATCTCCACCTCTCTATGTTTCCAACACGATAAAATTGCAAGAAACTGTTTATACTATGCATTGGCCTTTACTATATGTGCATGAATTGTTCTTTTATGACATGTCGATGCATATGAAGAGAGTTAGACTTCGTCATTGCTTGATTTATGTTACTTTGTGCTCACTACTAAATAACAAATCATTGCTAATTAAAATTGGCTTTGATATACCTTGGGATCCGGGTGGATTCACTACTTGAGCACTAGATGCCTAGCTTAATGGCTTTAAAGAAAGCACTGCCAGGGAGACAACCCGGAATTTTTAGAGAGTCATTTATTTCTGTTGAGTGCTTTCATATAGTTTAAAAACAACAAAAATAAAGAGGGGTACCCAAAACTTTTCAAAACAAAAGGTGAAAGTGAGAAAGACGAGCATTGCGAAAGTGGGGGACGTCCTTGAACTTTGTTCATGCCCATGGGCACTTTGTGAATCTTAATTAGAGAAACTTCACAATAAAAATAATTATCCCCTTGTACAATTCCATTGTATTATAAAAATAATGTGCCAAGGTTTGCCTTTAGGATGTTTACAATACTTGTTGGTCTGTACGGTGCAAGACAGAAACTTTGGCTGTAGTGCGTGAATTTTAATTTTTTACTGGAACTTTAAATGGTTTTGATTCTTTTTGCACTGTCTTGCTGTACAAATTTTTTATTTTTACTGAATTTTTCAAGTATCAGAAGTATGGTGAATTTTCAGATTGCTACAGTCTGTTCTGTTTTAGACAGATTCTGTTTTTGATGCATAGTTTGCTTGTTTTGATGAAACTATCAATTTATATCAGTGGATAAGCCATGAAAAAGTTATATTACAGTAGACATAATGCAAAAACAAAATATGAATTGGTTTGCAACAGTACTTAGAGTGGTGATTTGCTTTATTATACTAACGGATCTTACCGAGTTTTCTGTTGAAGTTTTGTGTGGATGAAGTGTTCGATGATCGAGATGGTTTCGATGTGAGAAGAAGGAAGAGAAGCAAGAGCTCAAGCTTGGGGATGCCCGAGGCACCCCAAGTAAATATTCAAGTAGACTCAAGCGTTTATGCTTGGGGATGCCCCGAAAGGCATCCCCTCTTTCTTCAACAAGTATCGGTATGTTTTCGGATTCGTTTCCTTCATGTGATATGTGCAAATCTTGGAGCGTCTTTTGCATTTAGTTTTCATTTTCTTTTATGCACCATGCTGGTATGAGATAGTCCTTGGTTGATTTATAGAATGCTCACTGCACTTCACTTATATCTTTTGAGTATGGCTTTATAGAATGCTTCATGTGCTTCACTTATATCATTTGAAGTTTGGATTGCCTGTTTCTCTTCACTTAGATAACCGCCATTTGTAGAATGCTCTTTTCCTTCACTTATATTTGTTAGAGCGTGGGCATATCTTTTGTAGAAAGAATTAAACTCTTGTGCTTCACTTATATCTATTTAGAGAGATGACAGGAAGTGGTCATTCACATGGTTAGTCATAAAACCCTACATAAAACTTGTAGATCACTGAATATGATATGTTTGATTCCTTGCAATAGTTTTGCGATATAAAGATGGTGATATTAGAGTCATGCTAGTGGGTAGTTATGGATTGTAGAAATACTTGTGTTGAGGTTTGTGATTCCCATAGCATGCACGTATGGTGAACTGTTATGTAATGAAGTCGGAGCATGAGGTATTTGTTGATTGTCTTCCTTATGAGTGGCAGTCGGGGACGAGCGATGGTCTTTTCCTACCAATCTATCCCCCTAGGGGCATGGATATTAGTACTTTTCTTCGAGGGCTAATAAACATTTGCAATAAGTATATGAGTTCTTTATGACTAATGTGAGTCCATGGATTATACGCACTCTCACCCTTCCATCATTGCTAGCCTCTTCGGTACCGTGCATTGCCCTTTCTCACCTCGAGAGTTGGCGCAAACTTTGCCGGTGCATCCAAACCCCGTGATACGATATGCTCTATCACACATAAACCTCCTTATATCCTCCTCAAAACAGCCACCATACCTACCTATTATGGCATTTACATAGCCATTCCGAGATATATTGCCATGCAACTTCCATCATCATCATATACATGACTTGAGCATTTATTGTCATATTGCTTTGCATGATCGTAAGATAGCTAGCATGATGTTTTCATGGCTTGTCCGCTTTTTGATGTCATTGCTACGCTAGATCATTGCACATCCCGGTACATCACGGAGGCATTCATATAGAGTCATATCTTTGTTCTAGTATCCAGTTGTAATATCGAGTTGTAAGTAAATAAAAGTGTGATGATCATCATTATTAGAGCATTGCCCCATCAAAAAAATAGAGGCCAAAGAAGCCTAAATAAAAAAATGGGGCCAAAGAAGCCCGCAAAAAAAAGAAAATAAAAATAAAAAGGGGCAATGTTTGTAACGCCCCCGATGCGGCTATATCTCCCACGTGTCGAAGCACGACTTAGAGGCATAACCGCATTGAAAGCAATGCCGCAAGTGAGGTAATCTTCACACAACCCATGTAATACATAAGGGAAAGAGATACATAGTTGGCTTACAAATGCCACTTCACACAATACATAAATAAACATCCATCATCCGTAATACACTCAAGGTCCGACTACGGAACCAAAATAAAAGAAGATACCCCAAATGCTACACAGATCCCCGATCGTCCCAACTGGGCACCACTACCGATCATCGTGAAAAGACACATAGTAACGACCACGTTCCTCGTCGAACTCCCACTTGAGCTCGGTTGCGTCACCTGACCGGCATCGCCGGCACCTGCAACTGTTTTGGTAGCATCTGTGAGTCACGGGACTCAGCAATCTCACACCCGCAAGATCAAGACTATTTAAGCTTATAGGAAGGACAGAGTTGTGAGGTGGAGCTGTAGCAAGCGACTAGCATATATGGTGGCTACATTCGCAAAAGAGAGCGAGAAGAGGAGCAAAGCACGGTCGTGAAGCTAGTAGCGATCAAGAAGTGATCCCGAACTACTTACGCCGACATAACTCCAACACCGTGTTCACTTCCCGGACTCACGAGAAGAGACCATCACGGTTACACACGCCGTTGATGTGTATTTTAATTGAGGTCAACTTCGGGTTTTCTACAACCGACATTAACAAATTCCCATCTGCCTCATAACCGCGGGCAAGGCTTTCGAATGATAATACCCTGCAGTGGTGTACCAACTTATCCCTTTTTTAGCTCTCACGGTCTACGAAGGATATTCCTTCTACAGTGAAGACCCGATCTGTATCGGAATCCCGGACTACAAGACATTTCGACAAAGAATAAAACAAGACCAGAAGCCGCCCGATTGTGCCGACAAATCCCGATAGGAGCTGCACATATCTCGTTCTCGTGGCACACCGGATGAGCTAAGCGTCACAGAACCGACGTAATCCGAGTTGCCAAATAATGGTCCCAAGACGGTGCTCTAGTTTGGACCAACACTCGAAGGAGCACCGCCCGGGGTAAATAAAGATGACCCTCGCTCGCGAAAACCCGGGGAAAAGGCTTAGGTGGCAAATGGTAAAACCAAAGTTGGGCCTTGCCGGAGGAGTCTTATTCAAAGCGAACTGTCAAGGGGGTCCCATAAATCACCCAACCGTAAGGAACGTGAAATCAAGGAACATAACACCGGTATGACGGAAACTAGGGTGGCAAGAGTGGAACAAAACACTGTGCATAAGGCCGAGCCTTCCACCCTTTACCAAGTATATAGATGCATTAATTATAGCAGATATATTGTGATATCCCCAACAAGTAAACATGTTCCAATAAGGAACAACATTTCCATGTTCCAACAAGGAACAAACTTCATCTTCACCTGCAACTAGCAACGCTATAAGAGGGGCTGAGCAAAGCGGTAACATAGCCAAACAACGGTTTGCTAGGAAAGGATGGTTAGAGGTTTGACATGTCAATAATGGGTGGCATGATATAGCAAGTGATAGGCATCGTAGCATGGGCATAGCAAAAGAGCGAGCATCTAGCATAGCAAAGATAGAAGTGATTGCGAGGGTATGGTCATCTTGCACGCAAGGTTCTCGAGTTGTCGAAAGCTTGATCCTCGTGGCGTTCTCAACAGGTTCCTCGTTCATGAACTCGTCTCCCGGCTCTACCCAAAGCAAAAACACAAACAAAGGAACCACAATAAATCACGGTGCAATGCACAAGCAACATGATGCAATATATGGCATGATATGCGGGATGTGATATGCAATGCGTATGCGTGCTCCGGAAGGAAAATGATGAAACAGACATCAACTTGGCAAACCAAGTATGCCGCTGGAAAGATGGGATGATTTCGGTTGAAATCGATATAAAGATCACCGGAATCGGATGCACGGTTTGCAAATGACAAGCAAAACAAGAATGGCACAAATCTGCCATTAACAGCATGATACCACTTAGCAAGCAACAAGAAATTAGGCTACTTCACCCAAACGTACCAAAAAAGTACATGGCGGTGATCTACTCAAGATGCTTCACAAAAATGAACACTGAGCTACGGCTAAATCACAGCATAACAGGTTCAAACAAGCATGGTAAAATTGCAAAATATATCAGCTTCACAGACTGGGAAATTACTGAACATGGCAAAAACAGCATCAGGTAGCAATGTTCAGAGAAAGAAAACTACATGCTACAGGAACTTATAATAGCAAAACAAGGCATGGAATGAATATACTCAAAGCATAGAACAAAAGTCTCTTACTTACCATAATCCAAAAAGGATCAGAAAATATAGTAACATCCATGTCAATATCGCAAGTTACGTTAACAGATTCAGCAACATGGCATGTCAAAAACAGATAACAGGTAGGCATGTTTAAGAGCTCGATGCACTCACTACAGAGCATCTCATAATAAACTAAGCATACATCCATCAAGAAGACATGGCATAGAAGATATACATGGCAAGAACAACATCATAGCATACACGGATCAACTACAACAACCTTGGCAAAATTGAATAACATGTAAACAATCTGCCAGGAAACATTTTATAGCAAAAGTAGAGCTCGATTGACTCAATTTATGGCACTCCATAATTTCAAACAAGAGCATGGATGGATAGAGCATAACCATATGTTCAAAACATCCTTACTGAAGTATCTCAAAATATACATGGATCTCTCGATAGCATCAAGTTAACATGGCATAAAAATATCAGCAAAACTGGGGCTGAAATCAGCAACATCAGGACACCTAGTTTGCATGCTTGTGCTAGTCACCACATAGCTCACAAAAATATATGGCATACACCCCTGGAAAGATGGCATGGTATATTACAAAACACATGTAGGACTCAAATTCATAGGGTGCACACATCAATCATGGCAAAAATGACAAAAGTGCATGTTCTGTTACGAAACAGAAACTAACATCACATATCCCTCTTCCAACAGCATTTAGGGCATCAAGATGAGCTCAAATGAAAATGATGCAATGAGATGAAATGCCCTACTCTTCGAGAAGAACATTTTGACATATTACACGCACGAAACGGAGCTACAGGTGCAAAGTTATGATGCGTTGAAAATGCCACAATTAATCAACGGAATAAAAACTTGGACGATTTTGGGGGGGGGGGGGGAAGAAGTCAACCCAGATCCGGAACGGGTTCCGGCCCGATCGAGGGCGAGGACGACGGCGTGGTTTCACGGGACGGCGACGGAGAAGGAGACGGGCCGGGCCGACGGAGGAGGGCGCTGGCGCGACCGGCCGGCTTAAGGGTGGCCGGAAATGCGAGGCCGAGGCCGAGGATCGGGCGGCGGCGCGCAGCGCGGGCGGCGGGAATGGCGCGTCGGGCGGCGAGGCGGCGGAGCGGGCCGGGCGGGCGCTGGTCATGCGGCGCGGGCCGGGAGGAGGCGCGGAGGGCTCGCTGGCCCTGGCGCGCGCGGCGACATGCGCGCCCGATTGCCGAGCGCGCGGCGGATTTCGTCCGCCGACCGGACGTGTCCGGGGGCGCGAGGTAGGGGAAGGCTAGGGTTTGGACCCGGATTTGGACGGGGGAGGTGTTTAAATAGGCATAGAGGGAGCTAGGAGAGTCCAAATGAGGTGTAGTTTTCGCCCACACGATCGTGATCGAACGACGGAGAGCATGGAAGTGACTTAGATGGGTTATTGGGCTGTTTTGAAAGGGTGGTGGGCTGCAACTTAAAAGAGGCCTTTGCGAGAGTGCGGTTAACCGTTGGAGTACCAAACGAGCTCCAAATGACCCAAAACTTGACCGATGGTCTACCGGTGGTATACCAAGGCCACTTGACAAACCTCGGTCCATTCCGAGAAATGTAAATACCCGCTCACGGAAAAACGTAAAAGAGGACGCCGGGGAACATAGGAGCGCCGGATTGCAAAACGGACAACGGGAAAAATGCTCGGAATCATGAGACGAACACGTATGCAAATGAGATGCACATGATGACATGATATGAAATGCATGACATGGACAAAATGCGAAAATGAAGAAAAACCCAACCACGGAGGGAATATCATATCACAATGCCGAAAATGGCAAGAGTTGGAGTTACAAATATGGAAAGTTACATCCGGGGTGTTACAACACTCCACCACTACAAGAGGATCTCGTCCCGAGATCTAGGACTGAAAGAACTCTGGATATTCGGAACGGAGGTGATCCTCGCGCTCCCAGGTGGCTTCTCGGTCGGAATGGTGTGACCACTTCACTTTCGTGAATTTGATTGACTTGTCGCGAGTCTTGCGCTCGGTTTCTTCAAGAATAGCAACGGGTGCTCATGATAAGAGAGATCTTCTTGAAGGTCAATCTCTTGAAGTTGATAGTGCGTTCAGAGTCTTGAAGCACTTGCGAAGTCGTGACACGTGAAACACATCGTGCACGTTTGCAAAGTTGGATGGAAGCTCAAGTTGATAGGCGAGATCGCCTCTTTTGCCAATGATCTTGAAAGGACCCACGTATCTAGGGGCAAGCTTCCCTTTGATACCGGCGACGAGTGCCTTTCATTGGAGAGACGCGAGGTAGACATGGTCTCCGATTTCAAAAGCCACATCACGGTGCTTATCATCATAATAGCTCTTCCGCGCGATTGCGCGGCTTTGAGATTCTCACGAATGACTTTGCACATTTCTTGACTTCAGTGATCAAGTCGCTTGCCAAGAAGTTGGCGTTCACCTGTCTCGGACCAATTGAGAGGAGTACGGCACTTTTTGCCATAGAGAATTTCGAATGGGGCCATGCCCGAACTCGCTTGGAAGCTGTTGTTGTAGGAGAACTCAGCATATGGAAGACAATCTTCCCACTTCATACCGAAGGAAATGACACAAGCCCTAAGCATATCTTCAAGGATTTGATTGACTCGCTCGACTTGGCCACTTGTTTGAGGGTGGAAAGCTGTGCTGAAACGAATGTTGGTGCCCATGGCCTTCCAAAAGAATCCCAAAACTTGGAGGTAAAGATGCTGCCACGGTCCCAAGAGATCAATTGTGGAATGCCGTGCAAGGAGACAATCCCGAGGTGTATAGCTCGCCAACTGAGCTGCTGTGATGGATTCTTTGATAGGAAGAAAATGAGCCACTTTAGTAAGCTTGTCAATGACAACAAAGATAGCATCATTTCCACGTTTGGACTTTGGAAATCCAGTCACGAAGTCCATTTCAATATGATCAAACTTCCATTCTGGAATAGCAAGAGGTTGGAGGAGACCAGCTGGTCTTTGGTGTTCTGCTTTCACTCTTCTGCAGACATCACACTCATTCACGAATTGAGCAATTTCTCGCTTCATTCGAGTCCACCAATATGACTGCTTGAGGTCATGGTACATCTTCGTACTTCCATGATGAATTGATAGAAGCGAATTGTGTGCCTCGTTCATAATGACTTTACGTAGATCACCCTTTGGAACCACAATCCGTCCTCGAAGAAAAGAGTATCTTTGTCATCAACGTGGAAGCACTTGTACTTGAAATGCCCTTGTCGATACCACGTTTCACCTTTTTCACCATGGTATCCGAAGTTGAGCCTCACGAATTTGGTCTTCCAAAGTAGGAGAGACTATGAGGTTGACAAGAAAGCCTTGAGGAACAACTTGAAGATTCAGCTTGCGGAAAGCTTCACAGAGATCCAGTTGGAAGGGCTTGAGAATTAAACTGTTGCAATAAGCCTTCCTGCTCAAAGCATCTGCAATGACATTGGCCTTGCCCGGAGTATATTCAATACTTGGGTTGTACTCTTGAATCATTTCGACCCATCGAGTCTGCACTCGAGGTTGAGGTTGGGCTGAGTGAAGATATACTTGAGACTCTTGTGATCGGTGAATATGTCCACTTTCCTTCCCAACAAGAGATGTCTCCATGTTATCAATGCATGGACAATCGCCGCCAACTCAAGATCGTGTGTGGGGTAGTTCTTTTCGTTGGGCTTCAATCAAGTAGAGGTATAGGCCACAACTCTCTTCTCTTGCATTAACACAAGACCGAGACCTTGAAGAGAAGCATCACGTAAAACTTCAATGGCTTGGATTCATCAGAGGAGTCAAGACAGAGCTGTGACGAAGTTTCTCTTTGAGAGTATTGAAAGCAACGTCACACTCGGGAGACCGGACATACTTCACATGCTTCCGGAGGAGGTTGGAAAGAGGCTTTGCAATCTTGGAGAAGTTCTCAACGAATCTTGACAATAGCTTGCAAGACCAAGAAAATCATGGAGCTGCTTGACATTCCGAGGAGGTTCCCAATTCACAACTGCGGGCACCTTCTCGGGTTAATAGCCGATGCCCTTGGCCGAGATGATATGACCAAGGTAAAGAACTTCATCAAGCCAAAATTCACATTTGGAGAACTTCGCATAGAATTGATACTCTCGAGCTTGTCTAGCACCAATCGCAAATGTTTGGCATGATCCTTCTTATTCTTGGAGAAGACCAAAATATCATCAAGATAGACCAAGACGAATTCATTGGTGTAGGGGTTGAAGATGAAGTTCATCATCCGAGAGAAAGTTGGAGGAGCATTGACAAGGCCGAAAGACATGACAGTATATTCATAAGAACCAAAGCTTGTTCCGAATGCTGTCTTGGGAATATCTTGTTCACGAATGCGAATCTGATGATAACCCATACGAAGGTCAAGCTTGGAGAACACTTTAGCACCTTTGAGTTGCTCGAAAAGCTCATTGATGTTGGGAAGTGGATACTTGTTCTTGATAGTCTTCTTATTCAATGGACGGTAATCGACGCAAAGTCGATCCGTGCCATCCTTTCTCTGGACGAAAAGAACACCACAACCCCAAGGAGATGAACTCGGTCTGATCAAACCCAGACGCTCTTGTTCATCGAGCTGCTTCTTCAATTCATTCAGCTCATTAGGTCCAAGCTTGTATGGACGATTGCAAAGCGGGTTCGATGCCGGGCTCAAGATCGATAACGAACTCAAGCTGGCGGTGAGGAGGCATTCTGGAAGCTCTTCCGAAAGACATCTTTGTACTCACAAACGACCGAATCGAGAGATAGCATCCAATTCGCCCTTCTCATTGAGAGAAAACAACCGAATGGTTTCATCACGAGCGGCAAAGATGATCACATCATTAGAAGAGTGAGTCAATTGAATTCCTGGCAGCACAATCAAGCTGAAGCTTTGTCGAGAAAGCCATCCATCCCGAGAATAAGATCAATATCCGAGTCACCAAGAACCATTGGAGAAGAAAGAAATCTATAGTTGCCCATCTTGATAGAAACATCCAGAATCATTGTGGTAGCCCTCATAGGAGAGGCTGGAGAAACAACTCCCAAGGGTTTTTCCAACATTTCCGAAATGAAATCATGCTTTGCAACAAATGATCTAGACATGAAATAATGCGATGCACCGGTATCAAATAAAACCTTTGCAGGAATATCATTAACTGGAAGATTACCCATAATCACATCAGAAGAATCCTCTTCTTGAGATGCATTAATCATGTTCACCTTTGCGCTTGGGATTATGCTTGACCACCGCATTGCCGGAAGATTTCACAGGAGGAGGAGGCGGAAGGCGCCTCTGGTTGAAGCACTTGTTCGCATAGTGACCTTCTGTGACATTTGTTGCAAGTCACCTCCGAGAGCGGACGGTGATAAGGAGCATTTGACCTTGGAGCTTGAGAATTAGACTTGTTCTCGATAGCACAGGTTGGGCGGGTGGGAAGATCCACGACCACCTGAGTTCTTCTCACGATAAGGCCGACGGAACGGAGGAGGAGGAAGGTAGAACTTCTGCTGTTTAGCTGCCACTTGAGAGGAAGAAGAAGACTGAACTGCATCCCCGATTCTTTTCTTAGAAGCCTCACATTTGAGCTGGGCAGCTTCTTCCTTCAAAGGCCATGTTGTAGAATTCATCATACTTTTCCGCTCAACAAGCACAAGAGCTAATTGCAGATCTTCTCTGAGACCACCTCCGAATTGATAGATCATACTCTTCTCATCAGTACGTCTTGCTTAGCGAAGCGGCGAGTTTCGAACTGGATATTGTATTGATAGACAGACATGTTGCCTTGCTTGAGATTGCGGAACTCCTCACGCTTGCTCTCAACAACACTTTTCGGAATGTGGTGAGCTCAAGTCTCGCGGAACTCATCCCGTAATGACACGACCTCCTCTGGAATCTTTGTATTGCTGGTACCACTCAGCAGCCTTGGTCCTTGAGTTGAAACGAAGCAAACTTGACAAAGTCCTCGTGTCCGACATTGCTACATTCAAAATGTTTGCAGATGTCCACAAGCCAATCGTCAGCGCCTCGTGGCGCCGGCTACGTAAAACCGAAAGACTTCGCTGATTAGCGAGGAACCGATTGAGGGTAGCAAAGTGCGGCTGGTTGTTGCCTTGACCTTGATTGCCTTGATTGCCTTGCCCTTGAGTACGCTCTTGCAAGAGTTGCAAAATCATCGAGCATTGGCATTGGTGGCTGCCATGATAGCTTGCCATGCCTCCGGAGGCGGAGGTGGAGGTGGAGGGTTCGACTGACTCTCATCATTGCGATCCGGATTCAGACGCGTTGGCGGAGCCATCCTGAAGAGGGTGACATCCGTTAGCACTTGATAGACAGATAGACAAGTTGAATCGACGATAGAAATTGCAACATATAGTCTTCACAATAAACATTCGAACAAGAATGAACGAATGAATTCCAAAGTTAACATCACACGTCCATTAAGGTGAGAAGCCACTTAGATAAAGGTATGGAAACATCATCTGCCTTTGAAACAATTCGAATATCACAACTGAAAACAAAAGATTGGCTTCTAGATTAAGCCGGAACAAACACATGATAGAGATTTCGCCCAAAGTGTTCGTGGTGGGGCCCACACGGACACGACGATAGCGGCCGTCACGAATGACAAACAAGACGTCCCGAATCAGCATAGCCAAGGATTCTTTAAGATGCCTCGCGACCATCAGAATCGACCGTGAATGGGCGGACCACTAGACGTTGGACCCCAATCTCTAATCATACATCCGCTCGGAAAGATATCCTATAAGCTACTAGAATTCCCACCTATAAACTCCCGAAACTTTCTGGTTATGCAATCTGGTGTTGGGGATACAGGGACACAAAATATATCACCCAAACTAACAATACCTAGATCCAAATTGTATCCATCCGTCAACACATAACCAAGAAACCTTCGGAAATCGTGGTACCTCGACCTTGAAAAACATCCGTTATACGAAGTCATGGCAATACTCCCGAGCTCGCCCGATCGGGTTATCGGAGTTATCTCACCAACAACTGCACAAAAGAGATTTCGATGTCGGCAAAACTCAGGTATTCCAGAATCAAGCAACGATAAAATTGTGACGACAACACCTCGGAGCTCAACTCCCGGACACCGCCACAACCCCTAAATGTCGAGGCACCAAGAACAATGTTCTCGTCACAAAACCATCGGAATGATTCCAAGATACCCGCGTGATCCTAAATTTTTTTTAGTGAAATTTGAGGAGAGGAGAGTCAAAACTTCTACGTCAGGGGGCCTCACTAGAGCAACGAAGGGACTGAGGAGTAAAAAGAATCCTACTCCCCGATATATATATATAATCCTATGACTCAAAACATTTTCCGTTCTAGACTCAACAACGTCGACCAAACAATCAAGTAGGGCTCCTAAGTCGGGAAGGCTCGATTACCAACTTGTATCGCCCGATGCGGCTATATCTCCCACGTGTGAAACACGACTTAGAGGCATAACCGCATTGAAAGCAATGTCGCAAGTGAGGTAATCTTCACACAACCCATGTAATACATAAGGAAAGAGATACATAGTTGGCTTACAAATGCCACTTCACACAATACATAAATAAACATCCATCATCCAGAATACACTCAAGGTCCGACTACGGAACCAAAATAAAAGAAGATACCCCAAATGCTACACGGATCCCCGATCGTCCCAACTGGGCACCACTACTGATCATCGTGAAAATACACATAGTAACGACCACGTTCCTCGTCGAACTCCCACTTGAGCTCGATTATGCCACCGTGACCGCATCGCCGGCAAGACTGCAACTGTTTGGTAGAATCTGTGAGTCACGGGACTCAGCAATCTCACACCAGCGAGATCAAGACTATTTAAGCTTATAGGAAGGACAGAGTTGTGAGGTGGAGCTGCGACAGCGACTAGCATATATGGTGGCTACATTCGCAAAAGAGAGCGAGAAGAGGAGCAAAGCACGGTCGTGAAGCTAGTAGCGATCAAGAAGTGATCCCGAACTACTTACGTCAGACATAACTCCAACACCGTGTTCACTTCCCGGACTCCGCCGAGAAGAGACCATCACGGTTACACACGCGGTTGATGTGTATTTTAATTGAGGTCAACTTCGGGTTTTCTACAACCGGACATTAACAAATTCCCATCTGCCTCATAACCGGGCACGGCTTTGAAAAGATAATACCCTGCAGGGGTGTCCCAACTTAGCCCATTATAAGCTCGCGGTCAATGAAGGATATTCCTTCTACCGGAAGACCCGATCAATCTCGAATCCCGGACTACAAGACATTTCGACAGCAATAAAACAAGACCAGCAAAGCCGCCCGATTGTGCCGACAAATCCCGATAGGAGCTGCACATATCTCGTTCTCAGGGCACAACGGATGAGCTAAGCGTACAGGAACCGACGTAATCCGAGTTGCCAAGGAATGGTCCCGCACGATGCTCTAGTTTGGACCAACACTCTAAGGAGCACTGGCCCGGGGGGGTAAATAAAGATGACCCTCGGGCTCGCGAAACCCGGGGAAAAAGGCTTAGGTGGCAAATGGTAAAACCAAAGTTGGGCTTTCTTTGGAGGAGTCTTATTCAAAGCGAACTGTCAAGGGGTCCCATAAATCACCCAACCGTGTAAGGAACGCGAAATCAAGGAACATAACACCGGTATGACGGAAACTAGGGTGGCAAGAGTGGAACAAAACACCGGGCATAAGGCCGAGCCTTCCACCCTTTACCAAGTATATAGATGCATTAATTATAGCAGATATATTGTGATATCCCCAACAAGTAAACATGTTCCAATAAGGAACAACATCTCCATGTTCCAACAAGGAACAAACTTCATCTTCACCGCAACTAGCAACGCTATAAGAGGGGCCGAGCAAAGCGGTAACATAGCCAAACAACGGTTTGCTAGGAAAGGATGGTTAGAGGTTTGACATGGCAATAATGGGTGGCATGATATAGCAAGTGATAGGCATCGTAGCATGGGCATAGCAAAAGAGCGAGCATCTAGCATAGCAAAGATAGAAGTGATTTCGAGGGTATGGTCATCTTGCCTGCAAGGTTCTCAGAGTTGTCGAAAGCTTGATCCTCGTAAGCGTTCTCAACAGGTTCCTCGTTCACGAACTCATCTCCCAGCTCTACCCAAAGCAAGAACACAAACAAAGGAACCACAATAAATCACGGTGCAATGCACAAGCAACATGATGCAATATATGGCATGATATGCGGGATGTGATATGCAATGCGTATGAGTGCTCCGGAAGGAAAATGATGAACCAGGCATCAACTTGGCAAACCAAGTATGCCGCTGGAAAGATGGGATGATTTCGGTTGAAATCGATATAAAGATCACCGGAATCGGATGCACGGTTTGCAAATGACAAGCAAAACAAGAATGGCACAAATCTGCCATTAACAGCATGATACCACTTAACTAGCAAAAAGAAATTAGGCTACTGCACCCAAACGTACCAACAAAGCACATGGCAGTAATCTACGCAAGATGCTTGACAAAAGATGAACACTAAGCTACGGCTAAATTACACCATAACAGGTTCGAACAAGCATGGCAAAAGTGCAAAATATATCAGCTTCACGGACTTAGGGAAATTACTGAACATGGCAAAAACAGCATCAGGTAGCAGTGTTCAGAGCAAGAAAACTACATGCTACAGGAACTTATAATAGCAAAACAAGGCACGGTATGCATCTACTCAAATCATAGAACAAAAGTCTCTTACTGGCCATAATCCAAAAGGTATCAGAAAATATAGTAACATCCATGTCAATATCGCAAGTTACGTTAACAGATTCAGCAACATGGCATGTCAAAAACAGATAACAAGTAGGCATGTTTAAGAGCTCGATGCACTCACTACAGAGCATCACATAATAAACTAAGCATACATCCATCAAGAAGACATGGCATAGAAGATATACATGGCAAGAACAACATCATAGCATACACGGATCAACTACAACAACCTTGGCAAAATTGAATAACATGTAAACAATCTGCCAGGAAACATTTTATAGCAAAAGTAGAGCTCGATTGACTCAAGCTATGGCACTCCATAATAGCAAACAAGGGCATGGATTGATAGAGCATAACCATATGTTAAAAACATCCTTAATGAAGTATCTCAAAATATGCATGGATCTCTCGGTAGCATCAAGTAAAAATGGTATAAAAATATCAGCAAAACTGGGGCTGAAATCAGCAACATCAGGACACCTAGTTTTCATGCTTGTGCGAGTCACCACATAGCTCAAAAAACTACATGGCATACACCCCTAGAAAGATGGCATGGTATATTACAAAACACATGTAGGACTCAAATTCATAGGGTGCACACATCAATCATGGCAAAAATGACAAAAGTGCATGTTACATTAAATGAAACTAACATCACATATCCCTCTTCCAACAGCATTTAGGGCATCAAGATGAGCTCAAATGAAAATGATGCAATGAGATGAAATTCTCTACTCTTCGGGATGAACATTTTGACATATTACACGCACGAAACGGAGCTACAGGTGCAAAGTTATGATGCGTTGGAAATGCCACAATTAATCAACGGAATAAAAACTTCGATTTTGGAGGGGGGGGGGAAGAAGTCAACCCAGATCCGGATCGGGATCCGGCCCGATCTAGGGCGAGGACGACGGCGCGGCTCGGCGGGGACGGCGACGGAGGAGGGAGACGGGGCCGGGGCCGATGGAGGAGGGGCGCCATGGCCGGCCGGCTGAAGGCCGGTGGTCGGAAGGGCGGGCGAGGCCGGGCGAGGACCCGGCGGCAACGGCGCTGGCCGGGTTGCTGGCATGCGGCCGGGCGGCGAGGCGGCGGAGCGTCGGCAGGCGCTGGTCATGGCCGGGCCGGAAGGAGGCGCGGAGGGCCTCAGTGGGCCTCGCGGGCGGCGGGCAAGCGCGGGCGGCGACACGTGGCGCGACCCGATTGGCCGGGCGCGGCGGCGGATTTCGTCCGGCCGGACAGGACGTGTCCGGGGGCGCGAGGTAGGGACAGGCTAGGGTTTGGACCCGGATTTGGACGGGGGAGGTGTTTAAATAGGCATAGCGGGAGCTAGGAGAGTCCAAATGAGGTGTAGTTTTCGCCCACGATCGTGATCGAACGACGGAGAGCATGGAAGTGACTTAGATGGGTTATTGGACTGTTTTGAAAGGGTGTTGGGCTGCAACTTAAAAGAGGCCTTTGCGAGAGTGCGGTTAACCGTTGGAGTACCAAACGAGCTCCAAATGACCCAAAACTTGACCAGTGGTCTACCCGTGGTATACCAAGGCCACTTGACAAACCTCGGTCCATTCCGAGAAAGTTAAGTACCCGCTCACGGAAAAACGTAAAAGGGGACACCGGGGAACATAGGAGCGCCGGATTGCAAAACGGACAACGGGAAAAATGCTCGGAACCATGAGACAAACACGTATGCAAATGAGATGCACATGATGACATGATATGAAATGCATGACATGGACAAAATGCGAAAATGAAGAAAAACCCAACCACGGAGGGAATATCATATCAGAATGCCGAAAATGGTAAGAGTTGGAGTTACAAATATGGAAAGTTACATCCGGGGTGTTACAATGTTACTATCCTTTTACCACACTTGTGCTTCAAAGTAGCACCATGTTCTTCATATATAGAGAGTCTCATGAGTTATCACTTTCATATACTTGTGGGAATTTTCATTATAGAACTTGGCTTGTATATTCCAACGATGGGCTTCCTCAAATGCCCTAGGTCTTCATGAGCAAGCAAGTTGGATGCACACCCACTTAGTTTCAGTTTGAGCTTTCATATACTTATAGCTCTAGTGCATCCGTTGCATGGCAATCCCTACTCCTCACATTGCCATCAATTGATGGGCATCTCCATAGCCCGTTGATTAGCCGCGTCAATGTGAGACTTTCTCCCTTTTTGTCTTCTCCACATAACCCCCATCATCATATTCTATTCCACCTATAGTGCTATCTCCATGGCTTGCGCTCATGTATTGCATGAGGGTTGAAAAAGCTGAAGCGCGTTAAAAAGTATGAACCAATTGCTCGGCTTGTCATCAGGGTTGTGCATGATGTGAATATTTTATGTGGTGAAGATGGAGCATAGCCAGACTATATGATTTTGTAGGGATAACTTCCTTTGGCCTTGTTATTTTGAAGAGACGTGATTGCTTTATTAGTAGGCTTGAAGTATTATTGTTTTTATGTCAAATGATAGACTATTGCTTTGAATCACTAGTGTCTTAATATTCATGCCATGATTAGACATATGATCAAGATTATGCTAGGTAGCATTCCACATCAGAAATTATCTTTTTTATCATTTACCTACTCGAGGATGAGCAGGAATTAAGCTTGGGGATGCTGATACGTCTTCGTCGTATCTATAATTTTTTATTTTTCCATGCCAATATTATACAACTTCCATATACTTTTGGCAACTTTTTATACTATTTTTGGGACTAACATATTGATCTAGTGCCTAGTGCCAGTTCATGTTTGTTGCATGTTTTTTGTTTCGCAGAAAACCCATACCAAACGGAGTCCAAACGGAATAAAAACTGACGGAGATTTATTTTGGAATATTTATGAATCTTGGGAAGTGGAATCATCACGAGACGATGCCCGAGGGGGCACGAGGCAGGGGGCGCGCCCCAGGGTGTCAGGCACGCCCCTGACCCTCGTGGCCACCCCGTAAGGCGGTTGGTGCCCTTCTTTCGCCGCAAGAAAGCTAATTTCCGGATAGAGATCGTGTCCAAAATTCAGCCCAATCGGAGTTACGAATCTCCGGTTAAAAAAGAAACGGTGAAAGGCCAGACGAGAACGCGGAAACAGAGAGAGACAGAGAGACAGATCCAATCTAGGAGGGGCTCTCGCCCCTCCCATGCCATGGAGGCCAAGGACCAGAGGGGAAACCCTTCTCCCATCTAGGGAGAAGGTCAAGGAAGAAGAAGGAGGAGGGGGGCTCTCTCCCCCTCGCTTCCGGTGCCGCCGGAACGCTGCCGGGGGCCATCATCATCACCGCGATCTACACCTACGCCATATTCACCAACATCTCCATAACCTTCCCCCCTCTATCTACAGCGGTCCACTCTCCCGCAACCCGATGTACCCTCTACTTGGACATGGTGCTTTATGCTTCATATTATTATCCAATGATGTGTTGCCATCCTATGATGTCTGAGTGGATTTTCGTTGTCCTATCGGTGGTTGATGAATTGCTATGATTGATTTAATTTGCTTGTGGTTATGTTGTTGTCCTTTGGTACCCATCATATGAGAGTGCGCGTGGATCACACCATAGAGTTAGTTGTATGTTGATAGGACTATGTATTGGAGGGCAAGGGTGACAGAAGCTTCAGCCTAGCATAGAAATTGATGCATACGGGATTGAAGGGGGACCAATATATCTTAATGCTATGGTTGGGTTTTACCTTAATGAACGTTAGTAGTTGCGGACGCTTACTAATAGTTCCAATCATAAGTGCATAGAATTCCATGTAAGGGATGACATGCTAGCAGTGGCCTCTCCCACATGATACTTGCTATCGGTCTAGTAAAGTAGTCAATTGCTTAGGGACAATTTTGCAACTCCTTCCACCACTTCTCCACACTCGCATATTTACTTTATTGCTTCTTTACTTACAACATCCCCTAGCTTTTATTTTCGTGCTCTTTATATTCTTGCAAGCCTATCCAAAAACACCTGCAAAGTACTTCTATTTTTATACTTGTTCTAGGTAAAGTAAACGTTAAGCGTGCGTAGAGTTGTATCGGTGGTCGATAGAACTCGAGGGAATATTTGTTCTACCTTTAGCTCCTCGTTGGGTTCGACACTCTTATTTATCGAAAACTCTTGCGATCCACTATACTTGTGGGTTATCAACACTCTGTTTGTCTATGTATTCACACAAGTATTATGTTTCCGTTTAATACAATTCTAGCATGAATAATAAACATTTATCATGATATAAGGAAATAAATAATAACTTTATTATTGCCTCTAGGCCATATTTCCTTCAGTCTCCCACTTGCACTAGAGTCAATAATCTAGATTACACAGTAATGATTCTAACACCCATGGAGCCTTGGTGCTGATCATGTTTTACTCGTGGAAGAGGCTTAGTCAACGGGTCTGCAACATTCAGATCCGTATGTATCTCGCAAATTTCTATGTCTCCCACCTGGACTTGATCCCGGATGGAGTTGAAGCGTCTCTTGATGTGCTTGGTTCTCTTGTGAAATCTGGATTCCTTTGCCAAGGCAATTGCACCAGTATTGTCACAAAAGATTTTCATTGGACCCGATGCACTAGGTATGACACATAGATCGGATATGAACTCCTTCATCCAGACTCCTTCATTTGCTGCTTCCGAAGCAGCTATGTACTCCGCTTCACACGTAGATCCCGCCACAACGCTTTGTTTAGAACTGCACCAACTGACAGCTCCATCGTTCAATGTAAACACGTATCCAGTTTGCGATTTAGAATCGTCCGGATTAGTGTCAAAGATTGCATCAACGTAACCATTTACGACTAGCTCTTTGTCACCTCCATAAACGAGAAACATATCCTTAGTCCTTTTTAGGTATTTCAGGATGTTCTTGACCGCTGTCCAGTGATCCACTCCTGGATTACTTTGGTACCTCCTGCTAAACTTATAGCAAGGCACACATCAGGTCTGTACACAGCATTTCATACATGATAGAGCCTATGGCTGAAGCATAGGAACATCTTTCATCTTCCCTCTATCTTCTACGTTGGTCGGGCATTGAGTCTGACTCAATTTCACACCTTGTAACACCGGCAAGAACCCTTTCTTTGCTTGATCCATTTTGAACTTCTTCAAAACTTTGTCAAGGTATGTGCTTTGTGAAAGTCCAATTAAGCGTCTTGATCTATCTCTATAGATCTTGATGCCCAATATATAAGCAGCTTCACCGAGGTCCTTCATTGAAAAACTCTTATTCAAGTATCCCTTTATGCTATCCAGAAATTCTATATCATTTCCAATCAGCAATATGTCATCCACATATAATATCTGAAATGCTACAGAGCTCCCACTCACTTTCTTGTAAATACAGGCTTCTCCAAAATTCTGTATAAAACCATATGCTTTGATCACACTATCAAAGCGTTTATTCCAACTCCAAGAGGCTTGCACCAGTCCATAAATGGATCGCTGTGTTGGGTTCTACGGTAGGGTGCGTCGACTACAAATTAAAAATTCCTACGCGCAGAACATCCAGGAACATGCTACGGGAGATGGATCATAGTTCGTTACCACTAGATGCGCAGTGCCGTGCAGCGGAAGAAGAGTTGGGGCAGCGCGTCTGCGTGGATCGTCTCCTCCTCGTCCGATCTCCCTCGAGCGGTCGGTCGTCCGATCCCACGTACGAGTTCGCCGGAGCGGCGCAAGTGCACCACCTCTAACGGTATCCGCGCGTGCGGGAGGAACGTCGTGCGGCGGACTGCTAGGTCCGATCACCTGATCGGCGGCGAGTGGAGGTGGCTATTCGCAACACATGCAAACCCTAGTCGCAGCGCCGCGATCAACTGCCTGAGTGTGCCGCACCTCCACTTTATATAGGCGTCCGTCGCGGGCTCAACACTTGGGCCTCGCCACGGACCCTAAAGCCCAAAGTCTATTCGGTCACGTTCCTAGTCCAGTTCGGATCACATCCGACCGGTGTCTCTGAACTGACCTCATAGGTTCCTTCCCTTAAGCCGCGACCCCTTAGGTTTAAGTCGGCTTGGTCACAGTTCGGATCACCTCCGACCATGCGGTTGGTAGCGGCCTCTAGCAAGGCGTGCCGACCAAGCGAGCGATGAAGCTGGTTTGGCGAACACAGCATAACGTGTCACACTTCTGTTCCCTTTGCCGCACGATATATGTTGTCGGGCTCAAGGCGAGACTGTCATCCTTGTGCTAACCCGACCTCTTTCTCGTTCCAGTGATACCGACCACAGTCCGGATTATCTCATAATACTTATCGCATGGCCATGCTATTCCTGGTCAGATCACACGAGGGGCCCAGAGTATATCTCTCCTGATCGGAGGGGCAAATCCCATCTTGCTCGACCGTGTCTCGCAAAGATGGGACCGGACAAACCGAAACCTACCTTTGTAACTACCCGATCCACGGAGTAGCGTTTGGTCGGCCCAAAGCAAGTCTGTCACCATCCCGAGTACATGTGTCAGCTCCGGTCTTAGGACATAGAACGTATGTTGTACTAGAGACTCACAGATGACATATCGCTGCGTCTCATAGTTGGGTTTGTCCGACTCAGACCTTATCTCGACTCGGATCCGACTATGTCGAATCCGACCAGACCTTTCCAAGTCCATATTATCCGGTTAGCATCCAATGCTCCATGGCTAGTGAGACCAAGCCATCGACCGTGTCATATGCCGATCCTAGTCGGCTGGCGTCCACACAGCCCTTTTGACTAGGGACCTTTTAGGACAGTCATCATACAATGCATAGTCCCACAAACAAGTCACATACTTGCTGATACACATCATTGATAATGTCCAAGGACTATCTTTATTCATAAACACATAGGAAATATCATCATACATGATTGCCTCTAGGGCATATCTCCAACACGCTGGATCTTGCACACTTTGTTAGCTCCCTTTGGATCGACAAAACCTTCCGGTTGCATCATATACAACTCTTCTTCCAAAAATCCATTCAGGAATGCAGTTTTGACATCCATTTGCCAAATTTCATAATCATAAAATGCGGCAATTGCTAACATCATTCGGACAGACTTAAGCATCACTACGGGTGAGAAAGTCTCATCTAGTTAATCCCTTGAACTTGTCAAAAACCTTTTGCAACAAGTCGAGCTTTATAGACAGTAAAATTACCGCCAGCGTCAGTCTTCTTCTTGAAGATCCATTTATTCTCAACGGCTTTCCGATCATCGGGCAAGTCAACCAAAGTCCACACTTTGTTCTCATACATGGATCCCATCTCAGATTTCATGGCCTCAAGCCATTTTGCGGAACCTGGGCTCACCATCGCTTCTTCATAGTTCATAGGTTCCTCATGGTCTAGTAACATAACTTCCAGAACAGGATTGTCGTACCACTCTGGTGCGGATCTTACTCTGGTTGACCTACGAGGTTCAGTAACAACTTGATCTGAAGTTTCATGATCATAATCATTAACTTCCTCACTAATTGGTGTAGGTGTCATAGGAACCGATTTCTGTGATGAACTACTTTCCAATAAAGGAGCAGGTACAGTTACCTCGTCAAGTTCTACTTTCCTCCCACTCACTTCTTTCGAGAGAAACTCCTTCTCTAGAAAGGATCCAAATTTAGCAACAAAAGTCTTGCCTTCAGATCTGTGATAGAAGGTGTACCCAATAGTTTCCTTTGGGTATCCTATGAAGACACATTTCTCCGATTTGGGTTGAAGCTTATCAGGTTGAAGCTTTTTCACATAAGCATCGCAGACCCAAACTTTAAGAAATGACAACTTTGGTTTCTTGCCAAACCACAGTTCATAAGGCGTCGTCTCAACGGATTTTGATGGTGCCCTATTTAACGTGAATGCAGCCGTCTCTAAAACATAACCCCAAAAAGATAGCGGTAAATCAGTAATAGACATCATAGATTGCACCATATCTAGTAAAGTACAATTACGACATTCGGACACACCATTACGCTGTGGTGTTCCAGATGGCGTGAGTTGCGAAACTATTCCGCATTGTTTCAGATGGAGACCAAACTCGTAACTCAAATATTCTCCTCCACGATCAGATCGTAGAAACTTTATTTTCTTGTTACGATGATTTTCCACTTCACTTTGAAATTCTTTGAACTTTTCAAATGTTTCAGAATTATGTTTCATTAAGTAGATATACCCATATCTGCTTAAATCATTTGTGAAGGTGAGAAAATAACGATACCTGTCGCGAGCCTCAACATTCATCGGACCACATACATTTGTATGTATGATTTCCAACAAATTTGTTGCTCGCTCCATAGTTCCGGAGAACAGCGTTTTAGCCATCTTGCCCATGAGGCGCGGTTCACAAGTACCAAGTGATTCATAATCAAGTGGTTCCAAAAGTCCATCAGTATGGAGTTTCTTCATGCGTTTTACACCAATATGACCTAAATGGTAGTGCCACAAATAAATTGCACTATCATTATCAACTCTGCATCTTTTGGCTTCAATATTATGAATATGTGTATCACTACTATCGAGATTCAACAAAAATAGACCACTCTTCAAGGGTGCATGACCATAAAAGATATTACTCATATAAATAGAACAACAATTATTCTCTGATTTAAATGAATAACCGTCTCACATCAAACAAGATCCAGATATAATGTTCATGCTCAACGCTGTCACCAAATAACAATTATTCTGGTCTAAAACTAATCCCGAAGGTAGATGTAGAGGTAGCATGCCGACCGCGATCACATCGACTTTGGAACCATTTCCCACGCGCATCGTCACCTCGTCCTTAGCCAATCTTCGCTTAATCCGTAGCCCCTGTTTTGAGTTGCAAATATTAGCAAGAAACGAGTATCAAATACCCAGTGCTCTGCGAGCATTCGTAAGGTACACATCAATAACATGTATATCACATATACCTTTGTTCACCTTGCCATCCTTCTTATCCGCCAAATAGTTGGGGCAGTTCCGCTTCCGATGACCGGTCATTTTGCGGTAGAAGCACTCAGTCTCGAGCTTAGGTCCAGACTTGGGTTTCTTCTCCTGAGCAGCAACTTGTTTGATGTTCTTCTTGAAGTTCCCTTTCTTCTTCCCTTTGCCCTTTTTCTTGAAACTAGTGGTATTGTTGACCATCAACACTTGATGCTCCTTCTTGATTTCTACCTCCACAGCCTTTAGCATTGCGAAGAGCTCGGGAATCGTCTTATCCATCCCTTGCATGTTATAGTTCATCACGAAGATCTTGTAGCTTGGTGGCAATGATTGAAGAATTATGTCAATGACACTATCATCCGGAAGATTAACTCCCAGTTGAATCAAGTGATTGTTATACCCAGACATTCTGAGTATATGCTCACTGACAGAACTATTCTCCTCCATCTTACAGCTGTAGAACTTATTGGAGACTTCATATCTCTCAATTCGGGCATTTGCTTGAAATATTAACTTCAACTCCAGGAACATCTCATATGCTCCATGACGTTCAAAATGTCGTTGAAGTCCCGGTTCTAAGCCGTAAAGCATGGCACACTGAACTATCAAGTAGTCATCAGCTTTGCTCTGCCAGACGTTCATAACATCGGGTGTTGCTCCTGTAGCAGGTCTGGCACCTAGCGGTGCTTCCAGGACGTAATTCTTCTGTGCAGCAATGAGGATAATCCTCAAGTTACGGACGCAGTCCCTGTAATTGCTACCATCATCTTTCAACTTTGCTTTCTCAAGGAACGCATTAAAATTCAACAGAACAACAGCACGGACCATCTATCTACAATCAACATAGACAAGCAAAATACTATCAAGTACTAAGTTCATGATAAATTTCAGTTCAATTAATCATATTACTTAAGAACTCCCACTTAGATAGACATCCCTCTAATCCTCTAAGTGATCACGTGATCCAAATCAAATAAACCGTGTCTAATCATCACGTGAAATGGAGTAGTTTCAATGGTGAACATCACTATGTTGATCATATCTACTATATGATTCACGCTCGACCTTTCGGTCTCAGTGTTCCGAGGCCATATCTGCATATGTTAGGCTCGTCAAGTTTAACCTGAGTATTCCGCGTGTGCAACTATTTTGCACCCGTTGTATTTGAACGTAGAGCCTATCACACCCGATCATCACGTGTTGTCTCAAAGACGAAGAACTTTCGCAACGGTGCATACTCAGGGAGAAGACTTATACCTTGATAATTTAGTGAGAGATCATCTTATAATGCTACCATCAATCAAAGCAAGATAAGATGTATAAAAGATAAACATCACATGCAATCAATATAAGTGATATGATATGGCCATCATCATCTTGTGCTTGTGATCTCCATCTCCGAAGCACCGTCATGATCACCATCGTCACCGGCGCAACATCTTGATCTCCATCGTAGCATCGTTGTCGTCTCGCCAACTTATGCTTCTACGACTATTGCTACCGCTTAGTGATAAAGTAAAGCATTACAGGGTGATTGCATTGCATACAATAAAGCGACAACCATATGGCTCCTGCAAGTTGCCGGTAACTTGGTTACAAAACATGATCATCTCATACAATAAAATATAGCATCATGTCTTGACCATATCACATCACAACATGCCCCGCAAAAACAAGTTAGACGTCCTCTACTTTGTTGTTGCAATTTTTACGTGGCTGCTATGGGCTGAGCAAGAACCGTTCTTACCTACGCATCAAAACCACAACGATTGTTCGTCAAGTTAGTGTTGTTTTAACCTTCTCAAGGACCGGGCGTAGCCACACTCGATTCAACTAAAGTTGGATAAACTGACACCCGCCAGCCACCTGTGTGCAAAGCACGTCAGTAGAACCAGCCTCGCGTAAGCGTACGCGTAATATCGGTCCGAGCCGCTTCATCCAACAATACCGCCGAACTAAAGCATGACATGTTGGTAATCAGTATGACTTGTATCGCCCACAACTCAATTGTGTTCTACTCGTGCATATAACAGCTACGCATAAAACCAGGCTCGGATGCCACTGTTGGGGAACGTAGCAATTTCAAAAAAAATTCTACGCGCACACAGGATCATGGTGATGCATAGGAACGAGAGGGGAGATGTGTCCACGTACACTCGTACACCGAAAGCGGAAGCGTTAGCACAACGCGGTTGATGTAGTCGTACGTCTTCACGATCTGACCGATCAAGTACCGAACGTACGACACCTCCGAGTTCAGCACACGTTTAGCTCGATGACATCCCTCGAACTTCGATCCAGCCGAGCTTTGAGGGAGAGTTCCGTCAGCACGACGGTGTGGTGACGATGATAATGTTCTACCGATGCAGAGCTTCGCCTAAGCACCGCTATGATATTATCGAGGTGGATTATGGTGGAGGAGGGCACCGCACACGGCTAAGAGATCAAAGAGATCAATTGTTGTGTCTATGGGGTGCCCCTCTCCTCCGTATATAAAGGGGGAGGAGGAGAGGGCCGGCCTAGGGGAGAGGCGCGCCCAAGGGAGCGCAATCCTACTCCAAGTAGGTTTGGCCCCCCCTTTCCTATTCCAAGTAGGAGAAGGGGAAAGGAGGAGGTGGGGAGAAGGAAGGAGAAGGGGGGCCGCCGCCCCTTTCCCTTTCCCAATTTGGATTGGGGCAAGGGGGGCCGCGCGCCACCTCCTTGCCTCCCTCTCTCCTTTCCACTAAGGCCCATAAGGCCCAATAGCTTCCCGAGGGGATTCCGGTAACCCCCAGTACTCCGATCAATGTCCGAAACCTCCCGGAACCATTCCGGTGTCCAAACATAGTCGTCCAATATATCAATCTTTATGTTTCGACCATTTCGAGACTCCTCGTCATGTCCGTGATCACATCCGGGACTTCAAACTACCTTCGGTACATCAAAACACATAAACTCATAATATAACCGCCATCGAACTTTAAGCGTGCGGACCCTACGGGTTCGAGAACTATGTAGACATGACCGAGACACGTCTTCGGTCAATAACCAATAGCAGAACCTGGATGCTCATATTGGCTCCCACATATTCTATGAAGATCTTTATCGGTCAAACCGCGTAACAACATACGTTATTCCCTTTGTCATCGGTATGTTACTTGCCCGAGATTCGATCGTCGGTATCTCAATACCTAGTTCAATCTCGTTACCGGCAAGTCTCTTTACTCATTCCGTAATACATCATCCCGCAACTAACTCATTAGTTGCAATGCTTGCAAGGCTTAAGTGATGTGCATTACCGAGTGGGCCCAGAGATACCTCTCCGACAATCGGAGTGACAAATCCTAATCTCGAAATCGCCAACCCAGCAAGTACCTTCGGAGACACCTGTAGAGCACCTTTATAATCACCCGATTCGTTGTGACATTTGGTAGCACACAAAGTGTTCCTCCGGTAAACGGGAGTTGCATAATCTCATAGTCGTAGGAACATGTATAAGTCATGAAGAAAGCAATAGCAGAATACTAAACGATCGCGTGCTAAGCTAACGGAATGGGTCAAGTCAATCACATCATTCTCCTAATGATGTGATCCCGTTAATCAAATGACAACTCATGTCAATGGCTAGGAAACATAACCATCTTTGATCAACGAGCAAATCAAGTAGAGGCATACTAGTGACACTTTGTTTGTCTATGTATTCACACAAGCATTATGTTTCCGGTTAATACAAGTCTAGCATGAATAATAAACATTTATCATGATATAAGGAAATAAATAATAACTTTATTATTGCCTCTAGGGCATATTTCCTTCACCTAGTATGTTGCATCTTCGCACTACTAGCTTGCTTGACTTGACCACTATGATTACTTGCTTGGTTGCATCACCCATGTTCCACTCTTACTCGCTTTCTTGGGTTGATGACATATATGTTCATGCCTCTCACTTGATTCGTGTTGATCATTGTCTCTTGTCTCCATTAGTTGCATCTCTCATATCACCTTGTATTGAGTGCCAACTGTCAGGACCGGATTTTCGGGATATTAATTTCCCAGAAAATGGCCCTTGTGCTCATCAGCCCCGGGATTACTGTTAGCTGATGAGGCACCAACTCGATACAGAAATTCCAAGCAAGGAACATAATATGTAGTACAAGACCATTCTGGCCTATGAGTACAACAAATGGTTTCTAGTGGTTGAAGGCGGAAGCGGTTTGTGGATCATCAGCGTCTATGGGACTCCATTTCCCACAGGAACAGCTGACCAGGTTAACTCCTATCTTCGCGAGGCTGCTACCACCATTGCTTAGGTTCTGGGGCTGTCATCGCAATGCTCCTCTCCAAGCAAGAAATCTGGCCAAGACAATAGCCAGGGACAAGCCAGTGAGTACTTTGAATGTACTCGCAAACACTATGAACACAGGTATAATATAACAGACGATAATCATGCTCTGAAATATTCTATGATCACAATGTCAGTCATAAAAATAAAATCCCTGATGCATGCAAGCAGGTTATTTATATGCAACATGAATATGTAATAACAGAGTAGTAATAAAATGCACCGATCGGGTGTCTGAAGCGACGCCTCGAAAGGATAGTAAATAACGAGCATGCCTCAGTCGGGCGTCTGAGCGACACCACATAAAGGGCTTATAAAGTAAATAAATAACGGCATGCCGTAGTTGGGCGTCTGAGCGACACCACATAAAGGGCTTATAAGGTAAACAAATAACAGGCATGCCACAGTCGGGCGTCTGAGCGACACCACATAAAGGGCTTATAAGGTAAACAAATAACAAGCATGCCATAGTCGGGCGTCTGAGCGACACCACATAAAGGGCTTATAAAGCAAAATAAGTAACAAGCATGCCACAGTCGGGCGTCTGTGCGACACCACATAAAGGGCTTATGAGAAAACAATCACAGTGAATAACCAGGAGGTAGAACCGTCCCATGGATACTACATAATTTAAATAATAAAAAGGGTTAGTCCATAATAATAATAATCATAATCATCATAAGTCACACGTCATGATCCATGTTCCGGTTTAGCAGTTTCTCCTCCGAAGACCGACACTAAGACCGACACTTGACCCATCCCGGAATGTAGTCCTTTACCATGGACACGGCTATTCGAATAGATTTAACCTCTGCAGAGGGTGTACTCTTTACCCACGAGTAACGGATTCCTTTAGTCCATCGAGACTAATTCCATTTACGGTCTTTTAATTGAAAACACACCTGACCGCATACACCAGCTTAACTTACCGGTGTTTGGAATCACCCACGACACCTGTTAAGCGAAACTCTAAGTGGGGAGGCTACAACCTCACGTAGCATGGGATCAAGTTTATATCGCACACTCTAAGGGGTGCCCCCCTCTCGGTCCCAACCGGAAACACCCATGCCCCCGGACCAGGTGGCATGCCTACCGGATGCAGCCGGTATCTTCCACCATGGCCTCTCTGTATGGTGTGTGCTAGGAAGGGGTTGACAACTTACTGAACCGTACCCTACCTATGGTAGGGACACGTGGTAGTACGAAACATGTATGGGGGTTACCGGAACAAGACTCGATCTATGGTCGACTTAGGAGGTATAAGTATTCCCTACATGATTAGTATAACCAATATATTTCAACCAACAGACAGAATCACCACTCGTCATACCTCATCATGTCGTACCGGACACAACCGTCCCGACGGAGGACTAGAGACAAGCCCGTGTCTACCCAAGACAGAGGTCTTACCGGATTCCTTCCGGTACGCATGAAGGGCATACGATGGTGAGTACTATCTCAACGCATCTATTTCAAAAGCACGGAATCATCAATATGCACTTATGAGTATGTTCATATCACCACATAAAATAACAAAACTCCAAAACGAGGGGTGTTGTAACCGTATCAAACAACACACGATAATATTATGCCAGGGTTCAGAATGCATGCCTTCAAGTTGTGTAGAGGCAGGGTGCATCCTAAAACTTTTGAAAGTTTTCTTCTTCTCCAAAAATCCTATTTTTGAAAATATTGAATTAAAACATAGTTTCAAAACAGTACAAAAAATTTGTCTGAATTTTTTTCAAATAAATCTGAAAATAAACTAGACAATATTTGAGAGAGGTAGGAAAAAGAATCAACTCATTTGAAGTTATATTTAAAAAGTTATAGCCAGTCAAAGATTTGGTCAATTCTGTTTTTAAAATAAAACAGAAAAAGAAAAAAACGTTTTCGAATAAAAGGACACGTAGAAGACGTACTCCGGGATTACGCTTCCACTTACGCCTGCATGGACCGGTGCTGGGTCACTGACAGTGGGTCCATGGGGCCCACTGGTCAGGTTTGACCAGTCGCCCTCCCTCCTTCCTCCTCCGCCCGAGCGGAGGCGGGGCTCCAGCGATCAACACCGCCGAACGGCGGCTCCTCGCGGGCTCCAGAGGGCAGGGATGGATCCGCCAGTACAGGGCGGTCCTCCCGGTGGTCGAGGGGTTGGTGGGGGTGGAGGGAGTCGCCGGCGGCGAGCTCCGCGGCGGAGGAGGCTTCGGGTGGATTTGGGGGTTTGGGCTCCGGTGGTTCCCGGTCGCGTTTGAGAGGTTGAGCGGCTCCGCAAGGTCGAGGAGAAGAGGATGGTGGTGCTGGAAGGGTAGGGGAGGGCCTGCTCACAGCGAATGGAGCCGGAGTGTGACGGCGTCCGAACCTGCCGGAGACAGGGAAGACGGCCTTCCCTGGTCGATGGCTGGCCATGGGGGCTCTGGAGGAGTGGCCTGAGGTCGCCTGAGTGCTTGGATGAGCTCGGGGGCTCCTACTTATAGTGTGACTAGGTCGGTTCCGCGGCGGCCGGAGATAAGCTCGACAGCGAACCGCCTCTTTGTTGCAGCAGGGCGACGTGGCGGCGAGGCGAGCTAGCGGACGGGCCTGCGGATGAGATCGAGCTGTTCCAGGGGCAGCTGGCGTGCGCGTGTGGCTCGGGCGGCGCCGTCCAGGTCAGGAGCTGTCGGAGCGGCGGTGGTGGCTTGCGTCGGTGGCGCTATTGGGCGCCAGTAGAGGGCCAGGGCGGCTCTGCGGCGAGCGAGGAGTCGGGGCGCGTTGGCTGCGAGTGGGGAGAGGCTAGAACGAGCGCGAGGCGACAGCAGTGGGACGCGGCGACTCGGTGCGCGCGCGTGCAAAACGTGCGCTCTGGGTGCGCCCAGTGCACGCACGCCAGGCGTTCAGCAAAATGCCAACGCTTGCCAAGATGCTCCAAATCACATGAGGGTTAGCAGGGTGGGGCTATAGGCTAGGGTAAAGCCATTAGACATGCTGGTTAGGCAAAGCAAGCAGGTCCAATGTACAAACCAAAAACTATGTCAAAACTGACCATGCACATAAGGTGTTTGACAAAATGCCAAGGGCACCTAGGCATTTCTTGGGGTGGCCAAACTCTCCAGATCATAGTCTCTTTAGATGAAAAAGAGTGTGGTAAGGTCAGTTTGGCAAAAACAGAAACTTGCTAGTGGAAGTTTTTGAGAAAACCATTTCTGGACAGAAAGAAAAAGGCTTAGTTTCATGGACCAAAAACTCTCCAATAGGTCCATCCTCCTGGACTCAAAGGTTTTGCAAGGTTGTCTATAAGTAGGAAAAAGAATCATGGGGAAAAGGGCAAGTTAAAATGTGGTTGCGGTAGAAAATGTCAAACTGGACCAGAGAGCCAAAGAGGATTGTTTGCTCAAATTTTCCAAAGAACAATAGTGGTTTTTTGCACAAAGTTGAATTATATACCCCTACTGACCTCCCCTAATTTTGGGTGGAACTTTTTAAATAATATTTAAATAGGTTGTAGTGCAAAAGTGCAATTTGGACCAGATTTGCAAACTTGGTGTAGAGCTCAAATTCTCCAAATACTAAAAGATCTTTTTGCAAAAAAGTGATTTAGGGACATCATATGTCATCTCCAAATTTTGGTGGGATTTTTAAAAGAATTTATCAAAGGCTTGCAGTGCAAATGGGACCCTAAATCTTATGAAAAGTCATTTTTTTAGAGAAATAGAGCTCGGGAAAAATAATTATATAAATAATCCCACTGATAAAAGAATTGTTTTATTTGAGAGGGTAAACAAGTCCAATAATAATTGGAAAGTTTTCACTTGGGGTGAAAACTCCACAACTTAGAAGAAAAGAGAGGTTCTAAGATCAAAAAATAAATCCAGAAAAATAAAAATTTAATTTCCTGGCAAAAATTTTATAAACAAAAACATGGTTAAATTTTTGGGGTGTTACAACACTACCCCCCTTAATAAAAATCTCATCCTCGAGATTTGCTTAGGGTTGTTTTGAAAATATTATTCCTATTAGCTGAAAACAAAGGTTTACTCACAACACAAACTTTGCGCCGTCGGGGTTGGTTTTTGGTAACTACGCTCGGAATTAAAAATGCAACCGTACACCAACATATTTATGCATGGCTACTATTTAAAATGGGGGTGCTCAAGCAAACATCATTTAATTATGGCGGTACAGGATCACACAGTTACAGGGCGTGGACACATTAAGACTCGGTACTACTCGAGTGGTTCAGTCTACCTCGTTAATATCTAAGCGGGTGTGCCTTGTGGACGTCGAGGCTTCTCCACGGGTTTCACTGTCGGGATTTGCTGGAGGGGGTTGAGGAACTGTCGGGTCGGGGTAGCGATGATGACCATCGCGGGGGTTGTTGGCCACAATCCCGTTGGAACGTGTTCCCAAAAGGCGACGAAGCACTTCTGGGGACATCAAAGTATTTTGGTTGATGGCCGGGGTAGACCTCAAAGACTCGAACGGTTCTCCGAACAGCACGACTGGGTTGTCGGCGTCGGGCTCATCTTCTCCTCTCGCCGGGGCTCGGCGAACCAGCTCTCCACGAGCTGCTATGAGATCGAGGGTGATTTGATCGAACAGTCCCTCTAGTGCACTTACATAGCGCACCAGATGCAACAATGCAGGATCCGTCTCGTGATCTCCGTTGGCAACCTGGGGTGGCCTACCATACCCGTCACGGCTAGGGTAGTAGTAGAACGAGCGGCAGTTAACTCTAGGCGACAAGTGCCGGAGTTGAACTACAACTTCTCGAGCAGCTAGTTGGATGGCTTGTGGCTCAAAGGAAGTTGTCCTTCCGGTGAACCTGTAGGGGCGTTCTGGCGATAAACCCCTACCATAGATGTGCACGGTGGCCCAGAATTGACGGCTCTCACCGCTCATGGGTCCTTGGTACACCACATATTCTGGGGGCTCTTCTAATGCAAAGGCACGGCGGGTGAGGTTTGCTAGCACGGTCACAAAACCTCCAAGGTTGTTTGCCGTGCTTTCATTGTGCACGACGGGGCCAGGCATTATAGCTTGGTTTGAAGAAGAGGCTGGTTTGTGCTGTGTTGAGGTTAGTGTGCCCTTTTTATAGAAAAAGGGGAGGGAGTCTTCCTTCGCACGCTTGCGAATGGAACAATTTAGGGGTCGGTCACTGGCGCGTGATCGACAGGCTAGGCTTATAGGTTGGGCACCGACTGCCAAAAGTGTCGGGGTCACTGTGTGGCTATCTTGCACGAGAATCTTGGCCGGGGTTAGGTTAAGGTCTGGTGGGTTGGTTAACCTAGGTTTTTTCGACCTGGCTAAGATAGGATTAGCCAATGGTCAGCATGGCTCTGATACCAAGTTTGTCAGGACCAGATTTTCGGGATATTAATTTCCCAGAAAATGGCCCTTGTGCTCATCAGCCCCAGGATTACTGTTAGTTGATGAGGCACCAACTCGATACAGAAATTCCAAGCAAGAAACATAATATGCAGTACAAGACCATTCTGGCCTATGAGTACAACAAATGGTTTCTAGTGGTTGAAGGCGCAAGCGGTTTGTGGATCATCAGCGTCTATTGGACTCCATTTCCCAAGAGAACAGTTGACCAGGTTAACTCCTATCTTCGCGAGGCTGCTACCACCATTGCTTAGGTTCCAGGGCTGTCATCGCAACGCTCCTCTCCAAGCAAGAAATCTGGCCAAGACAATAGCCAGGGACAAGCCAGTGAGTACTTTGAATGTACTCGCAAACACTATGAAAACGGGTATAATATAACAGACAATAATCATGCTCTGAAATATTCTATGATCACAACGTCAGTCATAAAAATAAAATCCCTGATGCATGCAAGCAGGTTATTTATATGCAACATGAATATGTAATAACAGAGTAGTAATAAAATGCACCGATCGGGTGTCTGAAGTGACGCCTCGAAAAGATAGTAAATAACGAGCATGCCTCAGTCGGGCGTCTGAGCGACACCACATAAAGGGCTTATAAAGTAAATAAATAACGGCATGCCGCAGTCGGGCGTCTGAGCGACACCACATAAAGAAGGTAAACAAATAACAGGCATGCCACAGTCGGGCGTCTGAGCGACACCACATAAAGGGCTTATAAGGTAAACAAATAACAAGCATGCCATAGTCGGGCGTCTGAGTGACACCACATAAAGGGCTTATAAAGCAAAATAAGTAACAAGCATGCCACAGCCGGGCGTCTGTGCAACACCATATAAAGGGCTTATGAGAAAACAATCACAGTGAATATCCAGGAGGTAGAACCGTCCCATGGATACTACATAATTTAAATAATAAAAAGGGTTAGTCCATAATAATAATAATCATAATCATCATAAGTCACACGTCATGATCCACGTTACAGTTTAGCGTTCTCCTCCGAAGACCGACACTAAGACCGACACTTGACCCATCCCAGACTGTAGTCCTTAACCATGGACACGGCTTTTCGAATAGATTTAACCACTGCAGAGGGTGTACTCTTTACCCACGAGTAACGGATTCCTTTAGTCCATCAAGACTAATTCCATTTACAGTCTTTTAATTGAAAACACACCTGACCGCACACACCAGCTTAACTTATCGGTGTTTGGAATCACCCACGACACCTGTTAAGCGAAACTCTAAGTGGGGAGGCTACAACCTCGCGTAGCATGGGATCAAATTTATATCGCGCGCTCTAAGGGGTGCCCCCCTCTTGGTCCCAACTGAAACACCCATGCCCCCGGTCCTTGTGGCATGCGTACCTGATGTAGCCAGTATCTTCCACCATGGCCTCTCTGTACGGTGTGTGCTAGGAAGGGTTGACAACTTATCGAACTGCATCTACCTATGGCAGGGACACGTGGTAGTACGAAACAAGTATGGGGGTTACCGGAACAAGACTCGATCTGTGGTCGACTTAGGAGGTTTAAGTATTCCCTGCATGATTAGTATAACCAATATATTTCAACCAACAGACAGAATCACCACTCGTCATACCTCACCATGCCGTACCGGACACAACCGTCCCGACGGAGGACTAGAGACAAGCCCCTGTCTACCCAAGACAGAGGTCTTACCGGATTCCTTCCGGTATGCATGAAGGGCATACGATGGTGAGTACTATCTCAACGCATCAATTTCAAAAGCACGGAATCATCAATATGCACTTATGAGTATGTTCATATCACCACATAAAATAATGAAACTCCGAAACGAGGGGTGCTGTAACAGTATCAAATAACACACGATAATATTATGCCAAGGTTCAGAATGCTGGCCTTCAAGTTGTGTAGAGGCAGGGTGCATCCTAAAACTTTTGAAAGTTTTCTTCTTCTCCAAAAATCCTATTTTTGAAAATATTGAATTAAAACATAGTTTCAAAACAGTACAAAAAAGTCGTCTGAAATTTTTTCAAATAAATCTGAAAATAAACTAGACAATATTTGAGAGAGGTAGGAAAAAGAATCAACTCATTTGGAGTTATATTTAAAACGTTATAGCCAGTCAAAGCTTTGGTCAATTCTGTTTTTAAAATAAAACAGAAAAAGAAAAAAAACGTTTCGAATAAAAGGACACGTAGAAGACGTACTCCGGGATTACGCTTCCACTTACGCCTGCGTGGACCGGCGCTGGGTCACTGACAGTGGGTCCAGGGGGCCCACTGGTCAGGTTTGACCAGTCGCCCTCCCTCCTTCCTCCTCTGTCCGAGCGGAGGCGGGGCTCCGGCGATCAACGCCGGCGAACGGCGGCTCCTCGCGGGCTCCGGAGGGCAGGGATGGATACGCCAGTACAGGGCGGTCCTCCGGGTGGTCGAGGGGTTTGTGGGGGTGGAGGGAGTCGCCGGCTGCGAGCTCCGCGTCGGAGGAGGCTTCGGGTGGATTTGGGGGTTTGGGCTCCGGTGGTTCCCGGTCACGTTTGAGAGGTTGAGCGGCTCCGCAAGGTCGAGGAGAAGAGGATGGTGGTGATGGAAGGGTAGGGGAGGGCCTGCTCACGGCGAATGGAGCCGGAGTGTGACGGCGGCCGAACCTGCCGGAGACGGGGAAGACGGCCTTCCCTGGTCAATGGCTGGCCATGGGGGCTCTGGAGGAGTGGCCTGAGGTCGCCTGAGTGCTTGGATGAGCTCGGGGGCTCCTACTTATAGTGTGACTAGGTCGGCTCCGCGGCGGCCGGAGTAAGCTCGACGGCGAACCGCCTCTCTGTTGCAGCAGGGCGACGTGGCGGCGGCGCGAGCTAGCGGACGGGCCTGCGGATGAGATTGAGCTGTTCGAGGCAGGCGCGCTGCAGGTGGCTCGGGCGCGCTGCCCGTGGCAGGGGGCTATCGGAGCGGCGATGGCGGCTTGCGTCGGTGCCGCTGTAGGGCTCCAGTAGAGGGCCAGGGCGGCTCTGTGGCGAGGGAGGGGTCGAGGCGCGTTGGCTGCGAGTGGGATGAGGCCAGAACGAGCGTGAGGTGACGGCAGTGGGACGCGGCGACTCGGTGCGCGCGCGTGCAAAACGTGCGCTCTGGGCGCGCCAAGTGCATGAACGCCAGGCGTTCGGCAAAATGCCAACGCTTGCCAAGATGCTCCAAATCACATGAGGGTTAGCAGGGTGGGTCTATAGGCTAGGGTAAAGCCATTAGACATGCCGGTTAGGCAAAGCAAGCAGGTCCAATGTACAAACCAGAAACTATGTCAAAACTGACCATGCACATAAGGTGTTTGACAAAATGCCAAGGGCACCTAGGCATTTCTTGGGGTGGCCAAACTCTTCAGATCATAGTCTCTTTAGATGAAAAAGAGTGTGGTAAGGTCAATTTGGCAAAAACAGAAACTTGCTAGTGGAAGTTTTTGAGAAAACCATTTCTGGACAGAAAGAAAAAGGCTTAGTTTCATGGACCAAAAACTCTCCAATAGGTTAATCCTCCTGGACTCGGTGTTGCAGGGTTGTCTATAAGTAGGAAAAAGAATCATGGGAAAAAGGGCAAGTTAAAATGTGGTTGCAGTAGAAAATGTCAAACTAGACCAGAGAGCCAAAGAGGATGATTTGCTCAAATTTTCCAAAGAACAACAGTGGATTTTTGCACAAAGTTGAATTATATACCCCTACTGACCTCCCCTAATTTTGGGTGGAACTTTTTAAATAATATTTAAATAGGTTGTAGTGCAAAAGTGCAATTTGGACCAGATTTGCAAACTTGGTGTAGAGCTCAAATTCTCCAAATACTAAAAGATCTTTTGCACAAAAGTGATTTAGGGACTTCATATGTCATCTCCAAATTTTGGTGGGATTTTTAAAAGAATTTATCAAAGGCTTGCAGTGCAAATGGGACCCTAAATCTTATGAAAAGTCATTTTTTTAGAGAAATAGAGCTCAGGAAAAATAATTATATAAATAATCCCACTGATAAAAGAATTGTTTTATTTGAGAGGGTAAACAAGTCCAATAATAATTGGAAAGTTTTCACTTGGGGTGAAAACTCCACAACTTAGAAGAAAAGAGAGGTTCTGAGATCAAAAAATAAATCCAGAAAAATAAAAATTTAATTTCCTCGCAATTTTTTTTATAAACAAAACATGGTTAAATTTTTGGGTGTTACACCAACTTGATATGCTTATTGATCGTGGAGATTTGGACATATTACTTGTGAAGCATGCTTATTTGATTGAGCCTATTGTATTTGGTTGTTATCGCATCATATGCCTCCATACTATGAAATGCTCCCTTGTCCTTTCTTATGACGAGCATGATGCATACTCTTGTTGGATATTTCACCACACGAATGCTAGGTTTTGCATTTTCGCTAACCTCATTTGTTTTTCCGAGTGTTTGTCATGTTCTTTCGTTTTGAAGGATTCACAAGGCGGCACCATCACGAGACAACTTGGTCATGTGAAGGCATACGTGATGCGCAACTCCAACATCCTTGAGAAACTCTTAAAGGTGAATTCCTTCCATTTGAGCCATCCTCAAATATGCATATTGGATGGGTCATTCTTTCATTGTTGTTTCCTTCTTGTTGTCTACATGATACATCTCGCACACGGAGGAGTAACATTGGAGATTGGCTCTATGGACCTTCACATTGAGGAGCATTCGGACTTATTGGATGTACCTCCAGAACTCCACTCATGCCACGACATCGAGCATTGGTACATCAACACTCCTTTGACACATTGCACCAACACATACATATTTGTTGATTGTGCTTCCTCATGTCATGCTCGATGGACATATCATAGTCACCACAAATTTGCATCTTATGCATAGATTGACTCACATTATGATTGCTTTTGCATTTCCTTAGCAAATTTGTTGTGATCTTCCTTGATGGCATATTCTTACATCATGATCATATTGCCCACCATCAATTGCATGATTACATAGACACACTGAGCACCAATTACCATGTTCATGCTTTTGATAAACCGTCCCATTATGACATCATTTTGCACAATGGTAGAATTTGTCGCTTTGTGCACCATGTTAATTACCCCATGAATGCTTTGCACATCATTCTAGATCATCTTGATAAGCTTCATGCGCTTTGTCATGAACAATCTTGCCGAACAGACTCATTCTTCTATGATGGACACTTTGTGTGCGCTAACCATTGTATTTCCAAGTGTACTTTGTGTTTGCTCATTTTGCATGTACCACATACCGGAGACACCTTGTAATACTTGGACTGCGCAATTCCTTCAACTCCGTCCAACTACAAGTCTGTCCACGACAACCGTTTCCATGGTGATGAGGATCACGATCCGAGATCGGATCTTTCCCAAGGGGGGGAGATGATGCGGAGCATCCCACGTTCATCCCCATGTACACTGCGACTACTCTCCAAGCCATAAGGATACATATGATGAGACCTCGAACATACGCCATTGGACACAAGGTGAACTCGCTCCTCTCCGAACCTTCACTTTCTACATGTGCACTACAAAAAAAGACACATCCGTGACATTTTGGGCCGAACGAATTTTTTTCTGTCATACTTATGACACTTCTATGACGATAATTGTGACAAAACCCGGTATCATCATAGATGTGGTGGGCTCCTACTTCTATGACAAAAAATCATGACAGAAAATGGGCTTTTCGTCCTGGGCGGGCCGGAGACGCAGCTGCATGACATTCTTTGGGTCGTCCATGACGGAAAAAACCGTGGTAGAAGCGAGGGCGAGGAAAATATCGGGGTGTTCCCGGTTACGGTGGGTGGTCGGGCCGAGCGATGCGCGTTTCTCTCATACACGCACGCGCGTGGGTGTGAGGCGTTGGGCTCTAACTGAACCCGAGCGATTGCACCGCAGTTACGCGTTCATCGAACCCGAGCGATCGATCGATGGCTGTTAACTGAACCCGATCAAGCGATTCCTTTGCTACTGCTGCTAACTGAAGCCGAGCGATGCTGCCTCTAGATGAACAGTGAGCGTTGTTGGGGGGTTTGGATGAACAGCTTCGGTGGGGGTGGATGAACAGGACCCCGTGGTGTTGCCTCTGGATGAACAGGACCCCGATCAATCGAGCCGGTTGGGGCTGGATGAATAGGACCCCGTGGAGGGCTGGATGAACAGGACCACCCCATGGAGGGCTAGATGAACAGTAGCCCGTGGAGGGGTGGTTGAACAGGAGCCCGTGGAGAGGGCTGGTTGAACAGTAGCCGGTGGAGTAGCGCGCGGTGGAGGCTGGATGAACAGGAGCCCGTGGATGAACAGTCGCAGGGTGGAGGCTGGAGGAGGTCGACGGTGGATGAACAGTAGCCCGTGGAGGCTGGAGGGGGACGACGGTGGAGATGAACAGTATCCCGTGGAGTACCGTTTTGTGGTACGCCACACCCCTCCCGATGAACAGGACCCCCATTTCGACCGTAGCGCTTCAACACAAGTCCGTTTCCTCCGTTTTGCGGTACGCCACACCCCTTCGGTCAACAGGACCCCCGTTTCGACCGTAGTGTTCGATGAGTTTTTAATTAATTAATTAATTAATTAATATTATTCTTGAAGGACTCACAAATTATTATTTTTAATCTTGAATGAGTTTTAATTGCAGAGCATTTGTACAAAGTATTCCCACCCACATGCAATAATACTTGGCTTATTATCACATGCACGCATCTTATGCATGGACGTGAAAAAAAAAGGTTTGGCATGCACGTGACAAACTTAGCTTAAACATGGTATGTATGCACATCATGTATGTATATGTATTCAGGTATTAGCGGTCGGCCGGCAAGCTCGCGTGCGTATGTACCTGAATACTGGCTCATCGTATGTGTACGTATTTGGATTTCTTGGCCGACCGATAGGCTCGCGTATGTACACGTATCTGAATACCCGCAGCACTTAGCTATCCAAACATGCCTAAGATGGATTTGCATACATAGATTTTGATCTAGATACGTTCACAAGAAGTACAAGAAAGAAAGGGTCGGTGCTTTCTCGTGTGGCTCATTTGGAAAGGAATCGAAAGGTCCATCTAAGGTGTGTACAAGATTGTCTTGCCTTTTATTTGAACAGGCTTGTGCTTCAAGAAGAAAAATACAAGGAAAACTTCTGGACGTGCTAGAAATCAACCTTTGCACCCAACCTATAAATATAGACACATCGGGACAGGCAAAATGGGGAGACGAGAGTAGACGGAAGCCAGCCGGGAGAGGCGCGCCCACGGTGGCGGCGTGTACGCGGCGGCGCTCGCTACAGAGCACTACACATGTGAGAAGACCGGCGTATGTGGCGGCGGAAACTACACCCCGTCCAAGCATGAAGATGCGCCGGCCAGCGACAACAACGCTCACGGTCGTTGCGTGGCTCTTTAGTTGCCCATGCATGTTCAAGGACAGTACGATGGATGCCCTTGTTTATTTTTCTTCTTCTTTTTCGGTTCTTAATTTACCAAGGCCAGAAATACAAACACAGAGAGGAGGGTAGGGGAGCCCAAGGACATAACTCAAGCACGCGGTAACGGACACGCCTGCGGCAGCGGCGTTGCGCAAGCCATGCATCAGATGGAGGGAGACGCGCCCTTTGAGGACGTGTCCATGGCCATGACTCGTGCGCCAAGGAGGAGCGCGGTGGCGCCTTCGCAGTCTCTTGGCGGATACACCAGCGGCGACAACCATGGAGCCATGCATCATGGTTTTATGAGCTAGCATGCCCTTTTCTCACTATGGTACATATGTATTTTTTCATGTACCAGGTACAGTGTACGATGAGCCGGGCGAAGATGCCTGCGGACGACGCGACGGTCTTCTCGTACCAAGTGCAATGGAGGTGGTAGACGACGAACCCAGCAGAGGTGGCCAGTGACGACGCGACGCTCTTCTCATACTAGTGCAACGGAGGTGGCGGACGATGAACCCAGCGGAGACGGCCAGGGATGATGTGGCGCTCTTCTCCTACCAGATGCAATGGAGGTGGTGGATGCCACTGCCGGGACAGGAGACTACATTGACACCGCCAGGCCCATCACCAACATCATCATCCCGGTTCCACGGAGGATCACGGCATGGACCTCGCATGGAGGTTGCCTCCGTTCCACGAAGGATGGCCCCATGGAGCTCGAGGGACACCGCCTACATTCACATCGTCAAGGTGGTGCCGCAGAGGATGGTGACACAGAGGTCGCCTGGACGCTCGTCATCTTCTTGATCAAGCCGGCGCCATGGTGGACGGAGGCATGGAGCTCGGAGGACGCTGCCGCATGCCGCGAGGATGGCGACACGGAGCTCGCTAGGATGAAGCCCGTCGTCTTCTTCATCAAGCCAGCGCCATGGAGGACGGAGGTGTGGAGCTCGGAGGACGTCGCCGCGTTCCGCGAGGATGGCGACACGGAGCTTGCTAAGATGACGCATGTCGTCTTCTTCGTCAAGCCGACGCCATGGAGGATGGTGGCATGGAGCTCGGAGGACGCTGCCGCGTTCCACGAGGATGGCGACATGGAGCTCGCTAGGAGGACGACCGTCGTCATCTTCATCAAGTCAGCGCCTTGGAGGACGGAGGCGTTGAGCTCAGAGGATGCCGACGCGTTCTGCGAGGATGGCGACACGTAGCTCGCTAGGATGACGCCCGTCCTTTTCTTCATCAAGCCGATGCCATGGAGGACGGAGGCGCGGAGCTCGGAGGATGCCGCCGCGTTCCACGGGCATGGCGCCTCAGAGTTCGCCAAGACGACGCCAATATCAACATCATCAATCCGGTGCCATGGAGGACGGAGAGGCGGAGCTTGCGAGGATGCCTCCGTCGTGCCGCGGTGGATGGACGGAGCTTGCTAGGATGATGCCCGTCGTCTTTTTCATCAAGCAAACGCCATGGAGGACGAAGGCGTGGAGCTCGCGAGGATGCCGCCACCGTGCCATGGTGGATGGCGGCACGCAGCTCGCCAAGACGACGCCCATCGCCAACATCGTCAACACGGTACCACGGAGGATCATGGCGCAGAGTTATCGCAAGAGGGATGTCGCCAATGTCAACATCACCAAGCCGTCGTCATGAAGGACGGAGGTGTGGAGCTCGCGGGACGACACCACCGCTGTCTACCTCGTCAAGATGTAGCCCGCGACCCAAAACCATAAAGATGACACACGTCGTCGGCGCTTCCCGCAACACGGAGCCCGCGATGCGAATAAGATGGCAACACACGGCGCTCTCCGTGTCCCAAAGCCCATGAAGACGAGGCGAGATGGCAACGAGGCTACATGGCTTCACCAACACTATGTTTCGATGGCCCCATGAGGCAACGTCCTTTGTCTTGACGGACTGCCGTAAACTCGGCGTCCAGCCGAGACGAGGTGCCAACCACACCGGCATTGCCGTTATGAGTGAGTGTTGGTTTTACACCGACGCCAGTCTCCATAAGAATACTCCCGCGAGGAAAACCCCTTGCGTACCCCGAAGAAGCCGCTACATCATCAAGAAGTCCGAGCAGAGCAGGACCCATGCAACTTCAACATTGATATATCAACGCTGTCAAGACCGACGAGGCGTGACGGTGAGGGCGGACAGGGCTAGCACAAAGCCATGTTTTGAGCGGCACGTGTACCGACGAGGACACGGGCTTTGCCGCTGCCCACACTACACACACACCGTCATCATCATCATGCCTGGAGAACGCAAAGCAAAGACGACGACGATGACCACACGGCTTAATCGGAGGTATCTCGCGGAGCAACCCACGGGAGTAATTAACCGGGAGCTTTTCGAGGCCCCGGGAACCAGAGACTGCAATCGCTACAGTCAGGCAGGGGCCACGGAGCACATTCCATTTTATGGGATCTTGTAATTTTGTTTATCCGATGAGATTAATGAAATACTTGCTTCCCATGCCATTTTTTGTGTGTACTACGATACACTGGCACGCCCGCACACTTTTCTTTTCCCCGGTGCATGAGAGAGATCAAACACCTCCTCTTCCCTTCTAACGGAGCGCAATAAGATTTTTCTCATGTCAAACACGTAGGATGTCCATTTCCTCCGTTTTGCGGTACGCCAGACCCCTCCCGATGAACAGGATCCCGTTTCGAATGTGGCCGGTCGAACACAAGGCCGTTTCCTCCGTTCTGCGATACACCAGGCCTCGTTTCCATCGGCTGTTCCGTCCAAGCCGGTTGGATCCCACGCGTTCCGTTGCCTCTCGATGAACACGACGACGCATTCCGTTGGCTCCCCATGAACACGACGATGATGCAGTTTCTCCGTTCCGACCCAGCCATGTACACGAGCCTTGGCCGTACGTATACGCGAGTAGGCGTTCAAGACCCCGCCCGTATGTACGTACGTGGCTGCATTTTATTTCTTGCACACTGGCCGCTGTACGCACGTGTACATGCTACGTGCGCGCCTCTACTACCACACGTGTGCGCCTCTACATCAACCAGTATGTACGTACATTCGTGACCAGAATGACAACGCTACGTACGCTTCGACCAGGTGGGTCCCGACTGTCAGGCACTTCCTTGCGTGCGAATATGTAGCTGGTGGGTCCCAGCAGTCAGGGGGGCGAAAGGGGGGTGAATCGTTTTTTTTTTGCCCGGACGCACTTCCTTGCATGCGAAGCTGTAGCTGGTGGGTCCCAGCAGTCAGGGGAAAACATTTTTTTGTGAAATACGATGGCCCGTCTGGTGGGTCCCCGCTGTCAGGTGCAGGAATAATAATTTTGCACGTAATAAGGAGGCACTTCCTTGCGGCTACCGTGGACCCAGCTGTCAGCCTCTCCATGTACAGTACTCTTCCGATGGAAGTCGCTCGTTGACCACATTGACCACGCCGCACCGAGAGCACCAAGGCGGTGGACGACGACGAGGCCTAGGAAGGGGACTACGCGGAGCCAGGGAAGACGCGGCAGTGGATTCCCATGCGGAGAGGAGTACGATGGTTCACTGGTTCGGCTGCGGTGTGAGGCTGCCGTCGCCGCAGAATAACAGGGGGTGTGGGTGAGTAGAGGGATGGCCTGGCCAGCGGTGGGAGTAGTAGGGGCGGTGAGGCCTCCACGGCATCACAGCCGGCCACGGGAGGCAGGAGCACAAGGCACGACCGGCGCTGATTTGGGCGGCTGGAGCAAGAAGACCAAAGGTTGAAGAAGCACTACGGCCGTTGGATGGACATCGTACGGTCACTGGAGCTAGAATCGTTCATATATTGACTAAGTTGACAAAGCCCTCCGTCCCCGTCAACTTAGTAGGCCCACAAGTCAGCCTCCCACTGTGGTGGGTCCCAGCTGGCAGGGGGTGCTGATACGTCTCCGTCGTATCTTTAATTTTTTATTATTCCATGCCAATATTATACAACTTTCATATACTTTTTGGCAACTTTTTATACTATTTTTGGGACTAACATATTGATCCAGTGCCCAATGCCAGTTCCTGTTTGTTGCATGTTTTATGTTTCACAGAAACCCAATATCAGAAGGAGTCCAAACAGGATAAAAACGGACGGAGAGTTATTTTGGAATATTTATGATTTTTGGGAAGTAAAATCAACGCGAGACGGTGCCCGAGGGGGCCACGAGGCAGGGGGCGCGTGACCCTCATGGGCACCCCGTAAGGCGGTTGATGCACTTATTTTTTTGCAAGAAAGCTAATTTTATGAGAAAGATCTGGGCGAAAGATTCACCCCAATCGGAGTTACGGATCTCCGGATATGAAAGAAAGCGGTGCGAGGCGTAATCGAGAACGCAGTAAACAGAGAGAGACAAAGAGACAGATCCAATCTCGGAGGGCTCTCACCTCCCACGCCATGGAGACCATGGACCAAAGGGTAAACCCTTCTCCCATCTAGGGAGAAGGTCAAGGAAGAAGAAGAAGGAGGGGGCTCTCTCCCCCTCGCTTCCGGTGGCGCCGGAATGCCGCCGGGGGCCATCATCATCACCGCGATCTTCACCAACACCTACGCCATCTTCACCAACATCTCCATCACCTTCCCCCCTCTATCTACAGTGGTCCACTCTCCCGCAACCCGTTGTACCCTCTACTTGAACATGGTGCTTTATGCTTCATATTATTATCCAAGGATGTGTTGCCATCCTATGATGTCTGAGTAGATTTTCGTTGTCCTATCGGTGGTTGATGAATTGCTATGATTGATTTAATTTGCTTGTGGTTATGTTTCTATCCTTTGGTGCCCATCATATGAGCGCGCGCGTGGATCACACCATAGGGTTAGTTGTATGTTTATAGGACTATGTATTGGAGGGCAAGAGTGACAGAAGCTTCAACCTAGCATAGAAATTGATGCATACGGGATTGAAGGGGGACCAATATATCCTAATGCTATGGTTGGGTTTTACCTTAATGAACGTTAGTAGTTGTGGATGCTTGCTAATAGTTCCAATCATAAGTGCATAGAATTCCAAGCCAGGGATGACATGCTAGCAGTGGCCTCTCCCACATAAAACTTGCTATCGGTCTAGTAAAGTAGTCAATTGCTTAGGGACAATTTCACCACTCCTACCACCACTTTTCCACACTCGCTATATTTACTTTATTGTATCTTTATCTAAACAGCCCCTAGTTTTTATTTACGCTCTTCTTTTTTGCAAACCTATCCAAAAACACCTACAAAGTACTTCTAGTTTCATACTTGTTCTAGGTAAAGCAAACGCTAAGCGTGCGTAGAGTTGTATCGGTGGTCGATAGAACTTGAGGGAATATTCGTTCTACCTTTAGCTCCTCGTTAGGTTCGACACTCTTACTTATCAAAATAGGCTACAATTGATCCTCTATACTTGTGGGTTATCAAGACCTTTTTCTGGCGCCGTTGCCGGGGAGCAATAGCGTGGGGTGAATATTCCCAGCCTTCTCAGCCTTATCAATGATGTTGATACGTCTCCGTCGTATCTATAATTTTTGATTGTTCCATGCCAATATTATACAACTTTCATATACTTTTTGGCAACTTTTTATACTATTTTTGGGACTAACATATTGATCCAAAGGCTTGATGTCGGTTCTCGCTTGTTGCATGTTTTATGTTTCGCAGAAACCCAATATCAAACGGAGTCCAAACGAGATAAAAACGGACAGAGAATTATTTTGTAATATTTATGATTTTTGGGAAGTAAAATCAACGCGAGACGGTGCCCGAGGGGGCCACGAGGCAGGGGGGCAGGCGCGCCCCTGATCCTCATGGGCACCCCGTAATGCGGTTGATGCTCTTCTTTTGCCACAAGAAAGCTAATTATATGAGAAAGATCTGGGCGAAAGATTCACCCCAATCGGAGTTACGGATCTCCGGATATAAAAGAAACGGTGCCAGGGCAGAATCTGAGAACGCAGAAACAGAGAGAGACAGAGAGATAGATCCAATCTCGGAGGGGCTCTCGCCCCTCCCGCGCCATGGAGACCATGGACCAGAGGGGAAACCCTTCTCCCATCTAGGGAGAAGGTCAAGGAAGAAGAAGAAGGAGGGGGCTCTCTCCCCCTCGCTTCCGGTGGCGCCGGAACGCCGCCGGGGCCATCATCATCACCGCGATCTTCACCAACACCTACGCCATCTTCACCAACATCTCCATCACCTTCCCCCCTCTATCTACAGTGGTCCACTCTCCCGCAACCCGTTGTACCCTCTACTTGAACATGGTGCTTTATGCTTCATATTATTATCCAAGGATGTGTTGCCATCCTATGATGTGTGAGTAGATTTTCGTTGTCCTATCGGTGGTTGATGAATTGCTATGATTGATTTAATTTGCTTGTGGTTATGTTTCTGTCCTTTGGTGCCCATCATATGAGCGCGCGCGTGGATCACACCATAGGGTTAGTTGTATGTTTATAGGACTATGTATTGGAGGGCAAGAGTGATGTAAGCTTCAACCTAGCATAGAAATTGATGCATACGGGATTGAAGGGGGACCAATATATCTTAATGCTATGGTTGTGTTTTACCTTAATGAACGTTAGTAGTTGCGGATGCTTTCTAATAGTTCGAATCATAAGTGCATAGAATTCCAAGTCAGGGATGACATGCTAGCAGTGGCCTCTCCCACATAAAACTTGCTATCGGTCTAGTAAAGTAGTCAATTTCTTAGGGACAATTTCACCACTCCTACCACCACTTTTCCACACTCGCTATATTTACTTTATTGTGTCTTTATCTAAACTGCGCCTAGTTTTTATTTACGCTATTTTTTTCTTGAAAGCCTATCCAAAAACACCTACAAAGTACTTCTAGTTTCATACTTGTTCTAGGTAAAGCAAACGATAAGCATGCGTAGAGTTGTATCGATGGTCGATAGAACTTGAGGGAATATTCGTTCTACCTTTAGCTTCTCTTTGGGTTCGAAACTCTTACTTATCGAAAGAGGCTACAATTGATCCCCTATACTTGTGGGTTATCACGTATTCATTTTTTTGTGCGCAATAAGGAGGCACTTCCTTGCGTGCGAAGATATAGTTAGGGTACCGACACATCGATGGAGGGAACATTTTTCGCGAAATACGTAGGGCCCTTCCGCGGGTCCCGGATGTCAAGTGGAGGAATCATTATTTTGCGCGTAATAAGGAGGCATTTCCTTGTGTGCGGCGCGGACCCGGTGTCGGCCTCTCCACGTCTGATCCACTGCCTATGGAGGTCGTTCGTTGACCACGCTGACCACGCCGCACCGAGAGCACCAGGGCGGTGGACGACAGCGAGGCCTACGAAGGGAACGACACGGAGCCGGGGAAGACACGACAGTGGCTGCCCACACAGTGGAGAGTACGAGGGTTGACTGGTTCGGCTGCCGTCGCCGGAAAATAACAGGATGTGTGGGTGAGTAGAGGGATAGACAGGTCAGGGATGCGAGTATATGATGGGGCCGTGAGGCCTGCCCGGCAGCAAAGCCGGCCACGGGAGGCGGGAGCAGGCGGTTCCAACGGCGCTGGTTTAGGCGGCTTGGGCAGGAAGATCAGAGACTGAAGAAGCACGATTGCCGTTATTTTGACATCTAACGGTCTGACGCTGGTAGAGTCGATTGTTGACTAAGTTTCTTTTTTGAGAAACCTTGTGTACGCATGAACTTAGTAGGCCCACAAGTCAGCCTCCAAATCTGTGGCAGACAACATAGAGCCCATTTGCTATTTTTTAATAATTTGCAGCCCATTTGCTAATTCTTAAGTAATTTATTACAACCCATTTTCTGCCCAGGACCACGGTCAAAAAGTTCAACCTTATTTTGCATATTTCGATGGAGTCCGAACTTTTGTAATCCCGAAATGATAAACATTTTTAAGAACTTATTGATTTGCCAAAAAAATCATTTAGTTTTTGTAAGAAAATAAGACGTGGGACAACTGAGTTGGTTTAAGGGAAACCCAGTGGTAAAAAAATCAGCGCTGGGAGGGAAAACAACAACAAAAATAAGGATGTAAATATGAAAAGAGAATTTTATGTATTTTCAATATAATGATACGTGTATATGAACTGGTAAAACTATAGGTAGAGATTAGAAAACGGATGTAGAACATGCGTTTCAAAAGGAAAATAGAACTGGGTTGTGTGTTTGATTCAGTAAAAAAACTGCATGCGGATGTTGTTGTAAGACAAAATATAACTAACGCTGGCGGGCCAGAGGCCAGTAGACACCTGCTGGATCTTTGTGCCCCGTTGTCGTCATGGGATGGGCCTGTTAAAAACAAAACCAAGCCTGGGCAGTCTACAGCCCAGTTGAAACTTGCTCGACCTGAAAAAACAATATACGTGCTCAATAAACGAGAGAATTTTGCAAGTACAGACTGATAACTGGGATGCAGCTGGGATATTGTTTTTTCATCGTGATAATAGGTGCATGAACTTGTTTCAAAAAATTGGAGAACTGGGAATTCGAACGGCATGTGCTTATGCTACCCATCAAAACAAAATTAGGTGCCTCAAAATTCGTTTCGAAACAAATGATTCAGCTTTATATCCATGTCGACCCTCGGCATGATGGTTGGAAGCAAATGCCAAGTTCATACCAAAAGATCGTTAACAACAATACCAACTTGCGGACGACAAGGTAGTACAAGTACCAATACCAAAGTAACTTATAATCTTTTACTCCGGCCCTAGTGTTCGTCTGGTAGAAAATCTTGCGCAGGACCGCTCCCGCTCCTTCTCTTGCTCCAGGTCCCCAAGGTGGTACTGGTGCATCACCCGATTGGTCCTCTGCTGGTCGAAGTTCTTGTTGGTGTGCAGCACTGTAACCTTTGATGCCCGTCTGTCACTGTTGACCATCACCGCAAGGTATTGCCGGTGTTGTGCCACATCAGCGTGCATGCCGCACTCATTGTATCTTGTGATGCGTCCACGTGCCCCTTTTGAACGCATACAGAATTGCGGCTGGAAGAAATGCTTGCTTAGGCCACTCGATTGTGATACCTGCAGTATTGTCGAATAAGGTTTTAGTGTACGTAGTTGGCATTTTAATAACATCTTTGGCATGTTGCAGTCACTTGTTTCACTTTTTATTAACTGTCAAATTGTAATTGCTTCACCAGGTCTGCGTTTAGAAAGAAAAATAGAGCTATAAACGAAGGAATATGTTTGTGCAAGTAGACGGCCGATCGGTGTCTTACCTGGAAGTTTCTCAGGATGGGTGTAGCATATGCCGTGCTCACTGTCGATGGTTGGTATGAACAAATCGATGAGAGGGTGAGATCTCGCGCTGTCAGCACTCACTTTGGCCTCAAGGTGCTCGATCAGCTCGATCGTGGGATCGAACTTGACGCCAAATGGCAGCACCGGCCAATCCTTCTTCGACTTGCATCGGTTAATTCCAGTTATATGGTACTTAATGTATGATCAATCGACTGTTTTAAGTGAATGATGAAAGATTTCGACAGATAAGTGGTACTCCAAATCTGAAGTCTAGAATACCCGAACACACCGTTGGGATTCTTGTGTCACCTCACGCGCAGCGTGTTGTCACGTCAATTCAATGTGTGGACATGACGAATAATTTGACCGACGTATACTAGTACTGCTACTGTACTACTTACTAGTCGTATTTAGTGTCACATTTTAACCATAGGTTTAACTAACAAGTACGCACTTGAAGCCTAAGTGATATATATACTGCACAACATCTCCATCATCATTATCGGTACATCCTGCGCAGTGAGTTAGGATGCACTTGATCCCGTAAAGGTATCTATCCTTCAAACCCGGAGGAGTGCTTCAAACTAACAACAGTACATAATATCCAACAAAAGAGGGTCGTGCTACAACAATGAGAATACATGGCTCGATCTAGATATCGATCTGAATCAAGTTGTGCATATTTGCTATTGGCATGAACCACATCGCCGCATGTCGGGTTTGCAAAAGCCATCCATCGCATGGAAGCTTGATGCCTTTCACACACTGAAGATTATCTGGCAACAAGCTGTGTCGACGAATCTCTGGATATGGTGATTCATGAAACCCATGGCATGATGTGTAAACACAGTCCCCCTGGTGAATGGAAGTTGCATAGCACGTTAATCATCGCCGGTGATATGATCGATGATTGGTTGGATGATCGGATAATTGAGCCCGAGGAACATGGAGTGGTTGCCGAGGCTGTAAACCCGCCTCGATTGAATACGCCTGGCCCAACAGAGCTGGGATCTTTCTCGAACACAAAGCAGCCATAGCCATCAATGTCACGAACGCCCCAGGCATTGTACTGCATGTGGTTTGATGTAATGGTTTGGTCAATTTGGTACATGCGAATGAGCATCAAATGACCGTCGTCGGCTAAACGAGCGATAAACCACCACCCATCGGCTGGTATGATTCCAGGTCCTGGAATCATGAAGGCCAACGCATTTGCATCTGCTGCAACAATTCAAATTAGAGACCAAAAGGACAAAAATAAACAATCATGTTAAGAGTATGTGTGGAATTAAGATTATTATAACAGTGACACATATCATAGACAGAAAATTGCAATGTCGTGGTCATAATCATACCCCAAGTTAAAAAAATAAGCCAATGGCTTTCATATTCTAGCAATATATCATGGTTCAAACATCATGTAACAATGAGAGGAAAACAGATCTGACAGGGTCTACTCATATTCTACCATAGCACTTACTACAGTTATCATATCAACTCTGAGCAATAACATGCGTTGTTATAAAAATCCTGGAAATGAGAGTAACATATAGCAATCATGAGGTTATACTCATAATATCTATTCTAACAATCATTAGATGGCAATTGTTCTCATATCAACTCTAACAATAACATGTGTGGTCATAAAAATCTAGGAAATGAGAGGAACATATAGCAATGATGTGGTTATAGACATACTATATATTCTAAATTTGTAACAATGAGCATGTACGTATTCTTAAGGTAAAGATGAGATGAGATAGAACAATTACACGACGATAGATTCCACCAGTATAGGCAGCCAATCTGTGCGTCGACCGCATAAATGATGCCATCATGCACTATAGCATCAGACAGAAGTGTTGGGTGAAGAGGATCGATGATGAGCCATAACCATGTATGGCGACCGGATTCCGGATAGACTAATCCCATGTTGAACACGGCAATGAGCTTGTAATCCATGTAGTCTTCTGATGGTGTGGGCACTTCGCAGATTACAACCTTCAGCAAACAGAGGTCGAGCCAAAAGCTCGACGCGTCTCGTGCGTAGTAGGCAGGAGTGTCCGGCGGGCCGCGAGGCTCGATGGCGGCGGTATCCAAAGATGGAAGGATGATCTCTCACTGGGTGTAGATATCAACGAGACGCCACGGACTACCGGATTGGTGGATGAGGATGATCCAGTTGGCCTTCATGCCCGCCCAGTAGTGGCCGCGCATGAAGGACAGGTGGACGGGTAGTGGTAGCATGTCGAGGGGCACCATGGCAACCTCCGTAGGATCGTCAAGTCGGTGTTTGGGCCACCTGCGAGGATCGGGCATCGACAAGCGGTGTCTTGAAAAAACGGCGGTTGCGAACGAGGAGGCGGTACAAAGACACCGAGCATGCGGCTAGGCAGACGGTCTTGAAGTAGGTCCATACGATTATAGATCTGCTCCAAGAGAACATCGGGAGGGAATTCCAATCGCGGCTCTGCGTGTCGGTCGGTTACGCCATTGGGGTTTTCGGTGCTGCGAGCAGCGAGGAAGTGGATTGGCGGGCGGGTGAGCGAAGAAGCTTCTCCTCGTGTGGCTGAGAAGTGAGCGGGGGATATGGTACGCGAGCTACCAAGGAAGATAAGCGGCGAAAGCGGCAAAGGAGCGGGGAAATGGTGTGCAGCCGACGATGGGGAAGAGAGGAGGAAGAATAAGAGAGGAGGAAGAAGAGTGGAAGACGGAGAAGAAAGTGCATTAAATCTCAATTCTATTACTACTACCAGGATATACCGTCCTTCGGAGTGTAAATAGTTACATCGATGACATGTGGGTCTACCACAAGAGGGCCCATATGTCAGTTAATGGAGGATAGAAGCGTGCTCTACTGGCAAACATGATGGCAGTACTGGGTAAGGTTGATTTAGTAACACCAACACGCTAGTTCAGCTTATTAATTAAGTGTCCCATCTGCTGCAGCGTGTATTGTCACTTCACTGCGAAGACTAGTTGAATAGTTCTCTCTGACCGAGATGGGGAATAATGGATCGTGAAGACTTCCTTTCTACATTATCCCTATGCCTCCTTCACTCATTTTGCTCCGTACATAGTCACTTGTTGAAATCTCTAGAAAGACAAATACTCTGTATTTGGGAACAGAGGGAGGATTTTACTCCGTATTTGGGAACAGAGGGAGGATTTTACTCCGTATTTGGGAATAGAGGGAGTATCACCATATGGAGGGAACAGAGGAAGCTTGAAATATGAACATGTCAATGTGAGGGAGTAAGCCCCATGCATGCATGCAACATGCAACACTCACACGTACACATGGGCGCACACAACACTCACGCACCCATGCGGCACACAGCACACGACGCAACAGACAAGCTCACGCTCAAGTGCTCAACCTACTTCCTACGTCCATGAAAGACTGTACATTTAGAGATTTACACATTGACCAGGGCATAATTAACGCCCAAAAGTAGCAGACTTATGTGTGCATGCGACCATTGAGAGAAGAAGATTAAATGAAGGTCGTTGCATGCTGTAATTAAGAATAGACATGTAGCCAATACATAGAGCACAAGTTGGTGCATTAGTTAATCAATATCGATTTAGATTAAAGGCTAAATGCATTGGAAGTGTAGATGTACTACACTCTTTGTTTTTTAGCCGATGTACACTCTTTGTTGGAAGACCGAGTGAGTACACGTGCATGCACTCACATACATAGCCAGGGTGGTTCGCGCGCAAGGGTTGGACTCCTGTAGCGCTTGCGTAAAGTTTTGTTTAACTGATTACTTTGCTCTGCCAACTGACAGGTGGGACCCAGAAACCAGGTGACAATTTAACCAGTCAACAAAGTGCCACGCCGACTATGTGGCCGGTCAGTAGGGTGCAATACGGTGCTCTACGATGAGCTAGTGATCGTATAATCACCGCAAAACTATATATAGTGACCGTTAAGAGCGTATTGTTAAATACGTTGACCGCCAGTGTATTTTTCTCGTTTCAAATTAAGCCATATTAACCGGAAAGGATGCAGTATGGACTAGTACTAGTACTGCTTTGATGTGTCCCGTCAACTCACCGAACGAGGAGAAGCTTGCTTTTCGCCTCTCCCTCGCCCACACGCAGCGTGGTGGTTCGCGGAGACGAGGAGAGGGTTTTGACTACAGCACCTCTCCCTCTCCCTATCCTCACCCTCGCCCTCGCGGTGGGCGTCTGGCAGTTCAATCGGTGTCGATTGCGGAAGCATATTGTATTGTAGTATCATCATTGTTGGACCTTCCAAAGAGGCGAAGAGCCAAGTGCAAGGTTCACACGAGTACGAACTGTTGAACCTCCCGAAGAGGCAAAGAGCCAAGCGCAAGGTTTTATAGGAGTTGTCGTCCTAGTAGGAGCGTACTACAACTATAGCAAACGATGCTACTGTATGATGCCGCCACGTCACGTATATCCAAAAGCTGTGCCACTTTTTTCTCAAAGAGTGTGTTGGAGCACGTGCAACAACCACACAAGTTGCACGTGACACATAGCACATTTATTAGTAATAAATTCTAAAGGACAAATGCCAGTATGCCACACAAGTTCATCTCCAATTCATGTGATAAATTTGTGCACGACTAGTCTACATATATTCGCAACGCTACCGTTCACAATTTACCGTACTCCACTTACACATTATAGATGAGCTACATGTCCTCCTCCAAGTTCCAGTCCCAGGTGTTCTTCATGGATGGCACGAGCCATAGCGGTGGGCAACGGGAATCATTGTCACAGCTTTCTAGTCCGGTTCCACACGATGGGGACTCATCCAAGCTGAAGCGGCATAAACCAGGGATAGCATGTCCCAGCATGTTGTTCATCCGGTGGTGCGCATTGAAGACACAACCATGCTTCATGAACGGCAGGCCTTCCATGTCGTGCACGGAAGGTGGCATCCGCTTCACAATGGGGTAGCTGTCCCCAATGAAAAGCGAGTACTCTCCAAGAGTGTTCCTCGGCACCCACGTAGCATCACGGGGGTCAAACTTGGCGCCGTTCATATGGTACACGCGGCATCTTAGATCTGGACACATGGTGACGTACATAGTCAAGGTCCATGCATAATAATGTTGTGCTCAAATATGGCGGTCAGTAATACTGTGCAGCAAATAGTACTACTCCGGTATAGAGGAAGTAAAATAACCGGCTTATTATATATAGCCACTCTTGGCTACATGGATGAGATAGTAAGACATGGAAAAACAAAAATGGTGGCAGCTAGTGAGTTCAAGTCTTCAAGGGCCTAGCTAGCTATACGCGTTCTCCAAGGTAAAAAGTACTCCTACTAGTACGTAAGTAGAGTACTAGTACAACAATGAAAGAGAAGGCGAGAGGGTTAAAAAATGGAATACTGGGTAGATGGTGACGGTCCGATCGTGGTAGATTGTGTGACCATGTTGCACATCGGTGGTACCATGGGTAACGATTTGCTAAGATAGTTGATCCCAATATGCCAAAGTCAGCTACAAGGTTCCGAGTTAGACCGAATCGTGGATGCAAATGCACATCCAGGATCGGCGATCTTATTTTGATCGCGGGATGACGGTCCTCGCAAAATAATGGAGTACGATTAGGGATGCAAATGATGGTTTGTGCATTCCGTTTGTAATCTCTCGTACCGTAGGATGGCAACCAGATGAAACAAGTCCCCTGGCTTGTCACCGCGAAGATGCGGCCTAGATGGCGCACGGTGTCTTTGAACGTGTAGGGGTACAAATCTACCGCCGCCAACATGCGCCAGCCTCTACCGTTAGTGCCTCTTGCATTGATGGCAATCCTTATGTCAAACACCGCGATGAAATAGTAACCGTCGTAGCCGCGTCGCTTTGTCAGCGGGTCCGCAATTGCTATCTTCTTCAATCTCATGTAGGCATCATCATACGTATTCAAGCCCAGCCAGTCCGGAAGGCCGATCCCAATGGTGGAGAAGGGGTCTACCAGAATGGCGCACTGCTGTGGATGTTGTGCAAAATGATGGTGGTATCTGGCCGGAGGTATGCAAGCCAATCTTCTTGGCACCGACCCAGACCTATATATAAGACAGTGGGCAGCGGAGAAATTACGGGATGGAAATGGAATAACTAAGTACTACATGATCAAACTCCACTAACCTGCTCATCGGACAAAATCCGACTACCTCTCAACGTCGGCAACTCTAGCGGAGTCAACGTGCAACCGTGGCCAGGGAGCGATGGGCTGTTCGAAGGATTGTCCCATAGAAGAACCTTCTCCTCGAGGACGCATGGAAGACCAACAAGCATGGCATTTTCCCAAGCCATTTTAAGCACCGTCTTGAAAAAGTTGGTGCAGGAAGCACCGAGTCTTGCGGACGTGAGGACGTCGGAGCGGCGTGCGATTTCTCCCAGAGGATCATCGTGCAAGGTCTGCCAGCCCCGGCGAGGAGGAGAACCGCCTGGCGAATCCATGGGAGCAATGACGAACTGCCTTCTCTTGAGGGGAGGGCTGGCGAGGAGGAGATAAGAGCGTAGTAACCGCAGGGCCTCGTCCCTTCCAACTGTAGATCGTTTCTTAGCGAATGGGTGAGGCTATTATTTACTACTAGTACTAGCATTATGGGACGTTATGGGGATTGCATTATACTATAAATAATAGCACTAGTAAGAAATTTTTGGCACTAGCTAGTAGTTTTTGGCGTGGATTATGAAATTTTGGGTATGTTTTTGCTATTTTTTATACACGCCAACTAGTGTCAAAAAACGTCTTACATTATGTGACGGAGGAGTACGTACTTTGCATCAGAAAGCAGACTAGTACTACTTTCTCAACTAGTAGTGCGATGTACTGTACTTCTAGTATAGTGCACCAGTTTTGAACTCTTGAATCTCAGGGTCAAGGAGCTACAGTTGGAAGTGGAGGGTACTACTGTTCTCTAGAACTATCGCTATACTATCAATGCAGGGAAAGTACACACACATAGTGGCCTAGTGGGTACTCTCGGTGCTCTATTCAGCCGCTCCTCTCACGTAGCTGGCCTACTCAGCCGCTCCTCTCACGCACACACTAGCAGCCTTTTTATCAGCGACGGTTACTGCGGGGGCAGAACATTTGAGTTATTTGATACAACGAGACTAGGTTTTTCGCTTCCATTTGTGGAGGTGTAATGGATCTCGTCGAACTTTGTTAGTAGTTCCTTCTTTATGAATGAGATGAAGCAAAGCTTTTGCCTCCGTTTAAAAAAACACGTCAAGAGGAATTTCTTTTATAGTAGAGCCGATAATGGAGTGAAGTCCATGCGTGCAACGCCACAAGCTACAGAGTAGTAGTAGAGCACTTTACGTACAGAGCCATATTGCACAGTTCCCAATGCCCTGCCAGGCTTTTCCGGCTCCTCGGGCTTAATTTGGAGGCGCTAGTTTAAATATGCTACCAGCTGATGAGGAAGCTGCAAGCAAGGTGCGGCTAGGGCGAGCACGCGAGCCATGAGATGCTGGGAAGGAAAACCCGTTCACGTGCTAGGCTATCCAATGCACCCAGATTGTGGTGCTGCACGTCCGTTTGACTTCAAAACTCAAACTACCCGTGTAAAATATTGACTCCCAGCGATGTTACTATTTAAAAAAAAGCCGTCGTGCGTTCGGCCGGGATCGAACCCACAAAACGAGGTATACACTCCCACGACCACTAGTAGTACTCGTTGGAGTACAACGCAACCTAGAATCGCCTTTTGTCGCTAGTAGTACATTGTTCCTTACAAGAAACCCCTAATAATGCAAGAAACCACTAATAATGCCAAGAAACTACTACCACTTGCATACGTGGCAGACTTAAGATAATACTACCTTATCAACCATTATACATGCTCTTACCAACCAGCCCTACCATGAAACGACTACTCTACAAAGTGTCGTTATAGGCACGTTTCAACCCATGGCCCTGTTTGGATACATTTGTTGTCAATCTAACCCTGCCATCCAAACACCACTTTGGTTAGAGTTAGTTCAGGGTTAGAATCTAACCTCTGACTTAGAATATCCACACAGGGCCCATGTCGCCCATTAAGTCAACGCATTCTATTCGACTGGGCGTTATGACTTGTGGGACCTACATGTCAGTCTGCACAAAAATCCCCGAGTGACCTCTTATCTCCGGCCCGTCCACCTAGTCATCCTTGGCCATGGGATGCAGCTACCGCCGCCGGCAGGAGGCGAGGTCAAAACCGCTGGCGGTGCGGAGCCCATCTTCTGGCGGCCGGATGCCCGGCTCACTTGGCCTTCATGGCCAGCTAGCTAGCCAAGATAGCTCCGTCCAGCTGCTTGTCTGCAAGGTTTGCTAGCTAGATTGGCACCGCGGCTGTAACATCCCAAAATTTTCTAAATTTTGGAATATTAATATTTATTATTATTACGTGAGCTGCTAGGATTTTCAATGGAAATAGAAAAAAAAACTTTGTGTGTATTGTTTAAAAAAACGAGTTTGGATTTCTTCTCTTTTGGACTCCGATGGAATATTTTTGAAACCATATCCAATATTATGGAGTGAAAATAAAATGGCTTTCTCGGATGTGGTGGATGAATATTTCATTTAAATAAAAGTACTTTGAATTGTGAGTTCCATCATATTTGGAGTTTTAGTGCCATTTAAATATTTCAAATATTCAATTAAAAGTTAATGAGAGGAGATAATGTGACTTCTCCAAAAATATATTTGGAAATATTTAATACAGTACAATTATCCTTTCGAGAATTTGCAAAACTCAACATCGATTTGTTTGAGTAAATTCAATTATGTCCATAAAACATTAATAGTAGTTGTACACAAAATATATATTGTTAAATGCCGAAACTGATTTTTGTGGACTCTAAATAATATGGAGATTAATGTAAACATTTGTTAATTTTCTGTTGTAAGTAAACTTTTGTACACGTACATAAGTAATTAGCCAAATTCTGTCCTAAACCTACTGGGCTTGACCCATTCATAGGAGCAGCAACACCCAACAGCCCACTTCTATTTTTTTTCTTTTCCTTTCACTTTTTCCCTTGGGCCTATTCTTCCACTAAGGCCCATCTCTCTTAGCGCAGCCCACGCACATGTCTTCTTCTACCTTCCTGCGTTATGTTTCAATCTACAGAAGAACAGACAGCCATGACCTCCTCCTCTTCCTCTCCTCCTCCCACTCAATTCATTCCCCGTTACGAATTGCCACCAACACGAAACTTATAGAGGAATGTCAGGAGAACACACTCAGAGAATTTAAACCCAACATTATTGCCTTAAATCGCCGAATTGATCCGTGAAACGTACACGCACAAACTGCCATTAATGGCCACGATGAGCCTGCTTGATCTCCATCTCCCGGCCTCCCCTTCCTCTATAAAAGGAACCATGAGGAGCGCCTCGAAGCCTCCCACCTCCTCTCCAGAAACCCCTCTCCATCTCCCTCCCCGTGGTCGTCAATTTGTCGCCGGAGTCCGAACTCCGCCGCCGCGTCCGACGAAGTTTCAGTCACGTATGGTGAAGCCCCGACCTTCTATTTCTTCCTTTCCATCTGTTTTGCAATTGTGCATCCTCCTGAATCTTTCCCTTACTCGATTGTCTAATCAGAGCACGCACACGCAGAGCAACAACTCCGGCGACGCTCCAATAAATTCCAGCCGCCGTCTGCAACTGCGAGAGGACGGGTTCAACCTCCTCACCGCCACCGTCATCTTCACCTGGACGTCCCGGACACATTAGCACACGTCTCATCACCGGCCACGTCTCCGTCGTCGAATCCGCGCCGCGCCGCCCAACTCCCATAAACCTCACGGTGAGCACCCAGTCATTATTCAGGATCGTGTTCTTAGTTGTAGGGGTATCAACGAATCACAGCTTGACACATGGCAGTTTAATATTAAAACCCGTAATTCATTTCCAGAAAAATATCTAAACTTCAAAATTCCGTATCTCCTAAACTGTATGCCCAATTTTAACAAATAAGATATTCACGGATTCGTTGGAACATCTATTTTCTTATAAAAATTTAAAATCTCACTTTGAAGTAACTAAAATTTAGTTTTGATTTAAATACGAATTTGAGTGATTTTGCTAATCTTTTGTTCTGTAAATCATATAAAAATGTTTTATATATGGAAGTTGGACCTTAGGACCTAACCTTTCTGTTGGAGCTCATAGATTAATCTCCAAACATAGTTTAGACACTGTTTTAACATCAACACCTTCATTTGACCTTCTTTGATCATCGTTTTATAACCTCGTTCAAATAGAATTTAATCCTAGAATAAATGTCTCAGATGGATCCCTAGAAACCTCTCTGGTCACATGCCATCACTATACAAACTGGACTTAGGAAATGTTACATAAATTTTGTAACATAAACCTTATGCCATCAACTCCATCTAACATTTTCATTGGACCCAAGTCAAATATTCCGAATAATCTTGTGATAAATTTGTCGTATGAACTTGGTCTCACAACCCTTACCATAATCCTCACTTAGTATCAATATTATCCTACCCTAGAATATAACTATGTCATATTTTCTTCAAAGACCACACCTGATCCTATATCAACCCTAACAATGCCCTAGAAATTATGATAGTGGCAACCGAATAATTTGTGTTGTTATTTGGATTTTTATTGTATGTTGAATGCTTGCTTGAACCATTGTTATGTGAATGTGGATATGCCGAGTGTCTTACTTGAGTTATTTATCGCGTTAGATTACGACGAGTGCGAAGGTGAATTCTACGAGGAGGTAGAACCCTGTTACTGCGAAACCGAAGGCAAGTTGCAAATTGATCATGCTTCGACCTATATTTTCATACTATGCATATCTCTTTAAATTTTAATGCTATGCATGTTTTATAAAGATTTTGCAAAGTATTATTTATAGCTAGAGCCATAGGTTTAAGACTGACCACCATGCTTGGCCACGCTTGCACAAAATGGGTGGGATGAAAACAAAACTTATTTTAAACCTTTAACTAGCTCTCTTTTTGGAGCAAAGTTTGTGAAACTATTTTGAAAAGAAAAAAATTATTTATATATTATTTTACATCTACTCCCTGGGCGGAATGGTATTGACGGGAGCGTCTACAAGTGATTGCGCCCATCGGGGTCTTGAAGTGAATGCGCCCGACTGGGGTCTTGCACACAGGTTTTTGGTGGGGATTGCCGTCTAGGGGACTGAGATCTTTCAAGTACAGTTTGATGTAGCTTTCAGTACAGCCACATGATACTGTGGGCTCTGGCTTAGCTTAGTACTAACGGGAAACCCTACCCCAGGACCGCCATCGGAGACAGGCTTTCGTGCCGAAGTTGCGGGCGGCTTGGTGGTATAGGGGGCTGTTACGGGAAGGCTTCGTCACAATCTCCTCCTAGTCGTGCACCCAAGTGTGCAACGATAAACGGGGTTGGTTGTGTCATGTGGGGAACGTGTACGACCTCTGCGGAGGGTTAAACCTAATCGATTAGTGCCCCCGGTTACGGGCAATTTTGAGCAACTGAAGACTTGGACTGAATAAGAATCTCCCCTCTCTTTTTCTAAAAATCTGTTTTAAGGGTTAAATTTGAGGAATGAGCACAGTGAATGTGTTTCACTTCAACCTTATGTATGTTTTAAAACTATTTTGGAGAATGAGCACTGGTGCGTATATTCAACTGTCTCACTCCTATCTTTTATACCAAAAACTATTTTTTTATTTCAAAATAACTTTACAAAATTTTAGTATAGGAGAAAATTGGCTTTATGCAAAGGAAACCTCCACCAATACTACACTGCATGTATAATTTGTTATGCCTTCCTTTGCAACTTGCGAGTACATTCCACGTACTCACCTGCACCTGTCATGTGCAGATCTCAACAGATTAAGAGACGATAGGGTTATGGTCTACAATCAACGAGCCCAGTGGCGTTGATGGAGCCTAACTTAGTGACTACGTATAATTCCGTTGTATTATCTGCCAACTTTAGCTGTGCCTAAGGTATGATTTATATATATATGTCTGGATCTACCGTTGTAGTATAATGATGTATGTCTTATTGATATTCATTTTTGTTACTGTGTGTGCTAGCTATGATCCAGGGATAGCACAGTAAGCACAGAGACTTGGATTTTACCAAATCCGGTCGTGATACGGCCTGGCGGTTTGCTTCTGCGTTGCCGCTAAGGCCAGCCATCCGCTCGAGCGAAGGCCGCGTGGGGCTTGCTCGCTCGTGAGTCACGCTTCGGGCCAGCCTGCCAACCCGCGGAGGCCAGCCACAAGGCGTCCAGCCCATCCGGTGGAGCGGCCAACTCGCTCATCACCGGCGCCACCGACGAACACACATCAATACTGTTTGAAGTAATGTTCAGGAAAAATAATGATTTGAGGGTCAATAACATGATAGAAGGTCAGATGTGGGTCCCTCGTGTCAACGGTCGAACAAAATGTGTTGGTTTAAGCTGCCTCGTCAGCACGGACGTGTGGGCCAACCCTGTCATAAATGGGTTTAAACTAACCTAATCGGTACTCCCTCTATCCCATAATATAATATGTTTTTGCAAGCTAAACTAGCTTGCAAAAACGTCTTACATTGTGGGACGGGGGGAGTACTAGGTAGTAGTTTTTGGCGTGGATTAAGAAATTTTGGGTATGTTTTTTGCTATTTTTTGTACAATAGATTCTTCCTAGGGCTGGTTGAAAGTGGTAGTTTTTTGTTAAATACTCTACATATTGTAAGTAGGAGTGAAAGTTAAGCTTTGGAGCCCAATAAGCAAGGCTAATGTGTACATGATTGAAAGTAAATATCAACCATGAGTGACTAATATCTTGATGGAAAACTCGAAACTATGGAATACTAGGGGGAAAATTGCATGGTTGGAAATGCTAGCAATGTTCATGTGCGTTGCAACGAATCATAATTAGAATAATACTTATTCACAAACTTGATACAAAACACTGTAATTTTGATATACATATATCACTAGAGATATATTATGTTTCAATTAGAATATATTCCATGGGCTATTTTGGTGAGGTCAGGGAGGGATGTGGTTGGTTTTGAGATACTAATTATGGGTTTTTCCGCAAATTGGTAGACAAGTGGGATGTTGGTGAGAAAAGGCAACAACTTACCTCACAGTCGTTAGATGTAGATCTAATGGTCACAAACGATGGATGACAGACACACCATCATCACCAACTTAGTCTTCTGTAGGAGTACTAGCAAGATCCGTGCATTGCACGGAACATCAAGATGCATTTTTTTATAAAAACACTCGTTGTGATTGACCCATGCGGGAGTAATCCCATGTGTAAAAACTAATGATATCTCGAGAAATAGGAGATAAGGTGAAGAGGAGTGGGGCGTGGTGGTGATTGGTGGTCGGACTGAGTGGAGGCATGGGGATTGACGACGCCTTGGCCGGCCACCGTGCCGGTTGTTCCAAAGGCTTCCTTTCTTAATTGCTCAACAATGAGGTTGTTGGAGATAAGGATGAACGAGGGAAGGCCTTGTCTGCAAATGTGGAGAGGGATGCGGGTATCTTTTAGTTTAATTTCCATCAGTCAGATATAGATCGGACGGTCTATATTGCAAGATGGCACGCGTACCATCATCACCAACTCGGCTTTTTATAAGAGAAAAAATATAAGTATGGAGATACAAACGTATTATCGATACTTGTTTCAATAAACTAGCATCTACATTCTATTCAACGCCTCAGCATGTGAGGCCTTAGCACAATGACTTCTCCACTCTGTAAAACAGAGGTTTTCCTGTCGCCGATAAGGAGGGGGTGACGGTGGCGCGCTTTTTGGCTTGCTCTAGTCCTAGTAGTCATACTAGGTGGTCTAAGCACGTGTAGGTTTATTCTTTTTCACGTCTCGTGTTCGCCGTACTGCCACGACTGTTGATGAATAGACGGTAAGTTATTCACGGGGAAGCCCTTGTTGAGCGTGCTTGTGAGAGAGAGAGAGAGAGAGAGAGAGAGAGAGAGTGCGTGTGTGTGGAGGATAACAGATTCTTTGTGTCTATGTGTGTGGAGGATAGAGAGAGACATGTACATGGGGCTTTGTTGTGTTGTGTAACGTGGAGCCACATATACATAATTAGAGAGTGATTGTGTGAGATACACATGCGGACTTGGGGAGAGATGAGGATCCAGATTAATGGGTGTTTGTGCGTGTCTGTGTGTGTTTGTGCGCGTGTTTGTGTGTGAGAGGGAGTGTGTGTATTTGGAGTAGAGAGACCACTAATGATGTAAACCTAGTATAAGGGAAGGGGGGAATGGTGTGACATGTGTAGTAGCGAGATAGCACGGGTGCGGGCGGGGGGAGCAGACTATTTGGAAGAGACATCGAGTGTGTGTGGGAGAGGGGTGTGAGAGCGAGTGAGTGAGAGAGAGAGAGCTAGCGACTGAAAGAGAGGGAGAGGGAGAGAGAGAGGAAGAGAGGGGGCGTTTGTGTCCATAAATGGCGTATAGATAGGGAGACAATGTTGATGTTGTTCGAAATTGGCCTATGTACGGAGACGCAAGGGAAGCGAGTCATCGTGTGTGTGATAGGGACTTCATGAGAGATCTAGAATAGATGGTGTAGAGAACAATGTGCGAGATCGAGAACGATGATACATTAGGGAGCTATGGAAAGAGTCATGACATATATGTATCTGAGGAGGAGGCTGGCGGGTCCGCATCGTGGGAGAGATAGACAGAGGAGTGTGGTGCACAAGGAGACAATGTGTGCTTGTTTTGCAGTGGGGGTGGTGTGTGAGGTGAGTGTGCGAGAACCGCATAACTAGGGAGATAGACGTTTGCGGGCGACGTTTTGTGTGTATGGGAAAGATACACTCTACATAGTGCGTGTGCTTGGGAAAGCGAGATGCCGGGATTCCTAGCTAGAGAGTGGGGGAAGAGATGTGTGCATGCCCAAGAGACAAAGTGATAGAGACCTATATTGGGGTTCGGACTTTAGAAGAGAGAGCGGTGTTAATGTGCTCGTGTGTTGGTGTTTGGGGGAGAAAACGACTTCTCTGTGTGTGAGTGGGGGCGACGAGGGGTGGGGGGTTGGCTTCAAATAAAGAGTGAGGTGTCTATATTTCAGGGACTTTAGCGTAATTGAGATATACATGGTCAATAGTGTGTGCACTCATGGTTGATCAATTTGTTTCATAGTTTGGACTATGAGATAACAATACTTTTGAACATGCGTGATATACCTTGATGTACCAGAATTACAAACCTAAGATTGGAATTTTGGAATTCGACTTCATCATTAGCTTTAGTAATTCATTTAAACGGAGGTACATTTTTAAGCCAGGATTTCGTGATTTCAAATTCATATATCAAACCTAGAGATATACACATATGGGCATGTTCAAACTTTATAATCATCCACTTTATTCATACACATACACATTTTTACTTTTGTCATCATATTTAGGATAAACACATTTGAAATTTCATTTGAATTGGATATGATGGTATTTTCTTGTAGTAGCTCAATGATCCATATTTGAATTGAATGGACAATCTAAGTTTCGAGTTTGAGACACTGATTTTCAAAACTTGCACTTTTTTTGCGTGCAAAACAAACAAATTCTCGGCCATGATATCATAGTCGGCCGTAAAAGAGCAGAATATAATTTTAGGCGCCAAAAGCTTTCAAACTTCCCACTCACATCGAAATATCTCGCACCCAAAAGTTTAGCCCTGCGATTCCTGTTTTACCCCTACCACATGAACGGAAAAGGGCTGCTTTGGTAACTCCATTGTTTTCCCCTCTTTGCCCCCAACCTTCTTCACCGAGCCCCTCCTTCCCTCCCCCAACCATGACAAGCCGCCGAATCTAGTCCTCCGCCGCAGCGGTGGACCTCACACCCCGACGGATCTACCTTCCGCACCTTGGAACTCCCAACTCGCCACTTCACCAGAGCCGCTTCGGCGACTGGCTTGTCCACCGCTCCAGATCTCCTCGACCGCCATCATGGTCCACCGTACCGGATCTTCTTAACTGGCGCCCTCGTCCACCACAGTGTAGGCCCTTCACTGACTCCCTCGTCCGTCCCTTCGCTGGCCCTTCATACAAGCCGTCGTCCGCCACAACAGATCCGCCTCACCGAAAGCACTGTACAACGCGCCCGCTGAAGCCTTCGTCCACTGCACCGGACCCGCTCCATGGACGCCATATTCAACTCCACTGTCCCTGCTTTACGACGCCGCGGCCTCATCAGGTTATTTGGATTTGTACTCGTTCGGTTTTTCTCTTTATCGTGCAACTGTTCACTTACCACATATGAGCTTTCTTGTATGTCGACAGGCGCCGCAACCGTAGCACCGGAGCCGCTTCAGCGACGGCGACAGCTGGCCCAAACTCAACCGCAACACGAGCACCATCGACGATCCTTAGCTATCAAGCATGCCAACGATACCCATACGCCGCCGAGAATCAGGTACTATTATCCAACGGCCGGGACCTACGTTCACTTTCTTAGCATAAGCACCGCACCTTTGAATTTCTTCAGGGCATCATTCAGTTTTTCATGAGACGCGTTATTCTGCTTGCACCTGTAGGGCCATACTTCTAGCAGTGAACATGTTACATGTGCTAAATTACATACCAGTGCACATATAGTTAATATGCTTTAGTTTTGTCCTAAGTATTACTGTACTTCCTAGATATCACTGCCTGCTATTTTACTTCTTGCATGCTATATTTATGATAATGGTGTTGTTCTGATGCCACCTGTTGATTCCATTAGACTGCTTCATGTTCTCTATGCTTAATTACACATCAGCAAACTAGCATGTGGTTTCGCTGGTTTTTGTTCATTTTACCCTACATTTTCTGATGCTAGCTATTACATCACTGCTCCGATCCTCTGTTCATTACTTTTCTGTGTGTTCTTGATCTTCCCAAGTTGCATGACTAATTTGATGCTTCTATTAATTATGGAGTTGCCAACCCCATCAAGCAAAATATTTGTTCTTTTGGGGCTGGCACCTCGAACAAGCATAAAAATAGAGGGAAGCAGATATATTGTCGTGTATGTACACACCCTTCTTTCATTAGTTTAGATGAACCATTGATGATCAATTCGAACCAGTGCATGCGATTAAAATTAATTTTACCTAAATAGAGGGTGCAGAATAAACTACAACAAGTAGATTTGCAACCACACGATGCCGACGATATCTTCAAAGAACATTGCAACAACAGCGAGGCTTCACGGCAACATATGGTAAGCCAGTGTGTTTTAGTACATGTGAAATGTAATGCGTGTGGGCTGCTTTCTTGGCTTGTGCCCTCAACCTGTAATCCTCTGAGAATATAACAAATAGTTCGATTGTCTACTTTGGTGTATTGCTTGATTGAATGCTTGTTTGTTACTTGTTACGCTTATACCGAAGTTGGCCAATATGTCGTGATTACTGCTGTACTATTGTAAAGAAATGCATGCCTAGTTCATTTGAGTCCTTAAATTTTCCTTTGAACTTCATCACAAGACTGTCTTCGTAGTTTATATGAGGCCACACTGTTAAGTGCTTTCTCAGATTATTTCAACTGCTTGGATGCCTTGGCAACTTAAATATAGCGGTGGTACACTCCCTTTCAACTAGGGATGTCAACTGGGCCCCGTTTAATCCCGATTAAAGTCCACTAGTGGTATGATAGTTCAAAAGAGTTTTTGTTTTTTGAGGAAAATGAACCAGGGAGCTAGCAAAAACTAACTAGATGGGACTGGCGGATGTTGTTTATTTGCCACTTACATCCCTAGTTTCATCTTATCATTTTAATTTCTTTTCGGCTAATGCTGCTTCGAACCATTTAAATATAGCTTGCCATGCTTGGCAATAATTCGTATGTCGTTTACCATGTAAGCTTACTGCTTGGATCATGCGATAACTATCTCTTAATTATGTCCAGCGGAAACCTTTCAGGATGTCGTTCACACTAGGACACAATGTACAACCCTGAATCTATTTGTGGAAGCGGTCGCCATCCATGTTACCAGATGGTAGCAGTCAGAGGCAACACCGCCGGAGAGCAGATGCGAGCACGTATATTATAGTTCTTGAGGCTCTACTAGAGGCGTAAAGAGATGGTGTGGCTGCCATGAATGAGGTAATCTCGATCTTGAAGTCGAAATTAACCAATTAGCTGCACGCATTATGCAAGCAACCCAAGAATTGGAGGAAGTAAGAATGTTGCATTTGAAGACGGAGGAGGTCTCTGTTATACGCTGCTCCGAAGCCCGGTGGTAATCCCAGTTCTTCTTTAGATAGCAGTTGAAATTGTCATTAAATTATTGTACTTGCATGTTGTGTCATGTCTCTGAATGGATTATGTTGTAAGACCCCCTATGTTGTCCATGTGTTGTAATGATCTGAATTTTTTAGGCGAGGTAATCCTTAGTACTTGTATGATTGACATAAGGTGAACTATTTTTCGTGTGAGCATATTGTATTGGATAAAATAACTGTTTGACTCAAAGTGTATCCAACCTACTGAATTCGAAGATCACGGTATTTCTAAATCATAATCATATATAAAGGTGGAATAATCTTTGTTGTGGGTTTGAAGAAATAAATAACAAAACGTAGAATTGTCTGTGGATATTCGTAATCGAATAAAAATTGGATTTGGATTTAGTTGCCAGGGCCCAGGGCAAACGTGAATGCTAATTCTCCCAAGTTTTGAACGGTTGCGGCTAAACACCCACTATCATTTGTGGACTGCCCGAAGCAAGTGTTTCCGAGATGGAAATTACTGTCTACCCCTGACACTTGACATCCTTATCGACCGGATTTACACTGCTATCGATAGGGGTAGACTAGTAACTTCAATCAGACGTGACATGACGGCCTCTGAGCCCATTCAGACACGGTGGGCGCCAAACGTGGGCAGAAAAACACATTTGATCCAAGCTCGTCCGAAAGACATGTGTCTCTCCCTCCATTTCCCCATTCATCCATGGTGGGCAGTAAAACAAACTCTCCTCGTCCGAAATTGATGTAGGCTAATATTTTAAATAGGGGCAGATGTGTAACTTCACTCAGACGTGACACAACCGCCCTACCTGTCAGCCCCGTTCATACAATGTGGGTGCCAACCGTGGGCGGCAAAACACCCTCTCCTCGCCCGAAATCGTTACCAGCAAATATTTGGGAGATGCGAGATTACCGTTCTATCCCCAACCGATGTGATGTCCGAAATTTTAAACGGGGGATAAGTTTGTAACTTTCCCACATTTCAGAGAAGCATGTCCCAAAGTTTGAGATCCCCCCTCCCCTCCATTTCCCCATTCATACACCATCGGCGCCACGACAACCTCCCCACTGCGGCCAGCCTCCTCCGTCCACCACCCCATCCTCCACCTTGCCGGAGCCGCTACCCCTACCCCGTCGTCCACTGCAAGAGATGGACGTCTCTCATCCACGGCGCCGGACCAGAATCCTTTCATCGCGTCGTATCGCTTCATCGGCGCCGTCGTCCACCTTGCCGTTGTCGCTCCTACGACTGCCTCGTCCACGGCAACAGGATTTATCCTCCGACCCGGCCGTCTGCCATCTAAAGTCTTCTTCCCAGCCGCCGACAGCCATCGCACCTGCAGCACCCTCAACGTATCAGCAGGGGTCTACACGGTGTCGCAAGAGAGGTGGTACTCTTCCATATGTGCTTAAGTTATTGATCTCACCCAGAAAATAGATCTTAAATTGTTTACTGTACTTTTCTTGTTCGTACCAAATCGTAGTGGCTAGCTGAATGCAAACATTGGTTGTGAAGTAGCTTTGTCCGGTTTGCACCTTCAGATCCACCATGTCACGGTCACTATACTCGTAAAACTTATGGTTTCCCCCCCTTTATATTCACTACCATCATCGTAGGTGCTTCACTGCTTCTTGTCGTGCTAGCACTTCTCCTCAAGACCTCAATCCATCAAGCGAAACAACATGCCACTCATAATTCCAAAGCTTATGTGTTGAAATACAAATCTGATATGATGCTCATATTACTAAAACAGAGAATGCTTAATTGGTCACCTAATGTTCCTATATTCGTTTCAAAAAGCATGTGCGCCACCCACTGGTCCAGCTAGTTCCACTTTCCTGATTTTACTCTTGATGCTTAGGGTTTTCCCCTTTTATCTACTCTACTATGATCTGCGTAGGTGCTTTCTGTCGTACTAACATTACTCCACCCTTCAAGCTAAACAACACAACACTCAAAATTCCAAAGCTTAGTTGTTCAAATATGATTGTGATATGATACTGATATTAGTTAACAGACACATTTAATTGGTTAGCTAAAGGTCCCACTTTAGTTTCTGTAGGATCGAAAGTATGTCTAGAGGGGGGGGTGATTAGACTACTTGACCAAATAAAAACTTATCCTTTTCCCAATTTTAGTCCTTGGCAGATTTTAGCTATCTTAGCACAAGTCAAGCAATCTTAACACAATTCAAGCAAGCATGCAAAGAGTATATGAGCAGCGGAAAGTAAAGCATGCAACTTGAGAGAATGTAAAGGGAAGGGTTTGGAGAATTCAAACGCAATTGGAGACACGGATGTTTTTATCGTGGTTCTGATAGGTGGTGCTATCGTAGTTCCATGTTGATGGAGACTTCAACCCACGAAGGGTAACGGTTGCATGAGTCCACGGAGGGCTCCACCCACGAAGGGTCCATGAAGAAGCAACCTTTTCTATCCCACCATGGCCATCGCCCACGAAGGACTTGCCACACTAGCGGTAGATCTTCACGAAGTAGGCGATCTCCTTGCGCTTACAAACTCCTTGGTTCAACTCCACAATCTTGTCGGAGGCTCCCAAGTGACACCTAGCCAATCTAGGAGACACCACTCCAAGAAGTAACAAATGGTGTGTTGATGATGAACTCCTTGCTCTTGTGCTTCAAATGATAGTCTCCCCAACACTCAACTCGCTCTCAAAGGATTTAGATTTGTTGGAAAGAAGATTTGAGTGGAAAGAAACTTGGGTAAGGCTAGAGATCAAGATTCATATGGTAGGAATGGAATATCTTGGCCTCAACACAAGTGTAGGTGGTTCTCTCTCAGAAAATGTGTATTGGAAGTGTAGGTTCGTTCTGATGGCTCTCTCCATGAATGAAAAGTGGGTGGAGGGGTATATATAGCCTCCACACAAAATCTAACCGTTACACACAACTTGCCAAACTCGGTGGGACCGAATTGTTAAACTCGGTCGGACCGATTCAGCAAATCTAGTGACCGTTAGGATTTTCGGTGGGACCGACATGCAACTCGGTAGGACCGATATGGTTAGGGTTAGGGCATAACATAATCTCGGTGAGATTGATTACACAAACTCGGTGGGACCGATTTTGGTAATAAGCTAACCAGAGAGTTGGTCAGGTAAACTCGGTGGGACCGGTTCGCTCATTTCGGTGGGACCGGTTCGCTCATTTCGGTGGGACCGAAATGTTACGAAAAGGAAACAGAGAGTTTACATTGCAATCTCGGTGGGACCGATCGCTCATCTCGGTGGTACCGAAACGTTATGAAGGGAAACAGAGAGTTACAATCCCATCTCGGTAAGACCGAGATCCCTATCGGTGAGACTAATTTGCCTAGGGTTTGTGGCTGTGGCTATGACATCTGAACTCGGTGGCGCCGGATTGAAAGAATCGGTGGGGCCGAGTTTGACTTTTGGTTTAGGTCATATGTGGATGTGGGAAAGTAGTTGAGGGTTTTGGAGCATATCACTAAGCACTATGAAGCAAGAACCTCATTAAGCAACACCTCATCCCTCCTTGATAGTATTGGCTTTTCCTATAGACTCAATGTGATCTTGGATCACTAAAATATAAAATGTAGAGTCTTGAGCTTTGAGCCTGAACCAATCCTTTTATCCTTAGTATTTTGAGGGGTCCACTTTTCTCATCCATGCCATACCATTCATTGAGCTTTTCCTGAAATATTTATCTTGGAATAATGTTAGCTCAATGAGCTATATGTTGTTAGGAATTACCAAAACCACCTAGGGATAGTTGCACTTTCAGTTTCCAAATGCATGTCGCGACATATAGAGAGAGAGTAGAATTGCATTTTTTTTGTCACTTGTTGACTGTACTTTCTTGTCCATACCAAATCTTAGTTGTTATTTCAAAGCAAACATCGGTTGCTAACTACCCTTTGCACGGTTTGCAGCTTCAGATCTGCCATCCCACTGCCACGGTCAACACTATACTCATCATGCTTAAGGTTTCCCCATTTTATGATGACCACGACTAGCCTACGTGGTTCGTGTCGTAATAGCACTGCTCCACCCATCGAGCTAAACAAGCTTAGTTGTACAAATCCAAATATGATATTATGCTGATATTAGTAAAACTGAGAGATGTTTAATTGGTCAGTTAAATGTTCCCACTTTAGTTTCGAAATGCATGTGAGCCACATATAGAGAGACCAGAAGGAATAGTATTTCTCTGTGCACTCTGGTTCATCATGGGTGGCCAACCGACATTGTATAGAAAGACTTGTAATATCTTCAATATGCTTGCTCTTCTGCTCTTCTTTAAGATGATCCTCTTCTCTTGCGGTCGATTTGGTCAGTCGATTTATTCTCCTTAGTATATTTTGAATCTGTCGGTCAGTCGACTTGTTCTTCTTTACTATATGTTGAAGCTATCATCTGCGAAGTATCATCACTTCTGGAGCTCTCATATTTTGAGTAGTAGGCCACATTATATTAATGCACACATCAAATTACAGCATGCATGTCACCTCTTAGAAGAATTGCAGAGATAGCACAAAGGGGTTTACAGGGAGGAAGTATTGGATTAGAATCACTTCTGCATTACAAAGATAATCTCACTTATTTTTATGTTTTCATGCATGTCAGGTATTGAACATTATCGAAATGAATATGAGAATGGGCGCATAAGAGGAATATTGCGGAATAATCCACTGGCTAACAAACTTGGCATGGTGGAGGATGGCCTATCTTATTCACCCATCAAGGTGCGTGCTCTAACTTGGCAAGGTTGTATCGGTCGCACATATTTTGCATCTGACCTCTTGCATTACTTCTACTTTGTTACACTGTCTGCTTAGTTTAAGCATCATATATGAGTATATCCATACCTATCTATTTTTTGTACCTATTCCATGTGTCGTCATACTATGTTTTTCCAGTCAAATGTTGTTCTTTCGTAATAGATGTCCAAAAGGAAGAGGATGAGTGCAGATCCTCAAGGAGTAAAAACTAGGTACTTGGAAAAGGTAGTGATACCTGTTAAATCAGATAGATCAGCAGCCATAGAAAACACAGGCCCAACTGTAACAGACTTTACCCCTACTCCAGTGGCCAAACCCCTCACTACTAGGAAAAGGCATGCTAGTGGCGCACCAGTTTTGCCTACTAATGGCGCACTACTGGTGCGCCACTAGCATCACGCCATTAGAATTAAATTCTAATGGCGCACCACTGGTGCGCCATTAGTATCTGGTGTTCTAATGGCGCACCATGTAGTGCGCCATTAGAATAGCCCACAATGCGCCATTAGAATGCCTCCCAGGGGGCCATATGTACCCATGTGCTTTGGCATACTAATGGCGCACCAGTGGGTGATGCGCCATTAGTGTGATTATCACAGCGCCATTAGTGTCTTGTGTGGTGCGCCACTAGTATGAATATTAGGGATTTTTTTCTTTTCTGATATTTTCACAGGTTACAAAATATATTATTGGACAGAATTTAGGCAACACCATACAGCAGTAGCAGATTCATCGAATACAATAGAAGATGAGTCTCCGAATACAATTCATCATATTAGTCTCCGAATTCAAAAGACCGAACAAACATAGAACATTACAAGTCTCGAGACCGCGAGTAGCGAGTTTATCTTCACATTACAAGTCGATATCGATCATTTAAACTACCATCACATAGAAGAGAGCTGCGGTCATCACGATGAGCATCATCGCGATGAAACTGGTCTTCATCTGGTTCCTCCAACGCTCCCTCCTCTCTCCCGCTAGATAGCGGGCGTATCTAGATTCCGCCTCCGCCCTAGTGGTGTACCCTTTATGCTATTACCGCTGAAGCGGTGAACCATCTCCGACACTCCTCCCAATCGTCAGAGACTCGGAACCTTACCCTTGTACACGACATACGATGACATCTCTATGCACAAGCCAAACAATGCACAATACATAAGCAATATATAAGTATGCAACAAAAGGATCGGAAGAGAAAAGCAAGACATTAATAGCACGATTCATGGTCCTACTAATAAATAGCATCGATTACATCTAAGTTGAACGACTGTCCAAACCAAAGAGACATACAAGTTCATTAAAGTTTAATTACAACATGAGTCAATCAATGTTTCAAAACTACACATAGCATCACTATCATCGACTCGACTCATGGGACCGGAGCGTGGATGAAGCCGCCTGTTGTGATGGTCATGAAATCATGAGCGTTATCGGCTGCATTTGTAGCATTGTGTCTATCTCATCGTTGGACGGTTGATATCCGAGGTAGAACTGCCCCGAGGTACGAAGGACATCTTGATGGATAATTTCCGCAAACTCATTTGGATGCGAAAGAATTCTTGTCCGATGTCTGCGTCGTGGATTGCCGCAAGCTCGTGGCCCAATATTTGAGATTATCCGCAGCGTAGGTGATGATGGTCCCGTCGATCGCCCGCATGTGATGGAGGGCGTAGTAGGCATCCTTCCGATCACAAAGGCTGCTTGACGCAGGAGAACTTTGTATTGTGGGCGAACACGTGCTGTCGTACCTCTGAATCGGCTTGGTGAAGGTGCCTCCAGATTTGGCGTAGCCGGGGAGAACATCATCAAGAACTTTCTTGATATTTGTGTAGTCTATCTTGGAGTCACTGTCTGGGTCGAAGTGCGTGGCCATGGAATATTTTGGGCTTAAGAGGATGAGTGTGCAATGTGTGTCACTGCAATGAACACGGAATGTTAGAAAAACAAAAGAACGGTCGAAATCTAAGAAATCATATGTTACGGGGCGGTGAGGGGATGACTTACTCGGGAAAGTAAGGCACGAGGAAGTTATCCTTATCTGGGTTTGCCAGAATGACGCCTTCGAGGTAAGAACTCGCGACTTGTCGGTCCCCAACGCTGCCCAAGATCTTGGCACGCATGTATAAGGGGTCGACTATCACGATGTTCGGGGTCTTGTCTCTAATGATCCACATCTCCATACTCAGCGAAAACAGTCGAACAAAGGTGTAGTGCAGCGGATGAAGGTTAAACATAGCAAAGATGTAATCAAACCGCAGGACGATCATTACCCCGATGGCGCCATCCACAAAGCCCTTGCCCTCCGCACCTTGGCCACGAAACCGGGTATGCCACATCATTCTCTCTCGAGATGCCGCTTCTCCAAAGAAAGAACACATCATGCAGACTCCGCATAGCACCGGTTGCAGCATTGAGCATATTTGTCGGTAGCATCGCCCTACCCGCCACATGCACCCTCCTCGAGATATCCTTAGGTGAAGGTGGCCTGTCCTGAGCACGGATCGTACTCGGTGCCGGCTGGCTCGCACCCTTGTTACCCTTTCTTTTCCGTCCCTTCTTCTTCTGTTGTAATGGAACCGAGTTCTGCTCACATACCGCCTTCTTGAGTGTGTTGGGGCTGATAATATTTGGCACCTCGGCTATCTGAGGCCCGATGAAGTCAGCAGCTGGAGGCGTCTCCTGAGAACTGAACGCCAGACGACGTCTGTTGCAACTGGGTTTCTCCGCCGTACCAGCTAGACCGCGGTCATCTTGGTTGGGTTCTTGAGAAAGAGGCCCGCACAATTCGTCATCGTACCCATGTTCGGCAAAGTACTTATCAACGTTGCTAAATGTACGGCCGTCGTCGTTGTCGTCATCGTCCAGATCCTGTGCCATATGCATGTTCGGATCCGGTGCCATAGGGATGTCCGGCATGTCCGGTAGCGTTGCGGTGGTCTTGCCATGGCTTAGCGCCGGCACGACTGGCGGTGTTGTCTTTGGGGTGGTGTCCCCCGCCCCCAAAAGAATTTGGCTCTTCGGCCAAAGCAGGGGCCAGCTTAGGCAGGCACTGAGGGTCATCAGACCATCTTCGTCGGCCCTGGCGGGTCGAATCGGAGGTAACAACTCGTCGCAGCCTGGCAGCACCCGAACCAGTTGAACCCTATACACGGTGGGTGGCATCGGTTTACCGTGGAACATGGGGTTGCCCGGTTGAACGATTTTTCCCTTGGCAACATCGATCAACTCATCGTTCACGAAGTGCAGGAGAGTGCACGGTACGTCGTCGGCGCCCTGCGAAAACATGTAGGGCGTCAGGGATGCCCAGTCAAAGGCAAGGAGATGAAGTCCTCGGCCGAGAGGCTTAATTAGTCACCGTGATGATGGCGTCGAGCTCGGCTAATGTCGAGGCACCGCCAACGGCGGGCGGTAATCGACGGAGGGGCCGCTTGGTGGTGAGGTGCCGCCGGCATACACCAGTGCATTAAGCTCCAATGCCGGCCGTGCCGGCGTCGGAGACACCAATACCGCCGCCGCCGGAGACACCAATGGCGCCACCTGCGTGTTGTGCGAGTTGCTGGCCGTGAAGCTGGGAATCGGGGGCGGCCCCTGTTGGCCACCCGCAATCCACGTCGTCAGCCCATGAATCAACGTAGGCATAATGCTGGTGAGCGTCGATCCCAGTTGTTGTTGCACTTGCTCTTGGACAATCTCCGGAATCCGCACCACTTGTGCCTTGAGTTCTTGAACCTCGCGCGACTGGCTTTCCGAGCTGGTCTTTTTCTCCTTTCGCCCACCAGCGGTATAGTATGATGACCATTTTGTGGACAAGCCTTTGCCGGCCACACGACCAGCTGACGACGCCTTACTGAGCTTATCCTTGTTTTTCATTACGTTCAACGCCCTATTTAGAGTGCTGTCCCAAGCGGGGTGCTCGAGACGACCCCGCTGCTTTCACCTCCTTCGCGAGAACAAGCTCAAGCGCCTGGTCTTCGGATCCGTGGTAAGCTCCTTTGTTATCGGGTCCTCCTTGTACTGGGCCCTGACATAGTTCCTGGTCTGCTTGTCACTGTTGTATTTCTCGAAGCGGGGTGGTAGGCCTTGCTCGGCACGCTCCGCGTCCTCCTTGTCCCATATAGGCTCCGCCACTCAGAACCGTCGGGACTGAGTTTGTGTTCCCCTAAGTTCAACTCCCGCATTTCTTTCCCCCACTGACTTGATTCGGAGGTTGCACTGCTCTCGCACTTGATCTTGAACTCCTTGTAGTCCTCTTCACTGATCGAAGGATTTTTCGCCTTGATCTTCTCATAACTATCACCTTTCTCAATCATTCTCTTCACCGCGCTTCTCCAAGTAGACAGGGCTGTGCTCATCCTCGTGAGGGCGGCACTATTCACTTTATTCCCTGAGAGGCATGTGTTTTCAAATTCAGCGGGGAACTTGTATCATTCGTGCAGCTTCGTGAAGAGGAGGTTGCGCAAATTCCCTCGGTCCTTATGCCTAAGGTTCTTGGTGTGGATCGAGACCGTGCTCCGGAGAATGCACCCGAGCTGAGTCGAGTACCCCTTGACTATATGTTTGGGATCCGTTGGATGCCCGTCGGAGTCAACTTGAGTAAATTCCTCCTTGATGGTGCGGAGCGCGTTCGGGCACTGGTCCTTCCGTTGCTTCTTCGGTTGGCTGCCATCTGTGCGTGCGCCGCCATCATCAGTGGTGGCATCCTCGACGGCACCATCAGTGGTGGCATCCTCGGCGGCATCATCAGTGGTGTCATCCCCAACGCCACTAGGGGTTGTGTAGTCAGGATCGGTGTCTTCCGCGGTGTCCTCATAGCGGTGAGGTTGTTCCTCCATCTCCTGGGACAGCTCCCTGCATTGCTTGCCGCCAACCGCCGGCCTCATTGTTGTGGGCCATGTTTACGCTCTAAATAGGAAAAAGTTTGGTCAAAAAGTTGGTTATTGTCAAGGAACAAGATCATGGTCTCTTCATTTAAGGTTTGTCGACACCGAGGCATCCTAAAAGCTAATCTTTTATCATTTAGGGTTTGTCGACGCTGAGGCACCCTAAAAGCCTAAGCGTACATCATTTAGGTTCTCATCGACACCGAGGCACCCTATAGAAGCCAAGGTTTCATCATTTAGGGTTTGTCGATGCCGAGGCACCCTAAATGCTAAGTTAAGTTTTCATCATTTAGGGTTTATCGATGCCGAGGCACCCTAGGTTGGGCCTAATCACTTGGCACTAATCACTTGGCTCTATTGCCACCTATGCAAAGAAGAATGGCGGGGCGATTGATCCTACTTAACTAAGTACTAAGATACCCCGGCCCATGCATTAGTCGCAAGTACCCCATATGTCCTATTTTTAGCAAAGTCATGCTAAAATTCACGGAAAATTTCAGCATGACTTTTGCTGAAAATAGGACATATGGAGTACCCGCATTTGTCGGAACGGAAGTTAATTGACATTCCGGCAAACTCAAGGGCCTCTCGGGGTACCTGCAAATTCATCACGACACGAAGGGCCTCTCAAGGGCCTCAAGCAAGCCAGCGTCTCCCAGACCCCATTTTTTGCAACAATCGAGCAGAATTCAGATATTTCTATACAACGGCAGCCTTTGTAAAGATGAAGAACAGTTCTACAGCAGCCCATTTATATACAACAACGATTACTATAGTTCAAGACCATATGCCTACATTTCAAAATCCAATCATCTCACAATCAAATAAAATTTCCAGAGGCGAGCCAGCATGCAATCTTGTATCAAGGCAACAACCTAATTTCAAGAAGGAAATTAACTGAATTTAAAGAGATAAAGCTTCTTGGATCTCCACACTCTACTCCACTTGGAGGCACCGTAACTAATTTGCAATCAACCACTGAACAATAAGTAGAGTATATTTCAGACATACGGAACTAAACTAACCTAACTAATCACAACAAGGTGGCATGCATAGAAATCTGGAACTAAAGTACAATCTGGATTTATAGCACATGCTGCAGCCACTATAGAAGTTATTAACGTAACAATAAAAGCCTTCAAGGGCAAATAAAGCCACAGTTCAAGTGCTCAAACTCTCAAAGGGACATGTAGGAGCAAACCTTGAAGCAAAGCGGGAGAGCTGCAGCAGGAGCCGTTGATGCACTCACCAGAGGCCTAGCCAGGAACCTGCATAATCAACAAACACATAAAGCAACCATGAATATAATTAAACACATGCATAGGGCAGATTAATCTGCCCTGCTAAGTGACAGCATAAAAATGTAGAACAAAAAGCACAACAACCCATTATCTGTAGTTTGGGAACTACCGCGAACACAATGACACATATAATTTTGAGTCTTTTACCAAAAAAACTGAAAGCGGTAACTCGATCATTGAACACTATCTATTGTTTGTCGGTGATTTGACATCAATAAGATTTGATGTAGTAATATATATGATAAATAACGAGTACGTGATTATTACTTCTAGATACAATGGACCTTAAAAGGCCAGTGGTAATATTTTGTAGTCGACTATTTTCTTACACTAATATTTCAAAACATGCACACATCTCTGTTTCTGAGTGTCAGGAAATGATCGCGTGATATCTTGCACCACAAATCATCTCAAGCAATACCGCGGTAACCAAAGATGCCCTTCCTGACACCACAAAGCAGCGAGCAAGCATATGCAGCACATGAACATGCATGCTGTCACGTGACACTTACCTATGATTGAAAAATAAAGATGAAACTGTTCTGCGGTATTGTGAGAGAAGCGGAGAAGCAAAGGTAATCGAACAAGAAACAGTGAGTACTTTTCTACACGGTAATCACGTGTATATCGAAGGATACTTTTTCATCGACCTAGAACTAGCACAAATCAACTCAGGTCTCAACCAACATACTAAAATTAGTATTGTCACCATTAAGACCTCGTGGATCATTTCATTTGTGAACACATTTGATTGTCCAAACATAGTACTCCTAGCATATTCTAGTTGTTGCTAACACTACTCCTAACCTGATGTTACCATAAGAGCTAAGATAGCAAAAACTACATAAAGCACTGCAAAGATTCCATCATGAGTGCACAACTACAACAAAGACAGTTGCTACTAGTTCACAAGGATACGGATCAGATTAGTGATCGGGCTCAAGATGCACACTTACCCACCTTCCCTTGCTCCGCTTGTCGACAATGGCCCGGATCGACTTCTTGTTCTCATCCAGTCTTTGCACGGTTCCAACGCCAAACTTTTTCATGTTAATACATTTCAAGATGTGCATATCTTTGAATACTAGTACATCATTTCGGTGCCAACACCTCCATGTTCTTGATGTTTTCCCACATCAGTCAGTCAAGCACAACACATGAACAGACCATTTATCACCAATTAGGTACCAGATTGGGGATCAGGGTAGTATTGATCATATGCACGGATACAAAAGATCTGACTGATTGTTCCCGAATGAATGATTGTTCCCGAATGACTGATTATATGCACAGCTACATGAATAGACCATTTATCACCAAAAACCTATCTGTTGTTCCCAAATGACTGATTGTTCCCGAAGAAGAAGGAAGGGGAAGGGGGAGGAGAGGGGAGGGGCTCACCTGCGAATATGTAGTCGAGGTCGTACATGGCGTCGGGGTTGCGCCAGCGAGCTTGCCACCCACCTTGGAGCCGGAACCCTAGGGCTCGGGCCCTCCGCAAGACCACAGCCAGGCGCAGCCTGCGTCTTGTGACGGCGAGGTCGGTGAAGAAGCGCGGGCGGCGCTGGGGAGCTGCAGCAGGGGGGCGCAAGGCAGGGTGGGCTCGATCTGGGCCTGGACGGGGGCTTCTTCGCGGGGAAGGAGAGGCAGGGAAGAAGAAGGCGGGGAAGGAGAGGTGGCGGTGTCGCCGACAGCGTGCAGGCGCGACGGACGGAGGGGGCAGAGCAAGGCGGGGCGGCGGTGTACGTTTGGGGCGGAGGGGGCAAAGTTAGGTCGAGTAGGGATCTGGCAAGGGAGGGGAATAGGTGGAGTGGGGGGGGGTTAGCAATGGCGCACCTCCCCCTAGTGCGCCATAAGTACGATGATAGCGATGGCGCACCTCCCCCTGGTGTGCTGTCGGAGTAATGGGCCACGGGTAGGCAAACCCGAGCCCCTGGACCTTTCAAAACATCGGGGCAGACTGCGCCCCTCAAGACCCCAAGACAAAGAGCCGCCTTCTGAGAGTCGGCGACAGAGTCGCCGACGCTTCTTCCAGCCGAGTCCCGAGACGGTCTCAAGACAAGCCGACTCCAAGCCGGCGACTTCCGGCGAAGCCGGGCTACGGGAGTCGGCCCGCAACTCCGCCCACCTCCCGCCTGAGCGACTACGAAGCGGGATGCGACGATAAAGCCGCCGCCTGGCCCGTCCCTGCCTCGCTCATAAAGAGCGAGCATAGCCCTACGTAGCGCCGCATCGACAGAGATCTCCGTCCGTGGCAACCGCTGTTGCTGCCCCGACAGCGTCGACCCGTGGGCAGATTCTACCGCGATGGCTCGGCTCAGATGACCCGAAGACGGCGGGACTCACCGCTTTGGCAGGAGTGCGAAGACGGCGAGAGCGCCCAAAAGACGGACCCGTTGGAGTCGGCCTCCGAGAGTCGTCCGGCCCTCCCACGGGCTCAGGCGCCATTACCTGCATTAAGATAGGAATGGCAATGATCGCCGCCAAGCGGGCGGCATCTGTTATGACCCCGCCACCAAGCTCGCATCATTAGAAGAGCGGCTACAGAATCTGCAATGGCAAGACTTCGCCATGGCGGACAAGGGCTGACGGCCCCATGCTGGACCGTCGGCGGGGCCCACTAGTCAGCGGGCCCCAGAAGTCGGCGGAGAAGGCGGCAACTTAAGAGACTGACGGCTGGTACCCACGCCCAGCCGGATTACCATTGTACCCCCGGGGGGTAGGCCTATATAAACCCCCTGGGGCACCCATGCAAAGGGTTGGAACCTAGTAGTTTGACACACACACACATAGAGGGAAGAGAAGAGCTAGCCGTGCCCTTCTCCTTCCTCACCCCGAACAGCTCAAGGAGCAATCTTGTACTCACCTTGCCATAGTGATCATGCGGAGACCCCGCAGAGCAGCAAGAGGGGTGTTATCTCCTCGGAGAGCCCCCGGCTGGGTATGATTCGCCAAGTGCATGTCTTCGCCTCATCCTGCTTTCTGTGCACCGCGACGTTCTACTCGCCCCCTCCATGATAAGCCATCCTTTGGCATATGTCGCATCCAACCCCCGACATTTGGCGCCCACCATGGATGGGGCTAGGTGCACCGTCGTCCGGAGACCTGCTCTGGACGGGAACCCTCTTCCTCCTGGCGGCGCAGCTGGCCCCAAGACGCCAGACGGAGTTCAAGCGCCGACGCCAGATGGCGCTGAGGTCGCTTCTTGGCGAGCTGCCTCGCCGAACTTGTTGGCGAGGTTCGCCTCTCCGACGAGCTCTGCATCCGACGCAGCACGGACGGCCCCGAGAGGCCTCCTCGGGCCTCCTCGAGCAGCTCCACGCCGCCGGGCGAAGCCCGCCACACCTGGAGTCCAGAGGCTCCACCGACCCGGCGTCGGTCGACTCCGACACAGCCGCCGACGCTGCTCCCACCCAACGTGGTGGTCTCACGACGAGCCGCTCCCTCGCGGAGAGCGGCGGAAGCGCCGCCATGGAGGTGCTGTCGCCGGTCATGAGGCTTCCGGCGAGGAGCTCGTGACCCTCTCGGCCTTGATTACGCAAGACCTGACCGCCCCCATTCCGGAAGACGCCGACGCTGACGGGGCCCGAAGCGCGCCGCCTCGGCTCCTCGTGGGCGCCATGGCTGCAAAGCATGAGACGCTTGTCGAAGCCTACCAGCGAGATGGATCGCGCTGGGCGGCTCGCCACCGATCGGGCCTAGCCGCCTAGGCGCGGTTCAAAGCAGCGGGCGTAGCTATCGCCAATCTGTTTGGGGCCAATCGCCTGTACGCCACGCCCGCGAGAATATCCGCCGCCAGCGGCGGTGCGCATTTAGCCGATAACTTCGAGGGCGAGGAGCGCCGCCGATGATGGAGCGAGTCCAGCAGCTCGACGCGTTGCCGCTGCGCAAGACGGCCGCTGCCTTACGGCGCCGCGACGACAACACGGGCGACTTGCCTCCCCGCCGAGATCAAGGCGCGATGCCCTGGATGCCGATCGGGCGGCGTCCGTGGAAGAAAAAACAGGATCCGGCCGCCAGCCATAGCCGACTCACATCTCCATCGAGCGCGACGAAGACGGGCCGCCCGAGAGCGGTGGAGCGGGCGATTTATCATCTGCCTCCTCCTCCCCGCAGAGAAAGGCGAGTCTCCCCGCCACCCATCGAACATCCGACTCTCAGCGACCGCCTTGGCCGAGAGGGATCGGAAAACGACGCCCGCCAACCGGATCGAGCGACTCCACCGATCCTCGGCGCTAGAAGAAGAAGACGAAGTTGGGCCCGCCTGTTTCAGACCTCGCATCCGAGACGAGCCCTTCCCTGCAGGATTCACACTTCGAGATACACCCAAGTACACCGCTCCGTGAAGCCGGAGGATCGGCTAGTGGACTACTCCACGGCCGTCAAAGATAGCGAACGACAACAAGCGCGTTAGTCAGAAGTATGTTCCCTCATGCTCGAGGCACGGCCCGACATGGTTGAACAGTTTGAAGCATCAACAGCTGGGTCGACTTCACCGAGGCCTTCGTCCACAACTTCACGAGCACATACAAGCGACCTCCCAAGCCTCGCCAGCTTTCCTTGTGCGTGCAAGGCCCCAACGAGTCTACTCGCGACTACCTCACACGCTGGGCCGAGCTCCTAACTCCCGCGAGGGAGTGCATGAGGTGCGAGCAATCGAGTACTTCACCGTCGGGTGCAGAGAAGGCACCTCCTCAAGCACAAGCTCCTTTGCGACGAGCCGGAGACCTCGACGAGTCAGCGATCATAGCGGCATAAGTACGCCATACCGACTCCTCCATGAAGTCGGGATCAAGTCAGTGCGACTGCAAGGTGGCTCCTCAGTTCCCAGAACTCCAAATGGCGACGCCAACAGCGACAACAAACAGAATGATCACAAGCGCAAGGCCCAAAGAGTCGGCTTCCAACAGGCAGGTGGCGATATCGAACCAAGAACAGAGGGCAGCCTCCTTAGCCGGCAGAAAAGGCGGCAAGTCCAATCGTTGCCACCTTCTCTTCTGAAAGACTCTGGATACAAGGGAGACGGCCTTGTCCCCCCCCCCCCACCTGCGGGGCCGCCGCCACCACCATCGCTTCAAAGAATGCCGGTCAGTCGAGCCGGGCAAGAAGGTAAGACGAGTGCCCGTAAGAGCATGGTGCCTATGTAGTGTTCACCAGGTGGTTTACGATCGCAAGAGAAAGCGGCAACAACAAAGAAGAAGTGAATGCAGTAGCATCATATACTCCAGAATTCATGCACTGGTCCGAGAAGCCCATTAGTTGGAGCCGAGCCGATCACCCAGAGGTGATGCCGAATCCGGGCTCCTACACCCTGGTCTTGGGAGCCACCCTTGCCGCGGATAGGTGGGCCGCTCGCTTCTCGCGAGTGCTGATAGACGGAGGCAGCAGCATCAACATCCTGTACAAGGATACAATGGAGAAGTTAGGAATCAAGCAAAGACAGCTTCAAAGACAGCCTGATCAGGTTCCACGGAATCGTGCACTGGCCTTTCCCGCTCACCGATCGGCAAGATCTCGATAGACGTCCTCTTTGGGGACAAAGATCACTTTCGCCGAGAGCCAGTCCGTTCGGGTGGTGGACCTCAAAAGCCCCTACCATGCTCTGCTTGGCCGACCTGCTCGCCAAGTTCATGGTGGTCCCCATTACGCCCGCCTCAAGATGAAGATGCCGAGTACCAAGGGGATTCTCGACCAGAGTGGGCGACTACAGAAAGTCGTCCCTGTAGCCGAAAGCGATCGGCTGGCCGAGTCCCTCGTGATCGCAATCGAGAAGCGGCTCCTTGATCGAGTTGTGGCGATGGCCGCAAGCAGCCAGAGATGTCGCCCACCCCAAGGAGTCGAAGCCGAGGGCCTCGTTCAAGCCGCCATAGAGACCAAGAAGATACCCTTGGACCCGGAGCACCCGGAGAGATACGCTGTTGTAGGTGCAAACCTCGACAAAGAATAGGAAGGCGAGCCTCGTCGATTTCCTCCGTGAGAATCGACATTTTCGCATGGTCCCCCAAATACATGCCAGTGTACCGACGGAATTCGCCAAGCACAAGTTACATGTCCGATCCGATGTAAGCCCGTCGAGCTTGCGCCTACTGGCCGTCAAGAGAAAAGAAGAGTTGTTGGAGAAGAGATAGTCTGCCCTCGTGATCCGTTTCATCATGGAAGTGTTCTTCCCAGAGTGGTTAGCGAACCCGGTCTTGGTACTAAAGAAGAACAAGCAAGGGCGGATGTGTATTGACTACACAAGCCTCAACAAAGCCTGCCCCAAGGACCCGTCGCTGCCAAGAATTGATTAGGTGATAGACTCCACACCGGATGCGAGCCGTTGAGCCAGAGATGCATATTCAGGATATCACCAGATCAAGCTGAACCCGGCCGACAGATTGAAGACCGCCTTCATCATGCCGTTTGGAGCCTTCTGCTACCTGACCATGACGTTCGCCTTGAGGAATGCTGGCGCCACCTTTCAGCGTTGCATGCAAAAGTGCCTCCTCAAGCAGCTTGGCAGAAACGCCCACGTTTATGTTGACGACGTGGTGGTGAAGACGGAGAAGCGAGGAACGCTGTTGGAAGACCTCAAGGAGACCTTTGAAAATCTGCGCCGATTCCAGATCAAGCTCAACCCAGAGAAATGCGTCTCCGAGTACCAACCGCCAGCTCCTTGGCTTCCTCGGTCTCCGAACGCTGCATAGAGTGCAACCCGTGAAGATCAAGGCGATCGAAAGGATGGAAGTACCCGCCGATCGCTAGATGTGCAAAAATTCACCGGCTGCTTACGCCCATCACCGATTCATCACCGGCCGGGCGAAAGCTCTTCCTCTATACCAGCTCATGAAGAAGACCACCTTCTTCGAGTGGAACTCCAAGGCGGACGAAGCTTTTCTCCAGTTGAAGAAAATGCTGACTACTCCCCCAGTGCTGGCGGCTCTGACTCCAAAGGAGCCCATGCTCCTGTATATTGCCGCCACCAGCAGGGTAGTCAGCACAGTCATTGTAGTTGAACGCAAGGAGGAAGGCAAGGCGCTACCTGTCCAGAGACCAAGATATATTACCCGAGCGAGGTAATCGCCGACCTCCAAGCGTAACTACCCCCACTACCGTAAGATGTGTTACGGCGTGCACTTTGCCACCAAGAAGTTGAAGCCTTACTTTCAAGAGCATCCAATCACCGTGGGTTTGCACGGCCCCACTAGCAGAGATCATCGGAAGCCGAGATGCTTCGCCGAGTGGCCAAATGGGCCATAGAGTTGGCCCCTACACCATCTATTACCAGCCCCGCACCGCCATCAAGTCACAAGCATCGCCGACTTCCTCGCCGACCGGGCCGAGACCCAAGATCGCCGCCAAATACCGACTCCACCCATTGGCGGATGCACTTCGATGGCTCCAAGATGCGCAATGGCTTGGGAGCCGGCGTGGTCCTCACTTCCCCCAAGGGCGACAAGCTCAAATACGCGCTGCAGATCCATTTCACCGCCTCCAACAACGTCGCCGAATACCAGGCGCTCATTCACGGGCTCCGGCTTGCCAAAGAGCTTGGCATTCGCCGGATCCTGTGTTATGGCGACTCCGAGTTGGTGGTCCAACAGTCATCCGCGACTCGACGCCAAAGATGCAAACATGGCGAGCTACCGCTTCACATGCAGAAATGAGTGGATATTTTGAGGGTGCGAATTCCTCCACGTGCCAAGAAACGACAACGACTAAGCAGATACTTCGCAAGAATCGGCTCCACCCGCCAGTAATACCATCCGGCGCCGCCTTCAGCCTCCTCAAGCCATCTGTCAAGCCATCACCAGAAGTCGACTCCATTTTTGTGCCGGCCTCTCAAGAAGTCAGATCCGACTCCAAAGCCTCAAGAGACGGCACAAGAATTCGACAGCGGCCCTAAGAGCGCTGCAGTAAACCGGCCGGACTTCGTAACCGGCCCGGATCGGCGGCAACCATTGCGAAGACTCCAAGATTGGCTCGGGATCGCGCCCGGTCGGCGGGGACTTCTTCAACCCAAAGCAAGCGCTCATGACTCCAACCTGTTGCCTCCCAGCCCACCCGCCTCGTCCAAGTAGCAATATCGACAACAAAGAAATAGCAAGACCCTCATGGGCCCAGCCCATCCTCAAGTTCTTAGTAAGCGGAGAGCTACCAACCGATGAGACCTTGGCTCGGCAAGTGCAACGCCGAGCAGCAGCCTACACTATAGTCAATAGAGAGTTGGTCGGTAGCGGCGTCACCGGTGTCTACCAACTGCGTCGAGTCGAGCAAGGCCAAGCAATTCTCGAAGACATCCATCGAGGCGAGTCACGGCCATCATGCAGCCTCAAGAGCACTCTGCCGCCAAAGCCTTCGACACGGTTTCTTCCGCCGACCGCCCTAGAAGAGGCCAAGGAATTAGTTCAAAATGCAAGGGGTGCGGTGTTCCGGCCCAAGCCGCTTCACCAAGCTTCAGACTCAAGACTATCCCCATCGCCTGGCCCTTTGCTGTTTGGGGCCTAGACATGGTGGGACCATTCAAAACGGCACGAGGCGGCCTAACTCACTTACTTGTCGCGGTGGACAAGTTCACCAAGTGGATAGAAGCAAAACCCATCAAGAAGTTGAATGGTCCTACTGCAGTGACTTTCATCGCCGACATCATGACTCTAGACGGCGTGCATCACACAACATCATCACCGACAACGGCACAAATTTTGCCAAAGGCGCCTGCCCGCTTCTGCTGACCAAAGGCATCCGATCGACTTAGCGTCTGCTGCCCATCCGCAGCCAAACAGCCGTGTGGAGCGAGCGAACGGCCTCATCCTCGTTCGCATCAAGCCTTGATCGGTCGAACCATTGGAGCGTTCGCCGGCTGGCCGCTTGAGGAGTTGCTACCGTCCTCACGAGTCTCGCGACGACTCCAAACAAGTCAACTGGCTTCACACCCTTCTTCCTCGCCTAAGGTGCCAAGCCATCATCCCAACAGATATAGAGTTCGACTCCGCGAGTCACCATGTACAATCAAGAGGAAGCAGAAGAAGCCGCCAAGACAGCGTCGATCTGCTGGAAGAGGGTCGGCTGTTGGCACTCAGCCGGTCCAAAGATTCTACCGTGAGAGCTCATGCGCCGCTACTACAACAAGAAGGTCAAGCCAAGATCATTCCTAGAGGGCGACCTTGTGCTCCGGGCTGATCCAAATAACAGCCGCCAAAGACAAGTTGTCGGCGCCTTGGGAAGGCCCATTCATCATCAACAAAGTGCTAGGCAACGACTCCTACTACCTGATCAACGCTCAGAAGCCCCGAGCACGCAAGAGGGACGACTCCGGCAAAGAGACGGAACAGCCATGGAATGTGAATCTCCTCCGAAGATTTTACAGTTGATGCAGTATGTACCACGCTACCCTTTGTGTTTAAAGTACCAAGACTCCGGGCCCCAACGAGCCTCGGGGACTGCTCTCTTTGTTATCTGTATGATAAGAATTATGCCTTTGAGTATGTTACTCTTTGTTATGTTATTTGGCACCGGGCTCGACTAGTCGGCCCGGCATCGCCGCCTTTGGGCTATGAAATGCTTCCTCGCAATCGGACAAGTAACGTATGATGCCTAAGCCGCCTCTGTCAGAAGCCGTAGCTTCGCATGAGCGGCTGCTTGGTGGGCAAGAGTAAGGAAGAACGGGCGCCCACACCTAAAAAAATGGCTAAGGACCCAAAGCATAAACATAGTTTAAATCGGCTTCCAAATTTCTGCTTCAGAAACCGACTCTTAAGTAGTCGGCTTGCCGCTTTCACCCAACTTGCTTAAGGACTCTAAAAATGGCCAAGTACTTGCCTTCTCAAAGTAGCCAAGCACTCGACCTAGACGGCAAATCCGTTAGAGTGGTTGCCTGGATGGCAAGGCGGCATCTAAGGGAAGGCGGCAAAGGAAAAAGCCACAAGAGCAATAAGCAAGGAAGGATAAAACTAGAATAATATTTACACAAGCTTAGGCCCTTGGCCGGATCTTTGGACAGAAGTTCAGAATACACCCCGCGGGTGGAATTGTGCGAATTAACAAGTTCTTGCAAAGACTAGCAAAACAGATAAAATAAAGGCGAGGCAGCGGCCTAAGAAGCGGCAGATGGGGTCGGAAGGCCGGAGGCGACAACAAGGCCAGCACCGGGCGGCCACCGGGCGGTCTCGCTTGATCGTCTCCGGCAGCAGCCGGCTCAGACGGGCGCGGCTCGTTGCTGGAGGCGCGGTCGAGCTGAGGCTGGTCACCCGCTTCGTCTTCTGGCGCCTCCATGTCGTCTCCATCCTCTTCCTCCTCGGCGCTGGAGTCGATCACCTCCGTCGAGTCCTCGTCGTAGTCCGGGTTCATCCCGAACCACTCCGGCGGTGCCTCCCCACCGCCCTCAGCCACCGCCAGGACGAAGACGCTGGTGTTCGTAGTCGGCAATCGCCATCGTGACGCTTGACGCAGGGCGTCCTCCGCGCTGCCAGCAGCTCCGCTGGCCTCTCGGCCGAACGCGGCCAGCCGGTCCAGATCCAGCCCTGGATACCACGCCTTGACGAACTCCAGGGCTCGGCGAGCTCTAGCCCGAGCCGCGGAACCCTTCCAGGCCTCAAGACGGCCAGCCGCGACCTCCAGCCAATCGGCGGTCCGACTGGGAGTGCGCAGAACCGGCATGTCCGGCCATAGAGCAGCGATCGCCTAGGCGCCAACATTGCCGAAGCCGCGAAGATCCGATGGGCCGCCGCAGACGAGCCTCAATGCTCGTGGAGCTGCTCGTCGAGGGTCCGGGGCGTTGGCTGCGATCTCAAGCACCACTCGCTTTCAAGGCCGCGATCAGCCTCGATGGCTTGATTGGCCGCCTGCGGTGGTGACCGGGAAGACGTCTGCAAATAAGAAGAACAAGCATGTCAGAAAAAATGGAGTCGGCCTGACCCATAGTCGGTGACCCCAAAGATGAAGTAAAAGCGAACTCACCATCGACGATATCCTCGATTTCGTGGAAGCCGGAGGTCGCCAGCGCTTCCTGCCGGTCCAGAGGAGCGCCGCTCTCAAATTCGGCTAGGAGAGCGGCCTCTTTCTTCTCCGCCTCGTCTCAAGGCCGCCTTGAGCAGCTCCCTCTGCCTCCGCCAACATGCCAGAGCCAGAAGTCGGCGCTCATGGGCGAGCTTGCCGCACTCCTCCTCTTTGGCGCCAAGAAGCGGTGTTGGCTGCATCTACAGCCGCAAAAGAGTGGCGCTTGGCCTCTAAAGAATAAAAAAGAAGAAGGACGCCAAGTCGCCGCCTAAGAAGGTCGCCAGAAGATCCGCCCGATCAAGCAGCACGTCTGAATCTCGGGATTACAGCCAAGCGCCAGCGCCCACAAGAAGAAAACTCACCTCGGCTCCTCGCCAAGTCGGCAGTCCGCTTGCTCAGCTCCTCAACGCTATGGTTGAAGGCAAGTGGCTCAGAGGTTGTGATACTCCCGCGACAAGAGTTTCGCATAAAGGTAAAAACTTGGAGGTATGCAAATAGAGTTCGAGTCACCTGCCAGAAATGGCCCAAACTCGGGATTACACTCCAGCAGGTACCGCGCCCCCACAAAGAAGAGCAAGAAAAGGTTCAAAAAGAAACATACCCGCACGGGCGGATCGCGATGCCAAAGCGCCTTTGAGAGGTTCTCGATGGCGCCGCCCTCAGCTCGGCAGCTTCGCCTGACGCCCGTGTTCGCCGTGTTCAGCGCCTGTCGCCTCGCACTCCACCCAATGGGCGCGGCGCTTGTCGCCGGTGTCGAATGGCCGAGCTGGCGGTGCCGGTTCTCCAAGGGGCGCGACGTCAAGTCGCTTCTCAAGACAGCGTCCGCTACCGCGAGGCGACTTGAAGAAGCAGCTGCATGCAGCCTCGTCGTGGGCCGGCGGCACAGGCGGAGTCCGCCGGGCTGTTTGCCACGCGCTCTTGGACTACGATGGAGGCGGCGGGGTGGCGCGGCTGCGTCTGGATAGGGAGGCCTCGCCGCCTTTCCTTCTACGACGGGACCTCACCGCCGACTCCCTCCGACTGCCCCCTGTGAACTCCGGGCGGCGGCGGTGGCGCAGAGCTCAATGGGGTGACGAAAGCGCCGACCGAGGCGCGGCCTCCTCGGCTCGCCTCTTGGCTGCATGGCGCTTCGACCTCCTCCAGCCTTCTTTCCTCGGCGGAAGTCGCCGCCTTCTCAGCCTCCGCCTTTCTCCAGACGGGCGGCCTCCTCCTCATCGCGCTTCTCCCACGCATTCCGCCTCCGTCAGATCCCGGAGGGCGGCCGCAGGATCAACTCCGCCGAGTATTGGCGGACGCCTCCGCCGACCCCATGACGGAGGCGGCGGCGACCCTCTCCAAGGTGAGGGAGCCCTGATGAGAAAAAGACATGTAAAGACTTGGACAAGACGGACCAGAAGAAAACAAGACAAAATAAAAAGTACTTACGCGGAGACCAGCGGTGGCTTCTTCACTTCCTTGTGGAAGCGGTTAGCCTTCGCGACCGCCTCTTCAAGGCTACTGGGTCTTGTGATGCGGTCGCCCCTCAATTTCTTCGCCCGGCCGCTGGTGACTCGGCCCGCCCGGCCTTCTTCACGCCTCGACCACCCAAGGCCCAGAGGAACTCGCTGGATGGCCGGTCTGCTGGCGGCGGGGACGACTTCCTTCGCTGCCGTCGTCGAGCCGGTCAACAAGGTTGCCGAAGGCCTGAAGTCGCCGGCCCCTCCTCCTTTCTCGGTGTCGGTCTCCATCGCCGCCACCCCAAGTCGGGTCACGGCGTCGCTCTCCGCCTGGGTCGGGATGACCACGAGCCGGGCCCTCATGGTGCCGCCGAGGGCTGCATGAGGGGATTCTGAATCGGAAAGGACCAAGGAAAATTAGAGCCGGATTCGGTCAAGAAGGAAACAGAGAAGCAAGAGATGACTTACCACAGCGGGGGGTTGGCGAAAGTACGGCTCCTTGCCGAACTGCCATTCCTCCATGAGGCCGCGGTTCGCCAGGAAGTTCATCGGGTCCACCACCTCCGCGTGGGACATGTCTTTGGAGCACAGCCGGGTTGTCTGGCGGCCGCTCATCCGACAAATCGATGAGGTCGGGCCTTGAAGAGGAAGGACTCGGCGCCGCCACGGCGGCGTTAACAAGTCCGCCTCTGGGCCGGGCTCCTCCGACTCGCGCCATCACGCTGGAGTCACAGCGACGGCGCGGCGTTGTTCGCGGAGTCAGCGTCCGGCCCGCGATGGGACCAGCCGGAGTCGCTTCGCCAACTCGCCGCCACGAAGGCGGCAGTTGACTGGCCGCTCGGGGGCGACGTTTCGACGAGAAGTACGTGCGCTGCCACATCTTCACCGACTTGATGAGGGGGATGGCAGGGAATGGGTTCTCGGGCACCGGCCTCCTCATGGCGATGAACGTGTCGCACAGAGCCAGCACGCGAGCGACATGGGTTCCGAGCTTGGCTTGGAAGAATTCCTCCCACGGCTCGATGGTGGGGAAAACGCCAAGAAAGGGTGGGGAGAATGCCAAGAAAGCCCTCGCATAAGGATGCGAAGGCGGCCAGCAGCACCACCGTGTTGGGGGTGAGGTGGTGCGGCTGGAGCCCAGAGAACCTGTGAACGCTACGAAGAAGCCGCCGCCGCAGCCCTAGCTCATGCATGAAGTGCGAAAGCGAATATGACCCGCCGCCTCCTCCGCGCCACGGCCAAGTTATTTCGCCTGGCCGGCAAGAAGCACGGGTCCGCACTAGGTGGCTGCCGGGATGCAGCGCGTTTACGGAGAAACTCGATGATGTCGCTGCCGACGATGGAGCCATCCCACACGCCGAGCGCTGTGGGAGGCGCGGGCGGCGGAGGAGGAGTTTATCTCGCGACGCGCGCGAGGTTCGGGCGCGGATCGAGGAAGGAGACGGGCAAGAAGCGAGAGAAAGCGGGAAGAGTGGGTGCGGCTGCGTCGCCGCCCCTCCCCGCCACTTATAGGCGCCTTAGGCCGAGAAGCCGAGGGGCGGGCGGTATTAATTGCGCCCACGTCCCCACGCCCACGATTTAACCCACGGACGTTCTTGGCGTAGTAACGGCGTGCGAGCTCTTTCGCCCGCTTACGACGCAGCGGATTCGCCCGCCGCGCCAATGCGCTGGTAGTGGCGAACCCGGCCGACGGGCTGTCTGGTCACGCAGCGTGGTGGCCGGTAGCCTGCCCCCGGCCAAGGTGGTGTCATGTGGCGGGCCCACAACGGCAAATACCGAAGCTTATCAGCACGCCGCCGGATCCCGCCGCGACCTTCAAACCTTTGAGGAGCAAGACGGCCTCTGCAAGGCCGACTCCAGCTAGTCGGCTCAAGATAGAGACGCAAGTCGAGCCTGCATTCTTCTACTAAAGGGATGAAACTGCTGAGGCTCCTCGACATGTTGCCCTCGGCGCCTCACCCGACTTGGGGACCTCATGTTGGAGTTATGGGCCACGGTAGGCAAACCCGAGCCTCGACCTTTTCAAACATCGGGCAGATCACGCTTCTCAAGACCCCAAGACGAAGAGCGAGCCGCCGAGAGTCGGCGGCAGTGTTGTCGCCGATTGCTTCTCCCAACCGAGTCCCGAGACGGCCTCAAGACAAGCCGACTCCAAGCCAGCGACTTCCGGCGAAGCCGCCACGGAGTCGGCCCGCAACTCCGCCCACCTCCCGCTCGAAAGCGACTACGAAGCGGGATGGGATAAAGCCGCCTCATGCCGTCGCCCGCTCATAAAGAGCAGGCATGGCTACAGAAAGCGCCAGTATCGACGGAGAACTCCGGGCGCGGCATTGTTGCCACGCTGCCCGACGCCAGCCCTTCTGCGGGTAGATTCTCCAGACCACGATGGCTCGCTCTGACACGAAGACGGCGGGATTTTACCCGCTTGTCGGCTGGAGTGCGAAAGACGGCGAGAGCGCCTCAAAGACGGACCTGTTGAGTCGGCCTCCGAGAGTCGGCCGCCCTCCCACGGCCTGCGTGCGCCATTAACTGTGAAGACAGGAATGGCAATGATGATTGCCACAAAGCGCGGCGCACTGTTATGACCTCACTCAAGCTTCGCCATTAGAAGAGCGGCTACAGAACTCGCAGCCGGGCAAGACTCCGCCCATGGCAGACAAGGGCTGACGGGCCCATGCTGGACCGTCGGCAGGGCCCACTAGTCGGCGGAGAAGACGACAACTTAAGAGACTGACGGCTGGGACCCGCGCCTAGCCGGATTACCATTGTACCCCCGGGGGTAGGCCTATATAAACCCCCCGGGGCACCCATGCAAAGGGTTGGAACCTAGTAGTTTGACTTACACACACATAGAGGGAAGAGAAGAGCTAGCCGTGCCCTTCTCCTTCCTCACCCCGAACAGCTCAAGGAGCAATCTTGTACTCACCTTGCCATAGTGATCATGCGGAGACCCCGCAGAGCAGCAGTAGGGGTGTTATCTCCTGAGAGCCCTCAAGCCGGGTAAGATTCGGCCGCGCATGTCTTCGCCTCATCCCGTTTCCAGGCACCGGCGACGTTCTACTCGCCCCCTCCATGATAAGCCATCCTTTGGTATATGTCGCACCCAACCCCCGACATGCGCCATTAGAATTTTGTTTTGATTACAGTTCGAGCACTCAGGTTATATTCCCCCTAACCGTATCCCCATCACAACACACACACTAGCCCGACTGGTCAGCACGAAGCACACACACTAGGAGGTCCTGGGTTCGATTCCCATGCTCCCCAATTTTTGTTTTTATGCAATTTTTTCTTTGCACATATCTTTTTATCCATGCATCCAAATATAACATGTCACATATGCTAGATGCTCAGAATTTCATGTAGAAAAATAATATGCAGTTTGTTGCCATGTTAACAACATTTAAAATGTTGTTTGATATTTATTTTTCTTTGAATATGTTCAAACTTGTTTAAATCATAACAGTAATATTTTTTTATAAAATCAGTAATAATTTTTGAAAAAATATCATCAAATTTGTTATTTGAAAATATTTATGAATATGAAAAAAATATCATCAAATTTATTATTTGAAAATATCATCAAATTTGTTATTTGAAAATATAATCAAATTTGTTTTTTTGCAATTTTAGTTGTATTCATTTGTGACGGTGGAGCGGGCCGGGAGGGTGCGGGGAGAGGGTGGGGTGCTCATGGGCGGTGGAGCTGGGACGGCAGTGGGTCGTCCGGCGGTGGAGTGGGGAGGGTGCGGGGGTCACAAGGCAAGGGCCGGGTGGAGCGGGAGAGAGGTGCGAGGGTGCTCAGTGGCCGAGGGGACCGGATCTGCAAGGTGGGATAGCGATCGAGATGGAGGGGGATCGAGATCGAGTGTCCATGAAATTTAAAAATATTCATGAGTTCAAAATTAAAGTGCCCATGAAATACAATCGAGAAATGAAGGCTACAATTTAAATACAATCGATCTTAGCTAGCTATCCTGCTCACAGCCTTTCTTGCCCTTCTTTTTCGCAAATGGAGTTCTTCTGTGGAATCCGACGCCCTTTAGGTAGGGTGGTCCTGCTTCTTCTTGTGGTGTATGCTGCTACTTCATCGCCATCGCCATGTTTGATCTTCGGTCGCCGCATTTGTCGTAAGTCTTGCTCATTGGCTACTCCATCCATTCCGATGATCTTCCTTTTGCCTCTCCTCATGACAACATGTAATCGGGCTTTGACGGGTCGGTAATGAAGAAGCATTGGTCCACTTGGGAAGCCAAGACTCATGGCTAATTTTTTCGCAGCGACGCTTATGCTCATGATCTTGGATTTGGCTTCGTATAACCATGGTGGTGAAATACCGTCTTCTTTTAGGATGCTCTTGGCCCATCTCGACACGGAACATCGGGACCTTCTCTCCAACAGAAGCTCAGCTCCTGCATCTCCTCGATCCTTCTCAGAGTATATGTCCTTGTCGTTACCGTGTAGGATTCCATCGCTACCTGTGAGTTCCGATAACCATCGCCTTCATGTCCTTGTCCTCGGTGTAGAATGTGTAGCCGTTGATATCGTGACGCCTCATAGGTCATCAGGTTGTGCTCGGTGCCCTCGTGACAAGGCGAATATGAGTTGTTCTTCCACGGAAGAATCCTCATGTAAAGGGTACGATGTAAGCTTCTCGCTTGAACCAACGCGTGAAACATGAGTTGTGCTCTTTGATTATATCTCCGTCCGCCTCCTCTGGCCTCGGTCATTGTACGCCTTTCTCAATAAAGGTTTTGTGCTCTACCACCCAAGGATCGACTCACGCCTATGTGTTGTAGCACGACTAGGTTTGCTCTTTCAAAGTCGGCAGTCGACCCTCGAAGTCGACATGCATTTCGCTGGCGACCCTCACGGTGACCCCATCCAATGAGCCTGCCGAGGTGCTCGCTGACGGGCAGACCAAAGGGGTCCTCGATGCCTAGATAATTCGTGGCAAGAGGAGATGCACTCTTCGGCCGAAAAGCCCTCGCTATGCTTCCCTCTCGACGTGACATGTTGCGTAACGTATCCTTTGATGACACCATTCATCCTTTCGAACGGCATCATGTTGTGCAGGGAACGCCGCCCGAGTTGGATGATATCCTCCATGATATGGACCAGCAGATGCACCATAACGTTGAAGAATGCGGGCGGAAGTACATCTCAAGCTCGCATAGTATCACCATGATCTCTTCACCTCAGTAGCCTTCGAGTTGCCTCACGCCAACCGACTTCCGGAGATGATGTCAAAAGTTGCATAGGCCAAATAGCGCTTCACGGACGGCGCGCCCATGATCCCACAGATTGCAATCGAAGTATCTCAGCCATCAAGACGACGTGATACCGTGAGACTTCATCCCGCTGAACTTATGCTTCACTGGGTCTAGGTATCCGCTTATCTTCCCACAGAATCAGAAGGAAGTTTTACTCCACGAGGCACGTGAAAACTGCTCGGTCTCCTCCTCGACTTAGAGTGAAGCATGCGGAGGGTAGTCATTTCCGGTCTTCTTGGCCTTTTTGCCTTTTGGCGACTTTTCGTGTCCCGCTTCGCCTCATCATCATCATTAGCGTGAAGCTCCTCCCCGATGCCCATTGATTTCAAGTTCCGCCCTTGCTTTCGCCCATCTTTGGTCCTCTCGCATGTTGAGCAGGGTACCAAGCAGACTCTTGCACACATTCTTCGTGATATGCATGACATCAAGGCTGTGAGGCACACGGTGGATCTTCCAAGACGGCAAGTCCCGTAAAAGCTTGGACCTCGTTTTCCATACCTTCAAAGCAGCTGACCCTGGCGCCTTCGCTTATTTCTGCTCGGCGCCTTTTGCTTCTTTTTCCCAAGTGGGCAATCTTTCCAATTTTTCAACAAATTGGTCTATTTCTCGCTCCCTCGTGACGCTGGCGCGCTTTCGGGTTCGGTTTCAAAGATCGAATAGATCCTTGCGCTTCCTCCACGGGTCATCGTCATGAAGCCACCTTCGATGTCCTATGAACACGGTTTTCAAGACCCGGATCTCTATCTAGTCGGGCGATACGTTGTGTCATCCATGCACCGACGCATCCGTAAAATCCGTGGACCACCTGCCCTGCAAGATATCCGTGAATCGAGATAGTCGTGGCACCGCCGTGAGTAGTGCGGCTCTCATAGGGAAATATTCTTTCTCTCGCGCATCCCACGATTGGTATGGCGTTTTTCCACAGCGTGTCTAGCTCCTCTTTCAAAGAGCCCCAGACATGATTCATGTCGCTCCCTCGTTGTTTCGCCCTTCAATTAGCATACTCATGTGAATGTACTTCCTCTTCATGCACAACCAGGGGGAAGGTTGTACATCCACACAAACACGTGCCAGTGCTATGTGTGCTTCTCCGCTGCCAAACGGATTGACTCCATCGGTGCTTGCGCCCAAAGACGATGTTCCTTGGATCCTTCCCAAATTTCGGGTGTTCAAGTTCAACGCTACCACTGCTCGCATCCTTTGGGTGACTCAAAGTATCTTGTCTTTTTTACTTATCTTCGGATCATTTATGCGTCATCTTCTCGCTTCTTCTCCTCCCTATCCGCGTGCCACAACGTAGGAGCTTTGCTACCTTAGGGTCCGCGAAATACCGCTGCAGACGAGGAGTGATCGGAAAGTGCCACACCACTTTTCGAGGAGCTTTCTTCCTCTTCTTGTATCGAGTGACGCCGCACATCGGACATATGGTAGACTCCGTGTGCTCGTCCCGATAAATAACCGCGTTACTTTCAGGCGGGTATCCTCGGGCCTGCATCCTTCATACAATGGAGTAACCGCGTCTATCTCCAGTTGATCCAGCTTGGCTTTCTCTCGGGCGGCAGCTCTTGCGTTATCCGTCTGCTTGAGAAGCAGCTCTTGAATATGAGGGTCCTACACCCAGCCCATTGATGGTCAATCGTCGTCTACTCCGCTGGCATCTTCATCTTCATGATCATGCCGTTCGTCTGCTCCGTCATCTTCCTCATCATCATGTCCGGCATCTTCTACATGATGATCGCGGTACAAGATCACCGCTGTGATCATGTCCTCGAGATTCTTCGCCTTCTCGCCCGCCCGAGCCGGGTGGTTGCCTTGCTGCCCTTCTTCATTTCTTGCACGGCCCCATGGACGACTTCATAGTCATCTTCATCACCTTGCCACCGATAGCCATCCATGAAACCACACAAGAGCAGTGGTCCCAAGCACCTGCCCGAATCCGGGTCCGCAATAAGGCTCTTCACCTTGCATCTTCGACACGGACATCTTATCTCCGCCTCGTTCTTTTGAAGCATCTCGACCTTCACGGAGCTCAAAAACCTATTCCACGATGCCTTCGGTCATCGTGCGGACCATGGTCGTCATGGGTAGAGCAAAAGCGATATTTTAGAACCAAGAAAAAATTTGGCTTGACTTTCCTAAAAATAGGACCAAAAAAGAATGCATAGTGCCAAAATTCTCGGCCAAAACGGAAATGAATCAACATTCCGCAAAATATTGGCAACTATCGCATTTCAAATACCGATACTGCAAACAAAAATATATATGCAACACCACAAACATATGCAACACCTTTAACATACATAGATCTAGCTAGGCCACAAAAAATTGCATGTGCACGTTGTTGGAGCGGAGAACAACATAAAGATAGCTTCCCCTTACTTACCTATCAAAAAAAGGTAATTTAACCACTTAATTTGGATGAATTTATGGTGCAAATGAGGTGAGGAAGAGGAGGCAGCCGAGACAAGCTTGGAGGAGGAGGTGGAGAATGAAGTGGGGAAAGTGAGTGGGTAGGTGGGCTATCCAAAATATCTTGTTGGTCCCAGGTTACTAATGGCGCACCACCTGCAAATGCGCCATTAGTAACCCCCATTAGTAGTTTTGCAAAAAAAAGAATAAAAAAACAACAGTAGTGGCGCACCGTGCCATGATGCGCCATTAGTATGTTTGGAAAAATAAAAAAAAATTGTTACTAGTGGTGCACCATGTGCCTGGTGCGCCATTATTGTCTTCCATACTAATGGCGCACCTGCACATGGTGCGCCACTGCTATATAGTAGTGGTGCACCACATGACAGGTGCGCCATTAGTGTCCATTCCATCTATAGCCCTTTTCCTAGTAGTGCCTATTAGAACTGCTGAGAGCCCAGCGTCAGGTACTGTCTATGATATCAATTCAAAATTTGAACTCCTAAATTTCTGCATGTGCCTTACCTTCTCTCTTGTATGAAAACTAATTTCAGATGAATCTCCTTGCTAAAAGGATCATAGGATCTCACGACAATACTGGGCTCTGCATTGCTCTTGTCAGTACCTCTTGCCCTTTGTCAGCATACTTACACTCATTGATGTTTGATTATGTAGCATCACTGTAAATGTTCGCTTCTTTATCCTCCCTTTTCTTGAAATTATAAGATCTATATTTACTCTTAGATAAATGTAGAATTAACACAATGGTTATGAATTTTTGGATTGCTCATGTAAGTACCTGTTGTCATGTACTCCCTCTGTATCGAATTAATTGTTGATCAATTGGATGTATTTAGAACTTAATAGTGGTAGATACATCCATTTGAGTGACAAGTAATAACGGACGGTGGTGGTATTACTGTACATGCATCACGAGATAGTTGATTGTCTAGCCAATGCCACTGCACACGTTGATGTCTGCATTCCTCTTGTCAATACATTTTGCCTTGTAACGCTGTACTTAATTAATTGCTATTTGATTATGTATCATCGATGCACTTTGAGCTTCATTATCCTCTATTTCTTCCAATATTATTTGATCTATATTTACTCTTTGCAAAATGTAGAATAATGACAACGCTTATAAAAAAATTTCTTTGGGGAATTTATTGAATTATCCTTCCATCAACATGGAGAAGGGCTTTGTCCAGCCCGTGTTAACATGAAATGTAAGTTCATCCTTCTCAAGCCTTCAAACTTTATTCTAGTATAGATTTGGATAGGCATCATTTCCTCCACTGCTGTTTACATCTAATTGGATGTTTGCAACAACTACCAGTTTTAAATTGTAGTTGTAAAAACATGTTCCTTATGCAGAACATATCCATTTATTTTCTTATATGATTGTGAAACCTGTTACGTGTCTCCTTGTTTCTCTTTCAGAGTCGTATCTCTTATGCCAGGCAGAAATTTAGGAAAGATAGTGAGCCAAACCATCTTGAGGACAGCGAGATGACCCCAAGGTCCTGTCTTGATGAAGACAAAGTGAGTTGAAGCTACTCACCAAAGCAGGTGTGAGACAACCTCTGTGCGATCATTGCCTCAATCGATTCGACTTCTTCTACCTCAACTTAAAGCGGAAAGGCTTGCTTCAAATTTCAGCTCCGACTTGAAGTCAAAGATGTAATGAAGATGTCGGGGACTACCTTTTGCGCACTATGGTGCCATACAGCTAGGGATGAAGCATCTATCGTTGACACAACCGAGGTCTCATCACCTTGTTCGGTACATTATGGGGCCCGACCTTGCCGTGTCTAGTGCCTTCAAGTGCTCTCGCTTTGTATATTCTTTTTGTCGGTAGCGTTTACTTATGCCTTTGGTGGCTACCTTTGATGCATAGTGTATGTAATCCACGGTCATGTTGTGCTTTATTACCACCGGTAGCGAACTTTGATTCCCAGTGGATGTAATATGCCGTAATTTCTTTATTGCATAGTCTAGGTTTATTCTTTGGTCGGTATCTTTGTAATTTAGTAGGAAGGTTCGGTGGATCTCGGTGTTTATGGGGTCTTGAGCCAACCCGTTACTCATATGGGCCAAGCATTGGGCCTACAATCATCTTGGGCCATTAGCAGGTCTAAACCTATAGTAGTTTCCCGCCTTTAACAGGCCATGGGCTACATATTTATTGTAGTGACACTGGGCCTCCTACGGGCCGTAGAAACAATGGGCCTTCTACGATCCATAGAAACTATGGGCCTTCTACGGGTCGTATCATCAATGGGCCTTATACGGGCCGTATGATCGATTGGCCAAACATGGGCAAAAAACAGACCGCATTATGGCCGTAAACGGGCTAGAGTTGGAGTCGTCCGTTCATGGGCCGACCATAACGGGCCGTCATTAATAGGCCATATTTGATGACGCTATGAAAACGGCCCAATGTATTAATGGGCCACAAACGAGCCGATTGTAACCACTGGCTGAATTTGGCCCACAAGCAGAAAATGGCAGTAACGGGCCGTAAGTAACCGAATGCTGGAAATGAGCCCAAGAATAAATGGGCCCTGAGAAGGCCGAAAGATAACATGGGCTGCAAACGTCCCAATGGACTAATGGGCCGTTAATGGGTATAAAGTGATACACTGTTCATTACGGGCCAGTTTCACCACGGGCCGTTAATGGGCCAAGAGTTACAAAGGGCCTCATATGGGCCGAAAGACGTCATGGGCCATACATGGGCTGGAACTTAAAATGGGCTGGAATCATATTGGACGGCCCAGATGACACTACTGGGCCTAATTCGGATAGGTCATAACGGGCCCTGGGTTAGCGGGCTATAAATGGGCTGTATGCGAACAGGCCGTTAACAGGCTTTCCGTGGGCCGGCCCGCCACCTTTTGACCAGGTCAAACGGGCCGGCCTTTTCACAGGAATGGGCCTCTGTTTGACCGTGCCATGTTTTGACGTATCATAGGCGCCTTCGGTCCAATGAGTGGATGACATCTGTCCCAACGGTGAGCCGACACGTGTTTCCTCCAGCCAATGATTATTTTACACATGGAAAATCCCCATTGGTCGGGGCTGTTAGCGGGTTATCGGATCCAAAACCGGACCCGATAGCTTAACGGCGTTCCGTTAAGGTGGATGCCACGTGTCAGTCACCCTTGACAAAAGCACTTCTGTGACGCGCGATTTATCGTCATGGAAGTGGACACTTCCGTGATGATAATTTTGGTAATGTCAATGAACACTTTTGCGACAGCACAAGTATGACTATCTTGATTATGTCATAAAGTTGTCATGGATGTACATGCATGACAAAAAACGCGACCTACTGTGACAAACACGTATCATCACGGAAGTGTATTTTTTTGTAGTGGTGAGACATGGCTACTACCTCAAACATATGTGTTGTGCATGACCAGGAGCCAAGAGGGAGAACATGGACAAGACAACGAGTACACCAAGCGCAAGGAGCAAGAGATGGAGCTGCTCGAAAGCTTCACCCACCGGACGACCGGACAACGCCGGACGTCCAACGCCTGGACATTCAGCCAGCCAGAAGAGCCAGTCGACGAAAGCTACAGCGACCGGACGACCGGCAAGTACCAGACGTCCGACACACTCCAGGCCCCGGACGACCGAGCGCCACCGGACGACCGGTGCCACGGCGACAGTACGCTATTTACGGAAGTCTGAAGACTTCCAGACGTCCGGACCGTCCCGAGCCTCCGGACGTCCGACACCAACCGGACGTCCGACGCCTGTCTGCGCACAGAGATCGGGCCTGAGGCCCATGTACCCCTTCGCCCTCACTTACCCCTTTGTGGCTCTAGACTATAAATAGACCTCCCCCTCATCCTTTCTAGGGTTAGCATTGGTTTAGCTCATATGTGAGATAGAGCTTTGCTCATCCATTACGGATCTACTCCACGACAGAGACCGCGGCCCCTCTACGGAGAAGATCCCCTTGGATTCAAGACCTCTTGGGTGGCCCCATCAAGACCTCCTCACGTAGAAGAACCGGTTACCCTATGTATCGTCCCTTGTTGATTGTGGATCGTGTATCTATTTGTGTTTCGAGAATCTAGCACATGTGTGATTGTTCTTGTTGGTTTGAGTGATTCTGTCATGTTTCCCCTCATGATTTCTCCTCATGTTCTTCGAGGGATCCCACTCCAATCGTGAAAGATCGGCCTACACCAGGTTAGCCCCGTATCACACCATCATCACCAACTTTGTTTGTTTATAAGAGTAGATAGATACAGGCTTGACGTGCATTCGTTCTAAGCTCATGAAAAAATAGTTAATACAACAAGGGCCCCGCTCGCTCAAATGGTCGATTTATTCAATGAAACGACTCGTGGAAAATCCGGGTCTGAAGGAAATATGCCTTAGAGGCAATAATAAAGTTATTATTTATTTCCTTATTTCATGATAAATGTTTATTATTCATGCTAGAATTGTATTAACCGGAAACTTGATACATGTGTGAATACATAGACAAACAGTGTCACTAGTATGCCTCTACTTGACTAGCTCGTTGAATCAAAGATGGTTAAGTTTCCTAGCCATAGACATGAGTTGTCATTTGATTAAGGGGATCACATCATTAAGAGAATGATGTGATTGACTTGACCCATTCTGTTAGCTTAGCATTTGATCGTTTAGTATATTGCTATTGCTTTCTTCATGACTAATACATGTTCTTATGACTATGAGATTATGCAACTCCCGAATACCGGAGGAACACTTTGTGTGCTACCAAACATCACAACGTAACTGGGTGATTATAAAGGTGCTCTACAGGTGTGTCCGATGGTACTTGTTGAGTTGGCTTATAGTGATGTGTATTATCGATTGACATTCCAAGTAGGAGTAGGAGAGGAGAAGGAAGGGAGAGAAGGAGAGAAGGAAAGGGGGGCGCCGCCCCCCTCCTTGTACAATTTGTACTAGAGGGGGAGGGGGGCGCGGCTGCCCTGGCCGCCCCTCCTATTCTCCCACTAGGGCCCATTAGGCCCAATATACTCCCCGGGGGGTTCCGGTAACCCCCGGCACTCCGGTATATGTCCGAAACATCCCGAAACACTACCGGTGTCCGAACATAGTCGTCCAATATATCGATCTTTACGTCTCGACCATTTTGAGACTCCTCATCATGTCCGTGATCATATCCGGGACTCCGAACTACCTTCGGTACATCAAAACAAAAACTCATAATAACGATCGTCATCGAACTTTAAGCGTGCGGACCCTACGGGTTCGAGAACTATGTAGACATGACCGAGACACGTCTCTGGTCAATAACCAATAGCAGAACCTGGATGCTCATACTGGCTCCTACATATTCTACGAGGATCTTTACCGGTCAAACCGGATAATAACATACGTTGTTCCCTTTGTCATCGGTATGTTACTTGCCCGAGATTCGATTGTCGGTATCTCAATACCTAGCTCAATCTCGTTACCGGCAAGTCTCTTTACTAGTTCCGTAGTGCATCATCCCGTAACTAACTCATTAGTCACATTGCTTGCAAGGCTTATAGTGATGTGCATTACCGAGAGGGCCCAGAGATACCTCTCCGACAATCGGAGTGACAAATCCTATTCTGGATCTATGCCAACTCAACGAACACCATCGGGGACACCTGTAGAGCACCTTTATAATCACCTAGTTACGTTGTGACGTTTGATAGAACACAAAATGTTCCTCCGGTATTCGGGAGTTGCATAATCTCATAGTCATTGGAACATGTATAAGTCAAGGAGAAAGCAATAGCAGTAAACTAAATGACCAAGTGCTAAGCTAACAACATGGGTCAAGTCAATCACATCATTCTCTAATGATGTGATCCCGTTAATCAAATGCCAACTCATGTCTATGGCTAGGAAACTTAACCATCTTTGATTCAACGAGCTAGTCAAGTAGAGGCATACTAGTGACACTTAGTTTGTCTATATATTCACACATGTACTAAGTTTTCGGTTAATACAATTCTAGCATGAATAAAAAAATATTTATCATGATATAAGGAAATATAAATAACAACTTTATTATTGCCTCTAGGGCATATTTCCTTCATCCCTCTCGTTGCTATGCATCACCATGATTTTGCGTGTGCGTTGGATTTCTTTTGAAATTACTACGTTCCCCAACAGTGGCATCTGAGCCAGGTTTATGCGTAGATGTTATTTGCATGAGTAGAACACAAGTGAGTTGTGGGCGATACAAGTCATACTGCTTACCAACATGTCATACTTTGGTTCGGCGGTATTGTTGGATGAAGCGGCCCAGACCGACATTACGCGTACGCTTACTTGAGACTGGTTCTACCGACGTGCTTTGCACACAGGTGGTCAAGCGGTGTCAGTTTCTCAACTTTAGTTGAACCGAGTGTGACTACACCCGGTCCTTGAGAAGGTTAAAACAACACTAACTTGACGAACTATCGTTGTGGTTTTGATGCGAGGGTAAGAACGGTTCTTGCTCAAATTTCGTAGCAGCCACGTAAAACTTGCAACAACAAAGTAGAGGACGTCTAACTTGTTTTTGCAGGGCATGTTGTGATGTGATATGGTCAAGACATGATGCTATATTTTATTGTATGAGATGATCATGTTTTGTAACCGAGTTATTGGCAAGTGGCAGGAGCCATATTGCTGTCGCTTTATTATATGCAATGCAATCGCCCTGTAATTGCTTTACTTTATCACTAAGCGGTAGCGATAGTCGTAGAAGCAATAGTTGGCGAGACGACAACGATGCTACGATGGAGATCAAGGTGTCGCACCGGTGGCGATGGTGATCATGACGGTGCTTTGGAGATGGAGATCAAAGGCACAAGATGATGATGGCCATATCATATCACTTATATTGATTGCATGTGATGTTTATCCTTTATGCATCTTATTCTGCTTTGATTGACGGTAGCATTATAAGATGATCTCTCACTAAATTTCAAGGTACAAGTGTTCTCCCTTAGTATGCACCGTTACCAAAGTTCATCGTGCCGAGACACCACGTGATGATCGGGTGTGATAAGCTTTACATTCACATACAACAGGTGCAAGCCAGTTTTGCACACGCAGAAATACTCGGGTTAAAATTGACGAGCCTAGCATATGCAGATATGGTCTCGGAACACTAAGACCAAAAGGTCGAACGTGAATCATATAGTAGATATGATCAACATAGTGATGTTCACCATTGAAAACTACTGCATTTCATGTGATGATCGGTTATGGTTTAGTTTATTTGGATCACGTGATCACTTAGATGATAAGAGAGATGTCTATCTAAGTGGGAGGTCTTAAGTAATATGATTAATTAAACTTTAATTTATCATGAACTTAGTCCTGATAGTATTTGCATAACTACGTTGTAGATCAATAGCTCGCGATGTTGCTCCCTGTTTATTTTGATATGTTCCTAGAGAAAAACTACGTTGAAAGATGTTAGTAGCAATGATGCAGACTTGGTCCGTGATGTGTGGATTATCCTCATTGCTGCACAAAAGAATTATGTTCTTGATGCACCGCTAGGTGACAGACTGATTGCAGGAGCAGATGCAGACGTTATGAACATTTGGCAAGCTCGATATAATGATTACTTGATAGTTTAGTGCACCATGCTTTAAGGCTTAGAATCGGGACTTCAAAAATGTTTTGAACGCAACGGAACATATAAGATGTTCCAAGAGTTGAAATTGGTATTTCATACTCATCCCCGTGTCAAGAGGTATGAGACCTCTGACAGTACTTTGCCTACAAGATGGAGGAGAATAACTCAGCTAGAGAGCATGTGCTCAGAATGTCTGAGTACTACAATTACTTGAATCAAGTGGGAGTTAATCTTCCAGATAAGATAGTGATTGACAAGAGTTCTATAGTCATTATCACCAAGTTACTAGAACTTCGTGATGAACTATAATATGCAAGGGATGACGGAAATGATTCCCAAGCTCTTCGTGATGCTGAAATCGACGAAGGTAGAAATCAAGAAAAGCATCAAGTGTTGATGGTTGACAAGACCACTAGTTTTAATAAAAGGGCAAAGGGAAGAAGGGGAACTTCAAAAGGAACAACAAGCAAGTTGCTGCTCCCGTGAAGAAGCCCAAAACTAGACCCAAGCCTGAAACTGAGTGCTTCTACTGCAAAGGAAATGGATACTGGAAGTGGAACTGCCCTAGATACTTGGTGGATAAGAAGGATGGCGAAGTGAACGAAGGTATATTGGATATACATGTTATTGATGTGTACTTTACTAGTGTTTATAGCAACCCCACAGCATTTGATACTGTTTCAGTTGCTAAGAGTAGTAACTCGAAACGGGAGTTGCAGAATGAACAGAAACTAGTTAAGGGAGAGGTGACGATGTGTGTTGGAAGTAGTTCCAAGATTGATATGATCATCATCGCACACTCCCTATACTTTCGGGATTAGTGTTGAACCTAAATAAGTGTTATTTGGTGTTTGCGTTGAGCATGAATATGATTTGATCATGTTTATTGCAATACGGTTATTCATTTAAGTTCTGAGAATAATTGTTGTTACATTTTACATGAATAAAATCTTCTATGGTCATACACCCAATGAAAATGGTTTGTTGGATCTCGATCGTAGTGATACACATATTCATAATATTGAAACCAAAAGATGCAAAGTTAATAATGATAGTGCAACTTATTTGTGGTAATCGCCGTTTAGGTCATATTGGTGTAAAGCGCATGAAGAAACTCCATGTTGATGGAATTTTGGAATCACTTGATGCTTGCGAACCATGCCTTATGGGCAAGATGACTAAGACTCCGTTCTCCGGAACAATGGAGCGAGCAACTGACTTGGAAATAATACATACTGATGTATGCGGTCCAATGAGTGTTGAGGCTCGCAGCAGGTATCGTTATTTTTTGACCTTCACAGATGATTTGAGCAGATATGGGTATATCTACTTAATGAAACAAAAGTCTGAAACATTTGAAAAGTTCATATAATTTCAGAGTGAAGTGGAAAATCATCGTAACAAGAAAATAAAGTTTCTATGATCTAATCGTGGAGGAGAATATTTGAGTTACGAGTTTGGTATTCATTTGAAACAATGCGGAATAGTTTCGCAACTCACACCACCTGGAACACCATAGCGTAATGGTGTGTCCGAACATCGTAACCGTACTTTATTAGATATGGTACAATCTATGATGTCTCTTACCGATTTACCACTATCGTTCTGGGATTATGAATTAGAGACAGCTGCATTCACGTTAAATAGGGCACCATCTAAATCCATTGAGACGACACCATATGAACTGTGGTTTGGCAAGAAACCAAAGTTGACATTTCTTAAAGTTTGGGGTTGCGATGCTTATGTGAAAAAGTTTCATCCTGATAAGCTCAAACCCAAACCGGAGAAATGTGTCTTCATAGGATACCCAAAGGAGACAGTTGGGTACACTTTCTATCACAGATCCGAAGGCAAGACATTCGTTGCTAAGAATGGATCCTTTCTAGAGAAGGAGTTTCTCTCGAAAGAAGTGAGTGGGAGGAAAGTAGAAATTGATGAGGTAACTGTACCTGCTCCTTATTGGAAAGTAGTTCATCACGTAAATCTGTTCTGTGACTCCTACACCAATTAGTGAGGAAGCTAATGATGATGATCATGTAACTTCGGATCAATTTACTACCGAAACCTCATAGGTCAACCAGAGTGAGATCCGCACTGTGAGTGGTACGGTAATCCTGCTCGGAGGTCATGTTACTTGACCATGACGAACCTACGAACTATGAGGAAGCGATGATGAGCCCAGATTCCGCGAAATGGCTTGAGGCCATGAAATCTGAGAGGGATCCATGTATGAGAACAAAGTGTGGACTTTGGTTGACTTGCTCGATGATCGACAATCCGTAGAAAATAAATGGATCTTCAAGAGGAAGAGGGACGCTGATAGTAGTGTTACTATCTACGAAGCTAGAGTTGTCGAAAAAGGTTTTAACAAAGTTCAAGGTGTTGACTACAATGAGATTTTCTCACTCGTAGCGATGCTTAAGTCCGTCGAATCATGTTAGCAAATTGCCACATTTTATGAAATCGGCAAATGGATGTCAAAACTACATTCCTTAACGGATTTCTTAAAGAAGAGTTGTATATGATGCATCCAGAAGGTTTTGTAGATCCTAAAGGTGCTAACAAAATGTGCAAGCTCCAGCGATCCATCTAGGGACTGGTGCAAGCATCTTGGAGTTGGAATAAACATTTTGATAGTGTGATCAAAGCATATAGTTTTATACAGACTTGTGATGAAGCCTGTATTTACAAGAAAGTGAGTGGGAGCACTATAGCATTTCTGATAAATATATGTGAATACATATTGTTGATCAAAAACAATGTAGAATTTTCAGGAAAGCATAAAGGAGTATTTGAAAGGAGTTTTTCAAAGAAAGACCTCGGTGAAGCTGCTTACATATCGAGCAACAAGATCTATAGAGATAGATCAAGACGCTTGATAAGTTTTTTCAATGAGTACATACCTTGACAAGATTTTGAAGTAGTTCAAAATGGAACAGTCAAAGAAAGAATTCTTGCCTGTGTTACAAGGTGTGAAATTGAGTAAGACTCAAAGCCCGACCACGGCAGAAGATAGAAAGAGAATGAAAGTCATTCCCTATGCCTCAGCCATAGGTTCTATAAAGTATGCCATGTTGTGTACCAGATCTATTGTATACCCTACTTTGAAGTTTAGCAAGGGAGTACAATAGTGATCTAGGAGTAGATCACTGGACAATGGTCAAAATTATCCTTAGTGGAATAAGGATATGTTTCTCGATTATGGAGGTGACAAAAGGTTCGTCGTAAAGGGTTACGTCGATGCAAGTTTTGACACTGATCCAGATGACTCTAAGTCACAATCTGGATAATACTGAAAGTGGGAGCAAATAGCTAGAGTAGCTCCGAGTAGAGCATTGTTGACATAGAAATTTGCAAAATACATACGGATCTGAATATGGCACACCCGTTGGCTAAACTTCTCTCACAAGCAAAACATGATCACATCTTAGTACTCTTTGGGTGTTAATCACATAGCAATGTGAACTAGATTATTGACTCTAGTAAACCCTTTGGGTGTTAGTCACATGACGATGTGAACTATGGGTGTTAATCACATGGTGATGTGAACTATTGGTGTTAAATCACATGGCGATGTGAACTAGATTATTGACTCTAGTGCAAGTGGGAGATCAAGGAAATATGCCCTAGAGGCAATAATAAAGTTATTATTTATTTCCTTATTTCATGATAAATGTTTATTATTCATGCTAGAATTGTATTAACCGGAAACTTGATACATGTGTGAATACATAGACAAACAGAGTGTCACTAGTATGCCTCTACTTGACTAGCTCGTTGAATCAAAGATGGTTAAGTTTCCTAGCCATAACATGAGTTGTCATTTGATTAACGGGATCACATCATTAAGATAATGATGTGTTTGACTTGACCCATTCTGTTAGCTTAGCATTTGATCATTTAGTATATTGCTATTGCATTTTTCATGACTTATACATGTTCCTACGACTATGAGATTATGCAACTCCTGAATACCGGAGGAACACTTTGTGTGCTACCAAACGTCACAACGTAACTGGGTGATTATAAAGGTGCTCTACAGGTGTCTCCGATGGTACTTGTTGAGTTGGCATAGATCAAGATTAGGATTCGTCACTCCGATTGTCGGAGAGGTATCTCTGGGCCCTCTCGGTAATACACATCACTATAAGCCTTGCAAGCAATGCAACTATGAGTTAGTTGCGGGATGATGTATTACGGAATGAGTAAAGAGACTTGCCTGTAACGAGATTGAACTAGGTATTGAGATACCGACGATCGAATCTCGGGCAAGTACCATTCTGATGACAAAGGGAACAACGTATGTTGTTATGCGGTTTGACCGATAAAGATCTTCAGAGAATATGTAGGAACCAATATGATCATCCTTTTTCCGCTATTGGTTATTGACCGGAGACGTCTCTCGGTCATGTCTACATAGTTCTCGAACCCGTAGGGTCCGCACGCTTAAAGTTCTGTGACGATTGGTATTATGAGTTTTTGTGTTTTGATGTACCGACGGTAGTTCGGAGTCCCGGATATGATCACGGACATGACGAGGAGTCTCGAAATGGTCGAGACGTAAAGATCGATATATTGGACGACTATGTTCGGAGACCGGAAGTGTTTCAGGAGGTTTCAGACATATACCGGAGTACCGGGGGGTTACCGGAACCCCCCGGGGAGTATAATGGGCCTATTGGGCCTTAGTGGAGAAGAGGAGGGGCGGCCAGGGCAGGCCGCGCGCCCCCTCCCCCTCAAGTCTGAATTGGACAAGGAGGGGGGCGGCGCCCCCCTTTCCTTCCTCCTCTCTCCTTCCCTCCCCCCTTCTCCTACTCCTACTAGGAAAGAAGGAGTCCTACTCCCGGTGGCCCGTTTATCAAATTTGAGAGATGGCAAGTCGTTGGCTTCAGCCCCCATGCCACGAGTGCTGGGGTGTTCGGGATAAACTTGAGCACTCTTGTTCCCATTCTTGGGTCCATCTAGGGAGGCGCTCAACACAACGGTGAACAAGGCGACCGACTTATAATGCTTGAACACTCTCACTTAGCCATAGAATTCTATAATTTAAATTTAGGCGAAGCCCTAGTATTCGAAGACCGAGTTCGGGCGCTATCCACGCCTTTGGCGGACAATTCGGTTCCTCGCTCTAAGCGTGCATAAGTCTTTAGGGACCCGAAAAAACCTCTCGAACAACGATCGGCTCGCCCTATCATGACAGTCAGTTTTAGCTTTCTCCACCGAGGTGCTCGACCCAGCTCAACTGGGGCACAATCGCAGTGGTTCTCCCGGTGCTACCTTAGCCGATATAACGGAACGTAAGGTACCAAAACACGGGAGCCGGGCAAACCCAACTATTGACCCAAGATATGATTCGGAGCCGATTCATATAATGCTATAAGTTCGGGGTGCCGCACTTGTGAAAGTGTTCGGACTTATCACACCATAATTTTGGGGTACTTAAGCCCCTGGTGGATTGGCCGTACCAAAGTGTACGGGTGCATAATGTCATGAAATGAACATATATATAGATAAAGAAAAGAGTGCAATAATAGGCAAAAGCTATGTATTTTTTATATCAAAAAGGTACTGCAAAGAAAGCAGAACGATACAAATAGTGCGATAAGCAAGGGATGGGACTATCTAACATGTCCCCCTCCAGGGGTAAGCTGCGGGATGGTATGTAAACAGGTATAATGCTCGTAATAGAGACCACCTGAACACTCGACGTGGCTTTCTGCTTCCCTGGCTGTTGCATCGTGAGTTCGGCGATTCTAGTACCGGACGGGACTTCTGGAAAACGGAGTCCTGAAAGTGAGAAAAAAGAAAAAAGAAGAAGAATGACACAATTGGGAGCCCCTGGTGCGGTCGAGCCGCATTCTTGGCATGCCGTGGTCGTGCCCCTCCCCTTATGCACATGGTATCTCCGTAGAGCGTAGTTTTTGTCTTGGCGTAATCTTGGCCGCCAATTTTACGAGGGCTGGGGTTGGGGCCGGATTGCTACGCGTGCTTGAATCGTGTCAAGCGGTCTTGTTGTAGGTTACTCCGGGCGTGCTTGACAGTGTCCGGACGCTTAGTGGCCGGACTCGAGAATTGCTGTGAGAGGCTGCTTTGTACCTCCGCCGCGAGGGCCGTCGTGTGCTCCTCCGTTCGGAGAGAGCGTTCGGTGTTTCCATTGACCGTGATTACTCCTCGAGGGCCCGCATCTTGAGCTTGAGGTATGCATAGTGCGGCACCGCATTGAACTTTACCGTCGCGGTTCGTCCGAAAGCAAAGGTATGATAGCCGCTAAACGGGACGATGTCGAAGATCAATTCTTTGCTTCGGAAGTTATCCGGGATCCAAGACCACTTCGAGTGTAATCGAGCTCGTACAATTGGCCTCTACACCCGGTATGACGCCTTTAAAGGTCGTCTTTGTAGGTTTAATCCTTGAGGGTCTATGCCCATTTGGCGCACTGTATCCTGATAAAGCAGGTTTAGGCTGCTACCGCCGTCCATCAGGACTCTGGTGAGGTGAAATCCGTCAATAATTGGGTCAAGAACCAACGCGGCGAAACCGCCGTGACGGATGCTAGTGGGGTGGTCCCGTCGATCGAAGGTGATCAGGTAGGAAGACCATGGGTTGAACTTTGGGGCGACTGGCTCCATCGCATATACGTCCCTTAGTGCACGCTTCCGCTCCCTTTTGGGTATATGGGTTGTGTATATCATGTTCACCGTCCGCACTTGTGCGGGAAAACCCTTATGTCCTCTATTATTCGGCGGGCGGGGCTCTTCCTCGTCATCGCTATGCAGCCCCTTGTCGTTGAGTTCGGCACTTAACTTGCCTGCTTGCTTGAACACCCAACAATCCATGTTGGTGTGATTGGCTGGCTTTTCGAGGGTGCCATGTATCTGGCACAAGCGATCGAGTATTCGGTCCAAGTTGGACGGGCCCTGGGTATTTCTTTTGAATGGCTTCTTCCGCTGACCGGGTTTAGAGCCTCTGAATCCGGCATTGACAGCCGTATCTTCAGCATTATCGCCGTTAATTCGGCGCTTGTTCTTATTCGACGCGACACCGCCATTGCTGTCCTTGGTATCCGAACTATCGTGGTGTTTGGCCAAGTTGTTGCTTCGAGCTAGCTACTGTCCTCTCCCGCACAAAAGCGGGTCATGAGTGTTGTGAGGGCTGCTATGGATTTCGGCTTTTCTGCCCTAGGTGCCGCAAGCCATTCGTCATGGATGTTATGTTTGAAGGCTGCAAGGGCCTCTGCATCCGGACGATCAACGATTTGATTTTTTCTTTGTTAGGAACCGTGTCCGTAATTGTCCGGCGATTCTTCCGCTAGTGAATTATGTGGCTAAGGTCATCGACGTCTGAGTGGTCGCACATATGTGCCCGGAAGTTATCAAGGAATGCGGCTTCCGTGTCCTCCCAACAACCAATTGATTATCTTTGGCAAGCTGTTGAGCCAATGCCGAGCTGGTCCTTTAAGCTTGAGTGGGAGGTATTTGATGGCATGTAGATCATCACCGCGGGCCATGTGGATATGGAGGAGATAGTCCTCGATCCGCACCGCAGGATCTGTGGTACCATCATATGATTCGATGTTCACGGGTTTGAAGCCCTCGGGATTTGATGATCCATTACTTCATCTGTGAAGCATAGTGGGTGTCTTGGCGCCTACATGTTAGGCTACATCACGGCGTAGCTCATATGAGCTTTGTCATCGTGTTCGGCCCGACCGGGTTTGCTTTGTATCCGGCGCGACGGTAATCATCCCGCCGTCGTTGGGCCCACGCCGATCCATAGATCGATCTTGTATGTTTTGCCTTATCCTCCAATATATCTCGCAAGTCCGGTAGCGTTTTCCGTGCCTTGGTACTTTTGAGCGGCGTTGGGGTGTGGCTTGAGCGGAGGCCAAGAGGCTACTCTGTCAAGGCCACGGGTGGCCGGTCTGCCATGTCGTCGGCGCCGGTGACTTGGGTGCTTCCTCCGGTCGAGGCAACGGCCTGCGTTGGGGTAGCTTTTGGAAGGGCGCGTTTGAGTTCAGATTCTTGGTGCAAGGACTTGATCCATCCTCGACCCGATGGGTCTTGGTCAGCTCTAAGGCTGTCGCTTTTTCTTGAGGCTGCTTGCCGTGGCTATAAGCCTGCGTTCAAACGCCTCTGTTGGCGGGATCCTCGTGCACGACAAATTCGTCATCGCCGAGGCTTGCCTCATCTTCGGAGGGAGGCGCATAATTATCGCCCTCAACCTCTCTTTTCTCGCGCACTCTCGTGCGGACTTGCTTCTTCCTCCTCCTGCGCCGAGTCCTGCTGGAGGGGTTGTCTTCAACCGTCCGGTGTTATTATCTCCTGTGCGGAATCACCGCTTTTGCTGTGGCGGGATTTAGAGCGGCGCCACGACGCTGGCGCTTGCTGCTTCTTGGAGGGTCATCCTCCATTGTTCCATCATCGTTCCGTCTTTTGGGATGTCCACCATGTATATGTCATATGACGAGGTGGCCTTCCAGCGCCCTGTAGGCGCTGGGTCTTGGTCGCCTCTCGGCATCGTCGTCCATACCGTCGATGTCTTCGGAGTCAAAGTCGAGCATGTCGGTTAAATCATCGACAGTGGCTACAAAGTGGGTGGTAGGTGGGCGTTGAATTTCTTCGTCATCCGCATCCCAACCTTCCTGTCCGTAGTCCGGCCAGCACTCTCCGGATAAAGAGAGAGACTTTAGTGAATTCAGGATGTCGCCAAAGGGCGAGTCTTTGAAAAGATGTCCGCGCGGTGAACTCCATGACCGCGCCCAATCGGATTCGATTGGCGGGCGCGGAGGGTTCGGATTCCGCATCCGTGAGTCAAGGTCTTCGCAAAGGACGAGGATGGAGTTCGCTCAATCGCCAGAGATTGTAGCCCCGAGGCGGTGTCCAACCACTCGTCCTCGATCGGGAATCCGGCTCTGATTAAGGGTCGGAGTGGATCTTTGGTGCGGCCTCCAGCAATCGCTCGGCTGCAGAGCTAGATCATGCCCATCGAGACAGTGCGGCACGCTTGGCTGCGGCTCGAATCCGTCGAAGATCAAGTCTCCGCGGATATCGGCCGTATAGTTCAAACTTCCAAATCTGATGCGATGAAAGCTCGCGAAGGGGGGATGGTGTGACTCAGATCTAGAACCTTGCCCCTTTTATAGGCAGCTCATTTGCGCATCTAGGGGGGTAATTGTAAAAATACCCTGGCTTTTTGCATTCATTCAAACACGTGGAAGATGGCCATTATTGGGCGTAGAAGCCAAGGAGCGCAGCATTTATCGGGTTTGACACTATTCGACAAGTATATGGAATTTGGAGAAGAACCCGCCTCGCAATGCGAAGACAATCAACGCCACGGACTCATCGTCATTGAAGCCTGGTTCGGGGGCTCTTGAGGGGGTCCTGATTAGGGGTGTCCGGATAGCGAACTATCACCGTTGGCGGACTCTGGACTATGAAGATACAAGATTGAAGACTTCGTCCCGTGTCCGGATGGGACTTTCCTTGGCGTGGAAGGCAAGCTTGGCGATATGGATATGTAGATCTCCTACCATTGCAACCGACTCTGTGTAACCCTAACCTATCCGGTGTCTATATAAACCGGAGGGTTTTAGTCCCAGAGATCGAACAACAATCATACCATAGGCTAGCTTCTAGGGTTTAGCCTCCTTGATATCGTGGTAGATCTACTCTTGTACTACCCATATCATCAATGTTAATCAAGCAGGAGTAGGGTATTACCTCCATCGAGAGGGCCCGAACCTGGGTAAAAACATCGTGTCCCTTGTCTCCTGTTACCATCCGCCTAGACGCGCAGTTCGGGACCCCCTACCGAGATCCGCCGGTTTGACACCGACATTGGTGCTTTCATTGAGAGTTCCTCCGCGTTGCCGCCATCGGTAGGATGCCTCATCTCGTCTTTAAAGACGATACTATCGCCAAAGGAGCCTTGGCTGCTGGCCGACTCTTCGGCTAGGTGGTTTTCTTATGACCGCCATCCGCCATCACACGACGATGACCTCTCGAGTCATCGAAACCAATCTCCATGTTAATTCGAACTTGCCGAGCAGTTAGATCCGGTCGAGCTCTCCTCCAGAACGAAGCTCTTGGATCGCCATCCACAGGAGTCGCCACAGACTACGACGGATCGGGCCTAAAACCGATCTGAGAGAGATCAACTCTCCCGGGCTACCTATCATGTTGTTGTGATAGAGGAGCAATGCGGCGATTCTTCTTCTATCTTAAGGACTAGCTACGTCCGGATTCCCGATCCCTCCATGCCGGATTCCCGCAGAGGGACGGATGTCGATCAAGCCCTGAACTTAAAGTCAGGCGGCGGGTTGGACTCATTGGATAACACTCAAAAATCCAAACTTCCGAGTTCGGAAACTTCTCGCCCTGAGTCCTAAATTGGGCGGGTTCCGGATCTAGTTCCACCCGCCCACCCAAACATTAGCGATCTCTCTCGAATTCGGCAAGAGCCGCTGAAACAAAGACATCATTATCGGGCGATTCCTCCTGGTTATGAACAGGATAAAGGACTGCCGAGAGGAGGACGCAATCCCAATTTTCTGCAATAATTGCACGGACAAGGGAATCCTAAACGCCATAAGTCGTCATGAAATTACACGCTTTGGATTTGGTGACCATAGTACAAAAGTACTGTGCGATGGAGAGCGCCTGGAAAACCGAAAGTAAATTTTGAGATAATCCGGCCCCGAATACATCCCTAGTCCGAAATAAAAGGGTGCATCATTATCAAGCACCTGGGTTAAATACCAAAAAACCATAACCCCCTAAAGGGTACGGAACCGTACTGGAGGGTTGGCTAAACGGACCCTACAAAATTCATAGCACAGAGGGCACCACTCCAACTCATAGCCTTCGAGCATGTTGGATACTACGGCAGGTGGCCAAAAGTGGCGAGGAGCTTCTAGCTTGAGAATCCCAGCCCAAAGAACACCAAAGACGGTGTTATCAGGTCTTCGAGACTTTCGCATCAAATAACATGCGAAAACGAACACTCCGCAACCTTGCCGAAGTCTACCAAGTAGCAACAATAAATCCATGGAGTGATACGGCTATTACCTTTAATGCCAGTGACGAACCTAAATTCCGAACAGCCCGAGCACCAGCCGCATTGATCCTCAGTCCGATAGTGGACGGCTTTCACCTTACTAAGGTACTCATGGATGGCGGGAGCGGACTAAACCTCGTCTATGAGGAAACCCTCCGAAAAATGGAAATAGACTGGAACCGCATTGAGCGAAGCAGCACAACCTTTAGAGGAATAATCTAGCCGGAAGCATCTTGCCGCAGGAAAAATCACACCGACGTAGTGTTCGCTCACGGACAATTACAGTGTCCGAGGAGGTCACATTTCAAGTGGCCTCGTTCAGCAATGGATATCATGCTTTATTAGGACGAGAGGCATTCACAATTTTTCAAGCTATACCCCATTATGGGTACATGAAGCTCAAAATGCCCGGACCTAACGGAATCATCACTCTCGCTAGTGATCCGAACATAGCACTCCGCACCGAAAACAAGACAGCCGCACTAGCCCTCGAGGCACTATCCAAGCCCTAGCGGTCGAGGAACTCACCGCGATGCGCACCACGGTGAACAGGGACGATGTGATACTTGATAAAAGATCCAAGTCCACTTCTTTTAAACCAGCCGGATGAAATAGTAAAATTCCAAGTCCACCCAACGGACCTCGCAAAGACGGCCTCCATTGGGGCACAATTAAACCCCGATGTAGACGCCAGACTACGAGAATTTCTACAAGAAAATCGGGACATCTTTGCTCGGCACCCTTCGGACATGCCAGAATCCCACGTCACCGGCCGAGCATGACCTAAATATCCTAAAAGGATTCAAGCCGATCAAACAGGCTCTTGGCGCTTTTCCGAACCCAAGAGACAAAGGCCATGGGAGAGGAGCTAGCCAAACTTTTGGAAGCCGGATTCATCGAGATATAAAACATCCGGACCGGCTAGCAAACCTGGTGATGGTACCAAAGAAGGATAAATCCCGGCGCCTATGTGTTGATTTTAAATACCTTAATAAGGCTTGCCCAAAGGATCCCTTCCTCCCTCGAATTGATCAAATTATTGACGCTACAGCAGGACATGACTCATTGTGCTTCCTCGACGCTGCATCTCGGCTACCACCAAATCAAGATGGCGGAGCCGCACCAAGCTGCAACAACATTCATCACTCCATACGCCCGCTCGCCTCAACACAATGCCCTTTGGGCTAAAAAGCGACGCAACATATCGGTGCATGATTCGTATACATGTCTGGCAAACCGGATCGGCAAAACAGTGGAAGCATATGTAGATGACGTGGTCGTCAAAACCAAACACGTCGAAACTCTAGTAGACAACTTGAGGCTCACATTCGACAATCTTCGAAAATATGACATCAAGCTCAATCCGGAAAATGCGTCTTGGCGTTCCGGTAGGAAAGCTCCTGGGCTTCATTGTGTCCTGAGAGGAATTGAAGCAAACCCAGCCAAAATCCGAGCTCTGTCACAATTGGATATTCCAAATGACCTCAAACAAATACAAAAATTGACGGATGCGTGGCGGCTCTAAGCCGCTTTATTTCGCTTGGGAGAAAAGGCGTTACCCTTTACAGCCTCCTCACAAGACCAACACTTCGAGTGGACGGATGCCGCCACGGCCGGACTCGAAGAAATAAAGGCCATTTTGGCAACAAATCCAGTCTGGCCGCGCCAATGTGGGCGTAACCAATGCTATTATATATCGCCGCAACACATCAAGTTGTCGTAGCGGTGCTCGTTGTCGAACGAGAACGGACGGACACCGGTTCCCTCTTCAAAAACCGGTTTACTATGTGTCCACCGCCCTAACTCCATGCAAGTCCCGGTACCCACACTATCAAAAGATAGCATACGCGGTGTTCATGGCATCCGGAAGCTGCGACACTACTTTCAAGAGTGCTCGATAACGGTAGCCTCCAAGTACCTCTTAACGACATTATAAATAATCTGACGCGACGGGCCGGATTGCTAAATGGGCCATAGAGCTCCTTCCATTCGACATAACTTATAAGCCACGACGAGCTATTAAGTCGCGAGGTTTTGGCCGACTTCGTGGCGAATGGATCAAGCCGAACTCCCTAAAGAGTACGGGCGCATACTCCAATTGGATCATGCACTTTGACGGCTCCAAAATGTTGGCGGCACTGGGTCAAGGCGTCGTCCTGACGTCCCCAACCGGGGACACATTCCAATATGTCCTTCAGATAATGTATACAGACTCCAACAACGCAGCCGAATACGAGGCCCTTCTGCACGGCCTACGGATGGCAGTCTCCATGGGCATTCAACGCCTAGAGGTGCGCGGGGATTCGAACCTCGCAATATCTCAAATAAACAGAGACTTTGATGCCAAAGATCCAAAAATGGCAGCATAACGCAATGCGGTCCTAAAAATGTCAGCACGGTTCAAAGGGCTCGAATTTCATCATATAGCCCGGGATAACAACCAGGCGGCGGATATATTGGCACGCATCGGTGCAAAACACGATGTCGTCCCACCCAATATCTTTTTGCAATGGTTGTTCAAGCCATCCGTACTATGGGAAGGGGAGTCCAGCAATAACAATCCGGACCCAACCGCATTGCCTGACGCCGAACACTCTGACACAACCGGAGGCTCTGCCCCCGAGATAACACCCTCCGCTCACGAAATAATGGCAGTTATCGCCCGTGGATCTTTAACCATTCCTAGCCTACCTAACTAGGCAGGAACTCCCGAAGACAAAAATGAGGCTCACGCATAGTACGGCGATCTAAAGCCTACAAAGTCCATGAGGGAGAGCTTTATAAGAAAAGCACTACAGGAGTCCTTCAAAGGTGTATCTCCGAAGAGGAAGGGCGAAATCTCCTAGCTGAAATTCATGCCGGACTGGGTGGGCACCATGCCGCAGCCCGGGACCTTGTAGGCAAGGCCTTCCGTCTGAGGATTTTATTGGCGACGGCCCGGGCAGATCTTGCGCAGGATTTAGTCCAACGATGCGTCGGTTGCCGACTTTTTGCTAACCAAAGCCACATGCCACCCACCGCCTCAAAACTATACCCATCACCTGGCCGTTCGGCGATGCAGGGGCTTGACATGGTTGGACCCCTTAAGGGAGGAATCCACAAGCAAAAATACATATTGGTCATGGTGGATAAATTCACCAAATGGATAGAGGCCAAGCTCATTAAAACGGCCGAATCCGGACCGATGATAGACTTCATATCGTGGGTAGTGCACCGTTATGGTGTCCCCCAGTATCATCATCGATAACGGCACCAACTTCACGGCCGATGAGGTCAAATTATGGTGCAAAAACATGGGCATCAAGCTCGATTACGCCTCGCCTATCACCCTCAAACCAACGGCCAAGTCAAACGAGCAAATGGTCTAATCATGAGCGGCATTAAACCCGGACTAGTGCGGTCCCTCAAGGAATCTAACACGCCTTTGGGTTGAGGAGCTTCGACTCCGTACTCTGGGCTGCGGACCCACGCCCGAATCGTACTACAGATTCACACCATTCTTTATGGTGTACGGCAGAGGCAGTCTTGCCTGCGACATAATACATGACTCACCTCGCATGCGCATGTATGAAGAAAGAGAAGCCGAGCTCGGCCGGCGGGACAGCTTGGACGCATTGGAGGAGGAGCGCGACGTGGCAAAAGCTCGTTCCGCATTCTATCAACAGGAGGCTCAAGATATCGAAGCGGGAAATGCAGGCCAAAGCTTATAACGTTGGCGAACTAGTTCTCGCCGGACAAGAAAAGGACAAACTCAAGCCCAAATGGGAAGGTCCCTTCATCATCGACCAGGTCCCGACCGGCGGAGCATACCGTCTACGAACCGCATCGGATAACCGACTCGAGGCGAACCCACGGAACGCAGCCCGTCTCTGAAGATTCTACGCCTAAGCGCGGACTCCAAGTTCGTCTCCTTCCTCCGTCCACATTTGGTATTTTTGCTGTCTTTTATTTCTCTCCTTCCTCCTCCTTCTTCTTGAAGCCTCTAGAGGCTCGTTTGCGCTTTTTTCGCACATACTTGACGTGTTGTCCGCGCTCATTATACCTGGGGGCTTCTTTAACAGAAGCTTATTTATAAGGGCTTCATGCCCAACACATGAAGGAAATATGCCCTAGAGGCAATAATAAAGTTATTATTTAGTTCCTTATATCATGATAAATTTTTATTATTCATGCTAGAATTGTATTAACCGGAAACATAATACATGTGTGAATACATAGACAAACATATAGTCACTAGTATGCCTCTACTTGACTAGCTCATTAATCAAAGATGGTTATGTTTCCTAACCATAGACATGTGTTGTCATTTGATTAATGGGATCACATCATTAGGAGAATGGTGTGATTGACATGACCCATTCCGTTAGCCTAGCACTTGATCGTTTAGTATATTGCTATTGCTTTCTTCATGACTTATACATGTTCCTCGTAACTATGAGATTATGCAACTCCTGTTTACCGGAGGAACACTTTGGGTGCTACCAAAGCGTCACAACGTAATGGGGTGATTATAAAGGAGTACTACAGTGTCTCCAAAGGTACATGTTGGTTTAGGCGTATTTGAGATTAGGTTTTGTCACTCCGATTGTGGGAGAGGTATCTCTAGGCCTTCTCGGTAATACACATCACATAAGCCTTGCAAGCATTGCAACTAATAAGTTAGTTGTGAGATGATGTATTACGGAACAGTAAAGAGACTTACCGTAGCAGATTGAACTAGGTATTGGATACCGACGATCGAATCTCGGGTAAAGTAACATACCGATGACAAAGGGAACAACGATGTCGTTATGCGGTTTGACCGATAAAGATCTTGAAGAATATGTAGGAACCAATATGGGCATCCAGGTTCCGCTTATTGGTTATTGACCGAGAATAGTTCTAGGTCATGTCTACATAGTTCTCGAACCCGTAGGGTCCGCGCACGCTTAACGTTACGATGATAGTTTATTATGAGTTCATAAGTTTTGATGTACCGAAGTTTGTTCGGAGTCCCGGATGTGATCCCGGACATGACGAGGAGTCACTAAATGGTCGAGACATAAAGATTGATATATTGGAAGCCTATATTTGGATATCGGAATGGTTCTGGATGAAATCGGGAATTTTTCGGAACACCGGGGGGTTACCGGAACCATCCCGGGGGATGTTGGGCCTTAATGGGCCATAAGGGAGAAGAGGAGGGCCGGCCAGGGGCAGGCCGCGCCCCTCCCCTAGTCCGAATAGGACAAGGAGAGGCGGCGCCCTCTTTCCCTCTCCCTTTTCCTTCTCCAACAAGGCAAGAGGGAGTCCTACTCCCCGGGAGTAGGACTCCTCCAGCGCACCCTAGGAGGGCCGGCCGCACCTCCCTCCCTCCTTTATATCACAGGGGCAGGGGCACCCCATGACACAAGTTGATCTACGTGATCGTTCCTTAGCCGCAGCGGTGCCCCCTCCACCATATTCCACCTCGGTCATATCGTCAGCGGAGCTTAGGCGAAGCCCTGCGCCGGTGAAGCATCATCATCGTCACCACGCCGTCGTCTTGTGGAACTCATCCCGACACTTTGCTGGATCGGAGTCCGGATCGCCATCGAGCTGAGCGTGTCTTTGAACTCGGAGGTGTCGTGCGTTCGGTACTTGATCGGTCGGATCGTGAAGACGCACGACTACATCAACCGCGTTGTTATAACGCTTCCGCTTACGGTCTCACGAGGGTGCGTGGACATACACTCTCCCTCTCGTTGCTATGCCATCACCATGATCTTGCGTGTGCGTAGGAAATTTTTGAAATTATCATGCGTTCTAGCAACAAAGGGTATCAGAGCCTCGGTTTTATGCTACGATGTCATATGCACGAGTAGAACACAAGTGAGTTGTGGGCGATATAAGTCATACCGCTTACCAAAGCATGTCATACTTTGGTTCGGGCGGTATTGTGAGATGAAGCGGCCCGGACCGACATTACGCCAGACGCTTACGCGAGACCAGTTTCACCGCCGAGCACTCGTTGCTTAAAGGTGACCGGTGGTGTCTGCCTCTCTCACTTTAGTTGAACTGAGGTGGCTACGCCCGGTCCTTGCGAAGGTTAAAACAGCACCAACTTGACAAACTATCGTTGTGGTTTTGATGCGTAGGTAAGAACGGTTCTTGCTCAGCCCGTAGCAGCCACGTAAAACTTGCAACAACAAAGTAGAGGATGTCTAACTTGGTTTTGCAGGGCATGTTGTGATGTGATATGGTCAAGACGTGATGCTATATTTTATTGTATGAGATGATCATGTTTTGTAACCGAGTTATCGGCAACTGGCAGGAGCCATATGGTTGTCGCTTTATTATATGAAATGCAAACGCCATGTAATTGCTTTACTTTATCACTAAGCGGTAGCGATAGTCGTAGAAGCAATAGTTGGCGAAACGACAACGATGCTACGATGGAGATCAAGGTGTCGCGCCGGTGACTATGGTGATCACGACGGTGCTTCGGAGATGGAGATCACAAGCACAAGATGATGATGGCCATATCATATCACTTATATTGATTGCATGTGATGTTTATCCTTTATGCATCTTGTTTTGCTTTGATTGACGGTAGCATTATAAGATGATCTCTCACTAAATATCAAGAAGTGTTCTCCCTAAGTATGCACCGCTATGAAAGTTCTTCGTCTTTGAGACACCACGTGATGATCGGGTGTGATAGGCTCTATGTTCAAATACAACGGGTGCAAAAACAGTTGCACACGGAATACTCAGTCAAACTTGACGAGCCTAGCATATCTGAGATATGGCCTCGAAGCACCGGAGACCGAAAGGTCGAACGTGAATCATATAGTAGATATGATCAACATAGTGATGTTCACCATTGAAACTACTCCATCTCACGTGATGATCGGACATGGTTTGGTTGATTTGGATCACGTAATCACTTAGATAACTAGAGAGATGTCTATCTAAGTGGGAGTTCTTTAGTAATATGATTAAATGAACTTAAATTTATCATGAACTTAGTACCGATAGTATTTTGCTTGTCTATGTTTCTTTGTAGATAGATGGCTCGTCTTTGTTGTTCCGTTGAATTTTAAAGCGTTCCTTGAGAAAGCAAAGTTGAAAGATGATGGTAGCAATTACCGGATCGGGTCCGAATCTTTGAGGATTATCCTCATTCTTTGCACGGAAGAATTACGCCCCGAAGCACCGCTGGGTGCGAACTTCTTCTTGATGCAACCGATGTTAAGAACGTCTGGCGAGCAAAGTCGATGACTACTCGATAGTTCAATGTGCCATGCTTTACGGCTTAGAACTGGCCTTCAACGACGTTTTGAACGTCATGGAGCATATGAGATGTTCCAGGAGTTGAAGTTAATATTTCGTGCAAATGCCCGGATTGAGAGATATGAAGTCTCCAATAAGTTCTATAGCTGCAAGATGGAGGAAAATAGTTCACAAGGAACACATACTCAAAATGTTCGGGTATAATAATCACTTGATTCAACCGGGAGTTAATCTTCCCGATGATAGTGTCATTGATGTAATTCTTCAATCACGCCACCAAGCTACAAGAGCTTTGTGATGAACTATAATATGCAAGGGATGGACACGTCTATTCCCGAGCTCTTCGCAATGCTAAAAGTCATGGAGGTAGAAATCAAAAAGGAGCATCAAGTGTTGATGGTTAACAAGACCACCAGTTTCAAGAAAAGGGCAAAGGGAAGAAGAAGGGGAACTTCAAGAAGAACAGCAAACAAGTTGCTGCTCAAGAGAAGAAACCCAAGTCTGGACCTAAGCACGAAACCGAAAGTGCTTCTCTTTATAAGCGACCGACATCGAAGCGGAACTGCCCCAAGTATTTGGCGGATAAGAAGGATGGCAAGGTGAACAAAGGTATATGTGATATACATGTTATTGATGTGTACCTTACTAATACTCGCATGAGTACCGGTATTTGATATTGGTTACATTGCTAATATTTGCAACTCGAAACGAGGAACTACGGATTAGCGAAGATTGGCTAAGGACGAGGTGACGATGCGGCGTGGGAAATGGTTCCAAAGTCGATGTGATCGCGGTCGGCACGCTACCTCTACATCTACCATCGGGATTAGTTTTAGACCTAAATAATTGTTATTTGGTGCCGGCGTTAAGCATGAACATTATATATGGATCTTGTTTGATGCGAGACGGTTATTCATTTAAGTCGAGAGAATAATGGTTGTTCTATTTATATGAATAATATCTTTTATGGTCATGCACCCTTGAAGAGTGGTCTATTTTTATTGAATCTCGATAGTAGTAATACACATATTCATAGTGTTGAAACCAAAAGATACAGAGTTGATAATGATAATGCAACTTATTTGTGGCAATCGCCGTTTGGGTCATATCGGTGTAAACGCATGAAGAAACTCCATCTTGATGGACTTTTGGAATCACTTGATTATGAATCACTTGGTACTTGCGAACTGCGTGCCTCATGGGCAAGATGACTAAAACGCCATTCTCCTAACTATGGAGCGAGCAAAGGATTTGTTGGAAATCATACATACCGATGTTTGTGGTCCAATGAATGTTGAGGCACTGGCGGGTATCGTTATTTTCTCACCTTCACAGATGATTTGAGCGGATATGGGTATATCTACTTGATGAAACATAAGTCCGAAACATTTGAAAAGTTCAAAGAATTTCAGAGTGAAGTGGAAAATCATCGTAACAAGAAAATAAAATTTCTACCATCCGATCATGGAGGAGAATATTTGAGTTACGAGTTTGGTCTCGCATTTGAAACAATGCGGAATAGTTTTCGCAGCTCACGCCACCGGAACACCACAACGAAATGGTGTATCCGAACGTCGTAATCGTGCTTTACTAGATATGGTGCGATCTATGATGTCTCTTACTGATTTACCGCTATCGCTTTTGGGGTTATGCTTTAGAGACGGCCGCATTCACGTTAAATAGGGCACCATCAAAATCCGTTGAAACGACACCTTATGAACTATGGTTTAGCAAGAAACCAAAGTTGTCGTATCTTAAAGTTTGGGGCTGCGATGCTTATGTGAAGAAACTTCAACCAGATAAGCTCGAACCTAAATCGGAGAAATGTGTCTTCATAGGATACCCAAAAGAGACTATTGGGTACACCTTCTATCACAGATCCGAGGGCAAGATTTTCGTTGCTAAATTCGGATCCTTTCTAGAAAAGAGTTTCTCTCGAAAGAAGTGAGTGGGAGGAAAGTAGAACTTGATGAGATAATCAGATTCTGTTCCCTTCATGGAAAATAGTTCATCACAAGAACCGGTTCCTGTGACAACTACACCAATAAGTGAGGAAGCTAATGATATTGATCATGAAACTTCGGATCAAGTTTCTACCGAACTTCACGAGGTCAACTAGAGTAAGATCCGCACTGCAGTGGTACGGTAATCCTATTCTCGAAGTCATGTTACTTGACCATGGCGAACCTACAAACTATGAAGAAGCGATGGTGAGCCAAGATTCGCGAAATGGCTGGAAGCCATGAAATCTGAGATGGGATCCATGTATGAGAACAAAGTATGGACTTTGGTTGACTTGCCCGATGATCGGCAAGCTATTGAGAATAAATGGATCTTTAAGAAGAAGACTGACGATGGTAATGTAACTGTCTATAAAGCTCGACTTGTTGCGAAAGGTTTTCGACAAGTTCAAGGGGTTGACTACAATGAGACTTTCTCACCCGTAGCGATGCTTAAGTCTGTCTGAATCATGTTAGCAATTGCTGCATTTTATGATTATGAAATTTGGCAAATGGATGTAAAAACTGCATTCTTGAATGGATTTCTAGAAGAAGAGTTGTATATGATGCAACCAGAAGGTTTTGTTGATCCAAAGGGTGCTAACAAAGTGTGCAAGCTCCAAATGATCAATTTATGGTCTTGTGCAAGCCTCTCGGAGTTGGAATAAACGCTTTGATAGTGTGATCAAAGCGAGATGGTTTTATACGACTTTTGGAGAAGCCTCAGTATTTACAAGAAAGTGAGTGGGAGCTCAGTAGCATTTACGATATTATATGTGGACGACATATTATTGATTGGAAATGATATAGAATTTCTGGATAGCATAAAAGGATACTTGAATAAAAGTTTTTCAATGAAAGACCTCGGTGAAGCTGCTTACATATTGGGCATCAAGATCTATAGAGATAGATCAAAACGCTTAATTGGACTTTCACAAAGCACATACCTTGATAAAGTTTTGAAAAAGTTCAAAATGGATCGAGCAAAGAAAGGTTTTTTACTCAGACATAAGGTGTGAAATTGAGTTGGACTCAATGCCCCACCACACGCAGAAGATAGAGAGAAAATGAAAGATGTTCCCTATGCTTCAGCCATAGGCTCTATCATGTATGCAATGCCGTACCAGACCGACGTATGCTTAGCAATAAGCTTGGCAGGAAGGTACTAAAGTAATCCAGAGTGGATCATCGACAGCGGTCAAGAACATCCTGAAATACACGAAAAGGACTAAGGATATGTTTCTCGTATATGGAGGTGACAAAGAGCTAGTCGTAAATGGTTACGTCGATGTAAGCTTTGACACCGATCCGGACGATTCTAAATCGCAAACCGGATCGTGTTTTTATTAAGCGGTGGAGCCGCTGGGGTTGGTGCAGTTCTAAACAAAGCGTCGTGGCGGGATCTACATGTGAAGCGGAGTACATAGCTGCTTGAAGCAAGAAATGAAGGAGTCTGGATGAAAGAGTTCATTTCCGATCTAGGTGTCATACATAGTGCATCGGGACCAATGAAGATCTTCTCGTGACAATATCGTGCAATTGCCTTGGCAAAAGAATCCAGATTTCACAAGAGGACCAAGCATATCAAGAGACGCTTCAATTCCATTCGAGACCAAGTCCAAGTGGGAGACATAGAGATTTGCAAGATACATACGGATCCTGAATGTTGCGGAACCGTTGACTAAGCCTCTTACACAAGCAAAAAATGATCAGAACCAAGACTCCATGGGTGTTAGAATCATTACTGTTTAATCTAGATTATTGACTCTAGTGCAAGTGGGAGGCCCGGAAGGAAATATGCCCTAGAGGCAATAATAAAGTTATTATTTATTTCCTTATATCATGATAAATGTTTATTATTCATGCTAGAATTGTATTAACCGGAAACATAATACATGTGTGAATACATAGACAAACATATAGTCACTAGTATGCCTCTACTTGACTAGCTCATTAATCAAAGCTGGTTATGTTTCCTAACCATAGACATGTGTTGTCATTTGATTAATGGGGTCACATCATTAGGAGAATGGTGTGATTGACATGACCCATTCCGTTAGCCTAGCACTTGATCGTTTAGTATATAGCTATTGCTTTCTTCATGACTTATACATGTTCCTATAACTATGAGATTATGCAACTCCTGCTTACGGAGGAACACTTTGGTGCTACCAAACGTCACAACGTGAATCGGGTGATTATAAAGGAGTACTACAGTGTCTCCAAAGGTACATGTTGGGTTGGCGTATTTGAGATTAGGTTTTGTCACTCCGATTGTCTGAGAGGTATCTCTAGGCCTTCTCGGTAATACACATCACATAAGCCTTGCAAGCATTGCAATTAATAAGTTAGTTGTGAGATGATGTATTACGGAACGAGTAAAGAGACTTACCGGTGAATCTAGATTGAACTAGGTATTGGATATCGACGATAGAATCTAGGGTAAGTAACATACAGATGACAAAGGGATCAACGTATGTCGTTATGAGGTTTGACCGATAAAGATCTTCGAAGAATGTGTAGGAACCAATATGGGCATCCGTGTTCCGCTATTGGTTATTGACCGAGAATAGTTCTAGGTCATGTCTACATAGTTCTCGAACCCGTAGGGTCCGCACGCTTAACGCTACGATGATGCTTTATTATGAGTTCATAAGTTTTGATGTACCGAAGTTTGTTCAGAGTCCCGGATGTGATCACGGACATGATGAGGAGTCACGAAATGGTCGAGACATAAAGATTGATATATTGGAAGCCTATATTTGGATATCGGAATGGTTCCGGATGAAATCGGGAATTTTCCGGAACACCGGGGGTTACCGGAACCCTCCCGGGGGATGTTGGGCCTTAATGGGCCATAAGGGAGAAGAGGAGGGCCGGCCAGGGCAGGCAGGCCTCCTCCCCTACTCCGAATAGGACAAGGAGAGGGGGCGGCACCCCCTCTTTCCCTCTCCCTTTTCCTTCTCCAACAAGGCAAGAGGGGAGTCCTACTCCCGGGAGTAGGACTCCTCCAGCGCACCCTAGGAGGGCCAGCCGCACCTCCCCTCCCTCCTTTATATACGGGCGAGGGGGCACCCCATGACACAAGTTGATCTACGTGATCGTTCCTTAGCCGTGTGCGGTGCCCCTCCACCATATTCCACCTCGGTCATATCGTCATGAGCTTAGGCGAAGCCTGCGCCGGTGAAGCACCATCATCGTCACCACGCCGTCGTCGACGGAACTCATCCCCGACACTTTCTTTGGATCGGAGTCCGGGATCGTCATCGAGCTGAGCGTGTCTTGAACTTCGGAGGTGCCGTGCGTTCGGTACTTGGATCGATCGGATCGTGAAGACGTACGACTACATCAACCGCGTTGTTATTACGCTTCGACTTACGGTCTACGAGGGTACGTGGACATACACTCTCCCCTCTCGTTGCTATGCCATCACCATGATCTTGCGTGTGCGTAGGAAATTTTTTGAAATTACTGCGTTCCCCAACAACACATGCGTTAAACTTCCGCATGTACCTTTTATTCACCATTATATGCATCGATATGACTTAAGTTTTGGCCAAGTTGGGTTGCCTGGCTCCTGTGCTTACCCCTACGTTCCCGATTGTTCGGCTAGGTGGTAAAGGGAGCACCTCTGCAATTGTTACTATCGGGTCAGCCGGATGTGTACCTCAGACTGGGTGAAGCCGAAAGCTAGCGTTCTTAAGGGAATATTCGGTCGGTGAACTGAAAGATGATTTTTAACTATTTACCCATCTGCCCCCAGATGATTTTACTGCTTTCATAGCAGCTTTGACATGCACTTTAGGGCATGCATCCCAAATAAGGAACCCTTAATCGGAACTATTCTCCCGAAGATGTTTCTTACTACCCATGTAATATAACATAACTAGTTGGGCACTTGTCTGATACAGCAATAATGACCCCTACGCCTTGTCTCCATGCATACCCCGGTTCTTATATAACCACGAAGGTATTCGGACACACTCGGGACTATTGGGTCCACGAGGTCGAGCTTAAAAGGTCCGCTATGACAAACGATCTACAATCCGCTAGAAGACATTTTTCATGTCATATTTTTACATAGTCAACTCAACTCATTGTATTCCTCCTCAATGCCATCTAATAGGCTATCTAATTTACAATCTTGCTGGGAATACTTGGCGGCCAATTCTACTTGGCCGTACACTAAGCTTACAGGAATCTCCATCCCATCAGGCCCCACGGGTCCGACCTCAGCCATGTGGTTTGGGTCAACCTTCGTGTACCGCGTCTTTACCATGGCCGAGCCTCCCTGGCGCCTTTGACGGTAGGGCCGATATCTTCCATAGTCGGGCGCCCGTCGTGCTCCTTGAAGCCGCTCTGCCGGCTCCCCAATGCCTTCGGGCGAGGAGATAGATGGCCACAAGGCTCGGCCGATGCTTTTCATCACCTGCCGACTCGTTGCTCAGCTGACGCAATTCGGGAAGAAGATCACCCGAAGAACTGGGCATCTCCTCCTCAGGACGACCTGTGAGCAAACCTACATACATGTTTATGTTAGCCGCCTTCCTCGCCGAACTCTTTCAAAGTTCGCTCAAGCACTTACTGAAAATGCCGCGACGAAGCCGTCGATTCTCCTTTACGGAGTCAGACAACTGGGCACGAACATCTTTTAGTTCCTCACCCAGCTTGGTGTTGGCATCCTGGAGGTTATTTTTCTCATGCCGCACCCTCGTAAGCACGCTCTCGCCGGCCTTTAGCTGGCGCGAGAGCTGTTGCTTGCCCGGATCCAGTCTGGCGCCATCTGCAATGTTTTTGTCAGATTTACACACCCGCCGCACTTCATAAACTATTTATCTTTTGAAGCGTATATTACCAGAGGGGGTCTCTGTGGCTCCTCAGAGCGGCTAGTGCAGCCTCAAGTTGGGCCTTGCACTCTTCAAGCTCCTGGGACAATCGGGTACTCTTTTTCTCGTAAGATCTTGCATAACAAATGATCCTTAAATCAGTTATTCTAACTATTTTAAGTCTCGAGCTACTTGGCATATATAAGCATCAAATTTCCTTACCCAGTATGTCCTTTACATACCGCCTCTGTGGCTCTGGCTAGACCATCTTGAGCGGCACGGAGGTGCATCTCCCGAATTGAAGGCATTCAAGGCCTCTTGGGAGAAACATGCGTCCACGAAGAACTGTCGTGGCGCCTGTGATTCAAGGCGCTCTCCACCTCGGAGTTGGTGGCGGACAATCTGTCGGTATCCTCTGTCGGAGGAGCATCCGACGACGCCTCGTGTTCGCCTCCGCTTACGACCCGGCTTTGGAGCCTGGCGGTGGAGGTTCGATTAGCAACCTCTCCGGACTCGGTCCGTGAGCGCTTTTTCCCGAAAAGAGCGTCGGCGTTAATCGCCTTCTAGGAATCAATCCTAGGAGCATGGTGACACGCCATACCGCTATGCGGCGGAGTTTCGATCCGGACCGCACTCCTTTTTAACCTGGCAGACGTCTTGCCTTGTTGGCCAGCCGCCTGAGCTCGGCTTCCTGCCTCGAAGGTACCCCGTGAAACACCATTGCTATACGGTGATCAAGAAATAAGCACGGATGGGTCATTATCGAATATTGGGACCGCGGTCTCGATTACCACTGTGAGGCGGAAGTATTCGGTAATCGGCCGTGATGGCAACCAAAGCATTGTCGATGCTAAGTTGGTGGAATACCCGTCGATCAACTCCACCTTTATATCCGGATCCTCTTCGAGGTCGGATCGAGGGACCGTTCGGATCCTCGGGTTGTGGGGCGGGCTGTGTATCTTCTCCACGATCCGGCGCAGCCTCGCAGTAAACCATGAAATGAGATATTTAACCATGGGAACATGGATCGGACAGTCACAAAGATGTTTGCTTACCCAGCTTTGAGGATTATTCAAGAAAACTCCTTGATGGATTGACGCGAGAAATCCTCCTCCTCCCCTTTATACATGGCGCATAAGATCTTCACCAGTTCGGTGACCGATCCACAGCCCTTGCGGCCATGGCGGGTGGCATCGTCCTCCCCGTTGAAGTCCCACATGGGTGGCCCCTATATTGGAGCGGCAGCACTCCTCATAATCGTGATTGCCATGACTCCGGTCATGGTCAATCCGGCATGAGCCAAGAACCTTATTCGGCTCATCAAATAGAGGACATCCCGGTCATTTTCCCTCAAGGGCTCCAAAGCGCCCGGCTTAGGCGCTTCTTCAGAGGAGCATTGCTGAACTCCTAAGGCCGATCCGAACAGACCCGGCAGCGGGACGTCCTCCATGTAAAACCATTACGAAGGCCGATCTTGGACGCCTTCTTCGGGTTCCGGATAGGTATCCGTCCCGCGATGCGCCATAGCTCGGCTCCGCCCACTTGATATATTGACCCCTCATAAGAACGGGGTACTAGGCGTAATAATCTCTTCCACAGCCCGAAATGAGCCTCGACGCCCAAGAACAGTTCGCGAGAGGGCCACGAAGCCCGCGATGTTCAAGATGGAGGCGTAAGGTGGTGCAACTGAGGTCAGTAGAACTCCAAGAGCCCCGGAGAAAGCGGATGGATTGGAAATCCGAGTCCTCTTACTAGATAAGAGATGAAGCATACCCGCTCTCCTTTAGAGGGATCGGGACACTCTCCGCTTGCTTTCCGCCCTTGTAGGTGGCAAGTCCGGCTCGAACCGGAACCATGAAGGCCGGGGAAGAAATCCCTTGGCTTGAGTATAACTAGCTCGCTATGCGAGACCTGAGCATCTCTCCCAATTTCTGTGCTGAGGGCTGGGAGCGCGAGAGGAGGAGCCGCGTCGACTGTCCATGATGGAATGGGCTTTGGTCAGAGGCGCTCCGATGAAAGCTCGCGAAGGGGGGATGGTGTGACTCAGATCTAGAACCTCGCCCCTTTTATAGGCAGCTCATTTGCGCAGCTAGGGGGGTAATTGTAAAAATACCCTGGCTTTTCGCATTCATTCAAACACGTGGAAGACGGCCATTATTGGGCGTAGAAGCCAAAGAGCGCAGCATTTATCAGAAGTCGGACACTATTCGACAAGTATATGGAATTTGGAGAAGAACCCGCCTCGCAATGCCGAAGACAATCAACGCGCCGGACTCATCGTCATTGAAGCTCGGTTCGGGGCTACCGAGGAGTCCGGATTAGGGGGTGTCCAGATAGCCGAACTATCACCGTTGGCCGGACTCCTGGACTATGAAGATACAAGATTGAAAACTTTGTCCCGTGTCCGGATGGGACTTTCCTTGGCGATACGGATATGTAGATCTCCTACCATTGTAACCGACTCTGTGTAACCCTAACCTATCCGGTGTCTATATAAACCGGAGGGTTTTAGTTCGTAGGCCGAACAACAATCATACCATAGGCTAGCTTCTAGGGTTTAGCCTCCTTGATCTCGTGGTAGATCTACTCTTGTACTACCCAGATCATCAATATTAATCAAGCGGAGTAGGGTATTACCTCCATCGAGAGGGCCCGAACCTTGGTAAAAACATCGTGTCCCTTGTCTCCTGTTACCATCCGCCTAGACGCACAGTTCGGGACCCCCTACCCGAGATCCGCCGGTTTTGACACCGACACCCCCCTGGCGCGCCCTCCTCCTTGGCCGGCCGCCTCCCCCCTAGCTGCTTTATATACGAGGGCAGAAGGGCACCCCAAGGTCACAACAATTGATCATTGATCTCTTAGCCGTGGGCGGTGCCCCCCTCCACCATAATCCACCTCGGTCATATCGTAGCGGTGCTTAGGCGAAGCCCTGCGTCGGTAACTTCATCAACACCGTCACCACGCCGTCGTCCGACGAAGCTCTTCCCCAAGCTCTCATCGATCGTGAGTTCGCCGGACGCCACCGAAATGAACGTGTCTTGAACACGGAGGTGCCGTCACGCTCGCATGCGAGGATCGGTCAATCGTGAAGACGTTCGACTACATCAATCGCGTTGTCATAACGCTTCCGCTTACGGTCCGAGGGTACATAGACGACACTCTCCCCTCTCCTTGCTATGCATCACCATGATTTTGCATGTGCATAGGAATTTTTTTGAAATTACTACGTTCCCCAACATCTTTGTCATATCAACAGGCTGGCTTCACAATCAACATGCTGACGTTGTTTCCTAGCAAGAAAAATTGGGAATAATAACCCATCTGACGTTGAGCCGGGTCCTAGTGCTTCAGTTTGATAAAAAAATTGGGAACAATAATCCGTCTGATGTTGAGTCGATTTCTAGTGCTTAATCTTGATGAAAATATTGGGAATAAAAACCAGTCTGATGTTGAGCCGGCTGGGCCTTCTATGAATAGCTTGGAGGAGATAAACTTTGCTAGCCTCCATTAAGAATATGGGACACGACTCACTCAAAACTGAGAGGTTGAAGGTGGGGCTGGTGGCCCTGATGAATAAAAATCATGAGGTGCATTCCTCCTCTATGTCCATATTACCTGTAGCCTCCAAGCACCGAGTTTATCACTTCGTGATGACTTGGTGCTTTGCATAAAAATAGCTTGATAGTGTAGTCCCCAAGTGCCGGGTTGTCTTGCCTGCAGCAGTCTGGGACTTTGTCAATTACCTGTAGCCTCCACGACAAAAACTCTCCTCTCGAGGTTTCGCCGACGAGCTCATGGATTCGTCTCTCCTCTATCTGCCACTCTGGCTAGTAGGTTAGGTTGGGTTTTTTAGTCCTCGCAGATGCACACTTGGTGGATGGCGGCGCTTCATCATCTAGTTTGTCTTTCAAGCTCCGATCCTCCTCGAGTTCGTCCATCTGGACATAGTCGATGGAGCTCCGCCGTAGATTCCCGCCGTCTCCTTGGGGCACTGAGGTTAGGGTTTCTCATCGTGGGCGAGATTTAGTGTCATGTGCTTCAGATATATATTCAAAGGTTCAACGGAGACGACTACTGCTTCAGGGCGCTGGTCCTTAGGGCACGTGCATGAAGATTTCCCTACATCATCGACAAGGTCAAGTCGGCTCTGGCAGGGGAGCGACAATAATGTCGAAGGCTCATTCTAGCGACAATAGTGGTCATTGGTGATCTCGGAATCTCGATGTAACTTTTATCATCTTTGATTGAAATGCTCTGCAATAGATTTGGATCCTTTTTCAAACAAAGAAACTCGGAATAACTCGTTAGATCGCATACATGCACCCCTTTGGTGGGGCACCCATCCTACGTTTTCTGATGCCTCTCGCCGCGCAGCCGTCAGACTGCCTCGTCTGCTATGGCCTTACGACCATGGAGGAGTGGTGGATCCCGGTCCTTATCGGTGGGAGAGCTTCGTTTTTAGGTGTTTATTTTGAGTTCTGGTAGGGCGTGTGTCCCGCCCAGGAAGACGAGGCGCGCGACTGCTCCCTGAAAATGGAATAAGGTTATCCCCGCCTAGCCCCGTCCAGATGATGCTTCTACCGTCGTCGGAGGGCATGCTGAGGTTTGTCTTTACCGGATTCACTTGGATCCGAGCTTCGTTCGTCTTTGTTCGTGTATCGGCAGGTTGGAGCCGAGGCCTTAGCACGACGACTTTTCCGACTGTCTGCTACAACAAGGTTTGCGTGACTCCGGTGATGGAGGGGTGACGACGGCGGCGCGCCTTCAGCTCGCTCAAGTGCTTAAGTCATTGCTAGGTGATCTACGGATTTGGATGTAATTTTTACTTATGATGTTTGTTGTACTACTACCTTGATAGTTGATGAATAGTAGATCAAGTTTTTTAAAAAAAAATCTTGGTATATAGTAATAAGAGAAACTCCAACGGGCCTACCCAAACGGATGACGTTTTTGTCCGCTTTTTGTCCGTTTGGGTCGGCCGCCCGCCCGCCGTCCGCCCTCTTTTAGTTTTGGGTCGGCAATGCGACCAACGGACCGACCCATTTCATGACCGCGCGCGTTTAAGATCATGCCGTTGCCTTGGTTTTGGCGCCCGGTAGCTGAAAGGTTCTTGTGCCGCCGGCCGCCCTCGTTATAAAGAAGACGCTCCCTCCACACTCTGTCCGCCGCCTACTCTCGCCGCCTCTGCGCCACCATGTCGATCCGCCGTCTGGGCGCTTCGGATTTTCGCGGAGTCTGCGAGCTCCGCTCGGGCGCCTTCTCCTCTGAGATCTGCTTTCGCGAGAAGCGTCTCATCCTCGGCACCTTCGACATCGCAGAGGAGGCGGCCCGCGCGCACGACGCGGCGGCGTGGCGCCTCCGGAGGCCTCATCGGGATATAAATTTTCCCAACGTGTCAAGCCAGCGGGCGCAGGATCTGGCGCCTCTCCTGCGGCTTTTCACCGACGAGGATCGTCGTGTCCACCGGAGGCAGCAGCGTCGACTCGCCATCGCAGAGAAGGACGTGGAAGCCTTGGTGGTGTGGCGCGGAGGCTTCCCGCAAGACATCATCGACTAGCGCGAGTTCTACACACAATTGAAGTTGGAGAGGGACGCGAGGAGGAGGGAGCGAGCCGACTATCGGGAGGACAAGCGTTCGCGGAAGCAGGCAGCTCAATTGAAACTGAAGCTACGAGAAACGTCGGGTTGGAATTTTGAAGACGAGCAGCTTGCTGACACCTACATTTAGACGTTGGAGGAGGACATTACCGAGTCGGAGTCAGAAAGCGACGAGTAGTGGTCTTTTTCTTTTATCTGCATACGCTAAAACTATCTATGTATCCGTTTTAATCTGAAAAAATGGCCGGCGGCGTCGGCGACGTAGCAGGCGGACGAGTGTGTGAATCCAATGTGCCACCGACCAGCGGGCCCGGTGAGCAAAAAGGGCAAGCGCGCGTGTCCGTCTCGTGTCCGCGCCGACGCAAATCAGGCTAAAAACTGGGTCGGGAATGGGTTGGCAGGTGGACCCAAACGGACGCGTCGGCGCGTTGGGCTGGCTTTTTTCTCCGCGCCGACCCAAACGGGCGGCCGTGGAGGAAATGGGTCGCTCTAAGTAATTTTAAAATTTATATACGGAAATCACGAGATTTTTCAGATTACGCATTGGACACTTTTTACGTAGTTTTTTCCTTGCCGTATACAGACAGGAGAGAGCAGAGGAAAGCCGAGTTTGATCTGACGGCGGAGTCACGACCGTCCACGAGTGGGTCACGACGGCCTCCCGTCAGAATCAAATGCACAGCCAACCCCCAGCGCAGACCCACCCAACCCAACAACGCACCCCAAACGAATCGCCCCTCGATTGTTCGCTCCCGAGCACCGACCCAACCCTAGATCTCGCAGCAACAGCGCGAAGCCGACGCCATGGCCAAGCCCTGGGGCGGCGTCGGCGCCTGGGCGCTAGACGCTGAGCGCGAGGACGAGGAGCGCGAGCACGCCGCGGCCTTCCCCGCGCCCGAGCCGCCCGCCGCGGCGGGCGGCGCCGCCAGCTTCCCCAGCCTCAAGGAGGCCGTCGTCGCCGGCGGCGGCAAGCAGAAGAAGAAGAAGGGCACCACCCTCTCGCTCTCCGAGTTCACCACCTACGGCGCGGCCGGCGCGCCTCGCCGCGTCGCCCCCGCCGAGCCCAAGGGCCTCACCCCGCAGGAGATGATGATGCTCCCCACCGGCCCGAGGGAACGCTCGGAGGACGAGCTGGACCGATCCTGCGGGTTCCGCTCCTATGGCGGCGACAGGGAGCCGCGCGGTGGCGGATTCGACGACGACCGCCGGTCCAGCAGGGATTCGGATCTCGACATGCCCTCCCGCGCCGACGAGTCGGACAACTGGGGCAAGAACAAGAGTTTCTCGCCGGCTCCCACCGACTCTGGCCGGCGTGATAGGCTCAGTGGCCCGTCTCCGCTCGGCCGCTCTGATGACATCGACAACTGGTCGCGCGACAAGAAGCCACTCCCGTCGCGCTACCCCAGCCTTGGAACCGGCGGCGGTTTCCGTGAATCATCTGGCGGTGGTTTCCGTGAATCATCTGGTGGTGGTTTCCGCGAATCATCTGGTGGTGGTTTCCGCGAATCATCTGGTGGCGGTTTCCGTGACTCACCGGGGCCATCTGACTCTGATCGCTGGGTCCGTGGTGCTGTCCCTGCCCCTATGACCAACAATGGTGATAGGCCGCGCCTCAACCTCAATCCACCAAAGCGTGATCCCTCAGCCACCCCTGTGCCAGCTGCTGAGGTCGCACGCAGCAGACCAAGCCCCTTCAGGGCTGCTAAGCCCGTGAGGAGGTGCTGGCCGAGAAGGGCCTTGATTGGAGGAAGATGGAGGGGGAGATTGAGAAGAAAACCAGTCGGCCTACTAGCTCGCACTCCAGTAGGCCGAACAGCGCACATTCCTCCCGCCCTGGAAGCCCTGGATCACAGGTCTCCGCAGTTGGGAGTGAGGGAGCACCAAGAGCACGGCCAAAGGTAAATCCATTCGGTGATGCCAAGCCACGGGAAGTGGTGCTGCAGGAGAAAGGAAAAGACTGGAGGAAAATTGACCTTGAGCTGGAGCATCGGGCAGTTAATAGGTATGCTATATATTAGCCCGCCTCTTGACAACATAATTTACAGTTTCTTTTCATAATGTATAACTGGAGTACTGACATAATAGGTTAAGAATGTTACAAACTTGCGCAAAAGTTTTCATTTTGCTAAGTAACCACTAGCTGGCCTTTTGGCATATCTGAGTATGCTTGCTGTAAGTTTGGAAGTGATCACTATGACACTATCTAGTCTATCCTAACCACAAGTTATATGCAATTTTGTCAGAAAATCAATGCTCAGTTGCTAATACATTTGTTTATAAATCCCACAATAATACTTCTGGTGATTTTAGGCATCTTATTGTCTGGAACCGTGAATATTATGAAGTTATCCGAAATGACTTAAGAGTATTGTATGTTGAAATTTATACAAGAATAAAAATGCTATGGCTAAATGTAATCTCATTTGTCCTGAATGTAGTGGCAATATGGAAACCTGTTTGCGTAGACGCTTGCATTCATTTAAGCTTTTCAGGCACTTTCCTGTGGATATGAAACTATTAAAGTATGTATAAGCAACTGAGTGAGGGTTGTAGGGAATGCTGGTCATATTCTGCAACTATAGCATGCCTTTTGGAACAAATTTGTGTCATTGTTTTTTTTAAGTATGGTCATGAATGTAAGTCTGATAGGTTACTGAGATTCTGGAGGCATGTCAAATATTTTGTTTTAGCCATGTTTTGTTTCTTTGCTTACAAAATGCTGCATTGTGGACATGTGAGAAGAAGGCATGCCGAAATATTCTTGTTGTGCTAATCTGCTAGCACCCTGTGACCTGAGCTATTTTATTTGTTTCTTTCATTTTGTGATATGTATACTTTAGACATAAAATTTGATCACCACATTGAACAAGGTTGTGAGTAAATTTTATAGAGTTTTCTAGCTAATTAACTATATTTTGAATAATAGAAAATGTGTTTTTTTGTTAATTTTTATGTGGGCCTTCTATTTCGGCCCAGTACTAATTATGCACAATTTGGCAAAGTGTCAGCTAATTCTGTTCATGTGCTTCACTGGGGACAGCGTTGTCTTTGTAATTAGGGCATTTGTTTTTATCTCCTTTAGCGCCTTTGTTAATAATCTGAATTCAAATCATTTTTAATCATTGTAAAGAGTTTACACAATGTTTATTTCATCTTAGGACATGTGATTGTGTTAACATGTCTGTGAAGAAGCTTAACTAGAAATGAACAGTTAGATTTGTATTCTTAGCTTGATTTTGTACTATTTAGTTTCAACCTATGATGATACTCTATTGTCTTGCTTTGTGATAAGCTGATCTCTCGACATGATGGTTGAATCATTTTGACACATGCACTTTTCGTTAAATTATGGGCATGAATAAATGGACCCTGCCTGATTCCACCTTCCTCACATTTGTGGTTGACTCATCGTTTATAGAATAAATGAGGAAACTACTCATACAGATATTTATGACAGCACTTTTTATATTTAAACTGCCACTCCGATGAAGTAAATCAACTGCTTTGGTAATGATACTTCATCCCATCAAATGGATATGTTTGTAGTTTGTTGTTCCTTTTCTTTGAGAGGCCTATTCTTCTAGCTTCTAGGTGCTGCTGTTTGCTTGAACCATACCTTTTCTTTGAGAAGTCTATTATTTTAGCTTTTAGGTGTTGTTTACTTGAATCCTATTTTTCAGGCCGGAGTCAGAAGAAGAGAAGAATTTGAAAGAAGAAATCAACCTTCTCAAGGTGGACTTGAAGGAAATTGAGGCCATCGCAGGTGATGGTTCTGACCAAGCAAAAGAAGTGGCTGAGAAGATATCTCAGATGGAAAAGCAGCTTGATCTGCTTACAGTTGAGTTGGATGACAAAATTCGATTTGGGCAAAGACCTAGTTCTGGAGCTGGCAGGGCTGCAGCATTTCCACCCGCTAGTGAGGAACCACATGTTGCAGTGGCCCACATGGACAGACCGCGTTCCCGTGGTGGTGTGGAAACATACCCGAAACCAGTTGAAGAAAGGTGGGGATTTCATGGCAGCAGAGAAAGAGGCTCTTTTGGTGGAGGCGGAAGTTCAGACAGGTTTGTGCAGTTTCTTTGCTAAGTTTGATCATGCATGTTTTCCAGAGTTTTTCATATTCTTGTAGTATGCTTTGATGAATGTAGATGTTATGCTCTGTTATGTTACTTCCACCATGTTTAGCTGAATACTGGATCATTTAGGTAGTGATTTCACTAGGTATAAAAATAGCATATATAACTTTGATTCCAACCGCTTTTAGATTGTGTGCTAAGTATGCTGCTATATATCATGTTCAAGACAAATAGAACTTTGATACCCGCTGCTTCTAGATGTATGCTGCTTGTTTGTGAGTGAGAACGAATATTACTCGATTCATCATGGTAATCAACTAGGCATGACAGATCTCATCGTACCATAATCTGCTGTATTTAAGTAGAAAGAATATGCTGCAAATCTTACTTCTCTTTCAAGCATTACATTTGATGTCAACATTTAGGTAGTGCACTCATCTTATTGTTTACTTGGTCGTTCTTTTTCAGGTCATCAACAAGGCAGGGATGGTGAAGAGGAGTTTGAAGAATCAACTGTCAAGGAAACTTCTGATCGCTGTCGTTTTTGGGGTTTTGAAAGTGGGAAAGAATAAGTCATTTAATTTTTGTCGTGCTTGACTCTCATTTTGTTCGAGGTAGAAGATTGGAGATAATCTTTGTCAACAAAGGTTTACTCCGCGTGAAGCTATTGGTTACCACCTTTGCCGTAGGTTTCTTTTTGCTTCTTTCTTTTGCCATTTCGTGTCAAAACAAAACTTGTCAAAAAATTATGCTAACTGACTATTGCTCCTGAGTCATGGATCCTTGTGTTCAGCTGTTTGTTGATATTCTGTTCTGTGCATGTGTTGGTCGCCTGCAATATATGTAGGTTGAGAGAGTAGTATTTCTGTGTTTGCATTACTCTACCAGCATTTCCCTGGAGTATTACTATCAGATCATGGTCGTGTAGCTGTGTTCAGCAAAAGAGTAGCGTATCTGGTATCTGAATTGTTGCCAAATTCCACCTCCATAGCGCAGTAGCGTTACTACTTAGCGATCTAAAAAGAGGGTGTAGAATTTAGGCGCAAACTCTTGATAGATTTTATTGTCAGCACTGACAAGTCACAGGCAAGCAAACCCACGCTCACATTTCCGCTAGACAATTTTGGAAGACGAGTTTGGGCAAACCAAATGTAAATGTGCTCCTTGAAAAGGTCCACAGCCACAGGCCTGCCTCGAAAATAAAACGATGGCAACCACTCTCACCCCGAAACTTATTGGTTTCAGAACCAAGTGGAATGTCATGGAACCGTTTCAGTCCTAAGTAATGGAATGGTTCCATCTTGCTGTTTAGCTAGAAGAGAATTAGGTAGGATGAAATTGTTCCTAGGGACAGAACGCCAAAGTTTCTGTCATCTCATTTTCTCACCGAACAAGCATCACCATCCCTGAACTTGCTGCTGCCTCGGTAAATCTGAACTTGTTGCAGTGAATCTGAAGTCTGAACTAGCAACCGCAGTTAATCTAAACTTGCTGCTGCCTACAACGCAAACACCGTCCCTGAACAAGCATCGACCACAAAAGCACGGACGCACGGTGACCATGCTAGTTGAAGACGAGGACGTCGGGAGGCTGGAGCTCGCCATAGGGCTTCCTCCCACCCCATCCATCCTGTCCCTCACGCCAACGCTGGGCGGATTCCGCGTCTTTGCACACTGCCACACCAGCCGGGTGGATGCGACGCCCACCGCAGCGAGCGGTTGCCGACGTCGCACGACCGCGGCTCCCGGCGGCGCGTGCTCAAGCGCGACGGCCGGCTGGATGCAGTGTCCCCAGCAGCGCGTGCTGGATGCCCAGTGGTGGCGGCGGCTTCTTGCTGCTGCGGTTGCCCCGCGGCGGCTCCGTTGGTCTCTCTAGCGGGGGACTGAGGTCGTGGGAGAGGCCGGTTCCGCGTGGTTCGCTCCATTTCGATAGACTGATCGGGACGGCATAAACAGGGAATATGCCCATTCCTGGAATTGGTTGGTACCGGTTCCCTCGACGATCCGAAAGCAAGAATGGAAAGCAAGAATGGGTCTTCGGAATGGAACCGACCCGTGACGTTCCTCTTGATGACAAAAACCAAACACATCCAGTAATCTATATATTGTCTTGGTTGGGTTTTTTGTTGTCAAAAAAGCTAATTTCCTGCCGACTGGCAGTTAGCGAGATATCCGCACGCCTCGGATGCCGTCCATCTCAAAATTGTGCGCTCGCGCGCGTCCGAGGCGGTAGACTTCGCGATTTGCGGATCTGCTGTTTTTTTTCCACGTACAGCTCTTGATGGTGCGTAATTTTCTCGGGCGATCGGTTGGATCCGGTTTTTTCAGGATGTGACGATGTTTGGCAACGCGCCAGCGCCTCCTCTGATTCTGTTTTTTCGATGACTTTTAAAGTGCTAAAAAAATGAGGAGGTGGGGATTTGAAACCTACAACCTCATGCTACACCACACCCATCCTTTACCACTTGAATTAGATCGAGTCCTTCTGTTTATGTTGAGGTTAGGTACTATTTTTAGATCTATTAATCTAATGTAAAGAAAACCACGGTCCAAAGAAACACCACAATAGCTTATTAACTTGTCTCCTCCTCTACGTTTGCACAACAGTTAATGCAATGTTCAATGTTTTTCGCACTTAAGTAGACTATTTTTACCAACTCATTTACAGTTGATGACATCGTGGTAATTTTGCCGACCAGGTGGGATACTCCCCGGTCACTTCTGTGTGAATATCAGGATAACTCTCATATCACAACCTGATAACTTATATAATTCAGTCCTGATAACTTTGGCGTAGGGATGGGTGTTGAAGAAATATCCCCCGTATCTTTTGGTGTGAATAGCATGGTAACCCATACATCGGAGACCTGATAACTTATGCAACCCGATCATGATAACATTGACGAATAGAGGTGATGAAATATACCCCCGATAACTTTTATGTGAATATCACGGTAACTCACACATCGCTGACCTGATGACTTATGTACCTAGATCTTGGTAAATTTGGCGACTGGGTGGAGGGAGGCACGTTGATCAATACCCTCAGTTATTTTTTGTGCGAATAGCTTGATAACTCTTGCATCGCAGACCTAATAATTAATGAAAGAAAAAGATGTGGAAACAAATCTTGATGCTAATAGTTTCCATATTGTAGTTTTATAGCCTAAAAATTCATGCTGAAGCTAAGAATTGAACACAAGATTTCAATATTGAGATCTTAACACACTAGCCAACTCACCCACTACTTGGCTCCTGACAAGTTCAAATAAAATACCACTTTTTTACCATCCGAGGTGAAAAACTTGTTAAAATATACCACCCGATAACTTCTATGTAAATAAGATGATAACTTACGTGCAATTAACCTGATAGCTTACACATAAACGCATTGATAATTTTTCATCGTGGGCGAAAAGTTCTAGAAATATGCGCTGATAACCTAGTGCAAATAGCACGGTAATTTACGCATCAGACACCCGATAACTTACATACAACACATTTTGATAACTCTTTACAAGTCATAGTTATCACGTTGGTCGTGCCAAAGTTACCAAGAAAAAAAACTATTATTGCTGGTATGACAGAAAAATAAAGGTTCAAATAACCTTGTTTATATACAATAGACAACAACTAAAGGTGGCTTAGTTGGTTATTGGCCTCAAAGTCTAATGAATAGACCTGGGTTCGAGTCCCCTTTCTACCATTTTTATTTTCTTTTCATATTGTGTAGCCAAAAAACCAGAAAAACCACTAGGTATTTACTATTCACGTATACGGTTTTCGAGAGAAGAAGAACAATAGGTGGAACCGAGCGTGCAGGTTGCGAGAGGAAGGTGAGTTAAGATCGTAAGGACTGTCGCTAATCTAACGACCGACTGGTCGTTAGCACAGTCCTTTTGTTGTCCATGACTTCGGTTTAGGTGGCGATGAGCACAAATAATATTTTTCTTCCTAATCTCTTAGCGTGTTTGGTTGCCTGCATGAGGACTAACCAGGCCCACGCGGCTGGTTGGCTGCATGCACTGTTGGACATGCATAGTACAAAACTTAAGCACCTCTGGACCTGGCTTGCTGGAAACAAGACGTGAGGGATGAGAGGTGATCACGTGAGGTCTTTTTCAACCTCGAGTAAGCTTCTTTCTAATCTCCTATTTTTCTTGTCCCTCTGATCTACACAACGGTGCTTCGATTCGAGGTAAGCTCTACACGAAAAAGATGCACCTCGATGCTACGGTTCCATTCAGGTGATCGGTTCGTAGTATCGTCGGTCGGAAGTTCTTTATTTCGTGTTCCAGTTTGGAGCTATTCTGGACAAATTTTGTCAGATTCATCGCGCACGATCGATCGTTTGAAATTTCTTTTGACCAACAACCTAATCTCACAGTTCCACACAACATTCGTGTTGTAAGTTTTTGGTTTCGACGATCGTAGCTTCATCTCTTCTTGAACACCAGTCTAGTGCACTCACGCCGCCATGTCGAGCTCCTTTGTCCTCTTCTCAGAGCCCTCCTATTCATCCCTCTTGACACCGACGCCCTTCCCCTTGATCTCCTTGCTCGCGTCCTACTACACTAGAGTCGTTTTCGGTGTCGCTCATCTCGGCCTACTCTTTGTGAAAGTGCGTTATATCGACTAGAGGGGGTGAATAGGCGATTTTTATGAATTCTTTACTGAGGAATTTGCAGGTGAGGAAATTCCTTAGTGAAGAACTACTTGCAGCGGAATAAGTACTCAAAAGTAAACATAACAGAACACAAGCATGGTCATCATGATGAAATGAAGACAAGCACAGAGTACAGAAAGCGTAAACACAGGATAACACATGATGAAGACAAACAGACTGAAGAAATTGAACTGAGGAAATTGAGAAAGTCTTCAGTCAAAGTCTTCTTTTTTTTGAACGGTCACCGGGGGGGGGGGGGGGAGAGGATCCCCACCTGCATATATTGCTCAAAAAGCTGCCAAAGCCAAGAGTCTCCTCTTAAGCTTTGGCTGATCCAGTTTATAAGGAAAACCGGATCGAAACCTAAACAAGTTGACCCCGTTTATGAGGGAAACCGGGTCGAAAACCGTACATGTAACAAGGTTACAGAAGAGGAGGAAAAAACGGCCCAAGAGAAGGCACGACCTAGCTGGCAGACAGAAAGACCAACACCACGACAGACACAAGTAGATGTGGGGTGCTGTCGAGGGATCACAATACCAAGACTCAGCAAATAACCTAACGCACCACACCGGCGTGCGTAATGAAAGAGTTGAGAAAATAGAACCAGTATGCTTGGTGAAGACAATGATTTTGTCACACCCCAAGACATGGTTCGGACATCACAGACGCCACACGTTTATAAACAAAAGCTTATAAACGTGTGAGGCCTAAACTAAGACATTTCACAATAATACACATATATAGCATGTATTCTTTATTCTGGGGATCCAAAGCTCTTGCTGAAAATAAACCTTAAAGTACTTTAATTTATTCCCTCCCGGCGCGTGCTACGCCTACTGCTCAAAGCCATGCTCAGGGTCATTACCGCTTTGGGCTGCAAAAATAGAAATTAAGCAAGGGTGAGTATGATGATTCATACCCAGCAAGTAGCATTTATTCAAGAGCATGAAAGGAGGAAGTGTTATGAATATCACAACGGTGTAATTCCATTTCAAGGAAGTGATACGACAACAATGGAAAGATTTAGCGGCGGAAAATAAAGTAGTGCAAAAGGCTGAATTAAAAGATAATATTAAACAGAGTTCAACGGAAATTCTGGAAATATTTACAGCGGTGTATAGGGAAAATATTGGTATCGCACGTGACCAGCAAGGTTCCCTGCCCAGGACTCATAGGGGTGAATATTCACACTTTTACAATCTTAAGAGGGGTACTCCGACATCGACAGCCTCGACCAGAACCACGTGGGTTCTAGAAGAGCAGAGGCCTTTGATCCCATGAGGCACGACAACTTGACTTACTAGTATGGGTCGTTCCGAAGGATCCATCACCGGTACCCTGTTCGGAACAAGTGTCGCCCCCAGCGGAGAACTCAGACAGTTCCATACCTGAACCGTGACCGGTATAATATGTTTGCGGTCGTGACATCAATATAGACAATATGTGAATATGGAAATGAGGAGGTCAGTGGTATGATGAAACTTATGTAGTAATCCTCACGTCTCCGCGTAGGCCCAGATAATCATGACGATTACTTGCTCACCGGAACATATTTGTCTTCAACAGTACCGTGGCCAACGAACAGAGGACAGTTGCAAAAGAACTCATATATCATGGTACAATGACTAGCAAAAAGATACTAGCAGTAGTATATCTCTAGATCAGTGAAACAGAGTGCAAGTCGCAGGACTAAGCACAACAACGGAATAAGAACAAAGGAACGGCTACTTGCCTGACCAGCAGTACCTCTACCACGCGGTCGCTAGGAACAACACCAGCGAGAGCTCCAACTTCTTCTTCTAGCAGACGACTCTGACTAGTGTGTCGATGGCCCTATGCTACAGCACCTGGTCGCCTTATATACTGGTAAAAAGTGCGTAGCTCCTTGTGAACGCATTAATCGTCGTCCAGCTGCCGCCGTAACTCCTGCTTGCTCCAAAGGATAAGCTAGTGCCCCTTTGCTTCACCTAATGACTAGTTCGATGCACCTACTAGCTCATGCATGCATATGTTTCTAACAGAGCAAATGACACGTACATTCTATCTCCCAATGAAAAGACATGTAGCCATGCAACAAGCCTTCTCATCACTGCATGCCAAAAATATCTACTGCCCTAGACGGTAGTACAGTGCAGTCCAAGAGCTAGCTGGCATGTGAGAAGAAAATGCAACTGACCTTACTGAGCTAGTCGGCAGGCTACGTACATGCATCACGGCAACTGGGTGACTAGATGGATGCTACATGCATGCAGTGCGTCGAGTACAGACCATGGATGTGGTGCATGCCATGCATTGATGCATGCATGTAAGTGTACGTGGATTGCTCAAGCAAATGTAATACTCCATCATCTTCTAATACAAAGAAAATCTACTAATGATTGGCATGCACCTATTGGTCTTAAGATATTTATCTCCAAAATTATTTATAAATACTAGCATGCCTGAGTTATTAGAAAAATGATAGTTAAGCAAAATTTAATTCTAAATGACAATCGACACATTTTAATTATCCTTAAGTAACACACGGGTGCTACAGATTTGGTAGACCAGTTCCAACTGCTGTCTCAGTTGTACATCTGGTTGGAGCGGCTAGGTATTTAAACCTGAGGACACACAGTCCCGGACACACAGTCCTCACCGTATTCTCCTTGAGCTAAGGTCACACAGACCTCGCCCAATCACTCGTGGTAAGTCTTCAGGTGACTTCTGAACCTTCACAAACTCGGTCACTCGGCGATCCACAATTCTTTTTGGATGCTCTAGACCATCATGCCTAACCGTCTGGAAGAAGCACAGTCTTCAAAGGTAACAAGCGTCGGATCCACGCAGGATCAATCTCTTCAATGATGCTCAATCACTTTGGGTTTGTAGGTGCTTGGGTTTGGGTTTTCCTCACTCGATGATTTTCGCTCAAAGTCCTCGGAGGATGGGATGCTCTCAAATGACAAGTGTCAGTTTCTCTCGGAGCAGCCAACCAGCTAGTGGTTGTAGGGGCGGCTATTTATAGCCTAGGGAGCAGCCCGACATGATAAGATATAAATGCCCTTCAATAATATGACCGTTAGGTGGGTAGATATTTTGGGATAGCTGACGCATAGCACAACAACAGACGAAAATTTGAGTATCAAATTCCTCAGAGCTATCATGTTCCTCACTGTGTAGGCAATCCGCACTAGCGAATTCCTAACTCCTCAGTCAAAACAAATTCCTCAGCGACCAGAAAAACTTCGTCTCTGTCACTGAAGAAATTGACTGAACTGTATGAGATTTCCAATGGCTTCACTATAGGTGTAGGATTTTGAGTTGAGCATCACTTGGAAATTTTTCCTTAGTATTTCCTCGACCCCCTTTAACAGTACGGTGTTTCCTATGACTCAAGAAAGAGAAAATGAAACTATGAAAACAAAAGTCTTCACGCTTCATGTTCCTCAAATGAATACCAAGTCTTCAAGGTCACACCAATTTCTTCACTTTCAAAGTCTTGAAAGTCTTCAGAATCCAAAGTCTTCAAATAAGAACTTCATTTTTAGGGTCGACTTTCTCTCAGAAATATCAAACTCCTCATAGACTTATAAAACAGTGAACACTCATAAACACAATAGTCACTTAACCTATAAGTCTTCAATACACCAAAAACACTAAGGGGCACTAGATGCACTTACAATCTCCCCCTTTTTGGTGATTGATGACAATATAGGTTAAGTTTTCAACGGGGATAAACATATGAAGTGTGAATAGTGATATTGAGGAATTTGATTTCAAGATATAGAAGAACTCCCCCTGAAGATGTCCATAGTGAGGAATTTGCTTTTGAAGCAATGCACACTTGAAGAGTTGAATCATGGAGATCTCCCCCTATATCTTGTAATTCATACACACATTTGACATAGTATATGAAGAATTTCAAATGCATGATGAAATATGGTGACTGATGTAATTCAGCATGCGTGCATAAACATTAATGAGGAATAAGCATGCAGAAAAACTACAACAAAAGTATCAGGTCACCATAGAGTTTAAGTTTACAACTCGATCCAACAAAGTCATCAGAAGAACGAGAGTTGTAACTTAAAAAACACCCATATAAGATAGACCCGCTTGAAGACTAACTCAAATTTCTCCCCCTTTGTCATCGCATGACCAAAAGGATCGAAAATGAGGACTAACGCCCCTGAAGAATATCAAGTTGATGAAGGAGCGCCAGCGTTGTTGGGGTCGTTTGTCGATGTAGGGTCTCGCCAAGCGATGTCGTCCGAGTCTTCATGCTCGTCGGTGTCGCGCGATGAAGAATATGAGCTAGCCACCAAGGAAGGAACCTTGACCTTCTTGTATTTCTTCGGTGGAGGTGCAGACCAGTCAAAGTCCTCCTTGAAACCCATTTGCTTCAGATCTTCTTCACCATATACATGTGATGTAATAGCCCAAAGCGATCAAGACTTCATGCAGGTAGTAATGATTTTTCTTCACTGCATTATGTGTAGCAGTCATGTTGTGAAGAATGGAACCAAACTGACGCTTAACCCATTTATGGTTTCGATCCTCCTTCTGGTGAAGACTTAGCAGAAGCTCACGGTCAGTCATCACACGAGGAGCAGTGGCTTGAGGATTTGGCTTGGAGGCATGGGTAGCAAAATCATGAGTGGCAGAGTCATCATTGGTGGAATAAGATGCAGCTTTAAACCGACCATCCAATGGACGAATGCCTTCATCAATAACAACCGGTGCCTTGCTCTTTTCATCACCGAGGAATAGGTCCGCTTGAGGACTTCAATCGAGGGCAAGTAGCTGAGGTGATTCTCAAAATCAGCCTTGTAGTTGAGTGAAGACCTTGTCCCGAGGAATCTCATAATCCAAGGTGCATAAGGCTTCAGCTCAAAGCGGAGAAAGTGCAACATTTGCCGTGAGTCCTCATGAAGAAATCATGATAGTTGACGGGTATGCCATGAATGATGTTGAATACCAGATTCTTCATGATGCCAACAATTTCCTCATCAGATGAGTTTTGGCCTTTGATTAGACTCATAGTCTTCGTCAGAATGCGATAGACTGTCCTTGGTACATACTGCAATTCCTTCACGAGGAATTTTTTCCTTGAGGCTTGAACAGGTTTCAATGGCTTCATCAGCACTTGCATATAGTGATCTGTAAGCTCAGGCTCTTGGTACATGCAACGAGCTCCTTCAGGTGGAGGACTGATGGGCAGGGCGTGAAGTAATTCAGAGGCCGGTGCTTTGTAGTGAGTATTTTCGGTCATCCAGTCCAAAACCCAAGAGTTCACATCGTCAGCATCTCCTGTGATGTGTAGTGTTGCGTAGAATTGAAGAATGAGCTCTTCATTCCAATCGACTATGTCTGTGCAAAAGTTGAGGAGGCCTGTGTCATGAAGCACACTGAGGACAGGTGTGAAGCATGGCAGTGATTCCATGTCCACATGAGGAATATGCTCATGGTCAAAGACTTTGTCCTTGTTGAAGAGCAGTGAAGAATAGAAGTTGGCTTTGGTCAAGGTCCGTAAGCGCTTCCTTCTAAGACGAAAGCGTAATCATAGGGATTGTAGTCGATGAAGAACACGTGCTCGCCAAGAAATCATCACCTTGAATTTACGCTTCTTTGAGAATGGATCCTTTGGTTTGGGCTGAGGAGTGTGAGTCAATTGCATTATTACCTCAGGAATCGCAATCTCAGGTTCCACAGGCTGAGGAATTTCAGCTTCTTCTTCAGTGACAACCTGGGTCTTCAATTCTTCATTTACATTTTCTTCAGCACTAGTGACTGGAATTTCTTCATGGACAGACGGTGTGGCATGTGGTTCATCAGATCCCATTTGAACTATAGTTACTGGGGACTGAGGAATCTGTTACGGTGTGAACAGTGGAGAGTTGGGTGTCTTGACTTTCCCAAAAGTCGCTATTCAAAGACAGTGTGGTACAGCCAATGTCCACATCCTCGCCTTCCATTTCTTCGACGGCCTCTTCAAAGAAGAACTGAGGCATAGGCGAGGAAACAACTGGAATTGAAGGGATTGCATCCACTTCAATTTCTTCATCCAACTGCTCCGACGAAGCAGCAGGAGGATTTTCTTCATCCAACTACTCTGAAGAAATCACATAGTCTTCATCATAAGGAACAATGTCCTTTGATGGCATGGTTGAGATAGGAACAACATTAGTGGGGTTTGCAAACGAGCTGGTCAAAGACTTCATCTTCTTCAGAGCTGAAGAATCTGATGAAGTTGATGCCTTCCTTTTCTTCGCTGATGCACGCTCTGCAGCCTTGGTCTTCTTCACATCTGAAGCAGATGGAAGAATCAGAGTTGGGGTAGGCGCAGGAGGAGCAGAGGAATTTGGTTGAGTTTCTTCAGGCACAACTGATGCAGTTGCCCTGACCTCTTCATTTTCTTCAGGCGCACCACTAGTGGATGCCCTGGCAATTTCTTCGATGGGCTGGAATGCGCTCATCAACCCTGGAACTCACATTTTCTTCAAGAAGTTGAATGTCATCGCCAATCTTTGTCATGTTCTTCGATGGTGGCGGATGCTTCACCGAGGAATTTCTGGTTGCGATGGAGCTGCAACATTTGGAGTGAAATTTTCTGTCAACTTCACAAAACAGACTTTGGCTCCAAGCCAGTCAGCGCGGTATACATCAAATTCATCACTGAGTTTCTTGATCTCAGATTGAATATTGAAAAGTTCTTCAGTTGTCATAGAGACAACGTGTTTCTTCAGAAAGCGCTCCTTCCTATATTGTGCTTTCTAGAGCTCCCTGGCCTTCTCATATTTCCATTTTTATTCTTGGATGAAGGCAGTCAGCATATGACTTTGGCCAGGAGTCAACTTGAAATCGTGCATAGGAGTGTTTGGGTCCTTGTGCCGAGATCAATGTAGTCGAGGATCAACTTTGGATCCAAAAGCGAGGCATGTTTGTGCCCTTGGCTCTAGCGGCCTTGACCTACCTATCTCTCGATGATTTCGGCAAGTTCCTCATCATCAGCTTCGTCTTTATCAGACGACACTTGGAAGGCGACCTGCTTCTTGTGAGGACTTGGGCGAGAACCTCATCCAGCAGTGGTCTTTGTCTTCAGCAGAGAGGGGCCAGTTGAAGAATTTGGTGCAACTGAGGAACTAGCAGAAGCTCCTGAGGCATAGAGATGCCTGTCATTCTTTGGCACGTGGCAAGATGCACAGGTGCAGAGGATTTGGTCGGAGCAGCTGAGGACTTGAGCGGAGGAGCTGAGGATTTTGGAGGAGCAGGAGTAGCGTGAGGAATTGGCCGTGAGGGCTTTGAGGATTCTGGCCGTGAGGGCATAGCTGAGGAACTCGGCCGTGAGGGCATTGAAGAAGAAGCACTTGGCTTGTGAGCAGGCTTCTTTGACATGGCCTTCTTAGGCTTGATAGCAGAGGCAGCAGCAGCAGAGTCCTCGTTGAATTTCCTCACTGCTTCTTTTGCCTGTTTGGCCAACTTGGCCTGGCGCTTGGCCCATTCTTCAGGATAATCCTACCGCGCTTGAGGCTGGTGGGATATGCTATTTGGCCAGGTGCCAATGGAGGTCTTGAGCATGGAGGGGTAACAATGAATTTCTTCATGTATTTGGGAGTAACATATCTGTACTCCCTCCACTCTCTTGCCCATCTCCTCTCAATCTTTTGATCTTGCGCTAATTTTTATCTTCCTCAGGGGGTGTGCAGTACCCTGCATAGATGTCCTCAGGGATTTCAAAAGCAGTGTTGACCTCAGGCCTCTTTCCTAATTTCTGTGGCTTCTTTCCATCAGCTGAGGAATTTGAATAATGGAATTCTCTAAAGATGTATGCAACTTTTCTTCGAGGAACGCTGCAAATGAGTTAAGTTGATGAGAACCTAGTGATTCAAAGAATGAACATGAGTACCGTGAACAGCAGTATAGTTGCGAGGAATTTGGAGAGGTCATATGCGTTCTCAGAAGGTTTTGTAAAAAGAACAAGTTTGAGGAATTTGACCAGATGAGTCTTGAAGAATTTCACTAAGCGTTCTTTGTCTTAGGTTCCAGAGTTGTACAAATCAAAAATCCACACAATTAAGGAATCTTGAAGAAAAATATTGCTTAGAGAAACAGATCAAGAACAGATGACATGTGAGGTGTTTTAGTGTGTGAGAATATGAAGAATAAACACCTTTGAGGAGTTTGTAGAAATCATTTGAATCAAAGAGGGCAGTAAAAGTAACTTTTAATTACCCTGGACGAAGAACACGACGAACTGGGAGGTGGAGATGTGAAGTTCGTCAGTGCAAATCTTCCACGCCCTAACTCGGCAGAGGAAGACAGCTACGGCGGCGGCGGAGTGAAGAAATCCGCTGCCGCGCTGAAATGCATTTACGACGAGGTCGAGGCAGTGAAGCTCTTCCTCACCGGCGACAATGAAGTAGCGGCGGCGCTAGGGTTTGAGAAGCTCGAGCTGGAGAGAGGTCGAGCGGAGTAAAAGAAGTAATGAAGGGAAGGGGGTATTTATAGCCACGGTGAAAAACTGTTCGCTCGAAGAAATTGGACGAACGTGCCCCTGACCCTTCTCATTTGCTTGACATGTGTCACCCACGTACTGAGAAGTGGAGATCGTGTGAGATCGTGGGTGAATAGATAAGTATTTCGTGGGATGCGGAACGGTTTGAGCGGAGAAGCCGGAAATTTGGATAAGATAAGTTAAAAGTTCCGTTCGCAAATTCTTCAGCTGACAAGGACATTGTGAAGATTTTGAACGAGTTTCAAATAGAACGCACATGAAGAATTTGTGAATAGAATGGGTTGGGTTTAACATAGAGAGGGAAGGGTCCGATCACATTCACTTAGCAGAAAAACCAACTTGAAAAATTAGACATAAGTGACTGCTGTAGATGACAAAAACACATATATATATATATATATATAAACACATATATATATATATATATATATATATATATATATATATATATATATATATATAGCCAATAAAGAAAAACGATGAAAACAGTGAAGACAATGCAAAGTTGAAGAAAATGAACAACTGAGGAATTTCAGAAATGAGGAAAAACTCAAATTGAAGATTTTCAATTTTTGGTGGTGGCGTGACCCACCGTATAAGAATGATGATTTCAGACACCGCGTACAGTTGTCGTAGGGTTCTGAGAATCAAATTATTCGTTAATTTCTTCACACTTAGATTGTTATTCTTCATTGATTGAAGAAAAACGTTTCTTCATGTGTTGCACATCTAAGTCATCAATTTTGCATAAGTGTTAGGATGAGTGTCCTTTTCAAAGAACATTTGAAGATTCTAAGATATTTAGCTCACACCGCAACTTGCTAAATCTCTTCTCATCCAAGGGCTTTGTGAAGATATCGGCTAGCTGTTCTTCAGCCTTCACATGCTCAATAGAAATGTCGCCCTTCAACACATGATCACGAAGAAAATGATGACGAATCTGAATGTGCTTGGTCTTCGAGTGCTGAACTGGGTTGTGATCAATCTTGGTGGCACTCTCATCGTCACAGTAGAGAGGCACATTCTTCACGTTGACGATGTAGTCCTTGAGAGTTTGCTTCATCCACAACAATTGAGCACAGCAAGAACCATCAGCAATGTACTCGACTTGGCAAGATGAGCGGTGATACAGTTCTGTTTCTTCGAGGACCAACAGACCAAAGATCGTCCGAGGAAATGACATGTACCAGATGTTGACTTGCGGTCCACACAATCACCAGCATAGTCAGAGTCTGAGTATCCAATGAGATCAAAAGCCGAGCCCTTGGGATACCATAATCCAAGTGTTGGTGCGTGAGCTAGATATCGAAGAATATGATTCACAGCCTTATGGTGTGATTCCTTTGGTGTAGCTTGAAATCGGGCACACATGCAAACACTAAGCATAATATCTGGCCTAGATGCACATAAGTACAATAAAGAACCAATCATGGAGCGGTATACCTTTTGATCAAAGTCAATACCATTTTCATCAGTGCATAGATGGCCATTTGTGGGCATTGGAATTTTGACGCCTTTGCAATCTTGCATGCCGAATTTCCTCAGTACATCCTTGAGGTATTTCTCCTGAGATATGAATATGCCATTGCGCTATTGAAGAATTTGAAGACCTAAGAAGAATTTCAATTCTCCCATCATAGACATTTGATATTCTTCACTCATCATATAGTTCATCACTATAACGTTGGTCAGTACAGCCAAAGATAATATCATCAACATATATTTGGCACACAAATAGTTCACCATCATAAGATTTAGTGAAAAGAGTAGGGTCGAGTGAACCGGGTTTGAAGCCTTTCTTCATGGGGACTTCATTCAAAGTATCATACCACGCCGAGGGGCCTCGCTTGAGGCCATAGAGGCCCTTATTGAGTCTGAAGACTTTGTCAGATGCTTTGGATCTTCAAAACCTGGGGTTGAGCAACATATACTTCTTCCTCAAGCTTACCATTGAGGAATGCACTTTTCACATCCATTTGATATAAAGTGATATCATGATGGTTAGCATAAGCAAGTAATATGCGAATAGCCTCAAGTCTAGCAACAGTGCAAAAGTTTCATCGAAATCAATTCCTTCAACTCAATGTAGCCTTGAGCTACTAGCCGTGCCTTATTCCTCACCACAAGGCCATTTTCATCTTGCTTGTTGCGGTAGATCCACTTTGTGCCAATGATATTGTGCTTGTGAGGATCTGGACGTTTGACCAGCTCCCAGACGTTGTTTAGCTCGAAATGATGTAATTCTTCTTGCATGGCCTGAATACACTCAGGCTCCAGAAATGCTTCATCTACCTTAGCGGGCTCTGTGATAGAGACAAAAGCATAGTGCCCACAAAAGTTAAATAAATTTGAAGCTCTTGAGCGTGTGAGAGGACCTGGTGCTTCAATGTCATTGATGATCTTTTCAAATTGCACTTCTCTTGCAACGCGAGGATGAGCTGGTTGTCGTAGAGGAATTTGATCAGCATTTTCTTCAACGCCATTTTCTTGAGCATTTTCTTCAGGTGCATTGGCTCGACGTTCTTCATGTTCTAAAATGAATTCTTCAGTAGATTCTTCGGTAGGAATGACATCCTCAGTAGCCTTGAACTTGATAGTTTCCTTAGGTGCTGGTTCATCTATCACAGAAGGTAGGTGCTCTCTTTGTGAGCCATTAGTTTCATCGAACCACACATGTACAGTTTCAACAACCTTGTGAAGAACGTTGTTGAAGACTCAGAGGTGTGCGATTCCTTTCCGTAACCAAGCATGAAACCTTCATGTGCTTTCGTGCAAATTTAGAGTTGTGATGAGGATCTCTAATCCAACATTTAGCAATCAAGACTTTGAAATAACTCACATTGGGTTTCTTGTCGGTGAGGAGTTCATAGGCAGTCTTCTTGAAGAATTTGTGAAGATATACTGTTGATGATATGGCACGCAGATCAATTGCATCAATTCGTAAACGACGAGGCGTTTTGTATTCATCAAGCATAGTGCGAGCCATCTCGCAAGAGTTACATTCTTGCGCTCCACGACGCCATTCTCACGAGGAGTATAAGGAGCAGATAACTCATGAGTAATACCAAGTTCATCAAGATAGTCATCAAGACCAGAATTCTTGAACTTCGGTTCCATTGTCACTTCGATGTGCTTGATCTTCACACCAAAGTTGGTTGAAGCCCTCGAGGAAAATCGTTTGAAGACTTCCTGCACTTGATTTTTGTAAGTAACAATGTGTACCCATGTGTAACGAGAGTAATCATCAACAATAACAAAGCCATATTGATATGCATCATTAACGACAGCTGAGTAATGATTGGGACCAAAGACGTCCATGTGAAGCAATTCGAAGGGACGAGTAGTGGTCATGATAGTCTTCGCTGGATGCTTGGCCTTGGTCATTTTTCCAGCTTCACAGGCTCCGCACAAGTGATCCTTGAGGAATTTGACATTCTCAATGCCAATGACATGCTTCTTCTTCGCAAGCGTGCAAATTCCTCATGCCTGCGTGACCAAGTCACCGATGCCATAGCCAGCCTTTCCAAGCTTTTGCAAGTAGACACACGGCTGGTTGTGGTCCTGTAGAGAAATCAACAATATACAGGTCTCCTCTCCTAAAGCCTTCGAAGACTTTGGAATTGTCAGCTTCCATAATCACAACACAATGATACTTGCCAAAGATGACAACCATATCAAGATCACAAAGCATTGAGACTGACATGAGGTTGTATCCTAAGGACTCAACAAGCATGACTTTGTCCATGTGTTTATCCTTAGAGATCGCAACCTTACCAAGACCCAATACCTGACTTTTGCCTTTGTCAAAGAAGATGATATGCTTGAGATGTGACGGTGATAAGGGAGCATCCATCAATAGATTCTTGTCACCAGTCATGTGATTTGTACAACCACTATCGAGAACCCACTCAGTGGCTTTGGGTTGATCATCCTGCAGATGAATTAGTACAACTTACGATCTCATATACTTCATCAGTGAAGAATATGATATCAAGTTCATCGAGATGAATTTCATCACCGGTGATAATGAGATAAGCAAGATGAGGGCGTGTGAAATGAAAGTTCATTTCATCATGATTGGCTGCGTCCTTTCAGCATTTTTGTCGTGTCCCCAATGTAATTCTTGAGACATTAAGGCACGCCCGAGACCTGATCCTGCAAAAGAGATTAGTTCTTTTTCTTCACCACCCACTTCTGAAGGGGTGGCAAAGAGTTCATCACTCTGCGAGCACCATATGAGAATGGTGGCATAGAGGCCAAACCATTTCGTTTCACATAAGAGGGGTTAGGGTAAGCATATGAATAAGCAGAGAAATTCTTCGAGGACTTATGAACATATTTGTTTAAAGAATAATGCACATATTCATAGCCCTTAGCACTACCCTGCGAAACAGAGTTGTTAGCACGATGATAATCATATGAGGACTTTGATCCTTTTGAGGAATTTGATCCACGTGAGGAATTTGATCCGTATGAGGACTTGGATCCATATGAAGAATTTGGTCCATATGAAGAATTTGATCTGGGGTTCCTATTCTTCACAGGTGGTGTCATGAGGACATTCACCGAAGACTTTCAAGGCACTTCTTGGGAACCCAGATTTTCTTCATAGGGGAACCGTTCTGCAGCTTAGTGCCAACATATCTAGCAAATACTTCACCATTCTGATTTTTGAACAGTTTATAGTTGGAGTCAAATGACTCATCGGAAGAATGAGGAGATTCGCATGTAAAGCCGGATAAGTTAGATGGATCAATCGAGGTCCCTTTGCAAGAACCCATGAGGTTTTGGGATACCGCTCGGGCTTCCAATACGTTCCATCAAGATTGAGTTTCCTTTCAAAGGCAATACCCTCTTTCCTAGGGTTCCTGTTGAGGATCTCGCTTTTAAGCACATCACAAAGAGTCTGATGCCCTTTGAGGCTTTTGTACATGCCTGTCATATACAATTCCTTCAGCCTGCATCGTCAAGGATACTAGCAATGTCCTCGGATGAGGAATTAGTGATAGCAGAGGCAAGTGAAGAATTTGTAGCAGTTGAAGCATTTGAACATTCAGTGAAGAATTAGCGATTCACGTTCAATGCACTTTAAGCATGGAGGAACAAATTCTTCCCGAGAAGCACTGATTTGTTGAGCAAGTAATGAATCGCGCTCCTTCAAGATCTTCATAACTCACTCTTAGCTTCTCAAGGTCCTGCTTTCCTTGAAGAAATTCATAAGAAAGTTTCTCATGATCAGATAAGAGAGTGTTATGATGACCTTGAAGGCTATCAAACTTAGACTGAAGTCTCTGAAGATTTTCAGTCAGGGCTTTAGTGCGATCCATTTCTTCATCTAACATATCATCACTCTTATCTAGCATGTTTTGAACCTTTTCCAAAGCCCTTTGTTGTTGTACAGCAATTTTAGCAAGTTTTGAGTAACCGGGCTTTAGATCTTCATCAGATTCATTTTCACTAGATTCGTGAGGAGGTATAGTTGAGTACCTTGGCACCCTTTGCCACGAAGCAATAGGTGGGAGTGTAGTCATCACTATCTTCATCAGCATTGTTGATGAGGTCATTTTCTTCAGAGTTGAAGATGGACTTGCTGACGAAAGTAGTAGCGAGAGCTAGACTCGCCACACCAGACTCAGATTCTTCTGATGCCTCCTCTTCCTCATGTTCCTCAGATTCAGCTTCGAGTCCATTTCCTTGCCAATGAATGCACGAGCCTTTTTGGAGCTGCTCTTCTTGTGAGAAGAAGGCTTTGAGGATTTTGATGATGAAGATTTCGATGATTTCTTCTTCTTCTTTGCGTCATCGTAATCAGTAATCCTTGTGTTTCTTCTTCTTTAATTCCTTTTCCCACCGAGGACAATCTTGGATGTAGTGACCAGGTTTCTTGCATTTGTGACAAAGTCTTCTCTTATAGTCACCGGATGAGGAATCACCGCTTCTTGAGGATTTTCCAAAGCGACCACGCCTCGTGAACTTCTGGAATTTCTTCACGGCAAAGGCTAGCTCTGACCTAATTCTTCAGATCTCCAAGGCTCTTGCCAGAGTCTTCACACTCAGATTCGTGATACAGCCTTGGCCTTCGTGGCACGTGTTTTTCCATAGCTAGAACCATAGAGATCTCTCTTTTCAAAGAAGTCGAACTCATGAGTATTTAGCCTCTCGAGGATATCGGCAGGATTAAGTGACTTGTAGTCAAGACGCTCTTGTATCATCGGTGCGGAGTATCAAATGAGGAATCAAGCGATCTCAACAATTTCTTCACCACCTCATGGTCGGTGATGTCGATTGGCGCCAAGTGCTTGAAGCTCATTTGAGATGTCAGTGAGGCAATCGAAGGTTTGTTGAACATTTTCGTTGTCGAGTCTTTTGAAGCGGTTGAAGAGATTCCGAAGAACATCAACTCGAGAGTCACGCTGAGTTGAGACTCCTTCATTCACTTTGGACAGCCTGTCCCAGATGAGCTTGGCAGATTCCAAAGCACTTACTCTTTGAAAGAACATGCGGTGCCCCCATGTTTGGTTTTGGTAATTGATGACAATCTCTATGGACTAATGGTTGCCTTGAGTTATATTTGAAGGGTTTGTCCATAGGCTTTTCTTGGAGTCCATTTGTTGGTTTCAAGGAGAGTTTGTGATGATCATGGTGCTATTAAGGAATTATCCAAAGACCGGTCATGTGAGTGTTGAGCTTATTGCAAGCATGTCTTGAAGAATAAGTTTGTGTGATCATTCATGTCCACCTTCAAGACATCATCCAAATGAAGAGAGTTGGAAAGATTCAACACACAAAGCGCACAAGATGTACCGAGGGATCAAGTGATCCCATGGCATGGTAAGCATTGTCCATTACGCTATGTGTGCTAACCCATGGTCTTCGTGAGAGTTCTTTGTGGGGTTAGGTTGTGGAGTGCAAGTTCAAGTGATGCATAACAAAGAGATCAAGTGCTTGAAGCTTGCCGTCCATTGCGGTGACAATGGACTTGTGAAGATGAGCGGAAGAGTGGCTCACCCATAGTGGAGTATGGGGGAGCAATCAATTATGTCTTCATCGAGCCAACGCAATCAAGAAAGGTGGTCCAACTTGAGGGAGTCAAGATCGTCATCATCTAGCTCAAGTGGACTTTGTGCAAGGAAAAGGTTTGCCCTTGATAGGTTTTCTATTTTACCGGTCTCATGGTAGTTGTGGGAGACCGGGTTATAGGATCGATTGCCGTACTATCAAGGGGGCTCTCGATGAGTTGCTTGATTGTATCGTTCAGAGAGAGCTCAAACCATTGCATCCTTGCATCATCTTTATTGGTTCTTGTTTGGTTCTTCTCCTTATGCGAGTTTTGGAGCTTATGGTCATTTTTATGACAAGCTCGAGTTCATCGAAAACGGAGTTCACATGCGTCTTCTATGATGTTTTCGATGTTGGAGGGTATGCCGGTTCTTATTTGTTGGAGTTTCACTCCTTTGCTTGTCGCTGTTTCGATGCTACTCGTTGTCTTGTTTCCAACAAGCTTGAGTTTGCTCAATTCGGAGCTCATTTGTAGAAGTTATGGCAGTTCTGGTTTTATTGTTTCCCTCTGTTGTCTTCTCGCAAAATGAAGGACTCCTAGTGTTGCTAATCTGGGGCATGCGGTAGTACTGCTCTCGGGCGGTAGTACCGCAGCCCTTCTTGATAATCCGCAGTCCCTGATAATCTTGCCGGTGCTCCTGATCTTGCTCTGTGGGAGCGGTAGTACCGTGGCATCTACCAGCGCTTTCGGCGGTAGTAGGCGGATGTAATTTTTACATCCAGCGTCCTCTGTAGTATCAGCCTGTGCGCGGTAATGTACCGTGGGCTCTGGCCAGGCTTAAGCATGGCGGAAGTAGGGGCGGATGTAATTTTACATCCGCGCCCTCTGTAGTACCGCTCTTCGTGTCTTGATAGTACCGTCGGATTTTCTTGCGAGTCCTCGCTCGGCGGAAGTAGGTACGGAAGTAATTTTTACTTCCGTGCTTTCTCTATGACTAGTGTTGCCTGCCTTCACGGTAGTACCGAAGTAGCGGTAGTACCGCTCCGTGCGGTTCTACCGTTCGTTGCCCTGCAATGTGCCTTCATCTGGTCGATCTTGCACTTGCGGTAGTACCGCAACCTCGGCGATAGTACCGCAGCCGATCATGGGTAGTACCGCAGCTCCATGCGGTAGTACCGCGTCGTGCGGGCTGAGTGAGGGGATAACGGTTGGTTTTTCTACCCACCTATAAAAGGGGGTCTTCTTCCCCCTTGAGATAAAATCTTTTGAGCTCGTGTTCTTCCCCCATTGTTGACCTTCTTCGAGCTTGCTATCTCTCAATCCCTCCAATGATTCTTGCTAGTTCTTGAGGGAAAAGAGAGAGGAGATCTAGATCCACGTTTCCACCAATCACTTTCTCCTCTTAGTGAGGGGAACCCCTTGGATCTAGATCTTGGAGTTCTTCGTGTTCTTCTTTCGTTCTTCCTCTCATTTTCCTCCCTAGCATTAGTTGCTTTGGTGGGATTTGGGAGAGAAGGACTTGGGCACTCCATGTGCCCTTGCCATTGCATTTGGTGCATCGGTTTGAGTTCTCCACGTGATACGTGGAAGTTACAAGTTGAGAAGCTTTTTACTCTTGGGTGCTTGGTGCCCTTGAGCTTGTTCCTCTTGGGTGCTTGGGCGCCCTAGACGGTTAGTGGTGTTCGAGCTCAATCATTGTGGTGTAAAGCTCGGCAAGCGTCGGGGTCTCCAATTAGGTTGTGGAGATTGCCTGAGCAATTTGACGGGTACCGTGAACGCCCCAAGGGTTGCCAAAGTGTACGGGTTCGGTGACCGCCCCAAGGGTTGCCATTTGTAATGGTTCGGTGACCGCCCTCAAGGGTCCCTTAGTGGAATCACGACATCTTGCATTGTGCGAGGCGTGAGGAGATTACAGTGGCCCTAGTGGCTTCATGGGGAGCAATGTGCCTCCACACCGCTCCAAACGGAGATTAGCATCAGCAAGGGTGTGAACTTCTGGATACATCGTCATCTCAGCGTGCCTCGGTTATCTCTTACCCGAGCCCTTTAATTATGCACTTTACTTTGTGATAGCCATATTGTTCCTTGTCATATATCTTGCTATCACATAATTAATTATCTTGCTTAGCATAAGTTGTTGGTGCACATAGGTGAGCCTAGTTGCTTTAGGTTTTGTTCTTGACAAATTAACCGCTAGGTTTATTCCGCATTTGTTCAAGCCTAAACCGTAATTATTTTAAAGCGCCTATTCACCCCCCCCCTCTAGGCGACATCCTCGATCTTTCACTCTTCCATATTGACCTTTGCTCAGATGGCCACATATGATATTCTTCACTTGAGAATCGAGTTGCTTGAATCTCTTCACGTCAGCATCATTCAGAGAAGGTGTGACTGAGTGAACACCATTTTCCACAACATACCAGAGATCGTTGTCAATTGCTTCAAGATGCATTCGCATCTTGTTCTTCCAAGAGGTAGTCCGTCCCATCAAAGGTAGGACACCCTGCTGAGACCTTGATCATACTGCGGTCGACATAACTAAAACTCCGGTGGTTAAACCAAAATCACATAGAACAAGGGAGTACCTTGCTCGATACCAATTGAAAGTGCGTTATATCGACTAGAGGGGGGTGAATAGGCGATTTTATGAATTCTTCACCGAGGAATTTGCGGTGAGGAAATTCCTTAGCGAAGAACTACTTGACGGAATAAGTACTCGAAGTAAGCATAACAGAATACACGCATGGTCGTCATGATGAAATGAAGACAAACACAGAGTACGAGAAAGCGTAATCACGAGGATAACACAAGATGAAGACAAAGCGATCAAGAAATTGAACTAAGGAAATTGAGAAAGTCTTGATCAAAGTCTTCAAACACGAATATGAACAAACACTCAACACAATAATGAGGAAATGAAAGGGTTGAGGAAATAGAACCAGTAAGGTTGGTGAAGACAATGATTTGGTAGACTAGTTCCAATCATTGTCTCGGTTATACGTTTGGTTGGAGCGGCCGAGTATTTAAACTCGAGGACACAGTCCGGACACCCGATCGGCCGAGCACGCAGCTCAGACACCAAGTCCTCACCGTATTCTCCTTGAACTAAGGTCACACAGACCTCGTCCAATCACTCGTGGTAAGTCTTGAGCGACTTCCAAACCTTCACAGACTTGGTCACTCGGCGATCCACAATTCCTCTTGGATGCTCTAGACCATGACGCCTAACCGTCTGGAAGAAGCACAGTCTTCAAAGGTAACAAGCGTCGGATCCACGCAGGATCAATTTCTTGATGATGCTCAATCACTTTGGGTTTGTAGGGTTTGGTGTTTGGGTTTTTCCTCACTCGATGATTTTCACTCAAAGTCCTCGGAGGATGGGTTGCTCTCAAATGACAAGTGTCAAGTTCTCTTGGAGCAGCCAACCAGCTAGTGGTTGTAGGGGACGGCTATTTATAGCCTAGGAGCAGCCCGACATGATAAGACATAAATGCCCTTCAATGATATGACCGTTAGGTGGATAAGATATTTTGGGACAGTGGCGTGCAGATAAAGATCGGTCGGAATTTTGACTCTCAAATTCCTCGGGGCTATCATGTTCCTCAACTTGTGTAGGAAATCCACCGGCGAATTCCTAACTCCTCGGTCAGAACAAATTCCTCGTGACCGGAAGAACTTCGTCTACATCCTTTGAAGAAATTGACTGAACTGTATGAGATTTCCAAAGGCTTCACTCGAAGGATTGGTAGGTGTAGGATTTTGAGTTGAGCATCACATGGAAATTTTTCCTTAGTATTTCCTCGACCCCTTTAACAAAGACGGTGTTTCCTATGACTCAAGAAAGAGATAAACGAAACTACGAAAACAAAAGTCTTCACGCTTCATGTTCCTCAAATGAATACCAAGTCTTCAAGGTCACACCAATTTCTTCACTTTCAAAGTCTTCGGAATATCAAAGTCTTGATCGAAGAACTTCATTTTTAGGGGTCGACTTTCTCTCAGAATATCAAGCTCCTCATAGACTTATAGACCTGTGTACACTCACACACGCATTAGTTCCTTAACCTATAAGTCTTCAATACATCAAAATCACTAAGGGGCACTAGATGCACTTACAGGGGATACACCCCCTCCTGAGCCTCTCATCTCGGTCCCTTCTGGCCTGCTATATGCATCCCTCTCACGATGATCTGGTCGGCTTCCTGACCGGCCTCCACGCCTTCCACCCTGACGGCCTCGGCCCTCTCCTGGACCCCGTCCACTGCGCATAAACTAGCTGGCTCTGAGATCCTTAAACACCAAGGCTGAAGGAGGATGAATCCCACTGCCGTGCTCTTTGAACTGATGGCCTAGCATTCCACACACCGCACACCAATCTGGGAGGCGTTCATACTTAACTCTGTATATCTGCCTCTTTCCATCCCTAACCATTGTCACCTCGTTCTTCAACGGCTTTAGGACATTGAGCCGAACCCAAACACGATAGAAATTTCCCACAAAGTCATTTGATGGTGGTTCGGAGAACAAAACCTCACCCACCTTTGCAGCCAGCGGGGTAACCAGATGGGCATATAGATCCGGCACATCGTGGATTTGGATCCATATATCGATTGTTTCCAGCTTAATGGTTGAGGGTTGTGAGATCCCATCGTACGGCATGATCAGCACCGCATCCCCTCTGAAGTTCCAGGGACCCTCGTTCATTACCCTCTCCCAATCACCCAAGCATGAAAATTGGACAGTATATAGATTGTTTTCCAGGGGCTTGAACTTTACTTCTTGCGCCGCGTCCCATGCTGATCTCATATTCCTATAGAACCAAGTTTGGCTATAGGATTTAGGAGTGTTAACCTTGGCCAAAGCAACCCATCTAGGTTTCTCTGGTGGCGCCTGCACCTCATCGAAGATCACATCGTCCAGATCTTCCTCCTTCAGTCCCAGCTCCTTCATCAGCGATTCAACATCACCGATTCCCGCAGTACTCGAAGATCCTCCCGAAGCCATTATCTCTCTCACCCGAAGCAGACACAGCAGATCGGGTATTCTTGTGGTGGAACCCTAAATCCGTCGGCCCCCGTTCCTACTAGGATCAGGCGCTTGCGCACCCTGGCTAGCGAGGGAGAGCGACGGGAGGACGCGGCGGTAGGGAAGCAATTCGTCTCGACGGCGGCCAGATCGCCACCGGGAGGAGCGAAACCCTAACTTGAGGGAAAAGATAGAAGAGTTGTAGATCCCATCGTGCACGCATGTGGTCACTTAGTCAATTTCAAAGGAAGGGAAAAACAGCTGGGCCGACCAGGAGGTCCAAGCGAGTGAGCCGAAAACAAAAACAAGCTAGTACCAAATGAATTAAAATCCATTTTGGGCCACAGCCCGTGGGAGCACGTGCACAAGCGCTACTCTGCAAACCGGCACTTGAAGCAAAATTTAAAATATGTCGAGGCGAGCAATTATGAGATTTGGGATAGCTCAATTCCGGAGTTTATTTCTCATCTCATTGTACATGATCTCTCTATTATCAGAGGAACAAAGTTCTTTACCTCTAAAAAAAATCTCATTGCAGAGTATCGACACCCGTTAAGATGCATTAGAAAAATAGCCCAGCCGCGTATTTTCGCCAGTTCTTGACTTGATTTCCCCCTAAAAACCAGGTACTACAGGAATTTTGAAAAAAATGTTTCTAGATTTTTAAAAAGTAGAAAAAAATATTAACAAAATTTACAAGCTGTTAAAAATTTAATAAATGTTCCTCAGTTTCAAAAAGGTTCGAGAATTCAAAAGGTTCACAAATTTTGAAACTATTTATGAATTTAAGAAATATTCATACACATTCAAAAAATGTATGCAGATTTCAGAACAAATTTTGAATTGTAAAAATGTACGCAAACTCTAAGCACTGTAGGAACCGGTTTTTGGTCACCTTTTTTTAGAACAACTTGTAGAACATAATTTTTTCTAAAAATTTCGTTTTTTTAAACAGGATTTTTTTTAAATCCGGATTGTATTTTCCTTTTTTTAGGTGTCTTATATCATTGAAAGTTTCAATTGTGAATCCGAGGCCTTATTCAAAAAAAGAGGGTGGGGTAGCAAGGAGAGAGGTACATGATTCAAAGGGGTTTCAGCTTTTCAGGTAGTTTATAGTTGCATTCTTCACTGCTGTTTTTTTTTAGTGGGTCTCTCGAGAGGAAATATAGTCAGGGCTCTCGGTCATCTAGTATGGGCCTTACTTTCTCGGGTGGGTCGGGCCTTTTAATTGACAATTATTTCTAAACTACAGGAAAAGAGAAAATGCATAATTCCCCTAAAAAATGCATAATTAAAATGGTATGTAGATCACGCATTAATATCATATGAATGGTATAAACCTCCAGAATTAGCACTAAAGTGTTTTTGATACGTTGCGAGAAGAACATAGGAAATATCTCCTCTCCACTACTATTAAACAATCTAACAGAAACTTTCTTAAGTGCACCCCGTAATTACCCCAGAACACCGGACGACCCATTCATCACCGCACGATTAGTCCCACAAATCTGAATCTAAAGACCATCATTGATCTAATAGTTTTACGGTGTGGATTTAGTAATTTCCAATGACTGACCGTACTCCACCACCTCCCGCCCAATCCAACGAGTTCCTAAAATCACGTCAACGATTTCCACCCCCCGATCCAAGGAGTTCCTGAAATCACGTCAACGATTTCCTTCTGTAAACAGGCCTCCACACCACACCCGACCGCTAATTAGTAATTACCCCTGAAGATCCCGGAGGCGAAGGAGCTGCGGCTGGAGGCGGAGTCCGCTGGAGTGGGCGGCGTGTCTGTGAGATCGGTCGACATCGTGCAATCGTCCTGAGGAGGTCGGGTCCCCGTCGCGCAATCGGGTCGAGCGGCGGTGCTCGAAAGCGAACCCCACCTACGCTGCTTTGCTGCTAGATTTCGGCGGCGTGGGCGGCGTGTTAGAGGTTGTTGCCACGGCCACATGTGGCCGATTGCTCGCCATCACGAGATATGGGGTGTCACCGCACTCGTGGCGGCGGCGGGTGTTTGACCAGTGAAGAGAGGCTCACGGTAGATCTTTGAATCACGAGGTAAAGGAGTTGGCTCGGCATGGGCGCCGTTACGGCAGCCGGAGGGTCTGTGATGGCTGGCGAGAGGCCAGTGAGTCCCCTTCTCTGCTCGCGCCCTCTCTCCTCCTCCTTCCAGCAAAGAGGCGCGTCTTGGCCGGCCATTCTGGGCGGTACGGGCCATGCGGACGGAGCTTGAGGAGGGCAAGCGCGGACGATGTCGCCGAACGGGGCTTGAGGAGGCAATGTGAATGTTGCTTGAGGAGAACACACGTGCGGACAAAGGAGAGTGTGCGTGGCCAGAGGTTGAGGACGGCGTCGTCTGTGTTGTGTCTGCGTGTTGTGTACTGAATAGTGGGTTGCGTCCTGAACTTTTGATGTGAGCTGTTGTGCACTGATCATTTGTTAGATATTTTGCTACAGAAGATTTCGTGGTGACACGCACTACATCACTACAAACTTGATGTGACACCTTCTCTCCTTGATTTCTTCCAAAAGTTTGACATTATTTGACCCATCAATCATAATTTCATGTTTTAGGGGAAATCCTAATCTCACCTCTAATACTAATATTTGACACAGATTCCTTAGAATGGTCATGTTAGAGACTTAACTCCTCTTTTTTTTTGTAAGGATCCTTCAGAGAAGTTGAAGCCGAGCATAAAAGTTTGGAATATTTTTCCTAAAAGCAACCAAGAGATACCCAGGTCCCAGGGCCTGATCAGGTGCAGGTTGTGTCGCTCAGCAGAAGAAAAAAAAACAACAGCTTTGGCCTTTTGATCCTCTTGAGTGCTTTGTTTCCATGGAAAACTGGACGAATCAAAGATAACAACATAGCCTAATTATTTTTGTAGTCCAATGGATATTTTATAAACAAACAGAACATCTATATGTAAATTTAGAAAATATAGTTTTATTGAAACATTCATATTTCTGTTCCTATTTTTTTTATTTCACGATGAGTCATATGCTTGCAACAATAACAATGATTTTTTTATTATCACTGTCCTGCTTTTTCAGTTGTTGGAAATTTTTAATATATACTTTTTGCATCAGAAGTTTGCATAGGTTAGTTACTCCTCTCCGCAAAGGAAATATCCTCCCGTGTTAAAAAAAAAGAAAAAATCCTCTCTTCAATACAACAAATAAATTCAATATTCATTCGCTAAATGAAAAATGTTAGTTCATTATTAGTACATTATTATCAGCTATTGATTGTGTAATATTTATAAGTAGTGCATCACTATATATTTTTATTTTAATGTTTATCTATTAACTAGGATGAACGTGTATTATCTTTTTTTTAAATACGTGCGTTGCACGTGCATGCTAACTAGTACAAAGAGGTTCTTGGTCAAAAATTTCCTCCAAATGAAGCGCAAAGGATTCCTTAAAACACGTTCCTTATAATTTATTTCCTATGAATGAAAGGAACTATGTAAAAAAATCATGAGGATTAGAATCCTTTAAAAATTCTATGTGAATCAAAGAGGCCCTACACAACAAGCGACATGAGAAGACAAGTAGCAAGACCAAAAGCACAACGTCATCCTTTATTGTGATAGGACATGCAGAGCCATTCCTAATAGTTGCATTTTCACTTACGCCTAGTACCAGAGCTTCCTCGCCTCAAGGACAAAAATGTCTTTCACTTTGTTGTCTTGGGACTGTTTTCTTCAAACTGAGCTTGCTTAGATGGTTAGTTTTCTGAATTATTTTTGGACTATCTGGTGACGATGTGTCCGTCGACTATGAGATGAATGCGGTCACTTCGTCAATTTCAAAGGAAAGAAAAAACCCAGCAGAGCCGACTAGAAGGTTCAAGCAAGCGGCGAAAAAACTCCGAACAAGCTAGTAACGAACGAGCAAAAATCCAGTTTGGGTTGCAGCCCACGAGAGAGCGTGCGCGAGTGCTACTGTGCCAACAGACACTTGAAGCGAGTTTAAAAAAAGAACCCGCTGGACACCTGTTTTGAATTTTTTTACTCAGTTTTTTTCATAAAACTGGCTACCACAGGAATTTTTAATAAATAAATACATTTTATTTTATATTTGAGAAGGATGCGATATTTAAAAAAACGAAAAAATTACAGGCTGATTATAGATTTTATAAATGTTCCAAATTTATAAAAATGTTCACGAATTCAAAGAAAATGTAAAAAACTGTCTCTTCTGGGCCAAAGCATAACCGAACTAAGGATATGGACGCTGTGCCGTGACGGCCCAAAACTGTTAGAACGAAGGCCCATATCACGAGACCCGACCACGAGCCCCACGCGGCAGGCAGCCCCACGCGCACGCGCACCAACAAATCTCGCCAAGCACCCCTCGTACTCTCGTCTCGGACAGCACCGCACACCGTCTCCTTCCTCCCCCCTCTCCCCCGAAAACGAGACCACGAGACCTTAGCTTAAAAATCCACCCCTTAATTCCAGATCCGACGGCCCAGATCTCTCCTGCCCGCATCGCCCCGTCCAGCCCCCCTGCTCCCCTTCTTCCCGCCCTCTCCCCATGTCGCCGGCGGCGGCCGGCGCCGCCTCCTCCGGCGAGGCGCCGCCGTCGCGTGAGCCCTACACCATCCCCGCCTCGTCCGGTAAGCGCTCCCTCCCCGACTCGCGCTCCTACTAGGGTTATATGCCCGGGCCGCGTGGCCCGGAAAGCTTGGCCGCCTCACCAATTGCGCGTCCTCCGCCCCGCAGGTTGGTTCCGCTGGGACGACATCCACGAGACGGAGCGCCAGGCGCTCCCGGACTTCTTCGGCGGCGCCGGTGGCACCGGCTTCGGAACGGCGTCGCGGAACCCCCGGATCTACCGCGAGTACCGCGACTACATCATCAATAAGTACCGGGAGGACCCCGCCCGCCGCCTCACCTTCACCGAGGTCCGCAAGGCGCTCGTCGGCGACGCCACGCTCCTCCGGAAGCTCTTTGGCTTCCTAGACGCCTCCGGCCTCATCAACTTCTCCGCCACCTCCTCCCGCCCCGCGGCGCAGCAGCCTGGGCCGGGCGCCGTCATAGAGGCGCCCCTGGGGTTACAGGTGACGCCACGCCCGCCGGCGTCCTACTTCGTGGAGGAGAGATTGGGAGGAGGGACCGGGGACGGCCCGCTCCGCTTGCCTCAGCTGACATCGTACACCGATGTGTTTGGGGAGTGGACGCCTGGGAAGGGGCCTATATGTGGCTTCTGCGGCGAAGAGTGCAAGGACGGCAAGGTGGAAACCTTGAAGGTACTAGCAATTTTTCATATTTTGTATCACTAGACTGTGTTCTATACTCAAGCCATTCTTTGATGACCAAGTGATCTACTGATCTATCTCCACATGCTTAGTTCGGTCATGCCGAACTGGATTGTTCGTGACATTGATCATTGACATTGTTCGGCCATTTTGTTAGTGGCCTCAGCTCCCACAGAAGGACTCTCATCCAACATCTCAAACACACTGACATGGCTCTCTAATCTCCATACTCTGCTTCAACACTAGATTGGGACACTGTCGATTGCTTCTTGCTCCTCCAAGGATACAAAGTTCCCTCCCAGAAGGACATCATCAAGGCAATTAGCCTGATGAGCATCATACATAACATCGACGTACCGGCAATCATTTCTATTGGACCATGCGCTCCCCGTGACTTCCCGCCAAATATCTCAGTATTCGATGAGACGCTTCCAGATATCCAGTATCCGGAATATGCGTGGAAGGTCAATAAATACTCCCAAGGGCACCAATAATCTACCAAAGCCAGCCAAGGATAGTATTTATACTCCACCCTCTCAAACTTGCCGTTGAAAGGCTGAATCGGTTTAGATGCTGACCGACCGGTTCAACTGACTCTGAACCACCGGTACGGCCTGCTTCGAGCCCGATGGGCAGAAAACTAGCAGTCGAAGACCGAGCTGGTGGAACCAACAATAGCACACCGGTTCAACCACTTTAGAGGGCATGTTAATCCCGCGAGCAGAGTGGTGCAACTATAATGAGTTGAACCGACACTGAGCTACCCGGTACAACCGGTAAATATGCTGACCTGGACAGATGAGGAGCGACGGTTCAGCTCCCCCCCCCCCCCTCCCTTCCCTCCCTCCCACGATGAAGCACTCTACCCCCTTCCTATTCAAGAGAAACAATGGTTTCCTTGATCAAATTAAGTAATTTCTGGCACTCTTTAAATCGATGTCATTTGGCATCAATCCTATCTTCGGAATGGGCTTAACGCGAGGAACAATTGCATTTCCTAAAGACAAATGCACACTGGTGCCTCCACACACAGAGTTTGCGTTCCCTCCTAGCTGCATACCTGTCCTTCTGCAGGAGCCCCTGTTCTCTGATCGCACGCACACTGCCGTTATCTGCCACCAAAAGCTTCTGATCCTTGAGCCTCCGCACATTCACCTCATGCTGCTGTCACTGACCAACAGCGAGACTCACCTTTAGCTCGCCATCTACTTCGTCAAGATCAACGCCACCGAGCTCAGGGCCACTGCTGGCGGCAACACCTAGGGTTTCGGGGACGATGGTAGTTTTGATACCACGAAAATTGCAAGGTTGCGTGGGGGAATTTTCTAGCTGCTTCTTGTACATACACCAAGATACCTGGACCACTGGGACGAATCACCCACACCCGCAAACACATTGCAGCCAATCACTGCACCATTCAACACTTAGTCGAGCAGTGCCCCTCATATAAAATCTGCTCACTTCAGCTCTTCCAGACACCAAACACAGCAAAGTAGTCTTTTTATAATTGGATAACATGCTGCGAAATGCTATTTATGAAATTTATCGAAGTATGTATTTATTTCTGTTTACAGAGGCTCGTGCTTAAACTGTCGGCTACAATTTGATTGAGTTGCGTACTTTATTATTGAGATGATCAGATGGCATCAAGGTATGACGAAAATGAAGGAAATTATGTGCTGTCTAATGTTTATGCATTTTCTTTTCAGGATGGTTTTAAAGTATGTTCAACGTGTTGCAAAACCAATAGTGCAAAGGAGGAAGAAAATAAATGCTCTATTGTTAAAAAGGAGAGCTCTGACAACCATGCTTCCAGTGCATGGACAGATGCAGAGACGCTACTCCTTTTAGAAGGTGTCCTAAAACATGGAGATGACTGGGATCTTATTACCCAGCATGTCCGCACAAAGAATAAAACAGAGTGTATTGCTAGGCTTATTCAGTTGCCTTTTGGTGAACATATGCTGGGCAACATAAATAATGGTAAATCTGATAGTAGGTTCCATACAAACCAAACTACTGATGGCAAAACGAACCACTTTATTGTGAAGGAGGCATCGAGTCAGCCGGCCAATATGGTTGATGGCATGCAGATTGATGGGGAGGAGGATGGTGCTGATAAATTAGTTGAAGACCATCCTTCAAAGCGCCGGCGTTTATGTTCTTCAATGGACGTCACCAGTTCATTAATGGAGCAGGTAATAAAGAAAACATAACATATGAAGAAACTAATTTGTTAAGGATGTACAAAGATTTTTAGCAGATCACTGATATTTGCTAATACTACCTCAGTTAGCACTGCTGACTACCGCGGTGAGCCCAGATGTTGTGGCTGCAGCTGCAGCTGCATCAATTAAAGCATTGGGTAATGAAAATCCCCAAGCAAAGAAGGCATTTCATCTCAGCGAGAAAGAATACCAAGTCAAATCATTCTCTTCTAACCATGTCCAAGAGAGGTAAACATGTGCTGCAACTTGTTATTCTTTTTAGTATTGCTTCAATCTGTTTATCTTAAGATGTCATTTTTACAGTGATTGCAATGTTGGCAATAAGGAAGCAGAAATGCATGGACAGACTGTTCCTGGTAGGCCTAATTTTCTTCTCACATTTTGAGCTACTGTAAATATATTTGATTCCTCGATACTAATCATAGAGAGTTATTTCTTTATCTGTTGATAAACGTTGTTGTCATCAGAATTTTTTTCTGATGAATCTTAGGATTAGATTTACCACTCCTAACAAGTTCAGTAGTATTATAATCAGCATGTATGTCCTGAATTTTATAAGCTTACTAGCATAATGCCCGTGCATTGGTACGGAACCACAAAAGTAATTGAAGTTGTATTGGATTAGTATTATATGACAACCAGTGCACTTGGAATACTGCGAAGAGGAACTCAAGCAAAGCGGGTTAGACTGCACTTGTGTAACGGCAGGGCCATGGGAGCACCAGTTAGCGGATCCATGGCAAGATTTGGCAACATGGAAGTCAGGACGACGGAGATTTAGAGGGAGGGGGGGGATCATCGGCTGGAGGATGCATATTGGGGAGCAGCCACATCAGGGAAAAATGATAATTGGTGCATTGACTGGTTGGTTTGTGTTGCGGTAAAAAAAATACATACCGACATGTACTTGTAAAATAGTTTCCCATTCAAAACATGAGTGAGGTGGTCACTTGCTGGTTTGGTTGAGCTGGGTGTCTAGGCATGTACTTTTTCATTATTATTTATTTCCAAACCTGAGGGATCTGGTGGGTTCTAGATGGATGAGGGAGATTGGGGTGGAGTGGGGAGTGAATTCTTCCAAATCGGAGGGGTCTAGTGGATTCTAGATGGATGAAGGAGATTCTGATGGGGTGGGAAGTGAACTCTTCCAAACCAGAGGGGTTTGGTGGGTTCTAGATAGATGAGGGAGATTCAGATGGGGTGGGAGTGAACTCTTCCAAACCAGAGCGGTTTGGTGGGTTCTAGATAGATGAGGGAGATTGGGGTGGAGTGGTTAGTTAACTCACCACCACCACCACCAACTCCAATTTACGAGGTAGTAGAGATTAAATTTGGGTTATTGACAAAATCTAAGCACAAAATGTCAGGATGCACATGCGTTGACGGCTATCAGAGGGCTTGGTGCTTTCACAGTTCCACTTACTGGATGGTGCTTGTGTGACATGCCATCTGGGGTTATTTGTTGTTTGATTGTTTTTCACGGAATCAAATTGGTGAGCCAGGACTATGAATTTAGTTATGCCACCTGTCTCATTAGGCCTTTAATAGGGTCTCTTGTTTACATCACCTGGCATGCTCCCATACCACATGTATTAACTGATGCAACCCCAGTACCACACTGAATTAGAATGTTTATATGCTTGCCCGTCACAAGTAGTTTGCCAGATTCGTGAACTGCAGATTCTGGCTGGGATCTGCCAGCTGATATAATTCCATAAAATAAATGAATGGAGCTTCCAGCCTATTGGCCTCTACTTGTGTCATGACTGCTCTGCTCACCTCAACTAATGCTTTGTCATTGATGCCAGATAAGAAAATGGAAAAAAACTTTATTTCTACCGCATATCAAGTGAGGGCAGCTGTTGGAACAGCTGTTGGTGTAGCTGCTGCCCGCGCGAAGATGCTCGTGGACCAGGAAGAGCGAGAGATGGAGCTTCTAATGGCGTCCATAATTGAAACTCAGGTGAATTGTCTTCCTCTTTCCCTGCTTAAATTTTCATAAATGTAGTGTATTTTGGGTTTCTAGGTTTAGCTGAAAGGTACTACCTCTGTAAACGAATGTAAGACATTTTAGATCACTATTTTAGTGGTCTAAAGCATATTATATTTGTTTACAGAGGGAGTACAACATAGATGCTGACCAAGTTGTTTCTTAATCACTGACGGCTGTCATCTTATGTTTGGCAGCTAAGAAAGATCCAATACAAGATCAAACACTTTGAGGAGCTAGAGTTGATCATGGATCAGGAGTACACCACCATACAACAAATAAAGGAGTCGCTGATGAAGGAATGGCAAACGGTCCTGGAGCGAGCATTTCAGACTGGAGCACCGCTTCAGAGGGACGAAGTGCTCACAAGGCTGTTCCTGGACAGGTCTACTCCATAGAGAAGCTGACTGGAGCCGATTATCCCTCCTCCTCTGATCCGCCGCCTCGCCCTCTGACTGTAGTCCCTGTAGGTAAAGCAGCATTGTGCGTGCGCGCAGGAGGGCGGGCGCATCTGTAAAGGTGCTAATTCATCTAGATATGTTGTGCTTGGGGCCGCCCCTCAGCCCCCTGTACCATGGTGTGCAATTGCGCACAGCAGCAGCTCTGTTGTACCAACATCCAGCTAGGGTTAGATAGCAAGGGTTGCTGATAGTCTGCTGTAACTTCATTTTTTCCGGATGCACAGATGTTTGGTCGGTTCGGGGTGTCCGTATTGTCGGCCCCGCTGTACTGTTTGGTTGAACAAATAGTCGCTGTATAACTTTCCAGTGTGAGCTTAGAGTACATACCGTGAGAATACCATGGATGTTGCTGGAAGGAAGAAATGGCCATGTGAATTTTTTCCTTTTTTTTTGAGGTTTATGTGAACTTTTTCCTGGGAGATTTTTGATCGAAAGTTGGATGGAGGACTGAGGCAGCGATTTCAGCCCCAGACTTGCTTGGAAGCCAAACCAAACAGATGGCTACTTGAGCCGAGTTTAACCGAGGCAAGGTAGCTCTTATCCCTAGCCTCACGCATGCTAAACTAGAGAAGGCATTTTCTTAGGCCCTCTGGTCGGGTTTATGGGGGTGTGTTCTCAATTTATAACTAACGAAATATGTGTTATATGCCGTCAAAACTACTATACAATTTTTTAACGGTATATAACATATGTTTTGTTTCCCAAATTGAAGACCTAAAAACCTGCGTTGACCCTACAAACCTCACTAAATTTCAAATGTGGGGGCTGTCCAACATGGATAATGCCGTGCCAAAATGCAGCATTTTTTGGCAACAAATTCCTGTTTCATCATAGGAAAGCACATGGGGAGAACTTCACCAAAGCCCCCAAAGCGGAGGCAAAACCCTCGGTTCGCGGACCACCTCTCCTCTCCGCCCCCCTCTTCTCTACGGCCTCCAGGCCCGCGACTCGCGAACGACCTAATGGCGAAAAAGGGCAAGGCCGCCGCCGCCGCCGCTTCAGCGTCCGACTTGGGGGCGTCGAGCCCCCAGGGCTCCGTCGAGGGCGGCGGGGAGAAGGAGGGCAGCTTCCTGCTGGGCCAGCCGACCTGGGAGGACGCCGGCGGCGGGCGGTGGCGGTGCGCGGAGACCGGGCACGAGCTGCCGGAGCGGGAGAAGGACGCCTACGCGCGGTCCCGCGCCTGCCGCCTCGCGCTCATCGACCACGGCGTCGCGCACAAGAAGCCGCCGCTCAACGCCTTCAAGCCCCACCCCGAGCATAAGTGCGTACCGCTCCTCTGCTCTGTATTTTGCTGCTCCAGGCGTGTCCAACGTAGATTGTATATTTGTACCCAATAGTTTTGTCTAGGATTGTAGATCGCTCATTCGATCCCACTGCTGTTTGATCGGCTATCCCTTAAGCGCCCTTAAGGGATTCTAGGGTTCTAAATGCAACGTACATACATCGTGAGCGAAACAAGTACCAACAAACATATGATTTATGTGTTTGTAATTCTGCTGCCCCTTAGCCGTCGTCTTTTATGATGTGGCTCTGTCGAATTGAGTTGGTAATTATGTTGCAGGTCCAAGCTCATATGCAACATTACCGGGGACACCATAAACAAGTCGGAGGAGCACATCTGGAAGCATGTAAATGGGAAGAGGTTCCTGAATAAACTAGGTAAAGTGAGTTTTGCACAATACTGTCTGTGGTGCCAAGTGTGGCAAATGGAACATCATATGCTGTTGCTAATAAAATGTACTATTCTGTTTTTCATGTATTTCTCTACTGGTTAAAGGACCATGATGAATTTCCCTCTACCGTTTCCATGTATCTGTCTGCTTCTCATGGTGCATTCTTGTACACCCATGTGCATCATTTTGGTTATCATCAAAAGTAATTGTTATGAAATGTTAGCTGGTCCGTTTCTCTGAGCAATTTTCTATGGATTGGTAGCAGATGGTTATTTGGGTAGAATTATGTTATGCAACCTGCTTTGGAATTGCAATAAGCGCTTTGTCTCATTTGTCTTCTCCCTGGTCTGGAAATAGTTGGGAATATATCTGGTCATGTACATCTCTTCGAGTACATTTTGGTGGAACTCTCATCTCCCATACAACACTACTTTTAAGCCATTGCACTGGCAAGTTTGGTTGCTCCTTACATCTAACATGCCTATCCCTATTTTGACAGAAAAGCTAGAGGAAAAGATGGCATCAGGTGAGACAGGCAAAGTAGAAGGTGAACAGTCAAATGAAGTCGCAAAGAAATCCAAGTCTACCAAGAAGAAGGACAAGAAGAAGGAGAAGAAGGAGAAGAAGAAAGCTGCTGTTGTCAACCCTTCTTTGCCACGAGAACCTGAACCAGAAATTGATGATTCAGATGATTCAGAATTTTGGGTGCCTCCCGTTGGAAGTCGTTGGGATGATGATGATGGGAAAGACCGATGGGAGTCCTCTCCGGGGAAGGATGATATAGCAGAGGATGAAGGTGCATCCGGTAAGTGTCATTATTTTTATCATGTGTAACTGCTTTATTAACCAAAGCTCAAATGTTCATTTCTATAATTTAGAACATATTTGGTAGATGTTGTTTGCTTTATCACATCATATAATATTCGGTTCAAACTGTTGCTCTTAGATCTTCTCTGTAGGTGATGAATCTCTAGTAACTTATTTTGCAGAAAATATTCGAGAAACATATTTTTGTCCATTTTGTAGTTCTGTAGCCAATTCGGACAGGATGACTGCTAGCATGTCCAACGTTACAAAATATTTGAAGTTCTAGGTTTGTCCTAAGTCAAACTTCCTGAAGTTTGACCATATTTATATATACAAAAACTAATATCCACGACATCAAATATATATAGTATGAAAATATACTTTATGGTGAATCTAATGAAACTAATTTGGTGTTGTAGATGTTGCTACATTTATTTATAGACTAACTCAAACCTAAAGAAGCTTGACTTAAGAGAAACCTAGAACTTCAAATATTTTGGAACAGAGGGAGTAGTGTTTAAGTGCAGGCAAGAGCCAGCCTATGTGTAGGGATGCAAATTGGGTGGGATGTGAATTTTGATTCACCTGTAATACAAGGGCAATGCACATAGTGAATTACCTATTGAGTGGGATGTCTTCAGTCGATTTGCATTCCTATCAGTAGATAGTTATTACCACAAGAAGCTCAAGTTATATTCGCCAAAGTTTTACTTGACTGAATCTTTTTATCCCCTTCTTTTGGGATCTTGTTATCTGTTATGAACTTATCATCAGATGATCCTCTGGCAAGCTCCTTTGCTTAATTTACATTGTATAACAAACAATTTAAGTTATGTGTGCAAGATCTTGATATGCTCAATACCATTTCGTGGCATTTCCTTGCTTCTGAATTTCCTGATCCCTGAGCTTTTTTCGTCAACAATGTTAAAACAAACACAATCATTTCTTTCGTGTTAAAGTGCACCAAATTAATTTTGTGATCTTCAGCAAAAGTGATTATCTTGCTGCTGCGTAACCAATTCAGTAGGAGAATTTCATACTGTACTTTTTTATCAATTAAATTTAAAGTTGCCGCATACAGAAAATTTACGTTATGGAATGTTCTTTGTCTGATTTGGAAAAATAACTGATAGATGACGAGGACGACGACGAAATGGCTGACAAGGATGATGAAGTGTCGGAGGAACTGGCTTCAAGGTATTCTAAAACAGTTCTTCTAATCGAATAATGCTTGATGTCACACACCTAGGTATAATATTTCCTTTCCTCGTGTAGCAGGACAAAGCGATTGTCAGTGGAAGCTGTTGGACCAAGTAGTTTCGCTACAAGGAAGAAAAAGCCCCGAAAGGACGAGTAGACGGTTATTTCTGATTTGTTCTGTTAGCTATGCATGAGCTTGTTTCACCTTGCTTCATTTGGAGCCGCGAACTTCACTTTCTTTATTCTCCCCGTGGAGGCTTTGGGTTGGCTAATGAATGGCCGATTTTGTATTAGTTAACTTGTGTTTCCTTGGTTTTTCTCAGTGCTGTCACACACGCTGCTTGCTGCAACATGATGTGTGCTAACTGAGCAGCCTTTTGTTAGTGGTAATGAACAGTGATGGCCATACTTCGTCGCCTACACTTTGTGACTATCCTTGATCATATAAGTTTGACGTAGGAGGGAACTGTGTTTTTTGTTTGAGTTTTGATTTGAATTTGAGATATACTCCCTCTGTAAAGAAATGTAAGACGATTTTATATTTCTTTACGGGGGGAGTACTTATGTTTTTAGTTCGAGTAAATTCCAAAATACCATCACAATTGAGGACCCTAATTTAAAAAACCGCCATCATTCAGTTTAAAAACCACCAACATTGTGGTGACAGTTTTCAAAAAACGCTAATTGACTGATTATAGCAGTTTGACGCAAAATCTGACAGATGGTCCTAGTATAAGGTGCCACGTGGCGAGGGTGAAGACGCCGCCTGTCATGCATGTACTAACGGTGCTAACTTTTTTTTTGAAGGGAAACGCTCCACTTTATTTAAATATTAAGGTTCGGAATTTCATCCGCTATTACATCTAAAATAGAGTCTGGAGGTATCAAACGCCAAACATTGCTTATTTCATCCCCTACTCCTACCCTCGCGAGCTTATGTGCCGCCTTATTCGCCGAGCGTCGCACCCACGTAACCTTCGCTTCCTCAAAAGAGCTGATCATTTCTTTCACTTCCCAAATCCACGGTCCAACTCCACTCAGGTTTCTGTCGGGGTCATTAATCATAGTCACAGCCATCTGACAGTCCAACTCCAAGTGCACCTTCCTGACGTTGTATTCCAAAGCCATATGCAGTGCCTTCTTGGTTGCCAGAATCTCAGCTGCCTCCCCATCAGCGACCTGAGGGAAAAAAGTACAGGTCCCCGCTATATATGCTCCGTTGTGATCCCTGAGCACTACACCTCCTCCTCCTTTTCCGCCATTTTTAGACATGGCTCCATCTGCATTTATCTTCACCCAACCTTCCTCCGGTGGTTCCCATCTTTGCTGCTCAATCACCCTGGGGGTTTTAGGAGCTGTAGGGTGTACCTCTTGCCATTCCTTTACATGCATCGATAGTCATCATGATCACATGTGGCTCCGCAATCCTTTTTCCATCTCTAGCGTCGTTTCTTGCCAGCCATAGACCGTACAAAGCATGAACGAACAATTGCTTCTCCTCCTCTGCAGCTCCCGCAAATCATCCAAGTAGCCAGTTCGACAGCTCACTCTGGCATCTAGTCATCTCTGGTGGGTTAACCACCCTAGCTCCCGTTTCAGAGCGCAACAGCTGCCAAAAGAGTGATGAGTGTGGGCATGTCCAAAATCAATGCAGTAAAGATTCCTCCCTTCCGCACGCCACACAAAAAACCCCTGGTTTAATTAAATAAATCGGTGCAATTCCGAGCCCACCGCCAATCCATTCCTGAGCAGCCTCCATGCATGCACTTTGGCTTTCCCCGGTGCCGAAGTATCCCAAAGGGACAGATAACCTTTGTGTTTGCTCGTAGACGTTGAAGGCTCAGGCCGTCCTGACCTCAACTTGTTCATGGACATTCTAAGGTGATAGGCTGACCTTACTGTAAACTTCCCGTTCTTTGTGAAATTCCATGCAAGTCGGTCTTGGCAGTTCGGTCCGCCTACCGCTATCCTCTTGATATCGTGAGCATCATCTGGAGTGAATAAAGCATCCACCCTAGCCTCGTTCCAGTCCGTACCATCAGGGCGAAGAAGATCTCTGACCTTCGTGATACCCCAGGCAAAAAATTGACCCAGCCGTTTCATGCTTCCAGCTCTTGGGATCCAATTTTCGTGGTGGATGTTGATCATTGTCCCGTTGCCAATCCGCCACACCAGTCCTTCCCTCAAGAGATCTCTGCCATGGAGAATACTGCGGAAAGTGAAGGATCCTGCCGATGGGCACGTGGCCGACAAAATAGAATCATTAGGAAAATAACGAGCTTTTAAGACACAGGCACACAGGGATCCAGGAACTTGGAGTATTCTCCAAGCTTGTTTAGCAAGAAGGGCTTGGTTGAAAGCCTCCGGGTCACGGAAGCCCAGCCCCCCTCCTTTTTTGCGTCACACATCTTCTCCCATGCAATCCAATGCACTTTCCGTTCATCATCCATTGCACCCCACCAGAATTTAGAAAAGATCGAGGTCAAATTCCGGCACATCTTCTTTGTGAGGTGAAAACAACTCATGGTGAACGTAGGTGTCGCTTGCAGGCCCGATTTTATAAGCACCTCTCTTGCCTTCATGGACAGTCCCTGCCCCTTCCATCCACTAACCTTGCCTTTTGAGCACTCTGTCACAAATTTAAAAGTACCATCTTTTGACCTCCCAACCAGTGTTGGTAGGCCAAGGTATTTCTCATTTAGCGCTTCCTCCTCTATCCCAATGTACTGCTTTAGTTCAGCTTTTGTTTCTTCTTGACAGCCTTTCCCGAAGAAAATCGCCGACTTCTGAAGATTTACCCGCTGCCCCGAGGCCGCCTCGTATCTCTGTAGTATAACCTTAAGTGCCTCCATACTCTGCCTCGTACCCTCAAGGAACACAACACTATCATCAGCAAAAAGAAGGTGAGTCACCTGGAGGCCCGTGCTCCCAAATGCCACACCTTTGAGGTTGCCTTCCTGTTGGGCTTGCTTAGCGATCTTTGAAAAACCCTCAACGCAGAAAAGAAAGAGGTAAGGGGAGAGGGGATCCCCTTGCCTAAGACCCCGAGAAGGTACAAATTTCCTGGACAAACCTCCATTCAAATTAACTGAGAACGTCGCCGAAGTCACACATCTCATAATCATTGCAATCCACTCCGTGGCAAAACCATATTTAGCTAGCATTTGCTCCAGAAATATCCACTCCACTCTATCGTACGCCTTCATCATATCCAACTTGACCGCACAAAGCGCCTTCCTCCTCTTCCTAGTACGAATGGCATGAACGCACTCATATGCCACAAGGACATTGTCCGTGATCAGTCTACCTGGTACAAACGCACTTTGCTCCTCCGAGATAAGAACCGGCAAGATTAGTTTGAGTCTATTGGCCATCACCTTTGTTGCAATCTTGTAAAGAACGTTACAGAGACTAATAGGGCGAAACTGCGTCAGAAGCTCTGGTGAGTTGACCTTTGGGATCATAACCAGGATCGTGTCATTGAAACTTGCCGGTGTTGCCTCCCCCATAAGAAAGCCCCGAACAGCCTTACATATATCCGTTCTTAACAAAGGCCAGTGCCTTTGGTAGAGCAGAGCAGGAAGTCCATCTGGCCCCGACGCTTTCGTCGGCCCCATTTGGAACAAAGCAACTTCGATCTCCTCGTCTGATATTGCAGCAGTAAGTTTTGTGTTCATATTCTCGGTCACCGAGACCTCAATATGTTGGAGAAGCTCCTGTGCACCCGCTGATCCGTCCGAGGTAAACAGGTTTTCATAGAAGCTTGCTGCCATCTCCCTCATCTCCTCATTCACAAGGCATCGAGTCCCGTCCTGGCGTCGAAGTGCTCTAACCGTGTTCTTCCTCTTGCGATGTGACGCTCTTTGTTGGAAATATTTGGTGTTTTGATCGCCTGCTTTCAGCCAATCAACTCTGGACCTTTGTCTATAGAACACTTCTTCTCTTTCATAAATTTCCCGCAGCTGCTCTTCGATCTCCCTTATTTCCTGTCGATAACCAGTATGGACCGCTCGTTCCTTTGCCTCCTTTAGCTGTGTTTTTAGCTTCGCTATCTGCCTCCGGATGGACCCGAAAACTTCCCTCGCCCATCTCCTCATGCTACCCGTCGTGGATCCCAGCCGTTGGCAAATCCCAGCGAGGGTGCTGTCACCCACGCTCGACGCTTCCCACGCCTCTCGAACCATGTCATCATACTTGTCATGCCTCGTCCACGCCTCCTCAAAGCGGAACGGTCTCTCTCCCCCTTTATCCGAGCATGGAGCCATCTCCAATGCCCGAACCAGTAGCGCTTGATGGTCAGACTCTTCTGTCATGATATTCTCCACTACTGTCTCTGGGAAAATTTCCAGGAAACCATTGTTGCATGCAGCCCGGTCCAACCTGACCTGGATATTCTCCTCCGCCTCTCTCCTGTTATCCCATGTATATTGGTACCCCGAGTAGCCCAAGTCCACAAGACCACAGTCCGCCAAACAATTCCTGAAATCTTCCATCTGTAGAAAACTCCTTGGATTCCCTCCTTTTTGATCAGACTGGAACATTGCTTCATTATAATCCCCCATACAAATCCATGGTAATGAATCCTGTGCGTGAAGATAACGCAAAGCGTCCCATGATTTCTTCCGTTGCTCTCTGCATGGCTCCCCGTAGAAACCAGTGAATCTACAGACCTTCCCCTCCCACACCACTTTAGCATCTATGAAATATTGGCTCCATGGTCGGACAGTGACATCAACACTATCACGCCACCATAACGCCAGACCTCCACTCTGACCCTCACAGTCAACCGCCACACCATTCCTGAATCCAAGACTCCATTTGATCTTCTCCATAGCTCTTGCCCTCTTCTTTGTTTCACATAGAAATACCACCACTGGGTTGTAGGACCTAATCAGGTCACGGAGTTCGCCAACTGTCGAGTCCAACCCCAAGCCTCGACAGTTCCAGGCCAAGAGATTCATTGGTCCCCGGCGGCCCTGTGCGTCAGGGTCCGCCGATGAAACTTTGTTCTCTGCAATGCGTTCGAACACGGAATTGGTTTTTTGCCTCGTATCTCTGAAGAAACCCTCGCCACTTGCCTGCTTGTCATGATCACCCTTAGGAATCCACACTTGGGTCGGACGTCTCTTCCTGCTACCATAGTCCTTCCCATCATAGTAGTCAGCTCGGCCTCTTTCCCTCCATTCCTCCCGCTGCCTACGTACGTAGAAGCCACGCCTCCTCTCCCGGGTTCCATGCATATCGGGTCTTCCCATTGGATAGACCCGACCCGCATCGTCCCCATGCACATCTCTTTGATAATCTACCATGTCTTTTCCTTTCCTTTCTCTATCCACTTCCCTTTGATCTTCTTCCCTCCGTTGTTTACCCTCCGTCATCAGCTTGTGTCGTAGGTTCTGTTCACGGCGTTCCTCCAGATCATCTCGAAGATCATGTTCCTTTGTGTCCTCTTTCTTTGCACAGTCCTTCTTCGGGCTGTTTACCTCATCTCTGAAACTTCGTCCTACCCCGCCAGTGCGAGATTCAGACGTACGAGAGAACTCAGAGTTTAAGTTTCGCTTGGTTATGTTTAAGTTTCGTATGCTAACTTTGTAATGTTTGACCAGTTCGCTTCCATCGTCCCCAAAAAAACCGAATCCATGGCCGCGCCCAGCGTGCCCGCTCTCGCATCGGCCGCCCCAGCATGCATGCACGTTCTAGTCGGCCACCGGCAGCCTGCCTCGCCAGCCGTCGCCCGCACCAAGCATGTCCGCACCTGCCGCTTAGTCGGTCACCGACAGGCCTAGCTTCGCCTTTGGTGGAAAAAAGGCCTTTGGTCGCGGTTACATCGCCATTAGTCGCGGTTTGCGCAACCGCGACCAAATAAGCGCGACTAAAGCCCCCACCTTTAGTCGCGGCTGCTTAAGAACCGCGACTAACGGCCCGTCACGTGGGCGCCAGCGGCCGTCGAGCGGAGGACCTTTAGTCGCGGTTCTTCGCCAACCAGCGACTAAAAGGCCGCCACAGGTTTAGGGTTTTAGCCCCCCTAAACCTGTTTTACATTTAATTTGTATTGTTTTATTTCTTTTGTGCTTTATTTTAATTTTGAAGGAGTTTCATATATTCTACGATACTACATACATGCATATGAATGAACAATTTCAAATAAATTTGAAATTAGAACCAAAAGAATTCAAGAGGAATATACAATATATATTCAATATCATCGGATGACCATATACAATTTTGAACAAGTTTCCATACATGATTTAATGCATATAAAGTTCTACGTCCTCGTAATAGTGTTCTCCTTTAGGATGGAGGACTTCCTGTTGAACCATCCAGCTAGTTCCTCTTGAAGTGGTGGGAAGCGAGCTTACGGACTAAGCATCATCCGGAGGCTATTCCTCTCGAGCATTGGTATCACTCGGAACCCGCTCGGAGGTGTATCTCGGATCCTCTCACGAACATAGTATCCACATAGATTGGTCTCCGGTGGCTGAATATCCCCGGCATTCTTAGGATTTAACATTTTGAATTCTATCTCTTTTTTGAATTCACCGACCTTTGTATATACGAACCGTCTCCAAACCCTACGAGGCAAAGAAAATTAAATGAAAAAGAGAGTTATTAGTTACTTGATATTAGGAAATCAACGAAATATGCCGATCGATATAGAGCCCAAATGAATGAAAATAATTACTTCTGACATTCTTCTCATGTCGGCCCAAAGCTTTGGATCCATATTCGAGAGAGTCGTGGGACGAGACATTACGAGGTGTTAACTTTAATTACTAGCAGAATCCGGTGGAACTGCGGACACGATACATGCACAAGACGTCATGCATAACTCATCGATTAGCGGCCACATACCATGCACATGGAGTAAACAAAGAGAATGTGCTCAAGATGTAAAACACTCACCCAAAATGGTAAGGAAATAGAATATCACTTTTGAGTTCCTGCTTTGTAAGAAACCGCCACAGTGCGCCTCCATGTCGGCGTGGGTGACGCTCAACACATGTCCATTAACGATGTGTGGGTCAATGAACCCAACATCATGGATGTTCCTTACTCTGCATTCCTTAATCTTCATTACGCATGTATAATAGCGGACACAACAATATAGTTAGGACATATATATAGTGCGGGCAATATGAACGAGATGGGGTAGAAATTAATAAATCACTTACGAGCGTAGCAACCGATGATAGATTTGTCGAGCTCATGCATTGAAAAATTGGAACAATTCACTCAGTTCAATTTGTACATAGTAATGTTTGAAGTGATGCTCATGTCTAACTTCCGCATAAATATATTCTTTGGCGTTTTATTTTTTATGTAACCCTTGTACCAATTCAGCAGACCTTTCATTTGTGGAGGTAGATCATTTTCTGCAGGGCTCGACGAGAGGCCCATTCTTGACATATGTAATTACTACCTCCTTCATCGGCGCCTCATCAAGGCCTAACAGTTCCACGAAGAGTAATACCTAAGTTGGCGCTTGTTCTCGCTTTTCGTTACAGTCAATCCATGTCTTTGTCGCAGCTTGTATGATCTCGGGGTCATCCGGACGGAAGGCTTCCACTATAAGCGGGGCAATCGATTGTTTACTTTGTTCCCGAGCTGGGCAACTTGTTTCCCGCTTATTTTACTTTCGGCCTTCTCCGCTCTTTGCTCTCGTTGAACATGAGTGCCTGCTGCGAAGTTCACGTGCATAGTCGTTAAGCGATTCTTCGTGGCTTGGGACGGTGTGCTCAAAATGACTTAGCCCACTTCTTTTGCTCATCGCAATATCTTGGCTTGGGCTCGGGCTCTCTTTTCTTCTTGCAGTCCGCCTTCCATTTCTCATAATGAGCAGCAGCGGCAGCGTCGACTTCCTCGGCACTACGTTCCCAAGGCCTTGTGGGGAGAGGCTTGATGATGGCTCCGGTACCTTTGTGGTCTTAGGTACATAAGGGTCGGGTTAATAATCGAGGGCTTACGCTTCTTTGTCGGAGGTGGATTGGGGCGGCGTCGATCACCCGCGGACGAGGAGGCCGGGGCGGCTGATCACCCGCCCGGACGTTGTGGATCGGGGCGGCGTCGGTGACGTGGCGGAGGTGTAGGTGAACCGCCACCACCACCACCACCACCACCACCGCCACCGCCACCACCACCACCGTGAGGGGTGGACTTGTTGTCCTTGGCGCCTCGCTGAAACTTGATAAACTTCTTTTGCCATAGAATGAAATGGCGCTTGACATCTCCAAGTCTTTTCTCCCCTTCAGTGTAGCAATGTCAATCTCCGTGTCCTCAAACCCTTGGACTATGTCCTCCACCGTGACACGAGCATAGCCATCTTGAATGGGGTTGTTGTGGTGGAGTGCTCCGAATAAACATGGTAAAGCACTGCCGATGGCTACCTTCATGGACATGTTCCCGATAGGATAATACAGATGACATTCTTTCATCTCCTTTATATCGCCCACGGGGTAGCGAGGAGGCCCGGTGCAGTAATTTCGACCACCGGAGGCTCCGGTGCAGTAATTTCGACCACGGAGGCTCCGGTGCAGTAATTTCGATCGTCGGTGCATCTGCACCGGCCGGTGGGGCCTCCCGTGGAAGCCACGCTGCTTCTCCGCTCTTGGCTTCCGAGATCCATTGGATGATCTTCATGCTTTGCACCGAGTTGCATCTCTTTCGCTACTAGTACACTCATGGTTTTCTTCATCACATCCATTTCCGATGCCAACCGCGCCACAACATCTGATTCCCGATCCATCTTTCTCTTACGGCTTCAGAATCAGACGGGTCATCGTTACGGGGAACCCTATTTTCCACGGAATGTGCCCCATGCCTCGTACACGTCCTCCGTGTTCGAGGATTCCCGAGGGCTTTTGTCGGTAGCGTCGTTCTCTCTGTTGAACTTGATCTTCCCTGTTGAGCATCCTTCATTGCGTCAATAAGGGCTTGGGTGGGTTTAATTAATTTGCCCAGTAAACACACTCCCCTGTCTCCGGGTTCGGCGTTCCCCATGCCCGTACCACCAGCTTTTGGCCCTTGGGTCCCATCCTCCGTGCACTGGCCAGAGTCCTCGCGCCCTCATCTCGTTCTCCATCTTCTCCAACCTAGGCACCAAAATGCGATACCCTCCTGGCCCCATAACATGATTGTACTCCTTCTTAGCCGCATTTTCCTTATTTTTTTCGATATTTCAATGAACTGCTCCGATTTCTTTTGCTTCACAAATTCTGGCCAATCATGTTTCAGTTTCTCATATTGTCCTTTGAAATCCGAGTCTTGTTACGCTTGACAAAGTCACGGGCTAGATTTTGCTTGAATTTACTGAATGCGTCGGCCATCTTATGAAGAGCGAACTGTTTGACTAGCCTCCTCCTCTCCTTGTTTTCCTCAATCTTGTTACCCTCCTCATCAAATTTGTTGTATTCCGGAGGTAGAACGAAATGTTCCATAAGCTTCTTGAAGCAATCTTTTTTTGTTCTCTTATCGACAAAAGTGAAACCATCAATTCGTGCCTTCTTTGGCTCATTCCACTCCTGACGGTGATCGAGGCGTTGTCTCTAACAATGGCTCCGCATTGGGTGACAAACTTGGTGGCGTTCTTGCGGGGCTCCAGCTGACCTGCCGGTTACCTTGTCGACAACCTCGATGGTGCATGTTTCTCCTTGTTTCATCGTCTTGGTTGCGCCACGCTTTGACGACGTACTCGATTGTTTCGACGATCCGTGAGGGCTAAAATAAGAAAGAGAGTCGCTGCGTTAGTACACACATATTTATTCAAATCAGTTAGTTTGTATCACCAGAGGCTCAATGTATATATATACCTCGGCCGGAGGTGGTTGTACTTCCATTTGAAGATAATGCGTTTATCGGCGCTTTCTTGACATCTTCTTCTTGTGGCGCCCTTCATCTTCACCGTCAAGGTTCAGATAAGAAGAGATATCATCTTCTTCTTCTCCGGTCGGCACATATTGAATATCGCCGTTTATGATGCCGAACATATGTGCTTCACCGTCCGGATCATAGTTGTCCATAATCGGGTCACTCTATCGTCGCCATTATGTCGATCCTGAAAACATGTAGTAAAACAAATTAATTAAGTGAAGAAGGCGGTGGCGGTGGCGGTGGCGAAAGAAGCGGTGGCAAAAGGAGGCGAGAAGGGTGGGAGAGGGTGTCGCGGTAGAGCGCGAGACGGTGCTCCGTAGTCGAACTTGGGGTCGCCCGGCGGTCTCGGGGTCTCTAGGAAAGAAGTAACGGAGGAACACAATAAATAACAGAGCAATCAAAAGCATCACAAAGCGTAACCTGGCAATACGCGGTGCTAGGTGTGCCCTAACGCGATGGGTAAATGCCGTGAAAGAAACATCAGGAAAGTATCCCCGGTGATTCGCGTTTTGACAGATGAACCGGAGGAAAGTTACGTGTTTGCTATGCTAGGGATGTGTGGCAGACGAGCGGGCTGCGTGATCCGGATCCGCCTCATCGTTACGAGCAACTTTCATGTACAAAGTATTTTCATCCGAGTTACGGATTATTTTATATTAATTTTTAAAGTTTTATATCATTTTAGAATTAATGTAATTAATTAAATTGTGCATTAACTAATTAACCAAGTTAATTAGATTAATTAACAGATTAGTTATATTAGTTATTTAATTAGGTTTACTAAACACAATTAATTAATTTAATTAATTTAATTAACTGATTAATTAATTAATATATTTATTTATTTATTTTCTAAATTCTCTTCTCCTTTTTTAAATCGTTTAGGCGTGGGCCCCAATTGTCATTGGGCCAGGGGGCCTTAAGCCAGCGCTAGCGGGCGTGGTGTGGTGCCCATGCCCGAGGCCGTAGCTTGCCCGGGCGAGGCCGAGCACGAAGCTCCCGTGACGAGGGTCATGATGGCGCCGGCCGAACAGGCGGCATGGCGGAGGAAGTGGCTGGTCCGGCGAGCGCCAAGAATCGACGGCGGGAGTCAAGCGACGCGCCCGCCATGCAGAGGCGGGCGCGGCGACGGACGGGCGGGCGCGTTCGGAGGGGGGCCGGGAGACTGGACGGGGCCCGATGGGGAGCTCACTAAGGAGAGGGCGGCGTCTGCTGGGAGGACCGGCGAAGGAGAGGCGGGACGGGCAGTCCGGCGCGACGGGGCGAAGCGACGGCGGCGGCGGCCGAGGGCGCGGCAGAGACGAACCGATCGGAGAAGACGAGAATAGATCGAGCGTGGTATTTATAGCCCCCCTTTAGTCGCGGTGGGCTACGTTCCGCGCCCACCTTTAAGTCGCTGGTCAGCGACCCGCGACTAAAGGCCCCACCTTTTAGTCGCGGCTGATGCAGCGACCAGCGACTAAAGGCCTTGTGCTGCCTCTGCCCAAAAGTTTAGTCCCACCTCGCTAGTTGAGAGAGCTCGAGAGTGGTTTATAAGCGCTGCTGCCACCCTCTCGAGCTCCTCTCAACCTGCAGGCTTTCAGCCTAATCTGTCACTAGCTATGTGCCTGTGGGCCTACTTGGCCTCCGCGGCCTGAATCCCGGCCCATGTAGGGTTTCTAGTCGATTCAGGCCGTGGGGGTCCAAGAGGGCGGCACTATTTTTTCCAGTTTTTTTGTTTTGTTTTCTGCATTATTATTTATTTTTTGTTGTTTTTTGCTTTATTTTTAATTCTTTTTGCTTTTAGTTTTAGAAAAATTATAAACTTTCATTAGTGCCATTAGTTTTTAAATTTGAAAACACTGTTTTTGTTTTCTTTGTTGCTTTATTTATTTTATTTTGTTTCTACTTACAACAAAATACTTATTGTTGCTATTTTAGTCGCGGGTCGCCTGCCCAACCGCGACTAAAGGCCGCCGCAGGTTTAGGGTTTTCCGCCATTTCTTCCCTGTCTTCCCGCCTCTTTCTTCCCCCGCCACTTTCTTCCCGCCTCCTGTCTTTCCCGCTCCCATTTTTCCCGCCATTTCTCACTACATATATGTAGCCCGGCTTGGCCAGCATTATCACATCTCTACAATCTCTCATCACTCTCTCATGGCTTCCACCGCACCCACTCTAACCTACCAAATGGTGGAGGAGCTTTGCGCCTCGAACTACCCTTGTCCACCGGGCTATCAAGGCGTCCCCACCAGTTTGGAGCCTACCGGGCGGCGTGCAGTCCCTCCTGGCCCCTCGTGGTATCATACGGGCGGCCATCACGAACCACTACTACCTCGACCTCACGCCGAGCAGCGGATGAATCTCACGGCATCCCGATAACCAAGATACTTGGGACGCCTTCTTCATCAATCGGGCGTGAGAGGGCGCCGCCAGTATGAGGAGGACGGTTCGCCTCACAGGAACTTCCACGAGGCCGGGCCGTCGGCTATGGTGGTATGGCCGGACTCTCAGAGCGTCATGGACTACATCACAAAGAGCGACGAAATGACGGCATTTACTTACGGCGGCAACTTAGAAGGCGGCATTTACTACCAAGATACAACGACGACGGCGACTATGAAGACTACGAGTATGCATATTATACGCCTAGGCGGAGTATGACTAAATCACTCCAAATTTCATGTATCATCGGTGGTATCTCGAATCATTCAATGGACACCAAACACATCACGGGTAATATAATTCACATGATCCATTCAACAAAGTTTGGTACAATAAATTATTACACATCATTTCTTCCCTTGTGTCCCTCGCTTGCTTACGATTGTGCCGTATCCATGGAGCATCCTCATCATTTAACTTAATGCTTGGGTCGGTGTTCACTTTGAAGGGCGGAATTTCAGCAAACATATTATAATCTTCGACATGTCATCTTGTCCTCCACTCCCACGATGTTTCTTTTCCCCTGAAGAACAATGTGGCGCTTTGGATCATCGCATGATGTACGATCGCTTTTCTTATCTTTCCGCTTCCTCGGTTTGCTACTCATGTCCTTCACATAGAAAACCTGAGCGACATCTTTCGCTAGGACGAATGGTTCGTCAAGGTAACCAAGATTGTTGAAATCCACCATTGTCATTCCGTATTGCTGGTCCACCTTTACCCCACCTCCCGTTAGCTTGAACCATTTGCACCGGAACAAAGGGACCTTAAAGGAGGGTCCATAGTCAAGTTCCCATATCTCCTCTATGTAACCATAATATGTGACCTCTTGCCCATTCTCGGTTCTTTGCATCAAAGCGGACACCACTGTTTTGGTTGGTGCTTTTTTTATCTTGGGCGATCGTGTAAAATGTATTCCCATTTATCTCGTACCCTTGGAAAGTCGTTATAGTCGAAGATGGTGTCTTGGCCAACATGTACAGCTGATCTACAACATCATTGTCATTCATTAAATGTTTTCTCAACCAACTGCCGAAAGTCTCCATGTGGGCCTTCCTAATCCAGGATTCGGGCTTCCCGGGTTGTCGAACGTAAAATATTCTTGTGTTTCTCAAAGTACGGAGCCACCAAGCTGGAATTGGTCAAGATAAAGGTGGTGTGCTTCATCGAGAGAATGGCCGTCCATACATATCGTTGATTTCATTCCGATCGTGCCTTTTCCACTTAGTCTCCCCTCGTGCCGCGATCGAGGAAGACCAATCGGCTTAAGGTCGTGAACAAAGTCAACACAAAACTCAATTACCTCCTCATTTCCATAGCCCTTGGCGATGCTTCCTTCCGCCTAGCACGGTTACGAACATATTTCTTTAATACTCCCATGAACCTCTCAAGGGGAACATATTGTGTAGAAATACAGGACCGAGAACGAAAATCTCTTCGACTAGGTGAACCAGGAGGTGCGTCATAATATTGAAGAAGGATGGCGGGAACACCAACTCGAAATCGACAAGACATTGGATCACATCGTTACAGAACCGTGGTAGAACTTCCGGATTGATTACCTTCGAGAGATTGCATTGAGGAATGCACATAGCTTCACAATGGCTACTCGAACATTTTCCGGCAGGAGCCCCTCAAAGCAATCGGAAGCAATTGCGTCATAATCACGTGGCGGTCGTGAGACTTCAGGTTTTGGAACTTTTTCTCCGCCATGTTTATTATTCCCTTTATATTGGACGAGAATCCAGACGGAACCTTCATACCGCTCGGGCATTCAAAAAGATGACCTTCTCTTCTTTGGTCGAGGCGTAGCTGGCACGACCTTGAAACCATTCCGGATGCCGGTCATCGTGGTCTTTCAAACGTTCTTTGGTCCCTGCCGTGCTTCCTTTGTATCATTTGTCTTCCCATACACGCCCAAGAAGCTTAGGAGGTTCACGCAAATATTCTTCGTAACGTGCATCACGTCGATTGCAAGAGCGGACATCTAGGACTTTCCAATATTCTAGCTCCCGAATATAGATTTCTTCTTCCACATGGCTGCGTGCCCGTCGGCTCCCTTCGAACTGATTGTCCGCCAGACCCTTTCCAAAGATGACTTTCAAATCCTTGACCATATCAAATACCTCGGCACCGGTCGTTCGCGAGCTTCGGCGGTGATCTGCCTTTGCCGTTGTAATGCTTGCCTTTCTTTCTTCTTGGATGAATTTTCGGAAGAAATCGACGATGCCCAAGGTACACGTTCTTCTTACAATTTGGCAAATGTACACTTTCGGTCTCATGTAAGCGGTGCGTGCATGCATTGTATCCCTTATTTGACAGTCCGAAAGGTTACTAAGAGCAGGCCAATCGTTGATGGTTACGTAAAAGCAACGTCTCGTGGTCAAATTCCTCTTGTTTGTGCTCATCCCACACACGGACACCACCCACAATTTGTAAAAGTTCATCAACTAATGGCCTTAGGTACACATCGATGTCGTTGTCGGGTTGCTTCGACCTTGGATGAGCACCGGCATCATAATGAACTTCCGCTTCATGCACAACCAAGGAGGAAGGTTGTAGATGCATAGAGTCACGGGCCAGTGCTATGGCTGGAGCTCGCCGCCAAAAGGATTCATGCCATCCGTGCTTAGAGCAAATCTTATGTTCCTTGCGTCACCGCAAAATCTTTGAACCATCTGTCGATCTTTCTCCATTGCGTTCCATCTGCGGTGTGTCTCAACTCCTCGTCCGACTTACGGTCCTCTTTGTGCCATCGCAACAACTTGGCATGCTCTTTGTTCCTGAACAGACGTTTCAACCGTGGTATTATAGGAGCATACCACATCACCTTGGCGGGAACCCTCTTCACCGGTTTCGCCCTCAACATCGCTACCGTGGTCATCGCCTCGATCTTATAACGCAATGCAAAGGCATACCGGCATTCATTCAAATTCTCGTATTCACCGCGGTAGAGGATGCGATCGTTGATGCATGCATGTATCTTCGTAACCTCTAAACCTAGAGGGCGTATAACCTTCTTTGCTTCAGACGCATCAAGGGCAACTCGTTATCCTTTGGAAACATATTCTTCAACATTTTCCAAGTTTTCAAATGCCGAGTCACTACACCTGCCTCGCCTTCCATTTCAAAGCAAATCCAGCAGGCAGCCCAATTTTTTCAGACCATCATCGCATCCGGTACAAAGCCTTTACGTGATCCTCTAACATGCGATCCAAATTCTCCCTCTCCTTTTCGGTTTCGCCAGTCTCCGTGCATCGGCAATGGTCCCACCAAGATCATCAACGGGATCATCACGTGCCTCTTCTTCACCTTCCCTTCACCTTCAAAGATCCTCCATGAAAGTATCACCGAAATGAGCAAGATAGCTTTCATCGATGAAATCATCCCTTCTTCATCTTCTTCCATTATAACCCTCTTTCTCCATGCTTGGTCCAACAATTATAGCTTGGCATGAAACCCTTCAAGCGAGATGCATGTGAACAACTCTTGAGGAAGAGTAACCCTTCTCATTCTTACAGATAACACATGGACAGATAACAAACCCCCCCGCTTGTTCGCATTAGCCACTACGAGGAAATCTTTCAAACCCGTAGTGAACTCACGGAGAGTCGGTTACCAGTACATCCATTGCCGATTCATCTGCATTATTATAATATAAAATATATAATTAACCATCATGCATTTGTTAAACTAACTAGCTACAAACAATATAAATTAAACAATGAACTACACACATGCATATTGACACATCAAAGGTTCATCAAGTTGCTAACCGCGATCGAAGAGTGTGGCTCCAACACTTCATGTCATGTTTGTTTCATGCTCTTGGGGCATTTCATCAAACACCTTATGTGCATAAGAGGAACCAAAAGCAAACCTACACCCACTTGTGAAGAGAATGGCTCCAAATGGCTAAGTGTTGGCTGCTTTGGATGGGTATATATAGGGAGGGGCTTTAGTTGCGGTTGGCACAGCAAACCGTGACTAAAAGGTGCCGAAAACCTTTAGTCGCGGTTGTCCCGCCAACCGCGACTAAAGCCCCTCACGTGCACCACAGCCACCGAGCGCCTGGGCCCAGCCTTTGGTCGCGGTTCACCTCGAATCGCGACTAAAGGTCCCATTAGTCGCAGTTCCTACAGCGACTTATGGGGTGGCAGGCTTTGTTTTTCCACTAGTGTCGCAGCGCCACGTCCCGAGCTCTGCCTCCTCCGTGGCCTCACTTCGCCGTGCCCAACTCGCCTCATGGGCAGCCACCGACCAGCCTTCAGATCGCCCCAACCTCGTGGCCGCCACAGAGCGAAGGAAGCGGGCATGGGACGAGGCTAGACCAGAGGGGATGGCGGAGACGGAGGAGGAGGGCAAGCCGGAGAGGAGGCTGGGGTGGCGGCGCCGGCTCGGTCCGCGAACCGGGCAGCTGCGTGGCTTGTTCCCTTGCCGACGGCGACCGTGGTCGAGAGGATGTAAATCGGGCATGCGCGGCTTGGTCAATAGCCGGTTGTCCGTGGCAAGGCATGGAGCAGTGTGGACGGACGAGGAGGAGGAGGGGGGAAGCGCGCAGGGGGGCTGCAGGTGGCGGCCGTGGTGATGGCCATGGTGTGGGCGTGGATGTGCGCATAGGGTGCTTGATAAAATGCACAAGAGAGAGAGAGTGAGGAGTGGAGATACTGACATGTGGGCCCTTTATCAATTTAACGGTCCAGGCAAAACGGCCTCTATTTTTTGTCCATGACATCACTTACACGTGGGATCCATCCATCAGATTCCGTATCAAACATTGCTTATCATGTCATGAGTGTTTTCTGAAAACTATCATCATAATGTTGGTGGTTTTTTTGAAAAAAAACAATGATGGCGGTTTTTTGAATTAAGTTCCTGAATTGTGGTGATTTTTTTGCAATTTACTCTTTTAGCTCATACACTATGTTGAATTAGATACACTAGTCTGTTAACAAAAAATGTAAACTAATAACTGAGCAGCCTTTCGTCAGTCGTAATGAACGGTGATATTTTTGATCGAATGAAGAGTGATATCCATGCGTAGAGCGATCCTAGCACCAATTGCGGCGGTGTTCGGCAATTTACCCAGTTAGTGTGATTTTTTTTTTTTTGAAAAACACACCTCTCGAGAGAAAAAGAAATGAAACATTTAAGGATCGTAATGTGAATCACTGCCACAGGTTTCCGGCGCTAGAGAAGCCAATTGTCCTGGTTCGACTGGCCACGCCCGTGCAGAAGCCAGGCAAGAAAAATCATGAGCGGAATGACATCCATAGACTAGATGCATGGCGAAGCGAGCACGTGACAGCCCCGATGCGCCTGCGACCAAGCATGACACGAGCCAACCCCAGAAGAAGCGCAGGGGCATGCATTTAGCGTCGTCCACGCCTCGCGTCGTGCCGGGCGACCGCGGTGACGAGGTGCTCCGCTGGACGGGCGCCTTTGCAAGATGCGCGACGTGCGCCGCCGCGGTCCGGTCCTCCGTGGAGACCAGGAAGCTCCTGCTGTACGATCCGTCCACCGAGACGCTGCAGACGGTGGGGACGTCCCTGTAGCACAAATACTCGTTTCAAAATATGTACCTAGTAGGTTCAGAAACAAGGAAATCGAAATAATATATGCACATTGCACAACACAAACCTGTATCCTCCCAGGGAATCACCGCTGGCTAGTCTATCCCGTTTCCACCCCAAGAACAAGAAGGATGACTCTGACCTTGCAGGGTAAGACTAGCCACAGTGAGAGTAACTTCAGCAGTAACATCGAGTCCAACTCAGCAAATTTGCTTATGTGGCAATGAGTTAATGAGGAGAGAGGTAGTTATAGTAACTTAGCTAGTTACTGTAACATCACATGTCCCAATGCAATATGAGTCTATAACATAATAAATTAAGCTTTGCATGTTACCACACTTATATTACTACCCACTATGAAGGTAGTAACATAGTCTAAAGATATGTGTATGTTACTAGTGTATGTTACTATGCACTATGGCTAGTCTAAAGCGAGAAACGGTTCCGGTGCGGCACGTGCCCTTCGCGAGCTCGTGGTCCCCCCCGCGCGCCCCTACGGGTTGCCCCGCCGTTTTGGCAATCATCAACCCAGCGGATGCGGATCCCCGGGCACGACGACGCGCAACCAAATATGGCGAGCGCTTTGAGGGCGACGCGAGCAGTTGGCCACCACATGCACGCCAATTATCACGGAACAAGTAACACCTGGGGTTACAGAAAAGCACATGCCCAGTTATTTTCGGACTTCTTTTTTTTTCAATTTTTGACTGACAATTTTTTTAGGCGAAATGTCGCCGCTTTATTTAACTAAATGTAGCTCGGAATTTTTGACTGACAATTTTTAGAATGTGTTGTTTCCATGGCTGCAGCGGTTGAAAGAAACACACGAGGATTTTGCAGAGATTTTGAAAATAACCTACATTAAAAAAGAACTTACATGTATCGCGTTGTTAATTTTAAATCCGAACCGAAAAGAGAAACACAACATTGGTCGTGTTAACGGGCTAAATTTGTAGCTCGACTCACCTCTTTCTTTTTCCCGACCGTGCATTTTCTCCACCGGCAACATTTGATAATAAAAAAAAAAATCACGGAGTATTTGCTTTGTCTTCCGTCGGTCCATCCGCGGGGATTCTGGTCACGCAAGCGCTGAGAGCCAGGCTTGTGCCTGGACGTTCGCACCGGGACCACGGGTGAACTCATCAATGGAAACACTTGCATTGATGGATGCTGGTATACGAGCCACAAATGGTGGTCTGGTCTCTCTTTCATTTTTTGGTTGGTTGGCAGTGCTCTGTGCCCGCCCGCCCGCAGTCGGCCTCTGCCCTGACATGCAACTTTCTTTTTTTTTTTGCCCTGACATGCAATTTTCGTCAGGCCCTCCATCCTTTTTCTTTTCTTTGGCTTGAAGTAGCACCATTTTCGTTGGATTGGAGAGACCAAAGAAAAAAAAAAGAGCAATTGTTATCATTGTTACCTTCGTGGTTAGGTGGTCGGAGCAACTGCAACGCGCGCCGACCAATTTTGTCCGCGCGTGTTTGTTTGAGTCAAAAGGGACACAAAAGCCCGTCCAATGCGCCGACACGAACAAAATCGCGTCCGCTTTTCATCCGGATGTCGACCCATTCTCTGTCCAAATTTGAGATTTATTTGCATAGGCGTGGACACGAAACGGATGTGCATGACGCCCGCCTACTCTTCCCTTGGCTTGCCTGTCGATGGCTCCATTCCCTTCCTCCCATCGACAAAGACGCCTGTGCCGCCCCACCCTGCCGCCGCCGCCACCCAGTTCTGGTGCCCTCGCCAGTAGTCCGCACCCACATACATCCCCCGCAGCACGCCACCGCCACCACTGCCTCGCCGCCGGGCCGCCACTACTTCCCCCGCCAACGTTGGCCCGAGCACCTCACCCCCCGGCTCCTTCGACAATGCGAGTATCGTTAAGCTTAACGCCGCACGCTCGCCGAACCTCGCCAAAGGTCTGACTTGGTCCAAGGCAGGCGCGTGTCTCTTCGTCAGCCTGCTTCTTCGATGATGCCCGTAAGCTGTTCGACGGTTTTGCCCACAAGGTACAAATGGACTCCGCCGACAAGTTATTTTTTCACAATTTTCTTTGCGACTCGGATGATTCTTCATCCGACGATGAGGACATGGTGGCTATTGTGTTGGTCATCCATGACCACCTTAGTAGGCAGCGGCCATTGTTCCACGTCTCGATCTTGGGGCACACTCCGGCGTTGAATCGCAACCGAGAGAGCGGTCATCTTCTTCTTTGGAAGGACTACTTCGAGACACCCAACCCGCTCTTCAAACATCACCAATTCCGGGGCCATTTTTGTATGGCTAGGCTAGGCATGTTTTCAACTGTTTGTTTTTTGGGGGGGGGGGGTCAGGTACGATAAGTATTTTCTGAGTGCAAGGAGGATGCCCTTGAAAAGATTGGCTTCTCCTCTTATCAGAAATTGCACCGTAGCTATTCAGATGCTTGCATACGGAGTTCCCGATGATCTCATTGATGAGTACGTCCGTATGAGCGAGTCCACGTGCCTAGAGTCCATGTACAGGTTCTGCAAGGCTGTGATTGCAGTGTTTGGTCTTGAGTACTTGAGAGAGCCAAATGCTGCAGATTCGTCCCACTTGTTGGTGGTGAATGCCAACATGGGATTCCCGGGGATGTTTGATAGCACTAGGAGTGAAAAAACCGCCCTTCTGCTTGGCAGGGGCAATATAGGGGCCTGCCAAGGCTTGCACCGTCATACTTGAGGTCGTGGCCTCACAAGATCTTTGGATCTGGCACTCTTTATTCGGCATGGCCGGATCACACAATGATATCAACGTGCTTCAACGCTCTTCGGTGTTTGCAAGGCCTGCCGAGGACAACTTCCTGCCGGTGAATGTTAACATCAACGGCCACAACTACAACAAAAGGATACTACCTAGCTGACGGTATCTATCCTCAGTGGACTACTTTTGTGAAGACAATCTCCAACTCTGTAGGAGAGAAGAGGAAGAGATTTGCACAAGAGTAAGAGAGTGCTAGGAAGGATGTAGAGCGTGCCTTTGGTGTTCTGCAATCTCGATGGGGCATCGTTCGATATCCCGCTAGAACTTGCTAGAACTTGGAGCATTAAGAAGTTGTGGGAGGTGATGACTGCTTGTGTGATCATGCACAATATGATCGTAGAGGATGAGCATCCGAAACGTATCTGCGACCAAGGATTTCAGTTTCAAGGTGACAATGCTGTGCCTGAGCATGTAGGAGAGGCAACATTTGCATAGTTCACCTAATTTCATCATCAAATGCGTGATTGACAAACTCACATTCAGTTGCAAGATGATTTGATTGAGCATATGCGGGCTCATGTTGGCAGCCTACAGGTGTATCTTAAAAAAAATTTGAGACAGTTTAATTTTTACTTGACTTGTAAACTAATGATATACTCCCTCCGTCCTAAAATATAAGATGTTTTTTTACACTATCATAGTACCAAAAATCGTCTTACATTTCGGGACGGAGGGAGTAGTTATTTGGCTTGTGAACTATGATATATTTGGTTGCTTGTGAAACTATGTAAAAAATTGCATTTTGTTCGAATTATGTTTGAAAAACCAGGGCAAGCGGGCCTCGAAGACAAAAAGTGGATCTGCGTGTTGGGCGCACTGCCAACCAAGCGCAAAAGGGAGCGGACGACGGATGGACGATCGATTCAAATGAATAAAAACCAGACAAAACGCGTATCCGTTTGGGTCGGCGCCTTGAAATTGCTCTTAGCGCGGTTTAGGATCCTCTCCCCGTGAGCACTAGTTTAGCGGGCTCTTAAGCTCAACAATCAGGGAGCAATATGGGACCCGATCATTCACACATTGCATCAACTTGCCATCGTTGGTTGTGTAGGTCAACTCCCCAAACAGACGTCCTTTTTATCCAAGAATCCAAGAATTTATCTGTTTGGGTATAGTAATGAGGCGGCGTCCAGCCGTTTTTCTGGATGCGCCCGCCGTGTGCCCAACGCGTGGGCGCATGTCGGCCCTCATAGAAGGCATGGCCATGGCCCTCGTAGATGACATTCTCCATGAACTTGGTGTAGTCAGGATCGTCTGCCATCAACGTCAGGAGTGGCATTTCGTCGAACAGCTTGCGGGCGCCGGGAAAGTTGGCCGTAGGAATCACCCGTGCTGCTTCCTTTGCATCTCTCGGACGACTGGCCAGCGCCACTGAACCCAGGCGTGACGTTGAGGTTGATGACAACCGAGATGGCCGGGGTGGCTGGCGCGGTCACACTGCCGTCCGACGACATGGAGAACCGGGTCTGTCCATGCAGTCACGGCGGATGAAACCTGGGCGTCTCTGATGTTACGAGGAGCTCGGGGACTAGTATTATGGAGGGTGAACGGCAGACGAGCCTGTGCTCGCGGCGATGGCAGCGGCGGGGAGAATGGTCGGGCCGGGCCGGTCATACCCTAGCATGACGAGGCCCTGCGCCGTCGCTGTCTGCATGGCCTAGGCTACGCTGGCCTAGTTCTGGTCAACGACGGCCTTGTGCTGCGGGGCCTGCTGCAAAGGACGCGGCCCCGGCGACATATTCGGCCGCGACTTTCTTATCTGTCTCCCTTGCCCCTCCGCCCCTCCTCTTGGCTGATTCCTCGTCGAGTCACAATGAGCTCCGCCTGAGGCAGTCCATAGGCAAGCGTGGGCGCCGCCACAGGCCCCCAAGAGGTAGGGGCCCCGAACCAGGTAGTACAACATAGTGTGTTTTTTTTATCTCAGGTGAAAGAAATCTAGAGAAAAAAAATAAAAGGGCCCAAGGTGCAACCGTGCAATTGTAAAGCCCATTAAACTGGTGGACGTACGAGCAATACTCACGGAGAAGTCAATCGGTTTCCACTGGATCCACGAGTCCCTCGTTCTCCTCCGTATTCGGTGACTCCTCTCCTCCCAAATTCACAATCCATGAACAACGCCGCCGTTTCGGTGTCTTACAGATTCCAAGGGCGCGACAAGCGATTAATGGATGATCATCGATCCTTCCAATCACAGAGATCTGCATCCTCCATGTAATTCTCTTCCTTAGTTTAATGATTCTAATTCAAATAGCTTTGCTCTCCATCTCTGGCTCTTACTCCTTCAGATCTGCTGACTTGCATATGTCTTCTTATAATCTTCTGCTCTTCATTGGTTCTGAGAAAGCATTTAGGAGATTAGGAGAAGGGGAGATGTTAATTCAATTCATGGTGTTGGCTTCTCATTTGCGCTGACTATTGCGGCATTCGTACAAATTCACATTACATATGATATGCAGGTGCTTTTCTGATCTCAGATTGAACATATTTTACGCCTTATATGGTGACATGTCTTGTCAAAAGCATTTTTCTAGTAGTAGTGATGAAAATTTGAGGAAAAACATGTATAGATGAACAAGTAGAATTCCCAAAAAATTGGTTGACATTTTTTACCGAATCTAGTAGTTCTTTCAGGAATCACTGCAACTAGCAATATATAGTAAATGTTCGAACTTATCTTGGTCGATAAATAAATTATATAGTTAGTTTTAGAATTCAAGGATAATGGATCTATCTATTCCATCTACTGAATATTTCCTTTGGTTTTGACATACAAAATATTTTCAGTTCATGTGTGTCAAGAAAAAAATAAGGGCCCCTTGTTGTCTTCCTGCCCCGGGCCCCGTATATATATGGACCGGCCCTGGCTCCGCCGGCGTGAGGTGCGACCGGTCCTTCTTCGGGCCCTTCTTCTTCACGGTGGGGCGCGCGGTGGCGGCCGGGTTGCTAGGTTTCTTCAAGGCGCCGGCCATGACGGAGGGAGGGAGGGGGAGCGTGGGAGGGAGTTTTGGAATGGAGGAAAAGTGAGCGTTGTGACTCACTGACGGGTGGGCCAGAGAGGACAAGGACGTGTCCTGCCTATCCGCTGGTTGTTTGTTTCAACGCAAACACGTCCCAAACTTAGGTCAGGAAATGGGATGAAAACGAACGGAAAACATGTCCGTTTGCTCCATTGGCCCCGTTTTGGAGCTCCCCCACGTTGCATGTTGCACCGAGTCATTCTTTTCTCTGCTGTATCCGTGAGGGGATTTGTGGTCAAACACAAGAGCAGAGAGGCAGGCAGGGGTTGCTTTAATTTTGGCTGGACGTTCGTCTTGGGATCAGATAACATCGCCTTTCCCCTTCCCCTGACTCTTTCGCCCTGATCAATGCAAAGCACTTCTGTTGCTAGCTGTACTCTGTACGATAGTACTACCAGCCATCATGGTGGCCTCTCTCTCCTTCCGTTCTTTGGTTGATAGTGCTCTGCACCGGCAGTCTGCTCAACCCTGACATGCAACCTGCAAGAGGGAGGGAGCAAGGCCCCGTTCCTTTTCCTGGGAGTAGGACCTTTCTTTGGGCTTCTTTGTTAGCTTTTTCTTTGGAGTAAATAGCATAAAGCTATCAGTTTACAGGTTAGGGTTTCAAAAAACTACCATTTTTTTAATTTTCTCAGAAAGCTACCAAACGCGCGGTCTGCTGTTTCAAAAAACCCAAACCCGATGATTAGTGATTTAACCGTTTTTCTGACGGCCTGGGCCCCTCTGTCGGCCACGTGTACGTCGCTCCTGTGCCTTGCAGATTCACGGCCGTTAAGCCGGCCGGCCCGGTCGGAAGTGGGGTAAATATACCCGCTTCGGTCGGTCGGGATCACACACTCGCTCACTCTCTCGTTGCTCGCTCACTCCTCTGCTCTCACTCCCTGCTCGATCTGAGCTTCGCCGCTGCCGTCTCTTGAGGCCGGTGGCGTCGACCTCCTTGCCGCAATGCCTTCCTCGAACGACGAGGAAACCAGCTCGGAGGAGGAGTGCGAGGTCACAAGATGGACATGGGACTTATGGTAAGTTCTTTGCCACCTAGGGTTAGGGTTAGGGTTAGGTGCTAGTAGCTTAGGCTACAAACCATGGATGTTACTTAGTGTAGTGTTGTTGTTGTGTGTGTGATACTGTTCTTGATTAGTGAGGGTGCGGTTTGATTGTAGGATTTAGGTAACCTAGGGTTCATCTCTGTACAGTGTTAGGGTTCATGCTGATTTGGGGATTTAATGAACAGTGCAAGTTGATTTTGGTATTGAGTGCAGATTGAAACCAGTTTTTGTTGGTTATTATGGTTGCAGGAGGAACCAGACACCACTGTGGAGCCCCTTTCGTGGCCAACTTGAGCTTGTTTCATCCCAAGTGCATTCTCGCACTAACCGAGGCCTATTAAGCGTGTTGCTTTTGAAGGTCCCGTAATAGGAGGCGTTTCTATGGCTGCCCAGTCCCAAAGTTAGATGCCAATTAAGTTTTCTCGCTATGGATGTTCAGTGATGTTTGATATGATGCAAGCAGTTTGTTTGATATGACAGACACATATGTATTTTTGCCACTTTGGAAACTTACTAATGGCATTGTAATAACTTTTCACATTTACAAATGCAGGAAAATGGTGTGAATTGTGGTGTTGTAGAGTGGGTTGATGGGCCTTGGCCAACTGTTCTTCGTAGATGTTTGTGCAAGCTATGGGAGATGTTCCATGAGCGTAACTTTGGAAGGGTACAGGACAAGGAGAAGTTTGAGCAGGAGTTGGCGGGCTTAAGAGTGAACATGAAAGGGAGTTGGCCAAGCCGAGGACTGAAAATGACAAGCTTTGCATTGAGTACACCAAGCTTGTTGATGATGTATCCAAGATGTTTGATTGGCGGGGATGGTAGGGTGGACAAGAAACAAGTGGAGGAGGAAGAACTTGAGAAGAAGAAGAAGGAGCTAGAGGAGAAAGCCATGATGGAGGTGCAGATGGAAAAGCTCAAACTTGCAAAAGAGCAGAGGTGCATTTTGCAGAGTCAAGCTGATATCATCAAGAACACTAGGAAGGCTATGAAGGATGTTGAAGTTGACAGAGATGTTCTTAAGAAGGAGAAGGCAAAGCTTGAGCTTGTTGTTGCTGAGCTGCTGAACGAAGGGTATGGCAGCAAGGAGAAGTTAGAGCAAATCAAGGCATCCTTGAGTCTTGAACTTGCTGCGATAGGTTGGTGAAGTAAGTACATCCAAAGGCCTTTATATAAGGATGTGGCCTGGCATGATTTCAAGTAATTATGGGTGTACATTTTGGGGGAATGTGAAGTTTAACCTAGTGTGTAAGAACCTTATTTCCTATGTTGTTAAGTTGTAATGGATCACCTATGGTATTAAGTGTTGTAATGGATCTCCTATGCTATTAAGTAGTGGAAATGGATCTCCTATGCTATTTAGTGTTCAACTTGATCTTATATCTTTTATATGTTATTTGTTATCCTTCATATATTATTTCTGTGGGTAATTGGGCTTACTGGCCCACTACTCTCTGACCAAATGCAACCCTAGGCCTACTAACCCCAACCCCCATCCATCTCTCAATATAAACCCCTCCCCACCCCCACACTTTCCAAGTGACTCCACCAGCCGCCACCCAAAAGAAACCCTACAGATGGATCCTGACATGGGAGATGTCACAGAGGAAGAGGGGGAGGCTGTGGAGGTACGGACAGCAGCAGAGTACGAGGAGGAGGAGGAGGCGCAGGCAGAGGGCACTAGAGGCGGCCCAGGATGAGCAGCAAGAGGAGTTCAACCGCCGACTCTCCAACAAGGTACTGGAGAAGTGCAATGATGAAGAACTAGAACTGGTTTTCACTGGTGGCGGGGAAGGTCATTCATCCGGATCATTAGGTGGGCAAGGATGAGGGCAGTCATGGCTCCTCATCCAAGAACTAGGACCAAGTGGGTCCGCTTTCTTTGAGCGCTTATGATCGATATGTCAATCTAGCTATCTATCTTGCTATCTATCTTTCTATCTATCTTTCTATCTCGTAAGTCAAATTGAGAGAGACTTGTAGTAGTATTTGTGAGATTTGGATGTAATCTATGAGACTATCTATCTATCTATGAGATTTGGATGTTTCTATCTGTAAGGTGTATATCAAGTGTTGAATCCACATATAGATAAAAGTTGCAGATGAATTGAAGTTGCAAACAAGTGCGTAATCCACATACAGCACCATATTACAAACCAAATCAAAGAGTGCAGTATCAAGTACTTAGTGAGGCAATGTTATTACAAACCAAATCAAACAAAGATCAAGCACTTGGAGTTCAACAACTTCAGCTAGTTGCCACTTGCATAAAAGTAATCTTTCAGCCTATTAGATGGCTTCCGACCCTCTTTGACCCATCATGCACAACACTTGTAGCAGCTCTATTGGCGAGCTTTGTCTAGGAGCAATGAAAGATCCGATGCCGACTCTATTGGCGATGGTGACCTGGTGTTCTTTCTTTGGAGAAGACCTTGATGACACTGGTGTTCTTTCTTTGGAGAAGACCTTGATCCATTGCCGTGAATAGTTGTGTTCTTCTTCTTGGCAGGTGCTACTCTTGTTGCAGAAGATGTGTTGGTCCTGCTCTTCTTGAGAGGTGGTGGTGCGTTGATGTAGCTGGTGCTGCCCTCTTCCTTGACCTAGAAGCTGTCTGTGTTGACTCATTTGTTACCGGAGGAGGAGTTGGTGCAGGTGCAGAGGCGGCGGAGTTCCCTTGGTGGCCTTTGTGCAGTTGCAGCCATTGAAGATCCAGCCTCATAGTAGTTTGTTCTATTTTCCTACACAACAATATTAGTTAGAAGTATTTTCCTACAAATGAAATGAATGTAACAATGCAATGCAATGTAAGTAACCATGGAATCAATGGACATACCTGATGCTTGTTCAAATTTCATTTGGAACTTAGGTTTCAAAGGGACACCACAATTGTTGATCCTGTGCCTTGCATCTTGCAGCTTGCTGCATGTGACCTGTACCAATCCTAGAAGTGTCTTTTTTAGCTGGCACCTCAAACAAGCCTTTCCTCCTGGCAGTTTGTTTCTTACCTTTCTTTTCTCTAAAAACAGGGGGAGAAATATCATGCCCATTTTGTTGGAAATATGCCCTAGAGGCAATAATAAATTAGTTATTATTATATTTCCTTGCTCATGATAATCGTTTATTATCCATGCTATAATTGTATTGATAGGAAACTTCGAGATACATGTGTGGGTACATAGACAACACCATGTCCCTAGTAAGCCTCTAGTTAACTAGCTCGTTGATCAATAGATGGTTACGGTTTCGACCATGGACATTGGATGTCATTGATAACGGGATCACATCATTAGGAGAATGATGTGATGGACAAGACCCAATCCTAAGCCTAGCACAAAGATCGTAGTTCGTATGCTAAAGCTTTTCTAATGTCAAGTATCATTTCCTTAGACCATGAGATTGTGCAACTCCCGGATACCGTAGGAATGCTTTGGGTGTACCAAACGTCACAACGTAATCGGGTGGCTATAAAGGTGCACTACATATCTCCGAAAGTGTTTGTTGGGTTGGCACGAATCGAGATCGGATTTGTCACTCCGTGTAAACGGAGAGGTATCTCTGGGCCCACTCGGTAGGACATCATCATAATGTGCACAATGTGACCAAGGGGTTGATCACGGGATGATGTGTTACGGAACGAGTAAAGAGACTTGCCGGTAACGAGATTGAACAAGGTATCGGGATACCGACGATCGAATCTCGGGCAAGTGCAATACCGCTAGACAAAGGGAATTGTATACGGGATCGATTGAGTCCTTGACATTGTGGTTCATCCGATGAGATCATCGTGGAACATGTGGGAGCCAACATGGGTATCCAGATCCCGCTGTTGGTTATTGACCGGAGAACGCCCTCGGTCATGTCTCAAGCATGTCTCCCGAACCCGTAGGGTCTACACACTTAAGGTTCGATGGCGCTTAGGGTTATAAAGGAAGTTTGTATGTGGTTACCGAATGTTGTTCGGAGTCCCGGATGAGATCCCGGACGTCATGAGGAGTTCCGGAATGGTCCGGAGGTAAAGATTTATATATGGAAAGTTGTTGTTCGGGTTCCGAAAAAAGTTCGGGTTTTTTCGGTATTGTACCGGGAAGCTTCCAAGGTTCCAAGGATTCCTGAGGGGTCCGGAGGTCCGGAAATTGTTCCACCACGTCCAATACAGTAGCATGGGCTGTAGGGAGGCGCCCTAGCCTTAATGGGCCAGGGCACCAGCCCCCAAGGCCCATGCGCATGGGAAGGGAAAAACCCTAAAGGGGGAGGCCTCCACTTGACTTGGGAGGCACTCCTTCCCCCTTGGCCGCCCCCCCTAGATGGGATCTAGGGCTGGCCGCACCCCTTGGGGTGGGAAACCCTAAAGGTGGCGCAGCCCCTTCCCCTATATATACTTGAGGTTTTGGGGCTGCCCAACACATGAGAACTTCTCCTCTTGGTGCAGCCCTACCTCTCTCCTTCTCCTCTCCCGCGGTGCTTGGCGAAGCCTCGCAGATTGCCACGCTCCTCCACCACCACCACGCCAGTTGTCTGCTGCTGGACGGAGTCTTCCTCAACCTCTCCCTCTCTCCTTGCTGGATCAAGGCGTGGGAGACGCCACCGGCTGTACGTGTGTTGAACGCGGAGGTGCCGTCTGCTCGGCACTAGGATCTCCGGTGATTTGGATCACGACGAGTCTGACTCCTTCAACCCCGTTCTCTTGAACGCTTCCGCTTAGCGATCTACAAGGGTATGTAGATGCACTCTCCTTCCCTCGTTGCTAGTTTCTCCATAGATAGATCTTGGTGACACGTAGGAAAATTTTGAATTTCGCCACGCTCCCCAACAAAGGGTATCGAGCTAGGTCTATTGCGTAGATTCTTTGCACGAGTAGAACACAAAGTAGTTGTGGGCGTTCGTTTTTTTCAATATGCTTGCCGTTACTAGTCCAATCTTGTTTCGACGGTATTGTGGGATGAAGCGGCCCGGACCGACCTTACACGTACACTTACGTGAGACAGGTTCCACCGACTGACATGCACTTGGTGCATAAGGTGGCTAGCGGGTGCCATTCTCTCCCACTTTAGTCGGAACGGATTCGATGAAAAGGGTCCTTATGAAGGGTAAATAGCAATTGGCATATCACGTTGTGGTTTTGCGTAGGTAAAAAACGTTCTTGCTAGAAACTCATAGCAGCCACGTAAAACATGCAAACAACAATTAGAGGACGTCTAACTTGTTTTTGCAGGGTATGCTATGTGATGTGATATGGCCAAGAAGAGTGTGATGAATGATATGTGATGTATGAGATTGATCATGTTCTTGTAATAGGAATCACGACTTGCATGTCGATGAGTATGACAACCGGCAGGAGCCATAGGAGTTGTCTTTATTAATTGTATGACCTGCGTGTAATTAAACAACGCCATGTGATTACTTTACTTTATTGCTAACCGGTAGCCATAGTAGTAGAAGTAATAGTTGGCGAGACAACTTCATGGAGACACGATGATGGAGATCATGATGATGGAGATCATGGTGTCATGCCGTAGACGATGATGATCATGGAGCCTCAAGATGGAGATCAAAAGGAGCAAAATGATATTGGCCATATCATGTCACTATTTGATTGCATGTGATGTTTATCATGTTTATGCATCTTATTTGCTTAGAACGACGGTAGTAAATAAGATGATCCCTCATTAAAATTTCAAGAAAGTGTTCCCCTAACTGCACCGCTATGAAAGTTCGTCGTTTCAAGCACCACGTGATGATCGGGTGTGATAGATTCTTACGTTCACATACAACGGGTGTAAGCCAGATTTACACACGCCGAAACACTTAGGTTGACTTGACGAGCCTAGCATGTATAGACATGGCCTCGGAACACAAGAGACCGAAAGGTCGAGCATGAGTCGTATGGTAGATACGATCAACATGAAGATGTTCACCAATGATGACTAGTCCGTCTCACGTGATGATCGGACACGGCCTAGTTGACTCGGATCATGTAATCACTTAGATGACCGTAGGGATGTCTATTCGAGTGGGAGTTCATAAGATGAACTTAATTATCTTGAACATAGTCAAAAGACCTTTTGCAAATTATGTCGTCACCGCGCTTTAGTTCCACTGTTTAGATATGTTCCTAGAGAAAATATAGTTGAAAGTTGAAAGTAGCGATTATGCGGACGGTGAAAGCTTATGTCCTTAATGCACCGCTCGGTGTCTGAACCCCAAACGTCGTTTGTGGATGTTGCGAACATCGACATACACGCTTTGATAACTACGTGATAGTTCGGATAGACGGTTTAGAGTTGAGGCACGAAAGACGTTTTCGAAATGTCGCGGAACATATGAGATGTTTCGAGGGCTGAAATTAGGATTTCAAGGCTCGTGCCCACGCCAAGAGGTATGAGACCTCCGACGATTTTCTTAGCCTACAAACTAAGGGAGAAAAGCTCAATCGTTGAGCTTGTGCTCGATTGTCCGAGTACAACAATCACTTGAATCTAGTGGGAGTTGATCTTCCGGATGAGATAGTGATGTTTCTCCAAAGTCATTGCCACCAAGCTGCTAGAGCTTCGTGATGAACTATAACATATCAAGGATAGAGATGATGATCCTTGAGGTATTCGCGTTGTTTGACATCGCGAAAGTAAAAATCAAGAAGGAGCATCAATTGTTGATGGTTGGTGAAACCACTAGTTTCAAGAAGGCCAAGGGCAAGAAGGGACACTTCATGAAACGGCAAATCAGTTGTTGCTCCAAAGGAAGAAACCCAAGGTTGAACCCAAACCCGAGACTAAGTGCTTCGCAATAAGGGGAACAGCCACCGGAGCAGAATTACCCTAGATACTTGGTAGATAAGAAGGCTGGCAAGGTCGATAGAAGTATATTGGATATACATTAAGTTATTGTGTATTTTACTAGTACTCCTAGTAGCACCGTGGTATTAGATACCGGTTCGGTTGCTAAGTGTTAGTAACTCGAAATAAAAGGCTACGGAATAAACGGAGACTAGCTAAAGGAGAGAGTCGACGATATGTGTTGGAAGTGTTTCCAATTTTGATGTGATAAAACATCGCACGCTCCCTCTACCATCAAGATTAGTATTAAACCAGAATAATTATCATTTGGTGTTTATGCTGAGCATAGACATGATTGAATTATGTCTATCGCAATACGGTTATTCATTTAAGGAGAATAATGGTTACTCTATTTATTTGAATAATACCTTCGATGGTCTTGCACCTAAATAAATGGTTTATTGAATCTCGATCGTAGTGATACACATTTTCATGCCAAAAGTATAAGATAGTAATGATAGTACCACTTACTTGTGGCACCGCCATGTAAGTCATATTGGTGTAAACGCATGAAGAAGCTCCATGTTGATGGATCTTTGGACTCACTCGTTTGAAAAGTTTGAGACATGCGAACCATGTCTATTGGTGTATACGCATGAAGAAACTCCATGCAGATGGATCGTTTGGACTCACTTGATTTTGAATCACTTGAGATATGCAAATCATACCACATGGGCAAGATGACCTGAAAAGCCTCGGTTTCAGAAGATGGAACAAGATAGCAACTTGTTGGAAGTAACACATTTTGATATGTGCAGTCAATGAGTGCTGAGGCATGCAAAGGAATATCGTTATGTTCTTACTTCACAGATGATTCGAGTAGATGTTGAGTATATTTACTTGATGAAACACAAGTCTGAATTATTGAATGGTTCAAGTAATTTCAGAGTGAAGTTTAAGATCTTCGTGACAAGAGGATAGAATGTCTATGATATGATCATAGAGATGAATATCTGAGTTACGATTTTGGCACACAATTAAGACATTGTGCAAATTGTTTCACAATTAATACCGCTGGAACACCATAGTGTGATGGTGTGTCCGAACATCATAGTTGCACTCTATTGGATATGGTGCGTACCATGATATCTCTTATCGAATTACCACTATCGCTCATGGGTTAGGCATTAGAGACAACCGCACTCACTTTAATGGGGCACCACGTAATTCCGTTGAGACGACACCGCTTTGGAGAAACCTAAGTTGTCGTTTCTTAAAAGTTTGGGGCTGCGATGCTTATGTGGAAAAGTTTCAGGTTGATAAGCTCGAACCCAAAGCGGACAAAATGCATCTTCATAGGACACCCAAAACAGTTGGGTATACCTCCTAATTCAGATCCGGAAGCAATAGGGATTGTTTCTTGAATCGGGTCCTTTCTCGAGGAAAAGTTCGTCTCGAAAAGTTGAGTGGGAGGATGGTGGAGACTTGATGAGGTTATTGAACCATCACTTCAACTAGTGTGTAGCAGGGCACAGGAAGTTGTTCCCGTGGCACCTACACCAATTTAAGTAGAAGCTTATGATAGTGATCATGAAGTTTCGGATCAAGTCACTGACGTACCGCGTAGGGTGACAAGGACGCGTACTACTTCAGAGTGGTACGCAATCCTGTCTTGAAGGTCATGCTGCTAGACAACAATGAACCTACGAGCTATGGAGAAGCAATGGTGGGCCCAAATTCCGACAAATGGTTAGAAGCCATGAAATCCGAGATAGGATCCATGTATCAGAACAAATCATGGACTTTGGTGGACTTGCCCGATGATCGGCGAGCCATTGAGATAAATGGATCTTTAAGAAAAAGACGGACAAGGACGGTAATGTCACCGTCTATGAAGCTAGACTTGTGGCGAAGAGTTTTTCACAAGTTCAACGAGTTGACTACGATGAGATTTTCTCATCCATAGCGATGCTTAAAGTCCGTCGGAATCATGTTAGCACAAGCTGCATTTATGAAATCTGGCAGATGGATGTCAAAACGAGTTTCCTTACCAGTTTTCGTAAGGAAAGGTTGTATGTGATACAATCAGAAAAGTTTTGTCAATCCTAAGGATGCTAAAAGGTATGCTAGCTCCAGAAATCCTTCTAAGGACTGGAGTAAGCATCTCGGAGTTGGAATATGTACTTTGATAGGATGATCAAAGATTTTGGGTTTATACAAAGTTTATGAGAAACTTGTATTTCCAAAGAAGTGAGTGGGAGCACTATAGAATTTCTGATGAGTATATGTTGACATATTGATGATCAGAAATGATGTAGAATTTCTGGAAAGCATATAGGGTTGTTTGAAAGATGTTTTTCAATAGAAAACCTGGATTAAGCTACTTGAACATTGAGCATCGAGATCTATAAGGATAGATCAAAATGCTTAATAATACTTTCAAATGAGCATATACCTTGACATGATCTTGAAGGTTTTCAAGATAGATCAGTCAAAGAAGGAGTTCTTGGCTGAGTTGTAAGGTATGAAGTTAAGACTTAAAGCTCGACCACGGCAGAAAAGAGAGAAAGGACGAAGGTCGTCCCCTATGCTATAGACGTATGCTCTACAGTATGCTATGCTCCGTACCACACCTGATGTGTGCCTTGCTACATATCTGGCAAGAGAGTACAAAGGTGATCAAGGAGTGGATCACCAGATAGCGGTCAAAATTATCCTTAGAGGAATAAGGACATGTTTCTCGATTATGGAGGTGATAAAGAGTTCGATGTAAAGGGTTACGTCGATGCAAGCTTTAACACCTATCCGAATGACTCTGAGTAGCAAAACGGATACGTATAGTGGAGCAACCATTTGGAATAGCTCCAAGTGGAGCGTGGAAGCAACATTTACAATATGACATAGAGAATTGCGAAGTACACACGAATCTGAAAGGTTCACACCCGTTGACTAAAACCTCTCTCACAAACAAAACATGATCAAACCTCAGAACTCATTGAGTCTTAATCACATGATGATGTGAACTAGTTTACACACACTAGTAAACTCTTTGGATGTTGGTCACATGGCGATGTGACCTATCAGTGTTGATCACATGGCGATGTGAACTAGATTATTGACTCTAGTGCAAGTGGGAGACTGTTGGAAATATGCCCTAGAGGCAATAATAAATTAGTTATTATTATATTTCCTTGCTCATGATAATAGTTTATTATCCATGCTATAATTGTATTGATAGGAAACTCAGATACATGTGTGGGTACATAGACAACACCATGTCCCTAGTAAGCCTCTAGTTAACTAGCTCGTTGATCAATAGATGGTTACGGTTTCTGACCATGGACATTGGATGTCATTGATAACGGGATCACATCATTAGGAGAATGATGTGATGGACAAGACCCAATCCTAAGCCTAGCACAAAGATCGTAGTTCGTATGCTAAAGCTTTTCTAATGTCAAGTATCATTTCCTTAGACCATGAGATTGTGCAACTCCGGATACCGTAGGGAATGCTTTGGTGTACCAAACGTCACAACGTAATCGGGTGGCTATAAAGGTGCACTACGGTATCTCCGAAAGTGTCTGTTGGGTTGGCACGAATCGAGACTTGGATTTGTCACTCCGTGTAAACGGAGAGGTATCTCTGGGCCCACTCGGTAGGACATCATCATAATGTGCACAATGTGACCAAGGGGTTGATCACGGGATGATGTGTTACGGAACGAGTAAAGAGACTTGCCGTAACGAGATTGAACAAGGTATCGGGATACCGACGATCGAATCTCGGGCAAGTGCAATACCGCTAGACAAAGGGAATTGTATACGGGATCGATTGAGTCCTTGACATCGTGGTTCATCCGATGAGATCATCGTGGAACATGTGGGAGCCAACATGGGTATCCAGATCCCGCTGTTGGTTATTGACCGGAGAACGCCTCGGCCATGTCTCAAGATGTCTCCGAACCCGTAGGGTCTACACACTTAAGGTTCGATGGCGACGCTAGGGTTATAAAGGAAGTTTGTATGTGGTTACCGAATGTTGTTCGGAGTCCCGGATGAGATCCCGGACGTCATGAGGAGTTCCGGAATGGTCCGGAGGTAAAGATTTATATATGGAAAGTTGTTGTTCGGGTTCCGGAAAAAGTTCGGGTTTTTTTCGGTATTGTACCGGGAAGCTTCCAGAAGGTTCCGGAGGATTCCGGAGGGGTCCGGAGGTCCGGAAATTGTTCCACCACGTCCAATACAGTAGCATGGGCTGTACGGGGCGCCCTAGCCATAATGGGCCAGGGGCACCAGCCCCCAAGGCCCATGCGCATGGGAAGGGGAAAACCCTAAAGGGGAGGCCTCCACTTGACTTGGGAGGCACTCCTCCCTTGGCCGCCCCTAGATGGGATCTAGGGCTGGCCGCACCCCTTGGGGTGGAAACCCTAAAGGGGCGCAGCCCCTTCCCCCTATATATACTTGAGGTTTTGGGGCTGCCCAACACATGAGAACTTCTCCTCTTGGTGCAGCCCTATCTCTCTCCCTTCTCCTCTCTCATGGTGCTTGGCGAAGCCTCGAGGATTGCCACGCTCCTCCACCACCACCACGCCGTTGTCTTTGCTGCTGGGACGGAGTCTTCCTCAACCTCTCCCTCTCTCCTTGCCTGGATCAAGGCGTGGGAGACGCCACCGGCTGTCACGTGTGTTGAACGCGGAGGTGCCGTCTGCTCGGCACTAGGATCTCCGGTGATTTGGATCACGACGAGCACGACTCCTTCAACCCCGTTCTCTTGAACGCTTCCGCTTAGCGATCTACAAGGGTATGTAGATGCACTCTCCTTCCCTCGTTGCTAGTTTCTCCATAGATAGATCTTGGTGACACGTAGGAAAATTTTGAATTTCTGCTACGTTTCCCAACACATTTGTATGAGGCCAATGGTCAGGACCTGGCACAGGGAATATTATGTGCTTATATGTTTCACAATACATGGGTTTCTTGAAGAAAGTAGAAACATAGTCTTCAGGGTGTATCTTCACTTTCAGACATTGCAGAATGGCATGACTGCATGGGATAGCTGTCATGTCCCACCTCCTACAGTCACAGGTCTCATTGTTCAAATTAACACAATATGTGTTTTCAGAGCTACTTGTGACCTGCCATATCCCTGGCCTTGCCATACATGCTTCACAATATTTAGCCCACTTCTTCCCCTCTTCTAAAATCTCTGAATAAGTAGGTGTGATTTCCCATCTGCATCCCTCTGTCTTCTCTCTGATCTTCTCAAACTTAATCATTAGCTTTGTTCTTATGCCCTCTAACATAGTCCTGATTGGCTTGTTCCTAACATCCAATATCATTCTATTGAAAACCTCACTAAGGTTGTTTACTACCATGTCAGTTTTGCACACAGTGTCCATTTTATACCTAGCCCAGGTATGGTCTGGTATCTGGGACAACCACTTCCAAGCTTCTAAACTTTCTTTTTTCAAATTCTCCATGCCTAAATCATGTCCATGTTTGGTAAAGGAATAGGCAGCCTGATCTAAATGTTTCTTAAGTTCCTCTCCTCCGAAACCAGCAGATGAAAATTGGCATAAATATGTCTAAGACAAAACCTTTGTGGAGAGTCAGAATACATCATCTATTGCATTCAACAATCCCTGTTCAATATAAGGTAATCTTAAGTGTTACTCATCTACTGAATAACATTTACTCATTGCAAATGTAAAGGCAAATGTAAAGACTAGGTTCAGAACAATACCTTCTGCCCGTCAGACATAATTGTGTATTTGCCAAACTTATTGCCGCCCAATGACCTGTTCTCAATCGTGAGAAACCATGTCCAACTGTCTGCCTCTTCCTTATCAACAACACCAAAAGCTATTGGGAAGATGTTATTGTTGCCATCCCTCCTCAGTAGCTGCCAATATCTCACGACAGTGCTTAGCTTGATGAAGCAACCATCCGGACACTGCTAACATGATAACATGAGTGCCTAAGTACATCAATGTTTAAAAACATATAAATTTCTGAATACTTACCTATAAATGGCCTGCATCCATTCGTAAAACCCTCCTTTCATGCAAACAAGCAAGAAACATATAGTGAAACCTTGGGGTAGGAGCTGGGTTAAGTGGGTCCTCATGTGTTGTTACTATGCACCTACCGCTGTGGTTAGTATCTAGCACACACGCAAGTAGTCCCTTATTCTGTGATAATCTGAGTTTGTGATCTCCTTGCACAACCTCAATCGCTTGCTTCCTTGCCCTATATGCCAAGCTTTTAGGCACATGCACACCAAACTTCTTCTTTGTGTATGACATAATTGTGTCAACACCAGCCTGTGGTTGGATCTGATCAGATCCTCGCAAACCTTAGCAACCCAATTGACCGTCACCTTTGTGTTCTCTCCACTTGCTCCACAAGTGTGATCCAGTTCATCTTCTTGATCTTTGAAAGTTGCCTCATGAGCTATCTTGGAGGCAACTATGTAAACCGACATCCATGTTTTCTCTCGAGCACAAAGCAATAACCCTAGTTGGTTCATTTCGTGATACTCAAAATTCCTAAGAGTCCTCACATGAAAATTTCTAAGTGCTTCTCTGAACTCAACTACATTTTCAAAGCACAAATGCATTGCAAACTGCTCATGTGCATCAGGCCTTGATGGATCATACCATATCCTCTCCTTCTTCTGCTTCTTCCTACTCTTCCTTCCAGATAGCAGCCTTGGTGCATCATCTTCATCACTTATGCCAAAATCACCGGAAAACAAGACTCATCGCCTTCGTGGACATAATCTTCAAACTTGATGTGCTCAGCTCACTTTGTGAGAATTTCTAGTTGGGCCAGGTTTTCTAACCGGCTTAAGCTTTTTGGCTGCATTTGTAGTTACTGATGCAGGATCACTTATGCCAGATCCTCTACTTGTTCATCTTCGTAAACAACTGGTTCTTCCTCCCAAAACTCGTAGGTTCTGAAGTTTGTCGCATGTAAGTGCTCTGCAGATGTCGCTGCCAGCCTCATCTTCACCCCTACACCAAGCTTTGTAAGAAATTTTCTCCCTCTGTAATCACCCCTAAAGAACTCAAAATCAAGATGATTTGTCATCTTCAACTTCATCTTCTTCCTCTGGTACATCTTCTTCTTCCTCATCCGCCGCTTCTTCTACATCTTCTTCTTCCACAACTTTTTCCCTTGTTAAAATTGCTGCTTTGCTGTGTGTTTATGTAGGGATCATCGTAAGGTGGTACAGAACACCTTCTTGTGAAACTCGAAAACAACAGGTTCACCAACATGATCAATGGGGATCTGTTCCTCATCCTACCGGGCTTGGATCAAGAGCTTTTCCGACACCGATGTTCAAGACCTTATCATCAACAAATAAGTCAAGCATTTCCTCTAATGCCTCCTCACCGTCTGTGGCCTCCACACCCTCCAAATTTCTTTCCTCTTCCTTTACATAAGTTAGAAATGCATCCATTCCATAGCCCTCCAACTCAACCAATGCTAATATGGTCGATAATCGATATCCGAGGACACCGAATACTTTTTCTCCATATTATCTATTCCTTGAAAATGTAGCCTCAAATCCCAACTCGCATCATCTAAGTCAGAGGATTAAATTGACCCATAAATACAAAGAGCACTTTCTTCTAATTTGAACTAAAGCACCCGTAAACATTGAGCGGTGCTTACCTCACTCCACCAAAGGACGACGCCCAATGGTGGCCGCCTGCTGGATCAGCATGGATGCGCTTCGCCGCTGCCCTAGCCGCGCGGACTTCCGGATCTGAGCTCGCCGGATCCACATGAGCCGCGGGCGGTGATGGCTGCTGCGACCGCTGCGCCGGGAAGCTCGAGCTGCCTAGCCATTTGTCCACCTCTGAGGGTCCACCGCCCTCCTCGCCAGTGCCGCCTTGGCTCAGTCGCCGCCGACGAGATTTGGCTGCGCCACGCCATCGCCCACTAGGTCACCGCGGGGAGAGGAGGGGAGAGGAGGAGTGAGAAAACGAGAAACCCGACAGCCTACTTTGGTTCCGACCGGACTGCGTCGGCTAACGGCCGTGAACTCCCCAGCGCCGTGGCGTGCGTGTACGATGGGTGACAGATGGGCCCAGCCGTCGGAAAACGGTTAAATCGCTAGTCACCGCGGGTTTGGGTTTTTTGAAACAGCGGGCCGCGCGTTTGGTAGCTTTCTGAGAAAATTAAAAAAGTGGTAGTTTTTTGGAACCCTAACCTGTAAACTGGTAGCTTTATGCTATTTACTCTTTTCTTTGTGATACTTTTTCTTGGACGATCTTCTTACTATCATTGCTAGCTTCTTGAGTTGTACTTATTTCTTTTGGTTAGAGCATCCTCAAACTGGCACCTCAAAGCCGCGCTAATACGTCCCGTCGTACCACTATTCGGTCGTGAAATTTTGACCCAGACGGGCGTCCCAAACAACCTTCATACGTCCGGCCTGACCGACACCTCTCATATCCAGCTTAAATATGAGGCGGATATGGATCGTCCGGGCACGTGCTTCAACGTTCGATTGACGGCGCGGTCCCACGCGGAAACGCTCGGAAACCCACCTGCCCGAAACTCGTCTCCTCCGTCGGACCGATATCGCCGCATGGCGCTGCTCCGGTGGGCCGCGTAGTGCCTAGCCGGACTATATAAGTCGACCGGTGGCATCGAAACCCTACCATCCACATTTTCCTCCGTCTGTCAGCCGCCGCCACTTTCCACGCCCCCGGTGCGTGCGCCTCCTCTACTTTGCTTGTGAACACGCACGCACGCCTCCTCTACTACCTCGTCAGTGGAAATACATAACGTCGACAAGGCGAGAGCAGCGCAACATGCAATTCGTCGGGCCGCGTTCGCGACATTGGTCGTTGCACTGGACTGGGTTCAGGCGACCCCGCCCTCACGTTGGCCCGTGTCGAGGACCGCTCCAAGACCACCGCGAAGACAGTTGCAGCTTTGACGCCGCCTCGACGACTAGGTCCTCAAGACGGGGGTGACCGAATCTCTGCGCGATGCCGCCCTCGTCATTGACAAGGGCAAGGCTAGGGCGGCGTCCGCGACAGACATGACCCTGCGACGACGGAGGAAGCCAATGGGCTGTGCCTCGAGCACTAGGCGGCGGATGGTTAGGGCTGCCGGGACCCATACCCTCCCTTCCGTTGCTAGAAGGACCACCCCGACTCCAACGTCGACGGCGATGGACCAAACGACGATGGAGGTACCGCTGGCCAGGGAAGTCACCATCAGGTACCTCGTGTAGTTTAGTTTTAATTTTTTTGAGTTAAACTTGTCAAAAAATCATCCCGTTTGAATTTAACATCGAATTTCGTCCGGATTGTGTGATTTTTTTTAGTTAAAATCTTATTTTAAACTTGCATAGACCTTTGGTGCACGTAGTCTTCCGTTTCAGCGGATATTTGAAGTGTGGATTTGATGCAGATGCCATGGGCAATTTTGGTGGTTGAAAATTCTTGGTCATGTGTGGGTTTATTGCTGCTGGCAGGCAAAAATGCCAGGGTGGCAGCTTTGCACCTGCCTGCTGCCTAAAATCTGGGCTGTCGCCTGTTGGAACGGAACGTCTATCTACCTACTCTCTGGCGCCATGGTTGAGGAGGGAGCGGCGTTAGCCCGAAGCTACCTCGTCAGCCAAAATAGTACTAGCGCGCAACGGCGGGAAAATCGGCGCCCCTGAAACTGGACTGGGGTCTGGGGCCCAGCCGACGCACCCGGCTCTATTTATCCGACGGGAGCGCAGCTCCACCTCCACCTCTTTCACATCCCTGCAACTCCAAGTCCCACCAGCCATGGAGATCAAGAAATGTTGCGAGTTTGTGCATTTTGGGGATGTGGCCGAATGGGAGGAGCACATCGTCGTCGAGCATGGTGACAAGCAGCTCCAGGCCATCTACGCGCTCCATGGCGTGACGGGGGTGGCCAAGGCCTTCCACGCGGCCAAAGAGGCGGCGGCGGCGGCGGCGGGCCAGTGTTAGAACTAATCTTGTTATTGATGAGTCATGCATGTAGTTCAAGCTGCGGCAGGTGTGCACGTCAGAGTTGTGCTTCACGTGTACACATATGCAAAGCTAATCTGTTTAGTTAGTTGCATGCATAGATTAGTTAGTGCCTTAGTGCATGCATGGGTGTTAGTTGGGTAGCTGGGTCGTACTAGATAATGGAGAGAATCCAGGGATTAGTTAGCTGGATGTGCTCGTACGTGGTATGGTGGCCGAGTGTGGCGGCTGGGGTAGTGCGTGCATGTAGCTAGGAAGTTGGTTAGTGGGTTAGTGGCGTGAGTTTTGCATGGCTTGAGTGCCTACCTTCGTGTATATATATTGCACTGAGTAAATGGAAAAGAGGCCGAGAGGGCTGAGGAAAATGTAGTCACGGTGTGCCACTAAGGAAGTGCCTCACGGCAAAGCTAGTTGGGCTTCTTCCTTGGTGCGCGTGTGTAGAGTTTCTTGTGTGTGTGTGTGTTCTTGTGTTCTTGAGAGAAACCTCAAAAGAGTTGTGTAAGGCAGCTTGAGGTAGAAGGAGCGGCGCTGCAACGAGAGGCGGCGCCAACAATTGGTATCAGAGCCTTGTTGATCCGAGGCGGTGGTGGCAGCGCGGCGAACTTCATGTGAGGTGGAGGTCGGCGGCGCAAGGTGGACGCCATTGGCGGCGCGATGCTGCTAGCGGCCAGTGCGTGTATCCCTCATCGTCGAGTTGCGTCACGAGCGATGGAGAGAAGTGCTGCCCGGTAAGTTGTGTCACCGGCAGCAAGGAGGTGCTGCCCGGTAAGTTGTGTCACCGGCAGCAAGGTGGTGACGGTGAGTTGTGTGGATGCCATCGTCATAAGAAGTTCCATGTCTGAGTCTTCGATAAGGTGTGTCATCGTCGACAACATGGAGATGAGTCACCGGTGAGTTGTGTCACCGGTGGCGTGCATGGAGGCGAGTTACCAGCGAGTTGCGGCACCGGTGGCAAACATGCGGCAGCGAGCGTGCCACGGCGGTGCGCTCGTGGTGAAGGCGCACGAGGTGCGGCTCTCGCTGAAGCTAGCGGCGACGGCGGCAATCGGTGTGACAAGATGGCATTGGCGGCCATCTCGGTGTTGCACCGACGACATCAATGACCACGTGCTTCAAGAAAGAAATTAGCTAACAAGATTAGGGAGGTGAATGTTAGAACTAATCTTGTTATTGATGAGTCATGCATGTAGTTCAAGCTGCGGCAGGTGTGCACGTCAGAGTTGTGCTTCACGTGTACACATATGCAAAGCCAATCTGTTTAGTTAGTTGCATGCATAGATTAGTTAGTGCCTTAGTGCATGCATGGGTGTTAGTTGGGTAGCTGGGTCGTACTAGATAATGGAGAGAATCCAGGGATTAGTTAGCTGGATGTGCTCGTACGTGGTATGGTGGCCGAGTGTGGCGGCTGGGGTAGTGCGTGCATGTAGCTAGGAAGTTGGTTAGTTGGTTAGTGGCGTGAGTTTTGCATGGCTTGAGTGCCAACTTCGTGTATATATATTGCACTGAGTAAATGGAAAAGAGGCCGAGTGGGCTGAGGAAAATGTAGTCACGGTGTGCCACTAAGGAAGTGCCTCACGGCAAAGCTAGTTGGGCTTCTTCCTTGGTGCGCGTGTGTAGAGTTTCTTGTGTGTGTGTGTTCTTGTGTTCTTGAGAGAAACCTCAAGAGAGTTGTGTAAGGCAGCTTGAGGTAGAAGGAGCGGTGATGCAATGAGAGGCGGCGCCAACAATTGATATCAGAGCCTTGTTGATCTGAGGCGGTGGTGGCAGCGCGGCGAACTTCATGTGAGGTGGAGGTCGGCGGCGCAAGGTGGATGCCATTGGCGGCGCGATGCTGCTAGCGGCCAGTGCGTGTCTCCCTCATTGTCGAGCTGTGTCACGAGCGATGAAGAGAAGTGCTGCCGGGTAAGTTGTGTCACCGGCAGCAAGGAGGTGCTGCCCGGTAAGTTGTGTCACCGGCAGCAAGGTGGTGACGGCGAGTTGTGTGGATGCCATCGCCATAAGAAGTTCCATGTCTGAGTCTTCGATAAGGTGTGTCATCGTCGACAACATGGAGATGAGTCACCGGCGAGTTGTGTCACCGGTGGCGAGCATGGAGGCGAGTTACCGGCGAGTTGCGGCACCGGTGGCAAACATGCGGCAGCGAGCGTGCCACGGCGGTGCGCTCGTGGTGAAGGCGCACGAGGTGCGGCTCTCGCTGAAGCTAGCGGCGACGGCGGCAATCGGTGTGACAAGATGGCATTGGCGGCCATCTCGGTGTTGCACCGACGACATCAACGACCACGTGCTTCAAGAGAGAAATTAGCTAACAAGATTAGGGAGGTGAATGTTAGAACTAATCTTGTTATTGATGAGTCATGCATGTAGTTCAAGCTGCGGCAGGTGTGCACGTCAGAGTTGTGCTTCACGTGTACACATATGCAAAGCTAATCTGTTTAGTTAGTTGCATGCATAGATTAGTTAGTGCTTTAGTGCATGCATGGGTGTTAGTTGGGTAGCTGGGTCGTACTAGATAATGGAGAGAATCCAGGGATTAGTTAGCTGGATGTGCTCGTACGTGGTATGGTGGCCGAGTGTGGCGGCTGGGGTCGTGTGTGCATGTAGCTAGGAAGTTGGTTAGTGGGTTAGTGGCGTGAGTTTTGCATGGCTTGAGTGCCTACCTTCGTGTATATATATTGCACTGAGTAAATGGAAAAGAGGCCGAGAGGGCTGAGAAAAATGTAGTCACGGTGTGCCATTAAGGAAGTGCCTCACGGCAAAGCTAGTTGGGCTTCTTCCTTGATGCGCGTGTGTAGAGTTTCTTGTGTGTGTGTGTTTTCTTGTGTTCTTGAGAGAAACCTCAGAAGAGTTGTGTAAGGCAGATTGAGGTAGAAGGAGCGGCGCTGCAACGAGAGGCGGCGCCAACAGCCAGGACCCCGTCAAGAAGGAGGCGGCGGCGGCGGGCCAGGACGCCGTCAAGAAGGCGGCGGCGGCGGCGGCGCGCGAGGACGCCTTCAAGAAGAAGGAAGCTGCGGCTGAGGATGCGGTCAAGGTGGAGAAGGAAGCTGCGGCTGAGGATGCCGTCAAGGTGGAGAAGGCGGCGCCCGTTGAGGATGCCGTCGAGGAGGAGGAGGAGGTGGCGCCCGTTGAGGATGCCGTCGAGGAGGAGGAGGCGGCGGCGGGCGAGGGTGCCTGGACCGCGGACGAAGAGGAAGCGCATAGGGACATGGTGCGGGAAGTCATGGGTGCGAGGGCGCAGGATGAGGCGGAGGAAAGGGCGGAGGAAAGGAAGGCGGAGGCGGACTTGGCGGCGATTGAGTCGCGCAAGAACAAGGTGAGGGAGGAGGCGGACACGGCGGCGACCCAAAAGGCGGCCATTCGCGCCGGGAAGAAGAACGTCAAGCCCGTTGCCAAGAAGCCCAAGATCGGCCTCACTGCCCAGCAGGAAGCCGCCAAGGCGGAGAAGGCCAAGCTGGACGCCGAGAAGGAAGAAAGGGCGGCGACCAGGTCTGCAGATGCTACCCTCATCAAGGTTTCGAGAATGCATATGTCACGGGTAAGGGCGGATGCTCGGGCGATGGCCGGCGAGGATCCTGAGGAAGATGAGCCAGAAGAGAGCGAGGACACGCTGGACGTTGGCCTGCAGGAGGACTCGAACTCCGGCCGCTCCTCCGACTCCGACCATGTTTAGAGTGCTGTGAATCGATCCTTCTTGATAGGTTAGAGTGCTGTGAGTCGATCGTTCTTGATATGCATGAGAAACTAGTCTTTGCCAATCCATGGGTGCTTTTGATGTTTATGTATCGAGTTTGGTCTGTATCGAAGTGAAAACTATCTTGGTTTGTTCCGTTTTCAATTGGGAGATCTGCTGTTTGAGTTCTTTTAATTGGTTTTTTCAACTTTTTTTCGGAGACTAGGTCAAAGCAAAACTGCGGTTATCTGCTCCGGCAGGCGTGTTCGATGTTGGTTGATTCGTGCTGGAGGATTCTGTCGAAGTTGAGAGGGAGCTTTTTTTTGATTCTGTATCGACGTATGCATTGGGATCACAGATCGTCTTTTTCTGCCCCTAGCACTCCTTTTCATGGTAGGATGGGATGGGAGGAGTTTTTGCTCTTTGAATTTTTTCAAATCTCCTGATGCTCTAACCGCCGAGAGGGGCAGCATGGATGCTCCTTCTTTTTTACTACTACTATCTGTTTTGCTGCGTTTCTTTGGACAACAGCTGGCAGGCTATAATGTCAGTGTGTCAGCTTTGACGCCCCTGCCCGCCTGCTGCCTTACGCGGCAAGAAATGATCCGCTCTGCTGGGAGGGAGGGCGCTTTGCCTTGCCTCCGGAGCTCCAAAAGCTAGCTCTGCACCACCCTTGCTGCTTTCTTTAACTCCTCTGTGTTTTTTTTTTGCGGGGGAACTTCTCTGTGTGTTTTCCTTACGATTTTTTTGTTTGTTTGTCTTTCGCCATTGATGCTTCTTTACATGTACGGTATACAAGTAAGATGAGCATCCCAACGCTCCATGCGGAAAGCTTTTAAAATAATTTAATTTCCGCCCACAAATTTTACTTCTCTAGTTTCTATCAAGTTTTCTGCACTTCTTTTAGCAAATGCAGCTGCAGATTAGATAGACCAAAATTAACATCAATATGAAATGTCCTTATTCCTTAGCGGTTTGATGCTAATTAGTATGTGAAAAATGAAATGTCTGGCCTAAGACTTCTTTGATTATTCTCATTACTTAATTTGGTTTTATTGGCTAGTAATATTGCACGTAAAAATAGTAAATACATTGAGGCCCTTCAAGTCTGACATTCAACTACTACTACCAACTTTTCTACTATCCTCATTCGCTTCCTACTTAGGAATTAAGAGCATATGCAGCAGGGTTCCACAAATGCCCTCGGGCGAACAGTCCGGTCAGTTACCGGTTTCAAAATGGCGACCTAGTCAGGCTCCTCAAACCGATCATATATGTTCGGGCTGACCGACGCCCATATCCAGCCCATATCCGGGGTAGATATGACGATGCCCGATCATGTCCGCCATGTTAGATCAATGAGCAGAACCCACATATGTACACATCGAAACTCATTGGTCCAGTGAGGACGCATTCATGTCGTCGCCCCAGCGTGCCCGCACGAGGGGCCAGATCTCACTATTTAACTAGGACGCCGACTCTTAATCCTAACCGTTCCCGTTTGCACCCTCTCCCCCTCGTCCACGCCACTTCAATCTGTGTTGAAATATAAATATATTGCCCGCCTTTCTCCATTAATTCAGACTGATGGGTGAACTGGTTAGGTGCATACAACTTACAATCAAGGGGCTCAGGGTTCAAAACCTAGTAAACATAATAAATAATTGCGGCCTACCCCCGCTTCCACTGCTTACATCATAACTCCAAAGGAGCATAGACGTAAGGGGGAGTGTTGGAGTGTACTGTCTAACCCTCTCTGCGGGAGGAGTAAAAACCAGGGTAACCTATGGATATATGTAGAACTCCCATCTTTAACAGAAAAACGTGCTAGGACGATACAAGTAGAAGTGTCCCTACGAAGGAGCATCGACCCTGACAATATCAAGCGACGGACCGACCCCCGCAAGGAAGAACCGTGCGGGCCACTCCAACAACTCAACATTTAAAACCCGACCAGGTTATCTCTCTATCCCTACGCCGGCCTACAAAAGAGGGTCATCATAGCGACTAAGGGGGGAACACACCAGTTCAAAGAGCTTTGCTACACCCACGTAAGGATTTCTACGTAATCTACGTAAAATCTGACCTGGCCTATTTTGGTTGGAAGGGTAAATTGGCCCAGGCCCACCCGTGAAACTCAGAGGGGGATGTTTAGTTGAGAAGGAAGGAAGGAACGTAGCTTTACGTATCAAGTTACGTTGGTCTAACATTTTTGCCAGTTCAAATGGTCGGCGTGGGAAGTCACATCAAAGTTATAAGCCTCAAAGACTTTGGTCGCTCTGAAGTATCAGGACATCTATTGAGCGGGTCAAGGGCAAGTTGGGTACCACACCTACCATCTTTCGCCAATACACATACTTAGTGGAATGTGGTGCCCCACCAGGCCTATATAAGGGGAGGACTAAGGTCAGTTGCAGGAGAGAGGAAAAACACACAACAATCAAACTACAAGCACCCACAAGCAAACCCAAGACAAGAGAAGAAGAAGGAGCTTAGGGATAGGAGTGTTCGAGCACTCTGGTTAGGACCCCTACCACCACTGGTCTGATCATGACCACCTCTGATACATCTTCAATGTATCTATAATTTTTGATTGTTTCATGCTATTATATTATCAATCTTAGATACTTTGTATGCATTTTATGCTATTTTATATCATTTTTGTGAACTAACCTATTAACCCAGTGCTTAGTGCGAGTTGCTGTTTTTTGCTTGTTTTTTTGTTTTCTAGAAAATCAGTATCAAAGGGAGTCCAAACACTATGAAACTTTTTGACGATTTTTTCTGGACATAAGAGACCCTAAAAACTTCCAGAGGAGACCAGGCGCGAAGTGAGGAGACGATAAGGCAACAGGGCGCACCCAGGGGGGTAGGGCGCACCCGGTTTGTTGGAAATGTGCCCTAGAGGCAATAATAAAATAGTTATTATCATATTTTCCATTCATGATAAATGTTTATTATTCATGCTAGAATTTTATTGACCGGAGACTTAAATACATGCGTGCATACATAAGCTACACCGTGTCCCTAGTATGCCTCTACTAGACTAGCTCGTTGCTCAAAGATGGTTAAGGTTTCCTGACCATAGACATGGGTTGTCATTTGATAACATGATCAAATCATTAGGAGAATGATGTGATGGAAAAGATCCAACCGTAAGCTTACCATCAAATCGTTTAGTTATTTGCTACAACTTTCATGATGTCAAGTATTTGTTCCTTAGACCATGAGATCGCGCAACCCCCCGAATACCGGAGGAATGCCTTGTGTGCTATCAAACGTCACCTCGTAACTGGGTGATCATAAAGGTGCTCTACAGGTATCTCCGAAGGTGTCTGTTGGGTTGCATGGATCGAGAATGGGATTTGTCGCATATCTCTGGGCCCTCTCGGTAATACAACATCGTAAAGAGCTTGCAAGCAATGTGGCTAATGAGTTAGTCACGAGATCTTGTATTACGAAACGAGTAAAGAGACTTTTCGGTAACGAGATTGAACTAGGTATGGAGATACCGATGATCGAATCTTATACAAGTAACATATCGCCGGACAAAGGGAATTGCATACGGGATTGACTGAATCCTTGACATCGTGGTTCTACCGGTAAAGATCTTCGTTGAATATGTAGGAACCAATATGGACATCTAAGTCCTGCTATTTGTTATTGACCGGAGAGGAGTCTCGGTCATGCCTACATGATTCTCGAACCCGTAGGGTCGCACGCTTAATGTTCGGTAGCACTAGGGTAGTATTGAGATATTAATAGAGGAAAATACGAAGGTTGTACAGAGTCCCGGATGGGATCCGGGACGTCACGAGGAGATCCAGAATGGTTCAGAGGTAAAGATTTATATATGGAAAGTTGTTGTCGGGGTTCTGGGAAAAAGTCTCATTTTCCCGGAAGCCACCGAAAGGTTGCAGAGGGTTGCAGAGGGGCCCGAAAGTCCTCGAAGGGCTCCACCACGTCCCATACAGTAGCATGGGTTGTAGGGGGGGCACCCTGGTGTAACATCCCAATTTTTAATTTGGATGTTATACATAGGTCATCATATGCATATCATATTTTATTTGCATTTTGTTTGTGATCCTAGAAAATCCTAACCAACTCAAGGACCCATGAAGAGAGTTGGATATTTTGTTTATTTTCGTATTTGAATTTTCTCAAATATTGAAAAAAGGATAATTTCGGTTTTAATGTTTTTTCTCTCTGAAATATTTTCGATAGTAAAATAAAAGAGAGGAGATAAAATGAATTCTCCAAAATAAAAGAAATATTGGATGAAAAATGTTAAAATCACATAAATATTTTATGAGATTTTATTTGGATTTTTATTCGGAGTTATTTTATTAAATTAAGAAAAAATTGCATTAGGTCCGAGAAAATTGTTCACTTTGTCCTAAATTTTATTAGAGGAACGTGAAAATTTATTTCAGAATTTTTGGACTCCGTTTGATTTTTTTTATTTATTTACTCCGTCTGTTAAAAAAACGTGAACCGCCTTTGGGTCAGGCTCGAGCCGACACGCCCCGCCAAATTTCTTTACAAGGCGAGGCCCGAGGTCACTTTCACTCGTACATGACCAAACCCTAGCACCGCCGCCGAGCCTCATTGCCGCCGCCGATTTTGTCCGATTTTTCGCCGGTTTATTCTGGTAAACACTAGATCCATTTTTTTCGAGTAGAACGGTTCGGTTTCTCTCGGTTTCGCCGGTTTAGATCTTTTTTTCGTTTTTCTGATTCAGATCTAATTTGCGAACGTTGGTTCGTTTAGATCTGTTAACGAATGAATTCGTTCGTTAGCCTCTGTTAGCGGACGTTCGTCCGATAGATTTTTCTTTTTCTGTTTTATTTTCACCAGGGACCTATCCGCGATTATTTTTATCACAGACTAGCCCCTGATCTTCAAACCCTCGCAACTTTTCAACCGTTCGTCCAAATCCAGTGAAACCAACGCCAAAATCTTCATCTCGAACCCCTCTTTCCAGTTAACCAACTTGAACAAGATTTTGACAATTTAAAATTTGGTTTCAAGCAGATTTGAATTTGAATTTCTTTTGATCGTAGTTTGAGTTTCGTAGCTCCGATTTGATTGATTTTTTTTGCAAATCGAAGCTCTTTAGTTGCACTTTCAGATTTGATCTCTCTCATCTGAGTTTTACCCTTGCATCTATGCTAAAGTGCTTATGTATGCTATTGTTTGTTTGCGATAGAATTCCCGGAGTGCGAAGCGTGCTACTACGAGTCACTATTTACGAATCGTCAGCAAGGCAAGTAACACATTGATCATACTTCTTTATTACCCAGTTTTTATGCATTAGATCCAACCCAAAAACAATTGCATGGTTAGGATGTGTTTAACATGTGGGTATTGGGAAGTAGATGATGAGGTAGAACCTATTGCCCTTCTATTACCAAAGCCTTGGGAGTTACTTCTACATTATGCTTATATTGCTAGGCTATGCTCGTAGACGTGGATTGGTTGGGTGTATCCATGACAGATGTGAGAGTTATAATTAATGGTTAACTTGAGGTGGCTATTTAAATTCACATCTGGGTGGATTGGTTGTGGGCACGTAGAGAATCCAGTGTTGTCCTAGGATATCCCATAGTACCCGTGTGATCATCCTATGGTTTGCCACCCAGGCTCAAAGGGATCATAAGATTATTCATGCTAGAAACTTCCGTGTGCAGCCACAAACCATCATGGGCTCTAGCATAGTTGAGTATGTTGTGTGACCTCTTTCAGTGGTAGGCTAGCAAATGTAGGGGAAAGTAGGTGTAACTGTCTACCCAGAGTAAAGAGTTAATGCTTCGGAAAGACCGTGTCTCGATCATCCGTTTCTCAAACAACATGTAGTGCGAGAAATCCAACGGAGGAGATCGAGTCTTGTGGGGGAAAGTGCACAAACCTCTGCAGAGTGTATAAACTAATCATGGTTAGTCGTGTCCCCGGTTATGGACATCTTGAGTATCTGGTACTTGAATTATTGATTTGATCTCATCACTCTAAATTAATTTGTTGGGTTATTAACTATCTTAATTGGGATTGAGTTCGAGGAACCCTCTCAATGTTTATCAACCACCATGATAGTTAAATAAAATATATTCCTTTGTTGTAGGGAAAAGTTGGCTTTATGCAAAATATTAAACTTAGAAGCTTTCCACCAGCCATATATGCATGTAGTGATAGTATTTATTCTGTTCATTGCTCAATTTTGTTACTATGCCAGCATATTCCATGTGATGACCCGTTTCGGGCTGCAACATATCATGTTGCAGACTTTTCAGACGAAGAGTAAGGTGCGCTAGGTCGTTGTCGTGCACTCAGTTATGCCGTTGGAGTTGATGGACTCATTTACCTCCGATGCTTCCGCAGTTATGTTATTTAGATGGCCTTCAGCCATATTATGGTAATAAGTTCTCTTTTGAGACATTCGATGTAATAACTGTGTGATTGCACTCTGTTATAAATCCTTCAAGTACTGTGTGTGTCAGCATTACTGATCCAGGGATGACACTTAAGCACAAAGATTTGACCGTATGAGGTCGGGTCGCTACAAGATGGTATCAGAGTACACGCTGATTGTAGGACACGGCAACTAAGAAAAGCCATAGGTCACTCTTCTCTACTCATTTCTGACTCCTCTCCATTTTCCACTCTATAGATGGCAGACCCAAGGAACAAGTTTGCTCAACCGGATGAAGACAGCCATTTTGGAAGACACTTGAAGGAAGTCACTAGGTACCTGAACATTGGAATACCAAGCTTCACCGGGACCTACACCGCCACTTTACCAGAAGAGGAGCGTTGGATGATTCGATTTCAAGTTCCAGGAAGGACATTCACGCCAGTTACTGAGCCCATAGAGTTTTCCTTTGATGCACCAACCTGGAGTCTAGGTAAGATCATGGCAGCCCACATCGCCATGGGACGCATCGGCGAAATTTATCACAAGGATCTTAAGGACACTATCTACCAGATATGTGGGCGCCGAGATGAGCAATGGGAGATGATCAGCACCAGGAGGGACAGGTCCATTGCAGCTTTCATCCAGGAGTTAAACCAGCACATTCGTCGCCAGGAGAACCAAATGTGTACAAGCATGATAGATCTGAAGAAGGTGATGACTAGGAACATGGAGATTGAAGAGGAACTCAAGTCTACCCGCGATGGATATGAGGAGGAAATCGCAATACTAGTGGAAAAGAATGACGATCTGACAAGGAAGCTAGGAGTATTCATGGGAGGCCCCGCGCCAGGAGGAGATGATGACCATCCCGAGGACTACATCATCATCAACAACACCGACTCTGACCCCGACAGTAGCGATGATGATTACGAAGACGAAGCTGGAGCGGACATCATGGAGTCTTCCACCGATCAAAATTTCTAGTCGACCACCACATCAGTAGTAGTATTTCCCCATGTATATAGTAGTAGTCCGATTATCTTGTAACGGTAGCTAGATCGATTGTATGCCCTTGTTTGAATTGAGTGATGTGATATGATTGTGTTTGTCTCATGTGCATTTGGGTAGTGTTTTCTCACTAGACCTCACTCTATTCTAATCTCTCCCCTCTAAACCCATCAGATGCCTCCGAGACGTGACACCAGATTTGTCTTCCCACCGGAGCTCACTCAATCGATTCAACAGCAAAATGCCTTGATGCAGCTACTAGTCCAGAACCAAGGTAACAACAACAACAACAACCCACCACCACCTCCTCCCGTTGATAACTTGGCATGTTTTCTGAGGTAGTGATGTCTACTACACAACCTTCTTCTTGTAGACGTTGTTGGCTCTCCAAGTGCAGAGGTTTGTAGGACAGTAGCAAATTTCCCTCAAGTGGATGACGGTTTATCAATCCGTGGGAGGCGTAGGATGAAGATGGTCTCTCTCAAGCAACCCTGCAACCAAATAACAAAGAGTCTCTTGTGTCCCCAACACACCCAATACAATGGCAAATTGTATAGGTGCACTAGTTTGGCGAAGAGATGGGGATACAAGTGCAATATAGATGGTAGATATAGTTTTTTGTAATATGAAAATAAAAACAGGAAGATAACTAATGATAAAGTGAGCACAAACGGTATTGCAATGCTAGGAAACAAGGCCTAGGGTTCATACTTTCACTAGTGCAAGTTCTCTCAACAATAATAACATAACATGATCATATAACTATCCCTCAACATGCAACAAAGAGTCACTCCAAAGTCACTAATAGCGGAGAACAAACAAAGAGATTATTGTAGGGTACGAAACCACCTCAAAGTTATCCTTCTGATCGATCTATTCAAGAGTCCGTAGTAAAATAACACGAAGCTATTCTTTCCATTCGATCTATCATAGAGTTCGTACTAGAATAACACCTTAAGACACAAATCAACCAAAACCCTAATGTCACCTAGATACTCCAATGTCACCTCAAGTATCCGTGGGCATGATTATACGATATGCATCACACAATCTCAGATTCATCTATTCAACCAACACAAAGTACTTCAAAGAGTGCCCCAAAGTTCCTACCGGAGAGTCAAGACGAAAACGTGTGCCAACCCCTATGCATAAGTTCATGGAACTCGCAAGTTGATCACCAAAACATACATCAAGTAGATCACGTGAATATCCCATTGTCACCACAGATAAGCACGGCAAGACATACATCAAGTGTTCTCGAATCCTTAAAGACTCAATCCGACAAGACAACTTCAAAGGGAAAACTCAATTCATCACAAGAGAGTAAAGGGGTAGAAACATCATAAGATCTAACTATAATAGTAAAGCTCGCGATACATCAAGATCGTATCACCTCAAGAACACGAGAGAGAGATCAAACACATAGCTACTGGTACATACCCTCAGCCCCGAGGGTGAACTAATCCCTCCTCGTCATGGAGAGCGCCGGGATGATGAAGATGGCCACCGGTGAGGGATCCCCCCTCCGGCCGGGTGCCGGAACGGGCTCTCGAGAGGTTTTTCGTGGCTACAGAGGCTTGCGGCTTCGGAACTCCAGATCTATTGTGCTCTTCGATGTTTTTAGGGTATATGGATATATATAGGCGAAAGAAGTCGGTCAGGGGAGCCACGAGGGGCCCACGAGGGTGGGAAGCACCCCCAGGGGGGTAGGGCGCGCCTCCCTGCCTCGTGGCTTCCTCGAAGCTTCCCTGACGTCTACTCCAAGTCTCGTGGATTGCTTCTGTTCCAAAAATAACTCTCCCGAAGGTTTCATTCCGTTTGGACTTCGTTGGATACTCTTTTCATTCGAAACACTGAAATAGGCAAAAAAAACAGCAATATGGGTTGGGCCTCCGGTTAATAGGTTAGTCCCAAAAATAATATAGAAGTGTATAGTAATGCCCATAAACATCCAAAACAGGTAATATAATAGCATGAATACTTCATAAATTATAGATACGTTGGAGACTTATCAGCATCCCCAAGCTTAATTCCTGCTCGTCCTCGAGTAGGTAAATGATAAAAGAAAGAATTTATGAAGTGTGAATGCTAGCAGGTGCACAAGTTTGATCAATGATAATTTCAATCACCTTTCTAGCATCATTATATGTAATAACAGAGCTCATCTCATAAAACTATTCATGATCAAGTAACAAGCTATTCACATGTTAAAGCATAGACCATAAACTTTCTTGAAAACTAGCAAACTTCATTCTCACCATCAAACAATTGCAATTCATCTTATTTTCAGGAAGGGTCTATGTCAGAGCTTTGATTTAGCAAACTCCACATACTCAACTATCATTTAATCTTTTACAATTGCTAACACTCATGTGATATTTATGGGTTCAAAGTTTTAATCAAACACAGAGAAAGATAGGGTCTTATAGTTTTGCCTCCCAACCTTTTACCTCAAGGGTAATGTCAACAATAATAATTTATGAACGCCTACATCCAAGTGGGTATATATATCCGGATCACCCCAACACAAAGTGCTTGCCAAAGGAAAAAAGTGTAAAAAGGGAAGTTGATGATCACCATGACTCTTGTACAAGGGTAGAAGATAATAGTAAAAGATAGGCCCTTCGCAGAGGGAAGCAGAGGTTGTCATGCGCTTTTATGGTTGGATGCACAAAATCTTAATGCAAAAGAACGTCCCTTTATATTGCCGCTTGTGATAAAGACCTTTATTATGCAGTCCATCGCTTTTATTTCTTCACTATCACAAGTTCGTATAAAGCTTATTTTCTTCGCACTAATAGATCATACATATTTAGAGAGCAATTTTTACTGCATGCACCGATGACAACTTACTTGAAGGATCTTACTCAATCCATAGGTATGTATGGTGGACTCTCATGGCAAAATTGGTTTAAAGGATATTTGGAAGCACAAGTAGTATTTCTACTTGGTGCAAAGAATTCCGCTAGCATGAGAGGGAAAGTCAAGCTCAACATGTTGGATGATCCAAGACAATATAACTTTTCAGATATAGGAAAACATAACCCATTACGTTGTCTTCCTTGTCCAACATCAACCTTTTAGCATGTCATATTTTAATGAGTGCTCACAATTACAAAAGATGTCCAGGATAGTATATTTATATGTGAAATCTCTCTTCCTTCAATATTCTTTCATGAATTGTTCAAGTGACCAATACAATGTTCGCTAACATTCAATAAATTTACCACCTCTACTTCTTATATGTGAAGTCATTACTCCCCATGAGATAAGCATATGAAACATATATAATTTCATATTTATTATATTCAAATCATTCAACCATTTGCTCATAGGATATAAGTGAAGCACACAAGTAAATGACAAACTACTCCAGAAAGATATAAGTGAAGATCAATGAGTAGTTAAATAATTATGTAGCTATGTGAAGACTCTCTCTCATTTAAGAATTTAAGATCTTGGTATTTTATTAAGACAGCAAGCAAAACAAAATAAAATGGCATTGAAAGGATAGCACGACTCATGTGAAGAAGCAAAAACTTAGGCTCAACCGATACTAACCGATAATTGTTGAAGAAGAAAGGGTGGATGCCTACCGGGGCATCCCCAAGCTTAGATGCTTGAGACTTCTTGAAATATTATATTGGGGTGCCTTGGGCATCCCCAAGCTTGAGCTTTTGTGTCTCCTTAATTCCTTTTATATCTCGGTTTCCTAAATCTCGAACGCTTCATCCACACCAAACTCAACAAGAACTCGTGAGATAAGTTAGTATAAACCAATGCAAAAACCTTATCATTTTCTACTGTAACAAATCACAAAAATTATTATTCAACATTGCATACTAAATGTCTCTGCATATTTAATACTCCTATCCTCAAATAGAATCATTAAACAAGCAAACATGTGCAAACAATGCAAACATAACAGCAATCTGCCAAATCAGTTTAGTCTATAAAGAATGCAAGATTCATCATACTTCCCTAACTCCAAAAATTATGAGAAAAATACTATGCTGTATAAGATTTATCAGATCTCATTATGCAAAAAGTTTCAACATTATATCATTCTCTGACTTTTCTAGGGAATTTTTGCAACAGCGGTAAACTTTCTGTTTTCAAACAGCAACATGTATACTTGCAAAATAAGCATGGTAAAGGCTATCCTTGACATTTTTATTGAAAATACAGATGCAAAACATTATTATAAATAACATCAAGCAAATACTAACAAAATAAATGACGCTCCAAGCAAAACACATATCATGTGGTGAATAAAAATATAGCTCCAAGTAAAGTTACCGATGAACGAAGATTTAAAGAGGGATGCCTTCCGGCATCCCCAAGCATAAACTCTTGGTTGTCCTTGAATATTACCTTGGGGTGCCTTGGGCATCCCCAAGCTTAGGCTCTTGCCACTCCTTATTCCATAGTCCACCGAATCTTTACCCAAAACATGAAAACTTCACAACACAAAACTCAATGTAAAACCTGGTAAGCTCCGTCAGATAAGAAAATAAATCACCACTTTTGGTACTGTTGTGAACTCATTCTAAATTCATATTGGTGTAATATATATTGTATTCCAACTTATCTATGGTTCATACCTTACGATACTACTCATAGATTCATCAAAATAAGCAAACAACACGTAGAAAACAGAATCTATCAAAAACAGAATAGTCTGTAGTAATCTGTATCATTCGAATACTTCTGTAACTCCAACAATTCTACCAAATTAGGAAGTCCTAATAAATTTGCGTAACAATTGATAGAAAAAAGAATCAGATCAAAAGCACATTTCTGTGAATTAGCAAAACTAATTTACTGGGTGCCAAAGTTTCTGATTTTCAGCAGGATCAACACAACTATCACTTTAAGCTATCCTAAAGGTCTTACTTGGCACTTTATTGAAACAAAATCTATAAAAAATAATTACTACAGTACCATAATAATGTTTACACACAAAAACAGTAAAGTTAAATATTGGGTTGTCTCCCAACAAGCACTTTTCTTTAATGCCTTTCTAGCTAGGCATGATGATGACAATGATGCTCACATAAAAGATAAGAATTGAAACATAATGGGAGCATCATGAAGCATATGACTAGCACATTTAAGTCTAACCCACTTCCTATGCTTAGGGATTTTGTGAGCAAACAACCTCTGGGAACAATAATCAACTAGCATAGGAAGGCTAAACAAGCACAACTTAAAGATTTTCAACACATAGAGAGGAAACTTGATATTATTGCAATTCCTACAAGCATATATTCCTCCCTCATAATAATTTTCAGTAGCATCATGAATGAATTCAACAATATAACCAACACCTAAAGCATTCTTTTCATGATCTACAAGCATAGAAAATTTATTACTCTCCACATAAGCAGAATTCTTCTTATTCGGAATAGTGGGAGTATCATAAGAGACTCGAATACTATAAATTGTTTCCATATTAAAAGAGTAATGTTCAGAAAAAGGGTAATCATAATCATGACAAGTTTTATAAATATAATCATCACTAATTTTTATAGCATGAGTTTCATCACAATAATCATCATAAATAGCAACTTTGTTCTCATCATAATTGATTGAAACCTCTTCCAAGATAGTGGAATCATCACTAAATAAGGTCATGACCTCTCCAAATCCACTTTCATATTCATCACAATAAGATTAAACATCCTCCAAAATAGTGGGATCATTACTTCCTAAAGTTTACACTCTTCCAAAGCCACTTTCATCAATATAACCATCATAAATAGGAGACATACTATCATCATAACAACTTTGCATATCAAAACTTGGGAGGCTAAAACTATGATCTTCATTAAACGTAGCATCCCCAAGCTTGGGACAAACATTAATTGCAGTAAATATATTCTCAAATATGTCATCCTAATCAAACATAGCATCCCCAAGCTTGGGACTTTTCATATTATAAGCATAATCACTCTCATCATTAGTAGTATGGATAGCACCAATAGTATAGCAATTATCATCATCACAATGAGTAGTAGGAGCAACATCATTTGGGAGGGATACCTTTTTACCGTTGCTTCTCCGTCTTTTGTTTTTCTTCTTCACACCATGTGTGGGTTTATCCCTCTTTTTTGAGCTCCTTATTGATGAGATTGGTTGAATAGAAAGCTCCTCCTCGTTACCCGCTTCATCATAAGAAATAATAGGAGGATATTGGGAAGTCTCTTCCCTTTCATTAGTATTCTCTTCATCTTCTATTTTCTTTCTTTTCTTTATGTAATTGGCAATATAAGGATTTTCAATGCAATTCACCGCACAATACATATAAATTTCCTCTAGATCAATATCAAGAAATTTCTTAAGGTTAAATTCTGGAATAAGCTTAGTTGCACGTTTCAATTCTTCATAACCCAAAAGCAAACTAAGTTCATTATGACGTGCAAGGGAAATCAAGTCATCACAATTTTTGGACACAATTCGATCATGAAACAATTTGCATCGGAGATTTAAATGACCATGTTCATTGCAAAGTTCACAAGTACGGCGGAGATATTTTAAATTTTCAGCACTAACATTAAGCCTTTCTTGCAACCATTTAGTTTCTAAATGCTTATGCTTCTTGCAATATCTGTCTTCTCTATTTGGTGCGTACTTGCAAACCCAATACACTCCACAAAAATTGACATGCTTATAAGAGACATTTTCATCATAACTAGTGCAATCATCATTAGTACTATGGATATTCAAAGAGTTCATACTAACAACATTGCAATCATGCTCATCATTCAAAGATTTCGTGCCAAATATTTTATAGACTTCTTCTTCTAGCACTTGAGCACATTTTTCCTTTCCATCATTCTCACGAAAGATATTAAAAAGATGAAGCATATGAGGCAAACTCAATTCCATTGTTTTAGTTTACTTTTATAGACTAAACTAGTGATAAAACAAGAAACAAAAAGATTTGATTGCAAGATCTAAAGATATACCTTCAAGCACTCACCTCCCTGGCAATGGCGCCAGAAAGGAGTTTGATGTCTACTACAAAACCTTCTTCTTGTAGACGTTGTTGGGCCTCCAAGTGCAGAGGTTTGTAGGATAGTAGCAAATTTCCCTCAAGTGGATGACCTAAGGTTTATCAATCCGTGGGAGGCATAGGATGAAGATGGTCTCTCTCAAGCAACCTTGCAACCAAATAACAAAGAGTCTCTTGTGTCCCCAACACACCCAATACAATGGGAAATTGTATAGGTGCACTAGTTCGGCGAAGAGATGGTGATACAAGTGCAATATAGATGGTAGATATAGGTTTTTGTAATCTGAAAATAAAAACAGCAAGGTAACTAATGATAAAAGTGAGCACAAACGGTATTGCAATGCTAGGAAACAAGGCTTAGGGTTCATACTTTCACTAGTGCAAGTTCTCTCAACAATAATAACATAACTGGATCATATAACTATCCCTCAACATGCAACAAGGAGTCACTCCAAAGTCACTAATAGCGGAGAACAAACGAAGAGATTATTGTAGGGTACGAAACCACCTCATAGTTATCCTTTCTGATCGATCTATTCAAGAGTCCGTAGTAAAATAACACAAGTTATTCTTTCTGTTCAATCTATCATAGAGTTCGTACTAGAATAACACCTTAAGACACAAATAAACCAAAACCCTAATGTCACCTAGATACTCCAATGTCACCTCAAGTATCCGTGGGCATGATTATACGATATGCATCACACAATCTCAGATTCATCTATTCAACCAACACAAAGTACTTCAAAGAGTGCCCTAAAGTTTCTACCGGAGAGTCAAGACGAAAACGTGTGCCAACCCCTATGCATAAGTTCATGGAACTCGCAAGTTGATCACCAAAACATACATCAAGTAGATCACGTGAATATCCCATTGTCACCACAGATAAGAACGGCAAGACATACATCAAGTGTTTTCAAATCCTTAAAGACTCAATTCGACAAGACAACTTCATAGGGAAAACTCAATTCATCACAAGAGAGTAGAGGGGGCGAAACATCATAAGATCTAACTATAATAGCAAAGCTCGTGATACATCAAGATCGTATCACCTCAAGAACACGAGAGAGAGAGAGAGAGATCAAACACATAGCTACTGGTACATACCCTCAGCCCCGAGGGTGAACTAATTCCTCCTCGTCATGGAGAGCGCCGGGATGATGAAGTTGGCCACCGGTGAGGGATCCCCCTCCGGCAGGGTGCCGGAACGGGCTCCCGAGAGGTTTTTGGTGGTTACAGAGGCTTGCGGCGGCAGAACTCCAGATCTATTGTGCTCTTCGATGTTTTTAGGGTATATGGATATATATAGGCGAAAGAAGTCGGTCAGGGGAGCCACGAGGGGCCGACAAGGGTGGGGGGCGCGCCCGGGGGGATAGGGCGCGCCTCCCTGCCTCGTGGCTTCCTCGAAGCTTCCCTGACGTCTACTCCAAGTCTCCTGGATTGCTTCAGTTCCAGAAATAACTCTCCCTAAGGTTTCATTCCATTTGGACTTCGTTTGATATTCTTTTTCTTTGGAACACTGAAATAGGAAAAAAACAATATGGGCTGGGCCTCCGGTTAATAGGTTAGTCCCAAAACTAATATAGAAGTGTATAGTAAAGCCCATAAACATCCAAAACAGGTAATATAATAGCATGAATACTTCATAAATTATAGATACGTTGGAGACGTATCAGGTTGCAACCGCCGGTGTTTTCTAGTAGCACCGAGGCGATTGTTGCTGATGACTGGCTACGCAGGATTGGAAGGGAGTTGACCACCGCAGGTTGCGCAGATGCTGAGAAGGTGTGTTTTGCCACACATCAACTGGATGAACCCGCAACATCATGTTGGGAGAATTACACCACCACTTTCCCCATAGCCAATGTCACTTGAGATCAATTTCAGCAAGCATTCCGCACAACACATGTCTCAACTGGAGCTATGAGCATGAAGAAGCGTGAGTTTCGCAACTTACACCAGGGAAACCGTACTGTGGGGCAGTACGTGGATGAGTTCAGCAAGTTAGCTCGCTATGCCCCGGATGATGTGGCCACAGACACCGCGAAGTAGGAGAAGTTTATGGAAGGGCTAAATGATGAACTAAGCATGCAGTTGATGGTAGCAACATTTGCCAACTACCAGGAGTTGGTAGACAGGGCTCTTATGATTGAAGGGAAGCAGCAGCAGATAGAGAGCCGCAAGCGTAAGTATGGACAAGGGAAGTATAATTCAGGAGCTCAGCAGTGACCTCATTTTACCCCGAACTCGGGAGGACATACTAACCGCAACCATGGAGGCCACACTCACAATGGAGGAAGCTCGCATAATCATAGTGGCCCCAAGAATGTGAATGGGAATGGAGGAAGCAGCACCCAGAACCGTTCCAACCCAACAACGCCCGCCAAGAAGGATCTAAGTCACATTACTTGTTTCAAGTGCGGGAAGACTGGACACTACTCCATCGAGTGTTCTGAAGCAAAGAATGGAAATGGCAATGGAAGCTCTAGGAAGAAGCCCAACCCTTTCAATAGGGGACAAGTGAATCACGTTAACGTGGAGGAGATTGAAGAGCAGCCAGATGCAGTTATAGGTAAGTTTTCGGTTAAGTCATTTACTGCAATCGTTCTTTTTGATACTGGTGCATCGCATTCATACATATCAAGGGGATTCGTGGATAAGTATAAGTTGCCCACTAAAGTTATTAGGACACCTATGTTAGTAAGCTCGCCAGGAGCGGAGTATATGGCAAGCCAAGGATGTTTTCAGATGCCATTGACCATAGGTAGGCATGTTTTCTCCTCAGACCTGATAATTTTGGAGCCACAAGGACTGGATGTGATACTAGGCATGGATTGGCTATCGATGTATTGAGGAAACATCGACTGTGCTAGTAAGTCAATTTTGCTCACCACCCCGGAGGAAAAAAGGATTAAGTATGTATCCAGACATGCGCCAAGGAGGACTCAAGTAAATTCACTCTCAGGAGTTGTACATGAAGAAGTGCCTGTAGTGAAGGATTACCTAGATGTATTTCCAAAGGAACTACCAGGCATGCCGCCGGATCGAGACATTGAGTTTTTGATAAAGCTGTTGCCCGACACCGGACCGATATCGAAGATACCATATCGGATGCCCGCAAATGATCTAGAGGAAATTAAGAAGCAGATTAAGGAGTTATTGGAGAAAGGTTACATTCGACGAAGTTCGTCACCGTGGGGAGCCCTAGTGCTTTTGGTTGAGAAAAAGGATGGATCCTTGAGAATGGTTGTTGATTATCGTGCATTGAATGAACTGACGATCAAGAACAAGTACCCTCTTCCGATGATCAATGATTTGTTTGACCAGCTGCAAGGAGCTAAAGTATTCTCCAAGATCGATCTGTGATCAGGATACCACCAGCTGAAGATTCGAGAACATGATATACCTAAGACAGCTTTTACTACACTGTATGGGCTATATGAGTACACGGTTATGTCATTTGGATTGACTAATTCCCCTGCCTATTTCATGAGTATGATGAATAAAGTGTTCATGGAGTTCTTGGATAAGTTTGTTGTGGTGTTCATCGATGATATTTTGGTATACTCGAAGAATGAAGAGGAACACAAGGAGCATTTGCGTTTAGTTCTCGAGAAGCTCAGGGAACATCAGTTATATGCCAAGTTCAGCAAATGTGAGTTTTGGTTGAAGGAAGTTGGATTCCTTGGACATGTTATATCAGAAAAAGGTATAGCAGTAGACCCCACCAAGGTCCAGTCAGTCACTGAGTGGTTGGCACCCACCTCAGTTGGAGAGATCCAAAGTTTTCTTGGACTCCACTACAAGAAATATGTCAACTCGTGACCTTCTGTCAGTGACCCTGGAAGAATTGGTCATATATCTATGACCATTTCAGACCAATTGGTCAAAAGCTGTTCGTGGGGCTCCAAACCCTAAACTATAACGACCATTTTGGTCAGAAAGGTCATAATTTCCTTACACGAAATGGTCATAAAGCAGATAGCACTGGTTCGCTGCCTTATTTCTAGTTGTTAACGACCAATATAGATGGTCATAGCCTTGTAAGTTGTGGTGGGTTGCCATGACTAGGCGCCACCTCATCAGTTTTGCCTATGTGTCATGTCCATGTGGCCGTTTTTGCCCTAGGTTGTGAAGCAACTTATATTTCTGTCATTTCCCAAAATTCCCAAAAAAATATCATAAATTCTTTGGGTCATATCTTTGTCCAATATGTAAAAAACCTTCCTTGCGTAGTTCAAAAATATTCATTTTCCTATTCTGTTCAGAAAAACACTTTGTGAAGGAAGTACCACTTTGGCATGTCCAAATGGTATCCATTTTCTCTGATGCTTTCCTCTACCCAAATAACCATCCTCCACCAAATGCCAGCTCAATCCATTCATTATTTTGAGCCCGGCTTCAACATTCGTATTTATGTCCAAAGGTGGTACTTTGCAAAGCAAGTACCACCTAGGCTCCTCGTTTTGAGCTGAACATTTGTGAAGACGGTCTTCTTAGTAATTGATCCTCCTCAGCCAAAACTCACACCCATTAGCCATGTGCATTTCCCGTACCGCTAATCAAACACTTGGCTGCTTATTCATATTGGACCATCGATCAGTCTCCTCGTGAGAATCTTATGTTGTGATTTTCTTCCTAGCACCTACCTGGGGAGTGCCCAATGTTGGGGAACGCAGTAATTTCAAAAAATTTCCTACGCTCAGGCAAGATCATGGTGATGGCATATCAACGAGAGAGGAGAGTGTATGTCCACGTACCCTCGTAGACCGTAAGCGGAAGCGTTATAACAACGCGGTTGATGTAGTTGTACGTCTTCACGATCCGACTGATCCAAGTACCGAACGCACGGCACCTCCGAGTTCGACACGCTCAGCTCGATGACGATCCCGGACTCGATCCAAAGAAAGTGTCGGAGGATGAGTTCCGTCAAGACGACGGCGTGGTGACGATGATGATGCTTCACCGGCGCGAGGCTTCGCCTAAGCTTCGGCGATATTACCGAGGTGGAATATGGTGGAGGGGGCACCGCACACGGCTAAGGAACGATCACGTAGATCAACTTGTGTGTCATGGGGTGCCCCCCTGCCCCGTGATATAAAGGAGGGAGGGAGGTGCCGGCCCTCCTAGGGTGCGCTGGAGGAGTCCTACTCCTATCGGGAGTAGGACTCCCCTCTGCCTTGTTGGAGAAGGAAGGGGAAGGGGAAGAGGAAGAGGCGCCCCCCTCTCCTTGTCCAATTCGGGCTAGGGGGGAGGGGTGCGCGGCCTGCCCTGGCCGGCCCTCCTCTTCTCCCTTATGGCCCATTAAGGCCCAACATCCCCCGGGAGGGTTCCGGTAACCCCCCGGTGTTCCAGAAAATTCCCGATTTCATCCGGAATCATTCCGATATCCAAATATAGGCTTCCAATATATCAATGTTTATGTCTCGACCATTTCGTGACTCCTCGTCATGTCTGTGATCACATCCGGGACTCCGAACAAACTTCCGTACATCAAAACTTATGAACTCATAATAAACTGTCATCGTAACGTTAAGCGTGCGGACCCTACGGGTTCGAGAACTATGTAGACATGACCTAGAACTATTCTCGGTCAATAACCAATAGCAGAACACGGATGCCCATATTGGTTCCTACATATTCTTCAAGATCTTTATCGGTCAAACCGCATAACGACATACGTTGTTCCCTTTGTCATCGGTATGTTACTTACGAGATTCGATCGTCGGTATCCAATACCTAGTTCAATCTAGTTACGGTAAGTCTCTTTACTCGTTCCGTAATACATCATCTCACAACTAACTTATTTAGTTGCAATGCTTGCAAGGCTTATGTGATGTGTATTACCGAGAAGGCCTAGAGATACCTCTCCGACAATCGGAGTGACAAAACCTAATCTCGAAATACGCCAACCCAACATGTACCTTTGGAGACACCTGTAGTACTCCTTTATAATCACCCAGTTACGTTGTGACGTTTGGTAGCACCCAAAGTGTTCCTCCGGTAAACAGGAGTTGCATAATCTCATAGTAACAGGAACATGTATAAGTCATGAAGAAAGCAATAGCAATATACTAAACGATCAAGTGCTAGGCTAACGGAATGGGTCATGTCAATCACACCATTCTCCTAATGATGTGATCCCATTAATCAAATGACAACACATGTCTATGGTTAGGAAACATAACCATCTTTGATTAATGAGCTAGTCAAGTAGAGGCATACTAGTGACTATATGTTTGTCTATGTATTCACACATGTATTATGTTTCCGGTTAATACAATTCTAGCATGAATAATAAACATTTATCATGATATAAGGAAATAAATAATAACTTTATTATTGCCTCTAGGGCATATTTCCTTGAGTCTCCCACTTGCACTAGAGTCAATAATCTAGATTACACAAGAATGATTCTAACAACCATGGAGTCTTGGTGCCGATCATGTTTTGCTCGTGGAAGAGGCTTAGTCAACGGGTCTGCAACATTCAGATCCGTATGTATCTTGCAAATCTCTATGTCTCCCACTTGGACTTGGTCCCGAATGGAATTGAAGCGTATCTTGATATGCTTTGTCCTCTTGTGAAATCTGGATTCTTTTGCCAAGGCAATTGCACCAGTATTGTCACAGAAGATCTTCATTGGTCCCGATGCACTAGGTATGACACCTAGATCGGAAATGAACTCTTTCATCCAGACTCCTTCATTTCTTTGCTTCCGGAAGCAGCTATGTACTCCGCTTCACATGTAGATCCCGCCACGGCGCTTTGTTTAGAACTGCACCAACCGACAGCTCCACCGTTTAATAAAAACACGTATCCGGTTTGCGATTTAGAATCGTCCGGATCGATGTCAAAGCTTACATCGACGTAACCATTTACGACTAGCTCTTTGTCACCTCCGTATCGAGAAACATATCCTTAGGCCTTTTCGTGTATTTCAGATGTTCTTGACCGCTGTCCGATGATCCACTCTGGATTACTTTGGTACCTTCCTGCCAAGCTTATTGCTAAGCATACGTCAGTCTGGTACACAGCATTGCATACATGATAGAGCCTATGGCTGAAGCATAGGGAACATCTTTCATTTTCTCTCTATCTTCTGCTGTGGTCGGGCATTGAGTCGACTCAATTTCACACCTTATGTAATACAGGTAAAAACCTTTCTTTGCACGATCCATTTTGAACTTTTTCAAAACTTTATCAAGGTATGTGCTTTGTGAAAGTCCAATTAAGCGGCTTGATCTATCTCTATAGATCTTGATGCCCAATATGTAAGCAGCTTCACCGAGGTCTTTCATTGAAAAACTTTTATTTCAAGTATCCTTTTATGCTATCCAGAAATTCTATATCATTTCCAATCAATAATATGTCGTCCACATATAATATCGTAAACGCCATCTGAGCTCCCACTCACTTTCTTGTAAATACGTGCTTCTCCAAAAGTGCAGAAAACCATATGCTTTGATCACACCATCAAAGCGTTTATTCCAACTCCGAGAGGCTTGCACTGCACCATAAATTGATCCTTTGGAGCTTGCACACTTTGTTAGCACCCTTTGGATCAACAAAACCTTCTGGTTGCATCATATACAACTCTTCTTCTAGAAATCCATTCAAGAATGCAGTTTTTACATCCATTTGCCAAATTTCATAATCATAAAATGCAGCAATTGCTAACATGATTCGGACAGACTTAAGCATCGCTTCTGGTGAGAAAGTCTCATCGTAGTCAACCCCTTGAACTTGTCGAAAACCTTTCGCAACAAGTCGAGCTTTATAGACGATTACATTACCATCGGCCGGTCTTCTTCTTAAAGATCCATTTATTCTCAATAGCTTGCCGATCATTGGGCAAGTCAACCAAAGTCCATACTTTGTTCTCATACATGGATCCCATCTCAGATTTCATGGCTTCCAGCCATTTCATGAATCTGGGCTCACCATCGCTTCTTCATAGTTTGTAGGTTCGCCATGGTCAAGTAACATGACTTCCGAATAGGATTACCGTACCACTCACAGTGCGGATCTTACTCTAGTTGACCTCGTGATTCAAGAGAAACTTGATCTGAAGTTTCATGATCAATATCATTAGCTTCCTCACTTATTGGTGTAGTTGTCACAGAACCGGTTCTTGTGATGAACTATTTTCCAATAAGGGAACAGAATCTGATTATCTCATCAAGTTCTACTTTCCTCCCACTCACTTCTTTCGAGAGAAACTCTTTTTCTAGAAAGGATCCGAATTTAGCAACGAAAATCTTGCCCTCGGATCTGTGATAGAAGGTGTACCCAATAGTCTCTTTTGGGTATCCTATGAAGACACATTTCTCCGATTTAGGTTCGAGCTTATCTGGTTGAAGTTTCTTCACATAAGCATCGCAGCCCCAAACTTTAAGATACGACAACTTTGGTTTCTTGCTAAACCATAGTTCATAAGGTGTCGTTTCAATGGATTTTGATGGTGCCCTATTTAACGTGAATGCGGCCGTCTCTAAAGCATAACCCCAAAACGATAGCGGTAAATCAAGAAGAGACATCATAGATCGCACCATATCTAGTAAAGTACGATTACGACGTTCGGACACACCATTTCGTTGTGGTGTTCCGGGTGGCGTGAGCTGCGAAACTATTCCGCATTGTTTCAAATGTAGACCAAACTCGTAACTCAAATATTCTCCTCCACGATCAGATCATAGAAATTTTATTTTTTTTGTTACGATGATTTTCCACTTCACTCTGAAATTCCTTGAACTTTTCAAATGTTTCAGACTTATGTTTCATCAAGTAGATATACCCATATCTGCTCAAATCATCTGTGAAGGTGAGAAAATAACGATACCCGCCGCGTGCCTCAACATTCATTGGACCACAAACATCAGTATGTATGATTTCCAACAAATCCTTTGCTCGCTCCATGGTTCCAGAGAACGGCGTTTTAGTCATCTTGCCCATGAGGCACGGTTCGCAAGTACCAAGTGATTCATAATCAAGTGATTCCAAAAGTCCATCAGTATGGAGTTTCTTCATGCGTTTTACACCGATATGACCCAAACGGCGATTGCCACAAATAAGTTGCATTATCATTATCAACTCTGTATCTTTTGGTTTCAACACTATGAATATGTGTATTACTACTATCGAGATTCAATAAAATAGACCACTCTTCAAGGGTGCATGACCATAAAAGATATTATTCATATAAATAGAACAACCATTATTCTCTCGACTTAAATGAATAACCGTCTCGCATCAAACAAGATCCAGATATAATGTTCATGCTTAACGCCGGCACCAAATAACAATTATTTAGGTCTAAAACTAATCCCGATGGTAGATGTAGAGGTAGCGTGCCGACCGCGATCACATCGACTTTGGAACCATTTCCCACGCGCATCGTCACCTCGTCCTTAGCCAATCTTCGCTTAATCCGTAGTTCCTGTTTCGAGTTGCAAATATTAGCAAGAGAACCAGTATCAAATACCCAGGTACTACTGCGAGTTTTAGTAAGGTACATATCAATAACATGTATATCATATATACCTTTGTTCACCTTGCCATCCTTCTTATCCGCCAAATACTTGGGGCAGTTCCGCTTCCAAAGGTCGATGCCTTGCGGTAGAAGCACTCGATTTCAGGCTTAGGTCCGGACTTGGGTTTCTTCTCTTGAGCGGCAACTTGTTTGATGTTCTTCTTGAAGTTCCCTTCTTCTTCCCTTTGCCCTTTTTCTTGAAACTGGTGGTCTTGTTAACCATCAACACTTGATGCTCCTTTTTGATTTCTACCTCCATGACTTTTAGCATTGCGAAGAGCTCGAATAGACTTGTCCATCCCTTGCATATTATAGTTCATCACAAAGCTCTTGTAGCTTGGTGGCGATGATTGAAGAATTACATCAATGACACTATCATCGTGAAGATTAACTCCCGGTTGAATCAAGTGATTATTATACCCGGACATTTTGAGTATGTGTTCACCGACGTGAACTATTTTCCTCCATCTTGCAGCTATAGAACTTATTGGAGACTTCATATCTCTCAATCCGGGCATTTGCTTGAAATATTAACTTCAACTCCTGGAACATCTCATATGCTCCATGACGCGTTCAAAACGTCGTTGAAGGCCCGGTTCTAAGCCGTAAAGCATGGCACACCGAACTATCGAGTAGTCATCGGCTTTGCTCGCCAGACGTTCTTAACGCCGTCGGTTACATCAGCGGCGGGCACAGCACCCAGCGGTGCTTCCAGGAAGTAATTCTTCTGTGCAGCAATGAGGATAATCCTCGGGTTACGGACCCAGTCCGTGTAATTGCTACCATCATCTTTCAACTTTGCTTTCTCAAGGAACGCATTAAAATTCAACGGAACAACAGCACCAGCCATCTATCTACAAGAAACATAGACAAGCAAAATACTATCAGTACTAAGTTCATGATAAATTTAAGTTCATTTAATCATATTACTAAAGAAATCCCACTTAGATAGACATCTCTCTAGTTATCTAAGTGATTACGTGATCCAAATCAACCAAACCATGTCCGATCATCACGTGAGATGGAGTAGTTTCAATGGTGAACATCACTATGTTGATCATATCTACTATATGATTCACATTCGACCTTTCGGTCTCCGTGCTCGAGGCCATATCTGTATATGCTAGGCTCGTCAAGTTTGACCTGAGTATTCCGCGTGTGCAACTGTTTTGCACCCGTTGTATTTGAACGTAGAGCCTATCACACCCGATCATCACGTGGTGTCTCAAAGACTGAAGAACTTTCGCATAGCGGTGCATACTCGTGGAGAACACTTCTTGATATTTAGTGAGAGATCATCTTATAATGCTACCGTCAATCAAAGCAAAATAAGATGCATAAAGGATAAACATCACATGCAATCAATATAAGTGATATGATATGGCCATCATCATCTTGTGCTTGTGATCTCCATCTCCAAGCACCGTCGTGATCACCATCGCCACCGCGCGACACCTTGATCTCCATCGTAGCATCGTTGTCGTTTCGCCAACTATTGCTTCTCGACTATCGCTACCGCTTAGTGATAAAGTAAAGCAATTACATGGCGTTGCATTTCATACAATAAAGCGACAACCATATGGCTCCTGCCATTGCCGATAACTTGGTTACAAAACATGATCATCTCATACAATAAAATATAGCATCACGCCTTGACCATATCACATCACAACATGCCCTGCAAAAACAAGTTAGACGTCCTCTACTTTGTTGTTGCAAATTTTACGTGGCTGCTACGGGCTGAGCAAGAACCGTTCTTTACCTACGCATCAAAACCACAACGATAGTTTGTCAAGTTGGTGCTGTTTTAACCTTCGCAAGGACCGGGCGTAGCCACACTCGGTTCAACTAAAGTGAGAGAGACAGATACCCGCCGGTCACCTTTAAGCAACGAGTGCTCGAAGCGGTGAAACCAGTCTCGCGTAAGCGTCTGGCGTAATGTCGGTCCGGCCGCTTCATCTCACAATACCGCCGAACCAAAGTATGACATGCTGGTAAGCGGTATGACTTATATCGCCCACAACTCACTTGTGTTCTACTCGTGCATATGACATCAACGCATAAAACCAGGCTCGGATGCCACTGTTGGGGAACGCAGTAATTTCAAAAAATTTCCTACGCTCAGGCAAGATCATGGTGATGGCATATCAATGAGAGAGGAGAGTGTATGTCCATGTACCCTCGTAGACCGTAAGCGGAAGCGTTATAACGACGCGGTTGATGTAGTCGTACGTCTTCACGATCCGAGCGATCCAAGTACCGAACGCACGGCACCTCCGAGTTCAGCACACGTTCAGCTCGATGACGATCCCCGGACTCCGATCCAGCAAAGTGTCGGGGATGAGTTCCACAAGACGACGGCGTGGTGGACGATGATGATGCTTCACGGCGCAGGCTTCGCCTAAGCTTCATGACGATATGACCGAGGTGGAATATGGTGGAGGGGGCACCGCACACGGCTAAGGAACGATCACGTAGATCAACTTGTGTGTCATGGGGTGCCCCCCTGCCCCGTGATATAAAGGAGGAGGAGGAGGAGGCGGCCGCCCTCCTAGGGTGCGCCGAGGAGTCCTACTCCCACCGGGAGTAGGACTCCCCTCTTGCCTTGTTGGAGAAGGAAAGGGGAAGGGGAAAGAGGAAGGCGCCGCCCCCTCTCCTTGTCCTATTCGGACTAGGGGGGAGGCGGCCTGCCTGGCCGCCCTCCTCTTCTCCCTTATGGCCCATTAAGGCCCAACATCCCCGGGAGGGTTCAGTAACCCCGGTGTTAGAAAAATTCGATTTCATCCTAACCATTCCGATATCCAAATATAGGCTTCCAATATATCAATCTTTATGTCTCGACCATTTCGTGACTCCTCGTCATGTCCGTGATCACATCCGGGACTCTGAACAAACTTCGGTACATCAAAACTTATGAACTCATAATAAACTGTCATCGTAACGTTAAGCGTGCGGACCCTACGGGTTCGAGAACTATGTAGACATGACCTAGAACTATTCTCGGTCAATAACCAATAGCGGAACCTGGATGCCCATATTGGTTCCTACATATTCTTCAAGATCTTTATCGGTCAAACCGCATAACGACATACGTTGTTCCCTTTGTCATCGGTATGTTACTTACCCGAGATTCGATCGTCGGTATCCAATACCTAGTTCAATCTAGCTATCGTAAGTCTCTTTACTCATTCCGTAATACATCATCTCACAACTAACTTATTTAGTTGCAATGCTTGCAAGGCTTATGTGATGTGTATTACCGAGAAGGCCTAGAGATACCTCTCTGACAATCGGAGTGACAAAACCTAATCTCGAAATACGCCAACCCAACATGTACCTTTGGAGACACCTGTAGTACTCCTTTATAATCACCCAGTTACGTTGTGACGTTTGGTAGCACCCAAAGTGTTCCTCCGTAAACGGAGTTGCATAATCTCATAGTTACAGGAACATGTATAAGTCATCAAGAAAGCAATAGCAATATACTAAACAATCAAGTGCTAGGCTAACGGAATGGGTCATGTCAATCACACCATTCTCCTAATGATGTGATCCCATTAATCAAATGAAAACACATGTCTATGGTTAGGAAACATAACCATCTTTGATTAATGAGCTAGTCAAGTAGAGGCATACTAGTGACTATATGTTTGTCTATGTATTCACACATGTATTATGTTTCCGGTTAATACAATTCTAGCATGAATAATAAACATTTATCACGATATAAGGAAATAAATAATAACTTTATTATTGCCTCTAGGGCATATTTCCTTCACCCAACCCACTAGACATGCCTAGGCAGCCCAGAACACATGGCAACGCCACGGTCACGCGGTGACCACGCCGAACATCTTGAGTTCTGGCGCTCTAGAGTCGGGACCCTCGGCCACCGTCCAAACCTCGACGTATCGCCACCAAACCATGTATTTGTGATTAAATAGGTACTTATGTAACTAGAAATTATTTTTGGAAAAAATAAATAGCAAACTATGAGGCAGCTGCAGTTCAAATTTGACCCGCTTCCAACTGAATCGGCGGGAATTTGTCTTTTTCACCAGAGGTGGATCAAAACTTTTGACACCCAACCATTTTGTCAATTATGCATTAAATATGGCCTAGTATTTTATAAATTGATTTGGTCAAATTTTGCAACAAATATATGGTAGGCCTTCATAAAAAAAACTCATTTCAGGCACTCGAAAAATGGAAAATGAATTTTCCGTGCAAAGAAAAATGAAAACTTCCTTAGGCAACATTGTTTGCCATTCCAAGATGCACCCTTGTTCACGATATGAGATCATTTGAACAAACTATGCCATGAATGTGGCCATAAGATTGATCATTTGGCTTGAAAGCCATGAATCTTCACGCATGATAGCTCATTTCTGAGAACACTTTTTTAATAATAATTTCTGTATTACAAGTTTATTATTTTTCCTGGAAACTTGGTCACATATAATGACACAATGCGAAGGTTTTCCAATTTTTTGATTTTTTTTGAATTTTTTATGCCCGTTTCAAAATGCGGTCAAAACGTCGGGCTTGACCGTTCCTAGCTAGTGGTTGAATCTTGGAAAACTTTTGATGTTTCTATGATTAAATAGATACTTATGTACCTAGTAATGATTTTTGGAAAAATATAGAGAAAGCTATGAGGCAACCACAGTTCAAATTTGACCCGCTTCCAGCTGAATCGGCGGAAATTTGACTTTTTCACGAGAGGTGGATAAAAACTTTTGGAACCCAAACATTTGGTCAATTGTGCATTAAATATGGCCTAGTATTTTAGGAAATTGATTTGGTCAAATTTTGCAATAAATATATTGTAGGTCCTTCACAAAATAAACTCATTTCGGGCACTCGAAAAATGGAAAACGAATTTTCCGTGCAAAGATAATGAAAACTTCCTTAGGAAACATTGTTTGCCATTCCAATATGCACCCTTGTGCACAATATGAGATCATTTGAACAAACTATGCCATGAATGTGGCCATAAGATTGATTATTTGGCTTGAAAGCCATTGATCTCCACACATGATAGCTCGTTTTTTAGAACACTTTTTTAAATAATTGCCGTATTACAATTTTATTATTTTTCCTGGAAACTTGGTCACATATAATGACACAATGCGAAGGTTTTCCAATTTTTTGGATTTTTTTGAATTTTTTATGCCCATTTCAAAATGCGGTCAAAACAGCGGGTTTGACATATCCTAGCTAGTGGTTGAATCTTGGAAATTTTTTGATGTTTCTCTTATTAAATAGATACTTATATACCTAGAAATGATTTTTGGAAAAAATAAAGAGAAAGCTATGAGGCAGCCACAGTTCAAATTTGACCCGCTTCCAGCTGAATCGGCGGAAATTTGTCTTTTTAACGAGAGGTGGATAAAAACTTTTGGAACCCAACCATTTCGTCAATTGTGCATTAAATATGGCCTAGTATTTTAGAAAATTGATTTGGTCCAATTTTGCAAAAAATATATTGTAGGTCCTTCACAAAATAAACTCATTTCGGGCACTCAAAAAATGGAAAACGAATTTTCCGTGCAAATATAATGAAAACTCCCTTAGGAAACATTGTTTGCCATTCCAATATGCACCCTTGTGCACAATATGAGATCATTTGAACAAACTATGCCATGAATGTGGCCATAAGATTGATCATCTGCTTGAAAGGCATTGATCTCCACACATGATAGCTCGTTTTTTAGAACACGTTTTTTAAATAATTGCCGTATTACAAGTTTATTATTTTTCCTGGAAACTTGGTCACATATAATGACACAATGCGAAGGTTTTCCAATTTTTTAATTTTTTCTGAATTTTTTATGCCCGTTTCAAAATGCGGTCAAAACGGCGGGCTTGACAGTACCTAGCTAGTTGTTGAATCTTGGAAAACTTTTGATGTTTCTCTGATTAAATGGATACTTATGTACCTAGAAATGATTTTTGTAAAAAATAAATAGCAAACTATGAGGCAGCCACAGTTCAAATTTGACTCGCTTCCAGCTGAATCGGCGGAAATTTATCTTTTTCATGAGATGTGGATAAAAACTTTTGAAACCCAACCATTTGGTCAATTGTGCATTAAATATGGCCTAGTATTTTAGAAAATTGATTTGGTCCAATTTTGCAAAAAATATATTGTAGGTCCTTCACAAAATAAACTCATTTCGGGCACTCGGAAAATGGAAAACGAATTTTCCGTGCAAAGAAATTGAAAACTCCCTTAGGTAATCATCCATGAAAGGTGGTCTAACTTAAGTGAAAATCTTAGTGATGCCATTTTACGAAATATTTTTGGTAGTCGCTTCAAATTTCTGTTTTAGCACTAAGAAGAGTAATTTCTAATAGCTCATTTTTCGAACCAATCAGGACACAGCCCACGGATCACCCCCCTTTATTCGAGCTGAGCCATCCTCTCTGCTTATCCTGCGTCTCTCGATCCCCTCCTTCCCGAGAAACCCTAGGGCGCCGCTGCCTCCCTCTCCCCGATCCAAATCCCTCTCCACCGCCCCTCCTCCCCCATCCAGATCCAGATCCCTCCCCCACCCCTCCTGTCCACTCCCGCAGCCGACGCCCCACCCTCACCGTCAACGACCCACGCCGCCGCCGCACACCACCGCACCACCGCGCCCCCACATCCTCCTCCTCTTTTCCATTTCAACGGGAGGCGCAGCACAGGGTCGCATCGTCTTCCTCCGATCTTCTCCCCCTCTTCTTCCATCTCCCTCTCCCTCTCTCATCCATCCGGCGAGGCCGCGACCGACAGAGGAGAGCGCGCGAGGAGGGCGAGGCGCCATGAACGGCGGCAACAGCGACATGGGCGGGGGAGGGGAAGGGTACGAGAGCGGGAGCGACCATGACACCTGAAAGCAGTCGCTGCTAGTGAACACGGGGAGCTCGTACAGGATGGGGTCGCGCCAGTCCAGCCTCACAGCAGGGACCTCCTCCATGGCCATCATGCGGGAGTCCCACGTCTCCGCCTTCCTTTGCACCATGATCATCACGCTCGGCCCCATCCAGTTCAGCTTCACCGACGGCTTCTCCTCCCCCACCCAGGCCGCCATCATCCGCGACCTCAACCTCTCCATCTCCAAGGTCCGTCCTTTGTTCTCCATTCATTCATTGCCCCTCTCTCTGGCTTAATAATTCACACTGCCCTCTCGCGCTGCAGTTCTCCGTGTTCGGCTCCCTCTCCAACGTCGGCGCCATGTCGGGGCCATCGCCAGCGGCCAGATGGCCGAGCACATTGGCCGCAAAGGGGTGAGATTTTTATTTCTTTCTTTCTTTCCTTGACCTGCTTGGTCATTCCTCTATGCGGTTGCTGTTAGCTGTTAGTAATGTTGCCAGATGGATTAGTTTGCTGCTGCGTGTGGCCTGAAAGTTCAGAAGGGAACGTCAATGATTTGTTGATTGATGGCCCCCTACAACCAATAGTAATGCAATCTTTTGGTTAAATCAAATCAAATCAAATAAAGTGGGTGTGATTTTGTACTCTATCAAATGCTGATCATTTTATTTCGCTGACTTGAAATTATGAGCTCCAGAATCACTGCCTTGCTGGCACAATCTGCTACATTGGGGGGTTTGACCTTATCATGTCCATGAGTCAGCATTTGGTTCTGTCATTTGTATGGTAATCAAGGAAGTGAAACGAACCAAATGTGGGGGTGGAGCATTACTGATGATGTGTCAAACTTCTGAATTTTGGGTCCATCTCCCCTTAACTTACTGCTTAGCACCGATCTTAATATTACAATTTTCCCTAGATGCATTTGATTTGTGATTTGTTTTGTGATTGCTGGTTGCATCAGAACACTAGTCTATGTAACATGAGTCATTTATACACCCTGTATCTCAAGGTTAATGTTCGTGTGATGGTCTGACTCCGTTCATTCTCTACTTGCCAGCCCTCGTAGACTCCATTTGTTCTGTAATAATGATATTTTGGTAGCTTAACATGTTAGAAACTGGGTGGTTTATTATTCCGCACTGAAATTATATATGATGATTTATTGTAACTTCATGCAGAATCGGGCTTGGTTTGTGACCTGTGTTGTTGGGTGTAATGAGCAGGGGAAGTTGAGGTGGTCCAAGAACGGCCGCTCGTCGTGGCTGGTGGTGCGCGCAGACACCAAGGAAATCGCCTTCGACCAGAAGTCCCGGGCTGCGTTCAAAGATAGGGATGTATAAATGGTTGCCGATCTCTCCATGCATGGAACAGTAGCTTTCTATGTAGGATCCATTCCCTATAGATGAGTCACAACATTGATTTCTTGATCCATTTGGAAACTAAAAGAAAGTATAGAGAGGAGGAACTAATGCCAACATGTACATATTTACACAGGAGAGATAGCTAGATTTTCCAACTAAGAAGTGATAATAAAAATGTGGTTGTTTTAACCTAGAGGTTAATAAAACACTTTGATAGTTCTGTGCCCAAGCATTTTTGTCAGTTTGCAGTTACTTGTGCTGAGATACTAGTCTCTTTCCCTGTCTAGAAAATGTGATGTGTATTTCTTGTCGAGAGTATAATATTCCATGGCCATAGCAAACAAGATGTTATTTCTAGTGCTAGCCTTTTGTTGTATTAAAGTACTGTATATAGTAGGAGCACTTTGTCTTCAGAGACAGCAATCATGAGTAATGCAGTCGCTTCCATTGCATACTTGCTCTAGCTGCAAGTACTTGGAAATTACTATGACGTGCATTTTTGGATGAGGCATCACATATCTTGTGTGTTGCATGAATGCCATCTGAACTGAAGTATTGTAAGTACTACTTGCCGCTGATCTGGTGTGTTGCATGGATGCCATCTACTCCATCGTTCAATGCAGTGGTAATCGCCAGCTTGCTCAGAGTGTATCATATCCTGCCGTTCTCAAGGTAGGACCGTGAATTGGAAGCCTGCAGTATGTATTGTGTGGCTTGCCCCTTTTGGGAGAGGTTATTTTCTTATAGTCAGTCTCGTCTGCCTGTGTTTGTATACTATTATCATTTACTAGACTTTAGCTTCTGCTTGCTACTGCCTGGTTCTTGACGCCAATATTTTGTACTAAAACGTGCATATTTCACCCCTTGCCAGATTCTTCGGTGGAGGTGGCCCATGTGATGGCGATTCACTCCATCCGCTCCGGTTCCGGCGGCGGCGGTGGTGGTGCTCCTATGATGGCTATACGCTGGTAGGCTTGGCTGCCTCCCCTGGCCGCCGCCATGGTGATGAAGCTGAGCCTAGGCTACAACCCCCTCGAATGAGATCCTCAGCTCCCCTTCTACCCCTCCTACTTGCTCTATGATTCTATGCTCTGCCTTCGTGAGGTGTAATTGTTCAATTTTTGTCATAGTCGAGCATTGGATGATATTGTATCTGTCATGATGTACATGGTTCATGAAGTATGCAAACCTACAGCTTGTTGTGCTAGTGATAGTAGGATAATGCAGCTTGTTGTACTAATGATATCATTATGGCTTTCACATTCATTCATTCTTTGATTGTTCTAGGAGTCCTCATTCATTTGAAAAATCTGTGCACATGTAGTCATTCGGGAGAAGCATCCCCATACTAGCACATGTATTTGAAAAATATATTCAAATTTGTTCATTCCGGAGAAGCACACCCATATTAGCCATTGCAGGAGGAAGGGATCAGGGAGTTGAGTTGCTTGACTTTCTTTTGTAATATATAATTTGTGCATATGCTGTGACACGATCGATGATTATTATTGTAGTTTCAGCGTGTGTTGAACTTAATGAAACGGTTGGTTGTGGTTTTCTGAATCTTGTACTGTTGATGTCGCAGTGGAAGGGATCTTGGAGTGACGGCTACCTTTAAGATGTACCGGTGGCTGCCATCGGGATGATTCTCACGTAGACGTTGAACGAGATGGTTTCTAGCTGTGCGCCCAGTCCTGAACTCGCCATTTGTGTCCTTCTGCGGTTTTAGAAGGTTCGGTCGTGAACGCTAACTGACAGGACTCTAAACTATGCCCTTCTCATTTCTGCCCAATTTGCCATGGATAGGATTCTTGCTGGTTGAGCGCAGGAACACTCTGCGTAGTTGAGGCGACGATGCAGACCAAATCTTCTTCAAGTACATACCCATCCACTGCATTGGCTTGGAGTTGGGTATGCATGAGGTCTCCTTTTACTTACTCCAGACTCAAGGTGGAACAAAATCTTGCTTGTTCAAGATGGTCCAGCCTAGCATGTATATATACCCAGTAGTTTGTGTTCTTGATATCTACATGTAGCGTCATGAGGAATAAACCTGCTGATTTCATATGTCGTCCTATGGAAGTCACCAGACTTTTTTTTATCAACACTAATTTCATATAGATAGGTGCTGCTTACCATACCTAAGAGTGTAGCATGCTGTGAAGGGATACTCCAAAGTAGAAAATTAAAAGATGTTAGTGAAATCAGTATGCATCCCTAGTGATACTTTATCTTGTTATTTTTGTCTCAGTGTTGTGCTGTAGCATCACTGACTAGTATGTTTTTTTAAGGTCTATACAAGTGCCATCTATGTCTGGCAACATAAGCCTCTTGTCATGTCATGTATCTATTATCACGTTAGATGTTTTATTAAGTGAATGTTGTATTTCTTGAAAGCGTTGATGTACTGATGCGAACATTGCTTGTGTAGTTATGACTAATCAGTTTTCCCCTCTCTTATATAGGAGTTCCTAGGTCGAAGAAATTCGAAGAAGCTCGATGCCCCTGTCAGCGACTTGCTTTATATGTTATTGAACTTGTAATGCAGAATTTTCTTGGAATTTTGATGTAAGGCTGAACTTGGGAATTGGGTGTATATTTACTTGTTGTACTTGTTATTCAAATGCTGGTTGTACTTGTTATACAAATGCTTGGAATTTAAATTTGTGCTAAATGTATACATAGTACTGAAAGAGGCCTTTGCCCAAACACTACTGGACCTTAAAAAGGCCACTGACCAAACATAGTTGAACTCGGTTTCAGCAAATACCAATATATTAATTCTTGAAAATAAATAAAATGAACTGTAAAAAGGCCGAGTTATGAAATTAAAAGGAGAGCAAAAAAGGCCGAGGCAACAAAAAATGAATTGATTGTAACAGGATGTGGCCCAGAAATTAAAAGCCCGAATAGTTGGGCCTAGCCCATATAACTGCCCGAAATTAATAAGAAAAATACATTAAAAAGGCCAAATTGTTGAGCTAGGCCCATGTAGAAAACCGAATTGGACCGGGCTGAATCTTGTGCCACATCAGCTTGCCACGCTGGATGCCTACGTGGCCTGGGGAGGTTGCTAGTGACCAAAACGCGACAGTAGACATATTTTGGTCATAAACGTCTACGACCTTCTCACAGAGAAGGTCGTTAATTTCGATTCTACGACCGCCAGCTTTTGACCTTCTGTTTTTGGTCACAAAAAGGTCGCAAATGAAAAACAATGACCTTTCGGTGACCAATAGTCAAGGTCACAAGTTGACATATTTCTTGTAGTGCTCGCGGGATATTACCGGAGATTCATTGAGAATTTTTCCAAGATTGCGAAGCCCATGACGGAGTTGTTGAAGAAGGACACCAATTTTAAATGGACAAAAGAATGTGAGGCAAGTTTTCAGGAGCTGAAGAAACGTTTGGTTACAGCCCCAGTGTTGATTCTGCCAGATATACAAAAGGATTTCCAAGTGTATTGCAACGCTTCTCTCTTAGGACTTGGAGGTGTACTTATGCAAGACGAAAGAGTTGTTTCATATGCCTCACGACAGCTTCGACCGCATGAGTTGAATTATGCCACACATGATTTGGAGTTAGCAGCTGTAGTTCATGCACTCAAGACCTGGAGACATTTTCATATTGGAAACCGTTGTGATGTGTACACGGATCACAAAAGTTTGAAGTACATCTACACACAGAAGGAGCTGAATCTTAGGCAAAGGAGATGGTTGGAGCTTATAAAGAATTATGATATGAAGTTACATTATCACCCAGGAAAGGCCAATGTCATAGCAGACGCTTTCAGCCGGAAGAGTTATGTCAATCTGTAAGCAGAGGATTACCAAAGGAGTTAGCCGAAGATCTCAGGGAGCTTCATTTGGAGATAGTCCCTAGAGGATTTGTCACAATAATGGATGTACAGTCAACATTGTTGGGAAAGATTCGAGAAGCTCAGAAGGATGATAAGGAGATTTGTGAGATAAAGGAGAAAATGAGCGAAGGAAAAGCCAAAGGTTTCCATGAGGATGAGCACGACACTTTGTGGTTTGAGGACCGTGTTTATGTACCCAACAATGCAGAGATCGGGAAGTTGATACTTCAGGAAGCTCACGATTCGCCATACTCGATAGACCCCGGAAACACCAAGATGTATTTGGATTTGAAGGAGCGTTTCTGGTGGACTGGTATGAAGAAGGATATTGCCAAGTATGTAGCCGTATGTGATGTATGTCAGAGAGTGAAGGCGAGAACGTCAAGCGGCAGGATTGCTGCAGCCTATGCCGATACCTGAATGAAAGTGGGATAAGCTTGGCATGGATTTCATCACCGAATTACCCAGGACCCGATCCGGGTATGATTCTATCTGGGTAGTAGTGGATCGTTTGACCAAAGTGGCTCACTTTATCCCAGTGAAAACCACCTATATGAGTGCGAAGTTGGCTAAGATATATATTGACTTCGAAGTTTTGGCATCAGCTGCACCAGACTTTGGGTACCAGGCTAGAGTTCAGTACAACCTTTCATCCGCATACAGATGGACATACCGAGAGAGTCAATCAGATTCTGGAAGACATGTTGAGAGCCTGTGCGCTAGATTATGGATCTAGTTGGGATGACAATTTGCCGTACGCGGAGTTCTCATACAACAACAGTTATCAAGCTAGTTTGAAGATGCCACCTTTCGAAGCTTTGTATGGAAGAAGGCGCAGGACACCGTTAATGTGGGATGAAGTTGGAGACCGTCAGTTGTTTTGACCAGATTTGATCAAGGAATCTGAGGAGAAAGTTAAGTTGATTAGAGATAGACTGAAGGTAGCTCAGTCCAGGCAGAAGAGTTACGCAGACTCAAAGCGCAAGGAGGTATTCTATGAAATCGGAGACAGAGCATATCTTCGTGTGTCACCTCTGCGAGGAGTAAAATGCTTTGGAGTTAAGGGAAAGTTAACTCAAAGATTTGTAGGACCATACCGAGTTTTGGAACGTATGGGAGAAGTGGCTTACAAGCTGGAATTACCCGAAGGATTGTAAGGAGTTCATGGTGTGTTTCACGTTTCCCAGCTGAAGAAGTGCCATGCTAAGATGGCCGATATTCCTCTGAGAGATATAGTGCCCGTGGAAGCAATTCAGTTGGATAGTGATTTGACCTACGAGGAGAAACCAGTCAAGATTCTCGAGTTTGCCAGCCGAGTCACACGCAGCAAGGTTATCAAGTTTTGCAAAGTTCAGCGGAACCACCATACCGTAGATGAAGCCAACTGGGAATGAGAGCAAGATCTACGCAAAGACCACCCACACCTATTTTCTAGCCAACCCGAATCTCGAGGGCGAGATTCATCTTAAGGGGGGGGGGGTAGGTATGTAACATCCCAATTTTCAATTTGGATGTTATACATAGGTCATCATATGCATATCATATTTTATTTGCATTTTGTTTTTTATCCTAGAAAATCCTAAGCAACTCAAGGACCCACGGAGAGAGTTGGGGATTTTGTTTATTTTCGTATTTGAATTTTCTCAAATATAGAAAATAGGATCATTTTGGTTTTAATGATTTTTCTCTCCGAAATATTTCCGATAGTAAAATAAAAGAGAGGAGATAAAATGACTTCTCCAAAATAAAAGAAATATTAGAGGAAAAATGTTAAAATCAAATAAATATTTTATTAGATTTTATTTGGATTTTTATTCATAGTTATTTTATTAAATTAAGAAAAAATTGCATTTTTGAAAATTGCATTAGGTCCGGGAAAATTGTTCACTTTGTCCTAAATTTTATTAGAGGACCGTGAAAATTTATTTCGGAATTTTTGGACTCCGTTTGGTATTTCTTTTTATTTATTTACTCCACCCGTTTAAAAAAAACGCGAACCGCCTTTGGGCCGTGCACGAGCCGGTCATGTCCCGCCGGCCTCTTTATAAGGCGAGGCTCAAGGACCCCTTAGCCCCAAGCCACCCCAGCCCACTCGCACCGCCGCCGAAACCCTAGCGCTGCCGCCGAGCCTCAAGGCCACGCTCAAGACCATCACGCCACCCATCACGCCACGACGCCGCCACCGTTGCCAGAGCCCGCCGCCGCCATCACCGAAGTTCGCCGCCGCCGGTTTTGCTGGTTTTTCGCCGTTTATTCTAGCAAACCCTAGATCCATTTTTTTCGAGTAGATTGGTTCGGTTTTTCTCGGTTTCGCCGGTTTAGATCGGTTTTTGTTTTTTTGGTTCAGATCTAATTTACGAACGTTCGTTAGTTTCTGTTAACGAACGAATTCGTTCATTAGTCTCTGTTGGCGGACGTTCATCCGATAGATTTTTCTTTTTCTGTTTTATTTTCGCCAGGGACCTATCCGCGATTATTTTTATTGCAGATTAGCCCCTGATCTTCAAACCCTCGCAACTTTTCAACCGTTTGTCCAAATCCAGTGAAACCAATGCCAAAATCTCCATCTTGAACCCCTCTTTCCAGTTAACCAACTTGAACAAGATTTCGACAATTTAAAATTTGGTTTCAAACATATTTGAATTTGAATTTCTTTTGATCGTAGTTTGAGTTTCGTAGCTCCTATTTGATTGATTCTTTTTGCAAATCGAAGCTTTTCAGTTGCACTTTCAGATTTGATCTTTCTCATCTAAGTTTTACCCTTGCATCTATGCTGAAGTTTTTATGTATGCTATTGTTTGTTTGCGATAGAATTCCCGGAGTGCGAAGCGTGCTACTATGAGTCACTAGAGTTTACGAATCGTCAGCAAGGCAAGTAACACATTGATCATACTTATTTTTTATCCAGTTTTTATGCATTATATCCAACCCTCGAACAATTACATGGTTAGGATGTGTTTAACATGTGGGTATTGGGAAGTAGATGATGAGGTAGAACCTATTGCCCTTTTATTACCAAACCCTTGGGAGTTACTTCTACGTTATGCTTATACTGCTATACTATGCTCGTAGACGTGGATTGGTTGAGTGTATCCATGACAGATGTGAGAGTTATCATTAATGGTTAACTTGAGGTGGCTATTTAAATTCACATCTGGGTGGATTGCTTGTGGGCACCTGGAGAATCCAGTGTTGTCCTAGGATATCCCGGAGTACCCGTGTGATCATCCTATGGTTCGCCATCCAGGCTCAAAGGGATCATAAGATTATTCATGCTAGAAACTTCCGTGTGCAGCCATAAGCCATCATGGGCTCTAGCATAGTTGAGTATGTTGTGTGACCTCTTTTCAAGGTAGGCTAGCAAATGTAGGGGAAAGTAGGTGTAACTGTCTACCAAGAGTAAAGAGTTAATGCTTTGGAAAGACCGTGTCTGGATCATCCGTTTCTCAAACACCATGTAGTGCGAGAAATCCAACGGAGGAGATCGAGTCTTGTGGGGGAAAGTGCACAAACCTCTGCAGAGTGTATAAACTAATCATGGTTAGTCGTGTCCCCGGTTATGGACATCTTGAGTATCTGGTACTTGAATTATTGATTTGATCTCATCACTCTAAATTAATTTGTTGGGTTATTAACTATGCTTAATTGGGATTGAGTTGGAGGAACCTTCTCAATGTTTATCAACCACCATGATAGTTAAACAAAATCTATTCCTTTGTTGTAGGGAAAAAATGGCTTTATGCAAAATATTAAACTTAGAAGCTTTCCACCAACCATATATGCATGTAGTGATATCATTTATTCTGTTCATTGCTCTATTGTGTTACTATGACAGCATATTCCATGTGCTGACCCGTTTCGGGCTACAACATATCATGTTGCAGACTTTTCAAACGAAAAGGTGCGCTAGGTCGTTGTCGTGCACTCAGTTATGCCGTTGGAGTTGATGGACTCATTTACCTTCGATGCTTCCGCAGTTATCTTATTTAGATGGCCTTCAGCCCTATTATTGTAATAAGTTCTCTTTTGAGACATTCGATGTAATAAGTGTGTGATTGCACTATGTTATAAATCCTTCAAGTACTGTGTGTGTCAGCATTACCGATCCAGGGATGACACTTAAGCACAGAGATTTGACCATATGAGGTCGGATTGCTACACCTGGCCTTAATGGGCCAGGGGCACCAGCCCCTACAAGGCCCATGCGCATGGGGGAGGGGAAACATAAGGGGGAGGGCCTCCACTTGGCTTGGAGGGCACTCCTCCCCCCTTGGCCGCAACCCCCTGCCTTGGGAGGGGGGCTAGGGCTGCCATGCCCCTCACTCACCCATAAATATATAGTGGGGAGGCGCAGGGGGCAGCGGGCCTAGCCGTGCTTACCCCGTCTCCCTCTTGTTCCGTCAGCGCTTGGAGAAGCCCTACTGGAGTTCGCTGCCACCACCACCACCACGCTGTCGTGTTGGTTCAGGTATGATCTACCTCCTCTCCTCACTTGCTGGATCAATAAGGAGAGGACGCCGTTGAGCCGTACGTGTGCTAAACACGGAGGTGCCACTGGTACAGTGAGGTGCTATACAAATGGTTTTAACCCCTTTCCGCAACGACATTTTGAACCATCGCCAAGTGAGTGTGCGCGATAGGGGGGGTCCTTCCCACACGACCCGGAAACCGTCGGGGATAGGGAGCCTTCATGCATACAGTTGTCCCTATAAAACTGTTTCTGATATCTCGAATATCCAAAACACTTCATCCTTGCAACCCGTTTGTGCTCGCATTGCCATCACAGTTAGTATTATGTGGTGCTACGTTTACGATGCCGGACCCATCACAAATAGTTCACGATTATAGAATGTGTATGATAAGCAGACAATTACACACATCCACTTTTCCGAACCATATGCGATAACTAATTAAGAAGATTAGCTAATCATTGTACGAGTATCGGATAGGATTATGAAATGTTGGACCATCATAACATCGCCGTACATGATAACTAGCGCACACCCTATTCTGTGGTGCAACGTTTATGATGCGTACCACATCACAAACAGTTCATGGCTGCAAATCGTGTACGATAAGGCAACTATCACAAAGTTTAGTTTGCCCGCATCGTTTGTTATATTGTCTGACATCACACACGCTTTGCAAATGGCAACTGTGTGCATGATCGCACACGTTTCCTCCCTGTGAACCATGTCAGATTATGTTGTATATCACAAACGTTTGTGTTTTACCGACCGTGTGCACTGTAACGATCTGCATAGCATAATTTCACCGTAATTTAATTGATGGTATTTAAAATTGTACCGGATTTGAATTTGAAAGTATGCTATAGCTTTATTCATATCCATCAGGTTCAAACAACCAATGCATTATTCGATACACAGGTACATATGTTCAAGAATTACATAAGCACCAAATAAAGAATGATGAACCACAGTTGTATACTTGTACTATTAAAGACGGTAAAGAAAGAGGCGAAATACATTCTGGTTGCTGAACAAGGTGAGGCGGAATGCCCATATTGTGCCCTCCTTCATGCAAAAGGCATGCACGACTCTAGTCCAACCCCTTGTGATGGCCAACCGCCCATCCTTCATTGTCTTCATGAACACATCTAGATAGTCATCGTGTTCTGGTAGAAATACTTTAACCTTTGCATGCCCACCAATCATGTAGTTTGAGAGGCGATCTTTGAAGGAAATATGCCCTAGAGGCAATAATAAAGTTATTATTTATTTCCTTATTTTATGATAAATGTTTATTATTTATGCTAGAATTGTATTAACCGGAAACATAATACATGTGTGAATACATAGACAAACATAGTGTCACTAGTATGCCTCTACTTGACTAGCTCGCTAATCAAAGATGGTTAAGTTTCCTAACCATAGACATGAGTTGTCATTTGATTAATGGGATCACATCATTAGGAGAATGATGTGATTGACTTGACCCATTCTGTTAGCTTCGCACTTGATCGTTTAGTATGTTGCTATTGCTTTCTTCATGACTTATACATGTTCCTATGACTATGAGATTATGCAACTCCCGTTTACCGGAGGAACACTTTGTGTGCTACCAAACATCACAACATAACTGGGTGATTATAAAGGTGCTCTACAGGTGTCTCCGAAGGTACTTGTTGAGTTGGCATATTTCGAGATTAGGATTTGTCACTCCGATTGTCGGAGAGGTATCTCTGGGCCCTCTCGGTAGTGAAATCACTATAAGCCTTGCAAGCAATGTGACTAATGAGTTAGTTGCGGGATGATGCATTACATAACGAGTAAAGAGTCTTGCCGGTAACGAGATTGAACTAGGTATTGAGATACCGATGATCGAATCTTGGGCAAGTAACATACCGATGTCAAAGGGAACAACGTATGTTGTTATGCGGTTTGACCGATAAAGATCTTCGTAGAATATGTGGGGGCCAATATGAGCATCCAGGTTCTGCTATTGGTTATTGACCGAAGATGTGTCTCGGTCATGTCTACATAGTTCTCAAACCCGTAGGGTCCGCACGATTAACGTTCGGTGACAATTTATATTATGAGTTATGTGTTTTGATGTACCGAAGGTAGTTCAGAGTCCCGGATGAGATCGGGGACATGATGAGGAGTCTCGAAATGGTCGAGACGTAAAAATCGATATATTGGACAACTATTTTCGGACATCGGAAAGATTCCGAGTGATTCGGGTATTTATCGGAGTACCGGAGAGTTACGGAATTTGCCGGGGAGTATATGGGCCTTATTGGGCTTTAGGGGAAAGAGAGAGGGGAGGCTGCGCTTCAAGGCCTAGTCCGAATTGGACTAGGGGAGGCTGCGCCCCTCCTTCCTTGTCTTCTTTTCCTTCCCTTGACTCCTACTGCATTACATGGAAGGGGGAGTCCTACTCCGATGGGAGTAGGACTCCCAGTATGCCGCTCATAGAGAGGGCCGGCCCCTCCCCTCCTCTCCTCCTTTATATACTGAGGCTAGGGGCACCCCATGACACACAACATTTGGTATCTTGATCTCTCAGCCGTGTGCGGTGCCCCCCTCCACCATATTCCACCTCGGTAATATCGTAGTGGTGCTTAGGTGAAGCCCTACGTCGGTAGCATGATCGACACTGTCATCACGCCGTCATGCTGACGGAACTCTCCCCAAAGCTCTGCTGGATCGGAGTTCGTGGGACGTCATCGAGCTGAACGTGTGCTGAACTCGGAGGTGTCGTACGTTCGGTACTTGGATCGTGAAGACGTACGACTACATCAACCGCGTTGTGCTAACGCTTCCGCTTTCGGTCTACGAGGGTACGTGGACAACACTCTCCCCTCTCGTTGCTATGCATCACCATGATCTTGCGTGTGCCTAGGATTTTTTTTGAAATTACTACGTTCCCCAAATGTGGCATCCGAGCCTGGTTTATGCGTAGATGTTATATGCACGAGTAGAACACAAGTGAGTTCTTGAGGCGATATAAGTCATGCTGCTTACCAGCATGTCATACTTTGGTTCGGCGGTATTGTTGGATGAAGCGGCCCGGACCGACATACGCGTACGCTTAAGCGAGACTGGTTCTACCGACGTGCTTTGTACACAGGTGGCTGGCGGGTGTCAGTTTCTCCAACTTTAGTTGAACCGAGTGTGACTACGCCTGGTCCTTGAGAAGGTTAAAACATCACTAACTTGACGAAATATCGTTGTGGTTTTGTTGCGTAGGTAAGAATGGTTCTTGCTCAGCCCGTAGCAGCCACGTAAAACTTGCAACAACAAAGTAGAGGACGTCTAACTTGTTTTTGCAGGGCATGTTGTGATGTGATATGGTCAAGACGTAATGAGATATAAGTTGTTGTATGAGATGATCATGTTTTGTTAAAGTTATCGGCAACTGGCAGTAGCCTTATGGTTGTCTCTTTATTGCATAAGATGCAAGCGCCAAATAATTGCTTTATTTTATCGCTATCCGATAGCAATAGTTGCAAGAGTAATAGTTAGCGAGACGACCATGTGATGACACATTGATATAGATCAAGATGATGGAGATCATGGTGTCATGCCGGTGACGATGGAGATCATGACGATGCTTTGGAGATGGAGATCAAAGGCACAAGATGATGATGGACATATCATGTCACATATTTTGATTACATGTGATGTTTATCTTTTATACATCTTATTTTGCTTAGTTCGACGGTAGCTTTATAAGATGATCTCTCACTTAAATTTCAAGGTACAAGTGTTCTCCCTGAGTATGCACCGTTGCCAAAGTTCGTTGTGCCGAGACACCACGTGATGATCGGGTGTGGTAAGCTCTACGTTCATCTACAACGGGTGCAAGCCGCTTTTGCACACGCGGAATACTCGGGTTAAACTTGACAAGCCTAGCATATGCAGATATGGCCTCGGAACACTGAGACCGAAAGGTCGAGCGTGAATAATATAGTAGATATGATCAACATAGTGATGTTCACCATTGAAAACTACTCCATGTCACGTGATGATCGGACATGGCTTAGTTGATTTGGATCATGTGATCACTTAGATGATTAGAGGGATGTCTATCTAAGTGGGAGTTCTTGAGTAATATGATTAATTGAACTTTAATTTATCATGAATTTAGTCCTGATAGTATTTTGCAAATAATGTTGTAGATCAATAGCTCGCGTTGTTGCTTCCCTATGTTTTATATGTGTTCCTAGAGAAAACTAAGTTGAAAGATGATAGTAGCAATAATACAGACTGGGTCCGTGATCTGAGGTTTATCCTCATTGCTGCATAGAAGAATTATGTCCTTGATGCACCGCTAGGTGATGACCTATTGCGAGAGCGTATGCGCACGTTATGAGCGTTTGGCTAGCTCAATATGATGACTACTTGATAGTTTAGTGCACCATGCTTAACAGCTTAGAATCGGGACTTCAAAGACGTTTTGAATGCCATGGACCATATGAGATGTTCCAGGAGTTGAAGTTAATATTTCAAGCAAATACCCGAGTTGAGAGATATGAAGTCTCTAACAAGTTCTATAGCTAAAAGATGGAGGAGAATAGCTCAAGCAGTGAGCATGTGCTCAGATTGTGTGGGTACTCCAATCGCTTGAATCAAGTGGGAGTTAATCTTCCAGATAAGATAGTCATTGACAGAGTTCTCTAGTCACCATCACCAAGTTACTGGAACTTCGTGATGAACTATAGTATGCAAGGGATGACGAAAATGATTCCCGAGCTCTTCGTGATGCTGAAATCAACGAAGGTAGAAATCAAGAAAGAGCATCAAGTGTTGATGATTGACAAGACCACTAGTTTCAAGAAAAGGGCAAAGGGAAAGAAAGGGAACTTCAAGTAGAATGGCAAGCAAGTTGTCACTCCCGCGAAGAAGCCCAAAGCTGGTCCAAATCCTGAAACTGAGTGCTTCTACTGCAAAGGAAATAGTCACTGGAAGCGGAAATGCCCTGAATATTTGGTGTATAAGAAGGATGGCAAAGTGAACAAGGGTATATTTGATATACAAGTTATTGATGTGTACCTTACTAGTGTTTATAGTAGCCCCTGTGTATTTGATACTTGTTCAGTTGCTAAAAATTAGTAACTCGAAACAGGAGTTACAGAATAAACACAGGCTAGTTGAGGGGGAAGTGACGATGTGTGTTGGAAGTGGTTCCAAGATTGATATGATCATCATCGCACACTCCCTATACTTTCGAGATTAGTGTTAAACCTAAATAAATGTTATTTGGCGTTTATGCTGAGCATGAATATGATTTGATCATGTTTATTGCAATACGGTTATGCATTTAAAGTCGAGAATAATTGTTGTTCTGTTTACATGAATAAAACCTTCGATGGTCATACACCCAATGAAAATAGTTTGTTGGATCTCGATCGTAGTGATACACATATTCATAATATTGATGCCAAAAGATGCAAAGTTGATAATGATAGTGCAACTTATTTGTGGCACTGCCGTTTGGGTCATATCGGCGTAAAGCGCATGAAGAAACTCCATTAAGATGGACTTTTGGAATCACTTGGTTATGAATCATTTGATGCTTGCGAACCATGCCTTTTGGGCAAGATGACTAAAACTCCGTTCTCCGGAACAATGGAACAAGCTACTGACTTGTTGGAAATAATACATACCGATGTATGCGGTCCAATGAGTGTTGATGCTCGTGGCGGGTATCATTATTTTCTTACCTTCACAGATGATTTGAGCAGATATGAGTATATCTACTTAATGAAGCACAAGTTTGAAACATTTGAAAAGTTCAGAGAATTTCAGAGTGAAGTGGAGAATCATCGTAACAAGAAAATAAAGTTTCTACAATTTGATTGTAGAAGAGAATATTTGAGTTGCAAGTTTGGCCTTCATTTAAAAACAATGTGGAATAGTTTCACAGCTCATGCCACATGGAACACCACATCATAATGATGTGTCTGAACGTCGTAACCGCACTTTATTGGATATGGTGCGATCTATGATGTCTCTTATCGGTTTACCACTATCGTTTTGGGGTTATGCATTAGAGACAGCTGCATTCACGTTAAATAGGGCACCATCTAAATCCGTTGAGACGACACCGTATGAACTATGGTTTAGCAATAAACCTAAGCTCTCATTTCCTAAAGTTTGGAGTTGTGATGCTTATGTGAAAAAGTTTCAACCTGATAAGCTAGAACCCAAATCAGAGAAATGCGTCTTCATAGGATACCCAAAGGAGATTGTTGGGTACACCTTCTAATCACAGATCCGAAGGCAAAATATTCGTTTCTAAGAATGGATCCTTTCTAGAGAAGGAGTTTCTCTCAAAAGAAGTGAGTGGGAGGAAAGTTGAGCTTGATAAGGTAATTTGTACCTTCTCCCGAATTGGAAAGTGGTTCATCACAGAAATCAGTTCCAGTGATTCCTACACCAATTAGTGAGGAAGCTAATGATGATGATCATGAAACTTTTGATTAAGTTACTACAAAACCTCGTAGGTCTTCCAAAGTACAGTCCGCACCAGAGTGGTACGGTAATCCTGTTCTGGAAGTCATGTTACTAGACCATGATGAACCTATGAACTATGAGGAAGCGATGATGAGCCCAGATTCCGCGAAATGGCTTGAAAGTCATGAAATCTGATATGAGATCCATGTATGAGAACAAAGTGTGGACTTTGGTGGACTTGCCCGGTGATCGGCAAACCATAGAAAATAAATGGATCTTCAAGAGGAAGACAAACGCTGATAGTAGTGTTACTATCTACAAAGCTCGACTTGTCGCAAAAAGGTTTTTTGACAAGTTCAAGGTGTTGAATATGATGAGATTTTCTCACTCGTATCGATGCTTAAGTCTGTCTGAATCATGTTAGCAATTGCCACATTTTATGAAATTTGGCAAATGGATGTCAAAACTGCATTCCTTAATGGATTTATTAAAGAAGAGTTGTATATGATACAACCAGAAGGTTTTGTCAATCCTAAAGGTGCTAACAAAGTGTACAAGCTCCAGTGATCCATCTATGGACTGGTGCAAGCATCTCGGAGTTGGAATATACGCTCTCATGAGTTGATCAAAGCATATAGTTTTATACAGACTTGCGGTGAAGCCTGTATTTACAAGAAAGTGAGTGGGAGCACTACAACATTTTGATAAGTATATGTGAATAACATATTGTTGATCAGAAATAATGTAGAATTTTCTGGAAAGCATAAAGGAGTATTTGAAAAGATTTTTTATAAGAAAGACCTCGGTGAAGCTGCTTACACATTGAGCATCAAGATCTATAGAGATAGATCAAGACGCTTGATAAGATTTTTTTCAATGAGTACATACCTTGATAAGATTTTGAAGTAATTCAAAATGGAACAGTCAAAGAAGGAGTTCTTGCCTGTGTTGCAATGTGCGAAGTTGAGTAAGACTCAAAATCCGACCATGGCAGAAAATAGAAAAAGAATGAAAAGTCATTCCCTATGCCTCAGTCATAGGTTCTATAAAGTATGCTATGCTGTGTACCAGACCTATTGTATACCTTGCTCTGAGTTTGGCAAGGGAGTACAATTTTGATCTAGGAGTAGATCACTAGACAGCGGTCAAGAATATCCTTAGCACTACTAGAAAAAGGCCTACTAATGGCGCACCGGTTTGCCTACTAATGGCGCACTACCGGTGCGCCATTAGTACCACGCCACTAGTATTTTTTACTAATGGCGCATCTATGGTGCGCCATTAGTATCTGGTATACTAATGGCGCACCACATAGAAGTGCGCCTATAGTAACAATAATTTTTCAAAAAAAAATTCAGAATTTTTTTTTCAATTTTTTTCTTTTTTTTTTGTTAATCTTAGTTCACTATGGCTTGGTCAATATGCTTAATCTCAGGTCAAATCGCACTCCGTGGTCAAACTTCCCGAAAGGTCACCCATCCTCACACTACTCCAGCCCAAGCACGCTTAACTTCGTAGTTCTATCCAACACCAAAGAATAAATTTCACTTCACGAGGCACTTGTTGATATATCTAGCATATCAATCCTATTATACCTTGTTGATGTCTAGGACTTTGTTCATGTTCATGACTATGATGAAATTTTGAAAAATATTTCAAACTTCCGGTCATATTACGTATCATTTTTTGAAAAAATTCAAAAAAATTCAAAACCAATTTTTTTCATTACTAGTGGCGCACCACATCCACGGTGCGCCACTAGTAAGTTTGAAATTTTTGAAATTTTTGCTGTAGATCTTGAAAGCCCGTAACTTTTTTCTGTTAGGTTTTTGGGGATTTTGAAAATGTTTAACGGGTTCCCCAGTTAAATTTGGATGTAACTTTTCGAGTAGATGATTTTTCATATAAAATCTTTTTAATCAGAGTTCGTATGCAAAAGTTATGCCCATTTTACAAATTTCCAGAGAGATTTTGCAAATAAATTCGAAATTCATATTTGTAAATTTTCCCAACAACTAGACCACATATCACATGGGAAACTTATTTTCTTTTATTTTTTAACATTTCCATCATTTTCTTTTATTTTTTTTAAACTGAAAAGGCGATCCACCGGGGGGGGGGTGCATTCGGTGTTGGGGCAAGTTAGTAATGGCGCACCGAGACATGGTGCGCCATTAGTAACAAATATTTTTTTATTTATTTTTTACTTTTTTTAAAAGTACTAATGGCGCACGGCGGATGTGGTGCGCCATTACTAGTTGGCGCACCGAGACATGGTGCGCCATTAGTAACAATTTTTTTAATTTATTTTTTACTTTTTTTTCAAAACTACTAATGGCGCACGGCGGATGTGGTGCGCCATTACTATGTCAACTACTAATGGCGCACGGCGGACATGGTGCGCCATTAGTAACAAATTTTTTTATGTTTTTTTTCAAAACTAGTAATGGCGCACCACAAACCAGGTGCGCCATTAGTAATATATTACTAATGGCGCACCCAGACATGGTGTGCCATTAGAATATAGTAATGGCGCACCACATGACAGGTGCGCCATTAGTGGCCATTCCATCTATAGCCCTTTTTGTAGTAGTGTAGTGAGGACTAAGGAAATATTTCTCGATAATGGAAGTGATAAAAGAGCTCGTCGTAAAGAGTTACAACGATGCAAGCTTTTACACCGATCCAGATGACTCTAAGTCTCAATCTGGATACATATTAAAAGTGGGAGCAATTAGCTAGAGTAGCTCCGTGGAGAGCATTGTAGAATAGAATATTTGCAAAATACATATGGCTGTGAATGTGACAGATCCGTTGACTAAACCTCTCTCACGAGTAAAAAACCTTCCTTGCGTAGTTCAAAAATAATTCAAAAATATTCATTTTCCTATTCTGTTCAGAAAAACACTTTGTGAAGGAAGTACCACTTTGGCATGTCCAAATGGTATCCATTTTCTACAGTGCTTTCCTCTACCCAAATAACCATCCTCCACCAAATGCCAGCTCAATCCATTCATTATTTTGAGCCCGGCTTCAACATTCGTATTTATGTCCAGTATGGTACTTTGCAAAGCAAGTATCACCTAGGCTCCTCCTTTTGAGCTGAACATTTGTGAAGACGGTCTTCTTAGTAATTGATCATCCGCAGCCAAAACTCACACCCATTAGCCATGTGCATTTCCCGTACCGCCAGTCAAACACTTGGCTGCTTATTCATATTTGAGCATCGATCGGTCTCCTCGTGACAATCTTATGTTGTGATTTTCTTCCTAGCACCTACCTGGGGAGTGCCCAACCCACTAGACATGCCTAGGCAGCCCAGAACACATGGCAACGCCACGATCACGCGGTGACCACGCGGCGGGCATGCGAGTTTACGCGCTCTAGAGTCGGGGCCCTCGGCCACCGTCCAAACCTCGATGTATCGCCACCAAACCATGTATTTGTGATTAAACAAGTACTTATGTAACTAGAAATTATTTTTGGAAAAAATAAATAGCAAACTATGAGGCAGTTGCAGTTCAAATTTGACCCGCTTCCTGCTGAATCGGCGGAAATTTGTCTTTTTCACCAGAGGTGGATCAAAACTTTTGACACCCAACCATTTTGTCAATTGTGCATTAAATATGGCCTAGTATTTTATAAAATTGATTTGGTCCAATTTTGCAACAAATATATGGTAGGTCCTTCATAAAAAAAACTCATTTCAGGCACTCGGAAAATGGAAAATGAATTTTCCATGCAAAGAAAATGAAAACTTCCTTAGGCAACATTGTTTGCCATTCCAAGATGCACCCTTGTTCACAATATGAGATCATTTGAACAAACTATGCCATGAATGTGGCCATAAGATTGATCATTTGGCTTGAAAGTCATGAATCTTCACGCATGATAGCTCATTTCTGAGAACACTTTTTTAATAATAATTTCAGACATAAGTTTATTATTTTTCCTGGAAACTTGGTCACATATAATGACACAATGCGAAGGTTTTCCAATTTTTTGATTTTTTTTGAATTTTTTATGCCCGTTTCAAAATGCGATCAAAACGGCGGGATTGACCGTTCCTAGCTAGTGGTTGAATCTTGGAAAACTTTTGATGTTTCTTTGATTAAATAGATACTTATGTACCTAGAAATGATTTTTGGAAAAATAGAGAAAACTATGAGGCAGCCACAGTTCAAATTTGACCCGCTTCCAGCTGAATCGGCGAAAATTTGTCTTTTTCACGAGAGGTGGATAAAAAATTTTGTAACCCAAACATTTGGTCAATTATGCATTAAATATGGCCTAGTATTTTAGGAAATTGATTTGGTCCAATTTTGCAATAAATATATTGTAGGTCCTTCACAAAATAAACTCATTTCGGGCACTCAAAAAATGGAAAACGAATTTTCCGTGCAAAGAAAATGAAAACTTCCTTAGGAAACATTGTTTTCCATTCCAATATGCACCCTTGTGCACAATATGAGATCATTTGGACAAACTATGCCATGAATGTGGCCATAAGATTGATTATTTGGCTTGAAAGGCATTGATCTCCACACATGATAGCTCGTTTTTTAGAACACTTTTTTAAATAATTACCGTATTACAATTTTATTATTTTTCCTGGAAACTTGGTCACATATAATGACACAATGCGAAGGTTTTCCATTTTTTTTGATTTTTTTTGAATTTTTTATGCCCATTTCAAAATGCAGTCAAAACAGCGGGTTTGACAGATCCTAGCTAGTGGTTGAATCTTGGAATTTTTTTGATGTTTCTCTGATTAAATAGATACTTATATACCTAGAAATGATTTTTGGAAAAAAAATAAAGAGAAAGCTATGAGGCAGCCACAGTTCAAATTTATCCCGCTTCCAGCTGAATCGGCGGAAATTTGTCTTTTTCACGAGAGGTGGATAAAATTTTTTGGAACCCAACCATTTGGTCAATTGTGCATTAAATATGGCCTAGTATTTTAGAAAATTGATTTGGTCCAATTTTGCAAAAAATATATTGTAGGTCCTTCACAAAATAAACTCATTTCGGGCACTCGAAAAATGGAAAACGAATTTTCCGTGCAAAGATAATGAAAACTCCCTTAGGAAACATTGTTTGCCATTCCAATATGCACCCTTGTGCACAATATGAGATCATTTGAACAAACTATGCCATGAATGTGGCCATAAGATTGATCATCTGGCTTGAAAGGCATTGATCTCCACACATGATAGCTCGTTTTTTAGAACACCTTTTTTTAATAATTGCCGTATTACAAGTTTATTATTTTTCCTGGAAACTTGGTCACGTATAATGACACAATGCGAAGGTTTTCCAATTTTTTGATTTTTTCTGAATTTTTTATGCCCGTTTCAAAATGCGATCAAAACGGCGGGCTTGACAGTTCCTAGCTAGTGGTTGAATCTTGGAAAACTTTTGATGTTTCTCTTATTAAATAGATACTTATGTACCTAGAAATGATTTTTGTAAAAAATAAATAGCAAGCTATGAGGCAGCCACAGTTCAAATTTGACCCGCTTCCAACTAAATCGGCGGAAATTTATCTTTTTCATGAGAGGTGGATAAAAACTTTTGAAACCCAACCATTTGGTCAATTGTGCATTAAATATGGCCTAGTATTTTAGAAAATTGATTTGGTCCAATTTTGCAAAAAAATATATTGTAGGTCCTTCACAAAATAAACTCATTTCGGGCACTCGAAAAATGGAAAACGAATTTTCCGTGCAAAAAAATTGAAAACTCCCTTAGGTAATCATCCATGAAAGGTGGTCTAACTTAAGTGAAAATCTTAGCGATGCCATTTCTGAAATATTTTTGGTAGCTGCTTCACTGCTTTTAGCACTAAGAAGAGTAATTTTAATAGCTCATTTTTGAACCAATCAGACACGACCCACGGATCACCCCCCCTTTATTCGATCTGAGCCATCCTCCCTGCTTATCCTGCGTCTCTCGATCCCCTCCTTCCCGAGAAACCCTAGGGCGCTGCTGCCTCCCTCTCCTCGATCCAAATCCCTCTCCGCCGCCTCCTCCCCCATCCAGATCCAGATCCCTCCCCCACCCCTCCTGTCCACTCCCGCAGCTGACGCCCCACCCTCACCGTCGACGACCCACGCCGTCGCCGCACACCACCGCACCACCGCGCCCCCACATCCTCCTCCTCTTCCCCATTTCAACGGGAGGCGCAGCACAGGGGCGCATCGTCTTCCTCCGATCTTCTCCCCCTCTTCTTCCATCTCCCTCTCCCTCTCGCATCCATCCGGCGAGGCCGCGACCGACAAAGGAGAGCGCGCGAGGAGGGCGAGGCGCCATGAACGGCGGCAGCAGCGGCAGGGGCGGGGGAGGGGGAGGGTACGAGAGCGGGAGCGACCATGACACCCGGAAGCAGCCGCTGCTGGTGAACACGGGGAGCTCGTACAGGATGGGGTCGCGCCGATCAGCGGACGGCAGGGACCTCCTCCATGGCCATCATGCGGGAGTCCCACGTCTCCGCCTTCCTCTACACCATGATCGTCGCGCTCGGCCCCATCCAGTTCGGCTTCACCGACGGCTTCTCCTCCCCCACCCAGGCCGCCATCATCCGCGACGTCAACCTCTCCATCTCCGAGGTCCGTCCTTTGTTCTCCATTCATTCATCGCCCCTCTCTCTGGCTTACTAATTCACACTGCCCTCTCGCTGCGATTCTCCTTGTTCGGCTCCCTCTCCAACGTCGGCGCCATGGTCGGGGCCATCGCCAGCGGCCAGATGGCCGAGCACATTGGCCACAAAGGGGTGAGATTTTTATTTCTTTCTTTCTTTCCTTGACCTGCTTGGTCATTCCTCTATCTGATTCTTTGTTAGCTGTCGATAGTGTTGCGGATGGATTAGTTTGTCACGCATGTGGCCCGAAAGTTCAAAAGGGTCAACGTCGATGATTTGTTGATTGATGGCCCCTACAACCAATAGTAATGCAATATTTTGGTTAAATCAAATCAAATCAAATAAAGTGGGTGTGATTTTGTACTCTATCAAATGTCGATCATTTTATTTCGGTGACTTGAAATTATGAGCTCGAATCACCTTTGCCTTCGGGCACAATCTGCTACATTGGGGGTTTGACCTTATCATGTCCATGAGTCAGACTTGGTTACATCATTTGTATGGTAATCAAGGAAGTGAAACGAACCAAATGTGGGGTGGAGCATTCTTGATGATGTGTCAAACTTCTGAATTTTGGGTCCATCTCCCTTAACTTCGCTTAGCACCGATCTTAATATTACAAATTTCCCTAGATGCATTTGATTTGTGATTTGTTTTGTGATTGCTGGTTGCATCAGAACACTAGTCTATGTAACATGAGTCATTTATACCCCTTGTATCTCAAGGTTAATGTTCGTGTGATGGTCTGACTCCGTTCATTCTCTGCTTGCCAGCCCTTGTAGACTCCATTTGTTTTGTAATAATGATATTTTGGTAGCTTAACATGTTAGAAACTGGGTGGTTTATTATTCCGCACTGAAATTATATATGATGATTTATTTTAACTTCTGTGTGTAATCGGGCTTGGTTTGTGACCTGTGTTGTTGGGTGTAATGAGCAGGGAAGTTGAGGAGGTCCAAGAACGGCCGCTCGTCGTGGTCGGTGGTGCTTGTGACGCCAAGGAAATCGCCTTCGACCAGAAGTCCCGGGCTGCGTTCAAAGATAGGGATGTATAAATGGTTGCCGATCTCTCCATGCATGGAATAGTAGCTTTTTATGTAGGATCCATTCCGTATAGATGAGTCACAACATTGATTTCTTGATCCATTTGGAAACTAAAGGAAGTATAGAGAGGAGGAACTAATGCCAACATGTACATATTTACACAGGAGAGATAGCTAGATTTTCCAACTAAGAAGTGATAATAAAAATGTGGTTGTTTTAACCTAGAGGTTAATAAAACACTTTGATAGTTTTGTGCCCAAGCATTTTTGTCAGTTTGCAGTTACTTGTGCTGAGATACTAGTCTCTTTCCCTGTCTAGAAAATGTGATGTGTATTTCTTGTTGAGAGTATAATATTCCATGGCCACAGCAAACAAGATGTTATTTCTAGTGCTAGCCTTTTGTTGTATTAAAGTACTGTATATAGTAATGCAGTCGCTTCCATTGCATACCTGCTCTAGCTGCAAGTACTTGAGGTCTCACCGAGGGATACCTCTAGATGGAGCGGGGTTCTTTGAACTTCATGGATGTTCGTCGCCACACACCATCCCACCGTGTTGTGGAACCGAATGGATCAAGGAGCCGCTGTCCACGATGTCCGTCGCGTCCATGCAACCGAACGGACCGAGTAAGAGATATCCATCGCGTTAGTGGAAGCCCAGCGCAGTCGCCATGCCAGTCCAAGCCCCCGCATCGGTCGACACCTAGATCGGCGGCGCTGCCACGACTGCGATGAACGAAAGCAGGCTGCGAGAGAAAGAGACCAGGGTCGTGGGTGTCCAATGTTTTGGGGTTCACCATTTTTGTGCTGGGCGAGACCTTGTACGGGCCTAGTAGGACCAATTGAATGTCGGATGCCCAAAAAAACCACCAGAGCAGCGGCCCGAGAAGGTTAGTGCTCATCATGAAGCATGTACGCGCTATTTGGGTCCGATTAAGAGCAAATCGGATGGCCAAGGAAGCCTAAAAGTGACTATCAAACGGCTAGAAATGCTAATGGCCTGATAGGGCTGGAAAAGTGCTCAGTTATAATGTATCTAAATTGTATAGCTACAACCTAGTAGAGGTGAGTTTTGCTGGGGCCTTTGCTCTAGTCTAGATTCTATTTTCCTATAGTCTGGATTTTATTTTCTGGATGTGCAATTCCTATGTGCTAGTCTGCAACTAGGTTGTGCAATTTGTGCAACTTGAAAAGACAAAATTGCTGTCATGATGTTAACGGAATTTGTTATACTTGATATGCCCGAGGATGACAACATGTCTGCCATTCTTGGAAGACCTTTTCTTAACACTTCAGGGGTGGTTATTGATTGTAATAAAAACAAGGTTAATTTTCATGTTAATGGCAATGCATATATGGTTTATTTCACGAGAAAGCCAAATAAAGGAAACAATCTCAATTCTATTGAAAAAATTATGACTATTACTATTGGAGGCTTTGGATTTTCCCTTCCGGTTCCAGAAAAGAAATATCAAACTATTATGGTTGGAACCATGCCTATTCAAGTTGAGCTAACTTAGTGTTTTACAAAAATTCTTCAATTTATATTGCTCAGGAATAGTTTCCAATGGATTCTTTTTGAAAAGCATATGATTCATGATTCCGTAAACACAACCTTCTCTAACTTTACTTTATCCGCTCTTTGAAAGAGTTTTATTATTATTAAATGTATTGGAATAGCCAATTTTGGCAGTTTTGTGAGTTTTCCACATAGTAAAAAGTGTAAAAAATAAAAGTTCTCAAAAGCCATGAAAATTTTACATGAATTTTTACTCAGTATTTTAAAAAATGGCACAGAATACACCTGAGGGGTGCACTAGGTGGCTATATGGACAGGTGGTGTGGCCACCCCCCCTCCCCGGCCGCGCCATGTGTCCATGTGGGGGCCACGTGCACCCACATAGTTAGTGCCTGTGGCCCCTGTTTTCTTCTTCCTCCGAAATAATTTATAAATCCTTGGATATTACATGACATAATGACCATTAGGCCAAACTCTCACACACCATTCTTAAGTATAGAATATCTCCAGTACAAGGTAAAATTCCGATACAAAAATAACCAATGATATATCTACATATATTTGTGCCTCCATTTATGTGTATCATTGCCTAACAATAGATCGCAATAATAGACGGGCACAACAACGCTCGTCAACATGATCTAGTAGGCTAGTATAACTGCTAGTCATGGCGGCCATGAAAGACCAACTCAGCCTAGGCATTACTACGAAGTAACGATTGTACACGGCGGTCGTGTCGTTGCCTAACACTTGCATTAAGTTTATTGCGAAGATCGTGGGTCGACCCATTTGCTTTCGTTGATCTCGCTCGAACCCGTTGGTGGTCCTTGCCCAACTAAGGGAAGATGTTCGACTAATGGTAGGCTCCGCTCGACCGGGTCATACCCCTGCATCGTGGCCCTCCCATGGGCCGCATTCTTCATAGGCCGGGGCCTCTGGCTGGGCCATATGTCGTCATGGGCCTACCCATCAGGTATTCCCCCCTCAAACCTTGTACTTTCATTTCTTCAGAAGGTTGTATTTTATTACGGCTACTATTCATCTATACTACTATCAAAAGAGCAAACATGTGTTTGTCTAAAGCTACACAACAAACTGTACACGGGATTCGATCAAATTAACTTAAACACATCCTACCGCCTATATTGCATCAATAGTCTGTCATCCAGATCAATGTCTTAGATTAAATGTTCTGCTGAGCAGACGCCGCGTCTGCCGATCGTGCGAGCACTCCGCGACCGCAGATCCCCGCGGCCCAGCGGCAACTCCCTGATTTTCGCTTTTTTAGGAACCCCTGATTTTCGGTTTGGTCCACGCGAAAGTGGCTCCCGAACCCCTGATTTTCGGTTAGGCAAGCCCCAACAAGAACGGCGAAAGAAAGGATCCGCAGCAATTTGCGCCGCCGCTCCTCCCATGCGCTTCCCACCCCTGATCCGCCCCGAGCCAACCCTGCCTCCGAACGCCGCCGCCGAGCTCCTCTGTTGGTCAGCCATGCCCAGAGCCCTCCTCCCTTCTCTCTCCCTCTCCTCACTAATCTTTCCCCCTCTCTCCGTTCCCACACCGCAGGACACCATGGCCATGGACTAAAGCTCCGCCAGACCTTCCCTCGCGAGTGCCGGCCCTCCTCCCGACCAGATCGGCGACGGCGACGACCGATGATGAACACATGCCTGCCCCCTTCTTAATTCTCCCGGACAGTCTGTGATGCAGATGCCGCCGCCGCCATTCTTCCGCACAGCCGAGGACGCAGATGCCGCTGTTGTCTCCGCCTCCATCCTGTTGCCCTGCGAAGTTGAGGAGGGTTCGTTGTCCGGACATCGCATCCTCCTGCTTGTCCTCTACCACAGGGTCGTTGCCATCTTCAGTCACCACGGCCACCTCTGCCATGTCCTCTACCATGGCTTCAGCAGGAGCATACCACAGTATGTCTTTTTCACATGATAGGTACAGACTTGGCTAAGCGATTTTATGTCAAACTGCACATAAATATGATTAAGCCCTTGTTGTATTTTTACTGGTAGGGGGAGCAGGAGAAAGGTCTTGTGGATACATATATGAATGCCCGCCAGAAGAAGAGAAAGGTGTTTGGATGCAAATCAGTTTTATGTCAAACTGCACATAAATATGAACAAGTACTGGTTGTCTTTATAATGGCAGGGAGAGCAGGAGAAGGTGTTGTGGATACATATATGACTGCCCGCCAGAAGAAGAGAAAGGTGTTTGGCTGCAAGTAATTGTGTTCGTAGGCTATCCATATCACCGGCACTAAGGGGAAATGTTCGACTGCCGCGTTCCTGTCTAATATCATGAGGGAGCAAGCATAAACTGTGGGGGCTGCTGTTCCAGGTATTCCACCATATCACCAAGCTCTGTGTATCATTTATCCATTTGGTAGTAACTATTAGACGACATGATCATGGGAATTGTATGGTGCTGATGTTTATGTAGTCCACACCTTTTAACAATCCGAGAGCGCACCACTTGTTTCAGCTGCATCTTTGAGGGATCTTTTTGATCTGGCCAAGGAAGCTATTGATGAATCAATCAAATCAGAAAATGGATCCCTGGCACACTTTGAGGTATATTTTTCAAAGTTATTTTTAGGTTGCAGGGTTAGTTTTTGCTTTAATAAAATGATGTGTGTACTCAGATATTTTTTTTGTATGTCCCCGAATGGGAGCCTATACAATACCGATAAACAATAATAACAAGAAAAATAGCAAAGGTACTATCGATTTTCCTTCAATAGTTTGCATCTCACAACATTGAACATTACAGGTTGGAAAAAGAGTGATTTCCGTTATATCATATTAATTCATTCAATTGTAATGACAAAATAAATGGTAAATTAGGGATTCACTGATGGTTTGCTCATGTACTCCGTGTGATTATATATCTACCTTGTATTGTATCTCTTTATAAGCAGCAGAAACTGGGAAGAAAATTATATGACGCAAGAAGAGATACTTGTATATCTCTTTCTACCTTTACCCAAACATATATTTAGAAAAAACAAGTGTTAAACGAATATTTATTAATTATCTTTGTATATTTATATTTCTAGCGATTATGAGCACAACAAATCTTGAAGCGTGTGCTGTCAAGAGAGGAGGAAGTGAAGAAAAAGGTTATTGTTCAGAAAACCATTTATGAGGATCCTACGGTTCGATTTTACTCGAGAGATGGTAACTGCTCTATTCCTAAATAGTTGAGTAATCAACTACATTTTTTTGCACTCCCCGTTTCATTATATGAATCTGTGTCCTACATGTGCATATTATGAATTATCAGACTTCTAAATTAATAGAATTTCATCTTGACCTCATCAATGGGGCATCATTTTGGACTACTGTTCTTAACTGAGACCAAATATAAATGCCTAGAGGCCTTAACACTAGGATGACATAACCCTTTCAGCATCTAACCGTTATTACAAAAAACTGAGAAAACTCCAGTTATGGTGAAGAATGGATGAGTCTCTCATGGAGATATTTGTATTTGAGTTCTATCACCACTCGATATTTTTCTTGTTTCAGTATTATCTGCAGCTTTGTTCCATGAAGATTCAATTCTGTAATTTTTTTATGTCACATTTGAAGGTGTTGGCAACTAAGCGGCTCTACATCTTGCCAATTCCGTTTCTAATAGGCATGAGCCCCTGTGTTCTGGACAACTAAGGTTACATGCATAATTACCTAATCATGTACCAATTCTAAGTCAGACGCGTGCATTTGGATTGGATATTGAACCGAGCCGCCATTTTATTACTCTGAAAGAACTATACAGTGATATTTGGCTATCGCTTTCAGTATTAGAGAAGCATAGAAACTGAACTGCAGGGCTTTATATATTTTTATGTGACATTCCTCTATGACATTGTGCCATACTATTTATTTTGAGCAACCTTTCTATGCTATCTTCTTGGACAGTTTTTACTGTAATCTCTAGCACCTCAATATATGGTAAACAACTGCAAGCTTGGGTATTTTTTTCCTCATCTTGTATTCATTTTATTTGCTATGTTACTTTACCAATCAAAGGTGTAAAAACTGATGTGCAGGTTGGACCATGGATTCCTTATTTTGTCCGTTTCAGACTTGGGATCATAGGGAAAAGTGTGGACAATATTCAAGATTTCATGTTCCCTTCATTTCCAAGCCTCACTCTTAAAGCAATATATGCAGGTTCATCATTCATGCGAGGGATATGAATGATGAAACAAAAGTAAAAGGTGTTTATGAAGACAGATCATCATACTTGGGGAGGAGTGTCATGTTGGTTTTATAAAGCCAGTAGCATCCTACTATTCACAGTTTCTGTAGTTCAATGAAATAATACAATTTTCAAATTATATATTTTACGGTCATATATACTTTTTTAAAAGTTACAAGGTTCCGTGAGATTAGATGACGACTCTGATGTGTCATTTTGACAAAAGGCCCACTACGGTCAGTTCTTATAGTTCAATTAGATAATGCAATTTTTAGATGATATGTGATATGGTGATATGTTTTATTTATTTATTTCATGTGTTCCTTGTCACCGACATTTGTGCATGAATTGGTTACATGTCTGCAAAGCTAACCAAATAAGAATGCGATGGATTATGTGTATGCAAAACTAACCAAATATGAATGAGGTGAATTTCCTCACCACATTTTGTGCCGGACCTTACTATGAAACAAACTATCTATGCCAAAACCACCACTCCTACATTTTCTATTTTCACTGGTTTACTGACTTCATTCTTCACAAGGTGTGGAAGATCTCTATGAATAAGCCACAACTGGCAGTAAATATGTTTTTTTGTTCTTTTTGCCAGAGAACTATGTTTGGTTCTAGGCCGCTCTGCTCCATGTTAGTCCACAATTCTTTTGCAGTTTCAAGCTGATAACAAATGTAATTCTTCACCATATTTGTTAGCATTACTATATCATGCTGGAGTCCCTTCTCTCCATTCCCCGGAAGTACTTAACTTCCTTTTTGCAGAATCCACATCCTACGTAATACACGCAAAAAATATGTTTATATATGAGATTTTTTTCCTCACGGTTATACGTGCGTGCACGTGCACGCTTACTAGTAGCTTTAAGCGATCCAAGTGGAAACTCTCGCTGAAGCTTTTTCCTCTTTCGCATCATATTTGGCCAGCCCATTTAAGCGTGCATACTTGTAAAAAAAGACTAGGAAATTCGAGAAGGAGGAGTCGAACCCCAGTCTCCACCGCGGCAGCCAGATCACGCACTGCGCTAACCACCCCGCCCAAGGGTAAGAACTAGGGGCGTGTTGTACTTCACGCTACTCGAGCGGGGGTTTTCGGGATTTTTTCCTTTTTTCGTTTCTTTTTTTCTTTCATTCATTTTCTCATTCTTCGTTTATTCGTTTCTTTTTTCTTCTACATTGTTGTGTAGGTTTCTTTTGTCTTCTCAATTTTTTCATTTTTCTTTTTCAGTTCTCGTTTTTCAGTTTTTTCTGTGTTTTTTTTTGTTTTTCATTCTACATTCTTATATAGATCAACATTTTTGAATACTTGTTCAACATTTTTCAAACACTTGTTCAACATTTTTATCTACATGATCAACATTATTTTCAAATACTTGTTCAACATTTTTCACATACTTGTCAATACTCTTCAAATACTTGTTCAACATTCTTTTAATTCTCCTTCAACATTTTTCAAATACATGTTCAACATTTTTTGAAAGCTTGATTAACATTTTCCAAATACTTGTTCAACATTTCTCCAAAAACGTGTTCAATTTTTTTCAAAATGATTGATTAACATTTACAAATACTTGTGCAATATTTTTTCAAATACTTGTTCAACATTTTCCAAATGCTTGATCACCATTTTTCAAATACTTGTTCAACATTTCACAGAATGCTACATTAACATTTTTTAAATAATTGTTCAACATTTTTTTAAATGCTTGATAACATTTATCAAATACTTATTCAAAATTTTCCAAATGTTTCTTGTAGATTTTTTGTAATATGTATTTTTAAATATTTTAAAGTATAAATAAAATTACAAAAATAAAACAAAAAACGAAAATAGAAAACGTAAAAAACCCGCAGAAGAACAAGTTGTGGCCTCGCTACTGTGGGCGGCCAATATTGCTGGCCCCCTTCAGAGAGTCCGGAGTTACATTCGCTGAAGGAGAGGAATAGGGTCGCCCGTATCTATAATACCTAAGGGTGTGTTTGGTTGTAGAATCAAATAGAACAGAACGTAATGGTTCCATTCTACTAGAATTGAATGGTTTCATCTACGTATTTGTTAGAGTTAATGAGATGAAATGGAATGGTTTCATCTTTGTGTTTGGTTGAAGGAGTAGCCTGTGAAATAATCACTCAAAATCGCTAAGCATTATTATTTTCAAGTGCTAGTACTGCCGGTAAGAATCGTTTGGTTAGTGGAGTAGGAGTATCAATCAAATCGTTCGAAAGAATTGCTCATCGCTTCTCACAATGTTGCACGACGCTGCTGCCTCCCGCTGACGCAAGCCACTGCCGCTCTCTGTTTCTCGCCGCCCACCGAGACAGGAAGTGGGACGGGGATGGGGATGCCCAACGGCTGCTGGCTGAGCACTGGAGGACGTCGCCCGTCTTCCCAGCCGCGAGACGCGCGCCCTCTGTTGTCAGCACGTCGGCAGCCGTGACCTGCCTCTCCGCCTGCTGCCTGAGCACCGGCTGCGAGCCGCGCGTCCTCCAGAGCTACCCGGGGCGGCCGCCGTCGCCCGTCTCTTCGCCTGCCGCCGCGCCGGAAAGGGAAAGAGGTGGCAGTGGTCGCCGGCGTATCAGATGGAGAGAGGGAGGGAGGTGAGAGCAACTCCACTTGTTCGGCCCCAGCGCAGCGGCTGGCGCTATTTTGAACCCTCGTCCGGTGTTTTTTAGGCTCTGGAAGCGATCTAGGTCTCAGCTACGCCCCCAGGGGCCGTCTCAAGACATTTAAATTCAAACATGACATTTTTCGCTACTCAAAAAAACGCCACAAGTCAGGCGATCAACACCACAAGTCCGGCGATCATCATGCCACAGTTCGGCGATCACCATGCCACAGTTCAGCGATCAATAACTTGAAAGTTCGGCGTTCAAAAAGAAGGACGCGTAGACAATTCATCAAACGGCGGGGCCGTCTATCGGCGTCGGACTGACGGGAGTCAGCATGCGCGGGCTGGTTGGCGTCGGCGCGGCTTCTGTGTTGGGCGTCGTGGAGGCGTCACTCGGGCTTGGCGGCGGCGTTGGGGTCGGCGTGGGAGTTGGCGCCGCCATCGACGGCATCTGGTTCAGGATGAGGCCACACTCCGTCAGGTACCACGCCTTGACCCGCTCATCCATCGTCGCCATGTCCGCCCCCCCCCCCCCGCCCCATCAGGAAATCCAGGTCGGTGTTCCTCTTCTTCACGACAACGTTGGTCCGGAGCAGGTCGAGCTTGACGGCGTTGTTCGTCATCAACGCCGATCACCGCGCCTCGGTTTTCTCTTCCCTCTAGGCGGCACGGGTCTTGGCGTCGGCGATGCAATGCTCGATGGACTCTTGCAGACGCGCGGTAGCCGGCGCGGCGTCCTTCGCCAACTTGGCTCGTTTGTTGCCGTCCGGGCGCCCATCGACCGCGCTCGGTGTTGGCGCGTCCGGCTTGTACGTCTCCTTTGCCTTGGCGAGGGTGCGCCGGACTTCCACCCACTTCTCGCACTTCTCGGTACAGGAGAACACGTGAAGGTACTTGAAATCTTGGTCGGTGCTGCTGTCCTGGCGATACGTGGTGAACATTTAGACCATCTGCGCCGAGGAACAAGTGTCGGCGACGCACACGGCGAAAGATGAGCGAGAGACCGGCGTCATACCTGACCCTTGATGTTGGCGCCGCTCTCCGGGCGAGCCGCGATCTCCTCGAGGATCCCATGCCATTTGTTGCACGCCGTTTGGATGAGTGGCCAATGGTTTACCATGGCCTTCGAGTCGCGCTGCATGTGGACGTCGGCGAAGTAGGCGTCGACCAGCTTGCGCTCATCGAACTCCGACTTGATGCGCTCCCAGTATGTGTCAGCGTTCTGGTTCGTGCCGGTGATCGGGTTGAGGCAGACGATCTTCCACGCTTCGGCGAGGCACTCGTCTTCTTTGGACGCCCACTTGACGCGTGGCTCACCGGTCTTGGCCGTCCGCTTCTTCCTTTTCCCTTTCCTCGCCGGAGCAGGCGCCGACTCCTCCTCCTCCTCCTCGACCTCCTCCTCCTCTGGCTCCTCCTCGCCGTAGTCGAGCTCGTCGTCCATGTCGTCGGTGAGGTCCATTGTATCGTCTTGGGCATTGAACCGGGGGAGGCGGTGGCGGCGGCCTAGCCGCTCATGATGATGTTGTCCATGTCGGCCTCCGTCGTGTCGGGATTGCTGAGATGCAACGACGAGGCTTGTGAGAAGAGTAGTGCGCCACGACGCAGAGGCGGCGTCGGGGATGCGTAAGGCGACGACAAGTAGGTATCTGAAGACTCTTGGGGCCGTGAACGCAGCGTAAGCGTCTGTTGGTCGGGGTGGCCATGTGGAAAGGTGATGTTGGGGTTGAACCCGCCGTGCACGTCGGCGTCGGCGTAGCCAGGCGAGGGCGCGCACCCCCAGGGGTGTGGCGACGACGAGAAGCTGGCCGGCGACCCGACGCTCTGCTGGCTCCAGGGAGCGTGCGGGCCATGGTCGCCGGGAGGATTCATCATCCCCGCGCGAGACGCCCCTGCTTGTTCCATCGCGCGATCTGGTTGCTCCACCATGGCCACGGCTGCAGTCGCCGCCGCCCTGTCCTGGGCCTTCTTGGCGTTGAGCCTGTTCCGCCGGTCGGTGGTGACAGCCTCCTGGCGCTGAACCTCCGCCTTCCAGACGGCGTTTGACATGCCCGAGGGCTTGGACGGCGGCGCCATCTGCTTCCTCTGCTTCTGCTGGGTGGCGTTGGCATCGGTAACAACGCGAGGGGCCTGGTACTTATTCGGCGGCATGGCAGACGGATGGAGGGGAGAGGGAGGAGAATGGCGGGAGAAGGGGAATGGAGAAGCGGAGGAAGCGAGGGGGTCGGGGAAGGGCCTTCTCTCGCCGACAGAGCGGACCCACGCGCCTTTTCGCTTCGGCCGGCGCCCCCCAGGGGCTTGGGTTCGGCTCGGATTCGCCAGATGTTATTTCGACCCAAACCGGCGATAAACGAGATCCTGGGGGCGCGACTGGGTCAATTTTTGAGCGCCAACTAAAATGGCACAGGGCCTGTTGAAGCGTGGTGGAGATGCTCGAGAGGAGGCGGCCCTGAAGTTGGGACGGTGCATAGCTGCGTGCTGAGTCGTGGGAGGATAAGGAAACGCCCGTTCCGCATAAACTGATAAACAGCGAATATGCCGTTCCCTGGAATCGATGCGTTCCCGTTCCTTCGATATACCGAACACTAGAATGGACGGTTGGTACATGACCCATCCGCAGGGCCTGTACTGAGATTTCTGGGGCCCGGGGCGAGAAAAGAAACCGGGGCCCTTAATATAAATTTCAAAATAATGGCCAATGTGTGTATATATGTATATGTGAGAGGAACTAACACTTGAAATCTATCAAAATCAAATAATTAATATTTTACCTTATAATTCTTCTAATATTCGTAGATGCAATTGGTTCATTGAGGAAGGTATCAATATCAATTTCATTCATATTTTTTGTAATAAATGCACAAGTTACCAAATCATTTAACCTCTCTTGGGACATTTACAGAGCTTACATCGTTTTCCCTTAATATATAGCCCTTTCAAAGATGCACATGCTACTTCCAGTAGGATATCCAAGGTGCTCACCACGTGTTGGGCCAGGCCCAGTAGAACGACGTTTCTGTTCGCTATTAGGCCCCCTCCGATCGCCAGGAACGAAATAGAATGAAGTAATGATCGTGCGGTCATCGTCGGCTACCTTACTACTGCGTGTGGTTGCGCCGTCGCTGCATGCTTGTATAGACGATCTGACTGCGTCCTGGTCGGAGGGGGCCGGCGGCCGCCACCCTGCCCCCCGATGAAGCATTAATACCATCTTCTAAGCTCTAGGGATAACACAAATAATGAGTTAAGTTTCATAAACTATATGAGAAAGCAGTTTAACAGAAGATTCAGTATATTACTTGAAATCATATGCAGATCCAAAAGCAATATTTTCTCTCAACTTTGATTCTAGAGATATAAGTTCGAATATTCTACAGGGAATGAACCATCCGAATGCCTTTGCGATAAAGCTTTTGTAGCACTGCAAAAGCATAAAACAGATGACCGATTGAGTATATTTGATGGGTTCATAAAGATTTGGACGCACCTTAGGGGTTAATCCTGCTTCAGTAGACATCATCCCATACTCCTAATTTTCCTATTCAAACAGTAACATCATGGTTCCTAAGTTTGAATGCCATAAGAAAATCTTGCTCATGGCGACTATATTTTTTACCGTCTGGAGCAACGAAAGGGAGTAATCTGATAATCCATACTAACCCCACAAGATTTGATCAAAAACATGTGAAACGGTTCTCACCAAAGCCTGATGACGAGTAAACCGGAATTCTCCTCCTACATCACCGCCGTCGTGGCATCGGTTGAGGACTGAAGTTTGGCATCTGCGGTCTGCAGAATCCACGAAGAAGAAAAAAAGGGGCTATTAGGGCTTTTCTCTAGATCAACTAGGGTGTGTGCTCCTTTTTTTTAGGGGAGTGCGCTCCCTTTTTTGCTACCCAAGGTGCTCACCACGTGTTGGGCCAGGCCCAGTAGAACGACGGTTCTGTTCGCTGCTAGGCCCCCTCCGATCGCCAGGAACGAAATAGAACGAAGTAATGATCGTGCGGTCATCGTCGGCTACCTTACTACTGCGTGTGGTTGCGTCGTCGCTGCATGCGCATAGACGATCTGACCTGCGTCCTGGTCGGAGGGGGCCCGGGGCGGCCGCCGCCCTGCCCCCCCCCCCCCAACACAGCAGCCTTGCCACATTAGCAACTACTAAAAAATTACTCTTATTTATCTTCACTTGCCAGCTTGCCACATCAGCGCATGTTTTCAAAAAGTTATGTTGGTTTTTGTTTTTAGGGGTAACAAAATCATGCTGGCAGCCGAAGCGAGCCACATTGGGCTTCCGAAACTGATGAGGCGGCGTAATAACTGCTAAAGAGAAGCCCATCCGCCGATCTCTTCTTATCTCTTACTCTTCCTGGCAGCAGAACGGGCGATGCCGTCAATCACTACCCACGCACCATCGATGCCCCGTGAGCTGCCACCTCCTCCTCTCCTTCTGGCACACGAGGACCTCTACGGAGCGACCTCCGTCGTGTCGTCGATCAGGCCCACCGCCTCACCTGCGGCTCGATCTAATCTGGGGGAGATGGTGAGGGGTGGGTGGCAAAGGTAGGGAGAGGGAGATCCGGTGCAGGACCACCATGTTGTAGGCTTTAGGCGCCCAACTCCGGCCACCTCGACGATTCCACCTCCTGAAGGACGACATCCACCACCTCCTTGCTGCCCAGAAAGCAACGACGCCCGCCTCTCGGCGACTTCACGTGCTCCCGCAAAAATCCCCCTTCATACAGTGGAGCGGCATCGCTCCTATAATCTTCAACATCAGGTTGGTGTCTGCACCTTTGTTCCAACATTGTGTCATGCTTGCCAGGTCATGCAAAGTTTGATCTGACATTCCCTCTTGCATTATATTGATCTCAAAAGTACATGTGTTGTATCATAATTGTGGGATTACTAATGCATACCAGTATGATTATTTCAGTGTTGTCATAGATCCGTTCTCTTTTTCATGAAGTTGGTTGGGGACTTTGGCCACATGTCAACTTTCATTTGAGATATCAAAGATATAAATCAGTGAAGTTGATGTAATACCACTCATGTTTTGGCACTATGCGGACAAACTTTGAGATCTATATTGCCATCCCAATAGATGAAGACATGGATTACATATTAAAAGTGCATTAACGTCCTGTCATTTAACACCATGTGTGGGTATATCATTGACTACCAATAGTTGCTTTATACTTGAAAAATACTTCATCGCTGCATTATGATGGTAAGATATGTTTTGTTTTCCTCCAAGGAAACTTCATAGTTCCAACACTGTTTTATTTTTACAGCATTGTAGAGTTATTTTGAAGGTATGGGATTCTAAAACATATTCTGGTTTTCCAATTACAATGCTTTCTTCAGTATATCAATTCGTTGAACTGTGCTGGTATATTCTTATGTACATTGTATCAAAATGTACACGATTTCATTTTTGTTGGTGGTGTAGACTCATTGGATTATTCTGTTTTTCTTTTTCTCAATTGGATTGTGGGAATGACCCAAAAAATGCCAAAGGAGTAGTGAAGTGGGTGCTCAAATCTTCATATTTCGTTCGCCCTAAAATGATTTGGCATCTCCAAGTGTTGTTTCGTTCTTATTGTGTATAGCGTGGGGCAAATCTTCATGAAATACTTTAGAGAACGACCACATTGAGGGTGTTCTCCTTTGCGAATAGGCCATTATCAATCTAGGTGCCATCAGCTTTGTGACCATGTTTATTACTCTCACTTGCAATTTTGTTGCCTTTCATTTGTGGTCTGGCAAGGGATATTTTATGTACCGTCTCATGGCAGTTTTTTTTATTTGTATACTTCATCTATGCTGAGAATAAATGCAAAAAATAAAAAGTGGGTTGTCTTCTTGTCCTGTTCTGCTACTTGATGCATCTGTCTTTTTTCCTCCCATGTCATGACGTCGTGTCATCTATCTTTTTGTTGGGAATAATAATACATCTATTGCTATATTTTGTATTGGGAGTATTTTGTATTACTACGAGCTTCCTTAATGACATCTACTGTTTCTAATCAGCAGGGCTCTTGATTCCATGGTGTGCCTTAGTCTTTTGGCAGGCATATTAAAAGTTGAGGGCTCTTCTGGTCAAACAAATTGAGTGAATACTTGAGCTTTTCACCACACTGAAAGATTACAAATAGCTGATAGGCACCTCTCAAGTTCCTAATCCATTTCAATTTGCTTTGGAAATCTTCTGCCGGCTTAAGTGCTCATGTCAAGGAATGCAACTGTATTTTTCTTGGATTTTTCATTTGCTTTGCAATGCTAATGGAGAGAAGGCAACCAAATTATTGGAGAGATATGATTGTTAAAGAATAGATAAATAAACTATTTGCCATGGAAATTCTTATTTGGAGACTTGGTGCATTTGGAAAGTATGTAACGACCGAGTCTTTGATAATTTACTTACAAACTTTGGTTGGTGCAGAAGTCCCGTTATTAGCACTACACAAAGAATGTAGTACTAGACAATGAAAAGTAAAATGCTCTTTCTCCTTGAACTCATACCATTATTCAACGTGACCAAAGGAGTAATCTGATCATCAAAATTATCATTTTACATGATCATCAATGTTTATATTTTGACCATACATTCCTGCAGCAACGCGCGGGAAATCATTAGTTTTATATGACTTTGAAACTAGAATTGAAAATCATAACCGAGGCCGAAATTCAAGATTGTAATAAAGCCTGTAAAGGCCGAAACGGGCCATGCTTTGTTTTTTTATTTTTCCTGGCAGGGAGCCATAAGGGCTTGGCTGTATTTGGCCCAGTATTTACCTGACCTAACGCTCGGCCCGATCTCTTTTATGCCCTAGCTGCAGCTCGCCTCTGGTTCCCCTCGTTTCCTTTCACCGGATCCCCTCAATTCGGGCGCTCGATTCCTTGCTTCGGCTCGCGCCGATCTCATCTGTTGTTCAGACATGACTGCTTGCAAGCAGATCACATCCATGGATGTTGATGCCACGGACGAGGCCGACAGCAAGTAAGAATCAAAACTGAATCTTGTTTCTGTGATGCAAAGAGACATCCCTAGTTTTGGTGCGTCGAGCCGCCGGTCCATAACCTTGAATTCCTACGCAGGTCGGCAGCAAAGAGCGATGGAGCGGAGGAGCGGAAGCTCTCGACCAAGTGCAAGAAGGGGAAGAAGGCCAAGGGCAAGTAAGAATCCAATCGATTTGTGTGATGCAATAGAGGTTAATTTTGGTGCGTCGACCCAACCTTTTCGATGCTCCACGCAGGTTGGCGGTGAAGAGCGATGGAGCGGTGAAGCCGAAGACACACGACCTTTCCGATGTTACACGCGGGTTGGCGGTGATGAGCATTGCAGAGGATGAAGCGTTCGCCCTGCGCACCTACCAGTGAGATGAGATCCTCCACGTTTTTTCTAATTGTTGTTCAGTTTTTGCTTTTCTCGACGGCGCTGATTTGACCCTGATTTGTTTAGGAACATGTTCTGGATAAAGTACTTCAAAGGCGTCTGTGACAAGCCGTCCGTAGATGCTGTCAGTTCGACCCTTCCATGCCTCCTTACCTCTATCAGAAGGCATAATGAGTTGTTTCCATCGTTTCGTGGATGAATTGATAATTTGTTTCTCGTGGAAACCTTTCAGATTAGAAAGCAAGCTGCTGAAAACTGGAAATTCTTTAACGATTCGGTAAGACAGCTTCTAATCTTCTGTAACTTTTGCCGTGCTGATTTGCTGTTGATACATACATGGATGGATCTGTGTTGTAGGACAAGGCCCTTATGTAGCCAAGGCCCGTGAGGTCAAAATAGGCATGGCTCGGATTGCTGAGTTCAAGAAGGTTGAGACAAAGACCTAGTGCTTTTACCTATTTTTAGACGACTTTACCATGCTAAGCTAAGCAGATATAATGCTCTTTCATCAGATATATTATTTCCAATAACAATAGATAATCTCTTCTACTATACCTTTCATTGGAAGAATAATTAAACTATTTGTGTTTGCACATTTAATTTTCTTTCTTGTTGATCCAGCTTCTCCTTGAACTTTTATGGATTTCTTTCCCTTACAGAAACTTTTGTTGACGGAGGTAATGACAAACAAGATGGTGAATCTGAAAATGTGAACACACAAGATCTCTAAGGTGCGCTTGAATAGGTGATTTGCATTTTTCTTTTTGCTATCTGTATATCTTTTTGATTGGTTACTCAATTAGCAGGTAATGCATGTTCTCTTGTTTGTTTTTTATTAAGGTATCTGTTGTATGGATTTGATTAATTTCTGAACTAGCTACTCCCTCCGTCCCATAAATAATATAAGAGCATTTTTGATACTACACTAGTGTTAAAAATGCTCTTATATTATGGGACAGAGGGAGTAGTAATTAGATTTATACATATGGCTATGAGTTAGATACCATACGCTCCTGCTTTCTACTCTGTGAGCCTCTCATATGCTTGTTAATACAAAGTCAGGCTCACATGGCTTGATTATATTGAAAGTTCACTAGTTCAGTATTTGTCTCTAATGGAGGCACCCATGGTACCACCATATGTTGCCAAAAACAGGAGAACATGATTGTCAGCAATACAAATAGAATGTGTGTTGACACATTAATTTACTTCTATTCTTGTTCATTCAATGTGTCTCTTGTTGGTTTTGTCTAGTAATAATGCTGAAATAATTCAGCTTTCAATCGGATAACCTTTTTAATTTCCACAATGAGTTAGATACCATAGCTCTCCTGCTTTCTCGTCTGTGAGCCTTTTTCTCACTTGACTTGAATATCAACCTGAAGCATGGGATGATATGTAACAAAAACATGTGAACATGATTGCCAACAAAAGAAGTTGATCTTGTACCAGCATAACTAAATTGATATTGTTTGTTCAGTTTCTCTTTTGTTGGTTTTGTCCAGTAATAATGTCGAAACGATTCAGCTTTGGGTAAATTTTTTGTTATAGTTTTCACAATTTTCATGCTAACTTGTACTGTTCAAGTTATGAAAAAATTGTGAGATATAACTTTGTCAGCTTTTCCATGAATGGACAGTAGAAGTTTGTTTTATTATATCCACATTGGTTTATGTTGGTGCAATACCGTTGAGCAGTGTCTACCTTATGTGAGGATCATTCGATGGTTTTATAGGTTGCATGCTATTGGAATTGGTTTTGATTTGGCCTTGTAGTTGGCAAGGAAGAAGGAACTAAGCCTAGTACTGATTAATTTTATCGTGTTTCTGTTCCGTAGAACAAAACAGTGCTCTTTTGCTATTGCTTACTTCTTGTGTCGATCATATCATCCTATGAACACCATCACACATCACTGATATAGCAGTTTCATTTGCTTTTGACATTTGTTTGTTGTTAACTGCCATGTTATTAGACTGCATATGAGAAAGGCAAACTCGTTAAAATTGCAATTGATTGTTTACGAGTTAGAAATTTTTACGTTCCTGCTGAATTATTCACATAATGCCAGCCTCAGCGCACCTTTGTTTGCTTGCAGAAATGTCTTGGTAGATCGCACAATTACTGCAACCAACTCCACAACCTGATTCTGTCTGAGCCGGCACTTGGAGGGTTTAGATGCAGGTGCAGTTCAAGCTGCCGTATGGACAATACTAGTACTCCCTCCGTAAAGAAATATAAGCGTGTTTAGATTACTACTTTAGTGATATAAACACCCTTATGTCTTTAGAGGGAGTATTAAATATGTTTGTGCTCCTGGCTTTGGATGTTGAACTCTTTTGCATATTGTGTGATGTTTGCTTAGTAATGTTGAAGGGCGGAAATTCGCTGGCGCGGACGAGCTCGCCTGCTCACTGAATCGTAATGGGTCCGTTGGCTTCGGAATTCACGGGGTAGACGGTATTAGCGGAGGCGGACGTGAGTATATTTAATGCGTATATGTATGACAGCCAGACACGCTGTTGCGTGACCGACATCCAAGCGAAGTGACGGCATTTTCTAGTTCGAACATGAACGTACGAGAGGGCGACCTCGTCCATGCTACTTTTTTTTATGCTTAGCGATGTGCTTATCGTGCTCCCCGTTTGACAACATTCTTTTTTTTCTTATTGTTCTTTTTCTTTGACGTGTTTTTTTCCTTATTAGTCGTACCAGAGGGCGTGGTGGAGGGGATTTTTTTTTGAAACCTTGACCGTAGAACAATCGTTCTACGGTAATTTCATTAATTTAAAGTGAGTACATAAAAAAGAAAATAAAATACATCAGGCATGAAGTCACCTTCAGCCAACACCCTCTCTAGGAAACCGAATAGTAATCATATTACAAATGGAGTTCTGTCCAGGACTTGAGGTGCTCTGCTTTCCTAGCTTTTGCTCGAAGTTGTGCTTCCCGGAGTCTTTCTTTCACATAGTATTTCCAGGTATCTAGACATGCTGGAGCGGTTCGAAATATTTTATCATTTCTTACAGACCATATGCCCCAACAGCTTGATAGAATGATATCCAGCGCAATGGCTTGTGGTAGATGTCTGGAGATGTTTGAGATCTCATCAAAAGTGGAGGGCGCGGTGGAGGGTTTGTTTTGTTGATTTAAGAGCAAACAATGTCCCCACAACACCCGGCGTGTCACACGCGACGGACTTTTTTTTTTACTCAGCAAAGATATAATCTTATCAACATACATGCATTCCGATAAACTCGAACCTATTTCATACAAACATACTCCTAATTTGTACGCACAAATGCAATATGTAGCGGGCCTCCTTAGATTCAGAAATTCACAAGCACGGCGGATGCACTCACCTGCCAAGCCGGGTGGTCATTCGATTTGTCTCGTGATTCACAAAGTTGTTGAATCCCGCACAAGTGCACGGTAAAAAAAATCCCACCGTTCTAGAAAAAAAATCCCTCAAAAGTTTTAAGTTTCAACTATGAAACTTACGGTTTTCATGTACAATTGTCAAATGTTAACAAGTTTTAGAGATACTCCCTCCGTTCCAAAATATAGCGTGCCCACGCTTCTCGAGGTTCAACTTTGACAGTAAATCTAACCAACGAGACCGACTTGCGGCGGGAGCAAAAATTATACCAGTGAATTCGTATTCAAAAGAAGTTTTCAATTATATAATTTTCCCCCGCCGCAGCCGGTCTCGTTGGTTAAATTTATGGTCAAAGTTGAAGCGCGGAAATCGAAGACGCACTATATTTTGAAACGGAGGCAGTATAATTTTAAGCAATTTTTTTGTGTCAGTCCTAGACACAAAATATTGATTTTAATCGGTCGCTCGTACTAAGTTTTCAACAATGTAACTTAACATTTTTTTAAAGTCGTCAAAATAAATTCAAAATGGATTTTATTTGAAAGCTGGCCGCGAGAAACACAAATATGAAAACAAAATTTAATTTAATTTTTTTATTTAAAATATATATAACTTTAAAAATCGAAATCCAAAACAAAAAGCCGGCACCATGGACCCGATTGCCCCCACACATGTGTGCCTCAAATCCTCGTCCCCTAATATTTGATGTTTCTGATCTCTGTTGTTGAGGGCTCCGTAACCAGTCGTTGGAAATTTGTATAACTGATGTTTTGTGGTATCTGTTGTATTTTTTTTTTGCGACTATCTGCTGTACTTGTTAACTTGAGAGCGTGCTGTATGTCTATCAATGAGACTATCGTGCGATTAAAGTGGCATGACTTTTAGGTATGTGCGTGATCTTCTGAATTCTCATCATTTTATTATTAGATTCTGTTTCGCTCCAAGAGACATGTACCAATGGTTCAGCAGCACATTGGGAGGGACCATGTTTGTTTACACGAACCGTCTTTGTATTCCACTGTTGCATGCCGATATCTGGTGTGTGTTTATACGATCGCATTCAATACAGCTTGAAACGCGTCGCTATCCGATTGGTAAAAGTACCGGGAGCAGGCGAGCTCGTCCACGCCATCGCCGCTCTCAGAAGGGCCGCTAAGTGTTTTCACTATTATATAAACCCTATGATCATTGTGAGATTGCAAGGTGCTGACTGCTTAAGGTGTTCTTTCCCCGTTATGTTATCCCTACCACCGTTATGTTATCCCTACCATGTTGGGGTATGTTGTATTATGTACTCCCTCTGTTTCTAATTAGTTGATTTAGATTTGTCTAGATACAGGTATACGTAGACACGGTTTAGTGTTAGATACTTTCATATGTAGACAATCTAAGACAACTAATTTGGGTTAGATACTTTCATATGTAGACAATCTAAGACAACTAATCTGGAACTGAGGGCATATCAGGTGTATTATATACAGTAGTAGTATTTAACTATGGACCAACTTTATTTTTGGAAATAAGTTTTTTTATAAATTCACCACACTTTATTTAGAAATTACACGGATACTATCTGGTGTGGTGGATAGCCAAACATTACTTCCAGCAGCTATTGTTGTCGCCGCCTTTGCAAGATCGTGAGCTTCAAAATTAGCCTCCATCCCTTCATGGACAACTTCAGCCGACAAGACTTTAATAGACTGTAACAGATGGCCGCACTTGCACCTTTTTTTTGATGGCGAGAGATAGCTCCATCAACGTTAGCTTTGGCAAGGCCGTTCCTTTTCTTTCGTAACCGTTCCCTTTCTTTCGTAGCAGCGGCGGTTCCCACAAGAGGTCAACAGGAGGCGTCGAGGTTCCCTCGGTTGGCCGCCGGCTAGGCCGTGGGCTCCCGGATCTGTGCCCTCGGTCTGTACATAGTAGGGATAGAGTTTCAAGTGTCGGCGTTTTGATGATGGTGGCGGCGACACGACTAATAAGTCTTCCTCAACCTGAGCCTCATCTCGGCGTCTTCCTCGGAAGAAGCGGCGTGGTCATTGGAAGGTGGTGCGATGGCATGTTGGCGTTCGGCATTGGCGAGCTTCTCTGCATCTTGTGGATTCTGAATTGTTTGCTCTCGTTGGTGATGACGCCTTGACATGTTCGTGGTTCGTGAAGCCGACGCAAGTGGTGATGCGGTGCCGATGTGGTTTCTCTCTGGCGTGCTCTCTCTGGCGTGCTGGTCCTGCTGGTCAAGGATGGAGACTTCCCGCTGTCAATAGTCTGTGCGCATGACCATGATTTTCGCTGGCTTCGGGAGGAGGGGGCGGCGGCGCGCCCTCATCCCGCGTTGGTGTGGATGCTGGATTGGTTTCCCGGGGTTCTGTTTGTAATTCTCTACTTGTTTGGCACTACATCATTTCAATATAATTCAGGGTCTTATTTGTGCAAAAAAAAAAAACGTGAACTTTAGCACATCCAGCCGGTGCTTTGAGCTTTTCTTCCTCACTCGCACGCTAGAGCCTGCCAAAAAGTAACGAAGAGGGGCAGGACCTCCCCACCATGTCGCGTTAGGTGTCCAGTGGGGCCCTGAGCATCCTCTCGACCTAATTCCGACGCCATAAATTCACATCCTTTCAGAAAAATCAGAAGAAAAGTCTTATCACGTTTTACGATACGAAGTCACCGCCACCTCATGTTATTTGTCGGGAGCCCTAATTTGGAGACTCTTCGAGGCTCCAAAGAGAGGGAATCGTCGTCGCCGTCATCACTAAACCTTCTTCATCAGCAATTTCATGATGCTCACAATCATGTGTGAGTAATCTCCTTATCGTCATACTGGAGGTAAATGGGATTGGATGAGATTTCTTATGTAATCGTGTCAATTTGTTGGACGCGTCTAGCGAACGCCCATTGGCTCGCTAGCGATCCCGAGCGGCCGACCAGAAAGGAAACACCTGGTCCTCCCCCTCATTCGCAAAAGGAAACCCAGCCGAGCGCCCCGTTGCGCGCCATCCCACCTACCAGCGGTCCCCACAGCCTCCCCCAAACGCTCGCACCGATCGTGTCCTTTCCTCCCCCCACCCATTCGCCCTATGTCCTATCCCAAATCAAACTGCCCCCACAGGTTGTCTTCTTCACCATGAAGGTACTCTCTCCTGCAAAGATAGAACCTCAGATCTCCCATGGCGTCGAGGAAGAAGCTGACATCCAGGCGGTGAACTCCAGAAAAGACAACTGCACAAAAAAAATTGTGAGCTCGTCCTCTCAAGATCCTCCCCCTTCTCTACCCTTTACCTCTTCTCTAGAACTTGTTACTTGCTTGTGTGGTTTTGGTTGCACATAGCAGATGCAACCGTGCAGATGAGCATAGATTTTGGTTGGTCTTATAGTAGAAAAAAACCTTGTGGGCTTTGCAACTTTTGGGCAGATTTCATGCAACTTGGCAAAGTCGCAAAGCCAACTTAATCATCTGGTATGTGCAACCAGTAGGACAAAAACCCATGGAGGATGTGCGGGCTCACCGCCATATGACGACCTCTAGCAGCTGCGGGCTTTGCAATGCCGGATTCGTGGAAACACTCGATGATGCAGTGCACAATGTCCAGATGTGTATGGGCGCTGGTGGACGAGGATCTCGCACATAAAATGATGGCATCGACATAATCGAAAGCGAAGCAATGACTGTTTTCGCTAATTGAGTCCCTCACTCAGAATCAGTTTGCGCTCTTATCAATAACTCTATGGTCAATTTGGTACGCGAGGCGCAAAGCGATCCACGAGGGAATTTTTCAGAGTCCTCAGGCAATTCAAAATTTGATCATTAGATACTGTGATGAGCTCAACATGATTCGACCTAATGTGGTGCGGACGGTTGCACCTACTGTCCCAGTAGGCTCCCAGCGACCTAAGGCACCTCCGGTGGGGTTTGCAAAAATACATGTTGATGTTGCAGTCTGGCCAGGGAGAGGTGGTTCAGCAGCTGGGGTATGTCGTGACTCAAGCGGCAATTATCTTGGGAGCTCAGCCCTAGTGGTGGAAGGCATGGATGATCCAGCTTCTGTGGAAGCGATGGCATGCAGGGAAGCAATATGTTTGGCAGAGGATCTTCTCATCAACAACTTCATAGTTGCTTCGGATTGCAAGCAAGTTGTCTCGGATATCAAATCTGGCAGCAGAGGGCAGTACGGTGCCATTGTGTCCGAGATCAATCTTCGAACTACTCTTTTTCAATGTACTTTTTCATTTGAGTGTCGTGCTATTAATTATGAAGCACATAGTCTAGCCAGATTCTCTCTTAGAAGGGGTCCGGGGCGCCATCTGTGGCTTGGCCAACCCCATGACCTATCTTGTATCCCACTCTCTGTGGATTTTGAGTAATAAAGCTGGCTTAATCCTAAAAAAAAGATAAAAAAGAAGATTCATGTGCAGATTAACTCTGGTGTTAGCCAACTTAAGAAACTGGTGTGTGCAACCAGGAGAACATTTGCCATAGAAAAAAGCCAACTAAAGCAACTATGATCCAAACTGATGTCTGTAACCAACTGATGTATAGATTTGATTCGAACACACAATTCTAAAATAAAAATGAAAACCTGAACTGGAACTATGTCCTTGGTAGAGATATAGAAGAAACTGAAATCTGGGCAGGGTTGTTATAATAAAAGACAACTTGTAGTTGTAGTAAGTAAGATCTTTGTGGGACCTCTCTGAGCTATTTCTCCTTTCATCTGTGCACACATGAGTATATTTCTGTCTTGTGGAGGGGTGTCAGCAGTTCCACCTGTAACCTGCAAGAAAAAAGAAAAAAGAAAAAAGAAATGTTCAAAAAATTAGCATTGAGAAAACATGAAACCAACAGTGTGTTTCTCACTCCTATAATCTCTACAAAACTTCACAACAATATCTGTGCAACTCGATAGGTGCTTTGTGCAAAAAAAGTTGCTTGGGGACAAAAGTTGCACCCTTGCACAACTAAAATGATATTCAGTTCCCCTAAAGAAAATATGTATAGGGTGTACACCAACAATGTTGACTGGTTTTGTAAAAAGAAGAATTCATTTGTAAAAGAAACATTTTACTACAGAACAACATCAACTGAATTCCTTGGTACGTATTGTTGGGAATCGTTGCATGGAAAAACAAAAAAAATTCTACGCACACGCAATGATCTATCCATGGAGATGCATAGCAACGAGGGGGAGAGTGTGTCTACATACCCTCGTAGACTGTAAGAGGAAGCGTTTCAAAACGCGGTTGATGTAGTCGAACTTTCTTCGCGCTCCACCGATCGAGTACCGAACGTACGTCACCTTCCAGTTCTGCAGACGTCAGCTTGGTGACGTCCCTCGCCTTCTTGATCTAGCAAGACATCAAGCTAGTAGATGAGTTCCGTCAGCACGACGGCGTGGTGACGGTGATGGTGAAGTGATCCTCGCTGGGCTTTGCCTAAGCACCGTGAGAATATGACAAGGGGTGTAAACTATGGAGGGGGGCGCCGCACACGGCTAGGCAATTGTATGGTGTGTGCTAGGGTGCCCCCACATATATATAGGTGGGAGGCAGAAGGGAGAGGCCAGGAGGCGCTCCAAGTAGGATCGAATCCTACTTGGGTTCCTGCTAGGCCGGTGCCCCCTTCCTTATTTACCGGAGGGGGGAGGAAAGAGGAGGGAGGAGGGAAGGAAGGGGGAGGCCGAATCCCCCCTTTCCTTCTCCCTTCCCCTCTTTCCTTCTCCTCTGGTTCGGCCCATATGGGGGGTGCACCAGCCCTTGGTGGCTGGTGCGTTTCCCCTCTTGGCCCATAAGGCCCATATCTTTTGCCGGGGGTGCCCGGAACCCCTTCCAGTGACCCGATATGTACCCGGTACCCTCGGGAACACTTCTTGTGTCCGAATACTATCGTCCTATATATCAATCTTTACCTCTCAACCATTTCGAGACTCCTCGTCATGTCCATGATCTCATCCGGGACTCCAAACAACATTCGGTCACCAAATCACATAACTCATATAATAAAATATCGTCATCGAGCGTTAAGCGCGCGGACCCTACGGGTTCGAGAACTATGTAGACATGACTGAGACACCTCTCCGGTCAATAACCAATAGCGGAACCTGGATGCTAATATTGGCTCCTACCTTTATCGGTCGAACCGTTATGACAACATACGTAATTCCCTTTGTCCATCGGTATGTGATACGTCTCCAACGTATCTATAATTTTTGATTGCTCCATGCTACTTTATCTACTGTTTTAGGCAATATTAGGCTTTATTATCCACTTTTATATTATTTTTGGGACTAACCTATTAACCTGAGGCCCAACCAGTTTGCTGTTTTATGCCTATTTTAGTGTTTGAGGAAAAGGAATATCGGAATGAGTCAAACGGAACGAAATCAACTGGAGAAGTTATTTTTGGAAGGAAAGCAACCCAGGGAACTTGGAGTGCATGTCAGGGGAGATACGGGCTGCCCATGAGGGTGGGGGGCGCCCCCCCCCCCCGGGCGCGCCCCCTACCTCGTTGGGCCCCCGTAGCTCCACCGACTTACCCCCTGCACCCATATATACTCTTGTACCCTAAAACTTCCAGAACAGAAGATAGATCGGGAGTTCCACCGCGGCAAGCCTCTGTAGCCACCAAAAACCTTTCGGGAGCCCGTTCCGGCACCCTGTCGGAGGGGGAACCCATCACCGGTGGCCATCTTCATCATCCCGGCGCTATCCATGACGAGGAGGGAGTAGTTCACCCTCGGGAACGAGGGTATGTACCAGTAGCTATGTGTTTGATCTCTCTCTCTCGTGTTCTCTCTCATGTTCCATCTATGGCACGATCTTGATGTATCCCGAGCTTTGCTATTGTAGTTGGATCTTATGATGTTTCTCCCCTCTACTCTCTTGTGATGAATTGAGTTTCCCCTTTGAAGTTATCTTATCGGATTGAGTCTTTTATGAGAGCACTTGATGTATGTCTTGCCGTGATTATCTGTGGTGACAATGGGATATCATGTGCCACTTGATGTATGTTTTGGTGATCAACTTGCGGGTTTTGTGACATTGGGAACCTATGCATAGGGCTTGGCACACGTTCTTGACTCTCCGGTAGAAACTTTGGGGCACTCTTTGAAGTACTTTGTGTTGGTTGGATGAATCTGAGATTGTGTGATGCATATCGTATAATCATGCCCACGGATACTTGAGGTGACAATGGATTATCTAGGTGACATTAGGGTTTTGGTTGATTTGTATCTTAAGGTGTTATTCTAGTACGAACTCTTTTATAGATTGATCTGAAAGAATAACTTTGAGGTGGTTTCGTACCCTACCATAATCTCTACGTTTGTTCTCCGCTATTAGTGGCTTTGGAGTGACTCTTTGTTGCATGTTGAGGGCTTGTTATATGATCTATCTATGTTATTATTGTTGAGAGAACTTGCACTAGTGAAAGTATGAACCCTAGGCCTTGTTTCCTATCATTGCAATACCGTTTACGCTCACTTTTACCGCTCGCTACCTTGCTGTTTTTATATTTTCAGATTACAAATACCTTTATCTACCATCCATATTGCACTTGTATCACTATCTCTTCGCCGAACTAGTGCACCTATACAATTTGCCATTGTATTGGGTGTGTTGGGGACACAAGAGACTCTTTGTTATTTGGTTGCAGGGTTGCTTGAGAGAGACCATCTTCATCCTACGCCTCCTACGGATTGATAAACCTTAGGTCATCCACTTGTGGGAAATTTGCTACTGTCCTACAAACCTGTGCACTTGCAGGCCCAACAACGTCTACAAGAAGGTTGTGTAGTAGACATCAAGCTCTTTTCTGGCGCCGTTGCCGGGGAGGTTAGTGCTTGAAGGTAAATCTTTAGATCTTGCAATCGAATATTTTTGTTTCTTGTTTTATCACTAGTTTAGTTTATAAAAGAAAACTACAAAAAAAATGGAATTAAGGATGCCTCATATGCTTCATCTTTTTAATGTCTTTCGTGAAAATGACGGGAAGGAAGATTGTGCTCAAGTACTAGAAGAAGAATTACATAGAATGCTTGGCATAAAATATGTGAATGATGAGCATGATTGCAATGTTGTTAGTATGAATTCCTTGAATATCCATGATGCTAATGATATGCAAAGCCACAAGCTTGGGGAAGCTATGTTTGATGAAGATGCTATTTTTTCTCCCCCAAGCTTTGATGAGAAAATTTACTATGATGAAAGCATGCCTCCTATCTATGAGATTATTGTGATGACACATATGCTTTAAAGAATAATGATAACCATGAAACTTGTCATCTTGATCCTAATTTTAAATCATATGATAGTTATTTTGTTGAGTTTGCTCCCACTACTATTCATGAGAAGAATTTTTCTTATGAGGAGAGTAGTAAATTTCTATGCTAGTAGATCATGAAAAGAATGCTTTAGGTGCTGGTTACATTGTTGAATTCATTCATGATGCTACTGAAAATTATTATGAGGGAGGAACATATGCTTGTAGGAATTGCAATAATATCAAGTTTCCTCTCTATGTGCTTCAAGTTTTGAAGCTATGCTTGTTTTACCTTCCTATGCTAGTTGATTATCGTTCCCATAAGTTGTTTGCTCACAAAATCCCTATGCATAGGAAGTGGGTTAGACTTAAAAGTTCTAGTCGTATGCTTCATGATGCTCCCGTTACGTTTCAATTCTTATCTTTTATGTGAGCATCATTGTCATCATCATGCCTAGCTAGAAAGGCATTAAAGAAAAGCGCTTGTTGGGAGACAACCCAATACTTATCCTTACTGTTTTTGTGTGTGCACATGATTATGCTACTGTAGTAATCATGTTTTATTTTTGTTTCAATAAAGTGCCAAGTAAGACCTTTAGGATGACTTTCGGTGATAGTTGTGTTGATCCTGCTGAAAATCAGAAACTTTTGCACCCAGTAAATTAGTTTTGTTAATTCACAGAAACGTGATTATGATCTGATTCTTTTTTCTCTGGATTAGTAAACGAATTTCTTAGGATTTCCTAATTTTGTAGGATTTTTGGAGTTTCAGAAGTGTACGTTTGATACAGATTACTACAGACTGTTCTGTTTTTGACAGATTCTGTTTTCTATGTGTTGTTTGCTTATTTTGATGAATCTATGAGTAGTATCGAAGGGTATGAACCATAGATAAGTTGAAGTACAGTAGATATTACACCAAAATGAATTTATAATGAGTTCATTACATTACCTAAGTGGTGGTTTTATTTTCTTATACTAACGGAGCTTACGAGTTTTCTGTTGAGTTTTGTGTTGTGAAGTTTTCAAGTTTTGGGTAAGGATTCGATGGACTATGGAATAAGGAGTGGCAAGAGCCTAAGCTTGGGGATTCCCAAGGCACCCCAAGATAATATTCAAGAATATCCAAAAGCCTAAGCTTGGGGATGCCCCGGAAGGCATCCCCTCTTTCGTCTTCGTTCATCGGTAACTTTACTTGGAGCTATATTTTTATTCACCACATGATATGTGTTTTGCTTGGAGCGTCATTTTATTTTGTTAGTATTAGCTTGCTGTTAGTTATAATAATGTTTTGCATCTTTAATTTCAATAAAAATGTCAAGGATGGCCTTTGCCATGCTTATTTTGCTAGTATACATGTTGCTGTTTGAAAAACAGAAAGTTTACCGCTGTTGCAAAAATTCCCTAGAAAAGTCAGAGAGTGGTATAATGTTGAATATTTTTGCATATTGAGATCTGATAAATTTATTGCAGTGGGAATATTATTTCATAATTTTTTGAGTCAGGGAAGTATTGATACTCTTGCATTCTTTACAGACTGTACTGTTTTGGCAGATTGCTGTTATGGTTGCATTGTTTGCGTATGTTTGCTTAATTAATGATTCTATTTGAGGATAGGAGTATTAAATATGCAGAGGAATTTAGTATGCAATGTTGAATAATTATTTAAGTGATTTGTTACAGTAGAAAATGATAAGGTTTTGCATTGGTTTATACTAACCTATCTCACGAGTTCTTGTTGAGTTTGTTGTGAATGAAGCTTTTGATAAAAGAGAAACCATGATATGAGAGGAATTAAGGAGACATAAAGCTCAATCTTGGGGATGACCAAGGCACCCCAAGATAATATTTCAAGAAGTCTCAAGCATCTAAGCTTGGGGATGCCCAGTAGGCATCCCACCTTTCTTCTTCAACAACTATCGGTTAGTATCGGTTGAGCCTAAGTTTTTGCTTCTTCACATGAGTTGTGCTATCCTTGCAATGTAGTTTTCTTTAGCTTTGCTTGCTGTTTGAATAAAGTATCAAGATCTGAAATTATTAAATGAGAGAGAGTCTTCGCATAATTGCATAATTATTTAGCTACTCATTGACCTTCACTTATATCTTTCGGAGTAGTTTGTCATTTGCTCTAGTGCATCACTTATACCTTTTAGAGCATGGTGGATTTGTTTTAAAGAAATTATTGATCTCTCATGCTTCACTTAGATTATTTTGAGAGTCATTAATAGCATGGTAGTTTGCTTAATGTTAATATACTTAGTGTTTAAGATATGTGAAACTTTCTTTTTAGTGAATTGAATACTAAGATAAGTTTGATGCTTGATAATTGTTTTGAGATATGGAGGTGACAATATCAAAGTCGTGCTAGTTGATAATTGTGAATTTGAGAAATACTTGTGTTGAAGTTTGCAAGTCCCGTAGCATGCACGTATGGTTAAAGTTGTGTAACAAATTTTAAACATGAAGTATACCTGGCTTGTGCATCCTTATGAGTGGCGGTCGGGGACGAGCGATGGTCTTTTCCTACCAATCTATCCCCCTAGGAGCATGCGCGTAGTACTTGGTTTTTGATGACTTCTAAATTTTTGCAATAAGTATATGAGTTCTTTTGACTAATGTTGAGTCCATGGATTATACACACTTTTACCTTTCCACCTTTTCTAGCCTCTTCGGTACCGTGCATTTCCCTTTCTCACCTTGAGAGTTGGTGCAAACTTCGACGGTGCATCCAAACCCCGTGATACGATACGATCTATCACACATAAACCTCCTTATATCTTCCTCAAAACAGCCACCATACCTACCTATCATGGCATTTCCATAGGCATTCCGAGATATATTGCCATGCAACTTCCATCATCATCATCATCATGACATACATTACTTTTGTCATATTGCCATTGCATGATCATGTAGTTGACATCGTATTTGTGGCAAAGCCACCATGCATTATTTTCATACATGTCACTCTTGATTCATTGCACCATCCCGGTACACCGCCGGAGGCATTCATATAGAGTCATATCTTGTTCTAAGTTTCAAGTTGTAATCCTTATGTTGTAGTCAATAGAAGTGTGATGATCATCATTCTTTGAGCATTGCCCAAAAAAAGAAGAGAAAGGCCAAAAAAAAGAAAGGCCCAAAAAAATAAAAAAATAAAAAAGGCAATGCTACTATCTCTTTTTCCACACTTGTGCTTCAAAGTAGCACCTTGTTCTTCATGTAGTGAGTCTCATAAGTTGTCTTTTTATACTAGTGGGAATTTTTAATTATAGAACTTGGCTTGTATATTCCTACGATGGGCTTCCTCAAATGCCCTAGGTCTTCATGAGCAAGCAAGTTGGATGCACGCCCACTAGTTTTCTTTTGTTGAGCATTCATAGCTCTAGTGCATCCGTTGCATGGCAATCCGTACTCCTCATGTTGACATCAATTGATGGGCATCTCCATAGCCCGTTGATTATCCTCGTCAATGTGAGACTTTCTCCTTTTTTTTCTTCTCCACACAATCCCCATCATCATATTATATTCCACCCATAGTGCTATATCCATGGCTCACGCTCATGTATTGCGTGAAGGTTTAAAAAGTTTGAGATTATTTGAGTATGAAACAATTGCTTGGCTTGTCATCGGGGGTATAGAAGTTGGGAACATATTTGTGTGACGAAAATGAAGCATAGCCTAACTATATGATTTTGTAGGGATGAACTTTCTTTTGCCATGTTATTTTGAGAAGACATGATTGCTTTGATTAGTATGCTTGAAGTATTATTACTTTTTGTGTCAATATGAACTTTTGTCTTGAATCTTTCGGATCTGAATATTCATATCACAATTAAGAAGATTTACATTGAAATTCTGCCAAAGTATCACTCCGCATCAAAAATTCTTTTTTATCATTTACCTACTCGAGGACGAGCAGGAATTAAGCTTGGGGATGCTTGATACGTCTCCAACGTATCTATAATTTTTGATTGTTCCATGCTACTTTATCTACTGTTTTAGGCAATATTGGGCTTTATTATCCACTTTTATATTATTTTTGGGACTACCTATTAACCGGAGACCCAGCCCAGATTTGCTGTTTTATGCCTATTTTAGTGTTTCGAGGAAAAGGAATATCAAACGGAGTCAAAACGGAACGAAATCAACTGGAGAAGTTATTTTTGGAAGGAAAGCAACCCAGTGAACTTGGACTGCACGTCAGGGGAGATACGGGCTGCCCACGAGGGTGGGGGGCGCGCCCACCCCCCCGGGCGCGCCCCCTACCTCGTGGGGCCCCCGTAGCTCCACCGACGTACCCCCTGCACCCATAATACTCTTGTACCCTAAAACTTCCAGAACAGAAGATAGATCGGGAGTTCCGCCACCGCAAGCCTCTGTAGCCACCAAAAACCTTTCGGGAGCCTATTCCGGCACCTAGGGGGAACCCATCACCGTGGCCATCTTCATCATCCCGCGCTATCCATGACGAGGAGGGAGTAGTTCACCCTCGGGGCTGAGGGTATGTACCGATAGCTATGTGTTTGATCTCTCTCTCTCTCTCTCTCTCGTGTTCTTTCGTGTTCCATCTATGGCACGATCTTGATGTATCCTGAGCTTTGCTATTGTAGTTGGATCTTATGATGTTTCTCCCCTCTACTCTCTTGTGATGAATTGAGTTCCCCTCTTGAAGTTATCTTATCGGATTGAGTCTTTTATGAGAACACTTGATGTATGTCTTGCCGTGATTATCTGTGGTGACAATGGGATATCATGTGCCACTTGATGTATGTTTTGGTGATCAACTTGTGGGTTTCGTGACATTGGGAACCTATGCATAGGGGTTGGCACACGTTCTTGACTCTCCGGTAGAAACTTTGGGGCACTCTTTGAAGTACTTTGTGTTGGTTGGATGAATCTGAGATTGTGTGATGCATATCGTATAATCATGCCCACGAATACTTGAGGTGACAATGGAGTATCTAGGTGACATTAGGGTTTTGGTTGATTTGTATCTTAAGGTGTTATTCTAGTACGAACTCTTTTATAGATTGATCCGAAAGAATAACTTTGAGGTGGTTTCGTACCCTACCATAATCTCTCGTTTGTTCTCCGCTATTAGTGGCTTTGGAGTGACTCTTTGTTGCATGTTGAGGGCTTGTTATATGATCTATCTATGTTATTATTGTTGAGATAACTTGCACTAGTGAAAGTATGAACCCTAGGCCTTGTTTCCTATCATTTGCAATACCGTTTACGCTCACTTTTACCGCCGCTACTTGCTGTTTTTATATTTTCAGATTACAAATACCTTTATCTACCATCCATATTGCACTTGTATCACCATCTCTTCGCTGAACGGTGCACCTATACAATTTGCCATTGTATTGGGTGTGTTGGGGACACAAGAGACTCTTTGTTATTTGGTTGCAGGGTTGCTTGAGAGAGACCATCTTCATCCCTACGCCTCCTACGGATTGATAAACCTTAGGTCATCCACTTGAGGGAAATTTGCTACTGTCCTACAAACCTGTGCACTTGCAGGCCCAACAACGTCTACAAGAAGAAGGTTGTGTAGTAGACATCAGTATGTTACTTGCCCGAGACTCGATCGTCGGTATCTTCATACCTAGTTCAATCTCGTTACCGACAAGTCTCTTTACTCGTTCCGTAATACATCACCTTGTGACTAACTCCTTAGTCATTTGCTTACAAGCTTATGATGTGTATTACCGAGAGGGCCCAGGGATACCTCTCTGATACTCGAAGTGAAAAATCCTAATCTTGATCTATGCCAACTCAACAGACACCTTCAGAGATACCTGTAGAGCATCTTTATAATCACCCAGTTACGTTGTGACATTTGATAGCACACAAGGCATTCCTCCGGTATCCGGGAGTTGCATAATCTCATAGTCGAAGGAATATGTATTTGACATGAAGAAAGCAATAGCAATAAAAATGAACAGTCATTATGCTAAGCTAACGGATGTGTCTTGTCCATCATATCATTCTCCTAATGATGTGATCCCGTTATCAAATGACAACTCATGTCCATGGTTAGGAAACCTTAACCATCTTTGATTAGCGAGCTAGTCTAGTAGAGGCTCACTAGGGACACGGTGTTTGTTTTTGTATTCACACATGTATTAAGGTTTCCGATCAATACAATTCTAGCATGAATAATAAACCTTTATCATGAATAAGGAAATATAAATAACAACTTTATTATTGCCTCTAGGCAATATTTCCTTCAGCCTCCCACTTGCATTAGAGTCAATAATCTAGTTCACATCGTCATGTGATTAACACCCATTGTTCACATCGCCATGTGACCAATACCCAAAGAGTTTACTAGAGTCAATAATCTAGTTCACATTGCTATGTGACTAACACCCAAAGAGTGCTAAGTTGTGATCATGTTTTGCTTGTGAGAGAGGTTTAGTCAACAGGTCTGCCACATTCAGATCCGTATGTATTTCGCAAATTTCTATGTCTACAATGCTCTGCATGGAGCTACTCTAGCTAATTGCTCCCACTTTCAATACGTATCCAGACTGAGACACAGAGTCATCTACTCTTTACGACGAACTCCTTATCACCCCCATAACCGAGAAATATTTGCTTAGTCCTCTAAGGATAATTTTGACCGCTGTCTAGTGATCTACTCCTAGATCACTATTGTACCCCCTTGCCAAACTCATGGTAAGGTACACAACAGGTTTGGTACACAACATGGCATAATTTATAAAACCTATGGCTGAGGCATAGGGAATGACTTTCATTCTCTCCCTATCTTCTGCCGTGGTCGGGCTTTGAGTCTTACTCAACTTCACACCTTGCAACACAGGCAAGAACCCTTTCTTTGACCGATCCATTTTGAACGTTCTTCAAAACTTTATCAAGGTATGTGCTTTGTGAAAGTCCTATTAAGCACATCGATCTATCTCTATAGATCTTGATGCCCAATACATAAGTAGCTTCACCGAGGTCTTTCATTAAAAAATTCTTATTCAAGTATCCTTTTATGCTATCTAGCAATTCTATATCATTTCCGATCAATAATATGTCATCCACATATAGTATCAGAAATGCTACAGAGCTGCCACTCACTTTCTTGTAAATATAGGCTTCATCGTAAGTCAGTATAAAACCATATGCTTTGATCACCTCATCAAACCATATATTCCAACTCCGAGATGCTTGCACTAGTCCATTGATGGATCGCTGGAGCTTGCACACTTTGTTAGCACCTTTAGGATCGACAAAGCCTTCTGGTTGCATCATATACAACTCTTCTTTAAGAAATCCATGAAGGAATGCAGTTTTGACGTCCATTTGCCAGATTTCATAATCATATAATTCGACAATTGCTAACATGATTCGGAAGGACTTAAGAATCGCTACGGGTGAGAAAGTCTCATCGTAGTCAACCCCTTGAACTTGTCGAAAACCTTTTGTGACAAGTCGAGCTTTGTAGATAGTAACATTACCATCAACATTAGTCTTTTTCCTGAAGATCCATTTATTCTCTATGGCTTGCCGATCATCGGGCAAGTCCACCAAAGTCCACACTTTGTTCTCATACATGGATCCTATCTCAGATTTCATGGCCTCAAGCCATTTGTCGGAATCTGGGCTCATCATAGTTTCTTCATAGTTCGTAGGTTCGTCATGGTCTAGTAACATGACTTCCAGGGCAGGATTACCATACCACTCTGGTGCGGAACATGCTCTGTTCGACCTACGAGGTCTAGTAGTAACTTGATCTGAAGTTTCATGATCATCATCATTAGCTTCCTCACTAGTTGGTGTAGGCATCATGGGAACATATTTCACTGATGTGCTACTTTCCAATTCGAGAGAAGGTACAGTTACCTCATCAAGTTCTACTTTCCTCCCACTCACTTCTTTCAAGAGAAACTCCTTCTCTAGAAAGGTTCCATTCTTGGCAACAAAGATCTTGCCTTCAGATCTGTGGTAGAAGGTGTACCAATTGTTTCCTTAGGGTATCCTATAAAGATGCACTTCTCCGATTTGGGTTCAAGCTTATCAGGCTGAAGCCTTTTGACATAAGTGTCGCAACCCCAAACTTTAAGATACGACAGCTTAGGTTTCTTGCCAAACCATAGTTCATACGGTGTCGTCTCAACAGATTTAGACGGTGCCCTATTTAACGTGAATGCGGCTGTCTCTAATGCATAACCCCAAAACGTTAGTGGTAAATAGTAAGAGACATCATAGAACGCACCATATCCAATAAAGTACGGTTACGACATTCGGACACACCATTATGCTGTGGTGTTCCAGATGGCGTGAGTTGTGAAGCTATTCCACATTGTTTTAAATGAAGGCCAAACTCGTAACTCAAATATTTGCCTCCGCGGTCAGATTGTGGAAACTTTATTTTCTTGTTATGATGATTCTCCACTTCACTCTGAAATTCTTTGAACTTTTCAAATGTTTCAAACTTGTGTTTCATTAAGTAGATATACCCATACCTACTCAAATCATCTGTGAAGGTGAGAAAATAACGACATGTGCCGCGTGCTTCAACACTCATCGGATCGCATACATTGGTATGTATTATTTCCAATAAGTCATTAGCTTGCTCCATTGTTCCAAAGAACGGAGTTTCAGTCATCTTACCCATAAGGCATGGTTCGCAAGTATCAAATGATTCATAATCAAGTGATTCCAAAAATCCATCCGCATGGAGTTTCTTCATGCGCTTTACACCAATATGACCTAAATGGTAGTGCCACAAATATGTTGCACTATCATTATCAACTTTGCATTTTTGGCATCAATATTATGAATATGTGTATCACTACGGTCGAGATTCAATAAACCATTTACATTGGGTGTATGACCATAGAAGGTTTTATTCATGTAAATAGGACAACACTTATTATCTAACATAAATGAATAACCATATCGCAATAAACATGATCCAATCATATTCAAGCTCAACGCAAACACCAAATAACAATTATTTAGGTCCAACACTAATCCTGAAGGTAGGGGGAGTGTGCGATGGAGATCTTATCAACCTTGGAATCACTTCCAACACATATCGTCACCTCGCCCTTAACTAGTCTCTGTTCATTTTGCAACTCCTGTTTCGAGTTACTAATCTTAGCAACTGAACCGGTATCAAATACCTAGGGGTTACTATGAACACTAGTAAAGTACACATCAATAACATGTATATAAAATATACCTTTGTTCACTTTGCCATCCTTCTTATCCGCCAAGTATTTGGGGTAGTTCCGCTTCTAGTGACCATTCCCTTTGCAGCAGAAGCACTCAGTTTTAGGCTTAGGTCTAGCTTTGGGCTTCTTCACGGGAGTGGCAACTTGCTTGTCATTCTTCTTGAAGTTCCCTTTCTTTTCCTTTGCCCTTTTTCTTGAAACTAGTGGTCTTGTTAACCATCAACACTTGATGCTCTTTCTTGATTTCTACCTTCGCTGATTTCAGCATCACGAAGAGCTCGGGAATCTTTTTCGTTATCCCTTGCACATTATAGTTCATCACGAAGTTCTAGTAGCTTGGTGATAGTGACTAGAGAACTTTGTCAATCACTATCTTATGTGGAATATTAACTCCCACTTGATTCAAGCGATTGTAGTGCCCAGACATTCTGAGCACATGCTCACTAGCTGAGCTATTCTCCTCCATCTTGTAGGCAAAGTACTTGTGAGAGGTCTCATACCTCTCGACATGGGCATGAGTCTGAAATACCAATTTCAGCTCTTGGAACATCTCATATGCTCCGTGGCATTCAAAACGTCTTTGAAGCCCCGATCCTAAGCCGTAAAGCATGGAGCACTGAACTATCAAGTAGTCATCATATCGAGCCTGCCAAACGTTAATAACGTCTACATCTACTCCTGAAATAGGTCTGTCACCTAGCGGTGCATCAAGGACATAATTCTTCTGTGCAGCAATGAGGATAATCCTCATATCACGGGCCCAATCCGCATCATTGCTACTATCATCTTTCAACTTATTTTTCTCTAGGAACATATCAAAAATAAATGGGAGCTACAACGCGAGCTATTGATCTACAACATAATTTGCAAATACTATCAGGACTAAGTTCATGATAAATTAAGTTCATTTAATCAAATTACTTAAGTACTGCCACTTAAATAGACATCCCTCAAGTCATCTGAGTGATACGTGATCCAAATCAACTAACCCATGTCCGATCATCACGTGATATGGGGTAGTCATCAATGGTGAACATCTCTATGTTGATCATATCTACTATATGATTCACGTTCGACCTTTCGGTCTCCAGTGTTCCGAGGCCATGTCTCAGACATGCTAGGCTCGTCAAGTTTAACCCAAGTATTCTGCATGTGTAAAACTGTCTTACACCGGTTGTATGTGAACGTAGAGTCTATCACACCGGATCATCACGTGGTGTCTCGAACGCAGCGAACTTTCGCAATGGTGCATACTCGGGGAGAACACTTATATCTTGAAATTTAGTGAAGGGATCATCTTATAATGCTACCGTCATTCTAAGCAAAATAAGATGCATAAAAGATAAACATCACATGCAATCAAAATATGTGACATGATATGGCCATCATCATCTTGTGCTTTTGATCTTCATCTCCAAATCATCGTCATGAGCTCCATTGTCACCGGCTCGACACCTTGATCTCCATCGTTGCGTCGTGGTCGTCTTGCCAACTATTACTTCCACAACTATCGCTAACGCATAGTGATAAAGTAAAGCAATTACATGGTGTTTGCATTTCATACAATAAAGAGACAACCATAAGGCTCCTGCCGGTTGCCGGTAACTTTACAAAACATGATCATCTCATCTCATACAATAACGTATATCGCATCATGTCTTGACCATATCACATCACAACATGCCCCGCAAAACAAGTTAGACGTCCTCTACATTGTTGTTGCAAGTTTTACGTGGCTGCTACGGGCTTCTAGAAAGAACCGTTCTTACTGACGCATCAATCCACAATGGTGTTTCGTCAAGTTTGCTATTTTAACCTTCTTCAAGGACCGACCGCAGTCAAATTCGATTCAACTAAAGTAGGAGAAACAGACACCCGCCAACCACCTTTATGCAAAACTAGTTGCATGTCTGTCGGTGGAACCGGTCTCATGTACGTGGACATATAAGGTTGGTCCGGGCCGCTTCATCCCACAATACCGCCAAATCAAAATAAGATGTTGGTGGTAAGCAGTATGACTATCATCGCCCACAACTCTTTGTGTTCTACTCGTGCATATCATCTACGCATAGATCTGGCTCATGATGCCACTGTTGGGAATCGTTGCATGGAAAAGCAAAAAAAAATCTACGCACACGCAATGATCTATCCATGGAGATGCATAGCAACGAGGGGGAGAGTGTGTCTATGCACCCTCGTAGACCGTAAGCGGAAGCGTTTTCACAAGACGGTTGATGTAGTCAAACTTTCTTCGCGCTCCATCGATCGAGTACCAAACGTACGACACCTCCGAGTTCTGCACACGTTCAGCTCGATGACGTCCCTCGCCTTCTTGATCCAGCAAGACGTCAAGGTAGTAGATGAGTTCCATCAGCACGACGGCGTGGTGACGGTGATGGTGAAGTGATCCTCACAGGGCTTTGCCTAAGCACCGTGAGAATATGACAGGGGGTGTAAACTATGGAGGGGGGCGCCGCACATGGCTAGGCAATTGTCTGGTGTGTTCTAGGGGCGCCCCCCATATATATATAGGTGGGAGGGAGAGGGGAGAGGCCAGGAGGTGCTCCAAGTAGGACCGAATCCTACTTGGGTTCCTCCTAGGCCGGTGCCCCCCTTCCTTATTTACCGGAGGGGGAAGGAAAGAGGAGGGAGGATGGAAGGAAGGGGAGGCCAAATCCCCCCTTTCCTTCTCCCTTCCCCTCTTTCCTTCTCCGCTGGTTTGGCCCATATGGGGGGCGCACTAGCCCTTGGTGGCTGGTGCATTTCCCCTCTTGGCCCATAAGGCCCATATCTTTTGCCGGGGGTGCCCGGAACCCCTTCCGGTGACCCGATATGTACCCGGTGCCCTCCGGAACACTTCCGGTGTCCGAATACTATCGTCCTATATATCAATATTTACCTCTCGACCATTTCGAGACTCCTCGTCATGTCCGTGATCTCATCCGGGACTCCGAACAACATTAGGTCACCAAATCACATAACTCATATATTAAAATATCGTCATCGAACGTTAAGCGTGCGGACCCTACGGGTTCGAGAACTATGTAGACATGACCGAGACACCTCTTCGGTCAATAACCAATAGCGGAACCTGGATGCTCATATTGGCTCCTACATATTCTATGAAGATCTTTATTGGTCGAACCGTTATGACAACATACGTAATTCCCTTTGTCCATCAGTATGTTACTTGCCCGAGACTTGGTCGTCGATATCTTTATACCTAGTTCCATCTCATTACCGGCAAGTCTCTTTACTTGTTCCGTAATACATCACCTCATGGCTAACTCCTTAGTCGTTTGCTTGCAAGCTTATGATGTGTATTACCGAGAGGGCCCAGAGATACCTCTTCGATACTCGGAGTGACAAATTCTAATCTTGATCTATGCCAACTCAACAGAGACGTTCGGAGGTACCTGTAGAGCATCTTTATAATCACCTAGTTACATTGTGATGATTGATAGGGTATCCGGGAGGTGCATAATCTCATAGTCGAAGGAATATGTATTTGACATGAAGAAAGCAATATCAATAAAACTGAACCATCATTATGCTGAGCTAACAGATGGGTCTTGTCCATCACATCATTCTCCTAGTGATGTGATCCCATTATTAAATGACAACTCATGTCCATGTTTAGGAAACCTTAACCATCTTTGATCAACGAGCTAGTATAGTAGAGGCTCACTAGGGACACGGTGTTTGTTTATGTATTCACACATGTATTAAGGTTTTCGATCAATACAATTCTAGCATGAATAATAAACCTTTATGATGAATAAGGAAATATAAAATTACAACTTTATTATTGCCTCTAGGGCATATTTCCTTCACGTGTTGCACGCCGAAAGCATTAACCAAATCCCTTGGTCTTGAACGGAATATGTGCAACTACAGAATAACACTTGCACCACTAGTATTAAAGTGATTGTGCCATCTGAACCTGTTAATTGTGCAATTACTTGAACTGCTAGATGCAACCATATTAAAGTGATTGTGCAAGTTACAATTAATTTTGAACTTACCATAGTATTAATTTAACTATGCAGGTTGTGCATACGGTGTGAGGAAAAAAAATATGATTTATCTGAATGAGCTGTCTCCTGACCTGAATGAGGTTCCTCGTGATATAAATGATCAACAACAAAACATACCACATGGAGCTCATAATGTCGAGTCAGTTTCTTGCACACATCCAAGCCTTGGCATATCCTACAGGACATGTTGATGTAGGGGGCCCCTTGTCGGGCCCTTCTATCCTTGTAGTGGTTTCCTCGCGGTCGGAAAGTCATACACTAGATGAGACGGGCACGGAAGCAACAATTGCTGGTCCAACCGAGACTGAACTGAGAGCGAGAGGAGTTGATGGTCCTTTGCATCAAGAAGAAGGGCACAATGAGGCTGGATCTGAACCAATGGATCCCTATGTTGGCATGAGATTTGACTGTCTCCAAATTGCAAAGGACCATTATAACAACTATGCCCTTTGAATGGGTTTCTCTAAAAAGATGAACACTTCGAGACGGTCAGCTTATACCAACATATTGGAAAAACAACAGTTCGTTTGCAATAGAAATAGAAAGTGAAAGGTTGATGATGGAGGAGCGGAGAGTGTTCCTATTCTGGACCCTATACCAGATCCTGAAAAAATAGATGGCGAGGAAGAAAACCTAAATGCTTTGGACCTGGCTAGTGGGTGTACATGCGCTCGTTAACGCCCCCAGCGCATCGCCGTATATGGCAGGTACTTGTCCTGTGCCGCTGGAAAAGGAAATTTCAGGGGGCCTTCCCTGTAGCGCACATGGCCTTCCGCAGAATCATACATGGTGCCACGCTCCAAGCCATCTGTCGTGATCAACATGCCCTGCCAATTCCCCTCCAGGACGTCTTCCCACACCTCCTGTTCAGCACCACCCCTTCCTTGTCTTCCGCCTCTCACCAAAAATAAGGTGAGCTCCTCCCTCTACCCCTCGTCACCTTGGTCCTGAATTTTCCTGAGAAAACCTTAGGGGATGCAACATCTTGTGTAGATTCACAAGAAAGTTAATACTGCATAAAGACCCTTACACCCCTTCTCCCAGCAAAAACAGAGAAGATTGAAATACACATGTAGCTTTTTTAAGCAACTACTATTATGTGTTTTTGTTAGCAACATAAGCCATGCATCCCTTCCACACATTTGTCCTTCTTCCAGCATCAAGCATACTGGTTTAAAGCAACTGCCATGTGTGCTATAAACAACTTTGTCCATGCAAAAAGTAAGAAGCTTGTTGATACGTCTCCAACGTATCTATAATTTATGAAGTATTCATGTTGTTATTTTATCATCCTTGGGTGTTTTACAATCATTTTATGGCAATTTTATATCATTTTTTGGGACTAACCTATTGACCCAGTGCCCAGTGCAAGTTGCTGTTTTTTGCTTGTTTTTTACATCATAGGAAATCAATATCAAACGGAGTCCAAACACAGCGAAACTTTACGGAGATTTTTCTGGACCAGAAGGAACCCAATGGGCCTGAGCTGCAGCTAGGGTGTGCCCCGAGGGGGCACAACCCACCAGAAGCCTTGAGGCCCCTGGCGTGCCCAGGTGGGTTGTGCCCACCTCGGTGGCCTCCCGCACCCCCTCCTTGCACTATAAATTCCCAAATATTTTGAAACCCTTCGGGGTAGACCTAGACGAGAATTTCCGCCGCTACAAGGCTCTGTAGCCACCAAAAACCAATCTAGACCCTTTCCGACACCTTGCCGGAGGGGGAAATCATCACAAGTGGCCATCTTCATCATCTCGGCGGCCACCAGATGAGGAGGGAGTAGTCCACCCTCGGGGCTGAGGGTTCGTACTAGTAGCTATGTGTTTAATATCTCTCTCTCTCTCGTGTTCTTGAGATGCACAATCTTGATGTATCGCGGGCTTTGTTAATATAGTCGGATCATATGGTGTTTTCCCCTCTCAATCTTGTTGTGATGAATTGAGTTTTCCCTTTGAGATTTCGCTGTTATCGGATTGAATACTTTTATGGATTTGAGAACACTTGATATATGTCTTGCAATTGAATACTCGTGGTGACAATGGGGTATCATATTGATTCACTTGATATATGTTTTGGCACTTAACTCATGGATTCGAGGTGACATTGGGGTAATCTATGCATAGGGGTTGATGCACGTTCTTGTCTTTGTTTCTTCAGTAGAAATCTTGGGGCACTCTTTGAAGTTCTTTGTGTTGGATTGAGTATTATGAATATGAATTTGCTTTGGTGTTATTTTAGTATGAACTCTAGAATAGATCGAACGGAAAGAATAGCTTTGTGTTATTTTAGTACGAACTCTTGAATAGATCGAACGAAAAGAATAGCTTTGAGGTGGTTTTGTACCCTACAAACAATTTATTCTTATGTTCTCCGCTAGATAGTAACTTTGGAGTGATTCTTCATCGCACTTTGAGGGATGGTTATATGATCCAATTATGTTAGCACTATTGAGAGATTGCACTAGTGAAAGTACGGACCCTAGGCCTCATTTTTAAGCATTGCAATACCGTTTTTGTGCCCGTTTACTATTTTCTACCTTGCTGTTTTTATTTATTCAGATTATAAAAATATATTTCTACCATCAATATTACACTTGTATCACCATCTCTTCACCGAACTAGTGCACCTATACAATTTACCATTGTATTGGGTGTATTGGGGACACAAGAGATTTCTTGTATTTGGTTGCAGGGTTGTTTGAGAGAGACCATCTTCATCCTACACCTCCCACGGATTGATAAACCTTAGGTCATCCACTTGAGGGAAAATTGCTACTATCCTACAAAACTCTGCGCTTGGAGGCCCAACACGAGTCTACAAGAATAAAGTTGCGTAGTAGACATCAAGCTCTTTTCTGGCGCCATCACCGGGGAGGTGAGTGCATGAAGGTATATCTTTAGATCTTGCAACTGAATCTTTTAGTTTCTTGTTTTATCACTAGTTTGGTTCATAAAAGAAAACTACATAAGAAATGGAATTGAGGTTGCATCATATTATTGATCATCTTTATAATATCTTTCTTGAAAATGATGGATCGAAAAATTGTGCTCAGTTGTTAGAATAAGAAGTCAATAAAATGTTTGGCACAAAATACTTGAATGATGATCATGATTGCAATGTTGTTAGTATGAATTCTTTGAATATCCATGATGCTAATGTGTCGGGGAGGTTGATCGTACCCACGGACACCTACGGGGCCGGCGGAGCGGGCCCCTTTGTGGTTCGGAGGGGGGCGGAGGTCGCACGAAGAGCGGATCGAGGCGATGCACACGAGCGGTTTACCCAGCCGAGCTCTCCGGAGAGATAAAACTCCTACTGCTGCTTATTTGATCTATTGTGTTCTTGCTAGGGAGCAATGCGGGCTACAAAACCTAGCGTGAGTGTACTAGTCTATGGCCAGTCGAATGAACCGAACCTTGCGAAAGACGCGAACCCGAACCTCCTCTACGTTGCACTCGGGCCTCCTTTTATATGCTCAAGGGGTCTCCGACAGGTGGCAACATAGGCGGGGGTACAAATGTAAAAACAGGAGTTGGTACACCTACTTGAGCGATTATGCGAGTGCAAAATACCTAACTCGGCGGCAAGGGACAAAGCAATAAATGCCCGTCGTTGTCGCCCAAACAAAGGTAACAGAGACCGTCAGTGCGCCTCCGCTTCGCCACGATGGCGAAACTGTCAGCGCCGCTTATCGCTGCTCTCCGCTGGCTGCACAGCCGCTCGACACGCAGCGCCCATGGAGCGGTCCCATGGCGACCGCGTCGCTGGGTGAGCTGGGCGGAGACGGAGAGAAGTTGCATGCATGACAAGCGCCTTGCCGCGGCCGAATCCTTGTCGCGCTCGTGGACTTGTTACGCTCCGAGCCTTCCTGGCAAGCTCCTCTTGCCGGGGCCTTGTCTTCTGTGTGCCTGGAGTGGCCTTCCCGACAAGCTCCTCTTGTCGGGACCTTGTCTTCTCAATCTAATACTTTGTTCTTGAATGGATCCAAGGGAGCCACGGAGGAGATTGGCGGTGACGAGGCAACCCTTGCCGCGGGGTGCTGCAACTGTCCGTGCACGAGTACGGGATACTAGGGTACCCCTACTCTAGTACACCGACAGGAGCCCCCGGGCCTGGGCCGTACACGGTGTCGAGCGCTTGTCGGGCCAGGCCCAGAACTGTGCACGGACACGCGCGGCCTCGACCACGCCGCAACCCGCCCCGGACCCACCACGATCCCCACTAACGGCACGCACCGGACGTGGCCATCGTGCGAGAGATCGTGGGTGCGGTCGTGGGGAGTTCTTTATTAATATAAGCGGAACGTCCGCCCCCTCCTCCCCTTTATAAGCGGAGGAAACAGAGGCAGGCCGACCACTCCTGCCATTGCCGTCTTGTCAAGAAACCACCGCCGCTCCCCTCGTCTTCTCCGGTGCGAAGAGAGCAGCGCCCCGCCCCCTTTCGCCACAAGCACACTCACCGCCGTCGACCTCCTCCGCCCTCCTCGCCATGGCCCCGAAGGACGATAAGGAGAAGGGCGTCAAGTCGGTCGAGGCGCAGCAGCTCGCGGTGCTGCGCAAGGAGCGAGCCGTCTTCCCCCCGCAGCTCAGCGCACGGGAGCTGCGGGACGTCTACTATCTTTTCTGGTCGACGGAGACTCGGGCGCATCCGCGCACGAGGGTGCTCCCCGCCTCCGCCACTGATCTGGCCCCAACAGGGTACCCTTTCTTCGCCCTTTTCTTCTATTGCGGTCTTTGCCCGCCGTATTCCGAGTTCTTTTGCGACATAATGAACACCTTTGGCCTCCGCCTCCTTGATTTCACCCCCACCGCCATCTTGACCATGGCAGTTTTCGCGCATTTGTGCGAAAACTTTGTCGGAGTCCACCCGAACGTGGCACTCTTCCGCCATTTCTTTGTTCCCCGCATCGAGAGAGGAGAGCCCCTTGCCGGAGGGATAGCCTGGGTCTCTAGGATCGGCAAGAAAGAGGCCTACCTAGAGGGGGAGTTCCGGAACAAGTGGGAGGAGTGGAGAGCCAACTGGTGCTTTGGAGTCGTGAGGAGGACCTGACCCTTCACCGCCGTCGCCAAACCCCAATTGCACGCGGCAAGGATTGGAGTAACTTGGCGCCGGAGGATGCGAGGCTGAAGATAGCTGTGACCCATTCTGCGCCTCGGGCTTGCCGGGTTAATCATTAGCGCGCAGTTGGCGCAGACTTCATTCGCCGCCCGCGCTTCCCTTGCGGGAAAGGAGGAGGCCTGCTTGGGAGTTCCAGAATGCGGCGGACATCATGAGGCTGCGCCCGGGCCTGAATTGGAACATCACCGTCATGGAGCTAGATTCCGTGCTGCTCGAGCTATTCAAGAACGACCCCGAACATCCAGAGTGGTTCAGGTTGCCGCGAGGGGTCGTCCCACTGTGCAACAACTCGGCGCTCGACCGCATCCGCGCCATGATGCCACTGTGCGACTCCCACGGGATCATCCCGACCTGGCAGGAGCCCCCCGACGAGGTCGTGCAGCAATTCTTCGACAACTTGCAAGAGGTGCCGATCCGCTCCGACGAGCAGAAGAGGCTCACCCGAGACACCACCGAGCAGGAGATGGCGTGGATCGCCACCAGAGCGGAGGAGGCGGCAGCAGCAGCCGCTGGAGCCTTCGGGTTCACCGTGGAGGAGGCGGACGCGGCGAAGGCGGCAAGCTCTGCTGAGCGAGGGGAGGTCGCCGGCGAGGACGAGCTTGTCGAGCTCGAGGCCGGGACGAGTGGACCCGCCGAGGGCGCTTCTTCCCCGCCGCCAAGCGACTTGCCACCAGCGGAGCCCCCGGCTCCGCCCGAAGGCGTCTCCGCAGGGCTGGAGACGAGCCGGGGCGACAGGTCGGCCCACAGCTGCAGCGCCGCCGACGTTAGCGCTCCACCGCGGCAAGCGAGGTTGCATGAGCGCCCAACTACAGCGACAATCGGGCGGAATCTTCTCGAGCCGCCGCCGCCTCCGCCATAGCGGCCAAGAGAGCCCACTCCCCGCCTCATCGCACCGGAGGCGGGCCGGAGTTTGACTTCTCCGCGCTCAGCTCCGAGGAGGAAGGCGAAGAGTAAGCTTCTCGAGATTGTGCTTGTATGTCTTCAATTTTTATTACTTCATCTTGAATCTGACTTGCTTCGTTCTGGACTCTTTCCTTTTCAGGACGCTGGCCCAGAGAGCGGCGAAGAGGGCCAAGATCCCGACGGTCGTCGTTGAGGATGATTCTCCCGTGGTGACGGGGGACGCGTCCGAGACCGCCTTGCCGGACCCGGCAACCCTTCCCCAGAGCAGCCCCCAGCACAACCCCCAGAGTAAGTGTGCAATTTTCTTCTTGCTATTAGGCGTGCGGGGGTGCCCCTTCTTTGTTGATATTTGACTGTGTGCTTGTGCAGGAGCAGAGCAGTCTCATCAGGAGGGCTCGGAAGCCTCCTCCGAGATCCTGCCACTGCCACCACGCCGCCAAGGGAGGACTCCCGGCAAGGGAGCTCCTCCGACAAAGGAGTCCACCCGGCAAGGGAGGCCACTCCGGCAAGGGAGGTTACCCGGCAAGGACGGGCGCCGGCGACCCTCCGGTGGTCGAGGCCATGGCTGCGGATCCCGTTGCAGTGTAACTCCCTTACACGAAAATCTCCCTTGGGCTTGCTTTCTTTTGTTTCTCTTTTTTGGATATCTGCTTGACTGCCCTTCTTCGCTTTGGCGCAGACCCGATGGAGGTCGAGGCCGCGGCGAGGAGAAGCAGCAGCAACACCGATGGGGCCGCCGTCGAGGAAGAAGAGGTCATCGTCGTGGAGGAAGAGGCTGTCGCCGACGAGCCTGTTGGCGAGGAGGCCACCGAGGCCGCCGACGCAGAGCCGGCGAGGGTCGGGCGGTCGTCTTGGCCCCTGAGGCCGCAGGAGCGGCAAGCACTACACCGACAGCCGATTCCCCGCCACGCTGCCAGCGTCAGCTCGAGGAGCCCCAGCCGGCGCCTACCAAGGCCGGGCGGCGTCTTCATCAAGCTCCCCTGGGAACCGAGTTCCAGGGCGCCGGTCGAGGGCGAGACCTTCGACGGCGAGCTACTCGCGTCCGCTGGGCTGACGCTGGTGGATGCGCCAAGCAGCAGCAGCGGCGAGTCCGAGGAGGAGCAGCTGCTGTCTCTCTACCGCACCCGTCAGGCCAAGTTAGAGACCCGGGAAGCCCTTGTCGCGAGGGCCGGAGCAGATATGGAGAAGCGCGCCGAGGAGCTCCGGAGCGCCAACAAAGAAGCCCTCCGTGACGTGGCGGAAGCGCTGGGCAACTTCATGAGAAGAGCGCACGGCCTTCATCCTTGAGAAGGCCGCATCTGATGAGGAGCAGCGGCTGGCTGCCGAGAAGCTCGCCGCGCAGGAAAGCGAGCTGGCGCAGCGGAAGGTCAACCTGGACAGCCATGAGGAAGACCTTGCCGCGCGCGAGGAGTCGCTTGGCGGGGCGCTTCAGGAAGCGAAGGACGCTGCCGCAGCCGCCGAGGCCGCCAAGGAAGAGCTGAAGGCGAAGGTGGCACAGCTGGAGGCCACCGTCAAGAAGAGCGGCGAAGAGCTTGCCGTGCTCAAGCATGAGCACGAGAAGGACGCCCACACGCTGGGCGAGCTGCAGGTCCATCTCGCTGACAGGTCAAGGAGCTCGACGCCGCCAAGGACTCCAAGGCGGATCTGGAGCTGAAACTGACCACTCTGACACAGACGTTGGATGGTGCCAGAGAGCGGGAGACGGGCCTGTTGGAGGCGATCAAGGACAAGGAGGAGCTGCTGGCGAATGCTGCCTCCGGCCCGTAACACCTTGAGGGAGGCGTGGAGCACTGGACCGAAGGTCTTGTGGACACCTTGCTGCCGACATCCACCACGAAATGATGGAGCTGGGGATGGCGGACCTCGGGTACTCCTCAAGCGAGCATCTCCAACCCAGCGTCAAGCTTAGCCTATTCTTCAAAGGCGTGGTGGACGGGCCTCCGGCGACTCGGGAGGAGGTCCCGAAGCAGCTTGCCGAGGAATCTCGTCGAGGTTTGTGCAGGGGCCCTCGAGAAGGTGTTGATGAAGGTGGCCTTCCGCAACCCGGGCCTCAACCTTAACGGCGTCCTCAAATCCTGGCCGGCCGAAGCCAACGTGGAGGAGCTCAAAGCCCTTGTCGCACCCATTGTGGACAAGGTGAACAAGATCAAGCGGATCGAGGGCGACCCGCGTGGACTAGGCCGCCAACCTTATCTTTCCTTGTCGCTGCCGATCACGTTTAGAAAACTTTGTTAGATCAGCGACAAGTTATTCTGTAATATACTCTATCTTAGGTGAATCGATCAATGCAATGTTATTCCCTCTATTTGATTCCTTCCTTTATGCGTTATTGCCCCTCGCTTTTCGGAAACTTGCGGTGCAGGCACCCTTGCCATGGCGCCGAGTGCGGAACTTCAGCAGCCTCTTTGGCGGGTCGCATCTGACAAGCAACCTTGTCGCGGACTAGCCGCAGCTCACTTAAGTTGTTGAGCGGACTCGAAACAAAGTAAGGGCGCGACCAGTCACGATTTGGTTCCTCTGCGCACAAGTTTTCCATACAAAGTACTATCATTCGAGGAAGATAACTTGAAAACTTAAAAATTGATTGCTCAAACTTTGGCAACTTAGCTTTTCATTTCTTGCTTCCCGATGAGGCGAAACTTCCTCGGCGGTGCACGGTCCATAGTATTATCTCCTCCTCCCCTGGTTAACTTGTGCGCGAGGGAGCCTTCCTTTTGAGAGAAGAGAAAGGAGAGGAAATAACGTTATGGAGCCTAGCGGCTCGATTCTGCTTACCGGGTGTGGTTGCTGCACAAAGTGTTAGCCAAAGCATGCAATAAATTGATGAAAGCATGAACTTGACAAGTCGTGCGCAACACCACGAGCTTTCTTGATGCACGGGGTCTCATACCGCTTTGTACAAAGGATTACATGCAACAGCGGCAAGACTTGTAAAAAGGTGGTTGCCGGAACGGATTCCGACAACCGCGCCTTATGGGTAAAACTTACGAAGATGCTCGATGTTCCAGGAGTTGCTCACCGGAATGCCATCTTCGGTCTCAAGGCGGACAGCGCCAGGCCTAGTGACTCGTTTCACCCGATAAGGGCCTTCCCACTTTGGCGTCAACTTGTTTGAATTCTTGGCGGACTGAACGCGCCGAAGAACAAGGTCGCCTTCCTCGATGCTTTCGCACTAACCCTGCGGCTATGGTAGCGGCCGAGGCTTGCCGGTAGCGAGCGGCTCGCATAACGGCTCAAGACGATCCTCCTCGAGGAGCAGCGCGTCATCTTGTCGCAGCTGCTCTTGCTCAAGCTCATCATAAGCGAGTACTCGAGGCGATCCGTATCTGAAGTTCCGTGGGGAGAACTGCCTGCTCCATAGACTAGAGCAAAGGGTGCTGGCCAGTGGCTCGATTTGGCGTCGTCTGATCGACCAAAAGAACCACCGGCAGCTCCTCGATCCAGTTTCTTCCGCACTTGTGCAGCCTTTCGTCGAAAATTCTGGTCTTGAGCCGCGCAGCACTTCAGATTTGCCCTCTTCGCTTGACCGTTGCTTCTCGGGTGAGCAACGGAAGCAAAGCAGACCTTGGCGCCAAGGTCTTGGACGTCTTGCATGAAGGTGCGACTCAGAAATTGCGTGCGTTGTCGGTGATGATCCCGTTAGGGATTCGAAACGGCAAACAATCGACCAAGAACTTGATCTGACCGTGCTGTCACCTTCCTCATCGCTTCCACTTCCGGCCACTTTATGAACTTGTCGATGGCGGCGTACAAGTACTCAAAGCCCCGACAGCTCGGGGAAGGGGCCGAGGATGTCGAGCCCCAGACCGAAAATGGCCGGGATAAAGGGATCGTCTGGAGAGCTTGAGCTAGCTGGTGTATCTGTTTGGAATGGAACTGCACGCTTCACACTTGGTTACTTGTGCAGTTGCATCACGGAGGGCTGTCGGCCGGAAGAAACCTTGCCGGAAAGCCTTGCCGGCAAGTGCTCTTGTGCCAATGTGGTGACCACATATGCCTCCATGTATCTCTCGCCAACAGCTTCATCCATCTTCCACAGGAATACACTTCAATTTCACACCGTTGAGTCTTCTTCTGTACAGTATGCTGACGACAAACTGGTACATACTTGACTGCCGGGCTACTCTTTCCGCTTCTTCCTGCTCTTCGGGAAGTTCTCCTGTCTGAAGGAAATGGACAATCTGCTGCGCCCATGCTGGAGCTTGTGGCTCGACAACAAGGACTAAAGGCACATCTGCTGCTGCGGGAACATCAGCTTCCACGGCGAGGACCTGCGGCCCTGCCGGAGCTTGATGCTCCCCGACAAGCTTGCCGAGCAAGACTTGTCGGAACGTCTGCTTCAACGAAACAAACCACAGGGTGCAGCCGGAGCAGACTGCTCCTCAGCACTGTTGGTGTTGATCTTGGGGACCTTTGCAACGACGGCTTTGGGAAGCTCTGTCGGAAATAGTCACCAGAGGCCAACTTCCTCTTCTTATTCAGCCCTGTTGATGGTGTTATGGTTGGTTGAGTCAGCTTGAGCACAAAGATCCCTGGTTCCATTGTGTAGCTTGAGTGCGGCGCACTTTGATGTAGACCATCGACAATATCATTACGAGCTCTTGGAACATGATCCATTTGCAGGCCGTCAAAGTGCTCTTCCAGCTTCCTCACTTCATCGACGGAGCCTTCCTTCAACGGACTGTGTTCACTTGTCGGACGACAAGTTGCGAGTCACCCCTGACACTAAGCTTCTGGATCCCACGGTCCACTGCGATCCACGAGATCGGCAAGCAAGCCTTCATACTCTGATATTGTTTGTCGCTTGCTCCTTGGGAAAGTGCATCACAGACGGCGTGCTTGAGGTGCTCTCCGGTGGGTGCGATAAGCAGCACGCCGGCACCGGCGCCTTGCAGCGAGAAGGCACCATCAAAGTACATCAGCCACTCTTTGCTGGCTTCTTTGACAGGAATGCTCGTCTCCGGAATCTCTTCATCTGGTGTTGGTGTCCATTCTGCTATGAATTCTGCCAAGGCTCTGCTTTGGATAGTTGATGTGCTTTCAAACTTGAGACCAAAGCTTGACAGCTCTAGTGGCCACTCGACAATCCTGCCTGTCGCTTCTGGATTCTGCAGTATCCTCTTCAGCGGAAAGCGAGTGATAACTGTGATCTCATGTGCTTGGAAGTAATGGCGCAGCTTTCTCGAGGCCATGAGGAGGCCGAAAAGCAATTTTTGCACACCAGAGTACCTTGACCTAGCCCCCTGCAGAAGGGAACTGACAAAGTAGACTGGGTGCTGCACCATCCTTTTCTGCATCTGTTCATGTGTTTTCGCGGACTCGTCCTTGTCGGGACCAGAGTTTGTCGGCGAAGCCCCCTGCTTGTCACTGGACGTGCTTGCCGCGGTTGCTGGCTCGTCATCCGCCTCCCTCTCCGCCACTAACGCAGCACTAACCACTTGATTGGTCGCCGCTATATACAGCAACAACTTCTCTTGTGGCTTAGGCGCGACAAGTGTTGGAGTGGAGGACAGGTATCTCTTTAAGTCCTGCAGCGCAGCCTCCGCTTCGGGAGTCCATTTTACTGGACCTGCCTTTTTCAAAATCTTGAAAAATGGCAGCGGCGCCAACAGACCTAGAAATAAACTCGCCGAGAGCAGCCACGCAACCGCAAGTCTTCGTACATCCTTGACGCGCTTTGGTGCTTCAATCTGCTCAATGGCCTTGATCTTGTCGGGATTAGCTTCAATCCCCCGTTGGGACACGAAGAACCCGAGAAGCTTGCCGGAAGGGACTCCAAACACGCACTTCTCGGGGTTGAGCTTGAGGTTGATCTTGCGCAGATTTGTAAAGGTCTCGTCCAAATCTTGAACCAAAGTTGCTTTGTCCTTACTCTTGACCACTATGTCATCCATGTAGGCTTCTACATTTCTGTGCATTTGCGGCTCAAAAGCGTCATGGACTACCCTTGCAAATGTTGAACCAGCATTCTTCAAACCGAAAGGCATCCGTATGAAACAATATGTGCCACATGGTGTGATGAATGCGGTCTTCTCTTCATCTTCTTCAGCCATGAAGATCTGATGGTATCCCGAGTAGGCATCAAGAAATGAAAGCAAATCACATCCAGCCGTGGAGTCAACAATCTGGTCAATGCGCGGCAAGGGAAATGGATCTTTGGGACAAGCTTTATTAACATCCGTGAAGTCAATACAAAGCCTCCATTTCCCATTTGCTTTGCGCACGACTACAGGATTGGCCAACCACGTAGGATGGAGCACTCCTCTGACAAGGCCTGCTGCTTCCAGTTTCTTGATTTCTTCAGCTATGAATTCTTGGCGCTCCACTGCTTGCTTCCTGACTTTTTGCTTGACGGGCAGCATGAGGACAAACGGCCAGGCGGTGCTCAATCACTTTCCTGGGAACACCGGGGATATCAGACGGTTGCCATGCAAACACGTCGACATTCGCCCGCAGGAAAGCAACGAGCGCGCCTTCCTATTTGGGGTCGAGAGAGGCACTGATGGTGAAGGTACCACCAGCACCGTCCTCCTTGGCGGGCACCTTCTTGGTCTTGGCGGAGCCACCATCTTTCTCGGCACTTGCCGGTGGAGCTCGATGGTGCGTCCTCGACGGTAGCGCAGCACTCCGAAGAGGTGCGCTTGCCGGAGTGAGCATCAGAGCCCTTGCCGGACTTGGACTTGGTCTTCTTCCTCCCGGGAGCTTCAGCGGCAAGTGCCTGGCAATCTGTCGCGGCTGCTACATCCCGGAAGATCTTGTCGGCACAGATAAGGGCATCCTTCTTGTCGCCATGGACAGAGATGACGCTTATCGGGCCCGGCATCTTGAGAAGGTTGTAAGCGTAGTGAGAGGCTGCCATGAACTTGGCGAAGCGCCGACGGCCAAGTATCCCATTGTAAGGCAATGGGAAATCGGCAACGCCAAATGTAACCCTCTCGATCCCTGAAGTTCAGCTCACTGCCAAATGTGACCGCAACGTAATCTTCCCTTCGGCTTGCTCCTTCCCTGATTGATTCCTTTGAAGGTTCCGGTCTCTTCGAGCTCGCTGTCAGGGATTTGAAGCTTCTGGAGCACCGCGGAGGAGATCAGATTCAAGCCGGCCCCGCCGTCAACTAACATTTTTGTGACCTTGAGGTTGCGGATGGACGGCCTGTCGCTTCTGGATTCTGCAGTATCCTCTTCAGCGGAAAGCGAGTGATAACTGTGATCTCATGTGCTTGGAAGTAATGGCGCAGCTTTCTCGAGGCCATGAGGAGGCCGAAAAGCAATTTTTGCACACCGTAGTACCTTGACCTAGCCTCGCAGAAGGGAACCGACAAAGTAGACTGGTGCTGCACCATCCTTTTCTGCATCTGTTCATGTGTTTTCATGACTCGTCCTTGTCGGGACCAGAGTTTGTCGGCGAAGCCCCGCTTGTCATCGGGCGTGCTTGCCGCGGTTGTCGGCTCGTCATCCGCCTCCCTCTCCGCCACTAACGCAGCACTAACCACTTGATTGGTCGCCGCTATATACAGCAACAACTTCTCTTGTGGCTTAGGCGCGACAAGTGTTGGAGTGGAGGACAGGTATCTCTTTAAGTCCTGCAGCGCAGCCTCCGCTTCGGGAGTCCATTTTACTGGACCTGCCTTTTTCAAAATCTTGAAAAATGGCAGGGCGCGCTCAACAGACCTAGAAATAAACCTGCTGAGAGCAGCCACGCAACCGGCAAGTCTTCGTACATCCTTGACGCGCTTTGGTGCTTCAATCTGCTCAATGGCCTTGATCTTGTCGGGATTAACTTCAATCCCCGTTGGGACCACGAAGAACCCGAGAAGCTTGCGGAAGGGACTCCAAACACGCACTTCTCGGGGTTGAGCTTGAGGTTGATCTTGCGCAGATTTGCAAAGGTCTCGTCCAAATCTTGAACCAAAGTTGCTTTGTCCTTACTCTTGACCACTATGTCATCCATGTAGGCTTCTACATTTCTGTGCATTTGCGGCTCAAAAGCGTCATGGACTACCCTTGCAAATGTTGAACCAGCATTCTTCAAACCGAAAGGCATCCGTATGAAACAGTATGTGCCACATGGTGTGATGAATGCGGTCTTCTCTTCATCTTCTTCAGCCATGAAGATCTGATGGTATCCTGAGTAGGCATCAAGAAATGAAAGCAAATCACATCCAGCCGTGGAGTCAACAATCTGGTCAATGCGCGGCAAGGGAAATGGATCTTTGGGACAAGCTTTATTAACATCCGTGAAGTCAATACAAAGCCTCCATTTCCCATTTGCTTTGCGCACGACTACAGGATTGGCCAACCACGTAGGATGGAGCACTCCTCTGACAAGGCCTGCTGCTTCCAGTTTCTTGATTTCTTCAGCTATGAATTCTTGGCGCTCCACTGCTTGCTTCCTGACTTTTTGCTTGACGGGCCGCGCGTGAGGACAAACGGCCAGGCGGTGCTCAATCACTTTCCTGGGAACACCGGGGATATCAGACGGTTGCCATGCAAACACGTCGACATTTGCCCGCAGGAAAGCAACGAGCGCGCCTTCCTATTTGGGGTCGAGAGAGGCACTGATGGTGAAGGTACCACCAGCACCGTCCTCCTTGGCGGGCACCTTCTTGGTCTTCGGCGGAGCCACCATCTTCTGGCACTTGCCGGTGGAGCTCGATGGTGCGTCCTCGACGGTAGCGCAGCACTCCGAAGAGGTGCGCTTGCCGGAGTGAGCATCAGAGCCCTTGCCGGACTTGGACTTGGTCTTCTTCCCCCCGGGAGCTTCAGCCGCAAGTGCTTGGCAATCTGTCGCTGCTACATCCCGGAAGATCTTGTCGGCACGAGATAAGGGCATCCTTCTTGTCGCCATGGACAGAGATGACGCTTATCGGGCCCGGCATCTTGAGAAGGTTGTAAGCGTAGTGAGAGGCTGCCATGAACTTGGCGGCGCCGATTTGCCAAGTATCCCATTGTAAGGCAATGGGAAATCGGCAACGTCAAATGTAACCCTCTCAGTCATGAAGTTCAGCTCGCTGCCAAATGTGACCGGCAACGTAATCTTCCCCTTCGGCTTGCTCCTTCCCGGATTGATTCCTTGGAAGGTTCCGGTCTCTTCGAGCTCGGCCGTGGATTTGAAGCTTCGAGCACCGCGAGGAGATCAGATTCAAGCCGGCCCGCCGTCAACTAACATTTTTGTGACCTTGAGGTTGCGGATGGTTGGAGAGACCAACATCGGCAAGCACCCGACCGCAGCTTATGCGATCGTGGTGATCCTCAATATAAAAAATGATAGGCGTGCTGGACCACTTCAGAGGTTTGCGTGACTCTACGGATGGTTCCGCTGCATTGACCTCCCGCATCCATTGCTTGAGTTGGCGGTGGGAGGTATGCAGGGAAGCACCTCCGTCAACGCAGAGAACCTCTGTGGCTTTCTGAAACTCCTGCTCATCGGCGTCGTCATCCTCCATATCTTCGTCGTCATCATCATCTTCATCCTTGTCGCGGCCGCGGGGAGGTCGATCTCCTTGTCGCTGCTTGACTTTGCCAAGGCCCTCCTCCCCGGTCGGACGCTTTCTTGCTTGCCCCCAAAGACCTTCCTGGGCCTTCTCCTTGTCTCGCCGCCAGACTCAGCTCTTCGCTGTTCGACGAGCTGCTCGACCTTCTTGCAGCTCTGGAGATCGTGGCCCTTAGTGCGGTGGATCTTGCAAGATCGCTTGCCGGAGCCGTCCTGCTTGTCGGCAGCCGCCACCGACTGGTTGTTGGCGTCAGCGGCAACCTCCTTGCCGGAGCTACCAGCCTTGGCGTTCTTGTCGCCACCTCCATTGCCGGACTGCTCAACAGCTAGCACTTCTCTGGCTTTCTTCTTCCTGTTGCCTCGCCGCCGGCCCTTCTTTGCCGGGGCGGTGTCATCACTGTCAGATCCTGCTTCTGCATTCTCTCCTGGGAGTCTCCTCCCTTCCTCAGCGCGTGCACACTTGTCGGCCAAGGCGTACAGCTCACTGACGTCCTTGACTTTGCTCATCGCCATCTCCTCTCTCATCCCGCGGTTCCGCACATTCTGATGAAATGCGCTGATCACAGCGGCAGGGTGGACGTCTGGGATTTTGTAGTGCACGCGGCTGAATCTCTGGATGAACTTGCGCAGGGACTCTCCTTCCTTCTGGGCGAGCAAGTGAAGGTCACTCTCTTGGCCATGGGGTTTGTGGCCACCTGTGAAGGCGCCAACAAACTGATGGCACAGATCTGCCCAAGAGGATATGGAGCTGTCCGCAAGTGCATGAGCCAAGATCCGACGTTGGGCTTGAGCACGGCGGAAGTAGTTGGCGAGATCTTGTCGTCCCGTCCCCCCGCAGCCTGCACCGCGATGGTGTAGATGCTGAGGAACTCCGACGGTGCGTCCTGCCATCATACTTCTCCGCACGTCTGGCTTGAAGTTTTTACGGCTGGGCCATCGACTTGCCGCAGCTCACGAGTGAACGCAGGGCAACCTACCGCATCTGGCAAGTCGCCTGGCCCCTCCGCACGCGTGCATGTCAACAGAAGGCCCAGCGCCAGCGGCTTTGTCGGATGACGTCGCGCTTCTCTTCCTGCGCTGATGCGAAGTTCGAAGCGTCCTCTTGTTGTCGCTCATGAAGAACTTGGCGCTGATCGCGCGAAGCTCATGGATCCGACGATGCAATGGAGTCGCCGTCGAGGTGGATCCGCGGTCGGCGATCTTGGCCTTCTTGGCGGAGAGTGCACGGTGGTTGCACCTCGACAGCCTGCCGCCACCGCTCGTGCCTTGTCGTCTCGTCGCGGCAACGATGGCGTTGGTTGCCGCGAGCGCCGCCGTTGGCAAAGCCGATGAGGCTCTGGATAGTGGCCCTCCACTCGTCGACCTTGTCGGCCGTTGGAGGGTAGTCGAGGAGCAGCTGAGCTCTCGCCAGAGCTTCTGCTGGAGTTGTGGGCGGCATTGGAGAACGGTGCGAGGAGCGGGACACGCTCGGACTTCTAACTACGTTAGAAGGAGCAGCGCCCCATCCGGGCGACCGTATCTCACTAGCGCCAGCATGTTGGCGCGCATGCTGGTCTTGACGGTCTCGATCCAACGAACATATGGCGTTGTGAACGCCATGACGTTGTTGGTCCCGCGTCTCCTGAGACGGGTGCGGGGGATGCGCGGACGCCGAGGTCTGCGGTGCCTTGTCCTTGGACTTGGAAACATCGCGAGCACCTTCGCCGGGCGCTGTTCTTCGCCGCGCTACCGCACCACCACCCGTTTGCTGCGGTGAGGGTGGGTACGACGCGGACGGCTCTGCTGCCGCCGAAGCCTTCTTCTTCGGTGGCATGTTGAGGAAGATGTTGATGACACTGCTCGCGTGAACGCCGGATCGGATTCACACGGCCTCGACGCCCCCTACCTGGCGCGCCAGAGATGTCGGGGAGGCTGATCGTACCCATATTATTGATCATCTTTATAATATCTTTCTTGAAAATTATGGATCGAAAAATTGTGCTCAGTTGTTAGAATAAGAAGTCAATAAAATGTTTGGCACAAAATATTTGAATGATGAGCATGATTGCAATGTTGTTAGTATGAATTCTTTGAATATCCATGATGCTAATGTGTCGGGGAGGCTGATCGTACCCACGGACACCTATGGGGCCGGCGGAGCGGGCCCCTTTGTGGTTCGGAGGGGGGCGGAGGTCGCACGAAGAGCGGATCGACGCGATGCACACGAGCGGTTTACCCAGCTTCGGAGCTCTCCGGAGAGATAAAACTCATCGCTGCTTATTTGATCTATTGTGTTCTTGCTAGGGAGCAATGCAGGCTACAAAACCTAAGCGTGAGTGTATCTAGTCTATGGCCAATCGAATGAACCGAACCTTGCGAAAAGACGCGAACCCGAACCTCCTTCACGTTGCACTCGGGCCTCCTTTTATATGCTCAAGGGTCTCCGGCAGGTGGCAACATAGGCGGGGTACAAATGTAAAAACAGGAGTTGGTACACCTACTTGAACAAAGGTACAAAGGCAAAATACCTAACTCGACGGCAAGGGACAAAAGCAATAAATGCCCGTCGTTGTCGCCCAAACAAAGGTAACAGAGACCGTCAGTGCGCCTCCGCTTCGCCACGATGGCGAGCCTCGGCGCCGCTTATCGCTGCTCTCCGCTGGCTGCATACCGCCGACACGCCCCATGGAACGGTCCCATGGCGACACGTCGCTGGGTGAGCTGGAGCGGAGACGGAGAGAAGTTGCATGCCGCATGCAGCGCCTTTGCCGCGCCGAATCCTTTTTGTCGCTGGGGACTTGTCACGCTCCGAGCCTTCCCGGTAAGCTCCTCTTGCCGGGCCTTGTCTTCTCGCGTGCACAGGTGGCCTTCCCGACAAGCTCCTCTTGTCGGGACCTTGTCTTCTCAATCTAATACTTTGTTCTTGAATGGCTCCAAGGGATCCACGGAGGAGATTGGCGGTGACGAGGCAACCCTTGCCGCGGGGTGCTGCAACTGTCCGTGCACGAGTACGGGATACTAGGGTACCCCTACTCTAGTACACCGACATAATGATATGCAAAGCCATAAGCTTGGGGATGCTATATTTGATGAATATGATATTTTTAGTCCCCCAAGTTTTGATGAGAAAATTTATTATGATGATTACACACCTCCTATTTATGATGATTATATTGATGAAAGTGGATTCGGAGATGTCATGACTTTATTTGATGATGAATCCACTATTTTGGAAGAGGTTGCATTTGATTATGACGATAAAGTTGCTATCTATGATGATTATGGTGATGAAATGTATGCTATATTGAATAATGATAACCATGAAACTTGTCATCATGATTTTAATTCTGAATCCCATGATAGTTATTTTGTTGAGTTTGTTCCCACTAATATTCATGAGAATAAATTTGCTTATGTGGAGAGTGAGAAAATTACTATGCTGATGTATCATGAAAAGAATACTTTATGTGGTAGCTATTTTGTTGAATTCATTCATGATGCTACTGAAAAATATTATGAGAGGGTAACTTATTCTTTTACATATCTCAATAATACCAAGTTTCCTCTCTTTATGTTGAAAGTTTTGAAGTTGCACTTGTTTTGCCTTCCTATGCTAGTTGACTCTTGTTCCCATAAATTGTTTGCTCACAAAATCCCTATGCATAGGAAGTGGGTTAGACTTAAATGTGCTTGCCATGTGATTCATACTGCTCTTGTTATGTTTCAATTCTTATCTTTTATGCGAGCATCATTGAAATCATCATGCCTAGCTAAAAGGCATTAAAGAAAAGCGCTTGTTGGGAGAAAATCAAACACATTTACCCCTAATGTTTTTGTGTGTTCACATGATTAGGCTACTGTAGTAATCATGTTTTATAGCTTTTCTTCCAATAAAGTGCCAAGTAAAGCCTTGAGGATCTTCTTGGGTGATAGTTGTTTGATCTTGCTGAAAAATAGAAACTTTTGCACTCACAAAAATAATTTTCATAAATCACAGAAACATGCTATTCCTCTGTTTCTTTTTGAATAATATTCATATAAAAATTACCCAGGTTTCCCTAATTTTTCAGAATTTTTGGAGTACCACAAGTATGGTTGGAGTACAGATTACTACGGACTGTTCTGTTTTTGACAGATTCTGTTTTCAATGCATAGTTTGCTTGTTTTCTAGTTTCTATGGCTTATAATGCTCAATATAAATTGTAGAAATGATATATGCCATAGTAGGAATTGTGTGGAAAAAATTATGAATCTTGTCTTTGGCAGTACCAAAGTGAAATGGTTTGCTCTTTATCATACTAACGCATCTCACGAAGTTCCGTTAAGTTTTGTGTGATTGAAGTTTTCAAGTTTTGGGTGAGATACGATATGAGGAGAATAAGGAGTGACAAGACCCTAAGCTTGGGGATGCCCAAGGAACCCCAAGGTAATATTCAAGGAAGATCCAAGAAAGTAAGCTTGGGGATGCCCCGTAAAGGCATCCCTCTTTAAATCTCCAACATTATCGGTAACCTCACTTGGAGCTATGTTTTATTCGTCACATGGTATGTGTTTTGCTTGGAGCGTCATATTTTTGTTAGGATTTGCTTTATGTTATTTATAATAATGTTTTGCATCTTTCTTTTCAATAAAAATGTCAAGGATAGCCTTCACATTGCTTATTATACAAGTCTACATGTTGCTGTTTGAAAACAGAAAGTTTATCGCTGTTGCAAAAATTCCTTAGAAAAGTCAGAATGTGATATAATGTTGAAACTTTTTGCATAATAAGCTCTGATAAATTTTCTTCAGTATTGTTGGGTGGTAGGTGCGACATATGCCAACGGGTGGCTTATCATTGTGGGAGCCAATAAGACATCGCCGGTGCCTGGAAACGGGATAAGGCGAAGACATGCACGCCGGCGAATCTTACCCAGGCTCGGGGCTCTCCATGGAGATAACACCCCTAGTCCTGCTCTGCGGGGTCTCCGAATGATCACTAGATCAACAAGTAGCTACAAGAGGCTCCTTGAGCTGTTTGGCGAGAGGAGGAAGAAGGGGCAAGGCTAGCTCTCTTCTCCTCTCGAAGTTGTGTCTAAAACTATCAAAGTCCAACCCTTTGCATGGGTGCCCTGGGGGGTTTATATAGGCCTACCCCCCAGGGGTACAATGATAATCCAGCTGGGCGCGGGCCCAGCCGTCAGCGTCTACGTTCGCCGGCTTCTCCGCCGACCGCTGGGGCCCGTCGACTAGTGGGTCCCGCCGGCTGCCGGCCTCCTGGTAGACAGGTAGGTCCCACCGCTTAGGGGTCTTGTCGGGGGCTGGTTACTATCGCCTCACCCTTGATGACGAGGGCTTTGTCGAGGTAAGCGTGGCTACAGTGCCGCCGCCTTGCAGGCGCTCACTGTAGCCTTACCTCGTCTTGTCTCCTTAATGGTGCACATTCTTCGAGGGAGGAAGCGAGCTGCGGAGAGCCGGCCACGCCCCCGCCGACTAGGGAAGCGTGGCCGCCGGTGTCTCTCTCGATCAAGGGGTCGCTGCGCAGCCGCATCGACAGCCTGCCATGGGTGATGTCAAGGTCAGCATGGCAACAGTGCCACGCCGGACGGGTCATGGCTGCCCCGTATAGCGTACTGTAGCCATGCGTATTTCGGGATTCAGGGGCGACATGTTTCACTGTTGCCACGCCCCGTCCCATCGCCATTATGTTGGTGCAACTTTGAGGGCTTGATCAGGGCCGCCTGTTGGGGGCCGGCTTCTTGGAGTTGGTCATGTTGTGGCCGGCTTCTTGGAGTCGGCCATGTGGTGGTCGGCTTTCTGGAGTCGGCCCTCGTGCGGCTTTCTGGAGTCGGCCCTCCTGCGGCTTCCTTTATGAGGATTCTAGGGCCGGGCCGCCTTCCGGTAGTCGGCTGATGGGATAGCCGGCCGGGGGAAGGCGGCCCCGTGTCTTGAGTGCTCGAAGGCTTGATCGGCCCATTATTTTTTGAAGAGCCAGGGGAGCTGGCTAGGCTACCCGTGGTCATTTACTCCGACAGTAGTCCCCGAAGCTGGTTGTGCTTCGTGGCTGAGAAGGGAACTAGAAGCTCAATCAACTTCCTATCCCGAAGAGCTGGCAGCTAGGAGCCGACTTCACTTATGCTTGCCTTCTCGGCGAAGGTTCTTCGAAATCTGAAGGCGGGAACCAGCTGGCGCTAGCTAAGGGTTGGCGGGCTGGCGCCCGCCGCTGCTGCCACGTGGCACCCTTCGGCTGGAAGGGCCTGCCAGCCCACACACGTGACGGGACGCCGCTGCAGACTGGGGCCCGCCACTACCACGCCTCAGCCCAAGCGCGGATCCTTTGTGGCCTGAACTGGCTGCTCGCCTTCCAGCGGCGGTTTCTGCACGCCGTTAAGGCGCAATAATCGCGGGACGTGGGGGAGTGGGCGCAGTTAATCCCACGTCCCCCCACGCCTCACCTCCTCGGCTTCGCTGTGCGAGGCTATACGTAGGGGGAGGAGGGAGAGCGGTAGATGCTCGCACGCTCGCCCTCGCTCCACCACTCTCTTCTTCTTCTTTCTCTCTGTCGCCGCAGCAGCTCTTCGCCGCGCCACCACTCCGTCGTTCTTCTTGGCGCGCCGCAGCCTTGCCGCCGCTGAATCGAGCGCTCTCCACCGCCGTGCGTTCCCCGACGCCTTCCCGTCCTCATGGCTCCAACGTCGAACAACTGGGACGGCTCCAACGTCCACGAGGACCACATTGACTTCCTCTGCAAGACGCGGCGGCTGCCGGGCAAGGACTACGTGCGGGTCTGGCTCGCGCCGGAGAGGGAGATCTCGCCGGCGCCGGAGGAGGGCGAGCAGGTAATCTTCCGCTCGCACTGCGTGTGCGGCGTCGGCCTTCCCGCGAGCGGCTTCTTTCGCTCGTTTCTTGAGTTCTACCATCTCCAGCCGCACCACCTTACTCCAAACACGGTGGTGCTGCTGTCGGCCTTCATCACCCTGTGCGAAGGCTTCCTCCAGTCCAAGCTCGACACCGTCGTCGCGGGCGTGCCGGCTCCGTGCGGCGGCTTCATCGCCATGCGGAGATCGACAGCCGACAACCCGTTCCCGGCCATCGCGCTGGTCCAGCCGGTGAAGCTCTGGCAAAAATCCTACTTCTACGTGAAGAACGTCGCTCCGCAAGGCGACTATGTCAATCTGCCGGCTTACGTAGCCGGCCCGCCGGCTGGGAGGTAGCCCTTGTGGTCCTACCGGGCCAGGTTGCTGACGCCGGCTGGGGCTGGCGCCGTATCCCGGCTTCAGGTGCTGATCCAGTCGGAGGGCTTGACCGGGCCCGATATGATTGCCGCCTTCGTGGAGCGTCGGGTGCTCCCGCTCCAGGGCCGCCCTCATCTGATTTGCCAGATGAGCGGCCGCTACGACCCAAGCCGGCTGAGCACCAAGGAGATGCCTCACGACGAGGTATCTTACATGGTGAATTACATCGCCAACTGCAAGCTCACCGAGGAGTGGCGGTACGGCAAGGAGCCGTACTCGCGCGCCAATCCCCCGCCCGTGGTAAGCCTTCCTTCTTTTCTTCTTCTCTTGTTGCCGAGTTCTCTCTGGCCGCTTCGACCAGTCGGCTTGTTTTTAATCGAACCCCTCCTTCATCCGTCGGCGGGACCGCGGGCGGAACGCGAAGTTCGCTTCCCGACTGCAAGGGCGGATTTACTTTTGACGACCCCGACTTGGGGGCGGCCTCCTTGGACGACGATGCCGTTGGGGGAGGTGGCGAGGTAGGCGGCTCCGGGCTCTCCGCCACCTTCGAGGACTAGCCGGATGACGACGAGGCTGAGCCTATTCTGTGCCGCCAGCCGGCGTCCGACCATCAAGGCGCGTGCTCGTCTGCCGGGCCGGCTGCCCGGGGCGGCGCACGGAAGCGCCGGGCGGCGCCGACTCTCTTCGGCAGTCGGCCGAAGAAACCCAAGGGTACCATGGCGGCGACCAAGCGGGACGAGGCGGCCGCAAAGGCAGCCCGCTTCCGCAAGGTGGTGAAGCAGCCGCATGCGGTTTCAGCGTAACTATTAATTCTCGCACGCCTTTCTTCTTTCTTCTCTTCAGTCGGCATCCTTCTGAGCCTTTCTTGATTTACTAAATAGGGCTCCGCTCTCTCTCGAGCGGACTACAGCCGCCTCCATAGTCGGAGGAGCGGGAGGATCTTCAAGCTCCCGCCGCGTGGACCCCCGTGCCGAGCTCCAGGCGGCGACGGAGCGAAACGCGTGGGAGGCGCGGGAGGCGGAGGAGCAGAGGGCGGCCACCGCCAGGGCGGCCCAGGAGACGATGGCGGAGTTGGCAGAGACACAGGCCGACGCGGCAGCCAAGGCTCAGGCGGAGGCCGCGGCCGCAGAGAGGGCGGCGGAGGCCCTGCGTAACCAGCCTCCGCAACTCATCATCCCCCTCCGCACCGTGGCCCCCGATATCCCGGTGCCCCCGCCAGAGGAAGCCGGCCGCGACCAGCCGGCGATGGAGAGGGAGGGGGCGACATAGTCGTCCCAGAGGCCTGAGGCGCCGCCTGTGCAGCCGACTGGAGGCGAGCCGACCGTGGGGGCGGATCTCGTGGTCCTCTCGTCGACTCGTTGGCGCGCAGGGAAGGCGACTTCAGGGCCGGACCCGCAGAGGGCCACGGGCTCCAGCTCGTGGTCCCATGACCTGGAGACGGCCAGTGTCAGCTCGCCGGGGTGGACACCGGGCGGTGGGACGACGGTGCTGAATGTAGCGGCGCAGGACGTCCGGACCCGGCTTCAGTCCCAGGCCACCGCCCTGAAGCAGTATACCAAGAATTCCTTGCGACGCGGTCGGCCATTCGGGTGAGTCTTCTTGCTCTTGATTTCTTCCGTGGGGGCGTCGGTACAAGACGACTGGTGTAGTCCCCAAGTTCGAGTCGGTCTTTGAAAGCGGCGGCTTGGAACTTCTTAGAAGACTTTGATTTTAATGACTTGCTCTTGTTCGCCCTTCGTCCTATTTGCAGGACTATCACAACCTCCATACCGCTACCTTCAACTCCCAGGCCCGGGAGATGGGTCAGAAGGCCGCCGATCTGATGGAGAGCCGAAGTAAGTGCTTTATTTTTTATTTTTTATCTCCTGTGGGGGCGCGTCAGCGCACCCACTGGGTGTAGTCCCCGAGATTCGGGCCGACTGCTGAGCAGTCGGGTCGGATCTTTCCTGACGACTTCTTCCTTATTTTCTTCTTCTTCATGTCTGCAGGGGCCAATGCCGACTTGAGGGAGTAGCTCGACATAGCTCAGACCGCCCTTCGCACCAAGGAGACCGAGTGTAGTGCCTTGGCCCAAGAACGTGATCGTCTGGCCAAGAAACTGGCCGACCAGGAGGAGAGCCACAAGGCGGCCCTGAAGACGGCGCAGGACAGCGAGGCCGCCCTCAAATCCGAAAATCTGAGACCGAGGCGGCGAGCTGGGCCGAGGCGAGGCAGGCGCTGAGCGAGGGCTACGGCCGGGTTGAAGATTTGATTGACAGTAGGCCACCTTCCTCTCCGTTCCTTTGCTCGCCCCTGTCATCTGATCTGTCTTCTGACTTGTTCTACTTCTTTCTTCTTTTGTGCAGAATACTTCCCCGGCTACTCCGTCGCCGCCAACCAAGCCATCGAAGCTCACCGCGAGGACCGACGGTAGGCTGGGGTTGAGATTACACCGGGTGCCAACCGGATGCTTGAAGAGCAGCTTCTGGCGATTCAAGCCCGCCTCTAGCCGGCTTACCGCATGCGCCGCCGTCGTCAGCGTGGTTTGAGCGTGAGGTGCTGGCCGCCTCCGCCCGGCGCGAGGTGATTCCCTCGCACTCTGCCGGATCGCCGACCGGCCGAGGTAGCAGTCGGACACTTCGAGGCTTGGAAGGCTTCTGCAGCTCGGTGTGGGGCTCAGCGGGCGCTAGAGTTCGTCCGAGCTTGGTATCCCGGGCTGAGCTTGGACCAGCTGCGCACCTGGCGGCAGGAGGCTGACGAGGAGCTGGAGGCGGTGCGGCCGGCTATCATCCAGCGCGCCTCGGCGATCGCCGACTTCACCGACACCAGGCCTGTGCCCCTGAGGTGAATGAAGACGGTGTCGCTCAGCCGGAGGAGTGGTTCGGGCTGAACCCGGCAGAAGGAGAAGACTCGGCGGAGGAGATCGACTCTAGTGACGAAGGCGAAGAGGAGGAGGAGGAGGATGGTGAGGACGCCGTGCCGGACGGTGGGGCGACCGGCCAGCCTCAGCCTGATCGTGCTTCTAGCAACGAGGCGCGTGCGAGCACGCCGCCTGCAGTAGGCGGCGATCAAGCCGAGACTCGCCAGCCGGCCACTCCTCCAGCCGACACTGCCGTCTCCACCAACCTGCCCGACACGCCTGTTGGTCCCTTGGCCTGACTTGCCGTCCTTGCTTTCCTGCCCGTTACTCCTTGAACAATTTTTATTAACTTTTTGCAGTTCCACCCACTGGGGGTGTATTCAAACTTTGTTGAATGCTGGCCTTTTAAAGGCCTTTTGTGTAAATATAATTATGCATGTGCTTGGCTTCCATTCCTATTTGCTTTTCATCTTTTGGCTGTTTTCCTTTGCCGCCCTCCCTTGGTCACCGCCTTCCCAAATGGACAAACCGCTTCCTGGGCAATTGTGTTCGGTAAGGACTTTGCCGTCTGGGAGGGCAAGTACTCGAGCTTTCTTAGATTGTAGCAAAGGAAGAAGGAAGCGGACAGCCAGGCACCGACAACTTGTGACCCGGTTGGGAAGCCGGCTTGTGTTATATAAGTTCGTTTAGTCCTTAGCCATTTTTCATGTGGGCATCCTTTCCTGCCTTTGACTCTTGTTAGTCGGACAGTCGATTCTTCGAGCTGCGACTTTCAACAAGAGAGGGCTTGGGTGCCGGCACACTACTTGTCTGACTGCATGTAGAACTTAAATATAACCCAAGGCGACAAGTCCCCAGGCCAACTGATCGAACCCGGTGCCGGACGAGAAAATGAATGTGATAACATAAACATGGGCATGATACTCATCATTCATAGATAAAAGAGGGTAGTCCCCGAGTACTCCTCGGGGGCCCCGTTGTCTCATACTTAGTACAAAAGGTAGCGTGGTACATACTGCATTTTAACTATAAAATCTTCGGAGGAGATTGGCATTCCATGGTCATTCCGACTCCTTGCCGGAATCATCCCTCTTGCGTGCCTTCGGCTTCTGTGCGTCGATCAGGTAGTAGGAGTCGTTGCCTAGAGCTCGGCTGATGACGAATGGGCCTTCCCAAGGGACCGAGAGCTTGTGCTGGCCGGCTGTTCGCTGGATCAGCCGGAGCACAAGGTCGCCCTCTTGGACGGATCTTGGCTTGACCTTCCGGCTGTGGTAATGGTGTAGACCCTGCCGGTAGATGGCGGACCGGCTGAGGGCTAACAGACGGCCCTCTTCCAGCAGATCGACACCGTCTTCTCGCGCTTCCTTGGCTTCTGCCTCCGTGTACATGGTGATCCGAGGTGAGTCGAATTCAATGTCAGTTGGGATGACAACCTCGGCACCATATACAAGGAAGAAAGGGGTGAAGCTGGTTGACTTGTTTGGAGTAGTGCACAAGCTCCAGAGGACGGCCGGCAGCTCGTCGAGCCAGCAGCCGGCCGAACGCTCCAGTGGCGCGACCAATCGGGGTTTGATGCCGGAGAGGATGAGGCTGTTTGCTCGCTCGACTTGGCTGTTTGACTGCGGGTGGGCAACGGACGCTAAGTCCAGTCGGATGCCCTATGTCGTGCAGAAACGTGCCAGTGCTCCCTTGGCAAAATTCGTGCCGTTGTCGGTGATGATGCTGTGTGGTATGCCATACCGGGTTGTAATATCTGCAATGAATGTCACGGCAGTCGACCCATTCAGCTTCTTGATTGGCTTTGCTTCAATCCACTTGGTAAATTTGTCCACTGCGACAAGCAGATGTGTCATGCCGCCGCGCGCCATCTTGAATGGGCCCACCATGTCCAACCCCCAAACGGCAAAGGGCCAAGTGAGGGGGATGGTCTTGAGTGCATAAGCCGTCAGGTGTTGCTTGGAGCTGAGGACTTGGCACCCTTTGTAGTGTTTGACTAATTCCTTGGCGTCATCCAAAGCAGTCGGCCAGAAGAATCCATGGCGGAAAGCTTTGGCGACGAGTGATCTTGAGGCTGCGTGGTGGCCGCATTCGGCTTGGTGGATGTCTTTGAGGATTGCTATGCCCTTCTCCGACTCGACGCTGCGCTGGAAGACTCTAGTAACACTATGCCTAACAAGCTCTCAGTTCACTATTGTGTATGCTCGGACTCGGTGTCGGACTTGTCTTGCCGAGATCTCGTCAGTCGGCAGCTCTTTGTTAACCAGAAAATTGAGGATGAGCTGGGCCCATGATGGAGCTGTGACTTCTTCTGTTGTCAAAACGGCTACTGCGACTAGGGCGGGTGGGTTGGGTGGTGAAGAGTTGGAGTCGGCCACCGCCTTTTGTGTCGATGTAGTCCCCGGGCCGGCTGCAGTAGTCCCCGGGCCGGCTGCGACTACAACAGTCCTCGAGCCGCCTGCCGAAGTCCCCGAGCCGCCTGCATGCCCCCCCAAGCCGGATCCGACTGTGTCGGGGTCAGGCGGCACGAAGATGGAATCAGACTCTGGAGACGGCTTGACAGACGGCTTGAGGAGGCGTTGGAGAGAGACACCGGTTGGTATAGCTTGTCGGGTGGAGCCTATTCGTGCCAGGGCATCTGCTTGCTCATTGTCGGCCCGTGGTACGTGGAGGAACTCGCACCCTTCAAAATATCCGCTGAGTTGCTGATCGAGGAAGCGGTAGCTCGCCATGTTTGTGTCCTTGGCGTCCCAGTCGCCGGATGATTGCTGGACTACCAAGTCCGAGTCACCATAGCACAGGATCCGGCGGATGTCGAGTTCTTTGGCTAGCCGGAGTCCGTGTATGAGCGCCTCGTACTCGGCCACATTGTTGGAGGCGGCAAAATGAATTTGCAATGTGTATCTGAGCTTGTCGCCTTTGGGAGAGGTGAGGACGATTCCGGCTCCCAAGCCGGTGCGCATCTTGGATCCATCGAAGTGCATCCGCCAATGAGTGGAATCGGGCGCAGGCGGCAGGTACTGGGTCTCGGCCCAGTCAACGAGGAAGTTGGCCAATGCCTAGGACTTGATGGCGGTGCGGGGTTGGTAGAAGATCGTGTAAGGAGCCAGCGCAATGGCCCATTTTGCCACCCGGCCGGATGCATCCCGGCTGCCTATGATCTCGGCCAGCGGGGCAGTACATACGACCGTGATGGGGTGTTCTTGAAAATAGGGCTTGAGCTTCTTGGCGGCGAAGTACACACCATATCACATCTTCTGATAGTGTGGGTAGTTCTGCTTCGAGGTGGACAACACTTCACTCAGATAATATACCGGCCTCTGGACTAACTGAGCTCGGCCTTCTTCTGGGCGTTGAACCACGATAACGGTGCTGACCACCCGGCTAGTGGCGACAATATAAAGGAGCATGGGCTCTTTCTCAGTCGGTGCCGCCAAGACGGGTGGTGTGGATAGCATCTTCTTTAGCTCATGGAAAGCTTGGTCTGCTTGGTCATTCCACTCGAAGTGAGTGGATTTCTTCATAAGTCGGTAGAGGGGGAGAGCCTTCTCTCCGAGCCGGCTGAGGAAGCGGTTGAGGGAGGCCAAGCATCCGGTAAACTTTTGGACGTCTCTCAGCTTGGTAGGAATCTCCATTCTCTCTATGGCCTTGATCTTCACTGGGTTGCATTCGATGCCGCGTTCGGAGACCAGGAAGCCTAGGAGCTGGCCCGCTGGCACTCCGAACATGCATTTCTCGGGATTGAGCTTGATCTGAAATCGGCGCAGGTTTTCAAATGTCTCCTTGAGGTCTTCCAGCAAGGTGCTGCGCTTCTCCGTCTTCACCACAATATCGTCTACATAGACGTGGGCATTTCTGCCGAGTTGGTTGAGAAGGCATTTCTGCATGCAACGCTGAAAAGTGGCACCGACATTCCTCAAGCCAAATGTCATAGTCAGGTCGCAGAAAGCTCCGAATGGTGTGATGAAGGCGGTCTTCAAGCGTCAGCCGGGTCCAATTTTATCTGGTGGTAACCCGAGTAAGCATCCAATAAACTCAGCAGCTCGCATCCGGCTGTGGAGTCTATCACTTGATCAATCCTTGGCAGAGCAAAAGGATCTTTAGGGCAGGCTTTGTTGAGGCTGGTGTAGTCAATGCACATGCGCCACTGTTTGTTCTTCTTCAACACCAGGACCGGGTTGGCAAGCCACTCAGGGAAGAACACCTCCGTAATGAAGACGGCTGCCAGAAGCCGGGCTATTTCTTCCCCGACTACCCTTCTCTTCTCTTCTGAGAGGCGGCGCATTGGCTGCTTGACCGGCTTGGCATCTGATCAAACATGTAGCTTGTGCTCGGCGAAATCCGTCGGAACACCAGGCATGTCTTTGGGAGACCATGCGAAAATGTCCTGATTCTCACGGAGGAAATCAACGAGCTCGCTTTCCTATTTGCTGTCAAGGCCGGACAACGTACCTCTCCGGGTGCTCCGGGTCCAGAGGTATCTTCTTTGTTTCTTTGGCCGGCTGGAAAGAACACTGAGCGTCATATTCCTTGGGGTCGGGGGACAAGGTCGGCTGCTTGCCGGCCATGGCCACGACTCGGTCCAGCATCTTCTTCTCTTCAGTGATCACGAGGGACTCGGCCAGCCGGCTGCTAGCTGCTGCACACTCGGAGGACTTCTTGTAGTCTCCGGCTATGGTGATGATGCCCTTGGAACTCGGCATCTTCATCTTGAGGTAGGCGTAGTGGGGCACAGCCATGAACTTGGCCAGAGCAGGTCGGCCAAGCAGTGCGTGGTATGGGCTCTCCAGATCCACCACTTCAAACCATATTACTTCTCGGCGGAAATGATCTTTGTCTCCAAAGAGAACATCTATCCTGATCTTGCCGATTGGTGCACATGACAGGCCGGGTACGATGCCGTGGAACACCGTCCGACTCGGCATGAGCTGTTTCGCCTTGATATTCAGCTTCTCCACGGTGTGACGGTACAATATGTTGATGCTGCTTCCGCCATCTATCAGCACGCGGGAGAATCGGGCAGCTCGCCTGTCTGTCGCAAGGGTGGCATCCAAAACTAATGCATAAGAGCCGGGAGATGGCATCACCTCTGGGTGATCGGTCCGGCTCCAACTGATAGGCTTCTCCGACCAGTGCATGAACTCAGGGTTGTTGGAGGCGACCGAGTTGACTTCTTGGTGTTGTCGGCACCGGCTTTGCTGGTCTTCTGGCTGGCTTGTAAATACGACGTAGGCGACATGCTCATCACGGAACTCGTCTTGAACAGCTCCGACTGCTGGCTGAGCGGCCAGCTGCTGAGGAGCCGGAGTCGGCTGACCAGCAGGTGGAGGCGGCACCAGCCCTTCTCCCTTGGAGATCCGTGTGAGCCAATGGCATTTCCGAGTAGTGTGGTTGGAGGCCTTCGCGCCGCTGTGGAACTTGCAAGGGGCATCAAGGGCTTGCTCGTAGGAGAAAGCCGGCTGCCAAGCCGGCCTGCCGCCCTTCTGCTTCTTGGGCGCGGGCCGCCCTTCGGGTTGTTCGTCTTCGATCAGGACCACTTGCCGACTGGTGGAAGTCGGCATAGGAGCCTTGCGCTTGTTGTCGTTCTGGTACGGGCGTCGGTTGGAGTCTCCAGCCGGCGTCTTGGGAGCCGGCGCGAGCACCTTCCCGGAAGTGTCTACTCGGAGCTTGGTCTTCATAGAGGAGTCGGCCGTGGCATACTTGTCTGCAATGACCAGCAGCTTGTCGAGGGTAGTCGACTCGTCGCAGAGGAGTCGGTGCTTGAGGAAGGTGCCTTCTCGGCACCCGGCGGTGAAGTATTCTATGGCTTGAACCTCATGCACCCCCTCGCAGGAGTTGCGGAGCTCGGCCCAACGCGTGAGATAGTCGCGAGTTGACTCGTTGGGCCCTTGAACGCACAAGGAGAGCTGTCGGGGCTTGGGAGCCCGTTTGTAGGTGCTGGTGAAGTTGCGGATGAAGGCTTCCGTGAAGTCTAGCCAGCTGTTGATGCTGTAAGGCTTGAGGTCGTTGAGCCAGTGCGCCGTGCCTTGGAGCATCAGGGGAACATATTTCACGGCAACACGCCTGTTGCCGTTTGCTATGCGGACTGCGGTGGAGTAGTCGATCAACCAATCTTCTGGCTTCACGGAGCCGTTGTACTTGGGCGTGTCTCTTGGAAGCGAGAACCCTTTGGGGAAGGGCTCGTCGCGGATGCGGGGGCCGAAGCAAGGCGGGCCGACATCATCTTCTTCTTCTAACGCCAGGGATCGCGCAAGGCGGTCGATCCAATGGCGGGCATCGTTTTCGCCGACTCCTTCGCGGCGACCTAGTCGGCCGCTGAGAGTCGGATGCGTGATAGGCGGTGGGGTGGGGTATCTCTCCCCACGAGGCGGAGGAGGAGGCGGATTGCCCCATCGCTCCACAGCTCGAGGGCGGCCTTTTGCGTCGCGCTCGATGGTGATTCGAGTCCGACTACGACTAGCAGCCGCTCCTTTTCTTGCCTTGTGCGGGCTCCGCCCGCAGTCGGCGTACGTGACGTCGCGTCATGCTCTCGGCGCGGGGGAGGGCTTTCGGCGCGGATGCCGGCTTTGTGCCGCTTTGCGGCCGCATCGATCAGCTGCTGGATGCGTCTGGTCATGTAGGGGAGCTCGTCGGCACCTACTCCATTCAGCTCGTCTACGACCAACTGGGCGGCACGTAGGTTCTCGAGAGGCGTGGCGTAGACTGGGCGTTCTGCTCCCAGCATGTCAGCGATGGCCGCGCCGCGTTTCTGGACGACGCCGGCCCGACTCGGCCCACCGGGAGGCGGCGTGTCGAAGGTGGCGCGGTCGACTTCACGCTGGTGAGCCTCGGTGAGGCGTCTCATAGTGGCTAACTTCTGGCCCTCCGCAATGAGGGCAAGGCGGCGTGCCTCCAGCACCTCGGCGTCGGCGTCAGCCGGGATGGGGGCGGACAAATCATGCAGCGCCGCTTGCAGGGCGTCGTGGGTGTTCTCGCCAGAGGCGACTCCGTGGCTGATGACCAGCACCTCGGTGATGGTGCTGCCGCCACTGTCGGCTCAAGGGAGAGGCTCGTCGAAGACCACCACGTTGGTGGGGAAGGCGTCAAACGCTGCCGTGTCGGAGTCGACAAGCATCGGGTCGGTGGATCCAACCGACTCCAAATCCACAACAGCTCGCTGGAGACGTGGAGTTGGTCGAGGAGGCTGACGAGGCGGCTCCCGGGGCAGCCGGTGCCCGCGTCGGACGCGGGCTCGTCGGAGATGCGAGCCTTGCCAAGAAGATCGGCGAGGCAGCTTGCCGCGCAGGCGTCGTCGACGCTTCGCAGCGTGTCGGGGCAAGCGCCATCGGGCGTGCCGGGCTGGCTACGCTCGCGGGGGAGGAAGAGGGTTCCCGTCCAGAACAGGTCTCCGGACGACGGTGCACCTGGCCCCACGGTGGGCGCCAAATGTCGGGTGGTAGGTGCGACATATGCCAACGGGTGGCTTATCATTGTGGGAGCCAATAAGACATCGCCGGTTCCTGGAAACGGGATAAGGCGAAGATATGAACGCCGGCGAATCTTACCCAGGTTCGGGGCTCTCCGTGGAGATAACACCCCTAGTCCTGCTCTGCGGGGTCTCCGCATGATCACTAGATCAACAAGTAGCTACAAGAGGCTCCTTGAGCTGTTTGGCGAGAGGAGGAAGAAGGGGCAAGGCTAGCTCTCTTCTCCTCTCGAAGTTGTGTCTAAAACTATCAAAGTCCAACCCTTTGCATGGTTGCCGTGGGGGGTTTATATAGACCTACCCCCCAGGGGTACAATGGTAATCCGGCTGGGCGCGGGCCCAGCCGTCAGCGTCTACGTTCGCCGGCTTCTCCGCCGACCGCTGGGGCCTGCCGACTTGTGGGTCCCGCCAGCTGCCGGCCTCCTGGTAGACAGGTAGGTCCCACCGCTTGGGGGTCTTGTCGGGGGCTGGTTACTGTCGCCTCACCCTTGATGGCGAGGGCTTTGTCGAGGTAAGCGTGGCTACAGTGCTACCGCCTTGCAGGCGCTCACTCTATCCTTACCTCGTCTTGTCTCCTTAATGGTGCACATTCTTCGAGGGAGGAAGCGAGCCGGCTGGGGAGAGCCGGCTACGTCCCCGGCCGACTAGGGGAAGCGTGGCCGCCTTCGGGTGTCTCTCTGACTGAAGGGGCCCGCCGCCATCATGAAACAGATCGACAGCCTCGTCATGGGTGATGTCATACGATGCCAACAAAGGCTCACGGACGGGTCATGGCTGCCCCGTACGACATACTGTAGCCATGCGTATTCCGGGATTCAGGGGCGGCATGTTCCACTGTTGCCACGCCCCGTCCCATCGCCATTATGTTGGTGCAAACTTTGAGGGCTCGATCTGGGCCACCTGTTGGGGTCCGGGTTCTTGGAGTTGGTCATGTTGTGGCCGGCTTCTTGGAGTCGGCCATGTGGTGGCCGGATTTCTGGAGTCGGCCCTCCTGCGGCTTTCTGGAGTCGGCCCTCCTGCAGCTTCCTTTATGAGGATTCTAGGGCCAGGCCGCCTTCTGGTAGTCGGCTGACGGGATAGCCGGCCGGGGGAAGGCGGCCCCGTGTCTTGAGTGCTCGAAGGCTTGATCGGCCCATTATTTTTTGAAGAGCCAGGGGGAGCCGGCTAGGCTACCCGTGGTCATTTACTCCGACAAGTATGGCAAATTTTCATAATTTTTGGAGTTAGGGAAGTATTTATAATCTTGCATTCTTTACAGATTGTACTGTTTTGGCAGATTGCTGTTATGTTTGCATTGTTTGCATATGTATGCTTGTAATGATTCTATTCGAGTATAGGAGTATTAAATATGAAGAGGCATTTAGTATGAAATGTTGAATAATAATTTCAGTGATTTACTACAGTAGAGAATGATAAAGTTTGTGCATTGGTTTATACTAATTTATTTCACGAGTTCTTGTTGTGTTTTGTGTGGATGAAGTTTTTAAGATTTTGGAAACCGTGATATAAAAGGAATTAAGGAGACACAAAAGATCAAGCTTGGGGATGCCCAAGGCATCCAAGATAATATTTCAAGAAGTCTCAAGCATCTAAGCTTGGGGATGCCCCGGTAGGCATCCCACCTTTCTTCTTCAACAGTTATCGGTTAGTATCGGTTGAACCTAAGTTTTTGCTTCTTCACATGCTGTGTGCTATACTTGGAATGTCATTTTATTTAATTTTTGCTTGCTGTTTTAATAAAATACTTAGATCTGAAACTTTTAAATAAGAGTGAGTCCTCACATAGCTATCTATTTACTTAACTACTCGCAAGATCTTCACTTATATCTTCTTGGAGTAGTTTGTCATTTATTCTTGTGCTTCACTTATATCCTATGAGTAAATTGTTGAATAAATTGAATGTAATGAAGTTGAAATTATATGTTCATATCATGCCAAGTGGTAGCTTCACATTGGGTTTAGAAAGTGAAATCTTTTGAGGCTTGACAATCACAATATTGGTCATACAAGCAATTCGCAAATAATTAGTATAAGGAAGAGAACTCTCACGTGCAAATACACTATCATGGAAATATTTTGTGATTGTGAGCCCCCATCAAAATATTATATGCCAAAATTGTGGACGTTGGACAAGGAAGACAACGTAATGATTTATGTTTGCTCATATTTACATAGAAGTTATATTGTCATAGATCCTTTAACATGTGGCGCTTGCCCCCCCCCCCATCTTTGCTAGACAAAAATTCCGCACCAAGTAGAGATACTACTTGTGCATCCAAAAACCCTTAAACCCAAATCTTATTTTCAAGTGTCCACCATACCTACCTAAGGATTGAGCAAGATCCTTCAAGTAAGTTGTCATCGGTGCAACAAGGCAATAAAACTTGCTTCTAAAAGTGTTAGATCATTTAGTGTAAGAGAAAATCGAGCGTTGTACGAACTTATGATGGCAAAGCAATAAAAGCTACGGACTGCATAATAAAGGTTGCTATCATAAGGGGCAATATAACGTGACGTTCTTTTGCACTAAGGGATTGAGCATATAAACAAATAGGCGCATGGCAACCTCTGCTTCCCTCTGCGAAGGGCCTATCTTTTACTTTTCAGTATTTACTTTTATGCAAAGAGTCAAAGTTTTCCTCTCCATTCCTTTTTATTTTTGTCTTTTGGCAAGCATCATGTGGTGAGGAAAGATCTAGGCACATATGTCCAGTTGAATATGGGTAGCATGAGTTATTATTGTTGACATCACCCTTGAGGTGAATACAGTGGGAGGCAAAACAATAATCCCCTATCTTTCTATGTGTCCGGTTGGAACGTTTTGCTCATGTATATGCGGTGAGTGTTAGCAATCATATAAGACTATATGATGGTTGAGTATGTGGAGCTCTTACTTAAACTCCGTTGAATAAGTTGAATTGCAATTGCTTGGTGACTAAGAACATAGGAGTTGAGTTTCAAGAGAGTTCATTTTTTGAACCTTAACATGTGAATTGGTTGCTACTATAACATTAGAAGTTTTATAAGAAAGAATTGTTGTTATGATGCTAGAAAAAGTGATTAAAATTATCATTGATCAAACTTATGCACTTTTCTAGTATTCACATTTCATAAATTATTTCTTTTATCATTTACATACTCGAGGATGAGTAGGAATTAAGCTTGGGGATGCTGATACGTCTCCAACATATCTATAATTTATGAAGTATTCATGCTGTTATTTTATCATTCTTGGGTGTTTCACAATCATTTTATGGCAACTTTATATCATTTTTTGGGACTAACCTATTGACCCAAAGGCTCAAAGGCTTGCTTGCTGTTTTTTGCTTGTTTTTTACATCGCAGGAAATCAATATCAAACGGAGTCCAAATGCAACAAAACTTTACGGAGATTTTTTCTGGACCAGAAGGAACCCAATGGGCCTGAGCTGCACCAGGGGGTGCCCCGAGGGGGGGACAACCCACCAGGGCGCGCCCAGGTGGGTTGTGCCCACCTCAGTGGCCTCCTGCACCCTCTCTTTGCACTATAAATTCCTAAATATTCCGAAACCCTTCGGGGTAGACCTAGACAAGAAGTTCCGCCGCCGCAAGGGTCTCTAGCCACCGAAAACCAATCCAGACCCTTTCCGGCACCCTGCCGGAGGGGGAAATCATCACCGGTGGCCATCTTCATCATCCTGGCGGCCCCATATGAGTAGGGAGTAGTCCACCCTCGGGGCTGAGGGTTTGTACCAATAGCTATGTGTTTAATCTCTCTCTCTCTCTCATGTTCTTGAGATGCACAATCTTGATGTATCACGGGCTTTGTTAATATAGTCAGATCATATGGTGTTTTCCCCTCTCAATCTTGTTGCGATGAATTGAGTTTTCCCTTTGAGATTTCGTTGTTATCAGATGGAATACTTTTATGGATTTGAGAACACTTGATATATGTCTTGCAGTTGAATACTCGTGGTGACAATGGGGTATCGTATTGATTCACTTGATATATGTTTTGGCACTCAACTCGCGGATTCCCGAGGTGACATTGGGGTAATCTATGCATAGGGGTTTATGCATGTTCTTGTCTTTGCTTCTCTGGTAGAAATCTTGGGGCACTCTTTGTAGTTCTTTGTGTTCGATTGAGTATTATGAATATGAATATGCTTTGGTGTTATTTTAGTACGAACTCTAGGATAGATCGAACGGAAAGAATAGCTTTGTGTTATTTTAGTGCGAACTCTTGAATAGATCGAACGGAAAGAATAGCTTTGAGGTGGTTTCATACCCTACAAACAATTTATTCTTATGTTCTCTTCTAGATAGGAACTTTGGAGTGATTCTTCATCGCACTTTGACGGATGGTTATATGATCCAATTATATTAGCACTATTGAGAGATTGCACTAGTGAAAGTACGGACCCTAGGCCTCATTTTTAAGCATTGCAATACCATTTTTGTGCCCGTTTACTATTTGCTGCCTTGTTGTTTTTATTTATTCAAATTATAAAAATATATTTCTACCATCAATATTACACTTGTATCACCATCTCTTCGGCGAACTAGTGCACCTATATAATTTGCCATTGTATTGGGTGTGTTGGGGACACAAGAGATTTCTTGTATTTGGTTGCAGGGTTGTTTGAGAGAGACCATCTTCATCCTACACCTCCCACGGATTGATAAACCTTAGGTCATCAACTTGAGAGAAAATTGCTACTATCCTACAAAACTCTGCGCTTGGAGGCCCAACACGAGTCTCCAAGACTAAAGTTGCGTAGTAGACATCACTTGTTCAATACAAAATAAGATCAAACTTTGTCCACACAAACTTAGGAATTATTTTTGTTTTACAACAAAAATATAAAGAAAATATTTATGTTCTATCCCATTTTAAAATAAGCAACTTCCTTCCAGTTTCGCTGGTGACTGCGATCCTAATAATGTGATTTAGCGGGCAACACTTGAGTTTTCTGAACAACTCTAATGTTTTCCTTGAGCGACTAGGTAGTAGTATAGTAGAAAACAAGCACGTAAAGGCGGCCCACCCCAAAACCCTCCCCAGTTTCGCTGCTGCATGTGATCCTGATCATGTGATTTAGCGGGCAACTCTATGAAGTTTTCCGAACAACTCCATTTTTCCTTGGGCAACAACACACACCCCCACACACGCGCACATAGTCCTTCGCCTCATATCTCCAGCTATGACACCTGAAAAAGGGGCAAAGAATATACACATGTTCATTTTTGAAGGGGTTCAGAGAAAAACTTAATCCCCTAAATCATTTCCCCCATTTCTAGCTGCATCACCTAAATCAGACCCCAAGGAGAAGAAATTCTTGACACACCTCTATGACACAAACCTAATTGAAAGGTATCTAAAACCTTTAGATACTGGCCAAAATATGGTCTTGATAATGTTTCTGCTCATGAGGATTGGGCAACTGGATACATGGTTTTAGGCAGCAGTATGCTTCATTGTCAGCAACTATGACACCTGAAAACAGGATAAAAGAACATACACATCTTCGCTTTTGGAGGGGTTCACAAAAAAACTTAATCCCCTAAAAACATTGTGTGGTATTAGATATGTCTCCCAGACCAGCTCCACCCCCACCCTTTTACGAGCATTCGCCGAGTATTTACGATCGCGCCAAGTATCCCACCTCGAGGAAAAAGAAATTTGTGGCGCAGCTCTATGACACAAACCTAATTGAAAGGTATCTAAAACCTTTAGATATTGGCCAAAATATGGCCTTGATAATTTTTCTGCTCATGAGGATTGGGCAACTGAATACATCATTTTAGGCAACAATATTCTTCATTGTGGGCAACTATGACGCGTGAAAAAAGGATAAAGAACACACACATGTTCGCTTTTGTGGGGTTCACAAAAAAAACTTAATCCCCTAAAAAGACTATGTGGTTCTATTTATGCCCCCAGACCAGCTCCACCCCACCCCTCTATGATCATTCGTCGAGTACTTACGATCGTGCCAAGGATCCTACCTCGAGGAGAAAGAAATTCATGGCGTAGCTCTATGACAAAACCTAATTGAAAGGTATCTAAAACCTTTAGATATTTGCAAAAATATGGTCTTGGTAATTTTTCTACACATGAGGGTTGGGCAACTAGATACATGGTTTTAGGCAACTGTATGTTTCATTGTGGGCAACTATGACACCTGAAAAAAGGATAAAAGAACATACAAATCTTCGCTTTTGGAGGGGTTCACAAAAAAACTTAATCCCCTAAAAACATTGTGTGGTTTTAGTTATGTCTCCCAGACCAGCTCGACCCCCACCCCTCTATGATCATTCGCCGAGTATTTATGATCGCGCTAAGTATCCCACCTCGAGGAAAAAGAAATTCGTGGCGCAGCTCTATGACACAAACCTAATTGAAAGGTATCTAAAACCTTTAGATATTGGCCAAAATATGGTCTTGATAATGTTTCTGCTCATGAGGATTGGGCAACTGAATACATGGTTTTAGGCAACAATATGCTTCATTGTGGGCAACTATGACGCATGAAAAAGGATAAAGAACATACACATGTTCGCTTTTGTGGAGTTCACAAAAACTCGTAATCCCCGGAAAACACGATGGGGTTGTGGTTCTGCACCCAGACCAGCTCCACCCAACCCCTCTACGATCATTCGTCGAGTACTTATGATCGCGCCAAGGATCCTACCTCGAGGAGAAAGAAATTTGTGGCATAGCTTTATGACAAAACCTAATTGAAAGGTATCTAGAACCTTTAGATATTTGCAAAAATATGGTCTTGGTAATTTTTCTGCACATGACGGTTGGACAACCGGATACATGGTTTTAGGAAAATGTATGGTTGACTGTGGGCAACTATGACACATGATAGAAGGGACAAAGAACATACATATGTGAAGGAAATATGCCCTAGAGGCAACAATAAAGTTGTTATTATATATTTCCTTATTCATGATAAAGGTTTATTGTTCATGCTAGAATTGTATTGATCGGAAACTTAAATACATGTGTGAATACATAAACAAACAACGTGTCCCTAGTGAGCCTCTTCTAGACTAGCTCGTTGATCAAAGATGGTTAAGGTTTCCTAACCAGGGACATGAGTTGTCATTTGATAATGGGATCGCATCATTAGGAGAATGATGTGATGGACAAGACCCATCCGTTAGCTTAGCATAATGATCGTTTAGTTTTATTGCTATTGCTTTCTTCATGTCAAATACATATTCCTTCGACTATGAGATTATGCAACTCCCGGATACCGGAGGAATACCTTTGTGCTATCAAACATCACAACATAACTGGGTGATCATAATGATGCTCTAAAGGTATCTTCGAAGGTGTTTGTTGAGTTGGCATAGATCAAGATCAGGATTTGTCACTCCGAGTATCGGAGAGGTATTTCTGGGCCCTCTCGGTAATACACATCATAAGCTTGCAAGCAAATGACTAAGGAGTTGGTCACAAGGTGATGTATTACAGAATGAGTAAAGAGACTTGCCGGTAATGAGATTGAACTAGGTATAGAGATACCGACGATTGAATCTCGGGCAAGTAACATACCGATGGACAAAGGGAATTACGTATGTTATCATAACTTTTCGACCGATAAAGATCTTCGTAGAATATGTAGGAGCCAATATAAGCATCCAGGTTCCGCTATTGGTTATTGACCAGAGAGGTGTCTCGGTCATGTCTACAAAGTTCTCGAACCCGTAGGGTCCGCACGCTTAACGTTCGATGATGATATAATATTATATGAGTTATGTGATTTGGTGACCGAATGTTGTTCAGAGTCCCGGATGAGATCACAGAGATGACGAGGAGTCTCGAAATGGTCGAGAGGTAAAGAGTGATATATAGGAAGGTGATATTCAGACACCAGAAGTGTTCAGGAGGGTACGGGTACATATTGGGTCACCGGAAGGGGTTCCGGGCACCCCCGACAAAAGATATGGGCCTTATGGGCCAAGAGGGGAAATGCACCAGCCACAAGGGGCTGGTGAGCCCCCCTTATGGGCCGGCCAAGGTGGAGAAGGAAAGGGGAAGGAGGAAATGAAAGAAAGGGAATAGATTCCCCCTTCCTTCCCCCTCCCCCTCTTTCCTTCCCCCTCCGATATATATGGCAGGGGGCAGCTTGGGAGGAGCCCAAGTAGGATTTGGTCCTACTTGGGGCGCCTCCTGGCCTCCTCCCTCCCCTCCCACCTATATATATATGTGCGTGTGTGTGTGTGTGTGTGGGGGGGGGGTGTCGGTGTCAAAACCGGCGGATCTCGGGTAGGGGGTCCCGAACTGTGCGTCTAAGGTCGATGGTAACAGTAGACGGGGGACACGATGTGTACCCAGGTTCTGGCCCTCTCTATGGAGGTAAAACCCTACTTCTTACTTGATTGGTCTTGATGAATATGAGTATTACAAGAGTTGATCTACCACGAGATCGTAATGGCTAAACCCTAGAAGTCTAGCCTGTATGATTATGATTGTCTCTATGGACTAAACCCTCCGGTTTATATAGACACCGGAGGGGACTAGGGTTGTACAAAGTTGGTTACAGAGAAAGGAATCTTCATATCCGAACGCCAAGCTTGCCATACATGCCAAGGAGAGTCCCATCCGGATACGAGAGAGAGTCTTTTGTCTTGTATCTTCACGGCCCATCAGTCCGGCCCATGTTACATAGTCCGGACGCCCGAGGACCCCTTAATCCAGGACTCCCTCAGTAGCCCCTGAACCAGGCTTCAATGACAAGGTGTCCGGCGCGCAGATTGTCTTCGGCATTGCAAGGCGGGTTCCTCCTCTAAATACTCCAAAGCATCCTTCAAACACAGAAGACGTGTTTGGCTCTGCAAAACAAGTACCACACACAACCGCAGAGAGTATAATATTTCACGAGTCCAATCTACTGACAACTTTTTGTCGCGTGACATCACGTCACCATCCGGTTATTATTTTGAACCTTTTTTTCTAGCCCACCGCTCCACGTTTCGAGATGCGGTTTTATTGGCACGTCTTGTCGAAGCAGAGATCGTGTGCCCTCATTGCAGGATTCTCATCAACACGGGCATGGGTAACCCAACCGTTCCGTTGGCATGATTCCTTGGGAATAGGCAAGTTTTAAGGACTAGGAGGAGGCGTTTGATATTCATCGCTGTCGGTGTCAAAACCGGCGGATCTCGGGTAGGGGTCCCAAACTGTGCGTCTAAGGCTAATGGTAACAGGAGGCGAGGAACACGATGTTTACCCAGGTTCGGGCCCTCTCGATGGAGGTAATACCCTACTCCTGCTTGATTGATCTTGATGATATGAGTATTACAAGAGTTGATCTACCACGAGATCGTAGAGGCTAAACCCTAGAAGTTAGACTATGATTATGATAGTTGTTGTCGTACGGACTAAACCCTCCGGTTTATATAGACACCAGAGGGGGCTAGGGTTACACAGAGTCGGTTACAGAGAAGGAGATCTACATATCCGAATTGCCAAGCTTGCCTTCCACGCAAAGGAGAGTCCCATCCGGACACGGGACGAAGTCTTCAATCTTGTATCTTCATAGTCCAACAGTCCGCCCAAAGTATATAGTCCGGCTGTCCGAGGACCCCTTAATCCAGGACTCCCTCAGTAGCCCCTGAACCAGGCTTCAATGACGATGAGTCCGGCCCGCAGATTGTCTTTAGCATTGCAAGTCGGGTTCCTTCTCCGAATACTCCATAGAAGATTTTGAACACAAGGATCGTGTCCGGCTCTGCAAAACAAATTCCACATACCATCATAGAGAGCACAATATTCCACAAATCTAATCTGCTGACAACTTTTCATAGCGTGACATCACGCCACGGCCCGGTCATTATTCCAACCATTTTTCTCCACCAGCCACCGCACATATTGCGAGGCGGTTTTATTGGCACGTCTTGTCGAAGCAGAGATCGTGTTCCCCTTATCACGGGATTCTCATCAATACGGGTGTGGGTAACCCAACCGCGCTTGTTTAATATGACTCCTTGATTTTAGGCAAGTCCCAAACGGTCACGCGGGGGACGCTTGATATTCGTCCTCTTTATAAGGGGGCCAAGGCCTGTCCTTTTTCTTCCCACGCTCGATCCTTCCCCTCCCGTACCTCGAGTTCCAACACCCAAGGCTCAAGCTAAGCACTTTGGACTTTCAACCATGTACGGATCCAACCTTCGAGGCTGGTGGATGGCCTCCTCTGTCACAGAGGAGGACTTCAAGAAGCTTAGAGAGGCCAGGTATCTCACCGCTGAAATCCCGCACAGGCTGCCTGCTCAAGGGCAGGTCATCCCCACTCCCGAACCCAACGAGAGTGTCGTATTTATTTCCCACTTCCTCTGAGGGCTAGGTTTTAGTCTTGATCCCTTCGTGAGAGGGCTCATGTTCTATTACGGGCTAGATTTCCATGATCTGGCTCCGGATTCCATCCTTCACATCTCATCGTTTATCATCGTGTGTGAAGCCTTCCTCCACATCACCCCCCACTTTGGCCTATGGCTCAAGACCTTCCATGTGAGGCCGAAGATGATTGACGGGCGTCACGCGGAGTGCGGAGGCGCTATAATAAGCAAAGGCGTCGACACCCCACGGCCAAAGGGTTCCTTCATGGAGGTTTCCGACTTATGGCAGCGGGAGTGGTTTTAGATCACATCTCCCCGAGGTACAAAGCGGGCGGTCGCTCCAGCATTCCGCTTGGGCCCTCCGCCTCAACTGGCATCATGGGTCAATAAGGGGCTGGACTGGGGGCCAGTTAATGACATGCTGACACTGCAAAGCCGCATCCGAGACCTCCTGAAGAGGGATGTCAGTCTTGTCAAAGTAATGCAAGTAATGCTAGTCCGTCGGGTCCTGCCATGCCAACGTCGATCTCTCCGTATGTGGGAGTTCAACCCGGAAGGACCGCGGACTATTCAACAATTCTTCGGCATGACGCTCAAAGAGATGTATGGATTGTTCTTTGGATCACAAATAAAGTGTCCGGACACCACCGAGGACGCGGGTCTCAACTGTAACCATCCGGATACCCACGTAAGTAATTCCATTACCGAACATGCCGTCCTTTATGTTTGTTACAACATCATTCTGAAAAATTGCTCTCTGCCAGGACTGGATAAGAAAGGCGGAGAGGATCGGGTGTTCGGCCCCCCTTCCCGAAGGTTCGCCGGATCCTTTATTAACCAGGATGCTCGAGCACGCACCATATCAGGTGCCATCAGGAGAAGATGAGAGGAGGAATAGAGAAGCCACAAAGGGCTTCACACTTTACACATCGAAATCGGGTGAGTAAGTGCCTCCGCGTAGGAGGATAATCGGGGAGGTGAATCTAAAATCCCCTCTCCACATGGGAAGAAAAGGGCCGCCTCTGAAGACTTGGAGATGGAGGTTTCCAAACGAGGGAAGAAACCCTCGCCAGGGGCCCTACCTCAGAGGGCATCCTTGCCGCACATCGCCCGCAAGGGGGCCAGCTCTCAACCAAGCTGTAAGTAAAAAAGTACTTTGGTAAATATATCCTGTTGTATCTCTGAGAATAATAACCGAGACATATATCTTGCAGTCCGGCTCGTAACCCTTCTCCACAGAGTTCCTCTTCAGGGGATCTTCTTCCGGAGATGATGGAGAGCAAAACGCCTCCTCCTGCCTCCCCGCCACATGGGGCGGACGACCCCGAGGTGTCGTCACGGAGGATTTCTCCTGATCCGCCAAGGCCAGAAGTTAATACTCCGGCTGCCCGAAGTCCAGAGTATTCGGCTCCCAAGGAGGGCAACAGAAAGAGTCCGGGATTGTCCGGCACACGACCGGACACACTGATGGGTCTTCTAGAGCGAGCGGCTATCTCAGAGGCGCATCATACCTTAATGGGTACGGTGGTTGAGAAGATTTCATCCGCCAAAAGCGGTTTGAATGAAGCTTTTACGAGCCTGCTAAGAGGCTTTGAGGTACGCATAATAATATATGTATTTTTGACGGTACCGCACACACTAGGTCTGCTCTATATAGATAGTAGCCCCTGAGACTCTGGTTGCCATCCAGAGGTGGCAAACAGAGGATCGTAATCCCAGGTAATAATTGCACTGCTTTTATGTGCATGCGACTGAGGGTCCGGCGGCTGACCGGACTGCTGATTTTGCCGAACTGAAGCGGCAGCTTGACGTGGCAGATGCCAACATCGCGCTTGTTGACAAGCGGCTTGACGAGGCCCAGGGTATGTATGTTCAACTTGTCAGCAAATGTTAAGAGGAGCATGACGCTAGTATCTATAATATGCTGTGACTGCAGATGGAGCTGCTGCCATAGAGACCCTTTGGGCGGAGTGTCGGATTTCGGGTTCCGGCAGACCCTTGAGGTTCGAACACTGGGGTGCACGCAGAGATCCGACCCTCCACCGTCTCGCACCTCGCCGAATCGCTGGGACCTAAACTACTAAATAGAACAGCACAAGAGACACGAGATTTATACTGGTTCAGGCCACCATTGTGGTGTAATACCCTACTCCAGTGTGTGGTGTGGTAGATTGCCTCTTGGGCTGGTGAGGAACAATACAAGGAAGAACAGCCTCGCGAGGGTCTCTGTTTTGGCGGGTGCGATGAACTGCTAGGTGAGGTTCAGTCGCTCTAGCTACTGGTTTCTTGATGAGGATCCGGATCCCTCCGCCCTGGGGGTGGCTACTCCTATTTATAGGCGAAGGCCCTGGGCCTCTTCCCAAATATTGAGCGGGAAGGGCGCCAACAATTGGCCATTTTGAAGGGGAACAACAGGTACACTTATCCTGACGAAAGTTGGTCCTCGCCGCCAAAGGCTCTGGTGATGACGCCTTTGCTTGGGCTCCACAATGACTCCTTCCAGCCGTTGGGCTGGTCTTGGTCTTGTTGCACCAAACGGATGCCCTTGCTTGATGCTCTCTCCTGCGCTTGCTCCTTTGCACCAAAGAGGAAAGGAGGACATCAGGGCTGGCGCCTGATCGGGCGCCCTTGGTCGTCATGGCTTGCGTCATGGGCACCTCGCGAGGTACCCCGCCTTGAACTCTCCGCCTCCTCATGAGCCAGCCTGACGAGGCCGTGCTTGAGGAAGCTCCTTGTCGTCCGCCCCGCGAGGCTTGGCCCCTCGCGAGGGTCTTGAGCTTGCGTTGATGAAGATGGGCTGTGCTGGGCCTCCTTCGAGCCACGCCGCAGGCCGCAGGCAGGCAAGTCTGGGGACCCCCGTTCCCAGAACGCCGACACGGAGCTTGCCCGAGCCAAGGAACAAGCCCGAACAAGTGATGCGGCCGCCCTGAAGGCGGTCGAAGAGTTAAGAGCCGAGCAGGCTGCTCATCGCTAGAGCAAAGAAAGTATAGCCAAGATGGCTGTTGAGCTTAAAGATGCCGCCGACCGCTATGAGCTCCTTGAAAAGGAAAGCCAAGCGAAAGCGGATGACCTGAAGAAGGCCCTGGAGGCGGCCAAGGAAACCCGCTCTAAAATGAGAGGGATAAGGGAGGAGCTTCGTGAAGCTAGAGATATCACGGCTGGGAGGCCCTATTTGTTGCGGATGAAGTTCGGAGATCCGGCATGCCCTCTAGATCGGTTGTGGAGGTCTGCAGACGCATATGCGCATTTCTGGAAAAGAGTGCTGCGCGATCGAAGTTTTACAAAGACCGGAAAGACCATGAGATAGAAAGGTTGTTCTGGTCGCAGTTCAGTGCCCCAACGCGTCCGCTGCCGTTGAATGAGAGAATGGCCGCATGGGCCGAGCTCCATAGGTTGTCCGGGCTTGCTATGAGGTCTGTCGTGGATCATCTTTGGCCGAGGGGACCAAGGTCGGACAATTATTTTGGTTTGGTGCAACAATTCCTTGGTGCTGTGTCGCATATTGACGCTGTGAAGAGGTCGCCGTGCATGGAGGGTGCGCGGATGGCTCTTGCCCATTTTAAGACGTACTGGGCAGGGATGGAGGCCACCGCTATTGTAACCCGGGGTCCGGCGGGAGGCCAGGACCCGACCGAGCACTATTTTGAAGAAGTCCTAGAAGGTGCCCGTTTAATAGAGGCTCAATGCTCGAAGAGTACCATGTTCGAATGACATGTATCTGAATTGTAAAAAACTATGCTATTTTGATTATAGAGGCTGTGTTTATACTTTTGCCTGAAAGTATTATAGTGCCTCATGTGTGGCCCTTTATGTATGTATGTATATAACCTGAAAGTTTGCGGTCGTCGGCTTCAGCCCCCACGCATATAATGCGGGGGTGTTCGGAAAAGCGCGTAATCACACTTGATCCAATGTCTTGGTCCGTTAAGGAGGTGATAGAGCGGCGAACCAGGCAATCAGACTATATAGCTTTAACACTTTCACTTAGCCATAGGAGTTTGACGGTGGGGCTACTATATAGCCCCTGGTACTTCCGCGTTCATCCGAAGATGGTGCGTGTACGTACATGACCGGGAAACCAGTCCTTCATTAATGCAGAGGAATCGCGAAGATTCCGCTGAGTCCTCGAGTGGTTGACCAGTCTCGCGCTATATCATGACAGTCAGTTTTCAGCTTTCTCTACTGAGGTGCTCACCCAGATGAACCAGGGCACAATCGCAGTAGTTCTCCCGGTGCCCCCTTAGCCGATAGAGCGGAACGTAAGGTAGCAAAACACGGGAGCCGAGCAAACCCAACATATGACCAAAGACATGATTCGTAGCTGATGCATATAAGGCCAAACTCGCGACGCTGAACACTCCCTAAGGTATTCGGACTTTATGACATATACTGGGCTGAGTAAGGCCCTCGATAATGAGCCCTGTGTTTCCAGATACATGCATTAGTTTGGCGTGACAAAGTGTGAAGAACGCTAGTATCCCTCTCAGTTATGTTAAGTGTCCGGTGGGTATGAAGCAACAAGAGATAGTAAAAAAGGTTTACGCAGGGTCTTAATCTAAAAAGAAACGTTTGAGCGGGGCCCTGCTACACGTCTGCGCCTTTATCTCCGTTGTGCCTTATCCTGGAAGGGTGTAGCACGATGATCATATGTAAAAAAGGAAAAACCCAGGTGAAAGACTTCGTGAGAAGAGTTGGTTAATCTGAACGAACCATGAAAATGCAATATGTTATTGTATTAATAGGGTCGAGCCGAACTATGGGCTTTTTTTGCGAGCAGCCCCTAGCACCACTTATGGGGGTATATCTATCAACCCCAGCTCAGGTTTATCTGGGCTGTTACATCTGGTGGAGCACCGGACTCGTCTAACCGTGTCCGTGGTGTTGACGACCGACCGTTTATTCTGGTTGGGGGGGCCGCTCAGTGTTCGGCTGCTAGAGCCGCCACATATTCTTCTGCACGTAAGGAACGCTCTGTATTTCCGCTAACTGTGATGACGCCACATGGACCGGGCATATTAAGTTTAAGATAGGTGTAGTGCGGTACTGCATTAAAACGAGCGAAGGCCGTTCTCCCGAGTAGTGCGTGCCGCTTCGGAACAGAGCGATGTCGAAGATTAGTTCTTCGCTTCTGAAGTTGTCGGGAGAACCGAATACAACCTCTAGTACTAGAGAGCCCGTGCAGCGGGCCTCGACGCCTGGTATCACTCATTTAAAGGTAGTATTGCTTTGGCTGATTCTTGACGGGTCTATCCCCATTTTGCGGAGAGTGTCCTGATATATCAGGTTAATACTACTGCCGCCGTCCATAAGGACTCGAGTTAGATGGTATCCATCAATTATTGGGTCGAGCACCAAGGCGGCTGATACTCTGTGGCGGATACTAGTCGGATGATCCCTGTGATCTAAAGTGATCGGGCAGGCCGACCAGGGATTGAATTTGGGGGCGACGGGCTCTACCGCGTATACGTCTCGGAGTGTGCGTTTGCGCCTTCTCTTTGGAATGTGAGTTGCGTAAATCATATTCACTGTTTTGACTTCTGGTGGGAATTTTTTCTGTCCCCCAGTGTTCAGCTGGCGGTTCTCATCCTCGTCTTCACTTGGCTTCTCCCTCCCCTTGTGTTCGGCATTTAGCTTGCCAGCCTGCTTGAAAACCCAGCACTCTCTGTGGGTGTGATTTGCAGGTTTTTCGGGCGTGCCATGAATCTGACATAACTTGTCTAGAATCTTATTTAGGCTGGACGGTCCATCTCTACTGCCTTTAAATGGCTTCTTTCGTTGACCGGGTCGAGAGCCCCTGAGTCCGGCGTTGACCGTCGTTTTATCTGGGCGGTCTTCATTGCTTCGATGCTTGTTTTTATTGCGTCGCGGCTTCCCGTTGCCATCCCTGACTTCGGATGTGCCTGGGTCGCTGGTGCCGCTACGGGCCAGCCAACTGTCCTCGCCTGCGCAAAAGCGGGTCATAAGGCTAGTTAAGGCTGCCATTTTCCTCGGCTTTTCCTGGCCGAGGTGTCTGGCAAGCCATTCATCCCGGATACTGTGCTTGAAGGCCACTAAGGCTTCGGCATCCGGGCAGTCGATGATTTGATTCTTCTTAGTAAGAAATCTGTTCCAAAGTTTTCGGGCTGACTCTCCGGGTTGTTGAATTATATGACTTAAGTCGTCTGCATCCGGAGGTCGGACATAGGTCCCTTGAAAATTGGCCCTAAAAGCATTCTCAAGTTCTTCCCAACTTCCAATTGAGTTTTTAGGGAGGCTTTTCAACCAGTGCCGAGCTGGTCCTTTCAACTTGAGGAGTAGGTATTTAATGGCATGGAGATCATCTCCGCAGGCCATGTGGATGTGAAGAATAAAGTCCTCAATCGAGACCCCAGGGTCTGTCGTTCCGTTGTATGCCTCTATATTCATGGGTTTAAATCCTTCCGTAAATTCATGGTCCAGCACCTCATCGGTGAAGCACAGGGGGTGTGCGGCACCCCTGTATTTGGACGTGTCGTGGCATGCTGTCGACGGTTGTTGTGTTCGGTGCTGATTCCTAGCTGGTATTCGATCAATGTGATCGTTTTGGTAGCTCTGATCATGTGCCGAAGCGCGCTTCCTAGATCCATAGATGGACCTGGCCATACTGGATTTTTTGTCCAGGAGCTCACGTAAATCGTGTGCTGACTTGTGTGCGGCATCATTAGCCGTCCTATCGCGGCCATGGGGTGGTCGGTCCGGCTGATCGACCGTTTTCGGCTGAATGGGCTCTATGGCCTCGTCATCGAATTCGGGCAACAACTTGCGCTTTGGATAGCTCTTTGTGTGGCGATCGCTACCGTATTTCTCTTCAGTGTCAAGCACCTTGTTCCATCTGCGATTGAGCGTGTCTTGCGTGGCCTTAAGCCTTTGCTTCTGCTTCTTTAAGCTCCTCGCGGTGGCAATAAGCCTTCATGGAGGTTCTCTTGTTCCAAGTGTTTTCCGGGATGATGAGTGCATCATCGTCGAACTGTTCTCCTCTCCGGAGACAAGGTTGATGAATTTTACCCTCGGGATCGGCGTCATCCGGACGCCGCTCGGACTATGTTCACCGTCCCCTGGCTCATCCTGCTCCATTGCTGGGTCCATGGAGTCGTCGTTTCCTTTGGAGTCGACCGGGGTATTATTCTTTCTTGCGCTGTTGTCACTATTTTTACTGTGGCGGGATTTAGAGCGGCGCCTATGGCGTCGCTTTGGTGGCTTATCGAGGGGATTATCCTTCGTTGCATCATCGCCATCGCCTTCTTTTGGCGTGTCCACCATATATATGTCATATGATAAGGTGGCAGTCCAGCGCCCAGTGGGCGGTGGTTCCTGTTCTTCTCCTGCATCGTCGTAAATACTGTCGATGTCTTCGGAGTCGAAATCGAGCGTGTCGGTCAAATCATCGACAGTGGCTATGAAGTGGGTGGTGGGTGGGGAACGAATTTCTTCGTCCTCCGCTTCCCACTCGAGCCGGACATAGTTCGGCCAAGAATCTCCTAACAGAGAGAGAGAGAGAGACTTTAATGAATTAGCACGTCACCCAGGGGCGAGTGTTGTAAGATATCTGCGGAGGTGAACTCCATGATCGGTGCCCAATCAGATTCGATAGGCATGGATGTACGCGGTTCAGAGCCTGTAGCCGGAGACGAGTCCGAGGGTCCGATGACATCGGTCTCATAGGAGATGGGGTCAGTGTTCGGCTCCAACGCTGATGAGCGTGTGGACTCTGTGGCGGTGTCCATCCACCTGTCCTCGGATGGCACAATCTGCTCCGGATTGATTCCTGGGGCCGCCGTAGGCGCGATTTCCCGAACACTGTCCGATGGTAGATCTAAGTCATGCTCGTCGTGACTGTTCGGCGTACCTAACATGGGCTCGAATCCGTTGAAGATCAAGTCTCCGCGGATGTTGGCAGTATAGTTCAAGCTTCCAAACCTGACCTGATGGCCAGGGGCGTAGCTATCGATCTGCTCCAGATGGCCAAGCGAGTTGGCCCGTAGTACGAAGCCGCCAAATACGAAGTTCTGTCCGAGGAGGAAAACCTCCCCCTGGACCGCGTCGTTGAAGATGATTGAAGAGAGCCATCAAGCCCTATCGTGACGACATAGTGGAAATCTCAATGAAAGCACCAGTGTCGGTGTCAAAACCGGCGGATCTCGGGTAGGCGGTCCCGAACTGTGCGTCTAAGGCTAATGGTAACAGGAGGCGAGGGACACGATGTTTACCCAGGTTCGGGCCCTCTCGATGGACGTAATACCTGATAATCCCCAAGTGCAGGGAATCATCGTAGCAATTTCCAAAGGCGGAACTGATAATTATGGAGTGTCGAACCCACAAGGAGCTAAAGGTAAGATCAATATTCTCTCAAGCCCTATCTGCCACTGACACGACTCTACGTACACCGAACGTTTGCTTCCAACTAGAAATGAGAAATAAAACTACGTTGTGGGTATGAAGAGGATAACTTTGTATGATATCGGAGAGTTAAAATATGAAAGTAGGTGCTGTTATCATAAAGTTAGAATATATTACTAAATAATATAAATAGCGAGTGTGGAATAATGATGGATCGGTGTGCAGAATTGTCCTAGGCAATTGTTAGCAAGACCGATATTCGTCATTGCAATTTCATATGAGGGAGAGGCATAAGCTAACATACTTTCTCTACTTGGATCATATGCACTTATGATTGGAACTCTAGCAAGCGTCCGCAACTACTAAAGATCATTAAGGTAAAACCCAACCATAGCATTAAAGCATCAAGTCCTCTTTATTCCCATACGCAACAACCCCCTTACTCGGGTTTGTGTTTCAGTCACTCACCAACCCACTATAAGCGAATCATGAACGTATTGCAACACCCTACATCGGGAATTCCTCACGCTTGCGCGACATGGAGGGCACCATAGGACAACACCAAGATAAAACATACACCTCGTACCAATCTAGACCATCAATCAACCCAAGGACAAAAGATATCTACTCAAAACATCATAGGATGGCAACACATCATTGAATCATAATATGCGGCATAAAGCACCATGTTCAAGTAGGGATTACAGCGGGGTGCGGGAGAGTGAACCGCGTAAAAGAGATGAGGATGGTGATGATGATGGTGATGTTGATGAAGACGATCAGCACGGCGATGATTCCCCTCCCGATGGCACTCCGGTGCCACCAAGAGAGAGGAGGAGAGGTTCTCCCCCTTGTGCTTCCTCCTCCATGGCCTCCACCCTCTGGTCCTTGGCCTTCATGGTGATGATGGCCCCTCCGGGATACTCCTCCATGGCCTCCGGTGATGATGGCCCCCTCCGGCAGGGTGCCAGAGAGGGCCTAGATTGATTTATCATGGCTACAGAGGCTTGCGGTGGCGGAACTTCCGATCTAGGTTATTTCCCGTCGGTTTCTGTATTTATAGGAATTTTGGCGTTGGTTTCACGTCAGGGGGTCTCCGGGCTGTCCACGAGATAGGGGAGGCACGCCTGTGGGTGGGCGCCCCACTCTCGTGGGCAGCCCGAGACTCTTCCGCCCAACTCCGGCGTTCGTGGTCTTCTTTTGGTCCATAAAAATCATAAAAAATTGGCACGTCAATTGGACTCCGTTTGGTATTCCTTTTCTGTAAAACTCAAAAACAAGGAAAAACAGAAACTGGCACTGGGCTCTAGGTTAATAGGTTAGTCCCAAAAATCATATAAAATGGCATATAATTGCATATAAAACATCGTAGATGGATAATATAATAGCATGAATACTTCATAAATTATAGATACGTTGGAGACGACAAGATCCCCAAGCTTAATTCCTGCTCGTCCTCGAGTAGGTAAATGATGAAAGAAATAATTTATGAAGTGTGAATGCTAGCAGGTGCACAAGTTTGATCAAAGATAATTTCAATCACCTTTTCTAGCATCATTATGTGTCATAATAGTAGCTTATCTCATAAAACTTTTCATGATCAAGTAACAATCTATTCACAATGTCAAGTATGGTTCAAAAACTTCATTGAGAACTAACAAACTATAATCTCGATCCAAGCAACTGCAATTTATCATAACATCGTAAAGAGTCAAGAATAGAGCTTTTCAGCAAGTCCACATACTCAACTATCATATAGTCTTCTACAATTGCTAACACTCACGCAATACTTGTGGTTATGGAGTTTCAAATTTACACCGAGAAAGATAGGGGCTTATTGTGTTGCCTCCCAACGTATTCACCTTTAGGTGATGTCAACAATAATAGCCCATGCTAACTTACATCCAATTGGATATATATATATCATGATCTTTCAAACACAAGGAGCTTGCCAAAGGATAAAATGAAAAACGGAAAGGTGAGGATCACCTTGACTCAAGCATAAAGTAAAAACATAAAGTAAAAGAAAGGCCCTTCGCAGAGGGAAGCAGAGGTTGTCATGTGCGTTTAGGGTTGGATGCATAAAATCTTAATGCAAAAGAACGTCAATTTATATTGCCCCTTGTATGTGGACCTTTATTATGCAATCCGTCGCTTTTATTACTTCCACAACAAGATCGTACAAAGCTTATTTTCTCTGCACTAATAAGTCATACATATTTAGATAGCAATTTTATTGCCTGCAACATAACAACTTACTTGAAGGATCTTACTCAATCCATAGATAGGTATGGTGGACTCTCATGGCAAAACTGGGTTTAAGGATATTTGGAAGCACAAGTAGTATCTCTACTTGGTGCAAGGAATTTGGCTAGCATGAGGGGGAAAGGCAAGCTGAACATATTTGGAAGGTCGATGATAATATACTTTAACTAAGATGTGAGAAAACATAAACCATTACGTTGTCTTCCTTGTCCAACGTCAACTCTTTTAGCATGTCATACTTAATGAGTGCTCCCAATCATAAAAGATGTCCAAGATAATATATTTGTATGTGAACCTCTCTTTCCTTATTACTTCCTATTAATTGCAACGATGACCAAAACTATGTTTGCCAACTCTCAACAACTTTTATGCCTCATACTCTTTATATGTGAAGTCATTACTATCCATGTTATAAGCATATGAAACATATATAATTTCAGATTTATGACATTCAATTCATTCCCCCATTTACTCATAGGATATACATGAAGCACATGAGTAAATGACAAACTACTCTAAAAGATATGAGTGAAGGACACTGAGTAGTCAAATAATTAACTAGCCATGGGAGGGCTCCTTTTTTATTCAATATTTCAAATCCAATGATTTTATTCAAACATCAAGTGATATTTAAAATACGCTTCAAGCAAAACACATATCATGTGACTAATAAAAATATAGCTCCGAGTAAGATGTACCTATAGTTTTGAAGACGAAAGAGGGGATGCCTTCCGGGGCATCCCCAAGATTAGGCGCTTGAGTCTTCCTTGAATATTACCTTGGGGTGCCTTGGGCATCCCCAAGCTTAGGGTCTTTCCACTCCTTATTCTCCTCATATCGATATCTCACCCAAAACTTGAAAACTTCAATCACACAAAACTTAATAGAACTTCGTGAGATAGGTTAGTATGATAAAGAGTAAACCATTAACTTTGGTACTGTAAAAGACAAGGTTCATAATTGTTTTCACACAATACCTACTATACCATATCATTTCTACAATTTATTGCGAAATATAAGCCATAGAAACTAGAAAACAAGCAAACTATGCGATGAAAACAGAATCTGTCAGAAACAGAACAGTCTGTAATGATCTGAACAATAACCATACTTCTGCTATTCCAGCAATTATGAAATAAATTGGTGGACGTGAGGAATTTTTCTATTAATCTTCTTAAAAAATAATCAACTCAAAAACACTCTTCTGTAAAAAAAATGACAGCTAATCTCGTGAGCGCAAAGTTTCTGTTTTTACAGCAAGATCACATTAACTTTCACCCAAGTCTTCCCAAAGGTCTTACTTGGCACTTTATTGAAACAAAAGCTATAAAACATGATTAATACAGTAGCCTAATCATGTAGACACACAAAAACAATAAGGGTAAATATTGGGTTGTCTCCCAACAAGCGCTTTTCTTTAATGCCTTTTAGCTAGGCATGATGATTTCAATGATGCTTGCATAAAAGAAAAGAGTTGAAACACAAAGAGAGCATCATGAAGAACATGACTAGCACATTTAAATATAACTCACTTCCTATGCCTAGGGATTTTGTGAGCACACAATTTATAGGAACAAAAGTCAACTAGCATAGGAAGGCAAAACAAGTATAACTTCAAAACTTTAAGCACATAGAGAGGAAACTAGATATTATTGCAACTCCTACAAGTACATATTCCTCCCTCATAATAATTTTCAGTAGCACCATGGATAGCAACTTTGTTCTCATACTCAATTGGAACCTCTTCCGAAATAGTGGAATACTAACTAAAGTTGACACTCTTCCAAATCCACTTTCATAAATATCGTATTTAAGATTCAACACCTCCAAGATAGCGGGATCACTAATTCCTAAAGTTGACACTCTTCCAAACCCACTTTAAATTATAGTATTATTCATACTCCAAAAGATATAAGTGAAGTTCCTGGAGCATTCTACAATTAATATAGACTAGCCAATATCCAAGCTCAAAATATATAAGTGAAGCGCACGAAGCATTCTATAAAACCATACTCAAACGATTTAAGTGAAGCACAAAGAGCAATTCTATAAGATCATACTTAAAAGATATAAGTGAAGCACATGAAGTATTCTATAAATCAATGAAGAGATATCTCATACTAGCATGATTCTTAAAGAAAAATATAAACACAAAGGACACAAATCATGTGAACAAAACAAAACCGAGGTATACCGATATTTGTTGAAGAAGAAAGATGGGATGCCAACTGGGCATCCACAAGCTTAGATGATTGAGTATCCTTTGAAATATTTTATTGTTGTGCCTTGGGCATCCCCAAGCTTGAAATCTTGTCTCTCTTTATTCTTCTCACATCGGTAACTCCTCGTTCTTCAAACACTTCATTCACAAAAACTTAAACAAAAACTTGTGAGATCCGTTAGTGTAATAAAGCAAACTACCACTTGAAGGTACTGTAATTAACTCATTATTTGTTTATATTGGTGTTAAAACTACTGTATTCCAACTTCTCTATGGTTCATACCCTTACATACTAGCCATAGATGCATCAAAATAAGCAAACAACACACGAAAAACAGAATCTATCAAGAATAGGACAGTCTGTAGTAATCTGGAAGTTTAGTGAACTTCTCTAACTCCTAAAATTATGAAATAAATTTGAAATTTTGAACAATTTCTACAGAAGTAATGTTCAAAAAGTTTAATACCCATTTGACTTTCCAGTAAAAAAGGTAAATTCATGCACTACAGCCAAAGTTTCTGTTTTTGTTCTGCACACAGTAAGCAAGCAATCTTATCATACTAAAACCAAAGCTTGGCACATTATTTTTATAATACAATGGTTATATACAAGGGGATAATTATTTACAAAGAAACTTCCATGAAAAATTCTACATTGTTTCCGTGAGCATGAACACAAGTGCTCAAGGTCGACCCTCACTTCTTCAATGCATAACTTTCCAATCACTTTCCTTTTTGAAAAACTTTTTTAAGCATGAGAGGCAAGTAAATATTTTTTTAGTATTTTCATTCTTTTTAATTTTTTTTGTATGTTTCACCCACAACTAAACAGAAACAAAAAGGAAAAACAAAATCTACTTAGTGAAGAAAGCAAACAAGCACACACGAGAATATCAACCCCACGCTATTGCTCCCTGCCATCGGCGCCAGAAAAGAGCTTGATAATCCCCAAGTGCAGGGAATCATCGTAGCAATTTCCAAAGGTGGAAGTGATAAGTATGGAGTGTCGAACCCACAAGGAGCTAAAGGTAAGATCAATATTCTCTCAAGCCCTATCTGCCACTGACACGACTCTACGTACACCGAACGTTTGCTTCCAACTAGAAACGAGAAATAAGACTACGTTGTGGGTATGAAGAGGATAACTTTGTATGATATCGGAGAGTTAAAATATGAAAGTAGGTGCTGTTATCATAAAGCTAGAATACATTACTAAATAATATAAATAGCGAGTGTGGAATAATGATGGATCAGTGTGTGGAATTGTCCTAGGCAATTGTTAGCAAGACCGATAGTCGTCATTGCAATTTCATATGAGGGAGAGGCATAAGCTAACATACTTTCTCTACTTGGATCATATGCACTTATGATGTGAACTCTAGCAAGCGTCCGCAACTACTAAAGATCATTAAGGTAAAACCCAACCATAGCATTAAAGCATCAAGTCCTCTTTATTCCCATACGCAACAACCCCCTTACTCGGGTTTGTGTTTCACCACTCACCAACCCACTATAAGCTTAATCATGAACGATTGCAACACCCTACAACGGAATCCTCACGCTATGCCGACACGGAGGGCACCATAGGACAGCACCAAGATAAAACATACAACTCGCATTCAATCTAGACCATCAATCAACCCAAGGACAAAAGATATCTACTCAAAACATCATAGGATGGCAACACATCATTGAATCATAATATGCGGCATAAAGCACCATGTTCAAGTAGGGATTACAGCGGGGTGCGGGAGAGTGAACCGCGTAAAAGAGATGAGGATGGTGATGATGATGGTGATGATGATGGTGATGTTGATGAAGACGATCACCGCGGCGATGATTCCCCTCCCGATGGCACTCCGGTGCCACCAAGAGAGAGGAGGAGAGGTTCTCCCCCTTGTGCTTCCTTCTCCATGGCCTCCACCCTCCGGGTCCTTGGCCTTCATGGTGATGATGGCCCCTCCAGATACTCCTCCATGGCCTCCAAGGATGATGGCCTCCCGCAGGGTGCCCGAGAGCGCCTAGATTGATTTCTCGTGGCTACAGAGGCTTGCGGCGGCGGAACTTCCGATCTAGGTTATTTCCCGAAGGTTTCTGTATTTATAGGAAATTTTGGCGTTGGTTTCACGTCAGGGGGGTCTCCGGGCTGTCCACGAGATAGGGGGCGCGCCCCCACTCTCGACGGCAGCCCAGGACTCTTCTGGCCCAACTCCGATGCTCCGTGGTCTTCTTTTGGTCCATAAAAAATCATCAAAAATTGGCACGTCAATTGGACTCCGCTTGGTATTCCTTTTCCGTAAAACTCAAAAACAAGGAGAAAATGTAAACCGCACTGGGCTCTAGGTTAATAGGTCAGTCCCAAAAATCATATAAAATGGCATATAAATGCATATAAAACATCGTAGATGGATAATATAATAGCATGAATACTTCATAAATTATAGATACGTTGGAGACGTATCAATACCCTACTTCCTGCTTGATTGATGTTGATGATATGAGTATTACAAGAGTTGATCTACCACGAGATCGTAGAGGCTAAACCCTAGAAGTTAGCCTATGATTATGATTGTTGTTGTCTTACGGACTAAACCCTCCGGTTTATATAGACACAGGAGGGGGCTAGGGTTACACAGAGTCGGTTACAGAGAAGGAAATCTTCATATCTGAATTGCCAAGCTTGCCTTCCATGCAAAGGAGAGTCCCATCTGGACACGGGACGAAGTCTTCAATCTTGTATCTTCATAGTCCAACAGTCCGGCCAAAGTATATAGTCCGGCTGTCCGAGGACCCCTTAATCCAGGACTCCCTCAATCGCCTTTATAAAGGGGCTAAGACCTGTATTTCTCCTTTACACCAACCCTTTCCTCAACCTTTCCAACCTTGAGTTCCAGCACCCAAGGTTCAATTTAATTGCTTCGAGCTTCCCAGTCATGTCCGGACCCAGCCCTCAAAGCCGGTGGGTGGCCTCCTCTGTCACAAAGGAGGATATTGCGAAGCTCCGGGCAGCAAGATACCTGACCGCGGAAATCCCCCACAGGCTTCCTGCTCAAGGGAAGGTTATTCCTACTCCTAGATCCGGTGAGAGGGTCATATTCATCTCCCACTTCCTCCGAGGGCTAGGGTTCTCTCTTCATCCCTTCGTTCAAGGGCTCATGTTCTATTATGGGCTAGATTTTCACGATCTAGCTCCAGACTCCTTCCTTCATATTTTTAGAGTTCATAATCATGTGCGAGGCCTTTCTCCGCATTCCCCCACATTACAGTTTATGGCTCAAGACCTTTAATGTGAAGCCAAGGTAGTCGAAGGGAAGCAAGCGGAGTGTGTAGGTGCTACGGTGAGCAAACTCACCAATACTCCTTGGCCAAAAGGCTCTTTTACAGAAACTTCCAACCTATGGCAGCGGGAGTGGTTTTACATCACTGGGCCCCGTGGTACCAAGTGGGCCGCTACACCTGCGTTTCGATCTGGCCCTCCATTACAGCTTACATCATGGATTAATAAGGGGCTGGACTGGGGATTAATTGACGAAGTGCAGACGCTACAAAGACGCATCCGGAGCCTCATTGAAAAGGACACTGGCCTCATGAACGTAATCCAAGTAATGCTAGTCCGACGGGTCCTACCGAGCTAGTGACGGTCTCTCCACATGTGGGAGTTCAATCTTTAAGGACCACAAACCCTTCAGCACTTCTTCGGCACGATGCACAGAGGAATGTGGAAATTATTCTTCGGGACACGAAAACAGTGGCTGGATATCACCGAGGACATCGGCCTCGACTGCAACCATCCGGATACCTCGGTAAGCACTCGACTCCTGAACACAGCTTAGTTAAGTATCCCATAACAATATACTGAGAAAACCATCTTCGGCGGGGCTGGATAAAGAAGGCGGAAAGAATTAGGTGTTCGGCCCCTCTTCCCGAGGACTCAGCTGATCTGGTGTTAACATGGATGCTGGCTCTGGCACCATATCAAGTGCCGGCGAAGGAAGACAAGGAGGAGAGCAAGAAGGCCCAAGGTGGAACTCCCTCTTCTAAAGACAAAAGAGAAGGAGAAACTGGCATCCCTTCTCCCCATGGGAAGAAGAGGACCGCCTCCGAAGACTTGAAGATAAAGGCTTCTAAGCGAGGGAAGATCTCCCTTTCAGGCGGTTCTGGTTCGGGAGACGACGTTGTCACGCAGTTCCTCCATAAGGACAAGCCCTTAGCCAAATAGTAAGTGAATCAAGGGTGTCTATATCCCATTCTTTTCCAGTTACAAGGTTAACATTTAAAATATGTGTTTGCAGTCCGGCATGCAGCCTTCCTCGACAGTCCTCCTCCTCAGGGGATCTTCTTCCGGAGATGATGGAAAGCGAGACAGCTCCACAGACCTCCCCACCCAATAGGGCGGACGACTCCAAGGTGTCGTCCCGGAGGATCTCTCTCGATCAACAAGTGGTGCGAGGGACAATGAAGACTAGGCCCGAAGGTGATACTTCAGCCGTCGAGGGTCCGGGGTGTGCAGCCCCTACGGAGACCAACAATAAGAGCCTCAGACTATCCGGTTTACAGCCGGGGACAACTCTAGAGTTGAGTAAGCATATCTCTTCGAAGGGTGTCCGTACTCCCGCGGCCGCTCCCAGGAATTTGGAAGCGTCGGATACGTTGATGGGTATGTTGCAAAATGCGTCCGTCTCAAAGGAACATCGTACCTTAATGGGTACGGTAGTTGAGAGGATTTTGTTTGTGAGAAGCGGATTGAATGAAGCCTTCATGGGCCTGCTAAGAGGCTTCGAGGTACGTAATGTAATATTTTCAATTGTGCTCTATACGCAAAATGCACTTGTGTATAGATAGTAGCCCCTGAGACTCTGGTTTTCATCCAAAGGGAGGCAATCAGAGGATCAAGACATGCCCAGGAAAGAATCTAACTAATTGGAACACAGGCTGTTACATCCATGGCGACTGCCCACACTATAGAGGTTGCAGGTCTGAAGCAAAAACTTGATGTGGCGGATGACGACATCACGCTTATGAACAGGTGGCTCGACGAGGCGCAAGGTATGTCTTTTGGCAGTCAGTATATGTAAGTACGATAATATGAGCATGACGCTGAGAATTGTATACTGAGATATGCATAACTGCAGATAGTGCTGCCACAGTTGAGACCCTTCGGGCTGAGCTTGCCCGGGCCAAGGAGCAAGCCAGGATGAGTAATGCGGCTGCCGAGAAGGCAGCTGCTGAACTAAAGGCCAAACAGGCTGCTCGGCACCAATGCGAGGAGAGAATATCTACCATGGCGCTCGAGCTAAAGGATGCCACTGTCCAATGTGAATTTCTCGAGAAGGATAACAAAGCCATAATGGCCGATCTCGACAAGTCCTTACAAGAGGCGAGAGAAGCACGGTCCGAATCTAGAGCAGCTCGGGAGGAGATCCGGCAAGCTGGGGAGATTGCGGCCGGTAAGCCCTTCTTATTACAAACTAAATTCGGCGATCCAAAGTATGCCCCGCTTAATCAAATGTGGAGTTCTTCAGACGCATTTTTGGACTTGCCGAAGAGTGTTTTCGATGCGACGCAATTTTTCCAAGCGCAAGAAGGACAAGCAACGGAAAAGCTTTTCTGGTCGCAATTCAGCACGCCAAAGCGTCCGCTGTTGCTAAACGAACAGATGGCCCAGTGGGACGAGCTCCACGAGATATCCGTATCTGCCATGAAGGACGTCGTGGTCCGGCTGTGGCCGACTGATCCAATTCCGAATAGTTATTTCGGTTTTGTGCAGCGACTTGTTGATGCAGTTCCGCGTATCGACGACGTTAAGCGGTCAACGTGCATTGAAGGTGCATGGATGGCCTTTGCCCGCGTCAAGACATACTGGGCGAAGATGAAGGCCACCGATATTGCAGTGAGGATTCCACCCAAGGGGAAGGACCATCACATGCCAGAGCATTATTTTGAGGATGTCCTAGAGGGTGCCCACTAGATAGAGGGTCAGTGCTCGAAGGATATGACGTTCGAGTGAAATGTACCGAAATTGTAAAAACAATATTATGATATATTAAGGCTATGACGCGGCAGTGGAAGCCCGCGTGGAGAGGAGTACGAGGGTTCACTGGTTCGGCTCCGGTGTGAGGCTGTCGTCGCCGCAGGGCCTGGCCAGCGGTGGGAATAGTAGGGGGCGGTGAGGCCTCCGCGGAAGCACAACCGGCCATGGGAGGTAGGAGCATGCGGCACGACCGGCGCTGCTTTGGGCGGCTGGAGCAAGAAGACCAGAGGTTGAAGAAGCACTACGGCCGTTGGATGGACATCGTACGGTCACTGGAGCTAGAATAGTTCATATTGACTAAGTTGACAAAGCCCTTTGGCCCCGTCAACTTAGTAGGCCCACAAGATAGCCTCCCACCAAGGTGGGTCCCAGCTAGCTGGGGGAGTATTCATTTTTTTGTGCGTAATAAGGAGGCACTTCCGGTGGGTCCGAGCTGACAATGGGGAACGTTTTTCGAAACACGGTGGCCCGTCCGGTGGGTCCCAGAGTCGAGGGAAACGATTTATTTCAAGAAATACTCGTGGCCCGTCCGGGTCCCCGCTGTCGGTGGAGGAATAATTATTTTCCGCGTAATAAGGAGGCACTTCCTTGCGGCTGCCGTGGACCCACCGGCCTCCACGTCTGATACTCTTCCGATGGAAGTCGGTCGTTGACCACATTGACCACGCCGCGCCGAGAGCACCACGGCGGTGGCCGACGGCGAGGCCTAGGAAGGGGACAACACGGAGCCGGGCTACGGGAGGCACGAGAGGCGGTAGCACAGCCGGCCACGGGAGGCAGGAGCAGGCGGCACGACCGGCGCTGGTTTGGGCGGCTGGAGCAAGAATACCAGAGGTTGAAGAAGCAGTATGGCCGTTGGATGGACATCATACGGTCACTGGAGTATTGACTAAGTTGACAAAGCCCTCCGACCCCGTCAACTTAGTAGGCCCACAAGTCAGCCCAACAATATGGTGGGTCCCAGCTAGTCGGGTATTCATTTTTTGGGCGTAATAAGGAGGCACTTCCTTGCGTGCGGAGATATAGCTGGTGGTTCCGACCGTCCGGGGAACGTTTTTTTCGCGAAATACGCTGGCCCTTCCTGTGGGTCCCAGCTGTCAGGTGGAGGAATCATTATTTTGCGCGTAATAAGGAGGCATTTCCTTGCGTGCGACCATGGACCCAACTCACGCCTCTCCACGCATACCCACTTCCGATGGATGTCGCTCATTGACCACGCTGACCAGGTCGCGCCGAGAGCACCAGTATGTGGACGACGGCGAGGCCTAGGAAGGAACGACACGGAGCCGTGGAATACTCGCAGCTTGTTTCCCACACGGAGGAGTACGAGGGTTTATCGTTCGTCTGCCGTCACGGAGAATAACAACATGTGTGGGTGAGTAGAGGGATGGCTAGGCCAGCGATGGGAGTACGATGGGGCCGTGAGGCTCATGGCGCAAAGATAGCCGCCACGGAGGAGGGAGCAGTGCAACTACCGGGCGCTTGTTTGAGCGGCCGAGCATGAAGAGCAGAGATTGAAGAAGCACGACAGCCGCTGGATGGATATCCAACGATCACGCCTCGTGTGTTGACTAAGTTGACAGTATGCTATGCAAAGGCCAACCTTTTTTATGAAAGCATACACGCCAACCTGTTGTAGGCGCACAAGTCAGCCTCAAATCTGTGGAAAACAAGATACAACCCATCTCGCCATTATTTCCGATAATGTACAGCCCATTTGCTAATTCTTAAGATTTTTTGGAGCCCATCTTCTTTTTGTTAGCATTACACCCCATATTGTGGCCATGGTTAAAAAGTATATGAAATTTTGCATATTTCAAAAGCGGTCAACTGCTTTTAATCCAGAAATATCGATTCACATTCAAACTATTTTGAAAAATAATTTATATAAATATAAAATCAAAATAATTGTCCACGCATAAAAATCAATGGAATTTAAGATCTTGTAATGAAAAAAATGAAACTAATTCCCGGTTTTATGTATTTAAAAAATGTACATGCCATTTCTGGGCAAACCGAATGAAACTCTCCTCGTCTTGAAACATTTGCAGCCCAGCAGGGCCGATAAAGCAAGTAGGCCTTGTTTGGGTATTTCTTTAAAAAAAATTGAACTGGGCTAGCCATTTTCAGCAAGAAAAAAACACAACTGGGCTCATGATGTGGTAAACATAAATAAAACTCTAGCTAGATGGGCCACAGCCCCCGCACAGCCCCGTTGTTACCCTGATCCGTCGCTAAAACTAGTATAAATAACAACTGCTTGTTCCTCATTGTCTCAAAAAACGGCTTGTTCCTCAAAAAGAAATCATGGCGACTTGTCGGGTCCTCGTGTCACCCGCCAGAGTGTAATTCTCTCGCTTATTGACTACGTTGACAATGGTGTGAGCCCCAGATGTCCAACCATTAGGAGGAACCTTATTTTTGGGCTTGTAATATAGAGGCACTTGCTTGCGTACCGCCATGACGCTGGTGGGTCCCTACTGTCATCCTCTCCACGTACAGTCATCTCCTTGTTCCTCTCGGTTGTTGATGACGTTGACAACGCAAGAGGGCGGCGCACCGCACACGGCGAGCTAACCAAGGCCGCAAGGTGGAGGACGACGGCGAGGCCTCAGACGGAACGAACAGGAGCCGTTGAAGATGCGCCGTCCGGGCCAAGCAGCGGAGGGGAGTACGAGGGTTGACCGGTGGGGTGGTGGGGGCTAGTCACTTGGCTTCAGAATGCACAGAGAGCTCAAGCAGCCGGGCGTGAGTGATGTTATTTCCTTGGTTGTGATTTGTTACAATATTTCACTCTAAATTAAGCGAATGGCAAGCCATTTGCCTTGTTTCAAAGAAAATATGACAACCACAAATGAGTTGAAAAGGGCAGGAACATCTAACTCCAGCTTACAAACTGCATAAAAGCACGAGGGTTGATTGTTCATCGTGTTTACAAAAAAACCCAGATTGAAAAGGGCAACAACATCTAACTCCAAAGACTGTTTTTGGCAGTCACAAATAAATGGATCGGTCAGTCCATAGAATGAACATCCCGGATCGTAAAATTTACCGGATTATGACCACAATATGTTGTAAATAGAAGCCCGCACGCTCGTAAGCTCTTTTGCCCACCTGAAACTCCTTTTTTGCTCTTCGACATACCCATCCGTCAAAACCATGTCATTGATAAACTTAAGCATGATGGACAATAGTAACCTCGCATTCATCGTGAAGAATGTGACAAATCTTGTGTTTGTAACGGTTGGCTACAGATCGTTCTAGCGTTATTGTCTTCAATCGAATCTCATGAGAAGTGAGAAAATCCCGATGCTTACGAATCCACCAATTGGTTATAACTTTCTTACCCCGTCCTGTTGCCTAAATAGACATGAAAATTGAAAACAGTTAAGGTCTAAATGAAGAGTGTCGAATGAGCAACAGCTGAACGGTTAATTTCTAGTACACTATATGCGGGCTTCCAATGTGCGTGAAATTATCACCTTTATATACAACTTCTCCAGACATGGAAAGCATTGCAGCAAGCCAATAATCTTGTTCGGATCAAAACTATTCATTTGGATATATAAGATCTTGATGTAATCCAACACCATTGATAGGCCATCCATGGAGAAACTCTTCATTGAGCATAGAACATAATATTAGTACAAAATTTGTACTCTAAGATGATATATAAATTATGCGCAGAAATTTAAAATGCAGCATATGGTTACAAGTGTAGATGATAATATAAAGTACCTGAAGAACTGTGGAGCCAAACACCATATTGAAATGAGCACATAGATCATGTATTACACCCAAGGTCTCCAGTTTAGGCGCAGAGAGGACGGTTATTTGCAACGATGAATAACTAGAATCAAGGATCAACCTTTGAAGTGAAGGGCATCTTGGATGATGAGCTGCCTTCCGTCAAAAGAAATTCCAATTCTTACAAGGTTAGGCGACTTTATTTGGAGACAACCGATTCTAACTGTGAAAACAGCACCAAGCACTCCAAATAAGCAGGCAACCGGAGTGGATGATGTTGTGCAATGAGGCCTCCAATATACGAACCCGCACAAGTGAAAGTTTCTTGAGAAATGGGAGTCGAAGGTTTAGTACCGTATTGTTCTGAAGGTAGCACAACGCAAAGGTGGCGGTGTGGAGAGAGGAGGAAAACCGTGAGATGGACATCGGTCCGAGGGCACAAGTTCATGGCGCTCAGATGTGGTATGTGATTTCAGGGAATAGTAGAACTCAAGCAGCTATAGTTCGTGAATTCGAGGATTTTCTGCCAGCGTCCACCGTGCAGGCATGGTATGCTTGCTCGTGTAGCATGACGGGATGCAGAGGCTTTGAACGGAGCCCCGTGGGAGGAGATGATGGCTCTGGGATTTCAAAATCATTGAAGAGAGATAGCTGACAACAATGAGATTAAGGGGCACGGCACGCTATAGAGGGCGCCACCGAATTGAGAGGACTTAAAAGGCAGCAATCCTTGGTGGGGAGAAGCGAGATGATCTCCCCAAGGACGGCGTTCGGGAGATCATCGATGCGGTCCACCCGAGATTCTACGGTTCTGGGATCCGTAGAGGCGGGTCGCCGCCTCTCCCTCTGCTGGGTGCGGGATCTACAACAGCGCCGCCACAAGTGGAGCCTCATCTTCTTGGCGCTGGGTCAGCCGACTCCATTTTCCTCGAGGCGTCAGTCAAGGCTCACGGATTTGAGCAGAGTAACGAATGACGAGCCTAGTTGTAGTGTGAGCGAAGAAGAAGGGGAGCTGGGGGTTTTCTGTAGGAGTGAGGTGAGGAATTTGGGGGTACGAGTGGAGCGAGGAGGAAGAAGAGCACCCAAGTTTTTTTTGTGGGGGAGGGGGGCGGTGTGCTGGGTGTGGGTAGCGCCTTTTGAATTGATTTTACTATTTACTAGTGTGGATTGGCTGTTTTGTCTTGGCCCCAGAGAAACAATTACTACTAGTACAGTGGAGACACTCTACAGCTACCCAAAAAAACAATTACTACTAGTACAGTGGAGACACTCTACCGCTTCTGGCTCCTCCTAGGTCATTGAAACGTCTCCCTCTACTGAATGTCGTTATACTTTTGTTCACCGACATGCGGGCCATGCAGCACGCGGGCCCAAATGCCATCCACCAAATTAGCAGGCAGTATGCATGCGGAGAGTCACCCCGGTCGTAACGCGGCAGTAACGAGCCGTCGTATCCCAAAACCCCACCTCCCCGCAGTCTAAGTTTGACGGACGAATCAACCATCATTTCACTCCTCGCTGAATCCCCTTCTCCCTCACCGTCTTCAAGAAAGGAAACACTTGCATCTGCCACTGTTCTTCTCTCCCAACGAAGGGAAGGTAAGCGGATCCGTGATGTTGGTATATTTTCATTCAGAGAAAAAAAAAGAACTTTTGCAAAGCAGTAACCGATCCTCACTCTCTTTTTTGTTTCATTGTCATTGCGATTGTGTTTTCCTTTTAGTGGTCTCCTAGTATTCGCTGGCTCATGATGGACCAAGGAGAACCGTGCAAAGATCTGCCGATATTGGAGCAGACGCGGAGGCTGATCCCCACGAGCCGAGATCTCCAAGAAGATGGAGCCAACCACCGAGCCGACCCCAGATACGCCACGGCCACTAATGAGATGGTCAATGCCCCTGCTTGAGGTTACAGCCCCGTGGCACCGCAGGAGCAGTTTTCCCCTTCGAGGATGTGCCCCCCCACTGAGCTGCCCAAGGTGATTTCCTTCTTTGCAGATCTCGATTGTGGTCTTTCATCTAAGTATGTGGTGATTTTTTTAGAAAAGGAAGTATGTGGTGATTAATAATGCAAAATTTTATTAGCTTCGATCCCATGCTATCCATAGTGGTTTAAATAACTTGTGGTTCTTATACTGAAAAGTAATTCGGAATTTGTTTCTGTTTCAATTAGAGCCCTGATGCAGACAAGGATTGTGTGGTTGTGCATGTCACTCGCTATGAGGCGGACGACCTGAATATACGCACTTGGAAAATAGAGTTCTTAGGCTGTTGGATCCTGGAAGCCATTTGCGGTTATACCAATGAAGAGTTGTATTCCAGCCTCACTGTTGTCAGGCGTGTTGTCCAGGGTGTACCAAGCACAAGAAGTTCAAAGCTACTCCTTCGCTTGTGAGGCATACTGTTTTGTCAAGCTTACGCCGGAAGATGACGTGGCATGCCTCCACAAACAAGTTTATCAGTGGCAAGGCCACAAGGTTGTCTTCGTGAAGGTTCACAGGATTGAGCTGCTGCGGGACGTCCTCGATGATGTTCATGGCAAGGTCCGCCTTGTGTCCAGCCCAAATTAGATCGAGGCATGAAATAGTTGCCCCACTAGTGTTTAATAGTAGTTTGGATTGTGTCTAATTATCCGAACCTTGCTCGTTAACGACCCCTCCGGGGCTAGTGCTCTGCTTGAACTGGCCTATGGGAACTGCTGCTACTTTTGTGTGCCCGTGAATCATGTGAGAACCATCGTAATTGTTGCCAAACAGATGCGTCCTCACTAGTTTTTTTCATGAATATGGCATGGTAAGACATAAGTTGTCACGGTTTATCATACGAAAGCAAAGGTGTGTTTTGATGAAATAGAGCACTGCTCGAGAACCGTATACCGACGATACATAAGTACTTGTAAACACTGTTGGTGCTACCCCACTTGTAAGCAGTTGTGCAAAACACGGCACATTGGCTCAGCTCGCTTCAACACTAGGCTACCCGACCAGCTAACAATCAACAATCTGGCATCGACATATAAGCAACTACTAAGTATCTTGTTACGGGTTCATGCGGTTAATTGAGGCCACAATGTAATAAATTCCAAACGCTCACACGCTAGTCCAAATCATGTGGAACACTCACAATTAAACTCGTCTTCATAAAAATCTTGAAAAGCATAAGTTAAGCAATTTTATACATCTCAATGATTCATAGAACATAACAAACATATACTAGTTCACAGCAAAAGACAAAGTTGTGAGAAGGTTTACAAATCAGGAAAAAACAAGCAAGGCTTCTCTCGAGCAAAGATTCTCCGGCAGGCTTAAATTTCCGGAGTTCACTCGTTTTTTCTTGTTGCCACCATCCGTGGTTAGGTTCTTCATTCCGTAATAACCAATTATAATTGTGGTCTCACCGAATGCTGAATCGAACCATGCAAAGGTATCGACCAAATTGAAATGCTTGTGCATTCCACTAAATTTAAGCACCGCTTATTTGCAGAAATAAGGCAGACCACAATGCCTCTTGTCCGCCAAGACCGTCTAAAAACCGCTAGCAGCCATGCCAGCTAGTCCTTAGTCCATGGATGAACTGGTAGAAAGTGCATTCCGGACTAGGATGCGCTTGTTTTCGCCGTCCCTCAGACCGCAATCAGAAGTAAAACGTCTTAATCAGCTTCTTTTAGATTATGCGTTGGTCATTCTACCTTAGTTACTACCAATGTAGGGATACCTTGAAGACGGGAGGTTAGACGACGGCAACGAGGGATAGCCATCTCATTTTGCGCAGTTGTACTAAAACTGAGGTGTCTGCTTTTGATTGCGCGGATAGAAACGATACGGAGACAGACATCCCAAAACGATATGGAGACAGACATCCCTGTTTGCGCAAATACGAAATACGGTTATTTAAAGAGTGACACATATTACTACTTTCCCCCGTTTCCTCTTAGAACCAAGTCCTAGATTCATGCTACAGCTTTCCCACTTTCTTCCCTGTTTGAACCAACGCTTTGAGTTCACTGTATGAACTAGCTTTACTTCTAATAATAGTAGAAGTCTAGGTGGCTTTGTAACAACAGATGGAAGTAGAAAAGGATCCACACGAAGGGGGAAGAGCTGGGGCAGTAGAGCAAGGCAGGTTTCGAAGGAATATATACCTGAGGGTCGTCGGCATGTGGCAAAGACGGCGTCGGGAGGCCGCATCTTGGCCACAATACCGTAGGGAGGAAGAAGGGGTCGGAGGCCCTCCCGAGCCGGCGCTCTCTCGGAGAGAACGGCACGGCCGCCGATCGGGACGCGCGGGCAGCCGTTGGTCTCCTCCCTCGCCGCCGACAAGTGAACGATGCACCTACACCCCCTGCCCCAATCGAGGTTGTCCGGCCGGATTTGTGACCAGCCGTGAGCTGAGAGAGAGTGTGAGGCCACCTATGTCTTTCTTAGATTTGGAGAGCATGAGAGAGTGAACGAGAGGAACCCTAGTAAAGCAAGTGCTAAGGCTCCTTCTTTTATATATAGTGGAGTGATTTTGTTGTACCGGCTTCAAAAAATGCGCCTCACGTGTACCCATGAGTGGGCGTGAGAGAACTAGTGCGTGCGTGCACCGCTTCTCTTCGTGAGAGTACAATATATACTATGCCCAAAGAACGCTCGCCGCAAGAGTAATAGTATAAGTGTGTGACGCTTGAGCTAAAATAAAATGTGTGCCTGCCTTTTGTTTTTAGAAGTTCTGAGGGTAGGGTGTGAAGAGCACATATGTGCGTGACGCCCACCTGCAGATAGAGGATGGGTGCGACGTGCGAAGTCTCGCGAGAGGACTCGGGAGAGTCGTGACTCGTGAGGGTGCATGTGCGTGAGAGAGAGGGGGCACGATCAATGCAATGCATGTGTCCGTAAATCATTATCCAACAAACGCTCGCCACAAGCCTTTTCCTAACGAACGCCAGAAGAACCGTTAGATCGGCATCTCGACAAAGGTCGGGCTTTGCCATGTCATTTAATGTAACAACAACTCCTCCTACACACAAATCTTCCACGTGAGTGTTAGCAACTGCCTAGGCTCCCTCCGTTCAAATGCAAAGGTATGTAGCTTTATTGAAAATTAGAACCTCGCAAACTTTTACCGAGTTTTCGTGTACCAAATTGCACATGTAGAATACCTTGTATATATCATTTCATTCATCTTCGATAGGTAACTATAAAGATGGGTGAGGAGTCTACAAAGAAAGACAATCGTATCACCCGCAGCAATTTCAACCATCCTTTAGTGTCGAGGAATATCATAGGAACTCTATATGATATGATTTTTATAGGATTTTTTCCTTTAGAGCCAATTGGTTCATAGGAATAGATTCATATACTCAACATTTCAAAGGAAATAAACATGATATCATTTCTATAGCTTTAGAGCCACTTGGTTCATATGAATGGATTCCTATCCTCCCTTAATTTCAAAGGAAAATAAAAATTAGCGATATTCAATAAAAAAGTTCCTATGATATGAACCAAATTACATCTCTTTACTAATCCCTCCTCATAGGAATTGAGATACATGTCATCTCTAGATTCAATAGAAAAGTTCCTATGATGTGAACCAAATGACATCTCTTTTCCAATCCCTACTCATAGGAATTGAGATGCTCCATGTCATCTCTTTCCCTACAACTTCCACGTATGCATCTTCTATTCCTAAATAGATAGTACAACCCACTAGTAGCTTTTTTCCAAAACATGCAACTATGGCACAAGAACTATATAGTGTGCCAATAACTTTGAAAGATGGTCGTTGGATGAAGCTAACCCGACAAAGGCAGTAGATGGGCAAATCCGAGCACTACCGCCGTTGGATATCATCAACATTCCACCAGATCTCGCCACATGTACAATTTAGAAGACTCCATGGTTGAACTTAAGCATAATGCACAAACCTCAAAACACAAGCACTTCTCCTTTGTTCTAGAATCTTCTGTATCATAATTGATTATTTTTTTCTAAATGAATTGCCATTATTTGTTTTTTACTTTATGATTTACAATGCACAACCCCATGAATCTTAACATTTTTTATAAAACTAATTGATTTTGAATGAGATGAACTATAAGAACTAAACGAACATCTACATCATGCATATATGACTCAAAGCTTTACATGCTATAGTGTGTATTTATTCATAATTTGGTTTCAAATCTCATGCTCAATACATGTGTACCTTACTAGTTTTGAGTAGAGTAGCAAATTTCACGCGCCCCGGGTATATCAAAATGCAGGCCCATGCATCATTGCCTTTCTACGAACCCACGTCCATAATTTTTTGTACGTGCTATATCTCCACCGTCCCCGAACCCAAAATGCTGCCTCGTTCTCAGAAACCAAGCGGCCGACACATATTTAAGGCGCCGACTGAACTCCGTTTACTACGACGTGGCCCTCGCACGCCGTAGTACTCCTACAAACCCGACCGCCTCACTCATCCTCGGTTTTCTTCAATAGGACGATTGAGAAGGAGATTTGTTGTTGAGGTGCTTTAAAAAAGGATCTCAGAGTGGAGACCCCTACCCTAGGGTGCCCTAGGTAGCTGCCGCACGCATCATTGTTTTCTCTTTTCTTTATGCTCTTGCACGCTAGAGTGAAATGATGGTTGCTTCGTCCGGCCCAGCCTTAATGCGGGAAAGGTGGGGCTTTGTGATTTGACCCCTCATTGCTCATTTTCTACTATTGCGGCGCTACGACCGGGGTGCCTCCAATTCCAACCGCTGCTCCAAACTGTAATATGGTGCATCACACGTGGAACAAGACGGTGGATGAGCCACATGTCTGCCAAAGGGGTCCTGTTAAGTGTGTCGCCATTTCGCAAAGTGACTGACCCTGCTTGAGTTGCTACGCCAACACGATAGGAGCAGCCTACCACTTGGTTTTGCTCCTTGTTGAATCCCGACTATATTGATCTAAAAAGATACATGCTGAACTACCCTCTCCGTCTCGGTTTTTTATTTGTAGGCGTCTCGGTTTATAGGGCCTCTGCGTAGTTCTAGGTCATCCATTTGACTAACTAAATATGAGTTACTATGTCAAAAAAAGTATATCATTGGATTCTTATTGGTTGATATGTGAAGAAACAAGAAACGAGGTAGAACTTAATGCACCGCTCCTTAGTATTGTGGGATTATTTGGTTTTCGTAAGATGACGTGCGTTTGGTTGCAAGGGTGGTCATGAATGGGTTGGGATCGTTTAGAAAATAGACTTGTTTGGTTATAAAGCACATGAATGGTTCGAGTCAAAAAAGAGAATATGCCTTGAAGATGCTGAATCATTCCACCCAACCAAATCTGTCGAATCAAATGAACACCATTTGCATGCATGACCATGTGAGCATGACTGTGGTCCCGTCTTAAATAATTAGCTCATCTCTTATATTCAGCCAAACACATGAATTGAATGGTTCAATCCCAAAAAAATTGAATGGTCCCAATCCATTCATACGATACCTTCAACCAAACGCATCCTCAGTAGTTGTATTTAAAAGTCGAGGGCGGGGCTTTTCCTGCGCGGTAGGCGGGGCAGTTCCGCCTACTCGGTTCGACAGAGACGTGAGAAGAGGAGGGAGTAGGATGCTGCAAACGTAGGGCTGTGTGATTTGACAATGAAGTTATCGCTGGACAGGTGGGGCCCCGTGATTTGACTTGCCATTATCATTTTAACTGCGGCGCTACGACCGGCGTGAGTCTCTGGATTCCTGACCACCTCCATACAGGTGCCTCTCCCGATGCTCCACCATGTAGTAGTAGAGGTTGGCTCTTGCATGAGAGCCCACTTCTCCACTTTTTCCTTGCCTCTCTTTCCTCCACATTTGCAAAAATGTCATGTAAAGCGCACCCTCCGTCTAGGTGTGTAAGTCATCTTACGAAAATCAAATAATTCCAAAACACTTAGGCGCGGTGCATTAACTTCTACCTCATTTCTTGTTTCTTGACATATCAACCAATAAGAGATAAAGGGTTTGCATGCTTTTAATGACTTGAGACTATCAAACACGACATGCAGTGGTTAGTTCATTGCATGCAATACTATTAGTTAGCAAATAAACGTTAACGTTTCCCGTTTTCTCCTCCTCCTTGGTCACGGTGCACAGCCTAAGATGACTTACTCACCTAGACGGAGGGCATAAGCGCGAGTATTGTACTTACTTGCTCCTACAGGTGCTTAAGCTTGCCACATAGGCATAAAGTCTGATGTGGCAAGTTAATCAAGAAGAGAGAGACTAGTTTGGTGACCCAAGCAATAAACGGTGCTAAGCGTGTACCTAGGTGAAAAAGACAATTTTGAGTCTATAGCTAATTAAATGAAGCAAACTTAGCAACGCCCATTTCATTGGAAGAGGTCACTCCTTGGCAAATGCAATAAATACTAGTATTTCAGAAACCCATTATATAAGAACGTTTTTGACACTACACTAGCTAGTGTAAAAACGCTCTTATATTATGGGACGGAGGGAGTACGATGAAAGAGATAGAGAGGAGTAAAAAAATACACTTATAGCCAACCTTGTTGTAGTATGAGTGACTAAGTGATGACTATGTATGACATGCCAACATCAGATAGCCTAACGCACCGTGTTAAATCTCCAAGGGCGCGACCACGCGAGCGATGCGACGGTCGTGGTAGGCGCGACCATGATACGGGCTGCTGGCAGCCCTTGGATCTGAGATCAAACGGTCGCATGCTAAGTTGCTGAAAATTTTAAGAATAACCCTCCAGGATAGGATATTCACCCATAGGTCTAGAATCACGCCATGCAACCGATCGATTCAGATCCAAGGGCTCTCGGAGCCCGTATCATGGAGAATGGAAAGCCACTACCCTCGTTGCTCGCGACGCCGGGCAGTTCGCTCCTACTCCTTCCCGCATGTCCTTTAATACTACGGCGGTTCGCTCCTAGTCGTCCCGTCCATTCACATTACGACAGTTCCACTAATCCTAACCGTCCTCCCAAATCCATGGCGTCCCAAATCTCCCCGATCGGCGGTGAGTACAAGGTTAGAACCATCACCGGCGATGAGTTCTACGTCATCTACACCCGTACTTCCGCGACGGTGAAAGGATGCCTTTCTCGCTTCAGACGCATGTTCGAAAACTCACATGATGAGTGGGTAGCTGGGCTAGATGTTGAGTACACCACAGTTGTGGGACGAGAGAAGGATCTAAAGGACGAAGAGAGGAAGAAGCCCGCCGTGATCCAGGTTTGCGTACATAACGTTTGCTTGGTCTACCACATATGCCATGCCGACGTTGAGTGCCAGGATTTTAAGAACTTCCTCGAGGACAAAACAGTCAAATTCGTTACTGTAGACATTAAGAACGACAAAGAAGTCCTGTGTCGGATAGGCCTCGTTGTAGGCGACCCCTTCGACCTCCACAAGAATCGGCTGGTGCCCCCTCGTCATCCCTCAATGCTGACCCTGGCAGGAGCCATGGTTCATCCTTCGTACCGCAAACTGGAGAAACCTCATTACACGTTTCATCGTCATGCATGGCAGCAGAATGTACTAGATATAGATGTAGCGACCTGACCCAAAATCGGTCAAGTCTCTGTGTCTGTACCATCCCAAGATCATGCTGGTACTCACAGTACATTGATGAAATAATCAAAGTTCAATCACACCTGAATTTATTACACGATTCTCATATCGAAGTCTTTATTACAATAGAATAAATTCGGCCAAGGCCAACCCATGAGAAATAAACTAAGTAAAGCTGCTGAAGCGTAGAAGAATAGCGAGTCCATCCGACTCAAAGGGCAATCGCCAAGCGCCGGATCGTAGCCTCACTCCCGATCGAATAATCCTCTCGCAACATAAGACGTTGTACCGTGTAGGTCGGCATTTTGAATATGCCGGCAAGTCAAAGAGAGAACAACAATAAAATTACTAACACTATATGCAATTTGGCTGTGGGGCTCTAAGTTTCATCATTTTGCGAAAAGCCGCTTTTTCCTACAATAAGGACTTGTTTGCAAAAACTACAAAATTGTTGGTAGTTATTGAGATGGTTCCGCCAACCAATGTCTCATTCCCAATTATTAAATAAACCCCTCAATTAATTTATTAAGTTCGGTATTGAGATATCCGAATACTTCCAAGTTCCAGAGGCTCAAATTGTCCGTAACCGGGGACACGGCTAATCGATTAGATCTTTTCTCTGCAGAGGTTTATGACTTTACCCGCAAGAATCGCTCCTCCTTTTAAGTCTTCGCACTTCATGGTGTTTGAAGACGGGACGAACGTAAACAGGGTCTTCCGAAGAGTTCCTCTCGACCAACGCCGTACCCATCCAATCCTACCGTTCTTCTACATCTCGTAGTACCGCCCAGCCAGAGTCACAACTAGGGTTGACCAAGCCAGAGCCCATAATGGCTTGCGGCTGCATGTAAGCTTCCGTCGATGGGGTATACATCCATCTCTTTGTGGCTGGGTGAAGCTTTCCGCAAGATGTCATGGCGCTTTCTCCATGCATCCCGCCAACCACCGGGTTCTCCAGGGTGCCCACAACCGTCCTCCACCCAAAGAGTGAATTTCAAGTCCATCTTGATCTTGAAGTCATGGGGTTGTCATCATCTTTAAGACTCTCACATCTCCCTTATGAATTCATCGAACCAACCCCGATCACGAGCATAGCAAAAATAAACTACTTCGTCCCGGTCATGGTAACAAGGGGAATTGGTTCATCCTACCTCATGATACTACTCAAGTACATAACTTCAAATTTTCACCTACTGCATGCATGGTGGGGAGGTAATTCTAATGCAATAAAAATCATAGGTATTGTAAACAAAACATGATCAATGACTTGCCTTGCTGACGATCTTCGTAAGCTAGGGACTCGTGGTAGCAAGCTTCAGACTCGGAAATTCTACCGAGGCAAACAATAACCACAATAAGCATACAACATATGATCACTTACATAACAGCATAGTAATATGAAACACACAAAACAAACGAATCAAAACCCAAAGGAAACTCAAAGAAAAACCAAATCAAAGTTTTCCTACTTCAAGCAACAACTAAAAATAGTTTTACATAACAAAAATTTTCTTAACAGAACCTAAGCATGGGTTTATGCTACCTAACAGAAAAGGATTCATCAAGCAACTAGGAGCAAAAAGAATCACTTTAAAATCTATTATAAAACTCCTATTAGGCCTAAAGCAAATTCTAGTAGGAAAAATAAAATAAAAGTTTTATTTATTATAAATAAAAGTTTATGCTCTAAAGTGACGTAAACTAACCTAGAATAATCTATCACATATGAAAAATAAATTTATTTGCTAACTAAACCAATAGGAAAACAAAGAGCTAGTTAATTAATTAAGAATAACATGATTCTGATTAAAACTATTTTTTTATTAATCCTAAAATGTCCAAATAAATTCCTAAGGTTAGGTAATGTCAAAACAAAGTTGTGACAAAAAGAATCACTAAAAATAATTTTCCTAACTCACTTTATAGCAGATTTACTATTCTGTCTAAATCTAAAATAAAGCAATTCTAAATAATTTTAACATAGCTAATTATATTTTCTACAGAAACTATAAGAAATTTGCAAAATACAAAAAAAATCACTTAAAAATATTAAGTAGATTAAAAGATATGAATTTTTCAAATCTGAAACTATTCTGTTAAAACAGAAAACAAAAAAATAAAGAAAAACGGCCTAATGGGCCTAACTAACGCCTACAGGCGTAATATAACTAAACGGGCCCTAGGGTTTAAACGAATCGGCGGTTCAACTAAAAAACCCTAACTAAAATAAACCGAACTAACCGGGATAAAACCGGTCTATTTTAAATAACATATTCTTCGGGGATCTAATCTAAACCGTTGGGTTTAGATCCAACGGCGGCGAGGTGTCCCATGACGCATCGAGGCGGCGACGGCGACGGCGGCTCGGGCGGCGAGTGCTCCGGGCGACCGGTGGTCGGGGCGTCAAGGGACCTCCCGGTGCGGACGGGCGAGGTGGGTTTGGTGGAGTCGGGCGAGCTCGGGGTGACCGGCGAGCCTGGGTGGCTAATGGCAGCGGCGGCGTTCGGGTACTCAAAGCGAAAAGTGCGAGGGAGGAGAGGGTCGGGCGAGGGGCGAGGGGGGGTATTTATAGGGCGGGCGCCTCGACTTGCGCGCGGGGGCGATTGGGAGGGGATCGGGTGAGATCCCGGAGATCTCGGGATCTCCGGCGAGCGGCGGCGCGGGTGGCGTGCGCGAGGGGAAGAGGGAGGTGGGGGAAAGGGAGAGGTGGGTCCGGGGTGTCGGTGAGAGAGGGAGGGGCGTTCGGTCGGGCGACCGTAGCGGATGGGTTTCGGGCGAGGGGGGTTTCGGTCGGGCGGTCGGCTGGCGCGGCTGGTGGGTCGCCCAGTGCCGGGCTACTGGCCGGGCGCCTGATATTTTTTTTTTCCTTTTGTTTTTGAAAATAAAACAGAGGTAAAATATATAGAATATAAATATTTTATATAGGACATATATATATCAAAATGATCAGGGAATATTCCCTATCATTTGAACATTTTTCCAGGGGCAAAATCCAAACTTTATAAAAATCATTTTTTTCAAAATTCCCAAATAAAATTCAAATTTGAATTCAAACTTTTTGGCAATGTTTTTTCCTCTGATATTTTTGGAGTGTCATGTCTACTCCTCTCATACTTTTTCTCAAGTATTTATCAGGCATAGTTTTTGAAATGATTTCCATTTGCCAAAATTTGAATTCAAATGCCAACAAGTCCAAAACTTGAAACTTCAAATGCCACTCAAATTCAAACAGAATGCATAGATGCTTAGCTATAATTGTAAAACATTCCAAATAGGAAATTTGGGATGTTACAATAGACCACATCCAGTACGCTGCAATGGATGGCTACCTTTGTTTCAATATCTACAAGGGTTGGATGAAGAGCAACAGCCAAGTTGGCGGTTCAAGCAAAGAAGTATCGGCCAAGAGGAAGAGGGACAAGGACGAAGTCGAGGACGTGGACGTGGACTCCGAGTAAGGTGGCAGTGTCGTTGCTCATGGCGGTTCTAAACTTCTAATGCAAAGGTTCACCGGATTAGTTGCATAGTTTAATTTCAGGTGTGCTTAGTTTAATTTGAGGGGTGTGTTGTGCTGAGCCCCCAGCAGAACTATTTTATATTTCTTCTCATTACTTTAACTCTTCAGTATGTACATACTAGTACTAGTATTTATTTAATAGAATTTAGCACCCCAATTAAGCACGTACTAGCTTTTTTAATAGTACTATATGCATAATTTGGCGACAAGCGCTCTCTATATGTACCACCTTTTTTAAAAATTTCAATTTTTGCTCCACGGCGCAATCCATCGATAGTGGAGTACTACTGCATAAAAGTATACATTTTAAAAGGCTAGCGCATCGTTCATCACACATATATATATATATATATATATATATATATATATATATATATCCAGTTAAATTCTCAACCTAGAACGACGTGCATGCCATGTAGTAAACCGATCCGGAGGAAGTATAGTAAAAATGAGGTGATTTTACCTAGCAATCGGCGGGGGAGCATGGCCTGTCATGCGGTCCACGTGTCATGATGTACCAAGGCGATGCGCATGTCCTCTTGAGGCTGGCCATAGTGGGGGTAACATAAGTAGTATCATGCACTTGGGACTCGCAAACATGCTTATGTGGCAGGCAATTAAAGAAGAGAGAGATGGTTATAGTAACATAGGTAGATACCGTAACATAATAAATGTGATACTACTATGTGTCATGCATGGCAATAAATGAGACCACCTATGATACCAATCTATGATACTATGCACTATAGAGGTAGTAACATAGACTAGTAACATATGCATGTTACTAGTCTAAGTTACTCCCCACTATGACCAGCCTGAGGCAGAAGCAATACTAGTACGTGGTTTGAGATGATGTCGAACCGAAGTGTGAAATAATGGTTGCTTTGTCCGTCTGGGAAGGTGCGGCATTGTGATTTGACGTCTCATTGCTCATTACTAACACTGGTTGGTACGAGGGGTGCGCCCCCACCGTTATTTGGTGTTTGACACGCCGACCGGTTGCTATATGTCCCACATGTCGGGCGGTGTGAAGTACAGAATTCATGAAAGGGAGCGCCGACGGAGGAGTATACTACAGAATTCATGAAAGGGAGCGACTTAGTTTTGGAAAAATCTGTTTTTACGGAGTAACGCACTCACTAGGGTTTATAGGGCTCATCTAAAATACATTCGTTTTTCCGTTTGATAAGTCTCAATTCTAGTACTATACTAGTAGTAGTACCATTACATGTTGGATTTCGAGGTGCGTTAGATCACCCGATACAAAGCAGTGTCAAGAGGAAACTAACCAATGCATGTACAAGTTCATGGAAATTTAGTGATCATTCATGCATTCGTTCTAATTAATGCCTCGGTAAACATAACTTCTTGAGAAAAACGAGCATACTATGCAAACTACGAAATTAATTCGACCACTCACCGTCTACCTTGCTTGGAGAGATTTTGAAATTGAGCCATAAACTGGAAAGGAGGGAGTAGTAACTTTTGTCTCGATTACTATTTGTGGACTTGTATAGATGCAAAATGTATTTTTTATAGTGGCCTTTTATAAGTAAATAGAGGAGTACTAACCAAAGTACGTAGTAGGGACGAGGAGTAAACGGAGGGAGTAGTAAAATTTTCTCCTCGTGGTCATGAGCCACTGCACAAGGCATGCAGGCAGCGTGGCGAAGGCGTCAAGAGTACTCCAGCTTCACCTCATCCTGTGAGCCACCGCGCCTGGGTGGGGGAAACGGCGACTAAGCAAGTTTCTCCTCATTACGTGAGTTGACGGGACACATCAAAAGTACTCCAGTGTATAGAGCCTTGCCTCTAAGGTAGGCCCCACATGGTTTGCCTCTTTTTTTAATTTAACATAACGCGTCAAGTCACAATTTGTTTGTTCACCCGTGGTAGACGATCCTCCTTCCACCAAGTGGACAACCAGTACACGTGCCAAATTACCACGTGGGCTGCCTTTTTCGTCATGTAAATGAGCTCCACCGTGTACCCAGCGGGTGTGGTTGGGAAAGAGACAGAGTACGTGCACCGTGTGTGCACCTCTTCTCTTCAGGCACGCCCCCACCCACGTGGGTGTGTGTGAGAGAGATACAAACCTAGACATAATGCGCCGTCCATCCCCATGCCTCCGCCCAGTCCGACCACCAGTCACCACCACAACACCACGCCCCACTCCTCCTCACCTTATCTCTCATATTTCTCCCTCAATTTTTATATACTAGGGGCCACTATCAAAATTACAATTTGCAGATATACAAGGCCACTAACACTAATTGATGCAATATTAATGGTGTTTGCCTCGTGGTACTAGCAAAGGAGGAGATTAATTATCCCTTGCATGCATGCGGGAGTTTGTAAAAAAATGCATCTTGATGTTTCGTGCAATGCACGGGCATCTTGCTAGTCCATGAAAACAACACATGGCAAAATTCCACGGCGAATCTAGGGATTTGAATCTATTGGGAGGGGCTGTTTGGATCTTGCCCGGGGTAGCCAAAATATTGGCGACCCTTTTGTCCACCGGTGCCTTTGCCACCGATGAACGAGGAACGGCTCGGGTGCTCATGTTGTCATGCATCCTCCAGCGCGCACGTTGGAGGCGAGCTCGCAATAGCTGTGTTTTTTTGTCCCACAACACCGCTCGAGCCGCCCGCAGACCGACCGGTGACCCGCAAATTAGGCCATCCAACCGTAGCCGCACACATTATGACAGCAACTCAACCAACCGGACAAAATTCACGCAAACACGTAGACAAACTGATATTTCATATAAACAACGACGGAAATGATATAAAATACCAGATTTTCACACAAACATGACGTGGTAGTTCTGGACAGCACATGTATATAATACATGGCCTAAATGGTCGCCCGCCAATCGATTTGTGTTCCTCATGTCCGGCAGCACGATCACCGGACTGCCGGGAGCCCCGGAGGTATATGCTTCAGCACAAAGGACGGCTCGCTTCCCCACTACCCAACTGATATCATTGGCTGGTGCCGAAGATGATGGTGGCCGGCACCGGTTCGAGTTCATCACTGGCCACTACTTCGCCATGGCCGGCATCGGCTCGAGTTCATCCTAACATTGACCTCTCCCGTGAAGGCCATGCAGGGTCGACGAAGGTCCTCGCAACAAAAGGATCCGGCAAGACACCTGCTGTGTACGCCAAGCGCCGCTCAGGCAAAGGCCTTCATGGGACCCAAGCGGCGGCGGCCTCCCGTGTTCTACTTCTCCTCGATGATGGCGGCGGACGCGAGGCGCTGGCCACCGACTTCGTCACTCTCCAGCGCACCGGCTTTTGTCATCGCTTGCATGGCGCTGCCGCCGCATGGGAGTCTCGGCCACGTAAACAGGAGACGCGTACGAGGCGGCGGCGTGGACGGCAGCAATGACGTCCGTGCACCGCCTCGTTGAGCTGGCTCGAGCGGCGAAGTTGTTGAACCGCTGCTACCGCTTGGGGCGGCAACTGGCTCCGTCGGGCGAGGGGAGGGAGGTGGATCAGCAAGTTGCATAGCTCGTATCCGGCGGGCTACCCAGCCGACTTGGATGCGTAATAACTACTCTTCGTAAGCCATTGTAAGAGTGGACAAAATGGTGGATGAGATAGGGGAGCGGCGGAGGTGTGCGATTCTTGGCCGGCGTTTGGCCTCGTTTAAATAGGAGATTAAATAGACGGCGGACGGGAGGAGCTCGGCCGGTGTTGCATTTAACGCCGGCCCGGTTATGAACGGACGTGTGTCCAGAGTGGGTTTCTCGGCTTCCACACGGGCGGGTTTCATGGAGGCGTTTGAATGCGGCACAGAGGCGTGTTCAGCCGGGCGTGCCGCGAGTGGCGCCCTCGACTCTGATCTAGGACACCGCATCGTTCTTCCACTGACGTGTGGGCTCTTTGGGTGCATGGCCTACATGTCAGTAACCCAACACAGGCAGCGCACAGCAGAGGAACCTTTGGTGGGCCAGGGCGGTCAGAAGCGGGCATTTCATAAACCGATGATTGTTCATTGAGTGTGACGTCATCTTTTTCATGTAGTTAAGCGTGTGTCTTGCGTCGTGTGCTGTGTGCATGCAGGCGTGCGAGTGTTGCGTGCGTGCAAGGGTGCGTTTCAGTGTTGCATGCATGGGTGCGTACGTGCAAGGGTGCGTTTCAGTGTTGCATGCATGGGTGCGTACGTGCAAGGGTGCGTTTCAGTGTTGCATGCATGGGTGCGTACGTGCGTCTGTTCGTGAGTGCATGTGTACGTGTCAGTGTTGCATGCCAGCATGCGCGTGCGTGTATGCGCAGCCGGTGTTGCACGCCTACATGCGTGCGTGTCTTGCATGCGTGCATGTGTACGTCGCGGGTGAGGTTACACGTCACGATGACTTTTTCATCTCTGGTCATTAGATTTTCCAGCCGTTGGATACGAAATCAAGGGCCTCCAGTTTATCATCAAACTCCACCCCCCCCCCCCCCCGAGCCGCCAGCCACCACCGGCCGAACCGCCCGCCCCCGCCGCCCGCGGCCGGCCCGCCCTCCCCGAAACCACTCCCCACCGCCGGTCCGCCGCCGCACCTTCGAGAGAGTGGGCCAGCATATATGATCTTGAGATTTTACGAAGTCACCATAGGTGCCTCATAGTCGAAAGTGGAACGTCTCCTCCCAATCGAACGCACATCGCCGAAAATACTGAAATTAACACAAGATAAATGCGAGCACCGGACTTTAACCTTGGTGGGCTCGAGAAACCATCGTCCTCTAACCATCCAACCACATGTTGGTTAGCACGACAAAATGTATGTGGTGACCGTGATGAGCTTATTCTGAAGTCCAGTGACCATATCGTGCTTCCGCTTCAAATACAATGACCGTAAGTGTCGTCAACAAAATACAGAGCATGCATCAAATGCAAAGTCCGTCAGTGTCATCAACAAAATATGGAGACGTATCGTGAGCTAGATACCGTTGTACTATTTTATATGCTTATTTTCTTAGTGGTCGATGGTGTGTGTGGTGTGGTGGGCACATCATTTCTAGTTGTGGTGGGTCAACATGAAGACTCATGGGTCAGTTCCATCCTGCGCCACATATAGGTTGGACCGAGACGTGTTATACGGAGACCCATGTGGAGGACTCGGCGTACAACACAAAGCTACCAGAGTCATGGAGGACTCTATCCCCACCGGTGATAAGCCGACTATATATGATTTCTAACCCTAGGCCCTTAGTATGTTATACAAGCTTGGGGGCTAGTTCGTCGATAGTATACACACACGCATAATGCCTGGTATTCACGTGTACTTTGTACACACCCCTAGCACTAATATACAGTACCAGGAGTAGGCTCTTTCTTCAACTGCAAGGGTCCGATCCGAACTAGGGTAAAACTTTGCCTCGTATTACCATCCAGCCTAACAGCCGTGGATATCCTACCGAATGATATGATGAAATCATATCTGCCAACTACTATTAGAGAGGTGTGTCGGGGAGGGGGCAATGTAAAAGTAGAGAGGCCTAAAGATAATGTGCGTGCGGGAGACACATAGGCACATATATGTGCGTATAGAGGTCTAGTAGAGACCGTGCATGTGTATATATGCATGTGAGAGAAATAGTGTTTTCCAACTGAGATTAGTGAGAAGAGTGGTACATAGTAGTCAGAAAGAGAGATAGAGAAACAGAGAGAGCATGTGCATGAGACACCCCGACACCCTGAGAGAGATTGTGAGCATGTGTGAAAGAGAAATGCCGATGCATATAAAGTGTGTGCACTTATGCTAGATAGAGAGATATCTACGTGTAAAAGGCGGTTCTACGCATTAAATTAAAATATAAATGGCATTATTATTTTTGGATGAGATCATGAATTTTGCAAAATTGCGTATGGATCTAAAATCGATCTATCGACACCCATACTCTATTGAATTCTAGCATGTGCATGTGTTTATTTCATATTATCGATCCATAGAGTGAGAGCGGTTTGAAATACAGGCAATGGATGCTTTTGCAATTCATATATAAACATTAATTAGTGCACTCCATGTTGTTAGTGTGAAGCACTTTATACATTTGTCACTTGCATGGATACATTCCAAATTGCTAGCTATGAAATAAAATACATGTCGAATTCAACATAAAGGGGGTTTCGAAGATTCGAATTCATAGGAAGTGCATTCATCTATTTTAACCCAAGATAATGGCATTTGTAAATCAGATGTAAAAGGGGGCATCAATCTTTGTTGTGAGTTTGAACATGGTATATATATTCATACGCATATCTAACTTTTTTTTGCAACCAAGGAGATTATACCTGGAACCATGCATGAACCGAGGTAAGTTGCATATTTCTTAATATATACTGCGTGTACAATGTATATTAAAATGTACCCTCCATTCCAAAATAATCGTAGCTTTAGGATTTTCAAGAGTAAAGATTTGTGAAGTTTGACAAATCCTGAAAGTTCAATTCAAGAGAACTGAAAACGTTAATGCTTCGCTCCCAAATATTGAACGGCGCCAAATAGGCCTCTGGTGACCAAACCACGTGAGACTAATGTTTTGGTGGTAGGAAATTACTGTCCTTACTCGCCCGTGTAGCCTATCGGCCCGATGTCCAAAGGTCTAAACCGGGTAGGTTTGTAACTTCACCAAGACGCCAGCCTCAACCGCCTCGAGAAGCATTCATACGCCGTGGGCGCCTAAACACCCATGCGCGCCGACCAAATCTATCCCGCCCACATTTGGGACACCTGACATGACTGTCATACCCCCAACACACATTATGTCCGAAATTTTAGATTGGGGCAAAGTTTGTAACTTTCCCCAAATTTCAAACAAGCGCGTCTCAAACCGAAACATTGTTCCCCCTTAGTTCCCCGCCTCCCTCCATTTCCCCATTCATACTCCATGGGCGCGAAAACGCCCTCTCCACCAGCCGCGAAACCCCAACCTCCTCCGTCCTCCACCCCATAGCGGCTAATCCACCGCCGCCCTCCTCCATCACGCCGGATCCGTACCGACGCCGCCGTCAACGCAACCGCAACCGCAACGCCTCAAGGACTTAGCAGTGAAGCCGAGGCAGTAGCTGCCTCCACGACGCCGACGCCGGGCGCAGCGCCGTACCAACCACTCCGACCACGCCGCCCCGCACCTCATCGCCGCTGCTCCACTGCCGCAACCTTCCACCGCACCGAGCTGTTCCCACACGCCGCTGCTCGCCGCCTCGGATCTGCTTCCCTGCCGCCGACAGACGGCCACCGCACCACACTCAACAACTTGGCCATGGGTTCGCCCAAGGCTGCACCGTCCTCCACAACTTCTTTCCGCGAACAACAAGATCGTCGGAAAAATGTATGAGGACACGCCATCGCCAAAGCAGAAGAGGTACTCCTCTTCCCTTATTCGTGCAGATCTTACGCCTCCGCCACACCGTATTCATCCCACGAAAGAAACTAGTTGAGCGCTTCATCGCATCTTCTTCGTTATACTAAATGCACAAGGTTTCCTCCCTTTTACTATTTCACCTTTGCTAGAGGTCAAGAGTCTACCGGATTTCAATCCGTGGTCACGAACCGCAATTAAAATAAGCAGCACCCGCTTAGGCGCTGGAGCACCTAGTCCGCTTGTTCCCCGGGAAGCGGTGCATCGGTGTTCTATCATAGGGGTGTGGGCGCAGGAGCTGCTTGCGCCGATCCGAGGTCGGCGGGGCTTGAATGGATGGCCGGGCGGTGCCAAGCACGGCAAAGGTGAGGTCGAGGGGAGGCGCAGTGTGGAGGAATACTAGGCCGGTGGTCGCTGGCGTTTTGAGGAAGATCGTCAACACTGAGTGGCTGGAGGTAGATGAAGGCGATCTCCCCGTTCTTTGTACATCGAACGGTGCAGAAAAAATGGATTGACCTATTTGCTTTCAGTCGACTGTTATTTTCATAGAATCCTGTAGTAATTGAGTGTGCCATGCATGTTGGAGAGCTATCATATGTCTCCCGTCATTTATTTCTCACCGACCTGCTATCTGCTACCTTTACACTGTACTAATTGTGCACACACTTCACCCGTACTCACACTATTGTTTTTTTATGCATGGGTATTTCAGACTCTGACGCAGTGTTGATGAATGCAGAAAAGAAAAGACAGAAGTCCCAAGTCCAAAGGTAATTCAAGATAAGCGATGGCGTCTCAACGCCTAATGGGTGCAAAGGTCGTGAGTTGGAGACAAAAACGTAGCTCTGCAGTTGATGATCTCAATTTCCACACACAACCATCCCAGGTGCTTGCTTTAACTTCACGCTGTCAAATGTGGTTGCATGTTGCATATGGTGTCTAGCTTGTATTGCTTCCAATTTGGTTAAATTGCACCTGCTTACTTTACACATTATACCTTTGATAATGACATGCCTTCCTGTTTTTGATACATACTACATATGTCTATTAACCATGTTCGTACATTAAACTAATGCTCTTTTGTATCCCTCGTCAATCACTTATGATGAGACAGTCATCCGGGTGGGTTATCATGTGAGACGCCCTACTCGTTTAAAGAGTGCAAAGGTCATCCTCCCCACATGATTCTCAATAAACAGCAAGGCTAAATGAAGATAGTCAACGTGGCTCTCTAGTTGATCACATAATTCCCCACACCACCATCGCAGGTGCTTGCTCTTACTTGGCGATGTGATATGTGGTTGCATGTTGCATATGGTGTCTACCTTGTAATGCTTCTAATTAGGTAAATTGCATCTGCTTAGTTAACACATTATACCTGTGAATATGACATGCCTTCCTATTTTTGGTACATACTACGTCTTTCTATTAACCATGTTCTTACATCAAACTACTTCTCTTGTGTAACCCTCATCAATGCTCCTAATTTTTTAAGTTGCATATCTTAGCTTACACATTATACATGTGAATATGGCACGCCTTCCTGTTTTTGGTACATACTACATCTGCCTATCACACCATGTTCTTACATCAAACTACTGTTCTTGTGTATCCTGCGTCTATCGCTTATGATGAGACAGTCACGTGGGTGGGTTAATATGAGACGTAGTACTCTTATAAATAATGCAATTTCATCCTCTCCACATGATTCTCAAGAAACAGCAAGCCTAAATGAAGATATTGAACGTTGCTCTGTACCTAAAGACATCACTTCCCCTACACCACCATCACAGGTGCTTGCTCCAACTTCGCAGTGTGATATGTGGTTGCATGTTGCATACGGTGTCTAGCTTGGAATGCTTCTAATTAGTGTAAATTGCATCTGCTTAGTTTACACACTATACCTGTGAATATGATATGCCTTCCTATTTTTGGTACACACTACATCTATGTGTTAACCTTGTTCTTACATGAAACTACCTCGCTTCTGTATCCTGCATCAATTACTTACGATGAGTCACCTTTATTCATTGCATATTGCATATTATTTCTAGCCTGTTGCCATGTATTGCTTCTAATTTGGTCAAATACATTTGTTAGGGCAACCTTTTAATTTGGCAGAGTGATATTGGTTTCATCTTTCATATGGTTTCTAGCTTGCATCGATTCTAACAAGTTCAAGCACCTTGTGCTGAGTTTACACTTTATACATCATACATGTCAATATGTCACGCCGTCCTGTTTTTCATACATATTCCATCCTCCTATCATGCGGCCGCCTTACATGAAAGTAGTGTTCGTCAGTATCATGCATCAATAAGTTCTAAAGAGCAAATTTTATTCCTTTTTCTTGTGGGTTTGACTTGACAAGGCAAAATCAAGAAAGAGGAAGGAAAAGAGTAAGGAAGGCGATGATGGTGGTCCTCTGCAACAATGTAAACCGAGCATCTGCATCGATTCTCCTTGTACCGATAGTGCATTACATGGTCCAAGTCTCTGCTCCCTACTCCACCATCCAAGGTGCTTGCTCTAACTTGGCAGCAGGATATCCTGGTTGCATGTTGCATATGGTGTCTCGCTTCGTATTGCTCCTAATTAGTGTAAATTGCATCTGCTTAGCTTACACATGATACATGTGAATATGACACGCTTTCCTGTTTTTGGTACATACTATATCTGTCTATCACACCATGTTCTTACATGAAACTACTCTTCTTGTGTATCCTGCATCAGTCACTTATGATGGGATACCTTTAAGTTGGCAGTGTGATATTGGTTTGCGTCTTGAATATGATTTCTATCATGTATTGCTTCTAGTTTGATGAACGCCACCTATGACGAGACAGTTTTAACTTGGCAGAGTGATATTGATTGCACCTTCCATATGGTGTCTTGCGGTGTTTCTAATTTGTTGAAGTGCCTTCTGCTTAGTTACCACATCATAGGTGTGAATATGTCAAGCCGTCCATTTTTTTGTACATATTCCATCCTCATATCATGACTTTGCCTTTCATCAGAGTAGTGTCCGTCAGTATCATGCATGAATGAGTTCTGGAGAGCGAATGATATTCCTTTTTCTTGTCGGTATGACCTCACAATGCAAAATCAATAAAGCTGAAAGAAATTGGCAAGGCATTGGATGATGGTGGTACTTCCAAGCAACTGAAACGGAGGTTCTCTACAGGTTCTACTCTGCCATCCTCCCAACAAGATTCGCAAGACAACGCAAGGCTAGACAGTCAACGTAGTTGTGTAGATGATGAGCACATCTCCCCTACTCCACCATCACAGGTGCTTGCTCTAACTTGGCACTATTATATGTGGTTCCATGTTGCGTATGATATCTAGCTTGTATTGCTTCTAACTTTGTTGAATTGCATCTCGCATTACTTTACACATAATGCCCGTGAATATGACATGTGTTCCTGTTTCTACATCAGACTACTATTCTTGCATATCCCGCATCGTCACTTATGATAAGGCACCTTTAAGTCGCCACTGTGATATTGGTTGTGTCTTGCATATGATTTCTAACATATACTACTTCTAATTTGTTGAAACACCATACAGTTTGAACTTGGCAGAGTGATATCGGTTGCATCTTTCATATGGTGTCTAGCTTGCAGTGCTTCTAATTTGTTGAAATGCCTTCTGCTTAGTTACCACATCATAGGTGTGAATATGTCACACCATCCTGTTTTTCATACATATTCCATCCTCGCATCATGTGTTTGCCTTTCATCCGAGTAGCGTTAAATGGCATCATGCATGAATGAGTTACAAGAGCGAATTTTATTCCTTTTTCTTATCGGTTTGACTTCACAATGCAAAATCATTACAGCTGAAGGAAATTAGTCCCAAGAAGTGGATGATGGTGGTCCTTCTGAGCAACTCAAACAGGGGGTCTCTCTGATTCTACTCCGCCATCCTCCCAACAAGATTCGCAAGACAACACAAGGCTGGGCCGATAACGTAGTCTGTGTAGATGATGAGCACATCTCCCCTACTCCACCATCACATGTGCTTGCTCTAACTTGACACTATTATATGTGGTTGCATGTTGCGTATGATGTCTAGCTTGTATTGCTTCTAACTTGAATTGCATCTGCTTACTTCACACATAATGCCTGTGAATATGACACGTGTTCCTGTTTCTAGAACATACGTGTACACGATGAGCACATCTTCCCTACTCCACCATCACAGGTGCTTGCTCTTACTTGGAACTGTTATACGTGGTTGCGTTTTCCGTATGATGTCTAGTTTGTATTGCTTCTGATTATGTTGAATTGCATCTGCGTAGCTTACAACTTATACCTGCAACGATCACTTACCCATAAGACACATTTAACTTGGGACTGTGATGTAGGTTGTATCTTGCATTGTCTTCTAGCTTGTACTGCTTCTAATTTCTTGAAATGACACTTACGACGAGACACTTTTTAGCTGATAGAGTGATATTGGTTGCATGTTCATATGGTGCCTAGCTTTCATTTCTTCTAATTTTGTTGAAATGCCTTCCGCTTACTATTTTTTCATACATATTCCATCCTCCTCTCGTACGTGTGAATATGAAATGCTGTCTTTTTTTGTATATATTCCATCCTCTTGCGCTTGCTTTACATCAAAGTAGTGTTCATTCAGATCATGCATCAACCAGTTATGCAGAGCTAATTTTATTCATCTTCTTGTGGTTTTGACTTCATAAGGCAATATCAGAAAATAGGAAGGAAAAGAGTAAGTTAGGGGATGTTGGTGGTACTCCGTACCGATGCAAACAGAGACTCTCTAGATTTGCCACTACTACTGCTAATGAAGTTGAAGTCCCAAGTCTACATGATGAGTTCATCTCACGCACTCCACCATCGCAGGTGCTTGCTATAAGTTGACAGTGTGATAATTGGTTTCATGTTGCATATGTTGTCTAGCATGTATTTCTTCTATTTTGATTAAATTGCACCTGTTGAGTTTATACGTTATACATGTGCATATGACATGGCTTTCTCGTGTTCAGAATACACCGTGCATCTATCTATCATACCATGTTCTTACATCAAAGTATTGCTATTGTGTATCCCGCATCAGTAACTCATGATTGGACGCTTTTAACATGGCAGTTTGATAGTGGTTGCATCTTGCATTGATTTCTACGTTGTACTGCTTCTAATTTTTCGAATTGCCACTTATGACAAGACACTTTTAACTTGGCATAGTAATATTGGTTGCATCTTTCATATGGTGTCTAGCTTGCATTACTTCTATTTTCTTGAAAATCCTTCTGCTTAGTTTGCACATCGTAGCTGTGAATATGTCATGCCGTCCTGTTCTTATTACATATTCCATCCTCATACGGTTGTCTTACATCAAGGTATTGCTTGTCTGTATCATGCATCAATGAGTTCTGAAGAGTGATTTTATTCTTTTGTGTTGTGGGTACAGCTTGACATGGCAAAGTCAAAAAAGAGCAAGGAAAATAATATAGTAGGGAGTGCTGTTACTCATCGGGTGAAACGGAAAAGGCTCTACCGTTGAGATTCTGCTGGTACTTATAGTGCAATAGAAGGTCCAAGTCCACCGGCTAAATCTACAAACACGGTATCACCTGCTCCACCACCGCAGATCCGCTTCAACTGTACAAAGATCTCAACCAGTTACTCGTTTGTTTGCTCCGGGCTGGCGGTTCCCAAGCTGCCTTCACACCTAACACTACTTTCAAGCTTGTTGACACAACAGGACTTGGCAAGATCAGATGAACCTCATGAGCATCAACGCCAAGACGGTACTGACCGAGTCAAGTTGCGATTGCATGCTCCTTTATATGTACTCTCACAGTTTGATGTACACTAACACTTTCCATATTCGTTGTTGAACTAGCACCACGGCATGGCGAAACAGACATCGTGGATAATGCTTGATAGATTAACAAAATCTAAAGGAGGAAGAATGGAGATCCATTTTGAGGCAGGTTTAAAAAGGCCACGTGATGCTGCTGAGTCAGCCAAGTTAGTATCGTGAGGCAGCCGCTGCCGTTAGGTGTGATGCGCGTATCCTCCCAACGTGGATCCAAAGACAAGAATGAGAAAGACAATACCAGTTTAACACCTTCCTTGACCATTTATCTATAAGTAATGTTATTCATCGCAATTAGTAATATTGTCTTGCTCATCCCATACGTTCTAGCTTCCTCCTAATAAGACTCACATTCTTTTTCAACAGATGAGGTTCAAGTTGGATCCGAAAGATGATGCAACTAAACAAGCATGCACTCATGTTTTTCACCGCTTCATGACAAGATGGGTACCACCTTAGAAAATATCACTTTGAAGGCAAGGCTAACAATGAAATCGCCCAAACATCTCCAAAGGAATATATTACGATTAAGACCGGACAACCCTTGTTAAACACCGGATCCGATCCAAAGTATCGTAGGCTATATGTATTTGATCAGACCACATATTGAAATTGTATTTATGTATGTGCCTTACAAGTGTATCTTATTCTAGGCTAACTGTTTGAAGAATAAAACCAACCGTTCTAAAGTGAAATTCCAACAGACAACAGGATCTCGTAGCTATATTGCACAATCGCGAGGCTCTTGTAAATAGCTGCTACTTCCTTCTTTTTTGTGCCATATTATCGTATCTATATTGACTTGTTCCAAATACAGCGGAAAGCCCGTGCGGACCAAAAAGAACCTGAATCAATGCAATGCAAATCTTCAAGGATTGCCACACCAAAGAAGATGAAGGGCATGAGCACACCAGTTCAAGCCGCTGTTGTAAGTCCTTACTCCTCCTGCCTTGAACTGATTTGTACTGTGATGTGTTCATTTAACTACTTGGTTTGCAGCCAATGTCAGTTACTCTGTTCACTTTTATACACAGTTGTCTTAACATATCATTTCACCTTACATGGTTTAAAAGAGATGAAGGATATTCTTTTGGTCTTGATCTGTAATCTAGTTGTTATGTTCACGTGCGCACACAATGATAAAATAGCATGTTTGTTTTATATTTGTTTGCCCATGATATGAATGATGTCATACTATGTTCATCCTACTTTAAACCATGTCTCTTTATCCTTAGATGTCAACGAATGTGAGGAAATAGACAATACAAGAGGGCATGCTACATGGACATATGTTCCAAAGTGATTTTATTATGTAGTTGGCACTACAATACATGCTAATGTATTACAGTAGTTCACCAAAATAAGTTATGTATAAACGTTTAACCTACTTTTGTTTGTTTTTGTCTCATTAGTAACTCACCGGGTACACTAATCTACAAGTTCAAACTTTCGTGAAGCTATGGAACAAATGAATTAACAGCCACAACCACCTTAAGGTGACGAGGCTAATAAATGCACAATGTCACCTCATGCTGCAGTGCGACACAATCTCTCCACTAACAGATCAAAAAGCACCTACCTGCGTAATTCGGGTTGGTTGTCAAGGTAACCTCGCCCAAATCGCCATCTTGAATAAAATCTTCCTGCTAGACAGAGTGATATATCTGTGCTCCAGACACAAGTCCAATCCCTAATGGACGTTGTTTCGGAAACAAGAATAGTGGTTGAGAAATGCCGTCAAGATATGAATGGTTTTGAAACTAGACTATCAGACATTCGCTTCGTTGTTGAAGAGCAATGGCGGAAAAAAGGTGGAGATCGTCTTTGCTCCATCGATTCTACTGACTGAAACATTAGCACTCGTGTCAAATGATCTGTGCTTCTATACATCCGATGGTGCTTTTATCCTGAAGGATCAGAAACTTTATGCCAATAGGCCTTTTGTTGTATGATTGGAATTTATTTTGTTGTGATACAACATTTTTATGATGCTGCCACAGGCTGCAGTAATTATGACGCTATTCTTGTATAGTGTAGGTTTATCTTAGTAATGTATTCGGACGAAAGCTTCGTAGGAGCCCAACATGCCAACATTCGTCGGGCCCATTCCAGTTGGGCTAATAACGATTACGGGCCGAAATTGGCATGTAGCCCACTAACAATATCTGGGCTTAAATTGGCATAAGCTTTCAAATTTTTATGGTAGGCCTGTGCCCATAGTGGGCCTTTAATGTGCCTAAACATAATTTGGGCCCTCAAGAAAAGTAGGCCGCTTACAGTGTAAATATCTCGAGCCCATAAAAAACATGGGCCTTTAATAAACCGAAAGTGAGATTGGGCCCTGATTGTGCCAATTAACCCACTGGACTTAGCAGGCCGAAATGGTGGCCCATTTACGATGCGGATATTTGACAGGCCGAAATTCGGACGGGTCAGAATGCGCCGACCTAATACACGGGCCTTTAACAGCCTAACTTCGGTCGGGCTAGATTATCGTCATTTTATATGGGCCGTTAATGGGCCCGATATGACGTTGGGCCACATATGGCCCATGGTTTACGTCCGGCGTTAACGAGCCGAAAATGACAACAGTCGAAAGTGGGCCAAATCTATAGTGGGCCTCTAACAGCCGTAATGACGTACATGGCCGAATATGACCCAAATCCTTCACGATCGCTTATGGGCCAAAAGTTTTGATGGCACGTAAATGGGCCCAAATGAAGCCAGACGCTTAACGTGCCGTAAATACACCGGTCGTAATTCGCCCAATTACTTAGCGGACCGTTAACGGGCCGGCGACCATGGGCCGCATTGATGACAAGTTTAGACCAGGCCGTTGACGGGCCGATTTGACAGAGTATGTTGGGACTTTAGCTGGGTCACCATTATTGTCTCAGAGAATCTTGTGGGCCTTTTAGTCGGGCCGCCCATTATGGTCTCTACGTAATCTTGTGGGCCTTTAGTCGGGCCGCCCATTGTGGTCTGCAAAATCTTGTGGGCCTTTTAGCTGGTTCGCCCATTATGGTCCGCTAAATTTTGTGGGCCTTTAGTCGGGCCGCCCATTATGGTCCGCTAGATCTTATGGGCCTTCGGTTGGGCCGCCCATTTAAACTTTGTGGGCCACTTTTGGGCCGGTCCACATGTCAACATATCATAGGCCCATCTCGACTGCTGGATGAGTGACACTGTACAACGCCGGAGTCGACACGTGGATCCGTCACCAATGAGAATTTTACACGTGGAAAATCGGCATTGGTCGTGGTTGTTAACGGGTTATCGGATCCAAAATCGACCCGATAGCTTAACGGGCGTTCCGTTACGGTGGATGCCACGTGTCGGTCACCCTTGACGTAAAGCACTTCGCGGACGCGCGATTTATCGTCATGGAAGTGGACACTTCCGTGATGATAATTTTGGTAATGTCATGGAACACTTCTATGACAAAGACAGGTATGACTATCTTGATTCTGTCATAAATTTGTCATGGATGTACATGCATGACAAAAAACGCGACCTACTGTGACAAACACGTACCATCACGGAAGTGTATTTTTTTGTAGTGATGATGGTATGAATGTAATTGTGATCGGCCTTCTAAGGACCAACCTCTCCGGTTTATATAGACACCGGAGAGGGCTAGGGTTTACATGGAGTCGGTTACAAGGAAGGAAATATAATATCTGGATCGCCAAGCTTGCCTTCCACGCCAAGGAAAGTCCCATCCGGACACGGGCCGAAGTCTTGAGTCTTGTATCTTCACGCTTCAATAGTCCGGGCGTTGTACACAGTTCGGCTGTCCGGATACCCCCTAATCCAGGACTCCCTCACCCACCTAGGCCTAACAGAGAGGTCAGCACGCCGGTCTAACTCCTATGGCGCAGGGGTCTAGGCCCATCGCCCATTGCACACCTGCACATTGCGTGGGCGGCCGAAAGCAGAACTAGCCCCCTTAATACAAGAGCAGGCTTACGTTCCAATCCTGCGCGCGCCGCTCAGTCGCTGACGTCTAGAAGGCTTCGGCTGATACCACAACATCGAGTGCCCACATCTTTCCCGCGTAGTTGGTTAGTGCGTATAGGCTAGTGGCCAGACTTAGATCAAATACCAAGATCTCGTTAAGCGTGTTATTATGAAGCAACCGCGAACGCCGACCAGGGCCAGGCCCACCTCTCGCCTAGGTGGTCTCAACCTGCCCTGTCGCTCCGCCACAAAGATCCACACAGAGGGCCGTCGGGACAAAGGTCCTTTCGTTTCAATCCGTGAATCACTCGCGGGTACTCATCGAGCCGACCCGACTTTAGTCACCATCTGTAGTATGTATATAGGTATAGTATATACCCGTGATCACCTCCCAAGTGATCACGGCCCGATATTATAGCAAGGCAGACCGACAAGAATGTAGGGCCACAGATGATAAACTAGCATCCTATACTAAGTATTTAGGATTGCAGGTAAGGTATCAACAGATGTAGCAACAATGTCAGGCTATGCATCAGAATAGGATTAATGTAAAGCGAGAATATGTTACACTACTCTAATGCAAGCAGATAGAGGAGAATAGGCGATATCTGGTGATCAAGGGGGGGGCTTGCCTGGTTGCTCTGGCAAGGAGGGGTCGTCAACTCCGTAGTCGAACTGGGCAGCAGCAGTGTCGGTCTCGTAGTCTATCGGAGAGAAGAGGGGGAAGAAACAATGAATACCATGCAAACCGATGCATATCGATGCATGACATGACAAGTAACGATGCTAGGTGTGCCCAATTGTGGTAGTAGGTGATACCGACGAAGGGGGAAAACATCCGGGAAAGTATTCCCGGTGTTTCGCGTTTTCGGACAGATGAACCGGAGGGGAAAAGTTGTGTGTTTGCTATGCTAGGGATGTGTGGCGGACAAATGGGCTGTGTAACCGGATTCGTCTCGTCGTTCTGAGCAACTTTCATGTAGAAAGTATTTTCATCCAAGTTACGGATTATTTTATATGATTTTCTAAAGTTTTAATCATTTTCTGATTTTAATTATTTATTTAAATCCAACATTATCCAGAACAGTGCATGATGACGCAGGCATGACATCACAGTGATGTCAGCAGGTCAACTGGTCGGTTGACCAGTCAAACCAGACAGGTGGGTCCAGTGGGACCCACATGTCATCAACAGGGCACTAACAGGGGGGTTTAGACTAATTAATTGGGTTAATTAGCAGGTGGGGCCCAATAAGCAGTGAGAGATTAGGTTTTAATTAATTAATTAATTTAATTAGCAGATTATCTATTTGTTTTTATTCGTTTTATGGCATGGGCCCGCATGTCAAGGCGTGAGTCGCCACGCCGTCAAGTGACTTGGTCAACGTGGCGATTGGGGCCCCTAGGCCCACAGCAAGGACCTGTGGTGGACCCCGGGGTGCCGGCCAGAGCCGCCGGAGAAGCCGGCGAGCCAAGAGCCGCCGAACCCCGGCAAGCTTCGGGGTTCGCCTATGGCGCATCATTTGAGCCGCGGTCGGGCGCGTTCGAACGGTGAGGATGGGCCGCGTCCATCCGTGGTGGTGGCGCGGGCCGTAACGGCTGGAATCTTCGCCGGCGGCGAGTGGAGGCGGTGGTGGCGTTCAGGACATCATCGGGATCACGCTAGGAAGCACCAAACCGCGCGCAACAACTTTCGTTCGAACCGCAGAGGCATTCCGCGTCGTTTGGTGGTGGCGCTGGACCAAATGGTCACCGGAAACACGGCGGGCGATGAGCTTTGGCGGCAGCGTGCTCGGGATGTCGATGGAAATTACGCTAGGAGGCATGGGGAGGCTCGGGCGCGGGCTCATTGGGCTCCTATGAGCACCAGGAGTTCGATGTCGCGCTCAGGCGAGCACGACAAAGGCCATGGCCACGGCGGCGAAGCGACCTGCGGCTGTGAGCTCTCGGGCACGACACCGAGCTAGCTAATGCGCGTGTGGGAGATAACAGGGAGGAGCAGGAGGCGGGAGGGCTCACCGTGCGGCTCACACGTAGGCCTGTGACGGATTAGTAGCGTGGAGAGGTGGCGCCGAGATGAAGAAGAACGCGCAGCCGGAGATGTGGGCGAAGGGGATCCCGTGATTCGGGGCTCCCCAGCTCCAGCTGAGGCCTCCAGTGGACGAGGAGGACGAAGGAGGATTGCTACGGCATCACGGCGAGTCGAGGCGATGGCGGTGGCCGCGGTGGTGACAGGGAACGGCGGCGAGCGCGTCGGTCTCCTCTCCAAAACGAAGCAGAGGGAGAGGGGAGGGGTGGATCTGGGGGAGGAGAGGCGCAAGAACCGAGGCGAGAGTGGGGGCGAGTGGGAGGCGGGATCGAGGAGGCGGGGGGGCGTGGCGGCCTTATCCTCTCCCGTCGCCGGCGAGGGGGTGCGGCGGGGACGCGCCCTGTTCCGACCCTGGTCGGGGGAACAGGGAAGGGGAGGGAGCGACCGAGCGAGGTGGGCCAGGCCGGCTGGATGGGCCGGCCGGTTGTGAGCTGGGCCGTCTGGTCCAAGAGAGGGGGGGGTTCTTTTCCTTTTGTCTTATTTTCACTTTTTTCTTTTTTGTTAATTTTCTTTTCTGTTTTATTTCATTTTAAAATATTTAGGCATTTTCTAAAAATGTGTTCACTTCACCATAATTACCTATGCATTATTTGGCACCCACCGAACATTTTTGTTTTGATATTTGAAAAAAAATTATTGTTTGCTTGATTTTGAATTTGAATTCAAATCGGTTTCGCACTAACGCGAGATTAGCAACAGTAATCGAGGTGACGTGGCATCATTAGCGGAGGGTTACTGTAGCTTAACTATCCGCGCGTCACAATTCTCCTCCACTAAAAGAAATCTCGTCCCGAGATTTAAGAGGTGGAAAACGGGGGAAAGGTCAGGTTACGAAATTCTAACGAATTTTCTCGGTCTTGGTTGCTCTTCTCGAAGTGGTTGATCCATTATATTGATGTGTTCATTTTTCTACTTCAAGTCATCAAGATGAATTCGGAATGCTTTCTTTGGGGGTTCCATCATACTTACGAAAGAATAAGGGGGGTATTCCGGGAGAACGAACCTCTACAAGGTTGACTATCTGGTCGATAACATCGGGGAAGGTGGCAGAACGTAACTCTCGAATTGAAACTTAAGAAAATATCGAGAGCAAAGTAATGAGGTTTCATGGGAAGTTTTCGAGCGAGCAGGCAACCGTTCGATGCCTGAAACAGCGCGTGAAAGGGGCTCAAAGCAATCGGGAATAAGTATTGCGTCTGGTACAGATTTGATGATCTCTCAGAAGGTGGCTCGTGAATTACATACGAGGCCACACGCGAGGAACAACCTTGGGAACAGGGGGGTGCAGGAGAGTCAGGTTTCGATCCTGTGGAACTGTGGGTTATGGGCCCACCATGTGGTTCAAAAGTAGGAAGGACGCCGACATATTGCACGGTCATGGTAGCAAGGCATGGCAGAGGATAGCCTGCCAGTTATGTTGGAAACAACGTTGGTACCAAGGGTGAGGGACGAAGAGAACCATTTTCACCTTTCGTTGAACGAGGCGGACCAATAGGCAAAGTTCTCATCCATCGGGGTTATCGAGGATGTCGCCAAGAATAGTAACAGGTCACACCGACAGAGTTGTAAACCGAGGTGTTTACCTAAGCAGGAGAATATTACTGCTTAGATCATATAGATCACAAGAAACGTTAACCCAACAAATGGAAAGAAAAATATGATTATCAGATTAAACAGAACAATGGATAGGAAAATGTGTTTAACACATATTTCAAAGGTATAACCTTCGGAAGGACGAGCAGAGAATGATATCCATGACAGGATATAATGTAGTAAACTCTTTAGGTAGGGGAGAGAATTTTCATGACATTACCCATATAGCGGTGTTTGGATAATCGAGCAGGAAACATTTATCATTGGGCTTCAAATGTTTTTGTTGAAAATCAGAGTACCATGGACATGCTTCGAGATAGCACTGACATGGTTTGCAAGCAAAGGTCAGACTTTGTATTCACAAAGGATCCATCAGGAACATCTTATAGAATAAGTCTTACAATTTCCTGAGGGAAGAATGGCTAACCTTACTGAAAAGAGGGGGTATTATAACAATGGGTTCCCCAGCCAGGTGTGCTAGGCATGACATCACCTTACCGGGCCATATAAAGACCAATGATAAAACTCCTGGAAATATGTTCAAACCATCATATCTGACCCGAGATTTGGATCTGACTGGTGTCAGGATACCTCAGACTCATGATGCCTGAGAAGGAAGGGTGCAACTCAATTTGACGTGATGGAGTTGCAAGATTCTCGGGAAATAAACTATGGAAGCAAGTTCTGAATCATGAGTTCATCATGAAACCAAGGAGAGGGTGAGGAGGTGGCTGATGAACTCAGCAACAATTCATTGGGATTTCCGAAAGATGGATTTCCACAATTAGGTGAACAAGGAGATAACATTTTTCAGATCAAATGATATAATGAGGTATGCTCGAGGAAAACATACACAATTAAACATTGGTTGAAAGGTGCGCCCGAAATATGGGTTGAGTTGCACGACCAATGTCAGAATGGTGATTCAATAATCAATAGTCCAAGAATGAACGGCCGACCATTAACTTCAAAGCAATAGGGTTTCTAGAAGGGCAGAATTCAAACAAAGACTGCTCACTTGTTGGTACACCGGTTGGAATCAACACGAGGACCAAGAAAGAATGGTGATGGTGGGAAGCATCACGGTATCACAAATTCTTAAGAGGTGGTGTAATTCTCACAACATTGATGACATAAGAGATGGTAATGTTCCGAGTAAAGAAGAACAATTGCTGGATGGCGGTGGAACTCATAGTACAACACCAAACACGAACAAGCTGTGTTGGTGGGAAGGCAATAAAGTGGTCGATGATAATAAAATTCATCGAGGGCAAAGATGGTATTTCTCATCATGAATTCAATTGATATCCTAGAAGAGCTCAAAATGTTGATGATGATCACGACACAATTGTCGAGAGATTTCATGAAGGTGTAACCGATCGGCGATGACATCAAGTCAAAGGAATGATGAAGCGAAAGGTTATTGGAGCCACGGGTACGTCACAAACTCCAAACCAAGTTTGCTGTTCAAGGCGAAATGACATGATGAGGAAAATCGACGTAAGCTTAGCTCATCATCGAAAATTGTGCTCCGAGAAGAAGGACCAGGTAGCACAGTTAAAATCAACACGAATAGATATAGCAGAGCAGGCTAGGAATGACATGATCGGGTACAAACTTGTACTTAAAGAAGATTACTGAAGAGTTGTTGAACCGTAGTGCAGACTCGGTTCTGTTATCAGTGTCTTTGAGTGTTTTAATAACTCAGAGCCCGTGAAAAATTGGAATCTGGGAGAATGTAGTACTTGAGGAAGAACTCATAAGAGGTTATGCAGTTCCATGATAATCTCGAGATACCAGGGGGTAATACTCGACGACAGATCAAAATAGAGATTGGACTGGGGTATTGCTCTATAGAAGACAAGTGCTTAAACTTGCACGAGAAATGGTATTTAAAGGAGAACATGGCCAGAACCACGATTGCAAAAGGCCAGATCCCAGATATAAGATGAACTTATACCAAGGGAATAATTAATTGAAGAGAAGCTTTAATGATAAGATCTACATCGTGTCCATGGGCATGAACGCAAAGTTCAAGGTCGACTCCCACTTCTTTAATGCATAACCTTTCATTCACTTTTCGTCTTCAAAGAAATTGTAGGGTAGAAAATTATCTGGTAAAACACCAGAAGGGTACAACATGTGAAAACATTCGGGTTCATATGGTTTTAGGGAAGGTATAGGTTCAACCCATCGGGGCATCTTAACATATACTGCGAACTTCAGGAGTAAATAACACAAGCTTGAAAGCAGAGCATCGTTGGCCAATTCAGAGAATAGGATTTACCATTGGCATTATGTATCAGGGGAAGAACTTCCAACGTGATTGAATATGAAGGACGTTGTCGGATAAAATCCAACAAAGGAATTGATGGTACACAAAGGATCTGATGTGAGTATCCGTACTCAAGCAGAAGAGGAAAGAATGCAAATGCAACAGGTTATGGAATCATCTGAACAATTCGAAGCTTAAATGCAAAGGAATTATGATTCCAAATCGAAGGATCAGAAGCAGATGCTCCGATCAAGGATGGATAAGTTGAATAGACTTAGGGGCACAATCGATGGTAATCTGATTGGCCGAGAACCAGCTCATGTTCGAAAGACGTCTGAGCCGGAAATATAATTTAAAAGGATCAACTGATGATTGCATGCATTCGCACTCATGTTGAATCCATAGGATCAAAATCATAATGACAAGAGATGCCAATAAGATTACGAGACTTATGGGATTAACCATAATGCAAGCAAGCAAGAATATAAATAGCAAGAGGATGCTCAGGATTTTTGGAAGATCGAATGGTATTTCGAAAACTTTCATGAAACACATGAACAACTGGGAAAGAGCAGATACTCGATAAGTGCGAGGAATTATCCGTAAGGGTATTCATGAGGCAAGAACTATAAAGCAGTAAGCTCAAAGGATTCTTGGAACAACGGAGAGCGGTTCGGGGCATCTTGTATTAACAAGATCAACTTGGAATAAAATTAAGAACGACGGGTGTAAGTATTTATCCATAGGGATAAATCAGTGGTAGGTAATTGCAAGAGCAACGAGCACGAAGTCTCGAGAACATCGGAGAGTATCTTCGAAATCCTTCGATGCACCAAGCAATCATCTGGAGTGAGGGGCTCTCCGGGAGGAAGTAGTTACGAGAACCTAGAGTCAGAGTTAGTAAAATCATTTCACCCGAATAGAAGAGAGATCAGAGTCCCGGAGTAAAGGTCGGGGAGTAAAAGATCCTAATACCACCCAAATGGCGACGTGGGCCCGTAAGACACACAGCCATGTTAGTAAAAGTTTTGTAATGTCTAGACTCGACTTCGGCCAAGGAGTGTGGAAGGGGATTCCTACAGGCAATGGCTCGATACCAACTTGTGACGCCTCGATTCAATCATACAATAATCATACACGCATAACGGTAATGATCAAGATCGAGGACTCACAGAAGATATCACAACACAACTCTAAAAACATAAATAAGTCATACAAGCAACATATTACAAGCCAGGCCTCGAGGGCTCGAATACAAGTGCTTGATCATAGAAGAGTCGGGCCGAGCAACAATATCCGAGTACGTACATAAGTTAAAACAAGTTGCCATAAGATAGCTAGCACAAACCGGGATACAGATCGAAGAGGCGCAGGCCTCCCGCCTGGGATCCTCCTAACTACTCCCGGTCGTCGCCAAGAGCTCGCACGTAGTAGTAGGCACCTCCAGTGTAGTAGTAGTAGTCGTCGACAGTGGCGTCTGGCTCCTGGGCTCCAACGTCTGGTGGCGGCATCCGAGAAGAAGAGGAAAACGGGGGAAAAGAGGGAGCAAAGCAGCCGTGAGTACTCATCCAAAGTACTCGCAAGCAAGGAGCTACACTACATATGCATGGGTATATGTGTAAGGAGGCCATATCAAGGACCGAACTGCAGAATGCCGTAATAAGAGGGGATAGCTAGTCCTATCAAGACTACGCTTCGGCAGCCTCCATCTTGCAGCATGTAGAAGAGAGTAGATTGAAGTCCTCCAAGTAGCATCGCATAGCATAATCCTACCCGGCGATCCTCCCCTCGTTGCCCTGTGGAAAAGCGATCACCGGGTTGTTTGTGGAACTTGTCTGGGTGTATTTTATTAAGTATCCGGTTCTAGTTGTCATAAGGTCAAGGTACAACTCCGGGTCGTCCTTTTGCCGAGGGACACGGCTATTCGAATAGATAAACTTCCCTGCAGGGGTGCACCACATAACCCAACACGCCGATCCCATTTGGCCGACACACTTTCCTGGGTCATGCCCGGCCTCGGAAGATCAACACGTCGCAGCCCCACCTAGGCCTAACAGAGAGGTCAGCACGCCGGTCTAACTCCTATGGCGCAGGGGTCTGGGCCCATCGCCCATTGCACACCTGCATGTTGCGTGGGCAGCCGAAAGCAGAACTAGCCCCCCTTAATACAAGAGCGGGCTTACGTTCCAATCCGGCGCGCGCCGCTCAGTCGCTGGCATCTAGAAGGCTTCGGCTAATACCACGACGATGAGTGCCCATATCTTTCCCACGTAGTTGGTTAGTGCGTATAGGCCAGTGGCCAGACTCAAATCAAATACCAAGATCTCGTTAAGCGTGTTATTATGAAGCAACCGCGAACGCCGACCAGGGCCAGGCCCACCTCTCCCCTAGGTGGTCTCAACCTGCCCTGTCGCTCCGCCACAAAGATCCACATAGAGGGTTGTCGGGACAAAGGTCCTTTCAGCCCCCAATCCGTGAATCACTCGCGGGTACTCTTCGAGCCGACCCGACTTTAGTCACCATCTGTAGTATGTATATATGTATAGTATATACCCGTGACCACCTCCCAAGTGATCACGGCCCGATAGTATAGCAAGGCAGACCGACAAGAATGTAGGGCCACAGATGATAAACTAGCATTCTATACTAAGTATTTAGGATTGCGGGTAAGGTATCAACAGATGTAGCAACAATGTCAGGCTATGCATCAGAATAGGATTAACGGAAAGCAGTAACATGCTACAATACCCTAATGCAAGCAGTATAGAGGAGAATAGGCGATATCTGGTGATCAAGGGGGGCTTGCCTAGTTGCTCTGGCAAGAAGGAGGGGTCCTCAACTCCGTAGTCGAACTGGGCAGCAGCAGCGTCGGTCTCTCTACCGGAGAGAAGAGGGGGAAGAAACAATGAACCATGCAAACAGATGCATATCGATGCATGACATGACAAGTAACGATGCTAGGTGTGCCCAATCGCGGTAGTAGGTGATACCGACGAAGGGGGAAAACATCCGGGAAAGTATTCCCGGTGTTTCGCGTTTTCGGACAAATGAACCGGAGGGGAAAAGTTGCGTGTTTGCTATGCTAGGGATGTCTCGTCGTTCTGAGCTACTTTCATGTAGAAAGTATTTTCAACCGAGTTACGGATTATTTTATATGATTTTCTAAAGTTTTAATCATTTTTTGATTTTAATTATTTATTTAAATCCAACATTATCTGATAAAGTGCATGATGACGCAGGCATGACATCACAAAGGATGTCAAGAAGTCAACTGGTCGGTTGACCGATCCAAATTGCATGTGTGGGTCCAAGGGACCCACATGTCATCAACAGGGCACTAACAGGGGGGTTTAGACTAATTAATTGGGTTAATTAGCAGGTGGGGCCCAGTATGCAGTGAGAGATTAGGTTTTAATTAATTAATTAAATTAATTAGCAGATTATCTATTTGTTTTTATTTGTTTTATGGCATGGGGCCCGCATGTCAGTAGCAGTAGCTGCCACGTCAGCGAAGTTGACTTCGGTCAACGTGGCCAGTTGGGCCCCCTAGGCCCACATGCAGTGACCCAGGGGTGGAACTCCGGGGTGCCAGCTCAGCGGAGCCACCGGAGTAGCTCCGGCGAGCTCGCGCGCAGCGGCCGAACCCCGGCGAGCTTCGGGTTTCGCCTATTGCGCATCATTTGAGCCGCGGTCGGGCGCGTTCGAACGGTGAGGCTGGGTCGCGTCCATCCGTGGTGGTGGCGCGGGCCGTAACGGCCGGAATCTTAGCCGGCGGCGAGTGGAGGCGGTGGTGGCGTTCGGGACACCATCGGGATCGCGCTAGGAAGCACCAAACCGCACGCAACAACTTGCGTTCGAACCGCAGAGGCATTCCGCGTCGTTTGGCGGTGGCGCTGGACCAAATGGTCGCCGGAAACACAGCCGGCGACGAGCTTTGGCGGCAGCGCGCTCGGGACGTCGATGGAAACTACGCTAGGTGGCACGGGGAGGCTCGGGCGCGGGCTCATTGGGCTCCTACGAGCACCAGGAGTTCGATGTCGCGCTCAGGCGAGCACGACAAAGGCCATGGCCACGGCGGCGAAGCGACCTGCGGCGGTGAGCTCTCGGGCACGACACCGAGCTAGCTAATGCGCGTGTGGGAGATAACGGGGAGGAGCAGGAGGCGGGAGGACTCACCGTGCGGCTCACATGTAGGCCTGTGACGGATTAGTAGCAGCAGAGGCTGGTGCCGGAGATGAAGAAGAACGCGGCAGCCGGAGATGTGGGCGAAGGGGATCCGGTGATTCGGGGCTCCCCAGCTCCAGCTGAGGCCTCAAGTGGACGAGGAGGACGAAGGAGGATTGCTACGGCATCACGGCGAGTCGAGGCGATGGCGGTGGCCGCGGTGGTGACAGGGAACGGCGGCGAACGCGTCGGACTCCTCTCCAAAACGAAGCAGAGGGAGAGGGGAGGGTGGATCTAGGGGAGGAGAGGCACAAGAACCGAGCCGAGAGTGGGGGCGAGTGGGAGGCGGGATCGAGGAGGCGGGGGGCGTGGCGGCCTTATCCTCTCCCGTCACGCCGAGGGGTGCGGAACGCGCCTGCCCACCTCGGCCTGGGGAACAGGGAAGGGGAGGGAGCGACCGAGCGAGGTGGGCTAGGCCGGCTGGATGGGCCGGTCAGTTGTGAACTGGGCCGTCTGGTCCAAGAGAGGGGGGGGGTTCTTTTCCTTTTGTCTTATTTTCACTTTTTCTTTTTTATTTATTTTCTTTTCTGTTTTATTTCATTTTAAAATATTTAGGCATTTTCTAAAAATGTGTTCACTTCGCCATAATTACCTATGCATTATTTGGCACCCACCGAACATTTTTGTTTTGATATTTGAAATTTTTTATTGTTTGCTTGATTTTGAATTTGAATTAAAATCGGTTTCTAACTAACGCGAGATTAGCAACATTAATCGAGGTGACGTGGCATCATTAGCGGAGGGTTACTGTAGCTTAACTATCCGGGCGTAACAAAACGGCCTTGTGTTCGACCGGCCACGTTTGAAACGGGATCCTGTTCATCGGGAGGGGTCTGGCGTACCGCAAAAGGAGGAAACGGACCTCCTACGGTCGAAACGGGGGTCCTGTTGATCGGGAGGGGTGTGGCGTACCACAAAACGGACGAAATGGACTTGTGTTGGAGCGCTACGATCGAAATGGGGGTCCTGTTCATCGGGAGGGGTGTGGCATACCACAAAACGGGACTCCACGGGATACTGTTCATCTCCACCGTCGACCTCCTCCAGCCTCCACGGGCTACCGTCGACCTCCTCCAGCCTCCACAGGCTCCTGTTCATCCATCCTCCACCACACGCTACTCCATCGGCTACTATTCAACCACCCCTCCACGGGCACCCCTCCACCGCTTCATCGCTCATCCAGCCCTCCACGGGTCGCCCTGCTCATCCAGCCTCCACTCCACGGGTCCTGTTCATCCAACCCCAACCGCTCGATCAATCGGGTCCTGTTCATCCAACCCCCGCAACGCCATCGCTCATCCTGCAGGAAGCATCGATCGGCTTGATTAGCAGCAGAGCGGCGAATCTCTCGATCGGGTTCAGTTAATAGCCATCGACCGATCGCTCGCGTTCAGTAACACGTAGCCTGCAGTGCAATCGCTCGGGTTCAGTTAGAGCCCAACGCCTCGCTCGGGTTCAGTTAGAGCCAACGCCTCGCACACACGCGCGTACGTGTACGAGAGAAACGCGCATCGCTCGGCCCCCGACCTCCCACCGTAACCGGGAACTCCCCGAAATTTTCCTCGCCCTCGCTTCTACCACGGTTTTTTCCGTCATGGACGGCCCAAAGAATGTCGTGCAGCCGCCTCCTCGCCCGCACAGGACGAAAAGCCCATTTTCTGTCATGATTTTTTGTCATAGAAGTAGGAGCCCACCACATCTATGGTGATACCGGGTTTTTTCACAATTATCGTCATAGAAGTGTCATATGTATGACAGAAAAAAAATTCGTTCGACCCAAAATGTCACCGATGTGTCTTTTTTTTGTAGTGCTGGCTGGCGCCCGCCTGGAGCCCGCCTGGTCTCGTTCGTCATGGCTTACGTCACGAGCACCTCGCGAGGTACTCCTTGCCTTGATCTCTCCGCCTCCTCGCGAGCCTGCCTGGTGAGGCCGCCCCTGAGGGAGCCTTCCTTCGTCCGCCCCGTGAGGCTTGGCCCCTCGCGAGGGTCTTGAACTTGGGTCGATGAAGACGAGCCGTACTGGGCCACTGCTTGAGCCACGCCACAGGCTGCAGGCAAGCAAGTCTGGGGACCCCCGTTCCCAGAACGCCGACAGACTGAAACTAGCTCAATTTATTGGGTGCAATTTTATTTTCATACAGTGGACAATCTAATGGAGGTTGAAGCTATCAAACACAATATTGGACATTCCATGATCGTGCATCGATCCTTGGTGAATGCAGAAGCTTGTTGGAGGACTTCGGGAAGGTAACAATTGAGAATTGTAATAGAGAATCAAATTTTGTGGCTCATGCACTAGCACAAAAAGGACGGGATGATCCACCGTTTGTGTGGTTGGACTCCCCTCCCTCTTTTATTTCTCTTTTGTTAGCACATCATGTAAGCCTGGTTTAAATTTATAAAGCTAACCATGAAGGCCTATTGTAAACATAATAAAAGAAAATTGAACATGTTGGGGGACCCACCTACGACCCCGCGTCGCCAACCCTAGGCGACACAGGGGGTGATCGCGCCGCCGACCCCAGCCTTCTCTCCTCGATCCCTTCCTCCTGCCGTCACTGGAGATCACGTCGGGCGAAGCGTGTGCTGTGAGCTACGGCGGCGGCGGCGGGGCATTCTCCCTCACGCGACGGTGACGAACCCCTCTAGCGGCGACACACATCACGAGGTGATCTGGCGGCAACAAGCGGCGGGATCCCGGTGGGTGAGTGGTGGCGGGGACAGTGGAGGCGCGGCCACCTCGCTCCGGAGGCGCTCTTGTGGTGGCGGCCGGGTTCGCGGATCTCACCCGACCTAGATGGGCTTGGGCGGGCCAGCAACTCGGTTCAGCGGTGACGGACTAGCACGGTGGGCCTGACCATGCTGGCTGCTTAGGCACCGTGCTAGTGCCGTGGCCGATCAGGCGGCGGCGGGTAGACCCTTTTCGTCTAGTCCCCGTCAGAGAAGGCGGCGATCCGTGCACAAGACGCTTGATGTTGATTCTTTGAACTAATCTGGGTGAAAACATGCTCTCAGCTAGCTGCCAAAGCTGGCGATGGCGGTGCTCTACGGTGTTGTTCCCTTCTTGAAGGCATCGCCGTTGAGAAGTTCCAGACCACTATCTGCTACCTCCGGGAAAAACCCTAGATCAGTAGATCGGATGACATCGACGCTCTTGTGTCGATTCCCCCTTGGGGCGTCATTCTTGGAGGTGTACACGGGCTCGAGGGGGCAATGGACGACATCTTTGGTGGAGTGGTGCTTGATCTTACACATTGATGGCGGCGGATCTCGACGGCGTGTCGTAGTGAAGACTCGGCGTCCGATGTGTGATGATGGACTCACGAAGGAGGACGGCGTTGTATGGCGCCGTGGTGGCTTCAATGGCGGAGAGGCCTGGCAAGGCCGATGCGTCAGTATCTGCTCTGAAGATGGATCGATGGAAGACGGTGGTGACGGCTCTTGCAGCGTGCGCATGTGGTGCTCACAGAGAGTGCGTCGGACCGGTGTGTGACCCCGTCCTTGCATTGTAGCTTGGATGGGGTACCCAGCTTTAAATGTTAGGATTTGCTGCGATGTCTGTTTGGTATTCGGCACCCCTTCATCAAGGGGTAGGAGTAGCGAAAAGTGTTGTCAAAATGTAGGCTTAAGGCTTATGTATTACTTTGTAAGGTCCTTGTGAATAATTAATAAAATGGTTACATACATCGTCCAAATGTAGAAGCCGGGTATATCCTCATTTTCTAAAAAGAAAAAAAAACATCAAACAATTACAAAGTCGCCCTGTCACTCATTGCCTTCATGGGCTGTGTGCCTCTGCTCATCTTGAGAATTTCCCCGCACGCTATCCTTCAGCGTTTCAACAGCATCTCTCCTCGCCGCCGCGGGTGGCAGCCTACGGCACCTGCTGTGGGCTTGGATTGGCGCTCATCTCTGTCGTGCCGTGCCAGGACCAGGCCTCCACGGTCGCCCGTGCCGCACCGCAAAAGCAGACACGACAGGCAGATCCTATGGCGGCTGTCCATGAGTGGATCGTGAGGAGTCTTAGGCAGAGGGATGTCGTCCTCGTCGGGACATGGATCGTGGGTGGAGACGGAGGACGATGGGAGGTGAGCTATGGAAAGAGATCTTGGGAGAGGTAGAGGCTCTGTTCGGTAATGCAATCTAATACTCCCTCCATTCCTCTCTCTCTCTCTCTCTCTCTCTCTCTCTCTCTCTCTATATATATATATATATATATATATATATATATATATATATATATATATTTACCCCATATGTCTCATATACTACCATGTGGTACTATATATACTACTTTATCATTTTAAATATATTCGTATACTATATCTAAGATATTTTAAAGCAAGTTACATGAAAAAATTACATATGAACACATAGTTTTTGTTATATTTGTGAAATACGTATATATTTATACGTAAAAAAAGTATACTCAAAACATGGTATATACTACCTAAAAATTAGTATGTATACTACCTAATCATTGTTATATACTACATACTACACGCATATACATACTCTCAATTTTGACAGATACTACATACAACATACAAAACGCAAGTGGTGGTAACTACCACTGCTTGTAGGAAACATTTCTCATATATATATATATATATATATATATATATATATATATATATATATATATATATATATTATTCGTCACCCTGGGTGAGAAATAGTTATTCTTCACCCCCCTCTATTTTACCATCAATGCACCACAATTTTACGTTCCGTAAGTTTTGTCTTATTTCTGACGTAAAAAAAGACCGTAAGAAAATATATAATCATCGTAAAAAATATTTTATGTTATGTAAAAGTACAAACGTAAAAACATAGTGTAAAATACACATAAACTACAAATTTTCTGGTCTTATGACCTATATTTTTATTTTCTTATGCCAAATTTTCTGTAGTGAATCAATAGGAATATAACTATTTGAATTCCAAACATAATTTAATTATGAAATGATCGTAAGATTACCTCGGGTGAAGAATAACTTATTCTGCACCCTAGGTGATGAATAGAGAGAGAGGCATTTTGGTGGCCGAGCTACCTGGTGGCCGGAATCTCTGCCGTGTAGTATAGCATCACGATGTGTGATGCCTTGTTTTCTCATATGTATACGCTGGCTATTAAATTGCAATACAGTTGTGCCATGGGCTGCGGTGCTATGATTATACATAGGCCTCAGGTACACATCGTTCTGCATGCATGTGCCAGGTGTGCTATTTTGAAAATCAAACATGTAGTTGGTGGTGGAAAGGGCTGGTGCAAATATTATTTTTTGTTTTGATGGGCCCATGTGGTGGTGTAGATACGTTAACTTCCACACAGTGCTCAGTTCTGGTGCGACCATTCATCCCCTTCTCCCTGGTAGCTGCGCGTCCAATGATTCGCATGGATGGCCAGGAGTTCTTTTTTGAGGAAGCGGAATCAGGATTAAAAACTGCCGATTCTTGCAATTTATGTTTCTTGTTCTCATGCTTTTCAACCAAAAAAAATGTGTTTAGCGGGTATTTCGTGCCTGATTTTTCTTTTTGACTGGGCTTCCTGCCTGATTTTGCTACCAATCTTTTTGATTCCTTCGTCTGTGCCTTGTTGTTTGATCTGACGAGGCCATAGAAGGAAAACCTGCACCAAGCCACCCAAACCAGAATTCAATGAATGATTTCATTTGTTCTTTATGTTGGAAATCGAACTTCAAACTGAATAGTCGGATGTTTGTCGCTTGAAAAGAACAATGCGGGTATGTATGGATGTCAGGCTGCTAGTATCCATTCCGGATTTTGCAAACCTATGATTGTCTTAACCTGTCTACTGGAAAATTCTCAAGGTCCTCTGTGTTTTGGCTGTTATATTTTTTCAGCTATTTTCATATGTTCAACTGCCAGACGTCTTTTTCTTAGGCCTCTCAGTTTTTTTTGCGAATAACGATCTCAGTTTCTTTTTAGAAAATATTGGTCTTAGTTAATTCGCATTGTTTTGTCCCCTGCAAATGTACACCCATCATGGCAAAAAAATGAATTTGTACCCACGGCGTGGGTAAATAAAAAAAATACATAGAGCAGTTTATGGAATCATGGGCTGTGCATGTTGTGTGTTTTCGCATAGGAACATGTTGACCGAGTCAATCCCATGTCGAGCACATGCGTCTCTGTCATGGTACAACGTGCGACCGCGCATGGCAACTGTGCCTGCACTGCTGTGCAGACTAATCTACGTGAACTGCCACTGTTTATTTCCTAGAAAATACGGGCATTGTGCAGAAGCCTCTACTAAAAATACGGTGGCTTGGTGCTGATCACGACGAGCACAGATGGATGTGATAACGGCCTGCAGGTAGCTCGGCCACCAAAGTGCATTTCCATATATATATATATATATATATATATATATATATATATATATATATATATATATATATATATATATATATATATATATATATATATATATATATATGATGCCAGTTTGGGACACCTAGGTGCCTGGGCACCTCGCCTAGCAACCTTTGGATGACTCTAAGATGTGTGCATGTATAATTAGTATTATCATTAATGGGTAAATCTTATTAGGTAAGAATTAGTTGCTATAGGCACTTAATACCCGCCCAGATTAGATAGGATAGAGAAAATTAGTAATAAATGGTCATGTTTTAAGTCCATGCATGCCTCATCGTACGTGCACCTTTTTGCATATATTGGAGGTCATTTTTTTATGCGTTATGGTTAGCCCTTCTCTCTTTCTTATATATGCTCTACTTTATCACCGAGTATCTAATATCTTGAATAAATCACTAGGTATATACGTACATAGTCCAAAATATCTTAGGTATGTTTTGTACTCGAAATATGTTGGGTATATATTACATACCGATACGTCACGTAGCCGGATATATATGTAGCCATATTTCGGTAATTGCCTTTGGCTCCTAGGTGCATATGCACCCATTGTCGAAATACACATTTTGAAAAGTTGAAAAATTCGGAACAAAAATCCCGCGTGTATATCCGGACATTTTATGTGCGTGCACAAGGTTTCAGTGAAAAACGACGTTTTTTGTGGCTTCTGTAAAAAAGACAAATTCTGATGCTTCATTCTAACTATTCACGAGGTATTTCTTTATCTTTTTTACACAAGCCACAAAACACGTCGTTTTTCACCGAAACCTTGTGAACGCACATAAAATGTCCGGATATACACGTGAGATTTTTGTTCCGAATTTTTCAACTTTTCAAAATATGTATTTCGATAATGGGTGCATATACACCTAGGAGCCAAAACACCGCTCTCGCCATATTTTACTTTACATACGTCAACTGGGTATGTACAATATTTTCAAAGCTTTTTGCACACAACTGAGTATATAAGTGTGCAGATACATTGGGTATTTCCATTTGAGGTATATACATCGACCGAGTATGTACAATATTTTCCTACCTTTATTCATATAGCCGGTTATATACGTCGACCGGGTATTACAATATTTTCGTCAGTAGGTATTGAATACCTGTATTGGATAGTAAACAAAAATAAAATACAACGAGTCAACAAAATAAATTCTTGGGTATATACATACCCGCGTATGTACATACTTTCGTTACTAAATATAAGATACCCATTTTAGACAATTAGGAAACAAATAAATGTAATAGTTGAAAAAATAAATTATTGAATATATATATACCTACGTATGTATATAATTTCGTTGGTATGTATTAGATACCCGTATTAGATAGTTAGGAAACAAAAATACGTGTATTAGATACCCGCATCAATTCAAACAAAGTCAATATTAATATGTTTTATTGTATGGCAAGTCTTGCATGCCTAATAATTAGAAAAAATAAATAAAACGTAAGCAGGAAAAGTCTTGCATGAAGAATAGTTAGGAAACAAATTAAATATACCACGGTTGCCAAAACAACCAAGGTGCCCAGGCACCTAGGTGCCCCATCTATAAAAGGTGTATTTGTTTTTTATAAAATTTCACAATGTAAGGTGTATTTCTTCTACATCCTCATAATTCTCTTTGTATCCCTCCAAAAATAGGAAAGTATCTCTTCCTGATTTCTTGTATCTCTCCTTGTATCAAAAAAGAAGGAAACTTTCTGTCTCTCGATTGCATGTATCTCTTACTTTCCCGGACTCATATATTTACTTCCCACTAACCAACAAATTTGCCGAGAATAATTTTGTCCTAACATCTCTATAATACACCTTACATAAAGGAATGAAGGGAGTACGTACGGGTGGGAGGTGGGCTGAATCGTCCGTGAATAGCACCATAGCGGTGGCATTTGTTTACGGGGCAGCTGATTACGGCGAAGATTAACCAAACACCTGTAACGGTTCCAGATGACGATGTAAACAAATTATACGAAGAAAAAAAGCCGACACCTCCTTTTCTTTTTTGAGAATTCTCGTAACCTTTATTGATCAATGTGTAAGGGTACAAGAACTTGGTTAGGGGGAGCACCTCACAACAAATGACGACCTAATGCTAGATTACAAGCATAATTGGCTATATAAAGAGCCTCAAAATTAAAATTCCTTTTTTTTCAACCGGTCTTACAACCCCTTTCTATTAATTTTGCAATCAACGGAAATACACCAGTCTGTACTCAAGTTTTTAGTACCGAGCAACTACAACTAACAGATGAGACTAAACCACGAGCACAATGAGACTGAAAAGGGGGGAGCGAGTTGGCGCATCATCAGAAAAACCACCGCAGGATGATCCTGGAACGGACCATCCGCCATGGGGCGAAAACCTGATGACACTAACAAGCCACTGCCCAACAAAATAAAAAGGTTCCCAGGAATGAAACTGCTAGCAAACTTCTGCGACTATGCGAACCGCTACCAGGAAACATAATTCCAGCGGGCATCAAACCCCAGTGGAAAGCGGAGAGCAAAAGGACCAAATGTTGATCACACCTAACCAATCTGGATCCCATCTCTGTCTCCTAAGAGAGGCCTGCCTCGAGGGAAAGATCTGTCCGCCAGCGCAACAGCCGCGTGAGCCAACCTCTTCACTCCAGCCTGAAGTTTCGCCCTTTCTTCTTCCTTCAGTAAACCTGCCCAATATAACATAAACGAGCAGGCAGTGAAAACAGCCTCTAGAGGAGTACGAACAACATGCTTATCAAATGTAACTTTATTACGGAGAATCCAAATCCCCCAACATATTACAGCAATGATCATCATATAAAACTGCTTCCCACCCGGAAAAAACTTGTAGAGCCAAGCAAAACTTTGCCAAAGTGATCGAGGACAGCAAGATGCCCCAGCCGTCATGCCCAGCACACCCCAAACTGAACGAGCAAGCGAGCAAGTAAAGAACAAATGATTCGCTGTTTTAACATTAGTACAGAAGGAACACGTAGGATTTCCAGGCCAATTCCTAATACGCATGTTATCCCGTGTAAGCACTGCATTCTGAAACAGCTGCCAAAGAAAGATCTTAATCTTCAGCGGAATAGGTGCTTTCCACACCCATTTATAGGTTGGACCTGATAGACTCCTTTCTAATCATTCATATAAGGATTTACTAGTAAATTTCCCTTTACTACTAAGAGCCCATGAGACTTTATCTGGGGAGTCGTTCAACGACAGTTTTTTAGCTTCCATGACCATCCAAGCCCACTGCTCACCCAACACTCCAACCAATCTGCGTCTGAAGCCAAGCTCATAATTGTTTGCAGCCCAGGATGCAACAGTGCACTCCTGATCTTGACATATACTAAACAAATCAGGGAAACGCTCATTCAACGCAATATTCTCAACCCAAGGATCATTACCAGACCCTAGTTAGGTTTCCACTTTCAATACTAATTTTTTTGCCAGCCATATACGACTCTTTGACCTTCATGATAGCTTTCCAGCAAGGGGAGTCCGAGAAACGACTCCGAATGTTAGCCACTGTTTTATTTTTGAAATATCTTGCCCTTACTATACGCTGCCATAACCAATCACTCGTTTCTAATTTCCACCACCATTTAACGAGCAAGGCAATATTCTGTTTATGAAGATCTTTGATACCTAGCCCCCCAATCTTTTTAGACCGACATACTCTCGTCCACTTAACCATGTGATAACCATGTTTCTTGTTCTTCCTCCTCCAAAAGAATCGCCTGTGATGTTTATCCAACTTCTCAATAAAAGTTTTATTGAAGAGGAACATCAACATAAGGAAAGAAGGAATCCCATCCAGGCTGGAACCCAATAAAGTCAGCCTGGCTCCAGAAGATGCCGCACAGGCAACCCAGGAATCAAGCTTTTTGATCATTTTACCATCAAGGAAGTCTAGATCCACATTCTTGAGGGTAGAGTATGTAACAGGAACTCCAAGATATTTCATAGGAAGGGTGCCCACTTGGCATCCAAACATGTTAGCATAAACCAAATCAATATCATTGTCTCCCCCGATACTAAATATCTCACTCTTCTCAAAATTAAAATTCCTATTTTCATGAATGAAAGTACCAAGAGTGAAACTCTTTCGCCGTGATGGAAATTTCTCGGATTATCGCCCCATTGTTTCCGCCTCCCCCTTGATGGATTTCCTTGATGAGCGCCTGACAATTGGATGCGATGTGCAGATGATTGAGATTAAGATCAGGAGCTAGTGCAAGTGCTTCTCTCACCGCATATGTTTCAAGTAACAGTAGACCGCTAGCATGATATACCAGGGCTCAACAGCCAAGGTATCTGCCCCCCGCAGACCTTCACTGGAGGAGGAAGCCATCGCTGCACAGATCATGCAGATAAGATTGAACAAAAGCGTTTGTTGAAACAAAAACCTCCTTAGTGTCACGCACTTGCCGCGATACTTACACTGCACATTCTGGATTAGAAGATCTGGGCCGGCGTAACACTATAGCCCATGACGGCCACACATGGTCAATTGGATTTCATGCACCTCAAAAATCCCCTAAAAAACCTCCAAAGAAAAAAAACAAGCAGAGCTGTTTCTCTCTCAAAAAAAAAACAGAAATGTTGGGGAGCTTCAGCGAGTTCTGAATTACTATTTTCAATAGTTAAATACTTCAATGTACATCTCACGCGGTTAGTAGTACATAATACAACATGCCCCCTCTTGGTAGTGGTCAGCCCCTTGCATGAAATAACTTAACGGCCATTCAAATTTACTAACCAAACATAACAATATGCAAAAGACTTCAACATCTAAAGCCAGGAGCACAAACGTATTTTAAACTAGTATTGTCCATATGGCAGCTTGAACTGCACCTGCATCTCAACCCTCCAAGTGCCGCCCAGACAGAATCAGGTTTTCTGGAGTTGGTTGCAGTAATTCTGCCATCTACCAAGACATTTCTGCAAGCAAACAAATTTGCGTTGAGCCTGGCATCATGTTCCATACTCAGGTTCTCACATGTAAATAATTCTGCTCTAACATATAAAAAGTTTCTAACTCGTAAAGATTCAGTTACATTTTTAAAGAGTTTGACTTTCTCATATGCACATGGCAGTTAGCAACAAATACATGCCAAAAGCAAATGAAACTGCTATATCAGTCATGTGTGGTGATGTTCAAAGGATGATATTTTCGATACAACGCAATAGCAAAAGAGCACTGTTTTCTTCTACAGAACAGAAACACAAAAAAATTAATCACCACTAAGTTTAATTCCTTCTTCCTTGCCAACTACAAGGCCAAAACAAAGTCGATTCCAATAGCATGCCACCTAGTATAAACCATGGCATGATGCTCACATAAGCTAGACACTGCTCAATGGTATTGCACCAACATAAACCAATGTAGAAATAATAAAAACAAACTTCTACTGCACATGCATGGAAAAGCTGACGAAGTTATATCGATTTTTGCATGAGAACAGCACAAGTTAACTTGAAAATTGTGAAAATTATATAAAGAATTTACCCAAAGCTGAATCGTTTCAGCATTACTGAACAAAAAAAATAGAGACACTGAACGAACAATATCAGCTTATTTATGCTGGTACAAGATCAACTTCTTTTGTTGACAATCAGTTCACATGTTTTTGGCTACATATAATCCCAGGCTTCAGGTTAATATTCAGGTCAAGTGAGAATTAGGCTCACAGACTAAAATCAGGAGCTATGGTATCTACTCCCTCCGTTCCTAAATATAAGCTTTTTTAGAGATTTCAATATGGACTACATACGGATGTACATGGACATATTTTAGAGTGTAGATTCACTCATTTTGCTCCATATGCAGTCCATATTAGAATCTCTAAAAAGCCTTATATTTAGGAACGTAAGGAGTAACTCATTGAGGAAATTATAAAAAAGGTTTTTCCGATCAAAAGCTGAATTATTTCAGCCTGTTACTAGATAAAACCAACAATAGAAACATTTAATGAACAAGAATAGAACTAAGTTATTGTGCCAGCACTCATTCTACTTCTATTGCTGACAATCATGTTCTCCTGTTTTTCGAGCATATGATACCATCGGTGCCTCCACAGGTAATACTGAACTTTCAAGATAATCAAGTAATGTGGGCCTGACTTTGTATTAACACGCACATGAGAGGCTCGGAGAGTAGAAAGCAGGAGCGTATGGTATCTAATTCATAGCCATATCTATAAATCTAATAACTAGCTAGTTCAGAAATTAATCAAATCCATACAACAAACACCTTATAGAAAACAAAACAAGAGAACATGCATTTTACCTGCTAATTGAGTAACCAATCAAAAAGATACACAGACAGCAAAAAGAAAAATGCAAATCACCTATTCAAACACATCTCAGAGATCTTGGCTGTTCACATTTTCAGATTCATCATCTCGTCCGTCATCGCGAGCGTCAACTTCAGTGTCTATAAGAGAAAGAAATCTATAAAAAATAAGCTGGATCAACAAGAAAGAAAATTAAATATGCAAACACAAACAGTTTAATTATCCTTTCAACGAAAGGTAAAGTAGATGAGATTATCTATTGTTGTTGGAAATAATATATGTGATGAAAGAGCATTATTATATCTGCAGAGGATGCTTAGCTTAGCAGGGTAAAGTCATCTAAAAATAGGTAAAACCGCTAGGTCTTTGTCTCAACCTTCTTGAACTCGTTTGCCTCAGCAATGAGTATTCTGTTCACACGTGCAATGGCTACATAAGGGGCTTTGTCCTGCAACACAGATCCATCCATGTATGTATCATCAACGATAATCAGCACGGCAAAAGTTACAGAAGATTAGAAGCTCTCTTACCGAATCGCTAAAGAATTTCCAGTTTTCAGCAGCTTTCCTTTTAATCTGAAAGTTATCCACGAGAAACAAATTATCGATTCATCCACAAAACAATGGAAACAAATCGGTAACGAGGCACTGAAGGATCGAACTGACAGCATCTACGGACGGCTTGTCATAGACGCCTTTGAAGTTGTCCATCCAGAAGATGTTCCTTACAAAATAATGGTCAAATCAGCACCGTCCAGAAAAGCAAGAAACAGAACAACAATCTGTAAACGTGTGGATGATCAAATCTCACTGGTAGGTGAACAGGGCGAGCTGGGCGAGCTCTTCATCCAACGACTTCTCCATTGCAATGCTCATCACCGCCAACCCGCGTGTAACATCGGAAAGGTCATGGGTCTTGGGCTTCTCCGCACCATTGCTCTTCACCGCCAACCTGCGTGGAACATCGAAAAGGACATGGGTCGACGCACCAAAATTAACCTCTATTGGATCACACAAATCGACTGGATTCTTACTTGCCCTTGGCTTTCTTCTCCTTCCTGCACTTGGTCGAGGGCTTCCGCTCCTCCGCTCCATCTCTCTTCGCTGCCGACCTGCGTAGGAATCCAAGGTTATGGATCGGCGGCTCGATGCACCAAAGATTCAGTTTTGATTCTTACTTGCTATCGGCCTCGTCCCTGGCGGCAGCGCCCATGGATGTGGTCTGCTTGCAAGCAGTCATGTCTGAACAACAGGTGAGATCGGCCCGAGGCGAGCCCGGAATCGAATCGAGCGCCCGAATTGAGGAGTTCCGGGGAAAGGAAACGAGGAGACCAGAGGCGAGCTGCAGCTAGGGTATAAAAGGAATTTTTGTCGAAAGAGACCACCTGCGCAATTAAATTGCTAGAAAAAACCCCCTCTAAGACGATTTAACAAAAAAGACCCTCTCGGCCGTGGCGGCAGGCGCGCCAGGTGACACGTGGCACCTGCCGCCACGGTGCAAGGCGGCAGACCTTGCCGCCACGGCGTTGGGCGGCAGGCTGCCTGGAACGGAAATCGGCTGGCGTGATGTAACGGGTCGGCTGGCCAGGCCTCGCCGCTGAGGGATCGGGCGGCAGGACTGTAGCAGCCGGGCCGGCCACCTCATGGGCTGGCGGCAGGTCTGTTCATTTGCTGCTGCCCACTACGCATGCATGCACACGTCCGATCAGTATTGTGATATATAATCAGCTATAGCTATTCCAATACCACTAGGCACTAGATACATATGTACGTGCGAACATGCAAGTACTACATATACAATCGGCCAACCGTTGGCATCAGGATGCAAGTACACATAAATGAAAGCACGTACGCGTATAATGCAGTAGCAAGGTACCACTGCCTGCTTAAACCGGTGCTTGTAGCTACATCATTGGCGCTGGCGAGTACGTAGATGCATGGGAAGGGAACCTGCCGCCAGTCCCTGAGGCGGCCGGGGCCGGCTGCTACTGATCTGCCGCCAGCCCATCGGTAGTCAGCCCACAGCGCCAAACCCGTTCCATCGCGACGGCGATTCCCGTTCGAGCAGCCTGCCGCTTGGCGCCGCGTGGCGGGGCTGCCGCCTCGTCGTGGCGGCGGTGCCCACGTGTCGCTTGCCGCGCCTGCCGTCACGGCTGAGGGGGTCCTTTTTGTCCAATCGCCCCAGAGGGGGTCTTTTCTGGCAATTCGGTTGCGCAGGTGATCTCTTTCGACAAAAATTCGCATAAAAGAGGGGAGCTCCTGCAGGCGCCGATTAAGAGACGCGGCGCTCGCTACAGCGCGAGGTGGACCGGCCCACGAAGGGGCACAGCGCAAAAATGCTAACAAAAAGCGAAAAAACTATTCAGAAAATTGCGGAACAGCGGAGAATCGAACTGACGACCTGCACTTTCTACAGGTGGTTAGCTAATCATTACAAAACGGTATAACTCAGCCACCTACGGCGTCCCACAGCGATTTGAGATCCTCGATCGTCCGATCAAACTAAACAATGGAGTAGATTGCTCGGTCGTTGCTCCAAAGACAAATGAGACAAGTTTCACCTCGCAACCCGAAAGTGCCCCGAAGTTAATGGGCTGCTGCTCCCGACATCCACCTAGGCGTTCTCATGAATTGGGCCAAGACTGCGTGGCCCATATCTTTCTTGATGGCCGATGCGCTGGCCACGCAGAGAGAGATATCTCTCGGCTACAAGCCTTCTCCTCTTATCTACAAACCTAATCCTATCACGACGGCCGGAAAGCACCGCGATGATCGATAGTAACGGCGACGGTGACAAGGGCAGATCCGATAATGATGCATGCCGGCCTTGGTGACGGTGCAATGACGCCCAGAATCCTACCTCCATGACGATGAGATTTTCCTCCCCTTCTTCTACCCCATGGGGCTCGCCTCTCTCCCCTCATTGTCGACGGTGAGGCGATTGCGTTGTAAGCAACCCACAATGGTAGGTCTACATCCGGAAGGCCACATTATGATCCCCAGATCATGCAGTGATGTATGCATTCCTCTACCTCTGCTGATTTCTTATCAATCACTATACTATGTCCCTTGATTTTTACCAATTTGTAAAACATGTCAAGAATGTGAAGAAGCTTTGGGAGAATGTTTACGGGGTTGTCTCGAGCGAGTGAGAGATGCTGCGGCAGCCGGTGAAAGAGCTGCTGCACTCGTCAGCGTCAATCTGATCAACATATATGAGTTCAGAGGGTCGACAACATCAGGTTCAGATTCAGGTTCAGGTACCATAAACAGGCACCACTCCACTTACATCGACACCCCCGACAGACTCTTCAATGACTCCCACAACAGCAAGGCATGCTCCATTGTTCTACTAATCTTATTTTTGTGTGTGTGAACCACACTGTCCTACTAAAACTAACTTATGTGTGTAGCAAAGAAAATGTTAAAGTCTTTCTCTATATTTGCGCATATCATTTGGTTGGATTCAAGGGAATGCAAGGATGAAAGGAGCATCAAAGGCTGGTATGTCATTGTGTCCAACAAATACACCTCCCAGATTCTCACCTAAGATTCACCCTCATCTTCTTGTTCTTCAGAATGGTCTGCTACCTCCAGTCTAACCTGTTTAGCAGGTCTGTGGCTCTGTGCTAATGGTCCATTCAATGCGGACATGGATTCTTGGCAGGATACTGAATCTGCTGGGGATGATGGAGATGAGAACGATGGAACTGGGAGAATTTCCAGATAATCCGGGTTAAATTTATACGTCTTGCTAACAGGTTTGGGAAAGTGACTCACAATATGGTGGTCTCACAGGTTCTTTACCGGCTCAGGCTCGCAAAACAGATTAGAAGAAATGGTCATGGTGTTTTTAACTTTGACCGAGCACAAGAGATGGCAGAACGGCTTGATGCTGCTGGAAATTACGTTGGTCCTTTAATTGTTGATTAGTTGTATAAGTATTATACTCATGACAACGACCTTAGTACCAGAATCCAATTGTTACGTGTGGAATTAATCCGGCGAAGTTTGCAATCTCAGAATAACAACTTTGCTTGTAGTGTGCTTTTTGTAGTGTAATCAGGATTAGTGATGTTTGACAGATTCTGCAGCCACAAAATAACTTTAAGGGAATGAACGTGTTAGAGTGCACTAACTGACGGTGTGACTTGCAGATTCTGGTGGCTGATATTGTTGATGTTACAATCACATGTGATGGAGCAACCACTCTGAGGATGTTAGAAATTGAGGATCTAGCATGGAAGGTGATGCCTAATTGCACCCGGAAGTCGTCGGTATATACCACATTAATTAATTTCTTTACTTCGTAAATGTTGCTTCTTCTGTTGCTGAACAATTGTTTCCATGTATTAAGCTGTCTAGGGTTTTTTTTCTCCCGCATGATGGAGTGGGTTGGATCTACTTGTTGCTAAAAGTGCTATTTCATTCATTTCTAAATTCTAATACTTACGGGGTATTTACTCGATAATTTCTATCATTCTTATCTCAAGATGGACGGGCACGGCAAGGCGCGCCTTTATGTTCTAGTTATAAAGCTTGAAATAGCGTCGCCTGGGGACGCGCCGGTGAAAATATCAGCATAGATGCGGTCGGTTTCCCAACCACTGTCTCAAGCCCACCCCAGGCGCCGTTATTTTAAAAATAAAATCGGTCAAAATTTCGGCCAAACACGACACATGTTGGGCCAAACTAGGCGATTTCATTCATAAACGTAATTTAAAAACTTAAAAAACATAAACTAGAACTAACGCGCCTCCTACAGACCGAAGAGCGCGCCGAAGGCGCTGTAGTCGCCACCATCGTCCTGCTCCTTCTTCACGCTGCCATCCTTACTGCACCCCTGCCCTGGGTCGCCTTGGCGGACGGGTTTGGTGGGCGGCGGTGGTGCGTCGTTGTCACTGTCCTCGAGGACAATAATGCCGCCCTCGTCGCGGCCTCGGCGCTGGGCGGCGAACTCCTCGAGGGTGCGGCGCTGGCGCTCCGTCTCCAGCCGGACGTAGTCCTCGTGCGCCCACTTGATGGCGGCCTCGTTGTTGGAGGTCATGTCGTCGTACTCGCTCTTCACAGCGACGAACCCCGGCTCCGTCTTCGGCTTCACGAGGCGGTAGGAGGAGGAGCCACGGCCGCCCTCGTTGATGACGAGTGTGGCGCCGCGAGTGCGCCGCCCGAGCGGCATCTCCACCGGCTCGGCCTTGACGCTGGCGAGCGCCAGCGAGCCGGTGGAGCAGGAGGAGGAGGACGACGACCCACCCGCCATGCGCCTCAACATCCAAATGCCGCCGCTCCGACGGGGACAGGCGCTGGGACCGCCGGGTACTGGAGCGGCGGCTGGTTGCCGCCCTCGAGGTACTCGAGGACGTAGTGGAGCGTCCGCCCGGGGACACCCCACCAAACAGGTGGCAGCCGTCAATGTTGTGGCGACCCATCACCGGCGCGTTGTTGGTGGAGGCGATCTGCTCCTCGTGGCGGCGTTGTAAGTACACCGCCCAGCTCGCATGGTTGTTGGTTGCGTACTCCGGGCGGCCGCGCACCTCCTCCGGCAGGGAGGCCCGAACGCGATCGACCTCCCCGTGGAAGTGGTCAGCGTCGGGCTGCGAGGGGACAGGGACGCCTCCGACACCGAGCCTCCACCGTCCCGGCACGCGCATGTTAGGCGGCGCCGGCTAGTTGGCCTCGTGCAGGAGGTACAGCTCCCACTCATGCAGGGTGCGGCTGCCGAAGCCGTTGGCCGTCGCACCGTCGCCTGGGAAACGCTCTCCCATCGGCGGATGTAGATGCGCGGTGGCTGGAGGCGGGGGAGAGAGGGGCGCCGGCGACGAGAGAGGGAATGAGGGCGAAGGAGAGTGCGTCCACCGGCGAGGAGGGGTGGCTTTTATAGCCGCCGAGGGCGGCGGACGTGTGTGTACGCATGGCGGGAGGGGGACGACGCATCGCTGTGCCATCACTGCGCCGCTCGTGAGGAATCAATGGAAGGCTGACCGGCGGCAGCCTTCGGCGACGGCTAGGGTTGGCATTGATTCCCCGCGGGGAAACGAGGCGATGGGAAGATGAGACGCCGCTGATCGCTGACTCGGCGGGCCCGCCAGGCTTTCGCACCAAAAACGCTTGCCCCGGCGTCCCCCAGCGCGTCGGGTTCGGCCTGGGACCGCCGACGCCAAAATCGGGCCTAACCGGCGAAAATGGGCTTCTGGGGGCGCGACGAGGCTGTTTTTTTGGCGCCGACGCTAAAAAAGGGCCTTGGGGGGTTGTCGGGGGCGCGGCTGGAGATGCTCTTAGGACCTGACCTGTGATTAAGAGTGACTAAAGGCAGTTCTAAAGCTTTAACTATTATAGCCGCTCTTACATGATTTTCTTTTTTAAAAAATGAAACTTCACAGATTTTGGAAAAAGTTTATGAACATGCAAAAAACTTTGCCCTACTCAACAAAAGTTCAATGATTTTGAAAAAAGTTCACCGAATTTGAAAAAGTTCATAAACTTCTGAGAAAAGTTGATCGATTTTGAAAAAAAAATCATTGCTTTTGAAAAAAGTTAAAGAAATTTGAGGAAAGTTCATCGAATTTGAAAAAAAATGTTCATTGAATCAAAAAGTTTGCTACGGCCCGACGCGACGACGCAACTGCAGCGCGAGGATCGGTGCAGTCATAGGGACGGCCTAGAGTGGACGACCTCAAAACAGTTGTGGACTACGGGCCGCGGCACTACGGCCCGAAGGAAATGCAGCGGCAGTGCGCAGATCGATATTGTCGTGGGAAGAACCATGGGGCGGCGGTGCTGCGGTCCGTAGGTACGACGCAGTTGCAGCCCGTGCTCAATTGGTGGATAAGCGCACAAACTGTTCAACTATCTTCATATAATCCTCATACTAGCACAAATGCCCGTGCGTTGCAACGGGAGACATTGTTACCTCCCTAATACGTCAGCAAGTTTCTTCGGTTTCATCAATGCAGTATTCCATTGCGGGACTCATCTCTTCTTTTCGCGTCATCATCCTCATTCCCTACTTATTGATTCAAGCCGATTTATTGAGTCTATTGATAACTGGTAATATAAATTGATAGTTTTGGTTCTAAGGAGGTGAGGTGGCACTATTTATTTAATGATAATAGGGAGATCCGACTTAATGAGTTGTATTATTTTCCAGACACAACGCAACATAAGTTATGTAATTGCAATCGATCTACTCGAAGCATATGTTACAAAGAAACACTAACACTTCGTTTGGATGTTGATATTGAGGCCCGGATATTGATATTGGCATTGAATTCCCCGAATTCCGCTGTTCAGATGGTCAGGGAATCGAGTCCACCAAATTGGCCCAAAATATTGAAGGCCCGCTCTGAAAGCCCGCGTCTCTGTTCCCCAATTCGGAGGGGGCGAGCTAGATTTTCGCTGGTATTCGGGAACGAGCCCGCGACTTACGCTTCAACAGCGCTCCACGAAAGGAAAGGAAAGACTCGAGCGGGAAAGCAGGCGAAACAGAGGTGCGGCAGAGGAGGCGAACAGAGGCGCGGAGCTCCTGCCGGCGGAGGTCAGCCCCTCTCCGCCGTCCTCCTTCTTCTTTCCCTTTCGGCGGATCCACTCCTCATGCATCGCTTCATCCACTCCTCCCTTGTGCATCGCGCCATCCACCCCGTGTCGTCACCTCCTCGCGTGGTCGCCGCCCCTAGCCGTCGCCCCGACCGACCCTCCCTCGCTGGATTTGACGGCGGCCTCTCACCCCATGGTCGCTTCTCCTCAAGCCGCAACTTCTCCTCAAGCCCCATGGCCATCGTCCCTATCCCCAACCCTAACCCTAACACGTAAACCCTAATCCCTTCTATCCCCACCCATATGTGTTTGATTACTCATATATTTTATCTTTTTATGAACAGCAAGTCGGTGGATGGTCTCAAGGTTTGGATTGGAGCATGGATCCCCAGCAGAAGATCAAAGGTAATTGGAGAACCCATCATTGCTTTGTTAGGTGTGTGATGCTTCATTGGATGTGCAATTTGTTTACGCATTGGATGTGCAATTTGTTGAACCAATCTGCTTGTTGTAGAAATTTTATTTCATCCGCTTAATGCTTGATTGGATGTGCAATTTGTTGATTCATATGCTGTAGAAAAGATTGATACTAATTGTTTAATTATTGTGTAGTGCCATGTTGTCAGATCAAGTAGACATGATTTCTTACATAACTGAAGAGAGCAAAAGGAGAAAGAGGAAAAGGATAATCTTGACAGAACTTTACTTTGAATCGGTTCTTCTTGGAATGGCATACCTTATTTCATAGAGAGCACCTCGTTCTTCAGCTAGTTTTAGTGATGATGAGCACAAATACACACTTAGGAAGTACTTGTTGAAAGATATGTATGATGGCTCGTAAGTGGCATGCTATGATCAACTATGTTTAACGAAAAGAAACTTTCATGATTTGTGCACCATGTTGCGTGAGAGGTGTGGTCTACGCCGTAGTGTGTATGTGACTGTGGAAGAAAAGGTTGCCATGTTCTTGCTAGTGGTGGGACACGGTCTGAAAATGAGGTTGCTTCAAGTGGATTTGGTTGGGATTGGCTCAATAACAAGCTACTCATGGATAGTGACGATGTGTGGAACAAATATGTTCAGGTAAAAAATGATGTTTAATTAAATTATTCTATGACATATATACATGCAAGTGATTTACTTTTTATGTGTATGTAGGCTAATGCGAAGGCAGCTTGTTATAAGAACAAAGAAGTGAAGAATTGGGAGGCAATTTGCACAATATACTCCAAAGATCATGCAACCGGTGAAGGTGCAATGACATGTGCTGAAACTGAAGAGCAACCAATAGAACCAGACGTAGTAGGCGTGAAGCCTCTCGAATTGCCACAAAAAAGGCAGCGAACAGGCGATGCTATATTGCGCATGCTTGGAGACATGAAAGGTTCTTTCCAAGATGCTATGGAATCACTTGAGCCTCTAAAACTGCCCAAGGTTACTCCTCCTCTTGAAATCCTTGCTGCCCTTGAAAAGATCCCAGACTTGGCTCGTTCAGACATGTTGCGAGCATATGGTAAACTTATCCTTAGTGAACGCTTATTTCAAGCACTTATGGAGTTACCCATGGAGTTTAGGAAGGAATGGTTGTTGATGCTCAATGAGAAGAACAATGTTTGAGTAGTTTTAAGTGCTTAGGTGTTGTTTATTTGTTCCATGTAATAGCTATGAACTTGCTGGACCAATTATTGTGTTATTGCTACATGTATGAGACCTGAATTTCCTATATTATGTGTTGTTGTTGGCTAGGTGCTGCTGATTTATAAGTGTTGCTGATGTATAAGTGCTGCTGCTGTTGTATTTGTGCTGCTGTACAAGAGTTGCTGCTGCTGTTGTGTAAGTGCTGCTGCTGTTGTATTAGTGTTGGCTGTACAACAGCTGCTGCTGTTCTTTAAGTGCTGCTGCTGCTGATATGTGCTGCTGCTGCTGAATAAGTGCTGCTATGTATGTGCTGCTGCTGCTTCTGTATAAGTCATGTTGATGTATCATTGTTTGTTTTGGGTAAGTGCATCTACTTTATAACAGTATTTTTCATATATAATCATTCAAAAAAATATTGCAAATACTTTAGTTTCAAACATTACATCAGAGTTCAATTTTCATCATATGACAGTTGATCAATTCCAAAGTGGAGAATGACCATCCAAACAAGCTTCAGAATTGAGCATGTCATTAGAATTCCAACTGGCAAATCTGTGCGCATCCAAACAGCAGAATTTGGGTTCAATGTCAATATCAAAGTCAAGCAGATTTGATATTAGGGCCAATTCAATTCCATGGCCCTGAATATCAACATCCAAACAAAGTGTAAGTGTTTTGTGCATTTTTTCTACCGTCCAATCAAAAATTAAATTGTGATAGGCCATGGCCCAAACCCAAAGCATGCCCAGCCCAGTTGGTTTCCAACGCCTAGCACGAGCACGCAAGCATGCGGCTCGGCGACCGACCCACCAAAAAAAAGGCTGCTCGGCAGCCAGTGTTAACACACATGGATGTAGCCGGTCAACGCGTGCATGTATGCGGCTCGGTAGCCAGCACGCGGAGGCGGCGCCTAGCGAGCACACAACTCGTCCGCCCCGCCTGCATGCGACTCGCATGCTCTCGCGCTTGCATGCCACCCGTCGCCGGGATGCATGCATGAGCCCACTCTCTTTTTCTTATTACTCCCTCTGTTTTTAAATATTTGTTTTTTTAGAGATTTCAAATGATCACCACATGCGGATGTATATAGACATATTTTAAAGTGTAGATTCACTCATTTTGTTTTGTATGTAGTCACAATTTAAAACCTTTAGAAAGACAAATATTTAAGAACGGAGGGAGTAGTATTTATTCATTGTTTTAGCCGTGATGCATGCACGCTCACCAGCCGGTCTATGCCTCTCGCGCGGGTGCCATCTGGCCCGACGCACCCTGTGTGTCGATCCATCAAACCTTATCTTCTCGGGCAGCACCACGCACCGCTGTGTGTCGCTCCATCAACCTAATCTTCTCGGCCAGCACTGCTCATCCTCGTCTCTCCCTCACTCATTCTTCTCCATCCCACAACGCCCCCCTCCCCCTCCAACGCGGAAGCGGATCCTCTAACATCCTGAAGGGATGTCACGTAAGCTACATAACCGTGACATCCCTTCTTCACATCCATATGGTTAAGCCTAAAATGATTATAATTAATTTGCAAATTACAAATCTACTGTATATATTCACAAATATTACATATAAACAAAATTATGGTGCAATAAAATTATTTTTTGATTTTTTTATACATGCTACAGTAAATCCGCACAGTGATTGCTACAGTATTTCACTGTAGCTCGTGACATCCCTTCTTCGTTTTACATACATATGTCACTGTAGCTTCGTGACGTTCCTTCAAGATGTTAGAGGATCCAATTCCCTCCAACGCCCCCTCCCCCCGCCAGCTATGGATGCAGATGGCATCGAGGCCACCCTCGGGCCTCCCGACTCCTCTTTCCTCCACGGGCTCAGCTCAGCGACCGTCCAATCCCTCGTGCACGCCGCGGCCCACACCGGCTCCAGCGCCTCTCCTTTCTCCTTCTTCATGTCTCCTCCTCACCTTCTTAGCCTTTTTCCTTGGTCATGCAGGGAGCACGCAAGGAGCCTCCGCCACTGCAAGCGGATCCGGCTGCCCTCGACCGTCCCGACCTCGTCTACTCCTCCCGTCGCCGGATTTGACGTGCCTCCCGCCGGATCCGTCTGGATCGGACTCGTCTACTCCTCCCCGTGGCCGGATTTGACGCGTTGCCATCGGACCGGATCCGGCTGCCCTCGATTGTTCCCGGCCTCGCCCGTTCCTCCTGTCGAGGGATTTGTGCGCCGCCTCCGGATCTGCCTCCACCGGGCCGGATCCCTCCGGATTCTACTGCCCTCGACCGTCTCCGTTCCCGTTCTGATTATCATCACCTATGTTTCCTGATTTTTGTGGTCGCTTGTTGAATAATCAATGTTTACCTATGTGAACTGGTGAGATTAGGTGAGATTAACCAATGTGATATTATTACTTAGCCAAATCATATAATTTTTTATATAAACTGCACAGAGACGGTTCGTTCTGATTTAGAAATGTATTGTGGGTTAATTAACAAAAAAGGCAGGGATGTTTATGTAAAATAACGCGACGCACGACCAGAATCAGTCCCTGCTTTTTTAGTAGGGTAGATAATCTGGCACGGCACACGTCGACACGTACCGCAGGAAGGCACAAGAGTAGTCTCCACTAGCACGGGGCACATATAGCCAACGTGCATGCATCTGGAACGTGGCCACGCTGTGGATCGATGGGCTGGGGCGGGCGATCAGGCAGCCAAGCACGCCCGCGCAGGACGTGTGACTCATGGACCACGCGGCGAGGATGACGGGTCAGCGCATGACCGCGTGAGCAACCGCATCTTGCTCGGGCATGAATTCCGAGACGTCCTGTGACACCCGATCCAGTCCAAGTCAATGAAGATGTTGATGGGGTAGTCGGGCGTCGTTGATGACGAACGGCGGACGAGCAACTCAATCGGATCTTAGATGGGAGAACAAAAAAATCACCGATCAAAAGACCGGCGAGAGAGAAAAACCTGGATCAATTGATCGGGAAAAAGACTTTTTAGGGCAGTCGATCAACGCGATCGGCGGACGAACCCTAGGTATGGGTTGCGTGGCCCCCGACGGCGGTCATATGGAGGCCGACCGTCCCGGGGGCGGCGCGATGCAGAAGTGGCGGGCGACGGCTAGGGTTGGATTGGTTAGGATGATACTATGTTAGAAGGGAGAGAAAGGTTTTGGTGAAATTGTTACAAGACAAGTCAAGACAAATCCTAATCTATCTTATGTTTTTTAATAATAATGAATCAATATACTCAACACCCTCGGTCCGTTGAGCAAGAAGACGGCGATGGCAGCCCGGCTCCGCCAGATGCTTGGGTGCGTTACGATAATCAGGATAGCTCCTTGGCCGGATCTCCCGCCAGAGTTGTTGGGCCTTGTGCTCTTGCACATGTCGTCGCGCGCTGATCGTGTCCGCATCTGCGCTGTTTGCGCTCGTGGCGGTCCGGCGTGCGGCTGCAGCCGCTGCCCCCGCTGCTCTCCTGGTTCGCCCTACGCGAGGGCAACTTCCTCAGCCTCCCCGACGATGCAATCCATCACATGCATGTCCCTGACTATGACGACGTCCGCTCCCGCGTGTCCACCGGCAGCATGCTTTTCCTGGTGGACCACGACGGCAGGTGCTCCCTCATGAACCCTTCCTCTGGGAAAGCAATTACTCTTCAGATCAACCCGGGTCACCTGGAGCTCAGACCAACTCCATCGTATAACCCCAAATGGACGTTCATTTTGCTTGGATTTTATCCGTTTGGGTAGGGTAATGTGGTCATGTCCGGGCCTTTCCAGGGATGCGCCGGCCGTGCGCCTAACACGAGGACGCATCCTTTGGCCGCATCCTGTCTGCCACGGCCAATATGCCCATATATTCATATTCATCAATGTTTAAAACAAGTTTGCACGTCAAAATATTAATTGTCTCAAACAAAAATAATTTTACAACCCAATCGAAATTGTCTCGAATAAAATAGTTTTACAACCAAATCAAAATTGCCTTGAATAAACATAATGAACCAATACATCTATAGGTTGCCAATGTGATTCCACATGTGCTCAACTAAGTCATTTTCAAGCTCCAAATGAGTGTGCCAATCACGCATTTCACGATGGAATTGGGTGAACTGTTCAAGCGTGGCCGGTTCTTGATGCAGGGGCTCAACATTTTCACCTTGAAAATCAAATCCTTGGTCGAAGATGCTGTTATCACTGGTAGAAAAAAGGCCTTTAGTTCCGGTTCGCAAAGGCCTTTAGTCCCGGCTGTGCAACCGGGACTAAATATGCGCGACTAAAGACCCCCCCCCCTTTAGTCGCGCCTCTTACGAACCGCGACTAAAGGCTTTAGTCCCGGTTCTCGTGGCCAACCGGACTAAAGGCCGTCCTTTAGTCCCGCTCGTGGCTAACCGAGACTAAAGGTTCATCCTTTAGTCCCGGTTCTTGTGGCTAACCGGGACTAAAGGCCTCCTCCATGAGGTTTTTTTTTGCGAATTTTTTAAATTTTTTATTTTCAAATTTCTGAATTATTTTAACCTCTAATCTCTAATCACCACCCTCATCACCGCTCAATTTAACCTCTAATCTCTAATCACCCCTCATCATTCCAAATCATCTAACTTCCTTGGACGGTCACCCATCCTCTCACTACTCCAAATTGAGCACGCTTAACTTCCTGGATTCTATTCTCCCTCGCTTCCAAGTCTCGCACTTGTTGTTTTCCTCGACAATAGTAGGATGTCAATTCTATTAACCCTCGTGAATTTAGCTTGAGCATGAAGTGACACATTTCAATGCTTGAGTTTGAAACTATTGTTTTAAAAACAATAATTATTTAGTAACACTAATATTTCTGGAATAATTAGTTTGACCATTGTTTGACCACTGCTTGACCAGATTTGACCAAAATTTAAAAAACTGAAATAATTATTTAGTAACACTAATATTCTAGAATAATTAGTTTGACCATTGTTTGACCACAGTTTGACCACAATTTGAAATTTTTTGAATTTTTTGCCTCTCCAAATCTTAAAAGCCCGTATCTTTTTTCTCGTTAGGTTTTTGAGGATTTTGAAAATGTTAAATTCGGATGTAACTTTTCGAGTAGATGATTTTTCATATAAAATTTTTTTCATCCGAGTTCGTATGCAAAAGTTATGCCCATTTTGAAAATGAGGCCTCAAATCCCTTTAATCGCGGTTGGCGGACCAACCGGGACTAAAAGTCTAAGCTTTAGTCCCGGTTGGTCCGCCAACCGCGACTAAGGTTCGGGCCGATAGTCATGTTGGCGGACCAACCGGGACTAAAGGTCTAACCTTTAGTCCCGGTTGGCACGGCCTACATCGACTAAAAGGCCTTCGAGCTACACGAGGACCTTTAGTCCCGGTTGGCCGAGCCAACCGGGACTAAAGCCCCACCTGTCAGCCAACAAGACGCTGGGCCCAGATAGTTGGTCGCGGGTCTCCTCCCGAACCGCGACTAAAGACCCCTTTGGTCGCGGTTCGATTATTTTGGGGACTAATGGGGGCGTATGGAAGCCTCTTTTTCTACTAGTGTATCATGCTCGTCCTCGACGATCATGTTGTGCAAGATTGTTGGGCAACGCAGTAATTTCAAAAAAAATCCTACGATCACGCAAGATCTATCTAGGTGATGCATAACAATAGGGGGAGAGTGTGTCCACGTACCCTCGTAGACCGAAAGAGGAAGCGTTAAGTAACGCGTTGATGTAGTCGAACGTCTTCGCAATCCAACCTATCAAGTACCGAACGCACGACACCTTCGCGATCTGCACACGTTCAGCTCGGTGACGTCCCTCGAACTCTAGATCCAGCTGAGGCCGAGGGAGAGTTCCGTCAGCACAACGGCGTGGTGACGGTGATGATGAAGTTACCGGCGCAGGGCTTCACCTAAGCACTACGACGATATGACCGAGGGTGTGTAACTGTGGAGGGGGCACCGCACACGGCTAAAATATCAACTTTATCAACTTGTGTGTCCATGAGGTGCCCCCTAGCCACGTATATAAAGGAGGGGAGGGAAGAGGAGGCCGGCCAGGTTGGGCGCGCCAAGGGGGAGTCCTACTTGGACTCCTAGTCCAAGTAGGATTCCCCCCCCCCCTTTTTCCTTTCTTCCACCAGAGGGAAAGGGAAGGGAGAGAGAGAGGAAGAAGGAAAGAGGGGGGCCGGCCCCTTCCCCTAGTCCAATTCGGTTTGGGCAAGGGGAGGGCGCGCCCCTCCCTTGTGGCCTCTCTCCTCTCCTCCAGTAAGGCCCAATAGGCACATTACTTCTCCCGGGGGGTTCCGGTAACCTCCCGGTACTCCAAAAAATGCCCGAACCACTCAGAACCATTCCGATGTCCAAATGCAACCTTCCAATATATGAATCTTTATGTCTTGATCATTTTGAGACTCCTCGTCACGTCCATGATCTCATCTAGGACTCCGAACAAACTTCGGTCATCAAATCACATAACTCATAATACAAATCGCCACCGAACGTTAAGCGTGCGGACCCTACAGGTTCGAGAACTATGTAGACATGACCGAGACATATCTCCGGTCAATAACCAACAGAAGAACCTGGATGCTCATATTGGCTCCTACATATTCTACGAAGATCTTTATCGGTCAAACCGCATAAGAACATACGTTGTTCCCTTTGTCATCGGTATGTTACTTGCCCGAGATTCGATCGTCAGTATCATCATACCTAGTTCAATCTCATTACCAGCAAGTCACTTTACTCGTTCCGTAATATTTCATCCCGCAACTAACTCATTAGTCACAATGCTTGCAAGGCTTATAGTGATGAGCATTACAGAGAGGGCCCAGAGATACCTCTCCGAAACACGGAGTGACAAATCCTAATCTCGATCTATGCCAACCCAACAAACACCTTCGGATACACCTGTAGAGCATCTTTATTATCACCCATTTACGTTGTGACGTTTGATAGCACACAAGGTGTTCCTTCGGTACTCGGGAGTTGCATAATCTCATAGTCTGAGGAACATGTATAAATCATGAAGAAATCAGTAGCAATGAAACTGTAATGATCATAATGCTAAGCTAACTGATGGGTCATGTCCATCACATGATTCTCCTAATGATGTGATCCCGTTCATCAAATGACAACACATGTTTACGGTTAGGAAACATAACCATCTTTGTTTAACGAGCTAGTCAAGTAGAGGCATACTAGGGACACTATGTTTTGTCTATGTATTCACACATGTACTAAGTTTCCGGTTAGTACAATTCTAGCATGAATAATAAACATTTATCATGAAATAAGGAAATAAATAATAACTTTATTATTGCCTCTTGGGCATATTTCCTTCAGTCTCCCACTTGCACTAGAGTCAATAATCTAGTTCACATCGCCATGTGATTTAACACCAATTGTTCACATTTGTATGTGATAAACACCCATAGTTCACATCGCCATGTGACCAACACCCAAATAAGGGTTTACTAGAATCAATAATCTAGTTCACATCGCTATGTGATTAACACCCAAAGAGTACTAAGGTGTGATCATGTTTTGCTTGTGGGAGAAGTTTAGTCAATGGGTCTGTCACATTCAGAGCCGTATGTATTTTGCAAATATTCTATGTCTACAATGCCGTGCATGGAGCTACTCTATCTAATTGCTCCCATTTTCAATATGTATCCAGATTGAGACTTAGAGTCATCTGGATCGGTGTAAAAGCTTGCATCGGTGTAACTTTTTACGACGAGCTCTTTATCACCTCCATAACCGAGAAATATTTCCTTAGTCCTTACTAAGGATAATTTTGACCGCTGTCCAGCGATCTACTCTTAGATCACTATTGTACCCCCTTGCCAAACTCATGGCAAGGTGCACAATAGGTCTGGTACACAACAAAACATACTTTATAGAACCTATGACTGTGGCATAGGGAATGACTTCTATTCTCTTTCAATCTTCTGCCGTGGTCGGGATTTGAGTCTTACACAACTTTAAACCTTGTAATACAGGCAAGAACTTCTTCTTTGACTGATCCATTTTGAACTCTTTCAAAAAACTTGTCAAGATATGTATTCATTGAAAAATCTTATCAAGCGTCTTTATCTATCTCTATAGATCTTGATGGCCAATATATAAGCAGCTTCACTGAGGTCTTTCTTTGAAAAATCTCCTTTCAAACTCTCCTTTATGCTTTCCAGAAAATTCTACATTATTTCCGATCAACAATATGTCAATCACATATACTTATCAGAAAGGCTGTAGTGCTCCCACTCACTTTCTTGTAAATACAGGCTTCACTGCAAGTCTGTATAAAACTATATGCTTTGATCAACTCATCAAAGCGTATATTCCAACTCCGAGATGCTTGCACCAGTCCATAGATGTATTGCTGGAGCTTGCAGACATTGTTAGTACCTTTAAGATCGACAAAACCTTCTGGTTGCATCATATACAACTCTTCTTTAAGAAATATCTATTTAAGGAATGCAGTTTTGACATCCATTTGCCAAATTGCATAAAATATGGCAACTGCTAACATGATTCGGACGGATCTAAGCATCGCTACAGTTGAGACAATCTCATTGTCGTCAACACCTTGATCTTCTCGAAAACCTTTTTGCGACAAGTCGAGCTTTGTAGATAGTAACACTATTATCAGTATCCGTCTTCCTATTAAAGATCTATTTATTCTTAATGGCTTGCCGGTCATCGGACAAGTCCACCAAAGTCCACACTTTGTCCTCATACATGGATCCCATCTCAGATTTCATGGCCTCAAGCCATTTCACGGAGTCTGGGCTCATCATCGCTTCCTCATAATTTGTAGGTTCATCATGGTCTAGTAACATGATTTCCAGAATAGGATTACTGTACCACTCTGGTGCGGATCTTACTCTGGAAGACCTACGAAGTTTGGTAGTAACTTGATCTAAAGTTTCATGATCATCATCATTACCTTCTTCACTAATTGGTGTAGCAATCACTGGAACTGATTTCTGTGACGAGCTACTTTCCAATAAGGGAGAAGGTACAATTACCTCATCAAGTTCTACTTTCCTGCCACTCAATTCTTTCGAGAGAAACTCCTTCTCTAGAAAGGATCCATTCTTAGCAATGAATAGCTTGCCTTCAGATCTGTGATAGAAGGTGTACCCAACAGTTTCCTTCGGGTATCCTATGAAGATGCACTTCTCCGATTTGGGTTTGAGCTTATCAGGTTGAAGCTTTTTCACATAAGCATCGCAGCCCCAAACTTTAAGAAATGACAACTTTGGTTTCTTGCCAAACCATAGTTCATAAGGCGTCGTCTCAACGGATTTCGATGGTGCCCCGTTTAATGTGAATGTAGCTGTCTCTAATGCATAACCCCAAAATGATAGTGGTAAATCCGTAAGAGACATCATAGATTGCACCATATCCAATAAAGTGTGGTTATGACGTTCGGACACACCATTACGCTGTGGTGTTCCAGGTGGCATGAGCTGTGAAACTATTCCACATTGTTTTAGATGAAAGCCAAACTCGTAACTCAAATATTCTCCTCCACGATCAGATCGTAGAAACTTTATTTTCTTGTTACGTTGATTTTCCACTTCACTCTAAAATTCTTTAAACTTTTCAAATGTTTCAGACTTATGTTTCATCAAGTAGATATAACCATATCTGCTCAAATCATCTGTGAAGGTAAGAAAATAATGATACCCACCACGAGCCTCAACACTCATTGGACCGCATACATCAGTATGTATTATTTCCAATAAGTCAGTAGCTCGTTCCATTGTTCTTGAGAACGGAATTTTAGTCATCGTGCCCCTAAGGCACGGTTCACAAGCACCAAGTGATTCCATAAGTCCATCAGCATGGAGTTTCTTTATGCGCTTTACACCGGTATGACCCAAACGGCAGTGCCACAAATAAGTTGCACTATCATTATTAACTATGCATCTTTTGGCTTCAATACTATGAATATGTGTATCATCACTATCGAGATTAAACAAAAATAGACCACTCAACAAGGGTGTATGACCATAAAAGATATTACTCATATAAATAGAACAACCATTATTCTCTGATTTAAATGAATAACCGTCTCGCATTAAACAAGATCCATATATAATGTTCATGCTCAACGCTGGCACCAAATAACAATTATTTAGGTCTAAAACTAATCCCGATGGTAGATGTAGAGGTAGCGTGCCGACGACGGTCACATCGACCTTGGAACCATTTCCTATGTGCATCGTCACCTCGTCCTTAGCCAATCTTCGCTTAATCCGTAGCCCCTGTTTCGAGTTGCAAATATGAGCAACAGAACTAGTATCAAATACCCAGGCTTGACCAAAGGTTGGCCGCGGACATATTTTGATTTTATGTCCTCCTCTCTAAGCGAAGACATGGGCTCAATCTCGAGGAGTTGTCCAACAGTGATACCGAGCATTTCATCCTGCCTTCTATGCTCGTCGGTTATTACCAGTTGACCGGCGCCGGTACTCTCATGTGTTGGTACAACAAGCGAGGGGATCGATTGCGCCGCCTGTTCTCCCAGCTGGGGAACGGTTTTCCCGCATTTTTGGCTAGCTGCTTGGCTCGAGCTCGAGCTCGACTCCTTTTGTCATGCTCAATGTGCCTTCCTGATTTGGCGCTCATAGTCTGAGTCAACAGGCTTGGGAGCTAGTGCTTTATCCATACGAATAAAATGGTCAATCTTATCCTCAGGCACTTTCTCCCTTGGCAGCGGTGGTGGTTTCGGTCCAAAATGGGCGTCCACTTGGGACTTTACTATGGCTTCGTTTTGCTCCTCGGTCATGTCGTAAGGCCTCTGCAGAAGAGGCCCGAGGCTTGGACCATATTGAAATCGCTTGCCTCCGCCTGTACCTCTTGTACTACCTCGACTTGTAGCGCTACGCACCATAGCTGCGACGGCTCTCTTCCGTGATTGCTGAGGCAGCAGAGACGACTGACGTAGTGTCGGACTTGGAGGAGGAGTGGCACACGTTGGTGGACTTGGAGGAGGAGGAGTGGCCTCACACGTTGGCCAGGGACGAAGCTAGAAAAAATGGGTACTGGTGTCAAGCTCTGGCTACTCTAGCCCAAACTATAGCAGTGCAGCACACATAATGTTAGAGAGTGGTACGAAGAGCGAAAACATGCAATGATCCAACAATATATTATTACATAAAAAAATGTCATACCAAGCACGCGCTGAGCGAAGTTGTATAGCCACTTCTTGACATAGTGAGAAAATTATAAGCAAACGGATGACTTCAAGAATTTTAGATGCTTCTTCCTGAAAATAATTTACGAAAGAACATATTATATTTACAACAATGGTCAAAACAAGTAATACATCATTAAGCAAAATATGAAGTGACACACGGCTCACATTTTATAACTTTCCTTCTCGAGCTTTCCTCCTAATTGTACATGAATCAAGAAAGAGAACAGTAGGAGGTTTTTTTAACTAAAAAAAGAACCACCTAGTTGTACCTGAATCAAGGAAGAGAACAGCAAAATTTTCAAATTAGTTCGGTAGCGAAATTTAGTCTGGAGACTAGATCTAATACACATGTGCGTAACGAGGCATACGTGAGAAGAATCGATCTAGGCTTGGTGGATTGGCACCAGATTATGCCGCACAATCGGCCAACAGATTAGACCAAAATCCCGCTGATTCGGCAGCTCGTCTCTGTGCAATTCCACCAGACACCAGCATGGAATTATCACATGGACATGGGAGATTGGGGAATTAGGGATTGCGAGGAGGCGCTGAGGCGAAGAGATGTAGACTCACGCATACATCAGCGTAAACGAAATTAGGAATTAGGGATGAGTCCTTTTGGGCCGTGTGCAAGTATTACATAATGGGTATTCGGGCTCATGGGTATTTACGACTGAGTGTGCAGCGGCGTGTGGAATTTGGTGGAACGACCACATATTTTTTTAGTGACTTTGGGCTTCTATGGCTGGGCTGTAACTAGGCTGAGCCCTTTTGCTTCTATACGGTGGCTGGGCTGGGGTCAAACGTGTTTTTTGGCTGGGGTCAAAGACAAATCTTTTTAACAAGATTAGTCTGAGGTTACGATCGGCACTGGTATCATTTGACACCAGTCCTTGTACGTGAGCTCCGTCCCTGACGTTGGCTGAGTTGAAGCATGAGGAGTGGCCTGAAGCTGTGTCGGACTTGGAAGAGCGGCAGTCGTCTGCTCCTCGTCACCTGCAGGAATTTCAAGCTCTAGCTGACGCGTTGTCGGTGGCCTTCGAAAGATGATGCAATCCTTTCTCCATAGGATGATACGATGTATGGCCTATCCCAGTGTGTGCTCCTCGTCAACTCCAGGAATGTCAAGAAGTAGCCCCGAATATTGGTCGTCCACCACCTCATCAACCACGACATGAGCATAGCCGGCTGGAATTGGGCTGCAATGGAAGGTTGCTTCGGGAGGATTTGTATAAGCAACGACGTCCGCCACCTTCACGGATATGTTCTTTATTTTTGAAGTGTAGCTCACAGTTAGTGTTATCCATGATGTCATCCATAAGGTATCTATCCAACAGTGCGTCGCTCGGGGCGGAACCCATGCTGCTTCTCGGCATGGATGGGATGGTGCTATCCAATGCTGGATCATCCGCTAGCTGATGCCGCTGCTGAGACCCCCTTTCCTGGCTAAGTGAGTCGATCTGCTGCTGCTGCCGTTGGAATTTGAGTGCCAAGTCCGCGTGCGCTGATTCTAGGCCTTGAAGGCGTTCTGCTTCCTGCTTCCTCTGCTCCTTCCCCAGCTTCTTCTTCTTCTTATCCTCCTCCATCTTCCTTCTCGCATGGCTTCTGTAGTCGACGTTCCAGTCCGAAAAGCCCTCATACCATGGAACAACGCCCTTGCCTCGTGTTCTTCCCGGGTGTTCAGGATTTCCCAGGGCGCGCGTAAGCTCGTCGTTCTCTATGTTGGGCATGAACACCCCCTATCGAGCAGCTTCTATTGCATCAATTAACTTTCTTTGGCTCCTTTAAGACATGCCTTCTTCGAAACCAGGCCTGTCTTCGGGTCCAACGCCCCCCCGTGCGCATAGAACCAAGTTCTGCACCTGGGGGGCCAGCTCAATGTAACTGGAGTGACCTGTGTAGCCTGCATCTCTTGCTCAGACTTATCCCACTTAGGCATTGCTGCCGCGTAGCCACCTGGCCCAGCCTATGGAACTACTCCTTTTTTGCGGCATTGGCCTTGTTTTTCTGGACCGTTCCTTAGATAATTCTGATTCCTTGAATTTCACGAAAGCGGGCCAGTGTTCTCTTTGCTTCTCCAGTATTCCCTTGAATTCTGGAGTCTTCTTACCTCCTTGGACGTACTTGTTCCATACAGTTTTCTTGTGGTTGTTGAACGCTATCGCCATCTTCCCAAGAGCAGCTTCCTTGACTGTCTCCACATCTGCAGTTGTGAAATGATCTGGTAGGGTGAAATGTTCCGTGAGTTTTTCCCAAAGCAAAGTTTTTGCTGTGTCGTCGACAAAAGTAAGATCTGGACGTTTCTTTGCTTGCTCTTTCCATTCTTGAAGGGAGATCGGGAGTTGGTCCTTCACAAGAACTCCGCGACCTTTACGAACGAACTTGTTCGCAATGTTCTTAGGCGCTAGTGGTTCGCCATTAGTTTTGATGGCATCGATGTTGTACTTTACGCCTTCCTTCAACTTTTTGCCCGGGCCTCACACTCTGCCTGTAGAAGATTTGCTCGACCCGGAGGGCTGAAAGAAGAAAGATCGATTCGTTAATATATCTTCAAATCATTTAAAACATGTGATGATCACAAGATGCCTGCTTATATAAATATACCTCGTCGGTCTCTGTTATTTCAAGATCAACATTTTCTTCGCCATCATAATCATATTGTCCATGACTTCATCAATTCGGTCATCGTGATCGAATATCATATCATCCCCCTCCCCGGTATTGTCCAGATACTGGGAGTCGTCATCTTCTTCATTTCGATCATCTGGCCCGCGAGGGGAGCGTATGATCTCGGACAGGGCCTCTTCTCCCTCTCTGCCGATATTGTCCACCATAGATTTTTTTAACTAATCCAGAAGAAATATAAAACAATTTAGTATTCAAATTACAATACATGCATGCAATCAATAAGGAAAAACTGAATCATAGTACATAATATGCATCGTCTCGAATAATAGATAATCTCGAATGCATCGTCTCGAATAATATATAATCTGAAATACATCGTCTCGAATATTATATATCGAATACATCACTAGCTAGCTAGCTAATAAAGATCGAATACTACAAAATAATCTAGGCCACTCGCGGTTCCTGAGGCGCGGGCGGTGGACACCCGAAGAGAAGGAACCATGACAAGATCATAGCTCCGGTCATCTCCCCAAAGAACCTGCCAGGTATTGGAGAACCTGACGTCCATAGCAGCCATGTAGCGACGGACGTGCTCGTCCTCCTTCCTAACACGATGACGCACCACCTCCAGTGGGGCCGGCTCCCTCCGCACCGAAAGTGGCCCACGGGAACGCCACCAAAGGAGCTCAGGGTCGACGACGTGACTTGGGGGCGGGTTCCTCACCAAGCGGCGATCCCCTGAAGGTAGCACCTCACAGTGCCAGCCCGGCGGAGCCCAGTTCCAAACATGGGTCCTCTGAAGCAGGACGTCGTCACGAACGGGTCGACGGCGAGGATGCGGGCCGGGCATCGTCGAGAACAAATACTATACGCTGCAAAAGTAACATTTTTTAAATAATTGGATTGTGATTTCTTATATGCAAAATGTAAATTTCTATAACTAAAATTATAAGAAACTAAAAAAACATCGATCATCGTCTAACAATTTGAAATTAATCTAATACATCTAGCTAAAACTAACATTACTAAAATTATAACATTTCTATAACATTTATATATACTATTTGACATCAATCTAATCTAATTAATTAATTCATCTAAAACCTTTGTATAAAAAACAAGAAAAATAGAGAAAAATTAAAAACTAAAAGCTAAAAACAGAAAAAAAAATCTAGTGTGTGTGTTGCGCGTGCGCGTGTGCACCTACGGCGCCGGCGGTGTGGTGGCTTCGATTGGAGGGAGGAGAGGGGCAGGGGAGAGGGGCTCACAGTGCGGGCGAGGTCGAGGTGACGGCGATGGCGACGGCGACGACGACGGCAAGGCGAGGGGACGGCGACGGACCGGTGGGGCGACAGGACGGGCCGGCAGCAGGGACGGCGACGGGCGGCGACGGGGACGGCGTCGGGGACGACGACGGGCGGCGACAGGGATGGCAACGACGGGGGCGGCGACGATACCGGGTGGTGGCTCCAACCGGTACTAAAGACCCCTGCCCCCCTTTAGTACCGGTTGGAGCCACGACCCGGTACTAAAGGGGGTGCGTTGGCGCAGGTGTAGTGCACAAGTTTAGTCCCACCTCACTAGCCGAGGGGCGCCCGCACCTGTTTAAAAGCCCCGGCGCCACAGCTCCCTTGAACTCCTCTCTATAGCAGGCTTCTAGGCCTAACGCTGCTGCTCTGCCCTATGGGCCTATTGGGGCTTGCGGGCCTGCATCCTGGCCCAACTACAGGTTGGGTTTCTTGTCGTACGCAGGCCACTGTGGCCCAGTAGGCGGGCTTTTTTTAATTTAGTTTTTTTTCTTTTCTACTTTATTTTTTCATTTATTTATTTCTGAGTTTTTTTGCTGTATTTAGAGTTTCTTTGTGAATATTTTTTCTTTAGGTACAAAAAATTACAAACTTTGCCATAAATGCATGAAAGAATTTGTTTGCACATACAATTTCTTCGCATTTCGAATGCCAAAACACATAAGTACCCTAACTATTACAAAGATTCCCTCTGTTTTGTTCGAAGCGGCACTTTCCAGATATATAAGTCCGGAAACTCACTAGAGAAGAAAGTGATGACAGTGAAGCCTTTCACATCCCAGAGTGGGATCTTTGGGTGTGAAACTTTTTCTTCGCGTGTGTCCCTTTGCGCCGTAACTATGGACAATCTTCATCATTTAACTGGATGCTCGGGTCAATATTCACTGTGAATGGAGCAATTTCATCAAACTTTTCACAATCTTTTGACATGTCTGTCTTGTCATCCACTCCCACGATGTTTCTTTTCCCTGAAAGAACTATGGCGCTTTGGCTCATCGTATGATGCATTCGCTTCCTTATTTATCTTTTTCTCGGCCTGGTAGACATATCTTTGTTGGGGAACGTAGCAGAAATTCAAAATTTTCCTACGTGTCACCAAGATCTACCTATGGAGAAACTAGCAACGAGGGAAGGAGAGTGCATCTACATACCCTTGTAGATCGCTAAGCTAGGCGTTCATGAGAACGGGGTTGAAGGAGTCGTACTCGTCGTGATCCAAATCACCGGAGATCCTAGTGCCGATCGGACGGCACCTCCGCGTTCAACACACGTACAGCCCGGTGACGTCTCCCACGCCTTGATCCAGCAAGGAGAGAGGGAGAGGTTGAGGAAGACACCATCCTACAGCAGCAACAACTGGCAGGCGTGGTGGTGGTGGAGGAGCGTGGCAATCCAGCAGGGCTTCGCCAAGCACCACGGGAGAGGAGGAGGAGGAGAGGCAGGGCTGCACCAACAGGGAGAAGTTCTCATGTGTGTTGGGCAGCCCAAACCTCAAATATATATAGGGGAAGGGGAGGGGCTGCGCCCCCACCTAGGGTTTCCTCCCCAGGGGTGGCGGCAGCCTCCAGATCCCATCTGGGTGGCGGCCACAAGGGGGAGAGGGGGAGACGCACCTAGGGTGGGCCTTAGGGCCCATCTGCCCTAGGGTTTGCCCCCCTTCCCTCTTGGAGGCGCCTTGGGCCCTTGTGGGGGCGCACACCAGCCCACCTGGGGCTGGTCCCCTTCCACACTTGGCCCATGCAGCCCTCCGGGGTTAGTGGCCCCACTTGGTGGACCCCCGGGACTCTCCCGGTGGTCCCGGTACGTTACCGGAAAAACCCGAAACTTTTCCGGTGACCAAAACATGACTTCTCATATATAAATATTTACCTCCGGACCATTCCGGAACTCCTCGTGACGTCCGGGATCTCATCCGGGACTCCGAACAACATTCGGTAACCACATACAAACTTCCTTTATAACCCTAGCGTCATCGAACCTTAAGTGTGTAGACCCTACGGGTTCGGGAACCATCTGAACATGACCGAGACGTTCTCCGATCAATAACCAACAGCGGGATCTGGATACCCATGTTGGCTCCCACATGTTCCACGATGTCTCATCGGATGAACCACGATGTCAAGGACTCAATCGATCCCGTATACAATTCCCTTTGTCTAGCGGTATTGTACTTGCCCGAGATTCGATCGTCGGTATCCCGATACCTTGTTCAATCTCGTTTCCGGCAAGTCTCTTTACTGCTCCATAACACATCATCCTGTGATCAACCCCTTGGTCACATTGTGCACATTATGATGATGTCCTACCGAGTGGGCCCAGAGATACCTCTCCGTTTACGGAGTGACAAATCCGATCTCAATTCGTGCAACCCAACAGACACTTTCGGAGATACCGTAGTGCACCTTTATAGTCATCCAGATTACGTTGTGACGCTTTGGTACACCCAAAGCATTCCTACGGTATCCGGAGTTGCACAATCTCATGGTCTAAGGAAATGATACTTGACATTAGAAAAGCTTTAGCATACGAACTACGATCTTTGTGCTAGGCTTAGGATTGGGTCTTGTCCATCACATCATTCTCCAAATGATGTGATCCCGTTATCAACGACATCCAATGTCCATGGTCAGGAAACCGTAACCATCTGTTGATCAACGAGCTATACAACTAGAGGCTTACTAGGGACATGGTGTTGTCTATGTACCCACACATGTATCTGAGTTTCCTATCAATACAATTATAGCATGGGTAATAAACGATTATCATGAACAAGGAAATATAATAATAACTAATTTATTATTGCCTCTAGGGCATATTTCCAACAGTCTCCCACTTGCACTAGAGTCAATAATCTAGTTCACATCGTCATGTGATTAACAACGATAGGTCACATCGCCATGTGACCAACATCCAAAGAGTTTACTAGTGTGCGTAAACTAGTTCACATCATCATGTGATTAAGACTCAATGAGTTCTGAGGTTTGATCATGTTTTGCTTGTGAGAGAGGTTTTAGTCAACGGGTCTGTAACATTCAGATCCGTATGTACTTCGCAATTCTCTATGGCATATTGTAAACGCTGCTTCCACGCTCCACTTGGAGCTATTCCAAATGGTTGCTCCACTATACGTATCCGGTATCTCTACTCAGAGCTATCCGGATAGGTGTTAAGTTTGCATCGACGCAACTCTTTACGTCGAACTCTTTATCACCTCCATAATCGAGAAACATGTCCTTATTTACTCCAAGGACAATTTTGACCGCTGTCCAATGATCCATTCTTGGATCATTCTTGTCACCCTTGACCGACTCATGGCAAGGCACACTTCCTGCGGTACACAGCATAGCATACTATAGAGCCTACGTCCAAGGCATAGGGGACGACCTTCGTCCTTTCTCTCTTTTCTGCCGTGGTCGAGCTTTAACTCTTAACTTCATACCTTACAACTCAGGCAAGAACTCCTTCTTTGACTGATCCATCTTGAACACCTTCAAGATTATGTCAAGGTATGTGCTCACTTGAAAGTACCATTAAGCGTTTTTGATCTATCCTTATAGATCTTGATGCTCAATGTTCAAGTAGCTTAATCTAGGTTTTCTATTGAAAAACACCTTTCAAATAACCATGTATGCTTTCCAGAAATTCTACATCATTTCTGATCAACAATGTGTCAACAACATATACTCATCAGAAATTCTATAGTGCTCCCACTCACTTCTTTGGAAATACAAGTTTCTCATAAACTTTGTATAAACCCAAAATCTTTGATCATCTCATCAAAGCGCACATTCCAACTCCGAGATGCTTACTCCGGTCCTTAGAAGGATCATTTGGAGCCAAGATACCTTTTAGCATCCTTAGGATCGACAAAAACTTTCTCGATTGTATCACATACAACCTTTCCTTACGAAGACCGGTAAGGAAACTCGCTTGACATCCATCCGCCAGATTTCATAAATGCAGCTAATGCTAACATGATTCCGATGGACTTAAGCATCGCTACGGATGAGAAAATCTCATCGTAGGCAACTCTTTGAACTTGTGAAAACTCTTCGCCACAAGTCGAGCTTCATAGACGGTGACATTACCGTCCACGTCCGTCTTCTTCTTAAAGATCCATTTATCTCAATGGCTTGCCGATCATCGGGCAAGTCCACCAAAGTCATGGATCCTTTCTCGGATTTTATGGCCTCGAGCCATTCATCGGAATCCGGGCCCACCATCGCTTGTCCATAGCTCGTAGGTTCATTGTTGTCTAGCAACATGACCTCTAAGACAAGATTGCGTACCACTCTGAAGTAGTATGCATCCTTGTCACCCTACGAGGTACGGTAGTGACTTGATCCAAACTTCATGATCACTATCATAAGCTTCTACTTCAATTGGTGTAGGCGCCCACAGAACAACTTCACGTGCCCCTGCTACACTCTAGTTGAAGTGACGGTTCAATAACCTCATCATGTCTCCACCATCCTCCCACTCAATTCTTTCAAGAGAAACTTTTCCTCGAGAAAGGACCCGTTTCTAGAAACAATTACTTTTGCTTCCGGATCTTGAGATAGGAGGTATACCCAACTGTTTTGGGTGTCCTATGAAGATGTATTTATCCGTTTTGGGTTCGAGCTTATCATGATGAAACTTTTTCACATAAGCGTCGCAACCCCAAACTTTTAAGAAACGACAACTTATGTTTCTCCAAACCATATTTCAAATGGTGTCGTCTCAACGGAATTACGTGGTGCCCTATTAAAGTGAATGTGGTTGTCTCTAATGCCTAACCCATGAACGATAGTGGTAATTCGATAAGAGACATCATGGTACGCACCATATCTAATAGGGTGCAACTATGATGTTCGGACACACCATCACACTATGGTGTTCCAGGCGGTATTAGTTGTGAAATAATTTCCACAATGTCTCAATTGTGTACCAAACTCGCAACTCAGATATTCATCTCTATGATCACATCACAGACATTTTATCCTCTTGTCACGAAGATCTTCAACTTCACTCTGAAATTACTTGAACCTTTCAATAATTCAGACTTGTGTTTCGTCAAGTAAATATACTCAACATCTACTCAAATAATCTGTGAAGTAAGAACAGAACAATATTCACTGCATGCCTCAACACTCATTGGAGTCCACACATCAAAATGTGTTACTTCCAACAAGTTGCTATCTTGTTCCTGTTGGGGAACGTAGTAATTTCAAAATTTTCCTACGCACACACAGGACCATGGTGATGGCATAGCAACGAGAAGGGAGAGTGTTGTCTACGTACCCTCGTAGACCAAAGCGGAAGCGATCACAACGTATAGGCAGAAGACAGACATTCTCCTCGCGATCCTGCCGATCCCAAAGGTGCGTTACTCCGGCACCTCCGAGTCGATGATGAGGTAGGGAAGTAGTCGACGTTCTCCTCGCGATCCAGCGGTCCCAGCGCCCGTTACTCCGGCGCCTCCGAGTTCTTGGCACACGCTCAAATTTCGATGACGCTCCTCGGGCTCCGATCCAGCAAAGCTCCCGGGAGAAGGAGTTCCGTCGGACGACGGCGTGGTGACGATCTTGATGTTTCACTGACGCAGGCTTCGCCTAAGCACCGCTTCTGATATGACCGAGGTGGAATATGGTGGAGGGGGCACCGCACACGGCTAAGGAACGATCTCAAGGATCAACTTCGTGTCCTAGGGTGCCCCCACCCCGTATATAAAGGAGGGAGGGAGGAGGTGGCCGGCCACAAGGGGGCGCCATAGGAGGGGGAAACCTACTCAATGTTGGTTTCCCTCTCCTTTCATTATCTTATTTGGTGGGGTAAGGAAGGAGTACTAGTATTAGGAAGTAGTACTAGTAGTAGGAATTGGAAGAGGGGGAAGGAGAAAGGAAAGGGGGCCGCCCTTCCCCAATTCGGATTGGGCTTGGGGCGCGCCTCCCTTGTTCCTTCTCCCTTCCTCCTACATGGGCCCAATAAGGCCCATATACCTCCCGGGGTTCCAGAACCTCCCGAGCTCCAAACTTCTCCTAACCTTTCCGGTGTCCAAATATATCCGTCCAATATATTAATCTTTATGTCTCGACCATTTCGAGACTCCTCGTCATGTCCGTGATCATATCCGGGACTCGAACAACCTTCGTACATCAAAATACACAAACTCATAATATAACCGTCATCGAAACCTTAAGCGTGCGGACCCTACGGTTCGAGAACAATGTAGACATGACCGATACACATCTCCGGTCAATAGCCAATAGCGGGACCTGGATTCCCATATTGGTTCCTACATTTTCTACGAAGATCTTTATCGGTCAGACCGCATAACAACATACGTTGTTCCTTTTGTCATCGGTATGTTACTTGCCCGAGATTCGATCGTCGGTATCCAATACCTAGTTCAATCTCGTTACTGGCAAGTCTCTTTACTCGTTCCGTAATACATCATCTCACAACTAACTCATTAGTTGCAATGCTTGCAAGGCTTATGTGATGTGTATTACCGAGAAGGCCCAGAGATACCTCTCCGAGCAATCGGAGTGACAAAACCTAATCTCGAAATACGCCAACCCAACAAGTACCTTTGGAGACACCTGTAGTACTCCTTTATGATCACCCAGTTACGTTGTGACGCTTTGGTAGTACCCAAAGTGTTCCTCCGTAAACGGAGTTGCATAATCTCATAGTTATAGGAACATGTATAAGTCATGAAGAAAGCAATAGCAATATACTAAACGATCGAGTGCTAAGCTAACGGAATGGGTCATGTCAGTCACATCATTCTTCTAATGAGGTGATCCCATTAATCAAATGACAACACATGTCTATGGTTAGGAAACATAACCATCTTTGATTAATGAGCTAGTCTAGTAGAGGCTTACTAGTGACTTATCTGTTTGTCTATGTATTCACACATGTATTATGTTTCCGGTAAATACAATTCTAGCATGAATAATAAACATTTATCATGATATAAGGAAATAAATAATAACTTTATTATTGCCTCTAGGGCATATTTCCTTCAGTTCCATCTTACTGAAACCGAGGCTTTTCAGTCATCTTGCCCATGTGGTATGATTTGCATATCTCAAGTGATTCAAAATCAAGTGAGTCCAAACGATCCATCTGCATGGAGTTTCTTCATGCGTATACACCAATAGACATGGTTCGCATGTCTCAAACTTTTCAAAACGAGTGAGTCCAAAGATCCATCAATATGGAGCTTCTTCATGCGTTTATACCAATATGACTCAAATGGCAAAGTGCCTGGCAGGTGGTACTATCATTACTATCTTATATCTTTTGGCATGAAAATGTGTATCACTACGATCGAGATTTCAATAAACCATTCATTTTAGGTGCAAGACCATTGTAGGTATTATTCAAATAAATAGAGTAACCGTTATTCTCCTTAAATGAATAACTGCATACTACGATAGACATAATCCAATCATGTCTATGCTCAACGCATAAACACCGAATAACAATTATTTAGGTTTAACACCAATCTCGATGGCGAGGGAGCGCATGATGCTTGATCACATCAACCTTGGAAACACTTCCAACACATATCGTCGGCTCACCTTTAGCTAGTCTCCGCTTATTCCGTAGCTTTTATTTCGAGTTGCTAACACTTAGCAACCGAACCGGTATCTAATAATTCTGGTGCTACTAGGAGTACTAGTAAAGTACACATTATCATAATGTATATCCAATATACTTCTATCAACCTTGCCACCTTCTCATCTACCAAGTATCTAGGGTGGTTCCGCTTCTATGTCCGCTCCTCTCATTACGTAAGCACTTAGTCTCGGGTTTGGGTTCAACCTTGGGTTTCTTCACTAGAGCAGCAACTGTTTTGCCATTTCATGAAGTATCCCTTGTTGCCCTTGCCCTTCTTGAAACTAGTGGTTTTACCAACCATCAACAATTGATGCTCCTACTTGACTTCTACTTTCGCGGTGTCAAACATCGCGAACACTTCAAGGATCATCATATCTATCCTCGATATGTTATAGTTCATCACGAAGCTCTAGTAGCTTGGTGGCAATGTCTTTGGAGAAACATCACTATCTCATCCGGAAGATTAACTCCCACTCGATTCAAGTGATTGTTGTACCCGGACATTCTGAGTATAAGCTCAACGATTGAGATCTTCTCCCTTAGTTTGTAGGCTAGAAAACTCGTCGGAGGTCTCATACCTCTTGACGTGAGCACGAGCCTGAAATCCCAATTTCAGCCCTCGGAACATCTCACATGTTCCGTGACGCTTCAAAACGTCTTTGGTGCCTTAATTCTAAGCCGCTTAACATTACCGAACTATCACGTAGTCATCAAACGCGTGTGTCGGATGTTCGCAACATCCACGCACCACGTTCGAGGTCCGACAATCGGCGGTGCATTAAGGACATAAGCTTTCTATTGACCGCATAATTGCTACTGTCAACTTTCAACTATATTTTCTCTAGGAACATATCTAAACAGTAGAACTAAAGCGTGAGCTATGACATAATTTGCAAAGGGTTTTTGACTATGTTCAGGATAATTAAGTTCATCTTATGAACTCCCACTCAGATATACATCCCTCTAGTCATCTAAGTGATTACACGATCCGAGTCAACTAGGCCGTGTCCGATCATCACGTGAGACGGACTAGTCATCATCGGTGAACATCTTCATGTTGATCATATCTACTATACGACTCATGCTCGACCTTTCGGTCTCTTCTGTTCCGAGGCCATGTCTGTACATGCTAGGCTCGTCAAGTTAACCTAAGTGTTTCGCGTGTGTAAATTTGGCTTACACCCGTTGTATGTGAACGTAAGAATCTATCACACCCGATCATCACGTGGTGCTTCAAACGCATTTAACTTTTGCAACGGTGCACAGTTAGGGAACACTTTCTTGAAATTTTAATGAGGGATCATCTTATTTACTACCGTCGTTCTAAGCAAATAAGATGCATAAACATGATAAACATCACATGCAATCAAATAGTGACATGATATGGCCAATATCATTTTGCTCCTTTTGATCTCCATCTTCGGGCTCCATGATCATCATCGTCACCGGCATGACACCATGATCTCCATCATCATGATCTCCATCATCGTGTCTCCATGAAGTTGTCTCGCCAACTTATTACTTCTACTACTATGGCTACCGTTAGCAATAAAGTAAAGTAATTACATGGCATTGTTCAATGACACGCAGTCATACAATAAATAAAGACAACTCCTATGGCTCCCGCCGTTGTCATACTCATCGACATGCAAGTCGTGATTCCTATTACAAGAACATGATCAATCTCATACATCACATATCATTCATCACATTCTTCTTGGCCATATCACATCACATAGCATACCCTGCAAAAACAAGTTAGACGTCCTCTAATTGTTGTTTGCATGTTTTACGTGGCTGCTATGGGTTTCTAGCAAGAACGTTTCTTACCTACGCAAAACCACAACGTGATATGTCAATTACTATTTACCCTTCATAAGGACCCTTTTCATCGCATCCGATCCGACTAAAGTGGGAGAGACTGACACCCGCTAGCCACCTTATGCACCAAGTGCATGTCGATCGGTGGAACACATCTCACGTAAGAGTACGTGTAAGGTCGGTCCGGGCGCTTCATCCCACAATACCGTCGAAACAAGATTGGACTAGTAACGGTAAGCATATTGAACAAAATCAACGCCCACAACTACTTTGTGTTCTACTCGTGCAAAGAATCTACGCAATAAACACGGCTCGATGCCACTTTGTTGGGGAACCTAGCAGAAATTCAAAATTTTCCTCGTGTCACCAAGATCTATCTATGGAGAAACTAGCAACGAGGGAAGGAGAGTGCATCTACATACCCTTGTAGATCGCTAAGCGGAAGCGTTCATGAGAACGGGGTTGAAGGAGTCGTACTCGTCGTGATCCAAATCACCGGAGATCCTAGTGCCGAACAGACGGCACCTCCGCGTTCAACACACGTGCAGCCCGGTGACATCTCCCACGCCTTGATCCAGCAAGGAGAGAGGGAGAGGTTGAGGAAGACTCCATCCAGCAGCAGCACAATGGCGTGGTGGTGGTGGAGGAGGGTGGCAATCCAGCAGGCTTCGCCAAGCACCACGGAGAGGAGGAGGAGGAGAGGTGGCTGCACCAAGAGGGAGAAGTTCTCATGTCTGTTGGGCAGCCCAAACCTCAAATATATATAGGGGAAGGGGAAGGGCTGCGCCCCCACCTAGGGTTCCCTCCCCAGGGGTGGCGGCAGCCCCCAGATCCCATCTGGGTGGCGGCCACAAGGGGAGAGGGGGAGGCGCACCTAGGGTGGGCCTTAGGGCCCATCTGCCCTAGGGTTTGCCCCCCTTCCCTCTTGGAGGCGCCTTGGGCCCTTGTGGGCGCACCAGCCCACCGGGCTGGTCCCTTCCACACTTGGCCCATGCAGCCCTCCGGGGTTAGTGGCCCCACTTGGTGGACCCGGGACCCTCCGGTGGTCCCGACGCTACCTGGGAAAAACCGAAACTTTTCCGATGACCAAAACAGGACTTCCCATATATAAATCTTTACCTCCGACCATTCCGGAACTCCTCGTGACGCCCGGGATCTCATCCGGACTCAACAACATTCGGTAACCACATACAACCTTCCTTTATAACCCTAAGCGCCATCGAACCTTAAGTGTGTAGACCCTACGGGTTCGGGAACCATGCGCATACATGACCGAGACGTTTCTCGGTCAATAACCAACAGCGGGATCTGGATACCCATGTTGGCTCCCACATATACCACGATGATCTCATCGGATGAACCACGATGTCAAGGACTCAATCGATAACGTATACAATTCCCTTTGTCCAGCGGTATTGTACTTGCACGAGATTCGATCTTGGTATCCCGATACCTTGTTCAATCTCGTTTCCGGCAAGTCTCTTTACTCGTTCCGTAACACATCATCCCGTGATCAACCCCTTGGTCACATTGTGCACATTATGATGATGTCCTACCGAGTGGGCCTAGAGATACCTCTCCGTTTACACGGAGTGACAAATCCCAGTCTCGATTCGTAGCAACCCAACAAACACTTTCGGAGATACCTGTAGTGCACCTTTATAGCCACCCAGTTACGTTGTGACGTTTGGTACACCCAAAGCATTCCTACGGTATCCGGGAGTTGCACAATCTCATGGTCTAAGGAAATGATACTTGACATTAGAAAAGCTTTAGCATACGAACTACGATCTTTGTGCTAGGCTTAGGATTGGGTCTTGTTCATCACATCATTCTCCAAATGATGTGATCCCGTTATCAACGACATCCAATGTCCATGGTCGTGAAACCGTAACCATCTCATTGATCAACGTGCTAGTCAACTAGAGGCTTACTAGGGACATGGTGTTGTCTATGTACCCACACATGTATCTGAGTTTCCTATCAATACAATTATAGCATGGGTAATAAACGATTATCATGAACAAGGAAATATAATAATAACTAATTTATTATTGCCTCTAGGGCATATTTCCAACAATCTTTCACATAGAAAACCTGCGCCACGTCATTGGCTAGGACGAGTGGTTCGTCTGCATACGCAAGATTGTTGAGATCCACTATTGTCATTCCATACTGCGGGTCTTCCGTTACCCCGCCTCGTGTCATATTGACCCATTTGCACTGAAACAAAGGGACCTTCAAACCACGTCCATAGTCAAGTTCCCATATATCCTCTATGTAACCATAATATGTTTCATTTCCCGTCTTGGTTGTTGCATCAAAGCGGACACCACTGTTTTGGTTGGTGCTCTTCTTATCTTGGGTGATCATGCAAAATGTATTCCCATTTATCTCGTACCCTTTGAAAGTCATTATATTCGAAGATGGTAACGGTGACAGCAAGTACATGTCATCTTCAATATCATCGTCATGCCTGGCACGTGTCTGTAACCAACCGGTGAAAGTTCCCGTTTGTTCACGTGTAATCCAGTCGTCAGACTGCTCCGGGTGTTTGGAGCATAGAAAATTCTTGTGTTCCTCCATATACGGAGCCACCAAGGCGGAATTCTGTAGAACTGTGTAGTGTGCTTGAGTGAGAGAATGCCCGTCCATACATATTATTTGATCCCCTCCTAGCGTGCCTTTTCCATCCAGTCTGCCCTTATGCCGCGATTCAGGAACACCAATCGGCTTAAGGTCAGGAATAAAGTCAATACAAAACTCAATGACCTCCTCATTTTCATGGCCCTTCGAGATGCTTCCTTCAGGTCTAGCACAGTTATAAACATATTTCTTTAAGACTCCCATGAACCTCTCAAAGGGGAACATATTGTGTAGAAATACAGGACCCAAAACATTAATCTCTTCCCATAGGTGAACTAGGACGCGCGTCATGATGTTGAAGAAGGATGGTGGGAATACCAACTCGAAACTGACAAGACATTGCACCAAAACATTCCGTAACCTTGGTATATTTCTGGATCGATTACCTTCTGAGAGATTGCATTGAGGAATGCACATAGCTTCATAATGGCTAATCGAACGTTTTTCGGTAGAAGCCCCCTCAATGCAACCGGAAGCAATTGCGTCATAATCACGTGGCAGTCATGAGACTTTAGGTTCTGGAACTTTTTCTCTGCCATATTTATTATTCCCTTTATATTCGACGAGAAGCCAGACGGTGCCTTCATGCTGAGCAGGCATTCAAAGAAGATTTCCTTCTCTTCTTTGGTACGAGCGTAACTGGCATGACCCTGATGTATGTCGTCTTTTCCATGCATAGGTTGCTGTTCCTCCCGTTCCTCCGGTGTATCTTTTTTCTTCCCATACACGCCCAAGAAGCCAAGCAGGGTCACGCAAAGATTCTTCGTCATGTGCATCACGTCGATTGCGGAGCGGACCTCTAGGTCTTTCCAATAGGGCAGGTCCCAAAATATAGTTTTCTTCTTCCACATGGGTGAGCGTTCGTAAGCGTCCTTCGGAACAGGTTATCCGCCAGGACCCTTTCCAAAGATTACCTTCAAATCCTTGACCATATCATGTACATCAGCACCAGTACGGTGGCGAGGCTTCGTCCGGTGATCCGCCTCACCTTTGAAATGCTTGCCTTTCTTTCTTACGGGATGCCTGCTCGGAAGAAATCGACGATGTCCCAGGTACACATTCTTTCTACGATTATCCATATATATACTGTCGGTATCATCCAAATAGTGTGTGCATCTGCGGTATTCCTTGTTTGTCTGTCTTGAAAGGTTACTGAGAGCAGTCCAATCATTGATGGTCACGAACAACAATGCCTTTAGGTCAAATTCTTCCTGTTTGTGCTCATCCCATGCACGTACACCTTTTCCATTCCACAGCTATAAGAGTTCTTCAACTAATGGCCTTAGGTACACATCAATGTCGTTGCCGGGTTGCTTAGGGACTTGGATGAGCACTGGCATCATAATGAACTTCCACTTCATGCACAACCAAGGAGGAAGGTTATACAAACATAGAGTCACAGGCCAGGTGCTATGGTTGCTACTCTGCTCCCCAAAAGGATTAGTGCCATCTGCGCTTAGACCAAACCATACGTTCCTTGGGTCACATGCAAACTCCTCCCTGTATTTTCTCTCGATTTTTCTCCACTGCGACCCGTCAGCGGGCACTCTCAACTTTCCATCTTTATTACGGTCTTCTCCGTGCCATCGCATCGCCTTGGCATGCTCTTTGTTTTGGAACAAACGTTTCAACCGTGGTATTATAGGAGCATACCACATCACCTTGGCAGGAATCTTCTTCCTGGGGAGCTCACCCTCAACATCACCAGGGTCATCGCGGCTGATCTTATAGCGCAATGCACCGCATACCGCACGCAGCGTTCAAATCCTCGTACTCACAGCGGTAGAGGATGCAGCCATTAGGGCATGCATGTATCTTCGCACCTCTAACCCTAGAGGGCATACAACCTTCTTTGCTTCAGACGTACTCTCGGGCAATTCGTTGTCCTTTGGAAGCATATTCTTTATCATTACCGGCAACTTTCCAAATCCCTTGTCGGATACACCATTCTCGCCTTCCATTGCAGCAATTCCTGTGGTGCCCAGCTTTTTCTTGTCAGCTTCGCAATTCGGGTACAACAATTTCTTGTGATCCTCTAACATGCTCTGCAACTTCTTTTTCTCCTTTTCACTTGCATATTTTCTCTTTGCATCGGCAATGGCCCAACCTAGATCATCAGCGGGCTCATTTGATGCCTCTTCTTCAGCTTCTTCCCGCATTGCCGGCTCAGCTTCTTCTCGCATTGCCGGCTCAGCTTCTTCTTCCATTGTTGTATCATCGTATTCAGGGAACCCATGGCCAAGACAGCTATCGTCGTCCTCTTCTTCTTCATTGTCTTCCATCATAACCCCTCCTTCTCCGTGCTTGGTCCAAACATTATAGTGGGGCATGAAACAAGACTCAAACAGGTGGATGTGAATGGTTCTTGAGTTAGAGTAATTGTGATCATTCTTACAGCCAGCACATGGACAAGGCATAAAACCATCCGTCCGCTTATTTGCCTGAGCCGCAATCATAAAAGTGTGCACACCATCAACAAACTGGGGAGAGCATCGGTCATCGTACATCCATTGCCGGCTCATCTTCATTACACACCATCGAATAGACCAAATTAATACAAGTTCATACATAAAGTTCATACAACACTTAAATGCAACATACAAATAACTCTCTAGCTAAAGCATTTAAATGCAACGACAAATGCGATCAAGATTGCAACTAAGGTAACAATTGATCCAACAGCATAATGATACCAAGCCTCACTATCAATGACATATTTTCTAATCTTTCTAATCTCCAACCGCATTTTCTCCATCTTGATCTTGTGATCATCGACGACATCGGCAACATGCAACTCAATTACATCTTCTCCCCTCAATTCTTTTCAATTTTTCTTTCAAATACTCGTTTTCTCTTTCAACTAAATTTAACCTCTCGACAATAGGGTCGGTTGGAATTTCCATTTCACATACCTCCTAGATAAAAATATCTATGTCAACTTGATGGGCATAATTTGTCATAGACACGAAATGCAACAAATAGTTTTAGAAGAGAATATATCACATCCGAATCATAACACGGACGAGGGCCGACGGGGACGGATATCAAAACCATGGCACTATGTATAACAAACAACATACGGGTAAGATAATTATACAAGTAACTATATATCTAAATCACACAAACATGATTTTTTTATATAAAAAAGATAATAACAAGAGGCTCACCACAAGGTGGTGCCGGCGATGGGTCAGTGCGGACGATCGACGGTGGTTACGATGGAGACGGGAAGGCACTAAGTAAACCACATCTACATATGCAAACTAAGAGTTATTTTAAGCTCAAATTGCATATAAATCAAATAAACTACCACATATAATTCCTCCCAAATTACTAAAACCCACAAATTCATCACTATATAAAGCATTGCAAGAGCTAATCTAGCAATGAGAGATGAAAGGACAAAGTTGCTAACCTTGGTGATCACTTGTATGGACGGGGGCCTTCAAATCTTGACAAAATTTGGGCAAAATGTGTGATGAGGTCAAGGGAAGAGGGGAAGAACAGAGAGGAGAGGGGAAAGGGGAAGAACAGAGCGAGCTTGATCGTGGGTGGACAAAGGGTTTATATATAGGATGACCTTTACTACCAGTTCGTGGCAGGAACCGGTACTAAAGGTGCTGGAGGGGCCTCAGTCTGACAACATCCTGCCACCACTCTCTTTAGTACCGGTTCGTGGCACGAACTGGTGCTAAAGGTTCGCCACGAACCGGTACTACTGAGAGAGGCCCGCCCGGCCGTTGGAACCGGCACTAATGGTCACATTAGTTCCGGCTCAAATACAAACCAGGACTAATGAGCTGCACATTAGACCCTTTTTCTACTAGTGTAAAGTTGGAGAAACAGACACCTGCTAGCCACCTGTGTGCGAACCACGTCGGTAGAACCAGTCTGATGAACGCGGTCATGTAATCCGGGGCGCTTCATCCAACAATACCGCTGAATCAAAGTAAGACATTGTTGGTAAGAAGTATGACTATTATCACCCACAACTCTTTGTGTTCTACTCGTGCATATAACACCTATGCATAGACCTGGCTCGGATTCCACTGTTGGGGAACGCAGTAATTTCAAAAAAAATCCTACGATCACGCAAGATCTATCTAGGTGATGCATAGCAACGGGGGAAGAGTGTGTCCACGTACCCTCGTAGACCGAAAGCGGAAGCGTTAAGTAACGCGGTTGATGTAGTTGAACGTCTTCGCGATCCAACGGATCAAGTACCGAACGCACGACACATCCGCGATCTGCACACGTTCAGCTCGGTGACGTCCCTCGAACTCTATATCCAGATGAGGCCGAGGGAGTGTTCCATCAGCACAACGACGTGGTGATGGTGATGATGAAGTTACCGGCGCAGGGCCTCGCCTAAGCACTACGACGATATGACCGAGGTGTGTAACTGTGGAGGGGGGCACTGCACACGGCTAAAAGATCAACTTGATCAACTTGTGTGTCCATGGGGTGCCCTCTGTCCACGTATATAAAGGAGGAGAAGGAAGAGGAGGCCGACCAGGTTGGGCGCGCCAAGGGGGGAGTCCTACTTGGACTCCTAGTCCAAGTAGGATTCGCCCCCCCCCTTTTCCTTTCTTCCACCGGAGGGAAAGGGAAGGGAGAGAGAGGGAGAAGAAAGAGGGGGGTGAGGGAGTCTTGGATTAAGGGGTCCTCGGACGGCCGGACTATTGACATGGACCGGACTGTTGGGATGTGAAGATACAAGACCGAAGACTCTCTCCCGTGTCCGGATGGGACTCTCCTTGGCGTGGAAGGCAAGCTTGGCGCTCGGATATGAAGATTCCTTTCTCTGTAACCGACTTTGTATAACCCTAGTCCCCTCCGGTGTCTATATAAACCGGAGGACTTAGTCCGTAGATAAAAAATCATAATCATACAGGCCAGACTTCTAGGGTTCTAGCCATTACGATCTCGTGGTAGATCAACTCTTGTAATACTCATATTCATCAAGATCAATCAAGCAGGAAGTGGGTATTACCTCCATAGAGAGGGCCCGAACCTGGGTAAACATCGTGTCCCCCGCCTCCTGTTACCATCAACCTTAGACGCACAGTTCGAGACCCCCTAACCGAGATCCGCCAGTTTTGACACCGACATTGGTGCTTTCATTCAGAGTTCCGCTGCGTCGTCACCAAAAGGTTTGATGGCTCCGTCAATCATCTACAACAATGCAGTCCAGGGGGAGGTTTTCCTTCCCGGACAGATTTTCGTATTCGGCGGCTTCGCACTGCGGGCAACTCGCTTGGCCATCTAGAGCAGATCGACAGCTACGGCCCTGGCCATCAGGTCAGGTTTGGAAGCTTGAATTATGTCACCAATATCCGCGGAGTCTTGATCTTCGACGGATTAGAGCCCATGGTAGCCGCTCCCGGCCACCACGATGAACATGACCTAAATCTGTCGTCAGACCATGCCCAGGTGACAGCGCCTGTAAATGCTCTGGCCCTGGATCCGGAGTAGATTGCATCGCCCGAGGACGGGAAGCTCAACCCCGCCACGGAAGCCGCAGACTCATCACCGTTAGAGCCACACACAGATCCGACCTCGAGCGGGGCCCGTGTTACCGGAACCTCGGATTGGTCTCCAGACATAGGGTCCGAACCGCGTGCATCCGCGCCCATCGGATCTGATCAGGCGCCGATCATTGAGTTAAGCTCCGCGGACATCTTCTGGCACTCACCTTTAGGCGATGTGTTAAACTCATTAAAAGCCCTCTCCCTATCAGGGAACTTTCAGCCGAACTATATCCGGTTTGGATTGGAAGCTGAGGGCGGAGAATTCCGCTTCCCATCCACCATCCACTTCATAGCCACCGTTGAAGACTTAACCGACATGCTCGATTACAGATCCGAAGACATCGACGATATGGACGACGATGCCAGAGAGGAGCAGGCACAAGAACCACCGCGTACATGGCGCTAGACGGCCACCTCCTCGTATGACGTATACATGGTGGATACACCCAAAGAGAACAACGGCGATAATAAAAAGGATCCAGTCGAGGATTAGCCTCCTGAGAAACAGCCAAAGCGCCGACGTCAGAGGCGCCGCTCTAGACCACGCCATGGAAAAAAATAGCGATACCGGCACTGGAGAAAATAATACTCCAGATGATGCCGACGACAAGAAAGACCCCCGTTGAACCAACTTCCGAACAGGATGAATGGGAGGATGGGCGAGTCAGCCCTAATGAACAGGCCGTTACCAAAGACTCGGAGGACAGTAATTATCTTCCACCCTCCAAGGACGAGGCGAGCCTCGGCGACGAAGACTTTATCGTGCCTGAGGAGCCCGTCGATCAGGAGCGCTTTAAGCGCCGGCTAATAGCCACTGCAAGGAGCCTGAAAAAGAAGCAACAACAGCTTCAAGCTGATCAAGATCTACTCAATGACAGATGGACTAACGTCCTGGTAGCCGAGGAATACGGCCTCGAGCGCCTAAAAAAAAGTTACCCGAAACGCAAATTGTTACCCCAATTCGATGACAAGGCGCTGGAGCCCGTCCTACCAACGCATAATGCGGCTGAACGACCACCACATGGCCGGGACAAAGCGGCAACTCAAGCCGAACACCAGCCCGCACTACCTCACCGTAAAAACAGAGACACAATAGCTCGGGGATACACATATGACCTGCGGCATGACCTGGAAAATAGGGCAGGTCAGACCAGATCGATCTATGGATCGCAGGAGCATGCCCCGACGCACGGAGACAGCCATCCGACCAAACGTGAGAAATATAACCATGTCCGGGCCGAATACCGCAGACGAACTCCATCCGAGCTACGTCGCGACGTGGCCCGACATAGAGGCGCCGCACACCCCCTTTGCTTCACTGATGAAGTAATGGGACATGAATTCCTGGAAGGGTTTAAACCCATGAATATCGAATCATACGATGGAACAACAGACCCCGCAGTATGGATCAAAGATTTCCTCCTCCATATCCACATGGCCCGCGGTGATGACCTCCACGCCATCAAATACCTCCCACTAAAACTAAAGGGGCCAGCACGGCACTGGCTGAACAGCCTCCCCGAGAACTCCATAGGCAGCTGGGAAGACTTGGAAGACGCCTTCCGTGATAACTTCCAAGGTACATATGTGCACCCTCCGGACGCCGATGACCTAAGTCACATAATCCAGCAGCCCGAGGAGTCTGCCAGGAAGCTCTGGACTAGGTTCTTGATCAAAAAGAACCAAATCATCGATTGTCCAGACGCCGAAGCCCTTGCGGCCTTTAAACATAGCGTCCGAGATGAATGGCTCGCCCGCCACCTCGGTCAAGAAAAACCAAGATCCATGGCTGCCCTTACCACTCTGATGACCCGTTTTTGCGCGGGAGAAGACAACTGGCTTGCTCGTAGAAGCAACAACATCGATAAACCGGGTACTTCTGAAGTTCGAGACGGCAACGACAAGCCACGGCACAATAAACACAAACGTCGAAGCAACGGTGACAACACCGAAGACACGGCGGTCAACGCCGGATTCAGTGGTTCTAAGTCCGGTCAGCGGAAGAAGCCATATAAAAGAAACAATCCGGGCTCGTCTAGTCTGGACTGCATACTCGATCGTCCATGTCAAATCCACAACACTCCTAACAAACCAGCCACTCATACCAATAGAGACTGTTGGGTTTTCAAACAGGCCGGCAAGTTAAATGCCGAGAACAAGGAGAAGGGGTCGCAAAGCAAAGACGATAATGAGGATCCCCGGCCACCAAACATAGGAGGACAGAAGAAGTTTCCCCCCCAAGTTAAAACGGTGAACATGATATACGCCACCCATATCCCCAAGAGGGAACGCAAGCGCACACTCATGGACGTCTACGCGATGGAGCCAGTCACCCCAAAGTTCAACCCATGGTCGTCCTGTCCGATCACTTTCGATCTCAGGGACCATCCGAACAGTATCCGTCATGGCGGTTCAGCCGCACTGGTCCTTGACTCAATGATTAATGGATTCCATCTCACACGAGTCCTCATGGACAGTGGCAGCAGCCTGAACCTACTCTATCAAGATACAGTGCGCAAAATGGGTATTGATCCCTCAAGGATCAAGCCCATAAAGCCACCTATAAAGGAGTCATACCAGGTATAGAGGCCCGTTGCACGGGCTCAATCACACTGGAGGTGGTCTTCGGATCCCCGGACAACTTCCGAAGCGAAAGTTGATCTTCGATATCGTCCCCTTCCGCAGTGGCTATCATGCACTGCTCGGACGAACTGGATTCGCTCGATTCAATGCGGTGCCGCACTACGCTTATCTCAAGCTCAAGATGCCCGGACCACGCGGTGTCATAACAGTCAATGGAAATTCGGAACGCTCCCTCCGTACCGAGGAGCACACCCCGCCCTCGCAGCAGAAGCACAGAGCGGCCCTTTTAGGCAAAACTTTAATTCGACAGCCACGCTCCCTGACACTGTTAAACGAGTCCAAACTACTCTCCAACAGGACATTCCAGCTCGTCAAGAGCTTGACTAGCAATCCAGCCTCCGTCCTAGTCCTGACCAAACGGTGGCATTCGTACCACGCATACATAACTATGCACTCAAAATACCATGGGCATAGACGGAGGCACAATGCGGGCAGACCTATAACACTATCCGCACTCTCACAGTCTTTTTCTTTTTCTCTTTCTCACCATCTTTTATCTTTTATCATAGGTGACTATATTTGCTGAGAAGTCCTTTAACCAAGGCAAGGCAGCGCAGACGTGTGGCAGGAGGTCCAAATGGATTTTGTAGACCGCGATCTTTATTTCAAACCTGTAAAGTGTCCCTTTTTCTCAGCTTTTGACCCCCGGCATGGCAATAGCCTTGATAGTAGTAATCTGTAAGGATCACGCTGGGCGTATCATTCAGTTGCTAGTCAACATAACCTGTATTCAGTATTAGCTTTTCTCAAAGAACTGAATTTTGCTTTTATGGTTATTTCATGCACGCACCTCGGCATATATTGCCAGGGGCTCGATACGGCAACATATGAGTTGCCGACAAGTCCGAACAGCTTTAAAACACACTTCGGCGTCACGAGTTTGGCCTTATATGCATCAGCTCTGAATCATGTCTTTGGTCAATAGTCGGGTTGCCCGGCTCCTGTGCTTACTACCTTACATTCCGCTCTATCGGCTAGGGTAGTAAAGGGAGAACTACTACGATTGTGTCCTGGTTCGTCCGGATGAGCACCTCAGTAGAGAAAGCCGAAAACTGTCTGTCATGATGCGGCGAGGGCTGGTCAACCACTCGATGACTCACCGGAATCTTTGTGATTCCTTCCGTATTACATGAAGGACCGTTCTTCTGGTCACGTATGAAAACACACCATATTCGGAGAACCGCGTACAGACCAGGGGCTATATCATAGACCCACCGTCAAAATCCTATGGCAAAGTGAAAGTGTTAAAGCCCTATAGTCCGATTGCCTGGTTCGTCGCATTGACACCTCCTTAATGGACCAAGACGTTGGGTCAAGAGTGATCAAGTGCTTTTTCTGAACACCCCCGCATTATATGCGAGGGGGCTGAAGCCGACCACTGGTAAACTTTCAGATTTTATATTAAAAAACGGCCGCACAGGAGGCACTAAAAACTTTCTAGGCAAAAGTATAAAAATAGCCTTAATATATCATAACATTGTTATTACAATTTTGATGCATTTTACTCGAACATAATATCTTTCGAGCACTGACCCTCTATCAAGCAGGAACCCTCTAAGACATCCTCAAAATAATGCTCTGGCGTGTCCTCGCCCTTGGGTGGACTCTTTGCTGCAATATCGGTGGCCTTCATCTTCGCCCAGTACGTCTTGACGTGGGCAAGAGCCATCCGTGCACCTTCTATGCACGTTGACCGCTTAACAGCGTCGATATGCAGCGCCGCATTAACAAGTCGTTGCACCAAACCGAAATAACTATTCGGAATTGGCTCAATCGGCCATAGCCGGACCATGATGTCCTTCATGGAAGATCTGCATATCCTGTGGAGCTCGGCCCACTGGGCCATCTGTTCGTTCAGCAACAGCCGATGCTCTGGCATGCTAAATTGCAACCAGAACAGCTTTTCCGTCGCATGTCCTTCTTGCACTTGGAAAACTGCGTTGCATCGGAGGCACTCTTCGGCAAGTCCAAAAATGCATCTGGAGAACTCCACATTCAATCAAGCGGGGCATACTTCGGATCGCTGAATTTAGTTCGTAATAAGTAGGGCTTACCAGCCACGATCTCCCCAGCTTGTCGGATCTCCTCCCGAGCCACTCTAGACTCGGACCGTGCTTCCCTCGCCTCTTGTAAGACCTTCTCAAGATCAGCCGCTTTGGTTTGGTTATCTTTCTCGAGAAATTCGCATCGGCTAGTGGCATCCTTTAGCTCAAGCGCCATAGTAGATATTCTCTCCTCACACTGGCGCCGAGCAGCCTGTTCGGCTTTTAATTCAGCAGCTGCCTTTTCGGCAGCCGCATTACACATCCTGGCTTACTCCTTGGCTCGGGCTAGCTCAGCCCGAAGGGTCTCAACTGTGGCGGCACCAGCTGCAGTTATGCATATCTCAGTATACAATTTTCAGCGTCATGCTCATATTATAATACTTGCATATACTGACTGCCCCAAAAGACATACCTTGCGCCTCGTCGAGCCGCTTGTTGATAAGCGTGATGTCATCATCCGCCACATCAAGTTTCTGCTTCAGATCGGCAACCTCTGTAGCTTGGGCCGTCGCCAGGGACGTAATAGCATGTGTTCCACTTAGTCAGATTATTTCTTGGGCATATCTTTTTGATCCTTTGATCGCCTCCCTTTGGATGCCAACCAGAGACTCAGGGGCTACTATCTATACACAGGCGCATTTTGCGTTTATAGCACAATTGAAAATATTACATTACGTACCTCGAAGCCTCTTGGTAGGCCCGTAAAGGCTTCATTTAATCTGCTTTTCACGGACAGAACCCTCTCAACTACCGTACCCATCAAGGTACGATGTTCCTATGAGACGGGCGCATGTCGCAGTATGTCCATTAATGTATCCGGCGCCTCCGGATCCCTGGAAGCAGCCGTAGGGGTACGGACTCCTATCAAAGGAACATGTTTACTCGACCTTAGAGTCGTCCCTGGCTGCAAATCAGATAGTCCGGGGACTTTATTGTTGGTCCCCGTAGGGGCCGAACACCCCGGACCCTGGTCGGCGAAGTGTCACCTTCGGGCCTAGTATTCATTTTCCCCCGCACCACTTGTTGACTGGGAGAGATCCTCTGGGACGACACCTTGGGTTCGTCTGCCCTATCGGGCAAGGAGATCTGTGGAGGCATCTTGCTCTCCATCATCTCCGGAAGAAGATCCCCCGAGGAGGAGGACTATTGATGAAGGCTGCATGCTGGACTGCAAACATATATTCTAGACATTACCCTTGCAACCAGAAAAGAACGGGATGTGTTTAAGACACCCTTGTTCACTTATGATTCGGTTAAGGGCTTGTCCTTATGGAGGGACAGCATGACAACATCACCTCCCGAATCAGAACCCCCTGACAGGGATATCTTCCCTCGCTTAGAAGCCTTTATCTTCAGGTCTTTGGAGGCGGTCCTCTTCTTCCCATGGGTAGAGGGGATGTCAGTTTCTCCTTCCCTTTCATCTTCAGAAGAGGGAGTTCTATCTCCCCGGATGAGATGTCTGGTGTATCTCTAGAATGGGGGCCACCCTGGGCCTTCTTGCTCTCCTCCTTGTCTTCCTTCGCTGGCACTTGATATGGTGATAGGGCCAACATCCTTATTAACACCGGATCCGCTGAGTCTTCGGGAAGAGGGGTCGAACACCTAATTCTCTCCGCCTTCTTTATCCAGCCCTGGTCGAGTATGGTTTTCTCAGTATGTTATGATAAATTTAACTAAATTGTGTTCGGAAATTGAGTGCTTACCGAGGTATCCGGATGGTTGCAGTCAAGGCCAACATCCTCTGTAGTGTCCCGACACTATTTTCGTGCCCTGAAGAATAATTTCCACATCCCTTCCAGCGTCGTGCCGAAGAAGTGCTAAAGGGTTTGTGGTCTTTCCGGATTGAACTCCCATATGCGGAGAGGCCGTCGCTGGCACGGTAGGACCCGATGGACTAGCATTACTTGGATTACGTTGGTAAGGTTGGTGTCCTTTTCAATAAGGCTCCGAATGCGGCTTTGCAACATCCCCACTTCATCAATTGATCCCTAGTCCAGCCCCTTATTAATCCATGATGCAAGCTATAGCGGAGGACCAGATCGGAACGCAGGTGTAGCTACCCACTTGGAACCACAGGGTTCAGTGATGTAAAACCACTCCCGCTGTCGTAAGTTGGAAGTTTCTATGAAGGAACCTTTTGGCCAAGGAATATTGGTGAGCTTGCTCACTACAACACCACCGCACTCCACTTGTTTCCCATCGACTACCTTCGGCTTCACATTAAAGGTCTTGAGCCATAAGCCGAAGGGTGGGGGAATACGGAGGAAGACCTCGCACACGATAATGAACGCCGAGACATGAAGAAAGGAGTTTGGAGCTAGATCGTGAAAATCTAGCCCATAATAGAACATGAGCCCTCGGACGAAGGGATGAAGAGCGAACCCTAACCCTCGGAGGAGGTGGGATATGAATACGACACTCTCACCAGATCTGGGAGTAGGAATAACCTGCCCTTGAGCTGGAAGCCTGTGGGGGATCTCCGCAGTCAGGTATTTTGCCGCCCGGAGCCTCGTGATATCCTCCTCTGTGACAGAGGTGGCCATCCACCGGCCTTGAGGGCTAGGTCCGGACATAACTGGGAAGCACGAGGCGATTAAATTGAATCTTGGGTGCTGGAACTCGAGGTGGGAGAAGTTGAGGAAAGGATTGGCGTAAAGGAGAAAAGACGGGTCTTAGCCCCTTTATAAAGGCGATGAATATCAAACGCCCCCTCCTAGGCCTTAAAACCTGCCTATTCCAAAGGGATCATGCCTACATAACAGTTGGTTTACCCACGCACGTATTGATGAGAATCCCGTAACAAGGGGACATGATCTCTGCTTTGACAAGACGTGCCAATGAAACCGCATCTTGAAATATGGAGCGGCAGGCTAAAAAACGGTTCTAAATAATGGCCGGGCGGCGACGTATTGTCACGCTACTAAAAGTTGTCAGCGGACTGGACTCATGAAATATTATACTCTCTACGGTTGTATGTGGAATTTGTTTTGCAGAGCCGGACACGACTCTTGTGTTCAAAGACTATTTTGGAATATTCGGAGAAGGAACCCGCCTTGCAATGCCAAAGACAATTTGCATGCCGGACACCTCGTCATTGAAGCCTGGTTCAGGGGCTACTGAGGGAGTCCTGGATTAAGGGGTCCTCGGACAGCCGGACTATTGACATGGGCCGGACTGTTGGGTTGTGAAGATACAAGACCAAAGACTCTCTCCCGTGTCCGGATGGGACTCTCCTTGGCGTGGAAGGCAAGCTTGGCGCTCGGATATGAAGATTCGTTTCTCTGTAACCGACTTTGTATAACCCTAGTCCCCTCCGGTGTCTATATAAACCGGATGGCTTAGTCCGTGGAGAAAAAATCATAATCATACAAGCTAGACTTCTAGGGTTCTAGCCATTACAATCTCGTGGTAGATCAACTCTTGTAATACTCATATTCATCAAGATCAATCGAACAGGAAGTAGGGTATTACCTCCATAGAGAGGGCCCAAACCTAGGAAAACATCGTGTCCCCCGCCTCCTGTTACCATCAACCTTAGACGCACAGTTGGGGACCCCCTACCCGAGATCCACCGGTTTTGACACTAATAGGGGGGAAGCCCCCTCCCCTTGTCCAATTCGGTTTGGGCAAGGGGAGGGAGTGCCCTCCCTTGTGACCTCTCTCCTCTCCTCTGATAAGACCCAATAGGCCCATTACTTCTCCCGGGGGGTTCCGGTAACCTCCCGGTACTCCGGAAAAATGCCCGAACCACTCAGAACCATTCCGATGTCCAAATGCAACTGTCGGTGTCAAAACCGGCGGATCTCGGGTGGGGGGTCCCGAACTATGCGTCTAGGCGGATGGTAACAGGAGACAAGGGACACGATGTTTTTACCCAGGTTCGGGCCCTCTCGATGGAGGTAAAACCCTACTCCTGCTTGATTAATATTGATGATATGGGTAGTACAAGAGCGGATCTACCACAAGATCAGAGAGGCTAAACCCTAGAAGCTAGCCTATGGTATGATTGTTGTTCGTCCTATGGACTAAAACCCTCCGGTTTATATAGACACCGGATAGGGTTAGGGTTACACAGAGTCGGTTACAATGGTAGGAGATCTACAAATACCAATAGCCAAGCTTGACTCCAACACCAAGGAAAGTCACATCCGGACACGCGACGAAGTCATCAATCTTGTATCTTCATAGTCCAGAGTCCGCCAACGGTGATAATTCGGCTATCCGGACACCCCTAATCCAGGACTCCTCAAGAGCCCCTGAACCAGGCTTCAATGACGATGAGTCCGGCGCGCATATTGTCTTCGACATTACAAGGCGGGTTCCTCCTCCGAATACTTCATAGAAGATTTTGAACACAAGGATAGTGTCCGGCTCTGCAAAACAAGTTCCACATACAACCGTAGAGAGAATAACTTTTGCACATATCTGCTGACGTATTCCGCGGCATGGCATCACACCATGGCCAGGCCTTTATACGAATCATTTTACTGCCACCTCAGCGCGTTCAACGGGGCGGTTTCCTTGGCACGTCTTATCAGTGGAGATCATGCCCCCTTATTCCAGGATTCCTATCAATACGGATGTGGGTAACCCAACCGCGCAGTTGATTACGACGCTTGGGAGATAAGCGAGTTTTACCAGGCTGGTGGGGGACGCATAGCTTCGTCCGTCCATATACGGGGATAAGGATCCACCTTTTCACCTACGCCTTCTTCCTCCTTTGCTCATCCATTTCCGCGCACTCGAGCTCCAGCGCCCAAGTCCGCACATCCCTCCTCAACCTTCTCCAGCCATGTCCAGAGCGGGAGGCAAGTGCATGGCCTCCTCCGTCACGGAGGGGCACATCAAAAAGCCGCGGAAGGCCGGATACTTGTCCGACAACATCGCGCATCGGCTCCCCAATAAGGGGCAGCTCATCCCCACCCCCAGGCCCCATGAGAGGGTGGTGTTCCTCCCCCACTTCCTCCGAGGACTAGGGTTTCCACTTCACCCATTTGTCCGGGGGCTCATGTTCTACTACGGCCTGGATTTCCATGATCTGGCCCCGAATTTCATCCTCAACATCTCGGCGTTTATCGTCGTGTGCGAGGCCTTCCTCTGCATCCAGCCCCACATCGGCTTATGGCTGAAGACCATCAATGTCAAGCCGAAGGTAGTGGGCGGCCGCCAAGCCAGTCTTTGAGGTGCCATCTTTGGCGGGATGGCCAACGTCCTATGGCTCGAGGGCTACTTTGTGGAGACCATAAAGGGGTGGCAATCAGGGTGGTTCTACATCACCGAGCGCGACTCTCAATGGGCGGCGGCCCCCGAATTCCGATCTGGCTTCCCCACACGGCTCACATCATGGAAAGAGACGGGCCTGACATGGGGTGATTCGGAAGAGCTATCCGGACTCCAAACTTGCGTCCGAAACCTGGTGGACAAGAATCTCAAGCTTGTCAATGTAATCCAGGTGATGCTCATCCGCCGGATTCTCCCATGCCGAACGGGCCGTCAATTTGTGGGAGTTTGGTCCCAAGACACCAAACCTTGAGCCGGCTCTTCGACACTACGTGCGAAGATGCCCGGAAGGTGCTGTTCAAGGCGCTGAAGCTCCGCATCCGCTCTTGAAGATCGCGGATTCAGCTCGCAGCGTCAAGCCAGCGAGGTAAGTTATTTTACCCTTTATGGGACTCTTTTTTCATAGTTTGACTCTATGCAGGATCTAAAACTCCCTAACCTTTGACAGGACTGGCTGAAGATGTCCGGACAGATTAACTGTCCGGCCCCATTGCCAGAAGACCCAGCGGACGCCCGATTGATGGGGCTGCTGGCTCCGGCACCTCACGTGGTGCCGGAGAAGAAGCCCAAGAAGAAGGCCACGGGAACTCTAAGGAGCTCCCGATGCCAGGTGATGTCGGACTCATCTCCGACGACTCTGAGGCGGAATCCTCCCCCGAGGATGAGGAGGAGGAAAAAGAAGCTTCTCCCCCATCAGGGGGAGAGAAGAAAAGGAAGGCCGCCCCGGTGGGGGAGGCCGGAGGGTCCAAGAGAGGAAGGACCCTTCCTCCGGACTTCTCCACCAACGCCGACAACGACGAGGAGGAGTGGCCACCAAGGGACAAGCCCCTGGCAAGATCGTAAGTGTCCCGACTCTGGAATAGCTCATGACTTTTTATTTGTCGCATAGTGTCTTCTAACGCCGAATATAGCCATGTAGCCCGCCTAAGGACGAGCTCGCCACTTCATCGAGCGGCTCCCTGAATTCGTCAGATGTGAATAGCAGTTCACTTCCGACCGCCTCCTCCCCTCGTGATGCAGACGACACCGCGGTAGAGTCCCAAAAGGGGCCCAGCCAAGAGGAGGTGGTCCTGGAGGCGCCGCAAGGCGACCTCCCGGACTTAGGGCGCAAAGGGGGCAAAACCCCAGAGGGCTCTAAGTCCGGCCTCTTGAGACTCCGTCTTTGGAACCTTGATGGTTCCAAAGTTCGGCAAGCGGCCCCTTTGTAAGAAGGGTAAGACTGCGACGCCAGTGACCTCCGTCCATCCGGAGGCACCGGATAGCTTGCTTGAGGCGCTTAACGGCGCCTCCATCGACGAGGAGCACCGCACTGTTATGAGTGTGGTGATCCAGAAAGTTCAGTTCACCAAGAGTGGGCTGACTGAAGCATGTACCAGCCTTCTAACAGGCTTTGAGGTAAGTTTAGAATATGTAAAAATATTACAGCATAAACAGTAGCCCCTGATGCTTAGTTCGGTGTTCGGAAAGAAAAGCCGGACTGAGGATCTAAAAAGATATCTGTGAGGAGTCTAACATAAGTATGTCAATATGGGAATGCAGGTTCTTGTGACCTCTGCCGCATTATTTGCGGAGGTCAATGCATTGAAGCAGAGCCTCGGCGGTCGAGAACAAGCTCGGCCTTGCCAAGAAGCAGCTCGAGGACAAGGAAGGTAAGTAATACCTTATTAAAGTAATACCTTATAGAAAGGTTTTGGTTGCAAAAATGACAGGACTAACGTGGGTATTGTAGGGGCCACGAGCAGGTGGCGACCACGAAGGAAGCGGTGTCCGCGTCGAAGCAAAGCGGCCGCATGAGCGCACTGAGCGAGAGAAGCAGGAGGCGCGGGTGGCGGAGGTGCGGCAAGAGCTCCGGGCTCGTGGAAAAACACGAGAGTTTGGAGCATGACTCAAGACTTCGAGAGTCCGAGCTCGCCTCGGCTCTGAGAGTGCTAAAGCCGCTAAGGCCGAAGCCCAAAAAGCCCTCCAGAAATTGAATCATTAAAGAAGATAGCGGCGGGTAAGGCATTCTTTATGCAAAGCAAGCATGTGAAAGTGAATTATCTATTACTTACCCGAATCCGGAGCTCTCCGGGGAGCTTTCGCAGATCTGCCCGTAGTGTAATACGATGCTGCTGCGTTCTACCGCACCAAGGAGGGAGCTCGGCGGAAAAGGTGTTCTGGTCTCGATATCTTTGAGGCGGACATCCGGTGCCCACTGGCGACCAAATGAAGCTGGTCGAGCTCCACAAGGTCGCCGAACAGGCCATGAAGGGCCTCATAATTCGGCCGTGGCCATTGGAAGCCATGCACAGGAGCTACTTGAGCTAGTCTGGCGGTGGTGGGCCTTTGTCCATGGATTGAAGTCATCAAGCACTCCGTCTGCATTGAAGGTGCCCGTCGGGCCCTTGCCCGTGCTAAAGTGCACTGGGGCAAGTTGGATGCTGAGAAGCTTGTGACGGATGGACCACCGAAGGGCAAGGAGCATCACAAGCCCAAAATGTACTATGAGGGCGTCCTGAAGGGTGCCCGCCTTATAGCGGGTGAATGCTCCAGAGATGTAATTTTTGAAAAGACTCGCATTTGTTATCCTGTACGCTGAAAACTTGTTCATATGTGCTAAGCAACGCCAGAATTTAAAATCTTACCTTCTGTGCGGCCGTTTATCAAATTTGAGAGATGGCAAGTCGTTGGCTTCAACTCCCATGCCACGAGTGTTGGGGTGTTCGGGATAAACTTGAGCGCTCTTGTTCCCATTCTTGGGTCCTTGAGGGAGGCGCTCAGCATAGCGAACAAGGCAACCGGACTATAGTGCTTGAACACTCTCACTTAGCCATAGAATTCTATAGTTTTAAATTTCGGTGAAGCCCCTAGTATTCGGAAGACCGAGTTCGGGGCGCTATCCACGCCTTGGCTGGACAATGCCGACTCCTCGCTCTAAGCGGCATAAGTCTTTAGGGACCCGAAAAGACCTCTTGAACAGCGACCGACTCTCGCCCTATCATGACGGTCAGTTTTAGCTTTCTCCACTGAGGTGCTCAACCCAGCTCAACCGGGGCACAATCGCAGTGGTTCTCCCAGCGCTACCTTAGCCGATATAACGGAACGTAAGGTACCAAAACATGGGAGCCAGGCAAACCCAACTATTGACCCAAGACATGATTCGGAGCCGATGTATATAATGCTATAAGTTCGGGGTGCTGCACTTGTGAAAATGTTTGGACTTATCACACCATATTTTTGGGGTACTTAAGCCCCTGGTGTATTGGCCGTACCAAAGTGTACGGGTGCAACATGTCATGAATGAACATATATATATATAGATAAAGAAAGGAGTGCAATAACAGGCAAAAGCGATGTATTGTTTATTCAAAAAGGTACTGCAATGAAAGCAGAACGATACAAATAGTGCGATAAGCAAGGGATGGGACTATTTAACATGTCCCCTCCGAGGGGTAAGCTGCGGGATGGTATGTAAAATAGGTATAATGCTCGTAATAGAGACCACACGGACACTCGACATAGCTTTACGCTTCCTGGCTGTTGCATCATGAGTTCGGCAATTCTAGTGCGGACAGGGCTTCGGAAAAGCGGAGTCACGAAAGTAAGAGAAAAGAAGAAATAAAAAGAATGACACAATCGGGGCCCACAGTGCGGTTGAGCCGCGTGCAGGCGTGCCGTGGTCGTGCCCTCCCTTATGCCCATGGTATCTCGGGCGTAATTATATGCAGCGTAGTAATGGCTTCGTGATTTCGCGAGGGCTGGGGTTGGGGCCGAATTGCTACGCGTGCTCGGATCGTGCCAGGCGGTCTTGTTGTAGGTTACTCCGGGCGCGCTTGACGGTGTCCGGACGTTTAGTAGCCGGACTCGAGATTTGCCATGAGAGGCTGCTTTGCACCTCCCCCGCGAGGGCCGCCGTATGCTCCTCCGTTCGGAGAGAGTGTTCGGTGTTTCCATTGACCGTGATTATTCCTCGAGGGGCCGGCATCTTGAGCTTGAGGTATGCGTAGTGCGGCACCGCATTAAACTTTGCAAATGCAGTTCGTCCAAGCAGTGCGTGATAGCCGCTGCGGAACAAGACTATGTCGAAGATTAACTCCTCGGAAGTTATCCGGGGATCCAAAGACCACTTCGAGTGTAACTGAGCCTGTACAATTGGCCTCTACACATGGTATGACGCCTTTAAAGGTCGTCTTTGTGGGTTTAATCCTTGAGGGGCCTATGCCCATTTTGCGCCTTGTATCACGATAAAGCGAGGTTCAGGCTGCTACCGCCGTCCATCAGGACTCTAGTGAGGTGAAATCCGTCGATGATTGGGTCAAGAACCAATGCGGCGAATCCGTCGTGGCGGATGCTAGTGGGGTGGTCCCTTTGATCAAAGGTGATCGGGCAGGAGGACCATGGGTTGAACTTTGGGGCGACTGGCTCCATCGCATATACGTCCCTTAGTGCACGCTTCCGCTCCCTTTTGGGTATGTGGGTTGCGTATATCATGTTCACCGTCCGCACTTGTGGGGGGAAGCCCTTCTGTCCTCTATTGTTTGGCGGCCGGGGCTCCTCCTTGTCGTCGCTATGCAGCCCCTTGGCATTGAGTTCGGCATTTAACTTGCCCGCCTGTTTGAAGACCCAACAATCCCTGTTGGTGCGGTTGGTTGGTTTTTCGGGGGTGCCATGTATTTGGCACGAGCGATCGAGTATTCGGTCCAGATTGGGCCAGACCACAGTATTTCTTTTGAGCGACTTTTTCCATTGGCTGGGTTTAGAGCCTCACGAATCCGGCATTGACTGCCGTATCTTGAGCATTATCACCGTTAATCACGGCGCTTGTGCTTATTGCGACGCGACCTGCCATTGATGTCCTTGGTATCCGAACTACTAGGGTTTTGGTCAAGTTATTTACTACGAGCTAGCCAGCTGTCTTCTCCCGTGCAAAAGTGGGTCATGAGTGTTGTGAGGGCTGCCATGGATTTCGGCTCTTCCTGTCATAGGTGCCGGGCAAGCCACTCGTCATGGATGTTATGTTTGAAGGCTGCAAGGGCCTCTGCATCCGGACAGTCAACAATTTGATTTTTCTTGGTTAGGAACCGTGTCCAGAATTGTCTGGCCGATTCTTCTGGCTGCTAAATTATGTGGCTGAAGTCATCGGCGTCTGGTGGTCGCACATATGTGCCCTGGAAGTTATCATGGAATGCGGCTTCCAGGTCCTCCCAACAACCAATTGATTCTGCTGGCAAGCTGTTAAGCCAATGCCGAGCTGGTCCTTTAAGCTTGAGTGGGAGGTATTTGATGGCGTGTAGGTCATCACCGCGGGCCATGTGGATATGGAGGAGGTAGTCCTCGATCCAAACTGCAGGATCTGTTGTGCCATCGTATGATTCGATGTTTATGGGTTTGAAACCCTCGGGGATTTGATGATCCATCACTTCGTCTGTGAAGCATAGTGGGTGTGCGGCGCCTCTGTATTGACCTATATCACGACGCAACTCAAATGAGCTTTGTCTACTGTGTTTGGCCCGACCGTAATTGCTGTATCTGGCGTGACGGTTATCATCACGTGTCGTGGGGCGCCCACGCGATCCATAGATCGATCTTGTTTGCCTTGCCTTGTCCTCCAATATGTCTCGCAGGTCTGGCGTGTTTCCCCGTGCCTTGGTACTTTTCGGCGGCGCTAAGTGCGGCTTGAATGGAGGGTCTAGAGGCCTCTCTGTCAGCGACCACGGGTGGCTGGTCGGCCGCATCATCTTGTTGGTGATGTAGGTTTGGGTGCTTCTTCCTCTAATTGGGGTAGCAGCCTGCGTTTTGGGTATCTCTTGGAGGGCGTTCGAGTTCATACTCTTGGCTGCAAGGACTTGATCCATCTGTCATTAGCAAGTCTTGGTCAGCTCTAAGCTGCTTTGCTACTTTTTCTTGAGGCTGCTTGCCGTGGCCATAAGCCTGCGTTTGAAAGCGCTCCTGTTGGTAGGATCCTCGGGCATGACAAATTAAGTAAATCGTCGAGGCTTGCCTCATCTTGAGGAGGGGCATATAATTATCGTCCTCCACCTCCTTGTCTGCCGCTCTATCATGAGGGCTGGCTTCTCCCTCCTCTGTCTTTGAATCCTGCCGGAGGGTTGTCTTCAACCTGTCAGGGGTGTTATTATCTCTCGTGCGGAATCACCATTTTTGTTGTGGCGGGATTTAAATGGCGCGGCCTTGGCGCTTGGGCTGTTTCTTGGAGGGGTCATCCTCCGCTGTTCCATCGCCGTTCCCATCTTTTGGGATGTCCACCATGTATATGTCGTATGACAAGGTGGCCTTCCAGTGCCCTGTTGGCGCTGGTTCTTGATCGTCTCCGATCGCGTCATCCATACCGTCGATGTCTTGGTCGAAGTCGAGCATGTCGGTTAAATCATCGACAGTGGCTACCAAGTGGGTGGTGGGTGGGCTTTGAATTTCTTCATCATCTGCATCCCAACCTTGCTGACCGTAATCCGGCCAGGGCTATCCTGATAAAGAGAGAGACTTTAGTGAATTCAGAATGTCGCCAAAGGGCGAGTCTTTGAAAGATGTCCATGAGTGAACTCCATAACCGGGCGCCCAATCGGATTCGATTGGCGAGGGCACGGAGGGTTGGTCCGGAGAGGAGTCCGGCACCTTGGAGTCACGGTCTTCATGAGACGAGGATGGAGTTCGTCTTAATTGTCGTAGAGATCGTAGCCCCCGAGGCGGTGTCCAGCCACTCGTCCTCGATCGGCGGAGTTGGCTCCGAGCTAAGGGTCGGAGCGGACGCTGGTGCGGCCTCCAGGGCACTGTTCGGCGGCAGAGCTAGATCGTGCCCATCGAGACAGTGCGGCGCGCTTGGCTGTGGCTCGAATCCGTCGAAGATCAAGTATCCGCGGACGTCGGCCGTGTAGTTCAAACTCCCAAATCTGACTGATGGCGGGCGTAGCTTTCGATCTGCTCCGGATGGCCAAGTGAATTGGCCCGCAGTGCAAAGCCACCGAATACGAAGATCTGTCCGGGGAGAAAAGTCTCACCCTGGACCGCGTCATTGTTGATGATCGAAGGAGCCATCGGGCCTAAGGATGACGACACAGAGGAACTCTCAATGAAAGCACCAATGTCGATGTCAAAATTGGTGGATCTCGGGTAGGGGGTCCCGAACTGTGCGTCTAGGCGGATGGTAACAGGAGACAAGGGACACGATGTTTTTACCCAGGTTCGGGCCCTCTCGATGGAGGTAAAACCCTACTCCTGCTTGATTAATATTGATGATATGGGTAGTACAAGAGTGGATCTACCACGAGATCAGAGAGGCTAAACCCTAGAAGCTAGCCTATGGTATGATTTTTGTTCGTCCTATGGACAAAAACCCTCCGGTTTATATAGACACCGGATAGGGTTAGGGTTACACAGAGTCGGTTACAATGGTAGGAGATCTACATATCCATATCGCCAAGCTTGCCTTCCACGCCAAGATAAGTCCCATCCGGACACGAGACGAAGTCTTCAATCTTGTATCTTCATAGTCCAGGAGTCCGGCCAACGGTGATAGTTCGGCTATCCGGACACCCCCTAATCCAGGACTCCCTCAGCAACCTTCCAATATATGAATCTTTATGTCTCGACCATTTCGAGACTCCTCATCATGTGCGTGATCTCATCTGGGACTCCAAACAAACTTCGGTCATCAAATCACATAACTCATAATACAAATCGTCATCGAACATTAAGCGTGCGGACCCTACGGGTTTGAGAACTATGTAGACATGACCGAGACATATCTCCGGTCAATAACCAATAGCGGAACCGGGATGCTCAGATTGGCTCCTACATATTCTACGAAGATCTTTATTAGTCAAACCGCATAACAACATACGTTGTTCCCTTTGTCATCGGTATGTTACTTGCCCGAGATTTGATCGTTGGTATCATCATACTGTTGGGGAACGTAGTAATTTCAAAAAAAATCCTACGCACACGCAAGATCATGGTGATGCATAGCAACGAGAGGGGAGAGTGTCTTCCACGTACCCTTGTAGACCGAAAGCGGAAGCGTTAGAACAACGCGGTTGATGTAGTCGTACGTCTTCACGGCCCGACCGATCAAGCAGCGAAACTACGGCACCTCCGAGTTCTAGCACACGTTCAGCTCGATGACGTCCCTCGAACTCCGATCCGGTAGAGTGTCGAGGAGAGTTCCGTCGGCCTGACGGCGTGGTGACGATCTTGATGTTCTACCATCGCAGGGCTTCGTCTAAGCACCACTACGATATTATGGAGGAGGACTATGGTGGAGGGGGGCACCGCACACGGCTAAGAGATAAAGAGATCAATTGTTGTCCCTTTGGGGTGCCCCCTGCCCCCGTATATAAAGGAGTTAGGGGGAGGTGGCCGGCCAAGGAGGAGGGCGCGCCAAGGGGGAAGTCCTACTCCCACCGGGAGTAGGACTCCTCCTTTCCTAGTAGGAGTAGGAGAGAAGGAAGGGGAAGAGAGAATGGAAGGAAGTAGGGGGCGCAACCCCTCCCCCTAGTCCAATTCGGACTAGGCCTGGGGGGCGGCCTGCCCTAGGCAGCCCCTCTCTCTTTCCCGTATGGCCCAATAAGGCCCAATACTTCTCCCCGACGAATTCCCGTAACTCTCCGGTACTCCGATAAATACCCGAATCACTCGGAACCTTTCCGATGTCCGAATATAGTCGTCCAATATATCGATCTTTACGTCTCGACCATTTCGAGACTCCTCGTCATGTCCCCATCTTATCCGGGACTCCGAACTCCTTCGGTACATCAAAACTCATAAACTCATAATATAACTGTCATCGAAACCTTAAGCGTGCGGACCCTACGGGTTCGAGAACTATGTAGACATGACAGAGACACGTCTCCGGCCAATAACCAATAGCGGACCTGGATGCTCATATTGGCTCCCACATATTCTACGAAGATCTTTATCGGTCAGACCGCATAACGACATACGTTGTTCCCTTTGTCATCGGTATGTTACTTGCCCGAGATTCGATCGTCGGTATCTAGTTCAATCTCGTTACCGGCAGGTCTCTTTACTCGTTCCGTAATACATCATCCCGCAACTAACTCATTAGTTGCAATGCTTGCAAGGCTTAAGTGATGTGTATTACCGAGAGGGCCCAGAGATACCTCTCCGAAAATCGGAGTGACAAATCCTAATCTCGAAATACGCCAACCCGACATGTACCTTCGGAGACACCTGTAGAGCACCTTTATAATCACCCAGTTACTTGTGATGTTTGGTAGCACACAAAGTGTTCCTCCGATAAGCAGAGTTGCATAATCTCATAGTCATAGGAACATGTATAAGTCATGAAGAAAGCAATAGCAATATACTAAACGATCGGGTGCTATGCTAACAGAATGGGTCAAGTCAATCACATCATTCTCCTAATGATGTGATCCCGTTAATCAAATGACAACTTATGTCTATGGTTAGGAAACATAACCATCTTCGATTAACGAGCTAGTCAAGTAGAGGCATACTAGTGACACTCTGTTTGTTTATGTATTCACACATGTATTATGTTTCCGGTTAATACAATTGTAGCATGAATAATAAACATTTATCATGAAATAAGGAAATAAATAATAACTTTATTATTGCCTCTAGGGCATATTTCCTTCAGTCTCCCACTTGCACTAGAGTCAATAATCTAGTTCAATTCGCCATGTGATTTAACACCAATATTTCACATCTGTATGTGATTAATACCCATAGTTTACATTGTCATGTGATCAACACCCAAAGGGTTTACTAGAGTCAATAATCTAGTTCACATCGCTATGTGCTTAACACCCAAAGAGTACTAAGGTATGATCATGTTTTGCTTGTGAGAGAAGTTTAGTCAGCAGGTGCATCACATTCGAGCCGTATGTATTTTGCAAATATTCTATGTCTACAATGCTCGCATCGGAGCTACTCTAGCTAATTGCTCTCACTTTCAATATGTATCCAGATTAAGACTTAGAGTCATACGGATCGTGCCAAAACTTGTATCGGCGTAACCCTTCTGACGAACCTTTTGTCACCTCCATAATCAAGAAACATATCCTTATTCCACTAAGGATAATTTTGACCAATGTCCGATGATCTACTCCTAGATCACTATTGTACTCCTTGCCAAACCATGGTAGAGTATACAATAGGTCTGGTCCATAGCATGGCATACTCTTATAGAACCTATGGTCGATGCATAGGGAATGACTTTCATTCTCTTGCTATTTTACTGCCGTGGTCGGATTTGAGTCTTACTCAATTTCATACCTTTGCAACACAGAAAGAACTCTTTCTTTATTTGTTCCATTTTGAACTACTTCAAAATCTTGTCAAGGTATGTACTCATTTAAAATCTTATCAAGCGTCTTGATCTATATCAATAGATCTTGATGCTCAATATGTAAGTAGCTTTACTGAGGTCTTTCTTTTAAAGAACTCCTTTCAAACACTTCTTTATGCTTTCGGAAAAATTCTACATCATTTCTGATCAACAATATGTCACTCACATATACTTATCAGAAAGGCTATAGTGCTCCCACTCACTTTATTGTAAATACAGGCTTCACTTCAAGTCCGTATAAAACTATATGCTTTGATCAACTCATCAAAGCGTATATTCCAACTCCGAGATGCTTGCACCAGTCCATAGATGGATCGTTGGAGCTTGCACACTTTGTTAGCACCTTTTGGATCGACAAAACCTTTTGGTTGCATCATATACAACTCTTCTTTAATAAATCCATTAAGGAATGTAGTTTTGTTTATCCATTTGCCAGATTTCATAAAATGCGGCAATTGCCAACATGACTCAGACAGACTTAAGCATAGATACGAGTGAGAAACTCTCATCGTAGTCAACACCTTGAACTTGTAAAAAACCTTTTGCGACAATTCTTTGCTTTGTAGATAGTAACACTACTATCAGCGTCCGTCTTCCTATTGAAGATCCAGTTAATCTCAATGGCTCACCAATCATCGGGCAAGTCAATCAAAGTCCATACTTTGTTCTCATACATGGATCTCATCTCAGATTTCATGGCCTTAAGCCATTTCGTGGAATCTGGGCTCATCATCGCTTCCTCATAGTCCGTAGGTTCGCCATGGTCAAGTAACATGACCTCCAAAATAGGATTACAGTACCACTCCGGTGCGGATCTTACTCTGGTTGACCTACGAGATTTGGTAGTAACTTGATCTGAAGCTTCATGACCATCATCATTAGCTTCCTCACTAATTGGTGTAGGAATCACTAGAACTGATTTCTGTGATGAACTACTTTCCAATTCGGGAGAAGGTACAATTACCTTATCAAGATCTACTTTTCTCCCACTCACTTCTTTCGAGAGAAACTCCTTCTCTAGAAAGGATCCATCTTAGCAACGAATATCTTGCTTTCGGATCTGTGATAGAAGGTGTTGGGGAACATAGCAATTTCAAAAAATTTCCTACGCACACGCAAGATCATGGTGATGCATAGCAACGAGAGGGGAGAGTGTTGTCCACGTACCCTCGTAGACCGAAAGCGGAAGCGTTAGAACAACGCGGTTGATGTAGTCGTACGTCTTCACGGCCCGACCGATCAAGCACCGAAACTACGACACCTCCGAGTTTGAGCACACGTTCAGCTCGATGATGTCCCTCGAACTCCAATCCAGCCGAGTGTCGAGGGAGAGTTCCGTCAGCACTACGGCGTGGTGACGATCTTGATGTTCTACAGACGCAGGGCTTCGCCTAAGCACCGCTACGATATTATCGAGGTGGATTATGGTGGAGGGGGCACCGCACACGGCTAAGAGATCAAGAGATCAATTGTTGTGTCTAGAGGTGCCCCCCTGCCCTCGTATATAAAGGAGCCAAGGGGGAGGGGGCGGCCGTCCAAGGAGGGGCGCGCCAAGGGGGGTCCTACTCCCACCGGGAGTAGGACTCCCTTCTTTCCTAGTTGGAGTAGGAGAAGGGGGAAAGGAGGAGGGAGAGAGGAAGGAAAAGGGGGGGCGCCGCCCCCCTCTCCTTGTCCTATTCGGACCAGGGGGAGGGGCACGCGGCCCAGCCCTTGCCTCCTCTCCTCCTCTCCACTAGAGCCCATGTAGGCCCATTAAGCCCCCGGGGGGTTCCGGTAACCGCCCGGTGCTCCGGTAAAATCCCGATTTCACCCGGAACACTTCCGATATCCAAATATAGGATTCCAATATATCAATCTTCATGTCTCGACCATTTCGAGACTCCTCGTCATGTCCGTAATCTCATCCGGGACTCCGAACAAACTTCGGTACATCAACTCATAAACTCATAATATAACTGTCATTGAAACCTTAAGCGTGCGGACCCTACGGGTTCGAGAACTATGTAGACATGACCTAGAACTGTTTCCGGTCAATAACCAATAGCGGAACCTGGATGCTCATATTGGCTCCTACATATTCTACGAAGACCTTGATCGGTCAAACCGCATAACAACATACGTTGTTCCCTTTGTCATCGGTATGTTACTTGCCCGAGATTCGATCGTCGGTATCTCAATACCTAGTTCAATCTCGTTACCGGCAAGTCTCTTTACTCGTTACGTAATGCATCATTCCATAACTAACTCATTAGCTACATTGCTTGAAAGTCTTATATTGATGTGCATTTCCGAGAGGGCCCAGAGATATCTCTCCGACAATTGGAGTGACAAAACCTAATCTCGAAATACGCCAACCCAACATGTACCTTTGGAGACACCTGTAGAGCCTCTTTATAATCACCCAGTTACGTTGTGACGTTTGGTAGCACACAAAGTGTTCCTCCGATGGCAGGAGTTGCATAATCTCATAGTTGTAGGAACTTGTATAAGTCATGAAGAAAGCAATAGCAACATACTAAACGAGCAAGTGCTAAGCTAACGGAATGGATCAAGTCAATCATATCATTATCCTAATGATGTGATCTCGTTAATCAAATGACAACACATGTCTATGGTCAGGAAACATAACCATCTTTGATTAATGAGCTAGTCAAGTAGAGGCATACTAGTGGCATTAAGTTTGTCTATGTATTCACACATGTATCATGTTTCCGGTTAATACAATTCTAGCATGAATAATAAACATTTATCATGATATGAGGAAATAAATAATAACTTTATTATTGCCTCTAGGGCATATTTCCTTGATCTCCCATTTGCACTAGAGTCAATAATCCAGATTACACAAGTAATGATTCTAACATCCATGGAGTCTTGGTGCTGATCATGTTTTGCTCGTGGAAGAGGCTTAGTCAACGGGTCTGCAACATTCAGATCCGTATGTATCTTGCAAATCTCTATGTCTCCCACCCGGACTTGGTCCCGGATGGAATTGAAGCGTCTCTTGATGTGCTTGGTCCTCTTGTGAAATCTGGATTCCTTTGCCAAGGCAATTGCACCAGTATTGTCACAGAAGATCTTCATTGGTCCCGATGCACTAGGTATGACACCTAGATCGGAAATGAACTCCTTCATCCAGAGTCCTTCATTTGCTGCTTCCGAAGCAGCTATGTACTCCGCTTTGCATGTAGATCCTGCCACGACGCTTTGTTTAGAACTGCACCAACTGACAGCTCCACCATTCAATATAAACACGTATCCGGTTTGCGATTTAGAATTGTCTGGATCAGTGTCAAAGCTTGCATCGATGTAACCATTTACGGCTAGCGCTTTGTCACCTCCATAAACGAGAAACATATCCTTAGTCCTTTTCAGGTATTTCAGGATATTCTTGACCGCTGTCTAGTGATCCACTCCTGGATTACTTTGGTACCTCCCTGCCAAACTTATTGCTAAGCATACATCAGGTTTGGTACACAGCATTGCATAAATGATAGAGCCTATGGCTGAAGCATAGGGAACATCTTTCATTTTCTCTCTATCTTCTGCTGTGCTCGGGCATTGAGTCTAACTCAACTTCACACCTTGTAATACAGGCAAGAACCCTTTCTTTGCCTGATCCATTTTTGAACTTTTTCAAAACTTTATCAAGATATGTGCTTTGTGAAAGTCCAATTAAGCGTCTTGATCTATCTCTAGAGATCTTGATGCCCAATATGTAAGCAGCTTCACCGAGGTCTTTCATTGAAAAACTTTTATTCAAGTATCCCTTTATGTTATCCAGAAATTCTATATCATTTCCAATTAATAATATGTCATCTACATATAATATCAGAAATGCTACAGAGCTCCCACTCACTTTCTTGTAAATACAGGCTTCTCCAAAAGTTTGTATGAAGCCATATGCTTTGATCACACTATCAAAGCATTTATTCCAACTCCGAGAGGCTTGCTGTCGGTGTCAAAACCGGCGGATCTCAGGTAAGGGGTCCTGAACTGTGCGTCTAGGCGGATGGTAACAGGAGACAAGGGACACGATGTTTTTACCCAGGTTCGGGCCCTCTCGATGGAGGTAATACCCTACTCCTGCTTGATTAATATTGATGATATGGGTAGTACAAGAGTAGATCTACCACGAGATCGGAGAGGCTAAACCCTAGAAGCTAGCCTATGGTATGATTGTTGTTAGATCCTCTGGACTAAAACCCTCCGGTTTATATAGACACCGGATAGGGTTAGGGTTACACAGTCGGTTACAATGGTAGGAGATCTACATATCCGTATCGCCAAGCTTGCCTTCCATGCCAAGGAAAGTCCCATCCGGACACGGGACAAAGTCTTCAATCTTGTATCTTCATAGTCTAGGAGTCCGGCCAAACATGATAGTTCGGCTATCCGGACACCCCCTAGTCCAGACTCCTCGGTAGCCCCAGACCAGGCTTCAATGACGACGAGTCCGACGCGCATATTGTCTTCGGCATTGCAAGGCGGGTTCCTCCTCCGAATTCTTCATAGAAGGTTTTGAACACAAGGATAGTGTCCGGCTCTGCAAAAAACAAGTTCCACATACTACCGTAGAGAGAATAACCTTTGCACAGATCTGCTGACGTATTCCGCGGCGTGACATCACACCACGACCAAGCCTTTATTCGAATTATTTTTTCACTGTCCCACCTCAGCGCGTTTAGCGAGGCGGTTTCCTTGGCACGCCTTATCAAAGCGGAGATCGTGCCCCCTTATTTCGGGTTTCTCATCAATACGGATGTGGGTAACCCATCCGCGCCATTGATTACGGCGCTTGGGAGATAAGCGAGTTTTACCCGGTGGCGGGGGCGCATAGCTTCGTCCGTCCATATAAGGGATAAGGATCCACCTTTTCACCCTCGCCTTCTTCCTCCTTTGCTCATCCATTTCCGCACTCGAGCTCCAGCGCCCAAGTCCGCACATCCCACCTCAACCTTCTCCAACCATGTCCGGAGGCGGGAGGCAGGTGGATGGCCTCCTCCGTCACGGAGGGGCACATCAGCTGCGGGAGGCCGGATACTTGTCCAAAGCAACATCGCCAGCGCACGGCTACCCGACGAGGGCAGCTCATTCCAACCCCAGGCCCCATGAGAGGGTGGTGTTTCTCCCCACTTCCTCCATGGACTAGGTTTTCCACTTCACCCATTTGTCCGGGGCTCATGTTCTACTACGGCCTGGACTTCCACGATCTGGCCCCGAATTTCATCCTCAACATCTCGGCGTTCATCGTGGTGTGCGAAACCTTCCTGCATCCAGCCCCACTTCGCTTATGGTGAAGATCTTCAATGTCAAGCCGAAGGTAGTGGGCGGCCGCCAAGCGGAGTCTTGAGGCGCCATGGTTGGCAAGATGGCCAAAGTCCTATGGCTCGAGGGCTCCTTTGTGGAGACCATAAAGGGGCGGCAATCGGGGTGGTTCTACATCACCGAGCCGCGCGACTCTCAATGGGCGGCGGCCCCCGAATTCCGATCTGGCTTCCCCACACAGCTCTCATCATGGAAAGAGATGGGCCTAACGTGGGGGAATTCGGACGAGCTATCCGGACTCCAAACCTGCGTCTGAAACCTGGTGGACAAGAATCTCAGGCTTGTCAACATAATCCAGGTGATGCTCATCCGCCGGATTCTCCCATGCCAACAACGGGCCTTCAAATTGTGGGAGTTCGATCCGGCGGCACCCAACTCTGAAAAGGCTCTTCGACACTACGTGCGAAGATGCAGAAGGTGTTGTTCAAGGGCTCGAGGCTCCCACATCCGCTACCGAAGATCGCGGATTCAGCTCATGACATCAAGCCGGTGAGGTAGGTTATTTTACCCTTTATGGGACTCTTGTTTTCATAGATTGACTCTATGTGGGATCTAAAACTCCCTAACCTTTGTGACAGATCGGCTGAAGACGTCCGGACAGATTAACTGTCCGGCCCCATTGCCGTAAGACCCAGCGGGCCTTTGATTGGCCAGGGCTGCTGGCTCCGGTGCCTCATGTGGTGCCAGAGAAGAAGGCCAAGAAGGAGGCCACGGGAACTCGAAGGAGCTCCCGACGCCAGGTGTTGTCGGACTCATCGCCCGACAACCCTGAGGCGGAATCCTCCTCTGAAGAAGAGGAAGAGGAAAAAGAAGCCTCTCCCCCAGTGGGGGGAGAGAAGAAAAGGAAGGCCGCCCCAACTGGGGAGGCCAGAGGGTCCAAGAAGGGAAGGACCCTTCCTCCGGACTTCTCCTCCAACGCCGACAACGACAAGGAGGAGTGGCCAACAAGGGCCAAGCCCCTGGCGAGATCGTAAGTGTCCGGATACCCATGGCTTTTTTTCATTGCATAGTGTTCTCTAAAGCCGAACAATCATGCAGCCCGCCCAAGGGCGAGCTCGGCGCTTCGTCGAGCGGGTCCCTGAATTCGTTCGAAGTGGAGAGTACTTCACTTCTAGCCGCCTCCTCACCTCACGCTGCGGACGACGCTGAGGTGGGGCCCCAAGGGGGGCCTGGTCAAGAGGAGGTGGCGCAGGAGGCGCCGCAAGGCAGCCTCCCGGACTCCAGGCGCGAGGGGAGCGAGACCCCAGGGGCTCTAAGCTCGACCCTTGTCCGGACTCCATACCGGAACCTTCAAGTTCCAAGTCCGCAAGCGGTCCCTTCGTAGGAAGGGTAAGACGCCGGTGTCCTCCGTCCAACCGGAGGCACCGGATAGCTTACTGGAGGCGCTTAACAGCGCCTCCATCGAGGAGGAGCACCGCACTGTTATGAGTGTGGTGATCCAGAAAGTTCAGTCCACCAAGAGCGGGCTGACTGAAGCCTGTACCAGCCTTCTAACAGGCTTTGAGGTAAGTTTAGAATATGTAAAAATATTACAGACAGTAGCCTCGATGCTTAGTTCGGTGTTAGGAAAGAAAAGCGGACTAAGGATCTAAAAAGATATACGCAGGAGTCTAACATAAGTATGTCAATATGGGAATGCAGGCTGCCGCCGACCTCTGCCCAGACCGCGGAGGTCAATGCATTGAAGCAGAGCCTCGAGCGGTCCGAGAACGAGCTCGGCCTTGCCAAGAAGCAGCTCGAGGACAAGGAAGGTAAGTAATACCTTATTAAAGAAATACCTTATAGAAAGGATTTGGTTGCAAAAGATAACAGGAATAACATGGGTACTGCAGGGCCACGAGCGAGGTGGCGACCACAAGGAGGCGGTGTCCGTGGACTCAAAACAAAGCAGCGGAGCGCACCGAGCGAGAGAAGGGGAGGCGCAAGGCGGAGGTACGGCAAGAGCTCCAGGCTCTCGTGGAAAAACACGAGGGTTTGGAGCGTGACTCAAGACCCAAGAGTCCGAGCTTGCCTCGGCTCTTGAGAGTGCCAAAGCTGCTAAGGCCGAGGCCCAAAAGCCCTCCAGAGATTGAGGCAATAAAGAAGATCATGGCGGGTAAGGCATTCTTTATGCGAGCAAGAATGTAAAAGTCAATTATCTAGTACTTACCCGAATCCGGAGCTCTCCAGAGCGTTCGCAGATCTGCCCGTGGTGTAATACGATGCTGCCGCGTTCTACCGCGCCAAGGAGGGAGCTCGGCGGAGAAGGTGTCCTGGTCTCGATATCTTTGAGGCCGACCGTCCGATGCCCACTGAGCGACCAAGTGAAGCGACTGGTCGAGCTCCACAAGGTCGCCGAACAGGCCATGAAGGGCCTCATAGTTCGGTTGTGGCCATTGGAAGCCATGCACAGGAGCTACTTCGGATTAGTGCAGCGGTGGTGGGCCTTTGTCCATGGATTAAAGTCATCAAGCGCTCCGTCTGCATTGAAGGTGCCCGTCGGGCCCTTGCCCGTGCTAAAAGTGCCTTTGGGGCAAGCTGGATCTTGAGAAAGCTTGTGACGGGCCAGACCCACGGCGCAAGGATCATCGCAAGCCCGATATGTACTATGAGGGCGTACTGAAGGGTGCCCGCTGTTTAGCGGATGTGTGCTCCAACTATGTAATTTTTGATTATACTCTCATTTGTTATCACATGCGCTGAAAACTTGTTCATATGCGCTAAGCAACACTTGTTAATTTAAAATATTACCTTACGTGCAGCCGTTTATCAAATTTGAGAGATGGCAAGTCGTTGGCTTCAGCCCCCATGCCACGAAAGTCTTTGGGGTGTTCGGGATAAACTTGAGCGCTCTTGTTCCCATTCTTGGAGTGCATGAGGAGGAGCTCAACGCGACGAACAAGGCAACGGACTTATAATGCTTGAACACTCTCACTTAGCCATAGAATTCTATAATTTTAAATTTCGGCGAAGCCCCTAGTATTCGGAAGACCGAGTTCGGGGCGCTATCCACGCCTTGGTCGGACAATGCCGGTTCCTCGCTCTAAGCGGCATAAGTCTTTAGGGACCCGAAAAAACCTCTCGAACAGCGATCGCTCTCGCCCTATCATGACGGTCAGTTTTAGCTTTCTCCCATTGAGGTGCTCAACCCAGCTCAATCGGGGCACAATCGCAGTGGTTCTCCCAGTGCTACCTTAGCCGATATAATGGAATGTAAGGTACCAAACCATAGGAGCCGGGCAAACCCAACTATTGACCCAAGACATGATTCAGAGCCGATGCATATAATGCTATAAGTTCGGGGTGCCGCACTTGTGAAAGTGTTCAGACTTATCACACCATAATTTTGGGGTACTTAAGCCCCTGGTGTATTGGCCGTACCAAAGTGTACGGGTGCGACATGTCATGAAATGAACATATATATAGAGAAAGAAAGGAGTGCAATAATAGGCAAAAGCTATGTATGGTTTATTCAAAAAGGTACTGCAATGAAAGCAGAATGATACAAATAGTGCGGTAAGCAAGGGATGGGACTATTTAACATGTCCCCTCCGTGGGTAAGCTGCGGGATGGTATGTAAAAGCAGGTATAATGCTCGTAGTAGAGACCACACGAATAATCGGCGTAGCTTTACGCTTCCGGCTGTTGCATCGTGAGTTCGGCAATTCTAGTGCCGGACAGGGCTTCGGAAAACAGAGTCCTGAAAGTAAGAAAAAGAAGAAAGAAAAGAATGACACAATCGGGGCCCCAGTGCGGTTGAGCCGCATTCGGGCGTGCCGTGGTCGTGTCCCTCCCCTTATGCCCATGGTATCTCCAGAGCGTAGTTATGTACGCGTAGTACTGGCTTCGTAATTTCGCGAGGGCTGGGGTTGGGGCCGGATTGCTACGTGTGCTTGAATCGTGCCAGGCGGTCTTGTTGTAGGTTACTCCGGGCGCGCTTGACGGTGGCCGGACGTTTAGTGGCCGGACTCGTGAATTGCTGTGAGAGGCTGCTTTGCACCTCCGCCGCAAGGGCCGCCGAGTGCTCCTCTGTTCGTAGAGAGCGTTCGGTGTTTCCATTGACCGTGATTACTCCTCGAGGGCCTGGCATCTTGAGCTTGAGGTATGCGTAGTGCGGCACCGCATTGAACTTTGCAAATGCGGTTCGTCCGAAGCGATCGCGTGATAGCCGCTGCGGAACGGGAATATGTCGAAGATTAACTCTTCGCTTCGGAAGTTATCCGGGGATCCGAAGACCACTTAAAGTGTAACTGAGCCTGTACAATTGGCCACTACACCCAGTATGACGCCTTTAAAGGTCGTCTTTGTAGGTTTAATCCTTGAGGGGTCTATGCCCATTTTGCGCATTGTATCCTGATAAAGCAGGTTCAGGCTGCTTCCGCCGTCCATCAGGACTCTAGTGAGGTGAAATATGTCGATGATTCGGTCAAGAACCAATGCGGCGAATCCGCCGTGACGGATGCTAGTGGGGTGGTCCCTTCGATCAAATGTGATCGGGCAGGAGGACCATGGGTTGAACTTGGGCGACTGCTCCATCGCATATACGCCCCTTTAGTGCACGCTTCCGCTCCCTTTTGGGTATGTGGGTTGCGTATATCATGTTCACCGTCCGCACTTGTGTGGGAAAGCCCTTCATCCTCTATTGTTCGGGCGGCCGGGCTCTTCCTCGTCATCGCTATGCAGCCCCTTGTCATTGAGTTCGGCACTTAACTTGCCTGCTTGCTTGAACACCCAACAATCCCTGTTGGTGTGGTTGGCTGGTTTTTCGAGGGTGCCATGTATCTGGCACGGGCGATCGAGTATTCGGTCCAAGTTGGACGGGCCCTGGGTATTTCTTTTGAATGGCTTCTTCCGCAGACCGGGTTTAGAGCCTCTGAATCCGGCATTGACTGCCGTATCTTCATCAATATCTCCGTTAATGCGGCGCTTGTTCTTGTTGCGACGCAACCTGCCATTGTTGTCCTTGGTATCTGAACTACCAGGGTTTTTGGTCAAGTTGTTGCTTCGAGCTAGCCAGCTGTCCTCTCCCGCACAAAAGCGGGTCATGAGTGTGGTGAGGGCTGCCATGGATTTCGGCTTTTCCTGTCCTAGGTGCCGGGCTAGCCACTCGTCGCGGATGTTATGTTTGAAGGTTGCAAGGGCCTCTGCATCCGGACAGTCAACGATTTGATTTTTCTTGGTTAGGAACCGTGTCGTAATTGTCTGGCCGATTCTTCTGGCTGCTGAATTATGTGGTCGAGGTCATCGGCGTCTGGTGGTCGCACATATGTGCCCTGGAAGTTATCAAGGAATGTGGCTTCCAGGTCCTCCCAAAAACCAATTGATTCTGCTGGCAAGTTGTTAAGCCAATGCCGAGCTGGTCCTTTAAGCTTGAGTGGGAGGTATTTGATGGCGTGTAGATCATCACCGCGGGCCATGTGGATATGGAGGAGGTATTCCTCGATCCAAACCGCAGGATCTGTTGTGCCATCGTATGATTCGATGTTTACGGGTTTGAAACCCTCGGGGATTTGATGATCCATCACTTCATCTGTGAAGCATAGTGGGTGTGCGGTGCCTCTGTATTGGGCTATATCACGACGCAGCTCAAATGAGCTTTGTCTCATCGTGTTCGCCCGGAATTGTCAGTATCCGGCGTGGCGGTTATAAATCACGCGTGTTGTGGGGCGCCCACGCGATCCGTAGATCGATCTTGTTTGCCTTGCCTTGTCCTCCAATATGTCTCGCAGGTCTGGCGCGTTTCCCCGTGCCTTGGTCGAGCGGCGCCGGGGCGCGGCTTGAATGGAGGGTCTAGAGGCCTCTTCTGTCGCGCTGACCACGGGTGGCGGTCGCCCGCATCATCTTGCTGGTGATGTAGTTTTGGGTGCTCCTTCCTCTAATTGGGGTAGCAGCCTGCGTTTGGGGTATCTCTTGGAGGGGCGTTCGAGTTCATACTCTTCGGCTGCAAGGACTTCAATCCATTGGTCAGCTAGCAAGTCTTGGTCAGCTGTAAGTTGTTGCTGCTTTTTCTTGAGGCTGCTTGCCGTGGCCATTAGCCTACGTTTGAAACGCTCCTGTTTCGGCGGGGTCCTCAGGCACGAAAAATTCGTCGTCGTCGTGGCTTGCCTCATCTTCGGAGGGGGCGCATAATTATCGTCCTCTACCTCTCTTTTTCGCCACCGTCAGGCGGTCTTGCTTCTCTCCTCCTCCCGCGCCGAGTCCGCCGAGGGGGTCGCCTTCGCAACCGTCCGGTATTATTGTCTCCCGTGCCGGAATCACCGTTTTTACTGTGGCGGGATTTAGAACGGCGTCGCTGATGTCGGCGCTTGGGTTGTTTCTTGGAGGGGTCATCCTCCGTCGTTCCATCGCCATTCCCATCTTTTGGGATGTCCATCATGTATATGTCATATGACGAGGTGGCTTTCCAGTGCCCTGTAGGCGCTGGGTCTTGGTCGTCTCCGGCATCGTCGTCCATACCGTCAATGTCTTCGGAGTCGAAGTCGAGCATGTTGGTTAAATCATCGATAGTGGCTACAAAGTGGGTGGTGGGTGGGTGTTGAATTTCTTCGTCGTCCGCATCCCAACCTTCCTGACCGTAGTCCGGCCAGGGCTCTCCTGATAAAGAGAGAGACTTTAGTGAATTCAAGATGTCGCCAAAGGGGGAGTGCTGAAAGATGTCCGCGGCAGTGAATTCCATGACCGGCGCCCAATCGGATTCGACTGGCAGGGACGCGGAGGGTTCGGAGTCCGGAGAGGACTCCGGCGCCTTGGAATCACGGTCTTCGCAAAGGACAGGGATGGAGTTCGGCTCAATCGCCATTGAGATCGTAGCCCCCGAGGCGGTGTCCAACCACTCGTCCTTGATCGGGGGAGTCGGCTCCAAGATAAGGGTCGGAGCGGACGCTGGTGCGGCCTCCAGGACACTGTTCGGCGGCAGAGCTAGATCGTGCCCATCGAGACAGTGCGGCGCACTTGGCTGTGGCTCGAATCCATCGAAGATCAAGTCTCTGCGGATGTCGACCGTGTAGTTCAAACTCCCAAATCTGACCTGATGGCCAGGGGCGTAGCTTTCGATCTGCTCCAGATGGCCAAGTGAATTGGCCCCGGTGCAAAGCCGCCGGATACGAAGATCTGTCCGGGGAGAAAAGTCTCACCCTGGACTGCGTCGTTGTTGATGATCGAAGGAGCCATCGGGCCTATAGGTGACGACATAGAGGAACTCTCAATGAAAGCACCAATGTCGGTGTCAAAACCGGCAGATCTCGGGTAGGGGTCCCGAATCGTGCGTCTAGGCGGATGGTAACAGGAGACAAGGGACACGATGTTTTTACCTGTGTTGGGCCCTCTCGATGGAGGTAATACCCTACTCCTGCTTGATTAATATTGATGATATGGGTAGTACAAGAGTAGATCTACCATGAGATCGTAGAGGCTAAACCCTAGAAGCTAGCCTATGGTATGATTGTTGTTCGTCCTACGGACTAAAACCCTCCGGTTTATATAGACGTCGGATAGGGTTAGGGTTACACAGAGTCGGTTACAATGGTAGGAGATCTACATATCCATATCACCAAGCTTGCCTTCCACACCATGGAAAGTCCCATCCGGACACGGGACGAAGTCTTCAATCTTGTATCTTCATAGTCTAGGAGTCCGGCCAAAGATGATAGTTCGGCTATCCGGACACCCCCTAGTCCAGGACTCCCTCACTTGCACCAGTCCATAAAGGGATCGCTGGAGCTTGCACACTTTGTTAGCACCTTTTGGATCGACAAAACCTTCCGGTTGCATCATATACAACTCTTCTTCCAGAAATCCATTCAGTAATGCAGTTTTGACATCCATTTGCCAAATTTCATAATCATAAAATGTGGCAATTGCTAACATGATTCGGACAGACTTAAGCATCGCTACGGGTGAGAAAGTCTCATCGTAGTCAACCCCTTGAACTTGTCGAAAACCTTTCGCAACAAGTCGAGCTTTGTAGACAGTTACATTACCATCAACATCAGTCTTGTTCTTGAAGATCAATTTATTCTCGATGGCTTGTCGATCATCCGGCAAGTCAACCAAAGTCCAAACTTTGTTCTCATACATGGATCCGATCTCAGATTTCATGGCATCAAGCCATTTCGCGGAATCTGGGCTCATCATAGCTTCCTCATAGTTCGTACGTTCGCCATGGTCAAGTAACATTACTTCCAGAATAGGATTACCGTACCACTCTGGTGCGGATCTTACTCTTGTAGACCTATGAGGTTCGGTAGTAACTTGATCTGAAGTTTCATGATCAATATCATTAGCTTCCTCACTAATTGGCGTAGTTGTCAAAGGAACCGGTTCTTGTGATGAACTACTTTCCAATAAGGGAGCAGTTACAGTTACCTCATCAAGTTCTACTTTCCTCCCACTCACTTCTTTCGAGAGAAACTCCTTCTCTAGAAAGGATCCGAATTTAGCAACAAAAGTCTTGCCCTCAGATCTGTGATAGAAGGTGTACCCAATAGTTTCCTTTGGGTATCCTATGAAGACACATTTCTCCGATTTGGGTTCGAGCTTATCTGGTTGAAGTTTCTTCGCATAAGCATCACAGCCCCAAACTTTAAGAAACAACAACTTTGGTTTCTTGCCAAACCACAGTTCATAAGGTGTCGTTTCAACGGATTTTGATGGTGCCCTATTTAACGTGAATGCGGCCGTCTCTAAAGCATAACCCCAAAACGATAGTGGTAAATCAGTAAGAGACATCATAGATCGCACCATATCTAGTAAAATGCGATTCTGACGTTCAGACACACCATTTCGTTGTGGTGTTCCGGGTGGCGTGAGTTGCGAAACTATTCCGCATCGCTTCAAATGTAAACCAAATTCGTAACTCAAATATTCTCCTCCCCGATCAGATCATAGAAACTTTATTTTCTTGTTACAATGATTTTCCACTTCATTCTGAAATTCTTCGAACTTTTCAAATGTTTCAGACTTGTGTTTCATTAAGTAGATATACCCATATCTGCTCAAATCATCTGTGAAGGTGAGAAAATAATGATACCCGCTGCGGGCCTAAATATTCATTGGACCACATACATCAGTATGTATGATTTCCAATAAATCAGTTGCTCGCTCCATAGTTCCGGAGAACGGAGTTTTAGTCATCTTGCCCATGAGGCATGGTTCGCAAGTACCAAGTGATTCATAATCAAGTGATTCCGTAAGTCCATCAAGATGGAGTTTCTTCATGCGCTTTACACCAATATGACCCAAAAGGCAGTGCCACAAATAAGTTGCACTATCATTATCAACTCTGCATTTTTTGGCTTCAACATTATGAATATGTGTATCACTACTATTGATATTTAATAAAAATAGACCACTCTTCAAGGGTGCATGACCATTAAGGATATTACTCATATAAATATAACAACCATTATTCTCATATTTAAATGAATAACCGTCTCGCATCAAACAAGATCCAGATATAATGTTCATGCTCAACGCTGGCACCAAATAACAATTATTCAGGTCTAAAACTAACCCCGAAGGTAGATGTAGAGGTAGCGTGCCGACCGCGATCACATCGACTTTGGAACCATTTCCCACGCGCATCGTCACCTCGTCCTTAGTCCATCTTCGCTTAATCCGTAGTCCCTGTTTCAAGTTGCAAATATTAGCAACAGAACCAGTATCAAATACCCAGGTGCTACGGCGAGCATTAGTAAGGTACACATCAATAACATGTATATCACATATACCTTTGTTCACCTTGCCATCCTTCTTATCCGCCAAATACTTGGGGCAGTTCCGCTTCCAGTTTAAGGAAATATGCCCTAGAGGCAATAATAAAGTCATTATTTATTTCCTTATATCATGATAAAAGTTTATTATTCATGCTAGAATTGTATTAACCGGAAACATAATACATGTGTGAATACATAGACAAAGAGTGTCACTAGTATGCCTCTACTTGACTAGCTCGTTGATCAAAGATGGTTATGTTTCCTAACCATGGACATGAGTTGTCATTTGATTAACGGGATCACATCATTAGGAGAATGATGTGATTGACTTGACCCATTCCGTTAGCATAGCACCCGATCGTTAGTATGTTGCTATTGCTTTCTTCATGACTTATACATGTTCCTATGACTATGAGATTATGCAACTCCCGTTTACTGGAGGAACACTTTGTGTGCTACCAAACGTCACAACGTAACTGGGTGATTATAAAGGTGCTCTACAGGTGTCTCCGAAGGTACATGTTGGGTTGGCGTATTTCGAGATTAGGATTAGTCACTCCGTTTGTCAGAGAGGTATCTCTGGGCCCTCTCGGTAATGCACATCACTCAAGCCTTACAAGCATTGTAACTAATGAGTTAGTTGCGGGATGATGTATTACAGAACGAGTAAAGAGACTTGCCGGTAACGAGATTGAACTAGGTATTGAGATACCGACGATCGAATCTCGGGCAAGTAACATACCGATGACAAAGGGAACAACGTATGTTGTTATGCGGTCTGACAGATAAAGATCTTCGTAGAATATGTAGGAGCCAATATGAGCATCCAGGTTCCGCTATTGGTTACTGACCGAAGACGTGTCTCGGTCATGTCTACATAGTTCTCGAACCCGTAGGGTCCGCACGCTTAACATTACGATGACAGTTTCATTATGAGTTTATATGTTTTGATGTACCGAAGGTTGTTTGGAGTCCCGGATGTGATCACGGACATGACGAGGAGTCTCAAAATGGTCGAGACATGAAGATTGATATATTGGAAGCCTATGTTTGGACATCGGAAGTGTTCCGGGTGAAATCGGCATTTTACCGGAGTACCGGGAGGTTACCGGAACCCCCTAGTAACTTAATGGGCCTTAATGGGCCTAGTGGAGGAAGAGGAGAGGAGGCCAAGGGGCAGCCGCACGCCCCTCCCCCCCCCCCCAAGTTTGAATTGGACAAGGAGGGGGGGGCGGCGCCCCCCCTTTCCTTTCCCCTCTCTCTCTTCTTTTCCCCCAAGTCCTAGTCCAACATGGAAAAGGGGGGAAGTCCTACTCCCGGTAGGAGTAGGACTCCTCCTGGTGCGCCCCAAGCCTGGCCGCACCTCCTCCCCCTTGCTCCTTTATATACGGGGGCAGGGGGGCACCCCAGAGACACAAGTTGATCATTTGATCTTTTAGCCGTGTGCAGTGCCCCCCTCCACCATAGCCCGCCTCAATAATACTGTAGCGGTGCTTAGGCGAAGCCCTGCGTCGGTAGAACATCAACATCGTCACCACGCTGTCGTCTTGTGAAACTCTCCCTCAATACTCGTCTGGATCAGAGTTCGAGGGACGTCATCGGGCTGAACGTGTGCTGAACTCGGAGGTGCCGTACGTTCGGTACTTGATCGGTCAGATCGTGAAGACGTACGACTACATCAACCGCGTTGTGCTAACGCTTCCGCTTTCGGTCTACGAGGGTACGTGGAAAACACTCTCCCCTCTCGTTGCTATGCGTCACCATGATCTTGCGTGTGCGTAGGAAAATTGTTGAAATTACTATGTTCCCCAACAGAGGCATCCGAGCCTGGTTTTATGCGTAGATGTCATATGCACGAGTAGAACACAAGTGAGTTGTGGGCGATATAAGTCATACTGCTTACCAGCATGTCATACTTTGATTCAGCGATATTGTGAGATGAAGCGGCCCGGACCGACATTACGCGTACGCTTACGCGAGACTGGTTTCACCGCCACAAGCACTCGTTGCTTAAAGGTGACCGGCGGGTGTCTGTCTCTCTCACTTTAGTTGAACCGAGTGTGGCTACGCCCGGTCCTTGCGAAGGTTAAAACATCACCAACTTGACAAACCATCGTTGTGGTTTTGATGTGTAGGTAAGAACCGTTCTTGCTATTCCCGTAGCAGCCACGTAAAACTTGCAACAACAAAGTAGAGGACGTCTAACTTGTTTTTGCAGGGCATGTTGTGATGTGATATGGTCAAGACATGATGCTAAATTTTATTGTATGAGATGATCATGTTTTGTAACCGAGTTATCGGCAACTGGCAAGAGCCATATGGTTGTCGCTTTATTGTATGCAACACAATCGCCCTGTAATGCTTTACTTTATAACTAAGTGGTAGCGATAGTCGTAGAAGCATAAGATTGGTGAGACGACAACGGTGCTATGATGGAGATCAAGGTGCCGCGCCGATGACGATGGTGATCATGACGGTGCTTCGGAGATGGAGATCACAAGCACAAGATGATGATGGCCATATCATATCACTTATATTGATTGCATTTGATGTTTATCTTTTATGCATCTTATCTTGCTTTGATTGACGGTAGCATTATAAGATGATCTCTCACTTAATTTCAAGATAAAAGTGTTCTCCCTGAGTATGAACCGTTGCCTAAGTTCGTAGTGCCCAGACACCACGTGATGATCGGGTGTGATAAGCTCTACGTCAATCTACAACGGGTGCAAGCCAGTTTTTGCACACGCAGAATACTCAGGTTAAACTTGACGAGCCTAGCATATGAAGATATGGCCTCGGAACACTGAGACCGGAAGGTCGAGCGTGAATCATATAGTAGATATGATCAACATAATGATGTTCACCATTGAAAGCTACTCCATTTCACGTGATGATCGGTTATGGTTTAGTTGATTTGGATCACGTGATCACTTAGAGGATTACAGGGATGTCTATATAAGTGGAAGTTCTTAAGTAATATGATTAATTGAACTTAAATTTATCGTGAACTTAGTACCTGATAGTATCTTGCTTGTTTATGTTGATTGTACATAGATGGCCCGTGCTGTTGTTCCGTTGAATTTTAATGCGTTCCTTGAGAAAGCAAAGTTGAAAGATGATGGTAGCAATTACACGGACTGGGTCAGTAACATGAGGATTATCCTCATTGCTGCACAGAAGAATTATGTCCTGGAAGCACCGCTGGGTGCCATACCTGCTGCAGGAGCAACACCAGATGTTATGAACGTCTGGCAGAGCAAAGCTGATGACTACTCGATAGTTCAGTGTGCCATGCTTTACGGCTTAGAACCGGGACTTCAATGACGTTTTGAACGTCATGGAGCATATGGGATGTTCCAGGAGTTGAAGTTAATATTTCAAGCAAATGCCCGGATTGAGAGATATGGAGTCTCCAACAAGTTCTACAGCTGTAAGATGGAGGAGAATAGTTCTGTCAGTGAGCATATACTGAAAATGTCTGGGTATAATAATCACTTGATTCAACTGGGAGTTAATCTTCCAGATGATAGCGTCATTGACAGAATTCTTCAATCACTGCCACCAAGCTACAAGAGCTTCGTGATGAACTATAACATGCAAGGGATGGATAAGACGATTCCCGAGCTCTTCGCAATGCTAAAGGCTGGAGGTAGAAATCAAGAAGGAGCATCAAGTGTTGATGGTCAACAAGACCACTAGTTTCAAGAAAAATGGCAAAGGGAAGAAGAAGGCGAACCTCAAGAAGAACAGCAAGCAAGTTGCTGTTCAGGAGAAGAAACCCAAGTCCGGACCTAAGCCCTGAAACCGAAAGTGCTTCTACCGCAAGCATCGGTCACCGGAAGCGGAACTGCCCCAAGTATTTGGCGGATAAGAAGGATGGCAAGGTGAACAAAGGTATATGTGATATACATGTTATTGATGTGTACCTTACTAGAGCTCGCAGTAGCACCTGGGTATTTGATACTGGTTCTGTTGCTAACATTTGCAACTCAAAACAGGGACTATGGATTAAGCGAACACTGGCAAAGGACGAGGTGAGCGTGGGAAATGGTTCCAAAGTCGATGTGATCGCGGTCGGCATGCTACCTCTACATCTACCTTCAGGATTAGTATTAGACCTAAATAATTGTTATTTGGTGCCAGCGTTGAGCATGAACATTATATCTGGAACTTGTTTAATGCGAGACGGTTATTCATTTAAATCAGAGAATAATGGTTGTTCTATTTATATGAGTAATATCTTTTATGGTCATGCACCCTTGAAGAGTGGTCTATTTTGATGAATCTCGATAGTAGTGATACACATATTCATAATGTTGAAGCCAAAAGATGCAGAGTTGATAATGATAGTGCAACTTATTTGTGGCACTGCCGTTTAGGTCATATCGGTGTAAAACGCATGAAGAAACTCCATACTGATGGACTTTTGGAACCACTTGATTATGAATCACTTGGTACTTGCGAACCGTACCTCATGGGCAAGATGACTAAAACGCCGTTCTCCGGAACTATGGAGAGAGCAACAGATTTGTTGGAAATCATACATACAGATGTATGTGGTCCGATGAATGTTGAGGCTCGTGGCGGATATCGTTATTTTCTCACCTTCACAGATGATTTAAGCAGATATGGGTATATCTACTTAATGAAACATAAGTCTGAAACATTTGAAAAGTTCAAAGAATTTCAGAGTGAAGTTGAGAATCATCGTAACAAGAAAATAAAGTTTCTACGATCTGATCTTGGAGGAGAATATTTGAGTTACGAGTTTGGTCTACATTTGAAACAATGCGGAATAGTTTCGCAACTCACGCCACCCGGAACACCACAGCGTAATGGTGTGTCCAAACGTCGTAATCGTACTTTACTAGATATAGTGCGATCTATGATGTCTCTTACTGATTTACCGCTATCGTATTGGGGTTATGCTTTAGAGACGGCCGCATTCACATTAAATAGGGCACCATCGAAATCCGTTGAGACGACGCACATGTTCAGCTCGATGACGTCCCTCGAACTTCGATCCAGCCGAGTGTCGAGGGAGAGTTCCGTCAGCACGACGGCGTGGTGACGATCTTGATGTTCTACCGACGCAGGGCTTCGCCTAAGCACCGCTACGATATTATCGAGGTGGATTATGGTGGAGGGGGCACCGCACACGGCTAAGAGATCAAGAGCTCAATTGTTGTGTCTAGAGGTGCCCCCTACCCCCGTATATAAAGGAGCCAAGGGGGAGGGGGCGGCCGGCCAAGGAGGACCGCGCCAAGGGGAGTCCTACTCCCACCGGGAGTAGGACTCCCTTCTTTCCTAGTTGGAGTAGGAGAAGGGGGGAAGGTGGAGGGAGAGAGGAAGGAAAAGGGGGGCGCCGCCCCCCTCTCCTTGTCCTATTCGGACTAGGGGGAGGGGCGCGCAGCCCAGCCCTTGCCTCCTCTCCTCCTCTCCACTAGGGCCCATGTAGGCCCATTAAGCCCCCGGGGGGTTCCGGTAACCTCCCGGTACTCCGGTAAAATCCCGATTTCACCCGGAACACTTCCGATATCCAAATATAGACTTCCAATATATCAATCCTCATGTCTCGACCATTTCGAGACTCCTCGTCATGTCCGTAATCTCATCCGGGACTCCGAACAAACTTTGGTACATCAACTCATAAATTCATAATATAACTGTCATCGAAACCTTAAGCGTGCGGACCCTACGGGTTCGAGAACTACGTGGACATGACCTAGAACTATTTCCGGTCAATAACCAATAGCGGAACCTGGATGCTCATATTGGCTCCTACATATTCTACGAAGATCTTTATCGGTCAAACCGCATAACAACATACGTTGTTCCCTTTGTCATCGGTATGTTACTTGCCCGAGATTTGATCGTCGGTATCTCAATCTTGATACGTCTCCAACGTATCTATAATTTTTGATTGCTCCATGCTACTTTATCTACTGTTTTGGACTATATTGGGCTTTATTTTCCACTTTTATATTATTTTTGGGACTAACCTATTAACCGGAGGCCCAGCCCAGAACTGTTGTTTTTTGCCTATTTCAGTGTTTCGAAGAAACGGAATATCAAACATAGTCCAAACGGAATGAAACCTTCGGAAACGTGATTTTCTCACCGAACGTGATCCAGGGGACTTGGACCCTACTCCAAGGAACAAAAGAGGCGGTCACGAGGGTGGGGGCCCCCCTAGGCGCGCCCCCTGCCTCGTGGGCCCCCTGTTGCTCCACCGACATACTCCTTCCTCCTATATATACCTCATTGCACCCCAAACGATCGTAACAGGAGCCAAAACCTAATTCCACCGCCGCAACTTTCTGTATCCACAAGATCCCATCTTGGGGCCTGTTAGAGCTCACGGAGAGGGTCGTCATCACGGAGGACTTCTACGTCATCATAGCCCCTCCGATGAAGTGTGAGTAGTTTACCTCAGACCTTCGGGTCCATAGTTAGTAGCTAGATGGCTTATTCTCTCTTTTTGGATCTCAATACAATGTTCTCACCCTCTCTTGTGGAGATCTATTTGATGTAATCTTCTTTTTGCGGTGTGTTTGTTGAGGCCCGATGAATTGTGGGTTTATGATCCAGCTTATCTATGAATGATATTTGAATCTTCTCTGAATTCTTTTATGTATGATTGAGTTATCTTTGCAAGTCTCTTGAATTATCCGCTTGGTTTGGTCAACTAGATTGGTAGTTCTTGCAATGGGAGAAGTGCTTAGCTTTGGGTTCAATCTTGTGGTGTCCTTACCAAAGGATGTAAAGGGTTGCAAGGCACGTGTGTATTGTTGCCATCGAGGATAACAAGATGGGGTTTTTATCATATTGCATGAATTTATCCCTCTACATCATGTCATCTTGCTTAAGGCGTTACTCTGTTTTTAACTTAATACATTAGATGCATGCTGGATAGCGGTTGATGAGTGGAGTAATAGTAGTAGATGCAGAATCGTTTCGGTCTACTTGTCATGGACGTGATGCCTATATACCTGATCATACCTAGATATCCTCATAACTATGCTCAATTCTATCAATTGCTCAACAGTAATTTGTTCACCCACCGTAGAATATCTATGCTCTTGAGAGAAGCCACTAGTGAAACCTATCGCCCCCGGGACTATTCTCATCATATCAATCTCCATCACTTTAATACTTGCTTTGTTTTTACTTTGCCTTTTACTTTTTACTTTGCATCTCTATATCAAAAATACCAAAAATATTATTTATCATCTCTATCGGATCACACCCTAGTAAGTGACCGTGAAGGGATTGACAACCCCTAGCGAGTAGCTATTGTTTTGTGCAGGTACGAGGGACTTTTGCGTGGCCTCCTACTGGATTGATACCTTGGTTCTCAAAAACTGAGGAAAATACTTACGCTACTTTGCTGCATCATCCTCTCCTCTTCGGGGAAATCCAACGCAGTGCTCAAGAGGTAGCAAGAAGAATTTCGGCGCCCGTTGCGGGAGGCTCACGCAAGAGCAAGTCAACCATACCAAGTACCCATCACAATCCCTATCTCTCGCATTACATTATTTGCCATTTACCTCTGGTTTTCCTCTCCCCCACTTCACCCTTGCCGTTTTATTCGCCCTCTCTTTCCCAATCTCCTCCTCTCTTTTCCGTTCGCCTTTTTCTCGCTTGGCTTTTGTTTGGTCGTGTGTTGGATTGCTTGTTTGTCGCGATGGCTCAAGATACTACCAAATTGTGTGACTTCACCAATACCAATAATAATGATTTCCTTAGCACTCCGATTGCTCCTCTTGCCAATCTTGAATCTTGTGAAATCAATACTGCCTTGTTGAATCTTGTTATGGAAGATCAATTCATGGCCTTCCTAGTGAAGATGCCGCTACTCATCTGAATAGCTTCGTTGATTTATGTGATATGCAAAAGAAAAAAGATTTCGATAATGATGTCGTTAAGTTGAAGCTATTTCCTTTTTCGCTTAGAGATCGTGCTACAGCGTGGTTTTCGTCTTTGCCTAAAAATAATATTGATTCTTGGAACAAGTGCAAAGATGCTTTTATCTCTAAGTATTTTCCTCCCGCTAAGATCATCTCTCTTAGGAACGATATTATGAATTTTAAGCAACTTGATCATGAACATGTTGCACAAGCTTGGGAGAGAATGAAATTAATGATACGTAATTGTCCTACTCATGGTTTGAATTTGTGGATGATTATACAAATTTTTTATGCCGGATTGAATTTTGCTTCCAGAGATCTTTTATATTCGGCCGTGGGAGGCACTTTTATGGAAATCACTTTAGGAGATGCTACTAGACTCCTAGACAATATTATGGTTAATTATTCTCAATGGCACACTCAAAGATCTACTAATAAAAAAGTGCATGCAATAGAAGAAATCAATGTTTTGAGTGAAAAGATGGATGAACTTATGAAATTATTTGCTATAAGAGTGTTTCTTCTGATCCTAATGATATGCCTTTGTCTACTTTGATTGAGAATAATAATGAATCTATGGATGTGAATTTTGTTGGTAGGAATAATTTTGGTAACAACGCATATAGAGGGAATTTTAATCCTAGGCCTTATCCTAGCAATCCTTCTAATAATTATGGAAATTCCTACAACAACTCTTATGGAAATTTTAAGATGCCCTCTGAATTTGAGAATAGTGTTAAAGAGTTTATGAATTCACAAAAGAATTTTAATGCTTTGCTTGAGGAGAAATTGCTTAAAGTTGATGATTTGGCTAGAAACGTTGATAGAATTTCTCTTGAAATTGATTCTTTAAAGCTTAGAACTATTCCTCCTAAGCATGATATCAATGAGTCTCTCAAAGCTATGAGAATTTCCATTGATGAGTGCAAAGAAAGAACCGCTAGGATGCGTGCTTCCAAAGATGCCTTTATTAAAGTGTGTTCTTCCTATTCCTATGAAAATAAAGATGAAGATCTAAAATTTATTGATGTGTTCCCCATTAAATCTTTGTTTTGCAATATTAATCTTGATGAAACTGAATATGATCTTCCTTTACCTAGAAGGCGTTCTAAGAATCCAGAGTTTTTAGATCTTGATGATGAAATTGATAAATGTGGGATTGAAAGAAATAAAAATCTAGATGTTGCTAAACCCACTATTTTGGATATCAAGGAATTTAATTATGAAAATTGCTCTTTAATTGATTGTATTTCCTTGTTGCAATCCGTGCTAAATTCTCATCATGCTTATAGTCAAAACAAAGCCTTTACCGAACACATTGTTGATGCCTTGATGCAATCTTATGAAGAAAAACTTGAGTTGAAAGTTTCTATCCCTAGAAAACTCTATGATGACTGGGAACCTACTATTAAGATTAAAATTAAAGGTTATGAGTTTCATGCCTTGTGTGATTTGGGTGCTAGTGTCTCTACTATCCCCAAAACTTTGTGCGATTTGCTAGATTTCTGTGACTTTGATGATTGCTCTCTAAATTTGCATCTTGCGGATTCCACTATTAAAAAGCCTATGGGAAGAATTAATGATGTTCTTATTGTTGCAAATAGGAATTATGTGCCCGCAGATTTTATCGTTCTTGATATAGATTGCAATCCTTCTTGCCCTATTTTCTTGGTAGACCTTTCCTTGGAACGATTGGTGCGATTATTGATATGAAGGAAGGGAATTTTAGATTTCAATTTCCATTAAAAAAGGGAATGGAACAATTTCCAAGAAAGAAAATAAAATTACCATATGAATCTATCATGAGAGCCACTTATGGATTGCCTACCAAAGATGCAATACTTAGATCTATCCTTGCTTTTATGCCTAGCTAGGGGCGTTAAACGATAGCGCTTGTTGGGAGGCAACCCAATTTTATTTTTTGTTTTTTTGTTTTTGCTTCTGTTTAGGAATAAATAATCCATCTAGCCTCTGTTTATAAGTGGTTTTATATTTTAATTAGTGTTTGTGCCAAGCTAGACCTATTGGATCTTCTTGGATGATAGTTATTTGGTCTTGCTGTAATTTCCAGAAACTTTGCATTAAGTGCCCGAATTGTTAAAAATCACCAGTACGTGATAAAATACTGATTCCAATTGCTTCCGATCAATAAACAAAATTTCTAGATCTTCCAATTTTGGTAGAATTTTTTGAGTTCCAGAAGTTTGCGTTAGTTACAGATTACTACAGACTGTTCTGTTTTTGACAGATTCTGTTTTTCGTGTGTTGTTTGCTTATTTTGATGAATCTATGGCTAGTAAAATAGTTTATAATCGATAAAGAAGTTGGAATACAGTAGGTTTAACACCAATATAAATAAAGAATGAGTTCATTACAGTACCTTAAAGTAGTCTTTTGTTTTCTTTCTCTAACGGAGCTCACGAGATTTCTATTGAGTTTTGTGTTGTGAAGTTTTCAAGTTTTGGGTAAATTCTTTTGATGGATCATGGAACAAGGAGTGGCAAGAGCCTAAGCTTGGGGATGCCCATGGCACCCCCAATATAATCCAAGGACACCAAAAAGTCAAAGCTTGGGGATGCCTCGGAAGGCATCCCCTCTTTCGTCTACTTCCATCGGTAAGTTACTTGGAGCTATATTTTTATTCACCACATGATATGTGTTTTGCTTGGAGCGTCGTGTATTATTTGCATCTTTACTTGTTAGTTTACCACAAACATCCTTGCTGTACACACCTTTTGAGAGAGCCATACATGAATTGGAATTTGATAGAATGCTCATAGTGCTTCACTTATATCTTTTGAGCTTGATAGTTTTGCTCATAGTGCTTCACTTATATATTTTGAGCTTGATAATTTTTGCTCTAGTGCTTCACTTAGATCTTTTAGAACACGGTGGTGAATTTGTTTTAAAGAAACTATTAATCTCTCATGCTTCACTTAGATTATTTTGAGAGTCATTAATAGCATGGTAATTTGCTTAAAATTAATATACTTGGTATTCAAGATATGTGAAACTTTCTTTTGAGTGCGTTGAATACTAAGAAAAGTTTGATACTTGATAACTGTTTTGAGATATGGAGGTGGTAATATTAAAGTCATGCTGGTTGGGTGATTATGAATTTAAAGAATGCTTGTGTCGAAGTTAGCAAATCCCGTAGCATGCACGTATGGTTAAAGTTGTGTAACAAATTTGAAACATGAAGTGTACCGGCTTGTGCATCCTTATGAGTGGCGGTCGGGGACAAGCGATGGTCTTTTCCTACCAATCTATCCCCTAGGAGCATGCGCGTAGTACTTGATTTTGATGACTTCTAATTTTTGCAATAAGTATATGAGTTCTTTTGATTAATGTTGAGTCCATGGATTATACGCACTTTTACCTTTCCGCCATTGCTAGCCTCTTGATGCAGTGCATGGCCCTTTCTCACATTGAGAGTTGGTGCAAACTTCACGGTGCATCCAAACCCCGTGATACGATACGCTCTATCACACATAAACCTCCTTATATCTTTCTCAAAACAGCCACCATACCTACCTATTATGGCATTTCCATAGCCATTCCGAGATATATTGTCATGCAACTTTCCACCATTCCGTTCATCATGATCATGACATACTTTACTTTTGTCATATTTCCATTGCATGATCATGTAGTTTACATTGTATTTGTGGCAAAGCCACCATGCATTATTTTTCATACATGTCGCTCTTGATTCATTGCATCATCCCGGTACACCGCCGGAGGCATTCATATAGAGTCATATCTTGTTCTAGTTTTGAGTTGTAATCCTTATGTTGTAATCAATAGAAGTGTGGTGATCATCATTATTAGAACATTTCCCCAAAAAAAGAGAAAGGCCAAAAAAAAGAAAGGCCCAAAAAAAAGAAAATAAATAAAAAGGGCAATGTTACTATCTCTTTTTCCACACTTGTGCTTCAAAGTAGCACCTTGTTCTTCATGTAGTGAGTCTCATATATTGTGCTTCAAAGTAGCACCATGCTTTTCATATAGTGAGTCTCATAAGTTGTATTTTTCATACTAGTGGGAATATTTCATTATAGAACTTGGCTTGTATATTCCTACGATGGGCTTCCTCAAATGCCCTAGGTCTTCCTGAGCAAGCAAGTTGGATGCACACCCACTAGTTTTCTTTTGTTGAGCATTAATTTATAGCTCTAGTGCATCTGTTGCATGGCAATCCCTACTCCTCATGTTGACATCAATTGATGGGCATCTCCATAGCCCGTTTATTATCCTCGTCAATGTGAGACTTTCTCCTTTTTTTTGTCTTATCCACACAATCCCCATCATTATATTCTATTCCACCCATACTGCTATATCCATGGCCCACGCTCATGTATTGCGTGAAGGTTGAAAAAGTTTGAGATTATTTAAGTATGAAACAATTGCTTGGCTTGTCATCGGGGGTATAGAAGTTGGGAACATCTTTGTGTGACGAAAATGAAGCATAGCCTAACTATATGACTCTGTAGGGATGAACTTTATTTTGCCATGCTATTTTGAGAAGACATGTTTACTTTGATTAGTATGCTTGAAGTATTACTATTTCTTTTATCAATATGAACTTTTATTTTGTATTCATTCGGATCTGAATATTCATGTCACAATTAAGAAGATTTACATTGAAATTATGCCAAAGTATCACTCTGCATCAAAAATTCTCTTTTATCATTTACCTACTCGAGGACGAAAGGTGAATTAAGCTTGGGGATGCCTCGACACGTCTCCAATGTATCTATAATTTTTGATTGCTCCATGCTACTTTATCTACTGTTTTGGACTATATTGGGCTTTATTTTCCACTTTTATATTATTTTTGGGACTAACCTATTAACCGGAGGCCCAAATTTTAATTGCTATTTTTTGCCTATTTCAAGATTTCAAAGAAACGGAATATCAAACGGAGTCCAAACGGAATGAAACCTTCTAAACGTGATTTTCTCACCGAACTTGATCCAGGGACTTGGACCCTACTCCAAGGAACAAAGAGGCGGTCACGAGGGTGGGGCGCCCCCACAGGTGCGCCCACGCCTCGTGGGCCCCTGTTGCTCCACCGACGTACTCCTTTCTCCTATATATACCTACGCACTTCAAACGATCGTAATAGGAGCCAAAAACCTAATTCCACCGCCGCAACTTTCTTCAGATCCACGAGATCCCATCTTGGGGCACTGTTGCGAGCTCCACGAGAGGGCCGTCATCACGGAGGGCTTCTACATCATCATAGCCCCTCCGATTAAGTGTGATTAGTTTACCTATGAACTTCGGGTCAATAGTTAGTAGCTAGATGGCTTCTTCTCTCTTTTTGGATCTCAATACAATGTTCTCCCCCTCTCTTGTGGTGATCTATTCGATGTAATCTTCTTTTTGCGGTGTGTTTGTTGAGACCGATGAATTGTGGGTTTATGATCCAGCTTATCTATCAATAATATTTGAATCTTCTCTGAATTCTTTTATGTATGATTGAGTTATCTTTGCAAGTCTCTTCGAATTATCCGTTTGGTTTGGCCAACTAGATTGGTAGTTCTTGCAATGGGAGAAGTGCTTAGCTTTGGGTTCAATCTTGCGGTGTCCTTACCCAAAGGATGTAAAGGGTTGCAAGGCACGTATTGTATTGTTGCCATCGAGGATAACAATATGGGGTTTTTATCATATTGCATGAATTTATCTCTACATCATGTCATCTTTCTTAAGGCGTTACTCTGTTTTTAACTTAATACTCTAGATGCATGCTGGATAGCGGTCGATGATTGGAGTAATAGTAGTAGATGCAGAATTGTTTCGGTCTACTTGTCATGGATGTGATGCCTATATACATGATCATACCTAGATATCCTCATAACTATGCTCAATTCTATAAATTGCTCAACAGTAATTTGTTCACCCACCGTAGAATATCTATGCTCTTGAGAGAAGCCACTAGTGAAACCTATGGCCCCCGGGTCTATTCTCATCATATTAATCTCCATCACTTTAATACTTTCTTTGTTTTTACTTTGCCTTTTACTTTTTTACTTTGCATCTCTATATCAAAAATACCAAAAATATTATTTATCATCTCTATCAGATCACACCCTCGTAAGTGAACGTGAAGGGATTGACAACCCCTAATTGTGTTGGTTGCGAGTAGCTATCGTTTTGTGCAGGTACGAGGGACTTGTGCGTGTCCTCCTACTGGATTGATACCTTGGTTCTTAAAAACTGAGGGAAATACTTACGCTACTTTTCTGCATCATCCTCTCCTCTTCGGGGAAATCCAACGTAGTGCTCAAGAGGTAGCAAATACCTAGTTCAATCTCGTTACCGGCAAGTCTCTTTACTCATTACGTAATGCATCATTTCGTAACTAACTCATTAGCTACATTGCTTGCAAGGCTTATATTGATGTGCATTACAGAGAGGGCCCAGAGATACCTCTCCGACAATCGGAGTGACAAAATCTAATCTCGAAATACGCCAACCCAACATGTACCTTTGGAGACACCTGTAGAGCTCCTTTATAATCACCCGATTACGTTGTGACGCTTGGTAGCACACAAAGTGTTCCTCCCAGAACGGAGTTGCATAATCTCATAGTCATAGGAACATGTATAAGTCATGAAGAAAGCAATAGCAATATACTAAACGATCGGGTGCTATGCTAACGGAATGGGTCAAGTCAATCACATCATTCTCCTAATGATGTGATCCCGTTAATCAAATGACAACTCATGTCTATGGTTAGGAAACATAACCATCTTCGATTAACGAGCTAGTCAAGTAGAGGCATACTAGTGACACTGTTTGTCTATGTATTCACACATGTATTATGTTTCCAGTTAATACAATTCTAGCATGAATAATAAACATTTGTCATGAAATAAGGAAATAAATAATAACTTTATTATTGCCTCTAGGGCATATTTCCTTCACATACCTAGTTCAATCTCGTTACCGGCAAGTCTATTTACTCGTTCCGTAATACTTCATCCCGCAACTAACTCATTAGTCACAATGCTTGCAAGGCTTATAGTGATGAGCATTACCGAGTGGGGCCAGAGATACCTCTCCGAAACACGGAGTGAAAAATCCTAATCTTGATCTATGCCAACCCAACAAACACCTTCGGAGACACCTGTAGAGCATCTTTATAATCACCCATTTACGTTGTGACGTTTGATAGCACACAAGGTGTTCCTCCGGTTCGGAGTTGCATAATCTCATAGTCCGAGGAACATGTATAAGTCATGAAGAAAGCAGTAGCAATGAAACTCAGAACGATCATAATGGTAAGCTAACAGATGGGTCATGTCTATCACATCATTCTCCTAATGATGTGATCCCGTTCATCAAATGACAACACATGTCTATGGTTAGGAAACATAACCATCTTTGATTAATGAGCTAGTCAAGTAGAGGCATACTAGGGACACTATGTTTTGTTTATGTATTCACACATGTACTAAGTTTCCGATTAATACAATTCTAGCATGAATAATAAAAATTTATCATGAAATAATAAAATAAATAATAACTTTATAATTGCCTCTAGGGCATCTTTCCTTCAATGATCACACAAGCAATCATCACCTCCCAAAGCTTCCCTTCATCCCATGTCCGTGCAGGGTTTCGAACGATAACCCATCGGGATTGAAGCACACCGAAAGCATGCTCCACATCCTTTCTAGCACCCTCTTGCATTTGGGTAAATCTCTGTCTCTTCTCACCTTGGGGGTTCGAGATAGTCTTCACAAAAGTTGACCACTGAAGACATATACCATCAGCTAGGTAATATCCATTGTTGTAGTGGTGGCCATTGATCTCAAAGTTGACTGGTGGGGAGTGGTCTTCTGCAAGCCTTGTGAAGACTGGAGAACGCTGCAGCACGCTGATATCATTGTGAGAACCTGCCATGCCGAAGAAAGAATGCCATATCCAAAGATCTTGTGAAGCCACCGCTTCTAATATGACAAAGGCACGCTTAACATGCCCCTTGTAATCGCCCTTCCAAGCAAATGGACAGTTCTTCCACTCCTAGTGCATACAATTTATGCTGCCAAGCATGCCCGAAAGTTCAGACGGGCGTTGATCGCCAACAACCTTTCTCAGACAATGACATTTGGCTGCCTCAAGTACTCAGGGCCAAACACTGCCACCCCGGCCTTGCAGAAGTTGTACAGTGACAACAGACATGTGGTCTCACTCATGCGCACGTACTCATCCACTAGATCACCTAGAATTCCATATGCAAGCATGCAGATGGCCGCGGTGCATTTCTGGTAAGAGGAGAATCCAAGCTTGCCAAGGGCATCCGTTTTGCAATCGAAGAATGGGTCATGAGCAACCACTCCCTCTCGGATACGATTGTACACATGCCTTCCCATATGAAAACGGCGACGAAATTTATCCGGTTTGAAGAGCGGGGTATTCGCAAAGTAATCGACATAGAGCAGGGTGTGACCTCTCTCTCTATTGAGGTTTAGGTTGGGAGCACGGCCAGGGACTGACCCCCTGTATCGAGGCCGCTGCCGTTCAATGTGGTCATGAACGACCAGTGCAGCCACCACAAGATCTTCGTCATCCGAGGACGAATCGTCCGATGAATAAATGAAGTGTTTGAAGAAAAATTCATCTCCATTGTCCATACCTTTGTGGGAAAAGTGTCAAACACCTTGCGGTCGTGGTGGCAAAGAGGCCGCGATGATCACCTCGATGCAGCAGGGGTGTTTGGCGGCCAGCTACAGGCCGCTCTGGAGCAACCGACGGAAGCTGTCGTGGTCCATAGCCGCCGCCGACGGTCGTATCCCCTCTGGCACCGGGTATGACGGCGACAGCCGAAACTCCTACAAAAGCGCAGGCGTGGTGGCGGCCATGTTGACGCGGTTTGGTATGGACGGCCGGGGGGGGGGGGGGGTGGTTGTGAGGAGGCGGCCGAAAAATAATGGCGGCGCCGGCGGCGGGGTGGGCGGGTGAAGGCGTTGGAGGTGAATGGAGCGCTAGTGTCCCCGACAGGCGGGCCACGGGGAGGACAAGGGCGTGCGCCTAGCCCGTCCGGGCGATGTCCGTTTCATCCCAAATGCAGCGCATGTTTGGGCCAGAAATGGGTCGAAAACGGACGAAAACCAGATATTTGTCCGTTTCAGGCCACGCGTTGAGCCGCGCTATTCGTCCGTTCTATCCCAAACGGATTAGGATGGACAGGATGAGGTCGCGCGCTGGAGTTGGCCTCAGGTCTCACGAGGACATCCGCAAGGTGGTGGTGTCGGACGATCTGCAAATTGTTGTGGTCCTAACCACAAGCAAGACGAACTCCAAGAACGTCACCATTTATGCTCTTGGGCCGCAAGGGGCCACAGCCATGGAGTGGGCACCGCCCGTGAACAGCCTGGCCTTGGACATTGCACTCTTCCACGGGAAGCTCTACGTTCTCACCAGAGAACATTCCCGTCTGCTTCCGGAGCTCCATGTCTTGGAAGCTGGAAACATGGGCATCAGGTCCGTCGAGTGCATACGGCGCACGCGTAGAGATGATGACGTAAAGCGCTTCTTCTTCTACCTTGTGGCGTCCGGGAACCGGCTATTGACGGTGGGACGGATTGGTTATCCGCATCCCATCTCAGTGCTTCAAGGTCTTCCAGGCAGCTGACCTGAGCAGCGGCCACGGATGGTGGAGCAAGGTCAATACATTGATGGGGCATGCTCTGTTCGTCAGCCAAGGCTGCTCACGCTCACTTGCTGTTGGCCGTCAGTCTGTCAGTGGCGGAGCTCAAGAAGATTGCATCTATTTTATGAGCGAGCGGAGTGTGATCAGTAATGTTGAGGAGGACTTTCTCAATTCCTGTGTGTACAACATTAGAGACCAGACAGTGGGGCAGCTGCCGCTAGAAACACTTGCACCGTCAGGTTTTAGTTGGGGGATTTGGTTTCCGACTTGGCTCTTTCCAGCTGAAGTTTGAGTTAAGTTAGGTTGGATTCTAATCTTTATAATTTAGTTAACATTCGGCCACCCATGTAACTTCATTGTAAGCAATGTATTATTGATGCCTCTAGGCTCTACTGGCCAAAGTATGAGCGCAGTAGGGTAGCAGAGAAAGAGTGCAGACTTTTTCATGTATTGACAAAGCTACAAAGGTATTGTAAAGACTATATATCTTGATTAATAAAGTGCTTTCTTCCTGAAGAGGAAAATAGTGGCCATGTTCGGTATCTCGAATGTATTTGGTGATGGTTGCTTTATAATATAAAACGGGGAATCCTTTTTCGGTAAATAGTGGCCATCAGGTCACTGACATTCATAGGTGAGCTATGCCGCCTTTCTCAACTATGTTTGGCTGTTTGGAAACAAGAGGAAGCTGGTGCTCGCTTCCTAATCAATGGGAGAACATGTTTTTACTGATTATATAAGACAAATGTGCGAAAGTGTTGTTCTGGTCCCGAGCTCATCGCTCACGTGAGCCCGGGTGAACAGTAAAATCAAAAGAAAATGAATTTATTTATACTAAACATTATAAGAGGGTACATCGATTGCTGCATGTCTGCAAATCAACAAGCTCAAAGACATGAGATAACATCAGCATTCTCTTGCACACATTTCAAACCTGTAGCTGCATCTCTGCAGCAGAACCCATCATTTGATGCAACCTGTTAGCAACATCTTGAAGATGACCGAGCAGAGCAGAGCTGCTTCTCTCTCAAAAAAAAAAAAACTTGAGCAGTCATCCCCTTGCAATCTCACAATGTCATCATAGGGTTTCTAATAGTGAAATAAGTTAACAGGCGTTAAAAATTACTCCCTCCCTCATGCCCTATGCAAAACCAAAAAGCGTATTACATTTTGATAGTGGTAGTACTTACTAAGCAAACATTACAAAGAGTTAAACATCTAAAGCTAGGAGCACAAACATATTTAATACTCCCTCCATCCCAAAATAAGTGTCTCAACATTGTACTATTTTGGGACGGAGGGAGTACTAGTATTGTCCATATGGCAGCTTCAACTGCACCTGCATCTCAACCCTCCAAATGCCGGCCCAGACAGAATGAGGTTGTGGAGTTGGTTGCAGTAATTGTGCCATCCACCAAGACATTTCTGCGAGCAAACAATACTCCAGTGCTCACACATGAATAATTCTGCTGGAACGTGTAAAAGTTTCAACACGCAAATAATCAGTTACATTTCTAAAGGGTTTGCCTTTCTCATATGCAGTCTAATAACATGGCAGTTAACAACAAACAAATGCCAAAAGCAAATGAAACTGCTATACCAGTGATGTGTGGTGGTGTTCAAAGGATGATATTATCGACACAAGATGTAAGCAATAGCAAAAGAGCACTGTTTTGTTCTACGGAACAAAAACACAACAAAATTAATCAGTACTAAGCTTAGTTCCTTCTTCCTTGCCAACTACAAGGCCAAAACAAAACCAATTCCAATAGCACGCCACCTATAAAACAATGGCATTATGCTCACATAAGGTAGACACTGCCCAACGGTGTTGCACCAATATAAGCCAATGTGGAAATAATAAAAAGAAACTTCTACTGCCCAAATGGAAAAGTTGACAAAGTTATATCTCACAATTTTTGCATGACTTGAGTTAACTTGAAAATTGTGAAAATTATAACAACAAATTTACCCAAAGCTGAATCGTTTCAGCATTACTGGACAAAACCAACAATAGAGATACTGAACGAACAATATCAGTTTATTTATGTTGTTGACAATCATGTTCACATGTTTTTGGCTACATATATGATCCCAGGCTTCAGGTTGATATTCAAGTCAAGTGAGAATGACGTTCTACTTCTATTGCTGACAATCATGTTCTCCTGTTTTTGGCAACATATATGATACCATGGGTGCCTCCATCAGAGACAAATACTGAACTTTCAAGATAATCAAGGTATGTGAGCCTAACTTTGTATTAACATGCATATGAGAGGCTCACAGAGTAGAAAGCAGGAGCGTATGGTATCTAACTCATAGCCATATGTATAAATCTAAAAACTAGCTAGTTCAGAAATTAATTAAATCCATACAGCAGACACCTTAAAAACAAAACAAGAGAACATGCATTACCTGCTAATTGAGTAACCAATCAAAAAGATACACAGATAGCAAAATGAAAATGCAAATCACCTATTCAGAGTTCAGACATATCTTAGAGATCTTGTGTGTTCACATTTTCAGATTCACCATCTTGTTTGTCATCTCCTCCGTCAACATCAGTTTCTACAAGGGAAAGAAATCCATAAAAGTTCAAGGAGAAGCTGGATCAACAAGAAAGAAAATTAAATGTGCAAACACAAATAGTTTAATTATTCTTCCGATGAAAGGTATAGTAGAAGAGATTATCTATTGTTATTGGAAATAATATATCTGATGAAAGAGCATTATATCTGCTTAGCTTAGCATGGTAAAGTCGTCTAAAAATAGGTAAAAGCACTAGGTCTTTGTCTCAACCTTCTTGAACTCAGCAATCCGAGCCATGCCTATTTTGACCTCACGGGCCTTGGCTACATAAGGGGCCTTGTCCTACAACACAGATCCATCCATGTATGTATCAACAACAAATCAGCACGGCAAAAGTTACAGAAGATTAGAAGCTGTCTTACCGAATCGTTAAAGAATTTCCAGTTTTCAGCAGCTTGCTTTCTAATCTGAAAGGTTTCCACGAGACACAAATTATCAATTCATCCACGAAACGATGGAAACAAATCATTATGCCTTCTGATAGAGGTAAGGAGGCATGGAAGGGTCGAACTGACAGCATCTACGGACGGCCTGTCACAGACGCCTTTGAAGTACTTTATCCAGAACAGGTTCCTAACCAAATCATGGTCAAATCAGCGCCGTCGAGAAAAGCAAAAAACTGAACGACAATCTGAAAAAACGTGGAGGATCTAATCTCACTGGTAGGTGCGCAGGGCGAGCGCTTCATCCTCTTCAATGCTCATCACCGCCAACCCCAGTGTAACATCGGAAAGGTCATGGGTCTTCGGCTTCTCCGCTCCATTGCTCTTCACCGCCAACCTGCGTGCAACACTGAAAAGGTCATCGGCCGATGCACCAAAATTAACCTCTGTTGCATCACACAAATGATTGGATTCTTACTTGCCCTTGGCTTTCTTCCCCTTCTTGCACTTGGTCCAGGGCTTCCGCTCCTCCGCTCCATCTCTCTTCGCTGCCGATCTGCGTAGAAATCCAAGGTTGTGGATCGACTGCTCGACGCACCAAAACTAGGGATGTCTCTTGCATCACAGAAACAAGATTCAGGTTTGATTCTTACTTGCTGTCGGGCTCGTCCTTGGCGGCGGCGCCCATGGATGCGGTCTGCTTGCAAGCAGTCATATCTGAACAATAGGTGAGATCGGCGCGAGGCGAAGCCAGAAATCGAGCGACCGAATTGAGGAATTCCGGGGAAAGGAAACGAGGGAGACGAGAGGCGAGCTGCAGGTAGGTTTTAAGGGCGAGTTTGTTAGGATGCAGGGTTTTGCTATCTTCAGTCTGATTGATTTTGCTCGGTTCTATTTTCAATTCTAATTTCAAAATAATAAAAAATGCAACCTTCTAAAAACACTTAAATATCGCCCTCAACTTAAAAACAAGTTTTTTAGGAAAACTTAAAAACAAGAGCGTTGCGTCTGTCTGTGTTAAAGAAAACTTAAAGCATCTCGAACCGATCACCTATAATTTAACAATTCTTTAATTTAAAAGAGGATATGGTAGAGTATATTTTAGAGGAGTACATTTGCTGCTCTAAAAAAGTGTCGTTCCTAACCGATTCCTTAAGCTTAACGGAGTAAAAAATATCTTTTTGCTAAATTAGTTTAATTTTGCGTTATCGATATAAACTTCACTATTATATTATTCTACTTTCTCCGTCCCAAAATAAATGTCTCAATTTTATATTTACTCTAATACAAAGTTATACTAAATTATTTTTTTCTCTCAAATATGCACGAGTGTGCATATCATATATTAAAGAAGGAAAAGCATAGAAAGGCTCCACCAGTCAATTACAAGTGTGGTGATTACTCACACATATGTACAACACCACTCCACCTAGTACACATTAAACTACTCCTCCCCACTAATCCACCTCGCTAAACCCGCAAGCACGAATTCAACGTTGCCTTTCATAAGTCCCGAACGCGCCAAAGTCCTTCCTTCCGCCTCTATTCTTCGCATGAGCTGATGGATCGATGTCAACTCATCGTCGAACACCACAGCGTTCTGATGCTTCCACAATTCCCACATTGCCAGTAGTAAGACAGCATGCAGGTCTTTTTTGACCATCGTATTCAACCGTTGCTTCATACAAAGCCAAGATTGTAGTGTATCCTGCGGGGTTGGCGTCCACTCAGGCTTCCCCAACGCAGTGCAAACCGCCGCCCGGATTGTCCTGGCAAAGAAGCATGTTAGCAGCACATGGTCAATTGTCTCCTCCTGTTGGTCACAAAGTGGGCACTTGTCCTGATGCGGCAACCCTCTTCTAGCAAGCCGGTCGGACGTCCAACATCTGTTACGCAAAGCCAGCCACGTGAAGAATTTGCATTATGACGGAGCTCGTGATTTCCAAGTTAACTCCGCAGTCGGAATCACCTCCCGGCCCCAAAACTTGGCAGCGTATGCTGATCTCACTGAGTATTGCCCATTTGCTTCCTAGGACCAAGTAAATTCATCCGGGCCAGTCTCTGTGGGTTCCCATGCCTGCACTCTGTGCCAAAGCTCCAAGTACTCTTGCAGTGCATGCGTGCCAAGATCGGGATTAATGCAATCAGCCCACGAGCCATTCGTCACCACCTGACCGAGCCGGCTCATCCTCCTAACACGGCTCGGGACCATGCTGTAGATGACCGGTGCAACTTCCTGAACCCTGCGTCCGTCAAGCCACCTATCCTCCCAGAAGAGCGTGTCCAAGCCATCGTGCGGCGTGCACCTTGTTGCCGCTTGAAAGATTTGCATCGAGTCATCTGGCACTTTGATTTGAAACTTGCTCCATGGTCTATCCTTGTCCGTCCTTTGTAGCCACGACCATCTGGCTTGCATTGCCACATTCATCCATCTCAGGTTGGGCAGCCCTAGGCCTCCTGCCCATTTGGGGGCACACACCGCATCCCAAGCAACCGCACAATTTCCACCGTTTGCTTCCGCTTTTCCACACCACAAGAAACCTCGACACACCTTATTCACTACTGTCACCGCTTTTAATAGGAAGATCCAATGCCATCATCGCATGTATGGGCATCGCACATAGAACAGATTGCACCAATGTAAGCCTACCACTTTTAGGCATGAGGGAAGCCTTCCACTTTGGCGTGATTCGCCATCCGATCCACCAGACATCAGAATCGTGGTCGCTGATTGCTTTATTATGGACAAAGGCAGTCCAAGGTAACGCACCGGGAATGATCCCATTGGACAGCCAAGCTCCTCACTCGCCATAGCGATGCATTGTTCCGAACACCATATCGGAAGTGCAACGGATTTCCTCATGTTTATGCGCAAGCCCGACGCCTCACCAAAGAGATCAAAGATGCTTTTGCATATTGCAAGATCCATCAGTTCTGGCTTGGTAAACAGGACTACGTCATCTGCAAAAAACGATAGCCTTTTCTTCATACCCGTTGTCGCCAAGGGCTGCAAAAGACCCCTGCTGGCTGCCCATTCAAATAGTCTTTGTAGTGGTTCCATGGTGAGGATAAAGAGCATCGGTGAGATAGGATCTCCCTGCCGCAGCCCCTTGCAGTTATAAATTGTGTGCCCCGGGCCTCCATTCAACATTATCCTGGTAGTGGATGTAGCTAATATCCCACACACCCATGACCTCCACCTAGAACCAAAGCCAAACTTCTCCAAAACTTCCAATAGAAAAGGCCATTGAACCGAGTCAAAAGCTTTTGAAATGTCAATCTTCAATAGGACAGCGGGGTTTTTCAACGCATGCAAACGACGTGCCATGCTCTGGACTAATATGAAGTTGTCGTGCAATGATCTTCCTTTGACAAAAGCACTTTGATGATTTCCAACAAGATTTGGTAGCTTCACCACAAGCCTGGAGGCTAGTACCTTCTCGAAGATCTTAATAGCTCCGTGAACGAGATTTATAGGCCGAAAGTCTCCCACATCCAATGCCCCATCCTTCTTGGGCAGGAGAGAAACAAGAGATTTATTGATCGTGGCCATACCTCTCACATCTCCATTATAAAAGCATGCCATAGCTGCCATGAAATCCTCCCGTATGATATGCCAACACGTGGCATAAAAACGTCCCGTGAACCCGTCTGGCCCTGGTGCTTTGTCTTGCGGCATGGATTTTATGACCTTCTCTACTTCCTCCTCGGTAAATGGCACCTCTAGATGCTCAAGCTCAAGCCGCGGCAGCTGAAGAGCCACGAGGTTTAGCGCGTGCGTCCTTGCAGCACAAAATCCAAAAGCTTGTCCAAAATAGTCATCCACTGCATCCGCAACTTCTTCCTGACCTGTGAACAGATTTCCATTGTGTCGCACAACCCGAATAGTATTCTTTCTTTGTCTATGACTTGCTTGTTGATGAAACAATCTTGTGTTGCCATCCCCTTCGCGCAATTGCAGCATGCGAGACCGCTACCTAGCGATGGTCCGTTCAAGAGAACACAAGCCCAACAATTTTCTTTTCAAGCACTTCCGAAGCTCAACTTTCGCAGCCGACATAGGTCGGGAGTCCATGGCAACATCCAGTCTGTGAATCACCTCAAGTGCTATACATATTTGCAGTTTCACGTTACCAATCCACCGATCGCTCCATTTCTGGAGAGACTTGGCCGTTGCTTTCAGCTTGTTATGCAGCATAAGGTATGCATTAGATGCCATGGGCTCAGAGTTCCATGCCACTTGCACCGTTTCCATGAAGCCCTCCGCCTTTACCCAGAAAGGTTCAAACTTGAAGCGCTTCCATATGTGTATCTCCATGTTCATATCCAGCATCAGTGGGTAGTGATCCGATATAGCTGTCCCCAGCGCTGAGAGAAAGCATGAGGGGAATGCCTCGTCCCACTCGTTCGAAACGAAGACGTGATCTATCTTCTCAAGAGTTGCATGTTGTCTTTCATTTGACCACGTATATCTCCGACCATTGAGATACAACTCTTTCAGCTCGAACAAATTAAGCTTGGTGCGAAATCTGCTCATCATTCTGCGATTGATCCGGTCATTGCTTTTGTCCTCTTGATTTACCAGCAAGTTGAAGTCCCCAACTACTAGCCACATACCCGCATGCAAGTCTCTAATCTCCACAAGCTCCTGCAGAAATTCCACCTTCTCCCACTACAAAAAAAAGACACATCCGTGACATTTTGGGCCGAACGAATTTTTTTTCTGTCATACATATGACACTTTTATGACGATAATTGTGACAGAACCCGGTATCATCATAGATGTGGTGGGCTCCTACTTCTATGACAAAAATCATGACAGAAAATGGGCTTTTCGTCCTAGGCGGGCCGGAGACGCAGCTGCATGACATTCTTTGGGCCGCCATGACGGAAAAACGGTGATAGAAGCGAGGGTAGGAAAATTTCGGGAGTTGCTTACGGTGGAGGTCGGGGGCCGAGCGATGCTGCTTTCTTCAGACACGACGCTGCTGCGGTAAAAGTAGGCGCTGGCTCTAATCGAACCCGAGCGAGGTGTTGGCCTCTAATCGAACCCGGCGATTACCGCTGCGAACTACGCGTTATTGAACCCGGCGATCGATCAATGGTCGTTAACTGCCCCGATGGAGCGATTCTTCGCCATCACTGCTAATTGAAGCCGATCGATTGGATGAACAAAGGAGCGCTATGGGGTGGATGAACAAGTGGCGGTGGCGTTGCCTCTGGATGAACAGGACCCGTGGTGTGGAGGCTGGATGAACATGAGACGGTGGAGGGGTGGCCGTGGAGGGGTGGTTGAACAGACCCCGTGGTGTGGAGGGCTGGATGAACAAAGAGACGGTGGAGGGGTGGTTGAACAGTAGTCGGTAGAGTAGCGCGCGATGGAGGCTGGATGAACAGGAGCCCATGGAGGCTGGAGGAGGTCGACGGTGGAGATGAACAGTATCCCGTGGAGTCCCGTTTTGCGGTACGCCACACCCCTCCCGATGAACAGGACCCCCGTTTTGACCGTAGGAGGTCCGTTTCCTCCGCTTTTGCGATGCGCCACACCCTCCCGATCAACAGACCCCGTTTGACCGTAGGAGGTCCGTTTCCTCCGCTTTGATGCACGCCACACCCTCCCGATCAACAGACCCCATTTTGACCGTAGGGAGGTCCGCTTCCTCCGCTTTTGCGGTACGCCACACCCTCCCCGATCAACAGAACCCGTTCGACGTGGCGGTCGAACATAAGGCCGCTTTCTCCGTTGTGCGGTACGCCAGCCTCGCTTACATCGCCTGTTCCGTCCAAGCCGCTTGGCTCCACGCTGCGTTCCGTTGCCTCCCGATGAACACGACGCATTTCGTTGCCTCCCCATGAACACGACGCATTCCGTTGCCTCCCCATTAACACGACGCATTCCGTTGCCTCCCCATGAACACGAGCCCTCGCCGTACGTATGCGCGACTAGGCGTTCGAGACCCCACCCGTATGTACACATACGTGGTCAGATTTTCTTTCTTGCACCCTGGCGTCAACAGACGTGCGTGTACATGCTACGTGCGCGCCTCTACTACGACACGTGCACGCCTCTATATCGACCAGTATGTACGTACATGTTCGCGACCAGGATGACAACGCTACGTACGCTTCGACCAGGTGGGTCCCAAATGTCAGGCACTTCCTTGCCTGCGAAGATGTAGCTGGTGGGTCCCAGCAGTCAGGGGGGCGAATCATTTTGTTTTTTTTTGCCCGGACGCACTTCCTTGCGTGCGAAGGTGTAGCTGCTGGGTCCCAGCAGTCAGGGGGGCGAATCGTTTTTTTTTGCTCGGACGCACTTCCTTGCGTGCGAAGGTGTAGCTGCTGGGTCCCAACAGTCAGGGGGCCGAATCGTTTTTTTCGCCCGGACACTGAAGGAAATATGCCCTAGAGGCAATAATAAAGTTATTATTTATTTCCTTATATCATGATAAATGTTTATTATTCATGCTAGAATTGTATTAACAGGAAACATAATACATGTGTGAATACATAAACCTCTGAGTGTCACTAGTATGCCTCTACTTGACTAGCTCGTTAATCAAAGATGGTTGTGTTTCCTAACCATGAACAAGGAGTTGTTATTTGATTAACGGGATCACATCATTGGTTGAATGATCTGATTGACATGACCCATTCCATTAGCATAGCACCCGATCGTATAGTTTGTTGCTAGTGCTTTTCTTCATGACTTATACATGTTCCTATGACTATGAGATTATGCAACTCCCGTTTGCACGAGGAACACTTTGGGTGCTACCAAACGTCACAACGTAATCGGGTGATTATAAAGGTACATTACAGGTGTCTCCGAAGGTACATGTTGGGTTGGCATATTTCGAGATTAGGATTTGTCACTCCGATTGCTCGGAGAGGTATCTCTGGGCCCTCTCGGTAATGCACATCACATAAGCCTTGCAAGCATTGCAACTAATGAGTTAGTTGTGAGATGATGTATTACGGACGAGTAAAGAGATTCTGCTTGCAACGAGATTGAACTAGGTATTGGATACCGACGATCGAATCTCGGGCAAGTAACATACCGATGACAAAGGGAACAACGTATGTTGTTATGCGGTCCGACCGATAAAGATCTTCGTAGAATATGTAGGAGCCAATATGGGCATCCAGGTCCCGCTATTGGTTATTGACCGTAGAGGTGTCTCGGTCATGTCTACATAGTTCTCGAACCCGTAGGGTCCGCACGCTTAACGCTTTCGATGACAGCTACTATGAGTTGTTATGATGTTTCTGTACCGAAGGTTGTTCGAGTCCCGGATGAGATCACGGACGTGACGAGGAGTCTCGAAATGGTCGAGACATAAAGATTCATATATTGGAAGTCTATGTTTGGACATCGGAAGTGTTCCGTGAAATTAGGAATTTTACCAAGTACCGGAGGTTACCGAACCCCGGAATACTAATGGGCCAACATGGGCCTTAGTGGAAAGGAGAGAAGGGGCCCAAGTGCTGGTCAGCACCTTCCCCTTCCCTAGTCCTATTAGGACTAGGAGAAGGCGCCTCTCTCTCCCTTCCCACTTGGGGAAACCTAGTTGGACTAGGATTGGGGGAATCCTACTCCTAGTAGGAGTAGGACACCCTGGCGCACCTCCCTTGGCCGGCCAGCCCTCCTCCTTCCCTCCTTTATATACGGGGCAGAGGGCACCCCATGACACACAAGTTGATCCTTGAGATCTTTCCTTAGCCGTGTGCAGTGCCCCTTCCACCATATTACACCTCGAGAATACCGTGAGCGTAGCTTAGGCGAAGCCTGCGCCGGTGGAACATCATCATCGCCACCACGCCGTCAGGTCGACGTGAAACTCTCCCTCAACACTCGGCTGGATCGGAGTTCGAGGGACGCCATCGAGCTGAACGTGTGCAGAACTCGGAGGTGCCGTGACGTTCGGTACTTGGATCGGTTGGATCGTGAAGAAGTACGACTACTTCCTCTACGCTTGCGTCAACGCTCACTGTGGGTCTACGAGGGTACGTAGACAACACTCTCATCTCGTTGCTATGCATCACCATGATCTTGCGTGATCGTGAGGAAAATTTTTGAAATTACTACGTTACCCAACAAAGTGGCATCCGAGCCTGGTTTTATGCGTAGATGTCATATGCACGAGTAGAACACAAGTGAGTTGTGGACGATACAAGTCATACCGCCTACCAAAGATGTCATACTTTGGTTCAGCGGTATTGTTGGAAAGACGATCCAGACCAACCTTACGCGTACTCTTCGCGAGACCGGTTCCTCGACGTGCTTTGCACATAGATGGCTTGTGGAAGACTGTCTCTCCAACTTTAGTTGAACTGAAAGTGTGCTACGCCCGGTCCTTGAGAAGGTTAAACGGAGTCTATTTGACGAAGTATCGCTGTGGTTTTGATGCGTAGGTAAGAACGGTTCTTGCTCAGCCCGTAGCAGCCACGTAAAACTTGCAACAACAAAGTAGAGGACGTCTAACTTGTTTTTGCAGGGCATGTTGTGATGTGATATGGTCAAGACGTGATGCTATATTTTATTGTATGAGATGATCATGTTTTGTAACCGAAGTTATCGGCAATCGGCAGGAGCCATATGGTTGTCGCTTTATTGTATGCAATGCAATCGCTTCGTAATGCTTTACTTTATCACTAAGCGGTAGCGATAGTCGAGAAGCATAAGTTTGGCGAGACGACAACGATGCTACGATGGAGATCAAGGTGTCGCGCCGGTGACGATGGTGATCATGACGGTGCTTCGAGATGGAGATCACAAGCACAAGATGATGATGGCCATATCATATCACTTATATTGATTGCATGTGATGTTAATCCTTTATGCATCTTATCTTGATTTGATTGACGGTAGCATTATAAGATGATCCCTTACTAAATTATCAAGAAGTGTTCTCCCTGAGTATGCACCGCTATGAAAGTTCTTCGTACCGAGACACCACGTGATGATCGGGTGTGATAGGCTCTACGTTCAAATACAACGGGTGCAAAACAGTTGCACACGCAGAATACTCAGGTTATACTTGACGAGCTATGCATATAAGATATGACCTCGGAACACAGAGACCGAAAGGTCGGCGTGAATCATATAGTAGATATGATCAACATATTGATGTTCACCATTGAAACTACTCCATCACACGTGATGATCGGTCATGGTGTAGTTGATATGGATCACGCAATCACTTAGAGAATTGGAGGATATTTTTCTAAGTGGGAGTTCTTAAGTAATATGATTAATTGAACTTAAATTTATCATGAACTTAGTACCGATAGTATCTTGCTTGTCTATGATGTGTAGATAGATGGCTCGTCTTTGTTGTTCCGTTGAATTTTAATGCGTTCCTTGAGAAAGCAAAGTTGAAAGATGATGGCAGCAATTACACGGACTGGGTCCGTAATTTGAGGATTATCCTTATTGCTGCACGGAAGAATTACGTCCGGAAGCACCGTTAGGTGCCGGGCCTGAATGCAAGGGCTGCGCCAGATGTTGTGAACGTCTGGCAAAGCAAAGTGATGACTACTCTATAGTTCAAGCAGCCATGCTTTACGGCTTAGAACCGACTTCAACGTCGTTTTGAACACCATGGAGCATATGAGATGTTCCAGGAGTTGAAGTTAATATTCCAAGCGAATGCCCGGATTGAGAGATATGAAGTCTCCAATAAGTTCTATAGCTGTAAGATGGAGGAGAACGGTTCTGTCAGTGAGCATATACTCAGAATGTCTGGATATAACAATCACTTGATTCAACGGGGAGTTAATCTTCCGGATGATTGCGTCATTGATGTAATTCTCCAATCATCGCCACCAAGCTACAAGAGCTTCGTGATGAACTATAATATGCAAGGGATGACCAAAACTATGCCCGAGCTCTTCGCGATGCTGAAAGCCGCGGAGGTAGAAATCAAAAGGAGCATCAAGTGTTGATGGTTAACAAAACCACTAGTTTCAAGAAAAAAGGGCAAAGGGAAGAAAAAGGGGAACTTCAAAAAGAACAGCAAGCAAGTTGCTGATCAAGAGAAGAAACCCAAGTCTGGTCCTAAGCTCGAAACTGAAAGTGCTTCTATTGCAAGCAGTGCTGGTCATCGAAGCGGAACTGCCCCAAGTATTTGGCGGATAAGAAGGATGGCAAGGTTAACAAAGGTATATGTGATATACAAGTTATTGATGTGTACCTTACTAATACTCGCAGAGCACCTGGTATTTGATACTGGTTCCGCTAATATTTGCAACTCAAACAGGCTACGGATTGCCGAAGATTGGCTAAGGACGAGGTGACGATCTTGCGCTGGAAATGGTTCCAAAGTCGATGTGATCGCAATGGCACGCTACCTCTACATCTACCTTCGATTAGTATTAGACCTAAATAATTGTTATTTAGTACCGCCGTTGAGCATGAACATTATATCTGGATCTTGTTTAATGCGAGACGGTTATTCATTTAAATCGTAGAATAATGGTTGTTCTATTTATATGAATAATATCTTTTATGGTCATGCACCATTGAAGAATGGTTTGTTTTACTTAATCTCGATAGTAGTGATACACATATTCATAACGTTGAAGCCAAAAGATGTAGAGTTGATAATGATAGTGCAACTTATTTGTGGCACCGCCGCTTAGGTCATATCGGTGTAAAGCGCATGAAGAAACTCCATACCGATGGACTTTTGGAGTCACTTGATTATGAATCACTTGGCACTTGCGAACCGTGCCTTATGGGCAAGATGACTAAAACACCGTTCTCGGAACTATGGAGAGAGCAACAGATTTATTGGAAATCATACATACCGATGTATGTGGTCCAATGAATGTTGAGGCTCGTATGGCGGATATCGTTATTTTCTCACCTTCACAGATGATTTGAGCAGATATGGGTATATCTACTTAATGAAACACAAATCTGAAACATTTGAAAAGTTCAAAGAATTTCAGAGTGAAGTGGAAAATCATCGTAACAAGAAAATAAAGTTTCTACGATCTGATCGTGGAGGAGAATATTTGAGTTACGAAGTTTGGCCTACATTTGAAACAATGCGGAATAGTTTCAAGCAACTTACGCCACCGAACACCACAACGTAATGGTGTGTCCGAACGTCGTAATCGTACTTTTATTAGATATGGTGCGATCTATGATGTCTCTTACTGATTTACCGCTATCGCTTTGGGGTTATGCTTTAGAGACGGCTACATTCACTTTAAATAGGGCACCATCTAAATCCGTTGAGACGACGCCTTATGAACTGTGGTTTGGCAAGAAACCAAAGTTGTCGCTTTCTGAAAGTTTGGGGCTGCGATGCTTATGTGAAAAAGCTTCAACCTGATAAGCTCGAACCCAAATCGGAGAAATGTGTCTTCATAGGATACCCAAAGGAGACTGTTGGGTACACCTTCTATCACAGATCCGAAGGCAAGATTTTTGTTGCTAAATTCGAAACTTTTTGGAGAAGGAGTTTCTCTCGAAAGAAGTGAGTGGGAGGAAAGTAGAACTTGATGAGATAATCGTATCTACTCCCTTATTGAGAAGTAGTACATCATGTAAAACAGTTTCGTGACACCTACACCAAATAGGGAAGAAGCTAATGATGATGATCATGAAACTTCAGATCAAGTTTCTCTGAGAACTTCAGAGATCAACCAGAGCAAGATCCGCACCAGAGTGGTACGGTAATCCTATTCTCGAAGTCATGTTAGAACATGATGAACCTACGAACTATGAAGAAGCAATGGTGAGCCCAGATTCCACAAAATGGTCGGAGGCCATGAAATGCGAGATGGGATCCATGTATGAGAACAAAGTGTGGACTTTGGTTGACTTGCCCGATGATCGGCAAGCAATTGAGAATAAATGGATCTTCAAGAAGAAGACTGACGCTGATGGTAATGTTATCGTCTATAAAGCTCGACTTGTTGCAAAAGGTTTTCGACAAGTTCAAGGGATTGACTACGATGAGACCTTCTCACCCGTGGCGATGCTTAAGTCCGTCTCAATCATGTTAGCAATTGCCGCATTTTATGATTATGAAATTTGGCAAATGGATGTTAAAACTGCATTCCTGAATGGATTTCTAGAAGAAGAGTTGTATATGATGCAACCAGAAGGTTTTGTCGATCCAAAAGGAGCTAACAAAGTGTGCAAGCTCCAGTGATCCATTTATGGACTGGTGCAAGCCTCTCGGAGTTGGAATAAATGCTTTGATAGTGTGATCAAATCATTTGGTTTTATACAGACTTTTGGAGAAGCCTGTATTTACAAGAAAGTGAGTGGGAGCTCAGAGCATTTACGATATTATATGTGGATGACATATTACCGATCGGAAATGATATAGAATTCTGGATAGCATAAAGGGATACTTGAATAAGAGTTTTTCGATGAAAGACCTCGGTGAAGCTGCTTACATATTGGGCATTAAGATCTATAGAGATAGATCAAGACGCTTAATAGGACTTTCACAAAGCACATACCTTGACAAAGTTTTGAAAAGTTCAAAATGGATCAGTAAAGAAAGGGTTCTTGCCGGTGCTACAAGGTGTGAAGTTGAGTAAGACTCAATGCCCGACCACCGCAGAAGATAGAGAGAAAATGAAAGATGTTCCCTATGCTTGACCATAGGCTCTATCATGTATGCAATGCTGTGTACCAGACCTGATGTGTGCCTTGCCGTAAGTTTGGCAGCAGGTACCAAAGTAATCCAGAGTGGATCATCGGACAGCGGTCAAGAACATCCTTAAGTACTTAAGAAGGACTAAGGATATGTTTCTCATTTATGGCGGTGACAAAGAACTCGTCAGAACGGGTTACGCCGACGCATAGCTTTGACACTCGATCCCACGATTCTAAATCGCAAACCGGATACGTATTTACATTAAACGGAGGAGCTGTCAGGTTGGTGCAGTTCCAAACAAAGCGTCGTGGCGGGATCTACATGTGAAGTTGAGTACATAGCTGCTTGGAAGCAGCTAATGAAGGAGTCTGGATGAAGGAGTTCATAACCGATCTAGGTGTTGTACCTAGTGTATCGGGTCCAATGAAAATCTTTTGTGACAATCGGTGCAATTGCCTTAGCAAAGGAATCCAGATTTCACAAGAGAACCAAGCACATCAAAAGACGCTTCAACTCCATCCGGATTTGGTCGGTGGGAGACATAGAGATATGCAAGATACATACGGATCTGAATGTTGCAGACCCGTTGACTAAGCCTCTTCCACGAGCAAAACATGATCAGCACCAAGACTCCATGGGTGTTAGAATCATTAATGTAATCTAGATTATTGACTCTAGTGCAAGTGGGAGACTCAAGGAAATATGCCCTAGAGGCAATAATAAAGTTATTATTTATTTCCTTATATCATGATAAATGTTTATTATTCATGCTAGAATTGTATTAACGAGAAACATAATACATGTGTGAATACATAAACCTACAGAGTGTCACTAGTATGCCTCTACTTGACTAGCTCGTTAATCAAAGATGGTTGTGTTTCCTAACCATGAACAAGGAGTTGTTATTTGATTAACGGGATCACATCATTGGTTGAATGATCTGATTGACATGACCCATTCCATTAGCATAGCACCGATCGTATAGTTTGTTGCTAGTGCTTTTCTTCATGACTTATACATGTTCCTATGACTATGAGATTATGCAACTCCCGTTTGCACGAGGAACACTTTTGGTGCTACCAAACGTCACAACGAATCGGGTGATTATAAAGGTACATTACAGGTGTCTCCGAAGGTACATGTTGGGTTGGCATATTTCGAGATTAGGATTTGTCACTCCGATTGTCGGAGAGGTATCTCTGGGCCCTCTCGGTAATGCACATCACATAAGCCTTGCAAGCATTGCAACTAATGAGTTAGTTGTGAGATGATGTATTACGGAACGAGTAAAGAGACTTGCCGTAACGAGATTGAACTAGGTATTGGATACCGACGATCGAATCTCGGCAAGTAACATACCGATGACAAAGGGAACAACGTATGTTGTTATGCGGTCTCGACCGATAAAGATCTTCGTAGAATATGTAGGAGCCAATATGGGCATCCAGGTCCCGCTATTGGTTATTGACCGTAGAGGTGTCTCGGTCATGTCTACATAGTTCTCGAACCCGTAGGGTCCGCACGCTTAACGCTTCGGCGATGCTACTATGAGTTGTTATGATGTTTCTGTACCGAAGGTTGTTCGAGTCCCGGATGAGATCACGGACGTGACGAGGAGTCTCGAAATGGTCGAGACATAAAGATTCATATATTGAAGTCTATGTTTGGACATCGGAAGTGTTCCGTGAAATTAGGAATTTTACCAAGTACCGGAGGTTACCGAACCCCGAATACTAATGGGCCAACATGGGCCTTAGTGGAAAGGAGAAGGGGGCCCAAGTGCTGGTCGCACCTTCCCCCTTCCCTAGTCCTATTAGGACTAGGAGAGAAGGCGCCTCTCTCTCTCCCTTCCCACTTGGGGAAACCTAGTTGGACTAGGATTGGGGGAATCCTACTCCTAGTAGGAGTAGGACACCTGGCGCGCACCTCCCTTGGCCGGCCAGCCCCTCCTCCTTCCCTCCTTTATATACGGGGCAGAGGGCACCCCATGACACACAAGTTGATCCTTGAGATCTTTCCTTAGCCGTGTCGGTGCCCTTCCACCATATTACACCTCGAGAATACCGTAGCGAGCTTAGGCGAAGCCCTGCGCCGGTGGAACATCATCATCGTCACCACGCCGTCGTCTTGTGAAACTCTCCCTCAACACTCGGCTGGATCGGAGTTCGAGGGACGCCATCGAGCTGAACGTGTGCAGAACTCGGAGGTGCCGTGCGCTCGGTACTTGGATCGGTTGGATCGTGAAGAAGTACGACTACTTCCTCTACGTTGCGTCAACGCTTCACATGGGTCTACGAGGGTACGTAGACAACACTCTCATCTCGTTGCTATGCATCACCATGATCTTGCGTGATCGTAGGAAAATTTTTGAAATTACTACGTTACCCAACAGACACACTTCCTTGCGTGCGAAGGTGTAGCTGGTGGGTCCCAACAGTCGGGGGGCGAATCGTTTTTTTTTCCGGACGCACTTCCTTGCGTGCGAAGATGTAGCTGGTGGGTCCCAGCAGTCAGGGGGGCGAATCGCTTTTTTTTCGGACGCACTTCCTTGCGTGCGGAGATGTAGCTCGTGGGTCCCAGCAGTCAGGGGGCGAATCATTTTTTTTCTCGAAATACGGTGGCCCGTCCGGTGGGTCCCCACTGTCAGGTGGAGGAATAATTATTTTGCGCGTAATAAGGAGGCACTTCCTTGCGGCTGCCATGGACCCACCGTCGCCTCTCCACGTACGTCCACGTCCGATGGAAGTCGCCTTGATCACGTTGACCACGCCAACGAGAGCACCACGGCGGTGGACGGCGATGGCGAGGCCTAGGAAAGGGACGACGCGAGCTGGGAAGACGCGCGGTGGATGCACACGCGGAGAGGAGTACGAGGGTTCATCGGTTCGGCTGCGCTTACCGCCGCAGAATAACAAGGGTGTGGGTGAGTGGAGGGATGGCCGAGCCAGCGGTGGGAGTAGTAGGGGCGGTGAGGCCTCCGCCAAAGACAGCCGCCACGGAGGCAGGAGCAGCGGCACGACCGGCCGCTGCTTTGGGCGGCCGGAGCAAGAAGACCAGAGGTTGAAGAAGCACGACGGCCGTTGGATGGACATCGACGGTCACCGCAGCTAGAATCGTTTATTATTGACTAAGTTGACAAAGCCCTTGGTACGTCAACTTAGTAGGCCCACGTGTCAGCTTAAAACGGTGCGCCAGATGTCGGGAGGAATCATTTTTGGGCGGGTGAAGCTAGAATATCCGAGATTGAAGAAGAAGACGGCATCCGTTGGATGGACATCCAACGGCCACCGCCGCTACTAGAACCGTGTGTTGACTATAAGTTGACAAAGCCTTGCATACACGTCAACTCTGTTTTTTTTTGGGACGCGTCAACTTAGTAAGGCCAGAAGTGTGTGGCAGAGAACTTATAGCCCATTTGAGATTTGTAAGAATGTGTAGCCCATTATTTAATTCTAATGGAATTTACTGCAGCCCATTTACAGTTTGTTAAAACTACAACCCATTTCAACCAACCGTTCAAAACAGAATTCTATAAAATTTCCCACATTTTGATGGGATCCGAATATTTTTATCCCGAAATTTCTAGTCAGATTAAATGCAATTTCAATATAAATTTATATTACGTAAAAATCCAATGAAACATTACGCTCGCGACAATTAATGAAATTAAAATTTTCAATATTCTAAAAATAATAGTTTATAAGGTAATCACTGTTTGGTGCATTTTTTAATAGTTACTACCCAGTTTTTATAATTACATCCCATTTATTATTTCTTAAAGCCCATTTTCTTGTCAAGCCTAATGCATCCCTCCTAGGAAAGATTTGCAGCCCAGCGGGGCGGTGAATAACAACTTGACCTTGCCTGGGTATTCCTAAAAAAAAGTATAGCTGGGCTAGCCATTTTCAGCTTGAAAAAAATTAATATCTGGGCTGGATATCTGGCCTGGGCTAGACGGGCCACAGCCCGCCCAGTTAATACCCGCAGCGATGTTTTCGTTGTTGTTCAGAGGAGAAAAATTAATATCTGGGGTAAACATCGAAAAAATCTGCAGTGCTCACACCTCAAAAACACAAATAATGCTCGAGCTACTTGGTCCCAGCTATAGGCCGCTTCTTGTGCAATTCTCTCGTTTATTGACTAGAGTACATAGGTTGACAATGTTGTGGGACCGTGATGTCAGGAAACCAGGAGGAAGCAAAATAAATTATAGTTATATATATATATATATATATATATATATATATATATATAATAAGGAGGCACTTATGACGTGAGGCTATGGACCTGGTGGGTCCCCATTGTCATCCTATCCAAGTAAAGTCATCTCTCGCCACAAGGCTTCCGCCAAACAATCGGCGCCGACCGCCCGCTTCCGGTGCAGGCGATTGCTCGCCTTCAAACGACACAAGTGTCGTCCGTCCGCCCATCTGCCGCACATTAATGATACGCGGTTGCCGAGGCAGCTACTCGGCGCCACACGTCCGCCCCTCCGCCCGCCCACCATTGCTATATAACCGCTGCACCGCCATAGCCGCAGTCATCCGCATCCGTTCCCTTTCTCCTGTCCACACCACTACTGCCCACCATGGCTTCCTCGCGCTCCAGCGCTCTTCGGGACGGGCGGCCGACGGACCACAAGGAGATGGCAGCCATTGCTGCCGACCGGCTGGCCGGCAGGCAGCCCGAGGACGACGACGTCCTAATGGAGAACATGGTAGTCGACGATCCGGCGCCAACCCCCTCCTCCGCGCCATACTCGCCGGTGCATTGCACCATGACCATTGGCGAGGCCCGTGCCCAATATATGGACAGGGTGAGGCCGATGCGTGAGGAGCAGTTCCGGGAGGCGCAGCCGACGCCGCCTTACAACCACCATCTCCTCCAGAGCACCGCAGCGGAGGAGCAGATCGCCGAAGAGCGGGCGGAGCAGAGGCGCTGCTCGACCGCACCGCTCCGCCCGCAAGGGCCGCCGAAGGCCGGGCGGTACCGCATGCGGGTGGCGGAGGCTGCGGCCGCCTACAAAGAGGCTAGCAAATAGGGCGATGAAGCGGGCGAGGCACTGTTTGACGAGACCGAGGACGAGGCAGAGGACAATGCCGGCTTTGAAGAGTCCCCGCTCCGCTGGCGTCAACGACACCCTGCTCCGCTGAGGCCCCACGGCACCAACAACGAAGCAGAGGACACCACCGGCTCCGCCGAGGCCCCGCCCCGCCAACAACGAGGCAGAGGACATCGCCGGCTCAGCCGAGGCCCCACCCTGCCATCAACGTGGGGGAGGATTTCCACCGCTCATTGAGGCGCCGCCACGGCAACGAGACAGAGGACATCGCCCGGCTCCGCCGAGGCCCCGCCCATGCCAACGCAGGCCGTGCCACACGTAAAACGAGGAAGAGTAGAACACGGTAGGTCGCCGCCGCCGGGTCCAAGTAAGGCCATCGCTGCTACCCTCCGGTTGAAGCCAAGCTAGGCGGGTTGACCATTGACGGCCGGTTAGCTTCTTGGCGGCGACGCCGAAGTCGGAGAGCTGCGCCGAGAAGAACGCTGCTTACTTAATCGCTGGTGAAGTTGGTCGATCGACACGTGGGCCCAATAGGCCACATGTCGATTACGCAACTGCACCTGCAGCTAAGTCACCAAGCTTCTGCTCGGCCTGGGACACAAAGTGAGTAGCTTCGGTTAATTAATTATACCTCCAGCGCACCCCTTTTTAGTTTTTTTTTCAAAAAGGAGGATGACCCCCGGCCTCTGCATCTGGGAGATGCATGCGGCCACAAACACCGATTTTTAGTTGAAGAATGTATGAAATGTAATGAAATCCGACATGTTTATATGAAATCCGACCGTGTATGAGTGAATTTATTTCGATTAGTTCAAATTCCTGTATCACTGGCATTGGATGAACATGCAAAACAATACGTAATAGCATTATTCCCAGGGTGATCACCACGTTTGCAGCAGTTTCACATGTACTCCCTCCGGTCCTTTCTAGTCTGCATACAAGTTTTATTCTGCAGTCAAAGTATCTCTACTTTGACCAATCTTATACAAAAAGTATGCACTTTCACAATGTGCAAAGTAAAAAGGAAATGTATGAGTACAAAGAGTTTGAGCAGCTTTTTAGCGTTTACAGACATTGCAATCAAACACACAGTTCGCAATTCATAGAGAACATTCAAAACAATTGATGATTATGCATCTCAAATGACTCACATGTCGAGGCAATATTTACTTCACAACTAAAGAATAAAGAAAAAATTAATCGCCACGACAAAGAAAGGGCGTCCCATTCGAAAATATCAAACACATATCTTGCTAAAATCAATGAGCAAAATTTTACAAGGTTGTCCCATTCCAAAATATCAAATGCCTACGATTGTGGAATGGGCAGGGTTTGCCATCAGTTCGGACATTGACATGGCACCTCGTGCTAAATAAACCAGCCGTTCTTTTGTGCGGTTCCACCAAAATCAACCAAATTCGGCGTAGCTTGTATGATTTCGCCCTTATATGTTGCAACGCCTTGAACTTATGGGCACCTCCTTTCTTGTGGTGGAAATGAATGATTCGATGTATTCATGAACATTTTGTGCAGTTCCGTTGAAATCAAGTCGAGCACCCCTGTTTGCACAAATACAAAAAAGTGATTAGTATAAAGCAAACTTTACTATGAATTGACAGCCAACAGCACATACATGGTCCATGTAGAGCACACTTTTAGAAAAATGGAACTCACCGTAAAGAATCCTAGAACAACATTGTAATCGCGCATCACAAAGAAAAAATGGAGATTTGTCACCCTTCCGAAATGGAAGTTAGTTTGGTCTTGTGGGGAGTAATGTAACCATCCTTCAACTGCTCCTTCGATGAGAAGATAGACAGGGCTTCTTCATCCCGCATAATCGGAACTAGTCACTTCACGTACTCCATATTCTTCTTCGCAGGAAGATGATCCCTGTTTGCTTTCGAAAAAAGGAAAGGAAATATTTAAAACAACACAGATGAAGCACTTCTCAAGGACAATACCACTTTTTCATGACATTATCTAAACAAAGAGCACTACACCAATAGAGATGACAAAGCTCAATCATATGGATGAAATCAAGGGTGAGTACCAACATTTGTCGAGGTTGATTGTGTAGAGCATACAGATGAAGCACTTCTCCTAACCATCTATTGCTATCTACGGGGTGGCCATGCTTACTATATACTCCTCGATTAGTTTAATGTTTCCAACATCTTCTTGTGCAGTTCCACTAAAATATATGGTATCTTCAAAGAAGATCCCTATTTGCACAAGTAGAGATAATTATGTATGGCATCAAATCAGTGGCAAAACAATTGCTCGTTCCAGCCATAGCAATAAATTAAGATGCAAAACTATATCATTACTTGTGTCATCACAAATCCAAAGGTTTCATTACAAAGACCGGAGTTGATTTTGTTTTTCTTCCGCTTGTTCTTCCCCTTCATCACTTGGTTCAATAATGCATAAGCTTCGCCTTCAATGTAAGATTTGGCATGTCAATTAGGGAGCAAAAGTATAGTACTAAACTTAATTTTCTGATGAAAGTGGCAAATACAGGCCGGCTGTTGTGAAATATCCTTATCTTACCTCAATGGGATATTACGGTGCACATACAGATTGGAAGTCTTGTCTCCATTTGTGCAGTTCACTAAAATCAAGCAACATTATCGTACAAGTAACACAACATATGAAAGCACACCGCAGAGTCATGTGAAAGAAGGCTAGTAATCTTGACCTCTCATGATGCGGAATTCAAACAACTCACAAGAAGAAGATCTGAACCAAATTCTCCTTAACGGATAGGAAGTAAGATCTCCTCACAGCAGTTCCACTAAGATCAAGCAATCAAGCAACGTTGTCGGTGTGATATTTTGGTTGAACTGCACAAAACACTCTTAAAACAAAAGTGTTTTGTGCAGTGCAACAAAAGGTCACAATGGCAACGAGGTGAAGTAGATAACCCTGTTTACACAGAGGTGCAAAGGAAACAATTAGTGGTCAATAACGGTGGATGACACAGAAGCCAACAAGAAGAAGCATCTACCTTATCTAATGGGAAAGAAAGCAAGACAGTAGCATTTCTCAAACGGTGGCATTGATTAATATTAACATAGAGATTATATTAACAATAAAATTCGTTAAACATGTAATTTGCTTTTAACTGTGGCATTACATCAATTTTCCAAATGCATTATTAGAGGGTGTTTGTTTACAGGGACGCTTTGGTGTAGGGACTAAAAACTCCGTGTCACCACATCTAAACCAAACATGAGGGACTTTTTCGGGACTAAAAGTGGGCATTTGGGACTAAAGAAAGAAGACCCCGAGGGAGTCTTTTGGGACTTTTCCAACAGTTGCCCCTGCCACGCATTGCACCTTGTTTCTATTAGTTCATTACTAGGGTAACATGGTCTTTTATCATGTCATTTAATAACCTCTAGTCCATGTTTAGTCCTGGAACCAAGCAGGTAGGGACTAGGGAGTTTTTAACCAAGCAGGCCTTAGATTAACAACAGCTAATGAGTTGCATCGGGACGGTGGACGCCTTTTCCAGCACCATGCGCATCTACCGATGTCGTGGTCATGCACAATCTGTTGCAACAAAGAACAAACAACCAAGGAGCATATTTGTGTTGGTCCCAGTTTTGTTATCTTTAGACACCTTTCCCTATGTGAGCGCAAAGAATCTAGTCCCGCTCAAACTCTACAGCCTTGTCCCTTCCTTTCCTTTTTGAACTAGTACTTTCGCCTTCCTTTCCTCTTTGAACCACGCCCTAGATTTATGCGATACTACTTTCCCCACTACTTTCCCCCATTCCTTTCCTCTTTGAACCACGTCCTAGATTCATGCTATACAAGTTTCCCCCTTCATTTCCTCTTTGAACCACGTCCTAGATTCATGCTATATACAACTTTTCCCACTACTTTCCCCCACTCCTTTCCTCTTTGAACCACGTCCTAGATTCAAGGTATACATGCAGCTAGAGCAATGCATGTGGAGTAAGTAAAATATACCTTAAGGTTCTTGGGGCGTGGTTCGGTGGGCGACGGGACGGCTGCAAAGAAGAAGGGGTCGGAGGCCCTCCCGCGCCGCCGCTGGGTGGAAAGTGAACAACAACGCCAGAAGTGGATTCCCTCCCTCGCCGAAGGCGACAACATTAAGCCTCCTTCCCTTCTCGGCGGACGGATCCTGCCGGTTCTTTGAACAGCAGTGAGGGGAGAGAGAGGCCAATGAAGTCTTGTTTAGATCTGGAGAGGGCGAGAGAGTGTGAAGAGAGCAACTACAAGCGCTGAGGCTCGACAGTGTGAAGAGAGAGAGGCCAATGGAGTCATTAGGATTTCAATCATAATCGTGTCATGTGGGTTTGGTGGTAAGACTATCCACAGTGGTGTAGAAATAATGCAGCCTTAGTCACCTTGCCTCTCTCCACGTAGTAATGCTTGGTCCCACCAATGTAGGGTGAAACAAACAAATTAATAAGAAAAATTAAAAGCGCCAGCCGTGTATCTTACTACCTCACACATCTCGCTATCGCCGAACACCGTCCAATTGATCCCTCCTGTTTCATTAATGCATTATTTTAAGTGAATCCTTATTATAACATGCACACAAATTTTGGGCACATGTATACGACTTAAGTCAAGCAGTGCCACCAGATCTCGTGATACTTACTACTCCCTCCGTCTAGGTGTAATAAGTCACGTTAGAAGGTGCAACGGGACCAAGGTGCGTGCGTGTGCGTGTGTGTGTTTAACATCATGTGTGTGTTAGAGAGTGCGACAAATCGACCTACTCCTACAAAGATATGGTGTGTAGTGTACGATTTTAGCCGCGAGAGTCGGTGCATCCTCTCGTTTCCGGGCATGTCCGGTAGGGACATGCGGACAGCTGCCACGCCCGCTCCTCACCAGCCTGGCCCACCCAAAGCCCCTCCATCGCCTGCTTCCCGCTCAAACGGTCAGCGCCGCTCAAAGAATCGGTGCCGCATTCAAGCCCGGGCAGAGCGGACGCGACCTCTCACCGGGCGCAAGAGTGATGGTTGCTTCGTCCATTCAACTTACTCACTGGGTCTATGTGATTTGACGGCTCATTGGTCTTTATTACTGAGGTGGTAGGACTATCGATGTCCCTCGCTTTCGCGTAAAGGAGGTAGTAGATTACAATTTTCTCCATTCTTACAGTGGAGGAGTGCAAGAGCAGTGAAAACACGCAGGCTCAGTGATTACATGGCCCACCTCACACTATCACCGCGCGACACCTAACTCTTTACATAGTACTCCCTCTGTTCCTAAATACTACTAGATGAGTCCCCGCGCGTTGCCGCGGAACAACGGTATATCTCTCTGCGCAAAATTATCGATTTCATAGAACTAAGAAAAATCTATAACCGCATGACAAATGTGGTAGCCAAACTAAATAAACTCCCATCATCATTTAGATCATCCCACATAAGGAAAAAAGATCAGCCAACTCCCTAATGCATAATGGGATTATATTTTTCTTTTGACATGTTAATGGGACTTAAAAGCTCACCTACATGCATGCTACCTGCATGCTTGCATGCCAACATGTTGATGTGATTTAAAACCCACTCACATGCATGTGCCATGGTATTTCTGCATACTTGCATGTGGCTTAGTGCGGAGCCTCTCAACGTCTAGATCAGACGGCTATTATGACTGATTTACTTCATCTAACGGCTACGTCGAGGATAGAGAATTCCTAGTAGTGGGGGCTAGCTATTACTAGTAGATAAGTCTTTGTAGAGATTCCACTAGGTGATCTACATACGGAACAAAATGAATGAATCTACACTTAAAATGCATCTATATACATCCGCATGTGGTTAATGGTGAAATCTCTACAAAGACTTATATTTAGGAACGGAGGAAGTACTAGTATAGTACTAGTATCGCATCAGTAATTTATCAGCGAGATAAATTTGTACAATGGTATGAAGCTTCCAGCTCTGTTACATGTATCTTAAGCGCCCAAGGTTGCCCGTTGCAACATTTCATCAAATACAAAGGAGACTAACATGCATGCTATTTCATCTCAATGATTGATGATCATAGCAAATATGTACTCCTCCGCTCCAAAATAAGTGTCTCAACTTTGTGCAAACTTTAGTACAAGGTTGTACTACTACTAAAGTTCACACTTATTTTGGAACAGAGGCAGCTAAAGAAAAAAACGATCCATGCAGTCCCTAGCCCTTGAACCGTGAACTCTGACCAGGCTTCAATTTGCTGGCAACGTTCGAGCTTCCTAATAAATGAAGTTTCCAACCTTTTGACCATCGGATCATTTTGTGCAGTTTCACCAAAATCGAGATGAGCATCCTTGTGGCAAAGAAATTGAAGAAGTGTGATTAGAATAAGATTACTAGGACTAGTTGATGAGACATAAACTCATCACAAATACAGTACGTAGAAGCCAGTAGAGGTATCGTGTATAAAGGGCAAAGAAGTAGAGAAATATCCACAGGGAGTGATGTGGGCAATTTGGAGCGATGGTGCAAGCCGGCTGTAAAGGGAGTTGTACCTGAGGGACGTAGCTCAAACTTGAGGAGGGCGGCGGGAGGCGGCAACTGCCCACGTCGCAGCCGTGAGCAAGGGACGAAGGCAACCTCACCGGCTTTGTGAGAGAGAACGGCGGGGACCCCTGATCGGGACGTGCCGACAGTGGGTTTTCACCGTCATGACGCCACCGTGATTCTACACTAAGCATCCACCCCTTCCCCAAGCGTGACGTGATCCGCCGGGATGTTAGAGATGTGGCCACAAATAAAAGTAGAGAGTGTGAAGAGATCAACCCCAGCAATCAACCGTGTAGGCTGGCCCGTCCTGACTATGTATATAGTGGAGCGTTCCTTTTCTCTCCATATGAACCTATCATATTGCGTACGTGCCACAGAAGAAAAAAAATTATTTATAAATGACGCGTCACCTACTAACCTTGCGCTTGGCATCTCCAAAATATTAACCTTGCGATTGGCTCTTCGCCTCTTCGGGAAGTCGATAAATAATGGTAGTCAAGATATATCGCTCGGCTATATGAGACCGAATGAATTGCTGCACGCCCACCACGTATGTAGGGTCGAGGGGCGAGGGAGAGTGCTACTACATACGGAGCAAAATGAGTGAATGTACACTCTAAAATACGCCTATATACATCGTTGTTTGGAGTATGTACTAGTAGTTCATATTGAAATCTACTAAAGGACATATATATTCCAAACAATATGATATAATCTCTATAACCAAGGTAGTAGGGACGAGGAGTAAACGGAGGGAGTAGTAAATTTTTCTCCTCGTCTCATGAGCCACCGCACAAGATGGGCGAGGGAGGAGCAAGCTTCACCTCATCCTCATGAGCCACCGCGCCTGCATGGGCGGGGAGACGGCATACTAAGCAAGCTTCTCCTCGTTCTCTACGAGTTGACGGGACACATCAAAAGTACTCCAAAGTGTATAGAGCCTTGCCTCTAAGGTAGGCCCCACATGGTTTGCCTCTTTTTAATTTAACATAACGTGTCAAGTCGCAATTTGTTTGTTCACCCGTGGTAGACGATCCTCCCTCCACCAAGTGGACAACCAAGACATCGTGCCAAATTACCACGTGGGCTGCCTTTTTCGCATGTAAATGAGCTCCACCGTGTACCCGCGCGGGTGTGGTTGGGAAAGAGACGGGAGTACGTGCGCCGTGCATGCACCTCTTCTCTTCGTGCATGTCCCCCACCTACGTGGGTGTGTGAGAGAGATACAAACCACATTTGTGAGTGTTTTTTGTTTTGTGGTGGGGGTGGGGGTGGGGTGGGGGTTGATTTCGTGAATTATTTGTGGGAATATGTGTCAATGGCATCTCAAACAAAATTTTGCATGCAATGTGTGTGAAATGGAGGCCTATCCATATCATACATAGAGGGTCGGGCAATCCACGAGAAGAGAGGGAGGGGTCATAGCTATCGATAGAGTCGAAGAGAGGATCAAGTGGGTGGGTGCGAGATCGATGAAGAGAGCCATCGAAATTGTGTGTGTGTGTGTGTGTGTGTGTGTATGTGTGCAAGTCAAAGATATACGCGACTGGCCTACCAGAACGTTAGAGGGCACATGTCAAGTTTGTGTGTGGCAGGGAGACATGACTAGAGCGCTTGATGCATCGGTGTGTGTGGGGGGAGGGGGTGGGGGAGGGGTAGGCAGAGGCCTAACTATAGAGGTAGAACGACTCATATATGTGTTGATAAGGAGAGACCCAGCTATGTCTTGAGGGAGATCGGTCGACATCCATACATAACTGAAGTACGGGAAATATGATGGGACAGAGAGAGAGGAGAGAGAGAGGGAGGGAGAGGGAGGGAGAGTGGTAGAGTGCTGGATGGGTGATGGAGTTGCTTCTCGGGGATGTTGGGAGAGGCCTACTAGACAAACTGATGGTGGAACTGCAATGTTATCAATAAGAGTGGGGATGTGTTTCTGTGTGTGCCTGTGCGTGATAGATCTGTCGGGATGCATCCATTGATGATGAAGGGGAACCATGTGTTTGGTAAGCAAACCTAACTAGATCGGTAGATCAATTGTTGTTTGTCGGAGGAAAGGGAGAGACACAACTAATGAGGTAGATCGGTCGATGTGTGGGTAAAAACGAGTTATAAGGACCTAGCTGGCTATATGTATAGCGAGAGATCGGTCGGTGTACGTCCATTTGTTAGAGGCAAATAAGGCCCAATGAGACGGATAGACAGAGAGAATGGAGCTAGGAGGTGGTGCGAGAGGCCCAACTACTAGCTAGATAGGGGAGGAGTGTGCGATTGTGAGATCGATGAAAAGAGGGGCGAGAGTTTACACGTGTCTCGACCATATGAGAGACACGAGGAAAGGACACATAAAGGAGGAGATTGAAGCTGTGTGTATGCTGTAGGCAGGCATCACTGGAGAGGTTTATCGATCGGTAAAGGCCGGAAAGGAGTTGTGGAGACTCTGGGAGAACGACCTAAAGAAAAAAATGAATGTGCCCGGTGGATAGAACGCCGAGGGAGGAGGAGGGCGAGGAGGGCGTGTGCATGCACGAGAGAAAGTTAGTGGTAGCTACAAAGGCTAGTGGATTGTGTAGGTGTAAGAGACTAACAAAGATCATAATTTTATATGGAAGCGGATTCATATATTTGAATAGGAGATCATAGTGTTTTAAACATTGCATGCATGAATATAGCGGTGATACACGTGTTGTGCACATGTTATACCATAATGTGATAATGCATGGATTTTGCAACTCACAGCTAAATGCCGAACAATCTAAACCATACTATACATCAAACAATCTCACATTTTATTTGAATATGTGATAATGTGCGGCGTTTTCAGCTTACAACTAAATATCGAGCAATCTAAACAATACTATATATCGAACATTCTCACATTTTATTTGAATTTGTGGTAATGTGTGGTGTTTGCAACTCACATCTAAATACTTGTAGGCATAGGGGACGGGGCACCATACATAATGTGATAAACACATTATACATATGAGACATGGTTTAGATTATGAAGATCTAGCTAGAGCTAGAAATGTAATGTGATTTGAAATCAAAATAAAGTGGATTCAAAATCTAGTTCGAGTTCATATAGTACACATAGTTCATATGTAACTCGAGACTAATCTTGTGGTGTGCTGTGAAGATAATACACAAACGATGGTTTAACTTGACAATAATGATGATTGTAGATCTTATTAAAATAGAGAAACGAATTCAAATGCTTTGACTTCACAACAATCATTATTGTAGATCTTATTCAAATTTAGTTCATATTGAAGCGGTAGTATATATGCTCTAATGCACTAAAACGCTCATTTGAGTAGTAGGTTGCATGCATTATACACGTAGCAAAATATTTTAATTGAACATAACATGAATTCAAAGTTTTGAATGAAATTTGTAGTGCATTGATTTGGTACAATACACGTTAGGCTTGTCCGAAATTTCAACCCGCGCCTTTGTTAGCCCGAAATATTTAAGATATATCTTTGTCTCGTTGTGCTCAAACAACTCCCTCCATCTCAACCCGCCTTGCTATTCTGAAATTACAACGCACGCGAAAACTCCCACCTCCCGTGAAATCCCGACACGCCGAAATGCTCGTGGTACCCTGAACCGAAGAACCGCCTCAAATCGGTGGGGGGTACTTTTGTACCTTACCCCACATTTCGGACAAGTGCGTCTCTAAGCCATGGTTCCCCACTGCCATCCCATCCGCCCACCCATTCATACACCGAGGCCGCGAAAACCCACGACGAAACCCCACACCTTGCTCCGTCTGCCACCCAGCCGGAGCCTCTTCCCCGACGACGTCGTCCAGAGCAACACCTCGACGCCCCTCATCCATTGTACCGGATGAGGATCCATCGTCGATCTCATCGTCCCGCCGGTTTAGCCACCCCGTCCTCCACCTCCAAGGAGCTGCCCCGAAGTTCCCCTCGCCTTTCGCGCCACCTCCATTCCCACACCGCCGTCTTCACCTGCACCACCAGAAGAGCATCATCATCACCGTTTCCTCGGATGAAGCTGCGGCCTAATCGGCGCCACCAAAGAGGTTGTACACTAATCGACGCATTTTCTTCTTGATTCGATCTCACGGTGCTGCCGGGCGCCGTCCCGAAAGCCGACACGGCGCGGCTCCATCCACGGGCGGCGCCGCCGCCACTTCCTCCACGGCGTCACTCCTCGGGCGGCAACGTCCACATCGGTAGGAGCTGCTGCTGCTTTAGCTCTCGCCGCTGCTGCTCGCTTCTTGCTCTCGCCCGCCTGGCCTGCTCTTGCTATTGCTCTTGCTCACACCGCTGCTCTCGCTCTTGCTCTTGCTTGCGATGCTGCTCGATTTGGCTACACTTGATCGACCGAATCGACTTTTGGGTCACGATTTTCAAGGTGGGCTCGCTGGGTGAAGGAAGAACCAGCCACAAGCGGGAGGGGGCTCACCAAGAGGTACCCCACTATCTATCTTAGGGTTCAGGATGGGGCGGTGGTCGCCGGCGGTGGCGGGCGTTGGCGAAGCGGTGGCGTGGGGATCGCCGGAGAAAAGCTTCGGCACGTGGGGTCCTAGAGGGATGGCCGGGCGGCGGCGACCGGCGCCGGGAGTGTTTTGGCGGGCGGGCGGCGCGACACGGGCGGGCGGCGGGGCTGTTTGGCCGGTGGTGGTCGGAGGCTCGTGGGGTGGAGGTTGAAGATGAACCGCAGCCCTTGATTTTGTATCCAACGGCTGCAAAATCGATCGACCAGAGATGAAAAGTCAATCGACCAACGCTTAGCCTCACCTTGCTAGTGCGTTCAGTTTACAAAGAAATTCAGTTTCGACGCTTAGGTTCGGTTTCGGATTAAGTTCAGTTTCGACAGTTAAGTTCTGCTTTACGCTAAGTCCAGAGATGAGCGGCTGATGTATTTTACATCTAGCACTTTGTGGTTATGTATTTTACATCATGTATTGGAGATGCTATTAGAATTCCACTCAGTTAACGTTGTTCGTTGTCTCTCTTGTCCTGCTTCAGCCTCGGCGTCGTACAACTCACCGGAGCTGCTCCAACGACGAAACCCTCCATCACAGCAGAGCAGTACCTCGGGCTCCATCTCCAGACGCATAAGTTCTTTTCCTCCTCCGACAAAGCAAAGTCAACCGGAGCATCCTCACCGCCAACCCAATCACGCCGAGATCGACATGGCTTCGCCAAAGAGGTTGTACACTTGTTGCATCTCTTTTTTACTCTACATGTTATATATATTGTCCACTGAGCACACGTATTTGTTCCTTTAGTGTCTCCTTGAAAGAAAAAACGTAGGAACTTTAATTTTCACTCCTCCTTTTCAAATTCCTATTCATGAAGCACAAGACTAAGAGATAGTAGCATAATAGCATTATAACCGTACATTTTCTTGTGGTTTGACTTAATCTCACCATGCTTCTTTGCATCCCGTGATCTTCCAATTGTTGTGAATCAAACACCCAGATTGGCAGAAATCATGTGCTTTTAAATTCTCTATTTTGCACGTGCATTCCTATCCTATTCCTGTCTATTTCCTATCCCTGCATTGTTGGAGTCCTCCAATTCAAACGAGCCCTTACAGAATTACTTCTCTTACAAATAGATGTCAAAGAAAATATTGCGTGGTTTGTCCCGCTCCTGCTGCGCCGTCGTCCACCCCAGCTCAGCTGCTCCAATGATAGAAGGGTCCAAAGACAGCAGGATCCGCCTCGGACTGCCTTTTCGCCGCCTCGGATCTTTCTTCCCCATTACCGCAGCCATGAAAACTGCATTACCATCATCAACCGAGAAGATGACCTCGAGGACTACACGGGTCCGCAAGAGAGGTCGCACTCTTTCATGTCTGCTACGTTATGCATCGCTAATATTACATGCTACTTTATCGTCCGTTCACCGATTAGACTCGAGTCAGCTCCAAACTAATGGTAAAACTTGAGTTTTAAATGGTTGTGGGGTACATATCGGGACCGCTATCAATAGTATCTATCTACTATCCGTTAATCTCCGTGTCTACTATGAGTTTCATGTTGGGTGGGAAACAAACAGTAAAGAAGCCATTATCTCAGATTTATTAATCAAGCCATTATCTGCTCGCTATTATTGGTTTTGGGTCTATCCACAGGTTGCTACCATCACTCTGGATTTCTGCATGCACTCCTTACATAATCTCACTATGTTTTATTCCTATGCATGACAGTTATTGTAAAAAATGGAACTGAACATGTAGAGCAAAAGAGACGAGCCTTGTGTGGCAATATAATTTCATGCAGACGTCGCTCCATGGTAGGCGCAAAGGCAGCCCCCCTCCACACATTTCGGATTGTAATCGAGAGGAAGATATCTGTTCTGAGGGGGATTCGTAAGGAGAAGATAACTCCTATTTACCCCCGAGGTCTTCGCTCTAACTTGGCATGCTGATGTTGGTTATATCATGCATATGGTGTCTTGCATTGCTTACTTTATACATCAAATATGTCATCTCGCTTAGTTTAGACATCCTTTGTGCGAATGCCATCTGCTTAGTTTATTCATCGTTTATGTGAATTATGCAACGCCACCTTGTTTAGCCAGGCATCATATATGTGAATTTTGCAATGCCATCCTGCTTAGCTACCATCTTATATGTAAATTATATCAGGCCATCCTTTTTTTCCGTTACATATTACATTTGTCAACAATGTTAGTACATTCAATCGCTCTTCGTGGTGCATCAGCCATTTGACACGGTGATGGCAAATTCTGGAGTGAAAACAAGGTCTTCGAAAGCAGACTATGCTATCTGACAAAGCCCATATCTCGCTGGTTACGTATATCTCCTCAGAGGAGTATTCAGAGACATATGACAAGTCCTATTCCCCCCCCCCCCCCAGGTGTATGCTCTAACTTGGCAGGTTATGTTTCTCTTATCGTGTGTATTGTTTATCGCATTTCTATGTCATTTGATTAGTTTAGACTTGCTTTGTGTGAATGCCACCTGTTTAGTGTCTAATTACCATATATGTGAATTATGCATTGCCATCTTGTTGCAAGACATTATATATGTGAATTATACAATGCTATCTTGTTGCAAAGGCATTATATATGTGAATTATGCAATGCCATGCTGTTTAGCCAATCATCATGTATGTGAATTATATCATGCTATCATTTTTTTGTATTACGTGTTCCATTTGTCGACAACGCTTGTATATTCAACTACTCTTCCTGTGCATCAGCCATTTGAAGCGGTGATGGAAGTATCTCGAGTGAAAACAAGGTATTCAGAAAGTGCATAATGCTACCTGCTGAAGCAGACATCTTGCTGGCTACAGAGAGCTCCTGAGAGGAGGATTCAGAGACTGATGACCAGTCCTATTTCCCCCCTGAGGTCTATGCTCAAACTTGGCAGGGTTATATTACCCATGTCATGCATGTTGTCTTGCATTGCTTAGTTTTTACATCATATATAGATTGCCATCTGCTTACTTGCTTACTATATAAATCATATATTTGAATTATATCATGCCATCATGTTTACATAGTACATACACATCATCTATCTGAATTATGGCATGGCAACCCATTTAATAAAGACATCATATAGTTATACCATCTCATCCTGTTTAGTGTTTACAGTCATCATATTTAGAATTTTGGCATTCTATCCATGAATGTATGTGAATTATGGCATGACAACCTATTTAATAAACACATTATATAGTTATGTCATGTCATCCTGTTTACATAGTCTCATATTTTGAACTATGTCTTTCCACCTTTTTAGTTAGCCATCATAATGTGAAATTGTGTCATGCTATCCTGTTTAGTTAGCCATCATATATGTGAAATTGTGTCATGCTATCCTGTTTGGTTAGACAACATAAATATGAATTATTTCATGCCCTCTTTTATTCCCCACTATCCATTGCACCTATCTATCATACAATGTCTATACTTTCAATTACTTTTCTTGTTTATCAGCCATTTGAATTGGAGAGCATGATGGTAGTATTCAAGGGAGTAACAACACGGTCTTCGTAAAAGATAGTGCTACTAGTTGATGCAGATAGAACCACGGTTGTACTTGCCCAAGGACCAGATCCACCACACATAACCTGCAGACTCTTGCAGATTGTACCCCTACCCAGCTTGGACAGAGAACCAGCTACACCCCTTCTAACCCCAACCCCGGCGAGATAGTAACCTGCCCAGCTTGACACAAGACCGTCTCCACCACAGAGCACCCAAACACGAGCGGTTAGTTAGTAGGAACTGCAGTGCCCAAAGCACGAGGACCACCACTCGAATCCCAATTCAACGCTTAAAGGAGAAGAAGATTTGTTCTCGTGCCAGTTCAGAAGCTATGGTTCATACTCCTTTGCTCTTGCATTATCAGATTTACTCATACCAACTATTTTCAAATTTGAAGGATGGAATTGAAACTCCAATGGCGCAACAGGTATGTTTTAAACCTGTTTCTTTAACTGGTTTGTTGTTGTAACCTGCTCTATGTTGATTTCAGTTTCAATTGAATAAACAGTTATGTTCTCATGTCATGCACATTACAAGTGTTGTTATTGCTCTATAGTTACCCACACTTAAATTCTGTCTATTCTGCTTTGTCTTGAACAAATATTATTTGAACTGTGTCTCTATCTTGATTTGGCAACAAAACTAGAATGATATAGACCATAAAGTGACCATGGTACATAGATATATGTTTGTTTCATGCTGTTATCATGTCCACTTTACTACTAAACTCATTTACCAAAATGAGTTTCATATACAACATGGTAAACATGTGATGTGTCTCCTTGTTTCTCTTTTAGAATGCGGACAAAATATTGGAGAACAAAGACTGCGTTATCCAATGGTATAGGAAGTAATGCAGATAAGGTTCAAGATAGTGAGACATCCCTGTTGGTCTCCAAGAAAGCTGATAAAAACTATCTTGACGACAATGAGGGAACCCAAAAGTCATGTCTTGATGTAGTGTTCGAAAGCATCGCCACTCATCACTGGCACAAGCTCTTCGAACTCGCTGCCTGAATCAGTTCATCTTCTTGAGTCTCAACTTCAAGTTGAAAGACATCGATCAGATGTGCTATGACAGGAAGCTGAAGGACTGAGGAAGTCTTTGCAGAATTCAGATGCATATTTTTTGGTGCAACAACAAGCGCTGGAGGATTTAAGCGCCAAACAAGAGAAAGTTAATAAGCTTGCTAAGCATCTTGCCAGCATTATGGGTACCCATGATATTGTTTCTTGAGATCTTCCAAGTGGTTCCACTGGATTTGTTTTGTCATGGCGTTTATTTGCGCTGGTCGCCAACTTTGACAACCGGTGTATATGATATGTCGCTTTGTTCCTTATATTTGCAACCGGTGGTGAACTTTGATGCCCAAAGTGGATGTAATATGTAATGTACCGTGATAGCCTAGCATAAGTTGCTTGCTTATTTATTTCCTTGTTGTCTTGTTTATTTGTTTGCTTGTAGTCGGTCACAGTTCTTTTTTAAAACTAGGCCACAATAACCATGGGCTAAAATTTCATCAGAGTGACACTAGGCCTCCCACGGGCCATAGAAGCGATGGGCCTTCTACGGGCCGTGAAAGCGATGAGACCTTCTACGGTCAGAGAAACAATGGGCCTTCTACGGGCCGTAAAAACAATGGGCCTTCTACGGGCCGTAGAAACAATGGGGCTTCTACGGGCCATATCATCAATGGGCCTTATACGGGTCGTATGACCATAACGGGCCATCGTTAATAGGCCGTATTTTATGACGCTGTGAAAACGGCCCAACGTATTAACGGACCACAAACGGGCCGATGTAACCATGGGCCGAATTTGGCCCACAAGCAGAAAATGGCAGTAACGGACCGTAAGTAAACAAATGCTGGAAATGAGCCCAAGAATAAATGGGCTCTGAGAAGGCCGAAGATAACATTTCTTTGGAAACGACCCAACCAATAACGGGCCCTTAATGGGTATAAAGTGATATATCGTTCATTACGGGCCGATTTCACCACGGCCGTTAATTGGTGTAAAGTGATACATTGTTCTTTGCGGGCCGGTTCACCACGGGCCGTTAATAGGCCAAGAGTTACATAGGGCCTCATATGGGCCGAAAGACGTCATGGGCCATACATGGGCCAGAAGTGAAAACGGGCTGGAATCATATTGGATGGCCCAGATGACGCTACTGGGCCTAATTCGAATAGGGTGTAATTGGCCTTGGGTTAGCGGGCCGTAAATGGGCTATATGCGAACATGCCGTTAACAGGCTTTCCATGGGCCGGCCCGCCACCTTTTGACCAAGTCAAACGGTCTGGCCTTTTCACAGGAATGGGCCTCTGTTGGGCCTGCCACGTGTCGACGTATCATAGGCGCCTTCTGTCCAATGAGTGGATGACATCTGTCCCAACGATGAGTCGACACGTGTTTCCTCCAGCCAATGATAATTTTACACGTGGAAAATCCCCATTGGTCGGGGCTGTTAACGGGTTATCGGATCCAAAACCCGACCCGATAGCTTAACGGCGTTCCGTTACGGTGGATGCCACGTGTCGGTCACCCTTGACGAAAAGCACTTCGTGGACGCGCGATTTATCGTCATGGAAGTGGACACTTCCGTGATGATAATTTTGGTAATGTCATGGAACACTTCTACGACAAAGACAGTATGACTATCTTGATTCTCGCTATAAATTTGTCATGGATGTACATGCATGAAAAAAAACGCGACCTACTGTGACAAACACGTATCATCACGGAAGTGTATTTTTTTAGTGTCCCTTTCCTCCTAAGGGCCATAGACACATGTGAGCCACCACTCTTGATCACTTGATGTTTTGACAATCGCAGTAAGCGTATTATTTGTATAATGTGGGTTTGACAATTGCGTGATAGAATCATCCCAAGCCACCAAGATTCCTCCACGAGTACCCATCGCCGGCAAGTAAAAAAACTTCCCAAAGAAAACTACACTTCAATAGAAACACAACTTCTCTAACTACTCCTACTAGTGCAATCAACACTTCACTGCCTACATTGTTGCTTTTCTCTATTGACTTCTTGAGTTTGCACACTTCTTTCTTCTTTGTCTTCTTAAACTTGGACATTGTGTCCCAAAAAGTCACTTTGGAACCCGGGTGCATTGGAGCCCTTTTTTTGAACTGTGCCAAAATGCTATTTTAAAGTTTTAAAAAATTCTAAAAACAAATCAACATGCTTATATGAATGTATATTACACATGTGTAAATTTTGATGCTGAAATAAGTAGCCATGTGAGTTACACAAAAATGACAAAATCGTGACTTTGGAAAGATGAACAGTGCATGCATTACTCACTTTTTGGAAATCACCATTTTTTCCATTTTTGTATAGGTCACATATTTACTTATTTCATCACCAAACTTTACACATGTGTAATATATATCCATATGATCACGTAGAATTTTTTTTTCCAGAATTTTATGAAACCTTAAATGTGTTTTTCAAATTATTTAAAATAAGGTCCTCCAATACACCCGGGTTCCAAAAATCCAGTCTCCATTGTGTCCTATCTAGTCTCATCTCTAGCAAGTAGTGCACAAACATATAGCAAATTTCTCGCTATCGATAGATCAATGTATTCTTCTTCCCAATACCAAAACTTTTACCCATCCTACATACAATTTTGAGCAAACAATGAGATTCAAATTGCGACGAATCCAAAGAACAACCGTATAAAATGGCACTCACTCAGTCCTTTTCGCACTTGTAGAACACCCATCCGGGATGTTTCAGCGTGCTCTAAACGAGGTATGGCAACAGCCGCAGGCAGTAGTCACACTTGATGACCGGCAGCGGGAAGCCAGCGAGCTGTTGGGCGAGTGTTGATCCCGGCCGATGGCCGAAGATGGCTGTGTCGATGGTCGTCGACGGGTGATATGCAAGCGCCGAGAGGAGGACATACAGAGAGGCGGCGCAAAGCAGTTGAGGGGGTTGCACGGATCGGTCCCCGTCGAGTCCAACCAAAACACAACGGTCCCGACGATTGGGGAGCATCGAATCCGGTGACGTCCATAGATTTGTCAATTTAGTCACCGTCAGCGATGAGAACCGAGCAAATTGAGGTGGGGAGGAGCATGACAGGGGCTACGGGGGGTTGACGGTGACACGTGGTGGCCGGTGGAGGCAAGTAGAGTGGCGCTGGAGTGGATGCGACACAGAGCGGGTGTAGCCGAGGGAGGGATTTTTTACTCCAAGGGTGGGCGGCCGAGTAAATATAAGAGTCCGACAACTGAAGAGGATAACTTTTACTCCTCTAAAACTTTTAGGGGACCAGTTAGGTGCAGTTTAGTGGAGGAAGGTAAAATTTTACTCCTCTAAAGCTTTTTAGGGATCGGTAAGAGATGCTCATATTCATTAGGTGAGACGTGGTGGCAGCTTGAGGGTGGCCGAGGTTGCGCGTTTTGGTGGCAGTGCTCGATGGTGGACGACTGGTGGCTTCATCGATGGGGTGGTCATCCGGCTATGTCCTGGGCGTGGTGGATCTGGTGCGTGCAGGGTGGCGCGTCGTCAGTCCGGGAGGGCTCCCAGTTGTAGCTATGTTGTGGTGGCTGCACTGAGCACACCACAGTTGACATTGGTGGTGTGTGGTGCCTCAGTGGGTGCTACATGTGGAGGTGGGTGATGGTTACTAGCAAGGTTGGCGTGTTGCGTTGCACGAGTATGCGGCTTCGATGGTTGTGGATGGGGGAGATCCAAAGCCTCAGGTGAAAGCCTAGTTTCACCTTGGTTGGTGCCGCCACCGATGATGCCACAAGGGCTTCGTCTCGGGTGCTCCGGCTCATCTCATGTATTCATCGGTATTGGTTCCTCTAGGAGAAAGTTTGAGTTCCGGGTTTCTACCGGGACGGGCGACGACGACGTCCTCTTCACTTCCTCCTTGGAGAGTCGCCTTAGGAGGCCATGGCCTAGCCACTGATACGTCTCCAATGTATCTACCTTTTCTCACGCTTTTCCTCTTGTTTTGGACTCTAATTTGCATGATTTGAATGAAACTAACCCCGGACTGACGTTGTTTTCAGCAGAACTACCATGGTGTTGTTTTTGTGCAGAAATAAAAGTTCTCGAAATGGAACGAAACTTTGCGAGGATTTTTTATATCAATAATAAGAACTTCTGGAGTCAAGAGCCGCCAGAGAGGGGCCCATGGTTGGGCACAACCCACCAGGGTGCACCCAGGTGGGTTGTACCCACCTGGTGGCCCCGCTGACGACCGCCCTAATACTATAAATTCACATTATTCCAGAAAAAAAATCAGGGAGAAAGAATTATCGGGATCCACGAGACAGAGCCACCGCCAAGCCCAGTTCTTCCTCGGGAGGACAGATCTGGAGTCCGTTTGGGGCTCCGGAGAGGGGGATCTTTGTTCTTCGTCATCACACTACAAAAAAAATACACTTCCGTGATGATACGTGTTTGTCACAGTAGGTCACGTTTTCTGTCATTAATGTACATCCATGACAAATTTATGACAGAATCAAGATAGTCATACCTGTGCTGTCTGATATGTCTCCGTCGTATCTACTTTTCCAAACACTTTTGCCCTTGTTTTGGACTCTAACTTGTATGATTTGAATGGAACTAACCCGGACTGACGCTATTTTCAGCAGAATTGCCATGATGTTGTTTTATGTGCAGAAAACAAAAGTTCTCGGAATGACCCTGAACTCCACGGAATATCTTAGAATAAAAATAAAAATCATCGCTAAAGATGAAGACCAGGGGCCCACACCACATCCCACGAGGGTGGGGCGCCCCCCCTCTGGCGCGCCTCTACCTCGTGGGCCCCCTGGACACCTTCCGACGCCAACTCCAACTCTATATATTGGCTTTCGGAGAGAAAAAAATTAGGGAGAAGAAATCATCATGTTTTACGATACAGAGCCGCCGCCAAGCCCTAATCTCTCTCGGGAGAGCTGATCTGGAGTCCGTTCGGGGCTCCGGAGAGGGGGATTCATCGCCGTCATCATCATCAACCATCCTCCATCACCAATTTCAAGATGCTCACCGCCGTGCGTGAGTAATTCCATCGTAGGCTTGCTGGACGGTGATGGGTTGGATGAGATTTATCATGTAATCGAGTTAGTTTTGTTAGGGTTTGATCCCTAATATCCACTATGTTCTGAGATTGATGTTGCTATGACTTTGATATGCTTAATGCTTGTCACTAGGGCCCGAGTGCCATGAATTCAAATCTGAACCTATTATGTTTTCATGAATATATGTGTGTTCTTGATCCTATCTTGCAAGTCTATAGTCACCTATTATGTGTTATGATCTGACAAACCCCAAGTGACAATAATTGGGATACTTCTCGGTGATGACCATAGTTTGAGGAGTTCATGTATTCACTATGTGCTAATGCTTTGTTCCGGTTCTCTATTAAAAGGGGGCCTTAATATCCCTTAGTTCCCAATAGTACCCCGCTGCCACGGGAGGGTAGGACAAAAGATGTCATGAAGTTCTTTTCCATAAGCACGTATGACTATTTATGGAATACATGCCTACATTACATTGATGAATTGGAGCTAGTTCTGTGTCACCCTATGTTATGACTGTTACATGACGAACCGCATCCGGCATAATTATCCATCATTGATCCGGTGCCTACGAGCTTTCCATATACTGGTTCTCGCTTATTTACTTTTCTGTTGCTACTGTTACAATCACTACAAAAATACCAAAAACATTACTTTTGCTATATTTACTTTTGTTACCGTTATCACCACTATCATATTACTTTTCTACTAAACACTTTGTTGCAGATATTAAGTTTCCAGGTGTGGTTGAATTGACAACTCAACTGCTAATACTTGAGAATATTCTTTGGCTCCCCTTGTGTCGAATCGATAAATTTGGGTTGAATACTCTACCCTCGCAAGTCGCTATGCGATCCCCTATACTTGTGGGTTATCAAGACCTTTTTTCCGCGCCGTTGCCAGGGAGCATAGCTCTATTCTTTGAGTCACTTGGGATTTATATCTGCTGGACACTATGAAGAACTTGAAAGACGCTAAGACAAAAAAATATCCCTCAACTATGAGGGGAGGTAAGGAACTGCCATCTAGCTCTGCGCTTGATTCACCTTCTGTTATGAGTAAGCTAGCGACACCTAAACCTGCTTCTGCTATTCGTTCCGATATGCCGCATGTTATTGATGATGCCACTTCTGCTATGCATGATACTTATGATGAAACTACTTCTATGCTTGATACTACTGTGCCCCTTGGTGAATTTCTAGATGAACAAATTACTAGGGCTGGAGAGAAAGAAATTATTGATTCTGAATATGAAGATGAAAGTGATGATGAAAATATGCCTGTTATTCCTGAGGGTTATGTTTTTTATATGGAATCTTCTGCAACTATTTTTGCTTGTAAAGATAGATATGAACTTAAGAGGCTGCTAATTAAATGGAACAAAGAATCTCTTAGAGACAGAATGAAACCTGATCCTGCTTTTGCTACTTCACCTATTTGTGTTCCCGATAAGGATTATGAATTTTCTGTTGATCCAGATATAATTACTTTGGTCGATTCTGATCCTTTTTATGGCTATGAATCTGAAACTGTTGTGGCACATCTTACTAACTTAAATGATATAGCCGCCTGTTTACTAATGATGAGAGATCGCGCTTACTTTTATATACTCAAAATATTTACATTCTCATTAATGGGTGATGCTAAGATATGGTTTAATTCTCTTGATCCTGGTTGTGTGCGTAGTCCCGTGATATGATTTATTACTTCTCTGCTAAATATTTCTCTGCTCATAAGAAACAAGCTGCGTTGAGGGAAATATACAACTTCGTGCAAATTAAAGAAGAGAGTCTCCCACAAGCTTGGGGGAGGCTTCTCAAGTTACTTAATGCTTTGCCTGATCATCCTCTTAAGAAACCTGAAATACTTGATATCTTTTATAATGGACTAACCGATGCTTCCAGAGATTACCTGGATAGTTGTGCTGGTTCTCTTTTCAGGGAAAGAACACCGGATGAAGCTGAAATTCGATTGAATAATATTTTGACGAATGAAAATAATTGGGCACCTCCTAAGCTAGCTTCTGCTCCAATTGCTGAGACTATTCCTAAACCAACTCCGAAGAAGAGAGGTCTTCTATTTCTCAGTCCTGAAGATATGCAAGAGGCAAAGAAATCTATGAAAGAAAAAGGTATTAAATCTAAAGATGTTAAGAATTTACCTCCTATTGAAGAAATACATGGTCTTAATTTACACTTTGTTGAAGAAGTATATGATCTCAATTCTTTATTCATCAAGAACCTCCCCGATCCCGATATCTCGGACACGTAGTAAAGGTAAATGCTCTCTGTAGATATGATAAAGCTGAAGTCCCTCCTACTAAAACTGCTAGACAATGCTTGGATGAGTTTGATAATTTTATTGTCAAACAAGAAAATTTTAATGCTTATTTTGGTAGACAATTGAAATATGATGCTTATATGATTAAACGCGTGGGTGATTATATGGCTAATATTAGAGGTGAACTTAAACTTGTTAGCAAACATGCTTCTATGGTTACCACTCAAGTAGAACAAGTACTTAAAGCTCAAAAAGAAGTGCTTGATGAAATGAATAGTAAGAAAAATGATTATGTTGTTAGAGTGGCTACTAGAACTGATAGAATGACTCAGGAACCTTTGTATCCTGAAGGCCACCCTAAGAGAATCGAGCAAGATTCTCAGAGAAATAATATTGATATACCTAGTTCTTCTAAAAGGAAGAAAAATAAAAATGATAGGACTTTGCAAACTTCTAGTGAACCTATTGCTGAACCACCTGAGAATCCAAATGATATCTCTATGTCTGATGCTGAAACACAATCTGGTAATGAACATGAACCTAGTGAAAATGTTAATGATGATGCTCAACCTAGTAATGATAATGATGTAGAAGTTGAACCTGCTGTTGATCTTGATAACCCACAATCAAATAATCAACGTTATGATAAAAGAGACTTCTTGCTAGGAAACATGGTCAAGAAAGGGAACCATGGGTTCAGAAACCCGTGCCTTTTCCCCCGAAACCATCCAAGAAAAAGGATGATGAGGATTTTGAGCGCTTTGCTGAAATGATTAGACCCATCTTTTATGTATGCGATTGACTGATATGCTCAAAATGAATCCTTATGCTAAATATATGAAAGATATTGTTACAAATAAAAGAAAGATACCGGAAGATGAAATTTCCACCATGCTTGCTAATTATACTTTTAAGGGTGGAATACCAATGAAACTTGGAGATCCAGGAGTACCTACTATACCATGCTCCATTAAGAGAAATCATGTTAAAACTGCTTTATGTGATCTTGGAGCCGGTGTTAGTGTTATGCCTCTCTCTTTATATCGTAGACTTGACTTGAATAAGTTGACACCTACTGAAATATCTTTGCAAATGGCTGATAAATCAACTGCTATACCTGTCGGTATTTGTGAGGATGTGCTTGTTGTGGTTGCAAACGATACTATTTTAACGGACTTTGTTATTCTTGATATTCCCAAGGATGATAGTATGTCTATTATTCTTGGAAGACCTTTCCTTAACACTGCAGGGGCTGTAATTGATTGCAACAAAGGCAATGTCAGTTTTCATGTTAATGGTAATGAGCACACGGTACACTTTCCGAGGAAACAACCTCAAGTTCATAGTGTCAACTCTATTGGAAAAATTCCATCGATTATATTTGGAGGTTTTGAATTTCCTCTTCCTACTATCAAGAAGAAATACAATATACTTATTATTGGGGATGTCCATATCCCCATTGAGGTAACCTAGTGTTATTCGAAATTTCTCCAGTTCCATGTTAATCGGAATGAGTTTGTTAACAAGACCTGATCAACCTTGTTAGTGGATTCCTTTTGATGAGCATGAGACGGATGAAACTAGAAGCACAACCTTCTGTACCCTCTTTATATTTTCTGTTATTTAGTAGAAATAAAGTAAAATAGTATTTTTCCGTCTGCCTCTCGACTTATCCGTGCAATATAAAAATACCCCAAAAATAAAAGTCCTCGAATGCCATGCCAATTTAATATGATTTTTTCGAATATTTGAGGATTTCTTTGTGCAAAAATTACATGAGGGAGCTGCCACACTGCCACGAGGGTGGAGGGCGCCCCTGCCTCGTGGCCCATGGTGGCCCTCCTCCACTTATCCCTGCACCCATCTTCTTCCTCCGCCTCACACAAACCCAAAAACCAACTCAAGCACGAGTTCCAAATGCACTTTTGCAGTGATTTTCGATCTCTTTGCTCAAAGCACCTCTCGCAAAACTGCTTGGGGAGATTGTTCCCTGGTATGTGAATCCTCCATTGGTCCAATTAATTTTTGTTCCAGTGCTTTATTCTTTGCAAATTTGTGCTGCATAGGTGACCATGTTCTTGAGCTTGCATGTCAAATTTATATGGTTCCAAGTAGTTCTAATGCTTGATATCGGCTCTAGGCACTTGTAGGAGTAGTTGCTATCAATTTTATTGAAGTTGGTTCACTTTTGTTTGAAGTTACTAAAAATTTCAGAAATTTTTCAGAGGAAACAATATGTTTAGGAAGATCTTCCAAGGTGGTTCTTCAAGGAAGCAAGGTCACAGGCTTGCAATGCATGATGCTGACGAGGAACCACCAAGAGACGCTCTTGTGAGGCCCTGTGAATGGCCTTCGGAAAATTTTATGGATCAAAGGGAATCAAAGAAGAATTTAACGATATTTACGTAATGCCGGTCTTGAGGACTTTGAGGCTGACAAATGCCCCAAGATCATGATCTCACAAGTTCATTTGTGAGGAGGTTTGAGTTTTCATCTTCGCGTAATTCTCCTTCAGTCATGTTTGACCTTCATGACAAATCTTATACCATGGACTTAGAGGATTTCACTTTTGCTTGCAAACTTCCATCTTTGGGTAGTGTCAGGGATCCCCCTAAATCAGAATTTAGAGACTTTCTTGCTAGAATAACTGTGGGGGAATCTAGAGATATAACACAAGCCACTATAGGGAGCATTCACTTTCCTGCTATACATTATTTTGCTCTCTTCATAGGTAGATGCATAAATGCTAAGGATGAAGCATGTCACATGTGTGCCCCTGATCTCAGCATTCTCAGAAGTGTTGTGTTAGGAGACCAATATTATCGTATGGGAGCCATTGTAGCTCGTAGGTTGCATCATAATAGACATAACGGAGATTTCTTTGGAGGAATTTATGCAACCCGCTTAGCTAATTTTCTGGAGATAGATATTCGTGAGGGTGATATGGAGTTACCCCCTACTTATTTAGATTTTGATTCCATGGTTTCCCACCAGTTTGTTGAGAGGACTGAACCACCTCTCCAGTATCGACTAATCTTTAACAAACGGCATGTTGTCCATATTACTCTTCCTGCTCCTGCCTTCTTTGATTCTCAGACAAAAGGAAGATATATTATTACCAGAGAGGAGGCAGATGAGTATGAGAGAAGAGCGGAGGCGGCTTGATGCCACGCTGCAGCTCAGGAAGCGATAGCCGCTGCATCGCAGTATGACCCCAGCTACAACTACGGGTATCCGCCAGGCTATCCCTGGCAATAGACCAACTTAGGCCAAAAGCCTAAGCTTGGGGGAGTACGTACTTCTAACCGACATTACATTTATGTTCACACACACTCATTGCTAGATGTCGGTGCTCATACTCTTTATCCATGCTAGTTTATTTTCTTTTTCCTGCTTTCTTCGTGTGTTTTTAATAAACCTTAGAAAAACCAAAAAATTAGCAGCAGTTTATTTTTCCTGCTGTAGTAGTAGTTAAAAAGAAACCCAAAAATATTTCCCGTTCTTCTTTTGCTTGTTGGGAGCTTTCCCGTGTAAATAGTTTTTATTTCTTTTCTTTTCTTTGGGCGTCAGTAGGAGAAGACCATGATTAAATTGTTGAAGTGGTTCTTATATGCATCATTGTTGATTTAACCAAGAGCCCATATTGCCTTGTCTTCTCTTGTTTATTGAATGCTCGCAGATTCCAGCTTAGTCCAATGCACGTGCACTCTTATTATTATTCACACCGTTCGGTCGTGCAAGTGAAAGGCAATTATGATGATATATGATGGATTGACTGAGATGGGAAAAGCTGGTATGAACTCGACCTCTTTTGTTTTTGTAAATATGATGAGTTCATCGTTCTTGATTCAGCTTATTATGGATAAACATGTTTGCAATGACAATTAGAGATCATAGTTGCTCTGCCATGCTTGATTAGCTATGAGTTATAATGGTTTACCTTGCGTGCCAACATGCTATTAAAATGGTTGTGATGTGGTATGATGGGGCGGTATCCTCCTTTGAATGATTTAAGTGACTTGACTTGGCACATGTTCACGCATGTAGTTGAAACAAATCAACATAGCCTTCACGATATTTATGTTCATGGTGGATTATATCCTACTCATGCTTGTATTCGATGTTTATTAATTTTAGTGCATGTTCATGACCTGTTGTCGCTCTCTAGTTGGTCGCTTCCCGCCTTTTGCTAGCCTTCACTTGTACTAAGCGGGAATACTGCTTGTGCATCCAATCCCTTAAACCCAAAGTTATTCCATATGAGTCCACCATACCTTCCTATATGCGGTATCTACCTGCCGTTCCAAGTAAATTTGTATGGGCTAAACTCTAAACCTTCAAATAAACATTCTGTTTTGCATGCTCGAATAGCTCATATATCAACTAGGGCTGCCCTTATCTTCCGTGTTAGGCGGGTTATTGTCAAGAGGAGTGGACTCCGCTCCTCACTCACGAGAAAATGGCTGGTCACCGGGATGCCCAGTCCCATTCTTTATGCAAACTAAATCAAAATAATTGCAAACAAAACTCCCCCTGGGACCCGTTGAATGTTGGAGGCACTCGTTGTTTCGAGCAAGCCATCTATTGATGCTTGTGGAGGAGGGGGAGTATAAACTTTACCATTCTGTTTGGGAACCGCCTATAATTTTTTAGCATGGAAGATATCGTCATCTATTAGTTGTTATGTTGACAATGAAAGTATGCCGCTCAAAATATAATTTATCTCTATTTCAAAATCGAGCTCGCACCTCTACAAATCCCTCGCTTCTCTCTGCGAAGGGCCTATCTATTTACTTTTTGTTGAGTCATCACCCTCTTATGTAAAGCACTAGCTGGAGAGCACAGCTGTCATTTGCATTCATTACAGTTAATTTATATCGGGTATGACTATGATTGGATCTCTTTTACCATGAATTACAATGTCTAGTCAGTCCTTGATCTTTGAAGGTGCTCTGCATTTATGTTTTGCCGTCTCAGAAAGGGCTAGCGAGATACCATCTTGTTATATCATATTATGATTATTCTGAGAAAGTGTTGTCATCCGAGATTTATTATTATGGCTTGCTAGCTGATTATGCTATTGATTTGAGTAAACATGAGACCTAGGAGTTATTGCAAATGTGGTTAGTTATGATCTTTGTTGAAAACCTGAATGCTGGCTTGACATAGGTACAACAACAAGAGCAAACAGAGTTTGTAAAAGTTTTTCTTTTTCTCTTTCAGTTTGTCAACTGAATTGCTTGAGGACAAGCAAGGGTTTAAGCTTGGGGGAGTTGATACGTCTCCGTCAGATCTACTTTTCCAAACACTTTTGCCCTTGTTTTGGACTCTAACTTGTATGATTTGAATGGAACTAACCCGACCGACGCTGTTTTCAGAATTGCCATGATGTTGTTTTATGTGCAGAAAACAAAAGTTCTCGGAATGACCTAAAACTCCACGAAATATCTTAGAATAAATAATAAAAAATCCTCGCCAAAGATGAAGACCAGGGGGCCCACACCCTGTCCACGAGGGTGGGGGGCGCGCCCCCCTCCTAGGCACGCCCCCTACCTCGTGGGCCCCCTGGACACCTTCCGACGCCAGCTCCAACTCTATATATTGGCTTTCAGAGAGAAAAAAACCAGGGAGAAGAAATCATCGCGTTTTACGATACGGAGCCGCCGCCAAGCCCTAATCTTTCTCGGGAGGGCTGATCTGGAGTCCGTTCGGGGCTCCGGAGAGGGGATTCATCGCCGTCGTCATCATCAACCATCCTCCATCACCAATTTCATGATGCTCACCGCCGTGCATGAGTAATTCCATCGTAGGCTTGCTGGACGGTGATGGGTTGGATGAGATTTATCATGTAATCGAGTTAGTTTTGTTAGGGTTTGATCCCTAGTATCCACTATGTTCTGAGATTGATATTGCTATGACTTTGCTATGATTAATGCTTGTCACTAGGGCCCGAGTGCCATGAATTCAGATCTGAACCTATTATGTTTTCATGAATATATGTGTGTTCTTGATCCTATCTTGCAAGTCTATAGTCACCTATTATGTGTTATGATCCGACAACCTCAAGTGACAATAATCGGGATACTTCTCGGTGATGACCATAGTTTGAGGAGTTCATGTATTCACTATGTGCTAATGCTTTGTTCCGGTTCTCTATTAAAAGGAGGCCTTAATATCCCTTAGTTTCCAATAGGACCCGCTGCCACGGGAGGGTAGGACAAAAGATGTCATGCAAGTTCTTTTCCATAAGCACGTATGACTATTTACGGAATACATGCCTACATTACATTGATGAATTGGAGCTAGTTCTGTGTCACCCTATGTTATGATCGTTACATGACGAACCGCATCCGACATAATTATCCATCATCGATCCGGTGCCTCACGAAGCTTTCCATATACTGGTTCTCGCTTATTTACTTTTCCGTTGCTACTGTTACAATCACTACAAAAATACCAAAAACATTACTTTTGCTATATTTACTTTTGTTACCGTTATCACCACTATCATATTACTTTGCTACTAAACACTTTGTTGCAGGTATTAAGTTTCCAGGTGTGGTTGAATTGACAACTCAGCTACTAATACTTGAGAATATTCTTTGGCTCCCCTTGTGTCGAATCAGTAAATTTGGGTTGAATACTCTACCCTCGAAAGCTGTTGCGATCCCCTATACTTGTGGGTTATCACTGTCGTAGAAGTGTTCCATGACATTACCAAAATTATCATCACGGAAGTGTCCACTTCCATGACGATAAATCACGCGTCACAGAAGTGCTTTCGTCAAGGGTGACCGACACGTGGCATCAACCGTAACGGAACACCGTTAAGCTATCGCGTCCGGTTTTGGATCCGATAACCCGTTAACAGCCCGGACCAATGGGGATTTTCCACGTGTAAAATCATCATTGGCCGAAGGAAACACGTGTTGCCTCACCGTTGGGACAGATGTCATCCACTCATTGGACAGGATGCGCCTATGATAGGTCGACACATGGCACCGCCCAACAGTGGCCCATTCCGGTGAAAAAGGCCGGCCCAGTAAAAAATAGCAGGCCGGCCCATATAAGGCCTACTTGTGTCAGGTCCATTTAAGCCCACGGCCCATAGGAGATGTGCCAATTCGGCCCGACAACGACCCGTTAAAGATTTGACACCATTGCAGCCCATCGTCAGTTCGAGCCCGTTAACAGCCCGCTATATATTTGGGCTCAATATCGGCCCGATGAGATTTTGGCCTGTTAACAACCCATTCAGTGGATGGGCCAATTTTCACGATGTACAACTTTCGGCCTTTTAGCGACCCATTTAAATATTGGGCTAATTTCCGGCCCGGTGTGTCTTTCAGCCTGTTGATAGCCCATAAATCAGTTGGGCCATTTATAGTCGGACCTGAGTTTCGGCCTTTTAGTGACCCATTTAAGTGCTGGGCCAATTTCCGGCCCGGTGTGTCTTTTAGCCTAGTGACGGTCCATATATCTGTTGGGCCATTTGTAGTCGGACCTGAGTTTTGGCCTTTTAGCGACCCATTTAAGTGTTGGGCCAATTCCCGGCCCTGTGTGCCTTTCAGCCTATTAACGGACCATAAATGAGTTGGGCCATTTGTAGTCAGACCTGAGTTTTGGCCTTTTAACGGCCCATGCCCTTCATGGTCCAATACCAGCCCGGTTTCTCTTTCGGCCTGCTAAAGGCCCACAGTATAGTTGGGCCATATGTAGCCCGAACTTAGTAACGGCCCGTGAAATCAATAGGGCCCACCTGTTGCCCACTTCGATGTCAGCCTGTTAATGACCCGGGAGTTAATAGGGCCGACCATTAACTTTCGGCCTGGTAACGGCCCATTAACTTAATGGGCCCAGTAAAGTTCGTACATGTTTTTAGACCAAATTAGATAATTTGAGCCCATTACGACGAGCAATTATGCACAGGACCAAAACCGATCAAGCAAAGGTATGGCATGCAGGGAAAAACGTTGCACATCCAACATATATTGCAAGAAATTACATCCACTCGGCAATCAAAGATTGATGCCAGTGCAGATAAATGAACAGAACCTAACGATCTACAACGTCGCAATCTGCAACCTCAGCACGGATGATGCCCATAAGCATGTGGGCAAGTTCTTGCTGCTTTGCTACACTGTCTCTGGAAACATTGATCAGTTGTTGTGTCGCATGACTCTGCACCTCTTATTCCTCCACCATTTCCATCATTCCTTCAGCCATTAATTGGTTCACAAACATACATTTTTTCCGTTGCATTCGAGACAGAGGATATTGAACAGATTCAGATGGCGATTTTGGCAGGCTTGTATTATTGATAGTGGAGAGTGTCTCGACCATCGTGCATCATAACATAAATTAGGAGGGAACCAAACAGATTAATCATGAGTTATTGGCATATTACCTGGCCTAGATTTATTGGAAAGAAACAATGGGGTTGCCTTGTTGTTTTCAGAGTTTGTCTTCTTATCTTCAGTAGCCTGCACCAAATTAAGACACTAGCATTGCTATCATTGGCCAAGTCAGATAATAGGAAAGCAACATTGGCACAACGAACGTTTGGGCAACTAGCCAACACCAAATTAACACAATATGGCACAACTATCATCAGCCAGGTAAGGTAATACGAAAGCAACATTGACACAATGAATGAATGGGCAACCAGAGCAGCACTACAATTCAGTAATGTGCATGATATGAGATAGTACACTCATGCAGCTCAGTATCCAAAACTACCAGGCGGTTTTCTTTACAAAAATCAACATTGGCGCCTTTAACATTTTGCTACAACTAATTTTAGATCAGGTACATTAGCGAAAGAAATCAACATTGGATTCACACCGATTAACAAAAAACATGCTGATATAAAAATATAGTGATATACAACAGGTACTTACATCAGCATTGGAGCACAGAGAATTCCCGCAAGATATTTTCCTCGAATACAATGCCAATGAAGGAAATCTTATATCATTTAACCTTTTTTTTATAAAAGAGAGATGAGTAAGAAACATGTAGAAAATATGATCAGAATGCTATAAAATTTCATGATGCGAGGATACACACACGCTTCTTAGAATGAGTTGACATTCTTTTGCTGGACTGGAGCGGACTAGTTCTTTGGCCACTGGAATCTGCTTATTATCAGTGGGAATTGGGTTTCTCTATGCTGGAGCAGTATCTATGAAAAATGGAGTTGGTTTATTATCTCCTGGCGTTTGGATCTTTTACAAAGACCTGGTTTGTAACCCTTCAGATTCTAACATAGCCGTCTTCCCCTTGCATGCCTTATATAGAAGAATGGTGCTTCAATTATAAAGCATGCTACAACAGAGATGGAATAGGTACTGAAGAATAGAAAGGCATGACATATTGACATGTATTCCCTCCATCCGGAAATAAATGGATGGGTCTAGGCGTATTTAAGTTCTAGATACATCCAGTTTTATCCATTTCTGCGACATGTAATCCGGACGGAGGGAGTATGATGTAAGAGCTAGGGATACGACAGGAAAACATAGTAAAAAAACACTGAAAACCCACTGCAGAACCATAGTAATCAAACCACTGATATGAGATAGTACACTCATGCAGCCCAGGATGCAAAACTACCAGGCAGTTTTCCTTACAAAAATCAACATTGTGGCCTTTAATCATACATTTTGCTACAACTAAATTTAGATCAGATAAAGGTTGGATTCACGCCGATTAACAAAATACATGCTGATGTAAAAATATAGTGATATACAATAGGTACTTACATCTGCATTGGAGTACAGAGAATTCCTGCAAGAATCTTTCCTCACGCATTTATACCAAAGGTGAAATTCTTCTATCTGTTAAGCTTATTTTCTAAAAGAGAGATGGGTAAGAAACATGTAGAAAATATGATCAGCATGCTATAAAATTTCATGATGCAAGGATACGCACATGCTTGTTAGAATGGAGTTGACATATTTTTGCTGGACTGGAGTGGACTAGTTCTTTGGCCACTGGAATCTGCTTATTATCAGTAGGAGTTGGGTTTCTCTGTGCTCGAGCAGTATCTATAAAAACTGGAGTTGGTTTATTATCTCACGGTGTTTGGATCTTTTGCAAAGACCTGGTTTGTAACCCTTCGATTCTAACATAGTCGTCTTCCCTTGCATGCCTTGTATAGAAGAATGGTGCTTCAATTATAAAACATGCTACAATAGAGAGATGGAATAGGTCTTGAAGAATATAAAGGCATGACATATTGACATGTATTCCCCCATCCGGAATAAAATGGATGGGTCTAGGCGTATTTCAGTTCTAGATACACCTTTTTATCCATTTCGGCAACATGTAATCCGGACGGAGGGAGTATGGTGTAAGAGCTAGGGATACGACAGGACAACACAGTAAAAAACACTAGTTGAATGTAAAACTGTATGCTAGCGGAATACGTACAGAAAAAACTAAGGCAACATACACGTGTATGATTGGGAAACTAAGATGGCATTGCAATAGAGCACTAGAACAACACTTCAATGTAAAAAAAACATGGTATGGTAGACAGATGAAGTACATACTGATGAATAACAATGCATAAGATATTCAGAAGCATGATGTCCAAATTAAGCAGATGGCATTGCGACAGAGCAAGGACCTTGTCGGGTGAAGAGGATTCAACATCTTTCTGCAAGTCTTCTGAAGAACTGCCTTTACATGTTCCATCATATTGGGTATCATTGACATCAAGTTTATTGGCCTTTACATTGCTCTGTGAGGTTCTTGTGGATATATCAGTGTGTGCAATTATTTCTGACATGCATGGAAGACAACAAGTAGTTAGATTTATGTAATGAGTGCCTGTAGGAGACGACATAAATAGTAGGATTGGGGTTAACTAGCAGCAACAGGTCTCAAAAACTAAAGGGAGAACAGAGATGAAAGCTACAGAATATGTATCGTTTGTACTCGAGATTAACTAGATGGCACACAAAAGTATTAAAGAACAACATATGTAATACTAGAAGTGGTATAATACTATAATCACCAGCCTGTGAGATAGCATTGGCTGATGGATGGTAACTATGGAAATCGTTACCTAAAGAACAAGTATCTTAGCTGAACTATGGAACAGCGTTAACTCCTGAACAAGACCCGTAAGAGATCAGCATGAATATACAGTGAAATGTGATAATCTATTTTCCATGCTTAGATGAATAACAAAGCCATAAATGTTGCACACAAGTAAGATGAGGGTACAACCTATCTGGCCGCCATCCATAGGAGTGAGCATCATGTGCTGACTTGTCGATGGCCCTGCAGTTGTTGTGGTTGTCCATGTCGGGCACGCGCATTCGATGCAGAGAACTGATGAGTGGGGACTATAGCTCCCTTCTGGGGTATGCTTCCCTTGTTGGAGCAGTTGCGGTGAGTCGGAAGACGGTGTGGCTGAAGAAGCAGATAAGGCATAATGTTAAGAATGACACATCTCTTTGATCTGAAGAAATACACTAAGAGATCAACGGCAAGGTATGAGAGTGGTCACACGTCTGTTGACTAAGACTAAATTGGAGTCACACGATTTTATTTTATTTTGGTACTATCCGATCTACGCCGGATGGCTTGATGGCCGTCTTGTGCCTCCCGACTGACACTGTTAGAAATCTTCCCCGAAGAGCCAGCGACCAATGGCAGAGCAGCTTGCCTCTGCCGTCCGTGGCCCCGGCCAAAACCCCGCTCCCCGCCCCACCGCATTGCCGTGGTTGCGCCGCCCCCGGGCCAATCCACAAAGACTCCCCGTCATCCAGATCCGGCGGCGGCAGTACCTTGAACCCACACAACTCTAAGATAGCCATCTAAGCGCTGCTTCCGCAGCGAACTTGCGGCCCCGCACCCTTACGATAGACACCAGCCAACCGGCGGCCTAGGAGCTCCGCCGCCTCGAGGGGTGCTGCTTCCCATTGGGAATCGGTTGGCCCAGAATAAAAATTCAAACAACTGACGCCTAAATAAAGTGATTTGAGATGAGGGTGCGACCTATCTGGCGGCATGGTGAAGTAGGCAGGTCCAGCTGCCGAGTCGGTGAGGCTGGCGCGGTTGCGGTGACCATCGGCGGCAGGGAAACAGCGATGTCGCGACGGTCGACGGCTACGGGGAAGGAGCGCCAGGACTCTGGATGGATCCGAAGTTGGAGCCGCTCCGGCGTCGTGAACAACGCCGGGGGTGAATCGGCTCCGGCACGGTTCACGCGGCCGTCGTCGAGGCAACTCCAGCAGCACGGAGTAAGAGGCACACGGCCCAGTGCACAACGGTAAATGGACAGCGTCTCCGGCATTAGGGAGGAGGGCGGCTTTGAAATTGGTACGGTGGGGGCGCCATGGAGGAGGGGCTGAGGTTTCGCGGCTCGGGAGAAGGGAGCTTCCGAGGAGAAGGTGATTTGGCGCCCACGAGGTATGAATGGGGGGGATTAGGAGGGGAGTGGAACCATGTTTTACGGACGCATTTGTCTGAAATGTGAGGGGGAGTTACAATTCTACCCCTGCCTTTAGGCTTCTCGGCTTGGGTCTGTGTACTGAGGGTCGGGGATAGTAGAGTAACTTTGCTTCTCCCCAAATAGTGGGCGGAGCCATTTCAAGGCGAGGGCGTGTTTTGAAATATAGTGGGCGCGAGCGATTTCGGGCGAGGAGAGCGTGTTTTGAAATAGTGGGCGCGAGCTATTTCGGGCGAGGAGAGCGTGTTTTTCCGACCATGGTTTATGAATTATTCGGCACGTGTCATTTCAGCCGAGGATAAGGTGCGCTTGGATGAAGTTACAAACCTACCCTCGATGCACAACAGGCCAATTAATGCGTCTCCCACATAGGATGGTAATTTCGCGTCTCCCATTTATTTTCTCGTGCGAATTCCACCGAGCAGAGGATGTTTAATAGTTCGTTCAAAATTTGGGAGAACGAGCATCCACGTCTACCTTACCAAGTCGATTCGAATCAAATTTAGAAATATTAGCTTGCTACTTCTTTTTTAGATGGAGAGATGATGCTCGGGAGTAATGTGTTTTTACATGCTCGTTGCTAGCGATTTACTATATGACAAATAGTTGACCCACTCAAAACGGGAATCAAACCCAAAATGAAATATCTCGATTCAATGAAATAGCTCGTTCACCAGGTCAAAATAGTGAACTAAATCCAAAATTGAACACCTCAATCGAATAGCATGTTGTACAGTATTATAGTACTCCATGAACATGTTGAAAGTCAAATTAATGAACTTGTTTGATATACGCATATATCCGTTCATGTGTGGATTGCAGACAACATGTTCTCCAATTTAAATATTTGAATGCAAGTTTATATCGAAACATGGTTTATATCAGTCTTTGATGCATAAAACGCGACCTCCCCCTCTCCCGGACTCCTGCTCTCTCTCTCTCTCTCTCTCTCTCTCTCTCTCTCTCTCTCTCTCTCTCTCGCCGACAATCTTCAATTCTGTCGCACGCATCCAACACACAAACCTTGTTGGTCCTCTCTCTTTCTCTCCATCTCTCTCTCTTTGTGTGTGCGCGTGGGGGGGGGGTCTTTCTAGTTCGCATGCATATATACTCCATCTATAGGTCTCTCTTGCACAATGTGTATGATTCTCTAGTCCAAGCTAGATATCTTGGGTGCACTCATCGTACGCTCACAAATTCCTTGGCTCGTTGCCCGTAAATCTCTCACGCACCACTCTGTCATCTCAGAGCTCTTCCCCCTCTCTCTCAAACTCTCCATCTACCTGGGTCACACATACACATGCATATCTCACTCGCACTCGATAGGCCCATCTAAAACTCTATCTCTCTCCCTCGTTCTCTCTCCATCTCACACGCACACACACACACAATCTCATGCCTAGCTAGCCAAGTATGATGGTCTCTCACTCAATTGTAGGCACACGCAGTCCCCCCTATATGTATATGACTAGCTAATCTTAGTCTCCATCACAAACATGTGCATGGTCTATCCCGATTTCTCTCGGGGCATCTTTCTATCGCGCACGCACCTCCCTCAATCTCCCACCCATATAGTCCCCTCACGATCTCAAGGGGGTCTCTCTATCACAAACACACCCTCTCGCCCTCCCCATGCGTCCATGTTCTCCATGTGTCCCTCTCAACCTTTGTTCCTTGTTGGCCAGACCTCTATTGGACATGTGCTATAGGGGTGTCTCTCTCCGTTGCAAACAATCAGACACTAGCTATCTTCGTGTATCTCCTCGCCTCGCTTTTCTATCTCGGAGATGCATGTGTGATATGTTCGCCTAAGAAACGAAAAAACACTCTCTCTCTCTAATTTATCGTTTGTTGTCACTTTGTCTTTCACACACATACTCTTTTTGCACACTTACTCATTCTCCTTCACACGCACTTGATCCCTCTCGACTTAGGCACTCTCCTCGGTCCATAGCATATTGATTTATTGAAAAGTCAAACATCATAAAGTTTGACCATGTACGTGGACAAAAACAATTACTTCTGGAACAGCAAACATATACCATTAGATTCACCATGAGCTGTAGTTTTGTATGATGTATCTTTGGTATTGAAGATATAAATAACATTTGTGTAAACCTGATCAAAGTTTCCAAAGTTTGACTTCTAAAAAAATTACATGCACTGCATTATCGAGCGGATGGAATATCTCTTTCCCCCTCTCAGCTATCTGACGCACCACTCAGCCTTATCGGGGCTCCCCAATCTCTCTCAAACTTTATATCTCCCTGGTTCACACATACACATGTCTCGCTTGCGCTATACATATAGACCCATCCAACACTCTCCGCCCTTGTTCTCTCTCTATGTGACATGCATCCCCCTAATAAGTACCATAATCCCTCACTCCATCATAGGCGCAAGCACTCCCCCCCCCCATAAGTATGATTATCTCTCACTAGCCATCAGGAACACACGTATTGTCTCCTTCCATCCATATGTCTATCTCGATATCTCTCGGGGTATCTTCTATCGCGCACACACCTTGTCACTCGATCTCCCACCCATGTAGTTCCATCACGATCTCCAGGGGATCTCTCTATGACAAACATACACTCTCTCCTCCCCATGTCTGCATTTTCTTCAGACGTCTCTCGACCTCTCTCCCTTGTTTGTCAGACCCCTCTTGGCCACGTGCTAGGGGTCTTGCTATCTCGGTTGCAAACAACAACACACTATCTCCTCACCTTGCTTCCGTTGTAGAAGATGCATGTGTGATATGTTTGCATAAGACACACACGTTTTTTCTCGAATTTTATTGAGTGTTGTCCTTGTCTCTTTCACACACACACACACACTTTTTTCACTCACTCTTTCTATTTCACTCTCTCTCTCTAGTTAGGGACTCTCTCACGTCCATAAGCATATGGATGTTTTGAAAAGTCAAACCTCAGAAAAGTTTGACCAGGTATATGTGGAGAAAAACATTTACATCTCAAAAGATCATTAGATTCATCACAACATGTACTTACTTCATAATATCATTTATCTTTGGTATTGTAGATATAAGTAATTTCTTTATAAACTTGGTCAAAGTTTCAAAAGTTTGACTTTAAAAAAATGTTGGAACTACATTATCGAACGGAGGGAGTAGCTCTTTCTCTCTCTCTCTCTGCTATCTCTCACGGGCCTCCCCTCTCACACGAACACTCTATACCGATGGATTATACGCTCACTGTGTCAGCGTATAGCTCCGTATATTGTTTAGTTGACCGGTCAACCAGTCCACATGCTGCCTTGTCAGCTCGTGTTCTGTATCTTCGTGTGCTGGCCCATGTGGTAGTGGGTGAAAATAAGTAAACTAGAGGCCCATCTGACATGCGGTGAAGTAAACAAAGTTGAAACCACTCGGGGTAGCACCCCGCACGCTAGTAAATTGAGGACACACTTCTTCCGCGTGGAGGACGCACTCGCGCACAATTCACCACTGCGCGGCGGCATGCACAGAAGGACGCACTCGCGCACACCCAGCACACAACACACACCAGCACACATGTACACCGACGTCGTCGCCGGTTTATTTGGACGGCGAGGCAGCCAACAAGCGGAGGCGGCTCGAGCCAAAACCGCATCCGGCGAGCACAGACTTCATCAATGAGCCTCCCGGCGACATGTTGCTCGTCATCATCGGTCTCCTCCCCACAAAATCTGCTGTGCAGACCGCCCTGCTCTCCCGACGGTGGCGCCCCCTCTGGCGCCGCGTCCCCCTCAACCTCATCGTCGACAGCTGCCTCTGCGACGGGGATTGCAAACGCATGGCTGCAGTCTCAAAGATCCTTTCATCGCACCCTGGGCCAGCCAGACGCCTTGACATCCGCATGTTCAGTACCAACTCCAAGGTCCAACCCAAGTTCGACGAGTGGTTCTTATCCCCCGCCCTAGATCAGCTCGAGGAGCTCAGCTTTGAAGCTGCACGATGTCGCTCTTCGCCATGTCCGGCGCTCCGCCTCGCGCCAACGCTGTGCAGCGCCAGCTTCAGCTCTGCTATCTTCCCCAGTTAATGCCGCGCCCGCCCTTCTTCTCCCTCAACTCAAGCAGCTCGACCTCTTCGACGTTGTCATCTCGAAGAAGGCTATGGAGCACCTGCTCCGCAGCTGTACTGCGCTCAAGTACCTTCATCTTGAGCAGATCCACGGGTTCATTAGCCTCCACACCGCCTCGATGAATCTCTGATGGATTTATGTGTCTTGCTGGCCCCGCAACAAGACATCAATTGGGAAGAGATCACTCCAGCTGTTCCACGTTATGGTCATTGAGAATGCGCCTTTCCTTAAGAGATTGCTTGTATCGGATCTAGAAGGCCCAACAAAAATCAGGGTCATTGACGCGCCGAAATTGACAGCGTTGGTGCACTCGTCTGCCAAATTCTCCGAACTCTTTATTGGATCTGTAATCGTTCATGTATAGCACTCATCTTCTTCTCCGTCTTCTGGAAATTCACATTTTTTAAATTTATTCTTGATGTATTTACGACCGTCTTCCAGAAAATGATTCCCACAAGCTTGACCCGATCTATCGCATACGGTGAAGATCTTGGCAATAAAATCTATCGGCCCCAATCTGGATCAAGTTGTTGGATTCCTTACACGCTTTCCTGCACGGAGAAGCTACTCATCGAGGTGAAACTTCTTTCCTATTAGTAAACGGTAATCACAACATAGCTCAAATTTTTCGTAATTTTCCCAAATTACGATGACAAGTGTAGTATTCAAAACTGCATCTACGCAATGCACCGAAAGAAATGTTTTTAGTATTTTTTCTCACGTGATCACCTGCATCATTTTTGTTGTTGTACTACTATAGTAGCCTAGGCTAGTCATAGTGGAAAGTAACTTAGACTACTCCAGTAACCCTATGGTTACCCTAAGAGCAAGTACTACCTCCGTCCTGGTTTACTCTTCCTATTTTGTAGTATCAAAATTTGACCATAGATTTAACTGACAAAATGTTAATGCATGTCACTAAGAACTATATCGTTGGATTCATATTTGAACATAATTTCAAATGGTGTAATTTTTAGTGACATTCATTGGCATTTTCTTACATAAATATATGGTTCAAAATTTTATACTAAATAAGAGGTAGTACAAAAGTGGGCTATAACGGCCCTCCACAATGTAGGCCAAAACACGTGCCAAATTCACTTGTGATGCATTTGGCATCGATGCCCCTCCATTGCTCACCTGGTGCCCCAATCTGGATCACCTACTTTGCTCTGGTGCCAAATTAACTCACGCAATGAAAAAACACTTGCGTGGGAGAGAGAGAGGACTGAGGCAATAAAAAACACTTGTTTGGGAGAGTGAGAGGCTAGTGTAGTTGGTTTGATTGATTTGTTTATACATGTGGGTATGTGTGCACAGCGGTGCCAACTCTCTCACATCGCGAGAGTGGTGCCAAAATATTTTGATTTGACATCGATGCGTATTATGGCATCGCCCACATAGTGGAAGGCAACAAATGCCCAAGCTCTTCATGTACCCCTAGGTAAATGAGAGGAAAGAGAAAGAGAGAGAGAGACAGTGAAAAAATATCACTAGCCAGCCAACCCTATCGTATGAGCGAATGATATTGGTACCTCTTGATGACACGGCACTCTTATACAGCCAAATGCTCTAATATGTTCTCTTCTTTTGCAGATAAAAAAAGACACGAAAGTGAAAATGTGCTGCACTATAACAATCTCATCAAATGCCTTGATCTCCATCTTACAGAAATTGATTTGATCGACTACCGAGGTAGCACATCTGTGATTAAATTGGCCAGGTTCTTTGTTCTGGAGGCAAGTGTGCTCAAGGTAATGAGGCTTGGCGTTCTCTGGTGCAACAATGAATGGCGTGCTGATCACCACAAGCGTCTAAGCCTAAATGACAAAGTCTCCGCAGAAGCTGAATTTGTTTTTGAAACATCAAGTGGCTAGAGACTCGAAAACTTATTTGCCCATTAGTGACTTGTCAGGGTGGTGGATTTTAGTTTGTACGATAATGCTGCATCCACCTAAAGTAACGAAAGTTCTTACGTAAACTTCCTAGTAATTCCCTCTTCGTAGGTGCAACATTACTCCTAACATTTATAATATCAGTTTGAAACTTGTAATATTGCCATGTCCTATTCCTGTGTTTTCAAAATCCTATGAATCAAACAGGCCCTGAGTTGGTGATGATGTTGTGCCTGCCATCTTTCACCAATAGCCGTCGAATCTAGATCTGACGCATACAAACAAAACTTCTCCCGTTTTGCAAAAAGATGCCCGCACTTGTTCCCTATTTACAAACAACTCCTTGTCTCTCACAATCAGCCTTATCTCCTCCCCACCACATCTAGAAGGCCATGGAAAAATCAGGCGCGATGGCCGCTGCCGGCGCCGTCCACCCCCCAATCTTAGAGTTCCGTGCAATGCACGTGCATCTATGCACGAGAAATTATGTCGAATGATACGTCTCCAACGTATCTATAATTTTTGATTGCTCCATGCTATATTATCTATTGTTTTGGACCATATTGGGCTTTATTTTCCACTTTTATATTACTTTTGGGACTAACCTATTAACCGGAGGCCCAGCCCAGATTTGCTGTTTTTTGCCTATATCAGTGTTTCGAAGAAATGGAATATCAAAGGGAGTCCAAACGGAATGAAATCTTCGGGAACGTGATTTTCTCATCAGATAAGATCCAGGAGACTTGGACCCTCGGTCAAGAAAGGAGGGAGGCGGCCAAGAGGGTGGAAGGCGTCCCCCCTAGGGCGCGCCCCCTACCTCGTGGGCCCCCCGAAGCTCCACCGACGTACTCCTTCCTCCTATATATACCTACGTACCCCCAACATATCAGATATGGAGCCAAAAACCTAATTCCACCGCCGCAACTTCCTGTATCCACGAGACCCCATCTTGGGGCCTGTTCCGAAGCTCCATGAAGGGAATCCACCACGGAGGGCTTCTACATCATCATCATAGCCTCTCCGATGAAGTGTGAGTAGTTTACTTCAGACCTTCGGGTCCATAGTTAGTAGCTAGATGGCTTCTTCTCTTTTTGGATCTCAATACAATGTTCTCCCCCTCTCTCGTGGAGATCTATTCGATGTAATCTTCTTTTTGCGGTGTGTTTGTTGAGACCGATGAATTGTGGTTTATGATCAAGATTATCTATGAGCAATATTTGAATCTTCTCTGAATTCTTTTATGTATGATTGGTTATCGTTGCAAGTCTCTTCGAATTATCCGTTTGGTTTGGCCAACTAGATTGGTAGTTCTTGCAATGGGAGAAGTGCTTAGCTTTGGGTTCAATCTTGCGGTGTCCTTTCCCAGTGACAGTAGGGACAACAAGGCACGTATTGTATTATTGCCATCGAGGATAACAAGATGGGTTTTTATTTATCATATTGTATGAATTTATCCCTCTACATCATGTCGTCTTGCTTAAGGCGTTACTCTGTTTTCATTAACTTACTACTCTAGATGCATGCTGGATAGCGGTCGATGAGTGGAGTAACAGTAGTAGATGCAGGCAGGAGTCGGTCTACTTGTCTCGAACGTGATGCCTATATACATGATCATACCTAGATACTCTCATAACTATGCTCAATTCTGTCAATTGCTCAACAGTAATTCGTTCACCCACCGTAAAATACTTATGCTCTTGAGAGACGCCACTAGTGAAATCTATGGCCCCGGGTCTATTCTCATCATATTAATCTTCCTACGCTTTATTATTGCTTTGCTTTTTTACTTTGCCTTTTATTTTACTTTGCATCTTTATACCAAAAATACCAAAAATATTATCTATCATCTCTATCAGATCTCACTCTCGTAAGTGGCCATGAAGGGATTGACAACCCCTATTCGCGTTGGTTGCGAGGAGTTATTTGCTTTGTGTAGGTACGAGGGACTTGCGCGTGGCATCCTGCTGGATTGATACCTTGGTTCTCAAAAACTGAGGGAAATACTTACGCTACTCTGCTGCATCATGCTCTCCTCTTCGGGGAAAACCAACGCAAGCTCAAGACGTAGCAAGAAGGATTTCTGGCGCCGTTCTGTCGGGAGTCTCATAAAAGTCAACATACCAAGTACCCATCACAATCCCTTATCTCCCGCATTATATTATTTGCCATTTGCCTCTCATTTTCCTCTCCCCCACTTCATCCTTGCCGATTTATTCGCCCTCTCTTTTCCGTTTGCCTTCCCGTTGCCATGGCCGAATCAAAAAGAACTAAGGGTCCTTTCCAGGGTTCTAGTACCTTGGATAACCCTTCTATCCTCTCTAAGCTCATAAATAATGATGCTATGGAAAGACCCAATCGGGTTACCAATGAGAGCTTAAATAATTTTGATGAAGATGACTCTGGAATTTTTCGTTATTTACTTGATGAGTCTTTAAAAGATGCTTTGGATAGGTTATTAAGGATTCGGGCTAGCTATGTACCCCAATATCAAATTGAGGTTTACTTAAAAAGTCTCTATGTTGGATTGCCTGCTTCTTTCAAACAGGTTCTAGACTCTATTTTTGACGAAGGTTTTCTTGAAGGGGATGCTATAGATACCTATGAAAAAAATGAAATCTATATTTGGGCACCCCATGAATGATAAGGTTGAGTCTACCACTCTCTTATGCTTCTATCAAAACGAAATTATTAAAGAGATGAAATCTAGTTTAGATGCAAATTTCCGTAATGTTCTTAATCTCACTTCCTCCATTAATGGCAATGTGCTTTCCCAAAATAGAAGGATGAGTGCCATAGAAAGGAAATTTGCTCTTTTCTCTCCGATTACCAAAGATGGCAATACCTAGATCTATCCTTGCTTTTATGCCTAGCTAGGGGCATTAAACGATAGCGCTTGTTGGGAGGCAACCCAATTTTATTTTAGTTTTTTTTGTTTTTGTTTCTGTTTAGGAATAAATAATAAATCTACCAGCTGTTTAGATGTGGTTTTATGTTTTAATTAGTGTTTGTGCCAAGTTAAACCTATAGGATCTTCTTGGATGATAGTTATTTGATCTTGCTGTAATTTCCAGAAACTTTCGGTTCACGAAACAAATTGTTAAAAATCACCAGAACGTGATAAAATAGTGATTCCAATTGCTGCTGATCAATAAACAAATTGCCTAGACATTACTATTTTGGCTGAATTCTTGGAGTTCCAGAAGTTTTCATTAGTTACAGATTACTACAGACTGTTCTGTTTTTGACAGATTCTGTTTTTCGTGTGTTGTTTGCTTATTTTGATGAATCTATGGCTAGTAAAATAGTTTATAATCCATAGATAAGTTGGAATACAGTAGGTTTAACACCAATATAAATAAAGAATGAGTTCATTACAGTACCTTGAAGTGGTCTTTTGTTTTCTTTTCGCTAACGGAGCTCACGAGATTTTTGTTGAGTTTTGTGTTGTGAAGTTTTCAAGTTTTGGGTGAAATCTTTTGATGGATTATGGAACAAGGAGTGGCAAGAACCTAAGCTTGGGGATGCCCATGGCACCCCCAAGATAATCCAAGGACACCAAAAAGTCAAAGCTTGGGGATGCCCCGGAAGGCATCCCCTCTTTCGTCCACTTCCATCGGTAACTTTACTTGGAGCTATATTTTTATTCACTACATGATATGTGTTTTGCTTGGAGCGTCTTGTATCATTTGCGTCTTTGCTTGTTAGTTTACCACAATCATACTTGCTGTACACACCTTTTTATAGAGCCATACATGAATTGGAATTTGTTAGAATACTCTATGTGCTTCACTTATATCTTTTGAGCTATATAGTTTTGCTCTAGTGCTTCACTTATATCTTTTAGAGCACGGTGGTGGATTTGTTTTATAGAAACTATTGATCTCTCATGCTTCACTTAGATTATTTTGAGAGTCTTAAATAGCATGGTAATTTTCTTAATAATAATATGCTAGGTATACAAAATAGTAAAACTTTCTTATGAGTGTGTTGAATACTAAGAAAAGTTTGATGCTTGATAATTGTTTTGAGATATGGAGGTGATAATATCAAAGTCGTGCTAGTTGAGTAGTTGTGAATTTGAGAAATGCTTGTGTTGAAGTTTGCAAGTCCCGTAGCATGCACGTATGGTAAACGTTATGTAACAAATTTGAAACATGAGGTGTTATTTGATTGTCCTCCTTATGAGTGGCGGTCGGGGACGAGCGATGGTCTTTTCCTACCAATCTATCCCCCTAGGAGCATGCGCGTAATGCTTTGGTTTTTGATGGCTTGTAGATTTTTGCAATAAGTATGTGAGTTCTTTATGACTAATGTTGAGTCCATGGGTTATACACACTCTCACCCTTCCATCATTGCTAGCCTCTTCTGTACCGTGCATTGCCCTTTCTCACATTGAGAGTTGGCCCAAACTTCGCCGGTGCATCCAAACCCCATGATATGATACGCTCTTTCACGCATAAACCTCCTTATATCTTCCTCAAAACAGCCACCATACCTACCTATTATGGCATTTCCATAGCCATTCCGAGATATATTGCCATGCAACTTTCCACCATACCATTCTTCATGACACATTCATCATTGTCATATTGCTTAGCATGAGCATGTAGTTGGCATAGTATTTGTGGCAAAGCCACCGTTCATAATTCTTTCATACATGTCACTCTTGATTTATTGCATATCCCGGTATACCGCCGGAGGCATTCATATAGAGTCATACTTTGTTCTAGTATCGAGTTGTAATCATTGAGTTGTAAATAAATAGAAGTGTGATGATCATCATTTTCTAGAGAATTGTCCCAAGTGAGGAATAAAAAAAATAAGGCCCAAAAAAAGAGAGAAAAAGAGAGAAGGGACAATGTTACTATCCTTTTCCATACTTGTGCTTAAAAGTAGCACCATGTTCTTTATATAGCGAGTCTCATATATTGTTCTTCAAAGTAGCACCATGTTCTTCATATAGAGAATCTCTTGTTTTGTCACTTTCATATACTAGTGGGAATTTTTCATTATAGAACTTGGCTTGTATATTCCAACAATGGGCCTCCTCAAGTGCCCTAGGTCTTCGTGAGCAAGCAAGTTGGATGCACACCCACTTAGTTTCTTTTGTTGAGCTTTCATACATTTATAGCTCTAGTGCATCCGTTGCATGGCAATCCCTACTCCTTGCATTAACATCAATTGATGGGCATCTCCATAGCACGTTGATTAGCCTCGTTGATGTAAGACCTTCTCCTTTTTTGTCTTCTCCACATAACCCCCATCATCATATTCTATTCCACCCATAGTGCTATGTCCATGGCTCGCGCTCATATATTGCGTGAAAGTTTATAGGTTTGAGATTACTAAAGTATGAAACAATTGCTTGGCTTGTCATCAGAATTGTGCACGATGAGAGCATTCTTGTGTGACGAAAATGGAGCATGACTAAACTATATGATTTTGTAGGGATCAACTTTCTTTGGCCATGTTATTTTGAGAAGACATAATTGCTTAGTTAGTATGCTTGAAGTATTATTATTTTTATGTCAATATGAACCTTTGTCTTGAATCTTTAGGATCTGAATATTCATACCACAATTAAGAAGAGTTACATTGAAATTATGCCAAGTAGCACTCCGCATCAAAAATTCTCTTTTTATCATTTACCTACTCGAGGACGAGCAGGAATTAAGCTTGGGGATGCATGATATGTCTCCAACGTATCTATAATTTTTGATTGCTCCATGCTATATTATCTACTGTTTTGGACCATATTGGGCTTTATTTTCCACTTTTATATTAGTTTTGGGACTAACCTATTAACCGGAGGCCCAGCCCAGATTTGCTATTTTTTTGCCTATTTCAGTGTTTCGAAGAAACGGAATATCAAACGGAGTCCAAACGGAATGAAATCTTGAGAACGTGATTTTCTCATCGATAAGATCCAGGAGACTTGGACCCTCGGTCAAGAAAGGAGGAGGCGGCCACGAGGTGGAAGGCGCCCCAAGGCGCGCCCCGCCTCGTGGGCCCCCAAGCTCCACCGACGCATTCTTCCTCCTATATATACCCACGCACTTCAACAGATCGAATCGGAGCCAAAAACCTAATTCCACCACCGCAACTTCCTATATCCACGAGATCCCATCTTGGGGCCTGTTTGAGCTCCATGGGAAGGGGAATCCACCACGGAGGGCTTCTACATCATCATCATCGCCTCTCCGATGAAGTGTGAGTAGTTTACTTCAGACCTTCGGGTCCATAGTTAGTAGCTAGATGGCTTCTTCTCTCTTTTGGATCTCAATACAATGTTCTCCCCCTCTCTCGTGGAGATCTATTCGATGTAATCTTCTTTTTGCGGTGTGTTTGTTGAGACCGATGAATTGTGGGTTTATGATCAATATTATCTATGAGCAATATTTGAATCTTCTGTGAATACTTTTATGTATGATTGGTTATCTTTGCAAGTCTCTTCGAATTATCCGTTTGGTTTGGCCAACTAGATTGGTAGTTCTTGCAATGGGAGAAGTGCTTAGCTTTGGGTTCAATCTTGCGGTGTCCTTTCCCAGTGATAGTAGGGGCAGCAAGGGACGTATTGTAGTGTTGCCATCGAGGATAACAAGATGGGGTTTTTATCATATTGCATGAATTTATCCCTCTACATCATGTCATCTTGCTTAAGGCGTTACTCTGTTTTCATTAATTAATACTCTAGATGCATGCTGGATAGCGGTCGATGCGTGGAGTAATAGTAGTAGATGCATGCTCGAGTCGGTCTACTTGTCTCAGACGTGATGCCTATATACATGATCATACCTAGATACTCTCATAACTAGGCTCAATTCTGTCAATTGCTCAACAAGAATTGCTCACCCACCTAAGATACTTATGCTCTTGAGAGAAGCCACTAGTGAAATCTATGGCCCCCGGGTCTATTCTCATCATATTAATCTTCCTACGCTTTATTATTGCTTTACTTTTTACTTTGCCTTTTATTTTACTTTGCATCTTTATACCAAAAATACCAAAAATATTATCTATCATCTCTATCAGATCTCACTCTCGTAAGTGACCGTGAAGGGATTGACAATCCCTATTCGCGTTGGTTGCGAGGAGTTATTTGCTTTGTGCAGGTATGAGGGACTTGCGCGTGGCCTCCTACTGGATTGATACCTTGGTTTTCAGAAACTGAGGGAAATACTTACGCTACTCTGCTGCATCATCCTCTCCTCTTCGGGGAAAACCAACACAAGCTCAAGACGTAGCATCGAACACGCCTAGTTGTAAGCAGGCTAGGTCTACAGCCATGATGATAGTGACTGCAGACGGTGAGGCTGACTATGGTATGCCGAACACAGTGCCTATTATCAGGTGTCATCTCCGGTGTAGGGTCTTGTCACTTCACTGTGAGGAGCAGCACGTAATAATTTGACCAACGGGTAGTACAGTGCTATTACATTGGTAGTAGTACTACTACTAGTACTAGCACCACCATCTGGATTTAGTAGTACTACCACGTCCATCTGGATTTAGAAATTGACTAGCAATATCTAGTAATGCATGTCACAAAAAATGTACTACTCCCTCTGTAAATAAATACATGGTGTATTGTTTTATTCCTATCGGCGAGATAACTTAATGTCTTTTTGCTACTTAATAGGATTACATGCAATGAACTAACCACTACATGTGATGTTTGGTAGTCTCAAGTCATTGAAAGCATGCACGGGCACGGAGGGGGACACAGCTTCATTGACTTACTGCACCTGCCTTTGGGTGTATGACACGTGGGCCCAACGGGTGGCTGGCCAACCTGTCATACAGCCAAAGGCAGGTGCAGTAGAGGGGCGAGGAGTAGATGGCCAACACGCATGTGAATTCAACGCAGTCTGCACTTCTCATATAAAGGCTCCCGCCAGTCCAATCTACAAAATCCTACGCACCTACGCACCCAAGGGAAAGAGTGATCACTCCAATCGCAAGATCAGTTAACTAGAAGCTAGACCCATGGAGGCGCTGAGCGCGAGCATCAGCCAGCTGTGCCAGATAGTCCATGACGCCGGCCTGCTGCCCGGCACCGAGGAACATCTCCAGGTAGTGCTTGAGGCCGCCTCGAGAATGTCCACCTCGAGGTCGCGCTCGCCACGCAGCGCCTGGCGCAGCAAGACACCATCGACATAATAATCCTTGTCTACACGCAAATCGTCCACAAGGACTACTACATGCAAGAGGAGTACAATAGGACGCTGGCCTTCTTGGACCGCAGGGCAACCTTGGACGACATTGGTCAGAAGCATGTTGAGCTTGCCGCCAACGCCACTGCTCCTCACACATCGGTTGGTGACCCGGTGCACTAGGGCGTGAGGATGTCGTTGATGGATCCGTATGTATCTTTATCTTTCTGTCAAATCCATGTATTAGTATATGGTACTACTTTTAATTATCTTACCTTTTGCATCAACTTCATAATTTTCCTACGTACTCCATGCATGAACCGCGCCAGAACCGAACTTCTCATTACTCTAGGGAAAATCATTATTTCTATTTATCGGTCGCGCCATGGAGCAGAACCAAAATTTACAAGTTACAAGTTCAAAAGGAAAAGCCTACCGTGTTCGCGTCGCACCCCCACACGGTTGGTCCGGCACGCTGCTCAAGGGGGAATTCATGCTGTGTTGCATTTTCACTTACAAGTGGGACCGCAGTTGAGCAAACCGACTATCGGCAAACCCCCACCCCGCCCACCGCGTGATGGCTGAGAAAATAGGAGAGAGAAGAGATGGCTGTAGCACGGACTCCAAGGAAATTGGTGCCGGATGGGACTCGTGTGGATGGCGTGTGTCGTACTGCTAGACATGAATGCTAGTTATGGCCCATGCCACCCCACTATATCGAGGTGCTGGTTACGTAGAAGAAATTTCCTAGAGTCCGTGCTCAGCCCTCCTCTATCTCTCTTCTCAGCCAGCCAGCAGACGCGTGGAGCCCATCATCTGTTTGCTCATATGCGGTCCCACATGTCAGTGAAAACGCAAGAGGACCCACTGAACCTGCACATCTTTCACCTCGACGTGCTGGTGATGAAAAACAAATCCAATAAAGATCTTCGGTGGCCGATTTTGGAGTTACTCAAGAGTAGTAAGATTCTATTTACAGTTTAACCCAAGATGCACATCACGTGGCTTCAACTACCACTCTATTTTATTGCATGACACGACCTGGATGCTGGATGTCCCACATGTCGGCAAAAGGAGGAAGAACTCGGCCAAATCTTCGGTTGTGCTATCGGATTAGACTAGTTGTGCTAACTTAAAATTTTATTGTGTAGAATGGATGCAATTTTTGGTATTGGGAAGAAGAGTACAATGATATATTGATAGAGCGCAATTTAGTAGATGTTCTAGCACTTTTAGCTAGCATAGAGGCTAGAGACGAGACTAGTGCACTTGTTGATAGAATAGAGGATAGACACGTCTACTTCTTTACTCTCGAAGAAGAAAGAAGCACGCAGGATCAAGCCTCCGCAGATCAACAATGAATGTATCGAGAAGGCACTAATCCAACTTACAGGAGCAGTTATGGAAGTTGGATATCTTCTAAAATGTATTCTTGTGGTTCTTGTTTTTCTAGTCAAAATTTTGGTGATGTATTTCCTTGTACCAAAAAATCAATGATGAAAAAAAGATATGTGTTTGCAGAGAAAAATTTACACGGCCGGGATGCGTCCGCGTGTTCGGCGCATGGCCACCGCATCCGAGAAATGGCCCGGACACGACCCCATAGCCCTACCCAAACGGACAGAATCCGGGCAAAACGGAGGTCCGTTTGGGGTCGTGCGTTGGAGTTGGCCTTACAAGTGGGACCGCACTTGAGGAAACCAACTATCGGCAAACCCCCACCTCGCCCGCCGCGGGATGGCTGAGTTAGAGAAACGACGAGGTTGAAGAGATTGTTGTAGCACGGACTCCAACAAATATAGTGTTAGATGGAAGTCGTCTTTGGTGGCGTGCCGTACTCACGGGCGTGAATGCTTGTTACGGCCCATGCCACCCTACTACTCCTACTACTTATAGTAGTAGTATCGAGGATTCGAGGTGCTGGTTACGTACAACGGAGACATTAACATATGGCCCACCTCACACTGTGGCCAAATTTCCTATAGTCTGTGCTAGGTTAAAAAGTGTTCTTTGTGAGGATGGGTGGCTGGTCTCAAGTTTAGAACTTGTTGTATTATGTATGTAGACGTAGAGATAGTGTAGCATGTGAAGCTAGTACATTTAGTGTACTATTGTTGATTGGCCTCATCGGATAACCTGTTGCAATGCACATACAATTATGTATTCAGAAAATATTTTTTTGCCTCGTCACAGCACCCACTCAGAGAAGCGACTCGAAAGACATTCATAAATTTAGTAAGTTTATCACAGGCATATCATTTTATTACATACAACAGGTCATCAACCCACAACGACAACGAGGATACATTATAAATACTAAAATTTTCATCACACAACAAATAACAAGCAATAAAATGAACTTCAACTCAACCAATCCTCGGCGTTGGAAACGCTTGCTTTGAACCACAAGCGATTCTCTCGGAAGACCCAGCTACTGTCAATCTCGAGACCAACGCGGGACTGATCATCTAGGCTGAAGCGGCCTACTATATCACGACCGGGGTAGGGAACCACCACAATGTCCAAAGTATAGATACAGTTGCTTCTCATAAATGGTAGTAATGTTGTGTCAACAGCAGTTGGATTGCCTTTCACCATCATTGGATAGTTTTGTCCAAGGAAGAGCGAGTTTGCTCCAAGACTATCAATACTGTACCAGGGAGAAGGTGTTGGCGCTAGCACACTAGTATCCATCCCGAATACCATGCAATGGGTGTTGGAATAGGTCCGGAAAGTGCGACCATGGGAGACAACACCTGCTCCCTCAAGAGTAACATCAACGATTGGGCTGTATCTGAGACAAGAAGTGGTGATCCATTGGAATTAGTTGCCAGCCCGGTGAGCATATGGGCCTGCTCGTCCTCATGCTCGTGATCATCACCATCGTCATCTCCCCTTGGTTATAAAATTTTTCAAGTATAGGTGGTGGAATGTTCACAGGACCTTGGAAACACAAGAAGAAGGTTAATTAGTAGAGAAGGGAAACTTGCTAACTCGCATGCATGTGGATGAAACAATCATAATTATGGTGGAAGAAAAACGTACCAAAACTAAGAGGATCCCATGCAAAAACAGTGCCACGAGTGGTGGCGGCAAACACAAGACCCTCGTATTCAATTGCATCACAGTACACATCCGTGTATAGAAACTGATTTTTGAGCAATATCCATACAGTCGAACCATGAAGGACGGCAACAAACTTGTCGAAGATAGCAACAACTTGATAGTTCTTTCCAAGAGAGGTTGGGAACTCGAGAAATTGCTATCTTCCATAGATGACAGTCACCATGATCATATTTGAACGTACGTAGATCATCTGTGTGCTCAACCTCAGGGCACTCGGAGATTTTCGGAAGTGGAATCCGTTGACGAGTGTACACATTCACAAGTTCCCACTCGCAATTGTACCCAATATAAACAACTCAATCTCCATTTGCGCCTGCCCAAGCCTTGCCCTCAAGCGATGGCATCTTAACATCATACATACCATTATCAAGCGGCATCAACTTGCACAAGGCGAGGCTTCCCTCGTCTCCGCGCCAGTCAGCAGGGTCACGGCGAGGAAGATAGGGGAGATCAAACCGCTCCTGGACCCTTGGGTTCCTTGTAATGATTTTATTAGTTGAGTAGAGAATGTTCTTGAACGAACCTGCCATGCTACCCGAGGTGCTGACGTCGCACCGATCAATGAGTTCCCCCACCACGTCATCTTTCAGATCGGGGCAAGAATAACGGGGTCGTTTCTGGCTTGTTCCCTCCATGGAGAAGACGATTGAACAAAGGCAGAAGGAAGGGTGAAGGCAAATGGAGGAGGGAGGAAGAGCGTGCGACAGCAGTTCCAAATCGAGAGGGAAAGATGAAGAGTCGGTGGACGGTTGCCAGTTTGCCACGGTACACGAAGAGGCGCCCCGGCCTACACGTCCTTCGGAAATTGTATAAAAGGACTCACCGTCGTCTCACTGACATGTTGGAACGGGACCACATGTCAAGGAAACATGGTGTGTAATTTCTCGTGCAAAATGCGATCTGGCCGCGTTAGCCCGAGGTGCTGCATTAGTTATCGACCTTTATTTTTTAACATACAATCTGAGTGGATAGCTCCTGTGGTCACCACACGTGAGCGGATATATAGGTGGGCTAGGTGGGCAGACGGTAAGTGCTAAAAGAGTTGATCTCGAAAATAGAGTTGATCCAATGCTTGGTTTTGTTTGGATTTTCCAACTATGACCATTGGATAGAGTGAATCAATTGCTTACTTTCAAAGTTATTCTCATACTATAGAATGGTATAGGAACGTGGAGAGATTTGGTTGATTTTATATCACTGAATAATATAAAATATTATGAGTGCAGACGCTCCACCCAGAGGTTTGTTGCTCATTCTCGGTCATCGGGAATCTATGTTCTTCCACTCTTTCGTTTAAGACATGAGCTTGTTCATCCTTTTGCCGACACGCGGGGCATCTATATGCCTCCATTTTACAAAATCATACTATATGCCTCCATGACACACGGGACATCTAGCATCAAGGTGGCGTGTCATGCAAGAAAATGGAGATATGCAGTGCGTAAGTGAGTCATGCACTTCGATGGCACCAAGTACTACGCAATATTTTTTTCTCCTCGATGGCACGTGAATAGTGCACGTACTCAATAACAGAGCACGGGATGGTAGCCATGGACATGGTCGGCCCTTTTTGAAGAGAGTACTAATAAATAACTTTGATGTGTCCCGTCAACTCGCAAAACGACGAGAAGCTTGCTTACTACGCCTTCTCCTCGCTAACGCTGCGTGCGCTGATGGCTCACAAAGACGAGGAGAAACTTTTGCTTACAAGTGGTGGACGTGCAACAGTTCATTTGGTGTCAGATTGCCAGAAGTACTATTGTAGTACCATCATTATTGTTCGACTTCCGGAAGAGGAGAAGAGCCAAGCGCAAGGTCACCTACTAACCTAGTACAGTACTACTATAGCCAAAGCTGGTCACCTTTTTAGAGCATGGTTAATTAATATAGGCGGCTCTTGCAGCGGGACATCATTTAGAGCAAGTACTCTCTTCGTAGGAACAAAGGAAGTGAAACAAAAGTTGGAGTGGATGCTAGATTGCCAATTAAAACATGATTACATAGGGAAAAAATCCTATAGCATTCTATCCTATGATCAAACGACCAATGTAGGAAAATTATGAGGGGGGTCTCTCCAACAATGTTCCTTGGCTCGCACCTAGCAGCACGGTAGTCGAACTTGGAGTCATACATCTGGTACACGTGGCATCTCAAATCTGGACACAAGGTGACTCGAGCTCTCACTTCCTCCGCCATTTGAAGCGGCGCGCCGGTGGAGGGCTAGCATACTCCAATATTAGGTTGGCTCTATGTGATGTGGCAACTTCATATACTAACCGGATGCTGGCTATACTACTACGGTACTCACACTCCAAGAAGTGACTCGAAAACCATTCATAAATTGAGTCTATGACATGCATTTGCAAATGTACCATTCATTACATACAACAAGTCATCAACACACAACGACAACGAGGATACATGTTGGATTATAGATTATTTCCAACCAAACATTCTAGCAAATACTAAAGTTTTCATCACACAACAAATAACAAGCAATGAAATGAACTTCAACTCAACCAATCCTCGGCGTTGGAAACACTTGCTTTGAACCACAGGTGCTCTGGGAAGGGCCAGCTATTGTCAATATCGAGAGCAACACATGACTGATCGTCCAGGCTGAAGCGGCATATATCAGGACCAGGTAGGGAACCACCAAAATGTCCGAGGTATAGATACAGTTGCTTCTCATAAATGGTAGTAGTAACATTATATCAACAGCAGCTGGATCGCCTTTCACCATCATTGGATAGTTTGGTCCAAGGAAGAGCAAGTTTTCTCCAGGACTATCAATACTGAACCAGGGAGAAGGTGTTGGCGCTAGCACACTAGTATCCATCCTGAAAACGGGTGTTGGAATAGGTCCGGAGAGGGCGACCATGGGAGACAACACCTGCTTCCTCAGTAGCAACAATCTGAGTGCACTGTATACAGAAAAGAAGAGGTGATCCATCGGAATTAGTTGCCAGGTGCCACTGAGTATATAATTTCTGCTCCTCCTCATGCTTGTGATCATCACCATCGTCATCTCCCCCTTGCTTATAAATTTTTTCAAGTATAGGTGGTGGAATGTTCACAGGACCTTGGAAACACAAGAAGAAGGTTAATTAGTAAAGGGAAACTTGCTAACTCGCATGCATGTGGATGAAACAATTATAATTACGGTGGAAGAAAAACATACCAAAACTACGAGGATCCCATGCAAAAATAGTGCCACGAGTGGTGGCAGCAAACACAAGATCCTCGTATTCAATTGTATCACACTACTCATCTGTGTGCAGAAACTAATTTTTGAGCAATATCCATGGATGGCGAACCATGGAATGAGTAAGGATGGCAATAAGCTTTTCGAAGATAGCAACACCTTCATAGTTCTTGTAATTCCAAGAGCGGTTCAGAACTCGACAAATTGCTATCTTCAGTAGACGACAGTCACCATGATCGTATTTGAACGTAAGTACATCATCTGTGTGCTCAACCTCAGGGCACACTGAGATTTTTGGAAGTGGAATCCGCTGACGAGTGTACACATTCACAAGTTCCCACTCGCAATTGTACCCAATATAAACAACCCAATCTCCATTTGCGCCTGCCCAAGCCTTGCCCTCAAGCGATGGCATCTTAACATCATACGTATCATTATCAAGCGGCATCAATTTGCACAAGGCGAGGCTTCCCTCGTCCCTGCGCCAGTCAGGAGGGTCAGAGCGAAGAAGATAGGGGAGATCAAACCGCTCCTGGACCCTTGGGTTCCTTGTAATGATGTTATTAGTTGAGTAATGTTCTTGAACGAACCTGCCATGCTAGCCGAGGTGATGACGTCGCACCGATCAATGAGTTTCCCCACCACGTCATCTTTCAGATCGGGGCAAGAATAACGGGGTCGTTTCCAGCTTGTTCCCTCCATGGAGAAGATGATCGAACAATGGCAGAAGGAAGGGTGAAGGAAAATGGAGGAGGGAGGAAGAGCGTGCGACAACAGTTCCAAATCGAGAGGGAAAGGTGAAGAGTCGGTGGACGGTTGCCAGTTTGCCACGGTACACGAAGAGGCGCCCCGGCCTACACGTCCTTCAGAAATTGTATAAAAGGACTCGCTGTCGTCTCACTGACATGTTGGAACGGGACCACATGTCAACGAAACATGGTGTGTAATTTCTTGTGCAAAATTGGATCTGGCCGCGTTGGCCCGAAGTGCCGCATTAATTCTCGACTTTATTTTTTTAATGGCGTGCCGTTCAGTTTTGAAGCACGACTAACTGGTACTGTTTGCAGAGAAAATATAAACTACTCTACCACTACTCCACCTCTAGTACTAGTAGTATAAAAAAGATATATAGGCTGAAGCTTCAGAGCTTTATTGCTAAGGGCTGCCCACTTGCTTCTCACACTACCACCCTCTCTCCAGATCTAAAAAAGACGGCCTCTCTCTCCCTCCTCGCCGGTGGTCACAGATCCGTCGGGAAGAAAAGGATGTGCAGCGTTGGCCTTTTCGTCGTCGGCGAGTGAGCTCACGCACTGACGACAAGGCCGTCCTCTCAGACCTAGCGCCTGCACGGATACGACTTTGTCTTGCAACCCTTCAAGTGTGAACCTCGAGGGTGGTTCCTCTTACGTTCACCATGATGATTACATCAAGTGGAATCCACCGAGGGTGATTCCTCGGGTTTTCCCCTTGTTATTTGGACACACGGTTACCTTGACTTTACTTGAGACCATTGTTGAAGTCGGGTCGGCCCTGAGGGATACCCGCGAGTTTATGTGAAAGTTGGGCGGGCCCGTAGAGCACCCTCGAGTTTTCTACGTGGCACGGCCGGGCAGTCCGGGCCCTTGCCGTAAGTCCATGAGACGGGGCGACGGGGTCACATTATCGTGAGTCTCTGCTCGTCTTCGCGAGCCCCCAATGCACTAACAGGTTTGGGTATTTGTTCTGAGTTGGCCTCTGGCCTTTACGAACTAACCACCACGCAAGAATAGTTATGGGCCTCGACGTCGCTGTGTCAGCCGAAGCTTTGTCAGACGTCCAGTTCAGCATGGCGGCATGGTCGGATCGCGTCGACCATCTGAGGTGGCGCTGGTATTCATCCTGCACGCAACGACCCGGAGTGCAACGGGCGATGGGCCCAAGACCCCGGGGCACTTAGGATGTAGACCGGCGGGGACCTCTCTGTTGAGCCTAGGTAGGGCTGCGATGTGTTGATCTTCCGAGGCCGAGCATTGACCCCAGAAAGGTGTGTCCGGCCAGAGTGATCGAGCGTGTTGGGTAACGTGGTGCACCCCTGCAGTGAAGATATATATTCGAATACCGTGTCCACGGTAATGGACGTTTAGACTTGTATCCTGATCTATTATAACTAGGACTGGTTACTTGAGATATGTGATGGATATGTGGCTCCGGGATTGCTTTCTCGCAGGGAGTCGAGGAAGGATCTTTGGGCGTTAATGCTACAACATGTTTGTTAATTATAAACTGCTATTCTTTACTCTTCTACATGTTGCAAGATGCTTGGAGCTGCTTGAAGATGCTAGTCTTTGATAGGCTAGGCCTTTCCCCTCTATTCTGGCATTCTGCAGTTTCCTCCGTTGTGCGGTACGCCAGGCCTCGTTTCCATCGCCTGTTCCGTCCAAGCCCTCCCGATGAACACGACCACGCATTCCGTTCCGACCCAGCCATGTACACGAGCCCTTGCCGTACGTATGTGCGAGTAGGCGTTCGAGACCCCGCCCGTATGTACACATACGTGGCCGTATTTTCTTTCTTGCACCACGGCGGCATGACGTACATGTACATGCTACGTGCGCGCCTCTACTACGACTGCGTGCAGCGCTCTACATCGATCGGTATGTACGTACACGTTCGCGACCAGAATGACAACGCTACATACGCTTCGACCAGGTGGGTCCCGACTGTCAGGCACTTCCTTGCCTGCGAAGATGTAGCTGGTGGGTCCCAGCAGTCAGGGGGCGAATCGTTTTGGGTTTTTTTGCCCGGACGCACTTCCTTGCGTGCGAAGATGTAGCTCCCAGCAGTGAGGGGGGCGAATCGTTTTTTTCGGACGCACTTCCTTGCGTGCGAAGATGTAGCTGGTGGGTCCCAACAGACAGGGGAAACGTTTTTTCATGAAATACGGTGGCCCGTGCGGTGGGTCCCCGCTGTCAGGTGGAGGAATAATTATTTTGCGCGTAATAAGGAGGCACTTCCTTGCTGCGGCCGTGGACCCAGCTGTCAGCCTCTCCACGTACAGTCCATGTCCGATGGAAGCCATTCCTTGACCAACTTGACCACGCCGCACCGAGAGCACCAGGGCGGTGGATGACGGCGAGGCCTAGGAAGGGGACGACGCGGAGCCGGGGAAGACGTGGCAGTGGATGCCCACGCGTAGAGGAGTATGAGGGTTCACTCGTTCGGCTGCGTTGTGAGGCTGCCGTCGCCGCAGAATAACAGGGGGTGTGGGTGCATAGAGGGATGGTCTGGCCAGCGGTGGGAGTAGTAGTGGGCGGTGAGGCCTCCGCTGCATCACAGCCGGCCACGGGCGGCAGGAGCAGGCGGCACGACCGGCGCTGCTTTGGGCGGCTGGAGCAAGAAGACCAGAGGTTGAAGAAGCACTACGGCCGTTGGATGGACATCGTACGGTCACTTGAGCTAGAATCGTTCATATATTGACTAAAGTTGACAAAGGCCTCCGTCGATCAACTTAGTAGGCCCACAAGTCAGCCTCCCACCAAGGTTGGTCCTAGCTAGCAGGGGGTATTCATTTTTTTGTGCGTAATAAGGAGGCACTTCCGGTGGGTCCGAGCTGACAGCGGGGGGAATGTTTTTTTCACGAAATACGGTGGCCCGACCTGTGGGTCCCAGCAGTCTTTTTTCGCGAAATACTGGTGGCCCGTACAGTGGGTCCCAGCTGTCAGGTCGAGGAATAATTATTTTCCGCGTAATAAGGAGGCACTTCCTTGCGGCTGCCGTGGACCCAGCTGTCAGCCTCTCCAGGTACAGTACTCTTCCGATGGAAGTCGGTCGTTGACCACATTGACCACGCCGCGCCGAGAGCACCACGGCGCTGGACGATGGCGAGGCCTAGGAAGGGGACGACGCGGAGCCGGGGAAGATGCGGCTGTGGAAGCCCGCGCGGAGAGGAGTACGAGGGTTCACCGGTTCGGATGCGGTGTGAGGCTGCCGTCGCCGCAGAATAACAAGGGGTGTGGGTGAGTAGAGGGATGCCCTGGCCAGCGATGGGAGTAGTAGGGGCGCAGCACAGCAGGCCACAGGAGGCGGGAGCAGGCGGTCCTGCCGGCGCTGCTTTGGCGGCTGGAGCAAGAAGATCAGAGATTGAAGAAACACGACGGCCGTTGGATTAAGAACCAACGGTTACGTCTGCTAGAATCGTTTGTTGACGTAGTATATAATAACTAAAAAAATCTTGCATACGCGTCAACTAAACAGGCCCACAAGTCAGACCACTCCCTCTTTTTTAATAATTTATATATAGCTCATGGCAACTTCTTATGCAATTTATTGCGATGCGTTTTTAGTTGGCGGGGTCAATTTCGCATATTTTTGTAGGTTCCAAACTATTTTTAATACCGAAATGTCGAGCCAGATTTAAAGTACTTTGAAGATATATTTGAATTAGGTTAATGCCGAGTGAAATAGGAATCTGAAAATGTGAAAAAATCAGAAATTATAAAGTAATTGCCAATTTGTCATATGTTTTTATATTTACAACCCATTTCATATTACTTTCAAGATTTGCAGGTGTCTTGAAAGAGTTGCAGCCCATCGTATGTAGAAAAATAAGTAGGCCTGGATTGGGTATTCTTCAGAAAAAATAAACTGGCTCATTTTCACAAAGAAAAAATAGCTGGGTTGGTCACATGGTGAACATAAAATATAAGCTTGGGCTAGACGGGCCACAACCTAGTTCAAACCCTGCTCCGTCTCAACAATACCAAACAAAAAAATTACTGCTCGAGTAGCTACGTCCCTGTGTGTCACCGATCTTGTGCTGTTCTCTTGTCTATTGACTATATACGCTCACAATGTCGTGGGTCCTAGATGTCAGGAAAACACTAGGAGGAAGCATTTTATTTTTCCATACGCTGACGTGGTGGGCCCCAATTGTCATCCTCTCCACGTACTTCTGCCGATTCCTGTTGTTTGTTGACCATGTTGACAACACGAGAGGGCGGCGCCGACGTCGGCATTAACGATTTAGGATACGGTGGGGCGGCGCGTCTTGTTGGCGCAGCCAACCCGTGGGAGGCGGAAGCGAAGCGGCCCAGCGCTGGTTTGGTTTTGGCGGTTGGAGGAAGACAGATCAAGAAACACGACAGATCGTAAAAGCAGCAGGAGTACTTAACAACCTTAATCGAAACCAGCGGGGGCACTTAACAACCAAAGCTGAAAGCAAGATGAGTACTTATACAGTTCAACTGCATAAATCACGCCTCAAAGAGTGCTACTTTGCCTCTGATTAACCAAGGGTGAGGCCGCCAAGGCCGAGGCGCCACCCTCACAGATCCACAGCCTTTCCGAAGCGGCTTCATCTCGCAACGTGGTCAATAAATTGGATATTCTCTTTAGAGCGATGGAAAAGCATGAACATAATATTCTGTCCTATTCTCCAAGATGGACGGGCCTTCATTATCTGAGACCACCCACGAATAAGTATCTTTTCACCTCCAAGGGGAATTGAGTAGGTCGACATTAACATCATGTTGTGACCAAGCGCAAGTCTGACCCGACCATGGTCAGGCATCTGTATAGGAACAATAGAACTCGGCAGTTCCTGTTTCAAGAAGATCACAGCTGTAAAACTGTGTATAAGCAATAGTTTATGAAAAGTTGAAAACAACTCGTACCATAAGTTTCTCGACACAGTTGGACCTGTTCAACGAGTGCAGTAGTGGCACACATATCCCACGTGGCCTTCCACCATTGAAACGCCCCACAAGGACCTCAAGACGATCAATAAAGTGTAGGAACTTGTGGATGTCGATCCAGTCAACTTCAGTGCCATTAGTAATGTACCGAATTATTACAGAGTAACAAACGAGCAGACTGCTTAACTCTGAAAAAACCTGCATGTGCCACCAATTATAAGAAAATATTAGTTAGAAGTAGCATCTTCGTGAGAGATTCGTTGCTACTTCTAAAGTTAAATTGTGATTAGTTAGACAGAATATGTGGATTAAGAAGTAATCGAGGCAACAAGCAAGAACCAGATACAAAACTAACATGGATGAACAATTGGAACGACGTCGGGGTGGAAGATCGCAGTGAAGATGAGAGCAGGTTCTACTATTTCCATCAACATTCATGCGCCAACTATCAGTCCGTAACACTTGAGAAAGTTTATCCAAGTTCGGCCATAAAAAAAGCAGCGATCTTCTTGGTTCATGAACCCAACTCAGAAGTAATATCCATGGCTTGTCTTCACTGTGACCATTAAACTAGTGTATTCAGTTATGGCAAGGCCGAGCATCTTGAGTACATGTGTTACTGCAGACCAAATAATACACTGCAGGAAAAATAATATGACAACACATCATGTTCAAAAAGACCCCACCCTCCCGGATAGAGAAGAGGATTCTAGGAACATACTGTGCGCGTTTCAAAATGTTGTGTTAGGATGAGAAGGAACAAGTGTGGCGTCTCGCCGAGGGCGCATAAATCTGTAGGGTACTCGCACTTTGGGCACTGCAACTAAAACACACTAGATTCAGTACGAAGAAAAATGCATCAACGACGGCGGCTGCCATCCTAGGATTACCTGCGACCAAGGGACGTGGATTTATCGGGGATGGATGAAGAATTCGTACCTGGTTCTCCATGAGAAAACCCTATCAATCACCGAGCGGGGGTTTTCTCTGAACAAGCAGACGAGGGAGAAGGAGATTCAGGCCCAGTGAAATATTGCCGCTTCGTCCGTCCAGCTTACTGCTTAAGCTGGAAGGGGGGGGGGGTTGTGATTTGACGGCTCGGCATTACTGCGGCGCTACGAACGGGGTGTGTCTACCATGAAGTTATGCACTCTAATTTGTGCATATGGCATGTGGACCCCGTTGCCGGTTGCCCCACATATCAGCGAAAGGAAGTAGAAAGACAGGAGTAACTAGTTACACATAAATATATTTTTTGATAGAGAGATAGTCCCTCTGTAAACAAATATACAAATCTTTTATATCACAAGCTCACCTTGCCGAGAAATATACTCCCTCTGCAATGCACGGGCATTATGGGGGTTCAACTTTTTTTATGGGGGTTCAGCTGAGAATATAATACTCAGATAGGCTCACGGTTCTGGACTTTGGGCGCATGAGCCGACCACGCATGTTTGGGGGCCCATGTGTTCTACCTCAGCGCTTTTCATATTGCAAGCGATCGGTACTGCGCTGGTTTTAGATGTTGTCGCAAGGCGAATACACAAAATTGAATAAAGCACGACAGCTGTTGGAATGAAATCGAACGACAGTTCCTAACCAACAATCAGAGTTGCAATTCTATCAACGATATACCATGTGATAAATAATACTGTCGTACTACTTATACACACAGGACACTTGTTTCACCATGCCAGATTATTACATCAAAATCTCTCGTGAGGATAGATCAGTTCGGCGGTTTAAATGCTTTGCTCTTGAAGAATTTCAAAGTTGATTTGGACCAGCTCTCCTTGCCGAGAAAGTTTGATTTTGACATCATCCCCTACCACAAGATATGATTTAGATTTGAACCTTGACCATCTTTTAGCATCAATCATCATGCGACCATCCTTTGTACTTATGGTATATTGAGCAGGTTCATTCACACCAAGGCTGCGCATGGTAAGAGAAACTTGGCATGATGCCCGGATAGTTGAACGACCCCCTTGTTGCTCTAGGAATTATCTGTTTGCAAACAAGAAGACATACCCAAACAGTTAGATCAACACAGTGAATCATGTGAAACAACATGGAAAGAAAAAAGAACGAAGCACTTGGGCGGCCAATGCTTACCAAGAAGGTGGACATGTCGGTTTTGTGAGGACTTTGGTATATGAAGTGCGAACTACAGCCCGATCTGTTGCGGTGCAACCGCACGGGCGGACCAAATGCAAGTGCAAGTGTTGGTGCAGGTGCGAAGCCGCTTCTTCTTTGCGGAGATGGTGCTCCTTGTAGAGCTGGTGCCGGTGTCGATGCCCGATCCTCTGGTACATCAGACTGATCCGCTGATGCGGTCGGTGCCCAATCCTTGGCTGGATCAGACTGAGCTGCTGCCGCTGTCAGTGCTAGAGCAACTGCCGGTGCTCGATCTGTGTGAGACAGCGGCGATCGTGTCTGGTCTGCTATGATCAGCTTTCTAACTTGACTAGGATCCGTGACCGTGATCCAGTTTTTTTCTTCATTTCTTTTAAACGCGAGAAGGACTAATTGTGGCGTTTTTGTTAAACCAATCTACAGTTCATCATAGGGATTCAGCTTGTACTCAGACAACAGACTTATCCAATTTTTTCCAGTAATACAAGTGATGAACAGTGCCTTCGTTACTGACACGACATAAGAAGTGAAACCTGCAAAAATAGCCATTGTAGAGCAAACCAAACGGTTTATTCTGTGATGAATGTCACATGGCAAAACCTGCATCGTAAAATTGTAGGAAAAGAAAGAAAACATGACATTAAATCAATAAGATTTAGACAGTAAATCAATAAGATTTACTTGATGTGACATGAGTGAATCCTTACCAGAAATCACTATGTTGAAGTACTAAATGTAAGATTGATCGTCCAACTACGCTGCGTGGCATGCAGGGCCCTGCCTACTCCCACAAGTAGGACAGTCCAAAGGTCGTGACAAATCGTATGGACCGAACATCCATGGATCGAAATCTTGGTGGGTGCGATAAACCCTGCAATGCATACAGATATTGGAGTGTAACCATAATTGATAAACCGTCCTCACAAAAAATATGATCTGGATACTTCAAAATGTACAGACTGAATTGAGTGGACAGACATTAACATAGACCGTTCTCAGGACTGATCACACACCAAAAGCGGCAGTACTAATAAACAATACAGGGTTCACAAACACAAATCAAGTACTGAACAATAGTACTTACTACGCATAAGCAAAGTTGCACTAACTAAACTCTGCAGACTATTTCTTGCCATCGACCTACGGATGAACCCCGCATAATCGATTAGGCCATGGACTTCGTGTGAGATGTCTACATGCACCATCACCATCTTGTCAACCTTGGAGAACCTAACAGAGTGGTCTTTCCACTCATAAACATGATGATGAAGACATGCCACATCAGATTTGTTGGGAAGCTTTACAAGAACCACACCCTTCGTAATCGAAGGCACAACCAGGAAATTGTTGTGGTCAAGTACAGCCTCAAGAACACGCTTGACAACAATGCTACAGGAAAACACTAGTTCAGGACACGTGGCGACAAGGACACATCAGCTGGATAGTTCATCAGTAGAACTCATCATCAGGTCTTCCAGTTCACACGACATGACCTTGAGAACTTCATCTCCACCGCGGACTTGGTTCTAATTCAAACAGAAACCATATTTCATTACTACCTCCGTTCAGAAATATAAGATGATTTTCGATATTATACTCCATATATGACTACATATACACACAGAAATGAGTGAACAAAGACACTAGAACATGTCTTCAAAGGCATGAGAGCAGAGGGATTACATGCAATATCCATAACACAAGTTACTGAGGCAAATATACCCTCTTAAAAGGTAGCATTGATGTTCATAAAGTACTCCCTCCGTCCCAAAATTCTTGTCTTAGATTTGTCTAGATACAGATGTATCAAGTCACATTTTAGTATTAGATACATCCGTATCTAGACAAATCTAAGACAAGAAATTTGGGACAGAGGGAGTAGTTGAAAGTAATCTATAAGAAATCAGTGTCAACCTCTCACATGTTTTGGTCAAAAGAGGAATTTAGAACCGTCATTTGGCACACTAAAATCACATGCAAGATCACCCAGAAAGTTGTACTACCAGTACTAGTAATGCGTGTTAGATGAAAAAACACGATCAAGATCGAGAAAATGATCGTCAACAAGAGACATTACGGACTTGCTTAATGAGGGATCCCGGAGAGGGGGCTTGGACAGGGCGATGGCTTTGAGCTTGTCTGTGGTAGTCTCGGCGGGGTGCTTGCGCTTCTTCGTACCATGAGCCTCGACGGTTTTGGCCAGAGCCATAGACATCACGTCGGCCGGTGCTCCGGCGTCCATCCAAGAGAGGAAGCTGAGAGAGAAGAGTGAAAGGAGGAACAAGATGAGGGAGAAGCGAAGCGAGTGGGGGTTTTCTTCAAGAGAGGAAGCTGAGAGAGAAGAGTGAAATGATGGTTGCTTCGTCCGTCCAACTTATCTTTGGAAAGGAGGGGTTTTGTGATTTGACGGCTCATTGGGCACCATCTTGCGGCGGTTTGATCGGGTAGTCTACCGTCACTCTACTACGGAGTAATTTAGTGCATGGCTGGTGGACCCAGTGCCGGGCTGTCCCACACGCCGGCGAAAGTGAGTAATTTAGTGCATGGCTGGAGGAGGATCCGCACGGTAGAGCGTGTCCACTGTTTTTCATTCTCAAGAAAAAATGATTACAAAGCAAGCGTTTCCACTCTTCTGACGGAGGAGTGCGAAACACGGCAGCCACTTGAACATACACGTGCTCCTACTACTAGGCATGTGCGATGGTTCATACGTCGATTACTACACAATCTTGTTGCTAGTATAGTAAGATATGACGATAACAAATGATGTTGTGCGCATGTCAACTACTCCTATATGTAACATAGTACCGCTTTTTCGACTGTCCGGTCGAGAATGAACGGTGAGATCAATGTTAACAGAACTAGGTCCACAGTGCACGGAGAGTACGGTGCTACAGTACTCCACGAAACATGAACCATATGAAGCACATCCTATAGTGTTAGACAGGGTGTATGAAGGGTGCACGGGATGGGAGCAAAAGTTCCCTTCTCGACCCACTTTTGGGTGTTTGGCGAGTGCATGAAGGGTGCATGAGTCCACACTAGTAGGTTGACAAAAATACGAAGAGGAAACAACTATATTGAGATGAGAATGCAACCAAACACACCCACACGCTTTGTGCTACAAAGGATCGATCTGCACCGTCTGAGTTTGATCCAACGGTCATGTTGCGCCAAGACATGGACATGCCCATGCAGAGGGCGCCTAAACACCACCGAAGTCCCTCTGCTTCTCGAGGCGCACGACGTTGGTGATGCAGGGTGCAACCGCCCGCAGAGCCCGCTCCCGGTCGACGGGAGCCAACTTCGTCAAAGACGCCCGTCAATGGCATGAATGGATTCGGTGTGAGCCACGAAAGGATTCGCCCGGTAACGGCGACGGCAGCGCGCAACCCCTCCTTGTCCAGCTCAGCCCCAACCATTGCGCGGAGACGGCTCAGCTCCTCGAAGATATAGGTGAAGAAGGAGACCAGGTCAGGAAGCCGCAGCTCGTTGAAGTCGACCGGGTGGTCGAACGGGTTTAGCCCAACGACCGGCATCGTCGAGCTGGCATGACGGTAGGCATTGCACAGCCGCAACACGTGCGTGGCAACTTGGTTCACCAAGTGGCTGAGGCGATCCTGGACCTCGTCACGATCGGCCCGCTCACGCTCCAGCCGGCTCCCCTGACGGCCTATCGTATCTCCCGCTTTCTACAACAACACCGCCGACGCCTCGAGAATCTTTGTGGTGGACGCCTGCCGCTTTTGAAGCTCTGTGAACTCCCGCACATAACGGAGGAGCATGGCACTCCTCTCCTCCTTGATCTCACGGAGCTCCACGTCCTTGGCCCTGAGCTCCGCATCCTTGGCATGGAGCTCCTGTGTCAGGCGCCTCACCTCGGACTCCATGATCTGCTGCGCCGCCATGGCACCAGGTAGAAGCAATGGGGAGGGGAAGCAAAGGGGCGAAAGCGGCTGAAAAGGCAATGCAATCTACAGGAAGGCGGAGGGAGCTAGCCGAGAGCGGGAATCTTTTGGTTTTCACCACGGTAAAACACCAGTCGACGACTTCTCACATCGAGGAGCAAAGGGTTTTACAGCGGAGTCATCATGACTAATTGCTACCGCTACCGCCTCATTAATCAAAAAAATTAAAAATCCTGCCGCACCCAAACACCGTGAGCAACGCCATGTGGATATTTAAATTTACCTGCCAACAAGTAGATAAAAAAGGGGTGAAAAACAAATGTGGCGGCGGCCTAGCTAATCGGTCGAACTAGCCCAACTAGCTAGCCACCGTGCTTCACTGATGTACTCGGCGGGAAAGGTGGTCTTTCGTGATTTGACGACTCATTTACTTGCTTCGCCGCTACGACCGAGGAGGACCCAGAAAACGCGTAGTAGGGCGTCCCATGTCAGGAAGAATATATGCGTGCACCACCTGGGAGGACCCCGAAACCGCACGGTAGGGTGTGCCACGTCTCGGCACGGAGGAAAAATGTGCGTGTAAAAATATACTGTATCAGACGTAGTACCTATGGTTCGACCTCGGGACCCAGTCAGTCGGTCGAAAACACCCCACTAGCCACACAGCTTCATCATGCAAACGTGGCACGGTTAGCTCTGTCTCGACCAGCCACAACGTCTCTTGTTCTAGGCGATTCTTCTATTTTCCAAGCTTTTTTTAGTTGTAATAACACCACGGCAAGCTAGCGCCGCTCTTCGTGTGTGCCCGTGCAAAGGTTAGATGATGGAGAGAAGAGAGATTGAGATTGCAGACCTGGGACCCACCCATAAGTGAGACAACAGTCATGCATGTGTTGACGAGGCACTCCCTCTACTCTACTCAACGCAAGTACTGTATAAAATCAAGTTATGGGACAAAGCCAACAACCGTTCGTTTTTTCAGGCTATCGACTTATGCTTTGTAGTCCAGGTTGCCAGTTCGAATCTCGTCATTTAGATTTGTTAGTTTTAGGTCCAAATTTGATTAATGACAAGTGGGACCCCCGTGTGTTGTTCCGATATTTCAAAGGTAGGATGTTTTTTTAACAAACACTTAGCGCGGGTAGATAAGTAACGACACGAGCTACACGTATTTTGCAAGTTTATGAACAAAATGACAGCGGCATAGAATATCACATCCACCCCGCAGCTTAGATACTATGGTGATACGAGTTTTTACACCGTTGGAAGTGAGATCCAATGGCTTGGGAGTAGTCTTTGTAATTATGCGATATTTCCAAACTCTCCAAAGTTTTTTTTTGCAAATAAAACATTCAGGCCTCGTGTGTGCCATTGCATCTTCGATCCAACGGCTCCCCGGTGCTCATATTAGGTGCTCCCCGTAGCTTAATTACCCGCTACGGTGATATGAGCATCTAGGTCGTATGACCAGTGATCAGATGGCACATGCATAGTACTTATACTTTCTGTGCATTTCCCAAACTCTATCAGCCGCATATTGCAAAAACATTCAAACCTCCTATTGTGGGCCGTTAGATCTCAGTGAACTCGTATCACCATAGAATCTACGGTGCGGGAGCACCTCATACTCTCCCGTGCTAGAAAACATAAGGTGTTATCGCAGCTTGGATGCTACGGTGATACGAGCTTGGAGGTCGTTTGATCTGAGATCCAATGGCATCTGGCGATCTTTGTGCTTGTAAGCAAAGGGTCGAACTCTTTTGGGGCTTTTCTGCAAAAAACCATTCAAACCACCGAGGAGGTGTTGGGTCACAAATCCAACGTCTCCGAAGAGCTTGTATCACCAAAGCATCTAAGGTGTGGTAGCACATGATATTCTTACATACAGGAGAATATGATGTCCTCCTTCGTCTTAGATGCTACGGTGATACGAGCTTCGAGGTCGTTGGATATGGGATCAAAGGGCATCTAAATAGTTTTTGTACAAATTGTGTGCAATTCTCAAACTCATCATGGTTTCCTGCAAAAAAATTAAGACACATCATGTGAGCTGCTATATCTCAGATCTACAAGCTCCAAGCAGCTCGTATCGGCATATAGCATCTAAGGTATGGGGGCACATGATATTCTCCCGGGGAGGAGGGGTGGGGGGTGCACAACCAATCGGTGGTTGGGAGGGTGGGGAAAAATATAATCTAAACAACCCTCAATGTAGCTCCACAATTTTATCTAAGGTCGAGGTTGACCCCGACAATCATAACTCCGCCTAAACACAACATTTGCATGTCTTTGTAGTACTAGACTTAATATTCATGTTTCAGTTTCATGTTCATTTTAAATATTTAACTGAGGACCATGGATGTCTTACATTTTACTTCCTTCGCTCCTAAATATTAGTCTTTTAGAGGCTTCAAATGGACTGGCACATACGGATGTATATAGACATATTTTAGAGTCTAGATTCACTCATTTTGCTCCATATGTAGTCACTTGCTGAACTCTCTAAAAGACTAATATTTAGGAATAGAAGGAGTATTTTTGAACTCGTGTCATACATGCATGGGTTGGAAAAATAGATGCACTATACTTATTGGATTGTTGTTGTGTTCGTGCGTGCGTGTGTGTGTGTGTGTGTGGTCATATGCTTGATACATACAAAGTTTTCTCACCTCCATATTGTTCATCTTTTAAATTTGAATTTGCATTGCAAAACTTACTAGGGATACCATGAACTGTGAAATCCACGTTGAGATCACTATATCACAAATTCACTCTAATTCAACAACTCGTCATAAATCAATTACCACGTTGAGATTAGTATTTGCAAGGAAAATACGGGTATTGTAATACACACAAATTCGTTCGGCAATTTAAAAGGTTCCTTTCGTATTCTCAAATGGTAGGACCCAACGGCGTACCAGCCCGACCTTGGCTTGTGTTGATCCTAAAAAAACGAGCTCGTGTCCTTCGGTGGCATGCGTGGTACGCACATTAGGCAACCCCAACCAGTCGAGCCTCAGCATTTCAAGTCGAAATATATGGCGGCCAGAATTCCAGCCCTAGGAAATTCCCCTCATGTCCCCGGTCCATAATGACTACCGATGAACAAAGGAGGGATGCTTTAGTAACTAGACAACGTTACCTACCATGCCGAGCACGGTTCAATTCCCTCGATGCCGTCATTAAGGTCACCCGTCAACTGCATTGCCTAGTACTACTACTACTACACCAGGATGAGCACAGAATTGAGCCCGTTTGTTCGTGCCTAGTACTTGAGTTAATATATCAGGCAATGCACTTGTACGGAGGGATTATCCTTTTACTCCCTCCTTTCCAGTTTATAGGGCTTATCTCAAAATTTTAGTTTTCCCATTTTATAAGTCTCAATTTGGTTGTTCCTCATCACATGTTCAGATTTCAAGGTGCACTAAATCATTACATGCAAGTATTAAGAGAAAATTGACCAATGCATGTACTTTATGCATGCATGCATTGCAATTAATGCATTCAGAAACACAATTTTTGAGGAAAACAAGCGCATTAATTGAGTGGTTTTGCAAACTACAACAATTGTTCCACCACTCACCATCTACCTTGGTTGGTGAGATTTTTGAACTGAGCCCTATAAACCGGAAAGGAGATTTAACTAAGAAAAATGTTTGATCAAATCCTTTCTTAAGAAATACAACAGGACAGATGTACGGCTTGAAAAATTATTGCATGATGCAGGTTATGATATTGTTTCAATCCTGGATCTTAAATTTCAGAAAATCCAAAAGTGAGCATAAATTCTTGAAACCGAGCATGGTCACGTGATATGGCACAAATATTACTTCGTAAGTTTTTTCTTCAATTTGAGACAAGCTGCTTATGACAAGTTGCACAAATGAAGAGCCAAGGTATTTTGGAACAAAGACCTGTCGCGTTAAGGCCAACGCTTTCACTATTGAAACCGTGGGCGTTTACGTGCCGCCACAAGTCCCCGCTTCTCATCGGCAGGTGCCGTCCCAAAGAAGCGTGTGAGTCGACAGAGGCGTGCGGCGAGCGCATCACCGGCCACCGTCAGGAGGCATGCGAAAGGTATCATTGCAGACTCACCGAGGCGAGCCTTTGACCAGTTCGCCGCCCACCGTCGTCCCAACTGCTCCCACTTTTAATGTCGCCGGCGCCGCGGTTTAAAATCAACCTCGCACTACCCAAGATCGCTACAATCCTCTCTCTTCCTCTCCGATTCTCCTGTCGTCTACCTCCAACTAGCTTGACCTAAACGTACGCCATGCCGCATCACGATGGTCTGCCCTTAGTGTTCCAGTTTCATGAGGAAGACACCCAGCCGGAGTCTCAAGAACATAAGGCGCTTTGGGACGAGCTTGAGCTGGCCTTGCGGGAAGACGCCGCGCCTGTCCCCGCTCTCATTCCGGCTCCCGTCGCCCCGACTGCGCCAGCGCCCATCCCCATGGCATTGATGGGCTGGGAGCCGCACATTCTCGCCGAGCTTGATGCCACGGGGTTCCACGAGGTCCCCGCCGACTTTCACGCGCCCGTGCACCTGCCTGCGCATGCGCCCGTGCGTGCACTGACATGCACGCCCGTGCCGGTGCCCGTGCACCTGCAAGCGCATGTGCCTGCGCGTGCACTGACGTGCGCGCCCGTGCCGGTGCCCGTGCACACGAATGTCTCCGCCGCGCCGTTGACAGCGCTTATCCTCGCGCGGATGCCAGTGCCCCCCTCAGCGGCATGGATGGCCGCCGTCGACCGCTTCCTGGCACCAACGCCAGTCGCCTCCTCCCGCCAGTTGGCTCGCTCCGAAGTCCAGAACATTTTGGCCTTCCTTGAAGCTAGGCCAACGTCCAGGAGTACGCCAACAACGGCGCAAGACGCCGCCGTCACCGTCGGTCAGTGGCCCAACGACACACAGAGCACGGCAGAGGAGCCGCTTCCCACCGCAGACGCCCCCGCCGCCACCGCGTAATCTAAATTTTCCATGAAAAACGTTCAGATTGCCATGATTAAAATCCGAACGTTTATCATTTCCGTTTATGTTATATCGATCGTCGTATAATTTAAAGTCGGAGTCAGACTGAACGAAATGTATGGTTTGATCGATTGAATGTTCTACTAGAGCCGTATCAAATTAAATATAAAACATCATCAAGCCACATGAATTCCATGACAACCAACGACCAAGACTGCTACAAAGTCGAGCGCTCAACACGTTTAGCGTGCAGTTAATTTCATGCCAAAAATAGTGCTAATCACATGACAACACGCAAATAATAACCTAGTAGTTAATATCCGCATGCACTTAATATACTTCCAAATTAACGTGCATTGCACATACAAACTGACTAGTGCTGCTAGTACGTGAAACTGGTGCCGTGACTTGTGAACGCGTCCAGATATGGTCAACGGCAACATCGCCCGCGAGTTCTTCCTGTTTGCCCGTGCGTCTAAACGCAGAAGGGGAGGAGAGAGAGAGAGAGAGAGCACACATGGAACCCACCAGTAAGTGAAGGCGAATAGTACTAAAAATAATATTACATGTTATCCATTAATTAGGCTGTGGTAATATAAAAACATTATGTGAACAAAGTGGGTACAACAAACATTGCTATTCTACGTATGTTGCCTATTGACGTGCGGCTTGAAGGCCCGGTCGCATGTTCGATCATCGTCCTTTATTTTTTAATTTTTATATGGGTCCAAATTTGTTTCATGACATGTGGGCCCCTCGGTGTGTATTTTGTAGCACTTTAATTTGTGGGTCGAAATTTGTTCCATTCCAACTGGACTATCGGTGTGTAGTTTTGTAGCTTATTTATAATAATTAAAGAGAACAACATAGTTTTTCAATAATACCATGGTGCGACGTTGAAGGCGAGAAAGGACGTGCGAGAGAGCGATGACCGAGCCAGAGGGAAATCAACTAGGGGAGTTGCGTGGGTTGCAACGGCGTTTGGAGTAGTTGTGGGCCGAATGCTACGAAAATATAATCTAAACCGACCAGAATAAATGCCTACACAAATTAATCCAAGGTTGGAGTGTCCCTCGCAATGTAAATAGCTCCAGCTTTGCGAGGGATGGAGAGGTAGTACCTTCAACGCGTGGAAGATACGGTATGAGAAAGCGAGGTCAATCGAGAGACATATAGATAGAGAGACAAAGTGAGTGTGGTCCGACATTCATTGAACAAATATATATGCTCCAGAGTGATATTGTCCGATTGAGCTTTTGGTAAGGGTGAGGGCTGTAAGATAGAGCTTGGGAGATGATCCAGTCACAGACGTGTAGATATATTTTGTGCATGGGAGGAAGCAAGGTCAACCAATCACATAGGGTCGTCGTGCGATCGAAAGCGTGAGACGGGTTAGAGAGAGTGACCTAGATAGACGATGTGCGTGAGAGAGTATACAATGTGAATAGGTCTAATTGGGCTCAAACATGGTGATATATCGTTTTTGTCCAAGAAAGAGCGAGGTAAATCGAGACATACGGAGAGAGAGAGATAGAGATAGAGAGGGAGAGAGAGATTGAGTGAGCGTGGCCCACCATGTGGTCAAAAGAGTGGCGGCGGCTTGGATGGATTGACCTAGATAGACAATATGCGTGAGAGAGTATAGAGTGTGTCGATCAAGGCCCGAACAGGGAGATATATCATTTGTGTGTGAAAGAAAACGAGGTTAAACGAGACTCAGATAAAGAGAGCTAGAATCAGCGAGTGTTGCCCGTCGTGCGGAAGAAAGAGTGAGACAGTCTCGAGGGAGTGACCTAGATATACAACGTGCGTTCGTGCGCACGAGAGGTTGGGGGGCTAGATAGGCAATGCATGTATTTAGCGCGAGAGGGTGAGAGGGAGAGGGGGGGAGAGAGAGCTCGGCATGGGGTGCAATGGCGGGTGTGTGAGGTAAGTACATTTGGTAACAGGAGGAAAAAGGGGTTGTGTAGTTGAGAGACTTAGAGATCGAAACATGGAGAGAAAGAATGAACGTGTGTTGGAAACCGATAGCTTGCTAAGGTGGTTAGGAGAGGAAGATTGACCGATACAATAAGTATGTTGCGTTTGTCTTGTGAGGGGGCTAAAAGAACATTTGAATGTACATAGTACGAGACTTAATATCGATGTTTCAATTCGGTGTAAATTGTAAGATTTGAACCGAGGACCAGGCATACGGGTAATTATTTCGAATTCGTGCCATACTAAGTTTAGAAAAGTTGACATTGGCTCAATTTGTTGTGCTATTTTGTAGGTCATATGTTTGAATCCATCCAAAATTTTTCTCACTACCATGGTGTTCATCATATACATATGAATTTGTATTAAAAAAGTAGCGTGGATACAGTGAAATGCGAAATCCACGTTAGAATTGGAGATCGCTACGTGACACACACTCTAATTCAAATAACTAACTACATGACACACACTCTAATTCAAATAACTAATCATGTGACACACTCTAATCCACGTTAGCGTGGGTACCGCTTCGATTTTTTTTCAAATAACTCCTCATTAATTAATTTATAGTACTCCCTCTGTTCACTTTTATAAGACCTTGAAGACATTTCAGACAATGTGCAAAATAGTTCATTTTAAGTTGTCTGAAACGACTTACAAAAGTGAACGGATGGAGTATCTCGTTTCGAATGACTAATTATTGCAAGGAAAACACGGGCATGGTAATACATACAGATTCGTTTGCAAATGAAAGAAGATTTGTTTGCATTCTCAAATGTAGGCGCACCAGGCAGACCAGGGTTGTGTCGGGGTGGACGATGCTTCGGTGCCTTACAGGCAACTGCCCTTGGGTGACTGACATGTGGACCAGCCACCTGTTGGGCTCACATGTCATGGACACAAAGGCAGGTGCCTTAAGGCACCGAAGCATAGTCCTGTCGGGTGGTCGCGTGTGTCGGACGGACGCGTAGCACCCAGCCCCCCCCCACCCCCCCCCCAAAAAGAAGGACGACGACAATATAAGTTCGCGCTTCCACATTTCGGGTTGAAATATATGGCGGCCCCAATTCCAGCCCTGCAAAATCTCTCTTCTCCGCCGTCCCCTTCCGTGCCCAGATTGCTCAAATCCCTAATTCGCCGCCATCCCTCGAATCGCCCCTCGTCTCGTCTCTTTCCCCACCGTTCCCCACCTCTGTGCGGACGACGACGACGAAGACGACGCGCTTCACCACCGCACCGGAGCTACCTCATCTACGCCCTCGTCCACCGCACCGGGTGGTCCACCGACAACGTCGGCCGCCGCAACCGACGTGCCTCACAGACACCGAGTTCCACCGCATCAGGTGCGCTTCACCAACACCGTCTCCCAGCTCACCGGGGTTACTTCACCGAGCACATCGTCGCACCTCCTCCCCCCGAAGCCGTTGGGGCTTCACCAACGGTCTCGTCCACCGCATCGTAGCGCTCCGCTGCCACTCAAAATATGCATCCGTCCACGGCCAGCCAACGCCAGCGCATCACCCTCAACGGCTCTGAAGTGACCCGCACTCTAGCTAGGTGAGCATGCCCAAACGCCGGCCCGAACTAGGTATCCACACATCACTCCCTTGTGTACTGTTCCGACGATGTTTGGATATCCTTTCACTGCTCTCTTAGCTTACACGCCTATGCAACTCGACTTTAACTCTTATTTCTTCCGAGATATCATATGAAACAAGCAAATCCATTTTTTAGCGAAGCATGACGGGCTACGGGATCTGGTACACATCCCGCACACCAGATAACCTTGTAAGTATCTCTCCTGGTACAACATCAAGGTCGATTCCTCTTATTTGATCAACCATTCGCCGTGTCAAAAATGCACAGGGGGATGGAAGGAGCACAAGGCCTGCACATCCAAGCAAGTGGTAACATGGACTTGTACATGGAACATTCCAAGCGCAAGCAGAGCTGCAGTGAGCCTATACAACGAGCTAGCGTAAGTCCCTGCATTTCATTTAATTCATACTGGCATTCGTGTATGATTTGTGTGCAGTGGCCGATCCACGAATTCAAGTTACCAGGGGCGAACATTTAACTTAAAAAATACGAAGGCACTTGCACTCCGGAAATCAACATAACTTGAGAAATGTGAAGCTACATGCACTTTGAAAACCATCTAACGATCCAAAGTAGTTCATGTTATAAACACTAAATGATGCAAGCACCAAAAACACAAAATGCAACATGGTGTACAAGGAATACTAACATTGTCTTTAACTGCTTGAATTATTCGTTCTCTGGCTGAAAATATCGAAGTGTAATTGCACATATAACCAATGCACAAACTGCATATCAATATATCTATCCTGCACAAGTATGCCAATAGTTTCAAACAACAGATTAGAAAAGTATTTATGCTATATTGTCATGATACGGGGACTTTCTGGTAGATGGCCTCGACGTTTCCTCAAGCTATGAAAATGCACTATAATTTGCTTGTCATCAATGCCTGCAAATCTCTGTCTCTCTCAACATAGTAGATCATCATTAGACACTAAATCCTATAACGATCTTGCAAAATGCTTGCATTAGATCCCTCATTAGACACTATATGTTCATCACCAGGAGCATGTAAAATGTTTGCATCAAATCCTTCATTAGCGAATTGTTCATTAGACACTTTTTGCTCAAGAACAACATGAGCTTGTATGTTTGCACCGGAAACTTGATTAGATACATCAGATTCAGTCAGTTCAGTATTGATTGGGGGAGTTATAAAATAAGTAGAAATTGGTTTCATTTTCTCATAGATTCCCTACATACAAGCAGTTTTACAACACCGTTAGGTTTAACTATTGGCCAGAAATTGAAGAGTTGAATTAGATATAATCAGGGATGTGATGTACCTGCTCGTTGCGCATGCTACTATTGCAAGCTACGACTGTCCATTTGCGCAAGCTCGATGTGTAACGCCCTCGATGCGGCTATATCTCCCACGTGTCGAAGCACGACTTAGAGGCATAACCACATTGAAAGCAAAGTCGCAAGTGAGGTAATCTTCACACAACCCATGTAATACATAAGGGAAAGAGATACATAGTTGGCTTACAAATGCCACTTCACACAATACATAAATAAACATCCATCATCCAGATTACACTCAAGGTCCGACTATGGAACCAAAATAAAAGAAGACTATCCCAAATGCTACACAGATCCCCGATCGTCCCAACTGGGCTCCACTACTGATCATCAGGAAAAGACACATAGTAACGACCACGTTCCTCGTCGAACTCCCACTTGAGCTCGGTTTCGTCACCTGCACCGCATCGTCGGCACTCGCAACTGTTTTGGTAGAATCTGTGAGTCACGGGACTCAAAGCAATCTCACACCCATGAGATCAAGACTATTTAAGCTTATAGGAAGGACAGAGTTGTGAGGTGGAGCTGCAGCAAGCGACTAGCATATATGGTGGCTACATTCGCACAAGAGAGCGAGAAGAGAAGCAAGGCACGGTCGTGAAGCTAGTAGCGATCAAGAAGTGATCCTGAAACTACTTACGTCAAACATAACTCCAACACCGTGTTCACTTCACGGACTCCACCGAGAAGAGACCATCACGGTTACACACGCGGTTGATGTGTTTTAATCAAGGTCAACTTCGGGTTTTCTACAACCGGACATTAACAAATTCCCATCTGCCTCATAACCGCGGGCACGGCTTTGAAAAGATAATACCCTGCAGGGTGTCCCAACAGCCCATCATAAGCTCTCACGGTCAACGAAGGATATTCCTTCTACCGGAAGACCCGATCGATCTCGGAATCCCGGACTACAAGACATTTCGACAATGGTAAAACAAAACCAGCAAAGCCGCCTGACAGCCGACAAATCCCGATAGGAGCTGCACATATCTCATTCTCAGGGCACATCCGGATGAGACATCCTACGAGTAAAACCAAGCCTCAAGTCTCCCCAAGGTGGCCCCGCAGTCTGCTCGTTTCGGACCAGCACCCAGAGGAGCACTGGCCCGGGGGGGCTAAAATAAAGATGACCCTTGGGCTCGCGAAAACCCAAGGGAAAAGGTGTAGGTGGTAGGCAAATGGTAAAACCAAGGTTGGGCCTTGCTGGAGGAGTCTTATTCAAAGCGAACTGTCAAGGGGGTCCCATAAATCACCCAACCATGTAAGGAACGCAAAATCAAGGAACATAACACCGGTATGACGGTAACTAGGGCGGCAAGAGTGGAACAAAACACCAGGCATAAGGCCGAGTCTTCCACCCTTTACCAAGTATATAGATGCATTAATTAAACAATAGATATTGTGATATCCCAACAAGTAAACATGTTCCAGCAAGGAACAACATCTCCATGTTCCAACAAGGAACAAACTTCATCTTCACCTGCAACTAGCAACGCTATAAGAGGGGCCGAGCAAAGCGGTAACATAGCCAATCAACGGTTTGCTAGGAAAGGATGGTTAGGGCTTGACATGGCAATATGGGAGGCATGATAAGCAAGTGATAGGCATCATAGCATAGGCATAGCAAAAGAGCGAGCATCTAGCAAGCAAAGATAGAAGTGATTTCGAGGGTATGGTCATCTTGCCTGCAAGGTTCTCAGAGTTGTCGAAAGCTTGATCCTTGTAAGCGTTCTCAACAGGTTCCTCGTTCACGTACTTGTCTCCCGGCTCTACCCAAAGCAAGAACACAAACAATGGAACCACAATAAATCACGGGCGATGCACAAACAACATGATGCAATACATGGCATGATATGCGAGATGTGAGATGGAATGCATATGTGTGCTCCGGAAAGAAAATGATGAACCAGGCATCAACTTGGCAAACCAAGTATGCCGCTGGAAAGGTGAGATGATTTCGGTTGAAATCGATATAAAGATCACCGGAATCGGATGCACGGTTTGCAAATGACAAGCAAAACAAGAATGGCACAAATCGCCATTAACAAAGACGATGCCACATAGCAAGCAACAAGAAGTTAAGCTACTGCACCCAAACGTACCAACAAAGCATATGGCAGTGATCTACTCAAGATGCTTGACAAAATATGAACACTGAGCTACGGCTAAAACACACCATAACATGTCCAAAATATATCAGCTTCACAGACAGTGAAAATACTGAACATGGCAGAATCAGCATCAGGAAGCAATGTTCAGAGCAAGCAAACAACATGCTACAGGAACTTATAATAGCAAAACAAGGCATGGCATGAGTCTACTCAAAGCATAGAACAAAAGTCCCTTACTGACCATGAGCCAAAAGGGATCATAAAATGTAATAGCACCCATGTCAATATAGCAAGTTTCGTTAACAGATTCAGCAAACAGGGGATGACATTGACAGAATTATGAAGGCATCTTTGCGAGCTCGATGCACTCACTACAGAGCATTACATTATAAACTAAGCATATATCCATCAAGAAGACATGTCATAGAAGCTATACATGGCAAGAACAACATCATAGCATACACGGATCAACTACAACAACCTTGGCAAAATTGAATAACATGTAAACAACCTGCCAGGAAACATTTTATAGCAAAAGTAGAGCTCGATTGACTCAAGCTATGGCACTCCATAATTGAAAACAAGGACATAGATGGATATAGAATAACCATATGTTCAAAACATCCTTACTGAAGTATCTCAAAATATGCATGGATCTCTCGGTAGCATCAAGTTTACATGGCATAAAAATATCAGCAAAACAGGGGCTGAAATCAGCAACATCATGAAGCCTAGTTTGCATGCTCGTGCTAGTCACCACAGAGATCACAAAAATACATGGCATACACCCCTGTAAAGATGGAATGGCATATTATAAAACACATGTAGGACTCAAGTTCATAGGATGCACACATCAATCATGACAAAAATGACAAAAGTGCATGTTCTGATAAGAATCGGAAACTAACATCACATAGCCCTCTCCTAACAGCATTTCTGGCATCAAGATGACCTAAAATGAAAATGATGCAATGAGATGAGATGAAATGATTTACTCATCGAGATGAACATTTCGGTATGCTACACGCCCAAAAAGGAGACACGGGTGCAAAGTTATGATGCGATGAACATGCAACAAAATATCTGCAGAAAAAATGACTTGGACGATTCCCGAACTCGGGGAAAGTCAACCTTAGATCGGATCCGGGCGCGGACTTCGAGGCAGGCCGGAGCCTCGCCGGAGTTGGTGCCGGAGGGGAGGAAGACGGCCGGGGGAGGTGAGGGCCGACCGGATCTCGTCGGATCCGGCGCCGGCGGAGGCGAGGAGGCGACGGCGCGGCGGGCGCCGGGGAGCCTCGAGGCGGCGCTTAGGGCGGCCGGCGATCAAGGAGGAGGGAGAGCAAGGCGGCGGGCAACGACGGGTCCAGGCGGCCGGGCGCGGCTGGGCAGAGGGTTTTCCCGCGGCCTCGCTGGCGGCGGGCCAAGCGGGCACGCCCACGTGGCGGCCCCGGATTGGCCGGGCGGCGGCGGGCGGACGTGTCCGGCCCGGTCCGGATGCGTCCGGCGGCGCGGAGAGGAGCGGGGCTAGGGTTAGGGGTGGAGTTGATCCGGAATTTCGGGGGAGGAGGTGTTTTTATAGGTAGAAGGAGCTAGGAAGCTCCAAATGGAGTGCGGTTTTCGCCCACACGATCGTGATCGAACGGCGATGGACATGGAAGTGACTTAGATGGGTTATTGGGCTGTTTTGAAGGGGTGTTGGGCTGCAACCCAAAAGAGGTCTTCGCGGTTACCCGGTTAACCGTTGGAGTATCAAACGACCTCCAAATGGCACGAAACTTGACAGGTGGTCTACCGGTGGTGTACCAAGGCCACTTGGCAAGCCTCGGCCATTCTGAGAAAGTTTAGTACCCGCTCACGGAAAAATGTAAAAGGGGACGCCGGGGGACATAGGAGTGCCGGATTGCAAAGCGGACAACGGGGAAAATGCTCGGATGCATGAGACGAACACGTATGCAAATGAGATGCACATGATGACATGATATGAGATGCATGACATAAACAAAATGCAAAACGAAAGACAAAAACCCAACCACGGAGGGAATATCATATCACAATGCCGAAAATGGCAAGAGTTGGAGTTACAAATGTGGAAAGTTACATCCGGGGTGTTACACGATGACATGCCCGTGCTGCCGCCGCTACCTCCCACGCAGGCTAAACTCAGGGTTGGATCTTCATCTTCTTGTCCTTCCGTTCACTTGAAGCCCGGCGACCGCCCTCCAACAAGGGCGCGAGGAAGTGCCGTGTCGGTCTGTCCAGCGGCGGCTAGGTTAGGAGCGAACCAGACTGGAGGCTGGAGCGAATGAATTGGGATTTTTCCTGATGTCGATCAATATGGGAGGCGCTCGTTTAGGCCGCGAGCCTGCTATAGGGCCTGCCTTGCACTTATGTTATTGGCCCATCCAAGTTGAAACATTTTTCTTCATTTTTTACATTGCCTGTCCGTGCGTTGGGACGAACAAAACTAGCGTGGGCCAACCTGGACGACTCAAACTAGGTGCACACTTTCCAGCCACCTGAGGCGGCCGCCCATACCTGCCCCTATGGTGGCGTCGCCCCTTTTTGCGTGTATGATTGGATAGTGAAAAATATTCAAGTGGTGCTTTTGATTTACCCACAGAATGGTTGAATTGCTTGTTTCTATGAACTAAGTTCGCCAATAATGTGAAGGATGCCATCTTTTCATCCTATTGTAGATTGCTTAGATCTCGATATGCCAAAAGTAATCGCATGAAATATACAAGAAAAGCCAAAGTGTGATGTGTTTGGCTACAACTAGTCTGACTACACGTCCTCATATAACATATCAAGGATGCACCATCTTACCAGATTAACCATTCGACTTACCCATGCAGTGTGGGAAGAGTGAAGTATTGGGACTACGTATCCAAGCAATTGATGCCATGGACTCCTTTGTACAACCTTGTAAGCGAAAAAGAAGTTGCAGTGTGCCTGTACAAAGAACTAGCGTAAGTTCAGTTACCTACTTCTCGGAATTTTAGTTAGCCACTTATTGCAAAATTGTTCAATTATGTTGCTTGGCTTAATTTAGTTTGCTACTGATTACATAATGGCACAACCTGTTAATCATATTGTAGACTGCGCCTATCTATGTGTTTGATACTTACTGTTAAGAATTACATGTTTGCCTTAACTTAAATATCTACTTGTTTGTTTAACTTCTTTGCTGCTGCAACAGGGGGTTACAATGATGTTAATAACTACTCCCTCCGTCCCATAATATAGGACGTTTTTTGACACTAGCATAGTGTTAAAAAACGTCTTACATTATGGGACGGAGGGAGTACTTTTCAGCATCCAATTGAAACTCTTTAATTCCTTGTTTGTTTATATGGTTTGATGTTATAACTCCCAGTTGAGATGTTTTGCTAACTTCAACTTTTCTGAATCCAATCAGAACTTTAATGGCAAAACAGGTTAGCCCAAGATCAAAGAGCGAGGTCCCCATGAACGTTGCATCATCCCACAGCAGTGGCACCGGCCCAATCGTGCATTATGAATTGCCAACTGCTGATGCTCTAGAGGCTAAACTAGTGGTAGAAAGAGATTTTGCTTCTGCACTTAGAGACGAAGTTCACATGTTGAGGAAGCAAACAACACAATCACAAGCAGTACTCAAGACAAACATTAAATATTTGGTGGATTTCAAAATGAAGCAAGCTGAGACTGACCAGATTGTTAAGGTCCTGAAGGAAAAAAGGAAATTAAATTCCTACTTGGTAAATCATAGGTGAAATGTTCTTTCCATAGTTGAATAACCTTTGTGTTGTCTGCTCATGTAATCAATCAAACCATTTGTTTTAGAGATCATGTAATAATTGTTTTTTTGTTTTTTGGTTTGTAATTTTATTTGAGCACAAGTCTGTATTAATTGATAAGACTGGAGACATTTCATTTGGATTGCTTTGTGCGGACCTACAAATATGCTAATCGGGTTGAATGTGCATTCAGCAATAGTAGTAGTATAGATGGACCATAAGTGGCACGCATCGGAAAGGGCCAAGATGCTTTGGCTAAAAAGGATGTTATTGTAGCCAAAAAAAGTACAATGGCCCTGGCTTATGTATGTTAGTTGATATTATTGATCCATATACTCTATAAGTGTTTATATGTCTGTTAGTTCTGTACATTCTTGGTTGATTGACTCGGTATTTGAATCTTGATACATTGCTTGTGTACATATCTAAATGGGAGTACACATTATGCTGCGTGTGACATTTGAGTTGGACATGAAGTGTTCCAAATATTCGAATTCACCTTAAACTGGATACTAGTTTCTGAATTTGAGTATCGGCATTTGTAAACCATATTCATATATGACAGTGGAATACATCTTTGTCGTCCTTTTGAAGATATATAAAAACACATAGAATGATTTATAAAGATTCATATAGGAATACAAAATGGATTCAAATTTAGTTGCCAGGGTAAACGTGGATGCTTATTGTCCCAAAATTCGAAAGAAGCAGCAAAATGTCCACTCCCACGCTGCCCGAAGCCAAGTGTTTGGGAGATGGAAATTACTGTCTACCCATTACACGAACAATCCATCGGCCCGATTTCCACTGCTCTAAATAGGGGTAGGTTAGTAACTTCAATTGGACGTGACACGGCCGTCTCTGAGCCCATTCCAACACGGTGGGCGTCAAACATGGGCGGCAAAACACATTTGATTCAAGCTCGTCCGAAAGACCTCTGTTTCTCCCTCCATTCCCCATTCATACACGATGGGCGGCAAAACAAACTCGACTCGGCCGAAATAGATGTAGGCAAATATTTTCAATAGGGGCAGGTTTGTAACTTCACTCAGACATGACACAACCGCCCTACCTGTCAGCCCCGTTCATACACCATGGGCGCCAACCACCCTCTCCTTGCCCGAAATTGCTCTGGGCAAATATTGGTGAGATGCGAGACTACCGTCCTATCCCCAACCGAAGAGACGTCAAAATTTTAAACGGGGGCTAAGTTCGTAACTTTCCCATATTTCAGACAGACGCATCCCAAAAACATGGTTCCCCGTACCTCTCCCTCCATTTTCCCATTCATACACCGTCCGCGCTAGAACCCCCCATCCCCACACCAGCCTCCGTCCGCCACCCCATCCATCGCCGCCGTCCTCTGCTACATCCATTGCCACCGTCCTGCACCATGCCGGAGCGCCTACCAAGTCTGCGCCGTCCACTTCTAGAGATGGATGTTTCTCATCCACGGCGACGGACCAATAGCCTTGCATCGCGTCCGCTCGCTTCATCGGCACCGTCGTCCTCTTTGACGGGGCCGCTCACACGACCTTCTCTTCCACCGAAATGGGACTTATCCCCCGATGCACCCGTCTACCGTCGCAGATCTGCTTCAACGCCACCGACAGCCATCGCACTTCGATGCCTACAAGCGCCGCAAGAGAGGTGGTACTTCATATCTCCTCAACTTTTTGATCTCAACCAGAAAATAGATCTTAACTTGGTTACTCTACTTTCTTTTCAGCTCTTAGAATTTAGTTCTTAGTTCAAGCAAACAATGGATGCTAAATATCATTTCTCCGGTTTGCAGCTTCAAATCTGCCATGGCACAGCCATAATACGGTTTAATTGATCATGCTTAGGGTTTAATTGATCATGTTGGTTCCGTGGTGGTTTCTTTAATAGAAATCGGAGGGAAAACCCTCTTTTGCTAAAAAAAAATATGCTTAGAGTTTCCCCCTTTTATGATCACTATACGATCAGAATACGTGCTTCGTGTCATAATAACACTGCTCCACGCATCAAGCTAAACAAGCTTAGATGTTCAAATACGAATCTGATATTATTAAAACAAAGTTATTTAATTGGTTAGCTAAATGTTCCTAAATTAGTTTCGAAAATGCATGTTCGCCGCTCGGGTGTGTATCTCTACAGGGTGCCCACGGTGGGCCAGCCCACCCTGGGATTTTGGGTCGTCCCAGGCCCCGATTCCCCTCTGTTTCACTGCTTCTTGCCGATCTCTACTCGCCCCCGCCTTTGCCTCATCAGCGACTTGCCGTCCCGGACAGCATGACTCTAGGAGGAGACGCGGACTAACAGGAGGCCGAGGCAGCTCGCCTAACAAGCGTCACCGCTGCCGGTTGCGACGCCGTGCCTACCTTCCCAAATTGTTCAGGGCTCGCACATCACCCACCAAGCCAACCCGATTTGTCCCGAGATAGGTCCTCAACACTCGCAGCCACTCCTCATCACCCATTTTCTAATTGATTCATTACTCATTAGGCAGGACTGTCATTAGGGTTTGTTGTGTGCTCGATTGCTACCTACACTTAATGGTTCAGATGTATTTCAAGAATCTTTAGTACCTCTAAAGTTCACGGGGTTTTCAAAATTCGCCCTCGGAATGTAAACTAGTCATTTTGGATTGTTGGTCGTAGTGACATTGACCAGATTACTACTGCAAGCCAGGTTTGTTGACAATTTTACGTGTCTTTCTTACTCATTCGATATAATATCCAATTATTCACGCCGATTAGTTGCAAACAATAAGTGCTAGACAAAATTCTTTATTCAGATTTTGGACGGTCTCTTACTGCAGTTACAATTCTGCATACTTGTCCTAGTAAGCTCGCAAGTAAATGATTGATTCACTACATCTATGCTTGCCTTGTCATATTTGTTGTCAATATTCTTTTATGGTGGACCACCTGTTTCTAAATCTTTGGAACCGTAGACCTGAGTGAATAGTATTTCTCTATGTGATCTCTTCCATCATGTGTGGGTAACGAACACTGCATTGTATAGAAAGAAAGTGTCATTTTCAGCTTTTACATAGGTTTCAATCTTTTACATGGAATACAATCTGCCTACTTGCTTTGTGTCGCACTACCAACACTCCACCCTTGAAGCTAAACATTACGCCACTCATAATTGCTTAGTTTATTTGTTCAAATACGTATTTTCATATGATTCTAATGTTCCTACTTCAGTTTTGAAATGTGTGCCTGCCTGTCATAGAGACATAAGGGGTTTGTATTTCTGTGTGTGGTCTTGTCAGCAAGGTTGGGGAGGTGAACTTTGCATATGCAGGGGCTTATAGGGAGACACTCTCCGGGTTGAATCCGCAATGCATTCCATAGATAATCTGACTACTTTTTATGTTTTTATGAATCTCAGATTCTGAACATCATCATAATGATTATGAGCTTGCGCATGAAAAGAATAAAGCGGAACAATGCCATGGCTGTCAAACTTGGCATTAAGGGACTGAAATCAAGTTTGGATGCAATGCAATGCAAACGCTCTCCTCCTACAGATTCATGCTCAGAATATGATCCTAACAGTGATTACGAGCTAGAGGGAGACCTAAGTCAATGTAGCTCCCTAGTGGAGGAGTCAGAGGAAGATGCCCTATCTTATTCACCCATCAAGGTACTTGCTCTAACTTTCCAAGGTTACATTGCTCGCACATATCTTGCAACTGATGCATTGCATTGCTTCTACTTTTTTGAACTGTCGTTAGCTTAGTTTACACATCGTGTATGTGAATACGCCCTGCCTATCTATTTTCAGTACATATTCAATCTGTCATCATACCATATTTATCCATTCAAATGATGTTCTTGTGTATCAGACGTTCAAAAGGAATAGGGCGATTGTTGATCGTGGATGAGCGCAAGCAAAGTATTTGGAAAAGGTAGTGGCACCTGATAAATCAAATAGCCCATTAGGTGTAGTTGCAATATCACCTGACCAACAAAATACCCCAACTCTAGCAGACTCTAGCCCTACTACATCGGTCATTTCGATGCCCCAACTCAGCAGACCCCAAATGCAGCAAACAAGATGATTATGCCAGTTGACATAGCACCAGTTATGACGACGAAAACCCCCATTCCAAAGAAAGAGTACACCAAATCCAGCTTGCCAAATCCCTTTTCGAACCGAGAGAGCCCCAATTGCAGCAAATAGGACCCCTGTTCTATTTCTTCCCAGTTTAGAAGACGAAGCTTATGTTGTTGTCGAACTTTGTGCGCATCTTTCCTTCATGGAAAGATTATACCACGCATACGTAACAATTTCCGATCTTCCTCCGCAACTTACGCGTAAGTAATGTACTAATGTTATTCATGGTCCGTGGACGCCTTGGGATAATCAAGCTACGGTAATCCCCTACTAATGATGACACGCCACCTCACTGTAGTTAATCTCGGGTTAATTCGAAACCGTTTCATATTTAAATCCTAAATCAATCAAACGACAAAAGTTTTCAAAATATTAAACTAAAATGTTCGGTCCGTGCCAAAAATGGCATAGGTAATTATAGTGCAGTAAACACATTTTTATAAAATGCCTAAATACTTTTAAATTAAATAAAAACAAAACAAATAATAAAATAAAATACAACAGCTAAAAAAACAAAAAAAAAAACGAAAACAAACCCCCCGAGCTCCTACCATCAGCCACCGCCCAATCACACGACCTTGAGCCGGCCAGCTCCCCCTTGGCCCAACCGGCCTCCCCATAACCCTCCCGATCCACACCAAACCCTAGCCCTATCCCCTCGTCCTCCCACTCCCCCCGATCTGGATCGGGATCCACCCGACGCTCGCCCTGCGAGACCCCAGCGCGCCCCGGCCCCGCCGCCCGTCGCTGGCCTCGCCGGAATACCTCGCCCTCCTCCTGAAGGCCGCCCTCGCTGGACCGCCTCCCCGCGGGACCGATTCGTCCTCGCCTCCTCCTCGCGGCTCCCTTCCCTCGCGCCCCCACGTCCTCCGACGCTGCCGCCCCGTCGCCCGGCCCTGGTGCATCGCCGCCCGACGCCGCCCCGCCGTGCCTTCGTCCTCCTCCACGGCGTCGCCTCGGACGCCCTGCATCGACCTCCGTTGCGAACCCGTCGCGGATCCCCGTCCTCCTCGACGCCTTGCGCCGCCCCGGCGACACTAAGCGCCGGTGGACCTCGTCGGCGTCGCCTTCCCCTCTCCCCGACCAGCTACCCGAGCACCATTGCCCGTCCCTGGCCCGCGATGGCGCCCTCCTCCTCTCCCCTTTTCCCCGCCGCGCTGTCTGCCGTCCGCGCCCGGACTTCACTACTCGCCACGGCGTCATGCGAGCTCTGCCGTCGCCGGCGACCTTGTTTTGCACCGGCGGGTTGCACCCAAGCGTGGATGCGCCGCCTCCGATCTGCTGCCCCGCCTCGATCCCTCCTTCGCCGCTGCCGTGCGCAGACGCCGCCACGCCCACCAAGTCCCGCTCGGCCTCGGCCTCGCCTTGCCCACCTCCCGGTCGGGCTCGGCCTCGGCAGGCGACGATAGCGCTGGGGCGATCGCCCGCCTCGCTGTGCTCCGCTAGCGCCCGATCCGCTAAGGCCCCCTGGTCCATTGACATGTGGGGCCCGCCCCTATTAAACGTCAAAAAAAATATAAAATTAAAAATATATTAATTAATTAATTTATTAAATTAATTAAACTAAATTAATCTTGTTTAATTAACCTAATCATTTAACTAAACTAATTAAATTTGTTTAATTAATTTGTTAACAAACGATCGATGACATGTGGGCCCCGATGACCTGTTGACTACCAACATCGACCGTCAATCACGATCAGACATGTTGACTCAGCCCCTGGACCCCATCGGTCAGTTGACCATCAACCCTCGTTGATCTGGCCGTCATCATGACATCATGCTGATGTCATAATTCCATTTTCGAATTAAATTATATAATTAATTAAAAACAGAAAATGATTAAATCTTTAGAAAATCATATCTTTTAATCCGTAACTCGGATTAAAATATTTTCAACATGGAAGTTGCTCAGAACGACGAGACGAATCCAGATGCGCAACTCGTTCGTCCGCCACACCCCCCTAACCTATCGAACTCGCAACTTTCCCCTCAAACTCCTCCGCTGAAACCACGAAACACCGGAATACTTTCCGGATGTTTCCTTCACCGGTATCACCTCGCATGCAGCGTTAGAATACGCCTAGCTCGCTTGTTGTCCCGTTATGCACTTGCTTGCTATGTATTTACTGTTTTCTCCCCTCTTCTCTCGGTAGACCCCGTGATGATCTTTGATGCCCTGTGGTCGACCACGCCACCGACGACCCTCTCTCTTGCCGTGAGCAACCAGGCAAGCCCCCTTTGATCACCAGATATCGCCTACTATTCTCTATACTGCTTGCATTAGAGTAGTGTAGCATGTTACCGCTTTCGATTAATCCTATATTGCTGCATAGCCTGTCCTTGCTACTCATTGTTACCTTTACCGCTATCCTCTTGCTTAGTATAGGATGCTAGTATTTTCATCTGTGGCCCTACATTCTTGTCCGTCTGCTGTGCTATACTATCGGGCCGTGATCACTCGGGAGGTGATCACGGGTATATACTATATACTTTATACATGATACATGTGGAGACTAAAGTCGGGTCGGCTGGTGGAGCACCCGTGAGTGGATCTTTGTGGCGGAGTGACAGGGCAGGTTGAGACCGCCTAGGAGAGAGGTGGGCCTGGCCCTGTTCGGCGTTCACTTATACTTAACACGCTTAACGAGATCTTGGTATTTGATCTGAGTCTGGCTACGGGCCTATACGCACTAACCAACTACGTGGGAGAGATATGGGCACTCGGCGTCGTGGTATTAGCCGAAGCACTTTGTGACGCCAGTGACTGAGCGGCGCGCGCCGGATTGGAACGTAAGCCTGCTCTTGTATTAAGGGGGCTAGTTCTGCTTTCGGCCGCCCTCGCAACGCGTGTGTGTGCATTGGGCGATGGGCCCGCACCTGGCGCTTTAGGTTTAGACCCGGCGTCTTTGGCCTCTCTTGCGCCTAGGTGGGGCTGCGGCGTCTTGATCTTCCGTGGCGGGCATGACCCAGAAAGTGTGTCCGCCAAATGGGATCAAGCGTGTTGGGTTATGTGGTGCACCCTGCAGGAAGTTAATCTATTCGAATAGCCGTGATCTTGATGGGGACGACTTGGAGTTGTACCTTGACCTTATGACAACTAGAACCGGATACTTAATAAAACACACCCTTCCAAGTGCGGATACAACCCGGTGGTCGCTCTCTCTCGTGGTTACGAGGAGGGATCGCCGGGTAGGATTATGCTATGCGATGCTACTTGGAGGACTTGATCTGCTCTCTTCTACATGTTGCAAGCGGAGGCTGCCCGAGCGTAGTCTTCGACATGATTAGATATCCCTTCTTATTACGGCATTCTGCAGTTCGGTCCAATCGATATGGCCCTTTACACATATATCCATGCATATGTAGTGTAGTTTCCTTGCTTGCGAGTACTTGGATGAGTACTCACGGTTGCCTTGTTCCCCTTTTCCCCTTTCTTTACTCCGGTTGCTGCGACTGCACGATGGAGCCCAGAGCGGACGCCACCGTCGATGGCGACTACTACCCCGGAGGTGCCTACTACTACGCAGCAGCCCGGACGACACTGAGTAGTTAGGAGGATCCCTGTGCCGAGGCCCTGCACCTCTTCTCGATCTCAGATCCCGCTTTGTGCTAGCCTTCTTAAGGCAAACTTGTTTAACTTATGTCTGTACTCAGATATTGTTGCTTCCGCTGACTTGTCTATGATCGAGCACTTGTATTCGAGCCCTCGAGGCCCCTGGCTTGTATTATGATGCTTGTATGACTTATTTTATTTTAGAGTTGTGTTGTGATATCTTCCCGTGAGTCCCTGATCTTGATCGTACATGTTTGTGTGTATGATTAGTGTATGATTGAATCGGGGGCGTCACAAGTTGGTATCAGAGCCGACTGCCTGTAGGAATCCCCCTTCCACACTCCTTGGCCGAAGTCGAGTCTAGACTTTACAAAACTTTTACTAACTTGGCTGTGTGGCCCATGGGCCCACGTCGCCGTTGGGTGGTATTAGGATCTTTTACTCCTCGATCTTTACTCTGGGACTCTGAGCTCTCTTCTAATCGGGTTAAATGAATTTTACTAAATCTAACATTAGGATCTCGTTATCACTTTCACCCGGAGAGCCCTTATTATCGATGATCGCCCCACGCACTGTAAGACCACGAAGATGCTCTTTTGTTAACTCGAGAACTTACATTTCATCACGCTTGCAATTCCCTTCCACCGTAAACCCTTATGGATAACTACTTGCGCTTGTTATTCTTACCTTCATCCCCAGTTGGTCTTGTTATTACAAGATACCCTGAAAAACTCGTCGTTGTTTTGATAATCCTTTGAGCTTACTGCCTTTGCTGTTCCTTGTCACCTGAATACCCCTACGGTTAATTCTCGCACTTATCGAGTATCCGCTCATCCCCCAGTTGTTCATGTGTTACACAAAAGTCTTCGAAGTACCATTCGATATTCCGAAAATCCTCAGCAACCTATTGCCCTCGAATTTCTTGTTTGCTTTCAATATGATTAATCCCATAAGTCTCGTAATCTTAATGGCATACCTTGTCATTATCATTTTGAGTCTGTTGATTCAATATGTTGCGAATTCTCGCAATCCTCAAATAGATCCTAGAATTCATCCTTCTGGCTCAGACGTCATTTTGAACATGAGCTGGTTCTCGACCAAACTATCTATCGTCGATTGTGCCTCTGGTATATTCAATTGATCCATCCTTGATCAGAACGTCTGCTTCTGATCCTTTGTTTTGGAAATCATAATTCATTTGCAATTAAGCTGTGAATTATTCAGATGCTTCCATAACCTGTTGCATTTGCATTCCTTCCTCTTCTGGTTGAGTATCGATACTCATATCAGATCCTTTGTGGACCATCAAGTCCTTTGTTGGATTGTTATCCGACAATGTCCTCGCATACCTTGATCACTTTGTGAGTTCTTCCCCGATACATAATGCCTTTGTTAAGTTGTATCCTCTCTTGGCCAACCATGCTCTGCTTTCGGGCTTGTGTTATTTACTCTTGAAACTTGTGGTATATGTTTCTAAGAATCCCCTATGGGTTGAACATATGCCTTCTCTAAACCGTGTGAACCCGAAAGTTTTCACGAGTCATACTCTTCTGGTGCTTCGCTAGATAAAATTTCAACACTGCAACTTCATCGAACGTGAAGTGAATGAAAGGTTATGCATTGGAGAAGTGGGAGTCGACCTTGAACTTGTGTTCATGCCCATGGACACGATGTACATCTTCTCATCGAAGCTTCTTTTAAAATTAATTATTCCCTTGATATAAGTTCATCTTATATCCGGGTCCGCCTTTTACAATCGTGGTTCCGACCATGTTCTCCTTTAAATACCATTTTCGATGCAAGTGTAAGCACTTGTCTTCTGTGGATCAATACCCCGGTACAACCTCTACGTTGATCTGTCGTCGAGTAATACCCCCTGGTATCTCGAGATTATCATGGAACTGCATAACTTTTTATGAGTTCATCAAGTACTACCTTCCCACTGATTCCAATTTTTCGCGGGCTCTGAGTTACTAAACACTCAAAGACACCGATAACTGAACCGAGTCCGCACTACGGTTCAACAACTCTTAGTAATCTTCTTTAAGAAATGCAGTTTGTACCCGATCATGTCATTCCTAGCCTGATTGACTATATCCCCTGTCAGGTTAAATTCTAAGTGTGCTACCTGGTCCTTCTTCCCGGAGCACCAAAATTTTCGACGATGAGCTAAGCTTACGTCGATCTTCCTCGTCATATCAGTTCGCCTTGAACAACAATCCTGGTTTCAAGTTTGTGTCCTACCCATGGTTCCAATAACCTTCCGCTACCTCATTCCTTTGACTTAATGTCGTCGCTGATTGATTACATCTTCATGGAATCTCTCGACAAATGTGTCGTGATCATCATTACCGTTCTGAGCTCTTCTAGGATATCATCTGAACTCATGATGACAAATACCTTCCGTTCCCCTCGTTGGTTTGTGTTATCCTTGCCAACATTATTGCCTTTCCTCCGAGGCAAACTTGCTCATGTTTTGTGTTATACCTTGAGTTCCTTACTACCCAGCATTGTTCTTCTTTACCTTGGAGTATTACCACCTTTTATGTCAAGAATGTCATGGGAATTTCACCACCTCTTAAGAATTCTTGGTATGGTGATACTTCTCACCCTCACCATTCTTTCTTGGTACCCGTGTTGTTTCTAACCGAATACCGACAATTGAACTATGATGTGTGGATTCAAAACTTCTAGCAACCCTATTGCTTTGAAGTGAATGGTCGAAGTTTCATTCTAATTCTTTTGTTCGTCAAGTCACCACTCAAACATTGATCGTGCAACCCAACCCATATTCGTGCACCTTTCAACCAATGTTTAATTGAGTATGTTTCCTCGAGCATACATCATTATACCATTTGATCCGACAAATGTTATCTCCTTGTTCACATAATTGTGGAAATCCATCTTGTCGAAATTTTGATGAATTGTCGCTGAGTCCCTCAGTCACCTCCTTGTCCTCTCCTTGATTTAATGATGAACTCTTGTTTCGGAACTCGCTTCCATAGTTCATTTCCCGATAATCTTGCAATGTCATTTTGTCGATTTGTGTTGCACCTTTTCCTCTCGGACCCCCTGAGTCTGAGGTATCATGACACCAATTGGATATGAATCTCGGTCAGATATGATGGTTGGGACAACTTTCCAAGAGTTACGATGTTGATCCTTTGATGACCCGGTAACATGATGTCATGCCTAGCACTTCCCAGGAGGACCTATCATTATAGTTTCCTTTTTAACAAGGTTAACCATTCTTCCATGAGGAAATTGTAAGGCTTATTCTATAAGTTCTTCCTGATGGACCCTTTTTGTTTCCAAAGTCTGAACTTTGCTTGAAGACCATGCAATGCTATCCCGAAGCATGTCTGTGGTACTCCGAATTTCAACAAGAACATTTGAAGCCCATTGCTAAATGTTTCTTCCTTAATTATCCTAACACCGTGGTATGGGTAATGCCATGAAGGTTCTCTCACATTACCTAAATGGTTTTCTACGCTATATCCTGTCATGGATATCATGCTCTGTTTGTCCTTGGGAAGGAAATACCCCTGAAATATGTGTTTTAACACATTTTCCTTTCCATTGTTCTCGCTTAATCTGATATTCATATTTTCCTTTCCATTGTTTGGTTTAACCTTTCTTGTGATCTATATGACCTAAGCAGTAATATTCTCCTCGCTTATGTATATACCTCGTGTACAATTCTGTCGGCAAGACCACATTACTATTGTTGATGACATTTCGGTAGCCACCGATGGACGAGAACCTTGCCTATTGGCCCGCCTCGTTCAACGAGCGGGAAAATGGTTCTCTTCGTCCCTCGCCCTTGGTATCGATGATGTTGCGGCATAATCGACGGGCTACCCTCGACACGCCTTGCTATCGTGACCGAGCAAGATGCCGCCCGCTTCCTACTTTCAACCACATGGTGGGCCCATAACCACAGCCCACAGGATCGAAAACCCGACTCTCCTATACACCCCCTGTTTCCAAAGTTATTCCTCACGCTTGGCTTCGTATGTAATTCACGAGCCACCTTCCGTGTGATCCTCAATTACGTACTAAACACAATACCTATTTTCGTTGCTTTGAACCCCCTTCACACTCTGTTTCAGGCAACGAACGATTGCCTACCCGCTTGAAACTTCTCATGGTACCTCCTTTCTTGCTCTCGATATTTTCTTAAGTTTTAGTTCGAGAGTTACTTTCCGCCACCTTCCCCGATGTTAGCTATCAGGTAGCAACCTTGTAGAGGTCTGACCTTTTGAAGCTACCCTTACCCCTTTCGTAAGTACGATGGAGACCTCAAGAAAGGACGTCGACTTCATCATGATGACCCGCAGCAGAGAAATGAAGACATCAACGTAGTGGATCTACCTCTTCGAGAAGAGTAACCAAGACCAAGAAGGATCGTTAGAATTTTGTAACCTAGTCTTTTCCCTTACTCCCCTCTTAAATCTCGGGACGAGATTTCTTGTAGTGGAGGAGCATTGTGACGCCTTGGGATAATCAAGCTACAAAGAATCCCCTACTAATGATGACACGTCACCTCTGTCACTGTAGTTAATCTCGGGTTAATTCGAAACCGTTTCATATTTAAATCCTAAATCAATCAAACGACAAAAGTTTTCAAAATATTAAACTAAAATGTTCGGTCCGTGCCAAAAATGGCATAGGTAATTGTAGTGCAGTAAACACATTTTTATAAAATGCCTAAATACTTTTAAATGAATTAAAACAGAAAACAAATAATAAAAGAAAATACAAAAGAGAAAAAAACAAACAAAAAAAGGAAAAGAAACCCCCCAGGAGCTCCGGCCCAGCAGGCCACCGGCCCAACTGGGCCACGACCTGCCAGGCCGGCCCAGCTCCCCCTTGGCCCAACCGGCCTCCCCATAACCCTCCCGATCCACACCAAACCCTAGCCCTATCCCCTCGTCCTCCCACTCCCCCCCCCCCCGATCTGGATCGGGATCCACCCGACGCTCGCCCTGCGAGACCCCAGCGCGCCCCGGCCCCGCCGCCCGTCGCTGGCCTCGCCGGAATACCTCGCCCTCCTCCTGAAGGCCGCCCTCATTTGGACCGCCTCCCATGAGACCGATTAAATCCTCGCCTCCTCCTCGCGGCTCCCTTCCCTCGCGCCCCCACGTCCTCCGACGCTGCCGCCCCGTCGCCCGGCCCTGGTGCATCGCCGCCCGACGCCGCCCCGCCGTGCCTTCGTCCTCCTCCACGGCGTCGCCTCGCTGGACACCCACCGCCGACCTCCGTTGCCGAACCCCGTCGCGGATCCCCGTCCTCCTCTGGACGCCGCCGCCCCGGCGACACTAGGCGCTCGGTGGACCTCGTCGGCGTCGCCTTCCCGCCTCTCCCCCGACCGGCTACCCCGAGCACCATTGCCCCGTCCCTACGGCCCCGCAGTGAGCGCCCTCCTCCTCTCCCCTTTTCCCCTGCCCGCGCCGTCTGCCGTCCCGCGCCGGCGGACTCACCCCCTACTCGCCCGTGGCGTCATGCGGGCTCTGCCGTCGCCGGCGACCTTGCCTTCCACCGGGCGGGTTCCACCCGGTAGCGTGGATGCGCCCGCCTCCCGACTGGCCCCCGCTCCAGTCCCTCCCTTCGCCGTTGCCGTACGCAGACGCCGGCCACGCCCACCAAGTCCCGCTCCGGCCTCGGCCTCGCCTTGCCCACACGATCGGGCTCAATCATCATGGGCGACGGCCTTGACGCCGGGCCGATCGCCCGCCACTTTGTGCCGCTAGCGCCCGATCCGCTAAGGCCCCCTGGTCCATTGACATGTGGGGCCCGCCCCTATTAAACGTCAAAAAAAAAGAAAAAAATATAAAATTAAAAATATATTAATTAGTTAATTTATTAAATTAATTAAACTAAATTAATCCTGGTTAATTAACCTAATCATTTAACTAAACTAATTAAATTTGTTTAATTAATTTGTTAACAAACAAATAATGACATGTGGGCCCCGATGACCTGCTGACCACAACATCGACCGATCAATCACGATCAGACATGCCGACTCAAATTTCTGGACCCCATCGTCAGGTTGACCAATAACCCTCGTTGATCACGACATCAGCATGACATCATGCTGATGTCATAATTCCATTTTCGAATTAAATTATATAATTAATTAAAATCAGAAAATGATTAAATCTTTAGAAAATCATATCTTTTAATCCGTAACTCGGATTAAAATATTTTCAACATGAAAGTTGCTCAGAACGACGAGACGAATCCAGATACGCAACCCGTTCGTCCGCCACACCCCCCTAACCTATCGAACTCGCAACTTTCCCCCTCCGGCTCCTCCGCCCGAAAACACGAAACACCGGGGATACTTTCCCGGATGTTTCCCCCTGCACCGGTATCACCTCGTACCGCGTTAGAACACGTCTAGCTCTGATTGTTGTCCCGTTATGCACTTGCTTGCTATGTATTTACTGTTTCTCCCCCCTCTTCTCTCCGGTAGACCCCGTGATGATGCTTGATGCCCTCGTGGTCGACACGCTAACGACGACCCTCTCTCTTGCCGTGAGCAACCGGGCAAGCCCCCTTTGATCACCAGATATCGCCTATTCTTCTCTATCTGCTTGCATTAGAGTAGTGTAGCATGTTACCGCTTTCGCTTAATCCTATACCGCCGCATAGCCCGTCCTTGCTACTATCAAGTTGTTACCTTTACCCGCTATCCTCTTGCTTAGTATAGGATGCTAGTATTTTCATCTGTGGCCCTACATTCTTGTCCGTCTGCATTGTGCTATACTATCGGGCCGTGATCACTCGGGAGGTGATCACAGGTATATACTATATACTTTATACATGATACATGTGGAGACTAAAGTCGAGTCATTTGGTGGAGCACCATGAGTGGATCTTTGTGGCGGACGGCAGGCAGGTTGAGACCGCCTAGGAGAGAGGTGGGCCTGGCCCTGTTCGGCGTTCGCGGATACTTAACACGCTTAACGAGATCTTGGTATTTGATCTGAGTCTGGCTACGGGCCTATACGCACTAACCAACTACGTGGGAGAGATATGGGCACTCGGCGTCGTGGTATCAGCCGAAGCACTTCGTGACGCCAGCGACTGAGCGGCGCGCGCCGGATTGGAACGTAAGCCTGCTCTTGTATTAAGGGGCTAGTTCTGCTTTCGGCCGCCCTCGCAACGTGCAGGTGTGCATTGGGCGATGGGCCCCACTGCGGCGCTTAGGTTTAGACCGGCGTCGGCCTCTCTGTTGCGCCTAGGTGGGGCTGCGGCGTGTTGATCTTCCGCGGCCGGGCATGACCCGAGGAAAGTGTGTCCGCCAAATGGGATCAAGCGTGTTGGGTTATGTGGTGCACCCTGCAGGAAGTTAATCTATTCGAATAGTCGTGATCTTCTTGATGTGACGACTTGGAGTTGTACCTTGACCTTATGACAACTAGAACCGGATACTTAATAAAACACACCCTTCCAAGTGCGGATACAACCCGGTGGTCGCTCTCTCTCGTGGTTACGAGGAGGATCGCCGGGTAGGATTATGCTATGCGATGCTACTTGGAGGACTTCATCCGCTCTCTTCTACATGTTGCAAGCGGAGGCTGCGAGCGTAGTCTTGACGAGATTAGATATCCCCTCTTATTCTGGCATTCTGCAGCTCGATCCTTGATATGGCCCTTTACACATATATCCATGCATATGTAGTGTAGCTCCTTGCTTGCGAAGTACTTCGGATGAGTACTCACGGTTGCCTTGTTCCCCCTTTCTTTACCCGGTTGCAGCGACTGACGATGGAGCCTGTGAGCCGACGCCACCGTCGATGATGACTACTACCCGGAGGTGCCTACTACTATGTGCAGCCCAATCGATTTAATTGGAGTAGTTAGGAGGATCCCGAGCAGGAGGTCTGCGCCTCTTCGATATGTATCCCGGTTTGTGCTAGCCTTCTTAAGGCAAACTTGTTTAACTTATGTCTGTACTCAGATATTGTTGCTTCCCCTGACTCGTCTATGATCGAGCACTTGTATTCGAGCCCTCGAGGCCCCTGGCTTGTATTATGATGCTTGTATGACTTATTTTATTTTAGAGTTGTGTTGTGATATCTTCCCGTGAGTCCATGATCTTGATCGTACACGTTTGCGTGTATGATTAGTGTACGATTGAATCGGGGGCGTCACATGGTCATTACTGCATATGTTTCTGCTGACGGAAGACACAAGATTTCATTCTTTTAAATAGGCGAGGAGCAAACTAGATTGTGATGACGAGCAAGGGTTGGTTGCGCTTTTCAAGCACTCGTTGATGAAGTATCGTTCCTACCTGAGGCAAGCGCACTTCGATGGCAAGCCTCTGAACGAAATTTCTGTAAAGTCTCCGGTGCTACATTTATCCGACGGTGACTGGAATAATCTTGTTACACATTGGTCTCGGCTGCAGCGTAAGGTACTGTCTATGATATCACATCACAATTTGAACTACATTTCTGCATTTGCCTTAATGTCTCACTTGTACGAAAAATGTTAGCAGAAGAACATTCGTTCTCAAGGGACCACAGAATCTCGAACTATACTGCATAATCGCATTGCTCTTGTGAGTACCTCTTGCCGTGTATGACCATACCTACTTTCATAGTTGTTTGATTATGTAGCATCACTGCACATGTTAGCCTCGTAATCATCCATTTGGTGGACATTATAAGATCTGTATGGACTCTTACACAAATTTAGAATCAACCCAATGCTTTTGAAGAGGTTTAGCTCTGCAGTCCTCTTGTAAGGACTGAACGTGGTCTATCACTGTACTTACATTAACAGCCACCCCCTCCGTCCCATAATATAAGAACGTTTGTATGCAAGACACCGGTGTTCAAAACACTCTTGTATTATGGGAAGAGGGATCGGTTCATTTCAGTAGCATTCTCGTGATCTTATCTCCCTCGCCCACCATTTACTAAAAAGATCGGATCTATATTTAATCTTACCAACAAGTAGAATACATGAGACAATGCCAGTGCAGAAGTGTAGCCCATTGCTCTTGTTAGTACATTTTGTCCTATAACGCTTGTACTTCTAGGGATTGGTAGTTGATTATGTAGCATCAATCTGCATCTTATCTTCATTATCCTCTATCCCTTCTAGTATTATCATATCTATAATTACTCTCTACAAAATGTAGAGTACAGGCAATGCTTATGAAGAGGATTTTGTGCTGAAATTCTTGAGTTATCCTTCCCTTGACATGGAGAAGGGCATTATAAAGCCGGTGTTAACTGTTAATGTAAGTCAGTCCTTCTAAAGCCTTTATCCTCAATTGTTGTTTAATTTTCTCATACTCCCTATCGCTTTCTTTGTTTAGTTTGCTTTGTTTCTACCAAAATGCATGTTCGTAAGAACTGTAAGTTCTAAGTTTTACTTGTAAAACCAAATTTCTTATTCATACCATGCACATTACTTAATACTCCCTATATGTATGCTTGGTTTTGTTGATCTATAATCCAAAGGTGTGGTGAAGCAGCCCACGTTTGCACCTTGTCATCTCCTGTTTTATCTTACCGATGTGGTGATGATATGAACAACATGCCATGCACATTATCCAAAATAGATACAATGATTTTCTTTGCCCTTCATCTATGCTTGTTATGTTGACATGGTAATCCAGTAGTGTGGTGAAGCTCCCCGCATTATGAACAATGCCAAATTATGCTATTGATATTTTGAACTTACTCTTTATTTTCTAATTTGAAATTGGATAGAATTGAAAGAAAAGTTATCATCTTTGTTTATACACATGCAAAACCTGTCATCTCTCTGCTTTGTTTCAGGGTGATATGCCTGATGGCATGCACAAGTCTGCTGAAGGTTGTGTGACAAACCCAACATATATTGCAGCAAAGAAGGCAAAACATCTTGAAGATAGCGAGACAACCCCAAAGTCTTGTCTTGATGCAGTGTTCAAGTTACTTGAGACTAACAGTCAGACAAGCTCACAAAATTCATTGTCTGAATCAGTTCGACTTCTTCAGTCCCAAGTTCTAGCAGAAAAGCATTCTGCAACTCAACTTCGACTTGAAGTCCTATCTCTAAGAAAGATTGCGCAGAACACCAATGAGAACCTCATCGCTAAACAGCTACACACAAGCTTTGACCGACATGCTAGGCCGGTCTCACAGCCTTTGCTCAAGAGGCTTTATGCAGTTCCTACCGCCAAGGCTAACCTTTCTTGAACTGTCTTGGAAGTTGTCTCGGTTCAGTATTATTTTGTTACGCTGCAATGGTGCCCAGTTTTTGTAATCTGCTTATTCGTTGCGCTTTATGATCAGTGGCGGCGAACTTCGATGCCCAGTGGATGTAATATACCTTAAATCCTTTATTGTATAGTGTAGGTTTATTCTTAGTTACTATGTCGTAATTTCTTTATTGTATAGAGTAGGTTTGTTCTTAATTCCTACTAGTTACTGCCATCATTCGCTATCTGAAAAAAATCAGATGTATTCGACCGGGCCAAAACATGTGATATCGGGCCAGGTTTTTAGCGGGCCACAATTGGGCCGGCATGCGTCTTTCTTGGGCCCGAATGATTGGGGCCTTCACACATTGCGCCAGGCCCAAACTTACACCGGCCTATATTTTAGTTGGGCCTGTTGTCGACCAGTAGCTTAGTTTGGCCCAAGTAGCGTTGGGCCATTAATGCTGAATATTGTATCGCTCGTTACGGCCGAGATGAAACCACGGGCCTTTAGCAGCCGAAATGCATGTTGGGCCTCAATTTTCACTAGTCGTCGACGGGCCTTCAAAGAGTCGAAATGTAGATCGGGCCGTTATGGGCCCGATTAGCTCACGGGTCGTTTACTGGACGAAATATATCTCGTTCCTTAGTTGGCCGTCTGATATCATGGGCCTTTAAGAGGCCGAAAGCTTAGTACATGCATCAACGGGCCGAATTACGCGACAGGCCTTTAACAGGCCCAAAGTCACGTTGGGCTTAAATGTTGCCACCTTTAGCACGGGCCTTTAGTGGGCACGATGTCCCGTCGGACCATATATGGCCCATGGGCAGCACAGGCCATTCCCAGGCCGAAAGTCACACCGGTTGAAATGGGCCCATGTTCACATCAGCCTCTAACAGCCGAAAGTCACTGGCTGTAGTTGGGCCCGAATATTCAGCGAACAATTAACGGGCCAGATCTGGCCGTCATAAATGGGCCCAAATATTGGGCGAACAATTAACGGGCCAGATTCGGCTTCAGTTATAAATGGGCCCAAATATTGGGCGAACAATTAATGGGCCAGATCTGGTTTCAGTCAGAATGGGCCTTTATTAAGCGAGCCGTTATTGGGCTGGCCCACTAATACCGATTAAGTTCTACGGGCCTTTGATCGGGCCGCCTTTTTAACCTACATGTGCCTCTGTTGGGCCCAAACACGTGTCGACGCACCATAGGCATGTCTCCTCCAATGGACGGGCGACATCCGCCCACTAACGAATGACAGGTGTCCCTTCGGCCAATCAGAATTTTACACGTGGAAATTTCCCATTGGTCGGGGCTTTTAACGGGTTATCGGATCCAAAATCCGACCCGATAGCTTAACGGCGTTCCATTACGGTGGATGCCACGTGTCGGTCGCCGTTGACGAAAGCACTTCTGTGACGCGCGATTTATCGTCATGGAAGTGGACACTTCCGTGATGATAATTTTGGTAATGTCATGGAACACTTCTATGAAAGCACATGTATGACTATCTTGATTCTGTCATAAATTTGTCATGGATGTACATGCATGACAAAAAACGCGACCTACTGTGACAAACACGTATCATCACGGAAGTGTATTTTTTTTTGTAGTGCAGCAAAACATGCTTATGGCCTTGTGATGAGTATATGATGCAAGTGGGCATTAAGGAGGAATTTGAGCAATATGTTCACAATGCTGGTCTCGGTCCCTACCTTTCAGATAAGTGTGAACAGCGCCATCTTCTCACTGAATCATTTGTCAAAGGATTTAAATATTTCCCACGTGAGTCTAGGGTGTCATTTATGCTTTATGATAATCCATATACTATTCCACTAGAGAACTTTGCTTACCATTGCAAACTTCCATTTTGGGGTTCGTTTGATGAGCCACCAAAGGCTGAGTATGAGTCTTTCTTGACTAGCCTTTGTTATGGTGAAAATAGAGGAGTGGGACAAGGGAGAATAAAGAGCATTCACTTTCCCGCAATTCAGTACTTTGCATTATTTAACGGGAAGTGCATAGTAGGCAAGCAAGACTGTAGCATACTTTGTGCGCCAGACTTGAGCCTCATTCACACCGCTCTCACTAGTTAAAGGAATTATAACCTTGGAGCGATTCTTGCATGTAGACTTCAGCATAACGCCAAAAGTGGCTGGTTCTACGGTGGAATTTATGCCACGCATTTAGCACGAGGGCTAAGTGTTTCACCTTTGCCTTTTGACCTTATCCTACCCACGCAGAATTTAGATTTTGATGCCTTAAAAGAGCATAAGATTATCAAGGGAAGGGCTCATGACTTCACTTATAATCTGATGTTTAACCAATCACATGTTGTGGACACATATTTGCCTACGCCTGCTCTCTTTGATTATCACAGCAAGAGAAGACATTTTGTTCTTGAGAGCGAGGCTCGAGCTCACAACGCAGTAGTGGTGGCGGCACGGCGTGCTAAGGCATCCGCACCAAGAGCCTTTGTGAGCTACCACGCTGAATACTACCCTCCAGGCTACTGATCGACTACCAACTTAGGCCAAAAGCCTAAGCTTGGGGGAGTACGTGTTTCTCACCGACATTATATTCATGTTTGCATATCATTCTATCTGTCGGTGTTCACACTTTTTCATTGTATCATCCATGCTTAGGTTTATTTTCTTGCTTTCTTCTTGTGTGTTTGAAAAAATTTAGAAAAACCAAAAAAATAGTTGTAGTAATTTACTTTCCATGCATGCTTAGTAGTAGCACTAAAAATAAAATCCAAAAAGATTTCCTTGTTCTTCATTTGCTTGTTGGGAGCTTTCTCGTGTAAATAGTTTTTCTCGTTTTTGCTTTTCCCTTTTATTTGCTTGTTCAAGAAAACCAAAAACTTCAAAAATATTCCAGTGTGTTTTTCTGAACTTATTTTCTTTTTATTTGAGCCTTACCGAGGAGAAGACCACGATGAAATGTTGAGTGGCTCTCATATTAATAACTGTTGAACTAATAAAGAGCCCATTTTACCCTGTCTTCTCTTGTTGAATAAAATGTTCTGCAGATTCTAGCTTAGTCCATGGCACTCCTGCACTATTATTATTTTCTTATCATTTGGTCGTGCAAGTGAAAGGCAATAATGACGATATTCGATGAGCTGGCTGTGGCAAAGAGAAACTGGTATGAACTCGACTTGTTCTTGTTGTGTAAATATGTTTAACCTAGTGCCCATGATTCAGCCCATTATGACATGTTTGCAATGACAATTATAGATTACAGTTTCTCATGCCATGCATAAGTAGCTGGGAGTTGATAATGATCTATCTTGGATATCAACATGGCGTTAAAATGATTCTGATGTAGTATGACGATATGGTATCCTCCTCTGAATGTTCGAGTGGCTTTACTTGGTACATGTTCACGCATGTAGTTGAATCAAAACCAACATAGCCTCTATAATATTTATGTTCATGGTGTTCATATCCTACTCATGCTAGTGTCCAATGTTACTTATGCATAATGCATGGTCATGATCGTTGTTGCTCTCTAGCTGGCCGCTTCTCAATCTTAATTGCTAGCCTTTGCCTGTACAAAGTGGGAATTATGCGTGTACATCAAAAACCTTGAACCCGAAGTTATTCCAAATGAGTCCACCATACCTACCTATATATGGTATTACCCTGCCGTCCTAAGTAAATTTGCATGTGCCACCTCTAAAAACTTCTAAAAATTATCTGTTTTGTGTGCCTGGATCGTTCATGGAATGACAGGAGGTGGTTGATATCTTCCGTGCTAAGCGGGTTATCCTCAGGTCGAGTGTTTATTCACTCACCATCGCACGAGGAAATGGGCGGCAATAGGGATGCCTAGTCCCAAACTGCAAACATGAAAAAGAGTTCATCTCTTGAATAATCAAACAAAAACTCCCAATGGAGTCAAAACCTTTACTTTCCGCTTGGGGGCCGCCACTACCATGCTTAGCATGGAAGATGTTGATAACGATGGTCGTGAAGTGAATAAGAAGGGTGTATGTCTCAAAATATCATTTATCTCTGTTTTAGAAATTGAGCTATGGCACCTCTGCAAATCCTTGCTTCCCTCTGCGAAGGGACTTTCTATTTACTTTTATGTTGTGTCATCACCTTCTAAAAACAAGCGCCAGAAGCTGAGTAGAGCACAACTGTCATGATTTATGCATTGTGTATAGCTAATGTTGGGTGCATCATGACTGGATCTTTTCTACCATTAACTACAATGTTTAATCGCTGCTTGAACTTCGGAGGTGCTCTGCATTTATGATTTGCAGTCTCAGAAAGGGCTAGCGAGATACCATTATTGTCATATTATATCATGGTTGTTTTGACAACGTGTTGCTATTTGAGATATCTTATTATTGCTCCTAGCTGATTATGTCATTGATACGAGTCATTATAATCTTTAAGAGTTATTGTTGACACGGTTAGTTATAATGCTGGCTGAAAACCTAGGTGTTGTTTAAGCTTATTTATGCAAACAAGAGCAAAAGAGTTCGTAAAAGTTTTTCTTTCTCAAATTCAGTTTATCAACTAAATTGCTTGAGGACAAGAAAAGGTTTAAGCTTGGGGGAGTTGATACGTCTCCAACGTATCTACTTTTTCTCACGCTTTTCCTCTTGTTTTGGACTCTAATTTGCATGATTTGAATGAAACTAACCCCGGATTGACGCTGTTTTCAGCACAACTACCATGGTGTTGTTTTTGTGCAGAAATAAAAGTTCTCGGAACGAAACTTTGCGAGGATTTTTTATATCAATAATAAGAATTTTTCGAGTCAAGACCCACCAGAGAGGGGCCCCTGGTTGGGCACAACCCACCAGGGTGCTCCCCCCTCTCCTAGCGCCCCTAGGTGGGTTGTACCCACCCGGTGGCCCCGCTGACGACCCCCTGATACTATAAATCCACATTATTCCAGAAAAAAATTAGGGACAAAGAATTATCACGATCCACGAGACGAAGCCGCCGTCAAGCCCTGTTCTTCCTCAGGAGGACAGATCTGGAGTCCGTTTGGGGCTCCTGAGAGGGGGATCTTCATTTTTCGTCATCACCAACCCATCTCCATCGCCAATTCCATGATGCTCCCCACCGGGAGTGAGTAATTCCTTCGTAGGCTCACTGGTCGGTGAGGAGTTGGATGAGATTCATCATGTAATCGAGTTAAACTTGTTAGGGCATGATCCCTAGTATCCACTATGTTCTTAGATTGATGTTGCTATGACTTTGCTATGCTTAATGCTTGTCACTTTGGGCCCGGGTGCCATGAACTCAGATCTGAACCGTTTATGAATTCATCATTTTATCCATGTGTTAGATCCGATCTTGCAAGTTATAGTCACCTACTACGTGTTATGATCCGGCAACCCCGGAGTGACAACAACCGGGCCCACTCCCGGTGATGACCGTAGTTTGAGGAGTTCATGTATTCACTATGTGTTAATGCTTTGTTCCGGTTCTCTATTAAAAGGAGGCCTTAATATCCCTTAGTTTCCAATATGGACCCTGCTGCCACGGGAGGGTAGGACAAAAGATGTCATGCAAGTTCTTTTAATAAAGCACGTATGACTATTTACGGAATACATGCCTACATTATATCGATGAACTGGAGCTAGTGCCGTATCGCCCTAGGTTATAACTTTCACATGATGAATATCGTCCAACAAGTCACCGATCCAATGCCTACGAATTTATTTATATTGATCTTGTTGCGTTACTATTGCTATCATCACTGTTACACTTGCCACAAATTACTGCTATCATCAACTATCATACCGCTGTCATTGTCACTATTATCAAAACTATCAAACTACTTTGCTACTGATCACTTTGCTGCAGATAATTAATCTCCAGGTGTGGTTGAATTGACAACTCAGCTGCTAATACCTTCAAATATTCTTTGCGCTCCCCTTGTGTCGAATCTATAAATTTGTGGGTTATCAGCTGCTAATTTATCTCCAGGTGTGGTTGAATACTCTACCCTCGAAAACTGTTGTGATCCCCTATACTTGTGGGTTATCAGCCACACAAGCCTCTATTGTGTGATGTTGCCAAGCCGACTATTTACGAACCATTGGATCATATGGTGCGCAGCATCGGGGCTGGTGTGGAAGCTGGAGCGGTGGTTTCAGATCTTGTCTGTCATGAAATGGTATTGGCATTGGTCACTTGGGTAGTAGTGTCGTTGACCAGCCTGGTGTGCGACCTTGGGGTCGGCGTGGACATCAGAGAGGCGGCTCTAGAGATGGTTATAGGGTGTTGGCTTCGATTTCATGAGTGACAGAGCGGGCATCTCGCCTGGTGCGTGGCCTCGGGGTCGGCATGTGTACATGTTGCTTACATTTGTAAGTTTGGGCGGCGTCTTTTGGAGATGGTTCTAGGGTGTCGACTCCAGTTGCTTGGGTGACGGAGCAAGTGGCTCACCTGGTATGTGGCCTTGGGGTCGGCCTGGATGTCGAGGCGACGACTTTGGTTCATGAGCGTCAGCTTTGGTCGCTTGGGCGGCAGTGCCGACCAATCGGCTAGTGCGTGGCCTTAGGGTTGGTGTGCAAGTCGAAGCGGCAGCTCCAGAAAGTGATTTTTAGGTGTCATCTTGGTTGCTTGGGTGGAAGATTCATCGGCTCAACTGGTGCACGGCCTCGGGGCCAGTGTGTGAGTGCTGCAAAGGTTTTTGAATGTTGGAGAGGCGGCTCCAGGTCATGTTGTGCGGTGCCGACTTTGGTTGATTTGGCGACATAATCGTCGACTCCTTGGGAAAGCAGCCTCGGGGCAGGTGTGTGTAGAGGTTGTATTGGTTTTCAGTCAGTTGTTTTATTAACTAACCAATTCTTTTCTTCTTAATGAAAAAGCAGAGCTCATGTTGGTTCCTCGAAAAAAAATCTCAAATGCTCTCTACCCTTATCAGAGCTCCACATCCCTTTATGGTGGGGTGATGGATGGTGGCTCTTGCACAACACGTGATCTGGATCAATCTCTATTGGCTAAGCTCTCTCTTTCAGGTGCTTTATGGGGAGGGGTCTCTCTTCCATCTTCACCTCCTCGAAGCCCATTGTCTCATGCAGTCCTATTATTGCTCTGCCTTATTGGGAACAGAAGTTTAATTCTGTGACACCTCTAGAGCTAACCAACTTACCCATCCAATCACCACTAAATAAGTCAAAGACTGAGATGGTTCCTATGGCCAGCAATGTGGCTACAGCGGATGCTATGTAATTGGGGTTGTTTAGCTTCTTGAGCTTGTTTGTTCCCCCTGGCATTTAGTTGCTTGAACATAGGTTCAAAATGTTAGTTGTTTTTTGGCGTTTGGCCATTCTCTTGACTTTGTTTACCTGAATATTCAACACTATGTTACTTTGGTTTCATTTTGATAATGGAATTGGGGATGTCTTTATGGCTCCCAAATGCTTAAAAAATCCGCCACAGGTTCCTACATTAGCTCTTTGATGCTGCTTAAACCATGGTGATTTTCATCGAGACAATGTTTAATGTTATGGACATCAAAGTTTTCATCTTTGGCAATGGCACCAAAATGCTGTTTTGGAACTCGCCTTGGCTATTTGGGCTCAAACCAAAGGATATTTCCCCGCTCATCTACGAGGTCTTGAGGAGAAAAAAATAGAAGGAGCGGGAGGTCCTAAAGGAAAATGCGTGGATTTTCAAAAATCAACCACAACACCGCCATCTCCGGTGACCACATCCGGAAAAAATCACCCTTTGGATGCTTGTGCATGACTTTCTCCTTGATGTGCAAACCAAAGATGTCATAATTTGAAAACACATGAATGATGCTCGGTGGCTACCGCATATAAGGCTCAATTCCTTGGCTTGACGCTTTCCCCCATGGACCTCATGTTTGGAAAGTTTGGGCCCCTCAAAAGTCAAATTCTTCGCATGGTTGGCTCTTCAAGATAGGATTTTGACCGAGATAGGTTGGAGAGACACGGATGGGCACTTTGCAAAAGGGAGCAAGAAACGGGTGCGCACCTCTTCTTCCAGTGCGCTACACTATTTGGCTTTGGAGATCGATCATCGCGAAGCTTGGCCTAGCGCACATGGACACATCCAATTGGCATCTTGAGGGCTCCCTCTATGCTTGGTGGGATTGGAGGGCTGACAAACGCAACCCCAATAGGCATGCTTTGACCTCCCTTGCCATGCTTGTCTCATGGACAATATGGGACGAAAGAAATGCTCGAGTGTCCCATCACAAGTGCACGCCACCACCTAGAGGCCAAACTATGAGTTATTGCGGACGCTAGGCTTATTCTTTTGCGTGAGTAATTGTTATGCCGTGATTTGTGAGCACTTTGTAAAACTCTATTATCTCCTTATTTAATCGATGAGGCAAAAAAAGTTTTCATCTTTGTTATACCATAGTCGGAAAAATAGTGCATAAGTTCAAATTTATCTATTTTTTTGCATGATAATACGTGTCTCATTCGTATGATAAAGATCAAAATACAAGTAAGGACTGACATGACAAAACTGAAAAAAGATAGAAGAACATCTCTGAGTTTGACACCAATGATCGTCACCTGCCTCCGGCACCACCACAGCAGCCACCGGAGAAAAGAATGACGGATCACCTCCTCACCCGAGCTCGATGTGGCTCCATCATTAATATGCAGCTTTGCGACCTCCAAGGTGGCTCACCAAAAGTGAAGCCCTTGTCGTTGAACGAATCAGACCGGGACAACACCCGGACACGCCATCGAACTCTAGATCTGGCACACCACCATGACTAAGATTTCGAAGTAGGAAATCATACCTGCCATCCACGAACCACGAACCCAGCACATGTTCCGTCTTTCAGATGTCGTCGATGCAGATTACAATCTGCATCCGCTCCTGGACTACCTCCCAAGCTCCGCGCCGACACTGGAGCAAACGTCGTCGCAACGACGGAGCCTGAGGACCCAAGTCCACCACGAGGATGCCGCCGCCACGCCATCCTTGCTTGAACAGTCTGGTTTCTAGATCCATCCCCAACCATAGGACCGATGGCCTCGTCAAGGAAGGATTCGAAGAATCTTTATTCAGCGTCGTCATCGTCGCCGCCGGAACCAAGACGATGAACAACATAAAAACCTAGACTACGAGGGAGTAAAAATGATCCACACGCGTGGATCCGGCGACCCTCCTCACCAACGACGACCGAGGTTGCCATCGGGGGTGAGCCGCCGGAGGATGGCGCTAGAAGATTGGCCTCTCCTGGCGGCGGCTACAAGGCCCGAGAGGAAAACAACGTAGACCAGAAATCGGATTTCTCGTTAAGTTCAGACAAATTTATCTATATGATGGTCAGAAATAAGGCACAATCAGAAATATGTACCTGGTAGTATAAACCCGTATCCTCCCTAGGGAAATGCGGAGTACTATTATACAACAGCGAAGCTATGTTGAGGCAGGGAGGCACTGCCCCCCAGCCTTGGGATATTCTTCGAAGAATTTTTTTTGTAGCTACATAGACTGAAGAAAATATAGACTTCTACTCTTTCAAAAGTTCATATTTTTTTCACCGGCCCCGTCATCCGAAGCTAGCTCCGCCACTGCTACTGTAGCTGGTCTACAACAGATTTTAGACTCTGACCTTGAAGGATAGAGTGAGTGCGGCTTTGCTACATCGACGAAAAAATACGGGCTTTTACGAGTCTGAGCGCCCACCCCACCAGTTAAAATCAGGGGGGAGGGGGGGAGGGGGGCGGTTAACTACGAGGAGAAGTTTACTTTGATCAATTAAAACAGGACAGGTCAGTCAATCCGTAAAATTTGTTAGTGGCCGGTCGGTGTGTCTAGCATTTTTTAAGTGAGAAACGGTGCCGATGCGGCGCGTCCGCCGGCTAGTGGCCACCCACGAGTGGTCCGCGCCCCACGCACGGATGGCCCTGCCGTGGCAATCATCAACCCAGCGGATCCCCGGGATGGCGATGCGCAAGCGCAATCAAGATGGCGAGCGCTTTGAGGGCGACGCAAGCCGGACCGGCCGCCACCCGCAAGTCGTTAGTCATCACGTGCACGTTAGTTATAGTGGATCAAGAAAAGACATGTGCTTACAGCAACACATGCATGTCATTACGTTGACGTGTATCATTCTACTGTAGACTGATAATCGGGCAGTGACGTTTACAAGTCGACTTGTGCTCATGTCAAGAACTTCGTGATAGGTTAAACACGTATCGCATCTCGGGCCTCAGCTGTTTTTCTACTCCTTTTCTTTGACATGTTTTTTAGGGTTTCTTTGACAATTTTTAGAACGTGTGTTTTGTGGGTGCACTGGTCGAAAAACACAACTGCTTTTTGCAGAAATTTTAAAAATAATTTACAACATGGACATTATATTTGTGCACCCTGCAAAAAAAGAAGTTAAAATGTGAACCATGTTTCGTGAAACCGAAGAGAGAAATGCAACCGTGAAAGTGCTAACGGGCTAATTTCACGGCTCCCCTTGATATAGTTTTTTCATAGGTACCTTGGTATAGTCATATACTAGTTATTAATCAAAAATGAGTTTGTTTTTATGTTTTTTATGCCTGGCCACGCAGGCTTTATAGACACCGCTTTGTTTGGTGACCATGCATGTGGGTATTGAATACATTAGGGCATCTTCAATGCTAACCCGCAAATTTGCGCCAGCATTCCCACGACATGGCTACCCTACGCTCGGCTCCGCCACTCATCGGACTGCGTGAGCGCCGGACATAGCTGGAAGGGTGCCTCCGTGGCCACCGCCTCCGCCATATCTTCCCTATGTCCGGCTGCGCCACTCATCGGAGTTGCATGCTTTAGCTGGAGGGGAAGAGTGGCTCTTCCGCTTCCAAGAAGCCAAGGCGAGGGTCGATGATGGTTTGCACTGAACTGGGCAACACACCGGTTGTGTATGCCGGCAACGCGATGGCGGTGGCCATCATGAGACCCAAGCGGCGGCGGCGGCCTCCCATGGTCTACTTTTCCTCAGCGTCGACGTCGGCCTCAGACGTGTTGGCCGCATCCGACGGCAGGGCGCGGTTCCGCCAACGTTTGCGACGGAAGGCGCGGGAGGAGCCTGACGACAAGGCTGTGTCCACGACAACAATGGTGCTCGTGCCACCGTGCTCCTCGCGTGCCGACGTGGAGTAATTGACCACTCCTCTGCAAGCTGGCTTGGAGCAGCGAGTTGCTGCACCAGGGACCAGATTGGAGTGGCGGCTTACTCCCCCGCTTGCCCTCCTGTAGCTTCGCACATGGTACTAACGGCCTGGGAGGCGAGGAAGGTGGAGAAATGAGTTGCCTAGCTCGTATCCGCCAGGCTCGGCGGGCCACCCAGCCGTTTTTTATGCCAGAGAACCCCTCTTCCTGCTCGCAGGATGCCATGGAGAGTGTGCAGAATATGGTGCAAGGAGAAGATGGGGAGTGGAGGTGCCATGCGGTTCTTGCGCGGAGTCTGGCCTCGTTTAAATAGCGGGCGGATGAGAGGAGCGAACCGGTGTTGTGTTTAACGTTGGCCAGCTGGCGGACGAACGTGTGACCGGAGTAGGTTTCTGGGAACAATCGCGGGTTCAATGGAGGTAGGCGGGGTAGTCTCAAGCCGGTTGAATGCGGCGACGAGGCGTGTTCAGCGGGCGAAGCTCTCTCCGCCGCCGCGCCACTTCATTGCTGGCAGTGAGAGGTCGTGTACGTTCTATGCCAACATCAATGCGGAGCGGCCTCTATACAATGGCATGAATGCGGGCAGCTATCACCGGGTTGGAACGCACGCGGACGCGGGTGGGGTGGGCTAGGGCAGTCAAAAGGGGACGTGGCTGCGGTCCGGAAGCCCGCAAAGCCCCCCACCCCCCTAGTTTGTCTCCAGTTTGTAGGAAAAAGTGCATCCGGACCGTCGAGCGGATAGATACAGACCCGCGTTGGATGGCACAACATGTCCGGACGATTACAGGTGGTTTGAGGGTCGACGTTGGAGATGCCCTTAGATCGCAACATTGTGCTCTCAACCATCTTCGTTCAATTGAGAGAACTAGTTTAGCATACCATGCAGCAACCCAGGCCATTGAATTCGGTCACCTAAGCCAGGAAAACTAATGTCTCAAGTTTGGGCCAAGCTAATGACACCCCGACGTCCTCCGGGCCAGGCTAGCTTCAAAATCCACAGGCGCGAACCAAACTTACCATAGGCAGGTCCCGTGGAAGTTGCAGGTCGGGCTGGTTTGCTTTGGGACATGAAAAAACATTTCCTAAATACGTATTGTGTTAAATTGTTATTCAAAAAATGTGAATATGCAAAGCTTGTGTATCATTTCATTGATAGTAGAAGTAACAAGAGACATGGGAAAGGGTAGCCATCACGATACACGTACACTAGACAACGTGATCATGCATGATAATCTGAGCAGGAGAGACATGGGGTGCTCAGCCCAGAAACAACAACAAACTAACTCTCCTAGAGCATTCTGGAGATCTCTTTGGCGCCAGTCCTACTCCAATAGCGTGTGTCTTCCTGAATGCCTTGCACATGGCGATAGCCGGAGGGTTGCTGCCCATCAAAGACGCACCCATTACGGTGCTTCCAGTCCACTAGATAGTGAGTAGAATGAGAGTGGAGATACCCCCATGGTGCCCTCTAGGGGCGAACACACATGAGATGGCCCACCAGCCAGATAAGGCTGTTGTTGAGCTCAGCAGAGTGGTTGAGGATCGACACCAGAAGAGCACCTCATGCCATACCGGCGGGATAATGGGCATCCAAATGAGATGGTGTTGCGATTGGCGGAGACAGTTCTGGGCAGCTAGGGCTATAGCCCCAGGCCTAGAAACAACTTCCTTTGTAACTTCTTCATGCAAAGCATAGAAAATCATAGAAGTTTATCACTCAACATAGAACAGCCCCAGGCGTAATCTGCATCTAGCTCCGCCACTGTGTTGTTGCATATCTTCCTGAACCTAATTGTAGAAGACGTAGAAGTCATCATGAGGAAGCCATGATGGGCAAGGAGATCCGCCATACAACACCAATCCTAAAACGCAAGCCATGCAAAGACATTGATGTGCAGCGATGCCCAAGTCTTCCAAGAAAGCTGCTAAAATTGGTCGCGAGTCAAACCCTCAAAAAGGGGTAGATAGCACGAATTGGACAGAGTCAGTCCAGCACTAACGTAGCTTGTCACCCTCCCCCCTAAGGGGGGAAGGGGGTGATGACGATTCCAAAGCTCCACGTATTACACAAGTGCATCAGACCCAATTTACACCATGGATGTGCGGAACCAAGCACGCTCTGACAAGCCCTCACACACTGTGCGGTCTTGCCTTCTTTTCTTGGGGATGAGAGGGAAAACCAGGGGTGCAAGCTTTGAGACGGACTTCCCATCAATCTAATGATCAGTCCAAAAATGACATGAGTTGCCATCTCACAACAACCACATCATGGAAGCACGAAAGATGTGGGCGATCGCCGGGTCAGAGAGTAGGTGAAAGCTATTAGCCCCCGATGGCTGTAAGTAACACCAAACCCTACGAGATGGCCTAAATCTGTCATAGTCGCCATATTCATAGTTGTTATATTGCATATGTGTAAGTGCATCTAGTGCCCCTTTGAGGTTTTGGATGATTAATGACAAAAAAATTAAGAAAATAATGTGTTTGCGTGTATACACATGTGAAAGTCCATGAGGATTTGGTTTAACCAAAGAATATGACCCCTCAAAATTATGTGAAACAATTGAAGAATTTGGGTTCAGTCGCCGTCTTAAATAGCCACCTGCCTTCAACCATTTGTAGTTGGCTGCTATGTGTGAAAACTGACAAGTGTTGTCTTAGCAACCCATCCCTTCAAAGAGATTGAGAGAATTCTGAGTGACAAAAACCCCCATAACCTAAAACTATTAAGTGATTGAGCATCACTAGAGAATCAAAGCTAAACTAAGACATTTCACTCTTGAAGAATGAGCATCGTCTAGACTACTATGAGTCAAGTTCAAGAGCACCCAGACTGTCAAATAACAAGTTTGTGAAGGTCCAGAGATCACATCAAGATCCACCAGGAGTTATTGGGAGGGTTCCAAAGAACTTAGCTCGGGGAGAAGAAGACAAGAACTTCTGTGTACTTAGAGTTGTGGCTCTGCCTCTCCAACCAGACATAGAGTTGTGCCACCAACTTGAACTGAGTGAACACGAGGAAACGATTTCTATTTCTTCGCACTGCTTTGCTTTCAGTAATTTCTCCGCGCTTAGAAGCTTTTCCCCTTATATCTTTCTGTGTGATTGTTGTGAAGACTTCGCATGCATCTATCTATTCCGCTGCATATCTCCATGCTTAGCTTTGTACTCTGTCTAGCAATTCTCAAGTGCATTTGCTTGTTTGTTAGACTTGAGTATGTGTTCTATCAATTAGTTATTTTACTTGCCCGCACTCTTATGCCCCTTCCACAGAAGTTTTGAGCTGCATGCTAAGTTATCTGTATTGATTTTCCTGTTTTAGTTAGCCTTTCTATTACTGTTTCAGTAGTCATACTCCCTTATTCTTCAATTTCCTAAAGTATTTTATGTTTTCAAAGAATTCCATAGATTCTCCTATTCACCCCCTCCCTCTTGTCGATATATTGATCTTAGTATGAAGTGCATTCCATATGCTTTTGGAGCTGGACAGGCGATGTAAAAAATTCATAATTTTATTACATATGGGACCGATTTGTCATTGATTACATATTTATTTTCCAATTTTCAACTTCTACTTCTCTGCATCATCAACAGGCTGACGACATCAAGGTCGACGGATGAGAATCCTCTGCCGGTCGGTAGGATGCCGTTCGACCACTAACTGGTGGGCCCATCAGAGAACGGGCCCACATAGCAGCGCCACAACGGCAGGAGTCGTACGTAAAGGGAGCCGCTTCCCAAGGTCGACACCGTCGGTCATAGACGCTTCCAACGTCGGCAACCCTACTAGGACGACCTTTTCTGGTAAAATCATTGGTTTATTACGCCAATCAGGGCCCTAAGACGTGCTAGAGTTGCTCTTACATATGTTTGGATGCTTGCATAGAGAGAACACAGCCGCTCATGCTCAATCTCGCAAAGTTGCAATTGTTTACAGCTCAATCATCTTATAAATATCTCTGTCGACATTGGCAGATGTCCGATCAATATGTTATCGTTTCTTTTGTACTTTATAATGTTTAGGTCGGATGGATCTGTTAGTTGACTTACAAATACCTATTTCAAAACAGCAAAACTGATACGTTGACTGTTTCAAGATAATGAATAATAAATGGACTAAATGTCACTTATTTGCTGTACATAGATCACAACATCGTACTACGCGCATCTCCTTTGTTTCGCAAACAGCATGAGAGGGTTCTTCCTGTAGACGGTCAACCCGTTCTCCTCCTCAGCGTCCACCTCGCCGAGCGGCGCGCTCCAGTCAAAGGAGAAGAGCAGGTTGGCCAGCACCAGCTCCACCACGGCCGTCGCGAAGTGCACGCCGGGGCAGCTCCTCCGCCCGATCCCGAACGGCACCAGCGCGAAGCTGTCGTGCCACGGCTTGAAGTCGCCGAGGTCCCCGCCGTGCTCATGCCGCTCGGGGACGAACTGCGCCGCGTCGGCGCCCCACGCGCCGGCGTGCGCGCCGATGGCCTTCGCGTTGACGAGCACCCGCGTCCCGGCCGATATCTCGCAGCCGTGGACCTTGCATGGCTCGGTGGTCTCCCGGGGCACCAGGAGCGGCACCGGCGGGTGCAGCCTCATGGACTCCTTGATGACCAGCTTCAGGTAGCTGAGCCCCGGGAGGTCGGGCTCCCGGACCATGCCGTTGTCGCCGACCACGCTGCGCACCTCGTCCTGCGCCTTGGCGAGGATGTCCGGGTGGTTGACCAGCTCCGTCATCGTCCATTCCACCGTCGCCGCCGACGTGTCGGTCCCGGCAATGAACACGTCCTTCAAACATACAAGCCAAACTTTTCAACGAAATGCTTGTGTGCATGTGTATTTGTTCTTATTGAGGTGCACAAGTACGTACCGTGAGGATGCCTTTGATCTGGTCGCGACTGCTGAACGTGCTCCGGTGAGCCGGGTCGGCGTGCAGGCGGAGGAGCACGTCGACCAAGTCCTCCTCCTCGTCGGCAGAGGAGGATGCTCGCCGTTTCAGGTGACTGTCGATCACGCTCTCGTAGAACGCATCGAGCTGCTGGAAGTTCTGCTCCAGACGCCCCCGCAGGCCACGCGGCGCGTCCAGCCACCCGAGCCACGGCACGTAGTCGGCGACCCAGAAAGCACCAAGAAGCCTCTGCGTCTCCTTGAGGACAGCACTCGCCTCCGTGCCACCTTCGCCGCCGTCGTCGCCGCCGAAGGCGACACGTCGCACAATCTTGTTGCTCGCGGCGAGGAGAAGCGCGCTCAGGTCCACAGCAGCGCCGGCCCCGGACGCGTCCGCCACGGCGGCGACGAGCGCGGCGGCCTCGCCCTCCCTGGCCTCGCGGAACCCGCGCACCCGCGGGGCGCCGAGGAGCTCGGACAGGCACGCGCGGCGCGCGGCGCGCCAGAAAGCGCCTTCCGACGGCGCGAAGGAGATGTTCTGCAGGCCGTAGGAGAACCTGGCGGCCGCGTAGAGCGCCGGGCGGCCGGACATGGCGCGGTCGTTGTGCTGGAACGCGGCGCGCGCCGCGTCGGCGGAGGAGACGACGATCGTCGGCACGGAGCCGAGGCGGAGCAGCATGAGCGGCGCGTCGTGCTTGGCGGCGAGCGCGGCGAGGGCTTCGTGCGGGAGCGCGCCGAGCTGGTGGAGGTTGCCGATGAGGGGCAGGCCCCTCGGGCGCGGGAGGGAGGATGAGGCCGAGGCGGAGGCGGAGTGTCTCTTGCTTGGCGCGAGCAGTTGCTTGAGGAGGAGGAGGGTGGCGACGACGACGATGAGGCATGCCAAGAGCTCGGGAGCTTGGAGCGATGCCATGGCAAAACTGTCCTCGTGGACTCGTGGTGGTGCCGCCGCTGTAACGTTGTTCGACTACCGTTGTTTATCTAAAGCGGCTGCTTACTCCATATATATGGATATAGTGAAGAATAGCTTTCTGATTTGACAACTTGGTGTACTTGCCGGCCGGATGACACTTGAAAGGTACTGCTTCTGTCGGATGTGGATGTTTCTCACTAACCCGACGTACTCCCTCCGTAGTTTACAAGTCCTGCGCATATATTTAAGTTGCTAATTTTATCATCTTAATATAAATTATATAACACAAAAATTATATCATTTAAAAATAAAACATCTGAAGTTTATATTGATATATTTTTTATAATATATGATTTGTATTAGGTTGGTTAAATTGACGATTTAGGGGCACGCGCACGCCCTATAAACTGAGAGAGAGGAAGTACATACAAATGACTATAACACCAACCGAGATTACAACAAAAATTATAATAAAGCTAAACAAATTAAACATGTGTGCATCCACGCGTCAGCTTCGTTACAACAACACCAACTCATCAGAAGCAACCATAGCCCATAGGTTGAGCCATCAAAGTCGACCCAGCAAATGCTGTCATTGTGGTGAAGACAATGAAAGAAAACATCAGAAGCGTTGCTATATGTTAGTTGACTGAAAAAACGATTGGGTTAAGTCGATTTTTTGAGACATTCGATGCAAAATCAACGACCAGATATCCTCCTTCGGACTAATCACAATGGATAGTAACTTAGACTAGTAACATGCATATGTTACTAATCTATGTTACTACCTCTATAGTGGGGAATAACATATGTGTAGTCTCATGCAATACTTCATTTATTACTATGTTGTAGACTTTTTTTGTCTTGATTTGTGTGATGTTATAGTAACTAGTTATGTTACCATATGCCTCTCTTTCCTCAATTAATTACTCGCAACATCGTCTGTTTTGCCTAGAGATGTGTGATATTACTACCTATGTTAACCTCTCGTTGTTCCTCTTCTTTCTTCGGACCGTCGAGCTGTCGCCGCCTTTCGCTGCCCGCGGTGCTCCCACGACTGCCTCACCGCACCGCCCTCCCCGAACCGCCCCCACCGCCGCCCCTGACCATCCCCTCTAAGCCCGGCGACCACCTAAAAAATCTCCGACGAAGCAGCACCGCACCCGCCACCCTATGTGGCGGCCCGACCTCAGACGGTCAAGTCTCTGTGCTTAACTGTCATCCCTGGATCGGTATGCTGACACACATAGTACTCGAGGATTTATACCAGAGGTAAATCACATGTATAAAGTAACGTAAATACTATTACCTCAGTCCATATAGTGGAAGTAACAACAAGGTTGTGGATTCCCATCAACACCAACGGCAAAGTTGAGTGTAGAAAATCGTAACCCTAACATATCACTTACTCGTCGTAAGATTTCCTGCAACAAGAGACGTTGCGGCCACAAAGGGTCAGTACATTGAATGTATTGGCAAATTCACACTGTACAGCAATGCTGAATAATGGCTATCACTACATGCATATTTGACTGGTGGAGGCTCTATGGTTATCATGTTTTTGCGAAAAGCCAATTTTTTTCCTACATCAAAGAAATATATTTTATTTAACTATAAAGTTGTTGAAAACATTGAGAAGGTTCCTCCAACTCAATCCAAAATTAATAATCATCAACCCAACCAATTTATTTAAGTAAAGTGTTGAGATCAACATGATGATTCAAGAACCAGATAATCAAGATGTCCATAACTGGAGACACGACTAATCATGATTAGTTTGTACACTCTGTAGAGGTTTGCACACTTTTCCCCACAAGACTCGATCTCCTTCGTTGGATTTCTCGCACTACATGGTGTTTGAGAAACGGATGACCGAGACACGGTCTTTCAGAAGCATTAACTCTAACCTTGGATAGACAGTACCAACCTACATCCCCTACATCTGCTAGCCTACCACTGGAAGAGGTCATGCAACATACTCAACTATGCTAGAGCCCATAATAGCTTGTGGCTGCACACAAAAGTTTCTAGCATGAATAATCTTATGATCCCTTTGAGCCTGGGTGGCATTCCATAGGGTGATCACACGGGTACTCGAGGTCCCTTGGGCAATCTTGGGTTCTCCAGGTGCCCGGGCAAACCACTGGGTGCTCCAGGATGCCCCTACCATTCCACCCAGATGTGTATTAAAATAGCCACCTTAAGTTAACCATTAATAATAACTCTCACATCTGTCATGAATCACTCAAACCAAACCACGTCTACGAGCATAGCATAACAGTATAAGCATAACGTAGTAGTAACTCCCAAGGTTTGAATGCAGGACAATAGGTTCCTACCTCATCAACTACTTCCCAATACCCACATGTTATCAAGTCCTAACCATGCAGTGTTCGAGGGTTGAAACTAATGCATAAAAACTGGGTATGAAAGGGATATGATCAAAGTGTGAACTTGCCTGTACTGTTAATGAAGATGATTCGCACTCATAACTCCTAATAGTTTTACTCGTCACACTCCGGTCAATCTATCGTAAGCAAGCAATAGTAACCACACATAATCAATCACTCAAAAGATCGGAAAGACCAAAGAAGACAATTCGGAAAACATCAAAACCAAGCAAATAAATCTTGCAACATAAAACAATTTCTAACAGTACCAAAATTATGTGAATTTGGCCTTATCAGAAAGTTTAGGTCAAGAGCTACGATTTGCAAAAAGAATCAACTCAAACGGAGCTACGAAACTCAAGTTACGAACAAAAGAAGTTCAAATTCAAAACTGTTTGAATTCAAATTTTAAAACTTTCAAAAAATATGTTTAAGTTGTTTTACTGGATAGAGGGGATCATAACGAAGAAGTGGGCATTGGTTTCGTTGAATTTTGATAAACGGGCGAAAAGCTGTGAAGGTTTGAAGAACAAGGGCTAAACTATAAATAAAACATCTACAAAAAAGTCCCTGACTAAAACTTACAGAAAAAGAAAAAAACTAAATAACGAAGGTTCGTTTCCGATCGGTAACGAACGAAAACTGTTCACTGAAACTAACTAAACGGAAAGCGTTTGTTAAATAACAAAAACGAAATGGTTTATTTAAAAAAACGATCTGGAAGACAAACCGACTAAATAAAATAAAACCAGGCGGTTGTATCGGCCAGACTGCTCGGGGCGAATAAACTGCAATGAGGCGGTTCCCATGAGATGGCAGCGGCGGCGGCACAAGGGATTCCGAGGGAGGCGGCGGCAAGGCGATGGAGCGGGCAACGGCTCGGGCGGCGAAAGCAAGAAGCGGCGGAGGCGGAGCTAGCAAGGCGGCAACAGCGGCGGCGGCAGATCTAGCGAGGGGCGACGGCGCGTGGGGAGGAGGAGAGGCGACGACGGACGGGGTCCGGGCTATATAAAGGGGAGGGCCGGAGAGGCTTGCAGGAGGGGCAAGGCGAGGTGGTGGCGGAGTCCGCGGCGGCTACGGCGGCGTCCGGCGACGTGCGGGCGTTGGAGACCTGCGGGGACGAGTGAGGGGTTCGTCTAGGCCGCGCCTAGCCTGGCCCGGTTGGCTGGGCCGGCCCGGTCGGCGGGGAAGTTTCTTTTTTCTTCTAAAAAAACATTTTTCCAGATAATAAAAACATAATAAATAAAAATATTACATAGGCATATACTATATCAAAATTTTCAAAAAAGATTTTCTACGACATGAACATTTTTCTAACGCCAACTAAAACTTACACAAATTCAAATTAATCAAACAATGCTACTGCTCTAATAAAATCCAATAAAAATCATTTAAAAAACCAAAATAATTTCAAATTTATTTCTCTCCAATTTTCTATTATAGGGAATCATTTTACCCTAATTTCTATATATTTTATTTTTGGAGAAAAATAATTTGAATAAAAGCCAAATAACTCCAAATTGAAAATAATTTCAAAAGGACTTTAAATTTGATCCTTTTAAACTTCCAACTCATATTTCATATATTTTGAAGAAGTCATTTTATCTTCTCTCATGAAAATCATTGAGTTGCTTAAAGTTTCAAAATTTGCAATATTTTCAAATGAAATTCAAATATTTTCAACAACCCTTTTCATTTAAATAAATGGAAGAAGTCATGTCATCTTCTCTCCAGGGTTTTGTGGTGAAAATAATTGGAATTCATGGAGATCGTAAATGCAAAAATGAAAGTTTGGGAAAGTCCTTTTATTCCCTCTCATTTAACTTTCAAAAAGTTTCGAATTTCACTCAATTTCACACAAGCAACCACACCATAATCAAACAATCAACCAAATCTATCTATTTAATATAACATTCCAAAATTTAGAATTTTGGGATGTTACAAACCTACCGCCCTTAAAATGAATCTCGTCCTCGAGATTCAGAGAGGCTATAAAGAAATAGGTTAGGTTTTGGGGTCTTCTCAAAATCCATCGATCGTCTCCGGGGTTCTGGGGTGCTACCACCCTTAAAAGCATGGTTACGGTTGCATCAATACTCATATACTCCATCCTTATCGTTGACAGTGTCCATCTTCTCAGATCTTCAGGATAATTCCTTCCCTGGCTCTTCCGGTAGTGGCATAACCTTTTCCTCAATTCTTCTTGTACTTCCATCTTGGTAAGGTTATTCCGAGACTGGGTCTTCTTAGCTAACGGGTCTGGCGCCAATACTAAACAACCATCGATATCTCATGGTGGTCAACAATTTATGGTTTCTCCTGCAGGAAATGGGTCTGGGTTGAACCTCACCGTATATCCTACGATTGGCAACAGCTGCCTTGTACAAGGGAAAAAAATACCTATACCATTCTAAGGTTCAAACAAGGCTTTTGATCGTCGTCTCTCTACTATAGGTAAGTCACTCACATTTACCATCTCACATAGCAAAGGCGAATAATAAGAGTAAGTCGGTATGGTGATCAATCCATCCCGCACCTAAATCATTACCTTGTATGTGGTTTAGCGAATCTCGCATTCTAACACTCGATCATCCTCACAAGCATTGCAGAATTTCTCCTGTCGACGAACCAAGTTCGGATAAATCCATTGATTCTGCAAGCCAACAAGCATCTATCGTTCCTTCACAACTCTCAGGTTTTGCGTTTACTCCTATAAAATCGTCTGTCGATAAGGTCGTATCTTCTTCCAGGGTTTTTCCTTCAGCAAGAATGTGCTTGCTTCTTGGCAGGTCCTGGGGCCTGTGGGTTATGGCCCATCTCATCACTTGTAAACCTTGAACTCGTCATCGGGGCAACTGTTCGTTATTCCAACATCCAACTTCCTGGCATTCTTAAATCCATCCAATTGTACTGTCTCCCTTCCTTCTACTTATACCAAACTAAGACATGATTACTCATACTCATCATGGAGTTACAATTGCTCCATATTACCGACATTATGCCTCCTCTATATCCAATAGTACTTCATCCCTTCATATCCTTGGGGTATCCCACATGTCGAGACAAAACTCATACTTATTTTGTCCGAAATCCACTTCGTGGAATATCATTATCTTTTCCAGGGGTCCAAGGTCCTCACAGTTACTACCACCCTTGAAATGCACACACTCATCCATAGACCATATTTCTCATATCCTCGAAAATGGTCAACATCTTTCCTCATATATCCTCACTGCTAGGCTTTTCCCTAGTAGTGTATAGTAACAACTCATAAAATCCAAATCAGTACCAATGATTCTAACTTTATTGATTCTCCAAATACTACAATCTCCTGTATTTCCATCATAGGCCTCAACTCAACACCTTTATATAAAAGAATTGTTCCCACTACTACTACTATACTTCTCACAGACTCAACTAATTATCACAAGTCTCCTTCTCCTTGGGACATTCTCTGGCAAAGTGCCCTGCTTTATTACAACGAAAACATATTACTTCTGACAAGTCTCGAGGTCTCCTTTTTGGGAAACCGCTTAAGTAGTGCCCTGTCTCCTTGCACCTAAAACAGGTGATATGTCTCAGGTCCTTCCGTGAATCCAATCTATTTCTCTTCCGGGACTTTTCCGTGCCAATCAGGGCTTCTATTTCCTGTGGGTCATACTCTACTTCCTCTGTCGGGAATTCTACTAGATCCCCATTCATACAGTTCTGGGAGATGTGTCCTTCTTCTCCACATGAATAGCATGATTTAGTGCAGGGTTTAATTGGGTCTTCTTTGGGTATGTCCTCCACCTCTTCCTTCATCCTAGGTTATTCTAAAATTTCCATGAGGGCTCCTTTCATTGCTTCTTTCTTTTGCTGGATGGTTCTTCGAACCATGGGGTAAATGTGACACTGAGCAGGGTAGTGGGTAGTCCCTTCACACAAGAAACAAGTGATCTGCCTAGTTGGGCATTCTTCAGCTAGGTGACTTTCTTCACAATTAGGGCATTTATCCTTGTGTTCCTTATGGTTGTGTCCTATTTCTCCACAAGGCTTGCATGCACAAGGTTTTTTCATATCACTTCCATCAGGCTTCAATTTCTGGGACACAAACCGAGACTTTGGCAAAGTCAACTTAAATTCTTTCCAAGTGGTTACTCCTTGCCATCCATCGATAGCTTGATACCTCTTCCACCAAGTAGCAGCACCTCTTTCCAAGCCTGCTGGGCCATATCCTTTCCGTCTATAGTGTTATTCTTCATATGATCTTCCATGTTCTGAATCCATCGGTCTGTCTCCAACTGAGTCATCGGTACCGGAAAGGTGAGTTCATCTCCACTCATCCTCTATTGGGTCCATGTGTTTTGGGGTGAGATGAGAGAGATAGAGAGGGATACACACAATACAAACAATAGTTTTGAAAAGAAATATTTTATTTTGTGGCTGTCGGAAAAACATCAAACAAATGACAGCTCACAAACTTCGTATCTAACATAGGTATATAACAGGGGTTTGGTCTTCTAAAGGTCAATAAATCTTCAAGGTCGTCAAACTCTTCAAGTCTTGTTCATGTCTCTGATGGCTTCTTTCGATCGTGCTTGTCCTTCTCAAGTTCTTTTGCCAGATCAACTCTGTTGCAAAGTCTCTTGTGACGTCCTTTAGTATTCTGGAGCTGCGTTCCATACTTCCGGGTTTCAAGATCCTTGCATGAACCATGGTCCTACTGTCCTTCAGTTCCTGACGAATCTCCGGTATCTCAAGGTTTTGTTCCTCCAGCTTGGCTACTTCCAGCTTCTGGGTCTTGAGTTCTTCACAAAATGCTTCCTTGTCAAATACGGCTTCCTAAAGTTCCATCTAAAAATTCTTCATGTAATACTCCAGATCCTGGCGATACACCAGCTAAGGTTAAAACTGCATCCTATGCTGATAGTGTTGGGGAACGTAGTAATTTCAAAAAAATTCCTACGCACACGCAAGATCATGGTGATGCATAGCAACGAGAGGGGAGAGTGTTGTCCACGTACCCTCGTAGACCGAAAGCGGAAGTGTTAGCACAACGCGATTGATGTAGTCATACGTCTTCACGATCCGACCGATCAAGTACCGAAAGCACGTCACCTCCGAGTTCAGCACACGTTCAACCCGATGACGTCCCTCGAACTCCAATCCAGCCGAGTGTTGAGGGAGAGTTTTGTCAGCACGACGGCGTGGTGATGATGATGATGTTCTACCGACGCAGGGCTTCTCCTAAGCACTGCTACAGTATTATCGAGGTGGACTATGGTGGAGGGGGGCACCGCATACGGCTAAAAGATCAAACGATGATTTGTTGTGTCTCTAGGGTGCCCCCTGCCCCCGTATATAAAGGAGCAAGGGGGGAGGTGCGGCCGGCCAGGAGGGGGCGCGCCAGGAGGATTCCTACTCCCACCGGGAGTAGGACTCCCTCCCTTTTCCTTGTTGGACTAGGAGTGGAGGGGGAAAGAGGAGGGAGAGAGGAAGGAAGGTGGGGGGCGCCGCCCCCCTCTCCTTGTCCTATTCGGACTAGGGGGGAGGGGCGCGCGGCCCTGCCCTGGCGGCCTCTCCTCTTCTCCACAAAGGCCCACTATGGCCCATTAAGCCCCCAGGGGGGTTCCGGTAACCCCTCGGTACTCCGGTAAAATCCCGATTTCACCCGGAACACTTCCGATATCCAAACATAGGCTTCCAATATATCAATCTTCATGTCTCGACCATTTCGAGACTCCTCGTCATGTCCGTGATCACATCCGGGACTCGAACAACCTTCGGTACATCAAAACATATAAACTCATAATATAACCATCATCGAAGCGTTAGCGTCACGGACCCTACGGGTTCGAGAAATATGCAGACATGACCGAGACACGTCTCCGGTCAATAACCAATAGCGGAGCCTGGATGCTCATATTGGCTCCCACATATTCTACGAAGATCTTTATCGGTCAGACCGCATAACAACATACGTTGTTCCCTTTGTCATCGGTATGTTACTTGCCCGAGATTCGATCGTCGGTATCTCAATACCTAGTTCAATCTCGTTACCGACAAGTCTCTTTACTCGTTCCATAATACATCATCCCGCAACTAACTCATTAGTTGCAATGCTTGCAAGGCTTAAGTGATGTACATTACCGAGAGGGCCTAGAGATACCTCTCCGACAATTGGAGTGACAAATCCTAATCTCGAAATACGCCAACCCAACAAGTACCTTCGGAGACACCTGTAGAGCACCTTTATAATCACCCAGTTACGCTGTGACGTTTGGTAGCACACAAAGTGTTCCTCCGGTAAACGGGAGTTGCATAATCTCATAGTCATAGGAACATGTATAAGTCATGAAGAAAGCAATAGCAACATACTAAACGATCGAGTGCCAAGCTAACGGAATGGGTCAAGTCAATCACATCATTCTCCTAATGATGTGATCCCGTTAATCAAATGACAACTCATGTCAATGGCTATGAAACTTAACCATCTTTGATCAACGAGCTAGTCAAGTAGAGGCATACTAGTGACCTTCTGTTTGTCTATATATTCACACATGTATTATGTTTCCGGTTAATACAATTCTAGCATGAATAATAAACATTTATCATGAAATAAGGAAATAAATAATAACTTTATTATTGCATCTAGGGCATATTTCCTTCAGTCTCCCACTTGCACTAGAGTCAATAATCTAGTTCACATCGCCATGTGATTTAACACCAATAATTCACATCACCATGTGATTAACACCCATAGTTAACATCGTCATGTGCCCAACACCCAAAGGGTTTACTAGAGTCAATAATCTAGTTCACATCGCTATGTGATTAACACCCAAAGAGTACTAAGGTGTGATCATGTTTTTCTTGTGAGATAATTTTAGTCAACGGGTCTGTCACATTCAGATCCGTAGGTATTTTGCAAATTCTATGTCTACAATGCTCTGCACGAAGCTACTCTAGCTAATAGCTACCACTTTCAATATGTATCCAGATTGAGACTTAGAGTCATCTGGATCAGTGTCAAAAACTTGCATCGATGTAACCCTTTACGATGAACCTTTTGTCACCTCCATAATAGAGAAACATATCCTTATTCCACTAAGGATAATTTTGACCGCTGTCCAGTGATCTACTCCTAGATCACTATTGTACTCCCTTGCCAAACTCAGTGGTAGGGTGTACAAAAGATCTGGTACACATCATGGCATACTTTGTAGAACCTATGACTGAGGCATAGGGAATGACTTTCATTCTCTTTCTATCTTCTGCCGTGGTCGGCCTTTGAGTCTTACTCAATTTCACACCTTGTAACACAGGCAAGAACTCTTTCTTTGGCTGTTCCTTTTTGAACTACTTCAAAACCTTATCAAGGTATGTACTCATTGAAAAAACTTATCAAGCGTTTTGATCTATCTCTATAGATCTTGATGCTCAATATGTAACAGCTTCACCGAGGTCTTTCTTTGAAAAAATCCTTTCAAACACTCCTTTATGCTTTGCAGAATAATTCTACATTATTTCCGATCAACAATATGTCATTCACATATACTTATCAGAAATGTTGTAGTGCTCTGATACGTCTCCAATGTATCTATAATTTTTTATTGCTCCATGCTATATTATCTATTGTTTTGGACTATATTGGGCTTTATTTTCCACTTTTATATTATTTTTGGGACTAACCTATTAACCGGAGGCCCAGCCTGTAATTGTCATTTTGCCTATTTCAAGATTTCAAGAAATGTAATATCAAACGGAGTCCAAACGGAATGAAACCTTCGGGACGTGATTTTCTCATCAGATAAGACCCAAGAGACTTGGACCCTCCGTCAAGAAAGCCCCGAGGTGGTCACGAGGGTGGAGGGCGCGCCCCCCTAGAGCGCGCCTCCCTACCTCGTGGGCCCCTCGGAGCTCCACCGACGTACTTCTTCCTCCTATATATACCTCGCACTTCAACAGATCAGATACGGAGCCAAAACCTAATTCCACCGCCACAACTTTCTCAGATCCACGAGATCCCATCTTGGGGCCTGTTCGGAGTTCACCGGAAGGGGAATCCACCATGAAGGGCTTCTACATCATCTTCATAGCCTCTCCGATGAAGTGTGAGTAGTTTACTTGCACCTTCGGGTCCATAGTTAGTAGCTAGATGGCTTCTTCTCTCATTTTGGATCTCAATACAGTGTTCTCCCCCTCTCTCGTGGAGATCTATTTGATGTAATCTTCTTTTTGCGGTGTGATTGTTGAGACCGATGAATTGTGGGTTTATGATCAAGATTATCTATGAGCAATATTTGAATCTTTTCTGAATTCTTTTATGTATGATTGAGTTATCTTTGCAAGTCTCTTGAATTATCCGTTTGGTTTGGCCAACTAGATTGGTAGTTCTTGCAATGGGAGAAGTGTTTAGCTTTGGGTTCAATCTTGCGGTGTCCTTACCCAGTGACAGAAAGGGTTGAAAGGCACATATTGTATTGTTTCCATGGAGGATAACAAGATGGGGCATTTATCATATTGCATGAATTTATTCCTCTACATCATGTCATCTTTCTTAAGGCATTACTCTGTTTTCATTAACTTAATACTCTAGATGCATGGTGGATAGCGGTCGATGAGTGGAGTAATAGTAGTAGATGCAGGCAGGAGTCGGTCTACTTGTCTCGGACGTGATGCCTATATACATGATCATACCTAGATACTCTCATAACTATGCTCAATTCTGTCAATTCTCAACAGTAATTCGTTCACCCAACGTAGAATACTTATGCTCTTGAGAGAAGCCACTAGTGAAATCTATGGCCCCCGGGTCTATTCTCATCATATTAATCTTCCTACTCTTTATTATTGTTTTGCTTTTTTACTTTGCCTTTTATTTTACCTTGCATCTATATATCAAAAATACCAAAAATATTATCTATCATCTCTATCAGATCTCACTCTCGTAAGTGACCGTGAAGGGATTGACAACCCCTATTCGCGTTGGTTGCGAGGAGCTATTTGTTTTGTGTAGGTACGAGGGACTTGCGCGTGGCCTCCTACTAGATTGATACCTTGGTTCTCAAAAACTGAGGGAAATACTTACGCTACTCTGCTGCATCATCCTGTCCTCTTCGGGGAAAACCAACGCAAGCTCAAGACGTAGCATGCTCCCACTCACTTTCTTGTAAATACAGGCTTCACCGCATGTCTGTATAAAACTATATGCTTTGATCAACTCATCAAAGCATATATTCCAACTCCGAGATGCTTGCATCAGTCCATAGATGGATCGCTGGAGCTTGCACATTTTGTTAACACCTTTAGGATCGACAAAACCTTCTGGTTGCATCATATACAACTCTTCTTTAATAGATCCATTAAGGAATGCAGTTTTGTTTATCCATTTGCCAGATTTCATAAAATGCGGCAATTGCTAACATGATTCGGACAGACTTAAGCATAGATACGAGTGAGGAACTCTCATCGTAGTCAACACCTTGAACTTGTCGAAAACCTTTTGCGACAATTCTAGCTTTATAGATAGTAACACTACTATCAGCGTCCGTCTTCCTCTTGAAGATCCATTTAATCTCAATGGCTCGCCGATCATTTGGGAAAGTCAATCAAAGTCCATACTTTGTTCTCATACATGAATCTCATCTCAGATTTCATGGCCTCAAACCATTTCGCGGAATCTGGTCTCATCATCGCTTCCTCATAGTTCGTAGGTTCGTCATGGTCAAGTAACATGACCTCCAGAATAGGATTACCGTACCACTCAAAAGGGTCTCACTCTGGTTGACCCACGAGGTTCGGTAGTAACTTGATCTGAAGTTACATGATCATCATTATTAGCTTCCTCACTAATTGGTGTAGGAGTCACGAGAACAGATTTCTGTGATGAACTACTTTCCAATAAGGGAGCAGTGCATGATTACCTCATCAAGTTCTACTTTCCTCCCACTCACTTCTTTCGAGAGAAACTCCTTCTCTAGAAAGGATCCATTCTTAGCAACGAATATCTTGTCTTCGGATCTATGATGGAAGGTGTACCCAACAGTAACTTTTGGGTATCCTATGAAGACGCATTTCTCCGATTTGGGTTCAAGCTTATCATGTTGAAACTTTTTCACATAAGCATCGCAACCCCAAACTTTAAGAAACTACAACTTTGGTTTCTTGCCAAACCACATTTCATAAGGTGTCATCTCAATGGATTTAGATGGTGCCCTTTTTAACGTGAATGCAACTGTCTCTAATGCATAACCCCAAAACGATAGTGGTAGATTGGTAAGAAAAATCATAGATCGTACCATATCTAATAAAGTACGGTTATGACGTCCGGACACACCATTACGCTGCGGTGTTCCAGGTGGCGTGAGTTGGAAACTATTCCGCATTGTTTCAAATCAAGACCAAACTCGTAACTCAAATATTCTCCTCCACGATCAGATAGTAGAAACTTTATTTTCTTGTTATGATGATTTTCTACTTCACTCTGAAAGTATATGAACTTTTCAAATGTTTCAGACTTTATGTTTCATCAAGTAGATATACCCATATCTTCTCAAATCATCTGTGAAGGTCTGAAAATAACGATACCTTGTCGGCGTTCTGGGAACGGGGGTCCCCAGACTTGCCTGCCTGCGGCCTGCGGCGTGGCTCAAAGGAGGCCCAGGACGGCCCAACTTCATCAACGCATGCTCAAGACCCTCGCGAGGGACCAGGCCTCGCGGGGCGGACGACAAGAAGCTTCGTCAGGCACGGCCTCGTCAAGCTGGCTCATGAGGAGGCGGAGAGTTCAAGGCAGGGTACCTCGCGAGATGCCCGTGACGCAAGCCATGACGACCAAGGGCGCCCGGTTGAGGCGCCCGACCAGCAGATCCTCCTTTCCTCTTTGGTGCAAAGGGAGCAAGCGCAGCAAGAGCATCAAGCAAAGGCATCCGCTTCGGTGCAACAAGACCAAGACCAGCCCCAACGGCTGGAATGCGATCATCGTGGAGCCCAAGCAAAGGCGTCATCACTAGAGCCTTTGGCGGCGAGGACCAACTTTAGTCGGGATAAGTGTACCCGCTGTTCCCCTTCAAAATGGCCAATTGTTGGCGCCCTTCCCGCTCAATATTTGGGAAGAGGCCCAGGGCCTTCATCTATATAAGTAGAGCTAGCCACCATAGGAAAAAAGGAAGGATCATCTCTCCCAAGCAGGCATTTTGGGATCCAGAGAGAGAGACCCGATCCTCAAGCTAGAGCGACGGGATACCACTTAGCAGTTCATCGCACCCACTAAGAATGCACTCGCGAGGTCTGTTCTTCCCTCAGATCGCTCCTCATCAGCCCAAGAGGCAATCCACACACCACACACTGGAGTAGGGTACTACACCATGATGGTGGCCTGAACCAGTATAAATCTCGTGTCTCTTGTGCTGTTCTTTCGAGTAGTTCTAGGTCCTTGCGATTCGGCGAGGTACGAGACGGTGGAGGGTTGGATCTCCGCGCGCACCCCAGAGTTCGAACCTTAAGGGTCTGCCGGAACCCGAAATCCGACATTTGGCGCGCCCGGTAAGTCTTATTTGGAATCTGCTGCTTTAAATCGCCTCGTTCTTCCCGACCACCGCAAACATATCGGCGCTTTCGTCGGGCCCGCGCCGAGCGGCGAGCCGCCCTCGCCTCCCATGTCGCCCGGACCGCTCCCGTCGGCGGGCGCCCTCGTCGTTCCCTGTCACCTGCCATCAACACCACCATCGGCCCGGCGAAGGGGCAGGCGGCATCGTCCTGCACTCCTGGCGACCTCATGGGGGCAGCGCGGCTCCTCGTCGCCCGCCCCTGCGCGGCTTCTCCACTCGTCGCGGCCCTCCTTGGCGGCTCGCGGTCGCCTTCCAGCCGCCATGTCAAGACATTCGTCCGGGTCGGGCGCCGCCTCCACGCGGCAGGGGCCTCGGCCGGACGGAGTCGTCGGCCGGGCTGACCTTCGACTCTCAAGACCACCCCGCCAACTCGGCCGGCTCGGGTGCGCTCCCACTGCTCTGCACACCTACCATCTGCCAGGTCACCGTCACCAGGACCCTCATCGACGACGGCGCCGGCCTCAATGTACTCTCAGTCGAGGCCTTCAACCTCCTCTGCATACCTAGGGAGCGGCTGCTTCCCAGCCGGCCTTTTTCGGGCGTAGGAGGAGGGTCATCCAGCTCCTTGGGGCAAATCCGGCTTCCGGTGACCTTCGGCACCTACGACAACTTCCGCATGGAATTGGTCGACTTCGACATCGCCCCCATCGGCCTCCCCTACAACGCCATCCTTGGCTATCCGGCATTGGCCAAATTCATGGCCGCAACCCACCCGGGGTACAACCTCATGAAGATGCCTGGGAGCAGCGGCGTCCTCACCGTGCCCGGGATATCTGAGGGTGCGCCATGGCGCCAGCTCACCCTCAAGACGGCGGCCGCAGCACAGCCCGCCGATGCGGAAGCCCCCAAGCCCAAGGGGGCTGTGCCGACCAAGAAGAAGCAGTTGTTCACTCAAGCTAAGGCGGAGACCAAGCAGATACCCGTCGATGAGGACGGGTCCACAAACGCCACCTTCACCATAGGCGCCAACCTCGAGCCCGAACAGGAGGAAGCCCTTGTCAAGTTCTGCGTGCGAACAAGAGGGTGTTCACCGGGAGCCCGATCAGCTGGCGGGGATTCCACGGGCGTGATCGAGCACCACCTCAACGCAGCCCCAACGTGCGTCTAGTGAAGAAGAAAGCGAGGAGGCAGTCCACCGAAAAGCAGGCCTTCATCGTCCAAGAGACCCGCAAGCTAGAAGCCGCGGGGGTTATCCGCGAGGTCCTATACCCAGATTGGTTGGCCAACCCCGTGGTGGTGCCGAAGAAGGGAGGAAAGGAGCGCATGTGTGTCGACTTCACCAACCTCAACAAAGCATGCCCGCAGGATCCATTTCCGCTCCCTCGCATCGACCAGATCGTCGATTCCACCGCCAAGTGTGACCTGTTGTGCTTCTTGGACGCCTTTTCCGTATCACCAAATCAAGATGGCGGTGGAAGACGTGGAGAAGACGGCCTTCCTAACCCCTGTGGAGTATATCGCTATACTGCATGCCGTTCGGGTTGCGCAACGCGGGGGCAACCTTCCAGCGGCTCATGCACATCACCTTGGGCCCACAGCTCGGGAAGATTGTGGAGGCATACGTCGACGACATCGTGGTGAAGTCTCGTGAGGCCAAGACCTTGATACAAGACCTGGAATAAACCTTCATGAGCCTCTACGGTGAGCCTGCGACTCAACTCGGAGAAGTGTGTGTTTGGAGTTCCCTCAGGCAAGCTCCTTGGTTTTCTCGTGTCCCACCGAGGCATCGAGGCCAACCCAAAAAAGGTCAAGGCAGTGGAAGACATGAGCCCACCGAAGACCCTCAGGGAGATGCAGAAGCTCACAGGGCGCGTAACGGCGTTGGGCCGTTTCATCTCCTGATTGGGGGAGCGGGCGCTGCCTTTCTTCCAGCTGATGAAGAAAAAGGCCCTTCGAGTGGGTGAAGAGGCCGACCAAGCGTTCAAGACCTCAAGAGGTACCTGACCAGCCCTCCAGTGATGGTGGCCCCGCGCCCTCAGGAGCCCTTGGTACTCTACCTCGCCGCCACTCCCTACTCCGCTAGCGCTGCTCTGGTGGCAGTTAGGGAGGAGCGTCAGGCCAAGACCACGGCGGCCACCCGAGCTAAGGCAAGGCCGAATCAGAAGGAACTAGTAGAAGCCAGCATCGCAATGGAGGAAGATCACGTCACAAAGCAGAGGCGCACCAAGGGCGGGAGGCCTCCCGTCAAGCACCCAGCTTCCGGAGGCGCCGACGCCTCGAGGCACCACAGCTTCGGAGGACGCCACCAGCGCCCAACGCCCCTAACCTCGTCGAGCACCGGTGTGCCGTCGATGCCGTGCTCACGGGATGCGAGGACACGGTATCCCATGCCGCATGAAGCTCCTCCCCGCACTGCTAGTGGCTTCGCGCAAGCTGCGGCACTACTTCGTGGTCATCCAATCAAGGTTGTCTCGGCATACCCCCTGGAGAGGGTGCTCAGGAGCCCCAACTCGGCAGGAAGGGTCGCCGAGTGGACCATTGAGCTGCAAGCATTCCTGCTCGAGTTTAGTACGACCAGAGTCATCAAGGGGGCCGCGCTGGCAGATTTCGTGGCCGAATGGCCAGAAGCACCGGCCTCGTGGCCGGGCGAGGATCGGTCCCTCTCCCGGGGAGCGAAGCGCCGGAAAGGTTGGGTCATGTACTTGACGGAGTGTTCTCTAGATGTATACTGGGCTGGGGCAGTACTCATATCCCCTCTCAGACAAGCTCTACTATGCCGTGCAGCTCTGTTTCCGTGCATGGCGAGAAGGTCTCCAACAATATAGAAGAATACGAGGGGCTGATAAGCGGGTCTAAAGGCTGCCGCTGCCACAGGGGTGAAGCGCCTACCATCAAGGGCGATTCGCAGCTCCTCGTCAATTTCTCCAACAAGGTGTACGAGCCAAGGGATGAACACATGGAGGCCTACCTTGCGGAGGTCCGCAGGATGGAGAAACAGTTCTGGGGGTTGGAGCTGCAGCACGTGCCCCGCGGCACCAATCAAGAGGCCGACGACATCGCCAAACGAGCCTCCAGGAGGTTACCCCAGGAGCCGTGTATCTTTGAGGAACGGCTCTTCAAGCCCTCAGCCCTGCCGCCGTTATCAAGCACGGCACAGCCTCGGGAGGAGCTCCTCACCACCAGCCTCGGGAGCCCCACTGTGGCCCGGCCTCGAGCACGCCTGCTCCTAACGATGGAACCTCAAGAGGAGTGCTGGACCACGGAGCTCAAGAGTTACTTAACGCGTGGGACTTTGCCAGAGAAGGAGGAGGAGGCAGAGCGTGTGGCGCGGCAAGCCACGGCATACAGCATCATGGATGGAGAGCTCTACCAGAGACGACCAAACGACGTATCACTACGCTGCATCACCAGGGAACATGGGAAGGAATTGCTGGCAGATATACATGGCGGAGATTGTGGGCACCATTCATCGTCACGGACCCTTGTCGGGAAGGCGTTCCGCAGCGGTTTCTATTGGCCCACCGTGCTCAATGACGCCATCGACCTCGTGAAGGCTTGCGAGGCTTGCCAATTCCATGCCAAGCAGATCCACCAGCCAGCAGAGGCTCGCAAACCATTCCCCTCGATTGGCCATTCGCGGTCCGGGGCTGGACATTCGGCCCTTTCCCTCGGGCGCCAGGCTATCGCTACCTCTCTACGCCGTGGACAAATTCACCAAGTGGGTCAAGTCGAGGCCGTCCGCGCCATCCCCACTGGTTCTGCGGTCAAGTTCATCAAGGGCATCGTGAGCCGGTTCGGAGTGCCGAACCGCATCATCACCGACAACGGTTCGCAGTTCACCAGTAACCTTTTTAAAACGTACTGCGCTAACCTTGGGACGCAGATATGCTACGCTTCGGTCGCGCACCCCCGCAGGAACGGATAGGCCGAGCGGGCCAATGCAGAGGTCTTGAGAGGCCTCAAGACCAGGACGTTCAAGAAGAAACTGGAAGCCTGCAGCAGAGGCTGGTACGACAAGCTTCCGTCTGTGTTGTGGTCCATCCGCACAACCGCAACCAAGCCGACCGGGAGACCCCTTCTTCCCGGTCTCGGAGCCAAGCGGTCCTCCTCACGAGGTCAAGGCCAATCCGCTGGTCTGGCGTTCGATGAAACACTGCAGGACGCCATGCTGGGGCGACCCTTGTCTTTGGGGAGGCGCCCGTCGAGAAGTCATGGCTGAGCGGCGAGGTACCAGCAGGCTCTCCGGCGATACCACTGCCGCAACATCCGCCCTAGAACTCTCGGGTAGGGGACCTCATGCTCCGACGGGTCCTCTCCAGGGAGGGACTGCATAAGCTCTCTCCCATGTGGGAGGGCCCCTTCAAGGTTGTTCATGTTTCCAGGCCTGGCTCCGTGCGCTTGGAGACTCAAGAGGGGGTGCCTATACAGAACGCGTGGAACATCCAGCACCTCCGGAGGTTTTACCCCTAAAAGGCCCTGAGCCTGTGAAGAAGGCGAATGCCTGTGAAGTTCATCTTTTTGGAAAAGGCCCTGAGCCTGTGAAGAAGGCGAATGCCTGTGAAGTTCATCTTTTTGGAAAAGGCCCTGAGCCAGTGAAGAAGGCGAATGCCTGTGAAGTTCATCTTTTTGGAAAAGGCCCTGAGCCTGTGAAGAAGGCGAATGCCTGTGAAGTTCATCTTTTTGGAAAAGGCCCTGAGCCTGTGAAGAAGGCGAATGCCTGTGAAGTTCGTCTTTTTGGAAAAGGCCCGGAGCCTGTGAAGAAGGCGAATGCCTGTGAAGCTCACCTCCTGGGAGAAGGCCCAGAGCCTGTGAAGAAGGCGAACGCCTGTGAAGCTGTCGCGTTCTGGAAAGGCCCGGAGCTTGTGAAGAGGGCAAACGCCCATGAAGCTTGCTTACCAGAAGAAAGGCCGGGAGCCTGTGAAGAAGGCCCAGTGCCTGTGAAGCTCGCCGGCCCGTGACACTCTCACGTAATATTGAGTGGGGCTGTACACGCCCCGGAGTCTCAGGGGTGCCGGCCTCAGGCCCTGGGGCTCCCTCCTACGCCCAGTAGCAGCACTTAGCTCCGCGCTGGTGAGAAGACGTCCAAGACTAGACTAGGTGCCGGACGCGGCTTTTTCATTTGCTTTTCTGCAGTTGATCGGGTTATTCCCATTTGAAGTTTTTATCGAAACTATCGCCTTTTTTGGTCCGTGGTTCTTCGATCTTTTTTCGCCCTCCTTCCTCGATTTCTCTTGCGCTGGGACTCATGAGGCGTAAGCCTCGGGAGCCCCATGGTGTTCCTACCCCTGTCGCTCAAGTTTTCACGGCCCTGGTCCACAGCTGGAGCACCCCTCCTGACCATGCCTCACGGGCAGCACAACGCGAACACGGGGCCAGGGTCGGTCGCCCTCGCGGCCAAGGCCGGGGTTCACTTGCGAATGGGCGCACGACAGAAGGGAACGGTATCAGGATAACAAAAGCAGTACAATAATTAACGGCGTTGCTCTAAACACGCCCCCACGGGGCCACACATTGTTCCCTTTTTACGCAGGAGAAAAGGAAGGAAAAGGACAGAAGCAGGTGAAGCACGCCTGCGGCTCTCTTGGGAGGCCCCGGCCGCCTCCGGAGCTCAGTCGGACTCCATCTCGCGCTTCACCGGGGCGTGGTGGCGAGCGGACCCGCTGCCACCCCCCAAGCAGGCGCGGCGGCGCGGCCGTTGCTGGAAGAATCGCCACCCGAAGAAGAGCTGGTGAAGCGTGAGGAGTCGCGGGCATCGCCAGCCGCCCGCGCGCTGCCCTCTCCGCCCACGCCGGGGGTGAGTCCTCGGCCGTGGTCATCGTCCTCAGGGCAGCACCCCATGCGTCGGCCGTCTTCCCCGAACACCCTCACGTAGAGGATGGCGTCGCCATCATACTTGAAGTGCAGGGAGCACCGGCGGCGGAGACCACGCGCGCGCTCGAACGTCTGCCAGCCGCGGGCCAGGAACAGGTTCCCTGCAGTAGAGACCTATAGAGAAGCCCACGAAGCCCGGCTGCAACAGCCATCTGCCTGGAGCCAGAGGCCACTCAGGGAGCCATCTAGGAGCTCACCCAGGAGGAAGCACGGGAGCTGAAGCCGGACGCTGGACGGCTCCTCCGCCCTCACCATGAACTCCGGCAGCGCTTCAGCAGCATGGAGGCGCGGCCTCGGGGGACGAGCGGCCGGGGCACGCCCTCCGACCATGGCCAGCCGCTCGTCACCATGCTGAGAGCATCCCCCACGACTGCTGGAGACCGTCGTGGAGGCCACGGGTGCTTGCGAGGCGACCTCGACCACGCTTAGGCGGAGGAGAGGAAGATTCGACCTGGCGGCCCTTCCCCTTCTCTGCAGCCGAGAACTTCCTTGGTGGAGCCATGGAGAAGAAGGAGAGGCAAGAAAGGATAGACTGGAAGGGCGCGCCCCGTTCCGAACTTATAGCCGGCGAAGGCCAACCGTCGACCTCCACGATCACCGGTAATCATGACTGACCATGCATGCAAGGACTTGTCGAATCCGGGCGGTTACCAAGGCGTCGTGGGGGAGCAGTGCCGACCACGTCCAGTCAACCGCCACGCGGCGTCCAAGGCCGCAGGCTGTTAGGGCCCGTGACGCTTCGCACTCGCCCTTTCGCCTCTCTGCTCGGCCAAGTTTGGGCGCGGCGTGGGCCCGGGGGCTACTGTCGGTGTTCTGGGAACGGGGGTCCCCAGACTTGCCTGCCTGCGGCGTGGCTCAAATGAGGCCCAGGACGGCCCAACTTCATCAACGCAAGCTCAAGACCCTCGCGAGGGGCCAGGCCTCGCAGGGCGGACGACAAGAAGCTTCCTCAGGCACGGCTTCGTCAGGCTGGCTCATGAGGAGGCGGAGAGTTCAAGGCAGGGTACCTCGCGAGGTGCCCGTGACGCAAGCCATGACGACCAAGGGCGCCAGTTGGGCGCCCGGCCAGCAGCGTCCTCCTTTCCTCTTTGGTGCAAAGGGAGCAAGCGCAGCAAGAGCATCAAGCAAAGGCATCCGCTTGGTGCAACAAGACCAAGACCAGCCCCAACGGCTGGAATGCGATCATCGTGGAGCCCAAGCTGGCGTCATCACCAGAGCCTTTGGCAGGCGAGGACCAACTTTAGTCAGGATAAGTGTACCCGTTGTTCCCCTTCAAAATGGCCAATTGTTGGCGCCCTTCCCGCTCAATATTTGGGAAGAGGCCCAGGGCCTTCGTCTATATAAGTAGAGCTAGCCACCATAGGAAAAAAGGAAGGATCATCTCTCCCAAGCAGGCATTTTGGGATCCAGAGAGAGAGAGAGAGAGACCCGATCCTCAAGCTAGAGCGACGGGATACCACTTAGCAGTTCATCGCACCCACTAAGAACAGACCCTCGCGAGGCTGTTCTTCCCTGTACTGTTCCTCATCAGCCCAAGAGGCAATCCACACACCACACACTAGAGTAGGGTATTACACCATGATGGTGGCCTGAACCAGTATAAATCTCGTGTCTCTTGTGCTGTTCTTTCGAGTAGTTCTAGGTCCTTGCGATTCGGCGAGGTACGAGACGGTGGAGGGTTGGATCTCCGCGCGCACCCCAGAGTTCGAACCTTAAGGGTCTGCCGGAACCCGAAATCCGACATACCTGCCGGGAGCCTCAATATTCATTGGACCACATACATCTGTATGTATGATTTCCAACAAATCTGTTGCTCGCTCCATTGTTCCAAAGAACGGCATTTTAGTCATCTTGCCCAAGAGGCATGGTTCGTAAGCATCAAGTGATTCGTAATCAAGTGATTCCAAAAGCCCATCAGCATGGAGTTTCTTCATGCGCTTTACACCAATATGAGCTAAATGGCAGTGCCACAAATAAGTTGCACTATCATTATTAACTTTGCATCTTTTGGCTTCAATATTATGAATATGTGTATCACTACGATCGAGATCCAACGAACCATTTTCATTGGGTGTGTAACCATATAAGGTTTTATTCATGTAAACAGAACAACAATTATTCTCTAACTTAAATGAATAACCGTATTGAAATAAACATGATCAACTCATATTCATGTCAACGCAAACACCAAATAACACTTATTTAGGTTCAACACTAATCCCGAAAGTATAGGGAGTGTGCGATGATGATCATATCAATCTTGGAACTACTTCCAACACACATCATCACTTCACCCTTAACTAGTTTATGTTCATTCTGCAACTCCCGTTTCGAGTTACTACTCTTAGCAACTGAACTAGTATCAAATACCGAGGGGTTGCTACAAACACTAGTAAAATACACATCAATAATCTGTATATCAAATATACCTTTGTTCACTTTGCCATCCTTTTTATCCGCCAAATACTTGGGGTAGTTCCGCTTCCAGTGACCAGTTCCTTTGCAGCAGAAGCACTTAGTCTCGGGCTTAGGTCCAGACTTGGGCTTCTTCACTTGAGCAGCAACTTTCTTGCCGTTCTTCTTGAAGTTCCCCTTCTTCCCTTTGCCCCTTTTCTTGAAACTAGTGGTCTTGTCAACCATCAACCCTTGATGTTTTTATTGATTTCTACCTTCGCCGATTTTAGCATTGCGAAGAGCTTGGGAATTGTTTTCGTCATCCCTTGTATACTATATTTCATCACGAAGTTCTACTAACTTGGTTATGGTGACTAGAGAATTTTGTCAATTACTATTTTATCTGGAAGATTAACTCCCACTTGATTCAAGCGATTGTAGTACCCAGACAATCTGAGCACATGCTCACTGCTTGAGCTATTCTCCTCCATATTTTAGCTATAGAACTTGTTGGAGACTTCATATCTCTCAACTCGGGATTTGCTTGAAATATTAACTTCAACTCCTGGAACATCTCATATGGTCCATGACGTTCAAAACGTCTTTGAAGTCCCGATTCTAAGCCGTTAAGCATGGTGCACTAAACTATCAAGTAGTCATCATATTGAGCTAGCCAAACGTTCATAACGTCTGCGTTTGCTCCTGCAATAGGTCTGTCACCTAGCAGTGCATCAAGGACATAATTCTTCTATGCAGCAATGAGGATAATCCTCAGATCATGGATCCAATCCGCATCATTGCTACTAACATCTTTCAACATAGTTTTCCCTAGGAACATATCAAAATAAAAGAGGGGAGCAACATCGCGAGCTATTGATCTACAACATAGATATGCTAATACTACCAGGACTAAGTTCATTATAAACTAAAGTTCAATTAATCATATTACTTAAGAACTCCAACTTAGATAGACATCCCTCTAATCCTCTAAGTGATCACGTGATCCAAATCAACTAAACCATGTCCGATCATCACGTGAGATGGAGTAGTTTCAATGGTGAACATCACTATGTTGATCATATCTACTATATGATTCACGCTCGACCTTCCGGTCTCAGTGTTCCGAGGCCATATCTGTTATATGCTAGGCTCGTCAAGTTTAACCTGAATATTCCTCGTGTGCAACTGTTTTGCACCCGTTGTATTTGAATATAGAGCCTATCACACCCGATCATCACGTGGTGTCTCAAAGACGAAGAACTTTCATAGCGGTGCATACTCGGGAAGAACACTTATACTTTGATAATTTAGTGAGAGATCATCTTATAATGCTACCACAATCAAAGAAGGATAAGATGCATAAAGGATAAACATCACATGCAATCAATATAAGTGATATGATATGGCCATCATCATATTGTGCTTGTGATCTCCATCTCCGAAGCACCGTCATGATCACCATCGTCACCGGCGCGATATCTTGATCTCCATCGTAGCATCGTTGTCATCTCGCCAATCTTATGCTTCTACGACTATCGCTACCGCTTAGTGATAAAGTAAAGCATTACAGGGCGATTACATTGCATACAATAAAGCGACAACCATATGGCTCCTGCCAGTTGCCGATAACTCGGTTACAAAACATGATCATCTCATACAATAAATTTAGCATCATGTCTTGACCATATCACATCACATCATGCCCTGCAAAAACAAGTTAGACGTCCTCTACTTTGTTGTTGCAAGTTTTACGTGGCTGCTATGGGCTTAGCAAGAACCGTTCTTACCTACGCATCAAAACCACAACGATAGTTTGTCAAGTTAGTGTTGTTTTAACCTTCGCAATGACCGGGCGTAGCCACACTCGGTTCAACTAAAGTTGGAGAAACTGACACCCGCCAGCCACCTGTGTGCAAAGCACGTCGGTAGAACCAGTCTCGCGTAAGCGTACGCGTAATGTCGGTCTGGGCCACTTCATCCAACAATACCGCCGACCCAAAGTATGACATGATGCTAAGCAGTATGACTTATATCGCCCACAACTCACTTGTGTTCTACTCGTGCATATGACATCTATGCATAAAACCAGGCTCGGATGCCACTGTTGGGGAACGTAGTAATTTCTAAAAATTCCTACGCACACGCAAGATCATGGTGATGCATAGCAACGAGGAGAGTGTTGTCCACGTACCCTCGTAGACCGAAAGCGGAAGCGTTAGCACAACGCGGTTGATGTAGTCGTACGTCTTCATGATCCGACCGATCAAGTACCGAATGCACGACACCTCCGAGTTCAGCACACGTTCAGCCCGATGACGTCCCTCAAACTCCGATCCAGCCAAGTGTTGAGGGAGAGTTTTGTCAGCACGACGGTGTGGTGACGATGATGATGTTCTACCGACGCACGGCTTCGCCTAAGCACCGCTACAGTATTATCGAGGTGGACTATGGTGGAGGGGGCACCGCACACGGCTAATAGAACAAATGATCAATTGTTGTGTCTCTAGGGTGCCCCCTGCCCCCGTATATAAAGGAGCAAGGGGGGAGGTGCGGCCGGCCAGGAGGGGGCGTGCCAGGAGGAGTCCTACTCCCACCGAGAGTAGGACTCCCTCCCTTTTCCTTGTTGGACTAGGAGTGGAGGGGGAAAGAGGAGGGAGAGAGGAAGGAATGGGGGCGCCACCCCCCTCTCCTTGTCCTATTCGGACTAGGGGGGAGGGGCGCGTGGCCCTGCCCTGGCCGCCTCTCCTCTTCTCCACAAAGGCCCACTATGGCCCATTAAGCCCCCGGGGGGGTTCCGGTAACCCCTCGGTACTCCGGTAAAATCCCGATTTCACCCGGAACACTTCCGATATCCAAAGATAGGCTTCCAATATATCAATCTTCATGTCTCGACCATTTTGAGACTCCTCGTCATGTCCATGATCACATCCGGGACTCCGAACAACCTTCATTACATCAAAACATATAAACTCATAATATAACTGTCATCGAAACGTTAAGCATGCGGACCCTACGGGTTCGAGAACTATGCAGACATGACCGAGACACGTCTCTGGTCAATAACCAATAGCGGAACCTGGATGCTCATATTGGCTCCCACATATTCTACGAAGATTTTTATCGGTCAGACCGCATAACAACATACGTTGTTCCCTTTGTCATCGGTATGTTACTTGCCCGAGATTCGATCATTGGTATCTCAATACCTAGTTCAATCTCGTTACCGGCAAGTCTCTTTACTCTTTTCGTAATACATCATCCTGCAACTAACTCATTAGTTGCAATACTTGCAAGGCTTAAGTGATGTGCATTACCGAGAGGGCCCAGAGATACCTCTCCGACAATCGGAGTGACAAATCCTAATCTCGAAATAAGCCAACCCAACAAGTACCTTCGAAGACACCTGTAGAGCACCTTTAGAATCACCCAGTTACGTTGTGACGTTTGGTAGCACACAAAGTGTTCCTCCGGTAAATGGGAGTTGCATAATCTCATAGTCATAGGAACATGCATAAGTCATGAAGAAAGCAATAGCAACATACTAAACGATCGAGTGCTAAGCTAATGGAATGGCTCAAGTCGATCACATCATTCTCCTAATGATGTGATCCCGTTAATCAAATGACAACTCATGTCAATGGCTAGGAAACTTAACCATCTTTGATCAACAAGCTAGTCAAGTAGAGGCATACTAGTGACCTTCTGTTTGTCTATATATTCACACATGTATTATGTTTCCGGTTAATACAATTCTAGCATGAATGATAAACATTTATCATGAAATAAGGAAATAAATAATAACTTTATTATTGCCTCTAGGGCATATTTCCTTCAGATAGGTGCTCCATCAGCCTTCTACCATCCAATCCTTCCGAAGTAATACAGGCTTAACTCAGCAAGGTGTCAATAGCATAAGCAGGCGATAACATCATGGATAGCCGTGTTTCTGCTCTTGTCATTTCCATGAGCTATCATTCCATGGTTGATATCTCCTGCCTTAGGGTTTTCTTGACAAAACTTTGAGTTCTAATGCTCCATGTTCCGGTCTTTCTCTGATACACCTTGATCTCGGGTATTGACAGCTTCCATAGTTTGTCAAGTTCCATAAGGGTAGCCTTCCTAGGTCTGGAAATTCTTCAAAGCCTTCAAATTCTCCTAGTCTTCAGAGTCTTAAACCGTTGCAGTTTCTATTATTATAATGTATGGTAAAATCCTCTTCATTCGGAAGTGGTCTTAGTTGTCTGATATCTTTTACTTCTTGGAGTGGTCTCATCAGTCGAATCTTCATGATCAAATGGGGAAAGGGGTATAGTCTCACTGAAAGGGAATTTTTGAATAAGCTCAGAAGAGAAGAGAAGTAAAAGATCTTTTTGAAAATGAAGTTTGTAGAGAAAATCTTTCCTATGGGCTGGCCAGTTTCTAGGGATTACGTCCTACAGTCAACATGTGCTCTGATACCATCTTGTAGCGACCCGACCTTAGACGGTCAAGTCTCTGTGCTTAAGTGTCATCCCTGGATCGGTATGCTGACACACACAGTACTCGAGGATTTATACCAGAGGTAAATCACATGTATAAAGTAACGTAAATACTATTACCCCAGTCCATGTAGCGGAAGTAACAACAAGGTTGTGGATTCCCATCAACACCAACGGCAAAGTTGAGTGTAGAAAATCGTAACCCTAACGTATCACTTACTCGTCGTAAGATTTCCTGCAACATGAGACGTTGCAGCCACAAAGGGTCAGTACATTGGATGTACTGGCAAATTCACACTGTAGAGTAATGCTGAATAATGGCTATCACTACATGCATATTTGGCTGGTGGAGGCTCTATGGTTATCATGTTTTTGCGAAAAGCCAATTTTTCCCTACAGCAAAGGAATATATTTTATTTAACTACAAATTTTGTTGAAGACATTGAGAAGGTTCCTCCAACTCAATCCCAAATTAATAATCATCAACCCAACCAATTTATTTAAGTAAAGTGTTGAGATCAACATGATGCTTCAAGAACCAGATAATCAAGATGTACATAACCGGAGACAGGACTAATCATGATTAGTTTGTACACTCTGTAGAGGTTCGCGCACTTTTCCCCACAAGACTCGATCTCCTCCGTTGGATTTCTCGCACTACATGGTGTTTGAGAAACGGATGACCGAGACACAATCTTTCAGAAGCATTAACTCTAACCTGGGTAGACAGTACCAACCGACATCCCCTACATCTGCTAGCCTACCACTGGAAGAGGTCATGCAACATACTCAACTATGTTAGAGCTCATAATAGCTTGTGGCTGCACACGAAAGTTTCTAGCATGAATAATCTTATGATCCCTTTGAGCCTGGGTGGCATTCCGTAGGATGATCACACGGGTACTCGGGATCCCTTTAGGCAAGCACCGGGTTCTCCAGTGCCCGGCAAACCACTGGGTGCTCCAGGTGCCCCTACCATTCCACCCAGCCAGTGTATTAAAGTAGCCACCTTAAGTTAACCATTAATAATAACTCTCACATCTGTCATGAATCACTCAAACCAAACCACGTCTACGAGCATAGCATAGCAGTATAAGCATAACGTAGTAGTAACTCCCAAGGTTTGAATGCAGGACAATAGGTTCCTACCTCATCAACTACTTCCCAATACCCACATGTTATCAAGTCCTAACCATGCAGTGTTCGAGGGTTGAAACTAATGAATAAAAACTGGGTATGAAAGGGATATGATCAAAGTGTGAACTTGCCTGTACTGTTGATGAAGATGATTCGCACTCATAACTCCTGATAGTTCTACTCGTCACACTCCGGTCAATCTATCGTAAGCAAGCAATAGTAACCACACATAAGCAATCACTCAAAAGATCAGAAAGACTGAAGAAGACAATTCGGAAAACATCAAAACCAAGAAAATAACTCTTGCAACATAAAACAATTTCTAACAGTACCAAAATTATGTGAATTTGGCCTTATCATAAAGTTTAGGTCAAGAGCTACGATTTGCAAAAAGAATCAACTCAAACGGAGCTACGAAACTCAAGTTACGAACAAAAGAAGTTCAAATTCAAAACTGTTTGAATTCAAATTTTAAAACTTTCAAAAATATGTTTAAGTTGTTTTACTGGATAGAGGGGATCATAACAAAGAAGTGGGCGTTGGTTTCGTTGAATTTGGATAAACAGGCGAAAAGTTGTGAAGGTATGAAGAACAGGGGTTAAACTGTAAATAAAACATCTACAAAGAAGTCTCTGACTAAAACTAACAGAAAAAGAAAAAAACTAAATAACGAACGTTCGTTTCCGATTGGTAACGAACGAAAACTGTTCACTGAAACTAACTAAACGGAAAGCATTCGTTAAATAATAAAAACGAAACGGTTTATTTAAAAAACGATCTGGAAGATAAACCGACTAAATAAAATAAAACCGGGCGGTTGTATCGGCTTTACCGGCTCGGGGCGAATAAACCAGCGGCGGTGGCGGTTCCCGGCGAGATGGCGGTGGCGAGCGGCGGCAGCGGTGGGATTCCGGCGAGGGAGGCGGCGAAGGCGGGGCGATGCGGCACGGGGCAACGGCGGCTCGGGGCGGCGAGCAGCAGCAGCGGGTGGAGGCGGAGCTAGCGAGGCGGCGACGGCGGCTGCGGCGGATCTAGCGAGGGGCGGCGGCGCGAGGGAAGGAGGAGAGGCGACGACGGACGGGGTCCGGGCTATATAAAGGGGAGGGCCGGAGAGGCTTGCAGGAGGGGCAAGGCGAGGCAGTGGCGGAGTCTGCGGTGGCTACGGCGGCGTCCGATGACGTGCGGGCGTCGGATACCTGCGGGGACGAGCGTGGGGCTTGTCTGGGCCGCGGGTGGCCTGGCCCGGTCGGCGCGGAAGTTTTTTTTTCTAAAAAAACATTTTTCCAGATAATAAAAACATAATAAATAAAAATATTACATAGGCATATAGTATATCAAAATTTTCAGAAAAAGATTTTCTATGACATGAACATTTTTCTAACGCCAACTAAAATCTACACAAATTCAAATAAATCAAACAATGCTACTGCTCTAATAAAATCCAATAAAAATCACTTGAAAAAAAAACCAAAATAATTTCAAATTTATTTCTCTCCAATTTTCTATTGTAGGGAATCATTTTACCCTAATTTCCATATATTTTATTTTTGGAGAAAAATAATTTGAATAAAAGACAAATAACTCCAAAAGGACTTTAAATTTGATCCTTTTAAACTTCCAACTCATATTTCATATGTTTTGAAGAAGTCATTTTATCTTCTCACATGAAAATCATTCACTTGTTTAAAGTTTCAGAATTTGAAATATTTTCAAATGAAATTCAAATATTTTCAACAACCCTTTTCATTTAAATAAATGGAAAAAGTCATGTCATCTTCTCTCCAGGGTTTTGTGGTGAAAAGAATTGGAATTTATGGAGATCATAAATGCAAAAATGAAAGTTTTGGACAGTTCTTTTATTCCCTCTCATTTAACATTCAAAAAGTTTCGAATTTCACTCAATTTCACACAAGCAACCACACCACAATCAAACAATCAACCAAATCTATCTATTTAATATAACATTCCAAAATTTAGAATTTTGGGATGTTACAACCTAAGAGCATCACTAGTAGTACCCTCAAACCTAAAAAATAACCGCTTTTTTACGGGTTGAAACAAAAAAAACGCAAAGACTAGAACCCCTAAACCCCTAAACCCATAAACAATTTTAAGGGTTGGAGCCCGGGTCACTCTCCCAGCCTCTAAAAGTGAGGGTTGGAGAGGGGAAACAACTCCAACCTCTATTCCTCCGTTGTGAAAGCGCGGGAGGGAAAAATCAGCCCCGTCCCGCCGCTGCCCGCCTCCGTCCTCACGCCCGCCTCCTCCCTCGCCCCGCCCGTCGCCTCGCCCCCAATCGCCACCTCCGCGACGCCCGCGTCGGTCCAGCAGCTGCCCGTCCCAAGCCAGGCACAGGTCGCATCGGTGGTCGCCGCCACCCACGTCCTCGGAGCCAAGCGGCGGCGTGCTGGCCAGCACGTCGTCTCTCCGCAGCTCGCAGTCGCCCCGGCCCCCGCCTCCTCCGTCGCCTCGCCCGAACTCGCAGCGCCGCAGCTGTCCACCACCAGGCGCTGTCGGAAGACGTCGTCGGTTGGGCCGAAGGGTGCTGCGGTCGCCAAACTCGCCGCGGGAGGGTCCCCGGTCATGAAGAGGACCACCTCCCGGAAGAAGACCGCGGTCGCGCCCCCAATCGCCGACCCTCCGCCCGTCGTGCGCGAGGTGCTCGACGGTATGCCCGCAACGACAACGTAGTTCATGGGACTTCTTCAAGGCGCGGAGGTGGACCTCGGGGCTCCTCTGTTGGGGAATGTAGTAATTTCAAAAAATTCCTACGCACACACAGGAACATGGTGATGCATAGCAACGGGAGGGGAGAGTGTATCCACGTACCCTCGTAGACAGAAAGCTGAATTGTTAGCACAAGGCGGTTGATGTAGTCATACGTCTTCACGATCCGACCGATCAAGTACCGAACGCATGGCACCTCCGAGTTCAGCACACGTTCAACTCGACGGTGTGGTGAAGATGATGATATTCTACCGACGCAGGGCTTCACCTAAGCACCACTACGATATGACCGAGGTGGATTATGGTGAGGGGGGCACCGCACACGGCTAAGAGATTCAAGGGATCAATTGATGTGTCTCTAGGGGGTGCCTCCCTCCCCGTATATAAAGGAGTGGAGGAGGGGGAGGGGGCCGGCCACCCTTGGCACGCCCCATGAGGAATCCTACTCCCACCGGGAGTAGGACTCCCCCCCTTCCATGTTGGAGCAGGAGAGGAGAGGGAAGGAGAGAGAGAGGGAAAGGAAAGGGGGGGGCCGCCCCCCTCCTTGTCCAATTCGGACTTGGGGGGGGAGAGGGGCGTGCGGCTGCACCTTGGCCGCCTGTCCTCTTCCACCAATTGGGCCCATGAGGCCCAATAACCTCCGGGGGGTTCCGGTAACCCCCCGGTTCTCCGGTATATATCCGATAACCCCCGGAACCATTCTGGTGTTCGAATATAGTCATCCAATATATCAATCTTCATGTCTCGACCATTTCGAGACTCCTCGTCATGTCCGTGATCACATCTGGGACTCCGAACTACCTTCGGTACATCAAAACACATAAACTCATAATATAACCGTCATTGAACTTTAAGCGTGCGGACCCTACGGGTTCGAGAATGTAGCGACCCGACCCGAATAGATCAAGTCTCTGTGCTTAAGTGTCATCCCTGGATCGGTATGCTGACACACACAATACTCGAGGATTTATAACAGAGGTAAATCACATGTATAAATAACGTAAATACTATTACCTCAATCCAAATAGCGGAAGTAACAAGGTTGTGGATTCCCATCAACACCAACGACAAAGTTGAGTGTAGAAATCGTAACCCTAACGTATCACTTACTCGTCGTAAGATCCTACAACATGAAACGTTGTAGCCCGAAACAGGTCAAAGACATGGAATATCTTTGGCAATGTAACACATAGAGAGTAATGAAGGAATAAGCCTATACTACATGCATATATGGCTGGTGGAAAAGCTCTATGGTTATAAGGTTTTGAAAAGCCAATTTTTCCCTACTTCAAAGGAATAAATTTATTTAACTATCATGGTGGTTGTGAAACATTGAGAATGGTTGACAACATTCTCAATCCCAATTAAAAGTACTCATTAAAAACCCAACAATATTAATTAGAGTAACATGATGAGGTTCACATGATAATCCAAGTACTAGATACTCAAGATGTCCATAACCGGGGACACGGCTAACCATGATTAGTTTATACACTCTGCAGAGGTTTGCGCACTTTTCCCCACAAGACTCGATCGCCTCCGTTGGATTTATCGCACTACATGATGTTTGGGAAATGGATGACCGAGACATAGTCTTTCGGAAGCGCTAGCACCTTACATCTGGGTAGACCGGTACACCTACTTTCCCCTACATCTTCTAGTATACCCGTAAGAGTTCGCACAACTTAATCAACTATGCCAGAGCCCATAATGGCTTGTGGTTGCACACGGAAGTTTCTAGTTTGAATAATCTCATGATCCCTTTGAGCCTGGGTGGCGGTCCGAAGAAATACATGCAAATCCTGATAGAAACCAGGTGCCTCAATCCACCCAGATGTGTGTTTAAGTTGCCACCTTAAATAAACCATTAATTTAACAAATCTCACATCTGTCATGGAATACACTCACCCAATCCACATCTACTAGCATAGCATGGCATAATAAGCAAACGTAGAAGTAACTCCCAAGGGTTTGATAATAAAACAGGTAATAGGTACTACCTCATCTACTTCCCATCCCACAATTTAATTAGATCCTAATCATGCAATGTGTTTGAGGATAGATCTAATGCATAAAACTGGGTAGTAGAAAAAGGTATGATCAAAGTGTTACTTGCCTGCAAAGTTGATGAAGATGATTCGCACTCAAAACTCTTGATAGGTCTACTCGTCACACTCGGTCAATCTACCGTAAGCAATCAATAGTAACCACACATAAGCAATCACTCAAAAGATCGGACCGAACGAAGAAAACGATTCAGAAAACATCAAAACCAAACAAATAACTCTTGCAACATAAAACAATTTCTAACAGTACCAAAATTATGTGAATTTGTCTTTATCAGAAAGTTTATGTCAAGAGCTTTAATTTGCAAAAAGAATCAACTAAATCGGAGTTACGAAACTCAAGTTATGATCAAACGAAGTTCAAATTCAAATCTGATCTAATTCAAATTTTAAACTTTCAAAAAGCATGTTTGAGTTGTTTTACTGGATAGAGGAGATCGTAACTAAGAGGTGGGCGTTGGTTTCGTTGAATTTGGACAAACGAGCAAAAAGTTATAGTCGTTTGAAAACTAGGGGCTAATCTGTAGAAAAAATATTCACAGATAGGCCCCTGGCCGAAAAATAACAGAAAATGAAAAAAACTAAAAAGTGGACATTCGTTAACGAACGCTAACGAACGAAGTTGTTTGCTGCGAAGGTATAAACATTGAACGATTAATACAAAAAAAACTGACAACCGATCTAAGAGGAAAACCGGTCGGGCTTTTGCGGTTTTTTACCGGCTTGGTGAAATAAACCGACGGCAGATCTGGTGACGGCGGCATTCTCCAAGAGGCGGGCAGTGGCGACGGCGAGCTCCGTGATGCGGGCGAGACGCTGGCGGCGACGCAGCGAGCGGCGAGAGGGAGGGAGTGGCGGCGGCGGCAGAAGGTTGCAGAGCAATCACAAGGGCGGTTGACCACTTGACGGCAATGCCGCAACCGATGGCGGCGGTGGTGGATCAGGTGAGGGGGCAGCGGCGCGACCAGAGAGAGAGAGGGTGGCGGGGCCGGCGCATTTATAGGGGAGGGGTGAGGCGTGGGGAAGGGGGCACGGAGGACGCGGAGTCCCACGGACTTGGCGGGCGCTCCGTCTGCGGAGTCGGTCTCCTGCGGGAGATCGGGGACGAGCTGGGGGTGGGCCGGCGCAGCATTGGGCCGGCTGGGCTACGGCCCAGTCGGTCCGAAGAGTTTTTTTTAAATAAAACATTTTCTCAAACAAAATAAAAAAAACAGAATAAAACAAATATATTATATAGGCATATAATATATCAAAATTTTCAGAAAAAAAATTCTACGACGTGAACATTATTCTAGCTTCAAATAAAATACACACAATTACAAATAAAACAAAGAGTGCTTCTGCTACAATAAAACCTCATAAAAGTCATTTTAAAAATACCAAAATTAATTCAAATTTATTTCTCTCCATTTTTCTGATGTAGGGAATCATGTTACCCTATTTTCCTTATATTTTATTTTTGGGGAAAAATAATTTGAATAAAATTCAAATAACTCCAAATTGAAAATAAATTCAAAAGAACTTTGAATTTATTTCTTTGAAACTCCCAACTCATATTTCATATGTTTAGAAGAAGTCATTTTATCTTCGCTCGTGAAAATCATTGAGTTGCATGAAGTTTAAGAATTTGAACTAGTTTCCAAATGAAATTCAAATATTTTCAACACCCCGTGTCATTTAAATAAATGGAAGAAGTCATGTCATCTTCTCTCCAGGGTTTTGTGATGAAAATAATTTGAATTCATGGAGATCATAAAATAAAAAATGAAAGTTTGGGAAAGTCCTTTTATTCCCTCTCATTTAACTTTCAAAAAGTTTCAAATTCACTCACTTTCAGTCAATCAATCACACAACAATCAAACAAACAATCAAATCTATCTATTTATTATAACATTCCAAAATTTAGAATTTTGGGATGTTACAAAACTACCACCCTTAAAAGGAATCTCGTCCTCGAGATTCGGAGAGGCTAGAAAGAAATAGGTTAGGGTTTGGGGGTCTTCTTAAAAATCCATCGATCGTCACAGGGGTCTCGGGTGCTACCACCCTTAGAAGCATTGTTACGGTTCCAACAAAACTCATATACTCCATCCTTATTGTTGGCAGTGTCAGCCTTCTCAGATCTTAAGGATAATTCCTTCTCTGGGATCTTCCGGTAGTGGCATAACCTTTTCCTCAATACTTTTGTCCATTCCTCTTGGTAAGGTTATTTCGGAATTGGGTCTTCATAGCTGACGGGTCTGGCGCCAATACTAAACAACTATCGATATCTCATGGTGGTCAACAACTTATGGTTTGTCCTGCAGGAAATGGGTCTGGGTTGAACCTCACCGTATAACCTACGGTTGGCAACAACTGCCGTGTACAAGGGAAAATACTTATACCATTCTAAGGTTTAAAAAAGGTTTTGATCGTCGTCTCTCTACTATAGGTAAGTCACTCAGATTTACCATCCCATATAGCAAAGCGAATAATAAGAGTAAGTTGGTATGGTGATCAATCCATCCCACACCAAATCATTACCTTGTACATGGTTTAGCGAATCTCGCATTCTAACACTCGATCATCCTCACAAGCATTGCAGAATTTCTCTTGTCGACGAACCAAGTTCGGAAAATCCATTGATTCTGCAAGCCAAACAAACATCTATCGTTTCTTCACAACTCTCAGTTTTTGCATTAACTCCTATAGAATCGTCGGTTGATAAAGACATATCCTCTTCCAGGGTTTTTCCTTCAGCAAGAATGTGCTTGCTTCTTGGCAGGTCCTGGGGCCTGTGGGTTATGGCCCATCTCATCACTTAGAATCCTTGAGCACATCATCTGGGCAACTGATCATTATCCCAACATCCAACTACCTGGCATACTTAAAATCCATCCAATTGTACTGTCTCTTTTCCTTATATTTGCACCAAACTAAGACGTGATTACTCAGTCTCATCATGGAGTCACACTTGCTCCATATTACCAACATCATACCTCCTTTATATCCAATAGTAAATCATGTCTTCATCCTCGTGGGATATCCCACATACCGAGATAAAAACTTATACTTATGAAGTCCATACTCCACTTCGTGGAACATCATTATCCTTTCCAGGGGTCAAATGTACTTACAAGGGAATATTGGCCATATCTGCATGGCACTTCTTCAACTGGGAAACGTGAAACACATCATGAACTCCTGACAGTCCTTCGGATGGCTCCAACTTGTTGGCCACTTCACCCATACGCTCCAAAACTCGGTATGGTCCTACAAATCTCGGGGCTAACTTTCCCTTAACTCCAAATCGTTTAACTCCTCGCAGAGGGGACACACGAAGACATGCTCTGTCTCCAATTTCATAGACTACCTCCTTGCGTTTTTGAGTCTGCCTAACTCTTCCGCTCGGACTGAGCTACCTTCAGTTTATCTCGAATCAACTTTACATTCTCTTCTGACTCCTTGATCACATTTGGTCCAAACAACTGACGGTCTCCAACTTCATCCCACATCAATGGTGTCTGGCTCCTTCTCCCATACAAAGCTTAAAAACGGGCCATCTTCAAACTGGCTGGGTAACTGTTGTTGTATGAGAACTCCGCGTAAGGTTGATTATCATCACTACTAGATCCATAATTTAGCGCACACGCTCTCAACATGTCCTCCAGAATCTGATTGACTCTCTTGATTTATCCATCTGTCTGCGGATGAAAGGTCATCTTGAACTCTAGCCTAGTACCCAAAGTGTGGTGCACCTGATTCCAAAACTTTGAGGTAAACTGTGTTCCTCTATCTCGACACGATGGTCCTCGGAACTCCATGCGCATATACGATCCTGGTCAATTATATCTTGGCCAACTTTGCACTTGTATAGGTGGTTTTCACTGGGATAAAGTGAGCCACTTTGGTCAAGCGAATCAACTACTACCCAGATAGAATCATATCTCGTTCGGGTTCTGGGAAATCCAGTAGTGAGATCCATGCCAAGCTTATCCCACTTCCATTCGGTATCGGCATAGGCTGTAGTAATCCTGCTGGCTTCTGATGCTCTGCTTTTACTTTCTCTGGCATACGTCACCTACGACTACATACTCCGCAATATCCTTTTTCATACCAGTCCACCAGAAACACTCCTTCAAATCCAAATACATCTTGGTGTTTCCAGGGCGAATCGAGTATGGGGAGTCACGAGCCTCCTGAAGTATTAACTCCCTGATCTTTGCATTATTAGGCACATATACACGATCCTCGAACCATAAGGTGTCGTGCTTATCCTTACGAAAACCTTTGGCCTTTCCTTTGCTCATCCTTTTTTTTCCTCAGCAATCTCTTTGTCACCCTTCTAAGCTTCACGGATCTTTCCCAACAATGTAGACTGAACTTCCATTGCTGCAACAAAACCTTTGGGAACAATCTCCAACCGAAGTTCCCTGAGATCCTCATTAACTCCTTTGATAATCCTCCGATTATGAGGGTATTCGTCCTTGTTTTCTTTATGGTTGTGTCCTATTTCTCCACAAAGCTTGCATGCACTTTCTCCATATCATTTCCATAAGGCTTCAACTTCTGGGACACTAGTCAAGACTTTAACCAAGTCAACTTAAATTCTTCCCAAATGGTTACTCTTTGCCATCCATGGATAGTTTGGTATATCCGCCATCAAGTTGCAGCACCTCTTTCAAAGCACTGAAGAGCATGCTGGGTCATATCTTTTCTGACTATAGGGTTATTCTCCATGCGATCCTCCATGTTCTGAATCCATCGGTCCATCTCCAATTGACTCATCGGTCCAGAAAATATAAGCTCATCTCCATTCATCCTCTAATGGGTCCATGGGTTTTGGGGTGAGATAAGAGAGATAGAGAGGGATTCACACAATACAAACAAAAGTTTTTGAAAAGACATATTTTATTATGGCTGTCGGAAAAACATCAAACAAATGACAGCTCACAATCATCGCATCTAACGTAGGTTTGTAACAAGGGTTTGGTCTTCTAATGGTCAATAGATCTCAAAGTCATCAAACTCTTCAAGTCTTGGTCATGTCTCCGATGGCTTCTTCTGATCATGCTTGTCCTTCTCAAGTTCTTCTGCCAGATCATCTCTATTGACACGAAGTCTCTCATGACGTCCTTTAATATTCTGGAGTTGCATTCCAAACTTCTGGGTTTCATCAACCTCGATATGATGATCCTACTGTCCTTCAGTTCCTGACAAATCTCCGGTACCTCAGGGTTTTGCTTCTCCAGCTTGGCTACTTTCAGCTTCTGGGTCCTGAGTTCTGCACGAACTGCTTCCTTATCAAATACTGCTTCTTGTAGGTCCATCTTAACTTGTTTATGTGACACTCCAGATCCTGGTGATACACCGGCTAAGGTTAAAACTTCATCCTTCCCTGACAGATGCTCCTTCAGCCTTCTACCATCCAATTCTTCCATGCATCTGCACGCTTAACTCAGCACGGTGACAATAGCATCAGCGGGCGATAACATCATGGATAGCCGTGTTCCTGCTCTTGTCATTTCCCTGAGCTATCATTCCATAGTTGATATCTCCTGCCTTAGGGTTTCTTGAAAAAAACTTTGAGTTCTAAGGCTCCATATTCTGGTCTTTCTCCGATACGCCTTGATCTCGGGTATTGACAACTTCCATAGCCTGCCCGGTTCCATACGGGTAGCCTTCCTAGGTCATACTAAATCTAGAAATTCTCCATATCCCTCAAATTCCCCTAGTCTTCGGAGTCTTCAACCGTTGTAGTTTCCATTATTCCGATGCACAGTAAAATCTCCTTCATTTTGTAGTGGTCGTAGTTGTCCGATATCTTATCTCCTTGGAATAGTCTCATCAGCTGAATCTTCGTGGTCAAAAGGGAAAGGGGTATGGTCTCACTAAAAGGAATATTTGAACAAGCCCAGAAGAGAAGAGAGATAAAAGATCTTTTTGAAAATGAAGTTGTAGAGAAAAATCTTTCCTATGGGCTTGTCAGTTTCTAGGGTCATGTCCTACAACAAGATGTGCTCGATACCATCTTGTAGCGACCCGACCGAATGGATCAAGTCTCGTGTTTAAGTGCCATCCTCGAATCAAGATATCTTGACACACAAGATTCGAGGATTTATAACAGAGGTAAATCACATGTATAAATAACATAAAATACTATTACCTCAATCCAAATAGCGGAAGTAACAAGGTTGTGGATTCCCATCAACACCAATGGCAAAGTTGAGTGTAGAAATCGTAACCCTAACGTATCACTTACTCATCGTAAGATCCTGCAACATGAAATGTTGCAGCCCGAAAAAGGGTCAGCACATGGAATATGCTGGCAATGTAACACATAGAGAGTAATGAAGGAATAAGCCTATACTACATGCATATATGGCTGGTGGAAAAGCTCTATGGTTATAAGGTTTTGCGAAAAGCCAATTTTTCCCTACTGCAAAGGAATAAATTTATTTAACTATCATGGTGGTTGTGAAACATTGAGAATGGTTGACAGCATTCTCAATCCCAATTTGAAAGTACTCATTAAAAACCCAACAATATTAATTAGAGTAACATGATGAGATTCACATGATAATCCAAGTACTAGATACTCAAGATGTCCATAACCGGGGACAAGGCTAACCATGATTAGTTTATACACTCTGCAGAGGTTTGCGCACTTTTCCCCACAAGACTCGATCGCCTCCGTTGGATTTCTCGCACTACATGATGTTTGAGAAACGGATGACCGAGACATAGTCTTTCAGAAGCGCTAGCACCTTACATGTGGGTAGACCGGTACACCTACTATCCCCTACATCCGCTAGTCTACCCGTAAGAGTTCGCACAACTTAATCAGCTATGCCAGAGCCCATAATGGCTTGTGGCTGCACACGGAAGTTTCTAGTTTGAATAATCTCATGATCCCTTTGAGCCTGGGTGGCGGTCCGAAGAAATACAGGCAAATCCTGATAGAAACCAGGTGCCTCAATCCACCCAGATGTGTGTTTAAGTTGCCACATTAAATAAACCATTAATTTAACAAATCTCACATCTGTTATGGAATACACTCACCCAATCCACGTCTACTAGCATGGCATGGCATAATAAGCAAACGTAGAAGTAACTCCCAAGGGTTTGATAATAAAACAGGTAATAGGTACTACCTCATCTACTTCCCATCCCACAATTTAATTAGATCCTAATCATGCAATGTGTTTGAGGATATATCTAATGCATAAAACTGGGTAGTAGAAAAAGGTATGATCAAAGTGTTACTTGCCTGCAAAGTTGATGAAGATGATTCGCACTCAAAACTCTTGATAGGTCTACTCGTCACACTCCGGTCAATCTATCGTAAAAAATCAATAGTAACCACACATAAGCAATCACTCAAAAGATCGGACCGAACGAAGAAAACGATTCAAAAAACATCAAAACCAAACAAATAACTCTTGCAACATAAAAAAAATTCTAACAGTACCAAAATTTTATGAATTTGGCTTTATCATAAAGTTTATGTCAAGAGCTTTAATTTGCAAAAAGAATCAACTAAATCGGAGTTACAAACTCAAGGTATGATCAAACAAAGTTCAAATTGAAATCTGATCTAATTCAAATTTTAAACTTTCAAAAAACATGTTTGAGTTGTTTTACTGAATAGAGGAGATCGTAGCGAAGAGGTGGGCGTTCGTTTCGTTGAATTTGGACAAACGAGCAAAAAGTTATAGTCGTTTGAAAACTAGGGGCTAATCTGTAGAAAAAGTATTCACAGATGGGCCCCTGGCCGAAAAATAACAGAAAAAGAAGAAAAACTAAAAAGTGAACGTTTGTTAACGAACGCTAAAGAACGAATTTGTTCGCTGCGAAGGTATAAACAACGAACGTTCATAGGATTAATACAAAAAAAACTGACAACCGATCTAAGAGGAAAACCGGTCGGGCTTTTGCGGTTTTTTACCGGCTTGGTGAAATAAATCGACGGCAGATCTGGTGACGGCGGCATTCTCCGGCGAGGCAGGGCAGTGGCTCCGGCGAGCTCCGGCGAGCTCCGGCGATGCGGGGCGAGACGCGGGCGGCGACGCAGGCGAGCGGCGAGGGGGGGGGGGAGTGCGGCGACGGCGGCAGTGTTGCAGAGCAACGGCGGCGGCGGTTGACCACGGCGGCAGCGACTGCAACCGATGGCGGCGGCGGTGGATCAGGTGAGGGGGCGGCGGCGCGAGCAGAGAGAGAGAGGGCGGCGGGGCCGACGCATTTATAGGGGAGGGGTGGCCTCGGGAGGCGTGGGGAAGGGGCACGGAGGACGCTTGAGTCCGCCGGACTCGGCGGCGCGCCTCAAGGGAGTCGGTCTCCGGGAGAGCGGGACGACTGGGTGGGCCAAGTAGCGTTGGGCCGGCTGGGCTTCGGCCCAGTCGGTCCGAAGAGTTTTTTTAAATAAAACTTTTTCTCAGACAAAATAAAAAAAACAGAATAAAACAAATATATTATATAGGCATATAATCTATCAAAATTTTCAGAAAAAAAATTCTACGACATGAACATTATTCTAGCTTCAAATAAAATACACACAATTACAAATAAAACAAAGAGTGCTTCTGCTACAATAAAACCTCATAAAAGTCATTTTAAAAATACCAAAATTAATTCAAATTTATTTCTCTCCATTTTTCTGATGTAGGGAATCATGTTACCCTATTTTCCTTATATTTTATTTTTAGGGAAAAATAATTTGAATAAAATTCAAATAACTCAAAATTGAAAATAAATTCAAAAGAACTTTGAATTTATTTCTTTGAAACTCCCAACTCATATTTCATATGTTTTGAAGAAGTCATTTTATCTTCGCTCGTGAAAATCATTGAGTTGCATGAAGTTTAAGAATTTGAAATAGTTTCCAAATGAAATTCAAATATTTTCAACACCCCTTGTCATTTAAATAAATGGAAGAAGTCATGTCATCTTATCTCTAGGGTTTTGTGATGAAAAGAATTTGAATTCATGGAGATCATAAAATCAAAAATGAAAGTTTGGGAAAGTCCTTTTATTCCCTCTCATTTAACTTTCAAAAAGTTTCAAATTCACTCACTTTCAGTCAATCAATCACACAACAATCAAACAAACAATCAATCTATCTATTTATTATAACATTCCAAAATTTAGAATTTTGGGATGTTACAGAGAACTACGTAGACATGACCGAGACATGTCTCCGGTCAATAACAAATAGCGGAACCTGGATGCTCATATTGGCTCCCACATATTCTACGAAGATCTTTATCGGTCAAACCGCATAACAATATACGTTGTTCCCTTTGTCATCGGTATGTTACTTGCTCGAGTTTCGATCGTCGGTATCTCAATACCTAGTTCAATCTAGTTACCGGCAAGTCTCTTTACTCGTTCCGTAATACATCGTCCTGCAAGTAACTCATTAGTTGCAATGCTTGCAAGGCTTTAAGTGATGTGCATTACCGAGTGGGCCCAGAGATACCTCTCCGACAATCGGAGTGACAAATCCTAATCTCGAAATACGCCAACCCAACAAGTACCTTCGGAGACACCAGAGAGCACCTTTATAATCACCCGATTCGTTGTGACATTTGGTAGCACACAAAGTGTTCCTCCGGTAAACGGGAGTTGCATAATCTCATAGTCATAGGAACAAGTATAAGTCATGAAGAAAGAAATAGCAACATACTAAATGATCAAGTGCTAGGCTAACGGAATGGGTCAAGTCAATCACATCATTCTCCTAATGATGTGATCCCGTTAATCAAATGACAACTCTTTGTTTATGGCTAGGAAACATAACCATCTTTGATGAACGAGCTAGTCAAGTAGAGGCATACTAGTGACACTCTATTTGTCTATGTATTCACACATGTATCATGTTTCCGGTTAATACAATTCTAGCATGAATAATAAACATTTATCATGATATAAGGAAATAAATAATAACTTTATTATTTCCTCTAGGGCATATTTCCTTCAGTCTCCCACTTGCACTAGAGTCAATAATCTAGATTACACAGTAATGATTCTAACACCCATGGAGTCTTGGTGCTGATCATGTTTTGCTCGTGGAAGAGGCTTAGTCAACATGTCTGCAACATTCGGATCCTTATGTATCTTGCAAATCTCTATGTCTCCCACCTGGACTTGATCCCGGATGGAGTTGAAGCGTCTCTTGATGTGCTTGGTTCTCTTGTGAAATCTGGATTCCTTTGCCAAAGCAATTGCACCAGTATTGTCACAAAGATTTTCGTTGGACCCGATGCACTAGGTATGACACCTAGATCGGACATGAACTCCTTCATCCAGACTTCTTCATTTGCTGCTTCCGAAGCAGCTATGTACTCCGCTTCACATGTAGATCCCGCTACGACGCTTTGTTTTGAACTGCACCAACTGACAGCTCCACCGTTTAATATAAATACGTATCCGGTTTGTGATTTAGAATCGTCCGGATCAGTGTCAAAGCTTGCATCGACGTAACCATTTACGACGAGCTCTTTGTCACCTCCATAAACGAGAAACATATCCTTAGTCCTTCTCTAGTATTTCAGGATGTTCTTGACTGCTGTCCAGTGATCCACTCCTGGATTACTTTGGTACCTCCCTGCTAAACTAATAGCAAGGCACACATCAGATCTGGTACACAGCATTGCATACATGATAGAGCCTATGGCTGAAGCATAGGGAACATATTTCATTTTCTATCTTCTGCAGTGGTCGGGCATTGAGTCTTACTCCAAGAACCCTTTCTTTGCTTGATCCATTTTGAACTTCTTCAAAACTTTGTCAAGGTATGTGCTTTGTGAAAGTCCTATTAAGCGTCTTGATCTAAGTCTATAGATCTTGATGCCCAATATATAAGCAGCTTCACCGAGGTCCTTCATTGAAAACCTCTTAAAATATCCCTTTATGATATCCAGAAATTCTATATCATTTCCGATCAATAATATGTCATCCACATATAATATCAGAAATGCTATAGAGCTCCCACTCATTTTCTTGTAAATACAGGCTTCTCCAAAAGTCTGTATAAAACCATATGATTTGATCACACAATCAAAACGTTTATTCCAACTCCAAGAGGCCTGCACCAGTCCATAAATGGATCGCTGGAGCTTGCACACTTTGTTAGCTCCCTTTGGATCGACAAAACCTTCCGGTTGCATCATATACAACTCTTCTTCCGTAAATCCATTCAGAATGCAGTTTTGACATCCATTTGCCAAATTTCATAATCATAAAATGCGGCAATTGCTAACATTATTCGGACAGACTTAGGCATCGCTACGGGTGAGAAAGTCTCATCGTAGTCAACCCCTTGAAATTGTCGAAAACCTTTTGCAACAAGTCGAGCTTTATAGACAGTAATATTATCGTCAGCGTCAGTCTTCTTCTTGAAGATCCATTTATTCTCGATGGCCTGCCGATCATCGGGCAAGTCAACCAAAGTCCACACTTTGTTTTCATACATGGATCCCATCTCAGATTTCATGGCCTCAAGCCATTTTTCGGAATCTGGGCTCACCATCGCTTCTTCATAGTTCGTAGTTTCGTCATGGTCCAGTAACATAACCTCCAGAACAGGATTACCGTACCACTCTGGTGCGGATCTTACTCTGGTTGACCTACGAGGTTCAGTAACAACTTGATCTGAAGTTTCATGATCATCATCATTAACTTCCTCATTAATTGGTATAGACGTCATAGGAACCGGTTTTGTGATGAACTACTTTCCAATAAGGGAGCAGGTACAATTAGCTCATCAAGTTCTACTTTCCTCCCATTTAGTTCTTTCGAGAGAAACTCCTTCTCCAGAAAGGATCCATTCTTGGCAACGAATGTCTTGCCTTCGGATCTGTGATAGAAGGTGTACCCAACAGTTTCCTTTGGGTATCCTATGAAGACACATTTCTCCGACTTGGGTTCGAGCTTATCAGGTTGAAGCTTTTTCACATAAGCATCGCAGCCCCAAACTTTAAGAAACGACTCTTGCCAAACCATAGTTCATAAGGCGTCATCTCAACGGATTTTGATGGTGCCCTATTTAACGTGAATGCGGCCGTCTTTAAAGCATAACCCCAAAATGATAGCGGTAAATCAGTAAGAGACATCATAGATTGCACCATATCTAGTAAAGTACGATTACGACGTTTGGACACACCATTACGCTATGGTCTTCCGGGTGGCGTGAGTTGTAAAACTATTCCGCATTGTTTCAAATGTAGATAAAATTCGTAACTCAAATATTCTCCTCCACGATCAGATCGTAGAAACTTTATTTTCTTGTTACGATGATTTTCAACTTCACTCTGAAATTCTTTGAACTTTTCAAATGTTTCAGATTTATGTTCCATTAAGTAGATATACCCATATCTTCTTAAATCATCTGTGAAGGTGAGAAAATAACGATACCCGCCGCGAGCCTCGATATTCATTGGACCACATACATCAGTATGTATGATCTCCAACAAATCAGTTGCTCGCTCCATAGTTCCAGAGAACAGCGTTTTAGTCATCTTGCCCATGAGGCATGGTCCGCAAGTACCAAGTGATTCATAATCAAGTGATTCCAAAAGTCCATCAGTGTGGAGTTTTTTCATGCGCTTTACACCAATATGACCCAAACGGCAGTGCCACAAATAAGTTGCACTATCATTATCAACTCTGCATCTTTTGGCTTCAACATTATGAATATGTGTATCACGAATATCGAGATTCATCAAAAATAGACCACTCTCCAAGGGTGCATGACCATAAAAGATATTACTCATATAAATAGAACGACCATTATTCTCTGATTTAAATGAATAACCGTCTCACATCAAACAAGATCCAGATATAATGTTCATGCTCAACGCCGCACCAAATAACAATTATTTAGGTCTAATACTAATGCCGAAGGTAGATGTAGAGGTAGTGTGCCGACGGCGATCACATCGACTTTGGAACCGCTTTCCCACGCGCGCGTCACCTCGTCCTTAGCTGTCCGCTTAATCCGTAGTCCCTGCTTCGAGTTGCAAATATTAGCAATGTAACCGATTATCAAATACCAGTGCTACTGCGAGCTCGTAAGGTACACATCAATAACATGTATATCACATATACCTTTGTTCACCTTGCCATCCTTCTTATCCGCCAAATACTTGGGGTAGTTCCGCTTCAGTGACCGATCTGCTTGCGAGAAGCACTCAGTCTCGGGCTTAGGTCCAGACTTGGGTTTCTTCTCCTGAGCAGCAACTTGTTTGCTGTTCTTCTTGAAGTTCCCCTTCTTTTTCCCTTTGCCCTTTTTCTTAAAACTGGTGGTCTTATTGACCATCAACACTTGATGCTCTTTCTTGATTTCTACCTCCGCAGCCTTTAGCATTGCGAAGAGCTCGGGAATCATCTTATCCATCCCTTGCATGTAATAGTTCATCACGAAGCTCTTGTAGCTTGGTGGCAGTGATTGAAGAATTACATCAATGACGCTTATCATCCGGAAGATTAACTCCCAGCTTGAATCAAGTGATTGTTATACCCGGACATTACGAGTATATGCTCACCGATGTAACTATTCTCCTCCATCTTGCAACAGAACTTATTGGAGACTTCATATCTCTCAATCCGGGCATTTGATTGAAATATTAACTTCAACTCCTGGAACATCTCATATGCTCCATGACGTTCAAAACGTCGTTGAAGTCCTGGTTCTAAGCCGTAAAGCATGGCACACTAAACTATCGAGTAGTCATCAGCTTTGCTCTGCCAGACGTTCATAACATCCGATGTTGCTCCTGCAGTAGGTTTGGCACCTAGCGGTGCTTCCAGGATGTAATTCTTCTGTGCAGCAATGAGGATAATCCTCAAGTTACGGACCCAGTCCGTGTAATTGCTACCATCATCTTTCAACTTTGCTTTCTCAAGGAACGCATTAAAATTCAACGGAACAACAACACGAGCCATCTATCTACAACAAACATAGACATGCCAAATACTATCAGGTACTAAGTTCATGATAAATTTAATTTCAATTAATCATATTACTTAAGAACTCCCACTTAGATAGACATCCCTCTAATATCTAAGTGATCACGTGATCCAAATCAACTAAACCATAACCGATCATCACGTGAAATGGAGTAGTTTTCAATGGTGAACATCACTATGTTGATCATATCTACTATATGATTCACGCCCGTCCTTTCGGTCTCAGTGTTCCGAGGCCATATCTGCATATGCTAGGCTCGTCAAGTTTAACCTAAGTATTCTGCGTGTGCAAAACTGGCTTGCACCCGTTGTAGATGGACGTAGAGCTTATCACATCCGATCATCACGTGGTGTCTGGGCACGACGAACTTTGGCAACGGTGCATATTCAGGGAGAACACTTTTATCTTGAAACTTAGTGAGAGATTATCTTATAATGCTACCGTCAATCAAAGCAAGATAAGACGCATAAAACATAAACATCACATGCAATCAATATAAGTGATATGATATGGCCATCATCATCTTGTGCTTGTGATCTCCATCTCCGAAGCACCATCATGATCACCATCGTCACCGGCGAGACACCTTGATCTCGATGTTAGCATCGTTGTCGCCTCGCCAACTATTTCTTCTACGACTATCGCTACCGCTTAGTGATAAAGTAAAAGCAATTACGTATGCGATTGCATTGCATACAATAAAGCGACAACCATATGGCTCCAGCCGATTGCCGATAACTTCGGTTACAAAACATGATCATCTCATACAATAAAATATAGCATCATGCCTTGACCATATCACATCACAACATGCCCTGCAAAAACAAGTTAGACGTCCTCTACTTTGTTGTTGCAAGTTTTACGTGGCTGCTACGGGCTGAGCAAGAACCTTTCTTACTTACGCATCAAAACCACAACGATAGTTTGTCAAGTTAGTGTTGTTTTAACCTTCTCAAGGATCGGGCGTAGCCACACTCGGTTCAACTAAAGTTGGAGAAACTGACACCCGCCAGCCACCTGTGTGCAAAGCACGTCGGTAGAACCAGTCTCACGTAAGCGTACGCGTAATGTCGGTCTGGGCCGCTTCATCCAACAATATCGCCAAACAAAAGTATGACATGCTGGTAAGCAGTATGACTTGTATCGCCCACAACTCACTTGTGTTCTACTCGTGCAAATAACATCAATGCATAAAACCAGGCTCGGATGCCACTGTTGGGGAACGTAGTAATTTCAAAATTTTCCTACGCACACACAGGAACATGGTGATGCATAGCAACGAGAGGGGAGAGTGTGTCCACATACCCTCGTAGACCGAAAGCGGAAGTGTTAGCACAACATGGTGGATGTAGTCGTACGTCTTCACAACCCGACCGATCAAGTACCGAATGCACGACACCTCCGAGTTCAGCGCATGTTCAACTTGATGACGTCCCTCGAACTTCGATCCAGCCGAGCTTTGAGGGAGAGTTCTGTCAGCACGACAGCGTGGTGACGATGATGATATTATACCGACGCAGGGCTTTGCCTAAGCACCGCTACGATATGACCAAGGTGGATTATGGTGGAGGGGGGCACCGCACACGGCTAAGAGATCCAAGGGATCAATTGTTGTGTCCCTAGGGGGTTCCTCTGTCGGTGTCAAAACCGGCGGATCTCGGGTAGGGGGTCCCGAACTGTGCGTCTAAGGCGGATGGTAACAGGAGGCGGGGGACATAATGTTTACCCAGGTTCGGGCCCTCTCTATGGAGGTAATACCCTACTTCCTGCTTGATTGATCTTGATGATATGAGTATTACAAGATTTGATCTACCACGAGATCGTAGAGGCTAAACCCTAGAAGCTAGCCTATGGTATGATTGTTGTTATTCTACAGACTAAACCCTCCGGTTTATATAGACACCGGAGGGGGCTAGGGTTACACAGAGTCCGTTACAAGGGAGGAGATCTACATATCCGTATTGCCAAGCTTGCCTTCCACGCCAAGGAAAGTCCCATCCGGACACGAGATGGAGTCTTCAATCTTGTATCTTCATAGTCCAACAGTCCGGCCAAAGTATATAGTCCGGCTGTCCGGAGACCCCCTAATCCAGGATTCCCTCAGTAGCCCCTGAACCAGGCTTCAATGACGATGAGTCTGGCGCACAGATTGTCTTCGGCATTGCAAGGCGGGTTCCTCCTCTGAATAGTCAATAGAAATTTTTGAACACAAGGATAGTGTCCGGTTCTACAAAACAAATTCCACGTACCTCCATAGAGAGAATAATATTTCCACAAATCTAATCTGCTGACGCATTTTGCGGCATGTCACCACACCACAGCCCAGTCTTTATTCGAACCATTTTTCCTTGGCACGTCTTGTCGAAGCAGAGATCGTGTCCCCTTATCACAGGATTCTCATCAATACGGATGTGGGTAACCCAACCGCGCCATCAATTACGGCGCTTGGGGAATAAGCGAGTTTACTAGGCAGGTGGGGGCGTACCATTTCGTTCGCCGTTATAAAGGGATAAAGGTTCACCTTTTTCACCCGTGCCTTCTTTCTCCTTGCTCATCCATTCTTGCGCACTCGAGCTCCAGCACCCAAGTTCGCGTCCTTCTCCTCAAACCGCTCCCAGCATGTCCGGAGCGGGAGGCAAGTGGATGAAATCCTCCGTCACGGAGGAGGACATCAAAAAGCTGAGGGGAGCCAGATACTTGGCCGCGGATATCGCGCACCGGCTGCCCAATGCGGGGCAGATCGTCCCTACTCCAGAACCTTATGAGAGGGTAGTTTTTCTTACCCACTTCGTCCGCGGACTGGGATTTCCCCTCCACCCGTTTGTCCACGGCCTCATGTTCTACTACGGGCTGGACTTCCATGATCTGGCCCCAAATTTCATCCTCAACATCTCGGTGTTTATCGTCGTGTGCGAGGCCTTCCTTCGCATCTGGCCCCACTTCGGCCTGTGGCTGAAGACCTTCAATGTTAAACCGAAGGTGGTGGGCGGCCAGCAAGCGGAGTGCGGAGGCACCATGGTGGGAAAAATGCCCAACGTTACATGGCTCGAGGGCTCCTATGTGGAGACCATAAAGGGGTGGCAATCGGGGTGGTTCTACATCACCGAGCCGCGCGACACCAACTGGGTGGCGGCCCCCAAATTCGATCCGGAATCCCCACGCGGCTCACCTCCTGGAAAGAGAAGGGTCTGTCCTGGGGTCCCTCGGTGGAGCTGACCAGACTCCAGACATGTATCAAAAACATGATGCGCAAGAAAATCAAGCTCGTCAACGTGGTGCAAGTCATGCTCTTCCGCCGGATCCTCCCGTGTCAAAGACGGGCATTCAATTTATGGGAGTTCGACCCGGCCAAGCACCAGACGCTGCAAGAGCTCTACGACACGACGCACAAGGACATCTGGAGGGTGCTGTTCAAGGGCGCCGAGGTACCTCCTCCCCTTACTGAAGACCGCGGACTCAGCGCAAAGCGCCATGCCAATCCGGTAAACTTTATATCTCACAGGATATTTATTTTCCCCAGTATAATCATGTGCGGGATCTAAGCTTCCATGCCATTAACAGGACTGTATAGAGACGGCGGAGCAGATCAATTGTCCGGCTCCTCTGCCCGAAGATCCAGCAGATGCTCTTCTAACGAAGATGCTGATTCCGGCGCCTTATGAGGTGTCAGAGAAGAAGGCCAAGAAGAAGGTCGCGGGGACCCGGAAAGGCCTCCGATGCCAAGTTATATCAGACTCATTGTCCGATAACTCCGAGGCGCACTCCACCCACGAAAACGAGGAGGAGGAAGAGGAAAGTTCTCCCCCCCCCCCCAGCCGGGGGAGACAAGAAAAGGAAGGCCGCCCCAACCGGGGAGGCCGAAGGGTCCAAGAAGGGAAGGACCCTCCTTCTGGACTGCTCCACGACGGCCGCCTACAGCGACGATGAGTGGCTACCTAGGGACAAGCCCCTGGCGAAGTCATAAGTATCGGGATACCATAGTAATTCACGGTATGTTTTATTGCACTTCTTCTCTTTAGTTCGAACATGATTATGCAGTCCGTCCCGAGCCCATATCGACGTATCTTCGTCGGATGGTTCTTTGGACCCGTCGGATTTGAATAGCGATTCACTTCCGACCGCCTCCTCCCCTCGCCCTACGGACAACGTCGAGGTGTTGTCTCAAAGGGCACCGAGCCGAGGGAGGTAGTCACCGAGGCACCTCGAGGCGACATTCGGACCACAGGCGCCAAAGGGATAAGACTCCCATGGGCTCCAAGTTCGCCCCCAAATAACATCGCCACGAACCTCCAAAGTGGTTTCGGACTCGGCAGCGACTTCGTTAAGAGGGGCAAGCCGCCCGTGCCAATGGCCTCTGTCCATCCAGAGGCACCAGACAACTTGCTGGAAGCGCTTCACGGCGCTTCCATCGACGAAGAGCACCACACTATCATGAGTGCGGTGATCGAGAAGGTTTAGTCCGCCAAAAACAGACTAACTGAAGCTTGTGCCAGCCTCCCAGCCTCCTAACAGGCTTTCAGGTAAGTAATCAAAATATAGGAAAATATTACCGCATAGACAGTAGCCCCTGATGCTCTGTTTGGCGTTCGTGAAGAAAAGCCGAATAGAGGATCAAATAATAATCACAGGAGTCTAATCATAATATGTCTATGTGAATATGCAGGCTTCATCATTGGCCACGCCGCACGATCTCGGAGGTAGCTGCCGATCAAGCAGGACCTTGAGCGGTCCGAGGAAGAGCTCGGCCTTGCCAAGAGGCAGCTCGAGGAGAGCAAAGGTAAGCAATACCTTGTCTATATATATTAAAAATAAAATTGGTTGCAAAATAATAGGATCGTCATGAATTTGCCGGGGCCACTACCAAAGTGGCGACCACGAAGAAGGCGCCGTCCGAGGTCAAGACAAAGCGGCCAAGGAGCGCATCGAGCGTGAAAAGCAAGAAGTCCGGGTAGGCGAGGTGCAGCAAGAGCTCCAGGCTCTCGCCAAAAAACACGAGTCCTTGGAGCTTGACTCTAAGACGCGAGAGTCCGAGCTTGCGAAGGCCCTCGAAGGTGCAAAACATGCCAAGGCCGAAGCCCAAAAGGCCCTCCAGGAGATTGAGGCGGTTCAGAAGATAGCGGCGGGTAAGGCATTCATTATGCAAAGCAAGCATGTGAAAGAAAATTTTCTTTTACTTACCCGAGTTCGGAGCTCTTCAGGAGCGTTCGCAGATCTTCCCCGCAGTGTGTTGGATGCCGTGGAGTTTTACCGAGCTGAGGAGGGGAGCTCGACGGAGAAGTTGTTCTGGTCTCAGTATACTGGGACCGAACACCCAATGCCCTTGAGCGACCAGCTGAAGCAACTGGTCGAGCTCCACAAGGCGGCCGAACAGGCCATGAAGGGTCTTATAGTCCGGATGTGGCCTGGCGATCCCCTGCCTAACAGCTACTTCGGTCTGGTGAGGCGGCTTGTAGATGCCTGCCCCCGGTTTGAAGTCATCAAGCGCTCCGTCTGTATCGAAGGTGCATGCATGGCCTTTGCCCGTGCGAAAGTGCACTGGGCGAAGATGGACGCCGAGAAGCTGGTGAAGGAGGGGCCACCGCAGGGCAAGGAGCATCGCCACCCCGAGATGTATTATGACGGTGTCCTGAAGGGTGCCCGCCTTGTGGCGGAGGAATGTGCTAAAGATGTAATTTTTGAATGAACGTGCTCATGTGATCCTGTAATGTGAAAACTAGTTCATTTGCACTATGCAACGCTTTTTGAATTTAAAATATTACCTTCTGTGCGGCCGTTTATCAAATCTGAGAGTTGGCTCGTAAACTTCGCCCCATGCAACTAGTACTGGGGTGTTCGGGATAAACCTGAGCACTCTTTTTCCCAGTTTTGGGTCCTCCGAGGGAGGTGCTCAGCGCAACGAACCAGGCAATCAGACTATAATGCTTTATCACTCTCACTTAGCCATAGAAGTCTACAATTTTAAATTTTGGCGAAGCCCCTAGTATTCAGAAGGCCAAATTTGGGGCGCTATATACGCCTAAGTCGGGCAAGGCCGACTCCTCGCCCGAAGTGGAAAAAGTCTTTAAGGACTTGAGACCTCTCGAACAGCGACCATCTCTCGCCTTATCATGACAGTCAGTTTTGGCTTTCTCTACTGAGGTGCTCGTCCGGAAGAACCGGGACACAATCGCAGTAGTTCTCCCAGTGCTACCTTAGCCGATATTGCGGAACATAAGGTACCAAAACATGGGAGCCGGGAAAACCCAACTATTGACCCAAGAAATGATTCGGAGCTGATGCATATAATGCTATAAGTTCGGGGTGCCGCACTGTCGAAAGTGTTCGGACTTCTCATGCCGTGTTATGGGGTATATGAAAGCCCCGGGCGTACTGGCCGTAACAGAATGTACAGGTGCCGATTGTCATAAATAAACATATAAAAGAATAGATAATGCAATAATAGACTAATGCTATGCATTGTTATTTAAAGAATACGTCGAAGCGTACTAATACAAGTAGTGCAATAAGCAAAAAATATGACTATTTGACATGTCCTATCCAAGGGCAAGCTGCGGACTAGTATTTAAAGCAGGTATTTCGCTCGTTATCAGAGACCACCTGGGGATTCCATTGTACGACGTAGCTTCCTGCCTCCTTGGTTGCTGTATTATGTGTCTGGCAATCGTACTGCCGGAAAGGGCTTCCAGAGAGTAAGGTCCTGAAACTGAAATTTTTTTGAAGGTAGGCAGCCCCTAGGGCGGTTGAACCGCATTGTGGGGCGTGTCCTGATCATGCCCCCGCCTATGCCCACGGTATTTTCAGTGCGTAGTTATGTACGTGCGGCATGGATTTCGTCGCTTGACTGGGACTAGGACGGGGCCCGAATTGCTAGGCGAGCTCTGAACGTGCCAGGCGATCCTGCTGCAGGTTACTCCGGACTCGCTTGACGGTATTCGGGGGTTGTATCGCCGAATTGGCGGTTTGCCTTAAAAGGCTGTTTTGTGCTTCTGCTGCGAGGGCCGCAGTGTGCTCCTCCGTGCGGAGCGAGCGCTCTGTGTTTCCATTGACTGTTATGACCCCCTAGGTCCTGGCATCTTGAGCTTGAGGTATGCGTAATGCGGTACCGCATTGAATTTTGTGAATGCGGTTCGCCCGAGCAGTGCGTGATAGCCACTGCGGAACGGGACGATATCAAAGATTAACTCCTCGCTCCGGAAGTTGTCCGGAGATCCGAAGACCACTTCCAGTGTGATTGAGCCCGTGCAATGGGCCTCTACACCTGGGATGACACCCTTAAAGGTGGTTTTGGTGGGTTTGATCCTCAAGGGATCTATACCCATTTTGTGTACCGTGTCCTGATAAAGCAGGTTCAAGTTGTTGCCACCGTCCATGAGGACTCTATTGAGGTGGAATCCGTCAATGATGGGGTCTAGGACCAATGCGGCGGATCTGCCATGATGGATACTAGTGGGGTGGTCTCTACGATTGAAGGTGATCGGACAAGAGGACCATGGGTTGAACTTTGGGGCGAAAGGCTCCATCGCATAGACGTCCCTTAGTGCACACTGATGAAGTCATGTACCTAGGGTAGGGTCATAGACCTGCCCAAAGGTACCCTCCCCAAGGACACTCGCGAAAGAAGCGGCCTTCCAGTCGACCTGGTAGGCTTCCACTAGACAGATTCAAAGACACTCGACCATGAAGACCCACTCGACCACCAGGAGTCCAAGAGCCACTCGGTGTCCAAAGCGGTGCAGAAGTTAAATAGTCTTTATGGTCATAATGACACTTTATGTAAGGCGTTACCGATAACGCTTAGCCTTAACGCATCTTTAAACCCTCCGCTTCATTGGGCTGGCTGGGGTCTGGCGCACTCTATATAAGCCACCCCCCCTCCACGGTAGAAGGGTTCGCACCCCTGTAACACATACGCATATAATCCAGTCGACCGCCTCCGGGCTCCAAGACATAGGGCTGTTACTTCCTCCGAGAAGGGCCTGAACTCGTAAATCCCTTGCGTATACAACTAGTCCATAGCTAGGATCTTGCCTCTCCATTCCTACCCCCCATTCTACTGTCAGACTTAGAACCACGACAGTTGGCGCCCACCGTGGGGCCGGTGTTCTAGCGATTTGTTGGAGAAGTTGGGATTCTTGCGATCTCCTACATCATGGTTTCAGGTGGAGTTCTGGTCGAGGGCCACGAGATCCGTCTTGGTGCGCTCACGTTCGTCAGCCGACGACTCCGCTTGGCTTCAGAGGCTCCACTCGACGTGGGCCGCGCTCCCGTCCGTGAGCGACACTTTCAAGGTGTCCGCAGCGTCCTCCTGCGGCAACCGTCGACCCAAGATGGGTCGGCTCCTGTCTGCCCCGCTTCTGGGCCTCTCACGGAGCAAGCGTTCCGGCCGGTCGAGGCTTCAGCGGTGAGGCATGCGGTGGCCCGCCAGCCACCCCCAAGTCGCCGATCGAGCCCGACGAATCTCTCTATGGCCTGTTCGACTGCCGACCGGCTCGCTAGAGATCTGCGTCCGAATGCGATAGCAAAGGACCCGGCGGCAGAGGTTCTGATGGTCGATGGACCATGCAGTCCCCCCGGATTCACCCGCACCAACGGAGGTGACGGTGGAGGCGATCCGGAGCAAGCCCGTGAAGAGTACCTGCCCGAGCCCCTCACTTCGCTTCAGAGGGAGGAGCTTCGCCGTCGGAACATGGATGCGCTTCACACTCCTATCGTTGGAGAAACCCCCGAGGCTCGTGCCTTGGAGGATGCGCGCGCAACCTGGCTGAGCGCACTCGACTGGAGAACCTTCAGCGAGTACTCGACGAGCGCGCGCAACCAAGGGTTCCAGAATCCAGTCGACGTCAGCTCTTCTAGCCACCAACTCAGGTATATCGAACTCCGATCCAGAATATAGCAGCTGCCGCCCGTATAGCAGAGTCAATTCAGCCTTCCCAGTCAGAGGCGGGTAGAGGTTTGCTACAAATCAGAGATTTGCTCCGGGCGGCAGGAGACCAAAACTCAGTCGTATCACAGTCGCGGAACAGGATTCACAGCCGATCCGTCGCTGCGAATTCAGTCCAGTCGGCCCATAGTCCGAGATCGCCCCCGAGGCGTGAGGAACGTGGGGGCCGGCGTGATGATCAGTACAAGAGCCACGAGCAGTATGAGCACCGATTCAATCGCAATGATCAACGTCGAGTGCCCACTCCTCCCCCAAGGGGTGGATCATACGCTCCTCGGCAGCAGATTTACGACGCCAGCACAGTGTTGGGCGAAGAGTTCCAGTCGACCCCAGGGAACCAGGCTTTGATGCGAGATCTATTATCGTTCAAGGTTTGGTCGACAGGAACAGAGCTCACCGAGACGGCCATGACAGAGATGTTCCCTCCAGCAGCAGAGTTCATGTCTTAGGGCCAGAGTGTTTCAGCAGAGCCATCAGAGCCGCGGTGATTCCTCCCAACTTCAGGTTGGCGACTGGAGTCAGTATGTTCATTGGTGAATCCAAGCCTGACACTTGGCTTGAAGATTACCGAGTGGCTGTTCAGATCGGCGGCGGCAACAATGAGGTAGCCATGAAGCATTTGCCTCTTATGTTGGAGGGCTCAGCCAGAGCATGGTTGAATCAGTTAGCACCCAGTAGTATTTACACTTGGGAAGATCTTGCCCGAGTGTTTGTCAGACATTTGAAGGGACTTGCAAACCACCAATGTGGTTGACGAGTTGCGCAAATGTGTGCGTAAGTCGAGTGAAACTTTGAGAGATTATATCCAGAGGTGGATCACTTTGCACCACACAGCTTGAGAATGTATCTCGATCACCAGGTGATCTGTGCCTTCAAAGAAGGTGTCAAGAACAGAGAGTTGAGTTTGAAATTCGGTCGAACCGGAGATATGACCCCTGAGTCGGATGATGGAGATTGCCACCAAGTATGCAAATGGTGAAGAAGAGGATCGGCTCGAGTGGTAAATACAAATTGGCCGCTAATGAGGCCGGAGGAAATTCCAATGGAAGCGAAGCGCAAAGCCGAGCCACCGCTCCCGGAGAGGCCTTGGTCAGGACCTCAGGAAAGTTCATGGGGAAACCCAAGGGTCCTTGGAACCCCAAGAAGGTGAAAGACCAGATGGAAATGACGTGTTGGATTTGCCATGTCACATCCACACGAAGAAAGATGAAGAGGGTAAACTCATTTACCCGAAACATACCACTCGACAAAGGTCGGCTCTTGATTCAGCAGTTCCAAGGGAAACATCCCAAGGATAAGGATAAGGAGACAGACAAAGTTGAGGACAAAGATGACAGTGATGATGGATATCCCCAGGTCAATTCCACCCTGATGATTTTTGCTGACGTTGAAAGCAAAAGTCGATTGAAGGTTATCAATCGGGAAGTGAACATGGTCGCTCCGGCGACGCCCAGCTATCTGAAATGGTCCCAGACCCCCATCACATTCGACCAGTCTGATCACCCGACGCACATTGCCACCCCTGGGAGGCAAGCGTTGGTGGTCGACCCGGTCGTCGAAGGCACTCGACTGACCAAAGTTCTGATGGATGGTGGTAGTGGCTTGAACATATTGTACGCAGAGACGTTGAAAGGGATGGGCATTCCAATGTCCAGACTCAAGAATAAAGAATATGAGCTTCCACGGAGTCATTCACGGAAAGAAGGCTGAGTCACTCGGCCAAATTGCTCTTGATGTAGTTTTTGGTGATTCAAGCATTTCCGGAAAGAAAAGTTGACCTTTGAGGTCGTGGATTTCGAGCGCTTATCACGCTATTCGAAGGCGGCATATGCACGCTTCATGGACCGACCATGTTACGTATATCTTAAATCGAAGATGCACGGCCCCAAGGGCGTGATCGCTGTTACGGGCAATCGGAAGAAGGCGGAAGAGTGCTTCCGTAAGGGCTCTAAGATCGCCGATGCTCGGTTGGCGATGGTAGAGCTACAAGAGTATCGAAAACTGCAGATCCGAGTGATTTGTTGCGAGCTAAGAAGCACCTGCCACGGAGTCAAGATTCCGGTCGTCCGGTGAGACGAAACAGGTTCACATTCACCCGATCGATCCCAATGCTGCTCCGACCAACATCTCAACAACACTCGACTCAAAATAGGAAGAAGCGCTCATCCAGTTCCTCCGTGAGAACTGGGACATCTTTGCATGGAAGCCTGCTGACATGCCGGGTGTTCCCAGGGGGCTGGCTGAGCACCGCCTATGAGTTGACCCAAAAGTCAAACCGGTTAAAGAGTATCTTCGATGGTCCGCCGTCCATAAGAGAAAGGCCATTGGTGAAGAGGTGGCTCGGCTCTTAGCAGCAGAGTTCATCCGAGAGATCTACCACTCCGAGTGGCTCGCCAATGTCGTCATGGTCCCCAAGGACAAGTCGTTGCGCATGTGCATCGATTTCAAGCATATCAATCGGGCCTGCCCGAAAGATCATTTCCCTCTTCCTCGCATTGACCAAATAGTCGACTCAACTGTGGGATGTGAGAGGTTGTCTTTTTTGGACGCCTATTCTGGGTACCATCAGATCCGTCTGTATGGACCCGATGAGATCAAAACAGCGTTCATCACTCCATTCGGGTGCTTCTGTTATGTCACCATGCCATTCGGTCTCAAGAATGCCGGAGCCACATTCATGAGGATGATTCGAAGTGCTTGCTCACTCAAATCAATCGGAATGTGGAAGCGCATATGGATGATATAGTGGTCAAGTCACGAAAGGGTTCCGATCTGTTGGTGACCTTGCTGAAACATTTGCCAATCTCCGGAGGTATGATATCAAGCTTAACCCATCAAAGTGCACATTTGGAGTTCCTGGTGGAAAGTTACTCGGTTTTCTCGTTTCTGAGCGAGGAATCGATGCTAACCCCGAAAAGGTTGGCACTATACTCCGAATGAAGCGCCCTGTGCATGTGCACGATGTCCAGAAGCTTACTGGATGCTTGGCCGCTTTAAGTCGATTCATCTCTCGCCTCGGTGAAAAGGCATTGCCTCTTTACCGACTGATGAAGAAGTCAGACAAGTTCGAGTGGACTCCAGAAGCTGATGCAGCGTTTGCAGAGCTAAAAGCTCTGCTCTCCACCCAACCGGTGCTTGCTGCTCCTATCAGCAAAGAGCCTTTGTTGCTTTACATTGCAGCCATCGGATAAGTCGTCAAGATCTGCATTTACTTACGGTCGAGCGGGAAGAAGAAGGAAAAGCCTTCAAAGTTCAACGCCCAATTTATTATCTTTCTGAAGTGCTGACCCCATCAAAGCAAAGATATCTTCACTATCAGAAGCTTGTTTATGGGATTTATATGACCACAAAGAAGGTTGCTCATTATTTCTCTGATCATTCCATTACACAATGCGTCGTGATGCCCCATTGTCGGAAATTCTTCATAACAGAGATGCAACTGGTCGAGTGGCTAAATGGGCGATTGAACTCCTTCCCCTTGATATCAAATTTGAGGCAAAGAAAGCCATCAAGTCCCAAGCAATCACATACTTCCTCGCCGAAAGTGGATCAACAGCAGCCTTCCGACTCAAGTTCACTCGAACCTTGGACTATGTTTTTCGATGGTTCCAAGATCTTTGAACGGTTCTAGTGCGGGGGTTGTATTGGTTCCCCCCCGAGGAGATAAGCTCAAATATGTTCTCCAGATTCACTTTGATTCTTCCAACAACGAAGCAGAATATGAAGCACTCCTGTATGGGTTCGTATGGCCATTTCACTCGGCGTCCGTCGCCTTATGGTCTACGGCGACTCGGATCTGGTTGTTAATCAGGTGATGAAGGAGTGGGATGTCAGAAGCCCGGCTATGACTGGTTACTGTAATGCAAGGAGAAATTTGGAGAAGAAATTCGAGGGGTTAGAACTTCATCATATACCCGATCGAAAAATCAAGCTGCGGATGATTTGGCGAAGATAGGGTCCAAGAGGGAAGCCATTCCCAATAATGTATTTTTGGAGCACATTCATGCACCATCAGTGCAGGAGGATCCTTTCACAGAAGAAGCCCCGCAGCAAAAGAGTGCCAATGATCCGATCGAAGTTGAGGTCCCGTAGTGGTCGACCTGATTATGGAAGTTGTGGTCATCACTCCCGATCGACAGGCTGCATTACATTGCATATATCCTAAGGAAAGAGCTCCCGGAGAATGAAGAAGAGGCTCGACAGATCGTCCGTCGATCCAAGGCCTTTACAAAGTGATCAAGGGACAGTTATGCGAGAGAAATCACGATCGAGTCGGCCGTAAGTGTATCACGCCAGAAGAAGGTCAGATAATTCTTGAGGATATCCACTCGGGGACCTGTGGCCATCATGCGTCCTCTCGGACCATTGGCTAAAGCATACCGAGCGGGATTTTACTGGCCGAAAGCAAATGAAATGGCAAAATAAATAGTCGACAAGTGTGAAGGGTGTCAGTTCTATTCCAACATGTCACACAAGCCCGCCTCAGCCTTGAAGACCATTTCACTCGTCTGGCCCTTCGCTGTTTGGGGATTGGACATGATTGGACCGCCGAGAACTGGCAGAAGCGGCTTCACTCATTTGCTAGTAGCAGTCGACAAGTTCACCAAGTGGATCGAAGCTAAGCCCATCAAGAACCTTGATGCATGCACTGCTATCAGTTTCATCAGAGAGTTGATATTCAGATATGGAGTTCCACATAGCATCATCACCGACAATGGGTCAAACTTCGATAATGACAAGTTCAAAGCCTTTTGCGCCTCTCAGGGCACGCGGGTCGACTATGCTTCAGTTGCTCATCCTCAGTCGAATGGACAAGCAGAGCGTGCAAACGGCCTGATTCTCAAAGGGCTGAAACCACGGCTGATGCGTGATCTCAAGCACGCAACAGGAGCTTGGGTCGACGAACTACCGTCAGTTCTCTGGGGATTGAGGACCACTCCTAATCGGTCGACTGGGAGAACTCCATTCTTCCTGGTCTATGGAGCTGAAGCAGTTCTACCGAGTGACCTGCTTCACAATGCGTCTCGAGTCGAACTATACTCTGAAGAAGAAGCGGAACAAGCCCGACAAGATGCAGTCGACCTCTTGGAAGAGGAGAGGGAGATGGCCCTGATCCGCTCGACTATCTATCAGCAAGACTTGCGTCGATTCCATGCCAGAAATGTGAAGAGTCGAGCCTTCCAAGAGGGAGATTTGGTCCTCCGAGTGGATCAACAGAAACCACACAAGCTCGCTCCCACTTGGGAAGGTCCCTTCATTGTCACAAGAGTTCTCCACAACGGAGCGTATCATCTCTACAACGTTGATCGCCAGATCGACGAGCCTCGAGCTTGGAATGCGGAGCTACTCCGCCCCTTTTATACTTAAATACTCACTCGGTTGAGATGTAATAAAAGTACTTTTGTAGTTTGTTTATCTAAAACAAGAATGTTATAATTTTCCCAGTGATTGTTATTACTTTTTTGTTGAAATTTCCCCCAGTGGGTGGCTTAGCTGCGAATCCGGTTTGCCTAAGTTTGTAAAAAAAATCATTTCCGAGTGGCGAGCCAGTCTCCCACTCGGGGGCTTAGCTGCGAATCCGCTTCGCCTAAGTATTCAAAATCCTACCGAGTGGTGAGCCAGCCTCCCACTCGGGGGCTTAGCTGCAGTCCAAGTACTCGCCTAAGTATTCAAAATCCTACCGAGTGGTGAGCCAGCCTCCCACTCGGGGGCTTAGCTGCAGTCCAAGTACTCTCCTAAGTATTCAAAATCCTACCGAGTGGTGAGCCAGCCTCCCACTCGGGGCTTAGCTGCAGTCCAAGTACTCGCCTAAGTATTTAAATCCTACCGGGCAGAGAGTCAGCCTCTCACTCGGGGGCTTAGCAACAGCCCAAGGATTCGCCTTAACACATCCAAAATAATGAACGCTTCGCAAGGACGACGAGGTGCAGGTAGACTGCTACCTTCTCCTTCAAAGCTACACCATAAAAATCCTACCGAGTGGAGAGCAAACCTCCCACTCGGGGGCTTAGCTACAGCCCAGTGCTTGCCTAAGTAATAGAAATCCTACCGAGTGGAGAGAAAACCTCCCACTGGGGCTTAAGCAGCCCAGTGCTCGCCTAAGTAATAGAAATCCTACCGAGTGGAGAGCAAACCTCCCACTCGGGGCTTAGCCGCAGCCCAATGCTCGCCTAAGTAATAGAAATCCCTACCGAGTGGAGAGCTAACCTCCCACTCGGGGGCTTAGTCGCAGCCCAGTGCTCGCCTAAGTAATAAAAATCCTACCGAGTGGAGAGCAAACCTCCCACTCGGGGCTTAGCTGCAGTCCGATTGCTACGCCTAAGTAATACAAATCCTACCGAGTGGAGAGCAAACCTCCCACTCGGAGGCTTAGCTGCAGTCCAGTACTCGCCTAAGTAAGGAATTCATCCCAATCCGCAAGGACGACGAGGTGCAGGTCGACTGCTACCTTCTCCTTCGGAGCTTCGCCACAAGTACAACGTACGGTCCATCCCAATCTGCAAGGACGACGAGGTGCAGGTCGACTGCTACCTTCTCCTTCGGAGCTTCGCCACAAGTACAACGTGCGATCCATCCCAATCTGCAAGGACGACGAGGTCAGTCGCAGTCTGTGCTCCATCTCTACCTGCAAGATAGATGAAATACAAGTCGACTGGAGTTTCACCTCAAGGATACTACTTACAACAATGAAATATATTCCGAATGAAGAGCAAAGTTCTCTCGAAGGCAAATAAAGCATGTTCAAGGATAGATCAAGTTCGGATAAACGTCCTACGGATCCAAAAGTGCTCGAGCGTTAAGCACATTAAAGTTTGTCGGTTACAAAAACCACTCGGCATTCCGAGGCAAATTTAAGGTGGGACTTAGAAGTTTTTTACTCCTCCGGTAGAGGACTGGAAGGTGCAACAAACTGGTCGAGGTCGATTCCGTTGGCAATGCGGGTAGCAGCAGCGATGAAGGTCTCCATGAAATATCGGAAGTCGTACTTCCTGGTGTTGGCAACTTTGAGGGACGCCAGCTTGTCCTCTTGCGCTTCCTTGCAGTGTACATGAACCAGAGACAGAGCAACATCAGCACCACACCTGGCAGAAGACTTTTTCAATTCTTGCACTCGACTTGGAATCTCATTCAGTCGAGCCATTAAGGATTCAAGGTCATTCTGAAGCGTCTGATCTGGCCAGAGAGTTGAGTCGATTCGCGACACCGCAGCTTTCAGTCGAGCAAGATAGTCCACCACGCTAGCAACGCGAGACTCCAGCCAGAGCACATTCATAGCAGCTTCGTCCTTCACAGGAGAGTTGATGGGGTCCAGGCTGGTTTCCACTCGACTGGTTTCTTCTTTGAAGTTTTGACAGAATTCTGAAAACACAGCTCAGACTCAAAACAACAATCATGCGATGAGCCGGTGATAGCAAGACAGGCGGATAAAGAGATTACCTTCAAGCATGAGGAACAGCTTCTTGGCGAGCCCTCCAAGATAAACCTCCAGGTCGTTTCGCTTCCCCGCCAGTTGGCCAGCCTTGTCAGACAGAGCAATCTTGTCATTCTTTAGTCGACTAACTTCCTTGTTGCCCGCATCAAGAGCGGCTTTCAGCTTGGCATTCTCATCTTCAAGTTTGTCGACTGAGGCAAGTTTCTCTTCAGCAAGCTTTGTTTTCTCCAAAGCATATACGTGCCTCTGCAAGGTCAAGGTCTTTCTACTTCAGAGTCTCTTCCAGTTTATCTGCAAAGCAACAATGAGAACAGAGTTGAGAATGAACAGAAAAACAAAGACAGTCGTCAAAGTTCTCACCAGCCATACCTTTTGCTTCATCCTTCGCCTTCTGCAAATTCTCCTGAGCAAGCTTCAAGTCGAGGTTGAGCTGGATCTGTTTGTTCTCTAACTCAATATAGCGAGCCACAAGCTCGCAAGATTTCTACAAAGAGTCAATCAACAAAAGGCATCAAAGACAGATCACTTTTGAGTGACTAAGGAAAAATCATAGCATTTCTAAGACTACAGTCGAATCAAAACATTCGACAAGAGTCTCGGGACTACACCCAGTGGTGCACTCAGCGTGCTTTGGTTTTACCAATTTGGTTCGACCCGAACGACCAAAAGAGGCAAAAGGTTATGATTCTAAAACCATGGCTAATTGTCGTGATCGGCCAGCGGTAAAAAAATAGTTCTTTAGACTATAGTCGACTGCACGCAGTCCACCATAGTCTCGGGGACTACACCTAGTGGGTGCACTCAGCGTGCCCCCACCGGTTTTACAGTTCCATTCGACTTGGTCCGACCAAGCCGAGTGAAGAAGTTGAAAGTATAAAGACTATAGTCGACTGCACGCAGTCCACCATAGTCTCGGGGACTACACCTAGTGGGTGCACTCAGCGTGCCCCCACAAAAACTCAATCGACACACCCACCCAGTGGGTGTACAGATATGGAAATCTTCGAAGAAGCGGCTTTGTAGCATGTCCTAACAGAGCAAGCAGTTTGTAGCATATCCTAACAGAGCAAGCAACGATCGACTTACTTGGACATTGCTCGAGAGTGAACTAGCATCATAGGTCACTGGTGGCCTCTCGGACCGCCTTCACTTGCTCCATCATGATCCCTGCTGGCGTATAGCCTCCTTAGCAAGACTCACTTGGTCTTCCCGGACGTGGTGTATAGCAAAAAGGGATGGTGGATCAGCGATCGGCAAGTGGGTCGGGCACTTGTCGGTGATGTACAAGCAAAAGACACGAAGACCGAGTGGGGTTGCCTCCCTCGAAACCAGCGTCTCGTGTATCGTCTGGCTGAGCAGCCTTGCCAGCAGGCACCCTCTTGTTCTTCCTCTTCCTCAACGGAGTTTCCTCGTCATCATTGGGGAGATCAATGACATGAGGCGGAACTACAATAAAGATTCAAAAGTAAACAGGGAAATCCAATCGACTAAAGGCGAAACTACAAAGATCGTACCAAGGTTGGAGGTGGCGGCATCTTCCATTTCCTGATCTTCGTGCTTGGCTGAGGTCTCGGAGGTAGCAGCACTACAGACTTCAAGAATCGGCTGATCAGTCATCAAGTCGACCAAAAGTACACTCATGTTAAATAGGGAAATACAAGTTCTGCTGATTACCCGGAGATGGTGGGAATGACCATCCACATCTTGGGCAAGGCTTTCGCCGGCTTCGACGACGTTGCTCGAGGTTGCTTTGGCGGTTTCTCAGTCGGCGCAGGAGAAGTTGTTCGAGGTCGCTTCATCGACTGCCCAGTGGGCGCAACAGCTTTACCGCGTCTAGCCGCCGGGTCATGCGTCAACTTGGACCTTCCTTCCGAGCGGGGAGGATCGACGTCTTCCTCCTCCTCCTCCTCTTCATCAGAGCTGTCGTCCCCCTCATCCTCCTCGCCGTTGGACTCCCATTCCTCTTGGCTTTCACCTCCGCTTCCTTCTTCTTCTTCGACTGGTTCCTGCGCCCCGTTGGGCATCGAGTACATCTAAGTGGTGACCTAGAAGACAACAAAACAAGGAAAAAGTCAGTCGACGAATTGGCATCTAAACAGAATGAATGTAGCCGAATCACAGTCGGAGATAAGTGGTTATACCTTGTCTGCTTCGTAAGTCTGGTCGAGTGGTGGAATCCTCCTAGCTCCATGAGGGTTATCTTTGTTTCTGTGATGGCAGTCATCCACTTCTCCGGTGGCGTCATCGACCTCCTCTGGATGGACCCGAGTGGTATCATCCGTACCGGAGTACATCCACATCGGATGGCCTCGGTATTGGAGTGGATGAATACGCCGTCGGAGGAAAACTTCCAGAAGATCCATGCCGGTCACCCCGTCGCGAATGAGCTGAACTACGCGTTCCATCAACAATTTCACTTGGGCCTTCTCCTCTGGTAGCACCTTCAGGGAAGATGGCTTGTTCACTCGACTCATGGAGAAAGGAGGAGTCCGATCGCCTTGGCCGTCCGGCTGGTCTTGGTAGTAGAACCAGGTCGACCGCCACCCTCTAACCGAGTCGGGAGAGTCATAGCGGAAAAGCGCTCTTCCCCCTCATCTAGACCCCGAGTCCCCACACATCTGGATTACTTGGGTTCTCTCGTCATTCGGGTTCGTTTTCTTCACCGTCTGAGAGCGACAAGTGAATATATGCTTGAAGAGGCCCCAGTGCGGCCGACAGCCCAAGAAGTTCTCGCATAACGACACGAAAGTGGCAAGATAGACAATGGAGTTGGGAGTGAAATGATTGAGTTGCGCTCCAAAAAAGTTCAGAAACCCCCGGAAGAAAGGATTCGGTGGCAGAGAAAATCCCGATCTACGTGAGTGGCTAGGAGGACGCACTCACCCTCTTCAGGCTGCGGCTGCCAGTCCTTTCCCGGGAGCCTCGCCGACCCATGGAGGATCAGTCCCTCGTTGGCCAGATCGTTGAGGTCCTTCTCGGTGATGGTCGAGCGGATCCAATCTCCCTGGACCCAACCTTGCGGCAGCTTGGACCGCGAAGAAGATCCGCCCGATCGGGCGCTCTCCCCTTCGCCTTCGCCGCCTTCTTCACCCGCTCCAAGGCTGCGGTCTTCTCTTTCACCATGGTCGCCATAGTAATCGAAGTCTTGGCTACCGAAAGGCTAAGGGCGCAGCAGGAAGATTTGGAGGCGGAGGAGGGAAGATTGAGGTCACACTGCTCAAAATACCCCGCCCGATGCTTTATATGAGGCCGCTTCCGGTGGTCGATCGGTAGGCCTGTGCAATCCCGTCAAATCCAAGAATAAAGCGCACGCCGATACGTGGCGAAAAAGGGGCGCAAAGATCGAGGTGTCATCGTCTTATCCCATCCGAAAGTGCCGCATGTTTTCTCCGCTTCGCGCTTCCCAAAATTCAGATCCTTGAAATCCGCTAACCGCGGAGCAACTTTGTCAGACAGCAGATTTCCTCCGGTCCGTCGCTGAAATCCTCAAGTTCACAAAGTTCACTCGACAAATGTGAAGAATGGATCAAGGCGATCGAAGAGAAGTTGACGCCATCACTAAAAGGTCATTGATCCGAGTAAGACACACTGCAACACGAAGAACAGGTCGGAAAGATTATCAACTCCTTCCTCACTCAAACCTCGATCCATTCAGGGCTAATGATGAAGTCATGTACCTAGGGTAGGGTCATAGACCTGCCCAAAGGTACCCTCCCAAGGACACTTTCGCGAAAGAAGCGGCCTTCCAAATCGACCGTAGGCTTCCACTCGACAGATTCAAAGACACTTTCGACCATGAAGACCCACTCGACCACCGAGAGTCCAAGAGCCACTCGGTGTCCAAACGGTGCAGTAGTTAAATAGTCTTTATGGTCATAATGACACTTTATGTAAGGTGTTACCAAGAACGCTTAGCCTTAACGTACCTTAAACCCTCCGCTTCGTGGGTGGTGGGGTCTGGCGCACTCTATATAAGCCACCCCCCTCCACAGGTAGAAGGGTTCGCACCCCTGTAACACATACATATATAATCCAGTCGACCGCCTCCGGGCTCCGAGACGTAGGGCTGTTACTTCCTCCGAGAAGGGCCTGAAATCGTAAATCCCTTGCTTATACAACTACTCCATAGCTAGGATCTTGCCTCTCCATTCCTACCCCCCATTCTACTGTCAGACTTAGAACCACGACACACACTTCCGTTCCCTCTTGGGGATGTGGGTTGCGTATATCATGTTCACCGTCTTCACTTGTGGGGGGATCCTCTTCTATCCTCCCGTGTACGGCGGCCAGGGCTCCTCCTCGTCATCGCTATGCAGCCCCTTGTCCTTGTTTTCGGCATTCAACTTGCCGGCCTGCTTGAACACCCATCATTCTCGGTTTGTGTGATTGGCTGGCTTATAGGGGTGCCGTGAATTTGACACGAGCGATCGAGTATGCGCTCCAAACTGGACGGGTCCGGAGTACTTCTTTTGAATGGCTTTTTCCGCTGACCGGATCTAGAGCCTCTGAATCCGGCATTTACTGCCGTATCTTCGGTGTTGTCGCCGTTGTTGCCGCGTTTGTGTCTGTTACGACGTGGCCTGCCGTTAGCGTCCTTAGTATCTGAAGTGCCTGGATTCCTTGATGTGTTGTTGCTGCGAGCCAGCCAGCTATCCTCGCCCACGCAAAAGCGGGTCATGAGTGTCGTGAGGGCTGCCATAGACTTCGGCTTCTCCTGGTCGAGGTGCCGGGAGAGCCACTCGTCACGGATGTTATGCTTGAATGTTGCTAAGGCCTCTTCATCCGGACATTGGACGATTTGGTTTTTCTTAGTTAGGAACCGTGTCTAGAATTGCCTGGTCGATTCCCCTGGCTGCTGAGTTATATGGCTCAAGTCGTCAGCATCCGGTGGTCGCACATAAGTGCCCTGGAAGTTGTCAAGGAATGCATCTTCCAAATCCTCCCAACTGCCGACGGAGTCTGCTGGCAAGCTATTCAGCCAATGCCGAGCTGGTCCTTTGAGTTTTAGTGGGAGGTACTTGATGGCATGTAGATCGTCACCATGGGCCATGTGGATATGGAGGAGGAAATCCTCAATCCATACTGCGGGATCTGTTGTACCATCGTACGATTCGATATTTACGGGTTTAAAACCCTCTAGGAATTCGTGATCCATAACTTCATCAGTGAAGCATAGGGGTGTCTTGGCGCCTCTATGATTTGAGCTATATCACGGCCGCAGTTCATATGAGTCTTCTCTGCGTCAGATTCGCCCGACCGGATTCATTTTTAGTGTATCCGGCGTGACGGTCATCGTCCCGCGTTGGTGCGCGCCCCCGTGACCCGTATATCGATCTTGCATGTTTTGCCCTGCTTTCCAATACGTCTCGCAGGTCCAGCGTGTTGCCCTAGGCTTTGGTATATTTGTTTGATTGGCGGCGGGGTGCAGGCTGAACTTCAGGCTGAAACGCCTCTCTGTCTCGGCCACGAGGTGGCTGGTCAGCCGCATCGTATGCTGGTGAAGTAGGTTTCAATGCTTCCTCCTCGAGCGACCTACGCTTTGGGTATCTTTTGGAGGGGCGTTCGAGTTCGTATTCCTCGACCACAAGGACTTCGGTCCATCTGTCTGCTAGCAAATCTTGATCAGCTCGAAGCTGTTGTTGCTTTCTCTTCAGGCTATTTGCTGTGGCTATAAGCCGGCGCTTGAAGCGCTCCCGCTCGATGGGATCCTCAGGCACGGTAAATTCTTCTTCACCGAGGCTCACCTCGTCTTCGGAGAGAGGCATGTAATTATCATCCTCCGTTTCTCCGTTTGTGCCTGTTCTGGAGGGCTAGCTTGTTCATCCTCCTGCTCTAAATCTGGCTGGAGGGGGTTGTCATTGTCTTCGACACTATCTGGAGTGTTATTGTCTCTTGTGCCGGTATCACTACTTTTGCTATGGCGGGACTTAGAGCGGCGCTGCTGACGTTGATGCTTCGATTGCTTCTTGGAGGGGTCATCCTCCGCTGTCTTGTCGCCATTGCCTTCTTTGGGGGTATCCATCATATATATATTATATGATGAGGTGGCGGTCCAGCACCCTGTGGGCGGCGGTTCCAATTCGTCTCATGCATCGTCGTCCATACCGTCGATGTCTTCGGAGTCGAAGTCAAGCATGTCGGTTAAATCGTCGACAGTGGCTACCAAGTGGGTGGTGGGTAGGCAGCGAATTTCTTCGTCGTCCGCATCCTATTCTAGCCGGACATAGTTCGGCCAAGGTTCTCATGATAAGGAGAGAGACCTTAATGAATTTAGCACGTCGCCGAAAGGCGAGTGCTGAAAGATATCCGCGGAGGTAAACTCCATGATGGGCGCCCAATCGGATTCGATGGGCACGAATGTAGGCGGCTCGGAGCCTGTGGCCGGGGACGAATCCAATGGTTCGGCATCACGGCTCCCGTAAGGGGTGAAGTCAGTATCCGGCTCTATCGCTGCTAAGAGTGCGGTCTTCTTGGCGGGGTCTATCCACCCGTCCTCGGATGGCGCAATTTGCTCCGGATTGAAGGCCGGAGGAGTTGCAGGTGTGATCTCCCGAACACTGTCCGACGACAGAGCTAAATCATGCTCGTCGTGATCGTGTGGTGCACCTGGCATGGGCTCGAATCCATCGAAGATCAAGTCTCCGCGGATGTCGGTAGTGTAGTTCATTCCAAACCTGACCTGATGGCCAGGGGCGTAGCTTTCGATCTGCTCCAGATGGCCAAGCGAATTGGCCCGCAGTACGAAGCCACCGAATACGAAGATCTGTCCGGGGAGGAAAACCTCACCCTGGATTGCATCGTTGTCGATGATTGAAGGAGCCATCAAGCCTTGTGGTGACGGCACAGTGGAGCTCTCAATGAAAGCAGCAATGTCGGTGTCAAAACCGGCGGATCTCGGGTAGGGGGTCCCGAACTGTGCGTCTAAGGCGGATGGTAACAGGAGGCGGGGGACACAATGCTTACCCAGGTTCGGGCCCTCTCGATGGAGGTAATACCCTACTTCCTGCTTGATTGATCTTGATGATATGAGTATTACAAGAGTTGATCTACCACGAGATCGTAGAGGCTAAACCCTAGAAGCTAGCCTATGGTATGATTGTTGTTGTCCTACGGACTAAACCCTCCGGTTTATATAGACACCGGAGGGGGCTAGGGTTACACAGAGTCCGTTACAAGGGAGGAGATCTACATATCCGTATTGCCAAGCTTGCCTTCCACGCCAAGGAAAGTCTCATCCGGACACGAGACGAAGTCTTCAATCTTGTATCTTCATAGTCCAACAGTCCGGCCAAAGTATATAGTCCGGCTATCCGGAGACCCCCTAATCCAGGACTCCCTCAGCCTCCCTCCCCGTATATCAAGGAGTGGAGGAGGGGGAGGGGGCCGGCCACCCTTGGCGCGCCCCATGAGGAATCCTACTCCCACCAGAAGTAGGACTCCCCGCTTCCATGTTGGAGTAGGAGAGGAGAGGGAAGGAGAGAGAGGGGGAAAGGAAAGGGGGGCGTCGCCCCCCTCCTTGTCCAATTACGACTTGGGGAGGAGGGGCGCGCGGCTGCCCCTTGGCCGCCTCTCCTCTTCCACCAATTGGGCCCATGAGGCCCAATAACCTCCGGGGGGGTTCCGGTAACCCCCCGGTACTCCGGTATATATCCGATAACCCCCGGAACCATTCCGGTGTCCGAATATAGTTGTCCAATATATCAATCTTCATGTCTCGACCATTTCGAGACTCCTCGTCATGTCCGTGATCACATCCGGGACTCTGAACTACCTTCAGTACATCAAAACACATAAACTCATAATATAACCGTCATTGAACTTTAAGCGTGCGGACCCTACGGGTTCGAGAACTATGTAGACATGACCGAGACACGTCTCCGGTCAATAACCAATAGCGGAACCTGGATGCTCATATTGGCTCCCACATATTCTACGAAGATCTTTATCGGTCAAACCGCATAACAACAACATACGTTGTTCCCTTTGTCATCGGTATGTTACTTGCTCGAGATTTGATCGTCGGTATCTCAATACCTAGTTCAATCTCGTTACCGGCAAGTCTCTTTACTCGTTCCGTAATACATCATCCCGCAACTAACTCATTAGTTGCAATGCTTGCAAGGCTTTAAATGATGTGCATTACCGAGTGGGCCCAGAGATACCTCTCCGACAATCGGAGTGACAAATCCTAATCTCGAAATACGCCATCCCAACAAGTACCTTCGGAGACACCTGCAGAGCACCTCTATAATCACCCAGTTACGTTGTGACGTTTGGTAGCACACAAAGTGTTCCTCCAGAACGGAGTTGCATAATCTCATAGTCATAGGAACATGTATAAGTCATGAAGAAAGCAATAGCAACATACTAAACGATCAAGTGCTAGGCTAATGGAATGGGTCAAGTCAATCACATCATTCTCCTAATGATGTGATCCCGTTAATCAAATGACAACTCTTTGTTTATGGCTAGGACACATAACCATCTTTGATTAACGAGCTAGTCAAGTAGAGGCATACTAGTGACACTCTATTTGTCTATGTATTCACACATGTATCATGTTTCCGGTTAATACAATTCTAGCATGAATAATAAACATTTATCATGATATAAGGAAATAAATAATAACTTTATTATTGCCTCTAGGGCATATTTCCTTCATCCTCCTCTCGAACCCTTTGGGTTTGGTGATGACTTGGAGGAAGAGGGTGATGAGGAGGAGGAAGGGGAAGATGAGGAGGAGGTGACCGAGATAGAGGAGGAGGCGTTTGCCGCCGTTGCCCGCCCCGCCGTGCGCTCGACAAACTATAGCAAGGCCGAAGATATTCTCTTGGTTCGTGCTTGGGCACATGTGGGGATGGATGCAAGCACCAGTACCGATCAAATCGGTAAACGCTATTGGCAACGCATAGAGGACACCTATTGCAAGATCAAGCCGAAGACAGGTGGGTACATCTCTCATACATACCGGTCGCTTCAAGGCCGGTGGGAGTTGATGAAGCCCCAATGTGCTCGTTGGAGTGCGGCAATGGGCCAAGTGAAGGACGCACCGCCTAGTGGAACCGTGGAGAGTGACTATGTGAGTACATGTGTGTGTTTTCACATCTATTTTGATTTTCTATGCTATTGTTAGGTTCTTATGTGTGTCTACTATGCTATTGGTTGGTTTGTAGGAGGCAATTGCCGGCTTGAGGTACAAGGAGATGGCCGCTTCAAGGGCAAAGCATTCTCATTTAAGCATGTTTGGGCAATTCTTCAAACTTTTGACAAGTGGAAGTTGAGGGATCAAGAGACCGCACCCAAGAAGGCGGCAATGCTTAGGATGGATGATAGTGATGAGGAGGAAAGGAACTTGTGCAAGGCCGAGGGAACCAAGAAGGATAAGCTAAGGAAGAAGATGTAAGGAGAAGCGTCAAGCATAAGGGAGAAGATGGAGCATATGATGAAGTCAAGGGAGATATTGACAATGAAGACATTGGTGACAAAGCTTCTTATCACCGAGAAGAAGAAAGAGGTGAAGCTTGCACAAGATGAAGCAAGGCGTGAAGAAGCCAAGCGCAAGGCCGACTTGGAGGAGAGGATGATCAAGGTTAAAGAAGCAAAGGCATGGAAAGAACTCATGGTGGAAGAGAAGGAGCACATGATGATGTCCAAGAAGGACATGGATGAAGACCAATTGATGTGATGGAGGGACTACAAGGAGGACATCGCGGAGAGGAAGAGGATATTCCGTGGTGCTTCCTCTACTCTTCAAGGTGACACTGAGTGGTGGTGGCGATGGCGGTGTGGAGGACTCCACCACCGGCACCTATGGAGGTGCTTGATGGATGTTGAAGTGGTCTAGGAGATGGCGCCGAGGTGCAACTTTTGGGTGATGGTGCCGATGAGAGGGGGAAGATGATGATTTTGTGATGTAAACTATTAAACCACGCATCAATGATTTTCATTTCCTAGTTTGTTTCAAGATTGATTGTGTTTTTCCAGTGATAATTGTGATATGTCAAATGACAGTTTTAAGGGTTGGGGTTGCGGCAAAGACTAGAACCCTCAAACTCAACCCTTATAACGCCGTTATAAGGGTTGAGTTTGAGGGTTCTAGTTTTTGCCCCTGTTTTTCAACCCTTAAAAGTGCCAAAAAATGCCAATTCTCAACCCTTAAACTGGTTTGAGGGTACTATTAGTGATGCTTTAAGACAGATAGTGGGGTGCTTCTCCGGCGAACCTGCACCCGCCACCCTAAGATAGATAGTGGGATTGTTCTTCTTCCCCAGCGCCGGCGGCCTCAGTCTCCTTTTTCATCTCTGGCGCTTTCTGACCCAAATCTGAATGTCAGTTGACTGACATTTAGCTATTGTGTTGAAATTTTATATAAGCGCAGCATAGTTTCTTTACAAGTAAGTAAGATGCAACAGGTTTATTCCTCGTTTGGTATTCGTGCAATGCACAACAATGTGCAGTCTGTACACACTCACAGTTCTCGCTCTTGAAGCTGCAGAACCAACTTCTGGCAGGCTAGGATTAAAAAAAAACCCTGAACGGCATTGTTGTACTTACAGATTACTTGCAGTGTGCTGTACAGACTCTTTGGCTCAATTGTGCCCGGTGTACATACTTATCTAAGAGAAAACCATCAACGCACAGAGAATTTGTACTCACCAGTAATCACTGCAGGAGCACAAACCATCTTTGAAATGATGAAACCTGTTCCTGTCTCGGACAACAATCTCCCTGTTGTACACCTTCGAGATCAACTTCGTGGCGGAGTGGCAGTCCACGCACACTCTCAGATTCTTCGACAGCCGGATCGTTGCGCCAGGGCACGACTTCATCAGCCCAAACGCAATGGCCAGCTTCTCGCTGTGATGCGAAACGGACACTTGCTTCTCAGATTCATCAACATCTAGCCTTGCGTCAGCTGTATTTGGGACGTACCCAGCCATCTTGATGTTTTCAATCATCTCATCCACTTTCTCATATATCTCCCTCGACTGGGGGTGGTTGCTGTCTTCAGCAAAGAACTCGAAGATCGTCCCATCCAGCTCAATGAGACTGCACCCAGGAATTTTCTTGATCCCTCTCTCGTTCATTTCCTTCCGAATCATAGCCGCGTCTTTCCATTGACCCACTGACGCGTAGGTGTTCGATAGAAGTATGTAATTACCACTGTGATTGGGATCTAGTGGGGTGATCTGCTTCAGCGCTTCTTCTCCAATTTCAACATTTTTGTGAACTGTGCAAGCAGAAAGCAGTGCCCTCCAGACAACTGCATTTGGCTCAATTGGCATATTCCTGATAAACTGGTGCGCCTCATCAATCAAACCTGCCCGTCCCAACAGATCAACCATGCAGCCATAGTGCTCAATCCTTGGATGGATGCCATAATCCTCGTTCATACTATCAAAATGCCAGCGACCCTCCTCAACTAAGCAGCTGTGGCTGCAAGCCAGGAGAACACCAATGAATGTGACATCTGTAGGCTCAACATTAGCCTCCTTCATGGACGAGAAGAGCTCCAGCGCTTCTCTGCCTCTTCCGTTGCTTGCCATGCCCTTTATCAAGGCTGTCCACGTCCAAGAATTCCTCACAGGCATCGACTCAAATGCCTTGACTGCATCTTCAATGCATCCACACTTTGCATAGAAGTCCACCAGCGCAGTGCCGAGAACAACTGTAAGTGGCAAGGCCTTTCTCCTTATGTATGAATGCACCCACTTTCCCGTCTCAAGTGCACCCAGGACAGCACAGGCAGAGAGCACACTGACCATGGTTACATCATTCGGGTTCACCTCGGTAGCCTGCATCTCATTGAAAATAGCAAGTGCCTCTCGACATCGGTCGGCTTGAGTGTACCCAGAGATCATCGCGCTCCAAGCAACCACATCCCGGGAGTGTATCCTGTCAAACAATCTCCGCGCCTTATCAAGTTCTCCACACTTGGCATACATGTCAACGAGCGCAGTGGCCAAGTTTCTGTTCCTCACCATCCCCTTCTCCTCTGCATAAACTCCAATCCGCTCACCGAGCTTAGAATCACCTATTTTTCCGCATGCTGTGGCAACACTCACCAATGTGACTTCATCAAATGGTGCCTGAACCTCAAGCATACCCTTAAACATCTCCACTACCTCCTTCCAGTCTCCATTCTTGAAGTAGCCCGCTATCATCGCATTCCATGTAACCACACCCTTTACCTCCACTGCGTCGAACAGTACCTTTGCCGCCATGATATCCCCACAGCTCGCGTACATATGTATCAAGCTGTTCAGCACAAACTGATCGGCCATGAACCCAAGCTTGACAGCGTACGCCTGAACGCTGCGCCCTGTAGCCAAGGCATATATCCTGGCGCAGGACTTTACGGTGTTAGCGATGGTGTGCTGGTCGGGGCAGACGTTGGCAGCAATGGCAGCATCGAGCATTTCGACGAACAGGTGGAGGGCATCCTCCGGGTGGCCCGCGCGGAAGAAGGCACGGATAAGGATGTTGTACGACCGCGCGGAGAGGGGCGGGTGGGGGCCTAGGCGGAGCAGGCGGATCGCGTAGGCGAGGTGGGCCGCGGTGGTGGCCGGCGACGGGAGCGCGGTGGCCTCGAGGAAGGAATGGAAGGACTCTGGCGAAGTGGTGAGCTCACCGGACTTGAGCAGGGCCGCGTGGAGCTGAGGCACGTCGCGCAGCGCCGCTCGGCGGGGTGCATAACGCACCGGCGACGGCGACGGCGCGGCGGGGAGAGCCGCCGCCGAGACGACGACGGCGGTGGCCATTCGAGCTCGCTTGAGCTTAACCGCTTAAGCGCACCAAGCCAAGCGCCGCTTGCCTTTCTTTACTTATCCAAGCAGCAACCAGTCTGTGCGGCTGACAAATGGTCCCCACACGTCATGGTCCCACATGTCATGCCCCATTTAAACTCCAGATCCGCCTCCCTGCTCTCCCAGTCCCCAGTCCCAGTAATTACCATGGCTTCTTCCTCTACGACTCCACTCCTCCTCGGCCTCCTCGTCGTCCTCCTAGCGTCCGCGCGCGACGCCTCGGTCTCTCTCCGGCGCTGCCGCTCTCGACGGCGTCGCGGTGGCTGGTGGACGCCGACGGGCGGCGCGTGAAGCTGGTCTGCGCGAACTGGGCGTCGCACCTGGAGCCCGTCGCCGCGGAGGGCCTGTCCCGGCGCGGCGTGGGGACATCGCGGCGCGCGTCGCGGCGATGGGGTTCAACTGCGTGAGGCTCACCTGGCCGACCTACCTCGCCACCAACGCCACGCTCTCGTCGCTGCCGCTGCGGTGGTCGCTGGAGCGCCTCGGCCTGCGGGAGTCCGCCGCCGGCGTACGGGTCAACAACCCAGACCTCCTGGACCTGCCCCTCATCGATGTGTTCCGGGTAGGTGGTTGCTGTCAACGCTTTAAATAAGCGGTTATCCCCTGAGAAGCCTGCATTTGTTTATTCGGATTCCTGCGTTGTTCTACTTTGGACTTGATGTCGGTATTAATCAAACCTTATTCATTTAGCTAGTATTCAAAGTGCAAGAAGCAGTAGTCAAAGAATAATATTCTGAAATGGATGCTTACATACTCCCTCCGTTCCAAAATAGATGACTCAACTTTGTACTAAATACTCCCTCCGTTCCAAAATAGATGACTCAACTTTATACTAACTTTAGTACAAAGTTAGGTCATCTATTTTATAACGGAGGGAGTATATATCTTACTACCACCAAAGAATTGGCAAGTGTTGCTAGTGTTGCGAATTATTGAATTAGTATAAGGTTCAAGTTATGCCAAAATTGAATATGTCTTTAATGCAACCTACAGGTTCCTTAAAGAAGAAGAAAAAATAAATAAAAACTTTGAATATATTTGTTGCTGCTAGAGTGCCAGATTAGCAGTGAACTGAACTTCACAACACCGTATGTCAATTATAGACATAAAGAAATAACTGTTCCGGGGGAATAAATAAGAGAAATTATATTGTCGAAAAATTCGTATGTCATGAATCAATTTGTCTATAGCTAAACCAGCTGAAATTAGCACTGTTTTGAATAAGTAAAACTTGCTTCAGAAGTCCAAACACTGCATATTAGAGGAATTCTGAAGGCAAATAATTGATCAGAACTCACAAGGCTCACCAAAGGATCTCACATCTCAGGGTATCCTTCTTTTCTCTTTATTAAGGACACCATCTGTTGCAATACGAGGGATAAATGCTAATTTAGAAATATCTGATTGTTTTTGCTATTTCAGGAAATGCCATCGCTCATTGTTTAAAAACTGTCTTTCATTTTATTCGCCACTATTTAGGTTGAACAGAGGTATACCTACTAGTCACCTAATTGATGGTCCAATATGAGGGTGCCTTGCAAGTCACAATGCTCTAGCGAGCACAAATCTTGCTTGTAGGATTTGTTTGGATGATGGGGATACATGTCACTTTCAAACAAATGGATTAGGTGAGCTGGTTCTTTATCCATACCAGGTATCTAGTTGGGTGCGGGGGTCTCCCGAGGAGGTATCTAGTTATCTGACCTGGTAATGTAGAACAAATGATCTAGTTGCCCAAACTGTATGTTTTTCTTGTGCCACACCTAATACCCGGCTAAACATGAAGTGAAAACAATATTTTCGTTTTTGACTATCAAGGGATAAATGAATTATGATTACGATCATCCTTCTGATATGGGTCAAATTTAACAGGAAGTGGTGTCAGCTTTGGCCAGCAACAGTATTATGGTCATACTTGATAACCAAATGACCACTCCAGGATGGTGCTGTAGCAGAACAGACGGTAATGGCTTCTTTGGAGACAAATACTTTGACCCTGAAGAATGGTTGAGGGGCCTCAGTGCAATGGCAGCAGTGTTTAGGGACACAAAAAATGTTGTCGGCATGAGCTTGCGTAATGAGCTTCGTGGCCCCTATCAAAATGTTAGTTTGTGGTACAGGTACGTTACTGAGCAAAGGCCCTCATGAGTCATGATATTGAGAAGGCTTTTCTATGTAACTGATGATATTGAAAATTTATATTACATTCTTTAGGTATATGCAACAGGGTGCTGAAGCTGTGCATGCAGCAAACCCTAATGTCCTTGTTATTTTGTCGGGCCTGGATTTTGACAACAGTCTCTCCTTCTTGTCCCCAAAGCAAGTTAAGTTGTCATTTACTGGAAAGTTAGTCTTCGAGCAGCATTGGTATGGTTTCTCAGATGGAACTGATTGGGAAAATTGGAACCAAAATGATGCTTGTGGAGTGGCTGTTGAGTCCATAAGGACTAAAGGACTCTTTCTTCTTCAACAAGGATGGCCGTTATTTTTCTCTGAGATTGGGTTTGACATGTCTGGCACGCATATTGCTGACAATCGTTATCTTACATGCTTCTTAAGTGTAGCAGCTGAAATGGATCTGGATTGGGCTGTTTGGGCTCTCGAAGGGAGTTACTATATCAGGGAGGGTATTCTAGCTTATGATGAAACATATGGTTTGCTAACATGGGATTGGTATACAGCTAGGAACCCCAGCTTCATTGAAAGGATCAATTCCCTGCAATCTCCATTTCAAGGTTTGAACTTTACCTATCTCTGTATTACTACCTAGTGACGTTGTCAGACACATTTTGTACTGTCTGTTGCACATATTTGTCAAACCGTTCGTTTGCTGAACCAACACATAAACCTTTCCTGGGTATTCATCTAGGATAATTTACGAGTATGCATTTATTGACCTTCAAAAGTGATTGTAAATCGTAGCTGCTAGGGTGCACTTCGATGATGATATATGTAGTAGCCAAATATGCAAGAAAAACTAAAATCCACGCGAAGTATAATGCCAACACTTTGCTAGTGGAAGAATTTATTTTAAGTTAGATCATAATGGATACTCGTATATACTGCAGGTCCTGGTCTACCAAGCAGTCACAAACCATACAAGGTAATATTTCATCCTCTAACCGGGCTCTGCGTGTTGGTGGAATCTGCGAATGTGCTTAAGCTGGGCCCGTGCGATGAATCGGACGCTTGGAACTACACCTCAGCATATGAGCTTGTGCTGAAACACACCGGGCAATGCCTTGAAGCCAAGTCTGTGGGTGATACTGCAAAACTTGGGACTGGCTGCAGCAAATCCTGTTCAAAGTGGCAGCTAATATCTGATTCAAGAATGCATGTTTCAGCCGAACTCACTAAGAATGGGACCAGAGTGTGCTTGGAAGCCGGTCCTGACGGCGTCATCACCACAGATCAATGCAAGTGCTTGACTGAAGATCCAACTTGCGACCCTGAGAGTCAGTGGTTCAAAGTTATATCGAGTAGTAGAGGCATACCAGGTGAGGCCTCTGTTCTGCGGTTGCCATCTCTTGGACCCTGGCCTACGACATCAAGTTCGCCACGGTAGTAATTTGGACACACATCGTGCATGCATGTACTCTGAGGACAAAGTTGTTCAGGCCAATTCAACGACGATCTGGGAAGTTCCACGCAAAAGGTCTGCAAGTTCACTTGCTCCAGTGTGTATAATGTATCACCATATAAGCGCTTGTTTTCTGTTCTGTCAAAACAAATCACTTGTGTGTTGCTTACGTTGTTCAGTTCAGAATAAAACTACAGGTGGAATCTATAGAATGCTCTTGTGCTTGTTCTCTGACCGTTGTTTGGGTGAGTATGTCCCTTGTTGTCCAAGGTGGTCTAGGGTTTAATCTGAGGTTGCAGTCTTGCTCAAATGGAGGCCCCGGAGCCACGAGGGAGATGGACGCTCGAAGGGAAGTGTTTCTGAAATACTCTCCTTACCTTTATTCAGTTTTTTTATTCAGCTTGAATGACAAGGAAACAAACTGAATCCTAAAGGAAACTAACGTTGCCTATTCTGAACTGAAAGGGAAGGAGGGTTCACCTATTTCTCTTCCTGCCTACAGCCGTGATATCCTGGGAACAGAATTCTCTAGTGGCATGAGTTTCCTTGCCATCCGATCAGAAATCAAAGGACGAGATCACCCATATACTGGTACGAAGACTAGAATTTAACACGGAAAAGGCTAGCGCTCAATGGACTGATTTTCGTGATACCGTCGACATCTCGCGTGCGTGTCCGTATACCGTGTGGGAGCTTGGTCTGGGATTGAAACATGGCTCATGTTGCAGTTGCAAACACGGACCATGTTGCAACTGACGGGGCAGGGTGAGATGCATCCCGATGGGAGTTCAGCCTGGGATTGCAACATTGGGGAGCAACTAGTTAACGAGCGCTCCTTCGGGAGCCTCGTAACGATCAGCGCCACTTGGCGCGCTCTTAGCCATTCGCCTCGTGTCGTGCTCTGGATGCTCCCTTTAGATTTTGTTTTTTTAATTCCGCATGCGTTTTCGGCTTTTTAAACGGTTTTTTTCTGGTTTTTTCGACGTTTTGGTTTTTCTACGGTCTTTCCTAGCTTTTTGATAAAAAAAAATTAAAAATATTTTTTGCAAGAAAAAATGCGTTTTTTTTCTTTCGCGAAAGTCACGGTTTTTCTTCCGCGAGGGGCACGGTTGTGCTTTAGCGAGAGTCACGGCCTTGCCTTTCAAAAATGAAAAAAACACGTTTTCTGTTTTTTTTTCTTTCACGAGAGTCACGGTTTTGCTTCCGCGAGAGGCATGGTTGTGCTTTCGCGAGAGTCACGGCCGTGCCTCTCGGAAAGGGAAAAACAAAACGCGTTTGCTATTTTATTTCTTTCGCGAGAGTCACGGTTTTGCTTCCGCGAGAGGCACGGTTGTGCTTTCACGAGAGGCACGGCCGTGCCTTTCGGAAAGGGAAAAAAATACACGTTTTTTGATTTTTTTTTATTCTTTCGTGAGTCACGGTTTTGCTTTCGCGAGAGGCACGGTTGTGCTTTCGCGAGAGTCACGGCCGTGCCTCTCGGAAACGAAAAAAAATGTGTTTTCTGTTTTTTTTTTCCTTCCACGAGAGTCACGGGTTTGCTTCCACGAGAGGCATGGTTGTGATTTCGCGAGAGGCACGGACATGCCTCTTTCGGAAAGGGAAAAAACGGTGCTCCCGGTTCGGTATTTTCGCACGGTTTTTTTCGTCCGGTTTTTTTTGTGAAAAAAGAGTTCGTCAAAACCTATCAACATGGGATCTAGTTTTGAAGATCTCGATGCGAGGAATTCAATGGTGAAAACGGTTTGAGATTTAGACGCACAGTTTAAGAGATAAAACGTTTTGAATAAATGGATCTAAGAAAAAAGGAAAAACTCCCGGGTTGCGACAATTGGTATGCTACATGTGCGCCATTTGTCGCGACCTGGGAAAGTGGAGTGTTCTTTGCAACGAGTACTTCTTAATTAGTGATTTTGGCAACATTGCCCATGTTGCAGTCACAACACGGGCCACGAGAGCTTGCTTGGCCTAGGATTGCAACATGGACTATTGAACATGTGCATATGTACATAGGTTTAGGTTTTGTATGCCGCACCTATAGCCTCTCTCCCTCTGTATGTACTTGTATCTTGAGAGACAAGATATCGGCCGCACCCCTTGTAACTATATATGTGCCTAGTGCACGATCAATCAATCATCGATGCATCAAATCATTCTTTACATGGTATCAGATAGCATCACGATCCTTTCCGCCTACCCTTGCCGCAGCCGCCCGGGGCTGCCGCCGCCGCCATCTGCAGCCGCCGCCACCGCCCCATGCCGCCGCCGCTTCCCTCTTCCCGGGTAGCGCCTCCCTCCCAGCCGCGCCCTCCCTCTCCTATAGTGCCGCCTCCCCTGGCGCCGCACCTCCTGCCACACCGCATCCTCACCCAACCCCAGCCGCCGCCTCTCCTCCTCATCACCGTGCCGCCGCCATGTCGTCCAACGCCTCCACCTACTCCAACCCCTTCGCCGGGCCGGACCCCGCTGACATCTGTGACATCAACATCCACGAACGCGTCCCTGTCGTCCTCGATGCCACCGACTCCACGTACTTCGCGTGGAAGACGTACTTTTCGCTGCTCTTCCGTGAGAACAATCTCATGGATCATGTTGATGGCACCGTCGACTCCCGCGCCATGGTGGGCGACTCCGAGTGGACCGCGATCGACGCCACACTCATCCGGTGGTTCTTCACCACCATCTTGAAGGACATGTTTCATACGGTCGTGAGCGATGGTGATGACGCCCGCGCCGTGTGGGTCAAGCTCAACGGCCTCTTCACCGACAACAAGCTTCAGCACCGCGTTTTTCTGCAGCAGGAATTTTTTGACTGTCATTACGATGACCAGTCTATCGATGACTACTGCCGCCGCCTGAAGACGTTGGCGGATGAACTCCGTGACATCGGCGCCAAGGTTGATGACAACCTCCTCCTCAGCACGCTCACTGCCGGCCTCAACGAGGACTTCGGCAATGCCGCCTCCACCCTCACCTTGATGTCGGAGCCCTCCTTCCCCAACTTTGTGGCGTACTTGCGGTTGGAGGAGCGCTGGATGAAGGGGGTCAAGAAGCGCGTGCAGCACCATGCCCTCACCGCCGGCACCTCCCGTGGAGCCCCACCGCCGGCCGCCCCACCTGCACCGCGGCAACAGCCGCTGCCCCCCGCGCCCCCGGGATTTCCCCCTCTCGCCCGCCCCTCGCCCCTCCCGCTGCCCCTAGCAGGAGCCGCAGGGTGGCGGGCGGCGGAAACTCTCCATGAGGCGACCTGCAGCAGCAACAAGCGCATGGGGGGGCTCGTCGTGACCAGCCACCCCATCATGGACTTATGGCACCAATCCGTGGACGGGTGTCGTTCACGCATACTCGATGCCGGTCCCTCGAGCTCCTACCCCGGGCATCCTTGGGCCCTGTCCGGCGAGCCACTAGGTGTTCTTCGCCGCGCCCAGCGCCGCCCCTAACCGCATAAATCGGCCCACGGTGACTTCTGGCGCCGCCCACGCGCTTACGACGCCTGGCGCCCAGCGCGCCTCTGGCGGGCTCTACCTGTTGAGGAACATAGTAATTTAAAAAAAAAATTCCTACACACACGCAAGATCCATCTAGGTGATGCATAGAAACGAGCGGGAGAGTGTGTCGACGTACCCTCGTAGACCAAAAGCGGAAGTGTTTAGTAACGTGGTTGATGTAGTCGAACGTCTTCGCGATCCAACCGATTCAAGTACGAACGCACGACACCTCCGCGATCTGCACACGTTCAGCTCGGTGACGTCCCTCGTACTCTTGATCCAGTTGAGGCCGAGGGAGAGTTTCGCCATCACGACGGCGTGGTGACGGTGATGATGAAGCTACCGACACAGGGCTTCGCTTAAGCACTGCAACGATATGACCGAGGTGGAAATCTGTGGAGAGGGCACCGCATACGGCTAAGACAACTGTCAACTTGTCTGTCTATGGGGTGCCCCCTCCCCCGTATATAAAGGAGGGGAGCAGGGGAGGGCCAGCCCTCTCTATGGCACGACCAAGGGGGAGTCCTACTCCTAGTGGGAGTAGGTTTCCCCCCTTGCCCTAGTTGGAGTAGGAGAAGAAGGAAGAGGGAGAAGGAGAGAAGGAAAGGAGGGTCGGCCCCCTTCCCAATTCAGATTGGGCTTGGGGGGAGGGCGCCCCCACCTTGGCCGCCTCCTCCTCTCTCTCACTAAGGCCCAATAAGGCCCATTGACTCCCCGGGGGGTTCCGGTAACCCCCCGGTACTCCGGTAAATGCCCGAACTCACCCGGAACCATTCCGGTGTCCGAACATAGCCTTCCAATATACCGATCTTTATGTCTCGACCATTTCGGGACTCCTCGTCATGTCCCTGATCACATCCGGGACTCCGAACAACCTTTGGCACTTCCTCTGTTCACTTTTATAAGATCTTAAAAACATTTCAGACAATGTACAAAATATCCCATTTTGAGTTGTTTGAAATGACTTACAAAAGTGAACAGAGGGAGTACATCAAAACACATAAACTCATAATACCGATCATCATCGAACGTTAAGCGTGCGGACCCTACGGGTTCGAGAACTATGTACACATGACCGAGACTCATCTCCGGTCAATAACCAATAGCGGAACCTGGATGCTCATATTGGTTCCCACATATTCTAGGAAGATCTTTACCGGTCAAATCGCATAACAATATACGTTGTCCCCTTTGTCATCGGTATGTTACTTGCCCGAGATTCGATAGTCGGTATCTCAATACGTAATTCAATCTCGTTACCGGCAAGTCTCTTTACTCATTACCGGCAGGTCTCCTTACTCGTTCCCTAATGCATCATCCGGCAACTAACTCACTAGTCACATTGCTTGAAGGAAATATGCCCTAGAGGCAATAATAAAGTTATTATTTATTTCCTTATTTCATGATAAATGTTTATTATTCATGCTACAATTGTATTAACCGGAAACTTAGTACATGTGTGAATACATAGACAAACAAGAGTGTCACTAGTATGCCATTACTTGACTAGCTCGTTAATCAAAGATGGTTAAGTTTCCTAACGATAGACATGAGTAGTCATTTGATCAACAGGATCACATCATTAGAGAATGATGTGATTGACTTGACCCATTCCGTTAGCTTAGGACTTGATCATTTAGTATGGTGCTATTGCTTTCTTCATGACTTATACATGTTCCTATGACAATGAGATTATGCAACTCCCGAATACCGGAGGAACACTTTGTGTGCTACCAAATGTCACAATGTAACTGGGTGATTATAAGGGTGCTCTACAGGTGTCTCCAATGATACTTGTTGAGTTGGCATAGATCGAGCTTAGGATTTGTCACTCCTATTGTCCGAGAGGTATCTCTGGGCCCTCTCGGTAATGCACATCACTATAAGCCTTGCAAGCAATGTGACTAATGAGTTAGTCGCGGGATGATGCATTACGGAACGAGTAAAGAGACTTGCCGGTAACAAGATTGAACTAGGTATTGAGATACCGATGATCGAATCTCGGCAAGTAACATATCGATGACAAAGGGAACAACGTATGTTGTTATGCGGTTTGACCGATAAAGATCTTCGTAGAATATGTAGGAGCCAATATGAGCATCCAGGTTCCACTATTGGTTATTGACCGGAGACGTGTCTCGGTCATGTCTACATAGTTCTCGAACCCGTAGGGTCTGCACGCTTAATGTTCGGTGACGATTTGTATTATGAGTTTATGTGATTTGATGTACCGAAGGTAGTTAAGAGTCCCGGATGAGATCGGGGACATGACGAGGAGTCTCGAAATGGTCGAGACGTAAAGATCAATATATTGAAAGACTATATTCGGACATCGGAAAGGTTCCGAGTGATTTGGGTATTTCTCGGAGTACCGCGGAGTTACGGGAATACGGGGAAGAAGTATTGGGCCTCACGGGCCAAGTGGTGGAAGAGAGGCAGGCGCGTGCCCCCTAGACCAAACCGACTGGACTAGGGGCCGCCCCCTGTCCCTCCTGTCCTCCCTCTCCTTCCTTCTTCTTCTCCTCCTTCCTTTCCTCCTCCTAGTAGGAGTAGGAAAGAGGAGTCCTACTCCTACTAGGAGGACTCCTCCTCCTGGCGCGCCCTACAAGGGCCGGCCGGCCTCCCCCCTTGCTCCTTTATATACGGGGGCAGGGGGTGCTACGTCTTGAGCTTGCGTTGGTTTTCCTTGAAGAGGAAAGGGTGATGCGGCAATAGTAGCGTAAGTATTTCCCTCAGTTTTTGACAACCAAGGTATCAATCCAGTAGGAGGCTTCTCAAAAGTCCCACGCACCTACACAAACAAACAAGAACTCGCAACCAACGCAATAAAGGGGTTGTCAATCCCTTCACGACCACTTGCGAAAGTGAGATCTGATAGAGATAATATGATAAGATCAATATATTTTTGGTATTTTATGATATTGAAAAGAAAAGTAAAGATGCAAATACAAGTAGATTGAAAGCTTATATAATAAGAGATAGACCTGCGGGCCATAGGTTTCACTAGTGGCTTCTCTCAAGATAGCATAAGTATTACGGTGGGTGAACAAATTACTGTCGAGCAATTGATAGAAAAGCGAATAATTATGAGATTATCTAGGCATGATCATGTATATAGGCATCACGTCCATGACAAGTAGACCGACTCCTGCCTGCATCTACCACTATTACTCCACACATCGACCGCTATCCAGCATGCATCAAGAGTATTAAGTTCATAAAGAACAGAGTAACGCATTAAGAAAGATGACATGATGTAGAGGGATAAACTCATGCAATATGATATAAACCCCATCTTTTTATCCTCGATGGCAACAATACAATACGTGCCTTGCTGCCCTATTTGTCACTGGGAAAGGACACCGCAAGATTGAACCCAAAACTAAGCACTTCTCCCATTGCAAGAAAGATCAATCTAGTAGGCCAAATCAAACTGATAATTCGAAGAGACTTGCAAAGATAACTTAATCACACATAAAAAAATTCAGAGGAGATTCAAATGTTTCTCATAGATAAACTTGATCATAAACCCACAATTCATCGGATCTCGATAAACACACCGCAAAAAGAGTTACATCGAATAGATCTCCAAGAAGATCGAGGAGAACTTTGTATTGAGATTCAAAGAGAGAGAAGAAGCCATCTAGCTAATAACTATGGACCCGAAGGTCTATGGTAAACTACTCACAATTCATCGAAGAGGCTATGGTGTTGATGTAGAAGCCCTCCATGGTCGATTCCCCCTCCAACGGAGCACCGGCGAAGGCTCCAAGATGGGATCTCGCGGATACAGAAGGTTACGGCGGTGGCAATAGTTTTTCGTTGTCGCCTCTAATGTTTTATGAGGAAGAAGTAGGTCGGTGGACGCCTGAGGGGCCCACGAGATAGGGGGGTGCGCCCAGTAGGGGGGGGGCGCCCTCCACCCTCATGGCCACCTCGACTGTTTCTTGACTTCCACTCCAAGTCCTCTGGATCATGTTCGTTCCAAAAATCACGCTCCCGAAGGTTTCATTCCGTTTGGACTCCGTTTGATATTCCTTTTCTTCGAAACACTGAAATAGGCAAAAAAAAACAGCAATACGGGTGGGCCTTCGGTTAATAGGTTAGTCCCAAAACTGATATAAATGTGTAAAGTAAAGCCCATAAACATCTAAAACGGGTAATATAATAGCATGGAACAATCAAAAATTATAGATACGTTGGAGACATATCAGGGGGCACCCTAGGACACACAAGTTGATTGTTCCAAGCCGTGTGTGGTGCCCCCTCCACCATAATCCACCTCGGTCATATCGTAGCGGTGCTTAGGCGAAGCCCTGCGTCGGTAGCATCATCATCACCGTCATCACGCCGTCATGCTGACGGAACTCTCCCTCGAAGCTCTGCTGGATCGTGAGTTCGCGGGACGTCATCGAGCTAAACATGTGCTGAACTCGGAGGTGCCGTGCGTTCGGTACTTGGATCGGTCGGATCGTGAAGACGTACGACTACATCAACCGCGTTGTCATAACGCTTCCGCTTTTGGTCTATGAGGGTACGTGGACAACACTCTCCCCTCCCGTTGCTATGCATCACCATGATCTTGCGTGTGCGTAGGATTTTTTTTGAAATTACTACGTTCCCCAATAGTGGCATCCGAGCCAGGTTTATGCGTAGATGTTATATGCATGAATAGAACACAAGTGAGTTGTGGGAGATACAAGTCATACTGCTTACCAGCATGTCACACTTTGGTTCGGCGGTATTGTTGGATGAAGCGGCCCGGATCGACATTACGCCTACGCTTACGCGAGACTGGTTCTACCGACGTGCTTAGCACACAGATGGCTGGCGGGTGTCAGTTTCTCCAACTTTAGTTGAACCGAGTGTGGCTACGCCCGGTCCTTGTGAAGGTTAAAACAACACTAACTTGAAGAACTATCGTTGTGGTTTTGATACGTAGGTAAGAACGGTTCTTCCCAGCCCGTAGCAGCCACGTAAAACTTGCAACAACAAAGTAGAGGACGTCTAACTTGTTTTTGCAGGGCATGTTGTGATGTGATATGGTCAAGACGTGATGAGATATAAGTTGTTGTACAAGATGATCATGTTTTGTTGAAGTTATCGGCAAGTGGCAGAAGCCTTATGGTTGTCTCTTTATTCCATAAGATGCAAGTGCCAAATAATTGCTTTACTTTATTGCCATGCGATAGCAATAGTTGCAAGAGCAATAGTTGGTGAGACGATCATGTGATGAGACGTTGATAGAGATCAAGATGATGGAGATCATGGTGTCATGCCGGTAACAATAGAGATCGTGACAGTACTTTAGAGATGGAGATCAAAGGTGCAAGATGATCATGGCCATATCATGTCACAGATTTTGATTGCATGTGATGTTTATCTTTTATACATCTTATTCCGCTTAGTTCGACGGTAGCTTTATAAGATGACCCCTTACTAAAATTTCAAGGTATAAGTGTTCTCCCTAAGTATGCACCGTTGCGACAGTTCTTCGTGCCGAGACACCACGTGATGATCGGGTGTGATAAGCTATACGTTCACATACAACGGGTGCAAGCCAGTTTTGCACACGCAGAAATACTCGGGTTAAACTTGACGAGCCTAGCATAGGCAGATATGGCCTCGGAACGAGACCAAAAGGTCGAGCGTGAATCATATAGTAGATATGATCAACATAGTGATGTTCACCATTGAAAACTACTCCATCTCACGTGATGATCGAACATGGTTTAGTTGATTTGGATCACGTGATCACTTAGATGATTAGAGGGATGTCTATCTAAGTGGGAGTTCTAAGTAATATGATTAATTGAACTTTAATTTATCATGAACTTAGTCCTGATAGTATTTTGCAAATAATTTTGTAGATCAATAGCTCGCGTTGTTGCTTCCCTATGTTTTATATGTGTTCCTAGAGAAAACTAAGTTGAAAGATGATAGGAGCAATGATGCGGACTGGGTCCATGATCTGAGGTTTATCCTCATTGCTGCCTGCATGTAAGAATTATGTCCTCGATGCACCGCTAGGTGATGCACCTATTGCAGAAGCAGATGCAGACGTTATGAACGTTTGGCTAGCTCAATATGATGACTACTTGATAGTTTAGTGCACCATGTTTTACGGCTTAGAACCGGGACTTCAAAAATGTTTTGAACGCCATGGAGCATATGAGATGTTCCAAGAGTTGAAATTGGTATTTCATACTCATGCCCGTGTCGAGAGGTATGAGACCTCTAACAGTACTTTGCCTACAAGATGGAGGAGAATAGCTCAGCTAGTGGGCATGTGCTCGGAACGTCTGAGTGCTATAATCACTTGAATCAAGTGGGAGTTAATCTTCCAGATAAGATAGTGATTGACAGAGTTCTCTAGTCACTATCACCAAGTTACTCGAACTTCGTGATGAACTATAATACGCAAGGGATAACGAAACGATTCCCAAGCTCTTTGTGATGCTGAAATCGACGAAGGTAGAAATCAAGAAAAGCATCAAGTGTTGATGGTTGACAAGACCACTAGTTTCAAGAAAAGGGCAAAGGGAAGAAGGGGAACTTCAAGAAGAACAACAAGCAAGTTGCTGCTCAAGTGAAGAAGCCCAAGTCTGGACCTAAGCCTGAGACTAAGTGCTGCAAAGGGACTGGTCACTGGAAGTAGAACTTCCCCAAGTATTTGGCGGATAAGAAGGATGGCAAAGTGAACAAAGGTATATTTGATATACATGTTATTGATGTGTACTTGACTAGTGTTTATATCAATCCCTCGGTATTTGATACTAGTTCAGTTGCTAAGATTAGTAACTCGAAACGGGAATTGCAGAATGAACAGAGACTAGTTAAGGGTGAAGTGACGATGTGTGTTGGAAGTGGTTCCAAGATTGATATGATCATCATCGCACACTCCCTATACTTTCAGGATTAGTGTTGAACCTAAATAAATGTTATTTGGTGTTTACGTTGAGCATGAATATGATTTGATCATGTTTATTGCAATACATTTATTCATTTAAAGTCACAGAATAATTGTTGTTCTGTTTACATGAATAAAACCTTCGATGGGCATACACCCAATAAAAATAGTTTGTTGGATCTCGATCGTAGTGATACACATATTCATAATATTGAAGCCAAAAGATACAAAGTTAATAATGATAGTGCAACTTATTTGTGGTAATCGCTGCTTAGGTCATATTATGTAAAGCGCATGAAGAAACTCCATCTTGATGGGCTTTTGGAATCAGTTGATTATGAATCATTTGATGCTTAAGTAACCATGCCTCATGGGCAAGATGACTAAGACTCCATTCTCTGGAACAATGGAGCGAGCAACTGAATTGTTGGAAATAATACATACTGATGTATGCGGTCTGATAAGTGTTGAGGCTCGCGGCGGGTATCGTTATTTTCTAACATTCACAGATGATTTGAGAAGATATGTGTATATCTACTTGATGAAACACAAGTCTGAAACACTTGAAAAGTTCAAAGATTTTTCAGAGTGAAGTAGAGAATCATCGTAACAAGAAAATAAAATTTCTACGATCTGATCGCAGAGGCAAATATTTGAGTTACGAGATTGGCCTTCAGTTAAAATAATGTGAAATAGTTCCACTACTCACGCCACCTGGAACACCACAGTGTAATGGTGTGTCCGAACGTCATAACCGTACTTTATTAGATATGGTGCGATCTGTGATGTCTCTTACCGATTTACCACTATCGTTTTGGGATTATGCATTAGAGATAGCTGCATTCACGTTAAATAGGGCACCATCTAAATCCTTTGAGATGACACCGTATGAGCTATGGTTTGGCAAGAAACCTAAGCTGTCGTTTCTTAAAGTTTGGGGTTGCGATGCTTATGTGAAAAAGTCTCAACCTGATAAGCTCAAACCCAAAACGGAGAAATGCGTCTTCATAGGATACCCAAAGGAAACTATTGGGTACACCTTCTATCACAGATCCGAAGGCAAGATATTCGTTGCTAAGAATGGATCCTTTCTAGAGAAGAAGTTTCTCTCAAAATAAGTGAGTGGGAGGAAAATAGAACTTGATGAGGTAATTGCACCTTCTCCTGAATTGGAAAGTATTTCTTCACTGAAATCAGTTCAAGTGATGCTTACACCGATTAGTGAGGAAGTTAATGATGATGATCATGAAGCTTCGGTTCAAGTTACTACCGAACCTTGTAGGTCAACCAGAGTACGTTCCGCACCAGAGTGGTACCATAATCCTGTTATGGAGTTCATGTTACTTGACCATGATGAATCTACGAACTATGAGGAAGCGATGATGATCCCAAATTCCGCAAAATGGTTTAAGGCCATGAAATCTGAGATGGGATCCATGTATGAGAACAAAGTATGGACTTTGGTTGACTTGCCCGATGATCGGCAAGCCATTGATAATAAATGGATCTTCAAGAGGAAGACGGACGCTGATAGTAGTGTTACTATCTACAAAGCTTGAATTGTCGCAAAAAGGTTTTCGACAAGTTCAAGATGTTGAGTACGATGAGATTTTCTCACTCGTAGCAATGCTTAAGTCTGTCCGAATCATGTTAGCAATTGCCACATTTGATGAAATCTGGCAAATGGATGTCAAAACTGCATTACTTAATGGATTTCTTAGAGAAGAGTTGTATATGATATAACAAGAAGGTTTTGTCAATCCTAAAGGTGCTAACAAAGTGAGCAAGCTCCATCGATCCATCTATGAACTGGTGCAAGCATCTCGGAGTTGGAATATACGCTTTGATGAGTTGATCAAAGCATATAGTTTTATACAGACTTGCGGTGAAGCCTGTATTTACAAGAAAGTGAGTGGGAGCACTTCAACATTTCTGATAAGTATATGTGAGTGACATATTGTTGACCGGAAATAATGTAGAGTTTTCTGGAAAGCATAAAGGACTGTTTGAAAGGAGTTTTTCGAAGAAAGACCTCGATGAAGCTGCTTACATATTGAGCATCAAGATCTATAGAGATAGATCAAGACGCTTGATAAGTTTTTTCAATGAGTACATACCTTGACAAGATTTTTGAAGTAGTTCAAAATGGAACAGTCAAAGAAAGATTTTTTGCCTGTATTGCAAGGTGTGAAATTGAGTAATACTCAAAGTCCGACCACGACAGAAGATAGAAAGAGAATGAAAGTCATTCCCTATGCCTCAGCCATATGTTCTATAAAGTATGCCATGCTGTGTACCAAATCTATTGTATACCCTACACTGAGTTTGGCAAGGGAGTACAATAGTTATCTAGGAGTAGATCACTGGACAACGGTCATAATTATCCTTAGTAGAATAAGGATATGTTTCTCGATTATGGAGGTGACAAAGAGTTTGCCGTAAAGGGTTATGTCGATGCAAGCTTTGACACTGATCCGGATGACTCTGAGTCTCAATCTGGATACATATTGAAAGTGGGAGCAATTAGCTAGAGTAGCTCCGTGCAGAGAATTGTAGACATAGAAATTTGCAAAATACATATGGATTTGAATGTTGCAGACTTGTAGACTAAAATTTACTCACAGGCAAAACATGATCACACCTTAGTGCTCTTGTGTGTTAATCACATAGCGATGTGAACTAGATTATTGACTCTAATAAAACCTTTGAGTGTTGGTCACATGACGATGTGAACTATGAGTGTTAATCACATGGTGATGTGAACTATTGGTGTTAAAATCACATGGCGATGTGAATTAGATTATTGACTCTAGTGCAAGTGGGATACTGAAGGAAATATGCCCTAGAGGCAATAATAAAGTTATTATTTATTTCCTTATTTCATAATAAACGTTTATTATTCATGCTAGAGTTGTATTAACCGTAAACTTAGTACATGTGTGAATACATAGACAAACAAGAGTGTCACTAGTATGCCTCTACTTGACTAGCTCGTTAATCAAAGATGTTTAAGTTTCCTAACCATAGACATGAGTTGTCATTTGATTAACGGGATCACATCATTAGAGAATGATGTGATTGACTTGACCCATTCCATTAGCTTAGCACTTGATTGTTTAGTATGGTGCTATTTCTTTCTTCATGACTTATACATGTTCCTATGACTATGAGATTATGCAACTCCCGAATACCAGAGGAACACTTTGTGTGCTACCAAACGTCCAACGCGTTCGGGTGATTATAAAGGTGCTCTCTGAGGTGTCTCCAATGGTACTTGTTGAGTTGGCATAGATCGAGATTAGGATTTGTCACTCCGATTGTTGGAGAGGTATCCCTGGGCCCTCTCGATAATGCACATCACTATAAGCCTTGCAAGCAATGTGACTAATGAGTTAGTTGTGGGATGATGCATTACGGAACGAGTAAAGAGACTTGCCGGTAACGAGATTGAACTAGGTATTGAGATACCGACGATCGAATCTCGGGCAAGTAACATACCGATGACAAAGGGAATAACGTCTGTTGTTATGCGGTTTGACCGATAAAGATCTTCATAGAATATGTAGGAGCCAATATGAACATCCAGGTTCCGCTATTGGTTATTGACCGGAGACGTTTCTCGGTCATGTCTACATAGTTCTTGAACCCGTAGAGTCTGCACGCTTAACGTTCGGTGACAATTTGTATTATGAGTTTATGTGATTTGATGTACCGAAGGTAGTTAAGAGTCCCGCATGAGATCGGGGACATGACGAGGAGTCTCGAAATGGTTGATATGTAAAGATCGATATATTGGACGACTATATTCGAACATCGGAAAGGTTCTGAGTGATTCGGGTATTTCTCGGAGTACCGGGGAGTTACGGGAATACGGGGAAGAAGTATTGGGCCTCATGGGCCAAGTGGTGGAAGAGAGGAGGCAGGGCACGTGCCCACCCTAGCCCAAACCGAATTGGACTAGGGGGCTGATACGTCACCAATGTATCTATAATTTTTATTGTTCCATGCTATTATATTACCCCTTTTGCATGTTTATGGGCTTTATTTTACATATTTATATCATTTTTGGGACTAACCTACTAACCGGAGGCCCAACCCGTATTGCTGTTTTTATTTTGCCTATTTCAGTATTTCGAAGAAAAGGAATATCAAACGGAGTCCAAACGGAATGAAACCTTCGGGAGCGTGATTTTTGGAACGAACGTGATCTAGAGGACTTGGAGTTCAAGTCAAGAAGCAATCGAGGCGGCTAGGAGATAGGAGGGCGCGCCCAACCCTCCTGGGCGCGCCCCCGTCTCCTCGGCCCCACGAGCGGCCACCGACGTACTTCTTCCTCCTATATATACCTACGTACCCCGAAAACATCCAGGGAGCCAACGAAAAACATTTTCCACCGCCATAACCTTCTGTATCTGCGAGATCCCATCTTGGAGACTTCGCCGGCACAGTAGCGTAAGTATTTCCCTCAGTTTTTGAGAACCAAGGTATCAATCCAGTAGGAGACTCCCCAAAAAGTCCCACGCACCTACACAAACAAACAAAGAACTCGCAACCAACGCAATAAAGGGGTTGCCAATCCCTTCACGACCACTTGCGAAAGTGATATCTGATAGAGATAATATGATAAGATAAATATTTTTTGGTATTTTATAATATAGATGCAAAAAGTAAAGATGCAAATAAAAGTAGATTGAAATAAAATATGATAAAAGATAGACCCGGGGGTCATAGGTTTCACTAGAGGCTTCTCTCAAGATAGCATAAGTATTACGGTCGGTGAACAAATTACTATCGAGCAATTGATAAAAAAGCGAATAATTATGAGATTATCTAGGCATGATCATGTATATAGGCATCACGTCCGCAACAAGTAGACCGACTCCTGCCTGCATCTACTACTATTACTCCACACATCGACTGACTCCTGCCTGCATCTAGAGTATTAAGTTTATAAAGAACAGTAACACATTAAGCAAGATGACATGATGTAGAGGGATAAACTCATGCAATATGATATAAACCCCATCTTTTTATCGTCGATGGCAACAATACAATACGTGCCTTGCAACCCTTTCTGTCATTGGGTGAGGACACCGCAAGATTGAACCCAAAGCTAAGCACTTCTCCCATGGCAAGAAAGATCAATCTAGTAGGCCAAACCAGACTGATAATTCGAAGAGACTTGCAAAGATAACTCAATCATACATAAAAGAATTCAGAGAAGATTCAAATATTTCTCATAGATAAACTTGATCATAAACCCACAATTCATCGGATCTCGACAAACACACCGCAAAAAGAGTTTACATCGAATAGATCTCCACAAGAGAGGGGGAGAACATTATATTGAGATCCAAAAAGAGAGAATAAGCCATCTAGCTAATAACTATGGACCCAAAGGTCTGTGGTAAACTACTCACAACTCATTGGAGGGGCTATGGTGTTGATGTAGAAGCCCTCCGTGGTTGATTCCCCCTCCGGCGGAGCGCCGACGAAGGCTCCAAGATTTGATCTCGCGGATACAGAAGGTTACGGTGGTGGAAATTGTGTTTCGTTGGCTCCCCGAATGTTTTCGGGGTACGTAGGCTTATATAGGAGGAAGAAGTACGTCGGTGGCTGCCTGAGGGGCCCACAAGACAGGGGGCGCGCTCTGTAAGGGTGGGCGCGCCCTCCCCTCTCCTGGCTGCCTCGGCTGCTTCTTGACTTGCAGTCCAAGTCCTCTGGATCACGTTCGTTCCAAAAATCACGCTCCCGAAGGTTTCATTCCGTTTGGACTCTGTTTGATATTCCTTTTCTTCGAAATACTGAAATAGGCAAAAAAACAGCAATACGGGCTGGGCCTCTGGTTAGTAGGTTAGTCCCAAAAATGATATAAATGTGTAAAATAAAGCCCATAAACATCCAAAAGGGGTAATATAATAGCATGGAACAATCAAAAATTATAGATACGTTGGAGACGTATCAAGCATCCCCAAGCTTAATTCCTGCTGGTCCTCGAGTAGGTCAATGATAAAAACAGAATTTTTGATGTGGAATGCTACCTAGCATAATTCTCAATGTAATTTTCTTTATTGTGGCATGAATGTTCAGATCCAATGATTCAACATAAAAGTTCATATTGATAAAAGAAATAGTAACACTGCAAGCATACTAATCAAAGTAATCATGTCTTCTCAAAATAACATGGCAAAAGAAAGTTCATCCCTACAAAATCATATAGTTAGGCTATGCTTCATTTTCGTCACACAAAGATGTTCCCAACTTCTATACCCCCGCCAAGCAATTGTTTCATACTTAAATAATCTCAAACTTTTTCAACCTTCACGCAATACATGAGCATGAGCCATGGATATAGCACTATGGGTGGAATAGAATATGCTGATGCGGATTGTGCGGAGAAGACAAAAAGGGAGAAAGTATCACATTGACGAGGATAATCAACGGGCTATGGAGATGCCCATCAATTGATGTCAACATGAGGAGTAGGGATTTCCATGCAACGGATGCACTAGAGCTATAAATGCTCAACAAAAGAAAACTAGTGGGTGTGCATCCAACTTGCTTGCTCACGAAGACCTAGGGCATTTGAGGAAGCCCATCGTAGGAATATACAAGCCAAGTTCTATAATGAAAAATTCCCACTAGTATGAAAAAAGACAACCTATGAGACTCACTATATGAAAAACATGGTGCTACATTGAAGCACAATATATGAGACTCACTACATGAAGAACAACGTGCTACTTTGAAGCACAAGTGTGGAAAAAGAGATAATAACATTGCCCTTTTTATTTTTTTATTTTTCTTTTCTTTTTCTTTTTTTTCTTCTTGGGCCTTTTTTCTTTTCTTTTGGCCTTTCTTCTTTTTTTCTTTTTTCTTTTCTTTTTGGGCAATGCTCTAATAATGCTGATCATCACACTTTCATTGATTACAACATATGAATTACAACTCGAAACTAGAACAAGATATGACTCTATATGAATGCCTCCAGCGGTGTCTGGGATGGTGCAATGAATCAAGAGTCACATGTATGAAAAATTATGCATGGTGGCTTTGCCACAAATACGATGTCAACTACATGATCATGCAATGGCAATATGACAAAAGTAAAGTATGTCATGATGATGATGAACAGAGCGGTGGAAAGTTGCATGGCAATATATCTCGGAATGGCTATGGAAATGCCATAATAGGTAGGTATGGTGGCTGTTTTGAGGAAGATATAAGGAGGTTTATGTGTGATAGAGCGTATTGTATCACGGGTTTTGGATGCACCGGCGAAGTTTGCACCAACTCTCAAGGTGAGAAAGGGCAATGCAGTGCATCAAGAGGCTAGCAATGGCGGAAAGGTAAAAGTGCGTATAATCCATGGACTCAACATTAGTCAAAAGAACTTCGCAAAAATTTAGAAGTCATCAAAAATCAAGTACTACGCGCATGCTCCTAGGGGGATAGATTGGTAGGAAAAGACCATCGCTCGTCCCCGACCGCCACTCATAAGGATGCACAAGCCAGGTACACTTCATGTTTCAAATTTGTCACACAACTTTAACCGTACGTGCATGCTACGGGACTTGCTAACTTTAACACAAGCATTCTTTAAATTCATAATCACCCAACTAGCATGACTTTAATATCACTACCTCCATATCTCAAAACAATTATCAAGTATCAAATTGATCATAGCATCCAATTCACTTCCTATGATAGTTTTTATTATACCCAACTTGGATGCCTACCATTCTAGGACCAAATTTATAACCATAGCAAATACCATGCTGTTCTAAAAGACTCTCAAAATAATATAAGTGAATCATGAGAGACTAGCAATTTCTACAAAAATAAGTCACCGCCGTGCTCTAAAAGATATAAGTGAAGCACTAGAGCAAAAAACTATCAAGCACAAAAGATATAAGTGAAGCACATAGAGTATTCTAGCAAATTCTAATCAAGTAGGCTTCTCCCAAAAGGTGTGTACATCAAGGATGATTGTGGTAAACTAAAAAGCAAAGACTAATATAATACACGACGCTCCAAGCAAAACACATATTATGTGGCGAATAAAAATATAGCTCCAAGTAAAGTTACCAATGAACGAAGACGAAAGAGGGGATGCCTTCCCGGGGCATCCCCAAGCTTAGGATTTTGGCTATTCTTGAATATCTTGGGGTGCCATGGGCATCCCCAAGCTTAGGATTTTGGCTATTCTTGAATATCTTGGGGTTCCATGGGCATCCCCAAGCTTAGGCTCTTGCCACTCCTTATTCCATAGTCCATCAAAGCTTTACCCAAAACTTGAAAACTTCACAACACAAAACTTAACAGAAATCTCGTAAGCTCCGTTAGTGAAAGAAAGCAAAACCACCACATAAGGTACTGTAATGAACTCATTATTCATTTATATTGGTGTTAAACCTAATGTATTCCAACTTCTCTATGGTTTATAAACTATATTACTAGCCATAGATGCATCAAAATAAGCAAACAACACACGAAAAACAGAATCTGTCAAAAACAGAACAATCTGTAGTAATATGTAACTAACGCACATTTCTGGAGCTCCACAAATTCTACCAAAATAGGAAGTCCTATACAATTTGTCTATTGATCAGAAGCAAAAATAATCAACGCAAAAGCAAGTTTCTGTGATTTACTAAAAAAATTCTCGTGCGCGCAAAGTTTCTGTTTTTCAGCAGAATCAAATCAACTATCATTATAGGTTATCCTATAGGTTCTACTTGGCACAAACACTAATTAAAAGATAAAAACACATCTAAACAGAAGGTATATGCAAAATTTATTAAATAACAGAAAGTAAAAATATTGGGTTGTCTCCCAACAAGCGCTTTTCTTTAAAGCCTTTTAGCTAGGCATTGATAATTTTAAAGATGCTCACATGAAAGACAAGATTTGAAGCGCAAAGAGAGCATCATGAAACACGTGACAAACACATCTAAGTATAACATACTTCCTATGCATAGGCATATTATAAGCAAACAAATTTGCAAGGCAAGCAAAAACTAGCATATGCAAGGAAGAAGAAAAAGACGATAACAATCTCAACATGACGAGAGGTAATTTAGTAAGATAAAATTTTCTACGATCATATTTTCCTCTCTCATAATAATTACATGTGGGATCATAAGCAAATTCAACAAAATAGCTATCACATAAAATATTTTCAACACGATCCACATGCATGCGAAGTTGACACTCTTCCAAAATAGTGGGATTAACATTAACTAAATTCATGACCTCTCCAAGCCCACTTTTATCAAAAATACCATAAGAATTAACATTCTCCAAATACGTGGGATCTAAAGTTGACACTCTTCCAAACCCACTTTCAATATTATTGCAAACACTTTTATCAATCTCATATTCATCATGGGGCTTAAATAAATTTTCAAGATCATAAGAAGAATCACCCCAATCATGATCATTGCAACAAGTAGTAGACATAGCAAAACTAGCATCCCCAAGCTTAGGGTTTTGCATATTATTAGCACAATTTACATCAAGATAATTTATAGTAAAATCATTGCAATCATGCTTTTTATTCAAGGATCTAGCAATTATGGGTGCAATAGCAATGATCTCATGTTTAACATACGGAACTATAGCAAATTCGTCTTCATAAATATTGGCATCATGGCCACAAGAATATCAAGCATCATGTTCATCAAGGGATATTTCAACCAAATCATCGGAATCATCATTATCTATAGATTCATGCATATCATTATTTTCTTCCAAAGAAACGGTCATTCTTTCAATAAATTCTTGGACATAGACATTATGAGAAAAGTTTTCATTGCAGTATTTAAGTATGACAGAATTTTCAGATTTGTTGAGAGTAAAATCATAATTTTCAATCAAAGAAGCAACTTCATGAGCACCCTTAAAAATGACAAATTCTTCAATTTGTTCGATATCATAGTAACTATAATCACACTTTGAATAAGAAGATAAGATTTTATTATCATTGAACTCACATAGGTAGGGAAGGTGTTTTAGGGTTCTTAGAGCAACAAGTAAAATCACAAATTTCACAAAGATTCCAAGCATAGCATAGCAAACTATTTATATGATACCATAAGAGCTTCCCTTTTCGCACAAATGATGGCGCACAAAATGAGCATGCTCATCTAAAGATTTCCCATCAACTAGGCTAGTTGGGGTTTCAGCACGAGTGCATAAGGATCGAAGATGATCCAAGTAGAACACTTTAAGTGGATCCATATCAACAGATTTTTAGCAAGCAAAGATGCAAGCACATAGAAGGCACATGGCAACACAAGCAAACGAAAGAGATGAAAGGAAGAGGGGCGAATAAAACGGCAAGGGTGAAGTGGGGGAGAGGAAAGCGAGAGGCAAATGGCAAATAATGTAAATGCGAGGGAGATGAGTTTGTGATGGGTACTTGGTATGTCTTACTTGAGCGAAGACCTCCAATGGCGCTAGAATCGCACGTTGGCGGGAGATCGAATCTTTACTTGACTTGACTTGATGGAAGCCTCCTTGGCAACGGCGCCAGAAATCCTTCTTGCTACGTCTTGAGCGTGCGTTGGTTTTCCTTGAAGAGGAAAGGGTGATGCAGCACAGTAGCGTAAGTATTTCCCTCAGTTTTTGAGAACCAAGGTATCAATCCAGTAGGAGACTCCCCAAAAAGTCCAACGCACCTACACAAACAAACAAAGAACTCGCAACCCATGCAATAAAGGGGTTGTCAATCCCTTCACGGCCACTTGCGAAAGTGAGATCTGATAGAGATAATATGATAAGATAAATATATTTTTGGTATTTTATAATATAGATGCAAAAAGTAAAGATGCAAATAAAAGTAGATTGAAAGCAAATATGATAAAAGATAGACCCGGGGGCCTAGGTTTCACTAGAGGCTTCTCTCAAGATAGTATAAGTATCACGGTGGGTGAACAAATTACTGTCGAGCAATTGATAGAAAAGTGAATAATTATGAGATTATCTAGGCATGATCATGTATATAGGCATCACGTCCGCAACAAGTAGACCGACTCACTCCTGCTGCATCTACTACTATTACTCCGCACATCGAACGACTCCTGCCTACATCTAGAGTATTAAGTTCATAAAGAAGAGAGTAACGCATTAAGCAAGATGACATGATGTAGAGGGATAAACTCATGCAATATGCTATAAACCCCATCTTTTTATCCTCGATGGCAACAATACAATACGTGCCTTGCAACCCTTTACATCCTTTGGGTAAGGACACACATAAAGATTGAACCCAAAGCTAAGCACTTCTCCCATGGCAAGAAAGATCAATCTAGTAGGCCAAACCAAACTGATAATTCAAGAGACTTGCAAAGATAACTCAATCATACATAAAAGAATTCAGAGGAGATTCAAATATTTCTCATAGATAAACTTGATCATAAACCCACAATTCATCGGATCTCGACAAACACACCGCAAAAAGAGTTTACATCGAATAGATCTCCACAAGAGAGGGGGAGAACATTGTATTGAGATTCAAAAAGACAGAATAAGCCATCTAGCTAATAACTATGGACCCAAAGGTCTGTGGTAAACTAGTCACAACTCATCGGAGGGGCTATGGTGTTGATGTATAAGCCCTCCATGGTCGATTCCCCCTCCGGCGGAGCGCCGGCGAAGGCTCCAAGATGGCATCTTGCGGATACAGAAGGTTACGGCGGTGGAAATTGTGTTTCGTTGGCTCCCCGGAAGTTTTTGGGGTACGTAGGCTTATATAGGAGGAAGAAGTACGTCGGTGGCCGCCCGAGGGGCCCACAAGACAGGGGGCCGCCTCGGCTGCTTCTTGACTTGCACTCCAAGTCCTCTGGATCACGTTCGCTCCAAAAGTCACGCACCCGAAGGTTTCATTACGTTTGGACTCCGTTTGATATTCCTTTTCTTCGAAATACTGAAATAGGCAAAAAAAAAACAGCAATACGGGCCGGGCCTCCGGTTAGTAGGTTAGTCCCAAAAATGATATAAATGTGTAAAATAAAGCCCATAAACATCCAAAAGGGGTAATATAATAGCATGGAACAATAAAAAATTATAGATACGTTGGAGACGTATCAGTAGCAAGAAGGATTTCTGGCGCCGTTGCCGGGGAGGCTTCCACCAAGTCAAGTCAAGATCCGACCTCCCGCCAACGTGCGATTTCTGGCGCCGTTGCCGGGGAGGTCTTCGCTCAAGTCAAGACATACCAAGTACCCATCACAAACTTATCTCCCACACATTTACATTATTTCCCATTTGCCTCTCGTTTTCCTCTCCCCCACTTCACCCTTGCCATTTTATTCGCCCTCTTTCCGTTCGATCTTGTGTTACCATGTGCCTTCTATTTGCTTGCATATTTTCTTGCTAAAAATCTATCGATATGGATCCACTTAAAGTGTTCTACTTGGATCATCTTCGATCCCTATGCGCTCGTGCTGAAACCCCAACTAGCCTAGTTGATGGGAAATATTTAGATGAGCATGCTCATTTTGTGCGTCACCATTTGTTTGAAAAGGGAGACTCTTATGGGATCAAATAAACAGATTGCTATGTTATGCTTGGAATCTATGTGAAATTTGTGATTTTACTTGTTGCTCTAAGAACCCTAAAAAACACCTTCCCTACCTATGTGAGTTTAATGATAATGAAATCTTATCTTCTTATGCAAAGGGTGTTTATAGTTACTATGATATCGAACAAATTGAAGAATTTGTTGATTTTAAGGGTGCTTATGAATTTGCTTCTTTGATTGAAAAATATGATATTACTCTCTACGAATCTGAAATTTTTGACATACTTAAATATTGCTATGAAAACTATGCTCATAATGTCTATGTCAAAAAATTTATTGAGAGAATGATTGTTGCTTTTGAAGAAAATAGTGATATGCATGAATCTATAGACAATGATGATTCCGATGATTTGATTGAAATATCCCTTGATGAACATGATGCTTGCTATTCTTGTGGCCATGATGCCAATATTTATGAATATGAATTTGCTATAGTTCCTTATGTTAAACATGAGATCGTTGCTATTGCACCCATACTTGGTAGTTCCTACGATGAAAAGCATGATTGCAATGATGTTACTATAAATTATCTTGATATCAATTGTGCTAATAATATGCAAAACCCTAAGCTTGGGGATGCTAGTTTTGCTATGTCTACTACTTGTTGCAATGATCATGATTGGGGTGATTCTTCTTATGATCTTAAAATTTTATTTAAGCCCCATAATGGATATTAGATTGATAATAGTGTTTGCAATAATATTGAAAGTGGGTTTGGAAGAGTGTCAACTTTAGATCCCACATATTTGGAGAATGTTCAATCTTATGGTATTTTTGATAAAAGTGGGTTTGGAGAGGTCATGACTTTAGTTTATGTTAATCCCACTATTTTGGAAGAGTGTCAACTTTGCATACATGTGGATCGTGTTAAGAATATGTTTTGTGATAGCTTTATTGTTGAATTTGTTTATGATCCTACATGTAATTATTATGAGAGAGGAAAATATGGTTGTAGAAATTTTCATGTTACTAAATTACCTCTCGTTATGTTGAGGTTGCTATTGTTTCTTTCCGCTTCCTTGCATATGCTAGTTTTTGCTTGCCTTGCAAATTTGTTTGCTTATAATATGCCTATGCATAGGAAGTATGTTAGACTTAAAGTGTGTTTGTCACATGTTTTATGATGCTCTCTTTGTGCTTCAATTCTTGTCTTTCATGTGAGCATCAATAAAATCTCAATGCCTAGCTAAAAAGGCTTTAAAGAAAAGCGCTTGTTGGGAGACAACCCAATATTTTTACTTTGTGTTATTCAATAAATTTATCATCTACTTTCTGTTTAGATGTGTTTTCATGTTTTAATTAGTGTTTGTGCCAAGTAGAACCTATAGGATAACCTATGGTGATAGTTAATTTGATTCTGCTGAAAAACAGAAACTTTGAACGCACGAGATTTTTTTTAGTAAATCACAGAAAAGTGATTTTGCGTTGATTCTTTTTTCTGTAGATCAATAGACAAATTGTCTAGGACTTTATATTTTGGTAGAATTTTTGGAGTTCCATAAAATTGCGTTAGTTACAGATTACTACAGACTGTTCTGTTTTTGACAGATTCTGTTTTTCGTGTGTTGTTTGCTTATTTTGATGCATCTATGGCTAGTAAAATAGTTTATAAACCATAGAGAAGTTGGAATACAGTAGGTTTAACACCAATATAAATAAATAATTAGTTCTTTACAGTACCTTATGTGGTGGTTTTGCTTTCTTTCACTAATGGAGCTTAAGAGATTTCTGTTGAGTTTTGTGTTGTGAAATTTTCAAGTTTTGGGTAAAGATTTGATGGACTATGGAATAAGGAGTGGAAAAAGCCTAAGCTTGGGGATGCCCAAGGCTGCCCAAGATACTCAAGAATAGCCAAAATCCTAAGCTTGGCGATGCCCCGGGAAGGCATCCCCTCTTTCGTCTTCGTTCATTGGTAACTTTACTTGGAGCTATATTTTTATTCGCCACATGATATGTGTTTTGCTTGGAGCGTCGTGTATGATATTAGTCTTTGCTTTTTAGTTTTCCACAATAATCCTTGCTGTACACACCTTTTGGGAGAAACCCACTTGATTAGAATTTATTAGAATATGCTATGTGCTTCACTTATATCTTTTGAGCTAGATAGTTTTTGCTCTAGTGCTTCACTTATATATTTTAGAGCACGAGAGTGGCTTAATTTTGTAGAAATTGCTAGTCTCTCTGTGACGCCCGGATAATTAAGCTACAGTAAACCTCTGTTAATGTTGCCACGTCACCACGGTTACTGTTCCTAATCTCGCGTTAGTTCAAAACCGATTCATATTCAAATTTAAAATCAAGTTTAACCGTAAAAGTTTCCAAACATTAAAACTAAAATGTTCGGGCTATGTCAATTATTGCGTAGGTAATTATGATGAAGTAAACACATTTTTATAAAATGCCTAAATACTTTTAAATGAATTAAAACAGAAAAGACATAATAAAAGAAACTTGCAAAGAAAAGAAAACACAAAAAAAGAGAAAGGAAACAACCCCAGGCTTCGCCCAAGAGTTACCAAATTTAACCGGGCAAGAGCCCACCGGCCACCCTCAAGACACCCCATAACCCCCCCGAAACCCTAGCCGTTCCCCACGTCGCCCCACTCGCTTCCCCCACTCCCCCCTCGATTGAATCTGGATCGGGAGGATCTCGATCCCCTCGCCCCTGCACGTTGACGCCGACGACGGTGCCCGGAGCTCCCCCCGCCGGACTGCCTCCTCCTCCCCGCCGGCCTGCCTCTCCCTCCGTCGCGTCGTCCCCGTCGACCATCCTGAGCCTCCCCGAGCACGCTGCCATTACCCTACCGGCCCCGTGAGCACCCCCGCGCCCCTCCTCTCTCTCCCTCACCCAACCGCATCCCCGTCTGGCCTCACGCGCCGCACCATGCCGGCCGCCCCGTGCCCTCGCCACCCCGCTTCTCTCCAACGCCGGTGAGGCCACCTCCGGCCTCCACTCCCTTCTCCCTTCCCCGCCCTCACCCGCAGCCACGGCGCCCGACCGCGCTCACTCCCCCCATCTTCGCCGCCTGGCCCCGTGGCTCGTCGGCTCCGCCCGCCCTAACCTCCTGTACGCCGCCGCTTGGCCACCGACCAGCCGCCTCAGGCGATCAAGGCTCGGCCCGGCCGATCCTCGCCGGCGCCCTACCGAGGCTATTCTCTGGCGGGCCGCGCCTGACCACACTCGGGCGCCCCAGCGCCCGCTCGCCCGTAGCACCCGAGCCCACTATGGCCCCTAGGGCCAATGACAAAGGGGGCCCACGCCCAGAACGCAAATAAAATTAAAATAAAAAATAATTAATTAATTAATTAAAGAAGTAATTAACTTAATTAATTTTGATTAATTAAATTAAACAACTATCTAAACTAATTACACATTAGTTACCTAGTTAACCTAATCAGTTAATTAAGTAGTCAATGACAGTGGGGCCCACCCCTAATTAATCCTGATTAGGTTAGTTAATATGTGTAATTAAAATTGTGTCACTGACTAGTGGGACCCATCGTCGTCGACCCGATCAACCCCTATTGATCGGCCGACGCCAAGATGACCTCATCTTTGATGTCATTAATCCAATTTCGAATTAATTTAAATAATTAATTAAATTCCAAAAATTAATAAATTCTTTTAAAAATCATATCTTTTAATCCGTAACCCGGATGAAAAAACTTTGTACATGAAAGTTGCTCAGAACGACGAGACGAATCTGGATACGCATCCTGTTCGTCCTCCTCACATCCCTAACCTATTGAACCTGCAACTTTTCACCTCCGGTTCATCTGTACGAAAACGTGAAACACCGGGAATACTTTCCCGGATGTTTTCCCCCTTCACCGGTATCACCTACTACCGCGATTGGGCACACCTAGCATCACGCCTTGTCATGTCATGCATCGTTATGCATTTGTTTGCATTGTATTTATTGTTTCTTCCCCCCTCTTCTCTCGCTAGACACCGAGACCGACGCCGCTGCTACCCAGTACGACTACGGTGTTGACGACCCCTCCTTCTCGGCTGAGCTTCCAGGCAAGCCCCCTTTGATCACCAGATATCGCCTATTATACTCTCTACTGCTTGCATTAGAGTAGTGTAGCATGTTACTGCTTTCCGTTATTCCTATCCTGATGCATAGCCTATCCTTGCTACTACTGTTGTTACCTTTACCTGCAATCCTACATGCTTAGTATAGGATGCTAGTATTCCATCAGTGGCCCTACATTCTTGTCCGTCTCATGCTATACTATCGGGCTGTGATCACTTGGGAGGTGATCACGGGTATATACTATATACTTTATACATGATACATGTGGCGACTAAAGTCGGGTCGGCTTGTGGAGCACCCGCGAGTGATTCACGGATTGGGGGCTGATAGGACCTTTGTCCCAACGGCCCTCTGTGTGGATCTTTGTGGCGGAGCGGCAGGACAGGTTGAGACCACCTAGGAGAGAGGTGGGCCTGGCCCTGTTCGGCGTTCGCGGATACTTAACACGCTTAACGAGATCTTGGTATTTGATCTGAAGTCAGCTCTTGGCCTATACGCACTAACCAACTACGCGGGAACGAGTTATGGGCACTTTCGGCGTTGTGGTATCACCGAAGCCTTCGTGGACGTCGGGGCCGAAGCGGCGCGCTACCGGTTTGGAACGTAAGCCTGCTCTTGTATTAAGGGGCTAGTTACGCTTCCGGCCGCGCATAACGTCTTGTGTGTGCTAAGGCGATGGGCCCAGAACCCTGTGCGCTTAGGTTTAGACCGGCGTCTTGACCTCTCTGTTGGCCTAGGTGGGGCTGCAACATGTTGATCTTCCGGCGGGCATGACCCGTAAAAGTGTGACCGGCCAAATGGGAACAAGCGTGTTGGGTTATGAGGTGCACACCTGCACGGAAGTTAATCTATTCGAAAAGCCGTGATCTTCGGTAACATGACGACTTGGAGTTGTACCTTGACCTTATGACAACTAGAACCGGATACTTAATAAAACACACCCTTCCAAGTGCCAGATACAACCCGTTGATCGCTCTCTAACAGGGGGACGAGGAGGGGATTGCCGGGTAGGATTATGCTATGCGATGCTACTTGGAGGACTTTAGTCTGCTCTCTTCTATATGCTGCAAGACGGAGGCTGCCAGAAGCGTAGTCTTCAACAGGATTAGTTACCCCCTCTTATTCTGGCATTCTGCAGTTCAGTCCACTGATATGGCCCTTTACACATATACCCTCCTTGCTTGCGAGTAATTTGGATGAGTACTCACGGTTGCTTTCTCCCCCTTTTTCCCCCTTTCCTTTCTACCTGGTTGTCGCAACCAGATGCCGGAGCCCAGGAGCCAGACGCCACCGTCGACGACGACTCCTACTACACCGGAGGTGCCTACTACTACGTGCTGCCCGCTGACGACGACCAGGAGTAGTTAGGAGGATCCCAGGCAGGAGGCCTGCGTCTCTTTCGATCTGTATCCCAGTCTGTGCTAGCCTTCTTAAGGAAAACTTGTTTAACTTATGTTAGTACTCATATATTGTTGCTTCCGCTGACTTGTCTATGATCGAGTACTTGTATTCGAGCCCACGGGGCCCCTGGCTTGTATTATGATGCTTGTATGACTTATTTATGTTTTAGAGTTGTGTTGTGATATCTTCCCGTGAGTCCCTGATCTTGATCGTACACATTTGCGTGCATGATTAGTGTATGATTGAATCGGGGGCGTCACAAGTTGGTATCAGAGCCGACTGCCTGTAGGAATCCCCCTTCCACACTCCTTGGCCGAAGTCGAGTCTAGACATTGCAAAACTTTTACTAACATGGCTGTGCAGCCCATGGGCCCACGTCGCCATTGGGTGGTATTAGGATCTTTTACTCCTCGATCTTTACTCCGGGATTCCGAACTCTCTTCTATTCAGGTTAAACGATTTTTACTAAAATCTAACTTTAGGTTCTCAAAAATACTTTCTCCCAGAGAGCCCCTCATTTCAGATGATCGCCTGCTGCACTAGAAGATTCCAAAGTTACTCTAAAATGTTCTCTCGAGTCTTTGTGCCATCGCATTTGCGATTTCCTTCCACCATCAACCCCTATGAAAACTGCATACACTTGCCGTTCATACAATCATTCCCCGTTGATGTTGTTATTACAAGATAGCCCCGAAATTCTCTCTATTGTTTTGAGAATACTTTGTGCCTACTGCCCTGCAGCTCTTTGCCACCTGAATACCCCTACGGATAATTTCTCGCACTTATCGAGTATCCGTTCTTTCCCAGTTGATTCATGTATTTCACAACTGTCTTCAAAATACCATTCGATCTTCCGAAAATTCTGGGCAACCTATTGCTCTTGAAATTCTTGCTTGCTTGCATTATGGTTAATCCCATAAGTCTCGTAATCTTATTAACATCCCTTGTCATTATCATTTTGAGTCTGTTTATTCAATATGTTGCGAATGCTCGCAGTCCTCAGTCAGATCCTAGAATTCATCCTTTTGACTCAGACGTCATTTGGATATGAGCTGGTTCTTGACCAATCAATGCCTTGATCGGTTGTGCTTCTAAGTCTATTGAACTTATTCATTTTCGATCAGAACATTTGCTTTTGATCCCTTGATTTGGAAATCATAAATTCCTTTGCAATCGAGCCTTGAATTAGTCAGTTGTTTCTATACTCCAATGCCTTTGCATTGGTTCTTCTTCTGATTGTGTGCTGATGCTCACATCAGCTCCGTTGAGGACCGTCAGATCCTTTGTTGGATTATTATCCGACAGTGTCCTTCATAATTAATCACTTTGTGAGTTCTTTCTCCGATACATAATGTCTTTGGTAAATTGTATCCTCTCCTTTTGTCAACCATGCACTGCTTTTGAGCTGGTGATATTTACTCTTGAAGCTTGTGGTATATGTTCCTAAGAAGCCCCGATGGGTTGAACCAATGCCTTCACTAATCTGTGCAAACCCGAAGGATTTCACGGGTCATACTTATTTGGTATTGCACCAGGTAAAACTTTCAACAACTAATGTCATTTCAAAAAGAAACGAGAAGTGAATGAAAGGTTATACATTGAAGAAGTGGGAGTCGACCTTGAAATTTGCGTTCATGCCCATGGACACGATGCAAATCTCCTCATGGAAGCTTCTTGTAATAGTAACTATTTCCTTGATATAATATCATTTGGTATCTGTGAACTAATCCTTTGCAAACGTGGTTCCGACCATATTTTCTCCTTGATTCCATTTATTGGACAAGTTAAATCACTTGTCTTCTGCAGAGCAATACCCCAGTCCAACCTCTACTTTGATCCGTCGTCGAGTATTACCCCCTGGTGTCTCGAGGAAATCAAAGAACTGTGTTGCTTCATATGAGTCTTCATCTAGTATTGCTTCTCACCGTTTTCAGATTTTCCCCGGGTTCTGAGTTATTAAACACTCAAAGACACCGATAATTGAACCGAGTCCGTACTACAGTTCAACAAATGGTAGTAATCTTACTTAAGTTCGATTTTGTACCCGATCACGACATTTCTATCCTGATCGGCTATATCATTATCATGCTAAATTTTAACTGTGCTACCTGGTCCTTCTTCCTGGAGCACAAATTTCGACGGTGAGCTAATCTTACGTCGATCTTCCTCGTCATATCATTTCTCCTTGAATAGCAAACTTGATTTGAGTTTGTGTCGTACTCCATGGTTCCAATAACCTTTTGCTTCATCATTCCTTTGGCTTGATGTCGTCGCCGATTGATTACATCTTCATGAAATCTCTCGACAAATGTGTCGTGATCATCATGAACATTCCGAGCTCTTCCAGGGTATCGCTTGAATTCATGATGAGAAATACCATCCTTGCCCTCGCTGATTTGTGTTGTCATCGACCACTTTATTGCCTTCCCACCAACACAAGCTTGTTCGTGTTTGGTGTTATACCTTGAGTTCCTTGCTATCCAGCAGTTTTTCTTCTTTACCTTGGAGCATTACCATCTCTTATGTCATCAATGTTGTGAGAATTACACCACCTCTTAAGAATTCGTGATACAGTGATGCTTCTCGCCATCACCATTCTTTCTTGGTCCCCGTGTTGAGTGAACTCTGTTGTGCAAATTTAACATCTCTAGCAACCCTATTGCTTCAGAGTTATTGGACAATAATTCCAATTTGGTGTGTTGGTTGCTCAACCGCCATTCCGACGTTGGGAGTGCAACCCAGCCCATATTTCGAGTGCACCTTTCAACCCATGTTTAATTGTGTATGTTTTCCTCGAGCATACCTCATTATATCATTTGATCTAACAAATGCTATCTCCCTGTTCACATAATTGTGGAAATCCATCTTTGAAATCCCAATGAATTTTCATGAGATCATCAGCCACCTCCTCATCCTCTCCTTGGTTTAATGATGAACTCATGATTCGGAACTTGCTTCCATAGTTTATTTCCTGAGAATCTTGCAACTCCATCATGTCAAATTGAGTTGCACCCTTCCTTCTCAGGCATCGTGAGTCTGAGGTATCCTGACACCAATCAGATCCAAATCTCGGGTCAGATATGATGGTTTGAACATATTTCCAGGAGTTTTAATGGTCTTTATATGACCCGGTAAGGTGATGCCATGCCTAGCACACCGGTCAGGGGAACCCATTGTTTTAATACCCTCTTTTCAAAGAAGGTTAGCCATTCTTCCATAAGGAAATTGTAAGACTTATTCTATAAGATGTTCCTGATGGATCCTTTGTGAATACAAAGTCCGACCTTTGCTTGCAAACCATGTCAATGCTATCTCAAGCATGTCCATGGTAATTCGATTTTCAACAAAAACATTTGAAGCCCAATGCTAGATGTTTCCTGCTCGATTATCCAAACACCGCTGTATGGGTAATGTCATGAAAATTCTCTCCCCTACCTAAAGAGTTTACTACATTATATCCAGGCATGGATATCATGCTCTGCTAAATCCTTCCAAGGATTTACCTTTGAAATATGTGTTTAAACACATTTTCCTTTCCTTTCTTCTGTTTAATCTGATAATCATATTTTTCTTTCCATTTGTTGGGTTAACGTTTCTTGTGATCTATATGATCTAAGAAGTATTATTCTCCTGCTTAGGTAAACACCTCAGTTTACTACTCTGTCAGTGTGACCCTGTGACTATTGTCGATTTACATGTCAGTAACCCCGATGGACGAGAACTTTGCCTATTGGTCCGCCTCGTTCAACGAGCAGGAAAATGGTTCTCTTGGTCCCTCGTCCTTGGTACCGACATTTTTGCCGACATAACTGACATGCTATCCTCTGCCATGCCTTGCTACCATGACCGTGCAATATGTCAACGTCCTTCCAACTTTTAACACACATGGTGGGCCCAAAACCCACAGTTCCATAAGATCAAAACCTGACTCTCCTGTACAACCCTAATTCTAAAGTTATTCCTCACGCTTGGCTTCATATGTAATTCACGAGCCACCTTCCGTGTGATCATCAATTCTGGTATGAAACACGTTACCTATACCCGTTGCCTTGTTTCAGGCAACGACGATTGTTTATCCGCTTCAAACTTCTTATGTTACCTTCTTACCTTGCTCTCGATGTGTTTCATTTGTTCAACCCAATAGATACTCTTATGATCATTCTTGGGATACCCCCCAGATGATTTTACCTTATAACATTTAATTGTTGTAAAGATGCCCCTTACCTATTCGTAAGTACGATGGAGTTCCCGAAGAAAGGACGACAACTTCATGATGACCTGAAACAACGAAATGAAGACATCGGTAATGGATCAACCTCTTCGAGAAGAACAACCAAGACCGAGGACACCCGTTAAAATTTCAGAACTTAACTTTTCCCCTTACTCCCCTCTTAAATCTCGGGACGAGATTTCTTGTAGTGTAGGAGAATTGTGACGCCCGGAATTAAGCTACAGTAAATCTCTGTTAATGTTGCCACGTCACCACGGTTACTGTTCCTAATCTCGCGTTGGTTCAAAACCGATTCAAATTCAAAATTAAAATCAAGTTAAACGGTAAAAGTTTCAAACATTAAAACTAAAATGTTCGGGCTATGTCAATTATTGCATAGGTAATTATGGTGAAGTAAACACATTTTTATGAAATGCCTAAATACTTTTAAATGAATTAAAACAGAAAAGAAATAATAAAAGAAACTTGCAAAGAAAACAAAACACAAAAAAAAGAGAAAGGAAACAACCGCCTGTGCTTCGCCCAAGAGTTACTGCACTCTTAATCGGGCAAGAGCCCAAAGCCACCCCCAAGACTCCCATAACCCCCCAAACCCTAGCTGCTCCCCACGCCGCCCCACTCGCTTCCCCCACTCCCCCCTCGATTGAATCTGGATCAGGAGGATCCCGATCCCCTCACCCCTGCACGTTGACGCCGACGACGGCGCCCGGAGCTCCCCCCGCCGGACTGCCTCCTCCTCCCCGCCGGCCTGCCTCCCGCTCCGCCGCGTCGTCCCCGTCGACCACCCCGAGCCTCCCCGAGCACGCTACCATTACCCTACCGGCCCCGTGAGCACCCCGCCTTCTCCTCTCTCCTCGCCACCAAGATCCCCGTCTCGCCTAACGGCACCGCACCACGCCGGCCGCCTGCTCTCGCCACCCGCTTCTCTCCAACGCCGGTGAGGCCACCTCCGCCTCCACTCCTTCCCGCCTCTCTCTCAGATCCACGTGGCCCGAGCGCCCCCACTCCCCCCATCTCCGCCGCCTGGCCCCGTGGCTCGTCGGCTCCGCCGCCTGGCCCCGTGGCTCGTCGGCTCCGCCCGCCCTAACCACCTTGCCGCCGCCCTTGGCCACCGACCCTGGCTGCACCGCTCCGGGTGACTGCGCCCGCTCGGCCGAACCTCGTCGGCGCCCTACCGCGGCTATTTTCTAGCGGGCCGCGCCTGACCACACTCGGGCGCCCAGCCGCCGCCAAAGACTAATTCCACTATGGCCCCTAGGGCCAATGACAAAGGGGGCCCATGCCCTAGAACGCAAATAAAATTAAAAACAAAAATAAATAATTAATTTATTATAGAAGTAATTAACTTAATTAATTTTGATTAATTAAATTGACAACTATCTAAACTAATTACACATTAGTTACCTAGTTAACCTAATCAGTTAATTAGTTAATTAAGTAGTCAATGATAGTGGGGCCCACCCCTAATTAATCCTGATTAGGTTAGTTAATATGTGTAATTAAAATTGTGTCAGTGACGGTGGGACCCATCGGTCAGGTTGACTACCAACCCTGCTGATCGGCCGACGTCAAGATGACCTCATGCTGATGTCATTAATCCAATTTCGAATTAATTTAAATAATTAATTAAGTTCCAAAAATTAATAAATTCTTTTAAAAATCATATATTTTAATTCGTAACCCGGATGGAAAAACTTTGTACATGAAAGTTGCTCAGAACGACGAGACGAATCCGAATACGCAGCCTGTTCGTCTGCCACACATCCCTAACCTATTGAACCTGCAACTTTTCACCTCCGGTTCATCTGTACGAAACGCGAAACACCGGGAATACTTTCCCGGATGTTTTTTCCCTTCGCCGGTATCACCTACTACCGCGATTGGGCGCACCTAGCATCACGTCTTGTCATGTCGTGCATCGTCATGCATTTGTTTGCATTGTATTTATTGTTTCTTCCCCCCTCTTCTCTCGCTAGACACCGAGACCGACGCCGCTGCTACCCAAGACGACTACGGTGTTGGCGACCCCTCCTTCTCTACCGAGCTTCGTGCAACCCCCCGATCACCAGATATCGCCTATTCTACTCTCTCATCGCTTGCATTAGAGTAGTGTAGCATGTTACCGCTTTCGTTATTCCTATCCTGATGCATAGCCTGTCCTTGCTACTACTATTGTTACCTTTACCTGCAATCCTACATGCTTAGTATACGATGCTAGTATTCCATCAATGGCCCTACATTCTTGTCCGTCTGCTGTGCTATACTATCGGGCTGTGATCACTTGGGAGGTGATCACGGGTATATACTATATACTTTATACATGATACATGTGGTGACTAGAGTCGGGTCGGCTTGTGGAGCACCCATGAGTGATTCACTTGATTGGGGCTGAAAGGACCTTTGTCCCAACGGCCCTCTGTGTGGATCTTTGTGGCTGAGCGACAGGGCAGGTTGAGACCACCTAGGAGAGAGGTGGGCCTGGCCCTGTTCGGCGTTCACGAATACTTAACACGCTTAACGAGATCTTGGTATTTGATCTGAGTCTGGCTACTGGCCTATACGCACTAACCAACTACGCGGGAACAGTTATGGGCACTCGGCGTCGTGGTATCAGCCGAAGCCTTCATGACATCAGCGATCGAAGCGCGCACGGTTTGGAACGTAAGTTCGCTCTTGTATTAAGGGGGCTAGTTCTGCTTCCGGCCGCCCACACAACGTGCAGGTGTGCTAAGGGCGATGGGCCCAGACCCCTGTGCGCTTAGGTTTAGACCGGCGTGCTGACCTCTCTGTTGGCCTAGGTGGGGCTGCGACGTGTTGATCTTCCATGGCCGGGCATGACCCAGAAAAGTGTGTCCGGCCAAATGGGATGAAGCGTGTTGGGTTATGTGGTGCACCCCTGCAGGGAAGTTAATCTATCCGAACAACCGTGATCTTCGGTAACAGGACGACTTGGAGTTGTACCTTGACCTTATGACAACTAGAACCGGATACTTAATGAAACACACCCTTCCAAGTGCCAGATACAACCCGGTGATCGCTCTCTCTACAGGCGACGAGGAGGGATTGCGGGTAGGATTATGCTATGCGATGCTACTTGGAGGACTTGATCTACTCTCTTCTACATGTCAAGAAGACGGAGGCTGCCGAGCGTAGTCTTTGTCGATTAGTTACCCCCTCTTATTACGGCATTCTGCAGCTTCAGTCCACCGATATGGCCCTTTACACATATACCTATGCATATGTAGTGTAGCTCCTTGCTTGCAGTACTTTGGATGAGTACTCACGGTTGCTTTCTCCCCTTTTTCCCTTTCTTTTCTACCTGGTTGTCGCAACCAGATGCGGAGCCTGTGAGCCACACGCCACCGTCGATTTAATTCTCCTACTACCGGAGGTGCCTACTACTACGTGCTGCCCGCTGACGACTACCAAGAGTAGTTAGGAGGGTCCCATGCAGGAGGCCTGCGTCTCTTCCGATCTGTATCCCAGTCTGTGCTAGCCTTCTTAAGGCAAACTTGTTTAACTTATGTCTGTACTCAGATATTGTTGCTTCCGCTGACTCGTCTATGATCGAGTACTTGTATTCGAGCCCACGGGGCCCCTGGCTTGTATTATGATGCTTGTATGACTTATTTATGTTTTAGAGTTGTGTTGTGATATCTTCCCGTTAGTCCCTGATCTTGATCGGACACATTTGCGTGCATGATTAGTGTATGATTGAATCGGGGACGTCACACTCTCATGATTCACTTATATTATTTTGAGAGTCTCTTAGAACAGCATGGTATTTGCTATGGTTATAAAATTGGTCCTAGAATGGTAGGCATCCAAGTTGGGTATAATAAAAACTATCATAGGAAGTGAATTGGATGCTATGATCAATTTGATACTTGATAATTGTTTTGAGATATGGAGGTAGTGATATTAAAGTCATACTAGTTGGGTGATTATGAATTTAAAGAATGCTTGTGTTTAAGTTAGCAAGTCCCGTAGCATGCACGTATGGTTAAAGTTGTGTAACAAATTTGAAACATGAAGTGTACACGGCTTGTGCATCCTTATGAGTGGCGGTCGGGGACGACGGCGATGGTCTTTTCCTACCAATCTATCCCTCTAGGAGCATGCGCGTAGTGCTTGATTTTTGATGACTTCTAAATTTTTGCAATAAGTATATGAGTTCTTATGACTAATGTTGAGTCCATGGATTATACGCACTTTTACCTTTCCACCATTGCTAGCCTCTTGATGCACTGCATTGCCCTTTCTCACCTTGAGAGTTGGTGAAAACTTCACCGTGCATCCAACCCCGTGATATGATACGCTCTATCACACATAAACCTCCTTATATCTTCCTCAAAACAGCCACCATACCTACCTATTATGGCATTTCCATTGCCATTCCGAGATATATCGCCATGCAACTTTCCACCGTTCCGTTCATCATCATGACATACATTACTTTTGTCATATTGCCATTGCATGATCATGTAGTTGACATCGTATTTGTGGCAAAGCCACCATGCATAATTTTTCATACATGTCACTCTTGATTCATTGCACCATCCCGGTACACCGCCGGAGGCATTCATATAGAGTCATATCTTGTTCTAGTTTCGAGTTGTAATTCATATGCTTTAATCAATAAAAGTGTGATGATCATCATTATTAGAGCGTTGCCCAAAAAGTAGAAAAACAAAGGCCAAAAAAAGAAAGGCCAAAAAAATGAGAGAAAAAAGAAAATAAATAAAAAGGGGCAATGTTACTATCTCTTTTTCCACACTTGTGCTTCAAAGTAGCACCTTGTCCTTCATATAGTCAGTCTCATATATTGTGCTTCAAAGTAGCACCATGTTTTTCATAAAGAGAGTCTCATATGTTGTCACTTTCATATACTAGTGGGAATTTTTCATTATAGAACTTGACTTGTATATTCCTACGATGGGCTTCCTCAAATGACCTAGGTCTTCATGATCAAGCAAGTTGGATGCACACCCACTAGTTTTCTTTTGTTGAGCTTTCATTCATTTATAGCTCTAGTGCATCCATTGCATGGCAATCCCTACTCCTCATGTTGACATCAACTGATGGGCATCTCCATAGCCCGTTGATTATCCTCGTCAATATGAGACTTCCTCCTTTTTTGTCTTCTCCACACAATCCCCATCATCATATTCTATTCCACCCATAGTGCTATATCCATGGCTCACGCTCATGTATTGCGTGAAATTTGAAAAAGCTTGAGATTATTTAAGTACGAAACAATTGCTTGGCTTGTCATCGGGGGTGTAGAATTTGGGAACATCTTTGTGTGATGAAAATGAAGCATAGCCTAACTATATGATTTTGTAGGGATGAACTTTCTTTAGCCATGTTATTTTGAGAAGACATGATTGCTTGATTAGTATGCTTGAAGTGTTACTATTTCTTTTATCAATATGAACTTTTATTTTGAATCATTTGGATCTGAACATTCATGCCACGATAAAGAAAATTACATTGAGAAATATGCTAGGTAGCATTCCACATCAAAAATTCTGTTTTTATCATTTACCTACTCGAGGACGAGCAGGAATTAAGCTTGAGGATGCTTGATACGTCTCCAACGTATCTATAGTTCTGTTTTGATTGGCTTTATTTTACATATTTATATCATTTTTGGGACTAACCTACTAACCGGAGGCCCATCCCGTATTGCCGTTTTTTACCTATTTCAGTATTTTGAAGAAAAGGAATATCAGACGGAGACCAAACGAAATGAAACCTTCGGGAGCGTGATTTTTGGAAAGAACGTGATCTAGAGGACTTGGAGTGCAAGTCAAGAAGCAATCGAGGCGGCCAGGAGATAGGAGGGCGCGCCCACCCCTCCTAGGCGCGCCCCCTGTCTCCTGGGCCCCACGAGCAGCCACCGACTTACTTCTTCCTCCTATATATACCTATGTACCCTGAAAACATCCAGGGAGCAACCGAAAAACAATTTCCACCGCCGTAACCTTCTGTATCCATGAGATCCCATCTTGGAGCCTTCACAAGGCGCTCATAGGAGGAATCGACCATGGAGGGCTTCTACATCAACACCATAGCCCCTCCGATGAGTTGTGAGTAGTTTACCACAGACCTTCGGGTCCATAGTTATTAGCTAGATGGCTTCTTCTCTCTTTTGGATCTCAATACAATGTTCTCCCCCTCTCTTGTGGATATCTATTCGATGTAAACTCTTTTTGCGGTGTGTTTGTCGAGATCCGATGAATTGTGGGTTTATGATCAAGTTTATCTATGAGAAATATTTGAATCTTCTTTGTATTCTTTTATGTATGATTGAGTTATCTTTGCAAGTCTCTTCGAATTATCAGTTTGGTTTGGCCTACTAGATTGATCTTTCTTGCCATGGGAGAAGTGCTTAGCTTTGGGTTCAATCTTGCGGTGTCCTTACCCAAAGGATGTAAAGGGTTGCAAGGCACGTATTGTATTGTTGCCATCGAGGATAAAAAGATGGGGTTTATATCATATTGCTTGAGTTTATCCCTCTACATCATGTCATCTTTCTTAATGTGTTACTCTGTTCTTATGAACTTAATACTCTAGATGCATGCTGGATAGCGGTCGATGTGTGGAGTAATAGTAGTAGATGCAGGCAGGAGTCGGTCTACTTGTTGCGGACATGATGCCTATATACATGTTCATGCCTAGATAATCTCATAATTATTCTCTTTTCTATGAATTGCTCGATAGTAATTTGTTCACCCACCGTAATACTTATGCTATCTTGAGAGAAGCCACTAGTGAAACCTATGGCCCTCGGGTCTATCTTTTATCATATAAGCTTGCAATCTACTTTATTTGCATCTTTACTTTTTGCATCTATATTATAAAATATCAAAAATATATTTATCTTATCATACTATCTCTATCAGATCTCACTTTCGCAAGTGGCCATGAAGGGATTGACAACCCCTTTATTGCGTTGGTTGCGAGTTCTTTGTTTGTTTGTGTAGGTGCGTGGGACTTTTGAGGAGCCTCCTACTGGATTGATACCTTGGTTCTCAAAAACTGAGGGAAATACATACGCTACTATTGCTGCATCACCCTTTCCTCTTCAAGGAAAACCAACGCAAGCTCAAGACGTAGCAAGGGCCGGCCCTGAGGGAGTCCTGGATTAAGGGGTCCTCGGATAGCCGGACTATGTACTTTTGCTGGACTGTTGGACTATGAAGATACAAGATTAAGGGGTCCCGTGTCCGGGTGGGACTCTCCTTTGCGTGGAAGGCAAGCTTGGCTATCCGGATATGTAGATTTCCTTCTCTGTAACCGACTCTGTGTAACCCTAGCCCCCTCCGATGTCTATATAAACCGGAGGGTTTAGTCCGTAGGACAAGAACGATCATAATCATAGGCTAGCTTCTAGGGTTTAGCCTCTACGATCTCGTGGTAGATCAACTCTTGTAATACTCATATCATAAAGATCAATCAAGCAGGAAGTAGGGTATTACCTCCATTGAGAGGGCCTGAACCTGGGTAAACATTGTGTCCCCCGCCTCCTGTTACTATTAGCCTTAGACGCACAGTTCGGGACCCCCTACCCGAGATCCGCTGGTTTTGACACCGACATTGGTGCTTTCATTGAGAGTTCCACTGTGTCGTCACGGTAAGGCTTGATGGCTCCTTCAATCATCCACGATGATGCGATCGAGGGTGAGGTTCCCCCCCGGCCAGATCTTCGTATTCGGCGGCTTCGCACTGCGGGACAATTTGCTTGGCCATCTGGGGCAGATCGATAGCTATGCCCCTGGCCATCAGGTGAGGTTTGTAAGCCTGAACTACACCACCGACATCCGCGGAGACTTGATCTTCGACGGATTTGAGCTCATGACAGGCGCGCCGAACAGTCACGATGAGCACGACTTAGATCCGCCATTGGACGGCGTTCGGGAGATCGCGCGTGCGGCTGCCCCGGCTCTTAATCTGGAGCAGATCGTGCCATCCGAGGACGGGTGGATGGACCCCGCCACAGAGGCCGCACACTCATCGGCGGTAGAGTCGAACACAGACTTCGCCTCTAATGAGGTCTGCGTCATCGGACCCTCGAACTCGTTTCCGGCTATAGGTTCCGAACTGCGCACATCCGCGCCTATCGAACCTGATTGGGCACTGATCATGGAGTTTACCTCCAAAGATATCTTCCAGCACTCACCCTTGGGTGATGTGCTAAATTCGTTAAAATCTCTCTCCCTGTCAGGTGACTCTTGGCCGAACTATGTCCGGCTTGAGTGGGAAGCGCATTTATCGAAGAAATTCGTTCCCCACCCACCACCCACTTAATAGCCACTGTCGACGATTTAACCGACACGCTTGACTTCGACTCCGAAGACATCGACGGTATGGACGACGATGCCGGAGAAGAACAGGAACCACCACCCACAGGGCACTGGACAGCCACCTCATCTAATGACATACATATGGTGGACACACCCAAATAAAGCAATGGCGATGAGGCAACAAAGGATAACCCCCCCGGAGAAGCAATCTAAGCGCCGGCGTCAGCAACGCCGCTATAAGCCCCGCCATAGCAAAAATAGTGATACTGGCACAGGAGACAATAACACTCCGGATGATGCCGAGGACGAAAACAATCCCGCCCAGCCAGACTTCGAACAGGCCGAACGGGAGGATGCTAGCCCTGATGACCGGGCAATGGATGGAGATTTGGAGGATGAAAATTACATGCCCCTCTCCGAAGACGAGGTGAGCCTCGGCGATGACGAATTTATCATGCCCGAGGACCCCGTCGAACAGGAGCGCTTCGAGCGCCGGCTTATAGCCACTGCAAAAAGCCTGAAGAAAAAGCAGCAGCAGCTTCAAGCTGATCAAGATTTGCTAACTGATAGATGGACTGAGGTCCTGGCAGATGAGGAATATGGACTCGAGCGCCCAACCAAAAGTTACCCAAAACGCAAGTTGTTACCTCAATTCGAGAAGGAGGCACTAGAGCCTACACTACCAGCGCAGGATGCGGCTGACCGGCCACCACGTGGCCGAGACAAAGCGGCATATCAGCCTGCACCACGTTGCCAATCAAACAAAAACACGAAGGGCCGGGGCTACACGCAGGACCTGCGAGACACACCGGAAAACAAAGCAGGACAATCAAGGTCGATCTACGGATCACGGGGGCGCGCCCCAACACATGATGATGATCACCACGCCGGCTACACTAAATATAAATCTGGCCGGGCCGAATACAACCGACCAGACTCATTTGAATTGCATCATGATGTAGCCCGGCAGAGAGGCGCCGCACCCCCTATGCTTCACTGACGAAGTAATGGACCATGAGTTCCCAGAATGGCTTAAACCCGTGAACATCGAGTCCTACGATGGGGCTACAGAGCCCGCGGTATGGATAGAAGATTTATTTCTCCACATTCACATGGCCCGCAGGGATGATCTACACGCCATCAAGTACCTTCCAATAAACTCAAGGGACCGGCTCGGCATTGGCTGAATAGTTTGCTGGCAAACTCCATTGGAAGCTGGGAGAACCTGGTAGACGCATTCCTGGATAACTTCCAGGGCACCTATGTGCGACCACCGGATGCTGACGACTTAAGTCACATTACCCAACAGCCCAACGAGTCAGCCAGGAAATTCTAGACTCGGTTCCTAACTAAAAAGAACCAAATTTTCGATTGTCCAGATGCCGAAGCCCTAGCGGCCTTCAAGCATAGCATCCTCGATGAGTGGCTTGCCCGACACCTCGGCCAAGAGAAGCCGAAGTCCATGGCAGCCCTCAGGACACTCATGACCCGCTTTTGTGCGGGCGAGGATAGCTGGTTGGCTCGAAGCAACAGCACAGTAAGCAATCCTGGCACATCAGAGGCCAGAGATAGCAATGGCAAGCCCCGACGCAACAAACAAAAGCATCACAATAATGGCGACAACGCCGAAGACACGGCTGTCAATACCGGATTCAGTGGCTCTAAATCAGGTCAGCGGAAAAAGCCATTCAAAAAGAACAATCCAGGCCCGTCCAGTCTGGACCGCATACTCGACCGTCCATGCCAAATTCATGGCACCCCAGGAACACCAGCCAATCATACCAACAGAGAATGTTGGGTTTTCAAACAAGCCAACAGGTCAGGTGCCGACAACAAGTAGAAGGGGTCTCAAAGCAATGACGACGACGAGGAGCCCCGATCACCGAAAACAGGAGGGCAAAGAAAATTCCCCCCGCAAATCAAAACGGTGAATATGATAAATGCCACCCACATTCCCAAGCTGGAACGGATGTGCACTCTTACGGATATCGACTTGACGAAGTCAGTCGCCCCACAATATACACTATGGCCGATCACTTTCGACCGTACGGATCGTCTGACATATACCAATCAGGGCAATTCAGCCGCACTAGTCCTTGACCCAATAATTGACGGATTCCACCTCACTCGAGTCCTTATGGACGGAGGCAACAGTCTAAACCTGCTGTATCAGGACACAGTGCGCAAGATGGGTATTGATCTTCCAATGATCAAACCCACTAAAACCACCTTTAAAGGTGTTATACCAGGTATGGAGGCCTGTTGTACAGGCTCCATCACTCTGGAGGTAGTCTTCGGATCACCGGACAATTACCATACCGAAGAGTTAATCTTCGACATCGTCCCTTTTTGCAGTAATTATCACGCACTTCTCGGACGAACCGCGTTTGCTCAATTCAACGCGGTGCCAAATTATGCCTATCGAAAGCTCAAGATGCCCGGTCCGCGAGGCATCATAACAGTGAATGGCAAGGCCGAACTCCCCTTCTGTGCCGAAGAGCATACCGCCGCCTTAACAGCAGCAGCAATGAGTGGCATCTTTCAATCGAACCTCGAGTCGACGGCCAAACTCCCGGACACCGTCAACGGAGTCCGAACTACATAACGGCAACATAGCCCGGCTCGTCCAGAGCTCAATTAAAACACTCCGGCAATAAACGAAGGCAAAGCTAGGACATGCCACAAACCGCGGCTCAACCGCTCCGTGGCACACAAACGTTTCTTGCATTTTCTCTGCAGGTTCAATTTTTTGTAGGCCAGGACTGGCGACATGGAAATAGCTTGAACGCATAAAGGAATCCTTAGATATTCCCCTCGACGACCGTCTGACTACACTCCGGATTCGCACACAGCCTCCTCTCGCGTGGTCTCATCAGGGTCCAAAGTCATATTTGTTTTTATCACATTACCTGTACCTGTACGCATCGACGTATTATTCAAACTGCAATATGTGGCTTTATATGACGCTTACTTGCTGCCCTTTTTTATTGATATCATTTGTCAAATGGCATCTGTACACTACAATATGCCTTAATATGCCAGGGGCCTCGTTGTCCCATAATACGGTAGTAAAGTATGAACACCTTCACGGTCGTTCGGCACCCCGAACTTATAGCATTATATGCATCGGCTCCGAATCATGTCTTGGGTCAATAGTTGGGTTTGCTCAGCTCCCATGTTTTGACGCCTTACGTTTCGCTATATCGGCTAAGGTGCCACAGGGAGAACTACTGCAATTGTGTCCCGGTTCTTCCGGACGAGCACCTCAGTAGAGAAAGCCGAAAAATGACTGTCATGATATGGCGAGAGCTGGTCAGCTGTTCGAGAGGTTCCAAAATCTTTAAGGATTTCTTCCGCATTATGCGATAACTAATGCAGCGTGCGAGGGATCGGCTTTTTCTTCCGACCAGGTGCTTATGGAGCCCCTAGTGCGGTCTTCCGAACACTAGGGGCTGCGCCTACCTTCCTTTTGTCAAACTCCTATGGCCAAGTGAGAGCGATAAAGCCTTATAGTCCGATTGCCTGGTTCGTTGCGCTGAACACCTCCTTCAAGGACCCGAAATTGGGGTAAAGAGTGCTCAGATTCATCCCAAACACCCCCGTACTTCCTACATGGGGGCAGAAGCCGACGACTGGCCAACTCTCAAGATTAATATTGTCGGGACCCCGATTCTAAGTCACACCGATCTAGCCTATAACACCTCATATCACTTTGCGGCCTCACGCACGGTATTCCCACGGGTGTCGCCTTACCATGGCCCGGGACCGTTTGCGCCTTTTGGATCACGTATATGGTAGTGTCGCTAGCATCCATATGACAGAGAACCCGGGCCGACATGACTAGTTGTGAACCCAAAGTGGCACTAACTTATGGGGACAGGCATACATGAATCAACATCGAGCATGTCGGTCAACAGCGTGCGAATCCGGGCTGTAGCACTGGGCTAACATGACTCCGGGAACCCCGTGCTGTAGCAGGCTAGGCAGGACTCCGGATGTCACCGCGTGACATTTCCCGAAGACGGAACCACGAGCGAAGTGAATCACATGTCGGCCAGTCAAGTGTTCCGGAGCAGTAGTCTTTGGGCTAGCGAGGACTCGATAAACCGGGCTGTAGCGGACTACCATGGCTCGGTGGAAGCACTAGACTACATTTCCCCATAAGAGAGGCTACCAAGGATAGACAACTAGGTTGTCGGATCCCACACATAGCAATACACGTTACACGTACGCATAACATGCAAGTATGTGATGTACAACATGGCATCACAACATAACGCAAACTCATATAGATAAAGGCTCAGAAGAGCCACTTAGCATTAAATACAAACAGGGGTCACATGACCCATCATTCGAAACATACAAGCAATAAGCGGAAGCATTACATGTCCGAGTACGCATAACTACAAAAGAAAAAATTTGAGAAGCCTGACTATCTACAAGACCCTCCCAAGGGTACAAGATCGTAGCCGAGGTAACAAGCTACTCGTCAAGTCCAAGCGGAACTACTAGTAAGACCGAAATCTCCGCTGCAAAAACATAAATAAAGCAACGTGAGTACAAAGGTACTCAAAGAAGACTTACATCAGTTCCTATTATACATGCATTTGTATCAAGAGGGTAATGTGGGGTTTAGTTGCAGCAAGCCAGCTTTGACTCTGTGGCTATCCTGTTCTCGACTACGAGAACTTCTTTGAGGTGATATGGCGCTGCAGTCCACTAGTCACCACACAATACACTACTATGGATTCATCCCCGTGTCCATACGAGAAAGCCATCCATAGCACTCACACTTGTCTTGAGCATTTTATAGTATCCACTTCAAGTTGTCTATGTACCACGTAAGCATCCAAGAAGTCCATAACCGCGGACCCGGCTATTCGAATAGATCATGTTAACCCTGCAGGGGTGTACTTCTTCACACACGCTCTCACCACTTATCACCATGTACACGTCATGTACCTCGGCAACCTTCAAGCGGAAGCCTGGCGAGGGTGTCGGCCACGACCTGACTAACCACACAAGACTCTAGTCCAGGTTCATCGCCTATTCAGGTTCCATCCGCAAGGAGATCCGGCCGGGGTGTCGCTCACGGCCCCAAATGATGTGTGCAGGGTTCCCAAGCCCACCTCGCCGGATGGATCTACGCTTGGTACACCGTGCCACTTGTGCCTAGTCTGTCCCAAGCCCACCTGGCCGGGTGCCACTAGGTAGACTACTAACACTACCTACAAACACCGTAAACTAGTTGCGACTCACGGGCCAGAGACCAAGTTGGTTAATAAGTCGAGAGGGGTCGAGTTACCGAACCCAATGTGTGGTAGTATCGAGTCATTGGACAACATACATAGAACTTCGGTTTAAGGATTTGTTCCGGTGAGACAACCCACCATGTACTCCTACATGGCCTCTCACCGCTACCTTTACCAAATCGTGTTCACACACTTCACTCTCAAAGATCGTAACATAGAACTGTACTCCAATTCATTCCCAATGAATTAGACACGACACAACTCTAAGCAATAGCAGGCATAGCATGGTAGGAACACAACATGGCTCAATCAACTCCTACACATGCTAGTGGGTTTCAACTATTTCTTGTGGCAATGATGACAGGTCATGCAGAGGAGTGGGTTCAACTACCGCAACACAAAGTAGCAGATGAATCGTTGTTGTCTAATGCAATAACTGAGAGCAGGAGCGAGAGAGTAGGATTGTATCGGAATGAACAAGGGGGTTTGCTTGCCTGGTAGACCAACAGGGGGGCACTGCTCCTCAGACAGGTACTCTGGATCGGTATCCGGAGCAGGACCTATCGAGAAGGAACGGTGCCAACAATCAATACACAAGCATATGCAACAATATGATGCATGAACATGGCATGAAGATGTGATGCTGTTTGAGCTAATGTAACTAGTATTCATTAGGTTGAAGTCCATTTGAACCAAAGGTTCAAATGCAACTCAAAATAAGCTCTTATAAATGCCATTCATGTGTTTTCACCTATACAGCAGGTATAAGTTGTTTTATCATGCATGAAACTGGTACAGATGGATAGATTGCATTTTTCTGATAATTTTTCATATATAAATTATTTCAATCTGAGCTACGGTTGAATTTATATGAATTTTTGAAGTTTTGGCTATTTTCTGGAATTTTCTGATTTATTTTAATTCCAGAAATCATTTATTGCGTCAGTTTGCGGTCAGCACTGCGTCAGCAGTCAACGTGGGCTGACCCGGTCAAACCTGACGTGTGGGGTCCACACGTCAGTGACTCAGTTAGTTAACAGGGGGGGTTTATTTGGTCTAATCAGGATTAGTGGGCGCCGCCCTTTGTCGATGTCGATGAGGTGGGGATTAGTGCCTAATTAAAATAACCACGTCAGCCCGCCGGAGTTCTGGCCGGCGGCGACCAATAGCGCGGCGGCGACTCGCCGGACTTGCACTACAAGCGGCGTCTGGTCGCGCGAAGACCACCTGGGCGTAGCCCGTCGTCGTCCGCAACCAGGGGAGTTGGTGGGGGGTTGCGGGGGCGCTGGAGCTCGCCGGAGCGGAGCTCGGGGCGGCGGCCGGAGTTCGGCTTCGAGCGGGAGCGAGCTACGGGGCACGGCAGGGGCTGCGGAGGGCATCTACGGTCTCCTGGCGTCACCAGGAGCACGGTGACGCGCGCGGGAACGGCTGGCTTGGGCTCTGGCCACGGTGGCGCCATGGCCGGCGGCGATGAGGTCTCGGGCGCGGCAGCTGAGCTAGCTAGGCGGGGCAACTAGCACGAGGAGGAGGGGGAAATGAAGTAGAGCTTATGGCGGTTCGGACGAGGCGGTCGGCGAGCTCAGGGAGGGGCTGGAACCAGCGAGGCGGCGAAGGCGATCTCCGGCGACCGGAGATGAAGACGGCGTCGATGGAGGCGCCCAGGCCTCCCGAGGCGCATGGCTTGACCTGGAGAGGTGGTGGACGACGTGGCGGAGCTTCCGGACTCGAAGAGAGGGCGAGGGGAGGTGGTGGCGCGGCAATGGCGTCTGGCGGCGGCGGCAGTGGCGCTGGGTGCGCTTCGGGAAAGAGAGAACCAGGAGGAGGAAGAGCGAGAGGGAGTGAGAGCGGTGCGGGGTAGCAGCGTGGCGGCGTTCGGACGTCCAGCGTCGAGAGGGAGGACAGGCAGGCAGGTGGCGTGGCGGCTTGCGGCCGTCTTGTAGCGTCGACGCCACGCCTTTGGCCAGCGCCCGAGGAGGACGCAACGGCTGGTGGGCTGGGCCCGGCTTTCTTTGGGGCGAGCCAAACCGCCTGATGCCCGGCTGCACAGGTAAGTGGCCCGGGTAGGTTTTTCCCTTTTTGTTTTCTTTTCTATTTTTCTGACATTTGTTTGGTTTAATAAAAATACTAAACCATTTTATTTTCTTATGCCAATTTTTGTAGGGGCTAGTGGTATTATTCCAGAGCTCCTCATCAACTAGCATAATTTTTGGACATATGATATATATATATATATATATATATATATATATATATATATATATATATATAACATTTATATATCCAATGCAAATAATTATGCATTAATTCCAAATGCCCAAAATAAATACTTATGATCTCCCAAAAATATTGGTTTGATTTTTATCTCTGTCCAATATTTTCAGAGGGCAACATGAGCATTTTCTTGGACCTTTTTGGAGTTATTTTTACTTGGGTCAATTTCCAAAAATGAATCTGAGGGTTTCACAGATCCTCATTTCAATTTAAATGGAATTTAAACATGATGCACAAATGACTAGCTAGTCTAGGTCATACCAGAACTAGGGATGTGACAAATATATATATAACGGCCGCACAGGAAGAAAAATTTCAAATAACAGGCAATAAATAATAGAAATGGCCTTGTTCAGCATTAAATAGGACAACATGATCATATTCATGGGAATATAATGTCCTTGGTGCATAGCTCCGCCACAAGGCGGGATCCTTTCAGGACACCATCATAGTATAACTCGGGCTTGCGGTGCTCCTTCCCCTCCGGCGGTCCTTCGGTCATCAACTTTTCAGCATCCATCTTCGCCCAGTGCACCTTTGCGCGGGCGAAGGCCATTCGCGCACCCTCTATACAGATCGACTGCTTGATGACTTCAAGTCGAGGGCAGGCACTCACAAGCCGCTTCACGAGCCCGAAGTAGCTGCTTGGATAATCAAATCCTTCATGGCTAGTTCGGCCGCCTTATGCAGTTCGATCACCTGTTTCAGCTGATCGGCAAAAGGAACCGGATACACCGGCGCCAGATACTGCGACCAGAAGAGCTTCTCTGCAGTACTCCTTTCTTCGGCTCGATAGAATTGGGCGGCATCAGATATGCTGCGTGGTAGCTCCGCAAATACCCCTGGAGAAATCCGAACTCAAATTAGTAAAACATGATTTTCTCCCTTCAAATACTTGCTTTGCATAGAAAAAGCCCTACCCGCCGCGATCTTCCTCGCCTCTTGAATTTCCTGCAGGGCGCCTTGGGTTTCCCCTCGGGCATCGCGTGTGGCTTTATGAGCCTTGGTGAGTTCGGAATCTTTCTCCATCAAACTCTGCTCCAAGGTCTCGCATTTCTTCACAACCTTTTGGAGCTCTTGCTCAGCTTCAATAACCTTGGCCTCGTGCTTCTCACAAAGAGCTTGCTCTGCGGCTGCCTTTTTCTCGGCCTCGGCCACAACCTTCTTAAGAGCCTCGACTTCGGTCATCGCCCCTAGAGCACATTATGAACATATTTTTATCATACCGAATTATTCATTCGCGCTGAACGCGAGCAAGGTTTTTTGCATACCTTGGTTATCCTCCACCTGTTTCTTCACACGGCCGAGTTCTTCTTCGGCCCGCCCCAGCCTCCGCTTCAGCCCAGAGACTTCCGCAGTATGAGAGGCAGCAGTCGCTACAGACGCCTGCTTATAAAAAAAGAGAAAGGGTGAGATGCCATAAATTAAGTCTCCTGCGAACATATATTTGATCCTCTGTCTGGTTCTTTCACCAAACAGTGTATCAGGGGCTACTACTTATACTATGACACTCTTCAAAACCTCACAAAACGTACCTCAAAGGCTGTTATAAGGCCGATGCAGGTTTCATTCAGTCCACTCTCAGCGGACTGAATCTTCTCAATCACCGCACCCATAAGGGCACGGTGTTCTTCAATGATGGAGGCGCTCTTTAGTGCCACCAATAAAATATCCGACACTTCTGGTCGGATAGAGGTTGCCGGTGGAACAGGCACACCCCCTCCAACCGAGGGAGGCTGCTTGCCTGATTCCGGAGCCGTATCGGTCTCCGAAATTGTGTCCGGTGGGGGGCTGAATTTGAGATAGCCCTCGATTTTGATGTCCATGGAGCCTTTACTCCCGTGTGTTCGGCCCCTGGAATTTTACCTCCTGGCGCCGCCTTCATGATTGTTCCCTCCCCTCCTTGGCCTGGGTGCCTCTGGGACAATACCTCGGTGTCTGTCGTGGTTTTGTAACGGCAGATGTCCTCATGAAAGGACTTAGTCGTGGAGCCATCGCTACGGGTTAACTTGAAGGGGTTAAAGCGGACGCAAGACACAAGAGTTATACTAGTTCGGCCCCTTCGATGAAGGTAAAAGCCTACGTCTAGTTTGTGATGGGATTCATGTGGTCTCGATGACTAGGGAGCAAATCAGCTTCCCCTAGGCCTCGAGTTGTTGTTGTCTGTCCTTGAACCGCCTCGGGTCGTCCCCTTATATACACGGGTGACGCCCGTCGGTTCAGAGAGTCCCGATCTCCGGTTCGTATTCGTATCCGGGTTGGTCTCCCTCTATTCCTATCTTATAATACAAGTTTACATATCAGGCCGTTATACGGCTACAGGTTCTAAACCGACTACAGGCCTTGGGCCCTTACTTTTATGCCTCTTGGGCTTTTACACCGTTGAACTACTGATGAAGTTAACCCGACCCAGTTACGCCGGTTTATGCCCAGTAGTAATATCCCCAACATTAGGCCCCAGATTGATTTGAACAGGTTCATGTCAATCCTTGATAAAAACCTTCATCTTTAATATCTTCTTGTAATTGTTGAACCGCCGTGAGGTCCCCTTCTCTGGTTGCTGTAAACCGCCGTGACGTCATCTTCGGAGCACCGTAACGGTCCATCATGACATCACCTCTGCATAAAAAGGATCAAAAAGATTCCCTTCTCATTAATGATTATCCTGAAAATCGAGGCGACAGGCGCGCCCACTCGGTCGCTTCGGACGCCTTGATTCTCGCGCCTGCCTTTCACTCCTTCCCTTATAAATAAAGCCCGAGGGCCCCCTTTTCTCTTCCTCTTCTGCATCTTCTTCTTCCTTGCGACGACCTCAGTTCTGAAGCTCCGCCGCCGTCCGTGACCTTCGAGAACCGCACCAACCAAGGCCGCTGCATCAACCTGAGTGAATCAAAGACTCATCGCCCCCCTCCGCCACAATCTGCAGCGGTAAACTTCTTCTGTTCTTTGCCTTTAGATCTGTATTAAGTTCTTGCAAGCTCATCCGCAGTCCACCATTTTTTCTCTTCTTCCTACCTTCTGTCGTGGTAGTTTTAATCCAATAACAGTATAGATCTCTTGCGGTCGTCATTCCGCATCGGTTTTTAATACTAGCAGCCCTTCCTTTTCTTCTGGTAGAGTATACATCCTTCTCTGTTTTTCTTGAACGCCTTTTAAAGAACGCAGTAAACACTGTCTTATAGATGCGCGGTAGATCCAAATAGATTTGACCATTGTGTGAAACCTGTTTCATCAACACTTAGCGAGAAAACTTGAAATCGGGCATTTACGCCTATATGGGCGGTTTAATCCTTGATAGCCAATCCGCCATATGCCATTAGCCCTCTCTTAAACCGCCAACTGTACCTTGCATTGTAATTTCACCGGTTTAACACTGAATTTTTCACTTACAAACCGTAGACAGTGAACCGACACATGTTTGATTTTCTTTCAGCTCCCCCCTTCCGGAATGGCGAAACAATTTTCGTCTTGCAATTGGGTTCCGTCCCGGATCACGGAAGCACAGCTCAACGGCTACGTCACCACCGGGCGCTTTAGCCTCAAAAATGTTCTCCATCGGCGTGTTCCAGTAATCGGAATGTCCGCTGAACCTCAAGAAGGAGAGGTGATTGTTTTTATGCAACACCTAGACCGGGATTCAGCCCGCCGGATCAAAAAATTCCGGGATGTCCTCGCAAGCTTCCAACTCCATCCACAAGATATTGGTCCGAACTCGTCCAATATATGCAACTTTCAAGTCTTCTGCGACGTCTATCTTCAAGAAGAACCAACCGTGGAGTTATTCCGAGATTTCTTTCATTTGAACCGCCGCACAGAGTTCTCGGACGGTCCTAACACAGAACTTGGTAGCGTTTCAATCCAAAAAAGGAAAGAAGTGGACTTCCCTCACGCCAAACATCATAGCCATCCGAAAGATTGGAATCAAACATGGTTCTATTGCCGAACACCGCTCCCTAACGGTGAAAATCCCTTGCCGGGTTATCGCCCTCACCGGCTTAGCAACAACCACCCATTGCCTTTGCGCTTGACTGCCACAGAACGGAAGAACTTTGCACCCCAAATTATCAAGCTCCGGGCTCTGATGGCCAAGGTTTAATTGGTATTGACCTTGTCCGCTGTTGGGTTTCTTGGGGCATCTTGCCATTAAGCCGCCGCCCCGGATTGATGCACGAATACACTGGTGACGTAAAAGATCCTCAACGACATCACGAGCTATCAATAACTGAGCTTGAAGTTGCCGAGACAGTGAAGAAAATGCTCGATGAACCGATCTCCGCGTGCAGCCAAACCGGGCTGGCCCCGTTCTGCGTCTCCAACAAACCGCCCACGGTAAGGTTCCTCTCATTGCTCTACTGATTTTGATTCCATATTGATTGTATTAATCTCTTATTAATTCTCAGGCTAACAGCTCCTTTTGGAAACGAACAAAACCGGCCCGTGTTCCTCGTGTAAAGACCAAGACCACCAAGAAAGCTGGCAAGAGGAAAACCGCCAAGTCTTCTGAACCGCCGGAAGATGAAGAATCGAATGCGAGGTAGAGCTTGACTTACTTGGTTCTTTTTTCATTCATTTTACTTGACAGTTACAATTCCTGTGGATGACGCTGAGGCCAGCCATGCGTAACCTGTTGAGGTAATCCTTCTTCCTTCCGATTACGATCTTGTACCGTTAAAAGAATTAGCCGCCTGATCCGGAAAGTGAAACAATCTCACTCTTGTGCTCATTTGAATCCAAAACTTTCTTTGAAGACACAACAAACTGAAGAACACCGTATGATCTGGCATAGCGGTCAACAAATTACGTCGTCCGGTTTAGCTGATACACCAACCCGGAAACATCGTCCAGAGGTGACTTGTTCTCCTGAAAAGCGTTATCCTTTGAAAGGTTTCTTCCGATGCCCTCTCAATCCGTCTGACCCGAATTATCAGGCTTCTTCCAACTCGTCTGGCGGTTCATCAACCACTCAGCTGCCTCCTCTCAAAGTTGCTGCTGGGTAAGTATATTACTCCTTAATTTGTTCATTGTATTTGTTGGTTTATCATATTCTAACCCTTGATGTTGTAGCACCAAGGCTCTTCTTAGTAAAAAGGCCAAGACCCTCGACCCTACTGTGGACGTTGATCCGGAGAAGACTCCAGAGCATCATGGTGAAAATCCCGAAGTTGCTAAAGACAACTCTGCCGGGGTTAATCAAGATGCCAATGCTAATCCGCCAGAGGTTGAACCGGATGTCCAAGTTGAAACGTCACATCCTACTGCTCCACCGAGTCCTGCAGCAGAACAACGGGACTCAACTACTGACCCGCCAAGCCCGGGTATGAAAGCGCCAAGCCCAGGTGAAAACGCCAATCCGGCCAGCCCGACCAAAGATGATGATGTCGTTTTTACGGGCACCGCATATACCGCCCATGGCAATCCGGTTGCTCTATCAAAGCACAGTGCCAAGGAAGAATTTACTGCCATGAGCAAAGGGAAGGAAAAACTAATCACGACTTATGACAATTTCTCATCCAAGACCTTCACTGGCTTCTCAACCGGCTCTACACAAGCCGTGATTTTGAAGCCGGTCTGGTAAATCTTATGAAGGAGCGCTATGAGGTAAACAGTTGTGCCTTTCTCTTGTACCTTCATTGCATAGTAGCCCCCAAGGGCCTGTTTGTAGTCTTTTTCAAGCCGGTACTTGATATAGAATTCAATACTTTCGTAATCCTTGCTTGTAGCCCCCAAGGGCGGTTCAACTTAGTATAGTTAAACCGACTGTAATTTATATCACCGCAATGTAACATGTTCGAAAGCAAATAGCCATTAGCCCCCAAGTGCCAAGTTGAATACCTGTATTGAGCTTGGGACTTTGTGATTTTATTGGCGAGATGAAGATCAAATATGCATTAGCCCCCAAGTGCCAAGTGTATGACTGGTTATGCGCTTGGGACTTGTAATGAAAATACTAATATGCTCCCTTTTTGTTGCAGAGTGAGATACACCAACAAACCTCACAAATCAATGATCTTCAAGAAACTCTGAAATCTCAACAAGCAGAAACCTCCAAGGCCAAGGATGATCTGAAAACCGCCTTGACTACTATGGAGCAGCTCAAGGAGTGGTTTAAGTCCGAGCGGGCCAACCGGGATACTGAAAAGGCGGGCTTGCTAAAACGGGCGGAGGATCTTTGAAGCAGCTATTAAACCGGTGATGTAAGAGCTCATCGATTAAAGCGCCAAATCAATGCCATGACCTCTGCAATATTTGGTAAGCAATGTTTCACCAAGGTTGTGATGAATATTTCGTTTTGACATTTCCTCCGGTTTAACATGAACTTTCTTAAACCGGTATAGGTAAGCGCATTTCTCATCTGGGCTCTGACATGCGGAAGAAACTCAAGGCCGCGTATACGCTAATTGAACAGCTGTATACCGGCACCCAGCCGAAGTTATTCTTGGCGACTTCTTATGACAACGCAGCTCCGACATTGATCAAGGACACACTGGACCGGCTATCTATGATACCGGCACAGATAGAAGAATTGAAATGATCCGCTGCCTGGCTGGCACCTTATTAGCACTAACTCGCGCCAAAGCATGGATAGCTGACCTTGATCCGGCTGACATAGCCAAAGGCTTCCCCAATGCTCAAGAAAATGGCGAAGCATTTGATAATGATGCTCTCAAACGGGTAACAAGGGAGATGCGTCCTCTGGCGATTCAACTGGCAGAAGAGCCAACCTGACGGTTCACCGCTCCTTCTACGACGCGAACAACAGATGGGTTGAAGCTGCTATTCCGGAAGTGCAGAACCTTGTTCCACCAACCCGTAAGCACACTTATGCCCCTGACGTTGATCCGGCTGAGCTTATAAGTGAAGAGGCTGTCTTTCGTGCTTTAACCGGATTGATCGACCACCAATGACTTCCGGCCATTGGATGGTGAGGAGGAAAAAGTTGAACCGACGCCAGACGACCCATCTTCTTCATGTCAACCCGGCAATGAAGCTTAATCCGTCAAGCCGGTTGATGCATCAGAAACTGACCATTATGACGCAATTCCAAATTTTGGGCCTCTGAATGCCTTGTAATAGGATAGCCATCACTTTTGTTTTTAATATGCCTTCATGCAATGGTGCTGACTCCTTTGATTAAATGATGGAAACCTTCAATTTATATTGCCTGCAGTCACAAAACTTAAACTGCCACAGCCGTCTGTGCCGCCAGCCGGTTTGTGACATTCATATATATATGAAATGAAATATTGAGGTATATAATCAAAGTTTTGTGATACAAAATACCTGCCATCGCTGGGCATGAAGTTGGCTTAGCCAATCTTGAAGCGGAGGTTGTATAAACCATTACCGTCAAAGGAGAAAACAGCTCCTGTGTTTATAATGCCGGTTTACCATGTAAACCGTGCCGGGTCATGACAAGCCCCTTGTTACTCCATGATGGGATGTTAACAGAAAAAGTCAACCCGGAAGAATTATCTCCGGATTAAAAATAAACCGAATTCCGTCAATTGACAATTTGAACCGGTTTAAAGATGTTATCGGTTTAAGAAATGCAACAAAATCAAATAACAGTTGTGAAAAAATATGGAAGCAAAGGTAATGATAAAACCGTTTGCAAAAAGAGGCTTTATTGAGCCGATCAAATGGTGTTACCATGGTCGGACACGACCAAGCTCCCAATAAGGTGTAGTCATGGTTCAAGTCAGCCAGGTCCCCAACTGAGACCGTGGCATTATGCCGATCAAGTGGCGTGGCGATGGTTCGGGTTCGACCAAGCCCCCAAGTGACTCTATGGCCTTAGGCCGATCAAGAGGGACTGGTTCAGACTTGACCATGTCCCCAAGTGATCTGGTGGCTCTCGCCTATCAAAAGGTGTTGCATTGGTTTGGACACGACCAAGCCCCCAAGTGATATCAATAAGCTTTTGAAAAGCAAACTCAGGGGGTAAACCGGAGGCCGCTTTAAAACAGAACAACTCCATGTAACCACGCATGATGTAATGTAACAGATACCCGCTTCAAATTTGAGGCTCCGGTTTATTACTTTATTCATAATATATACATTGTCATAATATGTACATAAGTAGAGTCGATGGCTCAGGTATAATAAGGCCGAAGATGAGCTATGTTCCACGGCCTGTTGGTCTCATCCTCTGACGTGCGTGAGTCTTTATGCTCTCGAACATCGATCAGATAGTACGACCCATTGTGCAGATTCTTGCTGACCACGAAAGGTCCCTCCCAAGGCGGAGGTAGCTTGTGCATATCAGTCTGGTCTTGGATGAGCCGAAGTACCAAATCGCCTTCTTGAAAAGTTCTGGTTCTGACCCGGCGACTATGATAACGACGAAGATCCTGCTGGTAAATCGCCAAGCGGGCAGCTGCTATGTCACGCTCTTCATCCAGCCGATCCAAAGCATCCTGTCGTGCTGTCTCGTTATCTGCTTCAACGTAAGCTGCCACACGAGGTGAGTCATGACGGATGTCACTGGGAGAACCGCCTCCGCTCCATAAACCATAAAGAACGGCGTGTATCCCGTGGATCTGTTAGGTGTAGTATTTATACTCCATAACACGGACGGTAGCTCCTCTACCCAACAACCCGGTGTCCTCTGCAAAGGGACCATAAGCCGGGGCTTGATGCCTCTCAAGATTTCTTGATTGGCTCTTTCCGCTTGACCATTGGACAGTGGGTGAGCTACTGAAGAAACGTCAAGCCGGATGTGCTCACGTTCGCAGAACTCCTTCATGGCACCTTTGGACAAATTGGTACCATTATCTGTGATGATATTGTGTGGAAAACCAAACCGGAAAATCACCTTTTTGATGAACTGAACCGCCGTGGCCGCATCACACTTGCTAACGAGTTCTCGCCTCTACCCACTTTGTAAATTTATCGACCGCCACCGGCAGGTGGGTCTTCTTGTCCTTGGACCTTTTGAAAGGTCCAACCATATCCAACCCCAAGTCGCAAACGGCCAAGTAATTGGAATCATCCTCAATTCTTGGGCCGGCACATGAGCACGTCTGGAGAATTTTTGGCAGCCATCACATCGTCTGACCAGATCTTCCGCATCAGCATGGGCAGTCAACCAATAGAAACCGTGGCGGAACGCTTTAGTCACCAAGGATTTTGAACCGACGTGGTGACCACAATCTCCTTCGTGGATCTCACGCAATATTTCACAGCCTTCCTCAGGGGATACACAGCGTTGAAACGCCCCTGACACACTGCAATGATGCAATTCGCCATTAACAATGGTCATAGACTTAGATCGCCGAACTATCTGCCGGGCCAACGTCTCATCTTCTGGTAACTCGCCCCGGTTCATGTGAGCCATATAAGGAAGCGTCCAATCCGGAGTGACGTGCAGAGCTGCCACCAATTGAGCCTCCGGATCAGGAATAGCCAAATCCGCTTCACCAGGGAGCTTGACGGACGGGTTGTGCAGTACGTCAAGAAAAACATTGGGCGGGACCGGTTTGCGTTGACAGCCCAGCCGGCTTAAAGTGTCCGCCGCTTCATTCTTCCGACGGTCCACGTGGTCCACCTGGTAGCCCTTGAAATGACCTGCGACAACATCCACTTCACGATGATATGCAGCCATGAGTGGGTCCTTTGAATCCTGAGTGCCAGACACCTGTTGAGCCACTAGGTCCGAGTCATCGAAGCACTTAACCCGGCTTAGATTCATCTCCTTAGCCATCTGAAGACCATGGAGCAAGGCTTCATACTCAGCTGCATTGTTAGTACAAGGGAACATTAAGCGAGAACGTAACAGAACTTGTCACCTCGTGGGGAAGTTAACACGACTCGAATTTCGAGCCCTCCAACTGCCTGGATCCATCAAAATGGATGGTCCAATATGTATGATCGGGCTTTTCTTCACGCGCTTGCAACTTCGTCCAATCATTAATGAAATCCACAAGTGCTTGAGACTTCACCGCCATCCGAGGCACGTACTTCAGACCATGCGGCCCAAGCTCTATAGCCCACTTTGCAATCCGCCGCCGCTTCCGGTTACGTATGATATCACCTAGGGAGCGGAACCGACCACCGTGATGGGGTGCCCTTGAAATACCGCTTGCTTCCGGCTTGCCATAAACACTCCATACACCAGCTTACGCCAATGCGGATACCTTTGCTTAGATTCAATAAGCACCTCGCTGATATAATAAACCGGACGTTGAACCGGATGCTCCTTTCCTGCCTCCTTCCGCTCTACCACAATGGCCGCCGACCGCCTTGGCGTTAGCGACAACATATAATGTAAGCGGCTCCTTGTCGATGGGAGCGGCGAGTACAAAGCGGTTGGCCAATTGCCGCTTTAAATCCTCCAACGCTTCATCGGTGGACTCCGCATTTAACCGAACTGTCTTCTTCAAAGATTCGGTACAAAGGATGGCCTTCTCTCCGAGGCGGTGATAAACCGCTCAACAAGGCAATCCGCCCGCCAAACGCTGGACATCATTAATACACTTTGGTTTAGCCAGGAGGTGATAGCCGTAATCTTCTCCGGATTAGCTTCAATCCCCTGTTGGACACGAAAACCCAATAACTTACCTGCCGGAACACCAAAAACACATTTGGCTGGGTTGAGCATCATCTTGTAAACCCGCAGGTTGTCAAAGGTTTCTTTCAAATCATCAATCAACGTTTCCGTCTTCCTTGACTTAACCACAATATCATCCACATAGGCATGCACATTACGACCAATCTGTTTATGCAGTGCAATTTCAGACACAACGCCGATAAGTTGCTTGGGCGCTCTTGAGCCCAAAAGGCATAGACACATAACAGAAGGCTCCAAAGGGAGTGATAAACGCTGTCTTCTCCTGGTCCTTAATCGCCATCTTGATCCGATGATATCCGTAATACGCATCCAAAAGCTCAAACGCTCACAACCCGCAGTGGCATCAATAATCTGGTCAATGCGGGGGAGGGCAAAAGGATCTGCTGGGCAAGCCTTGTTAAGATCTGTGTAATCCACACACATGCGCTAAGTGCCGTTTTTCTTAAGAACCAACACCGGATTAGCAAGCCACTCTGGATGGAAAACTTCAACGATAAAGCCAACCGCTAAGAGCCTGGCCACCTCCTCTCCAATGGCTTTATGCCTTTCTTCGTTAAACCGGCGGAGAAACTGCTTCACCGGTTTGTACTTGGGATCAACATTAAGAGTGTGCTCAGCGAGTTCCCTCGGTACACCTGGCATGTCAGTAGGCTTCCATGCAAAATGTCCGGTTCTCACGGATGAACTCGATGAGCGCCGCTTCCTATTTCGGATCCAAGTTGGCGATCGATGCTGAATCGCTTGGACGAATCGCCAGGCACAAAGCCAACAAGCTTAGTCTCAGCTGCCGATTTGAATTTCAGGGCCGGATCATGTTCTGTAGTCGGCTTCTTTAATGGAGTCATATCCGCCGGATCAACGTTTTCCTTATAATACTTCAGCTCCTCGGTGGCACAAACCGACTCTGCGTAAGCTGCATCACCTTCCTCACACTCCAAAGTGATCTTGCGGCTCCCATGAATCGTTATTGTCCCCTTGTGACCCGGCATCTTGAGCTGCAAATAGATATAACAAGGCCGTGCCATGAATTTGGCATAAACCGGCCGCCCAAACAGGGCGTGATGTGGACTTTGGATTTTCACCACTTCAAACGTCAATGTTTCCGATCTGGAGTCATATTCATCTCCAAAGGCCACCTTCAGAGCTATTTTACCAACCGGATATGCTGACTTGCCAGGTACCACGCCATGGAACACTGTATTGGACGGTTTGAGATGTTTATCTGTTAACCCCATACGACGGAAGGTCTCATAGTACAGGATGTTGATGCTGCTCCCTCCATCCATTAGCACCTTGGTGAACTTATAACCTCCCACCTGAGGTGCCACCACGAGGCTAGCTGACCCGGATTGTCAACCTGTGGAGGATGATCCTCTCTACTCCATACAATGGGCTGCTCGACCAGCGTGGTAATGAGGCACGGCGGCTCAACAGCGTTATCGCCCGCTCAAGCTTCCGGTCTCGCTTATCTAAGCTAGTGGTGAAGACGTGGTACTGCCCACCATTCAACTGCTTTGGGTTGCTCTGATAACCCGACTGCTGGTGCTGTTGATTGTAACCACCTTGGTTATTCTGATTGTTCTGATTGTTATGTCCGCCCGGGTTACCATTAAATCATGAACCGGAATTTCCTCCACCGTAGCCCGGCCCGGATCCTGAACCGCCGCCGGAGCCTTGATCATACCGGAAAGCATTAGAACTTTTGAACTCCTGCATAATGTAACAATCCTTCCAGAGGTGATTGGTTGGCGCCTCCTTCGTCCCATGTTTCGGGCAGGGCTGATTCAACAGATAGTTCAAGCGGTCCGGATTGGGATTAGGCGCTCCACCTCGGTTTGGCTGTTTACCCTTGCGCCGCTGGCCCTTGTCCTGTGCGTTGGTGTTGGCTACGAAGTCCATGTTGCCATTCGCTTTACGCTTGCCTCCACCATTACCTGTCGAGTGATGTTGCTGGCCTTTGGAATTGCCGTTCTTCTTTCCCTTCCCTGTCTCGTCATCATCAGACTCGGGATCCTTGGTACTATCAGAATCAGCATATTTCACTAAAGCGCCCATGAGAGTGCCCATGTCATTACAAAACCGCTTCGTACGCCCCAACTTTAACTTCAAAGGCTTAAACCGGCAATTACCCTCCAGGGTCAAGATCACAGAGTCAGCGTTGATCCGGTCTGACGAGTGCAAGATTTCCGAAACGCGGCGCACCCAATGGGTTGTTGACTCCCCTTCACCTTGGACACAAGCCGCCAGTCCACTACGGACATGGGCTGCTTACGTATCTTTGAAATTCTGGATAAACCGGGTCCGCATCGGGCCCATGAACCGATAGAATTCGGTGGCAAGCTCTTCAACCGTGTACGGGCCGTGCCTTGAGCATCATGGTGAAGTACTTTGCACACGCAGCCTCATCCACATCCAAAGATCTCCATGGCCATCTCATAACTTTCTATCCATGCTTCTGGAGCCAAATCGGCGGTGTAGTTTGGCACCTTGCGCGGACCCTTGAAATCCTTGGGCAAACGTATATTGCGTAAAGCGGGGACGAGGCAAGGCACCCCCAAAGAACTAGAGGTAACCCCAGGCTCAAAGATGGTCGGACGAACCGGCGTAAGCTGATAATCCTGATGCTGTGATGCTAACTCGGCCTCCCTGCGTGCCCGGGCCCGGTCCACCACCTCCTGAGCGTTGTCGAAACCACCTACCCGGTTGTTGCCACGCTGCGCACCATGCTGTGCATTACTTGATACGGCCGGTTCATCCACGTGCCTGCTATAGCTTCGGCTTGGGCGAGGGGTAGAGTGGATCCGGTCGCGGCTGTACGAATACGCTTCCTGTTGGACCAAAGCTGTCCTAAGGAGCTCCTTGACCCGTCGCGTCTCTACTGCCTGTGGTGAATCGCCTTCAATTGGAATTGCCTCCAGCCATGCCGCAGCTGCGACAAGGTTATCCATCGGGTTGGAGTAGTGACCTGGAGGCGTTTGCACAGCCTGAGGCGTGCCGGCATTATGGCGAGGTAGATCTATTACGCGGGGCTGAACCGACGTGCCTGTCCCAGGTGCTTCCGCCCGGTTTACCACCGGCGGATTACTGGTCCCCGCTCCTGGGGTGTTGGAGAGATCTCTTCCGTCGAAAACTGAAGGCAAACGTGATCTGTATTTCCTCTTCATGACTTCATGCGACACGCTCTGATCCAGCATGAGCCTATAAGCTTGTGCATCCAAAGCGGCCCGCTCTGCCGCCATCCTGGCGTCTGCAGCTGCCAGATCCGCTTTAGCCTGAGTCATTTGTTCCTTCACCTCCGCAATCTCCGCGTTATGAGCGTCCTGGTCCGCCGGGTTAACCTCGGCCATGAGCACAGCCAACGCATCAAATAGTTCTGATAAAACTTGAGCGGCGGCGACAGGCCTCCTCGCCTGCCGCTGCCGTCATTGTTGAACCGACAACCATTGTCGCAGCGGTCGAAGAGTGAAGCATTGCTTGTGTACCGCCATAAATATTCCAACCCGGTTGGGCAGATCAGAGGGGTCCCAAATACTGTCACCGTCGGAAGAGCCCCCAATCCGGCCGTCTTGTAGCTGATATAGAGACTCAGTTTCTCCGGTCGACGACTCGTCATCAGAGCAGATGACAGTTTCGCCACCAGATTCTGATCCGTCCTCATAACTTCCTCCGTGGATGACTCCTACGAAGGCACGCCTTACGGCCGGTTTAGCCTGGGCATGTCTCGCACGCTGAGCTGTTTCGACGAGGTCGGTGCAGATGTCCAGCTCAGGCCCTGGCTCACCGATCTTGCCGATGAAAACGTGTATGCCACCAAAGCGGACCCGGTACCCGTACTCAATCGAGCCGGCCTCGGGGCCCCAGCCTGCATTGTCGATGTAGAGCTTGCCGCGACGACTCTTGGTCATCCGGCCCACAGCGTAGCCTTTGAGTCCTTCGAACTTGCCCTCCAAGATCATCAAACCATCGTGCGATAGCCCCACGGTGGGCGCCAACTGTCGTGGTTTTGTCACGGCAGATGTCCTCATGAAAGGACTTAGTCGTGGAGCCATCGCTACGGGTTAACTTGAAGGGGTTAAAGCGGACGCAAGACACAAGAGTTATACTAGTTCGGCCCCTTCGATGAAGGTAAAAGCCTACGTCTAGTTTGTGATGGGATTGATGTGGTCTCGATGACTAGGGAGCAAATCAGCTTCCCCTAGGCCTCGAGTTGCTGTTGTTTGTCCTTGAACCGCCCCGGGTCGTCCCCTTATATACACGGGTGACGCCTGGTCGGTTGAAGAGTCCCGATCTCCGGTTCGTATTCGTATCCGGGTTGGTCTCTCTCTATTCCTATCTTATAATACAAGTTTACATATCAGGCCGGTATACGGCTACAGGTTCTAAACCGACTACAGGCCTTGGGCCCTTACTTTTATGCCTCTTGGGCTTTTACACCGTTGAACTGCTGATGAAGTTAACCCGGCCCAGTTACGCCGGTTTACGCCCAGTAGTAATATCCCCAACAGTGTCGTTCACATGTTTTGGGGAAGGGGCCTTCGGGGGTGTCCCGCTGTCCATAGCATTCGAGCCTAGTAAGTCCTCCGACGAGGATTGTTCGATGTGGGACCTCGCCGGACTGTAAAAAAGCATGGCTCAGATTAAAGCATTATGCCATGGTGAGTCTGGATGCAAAAACGCGTTCAGATTTTATATACTCATGAGTTCACCAGGGGCTGGGCCCTGGGATCCCACTCCGGGATGTTGTCGGTAGCGGCGGTGGATTCCTCCGGAAAGGGAGTTTTTCCCTTCTTAGGCGACTCGGCCTCCAAGGACGTGGAGGCCGTCCTTTTCTTTCTTCCCCTCACTGGGGATTGTTCTTCCTCCTCTTCCTTGGAGGAAGAGCGGGCATCAGAGTCTTCAGATATTGTGTCCGAAGTGCCACGACGACGAAGGCCTCCCCAGGTCTTTTTGGCCTCCTTCTCGGTCTTCTTCTTCGGCGCCTTGTAAGGCGCCGGGACCAGCATCTTCATCAGAAGTGGGCCGGCCGGTTCTTCCGGTAGTGGGGCCGGACAGTAGATCCGCCCCGCCATCTTCGTCTAGCCCTAGAAGAGTTCTGGAAAACACATTTAGCATTACCTTTGGGTTATGCATGACTTGCCAGCATACAATGACTTACCGAACTTGTAGGGCGGGACAGTTGGTACCCGCGGTCCTCGGCTGAGTCCAGCCACGATTTGCAAGACTTGAAAAGCATCTTCCAGATGTCTTTGTGCGAGGAGCCATAGAGCTCTAGCAGGGTCTGGTGCTTGGCCGGGTCGAATTCCCATAAGTTGCAAGCCCTATGTTGACAAGGAAGGATCCGGCGAACTAACATCACCTGGACTACATCGACAAGTTTGATATTCTTGTCTTCCATATCCTTGATGCGCATCTGGAGCACCAACAGTTCGTCGGGCGAAGACTAGTTCAGGCCCTTCTTGGGCCAGGACGTAAGCCGTAGAGGAGCTCCGGATCGGAATTCGGGAGCGGCGGCCCATTCCGTGCCGCACGACTCAGTGATGTAAAACCACTGCTGTTGCCACTCTTTGACGGAATCATTAAAAGTACCTGTTGGCCATGTGACGTTGGGAATCTTGCTCACCATGGCGCCTCCGCACTCGGCGTGATCTCCGCTCACTACCTTGGGCTTCACATTAAAAATCTTCAGCCGTACGCCGAAGTGTGGCGAGATGCGGAGAGAGGCCTCGCATACGACGATGAATATCAAGATGTTGAGGAAGGAATTGGGGGATATATCGTGAAAATCAATCCCGTAGTAATACATGATGCCGCGAATGAATGGGTGGAGGGGAAACCCTAGCCCGCAGACAAAGTGAGGGAGGAATACAACCCTCTCGTGTGGTTCCGGGGTCGGAACGATCTGTCCCGCTGTCGGGAGATGATGGCTGATTTTCTTGGCCAGGTACCCAGCCTCCCGAAGCTTTTTGACATCTTTCTCCCAGACGGTAGAGGCCATCCACTTGCCTCCTGCTCCGGATCCAGACATTTCCGGAGGGCCTTTGTGGGCGGAGAAGATGAATGCTTGGGCACTGGAGCTCGAGCAAGGAAGAATAGATGAGCAGAATAGGGAGAAGGCGTGGGCGAAGAAGGGGAGTCCTTATCTCCTTATAAAGGCCGCAGGGATCCTGCGCCTCCCCACTTGCCCAAGAAACTTGCTTATTCCCCAAACGCTGCGTTGATGGCGAGGTTGGGTTACCCACACCCGTATTGATGAGAATCCCGTGATAAGGGGACACAATCTCTGCTTCGACAAGACGTGCCAATAAATCCGCCGTGATAAGGGGTTACCCACGCACGTTTAGTAGCAGGCTGGGAAAACGGTTCATATAATAATCGGGCCGTGGCGTGATGTCACGCCGTGAAAGGTTGTCAGCAGATTAGATTTGTGGAATATTGTGCTCTCTACGGTGGTTTGTGGAATTTATATTGCAGAGCCAGACACGATCCTTGTGTTAAAGATCTTTTGTGGTGTATTCGGAGAAGGAACCCGCCTTGCAATGCCGAAGACAATCTGCATGCCGGACTCATCGTCATTGAAGCCATGTTCAGGGGCTACTGAGGGAGTCCTGGATTAAGGGGTCCTCGGACAGCCGTACTATTGGACTATGAAGATACAAGATTGAAGACTTCGTCCCATGTCCGGGTGGGACTCTCCTTTGCGTGGAAGGCAAGCTTGGCTATTCGGATATGTAGATTTCCTTCTCTGTAACCGACTCTGTGTAACCCTAGCCCCCTCCAATGTCTATATAAACCGGAGGGTTTAGTCTGTAGGACAAGAACGATCATAATCATAGGCTAGCTTCTAGGGTTTAGCCTCTACGATCTCGTGGTAGATCAACTCTTGTAATACTCATATCATAAAGATCAATCAAGCAGGAAGTAGGGTATTACCTCCATCGAGAGGACCCGAACCTGGGTAAACATTGTGTCCCCCGCCTCCTATTACCATTAGCCTTAGACGCACAGTTCAGGACCCCCTACCCGAGATCTGCCGGTTTTGACACCGACAGGCCCCCCTTTCCCTCCGTTCCTCCCTCTCCTTCCGGCTTCTTCTCCACCTTCCTTTCCTCCGCCAACTAGGAGGAGGAAAGGGAGCCCATTCCTACTAGGAGGAGGACTCCTCCTCCTGGCGCGCTCTGCAAGGGCCGGCCGGCCTCCCCCTTGCTCCTTTATATACGGGGCAGGGGGCACCCTAGGACACACAATTTGATTGTTCCAAGCCGTGTGTGGTGCCCCCTCCACCATAATCCACCTCGGTCATATCACAGCGGTGCTTAGGCGAAGCCCTGCGTCAGTAGCATCATCATCACCGTCATCACGCCGTCGTGCTGATGGAACTCTCCCTTGAAGCTCTGCTGGATCATGAGTTCGTGGGACGTCATCGAGCTAAACGTGTGATGAACTCGGAGGTGCCGTGCGTTTGGTACTTGGATGGTCGGATCATGAGGACGTACGACTACATCAACCGCGTTGTCATAACGCTTCCGCTTTCGGTCTAAGAGGGTACGTGGACAACACTCTCCCCTCTCGTTGCTATGCATCACCATGATCTTGCGTGTGCGTAGGATTTTTTTTGAAATTACTACGTTCCCCAACATTGCTTGCAAGGCTTATAGTGATGTGCATTACCGAGAGGGCCTAGAGATACCTCTCGGACAGTCGGAGTGACAAATCCTAATCTCGATCTATGCCAACTCAACAAATACCATCAGAGACACCTGTAGAGCATCTTTATAATCACCCAGTTACGTTGTGATGTATGACAACACACTAAGTGTTCCTCCAGTATTCGGGAGTTGCATAATCTCATAGTCATAGGAACATGTATAAGTTATGAAGAAAGCAATAGCAACAAACTAAACAATCATTGTGCTAAGCCAACGGATGTGTCAAGTCAATCACATCATTATCCAATGATGTGATCCCGTTAATCAAATGACAACTCTTGTCCATGGCTAGGAAACTTAACCATCTTTGATTAACGAGCTAGCCAAGTAGAGGCATACTAGTGACACTCAGTTTGTCTATGTATTCACACATGTACTAAGTTTCCGGTTAATACAATTCTAGCATGAATAATAAGCATTTATCATGATATAAGGAAATATAAATAACAACTTTATTATTGTCTCTAGGGCATATTTCCACTCTCCCACTTGCACTAGAGTCAATAATCTAGATTACATTGTAATGATTCTAACACCCATGGAGTCTTGGTGCTGATCATGTTTTGCTCGTGTGAGAGGCTTAGTCAACGGGTGTGCAACATTCAGATCCGTACGTATCTTGCAAATCTCTATGTCTCCCTCCTTGACTTGATCGCAGATGGAATTGAAGCATCTCTTGATGTGCTTGGTTCGCTTGTGAAATCTGGATTCCTTTGCCAAGGCAATTGCACCAGTATTGTCACAAAAGATTTTCATTGGAACCGATGCACTAGGTATGACACCTAGATCGGATATGAACTCCTTCATCCAGACTCCTTCATTTGCTGCTTCCGAAGCAGCTATGTATTCCGCTTCACACGTAGATCTCGCCATGACGCTCTGCTTGGAACTGCTCCAACTGACAGCTCCACCATTCAATACATATCCGGTTTGTGACTTAGAGTCATCCGTATCAGTGTCAAAGCTTGCATCGACGTAACCGTTTACGACGAGCTCTTTGTCACCTCCATAAACGAGAAACATATCCTTAGTCCTTTTCAGGTATTCAGGATGTTCTTGACCCGTCCGATGATCCACTCCTGGATTACTTTGGTACCTCCCCGCTAAACTAATAGCAAGGCACACATCAGGTCTGGTACACAACATTGCATACATGATAGAACCTATGGTTGAAGCATAGGGAATGACTTTCATTTTCTCTCTATCTTCTGCAGTGGTCGGGCATTGAGTCTGACTCAATTTCACACCTTGTAACACAGGCAAGAACCCTTTCTTTGCTTGATCCATTTTGAACTTTTTCAAAACTTTATCAAGGTATGTGCTTTGTGAAAGTCCAATTAAGCGTCTTGATCTATCTATATAGATCTTGATGCCCAATATATAAGCAGCTTCACTGAGGTATTTCATAAAAAATTCGTATTCAAGTATCCTGTAACATCCCAAATTTTCAATTTGGAATGTTATACATAGATCATCATTGCATACCATATTTTTGTTGCATTTTGGCTCGATCCTAGAAATTCTACACAACTCAAGGACCCACAGAGAGAGTTGGGGATTTCGTTATTTTCATATTTGAGTTTTCTCAAATTTTGAAAATAAGATCATTTGATTTTAATTATTTTATCTTCAATTATTTCTATTACAAAAATATGAGAGAGGGAATAAAATGACTTTCCCAAAATAAAGAAATAATGAGGTTTTAATAATAAAATCAAATAAGATTTTATTTTGGAGTTTTTCGCCATTTTATTTGAATTTAGGAAAATGTGGGTTTTACAAAATTGCATTTAGGCCCCAAATAAATGTTCATATAGTCCGACCTGATTTTAGAAGCCGGGGAAAATTTATTTCGGGATTTTTGGAGTCCGTTTAGTATTTCTTTCGTTTGTTTTTCTGCGCGAAATTATTTAAAAAAGCAAACCGACTTACCGGGCAGAATCGAAGCGAGACTCACTTGGGGCAGCCTTTAAATAAGCACTTGGCGCCCCAAATTACCACCACGCCGCCCGCCAGCCGCCACTGTGCCCAAACCCTAACCCTAACCCGCCGCTTTGATCCGCCGCCGCCCGTCGCCGCCGCCGCCCGCCACCGACTTGGAGCCGCCGACCCACGCCCAGGTTTGCCGCCGCCTCGTTTTTCGCGCCGTTTTTTTATAAAAACCGATCGGTTTTTTTAGTTTGTCGGTTTTTTTAGTTTCCGTTTTTTAGATCGGTTTTATTATTTTCGGTTCGGTTAAATAGCGAGCGTTCGCTCGTTCGTTCGTTTGAACGAACGTGTTCGTCAGATTAGTTCTAGTTAACGAACGTCCGTTCGTTAACCTGTTCGTCATTTTTCTTTTTCTCGGATTTAATCCGCGATTTTTCTGATCGCGATTTTCGATCCGATTTTCGTTTTAGTATAACTTTTCGCTCGTTTATCAGAATCAGGCGATTCAAGCGCCCGGAGTTTCATGTCGAAACCCTCTTTCTGAATAACCAACTTAAACAAGTTTTTGCTTCTGTAAAATTTGACTTAGATCCAGATTAGTAAAACGGAGCTGTTTTCTTTCGCCGTTTGACTTTCGTTGCTTTGTTTGATTTGATTCTTTTTGCAAACCGGAGTTCTTAAGTTGAACTTTCTGGTTAGATCTTTTGTTTGAGTTTTACCCATGCATTAGATGAGTACTTATTGTATGCTTGTCTGTTTGTCTGCGATAGAATACCCGGAGTCGCTTTGTTACTTCAAGTCTCTAGGTTTCATGGATCATCAGCAAGGCAAGTAACACTTTGATCATATACTTTTCATACCCAGTTTTTATGCATTAGATCTATCATCAAACATTGCATGATTAGGATCTAATTAAATTGTGGGATGGGAAGTAGATGAGGTAGTGCCTATTACCTGTTTATTTTCAAACCCTTGGGAGTTACTTCTACGTTTGCTTATTATGCCGTGCTATGCTAGTAGACGTGGATTGGGTGAGTGTATCCATGATAGATGTGAGATTGTTAAATTAATGGTTTATTTAAGGTGGCTACTTAAACACACATCTGGGTGGATTGAGGCACCTGGTTTCCAGGACTTGCCTGTTTTTCTTCGGACCGCCACCCAGGCTCAAAGGGATCATGAGATTATTCATGCTAGAAACTTCCGCGTGCAGCCACATGCTACTATGGGCTCTAGCATAGTTGACTAAGTTGTGCAAACTCTTATGGGTAGACTAGCTGATTTAGGGGTTGAAGGTTGGTACGGTCTACCCATACGTAAGGTGCTAGCGCTTCTGAAAGACTATGTCTCGGTCATCCGTTTCTCAAACACCATGTAGTGCGAGAAATCAAACGGAGGAGATCGAGTCTTGTGGGGAAAAGTGCACAAACCTCTGTAGAGTGTATAAACTAATCATGGTTAGCCGTGTCCCCGGTTATGGACATCTTGAGTATCTAGTACTTGGATATCATGTGAATCTCATCATGTTACTCTAATTAATATTGTTGAGTTGTTAATGAGTACTTTTAATTGGGATTGAGGATGCTGTCAACCATTCTCAATGTTCAACAACCACCATGATAGTTAAATAAAACTTATTCCTTTGCAGTAGGGAAAAATTGGCTTTACGGAAAACTGTAACCATAGAACTTTCCACCAGCCATATATGCATGTAGTATAGGCTTACTCTTTCATTATTCTCTATGTGTTACTTTGCCAGCATATTCCATGTGTTGACCCGTTTTCGGGCTGCAACGTTTCAAGTTGCAGACTTTTTAGACGACAAGTAAGGTGCTTAGGTCGTGGTTCTATACTCAGTGATGCCGTTGGAGTTGATGGACTCGCTTATTCTTCCAAGCCTTCCACTATTATCGTTATTAGATGGCCTTAAGCCATATTTATTTTGTTAAGCTCTCTCTTGAGACATTCGATGTAATAAGTGTGTGATTGCTACTCTGTTATAAATCCTTCGAGTACTATGTGGTGTCAGCATTACAGATCCAGGGATGACACTTGAGCACAGAGATCAGACTGTTTGAGGTCTGGTCGCTACAAAGATGGTATCGTCGAGCACAAATGGTAGAGACCACGACCACTAAGCTAAAGACCTAGATCACTACTCTCTTCTCATTTCGACTCCTCATCTTTTCTACTCTTTTTAGGATGACGGAAGCGAGGATCAAGTTCACCCAAATTTGATGAAGATACACCCTTTGGACGACACCTGAAGGAAGTCACTAACTACCTGAACATTGGAATACCAAGCTTCACCGGGACCTACAATTCTACTTTACCCGAAGAGGAGCGCTGGAAGATTCAAGCTCAACTTCCCGGAAGGATGTTCGCGCCAGTCACGGAGCCCATAGAGTGTGTTTTAAATGCACCAACTTGGAGTCTGGGAAAGAGCATGGCAGCTCACATAACCATGGGACGCATTGGAGAAGTTTACCAAGATGACCTCAAGGATACTATCTACCAGATTTGCGGACGCCGAGATGAACAATGGGAGATAGTTAGCACTAAGAAGGATCGATCCATTGCAGCTTTCATCCAAGAGTTAAATCAGCACATTCGACGCCAGGAGAACCAGATGTGCGCAGACATGATGGAGCTGAAGAAAGCAAAAGCCAAGATTATCGACCTAGAAGGAGAACTGAAGGCCACTCGCAAGGACTACATGGAGGAGATTGTAACTCTAGTGAGACAAAACGGCGATCTTAAGGAGAAGATTGAAGAACTCATGGGAAATTCAGCACCCGGAGGAGAAGATGAAGATTGCACCTGTCCAGAGAACTACATCATCATCGACGACACCGATTCCGATCCTAGTGATGATGATTTCGAAGACGAAGCTGGAGCGGATATCATGGAGTCTTCATCGGAGCAGTTTTTCTAGTTGACCACCATAACAGTAGTAGATTTCCCCCATAAAAAAATTAGTTTTAGTCCAAGCACTTTGTAACGATAGTTAGACCGTTGTATGCCCTTGTTTGATTTGATTGGAGTGATATTGTGTGTTTTTGTCTCATGTGCATATGGGTAGTGTTTTCTCCCTAGACCTCATTCTATTCTTAACTCTCGTCTTTTCTATAAACCCCTCAGATGCCTCCGAGACGCGACCCTGGATTTATTTTCCCGCCGGAGATCACTTTCAGCTTGATTCAAGCGAGAATGCCTTGATTCAAACATTGGCACAGAACCAAGGCAGCAACAACAACAACAACAACAACAACAACCCACCGCCACCACCACCTGTTGACCATTTGACCCGTTTCTTAAGGCTGAATCCGCCGGTGTTTTCCAGTAGCACCGAGCCGATTGTTGCAGATGATTGGCTCCACAAAGTAGGGAGGGAGTTGACCACTGCAGGATGTACAGATGGGGAAAAGGTGAAATTTGCCGCACATCAGCTTGAAGGACCCGTAGCAGCATGGTGGGAGAATTTTACAGCCACTTACCTCAGAGACACTGCCACATGGGATCGGGCCAGCAAGCTTTCCAGACTTGCCCATGTTTCAAAGAGGGAGCTATGGCCATGAAGAAGCGTGAGTTTCGCAACTTGCGCCAAGGAGGACGGACAGTTGGCCAGTATGTGGATGACTTTAGTAAGCTAGCATGTTATGCCACAGATGACGTTGCTACGGACGCAGCTAAGCAGGAGAAGTTTCTAGAAGGACTGTGTCGGCGTTCTGGGAAAGGGGGTCCCCAGACTTGCCTGCCTGCGGCCTGCGGCATGGCTCAAAGGAGGCCCAGGACAGCCCATCTTCATCAACGCAAGCTCAAGACCCTCTCGAGGGGCCAAGCTTCACGGGGCGGACGACAAGGAGCTTCCTCAGGCACGGCCTCGTCAGGCTGGCTCATGAGGAGGCGGAGAATTCAAGGCAGGGTACCTCGTGAGGTGCCCATGACGCAAGCCATGACGACCAGGCGCCACTGGCGCCAGCCCGTCAAAGGTCCTCCTTTCCTCTTTGGTGCAAAGGGAGCAAGCGCAGCGAGAGCATCAAACAAAGGCACCTGCTTTGGTGCAACAAGACCAAGACTAGCCCCAACGGCCGGAAGGGAGTCATCGTGGAGCCCAAGCAGAGTCATCACCAGAGCCTTTGGCGGCGAGGACCAACTTTAGTCAGGATAAGTGTACCCGCTGTTCCCCTTCAAAATGGCCAATAGTTGGCGCCCTTCCCGCTCAATATTTGGGAAGAGGCCCAGGGCCTTCGCCTATAAATAGGAGTAGCTACCCCCAGGGTAGAGGGATCGGCCCCCCGGTATGAGATCGGAATCCTCATCGAGGAACCAGTAGCTAGAGCAACGAAACACCACCTAGCAATTCATCACACCCACCAAGAACAGACCCTCGCGAGTCTGTTCATCCCTGTACTGTTCCTCATCAGCCCAAGAGGCAATCCACCACACCACAAACTAGAGTAGGGTATTACACCACAACGGTGGCCCGAACTAGTATAAATCTCGTGTCTCTTGTGCGGTTCTGTTTAGTAGTTTAGGTCCCTGCGATTCGGCGAAGTGCGAGACGGTGGAGGATTGGATCTCCGCGCGCACCCAAGTGTTCGAACCTCAAGGGTCTGCCGGAACCCGAAATCCGACATTTGGCGCGCCAGGTAGGGGTGCGCCGGAATCCACCTTCTGCCACCTCGTGTCTCGTCGCATCGCCACCACCATGTTCGGCGACCAAGCGGGCAACTCAGATCCTTGGGCGGTGTGGCCCGCCCACGAAGAGCCGCTCGCCTCGGGCGACCCCGTGTCCCAGGCAGCTCGCGGTCTGCAGGGCGCCAGGTCATGGCGACGCGGACAGGCTTCGACGGCTCACGCCGCAGCGGCGCTGATCGGCAGCAAGGGCCTCCAATCACGCCATGACCACATCACCGTACACCCGCCGAGCAAAGCGAACTCGAGGGCCGCGCTCATAGTGGCCCGAGCTGCTGCAGTGCAGGTTCTTTGGAGAGCTGCCGTGGCGTCTTCTTTGAGCGAGTGGCAGAGCTCCTGGGCTTCGTCGCCTCGGGGGCTCACCCCTTCTGCACCCAGCTTCCATCTCAGGCCCAAGGCGGCCCACATGGGGGCTCCGCGCGAGCCCGCGGGCTCCAAAGCTACTCCAACACCTGTCAGCACCGGGCCGGCGGCGGGGCTGCCCCCGCCCCCGGCCCGCGGAGAAGAAGGACTTGACGTAACTCACGGTCCTGGTGGACCGCCGCGCCACCACCCCATGGCGGGCGCATCAAGCAGAGCAGCATGGCACGCTCAGCACTACGGCGTGGCCTTCGGGATGACGGCGCCAGAAGAATACGTGCCCCACATGATGGACCAAGGGCACCCGCATGAGGGAGAACAAGGCTCGCTCCTCAGCCCAAGCTGGGGGGACGAGGCGCCAGAAGCCGAGCTCTTCCAGAGCCTCGAGACGGTCCCACTGGTCACGCCTGGGCGACGATTATCGGTACCGCTACTTCCTCAAGAGCAAACATACGCTAACCATAGGTCGCAGGAGGTACAGTGTCGCCACGACGAGCGGCTGCCCGCCTCAAGATCTCCTACCCCTCGGGAGGGGGGCGCAGGGGCTGCCGGAGAGGGGCAGAGATCCGACATCAGCACCGCGGCGTTGAGCAAGGCGTTCTCGTGGAGGTAGGCCCTCTGGCCGGGAGGTGCCTCAAGGCCTGCCCCTGGCGGAGGACCCGTGGTCGTCGGGGGAACCGCTGGCGACCGCTCTACCCCATCGGCGGCGTCCTGGTTTCCGGTCGTCGTTGATGGCACTAGAGTGTGGCGCAAGGCGGGGCCCTCGTCTGGCGATATGAAGCAAGGACGGTACCTGTGAAGAAGGTCTAGTGCCTGTGAAGCTCGCCGCCCCGTGACACTCTCACGTAATAATGAGTGGGGCTGTACACGCCCCAGAGTCTCAGGGTGCCGGCCTCGGCCCCTGGGCTCCCTCCCACGCCCAAAGTGGCAGCACTTAGCTCAGCTGGTGAGAAGACGCCCAAGACTAGACTAGGTGCCGGACGCGGCTTTTCTTCCGCTTTCTTCGCCTTTCCATTTGATTGTCGCTTTCCCCGCTGGATTTAAGTTGGATTCAATTTGAGATTTGCGTGTGTTCGGGAAGGTGCTTAGTCTCGTTCGAGCAAATCTCTCGCGTTTGATTTACCACTCCGCCTCAGCTGCCTCCCATCGCGAGCCCCTCGCGAGCCGGGCTAGGCCTAGCTTGCGCGCAGCCCAGCCTGTCGCCGCCGCGTCCTCTCCGGAGGGTTTTTAATTGCAGATCCTACGGATTCGATCAGGAGACACTCAGATCGCCGCAGCCTCCCACAGGCTCTCTCAGGGCTCGTACGAAACTAAGGTAAACCAACCAACCAGCACGTCGCTTGGCCAACCACTTGGCGTGGGCGTATGGGCGATGTAACACCTGCTAATACGATGAACACAAGTTTTACATGAGGGGCTCCTCCTCCCAAAATGCTCTCACAGCCATCAGGCCAAAACCTGAGTTCTATTCATGCAGGGTAACAGAACAGGGACAATACATCATCAGTCGGATAAATCTCCCAATGCGTCCTCAAGAGCACCTCCCGAGCCGTTGCTGGCGTCGCTGGCCTCGCCGTCGCTGTCTGCGCGGCCGTCGGCGGCGTCTGGGCCATTCACCACGCCGCCCTCATCGGCGGCCACAACCACGCCGTCGTTGTCCGGAGCGAAGGCCCGGATGAGGGCATCCACATTGTCTTCCACCCAGTGCGCTAGGTCGCCCCAGATGGCCTGGGGAACTTGGGCGATAGCTGCGTCAAAATCGAAGTGGGGGTCCATGTCCTGGAGATGACTGAAGACACGAGAAAAGGCGCGCCCAAGCAGCGCGCGGCTCCTCTCCTCCACCAACCTATTGGCCCTGACCGACTGCGCCTCCAGCCGCGCCACCACGTCGGTGAAGAACTGAAGGTTGCCGGCGTAGTTAACCACGTGCGGCTCACCAACTGCCTCCTTGCAGATATTACCCAAGGCTGCGTTGGATCTTTCCCGGAGCATGGCGAGCATGGGGCCGTGCTCATGCTCCAGGATTCGCCGCTCACGCATCTCGTCCGCATTCTGGCGCGCGACGGCCTCGGCCTCCTCCACCCATTGGCGAAGAAGGAGCGCCTCGGCCTGAGAGGTGGTGGACTCCCTCTGCGCCACCTCGAGGGCGGCCCGAAGAGCATCGGCCTGCCGCGTCGCCTCCTCCAGCTTGGCCCTCAAGGCAGCAGTCCTGCCCTCAGCCTCGGCCTTGATCAACCCCAGCCTCTCCTCAAACTCGTGCTCGAGGTTTGAGCGCGCCGCTGCCACTCGGCGTCCGACCTCCTCCAGGACGCGGGCTTCCCGTGCAGCGACCCCATCCTCTGCCTGCCGCCAAGCGCCTCCCCGTCTCCAAGCGCAGACCAAGACGCTGCTCGGGCGGCTTCAAGCGCCGAGCCTCCTCACGCTTCGAGCTCCGCTGGTCGCCGGAGGCCACCTTCATCAACGCGAGCGCTGCCTCGCGCAGCTCCACTTGCTCCTCCAGTGAGTGACACCGGGCCAGGAGTTCCCATGCCCGCTCCTCCGCCACCTCCCGCCGCCTGTTAGCTTCCCGGGCATCCTCGACGGCCCGAGAACAGGCCTCCCGAGAGGGTGCCAGCGACGCCTTGGCCTCTTCATCATCAAGATCGCGCCGGTGGCACGCAAGGGCGATAGTGCCCTCCAGCTCGCGCCTCTCTGCGGCCAGATGCAGGCCCTCGGCCTCAAGGCTCGCGTCTTCGTCAGCGAGCTCTTCACCAAGCAGACTCACCGCGTCAGCCGCCCTTCGAAGAAATCCTTGGCGGAGAGCGCGGCGCTCTCGAGTGCGCTCGAGCACGTCCTCCACACCATCAGCCGCCCCAAGCGGGCGCCGGGAGCCGCGAATCAGCACTCCCCCTCCGGGCAGGGGGCTGGGGGCTGGCACCCTCCACGGCCCGGCGCCCGCGCCAAGCCCGGCACAGAGCAAGCCCATCCCAGACGAGGCGCGAGAAGCGCCTCAGCCAATCGCCGTCCACGACTAGACGAGAAGCCCACGGCAGGCTAGCTATGCCGCGGGAAGGCTCGCGAAGAAGGGTCGCGAGGCGCGCAAGGCCACGACGCTCCTCGGGACGGTTCACCTCCCCGGTCGCCCTCACCACAAGGGCTCCACTGCTTGGAGCACTCAAGGACGGGGGAGGGGGCGAAGCCAGGGGGACGGCTCCTCACCCGTCTCCGTGAGCACGACAGGAAGGGGCCTGCAGGGCAAGGATCAGTACAAGCAGCAGAAGAATCAGGAGCTGGAGAAGGAGAAGGCTTACTCATCAGTGGCGAAGTACTTCCTACGCTTTAGCAGGCGACAAGGGTAATCATCGCCCAGGGCCTCCCTTCTCTTCCGGAGGGCCTCAAAGTTCACGCGGAAACGACCCAAGATTTGATTGCAGGGGTCAGCCTGCAGCGAGGGAGAAGTATCAAGGCGACCTGCGTCGTGGGCGTCACTGACGCGCTGGCCGATCGCCTCACCAAGAGAAGCAAGAGGGGCCTCGGGGCTCCATCCGCAGTGCTTTGCTGCGGGCTGCCTGCCGCCTCACCATGGCGGCATGAGCCTCAGGAGCTGCTCCCTCATGAGCGCCGCCCGGTGCTGTCACCACGGCGGGGGTCCCTTCGGCCTCTGGCGGCTCGTGCCTCCCTGTTACGCCACTTGAGGAGGAGCCGCCTTGGCCGATCGGGAAGGGCTGTCACCATCACTGGATTCTCGCGAGGCCCTCGAGACCAGCGGCGCGGCCCCCATTCATCGAAGATAGGCATCTGGTTCACAAAATCACCCCTGTTCTGGCAGAGGTACAACAAGGCCCCTTCATGCCGGATGCCACCGGGGTTGGGGTCGCCAGTCAGGACCAGGAGCACTTTCCATAGCGTTTCAAGCGTCAGGTCTTCTTCCTGGAGCCTCATATGATCACCAGGCCCGCTGAAGGCCCACATCTGGTGGGAATGTCGTTGGAGAGGAGCAATGCGGCACATTAGGAACTCCTTCACCACCTTGGGAGCTGTCACAGCAAGCGACCTCAGGAACACGAAGTGGCGCCAGACAAAGATGAGCCGAGGGCTTGAAAGCGTCTCCTGGCCCCAGCCTGAATTGGGGACAGCAGGCGAGGTTGGCTCCGATAGTAGGGGGCTGGGCACCCCCACATCCATGTACAACCACCTCTCACGGAACTCAGCCGCGGGCGGAGGCAGGCTGACGTCAATCCCTGAGGCTGCTATCTCGGGCGCGGCGACGAAGCTCACGCACGCCGAGCATTGGGTGGGGTCGACAAGGCGCGGAGAGAAGAAGTGGCGCAACAGGGCAACCGAAGGAAGGATGCCCATCATCGCTTCGCAAACGAAGGCGAAGACCGAGAGGAGAGTGATGGACTCAGGACCTAGATGCATCATGTGGATCTGATAGTGGGAAAGCACGGCATTGAAGAAATCAGAAAAGGGGGGAACCAGCCCGCCTACGTATGCCAAAGAAATACCGGACCTCGGTGACTATCCTGTCGATGGAGAAGTGGGACGCGGGCCAGGCCGTCGTCCTCCCGCATTCGTTGAAGGTGGTGGCCAGAGCCGAACTGACCTTGCCCAAGCCCTCTAGATTGAGTATGATCGACGGGTCGACGGCGGAGGCCGCCGGCGGCGGCGAGCGAGGCGGAGGCACAGGTTTCTTCCCTTTCCCCTTCTTCGTCGGAGCCATGGCGATTGAAGGGGGGGGGGGAGATTCAAGACTGGATTGAAAATGGAAGCTGAGTTCGAGAGGGGGAAGGACAGGGACGCACAAGCAGCAGAGAGGAGAACGGATGTGTACAGCACCGTGTCCGCCTAGCAAGGCACGAAATAAGGAGGCGTGAGGGAACATTGCCGCCCACGTCCAATCAACCGCCACGCGTCGCCCAAGGCCGCAGGCTGTTATGGCCCGCGACGCTTCACACTTGCCCTTTCGCCTCTCTGCTCGGCCAAGTTCGGGCGCGCCGTGGGCTACTGTCGGCGTTCTGGGAACGGGGGTCCCCAGACTTGCTCGCTCGCTGCCTGCGGCGTGGCTCAAAGGAGGCCAGACAGCCCATCTTCATCAACGCAGCTCAAAACCCTCGCGAGGGGCCAAGATTGCTGGGCGGACGACAAGGAGCTTCCTCAGAACGGCCTCGCCAGTTGGCTCATGAGGAGGCGGAGAGTTCAAGGAGGGTACCTCATGAGGTGCCCATGACGCAAGCCATGACGACTGGGCGCCCATCGGGCGCCAGCCCGTGCAGCGTCCTCCTTTCCTCTTTGGTGCAAAGGGAGCAAGCGCAGGCGAGAGCATCAAACAAAGGCACCCGTTTCGGTGCAACAAGACCAAGACCAGCCCCAACGGCTGGAAGGGAGTCATCGTGGAGCCCAAGCAGGAGTCATCACCAGAGCCTTTGGCAGGCGAGGACCAACTTTAGTCAGGATAAGTGTACCCGCTGTTCCCCTTCAAAATGGCCAATTGTTGGCGCCCTTCCCTCTCAATATTTGGGAAGAGGCCCAGGGCCTTCGCTTATAAATAGGAGTAGCTACCCCTGGGGTAGAGGGATCGGCCCCCCGGTATGAGATCGGAATCCTCATCGAGGAACCAGTAGCTAGAGCAACGAAACACCACCTAGCAGTTCATCACACCCACCAAGAACAGACCCTCGCGAGGCTGTTCTTCCATGTACTGTTCCTCATCAGCCCAAGAGCCAATCCACCACACCACAAACTAGAGTAGGGTATTACACCACAACGGTGGCCCGAACTAGTATAAATTTCGTATCTCTTGTGCGGTTCTGTTTAGTAGTTTAGGTCCCTGCGATTTGGTGAAGTGCGAGACGGTGGAGGGTTGGATCTCCGCGCGCACCCCAGTGTTCGAACCTCAAGGGTCTGCCGGATCCCGAAATCCGACAGACTGAATGATGAACTGAGAATGCAGTTGATGGTAGCCACCTTCAATAAGTACGAGGAGTTAGTAGACCGTGCTCTTATGATTGAAGGGAAGCAGCAGCAGATTGACAATCGCAAGAGAAAGTATGGACAGGGGAAGTATAACTCTAGAGCTCAGCAGAAACTACGCTTTACCCCGAAGCCAGGAGGACAATTTCAGCATACTCACGGAGGAGGTAGCTCGCACAATCATAATGGCACTAAGAATGGAAACAGGAATGGAGGAAGCAATGGACAAAACCGCACCAACCTGTCCACACCATCCAAGGTAGACCTGAGCCATATCACTTGTTATAAGTGCCGTAAGACTGGGCATTATGCAAATGAATGTCCAGAAGCCCAAAATGGTAACGGCAATGGAAGCTCAGGAAAGAAGCCGAACCCTTTCAACAGGGGACAAGTGAACCACATTACCGTGGAGGAGGTTCAAGCTCAGCCAGACGCAGTAATAGGTAAGTTTTTGGTTAAGACATTTACTGCAGTTGTTCTTTTTGATACTGGTGCATCGCATTCATACATATCAAGGGGATTTGTGGATAAGTATAAATTACCAACCCAAGCCCTTAGGTCACCCATGCTAGTAACCTCACCCAGAGCAGAATATATGGCAAGTATATGGTGCGATCGACTGCCATTAAGGATTGGAAACTATGTATTTCCCTCGGACCTAATAGTTTTGGAATCCCAAGGATTGGATGTGATATTAGGTATGGATTGGTTATAAAAGCACGGAGGGAATATTGATTGCGCCAGTAAGTCAATTTTGCTTACCACCCCAGAAGGAAGGAGAATCAAATATGTATCACGGCATGAGCCGAGGAGAGCACATGTAAATTCCTTATCAGGAGTTGTGCAGGGGGAAGTACTAGTGGTAAGGGATTATCCGGACGTGTTTCCGGAAGAGTTGCCAGGCATGCCACCGGACAGAGACATCGAGTTTCCGATTGAACTACTGCCAGGCACTGGGCCGATATCTAAGAGACCGTATAGGATGCCAGCCCAAGATTTGGAGGAAATTAAGAAGCAGATTAAGGAGTTACTGGATAAAGGTTTTATTCGCCCAAGTTCTTCGCCTTTGGGGGTCACCAAGATTTCTAGTGGAGAAGAAGGATGGATAATTAAGAGTGGTTGTTGATTATCGAGGATTGAATGAAGTGACCATTAAGAACAAATACCCGTTACCGATGATCAACGACTTGTTTGACCAATTGCAAGGAGCTAAGGTGTTTTCCAAGATCGACTTGCGATCAGGATACCATCAGTTGAAGATTCGGGAGCAGGATATACCTAAGACGGCTTTTACCACCAGGTACGGGCTGTATGAGTATACCGTTATGTCATTTGGTCTGACTAACGCCCCAGCCTATTTTATGAACATGATGAACAAGGTGTTTATGGAGTTTTTGGATAAGTTCGTCATGGTATTCATTAACGATATTTTGGTTTACTCAAAGAATGAATAAGAACATAAGGAGCACTTGCGTTTGGTACTCGAGAAGCTCAGAGAACATCAGTTGTATGCCAACTTCAGCAAGTGTGAGTTTTGGTTGAAGGAAGTTGGATTTCTCGGACATGTTATATCCGGAGAAGGTATAGCAGTAGACCCCACTAAAGTTGCCACGGTGACAAACTGGGAAGCGCCAACAACAGTTGGAGAGATCCGGAGTTTCCTTGGACTCGCAGGATACTACCGGAGATTCATTGAGAATTTCTCGAGGATTGCGAACACTATGACAGAATTATTGAAGAAGGATACCAAGTTTATATGGACTGAGGAGTGTGAGGCTAGTTTCCAAGAGTTGAAGAAGCGTTTGGTTACCTCACCAGTATTAATCCTGCTGCATCAAAGCAAGGATTACGAAGTTTATTGCGACGCTTCACGCCGAGGATCGGGAGCAAAGGCTTATGCAGGAGGGAAGAGTTGTTTCAGTATGCTTCACGACAGCTGAAACCTCATGAATTAAACTATGCCACGCATACGATTTGGAGTTAGCAGTGTAGTGCATGCATTGAAAACATGGAGACATTTCCTCATTGGAAATCATTGTGAGGTGTATACGGATCACAAGAGTTTGAAGTACATCTTCACGTAGAAGGAGTTAAATCTCAGGCAGAGAAGATGGTTGGAGCACATCAAGGATTATGATATGAGATTGCATTACCACCCCGGAAAGGCTAACGTGGTAGCAGACGCGTTGAGCCGTAAGAGTCATGTCAACATCCTAATGACCGGAGGATCACCAAAAGAATTAGCCGAGGAATTTCGGGAGCTATGTTTGGAAATAGTTCCGCGAGGCTATGTAGCGGCGTTGGAGATTCAGTCTACTCTGGTGGATAAAATCAGAGAAGCTCAAAGGACAGATACGGAAGTTGCTTCTATTTAGGAGAAGATGAGCAAGGGAAAAGCAAAGGGATTTCGTGAGGATGAGCATGATACCTTATGGTTTGAGGACCGCGTTTACGTACCAAGTGATCCGGAGATTTGGAAGTTGATTTTGCAAGAGGCACATGATTCGCTGTATTCGATCCACCCCGGGAATACCAAGATGTATTTGGATTTGAATGATACTTTCTGGTGGACCGGAATGAAGAAAGATATCGGGGAGTATGTAGCAGTTGTCATGTGTGTCAGAAAGTGAAAGCAGAACATCAGAAGCCAGCAGGAGTGTTACAGCCATTACCTATACCCGAATGGAAGTGGGATAAACTAGGCATGTATTTCATCACGGGATTGCCCAGGACACGTTCAGGCTATGACTGTTGGAAATATGCCCTAGAGGCAATAATAAATTAGTTATTATTATATTTCCGTGTTCACGATAATCATTTATTATCCATGCTATAATTGTATTGATAGGAAACTCAGATACATGTGTGGGTACATAGACAACACCATGTCCCTAGTAAGCCTCTAGTTGACTAGCTCGTTGATCAATAGATGGTTACGGTTTCCTGACCATGGACATTGGATGTCATTGATAACGGGATCACATCATTAGGAGAATGATGTGATGGAAAAGACCCAATCATAAGCCTAGCACAAAGATCGTAGTTCGTATGCGAAAGCTTTTCTAATGTCAAGTATCATTTCCTTAGACCATGAGATTGTGCAACTCCCGGATACCGTAGGAATGCTTTGGGTGTACCAAACATCACAACGTAATCGGGTGACTATAAAGGTGCACTACAGGTATCTCTGAAAGTGTCTTGGGTTGTACGAATCGAGATCGATTTGTCACTCCGTAAACGGAGAGGTATCTCTGGGCCCACTCGGTAGGACATCATCATAATGTGCACAATGTGACCAAGGGGTTGATCACGGGATGATGTGTTACGGAACGAGTAAAGAGACTTGCCGGAAACGAGATTGAACAAGGTATCGGGATACCGACGATCGAATCTCGGGCAAGTACAATACCGCTAGACAAAGGGAATTGTATACGGGATCGATTGAGTCCTTGACATCGTGGTTCATCCGATGAGATCATCGTGGAACATGTGGGAGCCAACATGGGTATCTAGATCCCGTTCTTGGTTACTGACCGGAGAACGTCTCGGTCATGTCTGCATGGTTCCCGAACCTGTAGGAAGTTCTGTTTATATATGGGAAGTCCTGTTTTGGTCACCGAAAAAGTTTCGGGTTTTATCGGTAACGTACAGGGACCACCGGGAGGGTCCCGGGGGTCCACCAAGTGGGGCCACAAACCCCGGAGGGCTGCATGGGCCAAGTGTGGAAGGGGACCAGCCCGGGTGGGCTGGTGCGCCCCCACAAGGGCCCAAGGCGCCTCAAGAGGGAAGGGGGCAAACCCTAGGGCAGATGGGCCCTAAGGCCCACCCTAGGTGTGCCTCCCCTCTTCCCTGTGGCCGCCACCCAGATGGGATCTGGGGCTGCCACACCCCTGGGGAGGGAACCCTAGGTGGGGGCGCAGCCCCTCCCCTTCCCCTATATATACTTGAGGTTTGGGCTGCCCAACACACATGAGTTTTCTCCCTCTATTGGTGCAGCCCTGCCTCCTCCTCCTCCTCTCCCGTGGTGCTTGGCAAAGCCTGCTGGATTGCCACACTCCTCCACCACCACCACGCCTGCCAGTTGCTGCTGGATGGAGTCTTCCTCAACCTCTCCCTCTCTCCTTGCTGGATCAAGGCGTGGGAGACGTCACCGGGCTGTCACGTGTGTTGAACGCGGAGGTGCCGTCCGTTCGGCACTAGGATCTCCGGTGATTTGGATCACGACGAGTACGACTCCTTCAACCCCGTTCTCATGAACGCTTCCTCTTAGCGATCTACAAGGGTATGTAGATGCACTCTCCTTCCCCTCATTGTTAGTTTCTCCATAGATAGATCTTGGTGACACGTAGAAAAATTTTGAATTTCTGCTACGTTCCCCAACAGTGGCATCATGAGCTAGGTCTATTGCGTAGATTCTTTGCATGAGTAGAACACAAAGTAGTTGTGGGCGTTGATGATGTTCAATATGCTTACCATTACTAGTCCAATCTTGTTTCGACGGTATTGTGGGATGAAGCGGCTCGGACCGACCTTACACGCATTTTACGTGAGACAGGTTCCACCGGCGACATGCACTTGGTGCATAAGGTGGCTAGCGGGTGCCGCCTCCCACTTTAGTCGTGAACGGATTCGATGAAAAGGGTCCTTAGGAAGGGTAAATAGCAATTGGAATATCACGTTGTGGTTTTGTGTAGGTCAGAAACGTTCTTGCTAGAAACCCATAGCAGCCACGTAAAACATGCAAACAACAATTAGAGGACGTCTAACTTGTTTTTGTAGGGTATGCTATGTGATGTGATATGGCCAAGAAGAATGTGATGAATGATATGTGATGTATGAGATTGATCATGTTCTTGTAATAGGATTCACGACTTGCATGTCGATGAGTATGACAACCGGCAGGAGCCATAGGAGTTGTCTTTATTTATTGTATGACCTGCGTGTCATTAAACAACGCCATGTAATTACTTTACTTTATTGCTAACCGGTAGCCATAGTAGTAGAAGTAATAGTTGGCGAGACAACTTCATGAAGACACGATGATGGAGATCATGGTGTCATGCCGGTGACGATGATGATCATGGAGCCCCGAACATGGAGATCCATGGAGCTATATGATATTCGCCATATCATGTCACTACTATATTTAATTGCATGTGATGTTTATTTTGTTTATGCATCTTGTTTACTTAGAACGACTGTATTAAATAAGATGATACCTTACAAAAATTTCATGAAGTGTTCTCCCTAAGCGTACCTTTGTTGCTAAAGTTCGTCAGCTTCTAAGCACCACGTGATGATCGGGTGTGATGGATTCTTACGTTCACATACAACGGGTGTAAGGCAGATTTACACCGAAACACTTAGGGTTAACTTGACGAGCCTAGCATGTACGGACATGGCCTCGTAACACGAGACCGAAAGGTCGAGCATGAGTCATATAGTAGATACGATCAACATGAAGATGTTCACCGATGATGACTAGTCCGTCTCACGTCATGATCGGACACGGCCTAGTTGACTCGGATCATGTAATCACTTAGATGACCAGAGGGATGTCTATCTGAGTGGGAGTTTATAAGATGAACTTAATTATCCTGAACATAGTCAAAAGACCTTTTGCAAATTATGTCGTATGCTCGCGCTTTAGTTCTACTGTTTAGATTTGTTCCTGGAGAAAATATAGTTGAAAGTTGACAGTAGCGATTATGCGGACAGTAGAAAGCTTATGTCCTTAATGCACCGCTTAGTGTGCTGAACCCCAAACGTCGTTTGTGGATGTTACGAACATCGGACATACACGCTTTTGATAACTACGTGATAGTTCGCTTAAACGGTTTAGAGTTGAGCCACCAAAGACTTTTTTCGAAACGTCGCGGGACATATGAGATGTGTCGAGGGCTGAAAGTGGGATTTCAGGCTCGTGCCCTCGTCAAGAGGTCGAAGACCTCCGACGATTTTCTTAGCCTGCAAACTAAGGGAGAAAAGCTCAATCGTTGAGCTTGTGCTCAGATTGTCTGAGTGCAACAATCACTTGAATCGAGTGGGAGTTGATCTTCCGGATAAGATAGTGATGTTTCTTCAAAGTCATTGCCACCAAGCTACTAGAGCTTCGTAATGAACTATAACATATCAGGGATAGATATGATGATCCTTGAAGTGTTCGCGATGTTTGACACCGCGAAAGTAGAAATCAAGAAGGAGCATCAATTGTTGATGGTTGGTAAAACCACTAGTTTCAAGAAGGGCAAGGGAAACAAGGGATACTTCATGAAACGGCAAAGCGTTTCTTTGCTCTAGTGAAGAAACCCAAGGTTGAACCCAAACCCGAGACTAAGTGCTTCAGTAATGAGAGGAACGGACCTTTGAAGAGGAACCACCCTAGATACTTGGTAGATGAGAAGGCTGGCAAGGTCGATAGAAGTATATTGGATATACATTATGTTAATGTGTACTTTACTAGTACTCCTAGTAGCACCAGGGTATTAGATACCGGTTCGGTTGCTAAGTGATAGTAACTCAAAATAAAAGCTACGGAATAAACGGAGACTAGCTAAAGGTGAGTCGACGATATGTGTTGGAAGTTTTTCCAAGCTTGATGTGATCAAGCATCCCACGCCCTCTACCAACGAGATTGGTGTTAAACCTAAATAATTGCATTTGGTGTTTGCGTTGAGCATAGACATGATTGGATTATGTCTATCGCAATCTGATTATTCATTTAAGGAGAATAATGGTTACTCTGTTTATTTGAATAATACCTTCAATGGTCTTGCACCTAAAGGAATGGCTTATTGAATCTCGATCGTAGTGATACACATTTTCATGCCAAAAGATATAAGATAGTAATGATAATCCCACTTACTTGTGGCACTGCCATGTGAGTCATATTGGTATAAAATGCATGAAGAAGTTCCATGTTGATGGATCTTTGGACTCACTCGTTTTTGAAAAGTTTGAGACATGTGAACCATGTCTATTGGTGTATACACATGAAGAAACTCCATGCAGATGGACCGTTTGGACTCACTTGATTTTGAAACACTTGAGACATGCAAATCATACCACATGGGCAAGATGAATGAAAGCCTCGGTTTCAGTAAGATGGAACTAGATAGCAACTTGTTGGAAGTAACACATTTTGATGTGTGCAGTCCAATGAGTGCTTTGAGGCATCTGATGAATATCGTTATGTTCTTACTTCACGGTATGATTCGAGTAGATGTTGAGTATATTTACTTGATGAAACACAAGTCTGAATTATTGAATGGTTCAAGTAATTTCAGAGTGAAGTTTAAGATCTTCGTGACAAGAGGATAGAATGTCTATGATATGATCATAGAGATGAATATCTGAGTTACGAGTTTTGGCACACAATTAAGACATTGTGCAAATTGTTTCACAATTAATACCACCGAACACCATAGTGTGATGGTGTGTCCGAACATCATAGTTGCACCCTATTGGATATGGTGCGTACCATGATGTCTCTTATCAAATTACCACTATCGTTCATGGGTTAGGCATTAGAGACAACCGCACTCACTTTAATAGGGTACCACGTAATTCCGTTGAGATGACACCGTTTGGAGAAACCTAAGTTGTCGCTTTCTTAAAAGTTTGGGGCTGCGACGCTTATGTGAAAAAGTTTCAGGTTGATAAGCTCGAACCCAAAGCGGATAAAATGCATCTTCATAGGACACCCAAAACATTTGGGTATACCTCCTAATTCAGATCCGAAAGCAACAGGGATTGTTTCTTGAAACGGGTCCTTTCTCGAGAAAAGTTTGTCTCGAAAAGTTGAGTGGGAGGATGGTGGAGACTTGATGAGGTTATTGAACCGTCACTTCAACAAGTGTGTAGCAAGGGCACAGGAAGTTGTTCCTGTGGCACCTACACCAATTGAAGTCGAAGCTTATGATAGTGATCATGAAGTTTTGGATCAAGTCACTACCGTACCTCATAGGGTGACAAGGATGCGTCTTTGCTTGAGTGGTACGGTGATCCTGTCTTGAAGGTCATGTTGCTAGACAACAATGAACCTACGAGCTATGGAGAAGCGATGGTGGGCCCAAATTCCGACAAATGGTTAGAAGCCATAAAATCCGAGATAGGATCCATGTATCATAACAAAGCATGGACTTTGGTGGACTTGCCCGATGATCGGCAAGCCATTGAAATAAATGGATCTTTAAGAAGAAGACAGACGTGGACAGTAATGTCACCGTCTATGAAGCTCGACTTGTGGCGAAGAGTTTTTTTTTCACAAGTTCAAGGAGTTGACTACGATGAGATTTTCTCATCCGTAGCAATGCTTAAGTCCATCGGAATCATGTTAGCATTAGCTGCATTTATGAAATCTGGCAGATGGATGTCAAGACGAGTTTCCTTACCAGTTTACGTAAGGAAAGGTTGTATGTGATACAATCAGAAAAGTTTTGTCGATCCTAGGGATGCTAAAAGGTATGCTAGCTCCAGCGATCCTTCTAAGGACTGGAGTAAGCATCTCGGAGTTGGAATATGCACTTTGATAGGATGATCAAAGATTTTGGGTGTATACAAAGTTTATGAGAAACTTGTATTTCCAAAGAAGTGAGTGGGAGCACTATAGAATTTCTTATGAGTATATGTTGTTGACATATTGATGATCAGAAATGATGTGGAATTTCTGGAAAGCACATAGGGTTATTTGAAAGATGATTTTCAATAGAAAACCTGGATTAGGCTACTTGAACAATAAGCATCAAGATCTATAAGATAGATCAAAATGCTTAATAATACTTTCAAATGAGCACATACCTTGACATGATCTTGAAGGTGTTCAAGATGGATCAGTCAAACAAGGAGTTTTTGCCTGAGTTGTAAGGTATGAAGTTAAGAGTTAAAAGCTCGACCACGGTAGAAGAGAGACAAAGGACGAAGGCCGTCCCCTATGCTTAAGACGTAGGCTCTATAGTATGATATGCTGTGTACCGCACCGGAAGTGTGCCTTGCCATGAGTCAGTCAAGGGGTACAAGAATGATCCAGGAACGGATCATTGGACAGCGGTCAAAATTATCCTTAGAAGAATAAGGAAATGTTTCTCGATTATGGAGGTGATAAAGAGTTCGGCGTAAAGGGTTACGTCGATGCAAGCTTTAACACCTATCCGAATGACTCTGAGTAGCAAACCGGATCGTATAGTGGAGCAACCATTTGGAATAGCTTCAAGTGGAACCCGAAGCAGCATTTACAATATGACATAGAGAATTGCGAAGTACATACGGATCTGAATACTGCAGACCCGTTGACTAAAACTTCTCTTACAAGCAAAACATGATCAAACCCAACAACTCATTGAGACTTAATCAGATGGTGATGTGAACTAGTTTAAGACACTAGTAGACTCTTTCGATGCTGGTCACATGGCGATGTGACCTATCAGTGTTGATCACATGTCGATGTGAACTAGATTATTGACTCTAGTGCAAGTGGGAGACTGTTGGAAATATGCCCTAGAGGCAATAATAAATTAGTTATTATTATATTTCCTTGTTCACGATAATCGTTTATTATCCATGCTATAATTGTATTGATAGGAAACTCGGATACATGTGTGGGTACATAGACAACACCATGTCCCTAGTAAGCCTCTAGTTGACTAGCTCGTTGATCAATAGATGGTTACGGTTTCACGACCATGGACATTGGATGTCATTGATAACGGGATCACATCATTAGGAGAATGATGTGATGGACAAGACCCAATCCTAAGCCTAGCACAAAGATCTTAGTTCGTATGCTAAAGCTTTTCTAATGTCAAGTATCATTTCCTTAGACCATGAGATTGTGCAACTCCCGGATACCGTAGGAATGCTTTGGGTGTACCAAACGTCACAACGTATCTGGGTGACTATAAAGGTGCACTACATGTATCTCTGAAAGTGTCATTGGGTTGGCACGAATCGAGATCGATTTGTCACTCCGTGTAAACGGAGAGGTATCTCTGGGCCCACTCGGTAGGACATCATCATAATGTGCACAATGTGACCAAGGGGTTGATCACGGGATGATGAGTTACGGACCGAGTAAAGAGACTTGCTGGAAACGATATTGAACAAGGTATCGGGATACCGACGATCGAATCTCGGGCAAGTACAATACCGCTAGACAAAGGGAATTGTATACGGGATCGATTGAGTCCTTGACATCGTGGTTCATCCAATGAGATCATCGTGGAACATGTGGGAGCCAACATGGGTATCCAAATCCCGTTGGTTACCGACCGAGAACGCCTGGTCATGTCTCAAGATGGTTCCCGAACCCGTAGGGTCTACACATAAGGTTCGATGGCGCTTAGGGTTATAAAGGAAGTTTGTATGTGGTTACCGAATGTTGTTCGAGTCCGGATGAGATCCCGGACGTCACGAGGAGTTCTGGAATGGTCCGGAGGTAAAGATTTATATATGGGAAGTCCTGTTTTGGTCACCGAAAAGTTTCAGGTTTTATCGGTAGCATCTGGGACCACCGGAGGGTCCTGGGTCCACCAAGTGGGGCCACAAGCCCGGAGGGCTGCATGGGCCAAGTGTGGAAGGGGACCAGCCCGGGTGGGCTGGTGCGCCCCCACAAGGGCCCAAAGGCGCCTCCAAGAGGGAAGGGGCAAACCCTAGGGCAGATGGGCCCTAAGGCCCACCCTAGGTGCGCCTCCCCTCTTCCCCTTGTGGCCGCCACCAGATGGGATCTGGGGCTGCCGCCACCACAGGAGGGAACCCTAGGTGGGGGCGCAGCCCCTCCCCTTCCCCTATATATACTTGAGGTTTGGGCTGCCCAACACACATGAGTTTTCTCCCTCTATTGGTGCAGCACTGCCTCTCCTCCTCCTCTTCTCCCGTGGTGCTTGGCGAAGCCCTGCAGGATTGCCACGCTCCTCCACCACCACCACGCCGTTGTGCTGCTGCTGGATGGAGTCTTCCTCAACCTCTCCCTCTCTCCTTGCTGGATCAAGGCGTGGGAGACGTCACCGGGCTGTACGTGTGTTGAACGCAGAGGTGCCGTCCGTTCGGCACTAGGATCTCCGGTGATTTGGATCACGACGAGTAGAACTCCTTCAACCCTGTTCTCATGAACGCTTCCGCTTAGCGATCTACAAGGGTATGTAGATGCACTCTCCTTCCCCTCGTTGCTAGTTTCTCCATAGATAGATCTTGGTGACACGTAGAAAAATTTTGAATTTCTGCTACGTTCCCCAACAATGACTCGATTTGGGTTGTAGTCGATCATTTGACGAAGGTAGCTCATTTCATCCCAGTAAAGACTACCTACAGCAGTGCCAAATTGGCTAAGATATACATGACAAGGATTGTATGCTTGCATGGAGTTCCGAGGAGTATCAGACGATAGAGGAACCCAATTCACCTCAAAGTTCTCGAAGCAGCTGTACCTAAACTTTGGGAACCAGACCGAGTTTAGTACAGCTTTTCATCCATGCAGATGATGGACAAACCGAGAGAGTCAACCAGATTTTGGAGGATATCTTTGAGAGCATGTGCTTTGGATTATGGATCAAGTTGGGATGACAACTTGCCATATGCGGAGTTTTCTTATAACAACAGCTACCAAACCAGTTTGAAGATGGCACCTTTCGAAGCCTTGTACGGAAGGAGGTGCAGAACCCCGCTATTGTGGGATGAAGTTGGAGACCGCCAGTTGTTTGGACCGGATTTGATTAAGGAGTCTGAACGGAAAGTAAAGTTGATTCACGATAGGCTCAAGGTAGCCCAGTCAAGGCAGAAGAGCTATGCAGATTCAAAACGCAAGGAGACAGAATATGAAGCCGGAGACAGAGTTTATCTTCGAGTATCTCCGCTTCGAGGAGTTAAGCGTTTTGGTGTTAAAGGAAAATTAGCGCCACGTTTTGTGGGACCATACAAAGTTTTGGAGCGCATGGGGGAAGTTGCATACAAGTTGGAATTACCCGAAGGTTTGTCAGGTGTTCACGAAGTGTTTCATGTTTCTCAGTTGAAGAAGTGTCACGCAGAGATGGTGGATATACCACTCAGAGATATCTTTATACTCTTTGAGGCGATTGCTTGAATAACGATTTGACCTATGAGGAGAAACCGGTTAAGATTATGGAGTATGCCAGCCGAGTCACCCGCAACAAGGTCATTAAGTTTTACAAAGTTCAATGGAGCCACCACACTGAGGATGAAGCCACCTGGGAGCGAGAGGAAGATCTGCTTAAGGACCACCCTCACCTATTTTCTAGCCAACCCGAATCTCGAGGGCGAGATTCATCTTAAGGGGGTAGGTTTGTAACATCCCAAAATTTTCAATTTGGAATGTTATACATAGATCATCATTGCATACCATATTTTTGTTGCATTTTGGCTCAATCCTAGAAATTCTACACAACTCAAGGACCCACGGAGAGAGTTGGGGATTTCGTTATTTTCATATTTGAGTTTTCTCAAATTTTGAAAATAGGATCATTTGATTTTAATTATTTTATCTTCAATTATTTCTATTACAAAAATATGAGAGAGGGAATAAAATGACTTTCACAAAATAAAGAAATAATGAGGATTTAATAATAAAATCAAATAAGATTTTATTTTGGAGTTTTTCGCCATTTTATTTGAATTTAGGAAAAATGTGAGTTTTTCAAAATTGCATTTAGGCACCAAATAAATTTTCATCTAGTCAGGCTTGATTTTATAAGCCGGGGAAAATTTGTTTCGGATTTTTGGAGTCTGTTTAGTATTTCTTTCGTTTGTTTTTCTGCGTGAAATTATTTAAAAAGCGAACCGACTTACTACCGTACCTGAAGCGGGACTCCGCCTGAGGCAGCCTTTAGATAGCCGCCGCCCGAGCGCCTCACCACCACCGCCTACCGCCCGCCACACCGCGCCAAACCCTAACTCCTAACCTCCCGCTCGATCCGCCGCCGCCGACTTACGGAGCCACCGCCGAGTCACGCCGCCCGAGGTTCGCCGCCGCGTCGTTTTCAGCGCTGGTTTTTTTATAAAAACCGGTCGGTTTTTTAGTTTGTCGGTTTATTTTTGTTTCAGTTTTTTTATTAGATCGGTTTTATTATTTTCGGTTCGGTTAAATAGCGAGCGTTCGCTCGTTCGTTCGTTTTAACGAACGTGCTCGTAAGATTAGTTCTAGTTAAAGAACGTCCGTTCGTTAACCTGTTCATCGTTTTTCTTTTTCTCGGATTTAATCCGCAATTTTTCTGATCGCGATTTCCGATCCGATTTTCGTTTTAGTATAACTTTTCATTGCTTATCGAAATCAGCGATTCAAGCTACCGGAGTTTCGTCTCGAAACCCTCTTTCCAAATAACCAACTTAAATAAGTTTTTGCTTCTGTAAAATTTGACTTAGATCCAGATTAGTAAAACGGAGCTGTTTTCTTTCGCCGTTTCACTTTCGTTGCTTCGTTTGATTTGATTCTTTTTGAAAACTGGAGTTCTTAAGTTGAACTTTCTGGTTAGATCTTTTGTTTGAGTTTTACCCATGCATTAGATCAGTACCTATTGTATGCTTGTTTGTTTGTCTGCGATAGAATACCCGGAGTGCGCCGCGTGTTACTTCGAGTCTTTAGGTTTCGCGGATCATCAGCAAGGAAAGTAACACTTTGATCATATACTTTTCATACCCAGTTTTTATGCATTAGATCTATCCTCAAACATTACATGATTAAGATCTAATTAAATTGTGGGATGGGAAGTAGATGAGGTAGTGCCTATTACCTGTTTATTTTCAAACCCTTGGGAGTTACTTCTACGTTTGCTTATTATGCCGTGCTATGCTAGTAGACGTGGATTGGGTGAGTGTATCCATGACAGATGTGAGATTGTTAAATTAATGGTTTATTTAAGGTGGCTACTTAAACACACATCTGGGTGGATTGAGGCACCTGGTTTCCAGGACTTGCCTGTTTTTCTTCGGACCGCCACCCAGGCTCAAAGGGATCATGAGATTATTCATGCTAGAAACTTCCGTGTGCAGCCACATGCTACTATGGGCTCTAGCATAGTTGACTAAGTTGTGCGAACTCTTACGGGTAGACTAGCTGATGTAGGGGTTGTAGGTTGGTACGGTCTACCCATACGTAAGGTGCTAGCGCTTCTGAAAGACTATGTCTCGGTCATCCGTTTCTCAAACACCATGTAGTGCGAGAAATCAAACGGAGGAGATCGAGTCTTGTGGGGAAAAGTGCACAAACCTCTACAGAGTGTATAAACTAATCATGGTTAGCCGTGTCCCGGTTATGGACATCTTGAGTATCTAGTACTTGGATATCATGTGAATCTCATCATGTTACTCTAATTAATATTGTTGGGTTGTTAATGAGTACTTTTAATTGGGATTGAGGATGGTGTCAACCATTCTCAATGTTCAACAACCACCATGATAGTTAAATAAAACTTATTCCTTTGCAGTAGGGAAAAATTGGCTTTACGCAAAACTGTAACCATAGAGTTTTCCACCATCCATATATGCATGTAGTATAGGCTTACTCTTTCATTATTCTCTATGTGTTACTTTGCCAGCATATTCCATGTGCTGACCCGTTTTCGGGCTGCAACGTTTCATGTTGCAGACTTTTCGCATTTGACGAGTAAGGTGCTTAGGTCGTGGTTCTATACTCAGTGATGCCGTTGGAGTTGATGGAATCGCTTATTCTTCCAAGCCTTCCGATGTTATCGTTATTAGATGTCCTTAAGCCATATTTATTTTGTTAAGCTCTCTCTTGAGACATTCGATGTAATAAGTGTGTGATTGCTACTCTGTTATAAATCCTTCAAGTACTGTGTGGTGTCAGCATTACTGATCCAGGGATGACACTTGAGCACAGAGATCAGACTGTTTGAGGTCTGGTCGCTACATATCCTTTTATGCTATTCAGAAATTCAGTATCATTTCCGATCAACAATATGTCATCCAGATATAATATCAGAAATGCTACAGAGCTCCCACTCACTTTCTTGTAAATACAGGCTTCTCCAAAAGTCTGTATAAAACCATATGCTTTGATCACACTATCAAAATGTATATTCCAACTCCGAGATGCTTGCACGAGTCCATAAATGGATCGCTGGAGCTTACACACATTGTTAGCACCTTTTGGATCGAAAAAACCTTCTAGTTGCATCATATACAACTCTTCTTTAAGATATCCATTAAGGAATGCAGTTTTGACATCCATTTGCCAAATTTCATAATCATAAAATGCGGCAATTGCTAACATGATTCGGGCGGACTTAAGCATCGCTACGGGTGAGAAAGTCTCATCGTAGTCAACTCCTTGAACTTTTCAAAAACCTTTCACAACAAGTCAAGCATTTTAGACAGTAATATTACCGTCAGCGTCAGTCTTCTTCTTGAAGATCCATTTATTCTCTATGGCTTGCCGATCATCGAGCAAGTCAACCAAAGTCCATACTTTGTTCTCATACATGGATTCCATCTCAGATTTCATGGCCTCAAGCCATTTTATGGAATCTGGGCTCATCATCGCTTCCTCATAGTTCAGAGGTTCGTCATGGTCAAGTAACATGACCTCCGCAACAGGATTACCATACCACTGATGCGCATCTTACTCTGGTTGACCTACGAGGTTCGGTAGTAACTTGATCAGAAGTTTCATGATCATCATCATTAGCTTCCTCACTTTCTGGTGTAGGAATCACTGGAACTAATTTCTGTGATGAACTACTTTCCAATAAGGGAGCAGGTACAATTACCTCATCAAGTTCTACTTTCCTCCCACTCACTTCTTTTGATAGAAACTCCTTCTCTAGAAAGGATCCATTTCAAGAGAAACTCCTTCTCTAGAAAGGATCCATTCTTAGCAATGAATATCTTGCCTTCGGATCTGTGATAGAAGGTGTACCCAACAGTCTCCTTTGGGTATCCTATGAAGACACAATTCTTCATTTTGGGTTCGAGCTTATCAGGTTGAAGTTTTTTCACATAAGCATCGCAGCCCCAAACTTTAAGAAACGACAACTTAGGTTTCTTGCCAAACCACAATTCATATGGTGTCGTCTCAACGGATTTAGATGGTGCCCTATTTAACGTGAATGCGGCCGTCTCTAAAGCATAACCCCAAAACGATAGCGGTAAATCAGTAAGAGACATCAAAGATCGCACCATATCTAATAAAGTACGATTACGACATTCGAACACACCATTACGCTGTGGTGTTCCGGGTGGCGTGAGTTGCGAAACTATTCCGCATTGTTTCAAATGAAGGCCAAACTCGTAACTCAAATATTCTCCTCCATGATCAGATTGTAGAAACTTTATTTTCTTGTTATGATGATTTTCCACTTCACTCTGAAATTCTTTGAACTTTTCAAATGTTTTAGACTTATGTTTCATCAAGTAGATATACCCATATCTGCTCAAATCATCTGTGAAGGTCAGAAAATAACGATACCCGCCATGAGCATCAACACTCATCGGACCGCATACATCGGTATGTATTATTTCCAACAAGTCTGTTGCTCGCTCCATTGTTCCGGAGAACGGAGTTTTAGTCATCTTGCCCATGAGGCATGGTTCACAAGCATCAAGTCATTCATAATCAAGTGATTCCAAAAGCCCATCAGCATGGAGTTTCTTCATGCGCTTTACACTAATATGACCTAAACGGCAGTGCCACAAATAAGTTGCACTATCATTATTAAACTTATATCTTTTGGCTTCAATACTATGAATATGTGTATCACTACTATCAAGATTTAGTAAAAATAGACCACTCATGAAGGGCGCATGACCATAAAAGATATTACTCATACAAATAGAACAACCATTATTCTCTGATTTAAATGAATAACCGTCTCTCATCAAACAAGATCCAGATATAATGTTCATGCTCAACGCTGGCACCAAATAACAATTATTTAGGTCTAAAACTAATCCCGAAGGTAGATGTAGAGGTAGCGTGCCAACGGCGATCACATCGACTTTGGAACCATTTCCCACGCGCATCGTCACCTCGTCCTTAGCCAATCTTCCCTTAATCCGTAGCCCCTGTTTCGAGTTGCAAATATTAGCAACAGAACCGGCCCAGGCGCTATTACGAGCATTAGTAAGGTACACATCAATAACATGTATATCAAATATACCTTTCACTTTGCCATCCTTCTTCTCCGCCAAATACTTGGGGCAGTTCTGCTTCCAAAGGACTGGTCCCTTTGCAAGAGAAGCACTCAGTCTCGTGCTTAGGTCCAGACTTGGGCTTCTTCACTTGAGCAAGAACTTGCTTGCCGTTCTTCTTGAAGTTCCCCTTCTTCCCTTTACCCTTTTTCTTGAAACTGGTGTTCTTGTTGACCATCAACACTTGATGCTCCTTCTTGATTTCTACCTCCGGAGCCTTTAGCATTGCGAAGAGCTGGGGAATTGTCTTATCCATCCCTTGCATATTATAGTTCATCACGAAGCTCTTGTAGCTTGGTGGCAGTGATCGAAGAACTCTGTCAATGACACTATCACCAGGAAGATTAACTCCCAATTGAGTCAAGTGGTTGTGGTACCCAGACATTCTTAGTATATGTTCAATTACATAACTATTCTCCTCCATTTTGCAGCTGTAGAACTTATTGGAGACTTCATATCTCTCAATCCGGGCATTTGCTTGAAATATTAACTTCAACTCCTAGAACATCTCATATGCTCCATGATGTTCAAAACATCGTTGAAGTCCCGGTTCATAACATCTGGCATTGCTCCTACAGCGGGTTTGGCACCTAGCGGTGCTTCCAGGACGTAATTCTTCTGTGCAGCAATGAGGATAATCCTCAAGTTATGGACCCAGTGCGTGTAATTGCTAACATCATCTTTCAACTTAGCTTTCTCTAGGAACGCATTAAAATTTAACGGAACAACAACACATGCCATTTATCTACAACAACATAGACATGCAAAATACTATCAGGTACTAAGTTCATGATAAATTAAAATTCAATTAATCATATAAATTAAGAACTCCCACTTAGATAGATATCCCTCTAATCATCTGATCACGTGATCCATATGAACTAAACCATGTCCGATCATCACGTCAGAACATTTATACCTTGAAATTTAGTGAGAGATCATCCTATAATGCTATCGCCGAACTAAGCAAAATAAGATGCATAAAGGATAAACATCACATGCAATCAATATAAGTGATATGATATGGCCATCATCATCTTGTGCCTTTGATCTCCATCTCCAAAGCACCATCATGATCACCATCGTCACCGGCTTGACACCTTGATCTCCATCAAAGCATCGTTGCGTCTCGCCAACTATTGCTTCTACGACTATCGCTACCGCTTAGTGATAAAGTAAAGCAATTACATGGCGATTGCATTTCATACAATAAAGCCACAACCATATGGCTCCTGCCAGTTGCCGATAACTGTGTTACAAAACATGATCATCTCATACAAAAATTTATATAATCACGTCTTGACCATATAATATCACAACATGCCCTGCAAAAACAAGTTAGATGTCCTCTACTTTGTTGTTGCAAGTTTTACGTGGCTGCTACGGGCTTAGCAAGAACCGTTCTTACCTACGCATAAAAAACCACAACGATTTTTCGTCAATTGTGATGTTTTAACCTTCAACCGGGACCGGGCGTAGTCACACTCGATTCAACTAAAGTTGGAGAAACTGACACCCACTAGCCACCTGTGTGTGAAGCACGTCGGTAGAACCAGTCGCGTAAGCGCACGCGTAATGTCGGTCTGAGCCGCTTCATCCAACAATACCGCCGAATCAAAGTATGACATGCTGGTAAGCAGTATGACTATTATCGCCCACAACTCTTTGTGTTCTACTCGTGTATATAACATCTATGCATAGACCTGGCTCGGATGCCAGTGTTGGGGAACGCAGTAATTTAAAAAAAATTCCGACGCAGACGCAAGATCCATCTAGGTGATGCATAGCAACGAGCGGGAGAGTGTGTCCACGTACCCTCGTAGACTGAAAGCGGAAGCGTAGTAACGCGGTTGATGTAGTCGAACGTCTTCGTGATCCAACCGATCCAAGTACCGAACGCACATCACCTCCGCGATCTGCACACGTTCAGCTCGGTGACGTCCCTCGTACTCTTGATCTAGTTGAGGCCGAGGGAGATTTTCGTCAACACGATGGTGTGGTGACGGTGATGATGAAGCTATCGACACAGGGCTTCACTTAAGCACTGCAATGATATGATCGAGGTGGAAATCTGTGGAGGGGGGAACCGCAGACGGCTAAGACAACTGTCAACTTGTCTCTCTATAGGCTGCCCCCGTCCCCCGTATATGAAGGAGGGGAGGAGGGGAGGGTCGGCCCTCTCTATGGCACGCCCACGGGGGAGTCCTACTCCCAGTGGGAGTAGGTTTCCTCCCTTTCCCTAGTTGGAGTAGGAGAAGAAGGAAGAGGGAGAGGGAGAGAAGGAAAGCGGGGCCTGTTGGGGAACGCAGTAATTTGAAAAAAATTCCTACGCACACGCAAGATCCATCTAGGTGATGCATAGCAACGAGAGGGGAGAGTGTTGTCTACATACCCTCATAGACCGAAAGCAAAAGCGTTATGACAAACGCGGTTGATGTAGTCGTATGTCTTCACGATCCGACCGATCCTAGTACCGAAAGTATGACACCTCCGCGATCTGCACATGTTCGGCTCGGTGAAGTCCCACGAACTCTCGATCCAGCTGAGTGTCGAGGGAGAGCTTCGTCAGCATGACGACGTGATGACGGTGATGATGAAGTTACCGACACAGGGCTTCGCCTAAGCACTACAACGATATGACCGAGGTGGAATCTGTGGAGGGGGGCACCGCACACGGCTAAGACAACTGTCAATTTGTGTGTCTATGGGGTGTCCCCCTCCCCCGTATATAAAGGATTGGAGGAGGGGGAGGGCCGACCCTCTCATGGCGCGCCCCAAGGGGAGTCCTACTCCCACTAGGAGTAGGATTTCCCCCTTCCCTAGTTGGAGTAGGAGAGGATGGAAGGAAGAGAGAGGAGAAGGAAAGGGGGGCGCCGCCCCTTCTTCCCTAGTCCAATTCGGACCCAAGGGGGAGGGGGCGCGCGGCCTGCCCTGGCTGCCCCTCTCTCTCTCTCTCCACTAAGGCCCATATAGCCCATTATACTCCCCGGGGGGTTCCTGTAACCCCCGGTATTTCGGTAGTTGCCCGAACTCACCCGGAACCATTCCGAAGTCCAAACATAGTCGTCCAATATATCAATCTTTATGTATCAACCATTTTGAGACTCTTCGTCATGTCCGTGATCACATCCGGGACTCCGAACAACCTTCGGTACATCAGAACACATAAACTCATAATACCGATCATCACCGAACGTTAAGCGTGCGGACCCTACGGGTCGAGAACTATGTAGACATGGCCGAGACTCGTCTCCGGTCAATAACCAATAGCGGAACCTGGATGCTCATATTGGTTCCTACATATTCTACGAAGATCTTTATCGGTCAAACCGCATAAACAACATACGTTGTTCCCTTTTGTCATCGGTATGTTACTTGCCCGAGATTTGACCGTCGGTATCTCAATACCTAGTTCAATCTCGTTATCGGCAATTCACTTTACTCGTTCCGTAATGCATCATCCCACAACTAACTCATTAGTCACATTGCTTGCAAGGATTATAGTGATGTGCATTATTGAGAGGGCCCAGAGATACCTCTCTGATACTCGGAGTGACAAATCCTAATCTCGATCTATGCCAACTCAACAAACACCATCGGGGATACCTGTAGAGCATCTTTATAATCACCCAGTTTTGTTGTAACGTTTGATAGAACACTAAGTGTTCCTCCGGTATTCGGGAGTTGCATAATCTCATAGCCATAAGAACATGTATAAGTCATGAAGAAAGCAATAGCAATAAACTAAACGATCAAGTGCTAAGCTAACGGAAAGGGTCAACTCAATCACATCATTCTCTAATGATGTGATCCCGTTTACTCAAATGAAAACTCATGTCTATGGCTAGGAAACTTAACCATCTTTTATTCAACGAGCTAGTCAAGTAGAGGCATACTAGTGACACTCTGTTTGTCTATGTATTCACACATGTACTAAGTTTCCGGTTGATTAATTCTAGCATGAATGAGAAACATTTATCATGATATAAGGAAATATAAATAACAACTTTATTATTGCCTTTAAGGCATAATTCCTTCAGTCTCCCACTTGCACTAGAGTCAACAATCTAGATTACACAGTAATGATTCTAACACCCATGGAGTCTTGGTGCTGATCATGTTTTGCTCGTGAGAGAGGCTTAGTCAATGGGTCTATGATGACCCACAAGTATAGGGGATCTATCATAGTCCTTTCGATAAGTAAGAGTGTCGAACCCAACGAGGAGCAGAAGGAAATGACAAGCGGTTTTCAGTAAGGTTTTCTCTGCAAGCACTCAAATTGTAGGTAACAGATAGTTTTGTGATAAGATAAATTGTAACGGGTAACAAGCAATGAAAGTAAATAAAGTGCATCAAAGTGGCCCAATCCTTTTTGTAGCAAAGGAAAAGCCTGGACAATTTCTTATAATGAGAAAAGCGCTCCCGAGGACACATGGGAATTATCGTCAAGCTAGTTTCATCACACTCATATGATTCGCGTTCGGTACTTTGATAATTTGATATGTGGGTGGACCGATTGCTTGGGTACTGCCCTTACTTGGACAAGCATCCCACTTATGATTAACCCCTATTGCAAGCATCCGAAACTAGAAAAGAAGTATTAAGGTAAACCTAACCACAACATTAGACGATGGATCCAAATCAGCCCTTATGAAGCAACGCATAAACTAGGGTTTAAGCTTGTGTCACTCTAGCAACCCATCATCTACTTATTACTTCCCAATGCCCTCCTCTAGGCCCAAATAATGGTGAAGTGTCATGTAGTCGACGTTCACATAACACCACTAGAGGAAAGACAACATACATCTCATCAAAATATCGAACAAATACCAAATTCACATGACTACTAATAGCGAGACTTCACCCATGTCCTCAGGAACAAACGTAACTACTCACAAAGCATATTCATGTTCATAATCAGAGGAGTATAAATATGTATTAAGGATCTGAACATATGATCTTCCACCAAATAAACCAACTAGCATCAACTACAAGGAGTAATCAACACTACTACAAACCCACAGGTACCAATTTGTGGTTTTGATACAAGATTGGATACAAGAGATGAACTAGGTTTTGAGAGGAGATGGTGCTGGTGAAGATGTTGATGGAGATTGACCCCCTCCCGATGATAGGATCGTTGGTGATGACGATGGTGATGATTTCCCCGTCCCGGAGGGAAGTTTCCCCGGCAGAACAGCTCTGCTGGAGCTCTATATTGGTTCCGCGAAGGTTCTGCCTCGTGGCGGTGGAGTTTCATCCCGTAAGCTTGCCTCTGATTTTTTTTCCAGGGTAAAAGCCTTCATATAGCAGAAGATGGGCACCAGAGGGCCACCAGGGGGCCCAGGAGATAGGGGGCGTGCCTAGTAAGGGAGGGCGCGCCCCCACCCTCCTGGCCAGGGTGTGGGCCCCCTCTGGTACTTATTTCGCTCAATAATTCTTATAAATTCCAAAAATGACTTTCATGGAGTTTCAGGACTCTTGGAGCTGTGCAGAATAGGTTTTCAATATTTGCTCCTTTTCCAGCCAGAATTCCAGGTGCCGGCATTCCCCCTCTTCATGGTAAACCTTGTAAAATAAGAGAGAATAGCCATAAGTATTGATACATAATGTGAAATAACAGCCCATAATGCAACAAATATTGACATAAAATCATGATGCAAAATGGACGTATCAAATCCCCCAAGCTTAGACCTCGCTTGTCGCTGCTTAAAGTCAAATCGAAAAATATGTCCACATGTTTAGAGATAGAGGTGTCGTTAAAAATAAAATACGGACATGAGGGCATCATGATCATTCTTATAATAGCAACATAAATAGATTTTGTCATATGATTTCTTATGCTCAAGTGACGATCAATTCACAATGTCAAGTATGGTTCAGAAACTTCATTGGGAACTAAAAAACTATAATCTCAGTCATTGAAGCAATTGCAATTTATCATAACATCAGAAAGAGTCAAGAATAGAGCTTTTCAGCAAGTCCACATACTCAACTATCATATAGTCTTCTACAATTTCTAACACTCACGCAATACTTGTGGTTATGGAGTTTCAAATAGGACCTTTGAGAAAGATAGGGGCTTATTGTGTTGCCTCCCAACGTATTCACCTTTGGGTGATGTCAACAATAATAATTCATGCTAACTTACATCCAATTGGATATATGTGTATATATATATATATATATATATATATATATATATATATATATATATATATATATATATATATCAAGATCTTTCAAACACGAGGAGCTTGCCAAAGGATAAAATGAAAAGGGAAAGGTGAAGATCACCTTGACTCAAGCATAAAGTAAAAACATAAAGTAAAAGATAGGCCCTTCGCAGAGGGAAGCAGAGGTTGTCATGTTCTTTTAGGGTTGGATGCATAAAATCTTAATGCAAAAGAACGTCACTTTATATTTCCACTTGTGTATGCACCTTTATTATGCAGTCCGTCACTTTTATTACTTCCATAACAAGATCGTATAAAGCTTATTTTCTCTGCACTAATAAGTCATACATATTTAGAGAGCAATTTTTATTGCTTGCAACATGACAACTTACTTGAAGGATCTTACTCAATCCAAAGGTAGGTATGGTGGACTCTCGTGGCAAAACTGGTTTTAAGGATATTTGGAAGCACAAGTAGTATCTCTACTTGGTGCAAGGAATTTTGGATAGCATGAGGGGGAAAGGCAAGCTCAACATGTTGGGAAGATCAATGACAATATACTTTAACTGAGATGTGAGAAAACATAAACCATTACATTGTGTTCCTTGTTCAACATCAACTTTTTTAGCATGTCATACTTCATGAGTGCTCACAATCATAAAAGATGTCCAAGATAGTATATTTGTATGTGAAAACCTCTCTTTCCTTATTAGTTCATATTAATTGCAACGATGACCAAAACTATGTTGTCAACTCTCAACAACTTTTATGCCTCATACTTTTTACGTGTGAAGTCATTACTATCCACAAGATCAATATGAACTCTTTTATTCTTTTTATTCCTTCTACGTTCTCAAGATCATAGCAAAATAGCAAGGCCCTTGACTCAACACTAATCTTTATTATAGATAGCTCACGGACTCAATTACATAAAGAGATCACAAAGCAAAACTCAAAACTACTTGATAGCAAAATTTCAATCTACTAGATCAAGATATTACTGTGAGGATCGAACTAAGTAAAACGGTAAAGATAGGAGTGTGATGGTGATACGATACCGGGGCACCTCCCCCAAGCTTGGCAGTTGCCAAGGGGAGTGCCCATACCCATGTGATCATGTCTCCTTCTTCATAGTTGGTGTTGTGATCTTCTTGGCGATGATGCCTCTCAGGATATGATTCTCCTCCTCGAGCTTATTGACTTGTTGTTTGAGGTCCATAATTTCTTTGCGGAGCTTGCCCGTAACGGCTAAAGCTCCCTTTACCCAAGGATGCTGCATAGCTTCTGGAGAACAAGTAACGCTCTTTTTCATATTTTCATAAGAAAGAAATATAACGGAAGGGATGACCGAATTTGGGAGAACCGAGCTATGTAGTTCCCCCATCATGAATCCTGCTTGGAGGCGAGAAGTAACTTCTTGATCTTCCTCCATGGCATCTATCCTTTTCAACTCGGCCTCCATCTCATCCATTGATGTTCCAAGGTGATAAGCATCGCTATTTGCTCCTGGACCTGGTGTCGGGTGAGACACCCGACTCTCTCTGACTGACTCTTGAGAAGACATCTTGCTCTTAATCTGTAACAAAAACAGCTCGAAATGAAAACAGAGGATATTTGCGTGATACGGTGGTCAAAACCTTCGGGAGATTATATAATGAATTTTTACTGACCAAAATATGTAACGTGAAAGAAAACGGAGTCCGGGAGGCACACAAGGTGGCCACGAGACAGGGGGCGCGCCCAGGAAGGTGGGCACGCCCTCCACCCTCGTGGAGGCCTCGTGTCCTTCCCGGATTACTTCTTTCTTCCTAAAATTCTTAAATATTCCAAAACGGAGAAAAATTACCATTAGAACTGTTTTGGAGTCGGTTTACTTACCGTACCACATATCTATTTCTTTTCTGAGTCTGAAACGTTCTGGAAAGTGTCCCTTATGTATTCCCCCGGGGTTACGGTCTCAACAATATTAGTTTCAACATTGATAGGATTACCTGAGATATAATGTTTAATTCTTTGACCATTCACCACCCTCGGACTTGTGGCTTCGAAGTTGTTGATTTTTATGGCACTGGAATGATAGACCTCCTCGATAACGTAAGAACCTTCCCATTTAGAGAGAAGTTTTCCTGCAAAAAAACTTAAACGAGAGTTGAATAATAACACATAATCACCTACATTAAACTCACGCTTTTGTATCCTTTTGTCATGCATTTGACTTTTTCTTTGAATAGCTTGGTATTCTCATAGGCCTGGGTTCTCCATTCATCAAGTGAGCTAATATCAAATAACCTCTTCTCACCGGCAAGTTTGAAGTCATAGTTGATCTCTTTAATAGCCCAATATGCTTTATGTTCAAGTTCAAGAGGTAAGTGACATGCTTTTCCATAAACCATCTTATACAGAGACATACCCATAGGATTTTTATATGCAGTTCTATAGGCCCACAATGCATCATCAAGTTTTTTGGACCAATTCTTTCTAAATCTATTCACAGTCTTTTGCAAAATTAATTTGAGCTCTCTATTGCTCAACTCTACTTGACCACTAGACTGCAGGTGATAAGGAGATGCGATTCTATGATTAACATCATATTTAGCAAGCATCTTACGGAAAGCACCATGAATAAAATGTGAACCACCATCAGTCATAAGATATCTAGGGACTCCAAACCTCGGAAAAATAACTTCTTTAAGCATCTTAATAGAGGTGTTATGATCAGCACTACTAGTTGGAATAGCTTCTACCCACTTAGTAACGTAATCAACAAAGAACTAAAATATGTGTATATCCATTAGAGGTGAAAAGGTCCCATATAATCAAAGCCCCAAACATCAAATGGTTCAATAACAAGAGAATAATTCATAGGCATTTCTTGATGACTACTAATATTACCAATTCTTTGACATTCATCACAAGACAAAACAAACTTACGAGCATCTTTGAAGAGAGTAGGACAATGAAAACCGGATTGCAATAACTTATGTGCAGTTCTATCTCCAGTGTGGTGTCCTCCATACGATTCAGAGTGACACTTGCGTAGGATCTATTCATGTTCATGCTCAGGTACGCAACGTCTAATAACACCATCTACTCCTTCTTTATAAAGGTGTGGGTCATCCCAGAAGTAATGTCTTAAATCATAAAAGAACTTTTTCTTTTGCTGGTATGTGAAACTAGGTGGTATAAATTTAACAACGATGTAATTAGCATAATCAGCATACCAAGGAGCAGTACGAGAAGCATTAACGACCGCTAATTGTTCATCAGGAAAGCTATCATCAATAGGGAGTGGGTCATCAAGAACATTCTCTAACCTAGACAAGTTGTCTGTAACGGGGTTCTCAGCTCCCTTTCTATCAACAATATGCAAATCAAATTCTTGGAGCAAGAGAACCCATCTAATGAGTCTAGGCTTAGCATCTTTCTTTTCCATAAGATATTTAATAGCAGCATGATCAGTGTGAATAGTAACTTTGGAATCAACAATATAAGGTCTAAACTTATCACATGCAAACACACCTGCTAAGAACTCTTTTTCAGTAGTAGCATAATTTCTCTGGGCAGTATCAGGAGTCTTACTAGCATACTGAATAACATTCAACTTCTTATCAACTCTTTGCCCTAGAACAGCACCTACAACATAATCACTAGCATCACACATAATTTCAAAGGGTAAATTCCAATCAGGTGGCTGAACAATAGGCGCAGTAATCAAAGCTTTCTTAAGTATTTCAAATTCTTCTACACAATCATCATCAAAGACAAAAGGAATATCTTTTTGCAATAAATTAGTCAGAGGCCTAGAGATTTTAGAAAAGTCCTTAATGAACCTCCTATAAAAACCGGCATGACCAAGGAAACTTCTTATACCTTTTATGTCCTTGGGACATGGCATCTTTTCAATAGCATCAACTTTAGCTTTATCAACTTCAATACCTCTCTTGGAAATCTTATGCCCCAAGACAATGCCTTCATTAACCATAAAGTGGCACTTTTCCCAATTCAAGACAAGACTAGTGTCTTAGCATCTCTGCAAAACTCGATCAAGGTTGCTCAAGCAATCTTCAAAAGAGGATCCATAAACGGAAAAATCATCCATGAATACCTCACAAATCTTTTCACAAAAGTCAGAGAATATAGCCATCATGCATCTTTGAAAGGTAGCAGGTGCATTACATAAACCAAAAGGCATACGTCTATAAGCAAAAGTACCGAAAGGGCAAGTAAAAGTAGTTTTTGATTGATCCTTTGCTGACACAGGTATTTGAGAGAAACCAGAATAACCATCTAAAATGCAGAAATGTGTGTGTTTGGATAGTCTTTCTAGCATTTGATCAATAAAAGGTAAAGGGTATTGATCTTTCTTAGTAGCTTTATTTAATTTACGGAAATCAATTACCATCCTATAACCTGTGATAATTCTTTGTGGGATCAATTCATCTTTATCATTAGAAACGACAGTAATACCTCCCTTTTTAGGAACACAATGGACATGACTTGCCCATTCACTATCAGCAAGGGATAAATTATACCTGCCTCAAGGAGCTTTAGTATCTCCTTTCTTACCACTTCTTTCATCTTAGGATTTAATCGTCGTTGAGGATCTCTAACTGGTTTGGCACCTTCCTCCAATTTAATTTTGTGTTGGCATAGGGTGGGACTAATTCCCTTAAGATCGTCTAGAGTATATCCAATAGTAGCGCGGTGCTTCTTCAGAGTTTTCAATAGTCTTTCTTCTTCTTGCTCTGAAAGGTTAGCACTAATAATAACAGGATATATTTTCTTTTCATCAAGATAAGCATACTTAAGATTATCATGTAGTGGTTTGAGCTCAAACACGGGATCACCCTTGGGTGGAGGGGGATCCCCAAGAATTTCAACGGTAGGTTGTGTTTCGAATAGGTTCTGTTGAAGGAACACTTCATCTATTTCCCTTCTTTCATTCATAAACATATCATTTTCATGATCTAGCAAATATTGTTCTAACGGGTCAGTAGGAGGCACGGCAATAGAAGAAAGACCAATAATCTCATCTTTACTAGGTGATTCTTTATCACGGGATTGTCTACGAAACTTAGCAAAATTAAACTCGTGAGACATATCCCCTAAGCCAATTTCAACAATATCCTTTTCGCAATCAATCCTAGCATTAACAGTATTCAAGAAGGGTCTACCAAAAATAATGGGACAAAAGTCATCTTGTGGGGAACAAAGAACAAGAAAATCAGTAGGATATTTAACCTTCCCACACAAGACTTCGACATCTCTAAGAATCCCAACTGGTTTAATGGTGTCCCTATTAGCAAGCTTAATGGTAACATCAATATCTTCTATTTCAGCGGGTGCAATATCATGCATAATTTCTTTATATAAGTCATAGGGTATTGCACTGGCACTAGCACCCATATCACATAAGCCATGATAACAATGATCTCCTATTTTAACAGTAATAACAGGGACGCCTACAACAGGTCTATGTATCTTAGCATATGGTCTAACAATATTAGCAGTCTCACCACAGAAATAAATAACATGCCCATCTAAATCATCATCCAAGAGATCTTTAACCATAGCAATACTAGGTTCAACTTTGATTTGCTCAGGAGGTGTAGAAGTTCTAGTATTACTCTTACGAACAACAAATGAAGTTTTAGCATGATCCTTTATCCTAACAGGAAAAGGAGGTTTCTCCACATAAGTAGTAGGAACAATAGGATCACTATAAGTGATAGTCTTTTCTTCAACTGTAATAGGTGCAACTACTTTTACTTCAATGGGAGGATTATATTTAAACCGCTTATCTTTAGGGAGATCAACGTGAGTAGCAAAAGATTCACAAAAAGCAGCTACTATCTCAGAGTCAAGTCCATACTTAGCGCCAAATCCACGAAAAGCATCGGTATCCATAAAAGATTTAACACAATCAAACTTAGGTGTTATACCTGACTCCTTACCATCGTCGGAACCCCAATCTTCAAAGTTGCGTTTAATTCTTTCCAATAAATCCCATTTAAATTCAATAGTCTTCAGCATATAAGAACCAGCACAGGAAGTATCGAGCATGTTGCGATCGTTGGGAGAAAGCCGAGCATAAAAGTTTTGAATAATCATTTCTCCGAGAGCTCATGATTGGGGCATGAATATAACATTGACTTAAGCCTCCCCAAGCTTGAGCGATGCTTTCTCCTTCATGAGGCCAGAAATTATATATGTAATTACGATCACGATGAACAAGATGCATATGATAGAACTTCCGTGAAATTCCAACTTCAATCGCTTATAATTCCAAGATCCCGTATCATCACATAGCCTATACCATGTCAATGCATCTCCCTTCAAAGATAAAGGGAAGACCTTCCTTTTGACAACATCATCAGGAATACACGCAAGCTTAAATAATCCACAAACTTCATCCACAAAGATAAGGTGTAAATCAGGATGCAATGTTCCATCTCCGCAAAGGGATTAGCTAGCAGTTTCTCTATCATACCGAAGGAATCTCAAAGTAAATATTTTCAGTAGGTTCAGTAGGTTGAGGAGCAACTCTTTGCTCTTCCGGGTCGGGGTGAAGATACCCCAAACAAGCCCCTCAAAGGATTAGTTTCCATAGTAACAAGTGACAGAAAATTTCAGCACACTATATAAATGTTTCCTTACCAAGTTCCACTCACCAAAGGCTCTTCACTCCCCGGCAACGGCGCCAAAAAAGAGTCTTGATGACCCACAAGTATAGGGGATCTATCGTAGTCCTTTCGATAAGTAAGGGTGTCGAACCCAACGAGGAGCAGAAGGAAATGACAAGTGGTTTTCAGAAAGGTTTTCTCTTCAAGCACTAAAAATGTAGGTAACAGATAGTTTTGTGATAAGATAAATTGTAACGAGTAAGCAATGAAAGTAAATAAAGTGAATCAAAGTGGCCCAATCCTATTTGTAGCAAAGGACAAGCCTAGACAATTTCTTATAATGAGAAAAGCGCTCCCGAGGACACATGGGAATTATCGTCAAGCTAGTTTCATCGCACTCATATGATTCGCGTTCGGTACTTTGATAATTTGATATGTGGGTGGACCGGTGCTTGCTTACTGCCCTTACTTGGAAAAGCACCCACTTATGATTAACCCCTATTGCAAGCATCCGCAACTAGAAAAGAAGTATTAAGGTAAACCTAACCACAACATTAGACGTATGGATCCAAATCAGCCCCTTACGAAGCAACGCATAAACTAGGGTTTAAGCTTCTGTCAATCTAGCAACCCATCATCTACTTATTACTTCCCAATGCCCTCCTCTAGGCCCAAATAATGGTGAAGTGTCATGTAGTCGACGTTCACATAACACCACTAGAGGAAAGACAACATACATCTCATCAAAATATCGAACAAATACCAAATTCACATGACTACTAATAGCGAGACTTCACCCATGTCCTCAGGAACAAACGTAACTACTCACAAAGCATATTCATGTTCATAATCAGAGGATTTTAAATATGTATTAAGGATCTGAACATATGATCTTCCACCAAATAAACCAACTAGCATCAACTACAAGGAGTAATCAACACTACTAGCAACCCACAGGTACCAATTTGTGGTTTTGATACAAGATTGGATACAAGAGATGAACTAGGTTTTGAGAGGAGATGGTGATGGTGAAGATGTTGATGGAGATTGTCCCCCGACCGATGAGAGGATCGTTGGTGATGACGATGGTGATGATTTCCCCCTCCCGGAGGGAAGTTTCCCCGGCAGAACAGCTCTGCCGGAGCTCTAGATTGGTTCCGCCAAGGTTCCGCCTCGTGGCGGTGGAGTTTCGTCCCGTTAGCTTGCCTATGATTTTTTTCAGGGTAAAAGCCTTCATATAGCAGAAGATGGGCACCGGAGGGCCACCAGGGGGCCCAGGAGACAGGGGGCCCGCCCAGTAAGGGAGGGCGCGCCCCCCACCCTCCTGGCCAGGGTGTGGGCCCCCTCTAGTACTTCTTTCGTTCAATAATTCTTATAAATTCCAAAAATTACTTTCATGGAGTTTCAGGACTCTTGGAGCTGTGCAGAATAGGTTTCCAATATTTGCTCCCTTTCCAGCCAGAATTCCAGCTGTCGGCATTCCCCCTCTTCATGGTAAACCTTGTAAAATAAGAGAGAATAGCCATAAGTATTGAGACATAATGTGGAATAACAGCCCATAATGCAACAAATATTGACATAAAAGCATGATGCAAAATGGACGTATCAGTCTGCAACATTCAGATCCGTATGTATCTTGCAAATCTCTATGTCTCCCTCCTTGAATTGATTGCGGACGGAATTGAAGCGTCTCTTGATGTGCTTGGTTCTCTTGTGAAATCTGGATTCCTTTGCTAAGGCAATTGCACCAGTACTGTCACAAAACATTTTCATTGGACCCGATGCACTAGTTATGACACCTAGATCGGATGTGAACTCCTTCATCCAGACTCCTTCATTTGTTGCTTCCAAAGCAGCTATGTACTCCGCTTCACACGTAGATCCCGGCATGACGTTTTTCTTAGAACTGCACCAACTTAGAGCTCCACCGTTCAATATAAATACGTATCCCGTCTGTGACTTAGAGTCATCCGGATCAGTGTAAAAGCTTGCATCGACGTAACCATTTACGACGAGCTCTTTGTCAGCTCCATAAATGAGAAACATATCCTTAGTCCTTTTCAGGTATTTCAGGATGTTCTTGACCGCTGTCCAATGATCCACTCCTGGATTGCTTTGGTACCTCCCTGCTAAACTAAGAGCAAGGCACACATCAGGTCTGGTACACAGCATTGCATACATGATAGAACTTATGGCTGAAGCATAGGGAATGACTTTCAATTTCTCTCTATCTTCTGCAGTGGTCGGGCATTGAGTCTGACTCAATTTCACACCTTATAACACAGGCAAGAACCCTTTCTTTGCTTGATCCATTTTGAACTTTTTCAAAACTTTATCAAGGTATGTGCTTTGTGAAAGTCCAATTAAGCGTCTTGATCTATCTCTATAGATCTTGATGCCTAATATATAAGCAGCGTCACCGAGTGAGAGAGTCCTAGATAAGGGGTATCCGGACAGCCGGACTATATACTTTGGCCGGACTGTTGGACTGTGAAGATACAAGATTGAAGACTTTGTCCCGTGTTCGGATGGGACTCTCCTTTGTGTGGAAGGCAAGCTTGGATATTCGGGTATGTAGATTTCCTTCTCTACAACCGACTCTATGTAACCCTAGCCCCCTCCTGTGTCTATATAAACCGGAGGGTTTAGTCCGTAGGACAACAACAATCATAATAATCATAGGCTAGCTTCTAGGGTTTAGCCTCTACGATCTCGTGGTAGATCAACTCTTGTAATACTCATATCATCAACATCAATCAAGCGAGAAGTAGGGTTTTACCTCCATCGAGAGGGCCCGAACACAGGTAAACATTGTGTCCCTTGCCTCCTGTTACCATTAGCCTTAGACGCATAGATCGGGACCCCCTACCCGAGATCTGCCGGTTTTGACACCGACATTGGTGCTTTCATTGAGGGTTCCTTTGTGTCGTCGCTGCAAGGCTCGATGGCTCCTTCTATCATCAACAACAATGCGGTCCAGGGTGAGACCTTTCTCCCCGGACAGATCTTCGTGTTCGGCGGCTTCGCACTGCGGGCCAATTCACATGGCCATTTGGAGCAGATCGACAGCTACGCTCCTAGCCATCAGGTCAGGTTCGGAAACTTGAACTACACGGGTGATACCCGCGGAGACTTGATCTTCAACGGATTCGGGCCTATGCCAGGAGCACCGAACAGTCACGATGAGCACGGCTTAGACTTGCTGTCGGACAATACTCGGGATATCGCACCTGCAGAAGCCCTGAACCTAAATCCAGGGCAGATTGCGTCATCCAAGGACGGGTGGATGGACCCCGCCCCGGAGGCCGCATCGGCGGTAGAGTCGAACACCGACTTCACCCCCAAGGAAGCCTGTGACACCGGGCCCTCGGACTCGTGTCCGGTTGGAGGCTCCAGTCCGCGCACCCCCGAGCCCGCCGAATCTGGTTGGGCTCCGGTATTGGAGTTCACCGCTGCGGATATTTTCTAGCACTCGCCCTTTGGCGATATGCTAAACTCTTTAAAGTCTCTCTCTTTGTCAGGAGATTCTTGGCGAACTATGTCCGGCTCGGGTGGGAAGCAGGCGACGAGGGAATTCGTTGCCCACCCACCACCCACTTCATAGCCACGGTCGATGATTTGACCGACATGCTTGATTTCGACTTTGAAGACATCGACGGTGTGGACGACGATGTAGGAGAAGAACAGGAACCACCGCCCACCGGGCGGTGGACAGCCACCTCCTCATATGATATATATATATATGGTGGACACTCCGAAAGCAACCAATGGCGATGAGGCAACGGAGGATAATCCCTCAGGGAAAGAAGCAAAGCATGGGCGTCGTCGGCGCCGCTCCAAGCCCCGCCACAGCAATACCGGCACAGGAGACGAAAACAATCCGAATGGTGCCGAAGATGAATACAACCCCGATCAGCCTGCCTTTGAGCAGGCCGAGCAGGAAGACGGGCAGTTCATCCCAGACGAACAGGCGACGGACGGATATCCGGAGGAGGACAACTACATGCCCCCTCCGAAGACGAGATTAGCCTCGGCGACGACGAGTTCAGCGTGCGTGAGGACCCTGCGAAGCAGGAGCGCTTCAAGCGTCGGCTTATGGCCACTGCGAGGAGCCTGAAAAAGAAGCAGCATCAGCTCCAAGCTGATCAAGACCTGCTCACAGACAGATGGACTGAAGTCCTGGCAGCCGAGGAATATGGACTCGAGCGCCACACGGCTGACCGGCCACCTCGTGGCCGGGATAAAACGACATATCAGCCCAAATACAAGCCCGCACCCCCACGCCAATACAATACGGCCCGGGGCAATAGGCAGGACCTGCAAGATATACTGGAAAACAAGGCGGGACAGCTAAGATCGACCTACGGATCGCGGGGGCGCGCCCCAAAACGTGACGATGATCATCATGCCGGATACACTATCAACAAGACCAGCCGGGCCGAACACAGCCAACCAGACTCATTCGAACTGCGTATCCACATAGCCCGGCATAGAGGCGCCACACACCCCCTCTGCTTCACTTACGAAGTGATGGATCATGAATTCCCAGAAGGGTTTAAACCCGTAAACATTGAATCATACGATGCCACAACAGACCCCGCAGTATGGATCGAAGATTTCCTTCTCCACATTCACATGGCCCGCGGTGACGATCTACATGCCATAAAGTATCTTCCCCTTAAGCTCAAAGGACCAGCCGGACACTGGCTGAATAGATTGCCGGCAAATTCCATTGGAAGTTGGGAAAACCTGGAGGACGCTCTCCTTGACAACTTCCAGGGCACATACGTGCGACCACCGGATGCTGATGACTTGATCCATATTACCCAACAGCCCGGAGGGTCAGCCAGAAAATTCTGGACTCGGTTCCTAACTAAAAAGAACCAAATTGTCGACTGTCCGGACGCCGAAGCCCTGGCGGCCTTTAAGCATAATATCCGCAACGAGTGGCTCGCCCGACACCTCGGCCAGGAAAAACCAAAATCCATGGCGGCCCTCACGACACTCATGACACGCTTTTGCGCATGCGAGAATAGCGGGTTGGCTCGCAGTAGCACCATGCAATTAAACTCCGGCACTTCAGATGCCCACGACAATAACGCCAAGCCACGGCGCAACAGACATAAACGTCGGAACAATGGCGACAACACTGAAGACACGACAGTCAACGCCGGATTCAGTGGCTCAAAATTCGGTCAGCGGAAAAAGCCGTTGAAAAGAAACATTCAGGGACCGTCCAGTCTAGACCGCATACTTGATCTCTCATGCCAAATTCACGGCACTCTGGATAAGCCAGCAAACCACACCAATAGAGACTGTTGGGTGTTCAAACAGGCCGGTAAGATAAATGCCGAAAACAAGGACAAGGGGCTGCACAGTGATGATGACGAAGAGCCCCGGCATCCGAACACGGGAGGACAGAAGAAATTTCCTCCCCAGGTGAAAACGGTCAACATGATCTACACCACTCATATTCCCAAACGGGAACGAAAACAAGCACTGAGGGACGTCTATGCGATGGAGCTAGTCGCCCCGAAGTTCAACCCATGGTCAGCCTGTTCGATCACCTGTGATCGTAGGGATCACCCTACCAGCATCCGTCATGGCGGTTCAGCCGCATTGGTCCTCGACCCGATCATTGACGGATTTCACCTCACCCGAGTCCTTATGGACGGCGGCAGCAGCCTGAACCTGCTTTATCAGGACACAGTGCGCAAAATGGGCATCGAACCTTCAAGGATCAAGCCCACCAAAACTACCTTTAAAGGTGTAATTCCAGGGGTAGAAGCCCGTTGCACGGGCTCCATAACACTGGAGCTGGTCTTCGGATCTCCGGATAACTTCTGAAGCGAGGAGTTAATCTTCGACATCGTCCCTTTCCGTAGCGGCTATCATGCACTACTTGGACGGACCGCATTCACTCGATTCAATGTGGTACCACACTATGCATACCTCAAGCTCAAGATGCCAGGACCTCGCGGGGTCATAACAGTCAACGGAAACATGTACCGCTCTCTCCGTACAGAAGAGCATATTGTAGCCCTCGCGACAGAAGTACAAAGCAGCCTTTTCCGGCAAACCACCAATCCGGCGACAACAACTCCGAACACCATCAAGCGAGTCCGGAGTACCCCGCAACAGGATCGCCAGGCACGCCAAGAGCGCGACTAGCAGTCCGGCCTCCGCTCCAGCCCCATTAAGGCAGCATTCGTGTCGTGCGTACACAATTACGCACTCAAAATACCATGGGCATAAGCGGAGGCGCAATAGTGACGCAGTCAACAGTGCGGTTCAGCCGCAACATACTTTAATAAACCTCTTTATCTTTCAGGACCCTGCTTCGGGGCAGCCTCTTCAGAAGAGCCAGAGTATCGGACTTTCATAGGAGAGAAATCCAAGGAGGCAAAAGGCTTTGCGCACAAAAGGAATACCCAGGTGGAATCTATTCACGATCGTTATACCTGTTTTATATACCTACATGCGGCCCGCCCTTGGATAGGACATGTCAAATAGTCCTATTTACCTCTGCTTAACGCAATCATTGTAAACATACGCTTAGACGTATTATTCATCAACGGGAGATCATATATAGCGTCATGTTATTATTCCTATCCGCACATTTTTCATATAAATGTTTATTTACTATTGCAGCCGTACACCTTGGTACGTTCAGTTTGCCAGGGGCTTCTTACAACACCCCTTAATTCGGCAAGATAAGTCCGAACACTTTCGACAGTGCGGCACCCCGAACTTATAGCATTATATGCATCAGCTCTGAATCATGTCTTGGGTCAATAGTTGGGTTAACCAGGCTCCCTTGTTTTGGTACCTTACGTTCCGTTATATCGGCTAAGGTAGCGCAGGGAGAACTACTGTGGTTGTGTCCCGGTTCTTCCGGACGAGCACCTCAGTAGAGAAAGCCGAAAACTGACCGGCATGATGCGGCGAGAGCTGGTCGCTGTTCGAGAGGTCTTAAAATCCTTAAAGATTTTTCCGCTTTAGGCAAGGAATCGGCCTCGTCCGATTTAGGCGTATATAGCGCCCCAATTCAGCTTTCCGAATTCTAGGGGCTTCGCCGAAATTTAAAATTGTATACTTCTATGGCTAAGTGAAAGTTATAAAGCCGCATAGTCCGATTGCCTTGTTCGCTGCACCAGACACCTCCTTAAGGGACCAAATATTTGGATAAAGAGTGTCTGGGTTTTCCACGACCACCCCAGTACTAGTTACGTGGGGGCGAAAGCCGACGACTGGCCTACTTTCAGAATTTTATAAACAGTCGCACAGAAGGTAATATTTTAAATCAACAAAGCGCTATATAGCGCAAATAAACTTCGTTTTTACATTACAAAAACGACAGGAGTACATTCACTCAAATATGGTGTCCTTGGTACATTCATCCACTACTAGGGAAAAGCCTAGCAGCGGTAGCAGGTTTTAGGCCTCTCGATGGCTGGGGCGGCGCTACTAATAAGGCGCTACAACTAACTTATAGCAGTAGCACATGTTGTCCCACGCTACTGATATACATGAATAGCTGTAGTGCTCTTTAGGAAAGGGCGCTTCTGATATTATCTGCAACGCTTTTTATAAGGAGGCGCTACTGGTAAGGCGGCGCTACTGCTAAATTCGCCCCCCCCTCGCTACTACTAGTTTTATTAGTTTTTTTCCTACATATTTGTTTTGTATTTGAATAGGCTTTATACAATAATCTTTAGCATATCATACACATACAAATGTAATCATAGCATATACATACAATTAGTCTCATCAAATCATGTCATGCACCATCATAATCATCATCCAACACAAAGTGGTCCCTCGTCATCATCTCGAAAATAGCGATACAAGTCTCGATTACTTGCAAATACATCGTCATCCATCTAAACAATGATATACGCGAGAAGAGCTATCACTTTGAGTACATGAGTTCAGATCCCTCTCTCGCATTAGCGTGAACGTAAACTAACTACTGCCTGTCGAAACCGGAAACCGGTACACTGGGCTCGACACTCGGCCACTGTCAGATATATACTCCTGGCGTAGCACTTCTTCGCCATCTATGATCTATGCACCTGCATCATCACATGAGTCGATGATATGTAACATATATAGTTGAGCAAATGTAAAGAGACAGACTTGGCAAAAATAGAAACAACATATCATAAGCATAAATAACAAAGTTCATCGTACCCAAAATGCCATAACTAGAGTGATTTTTGCTAGTCGAGGAGGAGGACGGTTTAATTACATCACAAATAAAGTTTCACCGTGCATAACTCAAAGTTTTGTCATACAGAAAGTATGGACTAAGCGGACACATTGTCATATATCGACAATCACTCCACCATGTCGTGCCATCCATCCATGTCAGGGAGATAGTCCTCGAGCTTAGTGAAAGGCTTCATGTCGAGACGCTGAGAGGCTATCCATGTTCTGACGTCTTCCCGCGACATTTTTCCTTCTCCGTAGAACATCCCTGTTTTTCCGACGACCTCCTTCATGATGATTTGGGCAAGTTCGCGCTGGATGTTATAGAACTCAGCTCGAAGTCGATGATCCTCGATATCTCCTATGTCCTTTGCCCATTGCAGAATATGGGCATCGCCAGATCTAGGTGACATGCGAAGGTTCGGTGATCCCGTCAGACTCCGGCATGTGGTGTAGGACATAGAATCCATCATTAAGAGAATCGTTCGGTTCTTTGGATGCAGCAGGTCGGTCTTATTGCTGAAGGCGACCCCGCCGCCTTCTCTTCTTGTCCCTGACCTCTCCACCCCTTGCTTGGTAGTAAAACATAGCATCGAGAACATCCTTGATGTGGGTGTAATCGTTTTGTGAATGTTCTTCGACGAGTCCAAGTAAAGAGCGTGGGAGAATCGGGGTAGAGGATGATGAGGAGGGCGCGACCGCCGCCAAGCAAAATAAGTACACCTCAAATTAATTAGCCTCCACCGTGCAAATGAATTATTGAAATCGAAGGAAGGATAGCAGCGCGGATGACTTACACGGGATGATAAGGCACGAGAATCGCCTCCTTGTCCTTATTGGCGAGCATGAAACTGACAATGTAATCCCTCGCGTATTCACCATGCTTTGCACAGACTCCCAAGAAGCCCTCGTGCATGTAGTACGGGTCAGCGACACAGATATGAGGTATCTGCTCAACCCCGATGATGTAGTTCATGTGCAAGGCATAAAGGCGGACAAACATAAAATCCAGCTTCTTCACGTGAAACATGTCGAATATGTAATCGAATCGGAGGAAGAACTTATCCGTGGGGAAGCAGTCGACGTACGGCATTTTCCGCGGAACGTTAACCACATAGAGTGGGTATCCTGGATCTTTCGAGGCGATGAGGCCTTTCTCTACCCGCAACACATCGTCATGAAGTCTCCTTAGATCACCGAATCTTGCCCATAGCGCTGTTGCAGGTAGGATTGGTTGACCGGGGATATGCCATTTATCCGCATCGGGGATATCTATATGGTCCTGAAGCCGAGGCTGCTGAGGCGGCTGGATCATAGAATCAGCTTTTTTGCCTTTCCTCGCTCTCTTCCTAGACTTCTTTACTATCGGAAGGTCGTCCATATTACGTTGAGACGGCAATTCAGGCACCGACTCATGACGCTCAAACCCTGAGGAGGCGCCAGTATAGACATACTGTTCAGCGCCATCGTCATCCTCATCCTCATCCATGGAAACGTCATCAACGACTAATGGAGCCTCCTCCTTACCCCGTCCGCTATCACCCAAACCGACACCCGACGCTAATTGGGTAGGTGGGGTGTTGATGTTCTTACCTTGCTGAGGCTACGTGCTCGTGGGTGTGCTCCCGGCCGCCTCCAGACGAAGCAGACTCTTTGGCCACACCAGGACCCACCCATTGCAACAATCACCAAGCCGCCGCGGGGTCTCATCGTCATCCCCCACTAGTATTAGAGGAGGCAAATTCTCGTGGCCCGGTTTGACACTGGCCACGAAAACCTTGAAGACGTTCGGGGGGATCGGCCGGCTGTGGAACAATGGTTCCTTCAGCTCCATTATCGTCTCCTTCCCACGTCCACCTTCTGGTCGCCGATGGTGTACAATATGGTGCACGGGGTTTCGTCGTCCTGGAAAGAAAAGTCTGCGACGTGAGACATCCGAAAGGCAACAAAAACGGGAGATTATACATTTATATTGAAGGGGGCCAGTGTGACAGATACTGTGAGGGCGTCGAGCTCAGCCAAAGAAGGAGCACCGCCGAGCACGTCCGATGCGGGAGCCGGTGCGGGAGCAGGTGCTCCCAAGAAGTCAGCAAGGGGAAAGTCCTCTGCCTTTTTTTCTGGATTTTGCCTTGTCCAAGTGAAAACGGCCGGAACCAAGGAAGTAGACAAATCTGCAACCACCTGTTTTGCGGCAGCTACCGCTGTTGCGACTGTCTGAGATGACTTCTTCTCAACCGCAATCTCAACCTTGTTGTGGATGTTTTCTTCAGTTAACCTCCGTCTTTCCTTTCTCTCCTTCGTGGTCTCACGGTAGTACTTCTTCCACGTGGCGTCGTCTCCAACACCGTGCACGCGTCCATACGACGGTCGAGTATCCACCAGTTGTTGTTTCAATATGTTCAACGCCCGGTTGAATGGAGTGTCCCACTTGGGCCTCGCCAATGCCTCAGACGGCGAGTCGCTTTCGGCCGCAATCCTGTGCTGCTCTCTCTGCAAAAGGCACAAGGGTTGTTTACAAATATGACTAACATGTGTAGTCGAATTGATCAGAAACTAAAATTACCAGCAGTCTCATGAACTCCATAATGACCGGTTTTGTCTCGTAAACCTTCTTCACTGGGTCCCAACAGTGCTGGGCCCTGAGGACGTCACTCTCCTGCGGGACGGTGAACTCCGCCAAGGGGTCTGGGATGCCTAGACTCACGGCTTCCGCATCCTCCTTGGCCCATTTGGACCTCTTTCCGCCATAACCACGGCTTCCGAGGTGGTGGCTCCCTCTTGAAGCCCCTTCATGTACTTAGACTTTTTTTGGCAGCTTCGGCCTCGCAAGCCTCCTTGAATATTTGAAACTGCTCTTTCGTGATTTTCGGATTATCCTTTACAATCTCGGAGTAGGGTTCCTTCTTGTCGATGATCTTTGCTTTCACTCAAATTTTCTAGGCGGCCAACGCGTCGCTAAACTTGGTCATGGCGTGTTTGTTTATCTTCTTCATTGCCGGATCCTCATCTGGATCTTCATAATCCTTCTCATTCCGGCCCGGGAACAAGAATATCTGGTGAAACTTCTTTAGGAGGGAGCTCCTCATATTTTCTATCTTCTGTAGTTTCTCATCGTTGATGGTGGCGGTTGTCTGTACGATGCAGCCTATTTGATTGTCGTAGCACGAGCACGCTTCCTCGGGCGCCTTTAGCTCAAAATTGCCGTCGTCCACCTCCGTGACCACCAGTCTAGTAGTCCTGAGTTTGTTAGGCAGTCGTTGCCTTTTTGCTTTCGGTTCTACACCGGCTCCGCTCCCCGAGGCAGCGCCGGTCTGAGTCTCAGCACCGGTCTTGATGCCGGTCTGAGTCTCAGCGTCAGTCTCAGTCTCAGCACCGGTCTGCAAGGCTAAAAAATTCGTCTGCCGCCCGGTAGACGTCGTCGCAATCACCAGAACCATGTCCTTCATCGTTGCTAGCCATGTTTCCTCTGATTAAATCTAGTCAGTTAATTCTAGACCTAATAAAATGAATAATGCCATAAAAAAGGCCTATTGTTTTGCAGGAACGTTGACTCCTTCCTGGTGCGGCAAATCCCGGGCACTCGATATGTCCTAGTTTGTAGCACAAGTCATGCCAAAATTCACGGAAAATTTCGGCATGACCTTTGCTAAAATGTGGACAAATCGAGAACCTGAAATTTGCCAAAATGGAAAGGAATCAACATTCCGGCAAAACATATATAGGCCACTCAGCTTCATTGAAACAATAAAGCCACTTGGGCACAATCGAACCACTTCAATGAAAAGATATAACATGACCACTTCAATGAAAAGATATAATCAACAATAAAAGTCTAGGAAGGGATCATCTTTAAAATAAAACTTGCCTAAATAACCTAGACAATTAACCTAATTAAACTAGTTAACCTGACTAGTTCTCTGTCAAAGCCCTAACTAAATTTTTGCACTAACCTAGATAATTAACCTAATTAAACTAGTTAACCTAACTACTTCTCCACAAAGCCCTAACTAAATTTTTGCCCTAACCTAGATAATTAACATAATTAAACTAGCTAACCTATGCATGAGAGAGAGAGGAGGGGTGGGGGCTTACAGAGGATGGCTCCGGTGGTGGCGAGGGAGGCAGGGGCGTCTCTGGTGACGGCGAGGGAGGCAGTTGTGGCGAGGGAGGATCCGGTGGCATCGACGGCGGCCCCGGTGGCGTTGATGAGGCCGCGCGGCTCCGTGGCATCGGGGACGGCTCCGGTGGCGTCGATGGCGCACGACTCTGGTGGCTCCGGGGGCGTCGACGTCGGCAGGAGACGGCGGTGAAGTGGGGCGACAGCGAATCGGGGAGACGGTGGCGGGGTGGGTCGAGAGATTTGGGGGGCAAGTGGTGGCTGGGGGGAAACGGTTTTTTGGTTAAGTCAAAATTAGCGGTAGCGTTTATAAAAGCAGCGCTATAGCTAAGGTAGCTATAGTGCTTTTTACAAACGCGCCATCGCTATAGCTATGTAATTTTCTCCTTTTTATTTCCTTTTCTGTTTCTATAGCGGGGGTCTGGGAAACGCGCTGCAGCTACGTTAGCTATAGCGCCTCTTACAACCACACGCTACAACTATGCCTTTCTCTGTTTTTTCGCTTTTTCATTTATTTTGCTTTACATTTTTTTCTTTCTCCTTTTTCTGTTTCTTTCATTTTCATTTACTTTTCTATTTGTTTTTCATTTTATTTTATTTCCATTAGCGATGGCGCTCTTCTTAGGAAACGCTGCTACTCATGCTCCCAGCGGTAGCGCCGCTTCCTCAAGCCCGCTACTGCTATGCGTAGCCTATCGTTCCACCAATGGGAATATTAGTAGTAGCGCTTTTACGGCCACACGCTGCCATCGCTACAAATGTATCTGCAGCGCGGTTTATTCTGAACCGCTACTGCTATCTAGCACTAGCTCCCTTTTTTGACCCGTGCTGTTGCTAAATTTCTGTGTATAAGGTTGTCCCTAGTAGTGATCGGCCACGAGGCGAGCGCCTTTCGTATCGCCATCATAATATTTTTCAGGACAGCGATGCGCCTTGCCCTCCGGTGGTCCATCCTTCCCTAGCTTCTCAGCATCCAGCCTTCCCCAATGCACCTTCGCACGGGCAAAGGCTCGGCGGGCACCCTGAATGCAAACGGATTGCTTGATCACTTCAAGCCGCAGACAGGCATTTACCATCCACTTTATCAGGCCGTAGTAGCTGGCGCGCAGGGGCTCACCAGGCCACATCCGGACTATGAAATCTTTCATAGCCACTTCGGCCGCCCTGTGGAGTTCAACCAATTGCTTCAATTGGTCACTCAGAGGCATCGGGTGTTCGGTTCCAGCATACTGGGACCAGAACAACTTCTCCGTTGAGCTCCCTCCTCGGCACGGTAGAACTCCGCGGCATCTGATACATTGTGTGGCAGATCTGCGAACGCCCCTAGAGAGCTCTGAATTCGGGTAAGTAAAAGAAACGTCTCCTCCACATGCTTGCTTTGCATAAAGAATTTCTTACCCGCCGTTATCTTCTTGGCCGCCTGGATTTCATGCTGGGCCTTTTCGGCTTCGGCCTTGGCGTCTTTCATGCTCAGAAGGGCCTTCGCAAGCTCAGACTCCTTCGTCTTGAAGTCACGCTCCAAGGACTCGAACTTCTTGCCGAGCTCCTGGAGCTCTTACTGTACCTCGCCCACCCTAGCATTTTGCTTTTCACACTCAATGCGCTCAATGGCCGCCTTGTTTTCGGCCTCGGATAGCGCCTTTTTCAGGGACACCACTTCAGTCGTGGCCCCTATTACCAAATCATGACGCTTTTTTAGGGTCACCAATTTTTTCTATTCTTTGTGATATGTGAACGGGGTATCACTCAACTTTGTTCTCTTCGAGCTGCCTTTTCGTGAGGCTGAGTTCTCCCTGGGTCTGCTCCAGGTCCTGCTTGAGTCTAGAGACCTCCGCCGTGCGGGCGGCAACGACAAGCAGCACCGCCTTCTTATTCACATAGACACCTAATATTAGACTCCTGCGGATTAAAATTGACCCTCCGTTTGGCTTTTCTTTCCGAACACCAAACGGAGTATCAGGGGCTACCGTCTATCGTGCGATAATTTCGCACACTTTTGATTACTTACCTCAAAGCCTGTCAGGAGGCTGGTGCAGGCTTCGGTCAATCCGCCTTTGGCGGACCGAATCTTCTGAACCACCGCACTCATAAGAGTACGGTCCTGTTCATCCATGGAAGTGCTGCGAAGCGCTTCCAGCAGACTATCCGACGTCCCTGGTGTAACAGAAGTCATCGGCACGGTCGGCTCACCCTCCTTAGCGTGGGGCTACCTGCCCGAATCCGGAACCTTTGGAGGTTCCGGTACAGTGTCCGGCTGAGAGCCCAACTTGCTGCGGCTCTCGTCAGCACAATCTGCAGGGGGGCTTGCGCCTCGTGTGCCCGTCGTCTGGAATTTCGCCTTGGGGCGCCTCCAGAGTCGCCTGCCCCTGCTCAGGGAGCCTTTGAGACAACACCTCTGTGTCATCCGCAGGCTGAGGGGAAGTGGCCGTTGGGAGCGAATTCATCGCTGAATCGCTCAAAGACCCATTTGAAGATACCTCGGGATGGACCCTAGCCGGACTGCATATGCGTGTTCAGCGTTATAACAGACTATGAAGCGAAGTCACACTAAAGAACGACAAGAAGTGCGGATACTTACGATCTTACTAGGGGCTTCCCCCTGGGCAGCCACTCCTCCTCGCTGTAGGCGACCGTGGTGGAGTAATCCGGAAGGGACGCCCTTCCCTTCTTGGGCGTCCTAGCCCACCCTCCGGGGCGGCCTTCCTTTTCTTATCCTCCCCGGTGCGGGGAGGCGGCATTTCCTCGTGATTCCCCCCGCCTCCGCGGGAGGAATCTGCCTCGTCGTCCTTGGACGACAAGCCTATAACGGCCTTGCGCCGGGGACCTTTCCTGGTCCCCTGGGCCGCCCTCTTAGGCCCTCCGGCCTCCCCGGATGGAGCGGCCTTTCCTTCTCTTCCTCCTTCTCCCCTTCGTGGGAGGAGTGAGCTTCGTCGTCTTCGGACGAGGCGTCCGGTACGACCTTACGCCGGAGACCCTTCCTGGTCCCTGGGGCCTTCCTTTCGGCCTTCTTTTCCGGCGCCTTGTAGGGCGCCGGGACCAGCATCTCCGTTAGGCGAGCGGTCGCCGGACCCTCTGGCAGTGGGGTCGGACAGTTGATCCGCTCTGCCGTCTCCACGTACTCCTGATTTAGTACACACGATAACTTAAAATCCTCCCATAAGTATGCTGGGAAAACCGCATCTGGTGATGGTTAGGAAACTCACCGACGAGGGGGCCATGCGGCGTGGAGTCCGCGGTCCTCGGATGTGGGAGGAGGTGTTTCAGAGGACTTGAACAGCACCTTCCATGCGTCCTTGTGTGTCGTGCCGTAGAGCTCTTGAAGTGTCTGGTGTTTGGCCGGGATGAACTCCCACAGATTAAAAGCCCGTCTTTGGCACGGAAGAATTCAGCGGACGAGCATGACCTGGACTACATTGACAAGCTCGATTTTCTTGTCAATCATATTCTTGATGCAGTTCTGAAGTCCGGTTAGCTCCGCAGGCTCGCCTCAGGCCAGGCCCTTCTTTTCCCAGGAGGTGAGCCGCATGGGGATTCCAGGTCGGAATTCGGGGGCCGCCGCCAAGTTGGCGTCGCGCGGCTCGGTGATGTAGAACAACCCCGATTGCCACCCTTTCACGGTCTCCGCGAAGGAGCCGTCAAGCCAGGTGACATTGGGCATCTTTCCCACCATGGCGCCTCCGCACTCCGCTTGCTGGCCGCTCACGATCTCTGGCTTCACGCAGAATGTGCATAGCCACAAGCCGAAATGAGGCTTGATGCGGAGGAAGGCCTCACACACGACGATGAACACTGAGATGTTGAGGACGAAGTTGGGGGCTAGATCATGGAAGTCCAGCCCATAGTAAAACATAAGCCCGCGGACGAAGGGATGCAGTGGAAATCCCAGTCCACGGATGAAGTGGGCAAGGAACACGACCCTCTCGTGGGGTCCCAGAGTCGGAATGATCAGCCCTGCGTCCGGCATACGATGCACGATATCCACGGCCAAGTATCCCGCCGCCCGGAGCTTTGTGATATGCTCCTCCTTCACGGTGGAGGCCACCCATTTGCCCCTGCTCCGGACATGTTTGTCTATGTGGAGAGGGTGTGAACTAGGGCGCTGGAGCTCGAGGGTGCGAGATCGGATAAGTATAGGAGGAAGAAGGCGTGGGTAAAAATGGGGAAATCCTTATCCCCTTATAGAGGCGACGGACGGTGCACCTCCCCACTTGCCCGTTGAAGATCGCTTATTTCCCAAATGCCGCGACTGATGATGCGGTTGGATTACCCATACCCGTATTGATGAGAATCCCGTGATAAGGGGACATGATCTCTGCTTCGACAAGACGTGCCGAGGAAACCGCCTCGCAATATGCGCAGTGGCTGGTTATGGAAAAACGGTTCGAATAATGACTCGACCGTAGTGTCATGTCACGTTGTCAGAAGTTGTCAGTAGATTGCATTTGTGGAATATCGTTCTCTCTACGATGGTATGTGAAGATCATCTTATGGATCCGGACACGATTTAAGTGTTCTATAATTACTTTGGAGTATTCAAAGATGGAACCCGCCTTGCAATGCCGAAGACAAAACTGCGCGCCGGACTCATCGTCATTGAAGCCTGGTTCAGGGGCTACTGAGGGAGTCCTGGATTAGGGGGTATCCGGACAGCCGGACTATATACTTTGGCCAGACTGATGGACCATGAAGATACAAGACTCAAGACTTCGTCCCGTGTCCGGATGGGATTCTCCTTTGCGTGGAAGACAAGCTTGGCGATCCGGATATTATATTTCCATCTTTGTAACCGACTCCGTGTAAACCCTAGCCCCCTCCGGTGTCTATATAAACATGAGGGTTTGGTCCGTATAGGGACGATCATAACATTCACAATCATACCATAGGCTAGCTTCTAGGGTTTAGCCTCTACGATCTTGTGGTAGATCAACTCTTGTAATACTCATATCATCAAGATTAATCAAGCAGAAAGTAGGGTTTTGCCTCCATCGGGAGGGCCCGAACCTGGGTAAAACATTGTGTCCCTTGCCTCCTGTTACCATTAACCTTAGACGCACAGATCGGGACCCCCTACCCGAGATCCGCCGGTTTTGACACCGACAACGGGAAGCCGCGACGCAACAAAAACAAGCGTCGAAACAACGATAGCAGCCCAGAGAACACGACGGCCAACGCCGGATTCAGGGGCTCTCGACCCGGTCAACGGAAGAAGCCATTTAAAGGCAGCAGAGATGGACCGTCCAGCCTAAACAAGATTCTAGACAAATTATGTCAGATTCACGGCACCCACGAAAAACATGCAAACCACACCCACAGAGAGTGTGGGTTTTCAAGCAGGCCGGCAAGCTAAACGCCGAACACAAGGGATGGGAGACACCAAGCGAAGACGAGGATGAGCCTCGCCAGCCAAACACTAGAGGACAGAAAAAATTCCCACCAGAATTCAAAACAGTGAATATGATCTACGCAACTCACATTCCAAAGAGTAGGCGCAAACGCGCACTCCGAGACGTATACCCTGTGGAGCCCGTCGCCCCCAAATTCAATCCCTGGTCGGCCTGCCCGATCACCTTTTACCGCAGGGATCATCCGACTAGTATCCGGCACGGAGGATCGGCTGCCTTGGTGCTCGACCCAATAATTGAGGGGTACCATCTCACCCGAGTCCTTATGGACGGCGGCAGTAGTCTAAACCTTATATACCAGGACTCTGTTCCCAAAATGGGGATAGACCCTCAAGGATTAGCCTAAGCCACACTACCTTCAAAGGAGTGATACCAGGCGTCGAGGCCCGTTGCACGGGCTCTCTAGTACTAGAGGTTGTATTCGGTTCTCCCGACAACTTCAGAAGCGAGGAACTAACCTTCGACATCGCTCCATTCTGAAGTGGCTATCATGCACTACTCGGAAGAACGGCCTTCGCCCATTTTAATGCAGTACCGCACTATGCCTACCTCAAACTTAAGATGCCCGGTCCACGTGGCGTCATCACAGTTAGCGGAAATACAGAGCGTTCTTTACGCGCGGAAGAATACGTGGCGGCTCTAGCAGCCGAACACTGAGCGGTCCCTCCAACCAGGATAAAGGGTCGGTCGTTAAGACCATGAACACGGCTAGACGAGTCCAGCGCTTCACTCAATATAACAGCCCAGTTGGGATTTCCCCATAAAAGATGCTAGGGGCTGCTTGCAAAAAAAGAGCTCATAGTTTGGCTCGACCCTATTAATATAATTGCATATTGCATTTTCACTCAGATTAATCAACTCTTTGCACGAAGTCTTTCACCTGGGTTTTTACACTTTCACAGATGATCATCGTGCCACACCCTTCCAGGACACGGCACAACGGAGCTAAAGGCGCAGACGTGCAGCAGGGCACCGCTCAAAGGTTTCTTTTTAGATTAAGACCCTGCGTAAACCTTTTTAATGTGTCTTGTTGCTTCTTCCCCTCCGGATACTTCATACAACCGGGAGGGATACTGGTGTTTTCGTCATTTTTGTCACACCACACTAATGCACGTACCTGGAAACTCAGGGCTTCTCATCGAGGGCATTACTCAGCCAGTATATGTTATAAAGTCCGAATACCTTAGGGAGTGTTCGGCGTCACGAGTTTGGCCTTAAAAGCATCAGCTCTTAATCATGTCTTTGGTCAAATGTTGGGTTTGCCCGGCTCCCGTGTTTTGCTACCTTACGTTCCGTTCTATCGCATAAGCCGACAACGGGAGAACTACTGTGATTGTGCCCTGGTTCATCTGGATGAGCACCTCAGTAGAGAAAGCCGAAAACTGACTGTCAAGATAAAGCGAGAGACTGGTCAACCACTCAATGACTCATCGGAATCTTCGGGATTCCTCCGCATTAACGAAGGACCGTTTCCCAGTCATGTACGTACGCGCACCGTATTCGGATGAGCGCAGAAGTACCAGGGGCTATATAGTAGCCCCATCGTCAAACTCCTATGGCTAAGTGAACGTGTTAAAGCTAATATAGTCCGATTGCCTGGTTCGCCGTGCTATCACCTCCTTAACGGACCAAGACGTTGGATCAAGTGTGATTATGCGCTTTACCTAACACCCTCGCATTATATGCGTGGGGGCTGAAGCCGACGACTGCAATCTTTCAGGATATATAGATATATACATAAACGGCCGCACAGGAGGCACTCAATACTTTACAGGCAAAAGTATAAAAATAGCCTTTATAATCAAAATAGCATTGTTTTTACAGTCAAGATACATGTCATTAGAACATGATGCTTTTCGAGCACTGAGCCTCTATCAAACGGGCACCTTCTAGGACTTCTTCAAAATAGTGCTCGGGTGAGTCCTGGCCTTCGGCCGGACACCTGGTTGCAATGGCGGTGGCTTCCATCTCTGCCCAATATGTCCTAACACGGGCAAGAGCCATCTGCACACCCTCTATGCACGCCGACCTCTTCATAGCGTCGATATGCGGCACAGCATGAAGAAATCATTGCACTAAACCAAAATAACTTTCCGGACTTGGTTCCTTCGACCAAAGATGATCCACAACAGACCTCGTGGCAAGCCCGGACAACCTATGGAGCTCGGCCCATTCGGTCATTTGTTCATTTAACAGAAGTGGATGCTTTGGACCATTGAACTGCGACCAGAACAACTTTTCAACCTCTTGATCCTTTTGATGTTTGAAATACTCAGTCGCATCAGCAGCACTCTTTGCTAAGTCCAGGTACGCGTCTTTGGCACTCCATAATTTATCCAGAGGGGCATACTTCGGATTGCCGAACTTCGTCCGTAACAGGAAGGGCTTCCCAGCCGTGATATCTCCAACTTGGTGAAGCTCCTCCCGCACCGCGCTGATTCTAGAGTGCGCTTCCTTGGCTGCTTCTAAGGCCTTCTTCAAATCAGGCGTTTTCGTCTGGTTCTCCTTCTCGAGGAGCTCATAGCGGCTGGTGGCATTTTGTAGCTCAAGCGCCATGTTGGCTATTTTCTCTTCGCTCTGGCGATGAGCAGCCTGTTCGGCCTTCAGCTCTTTGGCTGCCTTCAGGGCAGCCGCATCACTTCTTCTGGCTTGTTCCTTGGCTCGGGCAAGTTCTGCGTGCAGGATCTCCACGGCAGTAGCTCCATCTCCAATCAAAGCATATTATAGATACTAGCATAATGCTCCTCTTAATATTTGCTGCCCACCTGAAAATACATACCCTGTGCCTCGTCAAGCCGCTTGTTCACAAGCACGATGTCGGCATCTGCCACGTCAAGCTGCCGCCTCAGTTCGGCAAAATTAGCAGTCAAGTCAGCTGCCGAACCCTCAGCCGCCTGCACATGATAGCAGAACGGTCATTAACTGGGACTATGATCCTCTGTCCGCCACGTTGATGGCAACCAGAGTCTCAGGGGCTACTATCTATATAGAGCACACTTAGCATGTGCAGAAACATCAAAAATACACTTTTGGCGTACCTTAAAGTCTCTAAGTAGACTGGTAAAAGCTTCATTCAAACCGCTTTTTGCAGATGAAATGCTCTCAACTACCGTGCCCATTAGAGCATGATGCGTCTCGCAGACGGCCGCTCACTCCAGAAGGCCCATTAGTGTGTCCGGCTGTGCGCCGGACAATCCTGGACTCCTCCTGAAGCTCTCCTTGGGAGCCGGATACTCCAGACTCCGAGCAGCCGAAGTATCTACTTCTAGCCTTGTTGGATCCGGAGAAATCCTCCACGACGACACTTCGGGGTCGTCCGCCCCATGTGACGGGGAGGCAGGAGGAGGCGACTCGCTCTCCATCATCTCCGGAGGAAGATCCCCCGAGGACGAATTCTGTGGAGAAGGGCTACGAGCCGGACTGCAACAAATATGTTTCAGTCATTATTCTGAGAGACAAAAACAGGATATACTTACCAAAGTACCTTTTTTCACTTACAGCTCGGTTGAGGGCTGGCCCCTTCTTGGCGTTGTCTGATGGATGCCCTCAGGCAGGGCCCCCTGGCGAAGGTTTCTTCCCTCGCTTGGGAACCTCCGTTTCCGAATCTTCAGAGACGACCCTTTTCTTACCATGGGGAGAGGGGATTTCAGATTCACCTCCCTGACTATCCTCCTCTGCAGAGGCACCAATTCCCCCGGTTTGGTGTGTAATGCATGAAGCCCATTGCCGGCTTCTCTATGCCTCCCTTCATCTTCTCCTGATGGCACTTGGTAGGGTGCGCGCTCCAGCATCCTGGCTAGAACAGGATTCGGCGAGCCTTCAGGAAGAGGGGCCGAACACTTGATCCTCTCCGCCTTCTTTATCCAATCCTGGCCGAGGGTGGTTTATCAGAACGATGTTGTCAAGCATAATAACGGTGTGTTCGTTTGTAGAGTTACTTACTTGTGTATCTGAATGATTGCAGTTCAGACCCGCATCGTCGGTGGTGTCCAGACATTTTATTCGTGATCCGAAGAATAACTGATACATCCCTTCGAGCGTCACGCCGAAGAAGTGTTGAATAGTTCGTGGTCCTTCTGGGTTGAATTCCCACATACGGAGAGGGCGACATTTTCACAGCGGGACCCGTCGAACCAGCATTACTTGCATTACCTGGACAAGACTGGCGTCCCTCCTAAGAAGATCTCGGATGCGGCTTCGCAATGTCGGCACGTCATTAATTGGCCCCCTAGTCCGGCCCTTTGTTGACCCATGACGCCAATTGAGGTGGAGGGCCCGAGCGAAAGGTTGGGGCGGCCACCCACTTTGTACCCCGGGGAGCAGTGATGTAAAACCACTCCCGCTGCCATAATTCGGACACCTCCGGGAAGGAACCCTTCGGCCATGGGGCATCGGCGCCTTTGCTAATTATAGCGCCTCTGCACTCTGCGTGTTTCCCCTCGATCATCTTTGGCTTCACATTGAAGGTCTTGAGCCATAAGCCGAAGTGGGGGTAATGCGGAGGAAGGCCTCACACACGACGATGAACGACGAGATGTGAAGAATGGAATCCGGAGCTAGATCGTGGAAATCTAGTCTGTAATAAAACATGAGCCCTCTTTGCGGAAGGATCAAGACTGAAACCAAGCCCTCGAAGGAAGTGGGAAATAAATACAATGCTCTTGTTGGGTTCGGGAGTGGGGACAACCTTTCCTGGGGCAGGTAGCCTGTGCGGAATCTCGGTGGTGAGATACCTGGCCTCCCTAAGCTTCCGGATGTCCTCCTCTGTGACGGAGGAGGCCATCCACCGGCCTTGCTTGGATCCGGACATGGTCGAAAGACCGAAGTGCTTTAGCTTGAGCCTTGGGTGTTGGAACTCGAGGTGCGGGAGGGAAAGGATCGAGCGTGGAAAGAAAAGGACAGGCCTTGGCCCCCTTTATAAAGAGGACGAATATCAAGCGTCCCCCACGTGACCGTTTGGGACTTGCCTAAAATCGAGGAGTCATATTGAACAAACACGGTTGGGTTACCCACACCTGTATAGATGATAATCCCGTGATAAGGGGGGACACGATCTCTACTTCGACAAGATGTGCCAATAAAACCGCCTCGCAGTACGTGCTATTGCAGGATGGGAGAAAACAAGTATAAAAACCGGGCCGCGGCGTGTTGTCACGCTATGAAAAGTTGTCAGCAGATTAGATTTGTGAAAAATATTCTCTCTACGGTGTTATGTGGAACTTGTTTTGCAGAGCCGGACACGATCCTCATGTTCACAATCTTCTATGGAATACCCGCCTTGCAATGTCGAAGACAATCTGCGCGTCGGACTCATCATCATTGAAGCCTGGTTCAGGGGCTACTGAGGGAGTCCTGGATAAGGGGGTATCCGGAAAGCCGGACTATATACTTTGGCCGGACTGTTGGACTATGAAGATACAAGATTGAAGACTTTGTCCCGTGTCCGTATGGGACTCTCCTTTGCGTGGAAGGCAAGCTTGGATATTCGGATATGTAGATTTCCTTCTCTATAACCGACTCTGTGTAACTCTAGCCCCCTCCGGTGTCTATATAAACCGGAGGGTTTAGTCCGTAGGACAACAACAATCATAATAATCATAGGCTAGCTTCTAGGATTTAGCCTCTACCATCTCGTGGTATATCAACTCTTGTAATACTCATATCATCAAGATTAATCAAGAAGGAAGTAGAGTATTACCTCCATCAAGAGGGCCCGAACATGGGTAAAACATCGTGTCCCCTACCTCCTGTTACCATTAGCCTTAGACGCACAGTTCGGGACCCCCTACCCGAGATCCGCCGTTTTTGACACCGACACCGAGGTCTTTCATTGAAAAACTCTTATTCAAGTATCCTTTTATGCCATCCAGAAATTCTATATCATTTCCAATCAACAATATGTCATCCACATATAATATTAGAAATGCAACAGAGCTCCCACTCACTTTCTTGTAAATACAGGCTTCTCCAAAAGTTTGTATAAAACCATATGCTTTGACCACACTATCAAAATGTTTATTCCAACTCCGAGATGCTTTCACCAGTCCATAAATGGATTGCTGGAGCTTGCACACTTTGTTAGCATCCTTTGGATTGATAAAACCTTCGGGTTGCATCATATACAACTCTTCTTCCAGAAAATCATTCAGGAATGCAGTCTTTACATCCATTTCCCAAATTTCATAATCATGAAATGCAGCAATTGCTAACATGATTCGGACGGACTTAAGCATCGCTACGGGTGAGAAGGTCTCATCGTAGTCAACTCTTGAACTTGTCGAAAACCTTTCGCAACAAGTCGAGCTTTGTAGACAGTAACATTACCGTCAGCGTTAGTATTCTTCTTGAAGATCCATTTATTCTCTATGGCTTGCCGATCATCGGGCAAGTCAACCAAAGTTCACACTTTGTTCTCATACATTGATCCCATCTCAGATTTCATGGCCTCAAGACGTTTCGCGGAATCTGGGCTCATCATTGTCGGTGTCAAAATCGGCGGATCTCAGGTAGGGGGTCCCGAACTGTGCGTCTAAGGTCGATGGTAATAGGAGACAAGGGACACGATGTTTTCCCAGGTTCGGGCCCTCTCGATGGAGGTAATACCCTACTTCCTACTTGAATTATCTTGATGAATATGAGGATTACAAGAGTTGATCTACCACGAGATCGTAATGGCTAAACCCTAGATGTCTAGCCTGTATGATTATGATTGCCTCTACGGACTAAACCCTTCGGTTTATATAGACATCGGAGGGGATAGGGTTGTACAAAGTCGGTTTACAGAGGAAGGAATCTACATATCCGAACGCCAAGCTTGCCATCCACGCAAAGAAAGTCCCATCCGGGCACGGGAAGAAGTCTTCTGTCTTGTATCTTCATAGCCCATCAGTCCGGCCCATGTCATATAGGCCGGATGCCCGAGGACCCCTTAATACAGGACTCCCGCAGTAGCCCCCGAACCAGACTTCAATGACGATGTATCTAGCGCGCAGATTGTCTTCGGCATTGCAAGATGGGTTCCTCCTCCGATTACTTCAAAGCACCTGACTTAGAGAGCTGTATTCGGCTTGTGATTTAATGTCATGCCCCTCGGCCTTGTGCCTCCATTGGTTCTGTCTCCACGTGTCAAGCGAATACGAAAGGGCAGGGTATTTTTTGCACATAACACCTCAGCCGTGCAAGAAAGGCATCTATTTAAAGAGATTGGATCTCAGATCCCATTCCACATCAAGCGGAAAATCCTTAGAGCTTGCCAGGAGAAACCATTCCAACATGGCTAGCGTTCCCAATTCTTCCTCCCGCCCCACGGCTCCGAAAAAGGCGAATGGGAGAGATGCTCAGTATCCCACGATCAGCTGGTTAAGCTTCGAACGCAGGGATTTCTACCCCCCGCGGTTCTAGTCCCTGTTCGGGCAGGATTGACCTCCTTCTCTGGCAAAGCCTTGGCGGAAAATTTCCCCAATCCAACCAGAGGGGAACGAGTGTGCTTTGTTTCCTACTTGTTAAGAGGCATTGGATTTCCAATCCACAATTTCCTCCGAGGACTCCTCAAGTATTATGGCCACCAACTGCACAACCTCACGCCGGCCTCAATCCTGCACATCGCGGGTTTTGTTGCTCTTTGCGAGCTATTCCTAGGTTGTGAGGCCCACTTTGATTATGGAGAAAGCTATTCTGCTTCGTCTCTCGCACCCAAGAGGGATCGGTATTCGAGGTGGGCGGTGCTGAGGTATGGCGCATAGCCGGGACCGGATACCTATCCGGCACACCGAAGAAGGCATTCGAAGAGTGGCCCTCAGAGTGGTTCTATATTGAGGACGTTGCTCTCCCCGACCCAATCCGCATGGGTCTTCCCAAATTTTCCAGTGCTCCATTGAAGAAATGCCACAACTGGTGCCCTCGGAGCCTCGAGGAGGAAGATAGTGCGGAAGTCCGTCAATTAATGGGCAAGATAAGGACACTCGCCCAGTCCGGATTATCAATAATCGAGGTAATGGCGACTTCCATAGTGCTGGGTGTCCAGCCGCTCCAATTCAAAGGGCTCCCTATGTGGCAGTATAATGGGGAAGACGATGCCTCACGCTACTGTTGGAAGGGCCCGGACACACCCGCCGCTTTGGCAAAAATATTGGCCGAACTATACAAAGGGGAGAAAGAGGAGTTCACTCGTCTTAAACGCCGAGATGGATTTCCCATGTACAATCCTCCTAGTTGGGTGAGTTTTAATCCCACCACTTTACTCAATCCTCCCCCCGAGTCACTTTTAATTGACTTTAACCCATCCATTTGTAACAGGAGTGGCGGAAGGTTACCCCGGGGATCCATAGCCCCACCCCACAGCCAGAGGGCCATAACCGTGACCTCGACCCCGGATTCGAAGAGGATCCAAACATATTTGTAGAGCTTGAGGAGGGAGTATTCTACCAGGCAAGCTACGATGTCACAGAAGTGGACATCATGGCCGACTATCCCGGCCTCCTTCCTGCCTCACATGTAAGTAATCAGAAGACATCTCCTTCGAAAGAGCTTCCTCACTATATCTCACCCACTGCACTGTCTCGTGCTCAAAAGGGGAGGCGCTCGGCGCGCCATGCTGCACCAGAGGCGTCTCGTAAGAAAGCGGCGCCCGCGTCGGAAAAGTCATCGAAGAGGAAGGCAGACGATAACACAGCTGAACCTTCATCGAAGAGGTATGGATTTTTAAATATGCCTCCTGGCCGTCACATCAAACTATGACATCATCTGCTGCGTCTTATCAGGAAGAGCGTTCGCCAGACTTTGTCCAGGGATCCTGCCGGTCGCGCCTCCACCTGTCGGGTTCCAGACCCTACCCTAAGGACGGGGGCTGACACGGGAGTGACAACAGATTGTCCTTCTGCAGAGGATTCAGATGATATGTCCGTCATGAACTCTGAAGTGGAGAGAGCCATGAATCATCGGCGCCGGAGGGCTGCTCTTCGCGACCCCGATTTTACAAAAGAGGCATCTAACGCCTTTAGCTCGGCTGATGCATACATCCGAGCTGCTCGGGACGGGCTTACCAGAGCCACGGACCAGCATTTAAAAGATATGCGGGTAAGTATGCATTGTACGGATTTGGTAATCATATACCAGTAGCCCCTGAGACTTGAAGCAGTTGATACAGCTGATTTGAGGATCACTGTATAATCAGGCACACACAAAGAAGAACAGCATGTTGTCTCAAGAGCTGGAAAAGTGTCAGACCCAGCTGGTTGCGGTTACCGCCGAACTGGAAAAATCCAAGAAGGCAACGCTTGGTAATGTTCCCCTCCATCTAGAAAAATGTAATCATATACCAGTAGTGTTAATACTGTTGCGTTTTCGATGACAGGATCAGCAGATCAACTGAAAGGGGAACTGAAAGTCACGCAGTCAGGTGAACAAGAGGCCAAAAGGCAACTGGCCGCAGGTGAACGTGTGCTGAAACGAGTCAGAGATGAGAAGAACAATCTGCAGGATTCCAACACCCTGCTGGGTGAAGAACTAAAAGATGTGTGAGCCCAGCTAGCTAATGCCGTCAAGGAGAATAAGAGGCTACGAGGCAGCATATTCAGTATGCTGTTAAACTTACCTTCATGCAATTCGGCAAAGAAATGACCTAACAGATTTATGTCTGCAGGTATGCTGACTGGCCATCCCGAAGAGGAAATGTCCGGCTCTCAAGGCGACCTGCTGCAAGAGCTGTCCCAACTGCACGAGCGAGCTCGGCAAGCAATGCGGAGCGTTGCCAAAGCTTTGTGGCCATCCGCCTCTCCTCCAGGAAGTATGGAGGAGCTTGTGAAGCTATTCCAGGGAGCTCGGTGGCGCTTCTGATTATGGAAGATATCGGCCTGCCGAGAAGGTGCACGAGAGGCCTGGGCCATGGTAAAAACATGGTACACCAAGCTTGATCCGAATCATATGGCCCGAGTCGGACCTCGGGGGTCAAATGGAAAAGAAATTCCAGTTAGTTTGGTATATGACCAAGTAAAGATAGCCGCCAAGTATTCCCATTATGATTGTAAGCTAGATAGCATGTTAGATGGCATAGAGGAAGAAGTTTTTGAGTCCAAGTGACTATGTACTTCAATGGACAAATTTGTCCCTAGCCGGATTGTAAAATGATTGTCATCACTACAAAAAAATACACTCCCGTGATGATACATGTTTGTCACAGTAGGTCGCGTTTTTTTGTCATGCATGTACATCCATGGCAAATTTATGACAGAATCAAGATAGTCATACCTGTGCTGTCGTAGAAGTGTTCCATGACATTACCAAAATTATCATCACGGAGGTGTCCACTTCCATGACGATAAATCGCGCGTCACAGAAGTGCTTTCGTCAAGGGTGACCGAACGTGGCATCCACCGTAACGGAACGCCGTTAAGCTATCGGGTTGGGTTTTGGATCCGATAACCCGTTAACAGCCCCGACCAATGGGGATTTTCCACGTGTAAAATCATCATTGGCTGGAGGAAACACGTGTCGGCTCACCGTTGGGACAGATGTTATCCGCTCATTGGACCGAAGGCGCTTATGATACGGCGACACGTGGCACGGCCCAACAGAGGCCCATTCCTGTGAAAAGGCCGGCCCGTTTGACTTGGTCAAAAGGTGGCAGGCCGGCCCACGGAAAGCCTGTTAACGGCCTATTCGCATATAGCCCATTTACAGCCCGCTAACCCAGGGCCCGTTACGCCCTGTCCAAAATAGGCCCCGTCTCGTCATCTGGGCCGTCCAATATGATTCAGCCCGTTTTAACTTCTGGCCCATGTATGGCCCATGACTTCTTTCGGCCCATATGAGGACCTTTGTAACTCTTGGCCCATTAACGGCCCGTGGTGAAACTGGCCCTTAATGAACAGTGTATCACTTTATACCCATTAATGGCCTGTTATTCCATTGGGCCGTTTCCATCCCAAGTTATCTTTTGGCCTTCTCAGGGCCCATTGATTCTTGGGCTCATTTGCAGCATTTGGTTACATATGGCCCGTTACTGTCATTTTCTGCTTGTGGGCCAAATTCAGCCCGTCGTTACAGTCGGCCCGTTTGCGGACTGTTAATACGTTGGGCCGTTTTCATGTCAAAAAAACCATTGGGCTGTTTTCATAGAGTTATCAAATACGGCCTATTAACGGCCCGTTATGGTCCATGAATAGTACGGCCCATGATTGGCGAAATGATGATACGCCCCGTAGAAGGCCCATGGATCCTACGACCCGTATGAGGCCCATGGATAGTACGGCCCGTAGAAGGCCCATGGATCGTACGGACCGTAGAAGGCCCATGGACCCTAAGGCCCGTATAGAAGGCTGTAGGACCTTGAAGTATGTCTAGAGGGGGGGTGATTAGACTACTTGACCAATAAAAACTTAACCTTTTCCCAATTTTATAGTTTGGCAGATTTTAGCTATTTTAGGACAAGTCAAGCAATCATCACACAAATCAAGCAAGCATGCAAAGAGTATATTGGCAGCGGAAAATAAAGCATGCAACTTGCAATAAAGTAAAGGGAAGGGTTTAGAGGATTCAAACGCAATTGGAGACACGGATGTTTTTCTCGTGGTTCCGATAGGTGGTGCTATCGTACTTCCACGTTGGTGGAGACTTCAACCCACGAAGGGTAACTGTTGCGCGAGTCTACGGAGGGCTCCACCCACGAAGGGTCCACGAAGTAGCAACCTTGTCTATCCCACCAAGGCCGTCGCCCACAAAGGACTTGCCTCACTAGCGGTAGATCTTCACGAAGTAGGCGATCTCCTTGCCCTTACAAACTCCTTGGTTCAACTCCACAATCTTGTCGGAGGCTCCCAAATGACACCTAGCCAATCTAGGAGATACCACTCTCCAAGAAGTAACAAATGGTGTGTTGATGATGAACTCCTTGCTCTTGTGCTTCAAATGGTAGTCTCCCCAACACTCAACTCTCTCTCATAGGTTTTGGATCTGGTGGAAAGATGATTTGAGTGGAAAGCAACTTGGGGAAGGCTAGAGATCAAGATTCATACGGTAGGAATGGAATATCTTGGCCTCAACACATGAGTCGGTGGTTCTCTCTCAGAAATGGTAAGTTGGAAGTGTAGGTTCGGTCGATGGCTCTCTCCACGAATGAAGAGGAGGTGGAGGGGTATATATAGCCTCCACACAAAATCCAACCGTTACACACAATCTACCAAACTCGGTGGGACCGAATAGTTAAACTCGGTCAGACCGATTCAGTAAACCTAGTGACCGTTAGTGATTTTCGGTGGGACTGACATGCATCTCGGTGAGACCGATATGGTTAGGGTTAGGGCATAACGTAATCTCGGTGAGAACGATTACACAAACTCGGTGAGACCGATTTTGGTAATTAGCTAACCAGAGAGTTGGTCAGGTAAACTCGGTGGGACCGATTTGCTCTTTTCGGTGAGACCGGAATGTTACAAAAAGGAAACAGAGAGTTTACATTGCAATCTCAGTGGGACCGATCGCTCACTTTGTTGGACCGAAACGTTACGAAGGGAAACAGAGAGATTGCAACCCCATCTCGGTGAGACCGAGATCCCTATCGGTAAGACCGATTTGCTTAGGGTTTGTGGTAGTGGCTATGACTTTTGGAATCGGTGGCGCCGGATAGAAAGAATCGGTGTGACCGATTTTGGCTTCAAGTTTAGGTCATTTGTGGATGTGGGAAAGTAGTTGAGGGTTTTGGAGCATATCACTAAGCACATGAAGCAAAAAGGCTCATTAAGCAACACCACATCCCTTCTTGATAGTATTGGCTTTTCCTATAGACTCAATGTGATCTTGGATCACTAAAATGTAAAATGAAGAGTCTTGAGCTTTTGAGCTTGAGCCGATCCTTTGTCCTTAGTATTTTGAGGATCCACTTTCATCATCCATGCCATGCCATTCATTGAGCTTTCCTGAAATAATGGTCTTGGAATAGCATTAGCTCAATGAGCTATATGTTGTTATGAATTACCAAAACCACCTAGGGATAGTTGCACTTTCAAAGGCCAATGGATCCTATGGCCCGTATAGAAGGCCAATGGATCCTACGGCCGGACGAAGGCCCATGGATCATACGGCCTGCAGGAGGCCTATGGTTACAACAGTCCGTGTGTTGCCATGATTATTTTGGCCTAGTTACCAAAAATAGGCTATTGTGGCCACTAGAAAAAAAAACAGAAAAAGAACTGCAGTGACTACAAGCAAACAACTAAACAAGACAATAAGGAAATAAATAAGCAAGCAATTAACGCTAGCCTATTACCGCTATTACACATATTACATCCACTGGGCATCAAAGTTTGCCACCAGTGCAAATATAGGGAACAAAGCAGCACATTACATACACCGGCCGTCAAAATTGGCCACCAGTGCAAATAAACGCGGCAGCAAAACAAGAGCATAACTGAAACAACTTCAGAAGAGCTCAAGAAACGTTATCCTGGGTATCCACCATGCTGGCAATAAGCTTAGCAAGCTGATTAGCTTTGTCCCGTTTGGCGCTAAAATCCTCCAACGCTTGCTGTTGCACCAGAAAGTATGCATCTGAATGCTCCAGGGACTTCACAATCCTTCCGCTTCTTGTCGCAGCACAGCTGATCGATGTCTTTCAGCTTGTAGTTGAGACTCAAGAAACCGAACCGACATGAAAAGTGAGTTTGAATAGCTTGTGCAAGCGGTAGTGGCCCGATAACTTTCGAACACTAAACCAAAACAGGACTTTGGGGTTGTCTCGCTGTCTTCAAGATAGTCTTCCTTCGCTGTTTTATCAACTTTGTTGGAGACCAACAAGGATGTGTCACTATCCTGAACCTTATCTGCATTACTTCCTTTACCATTGCTAAATAAGGCACTCTTCCCCAATATTCTGTCAGCATTCGAAAAGAAGAAACAAGCAGACACATAACAAGTTTAGCATGTACTAGTATATGAAACTCATTTTGGTGAACCAGTTCATTAGTAAGGTGGACAAGATTAAACTACCAAGTCTTCTATTGCCAAGTACTAGTACATAGTAAAAGCATCAAACAAACATATATCTATGTCCTATGGTCACTGCATTGTCTTGCCAAATCAAAATAGAGACACGGTTCAAATCATATCAGTTCAAGACAAAGCAGCAGTGAGAATACAAAGCGTGGGAAACTACACGACACAACAAGATTTCAGATGGATACCACGGGTCTACATGTACAACAACACTATTGGCTCTGTTGTGATGCTAGCAATGTGCATGATATGAAAGTCAACTGTATACACGATTGAAATTGAAATCAACAGAGCTATTGATAAGAGCAAACCTGTTAAAGAAACATGCATGAACATACCTGCTGTGCCATTGGAGTTTCGATTGGATCCTTCAATTTAAAAATAAGTTTGTATGAGTAAATACAGTGATACAAGAGCAAAGCAATCATAGTTAAAAAAGGCGCGCCTAAGCGAGCGCTTAAGCGCGCCTAGGCTCTAGGCGTTGGCAAAACACATTGCGCATAACTATGCTTAATCTGTGCATAACTACGCATAAGCATGCGCTTTGGTTAGTAAAGCGCAAGGCGGTGGCAAAACGCACAATTAACGCCTAGCGCTTTTTTGAACTATGATAGGAATGAAATTTGAAATTAGAACAGTTGTTCTTCAGGTTTAGGCACTTGTTCTACATGAACAGAGTACAGTAAGACCCAAGAATATAATACTTAAAAATACAAAATGAGCTCATAGACCTTACCACATTCTTGGTTCGGTACCATTACAGAGCAAGGCGTTCCTAGTCATCGTCCAGTAAATGTGTATCAGGAGAACGTAAGGGAATTTGATGAGTTTCTTTGCCAGTGAAGTACGTTTTCTTCAGGTAATTCCGATACTGCCACCAAGCATTCTTGAAGATAGCAGAGGTATTAGCACAGGTTACCTCATCCTGAGTTTCCAAATCAGTCCTTCTCTATAGGGAAAAATGGGAAAATTTGCTGTATTATAACCATCATGGAGGTAGGATGTGTGGGACGAAGCAAAGTAATTGCCATGAATAACATTACTTACACATAACTCCTGGACAAATGTCGGATTTCGGGTTCCCGCAGACCCTCTAGGTTCGAACTCTGGGGTGCGCACAGAGATCTCGCCCCCTACCTACCTTCACCTCGTCGCCTCGCAAGGATCTAGAACTACACGAAGAGCAACACAAGGACACAAGGTTTATACTAGTTCGGGCCACCATTGTGGTGTAATACCCTACTCTAGTTTGTGGTGTGGTGGATTGCCTCTGGGGCTGATGATGAATAGTACAAGGAAGAACAGCCTCGCGAGGGTCTGTTCTTGGCTGGTGCAATGAACTGCTAGGGGGAGTTCAATCGCTTCTCTTTCTCTCTCTGCGATTGATTTCTCGATGCCTCTCTTAGATGCCCCTACCCTGTGGGTGGCTAGTCCTATTTATAGGCGGAGGCCCTGGGCCTCTTCGCAAATATTGAGCGGGAAGGGCGCCAACAATTGGCCATTTTGAAGGGGGACATCTAGTACACTTATCCTGCCTAAAGTTGGTCCTCGCCTGTCAAAGGCTCTGGTGATGACTTCCTTCCTGCCGTTGCGACGGTCTTGGTCTTGTTGCACCGAAACGGTTGCCTTTGCTTGATGCTCTCGCCTGCGCTTGCTCCCTTTGCACCAAAGAGGAAATGAGGACACTGTGCGGGCTGGCGCCCGCCTAGCGCCCTTGGTCGTCATGGCTTGCATCATGGGCACCTCATGAGGTACCCCTCCTTGATCTCTCCGCCTCCTCGCGAGCCAGCCTGACGAGGCCGTGCCTGAGGAAGCTTCCTGTCGTCCGCCCCGCGAGGCTTGGCCCCTCGCGAGGGTCTTGAGCTTGTGTTGATGAAGATGGGCCATGCTGGGCAACCCCTTGAGCCATGCCGCATGCCGCAGCAGACAAGTCTGGTACCCCTGCTCCCGAACGCCGACAAGAGCCCGGGCCCAAGGCGCGCCTGGACTTGGACAAGCAGAGAAGCGAAGGGGCAAGTGCGAAGCGCCGCAGGCCCTAACAGCCTACAGCCTTGGGCGCCGCCTGGCGGTTGATTGGGCGTGGGCGTCTCCACTTCCCCACGACGCCTCGAAAACTGCATGAATTGACAAGTCCCTGCATGCGAAGCGGGTCATGATTACCTGCGGTCGTGGAGGTCGACGGTTGGCCTTCCCTGGCTATAAGTACGGAACAGCGTGTGCCCTTCCAGCCCATCTCTTCTTGCTTCTCCTTCTTCTACATGGCTCCGCTGAAGAGGTTCTCGGCCGCGGAGAAAGGAAAGGCCCGCCAGGTAGAGCCTGACTCTCCCCCGGCCAAGCGCGGTCGAGGCCGTCCTCGCAAGCACCATGTGGCTCCCGTAGCGGCTCCCCGCGGCCATGGAGGCGATCTCCTGCGCGGCGATGGGTGTCAGGCCATTGATGCAGGGTGCGCTACGGCCGCGCGACCTCCTAGGCCACGCTTCCGCCCGGCGGAGGTGCTGCCGGAGTTTGTCGTGTGGTCGGTGGAGCCGACCAGCACCCGGCTCCGGCTTCCCCGCTTCTTCTTAGGTGAACTTCCGGCCGGCGCCCCGGGCGGCCTCTGGCTCCAGGCGGGCGGTTGCTGCAGCCGGGCCTCCTGGGCTTCACTGGAGGTCTCCGCAGTGAGCGTGGCTTTTCGACCCGCGGCCGGGCAAACGCTTGCCGCTGCTGGTCTGAGCCGGCGGTGCACCCTGCACTTCATGTTTGACGGTGATGCCACCCTTTACGTGAGGGTGTTCGGGGAAGATGGTCGCCGCGCTGGGTGCTGCCCCGAGGACGACGACCGCGGCCGTGAGCCTAGCCCCGGCGACGATGAAGATGGCAGCGCGCGCGTGATCAGCGGCGCTCGGGGTTCGTCGAGCTTTGGCGTCTCTTCTTCGGACAGCGGCTCCTCTAGCGGTGGCCGCGACTAGCCCCCGCGCCGTCGCGCCCGCCTGGAGGGAGGTAGCGGGTCTGCCCGCCATCGCGCCTCGGTGAAGCGCGAGAGGGAGTCCACCTGAGCTCCGATGGCAGTCCGAGCTCTCGCCGCGAGTTGGTGTCGGGCGAGCCGCGCCTGTTTTGTTCTTTTCCTTTTCCTGCGCAAGGAGACAGTAGTGTAGGGCCCCGGGGGGGCGTGCTTGGACTATTGCTGTTAGTTATCGTGATGTTTCCGCTATTTCGGTATTATGCTTTTGTGCCACACGCCTGTGCGTAGAAATTACTTAGCTCGAGGGGGGCCTGTCATGGCCTTTGCTTCCTGAGGTCGAGGCCTCGTCGAACGCTTCATGTCCTGCAAAGGTTAGTCTGGAAAGGTAGCTCCCGGCCCCAGCTGTGGAGGCGACCGACCCAGGTCCTGTGTTCGTGTCGTGGTGCCTGTGGGGCACGGACTGGAGGGGTGCTCCTGTAGTGGACTCGGGTAGGGAAGCCTCAAACGATAAGGGCAGAAAACACTCGCGAGGGTGCCCGCGCTGCTCCCTCACGAGACTTGCGCGAGAGAAATCGAGGCAGGGGAGCGAAAAAGGCAGAGAGTCACAAGCCAAAGACGGCAACAACTTCAATAAAACTTCAAATGGGAATGAACAAGCCAACTGCAAAAAGCAAATGAGAAAAGCCGCGTCCGGCACCTAATCTAGTCTTCGACGTCTTCTCACCAACATGTGAGCAAAGTGCTACCACTAGGCGTGGGAGGGAGCCCAGGCCCGAGGCGGCGCTCCTGAGACTCCGGGGCGTGTACAGCCCCAACTCATTATTACGTGAGAGTGGCACGGGCGGCGATCTTCACAGGCACTGGCCTTCTTCACAGGCTCTGGGCCTTTCTTGAAAAAAAGACTTCACAGGCGTTTCCCTTCTTCACAGGCATCGGGCCTTTCATAGATAGATAAGCTTCACAGGCATTGGCCCTCTTCACAGGCTCCGGGCCTTTCTCAGAAAAATAAATTTCATAGGCGTTTTCCTTCTTCACAGGCACCGGGCCTTTCATAGATAGATAAGCTTCACAGGCATTGGCCCTCTTCACAGGCTCCGGGCCTTTTTCCAAAACACAGCGCTTCACAGGCATTCGCCTTCTTCATAGGCACCGGGCCTTTTTCCAAAACGTAGCACTTCACAGGCATTCGTCTTCTTCACAGGCACCGGGCCTTTTTCTAAAACGCAGTGCTTCACAGGCATTCACCTTCTTCACAGGCACCGGGCATTTTTCCAAAATGCAGTGCTTCACAGGCATTCGCCTTCTTCACAGGCACCGGGTCTTTTTAGGGGTAAAACCTCCGGAGGTGCTGGATGTTCCACGCGTTCTGGACGGGCACCCCCTCCTGAGTCTCCAAACGCAGCGGGCGGGCACAGAAACATGAACAATCTTGAACGGGCCTCCCACATGGGAGATAGCTTATGCAGTCCTTCCCGGAGAGAACCGCAGAGCACGAGGTCCCCTACCTCGAGAGTCCTGAGGCGGATGTTGCGGCAGTGGTATCGCCCTTGATGCTTGTTGGTATCTTGCCACTCGTGGCGGCCGCCCGACGATGCTCCTCCCCAAAGACGAGGTCTCCCCCGCATGGCGTCCTGCTGCGCCTCGTCGAACGCCAGGACCCGTGCGGAACGACGTCTGACCTTGTGAGGGAGGACTGCTTCAGCTCCATAGACCAGGAAGAACGGGGTCTTGCCAGTCGGCTTGGTCGCAGTTGTGCGGATGGACCACAATACGGACTGAAGCTCATCGTACCAGCCTCTGCCGCAGGCCTCTAGCTTCTTCTTGAATGTCCTAGTTTTGAGGCCCCTCAGGACCTCTGCATTGGCCCACTCGGCCTGACCGTTGCTCCGCGGGTGTGCTACCGAGGCGTAGCATATCTGCGTCCCAAGGTTAGCACAATATGTTTTGAAGATGTTATCGTGAATCACGAACCGTTGTCGGTGATGATGCGGTTCGGCACCCGAACCGCTCACGATGCCCTTGATTTAATTTGACCGCAGAACCTGCAGGGATGGTGCGGACGGCTTCCACTTCAGCCCACTTGGTGAACTTGTCCACCGCGACGTAGAGGTAGCGATAGCCCCTGGTGCCCGAGGAAACGGGCCCAGGATATCCAGCCCTGCATCGCGAATGGCCACAAGAGGGGTATAGTTTGCGCACCTCCGCCGGGTGATGGATCTGCTTGGCATGGAATTGGCGAGCCTCGCAAGCCTTCACCAGTTCGATGGCGTCATTGAGCGCGATGGGCCAATAGAACCATGCCATGAACGCCTTTGCCAACGAGGGTCCGTGATGATGAATGATGCCCACAGTCTCCACCGTGTATATCTGCCAGTAGTTCCTTCCCTTGCTCCCTGGAGATGCAGCGTAGGGACACATCATTTGGTTGCTTCTGGTAGAGCTCTCCATCCCTAATGCAGTATGCTATGGCTTGCCACGCCACACGCTCTGTTTCCTCCTCCTTCTCTGGCAAGGTCCCTTGCGTCAGGTAGCTCCGGAGCTTCGTGATCCAGCACCCCTCCTGAGGCTCCAGCGTCAAGAGCGGCTCTCGAGGCCGGGCCATGCATCGGGCTCCTGAGGCTGGTGGCTGGGGGAGCTCCTCCCGAGGCTACACCGTGCTTGACCGCGATGGAGTGGCCGAGGGCTTGAAGAGCCGCTCCTCGAAGACGCCAGGCTCCTGAGGTAGCCGCCTGGATGCCCGTTTGGCGATGTCGTCGGCCTCTTGATTGGTTCCACGGGGCACATACTGCAACTCCAGCCCCCAGAACTGCTTCTCCATCCTGCGGACCTCCGCGAGGTAGGCTTCCATGTGCTCATCCCTCGGCTCGTATACCTTGTTGGAGAAGTTGACGAGGAGTTGTGAATCACCCTTGATGGTAAGGCGCTTCACTCCTAGGGCAGCTGCGGCCTTCAGGCCTACTATCAGGCCTTCATATTCTGCTATGTTGTTGGAGACCTTTTCTCCGTGCTGGAAACAGAGCTGCATGGCGTAGTAGAACTTATCTTGAGTAGGAGATATAAGCACTGCTCCAGCCCCCGCGCCGTGCCTGGAGAATGCCCCGTTGAAGTACATGACCCAACCGTCCGGCGCCTCGCTTCCCGGGGAGAGGGATCGATCCTCATCAGCCTTGAGGCCTGGCACCTCCTTCCATTCTGCCATGAAATCCGCCAATGCGCCCCCCTTGATGACTCTGGTTGTGCTGAATTCGAGCTGAAACACTTTCAGTTCAATGTTCCACTCAGCGACTCTCCCAGCTAAGTTAGGGCTCCTGAGCACCCTTTCCAAGGGGTACGCTGAGACAACCTTGATGGGGTGGCCCTGAAAATAATGCCGCAGCTTGCGCGAGGCCACCAATAGCGAGGAGGAGTTTACGATGCATGGGGTACGCTACCACGTCCCCCGCAACACTGTGGCCGACGGCAAGTACAGGTGTTCAACGAGGTTGGGAATGCTGGTGTCGATGGCGCCCTCCGGAGACCGTGGCGCCTCCTGAGACGGTGGAGCGTCCAGCGGCTGGTCGCCAGGGGGGGTCTCTTCTGTCCCGAGTGTGTTTCCCTATGGCGGCTGATCCTTCTCGGCTGTGGTAGTGGTCTCTGTGAGTCTTCCTAGATCTTGCTTCGCCTTGACCCGGGCAGCTGCCGCGGCTTTGGTCCGACGCTCCTCCCTAACCGCCACCAGGACTGCGCTGGCGGAGTAGGGAGTGGCTGCAAGGTAGAGCACCAGGGGTTCCTGAGGGCGCGGGGCCACCATTACCGGAGGGCTGGTTAGGTACCTCTTGAGATCTTCGAACGCCTTGTCGGCCTCTTCAGTCCATTCAAAGGGCCCTTTTTCTTCATCACCGGAAGAAAGGCAGCGCTTCGCTCCCCAACTTGGAGATGAAGCGTCCTAGTGTCATCACGTGCCCGGTGAGCTTCTGCATTTCTCACGAGGGTCTTTGGTGGGCTCATGTCTTCGACCGCCTTGACCTTTTCTGGGTTAGCCTCGATGCCTCGGTGGGACACGAGGAAGCCCAAGAGCTTGCCTGAGGGGACCCCAAACACACACTTCTCTGGGTTGAGCTGCAGGTTCACTGCGTTGAGGCTCGCGAAGGTTTCCTCCAGGTCTTGTATCAGGGTTCTGGCCTCACGAGACTTCACCACAATGTCATCGACGTAAGCCTCAACATTCTTCCCAAGCTGCGGGCCCAAGGCGATGTGCATCAGCCGCTGAAAGGTCGCCCCTGCGTTGCGCTGCCCGAACGGCATGCATGTGTAACAGTACACCCCACACAGGGTCAGGAAAGCCGTTTTTTCCACGTCTTCTACTGCCATCTTGATCTGGTGATAGCCAGAGAAGGCGTCCAAGAAACACAACAGGTCTCACTCGGCGGTAGAATCGACGATCTGATCGATACGAGGGAGCGGGAATGGATCCTGCGGGCAGGCTTTGTTGAGGTTGGTGAAGTCGACACACATACGTTCCTTCCCACCTTTCTTTGGCACGACCACCGGGTTAGCCAACCAATCCGGGTATCGGACCTCGCGAATGACCCCTGCAGCTTCTAGCTTGCGGGTCTCTTGGACGATGAAAGCCTGCTTTTCAATGGACTGCTGCCTTGCCTTCTACTTGACGGGGTGTACGTTGGGGCACACGTTGAGGTGGTGCTCGATTACGCCTCTAGGGATCCCCGCCAGCTGATCAGGCTCCCATGCGAATACCTTCTTGTTTGCGCGCAGGAACTTGACCAGGGCCTCCTCCTGCTCGGGCTCGAGGTTGGCGCCTATGGTGAAGGTGGCGTTAGTGGTGTGGATCCGTCCTCATCGACCAGTATCTGCTTGGTTTCTGCCTTGTCTTGGGTGAACACCTGCTTCTTCTTGGCCGGCGCAGACCCCTTGGGCTCAGGGGCGTCTGAGTCGGCAGGCTGCACCGACGCCGCCGTCTTGAAGGCGAGCTTGAGCACTTGCAACGCATCCCCAGTGTCTCCAGACACGGTGAGGACGCTGCTGCTCCCGGGCATCTTCATGAGGTTGTACGCTGGGTGAGTCGCGGCCATGAATCAGGCTAGTGCTGGGTAGCCGAGGATGGCGTTGTATGGGAGGCCGATGGGAGCGATGTCGAAGTCGACCAGCTCCGTGCGGAAGTTGTCGTAGGTGCCGAAGGTTACCAGGAGACGGATCTGCCCCAGGGAGCTGGATGAACCGCACCCGACACCCAAGAAGGGCCGGCTGGGCTGAAGCCGCTCCGGCGGTATGTGGAGGAGGCTGAAGGCTTCAACCGAGAGCACGCTGAGGCCCGCCCATTGCCGATGAGAGTCCTGGTGACGGACACCTGGCAGATGGTGGGGGTGCATAGCATTGGGAGCACGCCCGAGTAGGCTGAGTTGGAGGGGTGATCCTCCGAGCTGAAGGCCAGATCGGCCCTGGGCGCCGACCGACCCGGAGGAGCTCCATGCTGCGCAGAGGCAGCGCCGACCTGGCGAGCGAACGGCTTGATGTGGCGATCAAGGTGGCGCTGAGCCGCCAGAGAGCTGCAACAACCGGGCGCCAAGCGCGTGCTGGCGAGGAAAAGGCCGCAGCTCCTCCCAAGAGGCCACTGGCAAGCGGTGGCGGTGGAGCAGCCACACGCTGGGCGTCGGTGAGGGCCATGGGAAGCCGATTAGCCATGGCTCGCTGCCGCCTCCTGCTTTGAGGACGGCCTCCTCATATGCCAGCAGGAAGGCCAGCGGATCGGTCGTGCCATTGTAGCACGGTGGCGTCTCCGGCTTGAACTTGTTCGGCCACCGCACCCGTCGCAAGGCTGGGGCCAAGGCTCGGAGCCCCCTGGCCCCCGCGCTGGCGCCGGCGGCCGGAGTGGGCGGCACGCTGCTCATCGTAGGGCGAGTCACGATGTTGGCGGAGAGCGGGTCGGCGGAAGGGAAAGCTCCGGCGCACCCCTACATGGCGCGCCAAATGTCGGATTTCGGGTTCTGGCAGACCCTCTAGGTTTGAACTCTGGGGTGCGCGCGGAGATCTCGCCCCCTACCTACCTGCACCTCGTCGCCTCGCAAGGATCTAGAACTAAACGAAGAGCAACACAAGGGACACAAGGTTTATACTAGTTCGGGCCACCATTGTGGTGTAATACCCTACTCTAGTTTGTGGTGTGGTGGATTGCCTCTGGGGCTGATGATGAACAATACAAGGAAGAACAGCCTCGCGAGGGTCTGTTCTTGGCTAGTGCGATGAACTGCTAGGGGGAGTTCAGTCGCTTCTCTTTCTCTCTCTACAATTGATTTCTCGATGCCTATCTTAGATGCCCCTACCCTGTTGGTGGCTAGTCCTATTTATAGGCGAAGGCCCTGGGCCTCTTCCCAAATATTGAGAGGGAAGGGCGCCAACAATTGGCCATTTTGAAGGGGGACATCTAGTACACTTATCCTGACTAAAGTTGGTCCTCGCCGGTCAAAGGCTCTGGTGGTGACGCCGACTTGGGCTCCACGATGACTTCCTTCCTGCCGTTGCGACGGTCTTGGTCTTGTTGCACCGAAACGGGTGCCTTTGCTTGATGCTCTCGCCTGCGCTTGCTCCCTTTGCACCAAAGAGGAAATGAGGACACTGCTGGTCGGGCGCCGCCTGGCGCCCTTGGTCGTCATGGCTTGCGTAATGGGCACCTCATGAGGTACCCCGAATTGATCTCTCCGCCCCCTCGCGAGCCAGCCTGACGAGGCCGTGCCTGAGGAAGCTTCCTGTCGTCCGCCCCGCGAGGCTTGGCCCCTCGCGAGGGTCTTGAGCTTGTGTTGATGAAGATGGGCCGTACTGGGCCACCCCTTGAGCCACACCGCACGCCGCAGGCAGGCAAGTCTGGTTACCCCCGTTCCCAGAACACCGACAACAAACACCTGCAACTGGCATTTTCCTTCATCTTCAGTATAATATTTCCATGATGGGAAGATACGCACATACGATTTAACAACATCAAATGTGATAGATGCTAAACTACGACTAGCTGGTTGTGCTTCCTCCACAGGAATAGGCGCATTTAACCGTGGAGTTGGGGTTCGTCGTGATAGTACTGGCCCTTTGGGCACTGGAGCTGCCTTACTAACTGCTCTTGTTTGGGAGCTCTGTGGTGGAGATGGTGTTGTGTCAACAAGAACTGGGTTACTATCGGCTGGGGTTGGGGTTAGATTGGGTGAAGCTGGTTCTCTGTCCATCACAAAGAGGGGTACAATCAAGTAGAGTTTGGGTTATGTGTGGTAGGGCTGGTTCTTGTGCATGTACAACCGGGGTGTTATCTCCACCAAGAGGTAGCACTGTTTTATTTGAAGACTGTGTTTTTTGTCCGCTAGATACTGGCATCACCCGCTCCAATTCAAATGGTTGATAAACAGGAAACATAGTTGAATGTACAGACATTGTATGAGAGACAGATGCAATAGATAGTTTGGAAAAAAGAGGGCATGAAATAGTTGACATGTATATTGTTTAACTAAAACGGATAGCATGACATAATTTCACATATATGATGTCTATCTAAACTGGATAACATAGCATAACATAATTCAAAGATATGATGAATAACTAAACAGGATCGCATGACATAATTCACCTACATGTTATATAAGTAATCAAGATTGCATCATTTAATTCACATATGTGATTTATATGCTAAACAGAGGGCATTCGATATGATGTCTGAACTAAGAACATGGTGTTGAATATTGTGTATATGATGTCTAAACTATGCAATGCAAGACACCGTATGCATGACATGAGCAAGATAACTGCCAAGTTAGAGCATACACCTCGGTGGGGAATAGGACTGGTCATCTATCTCTCGAATCCATCTCTGAGGAGCTATCGGGACCCAACAAGAGATCTGCTTCGGCTGTGTAGCAATCGCTCGCCTCAAGGCCTTGTTTTCACTCCAGATTTTTCCATCTCCCACCCAAATGGCTGATTCACAGGAAGAGTAGTTTAATGTACAAACATTGCCGACAAATGGAAATGTAATGAAGAAAAGGATGGGCAGGATATCATTCAAATATATGATGCCTGGTTAAATAGGATGGCATTGCACATTTCACATATATTATGGCTGGCTAAAAGACATGAGACTGCATAATTCCCATATATGATATAGAAACTAAACAGGTGGCATTACAGAACATGTCTAAACTAAGAAGATGACATATAAGATGTCAAAAGTAGGCACTGAAGGGAACATATGCATGATATGACTAACATCATCGTGCCAAGGTAGAGCAAACACCTTGGGGGGTAAATAGGAGTGGTCAACGGCGTCTGAATCCGCCTTAGAACAGATATCTTCCTCTGGATTACAATCTGGAGAGGGGTGGGTAGGGTTTGCCATTGAACCCACCATGGAGCAATGTCTGCATGACATTGTATTGCAGCGCGAAACTCTTCCCTTTTTCTCTACAAGTTCAGGATGACTGTGTACAATATCTGACATGCATACGAAAAAAATATGGTGAGATTATGTAAGGAGAGCATGCAGAAATTTAGAGTGATGATAACAACCAGTGGATCGACGTGAATGTATAGTAATAAGTGATGCAACAAGTGTACAACCTCTTTGGCGTAGCCGTGTCGACCTTAGCATCATTGCGTTGGTCGCTGAAGCAGTTGAGGCAGAGGTGGTTATCAGAGGTGTGGAGGAAGATCTGAGGAATCTGTAGACGGCGTCCAGGGCACTGCTCTGTTGTGATGGATCATTCTGTCGTTAGAGCAGCTCCGGTGAGCCGTAAGACGTCAAGGCTGAAGCAGCACAAGACAGACATTGTCAATCTCAAGTGGGATTCTAATAGCATCTCCAATAGATGATGTAAAATGGACGTAAAATTAACATCACCAAAAACCACCTGACTGCAACAGATGAGGTAAAACTTTTGACTCTGAACATAACTATCAAAACTGAAAATTACTGTGGAATCTGAGTGCTACTGTCGAAACTGAATGCAATGGTAGCAGAGAGGCACTTGACATGTAGTTTAGGGAGGGCCTGCAGTTCATCTTCAACATGCACCCCTGAGCCGCCAGCCACCACCGGCCGAACCGCCGGCCCCAGCGCCGCCTCGCCGCCCGAAACAACTCGCCACCACCGCCCCAGCCAGCCCTCTAGGCCCCCCACCCTGAACCCTAAGATAGATAGTGGGGTACCTCTCCGGCGAGCCCCCGTCCCCGCTGCGGGTGGTTCTTCCTTAACTCCGGCGAGCCCCCCCAACCCCTGAAAATCGACTGACCCAAAAGTCGATTCAGTCGACTGAAGTGTGGCTTAATCGGAGCAGAGCAGCAGCACGAGCGAGGGGGAGAGCAGCAGCAGCAGCTGGGCGAGCGAGCGATCGAGCGAGAGCCGGAGCAGCAGCAGCAGCGCGAGCGAGCGAGCGAGAGCCGGAGCAGCAGCAGCAGATCCGGCTGGTATGGACGCTGCCGCCGAAGGGCCCTCGCACTGGGGGAGAGCCGTCATGGAAATGTCGCCCGTGGCGCCGGCTTCAAGGTAGCCGCTCCATGGTGGTGCGGGATGGAGCACTGTCGGCGCCGGGAGGTCAATTTAAGGAGAAGGTGCGATGCGATGAGTGTACAACCTCTTTGGTGGCGCCGAGTAGGCCTCGGCTTCGTCCGAGGAGTCGGTGAGGATGTTGTGGTTCCGGTGGAGCAGGTTAAGGCGGCGCTGTGGGGATGGAGCAGCCGCGATAGACGAGGCGATCATCGGAGCAGCTCCTTGGAGGTGGAGGACGGGGCGACTGAACCGGCGGGACGACGAGATGGACGACGGATCCTCATCCGGGGAGGTGTACGAGGGACGTCGAGCTGTTGCTGTGGACGACGTTGTCGGGGAAGAGGCTCCGGCTGGGCAGCGGTGACGTGGCGGACGGAGGAGGGTGGGGTTTCACGGCTGGAGCGGAGAGGTTATGGCGGCCTGGGATTTCGAATGGCGAAAAGGGGGCGATGGGAGGGGGTGAAGCATGACTTACCGACGCGCTTGTCCAAAAAGTAGGGTGTGTTACAAAAGTACCCCCCACCGATTTAAACTAGCGGCCCTTTCGGCTCAGTGTTAGAAGGGGGATTTCGCGTGTCGGGATTTGGCAGCTGGAGGGAGTTTTCGCGCGCGTTGTAATTTCAGGATAGCAAGGCGCAGGTTGTGAAGGCGCCAGTTTCGGGAGCACGATATCTAAATTTTCGGGATATAACAAGACGCGGGTTGAATTTTTGGGACAAGCCTAACGTGTAGTAATATTGTACTTGTAATGCATAAATCAATTCACACTTCCTCAACCAAAAGAAAACGAAAAAAATAAGACTATTCACACAACACAAAGAGAGAGTCTTGCCCAGTTTTACTATACAAATGCTATTCAAAGCTACTCCCTCCTTCCATCTATATAGGGCCTAATGCGTTTTTCGATGCTAACTTTGACAAAATATTAGAGCAATGATATATGACATGCAACTTACACAAAGCACACCATCAAATTCGTCTATGAAAGGTTCTTTCAATGATATAATTTTCACATTGTGCATGTCATGTACTATTAATCTTGTCAATAGTCAAAGGCGGTCTTAAAAATCTCATTACGCCCTATATAGATGGAAGGAGGAGTATGAATCCATGTTATGTCCGATTAAATTTTTTCGCTTGTCAGTATAATGCATGTAACCTACTCATACCAACATTTTAGTGCATTCCAAATGTCTATACTACCGCTGCAATTTGAACTAAATTTGAATTCGTTTCTCTATTTCAATAAGAATCTACAATCATGATTGTTACCAACTTCAACCATCATAGTTTCCTTGCTATCCTCCAGATATAAATCGGACGGCCTATAATGCAGGATGGCAGGCACACCATCATCAACAACTCTGTTTTTTTATAAGAGTAGAGATAAAATATATTAAATGTAGTATAACATGTTCATAACCACACCATGTGTATCACCGTTACATATATTCACTCATGCGTCGGTTTAAAACACTATGATAAATTCTTCAAATATCCGAATTCGCTTTTTATAATGAAGTATATATGATCTCTATTCGTGTTTTACACCCACACAACCCTCTTACCTTTGTAGCTAGCGCTAACTTTCTCTTGTGCATGCACACACCCGCATCCCTCTCACCCTCCCCCAGCATTCTCTAGCTCCATCACGCAAATTCATCTTTTCACTTTAGGTCGTTCACCCACGGTGTGCGTAGGCCAATGTTTTAAATAGCGGGCTATTGCCAAATAGCGGCGGACCTCAAAATCAGCTATAGCGGAGCTATGGCGGGCTATAGCAGGCTATAGCGGGCTATTTGTACATGGGACTATTTAGCGGCACCCGGCCGGCTATTTAAAACATTGGTGTAGGCCCCCCAGCTCCTTCTTTACGGCACACATCGATCGATATGCCTCTCTAGCTAGGTGTGCCTAGCACAAACACAAGCTTCCCTGCTTCTGCTGTCACCGTCCATGCCTCACTCCCACCACTCTTTTCATCCTTCTCGTACTCGCACACTCCTCCCCCTTGATATAGCATGCCTCTCGTACCACCTCCTACATGCATCCTTCTCTCTCTATCCTTCTCCTCGTGCCTCATTTGCTTCTAACACACACATGCATGTATACCGATCGATCTCCCAACATATACCTAGATCGACTTTAACTACCCCCCTCCCATCGATCGACGTACCTCACAAGTTATGTCTCTCCTTTCTCTAACAAAGGCGATTGATCTTCCTATGTAGTTATGTCTGCTTACCACGGCCACATCGTCCCCCCTCATCATTCGTGCATGCCTCCTGACCCGTCTCTCACACGCACGTGCACAGACAACAAGCAACCATCTCCTCTCTTATTGATATTATGCGTGCCCTCCGCTTGTCTAGCAAGCCTATCCCACCATTTGTTAGAAGCAACTCCACTACCACCCCTCCAACACTCTAGCTCTGTCTCTCTCCCAACCTTATTCCTCTCCTGCACATATGCATGGATGCCGATCGATCTCCCTTAATACATGAGGCAGATCGATCTCCTTAATACATGAGGTAGGCCTCTCCTCCTCCACACATATACTAGCCATTGTACCTCTATAGTTAATTGGGCCTCCCTCTTCCCCACCACACACCGATAGTCGAGCGCTGCAGGTAGGTGTCCATGCCACGTAGACAAACTGCACATATCCCTCTCACGTTCCAAGAGGGCCAGCCACTCTATATCTTTGACGTGGTCACACACAAATTCGATGGCACTCTTTATCGATCACATACACACACACACACACATCATCATCCCTCTTCGATTCTATGGACACCTCAAGCCGATGATACCTCCACTCTCTTCTCGTGGATCGCCCCTCTATATATATGTTATATGCAGGACTCTATTTCACACACATTGCATATGTTACATTTTTGATCGACCCCGAAAAAACTCTCAAGAACCCACACACTATATCTATCTAGGTTTGTACCTCTCTCACACAACCCCACGTAGGTGGTGTACGTATACAAGAAGAGAATAGGTGCACCATGCACGTACTCACGCTTCGTGCCCAGCCACACCCACGCGGGTACATGGTGGAGCTCATTTCTTTACGAAATGGCAGCCCAATTGCTAATTTGAATGCTTGTAGCGGATTTTTACCTGGGGAGGTCGTGTACCACGCGTGCACGAAACAAAGTTTGACTTGACGCGTTGTCGCGTTATTTTTAAATAAAGTTATAGCGCTCAATGGCACGTACACAGAATATAAAACGATTTTTATGGAGAAAAAGGTAGTCCGCTCACTATATACAATGGAGCCTGCCTGCCTGGTTTGTCACTCTTCAGAGTATCTCACACAAGGCTGTGGTGGCCTCTCTCTCTCTCTCTCACCGTTGGTCACTGATCTGGCCGCATCCCGTCCGCCAGGGGAAAGGGAGTGCGGTGGCCTCTCTCTCTCACCGTTGGTCACTGATCCGGCCGCATCCCGTCCGCCGAGAAAGGGAGGAAGTGCATCGTTTCTCCGTTCGACGACGCCGAGGCAGCACGTCCCGATCTACGGTACACGCCGTTCTCTCTGACCAAGCTCCGGCGCGGCAGGGCCTACGCCACCTGCTCGCAGATTCCGCCCGCCGCCGCTCACCTAGTTACATCCCGACGACCTCCAGGTATCCCCTCCGGCCTTGCTCCACTGCCCGTCTTCCCACGTCGCTGCATGTGGATCTTCCATAGTTCTTTGCCCAAAATGTAGCTCGTCCGGCATACTTTCCATATTGCATTCTCGCCCTCACACCATTTTAGACAAACACAACCGTGTTGTTATCTTCCCTTAGGACAAGGAATATGCTTCTTTTTTGTCGTCGCATGTGTCATCAACTGTTATTGGCCAGTAATTGTTTCCTTTATACCTCTTTTTTGCAAACAAGGCTATCTATTTCACCTCGTTGCTATTGCGAGCTTTTGGTGAACTGCACAAATTACTTTTTTCTTAAGAGTGTTTTGTGCAGTTGTACTAAAATGTCACACGGGCAACTTCTCTACATTTCAGTGCGACTGCACAAAGGGAGATTGGTTTTGCTCTATCCTCCTCATCCAACTCCGAGCCTAATCTTCTCCAACTAGTTAGTCTTAAGAGAGACTGCAAAGGTGACCGACTTCTATTTGTGTGTTTATTGTTTCATCAGCAGTCCTCTATTATCGTAATCACACTTAATATCTTTGGAACAGGGACGCTCGGCTCTATTTTAGTGGAACTGCACAAAATGATCAGAATGTTGCATGCTCCAGACAGCTACTTTTTTCCCAACATGCCTTGTTGATTTAGACATAACTGGGGGGATGTTGGTGCCAATGAAAGCATTTTAATTTAACACCTTCTCACAACTCTGTCTTCAGTTGTGATGTAATTATTAGCTCTGATCTGCTAATAATTGACATGCATTAGCAAGGAAGTTAGTTTTTTATTGTTTCCGAAAGAGCATCGATGGCAAGACACGCGAAACAAAAGCTGAAAGCTCACACCATTGTACAATTTCATGTCGTTGGTAAATTATTTGTATATTACGTCAATTATGTAAACAAATTATGGAAGCTTGATAGCATTGCCAGAAGCCTCTTCATCATCCGGGTCCATGTGCCATGCACAAAATTATACTCCTTCGTTCCTAAATATTTATCTTTTATAGATTTCAAACGGGCATATTTTAGAGTGTAGATTCACTCATTTTGCTTCGTATGTGTACTCCCTCCGTTCCTAAATATTCTATTCGTCTTTCTAGAGATTTCAATAAGTGACTACATACGGAGCAAAATGACTGAATCTACACTCTAAAATATGTCTATATACATCCATATGTGCCAGTCCATTTGAAATCTCTAAAAAGACAAATATTTGAGTAGTCACTCGTTCAAATCTCTAGAAAGACAAATACTCCGGAGTATATTTAAGAACCGAGGGGTTAGTGCACAACCACATGGGAGACTCAGCCCGGTCACAGCCGCATTAATAGTGAGTAATGAGCAGTCAAATCATAAGCCCCACCTTTCCCACTATAAGTTGCTCTGAAGAAGCAACCATCAATACGCTCTTCTTTGAATCCGATCATACTACTCCATCCGTCACTGTTTATACAGCGCGCTTCAGAAAAAACAAAAAAAATTGTGGGACCAAGGCGACTAGCGATCGGCCTGAAAAATAGCATTGGTACACACATGCATGCAGTGCTTCCACCCCGGGTACACACATGCATGCACCTACTCCACTCCGTAGTAGTACAGTACATGGAGAGAAAATTGTGGACTTGATTGCGGTTACCACGCCCTAATTAATTGAGCATTAAACCAAATGCGTCTAAAGTCTCTCTGGTGGTGGAAATGCATTGAGATAAATGCATCATAATGAAGCGCGCCAAAGAACTGTGGACGGAGGGAGGAGTAGTATGAAGGTGCAAAACCAAGTGCGTGTATGGCGGTCGGTCAACGCACCTCCTCTTGGCATATCAACGACATGTGGGACAGGAGTGTGAGCAAACCGATCTCAATTGACGGCAACGAGCCAACCCGCCGTTCCTTGAGAGAGACGAGGAGCGAGAACACAACAGACGGGCTCGCACAGAGGCCAAGATTTATTCGAGCATGGTTGGTTGATCGATATCATTCATTACATGTTGGGCTGCCGTTTTCCGCCCTTCTCCGGAATAAACGTGTACTTTATCAGAGATAAAAAAATAAGATTACAGACGCTCCACCATGCGGTTCTAGTAGTAGTACTACTCAGACCATCGCGCTTGGCTCTTCGCCTCTTCGTGAAGTCGAACAATGATGGTACTCCGCATGTTGGGTACTACAGTGTATGCCTATGACAATCTGACACCGAATGGACTGATGCATGTCCACCGAGGGTAGGTTGCATTAGTCAAAAGGCGTGCGAAGCTTCACCTTGTCCTGCAAGCTTCTCCTCGCTCTGCGAGTTGACGGACACACCAAAAAGTACTGCTATTCCATACTCCCTCCTTTCCGGTTAATATGGCTTAATCTTTTTGCGGGTAAATGAGAGAGATTTATTCATATATAAGCATTCTTAGGACGATCAGCCAAGACACTGGTCACTAGGAAGCGAGGTACCCAAAAAAGAAGTAGGAAGTGAGGTGTTTCATCAAGCCAGCTCTCGGCCACATTCGAAGTGCAGCAAGCACGGTTCGCACGAAGATGCGCCTCAAGGTTTGCTGACCTGTTTACATGCTGAATAACAAAAAAATAGGAAATATTACTGAGCGCTACTATTTGTAACAGGATATGAGCCAGAATTAAGCGAGAATTGTGGCGATTGTTCCATGCAGACGCTCCTCCATCCGGTTCCTAGTACTAGTATAGTACATACCTTTATAACTATAGTAGTAGTACTAGTACTAGTAAACTTAGCGCTTGGTTGTTCGCCTATTCGGGAAGTCGAAAAATAATAGCACTAGTAGTATAGTGCTTCTGGCAATTTGACACCAAATTAACTGTTGCACGTCCACCGCCTGAGGAGGGAGAGCTTGCATTAGTCAAAAGTTTCTCCTTATCCTGCGAGCCACCGCACGCAAGCTTCTCCCGTCCTGCAACCTTCTCCTTGTTCGGCAATATATATATTTTCCGGTGTTTATACGGTCACTAGCTCACTTGACTGAGTATGTGTGTGCATGCACGTGTAGGTTGAGCACTTGAGCGTGACCGTGTGTGTTCCGTCGTGTGCTCGGACATGCATGCATTAGGGCGTCACGCGCGTTTTTGCGTCCATGTGTACGTGTGAATGTTGCATACACGTAGGGAGAGTACGTGTAGGGGCCACTAAGGAGCAGTCAAATCACACAGTAAGTTAGTCGGAAGAAGCAACCATCATTTCACTCTTGAATGACACGTACGCTTGACATGCACGTGTAGGTTGAGCACTTGAATTTCACATGCGGGTGATGAAGAGGGTTCGGGTTGGTCAGGACCGGCCGTGGCAGCGGTCCGGACGTGCGCAAACAAGAGATGTTGTATGTTAATATTGTTGCGTATATAATTGACAACGTAAATAATGTGCCAGTTGGACAAATATGATTGGAGATGGAGATGGAAATGGAATTTTACGTAAACACGGATATGCATGTCTATGTCTATGTGTGTGTGCACGACGACTCTCGCGACCTGGAAGCGGGGGCGTGTTTTTGATCGAGTTTTCTTTCTTGGTACATTAGAAAATCAGTTTATCTAATTCACTTCTAGATGTTATTTAAGGATATCACATCTAAGCTCCCACAAGTATATAATGTAGCAACAAAAACAAAAAAAACTAGGACAAAAAAATAGACCACAAACAGAGTGGACATCAACTTAGATGTGACATAACTATGTCACATCTAGATGTGTCCTAGACAGACCCTTAAAAAATTGCCGCCAGTTTTCATTTCTTTTTTCCAGGAACGCGCGTATTCTATTTAAAACCACTGCTATGGAGAGATTTTTTTACTCCATTATAGCCTCTTATTTGATAGAGTTTCTCGCGTCTCGCTCTCTCACCCTCTCCATATCAAAACAAGATGACAGTGTCCACTCTATCTCTCTCCTCACCGGTGGTCACCACTCTATCTGCCACGTGGTTCTTCCTTCGAGCTTGATTACTGAGAAGAAACAGACGACAGTGAGGATTTGTCGAACTTCATAGGTGCCTCACCCAAACTTGATGCCAAATGGATGATGCATCACCACGGTTGCCCCTGATGGTTGCGTCGGCTGGTGAAGCTGATCGATTTTCAATGAAAAACAAGTTTTCTTCCATTAGTGCTCTTTGCTTGTTACGCACAAAGATGATATCCTTCGTCAGTTCACCTTGGTTGCGTTGGAGACGCAAATGCCTTTCACGTTGGTGCAATTTTATCACACAATTGGCTATCAACAAAATGTTTCCTCGAAGAAGGATTGACGTTGGTACTAAGAGCATAAGTTTTGTATTGATTTCTAAGCCTTCTCACAACTTTGTCTCCAGCTCCCCTATAATTTTATTTGTCCAGCTATTAACTTTGATTTAAAAAATGGTGTGGACTAAAAACCCGGATGGACGTAGTAGCCCACCATTTTTATTTACTCCGCATATTAGATTTGAATGAAGTCAAACTTTGTAATACTCTCAAACCTTTCCGATAATTGAAATTAAAATTCTTTATTTGTACACACTCTCACACATTTTCGATAATTTGGCGCATGTGTGGTTGTTCACTTAAGGGAAGGTAGTGTACCACACGTGAAGGACAGGAAGTGCGACCAGGACGCGTGGGCGTGGATCGTTAGTTCATCAGAAGTAGTACTAGTTTTCTTCACTGTACATTAAATAAAGAGTTTCGTTTCGTACTTACACAATTTAAAACAATTGATATGGAGAGAATAAGAAAACCACTCTACTATATATTAGTCGTATACACGAGAGTACTATATGGACGTAGCTTCATTGACTTAGTGCACCTGCCTTTGGGTTTATGACAGGTGGGCCCAAAATGTGGCTGGCTCACCACATACAGCCCAAAAGCAAAAGTGAAGGCACCGGAGCTCAGTCTGTACTACAGTAGTATATATATAAGCAGGAGCCTCAGCGCTTGTTCGCTAGGGTTTGCACTCTCCACACGCTCGCCGCACTACATATATGTTACACGCTAGAGGCTCAACGTTCATTTGCTAGGGTTTGCTATATTCACAGTCTCTCACCCTCTCTTCACCAGATCTAAACAAGACTGCGTTGGCCTCTTGTCTCTCTCTCCCCCCTCACAACTGGTGAAGGAGGCGTCCGTATCCCATCACACCGGGAAGGGGCGGAGGTGTAGCGTTCACTCTATCGCCTTCGGCGAGGGAGGCAATCCACTGCCGGCTGCGCTGTTATCTTTCACTCAGCGCCTGTGTGGGAGGGCCACCAACCCCTTCTTCCTCGTTGTCGTACGTAGTGTGGGCAGATCTGGCCTCCCGCCGCACGCCTTGCCACATCCCGACGACCCTAAGGTATAATTTTCTTTGAAACCGTCGTTGCTCTAGCTGCATGTGGATCTTTTTTGATCTGTAGTCGAATCTTGGTCTTGGTTCAAAGAGGAAAGAAGGGTGCGGTGTGCTGGAGCAAGAATCTAGGACGTGGTTCAATGAGGAAAGGAGGGGCGGAAAGTAGTATAGACTAGCTATCCAAACCGCTTTGTAGGTCGAAAAGGGAAAAAGGGGTAACCCAAAGACACACATCTGTAAGGAACCGATCTCTTTGTTGAAAAGGGAAATAAACTAGGGGTCGGGTAGTTTGTGTAGGACTAGATTTGCTACCCTCACATAGGAAAAGGTTCAAAGATAACAAATATGGGACCAACGCATATATGCCGCTTGGCTACATACTCGACATCACCCATTTATACGTGTGGACGCACATGGTGCTGGCATGTCCCATATAGCTTTTTGCGGCTGTTAATCTAAGAATGCTGCCGGAAAATTGAAGCAATGCCACTGTTAAAAGTAAATTACATTTTTAGCGAATGTTGTTTCAAGAGAATGTCTCTGTTAATATGAATCGATGCAACCGTCTTAGAAATGCTACTATCCTATTTTGTTTTCCATTCAAGATAAGTTAGATGCTTCTTTCTATCACTGTTTGTTTCATCCTCCTTTATTATCCAGTAATTGATTCCTTTTTTGCCTCTGTTTAAACAGGGATATCTATTCAACTTGTTGCTATTGCGAAATTTTGCTTCGCTACGCGAAACACATTGCTTGATTTTCAAAGTAACCGCACAAAACGAGATTGGATTTCCTATTCGTGTTGGCAGATTCGTATTTTATCCGGGTCTTCTCATGAAAGGTCAGTACAGGCCTTCATCCACATGATTGTGCAGTGTGCTTTGAGATGTTGTGCTACTTGTATTGGTACTATCTTAAATAAATGTTGAATTGAAGCTATTGTATTGCTGTCTTTTCCCATTAATTAGTGAACAAAAATGGGACCAACCCAGACATGATGCTTGTTGCTTTGTTACAACAAATTCAGCATCACCCCTTTATAAGCCAAGAATTGATGCCACTCTCGTAATTAACTCACCGAATCTTACTTCAAACCTGCAACAATTGTTAGGGATTGGCGAGATTACCATTTTTGTGGCCGCATGTTTCATCCTCCTTTATTAGCCAAGAATTGATTCCTTTTTGCCTCTGTTTAAACAGGGATATCTATTCAACTTGTTGCTATTATGACATTTTGCTTCGCCACGCCAAACACTTTGCTTGATTTTCAGTGCAACCGCACAAAACGAGATTGGATTTCCTATTCGTGTTGGCAGATTCAGTATTTTATCTTGTCCGTCTCATGAAAGGTCAAGATGTGCCTTCATCCACATGATTGTGTAGTGTGCTTTGAGATGTTGTGCTACTTGTATTGGTATTGTTTTAAATAAATGTTGAATTGAAGCTATTGTATTGCTGTCTTTTCCCATTAAGTAGTGAACAAAAAATGGGACCAACCTGCATATGATGCTTGTTGCTTTGTTACAACAAACTCTGCATCACCCCCTTTATAAGTAGATGGAAGCACATAGTGTTGTTGCGCCCCTCTCCCCTGGAACTGTTTATGATTTTCGCTAATCTAATGCCGCTGGTAAAATTAAGCAATGCCACTCTCAGAATTAATTAACTACTGAATCTTAGTTCAAAACTGCAACACTTGTTAGGAATGGTACTATCCTGCTTTGTAGTTCTTTCTACATGTTTAACCAAGGTATTGTTAAGATAATGTCTCATTAAAATGAATCAGTTGCATTGTTTCAGGAATGGTACTTTTCTCGCTTTGTCGTTCTTTATACATGTTGAAACAAGGCATTGTTAAGATAATGTCTCACCAATATGAATGAATCACACCGATGGAGAATTGCTACTCTCCTGCTTTGTTTCCCATTAAGATAATGTAGATTAGTATATGCTTTTCTTCTTGTAGTACAAGTCTTCAAGCGTTCTTTATCAGTAATCGTTTCCCTGATACCTATTGTTGCTTACTGGGATATCAAAATTTTAGCTTGGTTTCATTCCGACTTCAATTTTAGTTGAACTGCACAAAAGGAGCCAATGTGTCCAAGGCAAACCATCTGCATTCTTTGGGTCCAGTTGGTCGCTCCACTTTGCGTAAAGAAGCGATCACCGCTTTGCGCTACATTACAGAAGGAATGACCGAGAAGCTTTACAGAGTATTATTAGACACTGGTGACATGACTAGTCTGTAGAGAGCATTGGCAATTTAACAACACGTGGAGTGCCCTGGGCAAAAAGTGCCCAAACAAGTACAAGAAGCTACGACAGGACTCCACGATCATAGGCATTACATATTTTGAATGGTAAAAGCTTGTCAAAGTTTAATAATTGATGTTACCAAGAAGACGTTAGTTTAATATATTGGAATTGGAAAACCTTGTCAAAATTTGCTCATTGATGTTAGCCAGAAGACATGCATTTGATATTTTTGAGTGGGACGCCCTTGCTGTGAGCAGCGTCAGTGTTTTTCATATTCACGTGTTCAGTTTGGAAGTAAATAGTTACTCTGCTGGGATATTCCTGTGTTAAGAGTTTGTTCTGAATATTGTCTATGTAATGCCAGGCCTTGTGTTTGATTGCAAAGTTGAGCTTGGAATGTTGTGGCATGCGGCATCACGAGATGTTCACCGTGCCTCCTGAGAATAATGCTTCGTATTGTTTTGCATGTCGATCGAATGCCGATGATTTTCTTGTTAAGAAGATCATCCTCTTCTGTTGTTTCCGTGCTTAAGAAGTTCATCGTCGATGTTTCATTCATAGCCTATCGACAAGTCGGGTAGGTTAGACGTGAAACCATAAGATCTTCCGACCAACTCATGATATTAGGCCGTGATTGGATCGTCGTTTTCCAACCAAAACCGCTTGTAAAACTGACGTTTGTAAATTAAAGCAGATGGTCTCGGGCGAAGGCGCTTGGTTGGTCGATTTCGACTAGTAAAATATCGGAAGTACTTCACACACGATAATTTCTTGGCGATGATCTCGTTGTTGTTCAGAGGAGAGCAGGGTATTAACTGGGCGGGCTGTGGCCCGTCTAGCCCGAACGAATATCCAGCCCAGATACTAATTTTTTCAAGATGAAAATGGCTAGCCCAGCTATACGTCTTTTTGAGGAATACCGAGGCAAGGTCAACTTGTTATTCTCCGCCCCGCTGGGCTGCAAATCTTTCCTAGGAGGGATGCATTAGGCTTAACAGGAAAATGAGCTTCAAAAATAATAAATGGGATGTAATTATAAAAACTGGGCAGTAACTATAAAAAAAATGCACCAAACACGAAATTAGTTTATAAAATATTATTTATGGATTTTGAAAATCTTAAATTTTCATTGTTGCTTGTAATGTTTTGTTGGATTTTGACGTAATACAAATTTATATTTAGTCTGACTAGAAATTTCGGGATAAAAATATTTCGGATCCCATCAAAATGTGGGAAATTTTATTGAATTCTGTCTTCAACAGTTGGTTGAAATTATTAATCATTGTCCTAGCTTGAAAATGGGTTGTACTTTTAACAAACTTTAAATGGGTTGTTGTAAATTCCATTAGAATTCAAAAATGGGTTGTACATTCTTACAAAACGCAAATGGGCTATAAGTTGTCTGCCACACACTTGTGGGCCTACTAAGTGACGCGCCCCCTAAAAAAAATAAGTTGACGTGTATGCAAGGCTTTGTCAACTTATTATAGTCAACACACGGTTCTAGCAGCAGTGGCCGTTGGATGTCTATCCAACAGATGTCGTGCTTCTTCTTCAATCTCGGATATTCTTAGCTTCGGCCGCCAAAAAATGATTCCTCCCCCTTACATCTGGGGCGCACTGTTTCGGAGGCTGACCTGTGGGCCTACTAAGTCGGAGCATACCAAGGGCTTTGTCAACTTAGTCAATATAAACGATTCTAGCTTCAGTGACCGTACGATGTCCATCCAACGACCGTAGTGCTTCTTCAACCTCTGGTCTTCTTGGTCCAGCCGCCCAAAGCAGCGCCGGTCGTGTCGCCTGCTCCTGCCTCCCGTGGCCAGCTGTGCTGCCGCGGAGGCCTCACCGCCCCCTACTACTCCCACCGCTGGCCAGGCCATCCCTCCACTCACCCACACCCCCTGTTATTCTGCGGCGACGGTAGCCTCACACCGCAGTTGAACCAGTGAACCCTCATACTCCTCTCTGTGCGGGCTTCCACTGCTGCGTCTTCCCCGGCTCCGCGTCGTCCCCTTCCTAGGCCTCGCCGTCGTCCACCGCCTTGGTGCTCTCGGCGCAGCGTGGTCAACGTGGTCAAGGAACGACTTCCATCGGACGTGGATCAGTGTGGAGAGGTCGACACCGGGTCCACGGCCGCAGCAAGGAAGTGCCTCCTTATTACGCGGAAAATAATGATTCCTCCACCTGACAGCAGGGACCCATCGGACAGGCCACCGTATTTCACGAAAAAACGTTAACCCCCTGACTGCTGGGACCCACCAGCTACACCTTCGCACGCAAGGAAGTGCATCTGGGCAAAAAAAAAACAATTCACCCCCTGACTGCTGGGACCCACCAGCTACATCTTTGCACGCAAGGAAGTGCGTTCGGGCAAAAAAAAACGATTCGTCCCCCTGACTGCTGGGACCCACCAGCTACATCTTCACACGCAAGGAAGTGCCTGACAGTCGGGACCCACCTGGTCAAAGCGTACGTAGCGTTGTCATTCTGGTCGTGAACGTGTACGCACATATATACCGGTGGATGTAGAGGCGCGCACGTGTCGTAGTAGAGGCGCGCACATAGCATGTACACGTACGTACAGCGACCAGGGTGGAAGAAAGAAAATACGGCCACGTATGTGTACATACGGGCGGGGTCTCAAACGCCTACTCGCGCATACGTACGGCCAGGGCTCGTGTACATGGCTGGGTTGGAACGGAGAAACAACATCATCATCGTGTTCATGGGGAGGCAACGGAATGCGTCATGTTCATGGGGAAGCAACGAAATGCGTCGTGTTCATCGGGAGGCAACAAAACGCATGGGAGCCAACCGGCTGGGTCAGAATAAATGCGTGGTTGTGTTCATCGGGAGGGCTTGGACGGAACAGGCGATGGAAACGAGGCCTGGCGTACCGCAGAATGGAGGGAACAGACCTCCTACGTTTGGAACGGGGTCCTGTTGATCGGGAGGGGTGTGGCGTACCGCAAAATGGAGGAAACAGACCTCCTACGGTCAGAACGGGGGTCTTGTAGACCGGGAGGGGTGTGGCGTACCGCAAAACGGAGGAAACAGACCTCCTACGGTCGAAACAGGGGCCCTGTTGATCGGGAGGGGTGTGGCGTACCGCAAAACGGACGAAACGGACTTGTGTTGGAGCGCCACGGTCGAAACGGGGGTCCTGTTCATCGGGAGGGGTGTGGCTTACCGCAAAACGGGACTCCACGAGATAATGTTCATCTCCACCATCGACCTCCTCCAGCCTCCACGGGCTACCGTCGACCTCCTCCAGCCTCCACGGGCTCCTGTTCATCCAGCCTCCACCGCACGCTACTCCACCGCTACTGTTCAACCACCCCTCCATGGGCACCCCTCCACCGTCTACTGTTCATCCAGCCCTCCACACCACGGGGTCCTGTTCAACCACCCCTCCACGGGCATCCCTCCACCATCTATTGTTCATCCAGCCCTCCACACCACGGGGTTCTGTTCATCCAGAGGCAACGCCGCCACTCACTGTTCATCCAAACCCCCCTGCAACTCTCACTGTTCATCCAATCGATCGGCTTTAGTTAGCAGCAGTAGCGGAGGAATCGCTCGATCGGGTTCAGTTAACAGCCACCAATCGAACGCTCGGGTTCAGTAACACGTAACTGCGGCAATCGCCGGGTTCGATTAGAGCCCAACGCCTCGCACGGGTTCGATTAGAGCCAACGCCTCGCACACACGCCAGCGTCGTGTACAAGAGAACGCGATCGCCGGCCCCGACCTCCCATTGTTACCGGGAACTCCCCGAAATTTTCCTTGCCCTCGCTTCTACCACGGTTTTTTCTGTCATGGACGACCTAAAGAATGTCATGCAGCTGCGTCTCCGGCCCGCCCAGGACGAAAAGCCCATTTTCTGTCATGATTTTTTATCATGGAAGTAGGAGCCCACCACATCTATGATGATACCGGGTTTTGTCACAATTATCGTCATAGAAGTGTCATATGTATGACACAAAAAAATTTCATTCGGCCCAAAATGTCACGGATGTTTCTTTTTTTTGTAGTGCATGGCAGACCTTTTCGCTTCGACCTCTGGACCCGAAGGTGCAGAGTGTTTCCGAATACCAGAGCGGCAATACAGACCGGGGTATGTGTGGAAACCAGGCGTAGGGGTCATAGTTGCTTGAATGCAAGTTGTATCCAACTAGCTATGTTATATTACATGTTGATTGTAAGAAACATTTTCCAGGGAGAATAGTTCCGTTAAGGGTTCCTTTCCCTGGGTGAACATGCGTTGGTATGCATGTCCGAACTGTGACCGAAAAGTCGCAGTAGACGTAACATCCGAGGGTTCATAGTGTAATGAGTGTAAAACATCTTTAATCCGCCGACCGAATATTCCCTTAAGAACGCTAGCTTTCGGCTTCACCCAGTCTGAGGTACACGTCTAGATGACCCGGCTGTAACAATCGCAGAGGTGCTCCCTTTATGCCCTAGTCGAACAAACGGGAACTAAGGGCATAAGCACAGGAGCCAGGCAACCCAGCTTGGCAAAAACTTAAGTCATAACGATGCATATAATGGCGAAGAAAAGGTACATATGCGGAACAGGACACATATGTGTTGAGCTTGATGCTCGGAAAATAATAATAAGCTTCTGTAAAAGAAGCCCCTAGGTATTATGAGTGTATACATTTAAGGATGTGCACATCATAGGTGTGCGGTTTGGGCGCACAAGAGCTATAAAGCTGGAGAAAAAGAAAGAGTTAAAGAGAGTAAGAATGGAAACAAAGGGAGAAGAATACAAACAAAGAGTACGACTCTAGGCGTAGAATCTTTGGAGTCTTGCGGCATTCCACGGGTTCGGCTCTAGGCGATTGTCAGATGCATCACGCAGGCGGTACGCTCCTCCAGTGAGAACCTCATCTATGATGAAGGGACCCTCCCACTTGGGCTTGAGTTTGTCCTTTTTATTTTCTGGCAAGCATAGAACGAGTCCACCAACATTATAAGTCTTGGCCCGCACTTCTCTGCTTTGGTATCTGCGAGCTTGTTGTTGATAGAATGCAGAACATGCTTTTGCAACGTCACGCTCCTCCTCCAGGGCATCTAAACTGTCCTGCCGATCGAGCTCGACCTCTCTCTCTCTTCGTACATGCGTACTCAAGGTGAGTCATGAATGATGTCGCAGGGCAAAATGGCCTCTACGCCGTACACCATGAAGAATGGTGTGTATCCAGTAGTGCGATTGGGCGTGGTCCACAGCCCCCAGAGTACGGAGTCGAGCTCCTCAACCCAGTGCTTGTCTGATTCTTTCAAAGACCGCACTAGTCTAGACTTGATGCCACTCATAATAAGACCATTAGCTCATTTGACTTGACCGTTTGTTTGTGGATGATAGACCGAGGCGTAATCGAGCTTAATGCCCAATTTAGCACACCAGGTTTTCACTTCATCGGCTATGAAATTGGAGCCGTTATCGGTGATGATGTTGTGTGGGACACCATAATGGTGCACGACACCGGATATAAAGTCTATCACCGGTCCAGCTTCAGCCGTTTTCACTGCTTTGGTCTCTATCCATTTGGTGAATTTATCTACCATGACTAGCAGGTATTTTTTCTTATGGCTTCCTCCTTTAAGGGGTCCGACCATATCAATGCCCCAGACCGCAAAAGGCCAAGTAATGGGGATTGTTTGTAAAGCAGTAGGCGACATATGGCTTTGATTGGCGAAGAGCTGGTATCCGACACAACGTTGGACCAGGTCCTGTGCATCTGCTTGGGCCGTCGGCCAAAAGAAACCTGTACGGAAAGCCTTACTTACAAGGGCCCAAGCTGCGGCGTGGTGACCGCCGATACTAGCATGGATTTCGGCCACGAGCTGTCGTCCCTCTTGTTTGGAGATACATCTTTGAAGGACTCCGGTAGCGCTTTTTTTGTAGAGCTCTCCTTCATGGACCTTATAGGCTTTTGAGCGCCGAACAATGCAGCGAGCCTCATTCTGGTCCTCAGGGAGCTCTCGCCTATTAAGGTAGGCCAAGAAGGGTTCGGTCCATGGGGCAATTACTACCATTATTATGTGGGGACCCCGACTCATAAGTTGAGATCATCGAATGCACGTGTATAGTGATCCCAGAGGTCAATGCTCACTGAACACACAGAAGCTGAATAACAAGAGTCTTACATCCATTCGTACCGTCTTACACAAATTATGACCATTATGGTCAAGTCTTACATTGATAAAGCCTTAAGGGCTGAACATCAAATCAAACACAAGCAGCGGAAATCTTTGACGATAGTAGAACCCATGCCATCTGCCTTAACCCTACAGGCATTCTGACTAGGAAACATCCTAGTTCGCATGTTCATCTCCAAAGAACTCTTCTTCCAACTCATGTTCTTCCATGCCTGGCCAATTAAATAACAGTGGCAAGCCAATGAGTACTTTGAATGTACTCGCAATCAACCCATGTTTTGGTTCAAGATACAACAATGCATGATATAGGTAAATTTTTGCAGAAAGCTAGTTTTTGTTGTGCAATGACATGTTCAACAATTGGTAAATCATGCATCATACAATTTCAAGTAACCATAGGGTCTGGTTACAGATATCAACATAAATGGAGTGGGCATCAACCCAACTCAATCATGTCAAGTCCTTTGACTTGACCCAAGTAGTTCTTCACACTTATCCCAACACACACACTGATTTGTAAACAAGTGGACGTAGCCCAATAGCGGTTACCCAACTATCCTTGACCGTGGACACGGCTATTCGAATAGTTTTACACTTTGCAGATGTTGCACAATTTACCCACAAGATCCGGGGAACTTCCGAGTCAGCCACGACCCGCCGTACCTCAAGTACCCGGGGTAAGCACTCGATCACTATCTTTCCCTAAACAACACTAACATAGAGTCCACTCGATTGGTAGTAACCCCGTGCCCAACATTTCACATCTTAAAATTGTGGAGCCTTGCTCCCATATTCATCACATACCACAAGCACGGGGTACCAACGGTGTGTCCGGTGCCCTGTGAAGACAGTCATGGCCGCCCTACAGCACGACCCGTCCGAGAGAGCGCAACAACAACTCTCCCGTCACTAGTAATGCGGGATCCAAGTTAGTATCGGCCTAGGTAATCAATAATGCCCTTTCCCATATAAGGGTAGAGTGGTTGCGCATGTAAGGTTGAGACAGTCGACAAATCTTAAATCTAATCCGTTTTTTTTAACCAAACACACACTTGCCTCGATACACCACTTCGTCGTCAAGTGGTCACCCATCTCATTATCTCCCTCGGGCATAAGTGGCACCCGACGGGGTTTTCCAAAAAGTTCCTGGAAAATACATTGTCTCCATCACCATGCATATTCGTGTCCCATTTGCGTAGCCACTACTATAGCATCCTATCTACTCCCACCGGCATAACCCTCATAAGGAGGTAGGGTCATGCACCATGCAAGTATCAACGAGGAAGTAACAGAGGCAACCCATCAAGGTGGTTACCACCTCATCATGATTCCATTGCAACAACATATGGTGCTATATGACATGCATAAAAAGAGTTTCATAGACATGATCAAAAGTGTTGCTTGCCTGGCTCAGCAAACTCATCTGGGTCTTCAAAGTCTTCTGGTCCAACTCCTTCGTCAGCAACGCAATCTATCGTCGCAAAATAATAATGAGAAAAATAAGGCAATAATAAAATAGAAAAACCAAAGTGCTCAGAAAAATGTCAACTCGTTTTTGTTAAATACTAGGGTTAAAATTAAGAAGGGGAAAATTCTTATTTTTGGATTTGGAGCTACAGGGACAGAGCAATGGATTTTTAAACAAGGATTTAATTGCTCACACTTGAATTTGAATTTGAACAGTACATAAAAGTTGGTTGGGCATGTATGAAAACTACACCATTAAATAGGTGGGATTTTTACAAGATTTTAGGAACTGGAATTATTGCATTTGGATGAATATTTAATCCTGTGGAATTTTTGCAAGTCTAACAGAAAAGAAAAAGGAAAAGGAGCACTGTGCAACTGGGCCAGAACAGCCGCAGCGCAGCAGGCCCAGTCCGAGAGGCGGCCCAGCGCACTGGTGCGCGTGTCAGGGGTTGGGTGCGACATATGCCAAAGGATGGCTTATCATGGTGGGGGCGAGTAGAACGTCGCCGGTGCCTGGAAACGGGATGAGGCGAAGGCATGCACGCCGGTGAATCTTACCCAGCTTCACGGCTCTCTGTGGAGATAATACCCCATCGCTGCTCTGCGGGGTCTCCGTGATGACCACTATATGGCAAACTGGGTACAAGGTTGCTCCTTGAGCTGTTTGAGGTGAGGAAGGAGAAGGGCACGGCTAGCTCTTCTCTTCCCTCTATGTGTGTCTAAAACTATTAGGGTCCAACCTCTTGCATGGGTGCCCCGGGGGGTTTATATAGGCCTACCCCCCGGGGGTACAATGGTAATCCGGCTGGGCGCAGGTCCCAGCCGTCAGTCTCTCAGGTCGCCGTCTTCTCCGCCGACTTCTGGGGCCCGCCGACTAGTGGGCCCCGCCGACGGTCCAGCATGGGGCCGACAGCCCTTGTCCGCCGCGGGCGGGTCTTGCCGGCTGCGGATTACTGTAGCCGTGCTTCTAATGACGCGAGCTTGGTCATGGGGTCATGGCAACAGTGCCGCCGCCTGACGGGCGATCACTGTTGCCATTCCCTGTCTTGTCTGGTTAATGGCGCGCAGAGCCCGTGGGAGGGGCCGGCCGACTCTTGGAGGCCGACTCCCAGCGGTTCCATCTAGGGGCGCTCTCGCCGTCTTATGCACTCTCGCCGACAGGCGGGTCCTGCCGTCTTCGGGTCGTCTGCAGACGGTGCCGTGGAGTACAGGATCTGCCCGGGAGGCTGATGTCAGGGCCGGCGTGGCAACAGTGCCGCGCCGGACGGAGATCTCCGTCAGTACGGCGCTCTGTGGCCATGCCTGTCCTTTGTGAACGGGGCCAGGATGGGCTGCGAGGCGGCCTCATCCCATCCCGTCCGTAGTCGCATAGGCAGGAGGTGGTTGGAGTCGTGGGCCGACTCCCCATAGCCGGCTTCTCCGGAGGTCGCTGGCTGGGAGTCTGCTCATCTCGAGGCCTTCTCTGGGACTCGGCTAGGAGGGGCAGTCGGCGGCTCTGCCGCCGACTCTCAGAAGGCGGCTCTTCGTCTTGGGCTCTTGAGGGGCACAGTCTGCCCCGATGTTTTGAAAGGTCCAGGGGCTCGGGTTTGCCTACCCGTGGCCCATTACTCCAACAGTAGTCCTCGAAGCTGGTGAGGCGCCGAGGGCGACGTGTCGAGGAGCCTCAACAGTTTCATCCCTCTAGTGGAAGAATCTGGGCTTGGCTCGTCGTCTCTTTCTTGAGCCGACTAGCTGGAGTCGGCCTTGCAGGAGGTCGTCTTGCTCCTCGAAGGTTTTGAAGGTCGTGGCGGGATCCGGGCAGCGTGCTTGATAAGCTTCCAGGTAGCTGCCCGTTGCCGGCCCGCCATGACGCCACGCCGGCAGGTCGGTCTGCCCACCCACGCTGCGTGACGAGACAGGCCCGTCGGCCAGCGGGCCCGCCACTACAGCGCCTCGGCCGCACGGGCGGATCCGGTGCGGCCGTGCGGGCGGTTGTTCCCCGCCGTTATCGCCGCAGAACGGCGTAACATCGTGGGTTAAATCGTGGGGGCGTGGGGTACTGGGCGCAGTTAATCCCACGCCCGCCCCATCGGCTTCTCAGCCTAGGCACTTATAAGTAGGCGGGAGGAGGGGGGCGGCGACGCACGCGCACCCATCTCCCCGTTTCCTCGCTTCCTCTTGCTCCGCCGCGCCAGACCACGCCACGCCATGGAGATGAGCTCCTCCTCCGCTGCTGCGCCTCCCGCCGCGCGCTCCGGCGTGTGCAACGGCTCCGAAGTGGACGACGACATCATCGAGTTCCTCCGCCAGATGCGCCGCATCCTCGGCACAAACTTGGTGCGGATCCGCGCCGCATGGGCGGGCGAAATAAAGCCGGCGCCGGAGGAGGGCGAGCGGGTTATATTCCGCTTGCACCTCATGCGCGGTCTGGGGCTGCCAGCGAGCGGCTTCTTCCGCGCCTTCCTGGAGTTCCACGGGCTCCGGCCGCACCTCACTCCAAACACGGTGGTGCTGCTGGCCGCCTTCGCCTCCTTGTGCGAAGGCTTTCTTGGCGTTCTCCCCACCATCGAGCTGTGGGGGGAGTTCTTCCAGGCCAAGCTCGGCACACACGTCGCCGGCGTGCCGGCTCTGTGCGGCACCTTCATCGCGATGCGGAGGCCGGTGGCCGACAACCCCTTCCCTGCCATCCCGCTGATCAAGTCGGTGAAGATGTGGCAGCGCTCCTACTTTTATGTGAAGAATGTCGCTCCAGAAGGCGACTGGGTCAACCTGCCGCCTTACGGAGCCGGCGAGTTGGCGGGGCGACTTCCCAGCTGGTCCCTTCGGGCCAGGACGCTGACTCCTGCAGGCGCCACCGTCATCGCGCGACTCGAGTGCTGATGCAGTCGGAGGGCCTGACTGGGGCCGACTTGCTAGCCGCCATCGTGGTGCGCCGAGTCCTTCCGCTCCAAGGCCGACCTCATCTGATCTGTCAGATGAGCGGCCACCTGGACCCCAGTCGGCTGTGCTCCAAGGACATCCCCCATGCGGAGGTGGCGGACACGGTGAACTTCCTGGTGAACTGCGGTCTCACGGCGAAATGGCAGTTCGGCAAGGAGCCGTACTCGCGCGCCAACCCCCCGCCTGTGGTAAGTCATCCCTCTTGCTCTTCTGGTTTCTTTTTCAGCCGAGTCCGACTCTGATTTTCTTTGGTTCTTTCCGAGTCAGAACCCCCTCATGCAGCCCTCAGCCGGCACCACGGGGCCGGCCCGTGAGTTCTTCCCCGACCGGGCGGAGAGCGACGCCGACGACCCCGACTTGGGGGTGGCGGCGATGGAGGCCGACGCCGAGGGAGGAGGAGGGGCCGACGACTTCAGGCCTTCGGAGACCTTCACCGACTGGCCTGAAGATGACGGTGAAAGGAAAGTCGTCCCCCGCCGCCAACCGAAGGTCGGCCATCCAGGTGCGAGTTCCTCCGCCGGCTTGGGTGGTCGAGGCGGCGCGAAGAAGCGTCGGGCCGGGCCGAGCTTGCCAGGCGGCCGGGCGAAGAAGTTCAGGGGGACGGCCGCCGTGACCCAACGCGAAGAGGCGGTCACAAAGGCTAACCACTTCCGCAAGGAAGTGAAGAAGCCGCCGCTGGTCTCTACGTAAGTGCTTCTTATTTTGCCTTGTTTTCTTCTGGTCTGTCTTGTCCAAGTCTTTTATGTGTCTTCTTCGCATCAGGGCTCCTCTCACCTTGGAGAGGGTCGCCGCCGCCTCCGTCATGGGGTCGGCAGAGACGTCCGCCAATACTCAGCAGATTGACCCTGCCACCGACCTCCAGGAGGCGACGAAGCAGAACGCGCACGAGAAGCGCGACGAGGAGGAGGCCGCCCGCCTGGAGAATGCGGAGGCCGAGAAGGCGGCAGCTTCCGCCCAGAAGAAGCTGGAGGAGGCCGAAGCCGCCGTCGCAGCCAAGAGGCGAGCCGAGGAGGCCGCGCGCCTCCAGTCGGCGCTGCTCGTGACCCCGCTGAGCTCTGCGCCGCCGCTGCCGGAGTTCACGGGGCAGACAGAGGGAGCCGGCTGCGAGTTCCCCGTCGTGGAGAGGGAAGGTGGCGAGGCCTCCTGTCAGCACGGGCCGCAGCCGCTTCGCCGCCTCCCCCGCAGTCTGAGAGCGCGCGAGGCAAACAGCCGGCGGACCCGCCTGTGCCGCCGACCGACGACGAGGCTGTGGCGAGGCTGCTCCTTCAAGTCGCCTCGCCAGCGCGCCGCCGTCTTGAGAAGGCGACTTCGGCGCCGCGCCCTTTGGAGTCCGGCGCCGCCAGCTCGGCCATTCCAGACGCCGAGGCGACAAGCGCCGCGACCGTTGGGTGGGTGCGAGGAGGTGGCACAAGCCCGCTGAACACGGCGCTTCTGGACGTCCAGGCGAAGCTACGGGCTGAGGGCGACGCCATCCAAAACTGCACCAAGGAGCACCTGCCATCACGAGCCGCCGTGCGGGTATGTTTCCTCTTTGAGTTTTTTCTTGTTCTTCTCCGTGCGGGCGCACCAGCGCACCCACTGGCTCCTTCAAGTCTCCATGTTCCAAAAAGGAACAACATCTCCATGTTCCAACAAGGAACAAACTTCATCTTCACCTGCAACTAGCAATGCTATAAGAGGGGCTGAGCAAAGCGGTAACATAGCCAAACAACGGTTTGCTAGGAAAGGATGGTTAGAGGTTTGACATGGCAATATGGGTGGCATGATATAGCAAGTGATAGGCATCGTGGATAGGCATAGCAAAAGAGCGAGCAACTAGCATAGCAAAGATAGAAGTGATTTCGAGGGTGTGGTCATCTTGCCTGCAAAGTTCTCAGAGTTGTCGAAAGCTTAATCCTCGTAAGCGTTCTCAACAGGTTCCTCGTTCACGTACTCGTCTCCCGGCTCTACCCAAAGCAAGAACACAAACAAAAGAACCACAATAAATCACGGTGCAATGCACAAGCAACATGATGCAATATATGGCATGATATGCGGGATGTGATATGCAATGCGTATGCGTGCTCGGAAGGAAAATGATGAACCAGGCATCAACTTGGCAAACCAAGTATGCCGCTGGAAAAGATGAGATGATTTCGTTGAAATCGATATAAAGATCACCGAATCGGATGCACGGTTTGCAAATGACAAGCAAAACAAGAATGGCACAAATCTGCCATTAACAGCATGATGCCACTTAGCAAGCAACAAGATATTAAGCTACTGCACCCAAACATATCAACAAAGCATATGGCAGTGATCTACTCAAGATTCTTGACAAAAGATGAACACTGAGCTACAGCTAATTCACATCATAACAGGTCCAAACAAGCATCGCAAAAGTGTAAAATATATCAGCTTCACAGACTTAGGGAAATTACTGAACATGGCAAAATCAGCATCAGGAAGCAATGTTCAGAGCAATGAAAAAGCATGCTACAGGAACTTATAATAGCAAAACAAGGCATGGCATGAATCTAATCAAAGCATAGAACAAAATTCCCTTACTGAACATAAGCCAAAATGGATCATAAAATATAATAGCACCCATGTCAATATAGCAAGTTTCGTTAACAGATTCAGCAACAGGGCATAACAAAAACAGATAACAAGTAGGCATGTTTAAGAGCTCGATGCACTCAGTACAGAGCATCTCATGATAAACTAAGCATACATCCATCAAGAATAAATGGCATAGAAGATATACATGGCAAGAACAACATCATAGCATACATGTATCAACTACAACAACCTTGGCAAAATTGAATAACATGTAAACAATCTGCCAGGAAACATTTTATAGCAAAAGTAGAGCTCGATCGACTCAAGCTATGGCACTCCATAATTGCAAACAAGGGCATGGATGGATAGAGCATAACCATATCTTCAAAACATCCTTACTGAAGTATCTCAAAATATGCATAGAACTCTCGGTAGCATCAAGTTAACATGGCATAAAAATATCAGCAAAACAGGGGCCGAAATCAGCAACATCAGGAAGCCTAGTTTGCATGCTTGTGATAGTCACCACAGAGATCACAAAAATACATTGCATACACCCCTGGATAGATGGCATGGCCTATTACAAAACACATGTAGGACTCAAGATCATAGGGTGCACACATCAATCATGGAAAAAATGACAAAAGTGCATGTTCTGTTAAGAAACAGAAACTAACATCGCATAGCCCTCTTCTAACAGCATTTCGGGCATCAATATGAGCTCAAATGAAAATAATGCAATGAGACGAAATGATCTACTCTTCGAGGCGAACATTTTGACATATTACACGCACGAAACGGAGCTACGGATACAGAGTTATGGCATAACGAAAATGCAACAAATTACTGATAGAATAAAAACTTAGAGGAAAATCGGGGCTCGGGGGAAAGTCAACCGCGGGGTGGATCTGGATCCGGCGGGTGCGCGGATCGAGGACGGCGGAACCTCGCCGGAGGAGAGAGGAAGGAGGGCCGGGGCGGAGCTGCCGGAGGAGGAGAGGCTGGGCCGGCCGGCGGCGCCGGGCGGCGACGGCGAAGGCGCAATGTGGGCGGCGAGGCGGCGCGGCGAGGACCTGCCGGGCGGCGTGGAGGAGATCCATGGCGGCGGCGGAGTTCGGCGCCACGGCCGGGCGAGGGACGCTGGCCGGCAAGCGGGCGCGCTGGTTGGCGGGCCTGCCCGCGGGTCAAGGCCGGGCGCGCGCGTGAGGCCACGTCAGGCTGCTCGTCCGGCGGCGGAGCCAGTCCGGACTGGACGGACGTGTCCGGCCATGAGGAGCGGGGCTAGGGTTTGGGGATCCGGATTTGGAGGAGGGGATGCATATTTATAGGTAGAGGGAGCTAGGAGACTCCAAATGGAGTGTAGTTTTCGCCCACACGATCGTGATCGAACGACGGAGAGCATGGAAGTGACTTAGATGGGTTATTGGGCTGTTTTGAAGGGGTGTTGGGCTGCAACTTAAAAGAGGCTTTTGCGAGAGTGCGGTTAACCGTTGGAGTACCAAACGAGCTCCAAATGACCCGAAACTTGACAGGTGGTCTACCGGTGGTATACCAAGGCCACTTGACAAACCTCGGTCCATTCAGAGAAAGTTTAGTACCGCTCACGGAAAAACGTAAAAGGGGACGCCGGGACATAGGAGCGCCGGATTGCAAAAGGGACAACGGTGTAAATGCTGGGAATGATGAGACGATCTCTTTTGCAAATGAGATTCTCATTATGACATTATATGAGATGCATGACTCGGAAAAAATGCAAAAAGAAGAAAAACCCAACCACAGATGGAATATCATATCACAATGCCGAAAATGGCAAGAGTTGGAGTTACAAATATGGAAAGTTACATCCGGGGTGTTACAACACTCCACCACTACAAGAGGATCTCGTCCCGAGATCTAGGACCAAAGAACTCCGGATATTCAAACAGAGGTGATCTTCGCGCTCCCTGTGTGGCTTCTCGGTCGAATGGTGTGACCACTTCACTTTCAGGAATTTGATTGACTTGTTGCGAGTCTTGCGCTCGGTTTCTTCAAGAATAGCAACGGGGTGCTCATGATAAGAGAGACTTCTTGAAGGTCAATTTCTTCGAAGTTGATAGTGCGTTCAGGAGTCTTGAAGCACTTGCCAAGCTGTGACACGTGAAACACATCGTGCACGTTTGCAAAGTTGGATGGAAGCTCAAGTTGATAGGCGAGATCGCCTCTTTTGCCAATGATCTTGAAAGGACCCACGTATCTAGGGGCAAGTTTCCCTTTGATACCGAAGCGACGAGTGCCTTTCATTGGAGAGACGCGGAGGTAGACATGGTCTGCGATTTCAAAAGCCACATCACGGTGCTTGTCATCATAATAGCTCTTCTGGCGCGATTATGCGGCTTTGAGATTCTCACGAATGACTTTGCACATTTCTTGACTTCGTGATCAAGTCGCTGCCAAGAAGTTGGCGTTCACCTGTCTCGGACCAATTGAGAGGAGTACGGCACTTTACGCCATAGAGAATTTCGAATGGGGCCATGCCCGAACTCGCTTGGAAGCTGTTGTTGTAGGAGAACTTCGGCATATGGAAGACAATCTTCCCACTTCATACGAAGGAAATGACACAAGCCCGAGCATATCTTCAAGGATTTGATTGACTCGCTCGACTTGGCCACTTGTTTGAGGGTGGAAAGCTGTCTTTGAAACGAATGTTGGTGCCCATGGCCTTCTGAAAAGAATCCCAAAACTTGGAGGTAAAGATGCTACCACGGTCTGAAGATATCAATTGTGGAATCCCGTGCAAGGAGACAATCCTGGAGGTGTATAGCTCTGCCAACTGAGCTGTTGTGATGGATTCTTTGATAGGAAGAAAATGAGCCACTTTAGTAAGCTTGTCAATGACAACGAAGATAGCATCATTTCCACGCTTGGACTTAGGAAATCCAGTCATGAAGTCCATCTCAATATGATCAAACTTCCATTACGGAATAGCAAGAGGTTGGAGGAGACCAGCTGGTCGTTGGTGTTCTCGCTTTCACTCTTCTGCAGACATCACACTCATTCACGAATTGAGAAATTTCTCGCTTCATTCGAGTCCACCAATATGACTGCTTGAGGTCATGGTACATCTTCGTACTTCCAGGATGAATGGATAGAAGGGAATTGTGCGCCTCGTTCATAATGACTTTACGTAGATCACCCTTAGGAACCACAATCCGTCCTCGAAGAAAAGAGTATCTTTGTCATCAATGTGGAAGCACTTGTACTTGGAAATGCCCTTGTCGATACCACGTTTCACCTTTTTCACCATGGTATCCAGGAGTTGAGCCTCACGAATTTGGTCTTCCAAAGTAGGAGAGACTATGAGGTTGGCAAGAAGGCCTTGAGGAACAACTTGAAGATTCAGCTTGCGGAAAGCTTCACAGAGATCCGGTTGGAAAGGCTTGAGGATTAAAGCTGCGATAAGCCTTCCGCTCAAAGCATCTGCAATCACATTGGCCTTGCCGGAGTATATTCAATACTTGGGTTGTACTCTTGAATCATTTCGACCCATCGAGTTTGCCCGAGGTTGAGGTTGGGTTGAGTGAAGATATACTTGAGGCTCTTGTGATCGGTGAAAATGTCCACTTTCCTTCCCAACAAGAGATGTCTCCATGTTATCAATGCATGGACAACTGCCGCCAACTCAAGATCGTGAGTGGGGTAGTTATTTTCGTTGGGCTTCAGCTGACGAGAGGTATAGGCCACAACTCTCTTCTCTTGCATTAACACAAAGACCGAGACCTTGAAGAGAAGCATCACGTAAAAACTTCGAATGGCTTGGATTCATCAGAGGAGTTAAGACAGAGCTGTGGACGAGTTTCTCTTTGAGAGTATTGAAAGCAACGTCACACTCGGGAGACCATACATACTTCACATGCTTGGAGGAGGTTGGAAAGAGGCTTTGCAATCTTGGAGAAATTCTCAACGAATCTTGACAATAGCTTGCAAGACCAAGAAAATTATGGAGTCGCTTGACATTCCGAGGAGGTTCCCAATTCACAACTGCAGACACCTTCTCGGGGTTAACAGCGATGCCCTTGGCGGAGATGATGTGACCAAGATAAAGCACTTCATCAAGCCAAAATTCACATTTGGAAAACTTCGCATAGAATTGATGCTCTCTGAGTTTTTCTAGCACCAATCGCAAATGTTTGGCATGATCCTTCTTATTCTTGGAGAAGACCAAAATATCATCAAGATAGACCAAGACGAATTCATTGGTGTAGGGGTTGAAGATGAAGTTCATCATTCGAGAGAATGTTGGAGGAGCATTGACAAGGCGAAAGACATGACAAGATATTCATAAGAACCAAAGCTTGTTCTGAATGCTGTCTTGGGAATATCTTGTTCACGAATGCGAATCTGATGATAACCCATACGAACGTCAAGCTTGGAGAACACTTTAGCACCTTTGAGTTGCTCGAAAAGCTCATTGATGTTGGGAAGTGGATACTTGTTCTTGATAGTCTTCTTATTCAATGGACGGTAATCGACGCAAAGTCGGTCCGTGCCATCCTTCTTCTGGACAAAAAGAACACCACAACCCCAAGGAGATGAACTCGGTCTGATCAAACCTAGACGCTCTTGTTCATCGAGCTTCTTCTTCAATTCCTTCAGCTCATCATCGAGGTCCAAGCTTGTATGGACGCTTGCAAACGGGTTCAATGCGGCTCAAGATCGATAACGAACTCAATCGGGCCGATGAAGAGGCATTCTGGAAGCTCTTCTAGAAAGACATCTTGGTACTCACAAACGATCGAATCGAGAGATAGCATCCAATTCGCCCTTCTCATTGAGAGAAAACAACCGAATGGTTTCATCACGAAGCGGCATAGATGATCACATCATTAGAAGAGTGAGTCAATTGAATTTCCCTGGCAGCACAATCAAGCTGAGCTTTGTGCCGAGAAAGCCATCCATCCCGAGAATAAGATCAATATCCGAGTCACCAAGGACAATTGGTTTAGCCGTAAATCTATAGTCGCCCATCTTGATTGTGGTATCCTAACCACCAAACTGGAGCTCAACCGCTTACCCGGAGAAACGACATCCATGGGTTTACCCAAATGTGAAGAAGTGAATTCATGCTTGGCAAAAACGGTCTTGACATGAAACAATGCGATGCACCAAAGATCAAATAAAACTTTTGCAGAATATCATTAATCGGAAGATTACCCATTATCACATCAAGAGATTCCTCCGCTTGCGCTGCATTCATCATATTCACCTTGGCATGCTTTGGATTATGCTTGACCACTTTGCATTGCTTTGGAAGATTTCACAGAGGAGGAGGCGGAAGGCGCCTTTGGTTGAAGCACTTGTTCGCATAGTGACCTTTCTGCGACATTTGTTGCAAGTCACCTCCGAGAGCGGACGGTGATAAGGAGCATTTGACCTTGGAGCTTGAGAATTAGACTTGTTCGATAGCCTGGGTTGGGTGGGTGGGAAGATCCACGACCACCTGAGTTCTTCTCACGATAAGGCCGACGGAACGGAGGAGGAGGAAGGTAGAACTTCGCTGCTTAGCCGCCACTTGAGAGGAAGAAGAAGACTGAATCGCATCCCCGATTCTCTTCTTAGAAGCCTCACATTTGAGCTGGGCAGCTTCTTGCTTCAAGGCCATGTTGTAGAATTCATCATACTTATCTCGCTCAAAAAGCACAAGAGCTAATTGGAGATCTTCTCCGAGACCACCTCTGAATTGATAGATCATACTCTTTTCATCGTGGACGCCTTGCTTAGCAAAGCGAGCGAGTTTCTGGAACTGGATATTGTATTGATAGACAGACATGTTGCCTTGCTTGAGATTGCGGAACTCCTCACGCTTGCTCTCAACAACACTTTTCGGAATGTGGTGAGCTCTGAAATCAAGGCGGAACTCATCCCAAGTAATGACACGACCTCCTCTGGAATCTTTGTATTGCTGGTACCACTCAGCAGCTTGGTCCTTGAGTTGAAACGAAGCAAACTTGACAAAGTCCTCAGGTCTGACATTGCTACAATCAAAATGTTTGCAGATGTCCACAAGCCAATCGTCGGCGTCTGTGGCCTCGACACATAAACTGAAAGACTTCGGCTGATTAGCGAGGAACTGATTGAGGGTAGCAAAGTGCGGCTGGTTGTTGCCTTGGCCTTGATTTCCTTGATTGCCTTGCCCTTGAGTACGCTCTTGCAAGAGTTGCAAAATCATCTGAGCATTGGCATTGGTGGCTGCCATGATAGCTTGCCATGCCTCCGAAGGCGGAGGTGGATGTGGAGGGTTCGACTGATTCTCATCATTGCGATCCGGATTCGTACGCTGTTGGCGGAGCCATCCTCAAGAGGGTGACATCCGTTAGCACTTGATAGACAGATAGACAAGTTGAATCAACGGATAGAAATTGCAACATATAGTCTTCACAATAAACATTCGAACAAGGATGAACGAATGAATTCCAAAGTTAACATCACACGTCCATTAAGGTGAGAAGCCACTTAGATAAAGGTATGGAATCATCATCTGCCTTTGAAACAACTCGAATAACACAACTGAAAACAAAACAAAAGATTGGCTTCTAGAATAAGCGGAACAAACACATGATAGAGATTTTGCCCAAAGTGTTCGTCTTTGGGGCCCTACACGGCACGACAATGACTGGACGTCACGAATGACAAACAAGACGTCCCCGAATCAGCATAGCCAAGGATTCTTTAAGACGCCTCGCGACCATCAGAATCGACGGTGGATGGGCGGACCACTAGATGTTGGACCCCAATCTCAAATCATACATCCGTCGGAAAGATATCCTATAAGCTACTAGAATTCCCACCTATAAACTCCCGAAACTTTCTGGTTATGCAATCTGGTGTTGGGGATACAGGGACACAAAATATATCACCCAAACTAACAATACCTAGATCCAAATTGTATCCATCCGTCAACACATAACCAAGAAACCTTCGAAATCGTGTACCTCGACCTTCAAAAGCATCCGTTATACGAGTCATGGCAATACTCCCGAGCTCGCCTCAAGATCTTGGGTTATCGGGTTATCTCACCAACAACTGCACAAAAGAAATTTCGATGTCGGCAAATCTCGTATTCGAATCAAGCAACGATAAAATTGTGACGACAACACCTCGGAGCTCAACTCCCGGGACACCGCCACAACCCCTAAATGTCGGGAGGCACCAAGAACAATGTTCTCGTCACAAAACCATCGGAACGATCCCAAGATACCCAGCGTGATCCTAAAAAAATTTAGTGAAATTTGAGGAGAGGAGAGTCAAAACTTCTACGTCAGGAGACCTCACCAGAGCGACGAAGGGACCGGGAGTAAAAAGAATCCTACTCTCCGATATATATAATCCTAAGACTCAAAACATTTTTCCGTTCTAGACTCAACAACGCCAAAGAACAATCAAGCGGGGGCTCCTAAGTCGGGATGGCTCTGATACCAACTTGTAACGCCCTCGATGCGGCTATATCTCCCACATGTCGAAGCACGACTTAGAGGCATAACCGCATTGAAAGAAATGTCACAAGTGAGGTAATCTTCACACAACCCATGTAATACATAAGGGAAAGAGGTACATAGTTGGCTTACGATGCCACTTCACACAATACATAAATAAACATCCATCATTCAGATTACACTCAAGGTCCGACTACGGAACCAAAATAGAAGAAGATACCCCAAATGCTACCCAGATCCCCGATCGTCCCAACTGGCTCCACTACCGATCATCGTGAAAAGACACATAGTAACGACCACGTTCCTCGTCGAACTCCCACTTGAGCTCGGTTGCGTCACCTGCACCGCATCGTCGGCACCTGCAACTGTTTTGGTAGAATCTGTGAGTCACGGGACTCGGCAATCTCACACCCGAGATCAAGACTATTTAAGCTTATAGGAAGGACAGAGTAGTGAGGTGGAGCTGCAGCAAGCGACTAGCATATATGGTGGCTACATTCGCAAAGAGAGCGAGAAGAGAAGCAAAGCACGGTCGTGAAGCTAGTAGCGATCAAGAAGTGATCCTGAACTACTTACGCCAAACATAACTCCAACATCGTGTTCACTTCCGGACTCCGCCGAGAAGAGACCATCACGGTTACACACACGCTGATTGATGTGTATTTTAATTAAAGTCAACTTCGGGTTTTCTACAACCGGACATTAACAAATTCCCATCTGCCTCATAACCGCTGGCACGGCTTTGAAAGATAATACCCTGCAGGGTGTCCCAACTTAGCCCATAATAAGCTCTCACGGTCAACGAAGGATATTCCTTCTACCGAAGACCCGATCGATCTCGGAATCCCGGACTACAAGACATTTCGGCAGAATAAAACAAGACCAACCAAGAAGCCGCCCGATTGTGCCGACAAATCCCGATAGGAGCTGCACATATCTCGTTCTCGTGGCACATCCGGATAAGTCAAGCTACGAGTAAAACCAAGCCTCGAAGTTTCCCGTGGTGGCCCCAGGTTGCTCGGTTCGGGCCAGCACTCGAAGGAGCACCGTCCGGGGGTTAAAATAAAGATGACCCTCGGGCTCGCGAAAACCCCGGGGAAAAAGGGGTGGGTGGCAAAGGGGAAAACCAATGTTGGGCCTTGGTGGACGTGGCTTATTCAAAGCGAACTGGCAAGGGGTCCCATAAATCACCCAACCGTGTAAGGAACGCAAAATCAAGGAACATAACACCGGTATGACGGAAACTAGGGTGGCAAGAGTGGAACAAAACACTGTGCATAAGGCCGAGCCTTCCACCCTTTACCAAATATATAGATGCATTAATTATAGCAGATATATTGTGATATCCCCAACCAGTAAACATGTTCCAAAAAGGAACAACATCTCCATGTTCCAACAAGGAACAAACTTCATCTTCACCTGCAACTAGCAATGCTATAAGAGAAATTTGAGCAAAGCGATAACATAGCCAAACAACGGTTTGCTAGGAAAGGATGGTTAGAGGTTTGACATGGCAATATGGGTGGCATGATATAGCAAGTGATAGGCATCGTGGCATAGGCATAGCAAAAGAGCGAGCAACTAGCATAGCAAAGATAGAAGTGATTTCGAGGGTATGGTCATCTTGCTCGCAAAGTTCTCAGAGTTGTCGAAAGCTTGATCCTCGTAAGCGTTCTCAACAGGTTCCTCGTTCACGTACTCGTCTCCCGTCTCTACCCAAAGCAAGAACAAAAACAAAGGAACCACAATAAATCACGGTGCAATGCACAAGCAACATGATGCAATATATGGCATGATATGCGGGATGTGATATGCAATGCGTATGCGTGCTCCGGAAGGAAAATGATGAACCAGGCATCAACTTGGCAAACCAAGTATGCCGCTGGAAAGATAAGATGATTTCGGTTGAAATCGATATAAAGATCACCAGAATCGGATGCACGAGTTGCAAATGACAAGCAAAACAAGAATGGCACAAATCTGCCATTAACAGCATGATGCCACTTAGCAAGCAACAAGAAATTAAGCTACTGCACCCAAACATATCAACAAAGCATATGGCAGTGATCTACTCAAGATTCTTGACAAAAGATGAACACTGAGCTACGGCTAATTCACATCATAACAGGTCCAAACAAGCATGGCAAAAGTGCAAAATATATCAGCTTCACAGACTTGGGGAAATTACTGAACATGGCAAAATTAGCATCAGGAAGCAATGTTCAGAGCAATGAAACAGCATGCTACAAGAACTTATAATAGCAAAACAAGGTATAGAATGAATCTAATCAAAGCATGGAACAAAAGTCCCTTACTGACCATAAGCCAAAATGGATCATAAAATATAGTAGAACCCATGTCAATATAGCAAGTTTCGTTAACAGATTCAGCAACAGGGCATGACAAAAACAGATAACAAGTAGGCATGTTTAAGAGCTCGATGCACTCACTACAGAGCATCTCATGATAAACTAAGCATACATCCATCAATAATACATGGCATAGAAGATATACATGGCAAGAACAACATCATACAATACATGGATCAACTACAACAACCTTGGCAAAATTGAATAACATGTAAACAATCTGCCAGGAAACATTTTATAGCAAAAGTAGAGCTCGATCGACTCAAGCTATGGCACTCCATAATTGCAAACAAGGGCATGGATGGATATAACATAACCATATGTTCAAAACATCTTACTGAAGTATCTCAAAATATGCATATAACTCTCGGTAGCATCAAGTTAACATGGCATAAAAATATCAGCAAAACAGGGGCTGAAATCAGCAACATCAGGAAGCCTAGTTTGCATGCTTGTGCTAGTCACCACAGAGATCACAAAAATACATTGAATACACCCCTGGAAATATGGCATGGCATATTACAAAACACATGTAGGACTCAAGATCATAGGGTGCACATATCAATCATGGAAAAAATGACAAAAGTGCATGTTCTGTTAAGAAACAGAAACTAACATCACATAGCCCTCTTCTAACAGCATTTCGGGCATCAAGATGAGCTTAAATGAAAATGATGCAATGAGATCAAATTATCTACTCTTCGAGGCGAACATTTTGACATATTACACGCACGAAACAGAGCTACGGATACAGAGTTATGGCATGACGAAAATGCAACAAATTACTGACAGAATAAAAACTTGGAGGAAAATCGGGGCTCGGGGGAAAGTCAACCGCGGGGTGGATCTGGATCCGTCGGGCGCGCGGATCGAGGACGGCGGAACCTCGCCGGAGGAGGGAGGAAGGAGGGCCGGGCCGGAGCCGGCCGGAAGAGGAAAGGCCGGGGCCGGGCGGCGCCGGGCGGCGACGGCGGCGCGGCGGCGGCCGCGTGAGGCGGCGGATCGGGCGGCGCCAGGCGGCGGCGGCGGCCGGGCGGCGGCGGAGGAGATCCGCGGCGGCGGCGGAGTTCGGCGCGCTGCCGGGCGCGGTAGCGCGGCGCGGCGGTCTCTGCTGGTTGGCGGGTTCGCCTGCCCGGCGGGCTGGCGGCGCGGGGCGCGCGGAGGCCACGTGGCAGGCTGTTCGTCCGGGCGGCGGTTGAGCCTGTCCGCGCGACTGACGTGTCCGGCGCGAGGAAGCGGGCTAGGGTTTGGGGATCCGGATTTGGAGGGAGATGCATATTTATAGGTAGAGGGAGCTAGGAGACTCCAAATGGAGTGTAGTTTTACCACACGATCGTGATCGAACGACGGAGAGCATGGAAGTGACTTAGATGGGTTATTGGGCTGTTTTGAAGGGGTGTTGGGCTGCAACTTAAAAGAGGCTTTTGCGAGAGTCACGGTTAACCGTTGGAGTACCAAACGAGCTCCAAATGACCGAAACTTGACAGTGGTCTACCGGTGGTATACCAAGGCCACTTGACAAACCTCGGTCCATTCCGAGAAAGTTTAGTACCCGCTCACGGAAAAACGTAAAAGGAGACGCCGGGGGACATAGGAGCGCCGGATTGCAAAACGGACAACGGGGAAAATGCTCGGAATCATGAGACGAACACGTATGCAAATGCGATGCACATGATGACATGATATGAGATGCATGACACGGACAAAATGCAAAAAGAAGAAAAACCCAACCACGGAGGGAATATCATATCACAATGCCGAAAATGGCAAGAGTTGGAGTTACAAATATGGAAAGTTACATCCGGGGTGTTACACTAGATGTCTGATGGATCAATGACCGCTCCTTATGCGAATTGCAAATATCATGATCCCATCCTAATATTTGGATACAATTTACATCTTTAATCAATGTGTAGAGCAGTCTTTTACGTGTAGTTTCACTCTCCATCGATGGTCTCTCAGACATGCTCACACACTCTCCCGAGGTGTCTTTCTCGCACACATTCTCTAGATATAACCCTCCCTCCCTCTCGTAACCATTTACAACTGTTTTCACTAACCGTTATCACAAGCACTCTTCCTCTCGCAAACATACACACGCACAATCCTCATCGACCCTTTCTATATACATGGACCTGCCTACGTGTCTCATGTACGCACATTATCTTTACGCCTGTCTCTCACACATTATCTCACACCTCTCTTCCTAATCGACGAGTATGATTCTAGCAGAGCATTCTGTAGGATGCCCCTTAAAGTTAGGTTGGATGAATAGTAATATCAGAGATAGAGGGGTTACCTTAGTCCGAGAACCTAGGGTTGCAAATCCTAGCCGGCTTTGTCAGTGGACACAGAGTCCTTCACAATTATGCTATCTTTGTCTTGTACGACTAGTCATCCATGGGTCTTCCTAAATGTGTCATGGGCCGACCAATGTGGCGCAGGACGGAACCAAAAAGGGCCTCACCTCGACCCACTGCACCTCACGTGGTGACACACCCTCCTGCCCCCGCGTCTCATTATCTTCTCACACCCACACATACCAACACAAACACCACACACACAGAAAAATTCTCCTGGTGCCTCTATTCCCTCCCCCCTTGCATATACCTCGAGGGAATGAAATCTCTTGTCGTGACGTCATATTCATCTCTCTCTCTAGACCACCCTCATTTCTCGTGCTATCTCTCCCACCCCCCCCCCCCCCGCCGGCCCCTCTATCCATGCCTCTCTCGAATACATAATACACACACATACCTCTCTAGGCCCCGCCAAATGCATCAACTACACATTCACACATGTTACATCACGTACCCCATTGATCTAAAAAGCCCTCTCTTCACGTTTATTTCGCATACAACATTCCTTTTGAATGAAGTGTGGCCAAAAATTATTTTAGAGTTTCTACATATATACAACATTACAAAGTTATATGGAGGAGTACGACGCTTAATTTGCGTTGCATGGTGCCCACAATGATATTTATTCCGCACTGTGAATTTGTATATTTTTATACTATATACAAAGTTAGTCATAATAAAGAGAAACGAAGAGCATCTCTCTCTCCATCGCATACCCCCCTATACGCCCCTTTCACGTATGCACACAAAACTATCTCCAGGTCCTCTAAAAGTAAGCCCCCAGAAAATTCACGCGTGTTTCATCTTTCTCTCGCGATATATGCATTGACGATCATTGTATTTGAAGTGAAAGCACGATACATACATTGGACTTCATAATCCACTCATTACGGTCACCGTTTACATTTAGTGGTTATTATACAGTCACGAGCTCACCGTACAACTTTGTATTTGCTCATGACATGACTAGTTGACCAGTTGAACGCTCCACGTGGCACCCCGACCTAGTGTTGAATCACATTATCTCACTAACATCGTGCCCACACAATCGACTTGTATCTACTCTACATCTACACTATTATAAAATACATAAAATACACTCTTATAAAAAACAGAGTTGGTGATGATGGTGTGCCCGCCATCCTCAAGAATATAGGCCGTCCGATTTATATCTGACGGATAGGAAAGAAACTATGGCAGTTTTGCAAAAAGGTACCCACATACCTCTCCACATTTGCAAATAAGGCCTTCCCTCGTTCATCCTTTTCTCTCACAAGATAAACAATTCATGCAAATGCATCTTGATGTTACGTGCAATGCACTGGCATCTTGCTAGTAAGAATGAAAACAAACGACAAAAAAATATTTTGACGGTGGTGCGAAGTCATGACCGCGGGCACAGCGGACAAGGTGGCCTTGTATTGGTATGTTGAGCCATCTGTTTTAACACACAGGAGCTGGTGTGGTGATTATACACACACGCACGCATGCACACGAACTCCATCCACGCAACACTCACACAAACACATGCACCCTCGCACGCACGCAACACTCACACGCATACACGCAGCCACGCACGCACGCAACACTCACACGCACACACGCACGCATGCATGCACACACCAAGACACCACACGACCAACACACACTCTCACGCCAAGTGCTCAACCTACGTGCATGCGCACACATCAGCTCGATGCATACATGACACAACCAGTGATTCCAGCGCGCAGGTTGGAGCCTTGTCGCTACCAAGGTAAATTTGTGTTTATCTCGACCTTTTTCCCTATGCGAATCGACAGTGGGACCCACAAGGAACGTGGTCAATTTAACTATTCAACATGGCGCCACGCAGACTATTTGGCCGGTCAACAGAGTGCAATCCGATGCTGAATTGTGAGCAAGTGACCGGATAATCACCGCAAAATGCATATAGTGACCGTAATCAGCTTATTCTGAAGTTCAATGACCGTACTATGCTTTTATCTCTGTAGGCCCTCCAAAACTACATCTCTACACATTCTCGCATGTTACATCTAACAACTATGCAATACAGCACAACTACTACACTCTAACACAACAAATCATATGTGTTTTTAGTTTACTAGATATCATCTTGTTACCTATAAATATTCAGTTTGCATACATTAAAATTGCCTTTGAAATGTATGGCCAGTATCATCTACCGCACGGGAAAAATCCCGCCATTTCCTGTTTAATCGGGTTTGTATCGATGGATCGTATGCGAACAAGAAACTATAGTACTATACAAAGACAAGTGACAGTTCATCGGGCCGTCGTGTCGCCTACTCCTCCGTTGTAAGAGTGGGCGCCGCTTTCATAAATCTTCTAGTCCCTTTCACCGACATGTGGGACATCAAGCTACCGGGTCCACGTGCCATATCGGAATACAAAGGCAGAGCAGCCGGTGAAGCACCCCAGTCATGGCGCGCCAAGCGTAGTAATGAGCAATGAGGCGTCAAATCACAAAGCTGCGCCTTTCCGCAGCTTAAGTTGGAGGACGGCGTAATAATGCTAAAAAGAAGTTGGAGGGACGAAGCAACCATCATTTCACTCGTTGCTGAATCCGCTTCTCCCTCATCTTCTTCAACTTAACCACGTGTTGCTTCTGCCGTTGTTCTGCCTCATGTGGGACGCGGATCAGCTTGGTCGCTTCACCCTCATCTTCTTCAACTTAACCACGTGTTGCTTCTGTCGTTGTTCTGCCTCATGTGGGACACGGATCAGCTTGGTAAAGCACTGACACGTCGGACCGCATGTTAGCAATCAGCCAGGAGAACATCCTCTGAAAATAAGAAACCTCCCCCGCCATCCGCGCGGCAAAATCACCTCCTTTTTACTAATCTTTGATTCTATAATTTTTTAGATCAATATAATTGAGATTTGTATAGATAGCACACAGGAGCAAAACCAAGTGGTACGGTTAAGGGCATCCACAATGTGTAGCCAAATGTGAAAATAGCTTTTGGCATCGTGGGAACCATTGTGGACGGCGTTGCCAAAGCCAAAAAGATGGAACTGAAGCTCCCTGATTGATTGATTGAAGGAATAGAAAAATGCAACGTCTCTCCTCTTTCTCCCATGCTTGGACGCATGTAGGAGTAGTACAGTATAGAGCACAGAGTCTACTCCCCTGTCCCTTCTATCACAAATCACAAAGCAATGAGGCGTCAAATCACAAAGCACGGACGAAGCAACTAACATTTCACTCTTTGCTGACTTCGCTTCTCCATCGTCTTCTACGAGAAACCATCTCACCGCACTAGTACTCCTAGTAGTAGTACTAGTAAAGGACTTCATGGATGCAAATAAGGCGGTTGTCTCGGCTTGCGGTGCACTTCATGTAACGACTTCATCGTGGTCTCCTCAATGGAGTTCTCCGTCGAACGCACTTTGCCAAACCACAAAAAAAAGTCGTCGACGTCACCGCAATGGGCAAGGAATTCAAATATAGTTGCTACCTCCATTTTTTTGTACACAAGGCCAGTATATCAAAATTACAATTTGCAAAGGACATTAATCGAGGCAAAATTGATGGGGTTAGCAACCAAGGACATTAATATCCCCTGCATGCATGCGGAAGTGAGAAGGTTCTTTTGCATGGCGCTGCATTAATCAAGCGATGAGGAGTGAGATGGTTAGCTCTTTGGTCTTTCGAGAAAAAAATATGCATTAATTGACACGTGAAACGAGGATTTGTATCGAAGGAAAACCCCGCCTTTCTTTTTTAACACTAGTACTCCTAGTAATGCATTACTACCTCCGCCCTGGTTTATAGGTCCCTTTTATGTTTGTGGCATATTTTGACTAAAGATTTAACTAACATAATGTTAATTCATGTCAAGAAATATTTTCTCATTGGATTCTTATTTGAACATAGATTTGAAAAATATAATGTTTGGTGACATGCGTGAACATTTTCTTAGTTTAATCTATGGTCAAAATTTGGCACGTAAATACAATGGGGACCAATAAACCCGGACAAAGGTAGTAACGTGACTTATCCTGTTTGGGTCTAGGCCTTGCATTGCCAAACTTCGCCACACATTTTTGCCAAGCTTGCCTAAAGTTTTCAAAATGAGAAGGAGGTACACTTGCACACGCCTGTCGCGGTCGCACCGCACCCTCACACGGTCGCTCCTGCACACCGCGGTCGCACTGCACCCTCATACTTCGCTCCTGCACGCCGCAAACCCAACCAAGGGAACGCACCCTCACTGACACGTGATGTCGCATGTGAACAAACCAAACTCAGCCGTCCTATCGCTGCCACATAATTTTCGTTCATAGAGTATGTTTATCAAACCGGAGTATCCGTACGGCCCGTGCGATGGTCTGTTGGGGAAGAAGAAGAGGTGAGGAAGAAGGAAAGAAGGGTTAGGAGACGAGGATATTCATCCAACCGCCTGAAATGGTAGACTCAAAGCGACTTGCATAACAAATAGTATGTTTTTACACAGCAAAAGATCCATAATAATAAAAACAACAACATAAAGAAAAACTATCACTGCTCGCGGAAAGAGACGGCCTCGTCATCTTTGGCTACCGGTGCGAACCAGCCGTCGCTGCTGACGTGTGTGTCCGCACCGTGGTTGTCCTCGGCCTCCAGCTACTCGTTCAAGCGGAGCATGCGGGCCTGTGCACGGACGAGAGCACAGCCCGGTTCAAGTCAAGGACGTCCGGTTCCGCCTGTAGGAGGGCCTCGATGGCAGCGGCATCCGCACGCTCTGCATCGAGTCGAGCCTCCGCCGCCCGGTTCAAGTCCAGGACTTCTGGTTCCGCCTGCAGGAGGGCGTTGATGAGAGCGGCATCCGCGCGCTCCGCGTCGAGTCGAGCCTCTGCCGCCCGGTTCAAGTCCATGACTTCCGGTTCCGCCCGCAGGAGGGCGTCAATGAGAGCGGCATCCGCGCCCTCTGCGTCAGGTCGAGCCTCTGCCGCCCGGTTCATGTCCAGGACGTCCGGTTCCGCCTGCAGGAGGGCCTCGATGGCAGCGGCATCCGCGCGCTCCGCCTCAAGTTGAGCCTCCGCCGCCGGGTTCACATCCACGACATCCGGTTCCGCTTTCTGGAGAGCCTCTATGGCAGCGGCATGCGCGCGCTCCGCCGAAGTTGAGCCTCTGCCTCCGGTCCTCCTTTAGTATCGCCATGTTGAACCGCTGGTCCGCTTTGCACCATGGCGGACTCGGACGCCGCACGTAAGTCGACGTCCATCGTCTCATACCCATCGGGGGCCTTCTGCGCCGCGACCTCCGCAGTGAACATTGGATCAGCTTCCTCCTCCTCGTAGCTTGGCTCCAGAGAACTCGGGGATTGGCCCGCCACAAAGCGAGCTTGGGATCGGAGGTCTGTGGCGTCGACCGCCGCCGCGATTTCTGCGCGGCGCTCCGGTGTCAGCATCTTGTAGTAAGTGATCTTGCGGCGCACCATGGCTTTCCGTCGAACTAGGGGACGCTTGATGCGGGCTAGGGGATCGAAAGGTGGGGGAATGGGCTGGAGATTTGGTGTGGTTTTAGGGCAGTGGCTGGCGTAGGCCGAGCAGTGAAGGTTCTACTGTGAATAGTGGTTCCGGTGACGACCAGTCAATCGGTTTTGACTGTACATCGCTCTTGTCGTGTTCGCATTGCAGCCCGGCATGCTGGACCCTCCACGTCGCTCACCGAATGGAACGCCTTCGTCTTGCGTTTTCGCTCGCTTGTGGGATCGCAGTTGAGAGCAAACCGACGTCCCTCCCCCTCCCCCGCCCGCGTCATTTATTGTACCACTACTCCCTCCGTTTTATGCGGAGTAAATAAAAACAGAGGGAGTATACTACGGATGAGGATCCCCTGACGTGGCCGAACCCATTGAGTAACTAACATGCGGGGCCTAGCAAGCATGGGGTCCTCCAGTAAGTGACCGAAAGGGAGGGTAAGGCAGGGATACCTACGTCAGAGGATCCACTTCCACTATACTCGGACCAAATGTTAGAGTAATAATATATGACATGCAACTTACACAAATGTTACAGTAATAATATATGACATGCAACTTACACAAAGCATACATGGTCTAATGCGTTTTTCTAGGCTAACTTTGACCAAATGTTAGAGTAATAATATATGACATGCAACTTACACAAAGCATATGGTCAATTTCGTATGTGAAAGGAGTTTCCAATGATATAATTTTCACATTATACATCTCATGTACTCCCTCCGTCTAGGTGTGTAAGTCATCTTACGAAAACCAAATAATCCCAAAATACGTAGGGCGCGGTGCATTAACTTCTACCTCGCTTCTTGTTTCTTGACATATGAACCAATAAGAGATGAGGGTGTGCATGCTTTTAATGACCTGAGACTATCAAACATGACATGAAGTGGTTAGTTCATTGCATGCAATACTATTAATTAGCAAATAAACATTAATGTCTCTCGCTTTTCCACTCCTCCTTGGTCACGGTGCACAGCCTAAGATGACTTACTAACCTATGTGAGAGGAGTACTATTAATCTTGTCAATAGTCAAATTGGAAACCATCTCGAGTACAAATCTAGGAGTACGTACAAATCTAACAATATTGATTGGGCGTTGTTGAATGTTGATACCTTTTTTGTCATAGTAGAGATACTTTGACTACACATAAAACTTATATGTAAGGTAGAAAGGATAGGAGGGAGTATATTGTAATGCTCAAAAACGAAACGAACATTGAATACCCTTTATATATGATTTGCGGATGCTATGATCGCCGGTTCAAAATTTTGAATCCGCCTTAGGTATCACGTGCCCCACTCGTTCCCTCTCGATTTCATCTCGGGTCCGAGATCTATTGAAAGAGGACTAGGTGGGTACATGCGAATGATACTCGGCGGAATGTTCAAATGGGGCATGCGGGAGGATGGACTCGGCAAGGGCGACATGATCGATGGAGAAGAGGGTTGAGAGGAATGAGAAATAAGCAAACGCCACATGATTACACTTGAACGGCTCAAATAAACAATAAGTTGTCTTGCTTGGCCTACATAGTGAAAGGCCTAATGCGCAACGCGAGCACCGACGCCGAATATGGCCGGAAAACAGGGAAACCGACATGTGGGGCACACCCGTCGGTACGATGTAGCGCAGGCTAGTCCAATGGAGGAGCTGGCCCACGACCTCCTCCCCACCGACAACCGTTCATGTGGGTCTTTGGGGCCAACAACGGGGCGCAGCTCTAGCACCGCCTCTGGACACGGCGACCGCGGTGAGCGACACGCTCATTTCGTTGATAGACACGGTCGGTTTCAGTGTGCCGAGCGTGGCGTTTGTGTTGTGGCACGACCAACGGTACGTTTGGTTTGTGCCCAAGATTGCCCCATCAAAGCATTGGGTAGCCAAAAAATTTGGTTGAGGTATTGGTTGCCCATGATTTGGCCGACATTGGCAAGAAAAATGAACTAGAGTTGGCTAGAGTTCATTGGCATGCCAAAGAAATGCAACCAACCAAACAAAGACCAATCTTTGGGTCATGACCAAAATTTTGGTAAGGTGCACTTTGGCCACAATCCAAACGCACCCCAACACCTGGCTCGTCATGATGCACGGGCTCCGTGAACGCGTCCGCTGGAGTGGTGTAGCGCAGCCAACTGCATCCTCTGGACCTGAGACCATGCCGGGTCGTCTTGCTTTTTCAATGACATGCGGGGATCGCATTTGAGCAAAGGGCATCTCCAACGTTGCCACGACCGCAGCTAACTACCCTGGCACACCAAAGCCCTCGTCTCTCGCGCCGTCGTGCGGTGCGTTCCCAGCCGGCGCCAGCTGCCCGCATTCATGTCGTCCATTCGTATGTCGTTGTTAAGAGGCTCGGTGCCCGAGGAACCAACTCCGGCGACTTAATGACGCACCCGGACGCTTGGCATCACCGGAATGCGCTACTTAAAGCGGCAACACCCAGCTAACCTCCACACCATAGCGCATCGTCCTCCTACCTGACACCACATCCGCCATGACCGCAATTGTGAACGCTCTGCGGGAGAGCTTGTCTTCGGGGATGAAGCTCGAGGTTGCCGCCCTCGCTCAAGTCACCTCTCGCGACGCAATAGTGGCGTAGCCGGACGCGACGTGACCGCACAAGCGGTGGCCACTGGCGGCCGACGACGGGAGCACCGTCGACCACATCGTCCTACTTGCCGCCGTCCAACGTCCGGCACCGCCGAGGTCGGGGACTCCTCCAAGGATGAGTAGGGCATGGGAGGCGGCAGGGCATGGTGTGCCAACTGGCCAGTCCGTATCCCGTGTTCTACTCTTACTCGCCAGAGACCGCACCTTCACTTCACGGGTCTTGAACCCCGCCCCCGTACATAGAGATCGCAGATGGAGGATGTCGGTCGCCGCCGTAGAATAGGTTTAGGGTCGGGTTTCTTTTATTTTTTCTGTCTTATAAAAGTTCGAAATGTAATGAAAATCTGTCGTGTTTGCATTAATCTTGGCCGGTGTATGTGAACTTTCACAATAATATACATATTGTAGGAGTACTAGTGCACGGAAGATCAAGATCTTGTGGGAGAAAAGGATGAACGAGGGAAAGCCTTATCTACAAATGTGGAGAGGAGTGCGGTAAATTGTCATAGTTTCCTTCCTATCCGTTAGATATAGATCGGACGGCCTATATTGCAGGATGACAGCACACCATCATCACAAACTCTGCTTTTATTGAACCGAGACAAATCTAAAAACAAACTAAGCCAACCTCCCAAAGATATCGCGCTGGAAAAGACCCGGCCGCTACTGCTTTAGTCGGGATTACCGGATTACTAGTAGTAGTATCGATGGATCGCATGAAGCAACATTTTTTTGAGGGGCGAAGCACCTAGTTTAAAAGGAAAAAGGCGGTACACTCACAGGACTCTGTCATGGTCGCATTGCACCCCACACACGTTCGGTCCTGCACACGGCTCACGCAAACGGAACGCGCTTCGGCTTGCCTCTTCACTGACACGTGGGACTGCACTTTGAGAAACCTATCATGCGCCAAACTCCCCGCCCACCGCGAAAATCCTCCCCCCCCCCCCACACACACAAAAATTTCCCCCACATTCGATTCAACCGCCCTTCGGCCAAATATTCCCCAAACCCCCGTCCCCCCTCCACTCCATTCGCTCCGCCAAAGCCGCCCTCCCGTCGTGCCGATACATCGGGCGCCATGTTCGTCGAGGGGACGACGGCGATCCTCTCGCTCCCCACAAGACGCCTCGTGAGACTGCCGTCCTCTAGCCGCTACCGCCACCTCCGCTACGTTCTTGTGGAGGCGCACGGCGGTTAGCACCGCCACCACCGGGCGACGTCAGGTGGAGACGCACGGCCGGTCAGCTTCTCCCATGGTACGCGCATTCTAGATCGAGGCCCGTTCATGTCGGTGTAGCGCTGAATGTTAGCCGATAGACGCCGTTAATCTCACTGCTTGCCAAAGTAGTTTATCGTCAATATGCTCGCTTAAGAAGCTTCCTTGCCTGCTCGCACTCAATCTGCTTAGCTGAGATGGCATGCCAAGGCCTATTAGTTGCTAAAATATCATGCCATATATTTATTGTGACGTAGATTTCCATGGTCTAGTAGCCAATCTGTTAGGTGAAATAGCTCTACACCGTTTTATACTCGATCTTTGTTGCTGTGATGGCATTCGATAGTTCGATGGCTGTGTGCTTGGGCTCATTGACTGCTGAAACAGCCTGCCATAATTTAGCACTCAAATTTGTTTGTTGAATTAGCTTTACATATATTTCGTTACTTAGATCTGCTCGTCCAAATATCTTGCCATAGCTTTAGACATCGACCTAGGTCTTTTTTTATGGACTTCATAAAAAAGCATATATGTTTTTCTGTAATATCTAGTAGAAGAACTAATTTGTATGTCTAACAGATGGACAGGACTTGGATAACTTCTGCTGAAGATTCTCCGCTGCATATGTCGAGGGGTTGAAAACTTCATGAACTTTATCGTAGCTGAGTACGGTGGTCCGAAATCAGATGTGCTCGCCGTGTAGCAGTTGTATGAATTCAGTTACAAGACCCCTACCAACTGTGCAAAATCATCTACACTTGTATGGGATGTCGGTCACATATACTAGGTGGGTTCATCATGGTGAAGCTGTGAACGCCAATGTTATTGACTGACGTGGAAGCAGCAGATCACCATCTAGATCTGCCTGATGCTCGGTGGAAGAGGAGGAGGAGGAGGTGGTGGCGGAGCCAAAGTGAGTTTGACCAACATTGAAACAATGCTACGAAATGCTCGTGCATTCCGTGAACTTTCACCGCAGAAGAAAAATGGTGGGCCCGCATGTTGGAACAATGCAACGTTGTTGTCACCCCCGTGATATAAGCCGTCAAGATTCTCAGCTATGGTCATCTTTCTTCGTGTGAAGACATCTCGAAGCGGATGACCAACAAATCATTCGATGCGATGTTGGCTGCTTTCCGCAAATCTTTCCCAGACAAGGCCCTGAGCTGCCACACACCTACAAAGAAATGAAGAATTTCCTTCGTGCAGTTGGAATTGGATATGATATGATCCATGTTTGTAAGAATAGTTGTGTTCTGTTCCGAAAGGATTATGCCAACTTAAGTGAATGCCCGAGAAGCAAATCATCAAGATGGAAAGATGGCGATGCTGTGAAGAGGGTTCCTCATAATGTTCTGAGACATTTTCCAATTACACCTAGATTGCAGAGGTTGTTTCATGATGCTAAAACAAGAGAGGATGTACTGTGGCATTCTAGGAAGCAGGAGTACAGATATCAGAATGTAATGAGCCATCCATCTCATGGTAGTGAGTGGAAAAGCTTCAATGATAAACACAAAGAGTTTGTCAATTGACCCGAGAAACATTAGACTTGGCTTAGCTCCAGATGGATTTAACCCATTTGGCCACCAGAGCGCCACATATAGCATGTGGCCAGTGTTTGTTATCCCTTACAACATGCCTCCAAATGCCTACACCAAAGAATCAAACTACATGATGGCCTTGCTCATCCCAGGTCCAAAAAGTCCTGGAAAGGATTTTAATTTGTTCATGGAGCCTCTTGTGGAGGAATTTCAACAGCTATGGAAGGGTGTTCTCACTCGATACCTATATAGCAGCCCACTAACTGATTTCTTTCTGCGTGTTGTTGTAATTTGGTGCATCCATGATTATCCAGCTTTGGGCACTATGTCAGGGCGAACGACACATGGTTACAATGCATGTGTTCATTGTGATGTGAATCATTGTCATACGCAATACTTAGCAAGATCTGTTGACACCGCCGTTTCCTTGCCAAGGACAAGCCGCATCCTAGAAAATACCGAAGACATGTGTTCAATGCAAAGTATGAAAACCGTGATGCGCCAAAGAGGCTCACCGCCGATGAGTTGCAAGTGGAATTAGAGAAGGTCAGTATATTACACCAGGAAACCATCCTGGTAATGGTAGCAGGAAAAGGAAGTGTGGCACGGTAGAAGAGAGATTATTGTTTACCCGCAGGTCCACTTTGTGGGACTTGGAGTATTGTAAAGATTTGGATCTGCGGCATAATCTTGATGTGATGCACATCGAGAAAAATATATGTGACAGCATTATCGGCACACTTAACATTGAAGGCAAGACGAAAGATACCTTAAAATCTAGGATTGATTTGACACACAGGTATCGTAAAAGATTTGCGGTGCAAGATGAAGGTAAACCACGAGGATATGGCACCAACCGTGGTACGCCTTGGACAAGCTAAAAAGAAAAGAATTTCATGAGGTCCTCACACGTGTGAGATTCCCACATGGATTTGCTTCCAACCCCGAAAAGGAGAGTCATCAGCAGATGGAAACAAGGTACAAGGGTTGAAAACTCATGACTGCCACGTCCTACTTCAAAGGGTTTTACCTGTTATCCTTAGAGGATTGGGCCGCCCTGACTTATACAGAGCAGTTGCAGAGTTGGGAAAATTCTTCAGGGAACTCTGTAGTGGAAATATCAGGATAGATGCTTTGGAGCGTCTTAGAGACAAGATACCAACTATCCAATGCGACCTTGAGAAGATATATCCTCCAGCCTTCTTTGATGTGATGGTGCATTTGGCTGTTCATCTACCTGATGAGGCACTACTTAGAGGTCCAAAGACAAGATGGCTGGATGTACCCTATTGAAAGGCGGCTAGGCACTTTCAAGGGCTATGTTAGGAACAGAGCTAGACCCGAGGGTTCCATTGCAGAGGCCTACATTGCTACTGTACATTGACATTCTGCTCAAAATACATTGAAACAGCTTATCGCCTTAGCAAAGAGGTGGGTGAAGACAATCCCTGCTCAATGTTTTCGATTATTCTGCTCGAAAGTTACGTGGAAGAGTCGACAAGAGGACAAACCTAAAGATTTGGACAAAATGGTTTGGTATGTGTTGAATAACTGTCCCGAGATACTACCTTATATCAAGTAAGTGCAAGATCGCAGCTTATACATCGTAATCTACTAAACTTGCAGCACATTCTTATATATTTAGACGTTTGACGCGACCACTATGTTGTGCAGCATGTACAAAGAGGAGTTACTGCCGCAAAATCCAAGAAACATTGACAAACTGGTTATGGCAGGATTTGCGAAATGGTTCAAGAACCATGTAAGCTTTTGAAGTGCACTGCCAGTTTTTTTAATATATTGAGTACATAAGATGATCAGCTTGTCTATTTTCTAACCATAGGTTAAGAAGATGCGGTAGGATGGGCAGGCAGTTGATGATGCCCTTTACTCACTAGCAATGGGTCCTGATACTCATGTAAGACATTATGAATCTTGCGTTGTTGGAGATGTGCGCTACAACACCCTTGCACAAGACGAAGGCAGGAAGACACAAAACAGTGCCATCATGAGCACAGATACGGATGACCAAGAGACAACTAAAATGTATGCTAACATAATGTACATTGTTCGATTCTGCAAGATATCTCCGATTTCGAGGATCGTTCTTTGTGTGGTTCATTGTCAGCCGTTGGTATAACCTGTTTTCCGGTGATCACAAAACCCAGCTGATGATTATTTCAAATCCATCAATGTCAAGGCGGCGTACCAGACCAACGAGCCTTTTATTTTGGCAAATCAAGCAACACAGATATTTTTCTTGGAAGACACATTTGCACGTAGCAATGACTGGAGAGTATTGCAAAGGTTTGAGCAGAGGAATTTGTTTAATGAAGTTGCACAATAAGATGATGCTTACACTGCTCCTTATGTACTAGATAACACAGATGTTCCTAATATCTTTGAGAACCATCACGTCAATGACGCCGGCGAAAAGATTGCCTGTCGTGCTGTGGACATACAAGAGTTGATCAAGAAGAAGCCAACGGTTGAGGACGTTGAGGACGAAGAAGAAGATGACACCGTGGGGAATTAGATTCAGACTGATACACATGGCGAAGATGTTGACGCTGCTGTTGCGGATGATGATTACATTGCTTTTGTCGTATTTTCCTGTCAGAAGACGTTTTTTATCTACTATGTGAAATTGTGTTTGCTATGACAACTAAAACCTGATGAACATGTTGTTTTGTATTTTGCTGTGAGAACAACACTTATTATGTATGCTGATTTGTGTTTGGTGATTGTATGACAACTAAAACATGATGACATTGTTGTTTAGTTGTACTCATATTTGGCTGTGAAACTTGAATTTGATGACATAGTTTGCTATTGGACTGCAATTTGCTCGACGTCTTCGAATGAGAACAAAGCTGACCCGATAGGGCCTCTGCTATCTATTTATTTATATGAGCAAAAGGGGATACCCCCTGATTTCCGTTAATATAAATCATTAGATGTTCACAACACTACGCCCAAATGCTACACAGGTTTCATTCATTACTAGTTTCAAAGAAAGTGCTCATGTCGTAGCCACTTAATACATCACGAAAGTGCTACATACACCGCAAATAAAGAGACAATCATCCCACAGAGCACATCGATTTTGCCCATTATCTTCACAAGCTCTTTCATCTCCTCATTGTCACAAGGCCGCTCAAAGTTGCTGTTTGGCCATGATCGAGGAACTGTGGTCTTTAACCTTCCGCTCAAGATCTTCCTCTTCTCGCCGTTCCTTCGCCATTTGTCCAACACCCCAACCTGCTGGTATTGGGATTCCTCGGCTAACCAAATAATCAGCGTAGTTGCATTCCCCACATCAAGAACTTCCGTAAATACAAATCACACGAATATTCCCTTTTCTGCACGAATCAAATTGGAAGATCATCAACCAAACTATTAAAAAAATCAGCAACTGAAAGCAGTAGAACAACACTTAAACATATTATTACCCCATGATTCGGGCAACTCGGCCAGGGTTGCGGATTGTGGTTGAGACGCGACGGATGACTCTGCGTAATTTGCAGCAGTGGCACCACACCAACGGCAGCGGGTTGCGATGAGCAATTGGCTGCAGTGCGTGTGCCGGCGGGGGTGTGATGAGACCCACAAGCGATGGTACGGGTGGCGACTTGGCGCATATCTGGTTGTTGCCTGCTGAAGAGCAGGTGGACGAGCAGCCAGCGGACATGGTTGCTGCGGCGGAAGCTTCGATGCTAAGGCGAGTAAGTAGAGAAGAGGAGAAGCAAACGTTGGATATGTCAGTTTCATTACTTGCAGAGTAGCATAGCACCATATATAGTCATAGTCTAGGTTTGGATTCGAACCAGCTACAGGAGCACGCCTTTCTTTTTTCTAAAACTCGGCAATGTCTCTTTACTGGTACACTAGCTTGTTCTCAGACGCCTTCCCAAGTCTTTGATTTTCTTTCCCTTTTTGCGAGGAAGGAGGAGGACAAAATTGAGAGTTCCTCGGACTTGAACCCAAGACCTCTCGGTTGAAAACCAAGGGTGCTAGTCACTTATGTGGCGAAACGTTCCCTATGAGGAGGACGGCAGACGAACGCATTTTCCTCGCAGCTTTCTTCCTATATATAAAAAGTATGCTACTTGGTGTCCTCTTAGTAAAAACGATTGTGCCAACTCTTGACTGCTCGATTGACATTCAACGTCTGTCGCGTTTCTTGATCTCTTCTTCCTTGAGTCGTCAAAGCCAAACCAGCGCCTGGACCGCTGCTCCGCCTCCCACGGGCCGGGTGATCTTCCCTGCTCTGCTCGTTCTCGTCCGAGGCCTCACCATCGCCCTCCCGCGCTGTGGCCTCGCCCTCGGTGTTGTCAACATGGTCAACAACCGAGAGGAATAAGGAGATGACTGTACATGGTGAGGATGACAAGAGGGACCCAAAGAGCTGCTGCAGTAATTTTGTTTTTTCGGGACGGAGAAGGGTATCAACTGGGTTGTGCGGGACCCGTGGCCCGTCTAGCCCAAGCTTTTATTTCATATGTTTAGCACATGACCGGTCCAGTTTGTTTTTTTTTCTTTCTGAAAAATGGCTAGCTAGCTATTTTGTTTTTTGCAAAATAACCAACATAGGCCTACTTGATTTTCTACGCCTTGCTGGGCTGGAAATCTTTCAAGACGAGGAGGGATGCATTTTGCCCAGAAAATGGGCTATAAGTAATAAGAAATGGGCTATAAGTAATAATAAATGGGCTGTAAAATGAAAAAAATACAGCAAACAGGCAATTAGTTCCCAAATACTGTTTTCTTTTGGATTTTGATATTTTAAATTTCATTGTTGTTGTCTTGGGTAAAATTTCATTGAATTTAAATTAAGGTATATTTAGATTTAAAATTAATTTGAATCCCAGAAATTTCGGCTCTATGCTGTTTGGGACAAATTTGGAGGCTGACTTGTGGGTCTATTAGGTTGACGTGTTCTTTGGCTTTGTCAACTTAGTCCACAAACGATTCTAGCAGTAGTGACCGTTGGATGTTAATCCAACGGCCCTGCTGCTTCTTCAATATCTGATCTTCTTGCTCCAGCCGCCCAAACCAGCGCTGGTGGGACTGCCTGCTTCCGCCTCTCGTGGCCGGCTGTGCTGCCTCACAGGCCACACCACCCCACCCTACTCCATTGCTGGCCAGGCCATTCCTCTACTCACCCTCACATCCTGTTATTTTCCGGCGGACGGCGGACCAAGAACCCTCGTACTCCCCACCACGTGGGCAACCATTGCCGAGTCTTCCCCGGCTCCGTGTCGTTCCCTTCCTAGGCCTCGTCGTCTTCCACCGCCATGGTGCTCTCGGCGCGGCCTGGTCAAGCTGGTCAATGTCGGCCTCTGTATTTCGCAAAAAAAATGTTCCCCCGCTGACATGTCGGACCCACCAGCTATATCTTCCCACGCAAGGAAGTGCCTCCTTATTACGCACAAAAAATGAATACCCACCCTGCTAGATGGGACCCACCATAGTGGGAGGATGACTTAGGGCCAACTAAGTTGACGGGACGGAGGGCTTTGTCAACTTAGTCAATATGAACGATTCTAGCTCCAAAGGACTGTCGATGTCCATCCAACGGCCATAGTGCTTCTTCAACCTCTGGTCTTCTTGCTCCAGCCGCCCAAAGCAAATACGGTTGTGTCGCGTGCTCTCGCCTCTCTCGTGGGTTCAGTGATGACGCGGAGGCCTCACCGCCCCTACTACTCCAACCGCTAGCCCAGGTATCCCTCTACTCACCCACACCCCCGTTATTCTCAAGGGCGACGGCAGCCTCACGCCGCAATTAACCAAAGTGAACCCTCATACTCCTCTCTCCGCTGGCTACCATCATGCGTCTTCCCCGGCTCCGCGCCGTCCCTTCCTAGGCCTCGCCGTCGTCCGCACCACCACCGGTGCTCTCGGCACGGGCGTGGTCAATATGGTCAATGACCGACTTCCATCGAAGAGTATCAGACATGCAGAGGTCGACAAATGGCTCCAGCAGCCGCAAGGAAGTGCCTCCTTATTACGCCGCAAAATAATTATTCCTCCACTGACAGCAGGGACCCACGGACGGGCCACCTTATTTCGTGAAAAAACATTTCTAACTGCTGGGACCCACCGGCGGGCCAGCGATTTCGAAAAAAAATGTTCCTCATACTGTCAGCTCGGACCCACCGGAAGTGCCTCCTTATTACGCACAAAAAAATGAATACTCCCCTTGCTAGCTGGGACCCGCCATGGTGGGAGGCTGACTTGTGGGCCTACTAAGTTGACTGGGACGGGGGCCATTGTCAACTTTAGTCAATATGAACGATTCTAGCTCCAGTGACCGTACGATGTCCATCCAACGGTCGTAGTTCTTCTTCAACCTCTGGTCTTCTTGCTCCAGCCGCTCAAAGCAGCGCCGGTCGTGCCGCATGCTCCTGCCTCCTCCGTGGCCGGCTGTCTTTGCCCAGGCCTCACCGCCCTACTATTCCCACCGCCGGCTGCCCTGCGGCAACGGCAGCCTCACACCGCAGCCGAGCCAGTGAACCCTCGTACTCCTCTCCGTGCGGGCTTCCACTGCCGCGTCTTCCCTGGCTCCCCGGTGTCCCCTTCCTAGGCCTCGCCGTCGTCCACCGCCCTGGTGCTCTCGGCGCAGCATGGTCAACGTGGTCAAGGAATGACTTCCATCGGACGTGGACTGTACATGGAGAGGCTGACAGTTGGGTCCACGGTCACAGCAAGGAAGTGCCTCCTTATTACGCAGAAAATAATGATTCCTCCACCTGACAGCTGGGACCCACCGGACGGGCCACTGTATTTCGCGAAAAAAATGTTTCCCCCTGATAGCTGGGACCCACCATCTACATCTTCGCATGCAAGGAAGTGCGTCCGGGCAAAAAAAACCAAAACGATTCGCCCCCCTGACTGCTGGGGCCCACCAGCTACATCTTCGCACGCAAGGAAGTGCCTAACAGTCGGGACCCACCTGGTCGAAGCGTACGTAGCGTTGTCATTCTGGTCGCGAACGTGTACGTACATATATACCGGTGGATGTAGAGGCGCGCACGTGTCGTAGTAGAGGCGCGCACGTAGCATGTACACGTACGTACAGCGGCGAGGGTGCAAGAAAGAAAATACGGCCACGTAGGTATATACGGGCAGGGTCTCTAACGCCTATCGCACATACGTACATGGCTGGGTCGAAACAGAGAAACAACGTCATCGTCGTGTTCATGGGGAGCCAACCGGCTGGGTCGGAACGGAATGCGTGGTCGTGTTCATCGGGAGGGCTTGGACGGAACAGGCGATGGAAACGAGGCCTAGCGTACTGCACAACGGAGGAAACGGCCTTGTGTTCGACCGGCCACGTTCGAAACGGGGTCATGTTGATCGGGAGGGGCCTGGCGTACCGCAAAACGAAGGAAACGAACCTCCTACGGTTGAAACGGGGGTCTTGTTGATCGGGAGGGGTGTGGCGTACCGCAAAACGGAGGAAACGGACCTCCTACGGTCGAAACGGGGGTCCTGTTGATCGGGAGGGGTGTGGCGTACCGCAAAACGGACGAAACGGACCTCCTACGGTCGAAAACGGGGTCCTGTTCATCAAGAGGGGTGTGGCGTACCGCAAAATGGGACTCCACGGGATACTGTTCATCTCCACCGTCGACCTCCTCCAGCCTCCACAGGCTACCGTCGACCTCCTCCAGCCTCCACGGGCTCCTGTTCATCCAGCCTCCACCGCGCCGCTTACTCCACCGGCCATCGCTCAACCACCCCTCCACGGGAACCCTCCACCATCTACTGTTCATCCAGCCCTCCACACCACAGGTCCTGTTCAACCACCCTCCACGGCCACCCTCCACCGTCTCATCGCTCATCCAGCCCTCTGCACCACGGGGTCCTGTTCATCCAGAGGCAACGCCACCGCTCACTGTTCATCCAACCCCCCCCCCCCCAACGCTCATTGCTCATCCCAGAGGCAGCATCGATCAGCTTCAGTTAGCAGCAGTAGCGAAGGATCGCTCCATCGGGTTCGATTAACAGCCATCGATCGATCGCCGGGTTCAAGAACGCCGTAGCATGCAAAGGTAACTCGCTCGGGTTCAGCTTAGAGCCCAACGCCGCGCCGGCTTCGCTTAGAGCTAACGATCACACACACGCCAGACGTGACGAGAGAAACGCAGCGATCGCTCGCCCCGACCTCCCACCGTAACCGCAACTCCCGAAATTTTCCTCCCCTTGCTTCTACCACGGTTTTTCCGTCATGGACGGCCCAAAGAATGTCATGCAGCTGCGTCTCCGGCCCGCCTGTGACGAAAAGCCCATTTTCTGTCATGATTTTTTGTCATAGAAGTAGGATCCCACGACATCTACGATGATACCGGGTTTTGTCACAATTATCGTCATAGAAGTGTCATATGTATGACAGAAAAAAATTCGTTCGGTCCAAAATGTCACGGATGTGTCTTTTTTTTGTAGTGAATGGGATCACTATATGTAATAATCTTTTCTTCGACTGTAATAGGTACAACTACTTTCGCTTCAACAGGAGGACTATATTTAAACCACTTCTCTTTAGGGAGATCAACTTGAGTAGCACAAGATTCAGAAAGTAGCTACTATCTCGTAGTCAAGTCCATACTTAGAGCTAAATCCACGGAAAACATCGGTATCCATAAAAGATTTAACACAATCAAACTTAGGTGTCATGCGACTCCTTACCATCGTCGGAACCCCAATCTTTAGAGTTGCGTTTAATTCTTTCCAAGAAGTCCCATTCGAAATCAATAGTCTTCAAAGATATAAGAACCAAAGACAGAAGTATCGATCAAAGTTGCGATTATCAAGACAAAGCCGAGCATAAAAATTCTGAATAATCATTTCCGAGAGAGCTCATGATTGGGGCATGAATACAACATTGACTTAAGCCTCCCCAAGCTTGTGCGATGCTTTCTCCTTCATGAGGCCAGAAATTATATATGTAATTACGATCGCGATGAACAAGATGCATAGGATAGAACTTCCGTGAAATTCCAACTTCAATCGCTTATAATTCCAAGATCTCGTATCATCACATAGCCTATACCATGTCATTGCATCTCCCTTCAAAGATAAAGGGAAGACCTTCCTTTTGAAAACATCATCGGGAATACCTACAAGCTTAAATAATCCACAAACTTCATCCACAAAAATAAGGTGTAAATCGGGATGCAATGTTCCGTCTCCTGCAAAAGGATTAGCTAGCAGTTTTTCTATCATACCCGAAGGAATCTCAAAGTGAATATTTTCATAAAGTTCAGTAGGTTTAGGAGCATCTCTTTGCTCTTCTGTTTGGGGTGAAGATACCCCAAACAAGCCCCTCAAATGATTAGTTTCCATAGTGACAAGTAACAGAAAATTTCAGCACACTATATAAATGTTTCCTTACCAAGTTCCACTCACCAAAAGCGCTTACACTCCCCGCAACGGGCGCGAGAAAAGAGTCTTGATGACCCACAAGTATAGGGGATCTATCATAGTCCGCTCGATAAGTAAGAGTGTCGAACCCAACGAGGAAGCGTATGAAATGATAAGAGGTTTTCAGTAAGGTTTTCTCTGCAAACACTGAAATAGCAGGTGATAGATAGTTTTGTGATAAGATAAATATTAACGAGCAAAAAGTAAATAAAGTGCAGCAAGGTGGCCCAATCCTTTATGTAGCAAAGGATAAGCCTGGACAAATTGTAATAATGAAGAAGGATCTCCTGAGGACACATTGGGAATTATCATCAAGCTAGTTTTCATCACGTTCATAAGATTCGCGTTCGGTACTTTGATAATTTGATATGTGGGTGGACCGGTACTCGGGTACTGCCCTAACTTGGACAAGCATCCCACTTATGTTTAACCCCTATTGCAAGCATCCGCAACTACAAAAAGGAGTATTAAGGTAAACCTAACCACAACATTAAACATATGGGTCCATATCAACCCCTAACGAAGCAACGCATAAACTAGGGTTTAAGCTTTTGTCACTCTAGAAACCCATCATCTTCTTATTACTCCCCCATGCCTTCCTCTAGGCCCAAATAATGGTGAAGTGTCATGTAGTCGACGTTCACATGACACCACTAGAGGAAAAGACAACATACATCTCATGAAAATATCGAACAAATACCAAATTCACATGACTACTAATAGCAAGACTTCACCCATGTCCTCAGGAACAAACGTAACTACTCACAAAGCATATTCATGTTCATAATCAGAGGGGCAATAATATGCATAAAGGATCTGAACATATGATCTTCCACCAAGTAAACCAAATAGCATCAACTACAAGGAGTAATCAACACTACTAGCAACCCACAGTACCAATTTGTGGTTTTGATACAAGATTGGATACAAGAGATGAACTAGGGTTTTGAGAGGAGATGGTGCTGGTGAAGATGTTGATGGAGATTGACCCCCTCCCGATGAGAGGATCGTTGGTGAAGACGTTGGTGATGATTTCCCCCTTCCGGAGGGAAGTGTCTCTGGCAGAACAGCTCCGCCAGAGCCCTAGATTGATTCCGCCAAGGTTCCGCCTCGTGGCGGCGGAGTTTCGTCCCGTAAGCTTGCCTACGATTTTTCCGTGGTAAAAGTGATGATATAGCGTAAGATGGACGCGGAGGCCACCAGGGGCCCAGGAGATAGGAGGTCGCGCCCTGTGGGGCGCTACTGCTTCTGGACAGGTGTGGGCCCCCTGGCCTATTTCTTTCGCTCATAAATTCTTAATAAATCCAAAAAGTTGTTTCGTGGATGTAGCGACCCGACATTAGACGGTCAAGCCTCTGTGTTGCTGTGCCATCCCTGGATCAGTATGCTGGCACACACAGTACATCAATGTATATATCAAAGTGCAATCACATGTATAATTAACGTAAAACTGATATATACCTCATAAGTCACAAATGAAACATATAGTCGGGTGTGGAGTCCCATCAACGCCATCGGCAAAGTTGAGTGTAGACCATAACCCTGTATCGTAACTCTTACTCGTCGAGGAAATATCTGCAACATGATACGTTGCAGCCGTAGGTCAAGACATTGAATGTACCGCAAGATCACAATAAGAGAAAACAGATGATAAACTATACTATATGCAGTATGGCTTTATGGCTCAGATTCCGAGTTTTGTTTGCGTAAAAGCTGATTTTATTTTACCTACATCAAAGGAATAGAATGAAGTCTGTACTAAGGGTTTTCTATCATGACATGGTTCCACCAACCGATGTCTCATAGCCCAAAATTCATCATATGTTGCCCACAATTAAGTTATCAATCCGGTGTTGAGAGTTCCGAGATAGATCCAAGTCCAGATGCTCAAATTGTCCGTGAATCGGGACACGGCTAATCGATTAGGTTATAACCCTCTGCAGAGGTTTGTACACTTTACCCGCAAGATTCGATCCCTCTCTTTACGTTCTCGCACTTCGTGGTGTTTGAGAACAAGATGACCGAAACATGGTCTTCCAAGAGTTCCTCGACCACCGTCCGTACTCATCCCATCCTACCGTAGTTCTACATCTGCTAGTACCGTCCCAGCCAGAGTCACTACTAAGGTCAACCAAGCCAGAGCCCATAATGACTTGCGGTTGCACAGTAAGCTTCCGGCATGAAGTATTCTTCCGTCTCTTTGAGTCTGGGTGAAGCTTTCCGCAAGATGTCATGGCGCTTCTCCATGCATCCCGCCAACCACTGGTTTCTCCAGGTGCCCGTCAACCGCCCTTCACCCAAAGAGTGTGTATTGAATTCCTGTCTCGAGTCTTGAAGTCTTGAGGTCTTGAAGATGCAGTCCTTGCAGATTCCATCATGGAGTTGTCGCCATTGACGAGAATCCTCCATACTCACACCACTCCCGAGTACTCATACCAAACCCCGTCTACTATAGCGTAGCATTAAAATAAAATATCGTCCCGGCTTGGTAACAGGTGATGGGTTCCTACCTCATGCATACTACTCAACTACAAGGATTCAATAACACTACTGAGGGGTGGTTGCAATGGTGCCACTAAATGCAATAAAACATAGGTAAGAAAAGCATGGTCAAGTGAACTTGCTCGTTGGATTTATCTTCAAAACTAGGGTTTCAGAGTAGCAATCTTCGCACTCCGGAAATTCTACCGAGGCAAACAATAACTATAATAAGCACATAGCAATAGGATCACATAACACAACATAACAAAAGTAACATAACACAACAAAACAACCAAAACCAAATCCAAAAGAAAAACTCAAAGAAAGGCCACTCAAAGTTTTCCCTACTTCAAACAATAACAAAAATAGTTTTATATAATAAAATTTCTTAATATAACCTAATCATGGTTTTAGGTTAACTTAACAGAAAAGGTTTCACTAAGCAACTAGGAGCAAAAAGAATTAATTAAAAAGCTATTATAAAACTCATTTTAGGCCTAATCCAATTTCTATTAAGAAAAATAATTTAAAACTTTTATTAATTATAAATAAAAGTTCATCTACTAGAATGACAGAAACTAACCTAGAATAACTAATCACAAGTTAAAAATAAATTCATTTACTAATTAATTAATTAGGAAAACAGGAACTAGTTAATTAATTAGGATTAATAGGATTCTGTCTAAAACTAATTATTTATTAATCCTAAAATACCCAAATTAATTTCTAGGGTTTGGCAATGTCAAAATAAAGTGGTGACAAAAAGAATCATGCAAAATAATTTTTCTAACTAAAGTTATAGCAGATTTGCTATTCTGGCTAAAACAATATTAAAGCATTTTTAATTATTTTTAACATAGCTAAATATATATTTTTCTGAAACTACATAAAATTTTCAATCCAACAAAAAAAGAATCACTCAAAAATATTAAACAGAATAAAAGATATGAATTTTTGAAAACAGAAGCTATTCTGTAAAACAGAAAATCAAAATAAAAAGAAAAAGGCCTAATGGGCCTATACTGTGCACTAGGCGTAACTTAGTCTAAACGGGCCTAGGTTTAACTAAAACTAACCGGGCCTAAAAATAAAAACCTAACAAAACTAACCGAAAAGAACCGGCCGGTTTTATAAATAAAACCTACCCCTTCGGGGGCTTCTAATCTTAGCCGTAGATCTACGATCGGACGGGGGAGAGGGATGCCGGGGGCTTACCGGAGTCCGGCGACGGCGGCGGCGGCGGCGGAAGTGCGTCGGGAGCTTGAAAGGCCGAGGAGCTCCGCGAGTCGCCGTCTTGAAAGTGGGAGGCCGGTGAGGAGTTCGGTGGGGTTGGGGGTGGTCGGGGAGGGCTGAGGCGTCGACGGCGGCGACAATGGCGGCGGTGCGAGCTTCGGGCTCCGGCGAGCACGAACGGGAGGGAGAGGGGGTCCGGCGAGGGGGCGAGGGGGAACGGGTGCGGGGAGGGTTTTATAGGGCGGGGCCTCGTCGGGAAGGAAGGGATCGGGGAGGAATCGGCATCCGGATCCTTGGGATCCGGCGATCCATGCGGCGACGGGCGTGGCGTGGGGCGGGGAGGAAGAAGGGGTGGGTCCCTGCAGGTCGAGAGAGAGAGGAGGGCGAGGCGATCGGGTGGCAGCAGAGCGCTTTGAGGAGGGAGAGGGAGCCGGGCTGGGCGGTCGGTGGCTCACTGGCCGGGTGGAGCTGGCCGGGCCAGTGGGTCACACTGGCCGGGCTGGGGGTGGCTGGGCGCCCGGGAGTTTTTCTTTTAAAATTTATTTTTTAAATAAAACAAAACAGAAATAAAACAATATCTATAAATATTTTATATAGGACATATATATACCAAAATGATCAGGGAATATTCCTATCATTTGAACATTTTTCCAAAGGCAAAATCCAAACTTTATAAAATTCATTTTTTCAAATTCAAATAAATCTCAAGTTTGAATTCAAAACTTTTGGCATTGTTTTCCTCTGATATTTTTGGAGTGTCATGTTTGCTCCTCTCATACTTTTGATCAAGTATTTATCGTGCATAGTTTTTGAAATGTTTCCCACATGCCCGAGTTTGAAATTCAAATTCAAAACTCAAAATTTGAAAGAGGGTTTCAAAGCACTTTCAAATGATTTTCATCTTGATTCATTATAACTTCCAACTCATATTTCATATAATTGAAGAAGTCATTTTATCTTCCCTCATGAAAATCATTGAGTTGCATAAAGCTTTGAATTTGAAATATTCCTGATGAAATTTAAATCTTTTCCAAAACCCTATTCATTTCAAAATGGAAGAAGTCATGTCATCTTCACTCTAGGCTTTGGTGTTGGAATGAATTTGAATTCATTGAGATCCAAAAGGCAAAGGAGAAAGTTTTGGGAAAGTCATTTCATTCCCTCTCATTCAACTTTCAAAAGTTTTCAAATTTCACTCAGTTTCACTCATTCAATCAAACCAACAATCAGACAACAAGCATAGTTATTTATTTAATATAACATTCCAAAATTTAGAATTTTGGGATGTTACAGTGGAGTTTCAGGACTTTCGGAGTTGTGCAGAATAGGTTTCCAACGTTTGCTCCTTTTCCAGCCAGAATTCCAGCTGCCGGCATTCCCCCTCTTCATGGAAACCTTGTAAAATAAGAGAGAACAGTGATACGTCTCCAACGTATCTATAATTTATGAAGCATTCATGCTATATTACTATCTGTTTTGAATGATTTTGGGCTTTATTATCCACTTTTATATTATTTTTCGGACTAACCTATTAACCGGAGGCCCAGCCCAGATTTGTTGTTTTATGCCTATTTCAGTGTTTCGAGGAAATGGAATATCTGACGGAGTCAAAACGGAACGAAATCAACTGGAGAAGTTATTTTTGGAAGGAAACCTACCAGATAGACTTGGAGTGCACGTCACGGGAGTCCCCGGCTGCCCACGAGGGTGGGGGGCGCGCCATACCCCTGGGCGCGCCCCCTGCCTCGTGAGCACCCCGGAGGTCCACCGACGTACCCTCTGCACCCATATATACCTACGTATCGTAGAACTTCCAGAACAGAAGATATATTGGGAGTTCCGCCGCCGCAAGCCTCTGTAGCCACCAAAAACCAATCGGGACCCTGTTCTGGCACCCTGCCGGAGGGGGATCCCATCATCGGTGGCCATCTTCATCATCCCGGCGCTATCCATGACGAGGAGGGAGTAGTTCACCCTCGCGGCTGAGGGTATGTACCAGTAGCTATGTGTTTGATCTCTCTCTCTCTCTCACTCTCTCTCTCTCTCGTGTTCTTGAGGTGATACGATCTTGATGTATCCGAGCTTTGCTATTGTAGTTGGATCTTATAATGTTTCTCCCCTCTACTCGCTTGTGATGAATTGAGTTTCCCTTTGAAGTTATCTTATCGGATTGAGTCTTTATGAGAACACTTGATGTATGTCTTGCCGTGATTATCTGTGGTGACAATGGGATATCATGTGCCACTTGATGTATGTTTTGGTAACCAACTTGCGGGTTCCGTCCATGAACCTAAGCATAGGGGTTGGCACACGTTCTTGACTCTCCGGTAGAAACTTTGGGGCACTCTTTGAAGTACTTTTATGTTGGTGGGATGAATCTAAGATTGTGTGGTGCATATCGTATAATCATGCCCACGGATACTTGAGGTGACAATGGAGTATCTAGGTGACATTAGGGTTTTGGTTGATTTGTGTCTTAAGCTGTTATTCTAGTACGAACTCTTTTATAGATTGATCCGAAAGAATAGCTTTGAGGTGGTTTCGTACCCTACCATAATCTCTATGTTTGTTCTCCGCTATTAGTGGTTTTGGAGTGACTCTTTGTTGCATGTTGAAGGCTTGTTATATGATCTATCTATGTTATTACTGTTGAGAGAACTTGCACTAGTGGAAGTATGAACCCTAGGCCTTGTTTCCTATCATTGCAATACCGTTTACGCTCGCTTTTATCGCTTGCTACCTTGCTGTTTTTATATTTTCAGATTACAAATACCTATATCTACCATCCATATTTCACTTGTATCACCATCTCTTTTCCGAACTAGTGCACCTATACAATTTACCATTGTATTGGGTGTGTTGGGGACACAAGAGACTCTTTGTTATTTGGTTGCAGGGTTGTTTGAGAGAGACCATCTTCATCCTATGCCTCCCACGGATTGATAAACCTTAGGTCATCCACTTGAGGGAAATTTGCTACTGTCCTACAAACATGTGCACTTGCAGGCCCAACGACGTCTACAAAAAGAAGGTTGCGTGGTAGACATCAAGCTCTTTTCTGGCGCCGTTGCCGGGGAGGTTAGCGCTTGAAGGTATATCTTTAGATCTTGCAATCGAATCTTTTTGTTTCTTGTTTTATCACTAGTTAGTTTATAAAAGAAAACTACAAAAAATGGAATTGAGTTTCTCTCATACGCTTCACCTTTTTAATATCTTTCGTGAGCATGATGGAAAGGATAATTGTGCTCAAGTGCTAGAAGAAGAATTACATAGAATTCTTGGCATAAAATATGTGAATGATGAGCATGATTGCAATGTTGTTAGTATGAATTCCTTGAATATCCATGATGCTAATGATATGCAAAGCCACAAGCTTGGGGAAGCTATGTTTGATGTAGATGATATTTTTTGTCCCCCAAGCTTTGATGAGCAAATTTACTATGATGAAAGCATGCCTCCTATCTATGATGATTATTGTGATGGCACGTATGCTTTAAAGAATAATGATAACCATGAAACTTGTCATCTTGATCTTAATTCTCAATCATATGATAGTTATTTTGTTGAGTTTGCTCCCACTACTATTCCGAATGAGAAGAATTTTACTTATGTGGAGAGTAGTAAATTTTCTATGCTTGCAGATCATGAAAAGAATGCTTTAGGTGCTGGTTATATTGTTGAATTCATTCATGATGCTACTGAAAATTATTATGAGGGAGGAATGTATGCTTGTAGGAATTGCAATAATATCAAGTTTCCTCTCTATTTGCTTAAAATCTTGAAGTTATGCTTGTTTTTACTTTCCTATGCAAGTTGATTATTGTTCCCATAAGTTGTTTGCTCACAAAATCCCTATGCATAGGAAGTGGGTTAGACTTAAATGTGCTAGTCATATTCTTCATGATGCTCTCTTTATGTTTCAATTCTTATCTTTTATGTGAGCATCATTGCAATCATCATGCCTAGCTAGGGGCGTTAAACGATAGCGCTTGTTGGGAGGCAACCCAATTTTATTTTAGTTTATTTATTTTTGCTTATGTTTAGGAATAAATAATCCATCTAGCTTCTGTTTAGATGTGATTTTATTTTTTAATTAGTGTTTGTGCCAAGTTAAACCTATTGGATCTTCTTGGATGATAGTTATTTGATCTTGCTGTAATTTCCAGAAACTTTGCGCTTAGTGCACGAATTGTTAAAAATCACCAGAAGGTGATAAAATACTGATTCCAATTTCTGCTGATCAATAAACAAATTTTCCAGGTCGTCTAATTTTGGTAGAATTTTTGGAGTTCCAGAAGTTTCCGTTAGTTACAGATTACTACAGACTGTTCTGTTTTTGACAGATTCTGTTTTTCGTGTGTTGTTTGCTTATTTTGATGACTCTATGGCTAGTAAAATAGTTTAAAAACCATAGAGAAGTTGAAATACAGTAGGTTTAACACCAATATAAATAAAGAATGAGTTCATTACAGTACCTTGAAGTGGTGTTTTGTTTTCTTTCGCTAACGGAGCTTACGAGTTTTCTGTTAAGTTTTGTGTTGTGAAGTTTTCAAGTTTTGGGTAAAGATTCGATGGACTATGGAATAAGGAGTGGTAAGAGGCTAAGATTGGGGATGCCCAAGGCACCCCAAGGTAATATTCAATGACAACCAAGAGCCTAAGCTTGGGGATGCCCCGGAAGGCATCCCCTCTTCCGTCTTCGTTCATCGGTAACTTTACTTGGAGCTATATTTTTATTCACCACATGATATATGTTTTGCTTGGAGCGTCATGTCATTTTGTTTTGTTTTGCTTGCTGTTATTTAGGTTAGTGTCTTGCATCTTTAGTTTCAATAAAAAAGGTCAAGGATAGCCTTTGCCATGCTTATTTTGCTACTATACATGTTGCTGTTTGAAAACAGAAAGTTTACCGCTTTTGCAAAAATTCCCTAGAAAAGTAAGAGAGTGGTATAATGTTGAATCTTTTTTCATATTGAGCTCTGACAAATTTATCACAGTGGGAATTTTATTTCATAATTTTTGGAGTTAGGGAAGTATTGATATTCTTGCATTCTTTACAGACTGTACTGTTTTGGCAGATTGCTGTTATGTTTGCGTTGTTTGCATATGTTTGCTTGTTTAATGATTCTATTTGAGGATAGGAGTATTAAATATGCAGAGGAATTTAGTATGCAATTTTGAATAATAATTTTAGTGATTTTTTACAGTAGAAAATGATAAGGTTTTGCATTGGTTTATACTAACCTATCTCACGAGTTCTTGTTGATTTTGTTGTGAATGAAGCTTTTGATAAAAAGGGAAACCATGATATGAGAGGAATTAAGGAGACACAAAAGTTCAAGCTTGGGGATGCCCAAGGAACCCCAAGATAATATTTCAAGAAGTCTCAAGCATCTAAGCTTGGGGATGCCCCGGTAGGCATCCCACCTTTCTTCTTCAACAACTATCGGTTAGTATCGGTTGAGCCTAAGTTTTTGCTTCTTCACATGAGTTGTGCTATCGTTGCAGTGTAATTTTATTTTGTTTTGCTTTCTGCTTGAATACAATACCAAGATCTGAAATTCTTAAATGAGAGAGAGTCTTCACATAGTTGCATAATTATTTAGCTACTCATTGATCTTCACTTATATCTTTCGGAGTAGTTTGTCGTTTACTCGTGTGCTTCACTTATATCCTATGAGTAAATTGTTGAATGAATTGATTGTCATAAATCTGAAATTATATATGTTTCATTTGCTTATCCCATGGGGAGTAATGACTTCACATCTAAGAAGTAGAGGTTGTAAATTTATTGACGGTTGGCAAGCATTGTATTAGTCATTTGAACAATTCATGAAAGAATATTGAAGGAAGGGAGGTTTCACATATAAATATATTATCATAGACATCTTTCATAATTGGGAGCACTCATTAAGTATGACATGCTAAAGAGTTGATGTTGGACAAGGAAGACAACATAATGGGTTATGTTTTCTCGCATCTCAGTTAAAGTATATTGTCATGGATCATTCAAACATGTTGAGCTTGCCTTTCCCCCTCATGCTAGCTAAAAAATCCTAGCACCAAGTAGAGATACTACTTGTGCTTCCAAATATCCTTAAACCCAGTTTTTGCCATGAGTGTCCACCATACCCACCTATATGCGGTATTTACCTGCCGTTCCAAGTAAATTTGCATGTGCCAAACTCTAAACCTTCAAATTATAATCTGTTTTGTATGCCCGAATTGCTCATGTAGCAACTAGGGGCTATCAGTGTCTTCCATGCTAGGTGGGTTATTCTCAAGAGGAGTGGACTCCGCTCCTCATTCACGATAAAGTGGCGGTAACCGGGATGCCCAGTCCCATGATCAAAAAGATCAAAATCAAATCAAAATAATTAAACAAATCTCCCCCAGGATTGTTGTTAGTTGGAGGCACTCGTTGTTTCGAGCAAGCCATGGATTGATGCTTGTTGGTGGTTGGGGAGTATAAACTTTTACCATTCTCGTGGGAACCGCCTATAATGTATGTAGTATGGAAGATATTGGGAACTCTTGGTTGTCATGTTGACAATGAGATCATACCTCTCAGAATTATTTATCTCTATTTCAAAATTGAGCTCCGCACCTCTGCAAATCCTCGCTTCCCTCTGCGAAGGGCCTATCTTTTACTTTATGTCTTTTACTTTATGCAAGAGTCAAGGTGGTCTTCACCTTTCCCTTTTTCATTTTATCCTTTGGCAAGCACTTTGTGGTGGGGTGATCCTGATATATATATCCAATTGGATGTACGTTAGCATGAACTATTATTGTTGACACCACCCAAAGGTGAATACGTTTGGAGGCAACATTATAAGCCCCAATCTTTCTCTGTGTCTGATTAAAACTTCATAACCACAAGTATTGCGTGAGTGTTAGCAATTGTAGAAGACTATATGATAGTTGAGTATGTGGAGTTTGCTATTCTTGAAAATAAGATGAATTTAAATTTTTTTGATGACTAAGAATGAAGTTTGCTAGTTTTCAAGAATGTTTATGGTCTATGCTTTAACATGTGAATTGCTTGTTACTAGTTCGTGAAAAGTTTTATGAGATGAACTACTATTATGACATATTATCATGCTAGAAAAGGTGATTGAAATTATCATTGATCAAACTTGTGCACCTCTAGCATTCACACTTCATAAATTCTTTCTTTTATCATTTACCTACTCGAGGACGAGTAGGAATTAAGCTTGGGGATGCTGATACGTCTCCAACGTATCTATAATTTATGAAGCATTCATGCTATATTACTATCTGTTTTGAATGATTTTGGGCTTTATTATCCACTTATATATTATTTTTGGGACTAACCTATTAACCGGAGGCCCAGCCCAGATTTGCTGTTTTATGCCTATTTCAGTGTTTCGAGGAAAAGGAATATCAGACGGAGTCAAAACGGAAAGAAATCAACTGGAGAAGTTATTTTTGGAAGGAAACCTACCAGATAGACTTGGAGTGCACGTCAGGGGAGTCCCGGGCTGCCCACGAGGGTGGGGGCGCGCCCTACCCCCCTGGGCGCGCCCCCCTGCCTCGTGAGCACCCCGGAGGTCCACCGACGTACCCCCTGCACCCATATATACCTACGTATCGTAAAACTTCCAGAACAGAAGATAGATCGGGAGTTCCGCCGCCGCAAGCCTCTGTAGCCACCAAAAACCAATCGGGACCCTATTCCGCACCTGCCGGAGGGGGATCACATCATCGGTGGCCATCTTCATCATCCCGGCGCTATCCATGACGAGGAGGGAGTAGTTCACCCTCGCGGCTGAGGGTATGTACCAGTAGCTATGTGTTTGATCTCTCTCTCTCTCTCTCACTCTCTCTCTCTCTCTCGTGTTCTTGAGGTGATACGATCTTGATGTATCCCGAGCTTTGCTATTGTAGTTGGATCTTATAATGTTTCTCCCCCTCTACTCTCTTGTGATGAATTGAATTTCCCTTTGAAGTTATCTTATCGGATTGAGTCTTTATGAGAACACTTGATGTATGTCTTGCCGTGATTATCTGTGGTGACAATGGGATATCATGTGCCACTTGATGTATGTTTTGGTGACCAACTTGCGGGTTCCGCCCATGAACCTATGCATAGGGGTTGTCACACGTTCTTGAGTCTCTAGTAGAGACTTTGGGGCACTCTTTGAAGTACTTTTATGTTGGTTGGATGAATCTGAGATTGTGTGATGCATATCGTATAATCATGCCCACGGATACTTGAGGTGACAATGGAGTATCTAGGTGATATTAGTGTTTTGGTTGATTTGTGTCTTAAGGTGTTATTCTAGTACAAACTCTTTTATAGATTGATCCGAAAGAATAGCGTTGAGGTGGTTTTCGTACCCTACCATAATCTCTACGTTTGTTCTCCGCTATTAGTGGCTTTGGAGTGACTCTTTGTTGCATGCTGAGGGCTTGTTATATGATCTATCTATGTTATTATTGTTGAGAGAACTTGCACCAAAGGAAAGTATGAACCCTAGGCCTTGTTTCCTATCATTGCAATACCGTTTACGCTCACTTTTATCGCTTGCTACCTTGCTGTTTCTATATTTTCAGATTACAAATACCTATATCTACCAACCATATTGCACTTGTATCACCATCTCTTCGCCGAACTAGTGCAATTCCATACAATTTACCATTGTATTGGGTGTGTTGGGGACACAAGAGACTCTTTGTTATTTGGTTGGAGGGTTGTTTGAGAGAGACCATCTTCATCCTACGCCTCCCACGGATTGATAAACCTTAGGTCATCCACTTGAGGGAAATTTGCTATTGTCCTACAAACCTGTGCACTTGCACGCCCAACAACGTTTATAAGAAGAAGGTATCGTAGTGGACATCAAATAGCCATAAGTATTGAGATATAATTTGTAATAACAGCGCATAATGCAATAAATATTGATATAAAAGCATGATGCAAAATGGACGTATCAGATGTCGTTCTATTTTCGGTACGCAGGGCTATGTCTGGATCGCTGACGAGAGTGATAACACCACTGGGCCCGGGCATCTTGAGCTTCATGTACCCGTAATGAGGTATAGCTTGGAAGCGTGTGAATGCATCTCGCCCCAAGAGGGCGTGATATCCACTGTTGAAAGGGGCCACTTGGAAGGTTATCTCTTCGGACCGATAATTCTCCGGTGTGCCGAATACCACGTCGAGTGTGATTTTCCCCGCGCATCATGCTTCCCGGCTGGGAATAATCCCTCGGAAGGTCATGTTACTTTGCTCGATGCAGTTCCTGTCTATTTCCATTTTGTTGAGTGTATCCTCGTAGATGAGGTTTAGTCCGCTACCGCCGTCCATGAGCACTTTAGTGAGCCGAAAGCCGTCCATAATTGGATTGAGACCAGGGCGGCTGGTGCCCGGACTGACCGGAATTTTGGTTCGTCACTGGCATTGAAAGTTATGGCCGTGTCGTTCCAGGGGTTTATTGTTGCGACTTGGCAGACTTCGGCGAGGTCGCGGAGTGCCCTCTTGCGCCGATTGTTTGAAGTGAAAGTCTCGAAGACCGTTAATACCCTGAGGTCGTTGTCATCTGGGGGACGTTGCTCTGAGGTGTTTTTGGTGAGGATATCCTCACCGCTTTTGGCCACTTGCCGGAGTATCCAACATGCTCTAAGGCTGTGGGTTGGTTCGGTATCCGATGTCGTGTGTATTTTGCATGGCTTATCGAGCCATCCCTCCAGAATGGTTCCGCGTCCCATAATGGGCTTAGTTTTCTTCAATATGGGGCCAAAGCCATGAGGGTGCACCCTTTTCGCCCGCTCGAGGGGTTGAGTGAAGGCTGGTGGTTCCCAGCGAGCTATCTGAGTTTTCCACGCGCTCCCCATTGCGCAGTACTTCTGTACTATGGTTGACAAGTCAGCGAAGTGTAATACGTGATGGCGGTTGATGGTGTTGAGGATTCCTTCATCCGTGCAATTATTATAGAATACTGAAATTGCGTCCTTGTCGCGGCAATCTTTAATCTTGTCTTTGACAAGGAGGAATCTGGCCCAAAAGAGATGGACAATTTCCTGAGACTGTTGTCGTACGTACATGAGGTCGCATATATCCAGAGGTCCAGAATTGTTCAGCGAATATTGCTTGTGGTGGGTGGGTGGTTTTAAATCCGAACCCTGACCCAATTTGGGATCCGAAGTTTGCAAAACTTCCGAGCTTAATAGTTCGGGCTCCGGGATGTCAACTGATTTTTCAGGCCCGCCATCCGATTCTAGGTTCAGAGGACTAGGTGTGTCGTTCCACCGACATGTATTTGGCTCTTCGAGTTTGGAAATCCGAACATAGCTCGTCCTCAATACCGGGGAACAGTTGTTGTTTTGCTCCTCTACGACCGCTATCTGATGGGTGATCGGTGGAGATTTGATTTCTCTCTGATCGGGTTTAAGTCCAACCTGATCATAATCTGTAGCGACCCCCAAGGTGGCGATGCGATCCAGGAGTTCGTTTAAAGACGACAACTCCGCCGGATCCATCCATTTGGAGTATTCAGAGTCAATAGGGAGACGATTTTCGATGACCTGAGAAGTCATCGTCAGCTTGACGGCCGAACGGGCGGTCATGGTAAAGATGCCCAGCCGGAGGGTTTGGCCTGAGGCCAGGGCTCCTCCGGTGGTGATCTTGTCCTTGATGACAAGGCGAGCCATCAACCCTATCTTTGACGTCACAGTGGAACTCTCAATGAAAGCACCAATGTCGGTGTCAAAACTGGCGGATCTCGGGTAGGGGGTCCCGAACTGTGTGTCTAAGGTCGATGGTAACAGGAGACAAGGGACACGATGTTTACCCAGGTTTGGGCCCTCTCGATGGAGGTAATACCCTACTTCCTGCTTGATTGATCTTGATGAATATAAGGATTACAAGAGTTGATCTACCACAAGATTGCATGGCTAAACCCTAGATGTCTAGCATGTATGATTATGATTGCCTCTACGGACTAAACCCTCCTGTTTATATAGACATCGAGGGGACTAGGGTTGTAAAAAGTCGGTTTACAAAGGAAGGAATCTACATATCCGAACGCCAAGCTTGCCATCCATGCAAAGGAAAGTCCCATCCGGGCACGGGAAGAAGTCTTCTGTCTTGTACCTTCATAGCCCATCAGTCCGGCCCATGTCATATAGGCCGGATGCCCGAGGACCCCTTAATCCAGGACTCCCTCAATCATCGCTTCCTCATAGTTCGTAGGTTCGTCATGGTCAAGTAACATGACCTCCAGAACAGGATTACCATACCACTCTGGCGCGGATCTTGCTCTGGTTGACCTACGAGGTTCAGTAGTAACTTGATCTGAAGTTACATGATCATCATCATTAGCTTCCTCACTAATTGGTTTAGGAGTCAGACGAACTGATTTCTGTGATGAACTACTTTCCAATAAGGGAGCAGGTACAGTTACCTCATCAAGTTCTACTTTCCTCCCACTCACTTCTTTCGAGAGAAACTCCTTCTCTAGAAAGGATCAATTCTTGGCAACGAATGTCTTGCATTCGGATATGTGATAGAAGGTGTACCCAACAGTTTCCTTTGGGTATCCTATGAAGACACATTTCTCCGATTTGGGTTCGAGCTTATCAGGTTGAAGCTTTTTCACATAAGCATCGCAGCCCCAAACTTGAAGAAACGACAACTTTGGTTTCTTGCCAAACCACAGTGCATAAGGTGTTGTCTCAACAGATTTAGATGGTGCCCTATTTAACGTGAATGCAACCTTCTCTAAAGCATAACCCAAAAATGTTAGCAGTAAATCAGTAAGAGACATCATAGATCGCACCATATATAGTAAAGTACGATTACGACGTTCGGACACCATTACGCTGTGGTGTTCCGGGTGGCGTGAGTTGCGAAACTATTCCACATTGTTTCAAATGAAGACCAAACTCGTAACTCAAATATTCTCCTCCACGATCAGATCGTAGAAACTTTATTTTCTTGTTACGATGATTTTCCACTTCACTTTGAAATTCTTTGAACTTTTCAAATGTTTCAGACTTATGTTTCATCAAGTAGATATACCCATATCTGCTTAAATCATCTGTGAAGGTCAGTAAATAACGATACTCGCCGCGAGCCTCAATGTTCATTGGACCACATACATCAGTATGTATGATTTACAATAAATCTGTTGCTCGCTCCATTGTTCCGAAGAACGAAGTTCTAGTCATCTTGCCCATGAGGCATGGTTCGCAAGTACAAAGTGATTCATATTCAAGTGATTCCAAAAGTCCATCAGAATGGAGTTTCTTCATGCGCTTTACACCAATATGACCTAAACGACAGTGCCACAAATAAGTTGCACTATCATTATCAACTCTGCATCTTTTGGTTTCAATATTATGAATATGTGTGTCACTACTATCGAGATTCAACAAAAATAGACCACTCTTCAAGGGTGCATGACCATAAAAGATATTACTCATATAAATAGAACAACCATTATTCTCGGATTTAAATGAATAACCGTCTCGCATCAAACAAGATCCAGATATAATGTTCATGCTTAACGCGGCACCAAATAACAATTATTCAGGTCTAAAACTAATCCCGCAGTAGATGTAGAGTTAAGCGTCTTGATGGCGATCACATCGACTTTGGAGCCATTTCCCACGCCAAGATCGTCACCTCGTCCTTAGCCAATCTTCGCTTAATCCGTAGTCCCTATTTTGAGTTGCAAATATTAGCAACAGAACCAGTATCAAATACCCAGGCACTACTGCGAGCATTAGTAAGGTACACATCAATAACATGTATATCACATATACCTTTGGTCACCTTGCCATCCTTCTTATCCGCTAAATACTTGGGGCAGTTCCGCTTCCACTGACCAGTCCCTTTGCAGTAGAAGCACTCAGTATCAGGCTTAGGTCCAGACTTGGGTTTCTTCACTTGAGCAGCAACTTGCTTGCTGTTCTTCTTGAAGTTCCCCTTCTTCCCTTTACCCTTTTCTTGAAATCTGGTGGTCTTGTTGACCATCAACACTTGATGCTCCTTCTTGATTTCTACCTCGGCAGCCTTTAGCATCGCGAAGAGCTCGGGAATTGTCTTATCCATCCCTTGCATATTATAGTTCATCACGAAGCTCTTGTAGCTTGGTGGCAATGATTGAAGAACTCTTGTCAATGACACTATCATCAGGAAGATTAACTCCCAGCTAAGACAAGTAGTTGTGGTACCCAAACATTCTGAGTATATGTTCACTGACAGAACTCTTCTCCTCCATTTTGCAGCTGTAGAACTTATTGGAGATTTCATATCTCTCAATTCGGGCATTTGCTTGAAATATTAACTTTAACTCCTGGAACATCTCATATGCTCCATGTCGTTCAAAACATCGTTGAAGTCCCGGTTCTAAGCCATAAAGCATGGCACGCTGAACTATTGAGTAGTCATCAACTTTACTTTGCCAGACGTTCTTAACGTCATCAGCAGCAGCTGCAGCAGGCCTGGCACCTAGCGGTGCTTCCAGGACGTAATTCTTCTGTGCAGCAATGAGGATAATCCTCAAGTTACGGACCCAGTCCGTGTAGTTCTCCCATCATCTTTCAACTTAGCTTTCTCTAGGAACGCATTAAAATACTATCAGGTACTAAGTTCATGATAAATTAAAGTTCAATTAATCATATTACTTAAGAACTCCCACTTAGATAGACATCCCTCTAATCATCTAAGTGATCACGTGATCCAAATCAGCTAAACCATGTCCGATCATCACGTGAGATGGAGTTGTTTTCGATGGTGGACATCACTATCTTGATCATATCTACTATATGATTCACGCTCGACCTTTTGGTCTCAGTGTTCTGAGGCCATATCTTCATATGCTAGGTGAGGGAGTCCACGATTAAGAGGTCCTCGGGCGTCCGGCCTATATGACATGGGCCAGACTAATGGGCTATGAAGATACAAGACAGAAGACTTCTTCCCATGTCCGGATGTGACTCTCCTTTGCGTGGATGGCAAGCTTGGCGTTCGGATATGTAGATTCCTTCCTTTGTAAACCGACTATGTACAACCCTAGGCCCCTCCGGTGTCTATATAAACCGAAGGGTTTAGTCCGTAGAGACAATCACAATCATACATGCTAGACATCAAGGTTTAGCCCTTACGATCTCGTGGTAGATCAACTCTTGTAATCCTCATATTCATCAAGATCAATCAAGCAGGAAGTAGGGTAGTACCTCCATCAAGAGGGCCCGAACCTGGGTAAACATCGTGTCCCCCGTCTCCTATTACCATCGACCTTAGACGCACAGTTCGGGACCCCCTACCCAAGATCCGCCTGTTTTGACACCGACATTGGTGCTTTCATTGAGAGCTCCACTGTGTCGTCACCAGAAGGTTAGAAAATCCATCATCTACAACAATGCGACTCTGGGGGAGGTTTTTCTCCCTGTCCAGATCTTCGTATTCGGCGGCTTCGCATTGCAGGCCAAGTGGTTTGGCCATGTAGATCAGATCGACAGCTACGCCCCAGGTCACCATATTAGTTTTGGAAATCTGGACTATGTCGCTGACATCCAAGGAGACTTGATCTTCCAAGGGTTCACGACCCCAAGCTCCGCTCAGGCCTTAGATCTAGAGTGTATCGCCAGGTCCGAAGACGGGACTACGAAGCCCGCCGGACTATCTGCGGCATTAAGCCCAGTACGGGAGAGCCGAAGGAAATAGTGTCGCGGGCGACCATCATGAAGCCAGACCCCCCCCTTCGGACACCGGCTACGAACCCACGGAGTCAGCATCGTGTGAGTTCGGCCAAGGAGTTTCCCTCCCATCGTACTCCACGGACTCCCTTTTCCCTGGCCAAACCTTGCCTTTAAGCGAGGCTCTGGACTTACTGCGATCTCTTGTCATTATAGAGGAGCAATATCCGAACTACACCCAGCCCGGACTAGGGGCTGAGAGCATGGAATTTTACGTCCCACCCACCACCCACTTCATAGCCACCGTCGAGGACTTAACCGACATGCTCCATTACGGCTCCGAAGACATCGACGGTATGGACGACGATGCCAGAGATGAGCAGGCCCAAAATCCGCCGTTCACCGGACGATGGACGGCCACCTCTTCATATGACGTGTACATGGTGGATACGCCCAGAGAGGGTAACAACGATAAAGAGATAAACCTAGTTGAGGATATACCTCCTGAGATACAACCTAAGCGCCGACGTCAGCGGCGCCGCTCTAAATTACGCCGTGAAAGAGACAGCAAATCCGGCACGAGAGACAATAATTCTCCAGACGATGCCGACGACCAAGAAAACCCCGTCGAAACAACCTCCGAACACGACGACCAGGAAGATGGGCAAGTTAGCCCTGACGAACAAGCCAAAAACGAAGACTCAGAGGACAGTAATTATCTTCCACTCTCCGAGGATGAGGTGATCCTCGGCAACGAAGACTTTATCGTGCCTGAGGAACCTCTCGTGAAGGAGCGCTTTAAGCACCGGCTAATAGCCATTGCAAGGAGCCTGAAAAACAAGCAACAACAGCTTCAATCTGATCAAGACCTACTCAACGACATGTGGACTAATGTCCTGGCAGCAGAGGAATACGGCCTTGAGCGCCCAACCAAAAGTTACCCGAAGCGCAAACTTCTACCCCAATTCAATAACGAGGCCCTAGACCCCGTATCATCAGCACGTAATGCGGCTGACCGACCACCACGTGGCCGGGACAAAGCGGCAACTCAAGCCAAAAACCAGCCCATACCGCCTCGCCATAAAGGTAGAGACACAACAGCCTGGGGATATACATATGACCTATCGCAGGACCTGCAAAACAGAGCAGGTCAGACCAGATCGATCTACGGATCGCGGGGGCGTGCCCCGACGCTCGACGATGGCTATCTAGCCAGACGAGACAAGCATAATCACGCCGGGCCGAAAACCGCAGATGGGCTCCATCTGAGCTACGTCGCGACTTGGCCCGATATAGAGGCGCCGCACACCCCCTTTGCTTCAGTGATGAAGTAATGGAGCACGAATTCCCAGAAGTGTTTAAACCCTTGAACATCGAATCATATGATGGGACAACAGACCCCACGGTATGGATTGAGGATTTTCTTCTCCATATTCATATGGCCCGCGGTGATGATCTTCATGCCATCAAATACCTGCCACTAAAACTCAATGGACCAGCTCGGCACTGGTTGAAGAGCCTGCCTCAAAACTCCATTGGTAGCTGGGAGAACCTGGAAGACGCCTTCCGCGACTACTTCCAAGGTACATACGTCCGACCTCCGGATGCTGATGACTTAAGTCACATAATCCAACAGCCGTAGAGTCAGCCAGAAATTTCGACTAGGTTCTTAACTAAAAAGAACCAGATCATCGACTGTCCGGATGCCGAAGCCCTAGCGGCCTTTAAGCATAGCATCCGCGACGAATGGCTCGCCCGACACCTCAGCCAGGAAAAGCCGAAGTCCATGGCAGCCCTTACGGCACTCATGAACTGCTTTTGCACGGGCGAAGATAGCTGGCTAGCCCGTAGCAATAACAATGCAAGCAAACCTGGCACCTCTGAAGCCAGAAATAGCAACGGCAAGCCCCGACGCAACAGGCACAAGCGTCGAAGCAATGGTAACAATACCGATGACACGGGGTCAACGCCGGATTCAGTGGCTCCAAGTCCGGTCAGCGGAAGAAGCCATATAAAAGAAACAATCCGGGCCCATCCAGCTTGGACCGAATACTGGATCGTCCATGTCAGATCCACGGCACCCCCAATAAACCAGCCAATCATACCAATAGAAGCTATTGGGTCTTTAAACAGGCCGGCAAGTTAAATGCCGAGAGCAAGGAGAAGGGGTCGCAGAGTGAGGACGATGATGAGCAGCCCCGTCCATCGAACACAGGGGGACAGAAGCAGTCCCCCCAGGTTAAAACGGTGAACTTGATATACGCTACCCATATCCCCAAGAGGGAGCGCAAATGTGCGCTCAGGGACGTCTATGTGATAGAGCCAGTCGCCCCATAATTCAACCCATGGTCGTCCTACTCGATCACCTTTGATCAGGGACCATCCGACCAGTATCCGTCATGGCAGTTCAGCCGCATTGGTCCTTGACAAAATCATTGATGGATTCCACCTCACGCGAGTCCTCATGGACGGTGGCAGCAGCCTCAACCTGCTCTATCAGGATACAGTCCACAAAATGGTCATTGATCCGTCAAGGATCAAGCCAACAAAAACTACCTTTAAAGGAGTAATACTAGGTGTAGAAGCCCACTGCACATGCTTGATCACATTGGAAGTCGTCTTTGGATCTCCGGACAACTTCCGAAATGAGTACTTGATCTTCGACATCGTCCCCTTCCGCAGCGGTTATCATGCACTGCTCGGATGGACCGCATTTGCTCGATTCAATGAGGTACCATGATACGTCCATTTTGCATCATGCTTTTATATCAATATTTATTGCATTATGGGCTGTTATTACACATTATATCTCAATACTTATGGCTATTCTCCTTATTTTACAAGGTTTACCATGAAGAGGGGAATGCGGTACCGGAATTCTGGCCGAAAAGGAGCAAACGTTGAAACCTATTCTGCACATCTCCGAAAGTGCTGAAACTCCACTTAAACAACTTTTTGGAATTTATAAGAAATTATGAGCAAAAGAAATAGGCCAGGGGCCCACACCTGTCCAGAGACAGGCCCCCCCTGTGGCGCCCCTATCTCCTGGGCCCCCTGGTGGGCCTCCGGTGACCATCTTCTGCTATATCATCACTTTTACCCTAGAAAAAATCGTGGGCAAGCTTACGGGACGAAACTCCGCCGCCACGAGGCGGAACCTTGGCAGAATCAATCTAGGGCTCTAGCGGAGCTGTTCTGCCGGGGATACTTCCCTCCGGGAGGGGGAAATCATCGTCATCATCATCACCAACGCTCCTCTCATCGGGAGTGGGCAATCTCCATCAACATCTTCACCAACACCATCTCATCTCAAAACCCTAGTTCATCTCTTGTATCCAATTCTTGTCTCCAAGTCCGGGATTGGTGCTAGTAGGTTGCTAGTAGTGTTGATTACTCCTTGTAGTTGATGCTAGTTGGTTTATTTGGTGGAAGATCATATGTTTAGATCCTTTATGCATATTATTACCCCTCTGATTATGAACATGAATATGCTTTATGAGTAGTTACGTTTGTTCCTGAGGACAAGGGAGAAGTCTTGCTATTAGTAGTCATGTGAATTTGGTATTCGTTCGATATTTTGATGAGATGTATGTTGTCTAGCCTCTAGTGGTGTTATGTGAACTTTACTACATAACACTTCACCATTATTTGGGCCTAGAGGAAGGCATTGGGAAGTAATAAGTAGATGATGGGTTGCTAGAGTGATGAAGCTTAAACCCTAGTTTATGCGTTGCTTCGTAAGGGGCTCATTTGGATCCATATGTTTCATGCTATGGTTAGGTTTACCTTAATACTTTTGTTGTAGTTGCGGATGCTTGCAATAGAGGTTAATCATAAGTCGGATGTTTGTTCAAGTAAGAACAGCACCCAAGCACCGGTCCACCCACATATCAAATTATCAAAGTACCGAACGCGAATCATATGAACGTGATGAAAACTAGCTTGATGATATTCCCATGTGTCCTCGGGAGCGTTTTTCCTATTATAAGAATTTGTCCAGGCTTGCCCTTTGCTACAGAAAGGATTGGTCCACCTTGCTGCATGCTATTTACTTTATTTAATTTTTGCTCGTTACTACTTATCTTATCACAAAACTATCTATCACCTACTATTTCAGTGCTTGCAGAGAAAACCTTACTGAAAACCGCTTATCATTTCCTTCTGCTCCTCGTTGGTTCGACACTCTTACTTATCGAAAGGACTACGATAGATCCCCTATACTTGTGGGTCATCATATCACACTATGCTTATCTCAAACTCAAGATGCCCAGACCACGCGGTGTCATAGCAGTCAATGGAAACATGAAACGCTCCCTCTGTACTGAGGAGCACACCACGGCCCTGGCAGCAGAAGTACAAAGCGGCCTTATCAAGCAGAATTTTAATTTGGCGGCCAAGCTCCCGGACACTATCAAATGAGTCCGGACTACCCCGCATCTTGACCGTTCAGCTCGTCAGGAGCTTGATTAGCAATTCAACCTCCGTCTCAGTCCCGACCAAATGGCAGCGTACGTACCGCGCGTACATAACTATGCACTCAAAATACCATGGGCAAAGAAGGAGGCACAACTTAATTGTGGTCCATAGTAAGGCTCGACCTTCCTCAGACACACTTACTTTATGTTTCTTTTTTATCTTTTTTTTTCTTTTCTACAGGCCCCTCATGACGGCCTGATCATCGACCCTTTCGAGGGATGGATATACCAAGGCGGCAAGCAGCATAGACATGTTGGGGAATCTCTAGGTGGTCTTCTTGACAACCACTCTACCTGTTTTCAGGACCCGCGCACTGCTCCCCCTTGGTCTCGGCATGTTAAATGGCCATGTTGCCTATCACACTATTTGTACAAATACGCTTTGATGTATTAATCAAATTATAATGGAAATAGTTTGCGGCCCAACTTATGTGGCACCAGCTTACTACTTCATTTTATATCGCTATTCTTATCGATTGCACCCGTACACTCTGGTACGCTTTAAATTGCCCGGGGGCTTCATTGCGCTCCATTCTATGGCAAAAAAGTCCGAACACTTTAATAGTACAGTTCGGCACCCCGAATTTAGCATTATATGCATTGGCTCCGAATCATGTCTTTGGTCAATAGTTGGGTTACTTGGCTCCTGTGCTTACTACCTTACGTTCCGCTATATCGGCTAGGGTAGTAAAGGGAGAACTACTGCAATTGTGTCCTGGTTTATCCGGATGAGCACCTCAGTAGAGAAAGCCGAAAACTGACTGTCATGATGCGGCGTGAGCTGGTTAGCTGTTCGGAGGTTACAAATCTTTTGCGATTTTTTCCACATTATGCGACGGATTGGCCTCCAACCGATCAGGTGTCTACAGCACCCTAGTCTGGATTAACAAATACCAACTAGGGGCTGCGCCTATACTTCTATTGTCAAACTCCTATGGCTAAGTGAGGGTGATAAAGCCACATAGTCCGATTGCCTGGTTCGTTGCGCTGAACACCTCCTTCAAGGACCAATCTATTGGATCAAGAGTGTTTAGATTCCATCTCGAACACCCCCGTACTACCTATGTGGGGGCTAAAGCCGACGACTGGCCAACTCTCAGATTTAATAAAACGGCCGCACATGAGGTAAGATTTCAAAAATAAAAGGCATTATATTACATAACGGCTTTGTTCCATAATACAGGAAGGGATAACATGAATGACTTCATTCAAAGATAATGTCTTTGGAGCACTGGCCCTCTACAATGCGGGATCCCTTCAGGACATCATCGAAATACCGCTTGGGCGTGCGGTGCTCCTTGCTCGCAGGCAGTCCCTCGGTCACGAGCTTGACGACGTCCATCTTCGCCCACTGCACCTTGACGCGGGCGAAGGCCATCCACGCACCTTCGATGCAGACCGATCGCTTGACGGCATCAAGCCGGGGGCAGGCATTGACCAGCCGCTTCACGAGCCCAAAGTAGCTGCTGGGTATGGCTTCGTCAGGCCACAAACGGATTATTAAATCCTTCATGGACAGTTCGGCTACCCTGTGCAGTTCGGTCAGCTGTTTCAACTAATCGCTAAAGGGCACCGGATGCTCTGGCGCAAGGTATTGCGACCAGAACAGCTTCTTCGTTGAGCTCCCCTCTTCGGCTCGGAAGAATTCTGCAGCATCGGCAACACTGCGCAGCAGATCCGCAAACGCCCCTGGAGAACTCCAAATCCGGGTCAGTAAGAGGAACCTTTTCTTCACATACTTGCTCTGGATAATAAAGGCCTTACCCACCGTGATTTTTCTGGCCTCCTGGATTTCCTGGAAGGCGCCCTGGGCTTCAACCCGGGCATCGTGTGCGCTTTGGCGGGCCTTGGAAAGTTCGGACTCTTGATCCGCAATATTGTGCTCCAAGGACTCGCATTTCTTCATGGCGTCCTGGAGCTCCTGCTGGACCTCACCAACCCTGGCCTCGTGCTTCTCGTGAGCGGCTTGTTCCTTTGCCGCTCTTTCCTGGGCTTCGGCCAGTGCCTTCTTGAGGGTCTCCTCGGTCGCCGCTCCTACAAAATATCATGGCACTATGGTCAACACAAATCATTCATCCTTTCTGAATCTACACAAGGTCATTGCATACCTTGATGGTTCTCCAACCGCTTTTTCACACGGCTGAGCTCTTCCTCGGCCCGCTCCATACTCTGCTTTAGTCCGGAGACCTCAGCAGCATGAGAGGTCGCAGCCAGCAAAGACGCCTGCTTATTCACATAGACACATATGGTTAGTCTCCTGCGAAAATTATTTGATCCTCTGTCCGGCTTTTCTTTTCGAACACCGGACAGTGTCTCAGGGGCTACTCTCTATACTATGACATTCCTTTTGCATAAATTGTGTTTCATACCTCAAAGCCTGTTAGAAGGCTTGTGCAGGCTTCGGTCATGTAAGTGCATCTAGTGCCCCTTAGTGATTTTGGTGGATTGAAGACTTATAGGTTAAGGAACTAATGCGTTTGTGAGTGTACACAGGTCTATAAGTCTATGAGGAGTTTGATATTTACAGTGAAAGTCGACCCTAAAAATGAAGTTCTTCGATCAAGACTTTGATATTCTAAAGACTTTCTGAAGACTTTGAAAGTGAAGAAATTGGTGTGACCTTGACGACTTGGTATTCATTTGAGGAACATGAAGCGTGAAGACTTTTGTTTTCGTAGTTTCATTTTCTCTTTCTTGAGTCATAGGAAACACCGTCTTTGTTAAAGGGGTCGAGGAAATACTAAGGAAAAATTTCCATGTGATGCTCAACTCAAAATCCTACACCTACCAATCCCTTCGAGTGAAGCCTTTGGAAATCTCATACAGTTCAGTCAATTTCTTCAAAGGATGTGAGACGAAGCTCTTCCGGTCTCTCGAGGAATTTGTTCGACCGAGGAGTTAGGAATTCGCCAGCGGATTGCCTACACAAGGAGGAACATGATAGCCCCGAGGAATTTGATATTCAAATTTCCGACCGTTCTGTCTTCTTGCGCCACCTGTCCCAAAATATCTTATCCACCTAACGGTCACATCATTGAAGGGCATTTATGTCTTATCATGTCGGGCTGCTCCCTAGGCTATAAATAGCTGCCCCTACAACCACTAGCTGGTTGGCTGCTCCGAGAGAACTTGACACTTGTCATTTGAGAGCAACCCATCCTCTCGAGGACTTTGAGAGAAAATCATCGAGTGAGGAAAAACCCAAAACCAAACCCCTACAAACCCAAAGTGATTGAGCATCATCAAGAGATTGATCCTGCGTGGATCCGACGCTTGTTACCTTTGAAGACTGTGCTTCTTCCAGACGGTTAGGCGTCATGGTCTAGAGCATCCAAGAGGAATTGTGGATCGCCGAGTGACCAAGTCTGTGAAGGTTTGGAAGTCGCCTGAAGACTTACCACGAGTGATTGGATGAGGTCTGTGTGACCTTAGTTCAAGGAGAATACGGTGAGGACTTGGTGTCTGAGCTGCGTGCTTTCGGCCCGGGTGTCCGAGACCGTGTGTCCTCGAGTTTAAATACTCACCCGCTCCAACCAGATGTACAACTGAGACAGCAGTTGGAACTGGTCTACCAAATCATTGTCTTCACCAACCTAACTGGTTCTATTTCCTCAACCCTTTCATTTCCTCATTACTGTGTTGAGTGTTTGTTCATATCTGTGTTTGAAGACTTTGATCAAGACTTTCTCAATTTCCTCGGTTCAATTTCTTCACTGTTTGTCTTCATCTTGTGTTATCCTGTGATTACACTTTACGTACTCTGTCTTTGTCTTCATTTCATCATGATGACCATGCGTGTATTCTGTTATGCTTACTTGAGTACTTATTCCGCTGCAAGTAGTTCTTCGCTAAGGAATTTCCTCTCCGGCAAATTCCTCAGTGAAGAATTCATAAAAATCGCCTATTCACCCCCCTCTAGTCGATATAACGCACTTTCAATTGGTATCAGAGCAAGGTACTCCCTTGTTCTGTGTGATTTTGGTTTAACCACTTGGAGTTTTAGTTATGTCGACCGCAGGTATGAAGAAAATGACATGCCCTATCTTTGACGGTCACGATTATCCCAAGTGGAAGGCCATGATGAGGAAGCGCCTCATGGCAATGGACATGAAATGTGGACCGTCACTGAAATTGGTCTCACTGATCTTTGCAAAACGGCGAATGCAGATGATATTCGCAAGTACACTCGTCTCGATATCATGGCGAAGGATATCATCTGTTCCTGCCTATCTAGAGATGAATTCAGGCGCATTATGCATCTTTGCAATGCGAAGCTTATCTGGGACCGAATCTCCGACGTCTATGAAGGTCATCTAACCTGTCATGATCCCTGGTTTGAGGACTTCAAGGAATCTCTCAAAACGATGACTTTCGAACCAGAATCGTCATCTTCAGCATCATGTCTCATGGCAAAGGGTGTCGAGGTAACCGAATGTTCCTCATCTGAATTTAGTGACTGTGAATCTGATGATGATGGATCTGATGATGATATTGAACCTAGCTATACCAAACTTGTTTGCATTGCCACCAAACAACAACATGCCTTGGAAAAAGTTCAAAACATGTTAGGTAAGAGTGATGATATGTTAGGTGAAGAAATGGATCGCACTAAAGCCCCGATCGAAAATCTTCGTGAGACTTCAGCCTAGGTTTGACAGCTTTCAAGGTCATCATAACACTCTCTTATCAGATCATGAGAAACTTTCTTATGAATTTCTTCAAAGAAAGCAAGATCTTGAGAAGCTAAGAGTGAGCTATGAAGATCTTCAGAAGGAGCGCGATTCATTACTTGCTCAAAAAATCAGAGCTTCTCAGGAAGAATTTGTTCCTCCATGCTTAAAGTGCATTGAACGTGAATCTGCTAATTCTTCACCTGAATGTTCAAATGCTTCAACTGTTACAAATTCTTCACTTGCCTCTGCTATCACTAATTCCTCATCCGAGGACATTGCTAGTATCACCTTGACGATGCGAAATTTGAAGGAATTGTATATGACAGGCATGTACAAAAGCCTCAAAGGGCATCAGACTCTTTGTGATGTGCTTAAAAAGCATATCCTCAACAGGAACCCTAGGAAAGAGGGTATTGCCTTTGAGAGGAAACTCAATGCTGATGGAACATATTGGAAGCCTGAGCAGTATCCGAAAACCTCATGGGTTGCTGCAAAGGGACCTCCAGTTGATCCATCTAACTTATCTGGCTTTACATGTGAATCTCCTCATTCTTCTGATGAGTCATTTGACTCTATAAACTGTTCAAAAATCAGAATGGTGAAGTATTTGCTAGATATGTTGGCACTAACTGCAGGAACGGTTCCCCTATGAAGAAAATCTGGGTTCCCAAGAAGTGCCTTGAAAGTCTTCAGGTGAATGTCCTCATGACACCACCTGTGAAGAATAGGAACCCCAGATCAAATTCTTCATATGGACCAAATTCCTCAAAAGGATCAAAGTCCTCATATGATTATCATCGTGCTAACAACTCTGTTTCGCAGGGTAGAGCTAAGGGCTATGAATATGTGCATTATTCTTCAAACCAATATGTTCATAAGTCCTCGAAGAATTTCTCGGCTTATTCATATGCTTACCCTAACCCCTCTTATGTGAAGCGAAATGGTTTGGCTTCTATGCCACCATTCTCGTATGGTGCTCGCAGAGTGATGAACTCTTTGCCACCCCTTCAGATGTGGGTGGTGAAGAAAAAGAACTAATCTCTTCTACAGGGTCAGGTCTCCAGACGTGCCTTAACGTCTGAAGAATTTGCTGGGGACCTGACAAAATTGCCTGAAAGGACGCAGGCTAATCATGATGAAATGAACTTTCATTTCACACGTCCTCATCTTGCTTATCTGCTAATCTTGGTTGATGAAATTCATCTCGATGAACTTGATATCATATTCTTCACCGATGAAGTATATGAGATCGTAAGTTGTACTAATTCATCTGCAGGATGATCAACCCAAAGCCACCGAGTGGGTTCTCGATAGTGGATGTACTAATCACATGATCACGACAAGAATCTATTGATGGATGCTCCCTTATCACCGTCACATCTGAAGCATATCATCTTTCTTTGACAAAGGCAAAAGTCGTATTGGGTCTTGGTAAGGTTGCGATCTCTAAGGACATACACATGGACAAAGTCATGCTTGTTGAGTCCTTAGGATACAACCTCATGTCGATCTCAATGCTTTGTGATCTTGATATGGTTGTTATCTTTGGCAAGTATCGTTGTGTTGTGATTATGGAAGCTGACAATTCCAAAGTCTTGAAGGCTTTAGGAGAGGAGACTTGTATATTGTTGATTTCTCTACAGGACCACAACCAGCCGTGTGCTTACTTGCAAAAGCTTCAGAAGGCTGGCTATGGCATCGGCGACTTGGTCACGCAGGCATGAGGAATTTGCACACGCTTGCGAAGAAGAAGCATGTCATTGGCATTGAAAATGTCAAATTCCTCAAGGATCACTTGTGCGAACTGTGAAGCTGGAAAAATGACCAAGGCCAAGCATCCAAATAAGACTATTATGACCACTACTCGTCCCTTGAATTGCTTCACATGGACCTCTTTGGTCCCAATCATTACTCAAATTGCCGTTAATGATGCATCTCTATATGGCTTTGTTATTGTTGATGATTACTCTCGTTACACATGGGTACACATTGTTACTTACAAAAATCAAGTGCAGGAAGTCTTCAAACGATTTTCCTTGAGGGATTCAACCAACTTTGGTGTGAAGATCAAATACATCAGGAGTGACAATGGAACTGAGTTCAAGAATTCCGGTCTTGATGCCTATCTTGATGAACTTGGTATTACTCATGAGTTATCTGCTCCTTATACTCCTCAAAGAAATGGCGTCGTGGAGCGCAAGAACGTAACTCTTGTTGAGATGGCTCGCACTATGCTTGATGAATACAAAACGCCTAGTCGCTTTTTGGATTGATGCAATTGATACTGCGTGCCACATCATCAACAGAGTATATCTTCACAAATTCTTCAAGAAGACTGCCTATGAACTCCTCAACGACAAGAAACCCAATGTAAGTTATTTCAAAGTCTTGATTGCAAAATGCTGGATTAGAGATCCTCATCACAATTCTAAATTTGCACCGAAAGCACATGAAGGTTTTATGCTTGGTTACGGAAAGGACTCGCACACCTACTGAGTCTTCAACATCGCTCTTCACAAGATTGTTGACATCAGATATATGCGGTTCGATGAAACTAATGGCTCGCAAAGAGAGCACCTACCTTCTGTGTTAGATGAACCAGCACCTGAGGAATCAATCAAGTTCAAGGCAACTGAGGATGTCATTCCTCCTGAAGAATCTGCTGAAGAATTCATTCTGTCAGACGCCAAGAACGTCGAGTGATGCACTGAAGATAATGTCAAGACAATGGTGCTGAGGAAAATGATCAAATTCCTCGACGACAACTAGCTCATCCTCGCGTTGCAAAAGAAGTGCAAGTGGAGAAGATCATCGATGACATTGAAGCGCCAGGTCCTCTCACACGCTCAAAAGCTTCACATTTATCTAACTTTTGTGGGCACTATGCTTTTGTCTCTATCACAGAGCCCACTAAGGTAGATGAAGCATTTCTAGAACCTGAGTGGATTCAAGCCATGCAAGAAGAATTACATCAGTTCGAGCTCAACAATGTCTGGGAACTGGTCAAACGTCCAGATCCTCGCAAGCATAATATCATTGGCACAAAGTGGATCTACCGCAACAAGCAAAATGAAAATGGTCTTGTGGTGTGGAATAAGGCACGACTAGTAGCTCAAGGCTACACCCAGGTTGAAGGAATTGATTTCGATGAAACTTTTGCACCTGTTGCTAGACTTGAGTCTATTCGCATATTACTCGCCTATGCTAACCATCACAATATCACTTTATATCAAATGGATGTGAAAAGTGCATTCCTCAATGGTAAGCTTGAGGAAGAAGTATATGTTGCTCAACCCCAGTGTTTTGAAGATCCAAAGAATCTCGACAAAGTCTTGAGACTTAATAAGGCCCTCTATGGTCTCAAACAAGCCCCCCAGGCGTGGTATGATAAATTGAAGGAATTCATAGTGAAGAATGGCTTTAAAACCGGTTCACTCGACCCTACTCTCTTTACTAAATCTTATGATGGTGAAATGTTTGTGTGCCAAATATATGTTGATGATATTATCTTTGGCTGTACTGACCAACGTTATAGTGATGAATTTGCCTATATGATGAGTGAAGAATATCAAATGTCTATGCTGGGAGAGTTGAAATTCTTCTTAGGTCTTCAAATTCGTCAACAACACAATGGCATATTCATATCTCGTGAGAAATACCTCAAAGATGTCCTCAAGAAATTCGACATGCAAGATTGCAAAGGCGCTAAAATTCCTATGCCCACAAATGGCCATCTATGCAATCGATGAAAATGGTATTGACTTGATCACAAGGTATACCGCTCCATGATTGGTTCTTTATTGTACTTATGTGCATCTAGGCCAGATATAATGCTTAGTGTTTGCATGTGTGCCCGATTTCAAGCTACACCGAAGGAATCACACCATAAGGTTGTGAAGCATATTCTTCGATATCTAGCTCACACACCAACACTAGGATTATGGTACCCCAAGGGCTCTGTTTTTTATCTCATTGGATATTCTGACTCTGACTATGCTGGTGATCGTGTGGACCGCAAGTCAACTTCTGGCACTTGTCATTTCCTCGGACGATCTTTGGTCTGTTGGTCCTCGAAGAAACAGAATCACAGATCACCGCTTCATCGCGGAAGCTGAATACATTGTTGCCGGCTCGTGTTGTGCTCAATTGTTGTGGATGAAGCAAACTCTCAAGGACTACGGCATCAACGTGAAGAATGTGCCTCCCTACTGTGACAATGAGAGTGCCATCAAGATTGCTCACAACCCAGTTCAGCACTCGAAGACAAAGCACATTCAAATTCGTCATCATTTTCTTCGTGATCATGTGTTCAAGGGCGACATCTCCATCGAGCACGTGAAGATTGAAGAACAGCTAGCTGATATCTTCACTAAGCCCTTGGATGAGAAGAGATTTAGCAAGTTGCGGTGTGAGCTAAATATCTTAGAATCCTCGAACTTTCTTTGAAAAGGACACACATCCTGACACTTATGCAAAATTGATGACTTAGATGTGCAACACATGAAGAAACGTTTTTCTTCAATCAATGAAGAATAACACTCTAAGTGTGAATAAATTAATGAAGAATTTGATTCTCAGAACCCTACGACAATTGTACGCGGTGTCTGAAATCATCATTCTTATACGGTGGGTCACGCCACCACCAAAGTTGAAAATCCTCAATTTGAATTTTTCCTCAGTTTTTGAAATTCTTCAGTTTTTCAAATTCTTCAACTTTGCAAAATCTTCACTGTTTCCGTCGTCTTTCTTCATTGACTATATATATATATATATATGAAGGAAATATGCCCTAGAGGCAATAATAAAGTTATTATTTATTTCCTTATATCATGATAAATGTTTATTATTCATGCTAGAATTGTATTAACAGGAAACATAATACATGTGTGAATACATAAACCTACAGAGTGTCACTAGTATGCCTCTACTTGACTAGCTCGTTAATCAAAGATGGTTGTGTTTCCTAACCATGAACAAGGAGTTGTTATTTGATTAACGGGATCACATCATTGGTTGAATGATCTGATTGACATGACCCATTCCATTAGCATAGCACCTGATCGTATAGTTTGTTGCTAGTGCTTTTCTTCATGACTTATACATGTTCCTATGACTATGAGATTATGCAACTCCCGTTTGCACGAGGAACACTTTGGGTGCTACCAAACGTCACAACGAATCGGGTGATTATAAAGGTACATTACAGGTGTCTCCGAAGGTACATGTTGGGTTGGCATATTTCGAGATTAGGATTTGTCACTCCGATTGCTCTGGAGAGGTATCTCTGGCCCTCTCGGTAATGCACATCACATAAGCCTTGCAAGCATTGCAACTAATGAGTTAGTTGTGAGATGATGTATTACGGAACGAGTAAAGAGACTTGCGGTAACGAGATTGAACTAGGTATTGGATACCGACGATCGAATCTCGGGCAAGTAACATACCGATGACAAAGGGAACAACGTATGTTGTTATGCGGTCTCGACCGATAAAGATCTTCGTAGAATATGTAGGAGCCAATATGGGCATCCAGGTCCCGCTATTGGTTATTGACCAGAGAGGTGTCTCGGTCATGTCTACATAGTTCTCGAACCCGTAGGGTCCGCACGCTTAACGCTTCGGCGATGCATTACTATGAGTTGTTATGATGTTTCTGTACCGAAGGTTGTTCGAGTCCCGGATGAGATCACGGACGTGACGAGGAGTCTCGAAATGGTCGAGACATAAAGATTCATATATTGGAAGTCTATGTTTGGACATCGGAAGTGTTCCGGTGAAATTAGGAATTTTACCAAATGCACGGAGGTTACCGGAACCCCCGAATACTAATGGGCCAACATGGGCCTTAGTGGAAAGGAGAGAAGGGGCCCAAGTGCTGGCGCACCTTCCCCCTTCCCTAGTCCTATTAGGACTAGGAGAAGGCGCCTCTCTCTCCCTTCCCACTTGGGGAAACCTAGTTGGACTAGGATTGGGGGAATCCTACTCCTAGTAGGAGTAGGACACCTGGCGCACCTCCCTTGGCCGGCCAGCCCTCCTCCTTCCCTCCTTTATATACTGAGGCAGGGCACCCCATGACACACAAGTTGATCCTTGAGATCTTTCCTTAGCCGTGTGCGGTGCCCCTTCCACCATATTACACCTCGAGAATACCGTAGCGTAGCTTAGGCGAAGCCTGCGCCGGTGGAACATCATCATCGCCACCACGCCGTCAGGTCGACGAAACTCTCCCTCAACACTCGGCTGGATCGGAGTTCGAGGGACGTCATCGAGCTGAACGTGTGCAGAACTTCGGAGGTGCCGTCGCTCGGTACTTGGATCGGTTGGATCGTGAAGAAGTACGACTACTTCCTCTACGTTGCGTCAGCCAACGCTTCCGCTGTGGGTCTACGAGGGTACGTAGACAACACTCTCATCTCGTTGCTATGCATCACCATGATCTTGCGTGATCGTAGGAAAATTTTTGAAATTACTACGTTACCCAACAGTGGCATCCGAGCCTGGTTTTATGCGTAGATGTCATATGCACGAGTAGAACACAAGTGAGTTGTGGACGATACAAGTCATACCGCCTACCAGCATGTCATACTTTGGTTCAGCGGTATTGTTGGAAAGACGATCCAGACCAACCTTACGCGTACTCTTACGCGAGACCGTTCCTCGACGTGCTTTGCACATAGATGGCTTGTGGAAGACTGTCTCCAACTTTAGTTGAACCGAGTGCATACGCCCGTCCTTGAGAAGGTTAAACGGAGTCTATTTGACGAAGTATCGTTGTGGTTTTGATGCGTAGGTAAGAACGGTTCTTGCTCAGCCCGTAGCAGCCACGTAAAACTTGCAACAACAAAGTAGAGGACGTCTAACTTGTTTTTGCAGGGCATGTTGTGATGTGATATGGTCAAGACGTGATGCTATATTTTATTGTATGAGATGATCATGTTTTGTAACCGAGTTATCGGCAATCGGCAGGAGCCATATGGTTGTCGCTTATTGTATGCAATGCAATCGCTTCAGTAATGCTTTACTTTATCACTAAGCGGTAGCGATAGTCGTAGAAGCATAAGTTTGGCGAGACGACAACGATGCTACGATGGAGATCAAGGTGTCGCTACCGGTGACGATGGTGATCATGACGGTGCTTCGGAGATGGAGATCACAAGCACAAGATGATGATGGCCATATCATATCACTTATATTGATTGCATGTGATGTTAATCCTTTATGCATCTTATCTTGCTTTGATTGACGGTAGCATTATAAGATGATCCCTTACTAAATTATCAAGAAGTGTTCTCCCCGAGTATGCACCGCTATGAAAGTTCTTCGTCTTTGAGACACCACGTGATGATCGGGTGTGATAGGCTCTACGTTCAAATACAACGGGTGCAAAACAGTTGCACACGCAGAATACTCAGGTTATACTTGACGAGCTATGCATATAAGATATGACCTCGGAACACGAGAGACCGAAGGTCGAGCGTGAATCATATAGTAGATATGATCAACATATTGATGTTCACCATTGAAACTACTCCATCACACGTGATGATCGGTCATGGTGTAGTTGATATGGATCACGCAATCACTTAGAGAATTGGAGGATATTTTTCTAAGTGGGAGTTCTTAAGTAATATGATTAATTGAACTTAAATTTATCATGAACTTAGTACCGATAGTATCTTGCTTGTCTATGATGTGTAGATAGATGGCTCGTCTTTGTTGTTCCGTTGAATTTTAATGCGTTCCTTGAGAAAGCAAAGTTGAAAGATGATGGCAGCAATTACACGGACTGGGTCCGTAATTCTGAGGATTATCCTTATTGCTGCACAGAAGAATTACGTCCCCGAAGCACCGTTAGGTGCCGTGCCTGGTGCAAGGGCTGCGCCAGATGTTGTGAACGTCTGGCAAAGCAAAGTCGATGACTACTCTATAGTTCAAGCAGCCATGCTTTACGGCTTAGAACCGGGACTTCAACGTCGTTTTGAACACCATTGAGCATATGAGATGTTCCAGGATTTGAAGTTAATATTCCAAGCTAATGCCCGGATTGAGAGATATGAAGTCTCCAATAAGTTCTATAGCTGTAAGATGGAGGAGAACGGTTACTGTCGGTGAGCATATACTCGTAATGTCCGGATATAACAATCACTTGATTCAACTGGGAGTTAATCTTCCGGATGATTGCGTCATTGACAGAATTCTCCAATCACTGCCACCAAGCTACAAGAGCTTCGTGATGAACTATAATATGCAAGGGATGACCAAAACAATGCCCGAGCTCTTCGCGATGCTGAAAGTCATGGAGGTAGAAATCAAAAAGGAGCATCAAGTGTTGATGGTTAACAAAACCACTAGTTTCAAGAAAAGGGCAAAGGAAAGAAAAGGAAACTTCAAAAAGAACGGCAAGCAAGTTGCTGATCAAGAGAAGAAACCCAAGTCTGGTCCTAAGCCTGAAACTGAGTGCTTCTATTGCAAGCAGACTGGTCACTGGAAGCGGAACTGCCCCAAGTATTTGGCGGATAAGAAGGATGGCAAGGTTAACAAAGGTATATGTGATATACAGGTTATTGATGTGTACCTTACTAATACTCGCAGAGCACTGGGTATTTGATAATGGTTACATTGCTAATATTTGCAACTCGAAACAGGGCTACGGATTGCGAAGATTGGCTAAGGACGAGGTGACGATGCGCTGGGAAATGGTTCCAAAGTCGATGTGATCGCAATCGGCACGCTACCTCTACATCTACCTTCGGATTAGTATTAGACCTAAATAATTGTTATTTAGTACCAGCGTTGAGCATGAACATTATATCTGGATCTTGTTTAATGCGAGACGGTTATTCATTTAAATCAGAGAATAATGGTTGTTCTATTTATATGAATAATATCTTTTATGGTCATGCACCATTGAAGAATGGTTTGTTTTTACTTAATCTCGATAGTAGTGATACACATATTCATAACGTTGAAGCCAAAAGATGTAGAGTTGATAATGATAGTGCAACTTATTTGTGGCACCGCCGTTTAGGTCATATCGGTGTAAAGCGCATGAAGAAACTCCATACCGATGGACTTTTGGAGTCACTTGATTATGAATCACTTGGCACTTATGTAACCGTGCCTTATGGGCAAGATGACTAAAACACCGTTCTCCGGAACTATGGAGAGAGCAACAGATTTATTGGAAATCATACATACCGATGTATGTGGTCCAATGAATGTTGAGGCTAAATGGCGGATATCGTTATTTTCTCACCTTCACAGATGATTTGAGCAGATATGGGTATATCTACTTAATGAAACACAAATCTGAAACATTTGAAAAGTTCAAAGAATTTCAGAGTGAAGTGGAAAATCATCGTAACAAGAAAATAAAGTTTCTACGATCCTGATCGTGGAGGAGAATATTTGAGTTACGAAGTTTGGCCTACATTTGAAACAATGCGGAATAGTTTCGCAACTTACGCCACCGAACACCACAACGTAATGGTGTGTCCGAACGTCGTAATCGTGCTTTATTAGATATGGTGCGATCTATGATGTCTCTTACTGATTTACCGCTATCGCTTTTGGGGTTATGCTTTAGAGACGGCTACATTCACTTTAAATAGGGCACCATCTAAATCCGTTGAGACGACGCCTTATGAACTGTGGTTTGGCAAGAAACCAAAGTTGTCGCTTACGAAAGTTTGGGGCTGCGATGCTTATGTGAAAAAGCTTCAACCTGATAAGCTCGAACCCAAATCGGAGAAATGTGTCTTCATAGGATACCCAAAGGAGACTGTTGGGTACACCTTCTATCACAGATCCGAAGGCAAGATTTTTGTTGCTAAATTCGGAAACTTTTGGAGAAGGAGTTTCTCTCGAAAGAAGTGAGTGGGAGGAAAGTAGAACTTGATGAGATAATCATATCTACTCCCTTATTGAGAAGTAGTACATCACGTAAAACAGTTCTGTGACACCTACACCAAATAGGGAAGAAGCTAATGATGATGATCATGAAACTTCAGATCAAGTTTCTCTGAACTTCGTAGATCAACCAGAGCAAGATCCGCACTGCAGTGGTACGGTAATCCTATTCTCGGAAGTCATGTTATCGAACATGATGAACCTACGAACTATGAAGAAGCAATGGTGAGCCCAGATTCCACAAAATGGCCGGAGGCCATGAAATCTGAGATGGGATCCATGTATGAGAACAAAGTGTGGACTTTGGTTGACTTGCCCGATGATCGGCAAGCAATTGAGAATAAATGGATCTTCAAGAAGAAGACTGACGCCGATGGTAATGTTATCGTCTATAAAGCTCGACTTGTTGCAAAAGGTTTTCGACAAGTTCAAGGGATTGACTACGATGAGACCTTCTCACCCGTAGCGATGCTTAAGTCCGTCCGAATCATGTTAGCAATTGCCGCATTTTATGATTATGAAATTTGGCAAATGGATGTTAAAACTGCATTCTGAATGGATTTCTGGAAGAAGAGTTGTATATGATGCAACCAGAAGGTTTTGTCGATCCAAAAGGAGCTAACAAAGTGTGCAAGCTCCAGCGATCCATTTATGGACTGGTGCAAGCCTCTCGGAGTTGGAATAAACGTTTTGATAGTGTGATCAAAGCATTTGGTTTTATATGCACTTTTGGAGAAGCCTGTATTTACAAGAAAGTGAGTGGGAGCTCAGAGCATTTCGATATTATATGTGGATGACATATTACCGATCGGAAATGATATAGAATTTCTGGATAGCATAAAGGGATACTTGAATAAGAGTTTTTCGATGAAAGACCTCGGTGAAGCTGCTTACATATTGGGCATTAAGATCTATAGAGATAGATCAAGACGCTTAATAGGACTTTCACAAAGCACATACCTTGACAAAGTTTTGAAAAGTTCAAAATGGATCAGTGCAAAGAAAGGGTTCTTGCCGGTGCTACAAGGTGTGAAGTTGAGTAAGACTCAATGCCCGACCACCGCAGAAGATAGAGAGAAAATGAAAGATGTTCCCTATGCTTCAGCCATAGGCTCTATCATGTATGCAATGTCGTGTACCAGACCTGATGTGTGCCTTGGTCAGAAGTTTGGCGGCAGTACCAAAGTAATCCAGAGTGGATCATCGGACAGCGGTCAAGAACATCCTTAAGTACTTAAGAAGGACTAAGGATATGTTTCTCATTTATGGCGGTGACAAAGAACTCGTCAGAACGGTTACGTCGACGCATAGCTTTGACATCGATCCGGACGATTCTAAATCGCAAACCGGATACGTATTTACATTAAACGGAGGAGCTGTCGGTTGGTGCAGCCCAAACAAAGCGCCGTGGCGGGATCTACATGTGAAGTTGAGTACATAGCTGCTTGGAAGCAGCTAATGAAGGAGTCTCGATGAAGGAGTTCATAACCGATCTAGGTGTTGTACCTAGTGTATCGGGTCCAATGAAAATCTTTTGTGACAATACTGGTGCAATTGCCTTAGCAAAGGAATCCAGATTTCACAAGAGAACCAAGCACATCAAAAGACGCTTCAACTCCATCCGGATTTGGTCCGTGGGAGACATAGAGATATGCAAGATACATACGGATCTGAATGTTGCGCACCGTTGACTAAGCCTCTTCCACGAGCAAAACATGATCAGCACCAAGACTCCATGGGTGTTAGAATCATTATGTAATCTAGATTATTGACTCTAGTGCAAGTGGGAGATCAAGGAAATATGCCCTAGAGGCAATAATAAAGTTATTATTTATTTCCTTATATCATGATAAATGTTTATTATTCATGCTAGAATTGTATTAACAGGAAACATAATACATGTGTGAATACATAAACCTACAGAGTGTCACTAGTATGCCTCTACTTGACTAGCTCGTTAATCAAAGATGGTTGTGTTTCCTAACCATGAACAAGGAGTTGTTATTTGATTAACGGGATCACATCATTGGTTGAATGATCTGATTGACATGACCCATTCCATTATCATAGCACCGGAGCGTATAGTTTGTTGCTAGTGCCTTTCTTCATCACTTATCCATGTTCCTATGACTCTGAGATTATGCAACTCCCGTTTGCACGAGGAACACTTTGGGTGCTACCAAACGTCACAACGTGAATCGGGTGATTATAAAGGTACATTACAGTGTGTCTCCGAAGGTACATGTTGGGTTGGCATATTTCGAGATTAGGATTTGTCACTCCGATTGTCGGAGAGGTATCTCTGGGCCCTCTCGGTAATGCACATCACATAAGCCTTGCAAGCATTGCAACTAATGAGTTAGTTGTGAGATGATGTATTACGGAACGAGTAAAGAGACTTGCCGTAACGAGATTGAACTAGGTATTGGATACCGACGATCGAATCTCGGGCAAGTAACATACCGATGACAAAGGGAACAACGTATGTTGTTATGCGGTCTGACCGATAAAGATCTTCGTAGAATATGTAGGAGCCAATATGGGCATCCGTGTCCCGCTATTGGTTATTGACCGAAGAGGTGTCTCGGTCATGTCTACATAGTTCTCGAACCCGTAGGGTCCGCACGCTTAACGCTTCGATGACAGTTACTATGAGTTGTTATGATGTTTCTGCATCAAGGTTGTTCGAGTCCCGGATGAGATCACGGACGTGACGAGGAGTCTCGAAATGGTCGAGACATAAAGATTCATATATTGGAAGTCTATGTTTGGACATCGGAAGTGTTCCGGTGAAATTAGGAATTTTACCAAGTAATGGAGGTTACCGGAACCCCGAATACTAATGGGCCAACATGGGCCTTAGTGGAAAGGAGAGAAGGGGCCCAAGTGCTGGTCAGACCTTCCCCCTTCCCTAGTCCTATTAGGACTAGGAGAAGGCGCCTCTCTCTCTCCCTTCCCACTTGGGAAACCTAGTTGGACTAGGATTGGGGGAATCCTACTCCTAGTAGGAGTAGGACACCCCTGGCGCACCTCCCTTGGCCGGCCAGCCCTCCTCCTTCCCTCCTTTATATACGAGGCGGAGGGCACCCCATGACACACAAGTTGATCCTTGAGATCTTTCCTTAGCCGCAGCGGTGCCCCTTCCACCATATTACACCTCGAGAATACCGTAGCGAGCTTAGGCGAAGCCTGCGCCCGGTGGAACATCATCATCGCCACCACGCCGTCGTCGATTTAAACTCTCCCTCAACACTCGGCTGGATCAGAGTTCGAGGGACGCCATCGAGCTGAACGTGTGCAGAACTCGGAGGTGCCGTGACGTTCGGTACTTGGATCGGTTGGATCGTGAAGAAGTACGACTACTTCCTCTACGTTGCGTCAACGCTTCCGCTGTGGGTCTACGAGGGTACGTAGACAACACTCTCATCTCGTTGCTATGCATCACCATGATCTTGCGTGATCGTAGGAAAATTTTTGAAATTACTACGTTACCCAACAATATATATATATATATATATATGTGTGTGTGTGTGTGTGTGTGTGTGTGTGTGTGTGTGTGTGTGTGTGTGTGTGTGTGTGTGTGTGTTTATGTCCTCTACAGCATTCACTTATGGCTATTTCTTCAAGTCGCTTTTTCTGCTAAGTGAATGTGATCGGACCCTTCCCCCTCTATGCTATACTCAACCCAATCTATTCACAAATTCTTCATGTGCGTTCTATTTGGAACTCGTTCAAAATCTTCACTGAGTCCTTGTCACCAAGAAATTGCGAACGAAACTTTAAAACTGATCTTATCCAAACTTTCGGTTTTGCCGCTCAAACCGTTCCGCATCCCACGATGCATTATTTTACTCACCCACGATCGTACACGATCTCCACTACACAGTACGTGGGTGACACATGTCGTGAGAAGGAGAATGGTCAGGGGCACGTTCGTCCTAAATCTTCGGGTGAATAGTTTTTCACTGCCTCTATAAATACCCCTCTCTCCATCCTCACTTCTTTTACTCCGCTCTACCTCTCTCTCCCGCTCGAGCTCCTCAAACCCTAGCGCCGCTGCTACTCCATCGTCGCCGGTGAGGAAGAGCTTCACTGCCTCAACCTCGTCGCCCGTCGTGCTCGCCGATCATGGAAATCCTCACTCCGTCGCCGCCGTAGCTGTCTTCCTCCGCCAAGTTAGGGCGTGGAAGATCTGAACAGACGAGCTTCACATCTACAACATCCAGTTCGGCGTGTTCTTCATTTAGGGTAATTAAAAGTTACTTTTACTACCCTCGTTGATCCAAATCTTACACTACAAAATCTTCAAAGGTGTTTTATTCTTCAAATCCTCACTAGTTATATGCTCTCGATTCATTTCCCTAAGCAATCATTTTCTTCAAGATTCCTCAATTGTGTGGATCCTCGATCTATACAACTCTGGAACCTAAGACAAAGAACGCTTAGTGAAATTCTTCAAGGCTCATCTGGTCAAAATCCTCAAAACTTGTTCTTTTCGAAAAACCTTCTAAGAATGCATATGACCTCTCCAAATTCCTCGCACATGTACTCCGTTCATAGGTACTCATGTCTGCTGCAGAATCATTAGGTTCTCATCAACTTAACTCATTTGCAGTGTTCCTCGAAAAAAAACTGCATACTTCTTCAGAGAACTCAATTGTTCAAATTCCTCAACTGAAGAATATGGCAGACGGTAAGAAGCCATAGAAAGGAGGAAAGAAACCTGAGGTTATGACTGCTTTTGGAATCCCTGAGGAAATTTATGCTGACTATTGCACACCTGATGAAGCAAAATTTGGCAAAGAAACCAAAAATCAGCGCAAGGTGCGCATTCAGAAGATTGAACGGAGATGGGCAAGGGAATGGAGGGACTACAGATATGTGACTCCAAAGTACATGAGGAAATTCGCTCTTAATCCTCCATGCCCACGAGCTCCATTGGCACCTGGCCAAGTAGCTGATCCCAAGAGCATCAAACGTGGTGAGGACTTTCCTGAAGAATGGGCTAAGCGCCAAGCTAAATTGGCAAGACAAGCCAAGGAGGCAGTGAAGAAATTCAATGAGGATTCTGCCACTGCTACTCACATCGAGGCCTCCGTCAAACCGAGGAAATCCATGCCAAAGAAGCCTGCTCATAAGCCAAGTGCTTCACCATCAGCGCCCTCACGGCCAAGTTCCTCAGCAACGCCCTCAAGGCAAATTCCTCACACTGCCACAGCTCCACCAAAGTCCTCAACAGCTCCGTCAAAGTCCTCAGCTCTTGTGCATCTGGCTACATGTCAAAGGACTGTTGGTTTCTCGATAGCCTCTGGTGTTTCAGCAAGTTCCTCAGCAGCACCAATTTCATCATCCGCCCGACTGCTTGAAGACCAAAGCAACAAATGGACGAGGTCCTCGGCCAAGTCCAAAGAAGAAACAGGTTGCATTCCATGTGCCTTCGATGATGAAGCTTCGATGATGAACTTGCGGAAATCATCAGAGATCGCCAAGAAAGGGCCGCTAGAGCCAAAGGCACATTTGTGCCACTACTGTTGGATCCGAGGAAAATCCTCGATTATATTGATCTCTGGCACAAGGATCCAAATACCCCTATGCCTGACTTTCATCTGACCCCTGGACAAAGTCATATGTTGACCCATTTCATCGCTGAAGAGAAATGGAAGTTTGAAAAGGCAAGAGAGATCAAGAAGGCTCAATACAGAAAGGAGAAGTTCCTGAAGAAAAACGTTGTCAAAATGACACCTGAGGAACTTCTCAAGGTCCAGACTGAAATTCAAGACCTCAGCAAAAACTTTGATTCTTATTATGCTGATTGGCAAGGAGCCAAGGTCGATTCATTAACTGACGAAGAAATTCACCAATGTTGCTGCCCCAACGCAACATGAAATTCCTCGGGATGAAGCCTCACTCAGCCGATCGAAGAACATGCCAAGACTAATCGATGAAGTTCGGGAGGCTGATGAAAATGCTAGTTCCAGGCTGATGATCCCATTCCACCAACCGAAGGAATTGCCGTGGCATCCACTAGTGGTGCGCTGAAGAAATCGAACAAGACAGGCAATCGCATCGATACCGAGGAAATTCAACCAGATTCCTCGGCTCCTTCGCGCCAACACCAACTCAAATTCTTCCATCCGCCTCGATGTGAAGAAAACCAAGGTTGCGTAACGAGCTGCAGTGAAGAAAAGGAAGGCATCACCGTGTCAAATTCTTCTAATTTGCGAAGAAAATGAAGCCATTTCCCAGCTCATTTGAAAATCCAATTGATGTTGTTACGATTTCCTCCATGCCATCAAAGGACCTTGTTCCTTTTGGAGAAGACTATGAGATCCCAATCGGATCTGCTGAAGAACATCATTCTGCTGCTTCGTCAGAGCAGATTGATGAAGAAATTGAAGTGGACGCAGTCCCTTCAACCCCAGTCATTTCCTCACCTATGCCTCAGTTCACTGCTGAAGAGGCTGGTGTTGAGGAAGTTGAAGATGAAGATGTGGATATAGGGTGCACCACACCTGTGATGAATGATGACTTTTGGGAAAGTCTGCATCCCAATACTCCTCTCTTCACCCTGCTCCAACAGATTCCTCAGTCCCCTGCACAAACAGTTCAAATGGACTCTGAAGAAACTCAACCCACTTGCTCAGGCATGAAGAAATTCCAGCCACTAGTGCTGATGAACTCACTGCCGATCCTCGATCGCACTGTTGAGGAACAAGAAATTCCTCACTGAAGAACTGAGCTCGCGATTCTGAGGTGGTGATGCAACTCACAGACACCCCTCTGCCCAAGCAAAAGAATCCGTTCTCAAGCAAACAAAAGTTTAAGGCTGAAGATTTCTTTGCCGAGCACGTATTCTTCACTAACTATAATCCATATGATTCTGCTCGCATAAGGAAGAGGCGTTTCTGGACTGCCAGCCAAGCCAACTTCTATTCCTCAGTGCTCTTCAACAAAGAAAAAGTCTTCGATCATGCTCATATTCCTCATGTGTACATGGAGTCTCTGCCAAGCTTTGAACCAGTCCTCAGTGTTCTTCACGACGCAGGACTTCTGAATTTCTGCACTGATATCTATGACTGGAATGAAGAACTCATTCTTCAATTCTATGCAACGCTGCACATCACCGGAGACGCTGAAGACGTGAACTCATGGGTATTAGACCGATGTCTGAAAATACTCACTACAAGGCACCAAGAATCGAATTACTTCGCCGTGCTCTACCACTCGGTCATCCGCTTGATGGTGCTCGTTGTATCTACAACGAACCAGAACTTTCAAATCACTATATGCAAGTCTTGATGAAGCCTTTGAAGCCAAGGCAGGCCCCAAGAACCAAATTCCTCGTCAAGGAATTATTGTATGTGCCTCGGACTGTCTATCGGATTCTGACGAAGACAATGAGTCCTATCAAAGGCCACGACTCGAATGATGAAGAAGTCGTTGGCATTATGAAGAATATGCTTTTCAACATCATCCATGGCGTTCCCGTCAACTTCCATGATTTCTTCATGAGGACTCTGGCAAACATTGCTATGTCACCATTTGAGCTGAAGCCTTATGCGCCTTGGATAATGAGATTCATCAGACAAGGTCTTCACTCAATTACAATGTCGATACTCAACCACTGCAGCTACTTGCCCCGATTGAAGTCCTCAAACGGACATTTACCTCACCGATGACAAGGGCAAGGCTACTGCCAGATCGATGAAGGCAATCGAACATTGGGTGGACAGATTCGCAAAGCAGCATCCTACTCCACCAATTATGACTCGCCACACATGACTCTGCCGCAAATACCTCGATCAAGCAAAGTCCTCAAGCTATCTGCACCTGTGGTGATGATCGATCGTGAGTTACTCCTCGCCTTCATCGGAAGGTTGATCGCAATCATAAATGGGTCAAGCGTCAGTTTGGTTCAATTCTTCACAACATGACCTCAACACACAATGCAGTGAAGAAAAACCATTACTACCTCCATGAAACCTTCAAATGCACCTGGGCTGTTCTTTCACATGTCTACAGTGCGGAAGAACCGACGACAATGGGACTCAAGGAAGAATTTGACTGGTCTGCACCTCCTCCGAAGAAATACAAGAAGGTCAAGGTTCCTTCCTTGGTGGCCAGCTCCTATTCTTCATCGCGACAACGATGAAAATGAAGACTTGGACAACACCGCGGCAGGTCCTACTACAACAACCGACCCCAACAACGCTGGCGCTCCTTCTTCAACTTGAAATTCTTCAGGAGCGTTAGTCCTCAGTTTCGATCCTTTTGGTCATTCGATGACAAAGGGGGAGAAATTTGAGTTAGTCTTCAAGCGGGTCTATCTTATTGTCCATATACAACAATTTATTAAGTTACAACTCTCGTTCTTCTGAAACTTTTATTGGATCGAGTTGTAATCTTAAACCCGATGGTGCTTTGATACTTTTGATGCACTATGCTCCGATTCTCTTGAGCTTTTTGTGCTCTGATACTCTTGATGCATTATTTTGCATGCTTGTTCCTCATTAATGTTATCGCACGCATGCTGAATTACATCAAGCACCATATTTCATCATGCATTTCAAATTCTTCATATTATATATGTCAAATGCGTGTATGAATTACAAGATATAGGGGAGATCTCCATGATTCAACTCTTCAAATGTGCATTGCCTCAAAAGCAAATTCCTCACTATGCACATCTTGGGAGTTCTTCTATATCTTGCAATCAAATTCCTCATTATCGGTATCTACACTTCATATGTTTATCCCGTTGAAAACCTAACCTATATTGTCATCAATCACCAAAAGGGGAGATTGTAAGTGCATCTAGTGCCCTTAGTGATTTTGGTGGATTGAAGACTTATAGGTTAAGGAACTAATGCGTTTGTGAGTGTACACAGGTCTATAAGTCTATGAGGAGTTTGATATTTACAAGTGAAAGTCGACCCTAAAAATGAAGTTCTTCGACTGAAGACTTTGATATTCTGAAGACTTTGAAAGTGAAGAAATTGGTGTGACCTTGACGACTTGGTATTCATTTGAGGAACATGAAGCGTGAAGACTTTTGTTTTTGTAGTTTCATTTTCTCTTTCTTGAGTCATAGGAAACACCGTCGTTAAAGGGGTCGAGGAAATACTAAGGAAAAATTTCCATGTGATGCTCAACTCAAAATCCTACACCTACCAATCCCTTCGAGTGAAGCCTTTGGAAATCTCATACATTCAGTCAATTTCTTGATGATAGAGACGAAGCTCTTCCGGTCATTGAGAATTTGTTCCGACCGAGGAGTTAGGAATTCACCAGGTCTGGATTGCCTACACATGAGGAACATGATAGCCACGAGGAATTTGATATTCAAATTTCCGACCGTTCTTGTCTTCTTGGCACTGTCCCAAAATATCTTATCCACCTAACGGTCACATCATTGAAGGGCATTTATGTCTTATCATGTCGGGCTGCTCCCTAGGCTATAAATAGCTGCCCCCTACAACCACTAGCTGGTTGGCTGCTCCGAGAGAACTTGACACTTGTCATTTGAGAGCAACCCATCCTCCGAGGACTTTGAGAGAAAATCATCGAGTGAGGAAAACCCAAAACCAAACCCCTACAAACCCAAAGTGATTGAGCATCACTGAAGAGATTGATCCTGCGTGGATCCGACGCTTGTTACCTTTGAAGACTGTGCTTCTTCCAGACGGTTAGGCGTCATGGTCTAGAGCATCCAAGAGGAATTGTGGATCGCCGAGTGACCAAGTCTGTGAAGGTTTGGAAGTCTCCTGAAGACTTACCACGAGTGATTGGATGAGGTCTGTGTGACCTTAGTTCAAGGAGAATACGGTGAGGACTTGGTGTCCTGAGCTGCGTGCTCGGCCGGGTGTCCGGATCGTGTGTCCTCGAGTTTAAATACTTAGCCGCTCTAACCAGACGTACAAGACAGGGCAGCTTGGAACTGGTCTACCAAATCATTGTCTTCACCAACCTAATCGGTTCTATTTCCTCAACCCTTTCATTTCCTCATTCTTTGTGTTGAGTGTTTGTTCATATCTGTGTTTGAAGACTTTGACTGAAGACTTTCTCAATTTCCTCAGTTCAATTTCTTCAGTCTGTTTGTCTTCATCTTGTGTTATCCTGTGATTACACTTTCTGTACTCTGTGCTGTCTTCATTTCATCATGATGACCATGCGTGTATTCTGTTATGCTTACTTCTGAATACTTATTCCGCTGCAAGTAGTTCTTCGCTAAGGAATTTCCTCACCGGCAAATTCCTCAGTGAAGAATTCATAAAAATCGCCTATTCACCCCCCCCCCCCCCTCTAGTCGATATAGCGCACTTTCAGGTTAGTCCGCTCTTCGCGGACTGAATCCTCTCAATCACCATACCCATGAGGGTACGGTGTTCCTCAACAATTGAAGCACTTCGCAGCGCTTCCAGTAGAGTATCCGGTGCCTCTGGATGGACAGAGGTCACTGGTGGAATCGGTGCACCTCTTTCTTTTGAAGGAGGCTGCTTGCCTGATTCTGGAGCCGTAGAGGTCTCCGTAATTGTATTCGGCTGGGGCCGAATTGGATATGGCAACCATTGCCAGTCTCCATGGGGATTTGCTCCCCCATGTGTCCGGCGGCCGAGGTTTCACCCTCTGGCGCCACCCTGATGGCCTCTTGTGTCTCTCCCTGGCCTGGGGAGGTCCTTCGTGACAACACCTCGGTGTCATCCATGGCCTTGGGAGAAGAGGCCACCGAAAGGGACCCGCTGTCTATCACCTTCGGATCTAGCGAATTCCCCGAAGATGAGGATCGCTGGAGGTCGGAACGAGCTGGATTGCAGCGCATGATTCGACATGTTAAAACCATGAATTAAAGGAGCTGGATATATGTGCGCGTCTTTGAGTACTTACGATTCGGCCAGGGGCTTATTCCTGGGGCGACACTCGGAGCTGCTATCGATGTCTCACGCGGAGTTATCAGCGAGGGAGACCTTCCCCTTCTTGGACGCCTCTGCCTCCAGATGCGGGAGGCCGCCCTTTTCTTCCTCCTCCCCTCCGGGGGAGAGTTGATTTCCTCATGCTCCTCTTCGTCTTCGGTGGGGGAGGAGTGGGTCTCGGCGTCTTCGAACGTCACGTCCAAAGTGCCTTTCTAACGGAGGCCACTTCTGGTCCACTTGGCCTTCTTCTCCGGTGCCTGGTAGGGCGCCGAAACCAGTATCTTTGTTAGAAATGGGATAGCGGGGTTTTCGGGCAGCGGGGCGGGACACTGGATCCGCTCCGCCTTCTCTGTCAAGCCCTGGAAAGACAGATATGGAAGCTGAGACATCTTCCTTGAGCACACAGGTGAAGGATACACCTTGCAATATGAAAAACTTACCGGACTGGCGGGATGAGCAAGGTTGTACCCACGGTCTTCGGTCTCCTTTGGCCATGTCTCATTGGACTTGAAGAGCACCTTCCAGATGCCTTCGTGCGTAACACCGAAGAACTGTTGCAGGGTCTGGTGCTTGGCCAGATAGAACTCCCACAAATTGCAGGTCCGGCTTTGGCAAGGAAGGATCCGGCGAAAAAGCATCACCTGGATCACTGATAAGCCAGAAGTATAGGGGATCAATTGTAGCCTCTTTCGAGAAGTAAGAGTGTCGAGCCCAACGAGGAGCTAAAGGTAGAACAAATATTCCCTCAAGTTCTATCGACCACCGATACAACTCTACGCACGCCTAACGTTCGCTTTACCTAGAACAAGTATAAAACTAGAAGTACTTTGTAGGTGTAAGGGATAGGTTTGCAAGATAATAAAGAGTGCGTAAATAAAAACTAGGGGCTGTTTAGATAAAGAGGCAATAAAGTTAGTATAGCGAGTGTGGAAAAGTGGTGGTAGGAGTTGCGAAATTGTCCCTAGGCAATTGACTATGTTACTAGACCGATAGCAAGTTCTATGTGGGAGAGGCCACTGCTAGCATGTCATCCCTGACTTGGAATTATATGCACTTATGATTGGAACTATTAGCAAGCATCCGCAACTACTAACATTCATTAAGGTAAAACCCAACCATAGCATTAAGATATATTGGTCCCCCTTCAATCCCGTATGCATCAATTTCTATGCTAGGTTGAAGCTTCTATCACTCTTGCCCTCCAATACATAGTCCTATAAACATACAACTAACCCTATGGTGTGATCCACGCGCGCACTCATATGATGGGCACCAAGGGACAGCAACATAACCACAAGCAAATTAAACCAATCATAGCAATTCACCAATCACCGATAGGACAACGAAAATCTACTCAGACATCATTGGATGGCAACACATCATTGGACAATAATATGAAGCATAAAGCACCATGTTCAAGTAGAGGGTACAGCGGGTTGCGGGAGAGTGGACCGCTGTAGATAGAGGGGGGAAGGTGATGGATATGTTGGTGAAGCTGGCGGAGGTGTTGGTGAAGATGGCGGTGATGATGATGGCCCCCGGCGGCGTTCCGGCGCCACCGGAAGCGAGGGGGAGAGAGCCCCCCTCCTTATTCTTCTTCTTCCTTGACCTTCTCCCTAGATGGGAGAAGGGTTTCCCCTCTGGTCCATGGTCTCCATGGCGTGGGAGGGGCGAGAGCCCCTCCGAGATTGGATCTGTCTCTCTGTCTCTCTGTGTTTCTGCGTTCTTGGGTTCTGCCCTTTCACCGTTTCTTATATATCCGGAGATTCGTAATTCCGATTGGATTGAAACCTTCGCCTAGATTTTTCTCCAAAAATTAGCTTTCTTGCAGCCAAAGAAGAGCAGCAACCGCCTTACGGGGGGACCACGAGGGTCAAGGCGCCCCCTCGTGGCCCCTCGCACCTTCTCGCGTTGATTCTTCTTCCCATATTTCACAAATATTCCAAAAATATTCTCCGTCCGTTTTATCCCGTTTGGACTCCGTTTGGTATGGGGTTTCTGAAACAAAAATATGCAACAAACGAGGAACTGCATCAAGCCTTTGGATCAATATGTTAGTCCCAAAAATAATATAAAAACTTGCCAAAAGTATATGAAAGTTGTAGAATATTGGCATGGAACAATAAAAAATTATAGATACGACGGAGACGTATCAGCATCCCCAAGCTTAATTCCTGCTCGTCCTCGAGTAGGTAAATGATAAAAACGATAATTTTTGATGTTGAATGCTACCTAGCATAATCTTGATCATGTAATCTAATCATGGCATGAATATTAAGATACGAGTGATTCAAGGCAATAGTCTATCATTTGACATAAAAACAGTAATACTTCAAGCATACTAATAAAGCAATCATGTCTTTTCAAAACAACATGGCAAAGAAAGTTATCCCTACAAAATCATATAGTCTAGCTATGCTCCATCTTCATCACACAAAATATTCAAATCATGCACCACCCCGGTTTTAGCCAAGCAATTGTTTCATACTTTAGTATTCTCAAACCTTTTCAACTTTCACGGAATACATGAGCGTGAGCCATGGATATAGCACTACAGGTGGAATATAATATGATGGTGGAGGTTGTGTGGAGAAGACAAAAAAGGAGAAAGTCTCACATCGACGCGGCTAATCAACGGGCTATGAAGATGCCCATCAATTGATGTCAATGCGAGGTGTAGGGATTGCCATGCAACGGATGCACTAAGAGCTATAAGTGTACGAAAGCTCAAGCTGAAAACTAAGTGGGGGTGCATCCAACTTGCTTGCTCATGAAGACCTAGGGCATTTGAGGAAGCCCATCGTCGGAATATACAAGCCAAGTTCTATAATGAAAATTCCCACTAGTATATGAAAGTGATAACTCAAGAGACTCTCTATATGAAGAACATGGTGCTACTTTGAAGCACAAGGTGGTAAAAGGATAGTAACATTGCCCCCTTTTTTTGTGGGCTTCTTTGGCCCCCTTTTTTTTATTTAGGCTTCGTTGGCCTCTCTTTTTTTGGGGTGGGGGGCAATGCTCTAATAATGATGATCATCACACTTTTATTTACTTACAACTCAAGATTACAACTCGATACTAGAACAAAGATATGACTCTATATGAATGCCTCCGTGATGTATCGGGATGTGCAATGATCTAGCGTAGCAAAGATATCAAAAAGCGGACAAGCCATGAAAATATCATACTAGCTGTCTTACGATCATGCAAAGAAATATGACAATGAATGCTCAAGTCATGAATATGATGATGATGCAAGTTGCATGGAAATATATCTCGGAATGGCTATGGAAATGCCATGATAGGTAGGAATGGTGGCTGTTTTGAGGAAGATATAAGGAGGCTTATGTGTGATAGAGCGTATCATATCACGGGGTTTGGATGCACCGGCGAAGTTTGCACCAACTCTCGAGGTGAGAAAGGGCAATGCACGGTACTAAAGAGGCTAGCAATGATGAAAGGGTGAGAGTGCGTATAATCCATGGACTCAACATTAGTCATAAAGAACTCTCATACTTATTGCAAAAATTTAGAAGCTATCGAAACCAAGTACTACACGCATGCTCCTAGGGGGGGAGGTTGGTAGGAGTTAACCATCGCGCGCCCCCGACCTCCACACAAAGGAAGACAATCAATAAATACATCATGCTCCAACTTTGTTACATAACGGTTCACTATACGTGCATGCTACGGGAATCACAAACCTCAACACAAGTATTTCTACAATCCACAATTACCCACTAGCACGACTCTAATATCACCATCTTTATATCTCAAAACTATTGCAAGGAATCAAACATATCATATTCAGTGATCTACAAGGTTTATGTAGGATTTTATGACTAACCATGTGAATGACCAGTTCCTGTCATCTCTCTAAATAGATATAAGTGAAGCAAGAGGGTTTAATTCTTTCTACAAAAGATATGCCCATGCTCTAACAAGTATAAGTGAAGCAAAAGAGCATTCTACAAATGGCGGTTTTCTAAGTGAAGGGAAACAGGAAATCCAAACTTCAAATGATATAAGTGAAGCACATGAAGCATTCTATAAAGCCATACTCAAAAGATATAAGTGAAGTGCAAAGAGAATTATATAAATCAACCAAGGACTATCTCATACCAGCATGGTGCATAAAAGAAAAGTGAAAACTAAATGCAAAAGACGCTCCAAGATTTGCACATATCGCATGAACAAAACGAATCCGAAAACATACCGATACGTGTTGAAGAAAGAGGGGATGCCTTCCGGGGCATCCCCAAGCTTAGACGCTTGAGTCTCCTTGAATATTTACTTGGGGTGCCTTGGGCATCCCCAAGCTTAAGCTCTTGCCTCTCCTCCTTTTCCTCATATCGAGACCTTCTCCATCATCGAACACTTCATCCACACAAAACTTCAACAGAAAACTCGGTAAGATCCGTTAGTATAATAAAGCAAATCACACTCTAAGTAATATTGCAAACCAATTCATATTTTGTTTTTGCATTGTGTCTACTGTAATATAATTTTTTCATGGCTTAATCCACTGATAGAAATTGATACTTTCATCAAAACAAGCAAACTATGCATCAAAAACAGAATCTGTCAAAAACAGAACAGTCTTTAGTAATCTGAACATTCACCATACTTCTGGTACTCCAAAAATTCTGAGAAAATTATGAAAAATAAAAAATTTGTATAGAAAGACAGTGCAAAAAGTTTCAGAACCGTTTGACATTCCAGTAAAAAAATTAAAATCGCGCACTACAGCCAAAGTTCCTGTCCTGTACCGCACAAACCAACAAGCATTGTAAACATCCTAAAGGCAAACCTTGGCACATTATTTTTATAATACAATGGAATTGTACAAGGGGATAATTATTTTTGTTGAAAATTTTCTGTAATTAAGATTCACAAAGTTTCCGTGAGCATGAACAAAGTTCAAGGAGCTCCCCCACTTCAACAATGCTTGTCTCTCTCACTTTCACTTTTCTTTTTGAAAAAGTTTTGGGTTCCCCTCTTTATTTTTTTTGTTTTTAAACTATATAAAAGCACTCAACAGAAATATATGACTCTCTAAAACTTCCGGGTTGTCTCCCTGGCAGCGCTTTCTTTAAAGCCATTAAGCTAGGCATATAGTGCTCAAGTAATGGATCCGCCCGAATCCCAAGGTATATCAAAGCTAATTTTAATTAGCATTGATTTTTAATTTAGTAGTGAGCACAAAGTAACATATATCATGTAATGACGAAGTCTAACTCTCTTCCTATGCATAGGCATGTCATAAAAGAACAATTCATGCACACATAGTAAAGGCCAATGCATAGTATAAACAGTTTCTTGCAATTTTATCATGTTGGAAACATAGAGAGGTGGAGATATAGTTCCTCTATCATAATAATTGCAAGTAGGAGTAGCAAGCACATGCATATTATATCTATCAAAATCATCATGTGTAGAAGTAAAACACAACCCATCAATATAATCCTTAATAAGCACAAACTTCTCCGATATAGTGTAGTTTGGAGAATTCAAAAAGATAATGCGACTATCATGCGTGGGTGCAATAACAACAATTTCATGTTTAACATAAGGGACTATAGCAAGTTCATATCCATAAGCATAATTCATATTGGCATCATGGCCACAAGCATAGCAAGAATCATCGAAAATGGATATTTCAAGAGAATCAACGTGATCATAACAATCATCATAGCATTCATCCTTCGGTAAGCACGAAGGGAATTTAAACAATGTATGAGTTGAAGAGTTACTCTCATCATAAGGTGGGCACGGGTAGCTAATCCGCTCTTCCTTCTTTTGTTCTTCGCTCTCCTCGTCATCTTTTTCATCTAATGAGCTCACAATGTCATTAATTTCTTCTTCCATAGACTCCTGCAAAATATTAGTCTCTTCTTGGACAGTGGAGACTTTCTCAATAAATTTATCAATATCGGAATTGAATTCATAATTCTTATAGCAATATTTAAGGATAGCTAATTTTTCAGGTCTATAAACTGAATCATCAAAATCTTCGAACTCTTTAAACAAAGATTCAATTTCATAAGCACCCATAAAAGCAACAAACTCTTATATTTGTTCCACATCATAGTTATATATACCTCTAGCATGAGAAGCCAAGGTTTCATTATCATTAAATTTGCATGAAAAGGGAAGGTGTGGAGACTTCATCCTAGAGCAACAAGTATAATCATATCTCAAGCATAGTTGCCTAGCATACCAATACAACATATAAATTTGATCCCATAATAGTTTCCCTTTTTGAGTCAAGCGATAATCCCTCAAGTATTCACATTGATCCAACGTGTCTCCCATTACCAAATTAAATGGGGTTTTCTCAGAATTATCAAAGTAGTACGTGATATCTATCGCATAACGAGCATCGAGGGTTTTAGGAGGTTCCCCATCTCCATGAGCAGCAAGTACACCTAATTTTTTTGGTATTCCGTGATCCATATCCATAACTAAAGATAGAGGACAACTAAGAACAGCAAATAAAAATTACTTAGTGATAAATAAAACAAGCACACATGAGAATATTCACCCCACGCTATTGCTCCCCGACAACGGCGCCAGAAAAAGGTCTTGATAACCCACAAGTATAGGGGGTCACTTGTAGCCTCTTTCGATAAGTAAGAGTCGAACCCAACGAGGAGCTAAAGGTAGAACAAATATTCCCTCAAGTTCTATCGGCCACCGATACAACTCTACGCACGCTTAACGTTCACTTTACCTAGAACAAGTATGAAACTAGAAGTACTTTGTAGGTGTAACGTGGTAGGTTTGTAAGATAATAAAGAGTGCGTAAATAAAAACTATGGGCTGTTTAGATAAAGAAGCAATAAAGTTAGTATAGCGAGTGTGGAAACGTGGTGGTAGGAGTTGCGAAATTGTCCCTAAGCAATTGACTACGTTACTAGACTGATAGCAAGTTTTATGTGGGAGAGGCCACTGCTAGCATGTCATCCCTGACTTGGAATTCTATGCACTTATGATTGGAACTATTAGCAAGCATCCGCAACTACTAAAGTTCATTAAGGTAAAACCCAACCATAGCATTAAGATATATTGGCCCCCCTTCAATCCCGTATGCATCAATTTCTATGCTAGGTTGAAGCTTCTATCACTCTTGCCCTCCAATACATAGTCCTATCAACATACAACTAACCCTATGGTGTGATGCACGCGCGAGCTCATATGATGGGCACCAAAGGACAACAACATAACAACAAGCAAATTAAACCAATCATAGCAATTCACCAGTCACCGATAGGACAACGAAAATCTACTCAGACATCATAGGATGGCAACACATCATTGGATAATAATATGAAGCATAAAGCACCATGTTCAAGTAGAGGGTACAGCGGGTTGCGGGAGAGTGGACCCCTGTAGATAGAGGGGGGAAGGTGATGGAGATCTTGGTGAAGATGGCGGAGGTGTTGGTGAAGATGGCGGTGATGATGATGGCCCCCGGCGGCGTTCCGGCGCCACCGGAAGCGAGGGGGAGAGAGCCCCCCTCCTTCTTCTTCTTCCTTAACCTTCTCCCTAGATGGGAGAAGGGTTTCCCCTCTAGTCCATCACTACAAAAAAAAGACACATCCGTGACATTTTGGGCCGAACGAAAAAAAAATTGTCATACTTATGACACTTCTATGACGATAATTGTGACAAAACCTAGTATCATCATAGATGTGGTGGGGTCCTACTTCTATGACAAAAAATCATGACAGAAAATGGGCTTTTCGTCCTAGGCGGGCCGGAGACGTAGATGCATGACATTCTTTGGGCCGTCCATGACGGAAAAAACCGTGGTAGAAGCGAGGGCGAGGAAAATATCGGGGTGTTCCCGGTTACGGTGGGTGGTCGGGGCCGAGCGATGCGCGTTTCTCTCATACACGCACACGCTGCGTGAAGTGCGAGGCGTTGGGCTCTAACTAAACCCGGCGAGGCGTTGGGCTCTAATCGAACCCGGCGATTGCACCGCAGTTACGCGTTCTTCGAACCCGAGCGATCGATCGATGGCTATTAACTGAACCCAATCGAGCGAATCCTTCGCTACTGCTGCTAACTGAAGCCGCTCAATGCTGCCTCTGGATGAACAGTGAGCGTTGTTGTGGGGTTTGGATGAACAGTTCCCAGTGGGGGTGGATGAACAGGACCCCGTGGTGTTGCATCTGGATCAACAGGACCCCGATCGATCGAGCCGGTTGGGGCTGGATGAACAGGACCCCGTGGAGGGCAGGATGAACAGGACCACCCCGTGGAGGGCAGGATGAACAATAGACGGTGGAGGGCTGGATGAACAGTAGCCCATGGAGGGGTGGTTGAACAGGAGCCCGTGGAGAGGGCTGGTTGAATAGTAGCCGGTGGAGTAGCGCACGGTGGAGGCTGGATAAACAGGAGCCTGTGGATGAACAGTCGCAGGTGGAGGCTGGAGGAGGTCGATGGTGGATGAACAGTAGCCTGTGGAGGTTGGAGGGGGTCAACGGTGGAGATGAACAGTATCCCATGGAGTCCCATTTTGCGGTACGCCACACCCCTCCCGATGAACAGGACCCCCGTTTCGACCGTAGCGCTCCAACACAAGTCCGTTTCCTCCGTTTTGCGGTACGCCACACCCCTCCCGATCAACAGGACCCCCGTTTCGACCGTAGGAGGTCTGTTTCCTCCGTTTTGCGGTACGCCAGACCCCTCCTGATGAACAGGATCCCATTTCGAACGTGGCTGGTCGAACACAAGGCCATTTCCTCCGTTCTGCGGTATGCCATGCCTCGTTTCCATCGGTTGTTCCGTCCAAGCCGGTTGGCTCCCTCGCGTTCCGTTGCCTCCCGATGAACACGACGCATTCCGTTGCCTCCCAATGAACACAACGACGACGCAGTTTCTCCGTTCTGGCCCAGCCATGTACACGAGCCCTGGCCGTACGTACGCGCGAGTAGGCGTTCGAGACCCCGCGCGTATGTACGTATGTCGCCGTATTTACTTTCTTGCACCCTGGCCGCTCTACGTACGTGTACATGCTACGTGCGCGCCTCTACTACGACACATGTGCGCCTCTACACTGACCAGTATGTACGTACACGTTCGCGGCCAGAATGACAACGCAACGTACGCTTCGACCAGGTGGGTCCCGACTGTCAGGCACTTCCTTGCGTGTGAAGATGTAGCTGGTGGGTCCCAGCAGGCAGGGGGCGAATCTTTTTTTTTTGCCCGGATGCACTTCCTTGCGTGCGAATATGTAGCTGGTGGGTCCCAGCAGTCAGGGGGAAACATTTTCTTCGCGAAACAGATGGCCCATCCGGTGGGTCCCTGCTGTCAGGTGGAGGAATAATTATTTTGCACGTAATAAGGAGGCACTTCCTTGCTGCGGCTGTGGACCCAGCTGTCAGCCTCTCCACATATAGTCCACGTCCGATGGAAGCCGTTCCTTGACCACATTGACCACGCCGCGCCGAGAGCACCAGGGCGGTGGACGACGGCGAGGCCTAGGAAGGGGACGACGCAGAAGCCGAGGAAGACAGCGGTGGAAGCCCGCGCGGAGAGGAGTACGAGGTTCACCGGTTCTGCGGTGTGAGATTGTCATCGTCGCAGGCCTGGCCAGCGGTGGGAATAGTAGGGCGGTGAGGCCTCCGCGGCAACCTGACCCGGCCACGGAGAGGCGAGGAGCATCTTGATGCACGACCGGTCTTTGCTTTGGGCGGTTGGAGCAAGAAGACCAAAGGTTGAAGAAGCACTACGGCCGTTGGATGGACATCGTACGATCATTGGAGCTAGAATCGTTCATATTGACTAAGTTGACAAAGCACTCCGTCCCTGTAAACTTAGTAGGCCCACAAGTCAGCCACCCACCAAGGTGGGTCCCAGCTAGCAGGGGGAGTATTCATTTTTTTGTGCGTAATAAGGAGGCACTTCCGGTGGGTCTAAGCTGACAGCGGGGGGGACGTTCTTTCGCGAAATACGGTGGACCGTCCGGTGGGTCCCAGCAGTTAGGGGGGAAACGTATTTTTTCGCCAAATACGGTGGCCCGTCCGGTGGGTCCCTACTGTCAGGTAGAGGAATAATTATTTTCCGCGTAATAAGGAGCCACTTCCTTACTGCTGCCGTGGACCCAGCTGTCAGCCTCTCCACGACAGTACTCTTCCGATGGAAGTCGTTCCATGACCACGTTGACCACGCCGCGCCGAGAGCACCAGGGCGGTGGACGACGGCGAGGCCTAGGAAGGGTACGAAGCGGAGCCGGGGAAGACGTGGTAGTGGATGCCCACGCAGAGAGGAGTACGGGGGTTCACTGGTTCGGCTGCGGTGTGAGGCTGCCACCGCCGCAGAATAACATGGGGTGTGGGTGAGTAGAGGGATACCCTGGCCAGCGGTGGGAGTAGTAGGGCGCGGTGAGGCCTGCACGGGAGGCGGGAGCAGGCGGTCCCGCCGGTGCTGGATTTGGCGGCTGGAGCAAGAAGATCAGAGATTCAAGAAACACGAAGGCCTTTGGATTGACATCCAACGGTTACATCTGCTAGAATCGTTTGTTGACGTATATAATAACTAAAAAAATCCTGCATACACGTCAACTTAATAGGCCCATAAGTCAGACCATTCCCTCTTTTTTTAATAATTATATATAGCTCATTGCGACTTCTTATGCAATTTATTGCAGTCCGTTTTTTGGTTGGCCAGGGCCAATTTCACATATTTCTGTGGGTTCCAAACCATTTTTAATACCGAAATGGCGAGCCAGATTTAAAGTACTTTGAAGATATATTTAAATTAGGTTAATGCCCAGTGAAATAGGAATCTGAAAATGTGAAAAAAAAATCAGAAATTATAAAGTAATTGCCAATTTGTCATCTGTTTTCATATTTACAACCAATTTCATATTACTTTCAAGATTTGCAGGCGTCTTGAAAGAGTTGTAGCCCATCAGGGCGTAGAAAAATAAATAGGCCTGGCTTGGGTATTCTTCAAAAAATAAACTGGGCTCACAAAGAAAAAATAGTTGGGCTGGTCACATGGTGAACATAAAATATAAGCCTCGGCTAGACGGGCCACAACCCAGTTCAAACCCTGCTCCGTCTCAACAATAACAAAAAAATAATGCTCGAGCAACTACGTCCCAGGTGTCAGCCGATCTTGTGTTGTTCTCTTGTCTATTGACTATATACACTCACAACGTCATGGGTCCCAGATGTCAGAAAACACTAGGAGGAAGCATTTTATTTTTCCATACGCTGACATGGTGGGCCCGTACTGTCATCCTCTCCACGTACTTCTGTCGATTCCTGTTGTTTGTTGACCATGTTGACAACGCGAGAGGGCGGCGCCGCGGCAAGCGCACCAAAGCGCGCGGAGGACGACGTCGAGGCCTCGGACGTCGGCGTTAACGATTAGGAGACGGTGGGGCGGCGATGCGTCTTGAGGCGCAAGCCAGCCGTGGAGGCGGAAGCAGCGGCCCGTCGGGCGCTGGTTTGGTTTTTGGCGGTGGAGGAAGACAGGACTCAAGAAACACGATGCATCGTAAAAGCAGTAGGAGTACTTAACAACCTTAATCAAACCAGCGAGGGCACTTAACAACCATAGCTGAAAGTAGTATGAGTACTTATACAGGTTCAACTGCATAAAGCACGCCTCGAGCAGTGCTACTTTGCCTCTGATTAACCAAGGGTGAGGCCGCCAAGCCCTAGGACAAGGCCCAGGCGCCACCCCCTTCATCCACAACCTTCTGAAAGCGGCTTCATCTCGCAATGTGGTCAATAAACAGGATATTTGCTTTAGAGCCATGGAAAAGCAGGAACATAATCTTCTGTCCTATTCTCCAAGATGGACGGGCCTTCATATTTGAGACCACCCATGAATAAGTATCTTTTCACCTCCAAGGGGAATGGAGTAGGTCGACATAAACATCATGTTGTGACCAAGCGCAAGTCTGACCCGACCATGGTCAGGCATCTGCATAGGAACAATAGAACTGGGCAGTTTCTGTTTCAAGAAGATCACAGCTGTAAAACTATGTATAAGCAATAGTTTATGAACAACATATATAACAGAAACAGCTCGTACCATAAGTTTCTCGACACAGTTGGACATGTTCAACGAGTGCAGCGGTGGCACACATATCCCACGTGGCCTTCCACCATTGAAACGCCCCACAAGGACCGCAAGACGATCAATAAAGTGTAGGAACTTGTGGATGTCGTCCTAGTCAACTTCAGTGCCATCAGTAAAAGCCGAGTTGTTACAGAATAACAAACGAGCTGCCTGCTTAACTCTGGAAAAACCTACACGTGCCACCAATTATAAGAAAATATTAGTTAGAAGTAGCATTGTCGTGAGTGATTTGTTGCTACTTCTAAAGTTGAATTGTGATTAGTTAGACAGAATAGGTGGATTAACAAGTAATCGAGGCAACAAGCAAGAACCAGATACAAAACTAACATGGATGAACAATTGGAATGATGTCGGGGTGGAAGATCGCAGTGAAGATGAGACCAGGTTCTGCTATTTCCATCAACATTCGTGTGCCAACTTTCAGTCCGTAACACTTGAGAAAGTTTATCCAAGTTCGGCCATAAAAAAGCAGCGATCTTCTTGGTTCATGAACCCAACTCGGAACTTATATCCATGGCTTGTCTTCACTGTGACCATTAAACTGGTGTATTCAGTTATGGCAAGGTCGAGCATCTTGAGTACATGTGTTCTGGCAGAGCAAGTAATGCACTGCAGGAAAAAATAATATGAGAACACAATGTATTCCCTATCCAAATCTAGAAATAACTTCCTCCTTCACGTCAGTGTTGACCATCGTACTGGTAGTACCTTTGATCCAAATATAGCAATCCAAATTTCCAAATTAGTCGACAACATGTTCAAAAAACCCCACCCTCCCGGATAGAAAAGAGGATTCTAGGAACATACTGTGCGCGTTTTAAAATCCTGTGTTAGGATGAGAAGGAACAAGTGTGGCGTCTCGCCGAGGGCGCAGAAACCTGTAGGGTCCTCGCACTTTGGGCACTGCAAATGAAACACACTAGATTCAGTAGGAAGAAAAATGCATCAATTGCGGCGGGCTGCCATCCTAGGATTACCCACGACCAAGGGACTTGGATTTATCGGGGATGGATGAAGAATTTGTACCTGGTTCTCCATGAGAAAACCCTATGCAATCGTCGAGAGGGGGTTTTCTCTAAACAAGCAGACGAGGGAGAAGGGGATTCAGGCCCAGTGAAATATTGCCGCTTCGTCCGTCCAGCTTACTGCTAAAGCTAGAAAGGGGGGTTGTGATTTGACGGCTCGTTGGGCATTATTGCGGTGCTACGACCGGGGTGTGTCTACCATGCAGTTGTGCACTCTAATTTGTGCATATGGCACGTGGACCCTGTTGCCGGACGCCCCACATATCAGCGAAAGGAAGTAGAAAGACAGGAGTAACTAGTTACACAAAAATATTTTTTTGACAGGGAGATACTCCCTCTATAAAGAAATATACAAATCTTTTATATCACAACTTTATACATAAGAAAAATCAAGGGGAATATATATAACATATATAATTATAAAAAACAGAGTTGTTTTTAACACAGTATAGACGAGTTGGTGATGATGGTGTGCCTGCTGCAATATAGGCCGTCCGATTTATATCTGACGGATAGGAAGGAAACTATGGCAATTTTGCAAAAAGGTACCCACACACCTCTCCACATTTGCAAATAAGTCATTCCCTCGTTCATCCTTTTCTCTCACAAGATAAAATACCCATACAAATGCATCTTGATGTTACGTGCAACGCATGGGCATTATGGGGGTTCAGCTGAGAATATAATACTCAGACGGGCTCACGGTTCTGGACTTTGGGTTGCAGGCCCACCCTGCATGTTTGGGGGCCCATGTGTTCTACCTCAACGCTTTTCATATTGCAAGCGATCGGTACGGCGCTGGTTTTAGATGATGTCGCGAGGCGAATACACAAAATTGAATAAAGCACGACAGCTATTGGAATGAAATCGAACGACAGTTCCTAACCAACAATGAGAGTTGCAATTCTATCAACGATATACCATGTGATAAATAATATTGTCATATTACTTATACACAGAGGACACTTGTTTCACCATGCCAGATTATTACATCAAAATCTCTCGTAGGATAGATCGGTTCGGCAGTTGTGTGCTGCTACTGAAGAATTTCAAAGTTGATTTGGACCAGCTCTCCTTGCCGAGAAAGTTCAATTTTGAGATCATCCCCTACCGCAAGATAAGATTTAGATTTGAACCTTGACCATCCTTTAGCATCAATCATGATGCGACCATCCTTTGTACTTACGGTATATTGAGCAGGTTCATTCACACCAAGGCTGTGCATGGTAAGAGAAACTTAGCTCTTTGTCGCCGGATTGTTGAGCGACTCCCTCGTTGCTCTAGGAATTCTCTATTTGCAAACAAGAAGACATACCCAAACAGTTAGATCAACACAGTGAATCATGCGAAACAACATGGAAAGAAAAAAGAACGAAACACTTGGGCGGCCAATGCTTACCAAGAAGGTGGACATGTCGGGTTTTGTAAGTACTTTTGTATATGCGGATTGGGCCGGGGAGAGCGACGTCCTCAATATAGAACCACTCTGAGGGCCACTCTCCGGATGCCTTCTTTGGTGTGCCGGATAGGTATCCGGTCCCGGCTATGCGCCATACCTCAGTGCCGCCCACCTCGAATACCGATCCCTCTTGGGTGCGAGGGACGAGGCAGAATAGCTTTCTCCATAAATCAAAGTGGTCCTCACCACCTAGGAATAGCTCGCAAAGAGCAACAAAACCCGCGATGTGCAGGACTGAGGCTGGCGTGAGGTTGTGCAGTTGGAGGCCATAATACTCGAGGAGTCCTCGGAGGAAAGGGTGGATTGGAAATCCGACGCCTCTTAACAAGTAGGAAACGAGGCACACCCGTTCCCCTCTGGTTGGATTGGGGAAATTTTCCGCCAGGGCTTTGCCAGAGAAGGAGGTCAATCCTGCCCGAACAGGGACTAGATCCGTGAGGGGAAGAAATCCCTGCGTTTGAAGCTTAACCAGCTGATCGTGGGATACTGAGCATCTCTCCCAGTCACCTTTTTCGGAGCTGTGGGGGCGGGAGGAAGAACTGGGAACGCTAGCCATGTTGGAATGGTTTCTCCTGGCAAGCTCTAAGGATTTTCCGCTTGATGTGGAATGGGATCTAAGATCCAATCTCTTTAAATAGATGCCTTTCTTGCACGGCTAAGGTGTTATGTGCAAAAAATACCCTGCCCTTTCGTATTCGCTCGACACGTGGAGACAGAAGCAATGGAGGTACAAAGGCCGAGGGGCATGACATTAAATCACAAGCCGAATATAGCTCTCTAAGTCAGGTGCTTTGAAGTAATCGGAAGAGGAACCCGTCTTGCAATGTCGAAGACAATCTGCGCGTCGGATACATCATCATTGAAGCCTGGTTCGGGGGCTACTGAGGGAGTCCTGGATTAAGGGGTCCTCGGGCATCCGGCCTAAATGACATGGGCCGGACTGATGGGCTATGAAGATACAAGACAGAAGACTTCTTCCCGTACCCGGATGGGACTCTCCTTTGCGTGGATGGCAAGCTTGGCGTTCGGATATGTAGATTCCTTCCTCTATAAACCGACTTTGTACAACCCTAGTCCCCTCCGGTGTCTATATAAACCGGAGGGTTTAGTCCCTAGAGGCAATCATAATCATATAGGCTAGACATCTAGGGTTTAGCCATTACGATCTCGTGATAGATCAACTCTTGTAATCCTCATATTCATCAAGATCAATCTAGCAGGAAGTAGGGTATTACCTCCATCAAGAGGGCCCGGACCTGGGTAAACATCGTGTCCCTTGTCTCCTGTTACCATTGACCTTAGGCGCACAGTTCGGGACCCCCTACCCGAGATCTGTCGGTTTTGACACCGACACCGGCCCTCTCATGGCGCACCCCAAGGGGAGTCCTACTCCCACCGGGATTAGGATTCCCCCCTTCCCTAGTTGGAGTAAGAGAGGAAGGAAGGAGGAGAGAGGGAGAAGGAAAGGGGGGCGCCGCCCCCACTTCCCTAGTCTAATTCAGACCCAAGGGGGAGGGGGCATGCGGCCTGCCCGGGCCGCCCCTCTCTCTCTCCACTAAGGCCCATATGGCCCATTATAATCCCCGGGGGGGGGGGGGTCCGATAACCCCCCGATACTCCGATAATTGCCCGACCTCACGAGGAACCATTCCAAAGTCCAAACATAGTCGTCCAATATATCAATCTTTATGTCTCGACCATTTTGAGACTCCTCGTCATGTCCGTGATCACATCCGGGACTCCGAACAAACTTCGGTACATCAAAACACATAAACTCATAATACCAATTGTCAACGAACATTAAGCATGCGGACCCTACGGGTTCATAGTACCAATCGTCACCGAACGTTAAGCATGCGGACCCTACGGGTTCGAGAACTATGTAGACATGACCGAGACTCGTCTCTGGTCAATAACCAATAAGCGAACTGGATGCTCATTTTGGTTCCTACATATTCTACGAAGATCATTATCGGTCAAACCGCATAACAACATACGTTGTTCCCTTTGTCATTGGTATGTTACTTGCCCGAGATTTGATCGTCGGTATCTCAATACCTAGTTCAATCTCGTTACCGGCAAGTTTCTTTACTCGTTCCGTAATGCATCATCCCGAAACTAACTCATTATTCACATTGCTTGCAAGGCTTATAGTGATGCGCATTACCGAGAGGGCCCAGAGATACCTCTCCGATACTCAGAGTAACAAATCCTAATCACGATCTATGCCAAGTCAACAAACACCATCGGAGATACCTGTAGAGCATCTTTATAATCACCCAGTTACGTTGTGACGTTTGATAGCACACTAAGTGTTCCTCCGGTATTCGGGAGTTGCATAATCTTATAGTCATAGGAACATGTATAAGTCATGAAGAAAGCAATAGCAATAAAATAAACGATCAAGTGCTAAGCTAACGTAATGGGTCAAGTCAATCACATCATTCTCTAATGATGTGATCCCGTTTAATCAAATGACAACTCATGTCTATGGCTAGGAAACTTAACCATCTTTGATTCAACGAGCTAGTCAAGTAGAGGCATGCCAGTGACACTCTGTTTGTCTATGTATTCACACATGTACTAAGTTTCTGGTTAATACAATTCTAGCATGAATAATAAACATTTATCATGATATAAGGAAATATAAATAACAACTTTATTATTGCCTCTAGGGCATATTTCCTTCAGGGCCGGCCCCCTTCCCAATTCGGATTGGGCTTGGGGAGGGCACGCCCCCACCTTGGCCGCCTCCTCCTCTCTCCCACTAAGGCCCATTGACTCCCCGGGGGGTCCCGGTAACCCCCCCCCCCCCTCGGTACTCCGGTAAATGCCTGAACTCACCCGGAACCATTCTGGTGTCCGAACATAGCCTTCCAATATATCGATCTTTATGTCTCGACCATTTCGATACTCCTCGTCATGTCCGTGATCACATCCGGGACTCCGAACAACCTTCGGTACATCAAAACACATAAACTTATAATACCGATCGTCATCGAACGTTAAGCGTGCGGACCCTACGGGTTCGATAACTATTGTAGACATGACCGAGACTCATCTCTGGTCAAGAACCAATAGCGGAACCTGGATGCTCATATTGGTTCCCACATGTTCTACGAAGATCTTTATCGTTAAAAGCGCATAACAATATACGTTGTTCCCTTTGTCATCGGTATGTTACTTGCCCGAGATTCGATCATCGGTATCTCAATACCTAGGTCAATCTCATTACCGGCAAGTCTCTTTACTCGTTCTGTAATGCATCATCCCACAACTAACTCATTAGTCACATTGCTTGCAAGGCTTATAGTGATGTGCATTACCGAGAGGGCCCAGAGATACCTCTCCGAGCAATCGGAGTGACAAATCCTAATCTCGATCTATGCCAACTCAACAAACACCATCGGAGATACACAGAGAGCATCTTTATAATCACCCAGTTACGTTGTGACGTTTGATAGCACACTAAGTGTTCCTCCGGTATTTGGGAGTTGCATAATCTCATAGTCATAGGAACATGTATAAGTTATGAAGAAAGCAATAGCAAAAAACTAAACGATCATCGTCTAAGCTAACGGATGGGTCAAGTCAATCACATCATTCTCCAATGATGTGATCCCGTTAACCAAATGAAAACTCATGTCCATGGCTAGGAAACTTAACCATCTTTGATTAACGAGCTAGTCAAGTAGAGGCATACTAGTGACACTCAGTTTGTCTATGTCTTCACACATGTACTAAGTTTCCGGTTAATACAATTCTAGCATGAATAATAAACATTACCATGATATAAGGAAATATAAATAACAACTTTATTATCGCCTCTAGGGCACATTTCCTTCACTACCCGCCCCAGGTGCCGCCGCCGTGGGATCCCGCGCTCCTCGCCGCCCTGCATTCGGCCCCGCCACCGAGTAACTATGGTGGCAACGGTGACTGGTACATGGACTCGGGCGCCACTGCTCACATGACTGCTGATACCGGTAACCTCACCTCTTACACTCCCGTTCATACTCCTACTCGCATTATCGTTGGTAACGGTTCCTCTCTACCCATTACACATGTCGGTCATATGTCGTTTCCTTCCACCTATACTCCTATTAACATGTCTAATGTTCTCGTCTCTCATGACTTAGTTACCAACCTTGTTTTTGTTCGTCGCCTTGCTCGTGAGAACCCTATTACTGTTGAATTTGACGATGTTGGATTTTCTGTGAAGGACGCCAGTACACGGATGGTACTCCACTGATGTGATAGCCCGGACGAGCTCTACCCGGTGCATCCTTCCGCCCGCACCACCACCCGTCCCGCCGCCCTCGCCGCTATTGTCGATCTCTGGCATGCCCGCTTCGGTCATCCCAACTCCACAGTTTTACATAGATTCTTTAGAGTTTTTCATTCTCATGTAATAAGGTCGACGACCACTCTTGTGAGGCCTGCTGTCTCGGTAAGCACGTTCGTCTTCCCTTTAGTGAGTCTACAAACATTTCCACTTTTCCGTTTCAGTTATTGCATAGAGATGTTTGGACGTCCCCGGTTGCAAGCAACACGGGTTATCTATACTATTTGGTGATATTGGATGATTTTTCTCATTATGTGTGGACATTTCCTCTCGGTCGCAAGTCCGATGCTTTTGCCACACTCACCGCTTTTTATTCATATGTCACCACACAGTTTGGTCGTCCTATTCTTGCCTTGCAAACTGACAACGGAGAAGAGTTTGACAACGTTGTCGTCCGCAATCTCCTTGCGTCACATGGCACTATTTTTCGGCTCACTTGCCCCTACACGTCACAACAGAATGGTCGCACTGAGCGCGTCATCCGCACTTTTAATGACTGTGTTCGCATGTTTCTCCTCCACTCCAACGTGCCTCCTCGGTTCTGGCCGGACACTCTCGCGACCGCCAGCCTGCTCATTAACATCCGCTCGTGTCATCCTCGCTGGACCTATTCTCCTCACCAGCTCCTCTTCGGTGTGGCTCCATCTTATGATGGTCTTCGCATTTTCGGGTGTCTCTATTATCCTAGCACCGCGTCCACCACCCCTCACAAACTCGCTCCCCGGTCGGTTCCTTGCATCTTCCTCGGTTATCCTTCCAACACCAAAGGTTACCGGTGCTATGATCCAGTGTCCCACCGCGTCTTCACTTCGTGGAATGTGTACTTTGATGAGCTGGTGTTCTCGTTTCAGCAGGTACCGTCGGCGTCTCCCGCGGCACGGCTCGCCCTTCCACCACCTACGGCGAGTCGCCCCCTGCACCACGCATGAGCACTGGGCCCGGCCCTGCCCACGCTTCCAGCATCGGTCGCCCCTTCCCACGGCGCCTCGGGTGTGGGTGCCCCTTCGGTCACCCCCGCCGCCGCGGCCTCTGGCGCCCCATCGGCCGCCCCCGTCGCCGCGGCCCCTTGGCCGCCCGGCCCGGCCCCATCGACCGCCCGATCGCGCTGATGCAGCGCGCCCGCCCAGTGGCCCTCGGAGTCTTCGGAGATTGGCTCAACTTCCTCCTCGCTGGTCCCCCTCTCGGCTCCGCCGGCTGCAGCCGCACCTCTCACCGGTGTGGTTACTCGGGCTCAGACTGGGACGTTTCGTCCCAACACGCGCTACACCTCCGACGAGTACGCGTGTCGCGTCTACCTCCCCGTCTCCACTCCCCACCTCCGCCCTCGCAGCCCTTCGGGATCCGAACTGGCTTGTTGCGATGCGTGAGGAGTTTGACGCCCTGCAGCGCACCCGCACGTGGCAGCTTGTCCCGCGGCCTCCCCGTGCCAATGTTATCACTCGCAAGTGGGTCTTTCGCCACAAGACTTGCCCCGATGGTTCTCTTGAGCGCTACAAGGCGTGTTGGGTCATGCGCGGCTTCCGCCAGCGCGCTGGCTTGGACTTCACCAACACCTTCGCCCCAGTTGTCAAACCGGGAAATTATTCGCGCTGTTCTCCAACTTGTTGTCTCTAGCGCCTTGCCAGTTCACCAGCTTGACGTGTTCAATGCTTGCTTGCATCGCCAACTCGACGAGCAGGTGTTTTTTTATAAAAAGACTATAAGGAAACCTGAGGGAGTCCTGGATTAGGGGGTGTCCGGATAGCCGAACTATCACCGTTGGCCGGACTCCTGGACTATGAAGATACAAGATTGAAGACTTCGTCACGTGTCCGGATGGGACTTTCCTTGGCGTGGAAGGCAAGCTTGGCGATACAGATATGTAGATCTCCTACCATTGTAACCGACTCATGTAACCCTAACCCTATCCGGTGTCTATATAAACCGGAGGGTTTTAGTCCGTGGGGCGAAGAACAATCATACCATAGGCTAGCTTCTAGGGTTTAGCCTCTACGATCTCGTGGTAGATCCACTCTTGTACTACCCATATCATCAATATTAATCAAGCAGGAGTAGGGTTTTACCTCCATCGAGAGGGCCCGAACCTGGGTAAAAACATCGTGTCCCTTGTCTCCTGTTACCATCCGCCTAGACGCACAGTTCGGGACCCCCTACCCGAGACCCGCCGGTTTTGACACCAACATTGGTGCTTTCATTGAGAGTTCCTCCGTGTCGTCATCCTTAGGCCCGATGGCTCCTTCGATCATCAATAACGACGCGGTCCAGGGTGAGACTTTTCTCCCCGGACAGATCTTCGTATTCGGCGGCTTTGCACTGCGGGCCAATTCACTTGGCCATATGGAGCAGATCGAAGCTATGCCCTGGCCATCGAGTCAGATTTGGGAGTTTGAACTACATGGCCGACATCCGGGGACTTGATCTTCGACGGATTCGAGCCAAAGCCAAGCGCGCCGCCTTTGTCTCGATGGGCACGATCTAGCTCTGCCGCGAACAGTGCCACGAGGTCGCACCAGCGTCCGCTCCGACCCTTAGCTCGGAGCCGACTCCGCCGATCGAGGACGAGTGGTTGGACACTGCCTCGGGGGCTACAATCTCTATGGCGATTGAGCCAAACTCCATCCATGTCCTTCGCGAATCCCGTGACTCCAAGGTGCCAGACTCCTCTCCGGACTCCGAACCTCCCGCGCCCCGGCCAATCGAATCTGATTGGGCGCCGGTCATGGAGTTCACTGCCGCGGACATCTTTCAGCACTCGCCCTTTGGCGACATCCTGAATTCACTAAAGTCTCTCTCTTTATCAGGAGAGCCCTAGCCGGACTACGGCCAGGAAGGTTGGGATGCGGACGACGAAGAAATTCAACGCCCACCCACCACCCACTTTGTAGCCACTGTCGATGATTTAACCGACATGCTCGACTTCGACTCCGAAGACATCGACGGTACGGACGACGATGCTGGAGACGACCAAGATCTAGTGCCTACAGGGCACTAGGAGGCCACCTCGTCATACGACATATACATGGTGGACATCCCAAAAGATGGGAACGGCGATGGAACAGCGGAGGGTGACCCCTCCAAGAAACAACCCAAGCGTCGGCGTCAGCGGCGCCGCTCTAAATCCAGCCACAGCAAAAACGGTGATTCCGGCACGGGAGATAATAACACCCCGAACAGTGCCGAAGACAACCCCTCCGGCAGGATTCGACACGAGGAGGGAGAAGCCAGCCCTCATGATAGAGCAGCGAGCGGGGAGGTGGAGGGCGATAATTATATGCCTCCCTCGAAGATGAGGCAAGCCTCGATTTATTTACTTAATTTGTCGTGCACGAGGATCCCGCTTGAACAGGGCGTTTCAAACACGGGCTTATGGCCACGGCAAGCAGCCTCAAGAAAAGCAGCAGCAGCTTAGAGCTGACCAAGACTTGCTAGGCGGATGATGGACTGAAGTCCTTGCAGCCGAAGAGTACGAACTCGAACGCCCCTCCAAGAGATACCCAAAACGCAGGCTGCTACCCCAATTAGAGGAGGAAGCACCCACACCTACATCACCAGCGCATGATGCGGCCGACCGGCCACCCCGTGGCCGCGACAGAGAGGCCTCTAGGTCCTCCATTCAAGCCGCACCCCAGCGTCGCTCGAAAAGTACCAAGGCACGGGGAAACGCGCCAGACCTGCGAGACATATTGGAGGACAAGGCAAGGCAAACAAGATCGATCTACGGATCGCGTGGGCGCCCCACGACACGTGATGATAACCATCACGCCGGATACAGCAATTCCGGCCGGGCCGAACACAGTAGACAAAGCTCATTTGAGCTGCGTCGTGATATAGCTCAATACAGAGGCGCCGCACACCCACTATGCTTCACAGACGAAGTGATGGACCATCAAATCCCCGAGGGTTTCAAACCCGTAAACATCGGATCATACGATGGCACAACAGATCCTGCGGTTTGGATCGAGGACTACCTCCTCCATATCCACATGGCCCGCGGTGATGATCTACACGCCATCAAATACCTCCCACTCAAGCTTAAAGGACCAGCTCGGCATTGGTTTAACAGCTTACCAGCAGAATCAATTGGTTGTTGGGAGGACCTGGAAGCCGCATTCCTCGATAACTTCCAGGGCACATATGTGCGACCACCAGATGCCGATGACCTCAGCCACATAATTCAGCAGCCAGAAGAATCGGCCGGAACAATTACGGACACGGTTCCTAACCAAGAAAAACCAAATCGTTGGTCGTCCGGATGCGGAGGCCCTTGCAGCCTTAAAACATAACATCCATGACGAGTGGCTTGCCCGGCACCTAGGACAGGAAAAGCCAAAATCCATGGCAGCCCTCACGACACTCATGACCCGCTTTTGCGCGGGAGAGGACAGTGGCTAGCTTCGTAGCAACAACTTGACCAAAAACCACGGTAGTTCGGATACCAAGGACAGTAATGGCGATCAATCGCCGCAACAAGCACAAAGCGCCGCATTAACGGCGATAATGCTCAAGATACGACGATCAATGCCGGATTCAGAGGCTCTAAACCCGGTCAGCGGAAAAAGCCGTTCAAAAGAAATACTCGGGCCCGTCCAATCTGGACCGAATCGCAATCGCCGTGCCAAATACATGGCACCCCCAAAAACCAGCCAACCACACCAACAGGGATTGTTGGGTCTTCAAACAATGAGCAAGTTAAATGCCGAACTCAATGACAAGGGGCTGCATAAGCGATGACAAGGAGGAGCCCCGGCCGCCGGACAATAGAGGACAGAAGGGCTTCCCCCCACAAGTGCGGACGGTGAACATGATATACGCAACCCACATACCCAAAAGGGAGCGGAAGCGTACACTAAGGGACGTATATGCCATGGAGCGATCGCCCGAAGTTCAACCCATGGTCCTCCTGCCCGATCACCTTTGATCGAAGGACCACCCCACTAGCATCCTCCACGGCGGATTCGCCGCATTGGTTCTTGACCCAATCATCGACGGATTTCACCTCACTAGAGTCCCGATGGGCGGCGGTAGCAGCCTGAACCTGCTATATCGAGGATCTGATCGGTCGCCAAAATGGGCATAGACCACTCAAGGATTAAACCCACAAAGACGACCTTTAAAGGCGTCATACCGGGTGTAGAGGCTAATTATGCGAGGCTCGATTACACTCGAAGTGGTCTTCGGATCCCGGATAACTTCCGGCGAAGAGTTAACCTTCGACATAGTCCCGTTCAGCGGCTATCACGCCTTTGCTTGGACGAACCGCATTTGCAAAGTTCAATGCGGTGCCGCACTACGCATACCTCAAGCTCAAGATGCGAGACCCTCGAGGAGTAATCACGGTCAATGGAAACACCGAACGCTCTCTCCAAGCGGAGGAGCATACGGCGGCCCCCGCGGCGGAGGTGCAAAGCAGCCTCTCACAACAATTCTCGAGTCCGGCTACTAAACGTCCGGGCACCGTCAAGCGCGCCTAGAGTAATCTACAACAAGACCGCTGGCACGATCCGAACGCAGCGTAGCAATCCGGCCCCAACCCCAGCCCTCGCGAAATTGCGAAGGGATTACTACGCGTACATAACTACGCTCTGGAGATACCATGGGCATAAGGGGAGGGCACGACCACCAAGACGCCTGCACGCGGCTCAACCGCACTGTGGGCTCCGATTGTGTCATTCTTTTCTTTCTTCTTTTCTCTTACTTTCGGGACTCCGTTTTGAAAGCCCTGTCCGGCTCTAGAATTGTCGAACTCACGATGCAACAGCCGAGGAAGCGTAGCTACGTCGAGTGTCCAGGTGGTCTCTACTACGAGCATTATACCTGTTTTACATACCATCCCGCAGCTTACCCCTGGAGGGGGACATGTCAAATAATCCCATCCCTTGCTTATCACACTATTTGTATCGTTCTGCTTTCATTGCAGTACCTTTTTGAATAAACAATACATAGCTTTTGCCTATTATTGCGCTCCTTTCTTTATCTATATATATGTTCATTTATGACACGTTGCACCCGTACACTTTGGTACGGCCAATACACCAGGGGCTTAAGTACCCCAAAGATATGGTGTGATAAGTCCGAACACTTTCACAAGTGCGGCACCACGAACTTATAGCATTATATGCATCGGCTCTGAATCATGTCTTGGGTCAATAGTTGGGTTTGCCCGGCTCCCATGTTTTGGTACCTTACGTTCCGTTATATCGGCTAAGGTAGCGCTGGGAGAACCACTGCGATTGTGCCCGGTTGAGCTGGGTTGAGCACCCGGTGGAGAAAGCTAAAACTGACCGTCATGATAGGGCGAGAGTCGGTCGCTGTTCGAGAGGTTTTTCGGGTCCCTTAAGACTTTTGTTGCTTAGAGCGTGGAGTCAGATTTGTCCGGCCAAGGCGTGGATAGCGCCCCGAACTCGGTCTTCCGAATACTAGGGGCTTCGCCGAAATTTAAAATTATAGAATTCTATGGCTAAGTGAGAGTGTTCAAGCACTATAGTCCGGTTGCCTTGTTTGTTGCGTTGAGCGCCTCCCTCGAAGGACCCAAGAATGGGAACAAGAGCGCTCAAGTTTATCCCGAACACCCCAAAGACTCGTGGCATGGGGGCTGAAATAACGACTTGCCATCTCTCAAATTCGATAAACGGCCGCATAGAAGGTAATATTTTAAATTCACAAGCGTTGCTTAGCGCATATGAACAAGTTTTCAGCATACAGGATAACAAGTGCGAGTCTATTCAAAAATTACATCTTTGGAGCATTCACCCGCTATAAGGCGGGCACCCTTCAGGACGCCCTCATAGTACATTTCGGGCTTGTGATGCTCCTTACCCGGCAGTGGCCCGTCCGTCACAAGCTTCTCAGCATCCATCTTGCCCCAGTGCACTTTAGCACAGGCAAGGGCCCAGCAGGCACCTTCAATGCAGAGCCGGAGGCGCTTGATGACTTCAATCCATGGACAAAGGCGTCCACCAGCCGCCGCACTAGCCCGAAGTAGCTCCCAGGCATGGCTTCCTTAGGCCACAGCCGAATTATGAGGCCCTTCATGGCCTGTTCGGCGACCTTGTGGAGCTTGACTAGCTGCTTCAGCTGGTCGCTCAGGGGCACCGGATGTCCGGCCTCGACATCGAGACCAGAACACCTTTTCCGTCGAGCTCCCTCCTCGGCGCGGTAGAACGCGGCAGCATCGGACACACTACAGGCAGATCTGCGAATGCTCCGGAGAGCTCGGATTCGGGTAAGTAATAGATAATTCACTTTCACATGCTTGCTTTGCATAAAGAATGCCTTACCCGCCGCTATCCTCTTTAATGATTCAATTTCTGGAGGGCTTTTTGGGCTTCGGCCTTAGCGGCTTTGGCACTCTCAAGAGCCGAGGCGAGCTCGGACTCTCGAAGTCTTGAGTCACGCTCCAAACTCTTGTGTTTTTCCACGAGAGCACGGAGCTCTTGCCGCACCTCCGCCACCGCGCCTCCTGCTTCTCTCGCTCAGTGCTCTGCGGCCGCTTTGCTTTCGGCCGTGGACACCTTTGCTTCCTTCAGTCGCCACCTCGTTCGTGTCCCCTACAATACCCACGTTAGTCCTGTCATTTTGCAACCAAATCCTTTCTATAAGGTATTACTTACCTTCCTTGTCCTCGAGCTGCTTCTTGGCAAGGCCGAGCTCGTTCTCCACACCGCCGAGGCTCTGCTTCAATGCATTGACCTCCATGATCCCGGTCTTGGCAGAGGTCGGCTGTAGCCTGCATTCCCATATTGACATACTTATGTTAGACTCCTGCGTATATCTTTTTAGATCCTTAGTCCGGCTTTTCTTTCCGAACACCAAACTAAGCATCAGGGGCTACTGTCTATGCGGTAATATTTTTACATATTCTAAACTTACCTCAAAGCCTGTTAGAAGGCTGGTACAGGCTTCAGTCAGCCCGCTCTTGGCGGACTGAACTTTCTGGATCACCACACTCATAACAGTGCGGTGCTCCTCGTTGATGGAGGCACCGTTAAGCGCCTCCAGCAAGCTATCCGGTGCCTCCGGATGGACGGAGGTCACCGGCGTCGCAGTCTTGCCCTTCTTACGAAGGGGCCGCTTCTTGCGGACTTGGAACCACTGAAGGTTCCAGACAGAGTCCGCCAGGCCGGACTTAGAGCCCTCGGTCTCGCCCCTTGCGCCAGTCCGGGAGGTCGCCTTCTGGCGCCTCCAGACCACCTCCTCCTGGCTGGGCCCCTTTGGGACTCCACCCAAGGCGGCGTCAAGGCCACGAGCAGAGGAGGCGGTCGAAAGTGAATCTTTGTTCACATCCGACGAATCGAGGGAGCCGCTCGGCGAAGCGAGCCTGCCCTTGGGTGGGCTACATGGTTATATTCGGCGTTAGAAGACACTATGCGACAAATAAAAAGTCATGAGCTATTCCGGAGTCCGGACACTTACGATCTCGCCAGGGGCTTGGCCCTTGGTGGCCACTCCTCTTCCTCGTTGTCGGCGTTGGTGGAGAAGTCCGGAGGAAGGGTCCTTCCTTTCTTGGACCCTCCGGCCTCCCGGGCCGGGCGGCCTTCCTTTTCTTCTCTCCCCCGGGAGAGGCTTCTTTTCCTCCTCCTGCGTCCTCGGGGAGGATTCCGCCTCAGTCGTTGGGACGATGAGTCCGACAAAGACTGGCGCCGGGAGCTCCTTCGAGTTCCTGTGGCCTTCTTCTTGGCCTTCTTCTCCGGCACCACGTGAGGTGCCGGAGCCAGCAGCCCCGTCAATCGGGCGTCCGCTGGGTCTTCTGGCAAGGGGGCCGGACAGTCAATCTGTCCGGACGTCTTCAGCCAGTCCTGTCAAAGGTTAGGGAGTTTTAGATGAAGGAAATATGCCCTAGAGGCAATAATAAAGTTATTATTTATTTCCTTATTTCATGATAAATGTTTATTATTCATGCTAGAATTGTATTAACCGGAAACATAATACATGTGTGAATATATAGACAAAACAAGATGTCACTAGTATGCCTCTACTTGACTAGCTTGTTAATCAAAGATGGTTATGTTTCCTAAACATGAACAAGGAGTTGTTATTTGATTAACAAGGTCACATCATTAGTTGAATGATCTGATTGACATGACCCATTCCGTTAGCTTAACACTTGATCGTTTAGTATGTTAATGCTTTCTTCATGACACATACATGTTCCTGTAACTATGAGATTATGCAACTCCGTTTACGGAGGAACACTTTGGGTACTACCAAACGTCACAACGTAATCTGGGTGATTATAAAGGAGTACTACAGGTGTCTCCAAAGGTACATGTTGGGTTGGCGTATTTCGAGATTAGGTTTTGTCACTCCGATTGTCGGAGAGGTATCTCTGGGCCCTCTCGGTAATGCACATCACTATAAGCCTTGCAAGCATTGCAACTAATAAGTTAGTTGCAAGATGATGTATTACGGAACGAGTAAAGAGACTTGCCGGTAACGAGATTGAACTAGGTATTGGATACCGACGATCGAATCTCGGGCAAGTAACATACCGATGACAAAAGGAATAACGTATGTTGTTATGCGGTTTGACCGATAAAGATCTTCGTAGAATATGTAGGAACCAATATGGGCATCCAGGTTCCGCTATTGGTTATTGACCGAGAATGGTTCTAGGTCATGTCTACATAGTTCTCGAACCCGTAGGGTCCGCACGCTTAAGGTTTCGATGGCGATGCTTATATTATGAGTTTATGAGTTTTGATGTACCGAAGGAGTTCGGAGTCCCGGATGAGATCGGGGACATGACGAGGAGTCTCGAAATGGTCGAGACGTAAAGATCGATATATTGGACGACTATATTCGGAGTTCGGAAAGGTTCCAATGATTCGGTATTTTCGGAGTACCGGAGAGTTACGGGAATTCGCCGGGGAAAAGTATTGGGCCTTATTGGGCCCTGCGGGAAAGAGAGAGGGGCTGCCTAGGGAAGGCCGCGCGCCCCCCCATGGCCTAGTCCGAATTGGACTAGGGGGAGGGGCCACACCCCTTCTCTCTTCCCCCTTCCTCAAGTCCTAGTCCAACTAGGAGAAGGGGGGGGGAGTCCTACTCCCGGTGGGAGTAGGACTCCTCCAGGCGCGCCTCTCCTAGGCCGGCCGCACCCCCCCCTTGCTCCTTTATATACGGGGGCAGGGGGGCACCCCAAAACACACAAGTTGATCTACGGATCGTTCCTTAGCTGCAGTGCGGTGCCCCTCCACCATATTCCACTTCGGTCATATCGTCAGAGAGCTTAGGCGAAGCCTGCGCCGGAGAAGTCATATCGTCGCGGAGCTTAGGCGAAGCCCTCGTCGGTGGAGCATCAACATCGTCCACCACGCCGTCGGTTGACGGAACTCATCCCGACACTTTGCCGGATCGGAGTCCGGGATCGTCATCGAGCTGAACGTGTGCGTAACTCGGAGGTGCCGTGCGTTCGGTGCTTGGATCGGTCGGATCGTGAAGACGTGCGACTACATCAACAGCGTTGTTATAACGCTTCGCTTTCGGTCTCACGAGTGCGTGGACGGACACTCTCCCTTCTCGTTGCTATGCCATCACCATGGTCTTGCGTGATCGTAGGAAAATTTTTGAAATTACTGCGTTCCCCAACAAAGTGGCATCCGAGCCTGGTTTTATGCGTTGATGTCATATGCACGAGTAGAACACAAGTGAGTTGTGGACGATACAAGTCATACTGCCTACCAAAGATGTCATACTTTGGTTCAGCGGTATTGTTGGATGAGACGATCCGGACCAACCTTACGCCAGACGCTTACGCGAGACCGGTTCCCTCGACGTGCTTTGCACATAGATGGCTTGCGGAAGACCTGTCTCCAACTTTAGTTGAACCGAGTGCATACGCCCGGTCCTTGAGAAGGTTAAAACGGAGTCTATTTGACAAACTATCGTTGTGGTTTTGATGCGTAGGTAAGAACGGTTCTTGCTCAGCCCATAGCAGCCACGTAAAACTTGCAACAACAAAGTAGAGGACGCCTAACTTGTTTTTGCAGGGCATGTTGTGATGTGATATGGTCAAGACGTGATGCTATATTTTATTGTATGAGATGATCATGTTTTGTAACCGAGTTATCGGCAATCGGCAGGAGCCATATGGTTGTCGCTTTATTGTATGCAATGCAATCGCGATGTAATGCTTTACTTTATTACTAAGCGGTAGTGATAGTCGTGGAAGCATAAGATTGGCGAGGCGACAACGATGCTACGATGGAGATCAAGGTGTCGCTACGGTGGCGATGGTGATCATGACGGTGCTTCAAGATGGAGATCACAAGCACGAGATGATGATGACCATATCATATCACTTATATTGATTGCATGTGATGTTTATCCTTTATGCATCTTATTTTGCTTGATTGACGGTAGCATTATAAGATGATCTCTCACTAATTATCAAGAAGTGTTCTCCACGAGTATGCACCGTTCGCGAAAGTTCTTCGTCTTTGAGACACCACGTGATGATCGGGTGTGATAGGCTCTACGTTCAAATACAACGGTGCAAAACAGTTGCACACGCGGAATACTCAGGTTATACTTGACGAGCTATGCATATAAGATATGACCTCGGAACACGGAGACCGAAAGGTCGAGCGTGAATCATATAGTAGATATGATCAACATAGTGATGTTCACCATTGAAACTACTCCATCTCACGTGATGATCGGACATGGTTTAGTTGATTTGGATCACGTGATCACTTAGAGGATTAGAGAGATGTCTATCTAAGTGGGAGTTCTTAAGTAATATGATTAATTGAACTTTAATTTATCATGAACTTAGTCCTGGTAGTATTAGCATATCTATGTTGTAGATCAATAGCTCGCGTTATTGCTTCCCTGTTTATTTTGATATGTTCCTAGAGAAAATTGTGTTGAAAAATGTTAATAGCAATGATGCGGATTGGATCCGTGATCCGAGGTTTATCCTCATTGCTGCACGGAAGAATTACGTCCTTGATGCACCGCTAGGTGACGGACCTATTGCAGGAGCAGATGCGCACGTTATGAACGCTTTTGCTAGCTCAATATGATGACTACTTGATAGTTTAGTGCACCATGCTTAACGGCTTAGAATCGGGATTTCAAAGACGTTTTGAACGTCATGGACCATATGAGATGTTCCAGGAGTTGAAGTTAATATTTCCAGCAAATACCCGAGTTGAGAGATATGAAGTCTCCAACAAAGTTCTAAAGCTAAAAGATGGAGGAGAATCGCTCAATTAGTGAGCATGTGCTCAGATTGTCCGGTACTTCAATCGCTTGAATCAAGTGGGAGTTAATCTTCCGGATAAGACAGTGATTGACAGAATTCTCTAGTCACCATCACTAAGTTACTAGAACTTCGTGATGAACTATAGTATGCAAGGGATGACGAAAACGATTCCCGAGCTCTTCGTGATGTTGAAATCGACGAAGGTAGAAATCAAGAAAGAGCATCAAGTGTTGATGATTGACAAGACCACTAGTCTCAAGGAAAAGGGCAAAGGGAAGAAGGGGAACTTCAAGAAGAACGGCAAGCAAGTTGCTGCTCGAGTGAAGAAGCCCAAGTCTCGACCTAAGCCTGAGACTAAGTGCTTTTTCTGCAATGGAACTGGTCACTAGAAGCGGAACTACCCCAAGTATTTGGCGGATAAGAAGGATGGCAAAGTGAACAAAGGTATATTTGATATACAGATTATTGATGTGTATTTTACTAGTGTTCGTAGCAACCCCTCGGTATTTGATACTGGTTCGGTTGCTAAGAGTAGTAACTTGAAACAGGAGTTGCAGAATGAACAGAAACTAGTTGAAGGGAAGTGACGATGAGTGTTGGAAGTAGTTCCAAGATTGATATGATCATCATCGCACTCCCTATACTTTCGGGATTAGTGTGGAACCTAAATAAGTATTATTTGGTGTTGAGCATAAATATGATTTGATCATGTTTATTGCAATACGGATTATTCATTTAAGTAAGAGAATAAATTGTTGTTCTGTTTACATGAATAAAACCTTATATGGTTACACACCCAATGAAAACGGTTCATTGGATCTCGATCATAGTGATACACATATTCATAATATTGAAACCAAAAGATGCAAAGTTAATAATAATAGTGCAACTTATTTGTGGTAATCGCCGTTTAGGTCATATTGGTGTAAAGCGCATGAAGAAACTCCATGTCGATGGATTTTAATCACTTGATTATGAATCATTTGATGCTTGCGAACCGTGCCTTTTGGGCAAGATGACTAAAAACTCCGTTCTCGGAACAATGGAACAAGCTCTTGACTTATTGGAAATAATACATACCGATGTAGGCGATCCAATGAGTGTTGATGCTCGTGGCAAGTATCGTTATTTGCTGACCTTCACAAGATGATTTGAGCAGATATGGGTATATCTACTTGATGAAACACAAGTCTGAAACATTTGAAAAGTTCAAAGAATTTCAGAGTGAAGTGAAGAATCATCGTAACAAGAAAATAAAAGTTTCTACGATATGATCGCAGAGGAAAAATATTTGAGTTACGAGTTTGGCCTTGATTAAAACAATGTGAAATAATTCACTACTCACGCCACAGAACACCACGGATAATGGTGTGTCCGAACGTCAGAACCACACTTTATTGGATATGGTGCGATCTATGATGTATCTTACCGATTTACCACTATCGTTTTGGGGTTATGCATTAGAGACAGCTGCATTCACGCTTAATAGGGCACCATCTAAATCCGTTGAGATGACACCGTATGAACTATGGTTTAACAAAGAAACCTAAGCTGTCATTTCTTAAAAGTTTGGAGTTGTGATGCTTATGTGAAAAAGTTTTCACCGATAAGCTCAAACCCAAATCGGAGAAGTGCGTCTTCATAGAATACCCAAAGGTAACTATTGGGTACACCTTCTATCACAGATCCGAAGGCAAGTTTTTTCGTTGCTAAGGTGGATCCTTTCTAGAGAAGAAGTTTCTCTCGAAAAGAAGTGAGTGGGAGGAAAGTAGAAACTTGATGAGGTAATTGTACCTTCTCCCTTATTGGAAAGTAGTTCATCACGTAAATCAGTTCTAGTGATTCCTACACCAATTAGTGAGGAAGTTAATGATGATGATCATGAAACTTCAGATCAAGTTGCTACCAAACCTCGTGGGTCTTCGAGCAAAATCCGCACTGCAGTGGTATGGTTATCGTGTTACGGAAGTCATGTTACTAGACCATGATGAACCTACGGACTATGAGGAAGCGATGATGAGCCCAGATTCCGCGAAATGGCTTGAGGCCATGAAATCTGAGATAGGATCCATGTATGAGAAACAAAGTATGGACTTTGATTGAACTTGCTCTATGATCAGCAAGCCATGTTAAATAAATGGATCTTCAAGAGGAAGACGGACACTGATAGTAGTGTTACTATCTACAAAGCTCGACTTGTTGCAAAAGGTTTTCGACAAGTTCAAGGGGTTGACTATGATGAGACTTTCTCACCAGAAGCGATGCTTAAGTCTGTCCGAATCATGTTAGCAATTGCCACATTTTATGAAATCGGCAAATGGATGTCAAAAACAACATTCTTTAATGGATTTATTAAAGAAGAGTTGTATATGATGCAACGTAAGGTTTTGTCAATCCTAAAGGAGCTAACAAAATGTGCAAGCTCCATCGATCCATCTATGGACTGGTGCAAGCATCTCGGAGTTGGAATATACGCTTTGATAAGATTGATCAAAGCATATGGTTTTATCTGCACTTTTGGAGAAGCCTGTATTTACAAGAAAGTGAGTGGGAGCACTACAACATTTCTGATAAGTATATGTGAATGACATGTTGTTGATCGGAAATAATGTAGAATTATTCTGCAAAGCATAAAGGAGTATTTGAAAAGAGTTTTTCAAAGAAGGACCTCGGTGAAGCTGCTTACATATTGAGCATCAAGATCTATTGAGATAGATCAAGACGCTTGATATGTTTTTCAATGAATACATACCTTAACAAGATTTTGAAGTAGTTCAAAATGGAACAGTCAAAGAAAGAGTTCTTGCCTGTGTTACAAGGTGTGAGATTGAGTAAGACTCAAAACCCGACCACGGCAGAAGATAGAAAGAGAATGAAAGTCATTCCCTATGCATCACCATAGGTTCTATAAAGTATGCTATGCTATGTACCAGACCTATTGTATACCTTGCTCATTTGGCAAGGGAGTACAATAGTGATCTAGGAGTAGATCACTGGACATTGGTCAAAGAACATCCTTAGTGAGGACTAAGGAAATATTTCTCGATTATGGAGGTGATAAAAGAGCCCGTCGTAAAGAGTTACATCGGTGCAAGCTTTTACACTGATCCAGATGACTCTAAATCTCAATCTGGATACATATTGAAAGTGGGAGCAATTAGCTAGAGTAGCTCCGCAAGAGCATTGTAGACATAGAATATTTGCAAAATACATACGGCTCAATGTGACAGAGACCCGTTGACTAAGCTACTCTCACGAGCAAAACATGATCATACCTTAGTACTCTTTGGGTGTTAATCACATAGCGATGTGAACTAGATTATTGACTCTAGTAAACCCTTTGGGTGTTGGTCACATGACGATGTGAACTATGGGTGTTAATCACATACAGATGTGAAAATTAGTGTTGAATCACATGATGATGTGAACTAGATTATTGACTCTAGTGCAAGTGGGAGATCAAGGAAATATGCCCTAGAGGCAATAATAAAGTTATTATTTATTTCCTTATTTCATGATAAATGTTTATTATTCATGCTAGAATTGTATTAACCGGAAACATAATACATGTGTGAATATATAGACAAAACAAGATGTCACTAGTATGCCTCTACTTGACTAGCTTGTTAATCAAAGATGGTTATGTTTACTAAACATGAACAAGGAGTTGTTATTTGATTAACAAGGTCACATCATTAGTTGAATGATCTGATTGACATGACCCATTCCGTTAGCTTAACACTTGATCGTTTAGTATGTTAATGCTTTCTTCATGACACATACATGTTCCTGTAACTATGAGATTATGCAACTCCTGCCATCGGAGGAACACTTTAGGTACTACCAAACGTCACAACGTAATCGGGTGATTATAAAGGAGTACTACAGGTGTCTCCAAAGGTACATGTTGGGTTGGCGTATTTCGAGATTAGGTTTTGTCACTCCGATTGCTCGGAGAGGTATCTCTGGGCCCTCTCGGTAATGCACATCACTATAAGCCTTGCAAGCATTGCAACTAATAAGTTAGTTGCAAGATGATGTATTACGGAACGAGTAAAGAGACTTGCGGTAATGAGATTGAACTAGGTATTGGATACCGGCATTTATCGAATCTCGGCAAGTAACATACCGATGACAAAAGGAATAACGATGTTGTTATGCGGTTTGACCGATAAAGATCTTCAGAGAATATGTAGGAACCAATATGGGCATCCAGGTTCCGCTATTGGTTATTGACCGAGAATGGTTCTAGGTCATGTCTACATAGTTCTCGAACCCGTAGGGTCCGCACGCTTAAGGTTTCGATGATGCTTATATTATGAGTTTATGAGTTTTGATGTACCGAAGGAGTTCGAGTCCCGGATGAGATCGGGGACATGACGAGGAGTCTCGAAATGGTCGAGACGTAAAGATCGATATATTGGACGACTATATTCGGAGTTCGGAAAGGTTCCAATGATTCGGTATTTTTCGAGTACCGGAGAGTTACGGGAATTCGCCGGGAGAAGTATTGGGCCTTATTGGGCCCTCAAGGGAAAGAGAGAGGGCTGCCTAGGGCAGGCCGCGCGCTTCATGGCCCTAGTCCGAATTGGACTAGGGAGGGGCCACACCCTTCTCTCTTCCCCTTCCTCAAGTCCTAGTCCAACTAGGAGAGGGGGAGTCCTACTCGGTGGGAGTAGGACTCCTCCAGCGCCTCTCTCCTAGGCCGGCCGCACCCCCCTTGCTCCTTTATACGGGGGCAGGGGCACCCCAAGACACACAAGTTGATCTACGGATCGTTCCTTAGCCGCAGGCGGTGCCCCCTCCACCATATTCCACTTGGTCATATCATCGTAGAGCTTAGGCGAAGCCTGCCGGAGAAGTCATATCGTCATGAGCTTAGGCGAAGCCCTCGTCGGTGGAGCATCAACATCGTCACCACGCCGTCGTCTTGACGGAACTCATCCCCGACACTTTGCTGGATCGGAGTCCGGGATCGTCATCGAGCTGAACGTGTGCGTAACTTCCGGAGGTGCCGTGCGTTCGGTGCTTGGATCGGTCGGATCGTGAAGACGTACGACTACATCAACCGCGTTGTTATAACGCTTCCGCTTTCGGTCTACGAGGGTACGTGGACGGACACTCTCCCTTCTCGTTGCTATGCCATCACCATGGTCTTGCGTGATCGTAGGAAAATTTTTGAAATTACTGCGTTCCCCAACATTAGATCCCGCATAGAGTCAAACTATGAATAAAGAGTCCCATAAAGGGTAAAATAACTTACCTCGCTGGCTTCACGCTGCGAGCTAAATCCGCGATCTTCGGTAGCGGATGCGGGAGCTTCGGCGCCCTTGAACAGCACATTCCAGGCATCTTCATACGTAGTGTCGAAGAGCCGGCTCAAGGTTCGGTGCTGTGCCGGATCAAACTCCCACAAATTGAAGGCCCGTTGCTGGCATGTGAGAATCCGGCAGATGAGCATCACCTGGATTACGTTGACAAGCTTGAGATTCTTGTCCACCAGGTTTCGGACGCAGGTTTGGAGTCCGGACAGCTCTTCCGAATCACCCCACGTCAGGCTCGTCTCTTTCCATGATGTGAGCCGTGTGGGGAAGCCAGATCGGAATTCGGGGGCCGCCGCCCATTGAGAGTCGCGCGGCTCGGTGATGTAGAACCACCCCGATTGCCACCCCTTCATGGTCTCCACAAAGGAGCCCTCGAGCCATAGGACTTTGGCCATCTTGCCAAACATGGCACCTCCGCACTCCGCTTGGCGGCCGCCCACTACCTTCGGCTTGACATTGAAGGTCTTCAGCCATAAGCCGAAGTGGGGCTGGATGCAGAGAAAGGCCTCGCACACGACGATAAACGCCGAGATGTTGAGGATGAAGTTCGGGGCCAGATCGTGGAAATCCAGGCCGTAGTAGAACATGAGCCCCCGGACAAATGGGTGAAGTGGAAAACCTAGTCCGCGGAGGAAGTGGGTGAGGAACACCACCCTCTCATGGGGCCTAGGGGTGGGAATGAGCTGCCCCTCGTTGGGGAGCCGGTGCGATGTCGCTGGACAAGTATCCGGCCTTCCGCAGCTTTTTGACTTGTCCCTCCGTGACGGAGGAGACCATCCACTTGCCTCCCGCTCCGGACATGGCTGGAGAAGGTTGAGGAGGGATGTGCGGACTTGGGCGCTGGAGCTCGAGTCTTGTGAAATGGATGAGCAAAGGAGGAAGAAGGTGTAGGTTAAAAGGTGGATCCTTATCCCCTTATATGGGCGGACGAAGCTATGCGTCCCCCGCCAGCCTGGTAAAAATCGCTTATCTCCCAAGCGCTGTAATCAATGGCGCGGTTGGGTTACCCACGTCCGTATTGATGGGAACCCCGGAATAAGGGGTGACGATATCCGCTTTGATAAGACGTGCCAAGAAAACCGCCTCGCTAAACGCGCTGAGGTGCAACAGTAAAAATGATTCGTATAAAGGTCTGGCCGTGGTGTGATGTCACGCCACGGAATACGTCAGCAGATCTGTGCAAAGGTTATTCTCTCTATGGTGGTATGTGGGACTTGTTTTGCAGAGCCGGACACAATCCTTGTGTTCAAAATCTTCTATGAAGTATTCGGAGGAGGAACCCGCCTTGCAATGCCGAAGACAATATGCGCGCCGGACTCGTCGTCATTGAAGCCTGGTTCAGGCTCTTGAGGAGTCCTGGATTAGGGGTGTCCGGATAGCCAAACTATCACCGTTGGCGGACTCTGGACTATGAAGATACAAGATTGAAGACTTCGTCCCATGTCCGGATGGGACTTTCCTTGGCGTGGAAGGCAAGCTTGGCGTCACGGATATGTAGATCTCCTACCATTGTAATCGACTGTGTAACCCTAACCCTATCCGGTGTCTATATAAACCGGAGGGTTTTAGTCCATAGGACGAAGAACAATCATACCATAGGCTAGCTTCTAGGGTTTAGCCTCTCTGATCTCGTGGTAGATCCACTCTTGTACTACCCATATCATCAATATTAATCAAGCAGGAGTAGGGTTTTACCTCCATCGAGAGGGCCCGAACCTGGGTAAAAACATCGTGTCCCTTTTCTCCTGTTACCATCCGCCTAGACGCACAGTTCGGGACCCCCTACCTGAGATCCGCCGGTTTTGACACCGACAAAACCCCCTACAATATAATTGGTGCAATAAACCCAAATTGCAAGTACCATGCCTTGAACCTGGGTAGGTAGGAAGGCATCAACCCCTCCCCACCACTAGGCTATACCTTAGTCTGCATGAGCTGGTGTTTTTTCAGCAGCCTACTGGTTTCGTCGACACCGACTATCCTGACCACATGTGCTTGCTCTCCCATTCTCTCTATGGGTTGAAGCAGGCGCCTCGGGCCTGGTACCAGCGGATCGCGGCCTTCCTTCAGCAGTAGGGGTTTCGGTCCACACAGTCCGATGCCTCCCTGTTTGTTTATCACCAGGGCGCCGCCACCTCATACCTTCTCATGTACGTCGACGACATCATCTTGACTGCGTCCTCGCCAGCGCTACTTCAGCAGATCACAGCTCGCCTCGGCACCGAGTTCGCCCTCAAGGACTTGGGGGCTCTCCACTACTTCCTCGGCATCGAGGTTGTCCGCCATGCCACTGGCTTCTTCCTGCATCAGCAGAAGTATGCCTACGAGCTTCTGGAGCGAGCCGGCATGCTTAACTGCAAGCCTGCTCCCAAGCCTGTCGATACGAAGGCTAAGGTGTCCGCCGTCGAGGGCTCTCGGCGTCCGACGCTCCCTTCTACCGCCCCATCGTCGGTGCTCTTCAGTACCTCACACTGACGCGTCCAGATCTTCAGTATGTCGTCCAGCAGGTGTGCCTTCACATGCATGCTCCTCGTGACACTCATTGGGCTCTGGTGAAACGTATTCTCCGGTATATACGTGGCACCACAGCTATGGGTCTCACCCTGACGGCATCACCTGACACCAGCCTCGTCGCCTACTCCGACGTCGACTGGGTTGGGTGTCCTGACACTCGGCGCTCCACTTCCGGCTACTGCGTCTACCTCGGGCCCTCTCTGATTTCGTGGTCGTCTAAACGACAACCCACAGTCTCACGATCGAGCGTCGAGGCCGAGTACAGGGCCGTGGCCAACGCCGTCGCGGAGTGTTCCTGGCTACGATAGCTACTTCGGGAGTTGCTATGTGAGGTTCTCAAGGCCACGCTTGTCTACTGTGACAACGTCTCTGCGGTCTACCTCGCTGCCAACCCTGTTCATCACCGACGAACGAAGCATAGTGAGCTCAACATTCACTTTGTCAGGGAGCACGTCTCACTTGGCCGTGTTCGAGTTTTGCATATGCCCACCGATCAGCAGTTTGCCGATGTTATGACGAAGGCACTACCCACCTCGACTTTCGAGGGCTTCCGGTTCAGTCTTTGCGTCACCGGCGACGCTTCGACTGCGGGTGGATGTTGAACATGTGTACATGTATGTAGGTCCGGGTTTTGTATGCCGCACCTGTAGTGTCTCTCTCCCTGTATGTACTTGTATCTTGGGTATATATGTGCCTAATGCACGATCAATCAATCATCAATGCACTAAATCATTCTCTACATGGACCATGGTGCAACGGATTTTTCTTTTTTACATTAACCATAGAGAACTGTTCGACGGAGCCCAATACAACCCATGTTGTAAAGCCCGGGACGAACACGAGCCATGTTGCAAACGGCTAGGTGCACGGCTGACGCGGGAAAAGATAGGATGGCTGTTAGATGTGCCATCTAACGAATGCCGTAGCGGCTGATGCGATCCGATTATCACCCGGCCAACGTGTAGCGTTGTCTTTTCATATTCCCAATTGTTCCCTCCTAACGAAACTATATGACAAAAATGCTATTTCTAAATTTTTTTTTCATGTAACAAATCTCTTGTGATGGGAAAGTTGTTTCTTCGTTCAATGGAAACGAGTCTTCGTACAAAAAGATCCAGGACCTGACCGAAAAAAAAAACATTGCCCTTAATTTGTACACGTCCAATTTTTGCACTGCATAAAGCAGCCACGGCGTGAACAGAAAACCCATTTTAGTACACCAAGTTTTCCTCTGCGTCTCGCCTTAATTTGCTCTTCCTCAGCTGACGAACGCAATCCTCATTCGGGTTGGCGACTCTCAGTTGATTTGATTCGAGAGATACGGAAACCACACGTGGTTTGCACGATCTGGCAACACTAATCCAACTAATAACACCATTCTTGGATTAAAAGCAATCCTAAAACGGCATTGCCCTCGTAGTGGCATTATCGGCACCGGCGTGAGGTTTTGGACGACCTCGTCATAATCACAAAGTGAATACATTATGCATGCGGGTACGCTTCTTGATTGCTTCCTGATAAATTCATACAGACACGATTAGTGCTGCTATTAATAATCGGCTGCGCGTAATTTGGACTTCACACCAGGTACCACATCCGCGAAATCATTTCTTTCCTTTTCAGGGACTCGTATTTCTTTTATTATAAAAAGTGTTCGGTGCTTCTATGGGAAAGAATGTGAATGAAGTGAGTCTTGTTGAAACTGCCCGTGCTATACGCTGCCATGGCAGCCGGTTTGTTAGCGCATGTATAGGATAGCTATCCACTTATCCTTTCTGCCTAGATTAGCTCGGTGGTTAGCTGATCCATACAAACCTTGTACATGTATTTATACCCGTGATGTCAATGAGAAAACCGTGCAGCAAATCATCTATCTTTCTCTAGCTTTCATGGTATCAGACGCTCATCCTTGATCGTCTTCGCTTCCGCTGTCTCCCCGCGGCCATGGCCTCTCCTCGCTCCTCCGTCTCCGGTGGCGACGTCAATCCTTTCGCCGCTGTTGAGCCAGTCAATGCCGCCTTCCTCCGCCGCCTCCACATCCAGGACCATGTCCCCATCACCCTTGATCTCCACACCCCGTCGTTCTCTACCTGGCGTACCCACTTCTCCCTCACCTTCCGGGAGTTTGGGATCCGCGATCACGTCGACGGCTCGATCGACGCGCTCGCCATGCTCGGCGACGATCACTGGCTCGCGGTGGACGCCACCATCGTCAAGTGGCTCTACCGCACGGTGAGCCGCGAGATCCTCTCGCACGTCATCCGCGACAACGACACCGCGCTGGGGGCATGGACCTCGATCTGCCAACTCTTCCTGGACAACCAGCTGCAACGTCAGGTACTGCTCACCACGGAGTTTTACACTCTCACGCAGGATGGGATGAGCTTGTTCGACTACTGCCTTCGCATCAAAGTTCTTGCGGATGAGCTGAAGGACGTAGGCGCCCCCGTCTCCGACGCCACCATGCTCACCAACCTCATCCGTGGGCTCGGGCCAGACTACGCCAACGCTGCCTCCAACCTGAACCTCCTCACCGAGCCGACGTTCGCGCGCGCCGTCAACTACTTGCGTCTTGAAGAGCGCCGCATGCGGCAGTCGACGCTCCAGCGCTCCCAGGCGGCCCTCGCCGCGCGCACCACGCCGGCTGCGCCCACGTTGGCGGCTCCTGCAGCGGCTCCATCCGCCCCCACGCCAGCCCCTCCTGCTGCTTCAGGCAACACCAGCAAGAAGAAGCGGGGCAATGATGGGCGCCCCCGAGCCGCTGGTTCCTCTGGTGGTGGTCGTCCGCCTGCTCCCCACGCTGCCGCGGCGCCCTGGTTCGGTGGCGTGAACCCATGGACCGGTGTCGTCCACGCATGGGCCATGTTAAATCGCCCAGCCCGGCATCCTCGGGCGCGCTGCTGGTCACCGAGCCATGTTCGCCCGCGCCGCGATCTGGCGGCCCTGCTCCTTCGTCGTGGCCACCTGCACCGAGCAACGCCTGGCACGGCGCGTCCTCGTCCACCGCCGACCCTGCGCTCCTCGCCGCTCTCCAGCAGGCCCCATCGCCGCACAACTACACTGGCAATGGCGACTGGTACATGGATACCGGCGCGTCCTCACACATGGTGTCGCATCCGGGTATTCTTTCACACTCCCATCCTTTCCCTACTCCCACCCGTATCATTCGAGGGGACGGGTCATCTCTTCCAATCACTCATCGCAGTGCTCTCTCCCTTCCTTCCTCTGGTGATCCAATTCATCTTCGTGATATTATTGTTTCTCCTAATCTTATTACTAATCTCATTTCCGTTCGTGCCCTCACTAGGCATAATCCCGTCACAGTTGAATTTGACGCTATTGGTTTCTCTGTTAAGGACCTCCGGACCAAGATGGTACTGCTCCGATGTGAGAGCCCCGGCGACCTTTACCCGCTCCGGCCGTCGTCCACCACTTCTGCTCCAGTCGTGCTCTCCGTCAGCGTTGACATCTGGCACGCACGTCTTGGACACCCCGGCGCGTCTTCATTGCATCAAGTGCTATCAGATTTTTCCTTGATTGTAATAAAGGGAGACACATTCTTGTTAAATCGTGTCGACTCGGCAAACACACCGTCTCCGTTTTCAAATTCAACTAGTGTTTCCATTTTTCATTTGAATTACTCCACTGTGATGTATGGACATCTCCGTAATAAGCAATTCAGGTTTTCAGTATTACTTGGTGTTACTGGATGATTTCTCGCACTACGTTTGGACTTTTCCTCTTCGACGTAAGTCTGACGTGCTTGCCGTGCTCACCTCTTTCTTTGCTTTTGTTTACACGCAATTTCGCCATTTGATTCTTGGGCTTCAGACGGATAACGGGGGTGAGTTTGATAACCACGGCATGCACTCTCTGCTCGCCGTGCATGGCACCATTCTTCGGCTCACGTGTCCCTACACGTCTCAGCAGAACGGTCGTGCCGAGCGCGTGCTCCGCACCCTTAATGACGGCGTACGCACTCTACTCCTCCACGCCGCCGTGCCTCCTCGCTTCTGGCCCGAAGCTCTCGCCACCTCCACGCGCCTTCTCAACATGCGCCCATGTCGTCCTCGTGGTAACTTCACTCCCTACCATCTCCTCTATGGCCATCCACCTTCCTACGATGACCTTCGCGTATTCGGTTGCCTTTGCTACCCCAACATCACCGCCACCACACCCCACAAACTTGCACCGCGACCCCTCCCATGCATCTTTCTTGGATATCCGGTGAATACTAAAGACTACCGTTGCTATAATCCGGCCTCCCATCGCGTGATCATCTCTCGGCATGTGTATTTTGATGAGCTAGTTTTTTCATTTAAGCAGGTTGTCACCGCTCCGCCGCCCTCGCCGTTGCCCTCGAGCCCGTCGCGTGTCGTGCTGCCCTTGGAGGCCACGGTCTCCCGGCGGCCTGGCTCCACCCGGCGTGCTCCGACGTCACCTGGCTCACCACCATGCTCACGTGGGTTGCCGGGCACCCCTGCTACACCACCTGGCCCGTCGCCTGCGTCGGGCGGGGCCGCTGCTACGGCGACCACTTCTGCAGCCGCAGCCACCGATGCTGCTGCCATGGCAGGCGTTTCGGCTGGCGTGGCAGCCGATTCGGCTGCACCTGATCCCACAGCCGTGGTTGCAACTACGGAAGGCACCAGCTCCAGTGCTGTGGGTGTGGCTCCACTTCCGGCAGGGCCTCGTGTTCTCACACGCGCTCGTGCTGGAGTGCATCGCCCGAGCCGTCGTTACCCAGATGACCAGTACGTCTGCACCGCCACCACTTCATCCTCCACGCCAGCTCCTCTTCCGGTGAGTGTGCACGCCGCGTTGCGTGATCCCCACTGGTTCGCAGCCATGCGTGAGGAGTTTGAGGCGCTCCAACGCAACCACACTTGGCAGTTGGTTCCGTCACAAACTTCGGCCTGACGGGACGCTCGAGCGCTACAAAGCCTGATGGGTGGTGCGCGGGTTTCGACAACGCGCCGGCGTCGACTTCACCGACACCTTCGCGCCGGTCGTCAAGCCGGCGACCATTCGCTGCGTCCTATAGCTCGCGGTGTCGCGCAATTGGCATGTCCACCAACTGGATGTGTCGAACGCGTTCCTCCACGGCCATCTCGCAAAGCGCGTTCGCCGGCACCGGCGGCTTTGTTGATGCCGGCCGCCCGGCGGCGTGTTCGCTCGCGCTCGCTTTATGGCCTCAAACAGGCGCCGCGGGCGTGGTACCACCGGATCGCCGATTTTCTCGTCGAGCTGGGCTTCATGTCGACGCGGTCCGACGTGTCCTTATTCGTGTACCAGCACGGAGGGGACGCCGCGCATCTCCTACTATACATCGACGACATCGTGCTGGCGGCCTCCAGCGGCACGCTCCTTCGCCGTCTCATCTCACGGCTCCAGGGCGAGTTCGCGTTGAAAGACCTAGGCGCTCTGCATTACTTCCTAGGCGTGGAAGTGACACGGCGCCCTGATGGATTCTTCCTTTGCCAGCACAAGTATGCATTGGAGCTCCTCGAACGTGCCGGTATGACGAACTGCAAGCCCGCCTCCACTCCAGTTGACACCAAGGGCAAGGTGTACTCGACGGATGGCGCTCTCGCCGCTGACGGCTCGTTCTACCGCAGCATTGTTGGCGCGCTGCAGTACCTTACACTGACGTGCCCTGATCTTACGTACGCGGTGTAGCAGGTCTGCTTGCACATGCATGCACCCGTGGCGTACTGCGGGCACAGGTGAAGCGGGTGCTCCGGTATATTCGCGGCACACCAGCCCTCGGCCTCACGCTGCCCGCATCATCATCGCTCGACCTCGTCGCCTACTCCGACGCCGACTGGGCGGGTTGCCCGGACACACGCCGCTCAACCTCGGGGTACTGCCTCTACCTCGGCCCGGCACTCATCTCATGGTCTTCAAAACGGCAGCCTACAGTCTCGCGCTCGAGCGCTGAGGCTGAGTACCGTGCTGTTGCGAATGCGTCGCTGAGTGCTCCTGGTTGCGGCAGCTTCTCGCGGAGCTGCACTACACTGTCAGTCGCGCCACGTTGGTGTACTGCGACAACGTGTCCGCGGTCTACATGTCCGCCAACCCGGTGCATCCGCCGGACGAAATACATCGAACTTGACATCCATTTTGTACGAGAGAAAGTTGCGCTCGGCCACGTTCAGGTTCTTCATGTTCCCACCTCGCAGCAATTCGCCGACATCATGACCAAGGGCCTGCCGCCATCCGTCTTCACGGATTTTCGGTCCAGTCTCTGCATCACCGACGGCGAGGCTTCGACTGCGGGGGTGTTGAAACTGCCCGTGCTATACGCTGCCATGGCAGCCGGTTTGTTAGCGCATGTATAGGATAGCTATCCACTTATCCTTTCTCCCTAGATTAGCTCGGTGGTTAGCTGATCCATGCAAACCTTGTACATGTATTTATACCCGTGATGTCAATGAGAAAACCGTGCAGCAAATCATCTATCTTTCTCTAGCTTTCAAGTCTTTCGGCTGGGGTGTTCAAACATACAGAGCTAGATTGTTTAAAGGTTTCTCCAAAATGTATGAGTACCCTGCCTAATCCTGACACCGGAACAAGGTGGCCTCTGGTTAGACATCATCCGGAACAATTACCTGCATGGGCAACCTCTAGCCTTCTGTCAGAGATCTGACGGCTCCCAGTTCTGGCAGTCAGTCATCCAACTACTCCTGGTCCTCCGCATTGGGACCTCCATCTCGGTTGGATCTGGGGCTGCGACTCTGTTCGACCGGTGGGCGGGAGACACCCTTCGCCATGGCGCTTCCCGGCCTCTTCTCCATCATTGTCGACTCTTCGATCTCTGTAGAGAGGGCCCTTATTGACTTAGGGCGCCTCGCATTCCGGAGGCCATTTGGGCCTACGGACGCCGCCGCATGGCAGGGGTTACTTGATTGCGTCGCTCTCCACGAGCCGCTAGTGGATGCTGGCCCAGATCAGGTTAGGTGGCGTCTTGAGCCGTCAGGCCAATTCTTCCACCAAGTCCCTCTACCAGGCCATTGCCCCCACCACCCCCTCCCCTTACGGCGGTGTGGTCCATCCGCCTGCCACTGAAGATCCGGATCTTCATGTGGCAATGGATTTGCAGGCGGACCCCGTCTGGGGTGGAGGTCCGCAAGCGCAATGGCCCTGGTACTGGCCTTTGCCCGCTTTGCGGTGTCCCCGAAGACTCGAATCACATCTTCTTTTCTTGTGTGTCCACTCAATTTGTGTGGAGCTGCTTTAGAGAGGCGGTTGGTGGTAATTGGTGCCACACCAACTTCCCCGACCTATTCGCCGAACTCCAGAACTCCCCCTGCCTTCTCGCCACATTAGCTGGCTTGAGATTGGGTGTAACACCCCGGATGTAACTTTCCATATTTGTAACTCCAACTCTTGCCATTTTCGGCATTGATATATGATATTCCCTCCGTGGTTGGGTTTTCTTCTTTTTGCATTTTGTCCATGTCATGCATTTTATATCATGTCATCATGTGCATCACATTTGCATACGTGTTCGCCTCATGATTCCGAGCATTTTTCCGTTGTCCGCTTTTGCAATCCGACACTCCTATCTCCCCGGCGGTCCCTTTTACGTTTTTCCGTGTGCGGGTATTAAACCTTCTCGAAATGAACCGAGGTTTGTCTAGTGGCCTTGGTATAACACCCAAAGACCACCGGTCAAGTTTGGTCATTTGGAGCTCGTTTGGTACTCCAACGGTTAACCGCACTCTCGCAGAGGCCTATTTTAAGTTGCAGCCCAACACCCTTCATAACAGCCCAATAACCCATCTAAGTCACTCCCATGCTCTCCGTCGTTCGATCACGATCGTGTGGGCGAAAACTACACCTCATTTGGACTCTCCTAGCTCCCTCTATGCCTATTTAAACACCTCCCCCGAAATCCGGATCATCCTCTTCCCCGAAACCCTAAAAAACCTCACCTGTGGCCGGGCGTGTCCGCCCGCGGACAAAAATCGCCAGCGTCCGCCCCTCATGGCGCGCCTTGGCCCGGATCGAGCCAGCCAGAGCCCGCCGCCGCGCCGGCCAAAGGCCGTGAGCTCCTCCGCCCGCCCGTCGCAGCTCGCCCGCCGCCTCGGCCGGGCGCCGCCTCCCTCCCTCGCCCGCGACCGCGCCTCCCGCCCGCCGGCCGGCCTTGGGACCCGGCGCCACCACCCCATGACCACCGCCGCCTCCCTACATCGCTCACGCCTCCGCCCGACCGAGGCCGCCAGCCCTCGGCGCCGCCTTCCCCCTCGCCGACCGCCTCCCGTGAGCCTCCTCACCCGCCCGCCGCCGCCCGATTCAGGTCGGGCCCGATCCGGCCTCGAATCCCGAGCCGTTGACCTCTTCTCTCTCTCCCCTCCTTTTTCTCTAAGTATTTTGCTTCTCTTGTTATTTTGTGCATTTTCAACATGCTATATCTTCGCATCCGTAGATCCATTTTTCGCGTATAATATGTCAAAATGTTCGCCTCGAAGAGTAGATCATTTCATTCCATTGCATCATTTTCATTTGAGCTCATCTTGTTGCCCGAAATGCTGTTGGAAGGATGCTATGTGATGTTAGTTTCTGTTTCGTAACAGAACTTGCACTTTTGTTATTTTTGCCATGATTGATGTGTGCACCCTATGAATTGGAGTCCTACATGTGTTTTGTAACATGCCATGCCATCTTTCCAGGGGTGTATGCCATGTATTTTTGTGATCTATGTGGTGACTAGCACAAGCATGCAAAGTAGGTGTCCTGATGTTGCTATTTTCAGCCCTGTTTAGCTGATATTTTGATGCCATGTTAACTTGATGATACCGAGAGATCTATGCATATTTTGAGATACTTCAGTAAGGATGTTTTGTTAAAAATGTCTTGCTCTATCCATCCATGTCCTTGTTTGCAATTATGGAGTAGCATAGCTTGAGTCAATCGAGCTCTACTTTTGCTATTAAATGTTTCCTGGCAGATTGTTTACATGTTATTCAATTTTGCCAAGGTTGTTGTGGTTGATACATGTATGCTATGTTATTGTTCTTGCCATGTATGTCTTCTATGCCATGTCTTCTTGATGTATGTATGCTTAGTTTATCATATAAGACTCTGTAGTGAGTGCATCGAGCTCTTAAACATGCCTACTTGTTATCAGTTTTTGACATGCCATGTTGCTGAATCTGTTAACGAAACTTTCAATATTGACATGTGTGTTACTATATTTTCGAGTCCTTTTTGGCTTATGGTCAGTAAGGGACTTTTGTTCTATGCTTTGAGTAGATTCATGCCATGCTTTGTTTTGCTATTTTAAGTTCCTGTAGCATGTAGTTTTGCTGCTCTGAACATTGCAACCTGATGCTGTTTTGCCATGTCCAGCCTGATTATTTTTGCACTTTTGCCATGCTTGTTTGAACCTGTTATGATGTGAACTAGCCGTAGCTCAGTGCTCATCTTTTGTCGAGCTTCTTGTGTAGATCATTGCCATGTACTTTGTTGGTACGTTTGGGTGCAGTAGCTTAATTAATTGTTGCTTGCTAAGTGGCATCATGCTGTTAATGGCAGATTTGCGTCATTCTTGTTTTGCTTGTCATTTGCAAACCGTGCATCCGTTTCCGGTGATCTTTATATCGATTTCAACCGAAATCATCTCATATTTCCAGTGGCATACTTGGTTTGCCAAGTTGATGCCTGGTTCATCATTTTCCTTCCGGAGCGCGCATACGCATTGCATATCCCATCCCGCATATCATGCCATGTTTTGCATCATGTTGATTGTGCATTGCACCGTGATTTATTGTGGTTCCTTTGTTTGTGTTGTTGCTTTGGGTAGAGACGGGAGACGAGTACGTGAACGAGGAACCTGTTGAGAACGCTTACGAGGATCAAGCTTTCGACAACTCCGAGAACATCGCGCAGCAAGATGACCATACCCTTGAAATCACTTCTATCTTTGCTATGCTAGATGCTCGCTCTTTTGCTATGCCTATGCTGCGATGCCTACCACTTGCTATATCATGCCACCCATATTGCCATGTCAGCCCCTAACCATCCTTTCCTAGCAAACCGTTGATTGGCTATGTTACCGCTTTGCTCAGCCCCTCTTATAGCGTTGCTAGTTGCGGTGAAGTTGAAGTTTGTTCCTTGTTGGAACATGGAGATGTTGTTCCTTATCGGAACATGTTTACTTGTTGGGGATATCACAATATATATCTGCTATAATTAATACATCTATATACTTGGTAAAGGGTGGAAGGCTCGGCCTTATGCAGTGTTTTGTTCCACTCTTGCCACCCTAGTTTTCCGTCATACGGTGTTATGTTCCTTGATTTTGCGTTCCTTACGGTTGGGTGATTTATGGGACCCCTTGACAGTTCGCTTTGAATAAGACTCGTCCAAGAAGGCCCAACTTTGGTCTTACCAGTTGCCACCTAAGCCTTTTTTCCCGGGTTTTCGCGAGCCCGAGGGTCATCTTTATTTTAACCCCGGACGGTGCTCCTTCGAGTGCTGGCGAATCGAGCTGACATGGCCACCACGGGAAACTTCGAGGCTTGGTTTTACTCGTAGCTAGTCTCATCCGGATGTGCCACGAGAACGAGATATGTGCAGCTCCTATCGGGATTTGTCGGCTGTCAGCGGCTTTCTTGGTCTTGTTTTATTCTTTGTCGAAATGTCTTGTAGTCCGGGATTCCGAGATTGATCGGGTCTTCCGGTAGAAGGAATATCCTTCGTTGACCGTGAGAGCTTATAATGGGCTAAGTTGGGACACCCTGCAGGTAATATCTTTCAAAGCCGTGCCATGATTTATGAGGCGTATGGGAATTTGTTAATGTCCGGTTGTAGAAAACCCGAAGTTGACCTCAATTTAAAATACACATCAACGGCGTGTGTAACCGTGATGGTCTCTTCTCGTGAGTCCGGAAGTGAACACGGTGTTGGAGTTATGTCGGCGTAAGTAGTTCAGGATCACTTCTTGATCGCTATTAGCTTCACGTCCGTGCTTTGCTCCTCTTCTCGCTCTCTTTTGCAAAGTAGCCACCATATATGCTAGTAAACTTGCTGCAGCTCCACCTTACTACTCTGTCCTTCCTATAAGCTTAAATAGTCTTGATCTCATGGTGTGAGATTGCTGAGTCCCCGTGACTCACAGATACTTCAAAAGCGATTGCAGTCTTGTGATGCGGTCAGAGATGACTCAACCGAGCTCAAGTGGGAGTTCGACAAGGAACGTGGTCGTTACTATGTGTCTTTCCCAGATGATCGTGAGTGGTGCCCAGTTGGGACGATCGGGGATCTGTGTAGCATTTGGGGTATCTTCTTTTATTTTGGTTCCGTAGTCGGACCTTGAGTGTACTCTGAATGATGGATGTTTATTTATGTAATGTGTGAAGTGGCATTTGTAAGCCAACTATGTATCTCTTTCCCTTATTTATTACATGGGTTGTGTGAAGATTACCTCACTTGCAACATTGCTTTCAATGCGGTTATGCCTCTAAGTCGTGCCTCGACACGTGGGAGATATAAGCGCATCGGGCGTTACAAGTTGGTATCGAGCCTTCCCGACTTAGGAGCCCCTACTTGATTGTTTCTTTGGCGTTGTTGAGTCTAGAATGGAAAAATGTTTTGAGTCTTAGGATTATATATATCGGAGAGTAGGATTCTTTTACTTCCCAGTCCTTCGCCGCTCTGTGAGGTATCCCGACGTAGTGTTTTGACTCTTCTCTCCTCAATTTTCACTAAAAAAAATTTTAGGATCACGTGGTTATCTTGGAATCGTTCCGATGGTTTTGTGACGAGAACATTGTTCTTGGTGCCTCCTGACATTTAGGGGTTGTGGCAGTGTCCCGGGGAGTTGAGCTCCGAGGTGTTGTCGTCACAATTTTATCGTTCTTGAGATTACGGAATACTCGAGTTTTACCGACATCGAAATCTCTTTTGTACAGCTTGTTGGTGAGATAACCTGATAGCCCAAAGATCTTGTGGCGAAAAGTGGAGTATTGCCATAACTTGTATAACGGATGTTTTTCAAGGTCGAGGTACACGATTTCCGAGGATTTCTTGGTTATGTGTTGACGGATGGATACAATTTGGATCTAGGTATTGTTAGTTTGGGTGATATATTTTGTGTCCCTGTATCCCCAACACCAGATTGCATAACCGTAAAGTTTCGGAGTTTATAGGTGGGAATTCTAGTAGCTTACGGGATATTCTTTCCGATGGATGTATGATTTGAGATTGGGGTTCAAAGTTTAGTGGTCCGCCCATTCACGGTCGATTCTGATTGGTCGCGAGACGTCTTAAAGAATCCTTGGCTATGCTGATTCGGGACGTCTTGTTAGTCATTCGTGACGTCCGCTATATCGTCGTGCCGTGTGGGCCCCACCACGAACACTTTGGGCGTAAATCTCTATCATGTGTTTGTTCCGGCTCATTCTAGAAGCCAACCTTTTGTTTTCAGTTGTGATATTCGAATTGTTTCTAAGACAGATGTTGTTTCCATATCTTTATCTAAGTGGCTTCTCACCTTAATGGACGTGTGATGATTAACTTTGGAATTCATTCGTTCATTCTTGTTCGAATGTTTATTGTGAAGACTATATGTTGCAATTTCTATCCGTTGATTCTACTTATCAATTTGTCTATCAAAGGACTAACGGATGTCACCCTCTTCAGATGGCTCCGCCAACGCGTCTAATCCGGATCGTAATGATGGGGATCACCGAACCTCCACCTCCACCTCCACCTCCGCCTCCAGAGGCCTGGCAAGCTATCATGGCAGCCACCAATGCCAATGCTCAGATGATTTTGCAGCTTTTGCAAGAGCGTACTCAAGGGCAAGGCAATCAAGGCAATCAAGGTCAAGGCAACAATCAGCCACACTTTGCTACTCTCGCCAGTTCCTCGCTAATCACCGAAGTCTTTCGGTTTACGTAGCCGAGGCCACAGACGCTAACGATTGGTTAGTGGATATCTGCAAGCACTTTGACTGTAGCAATGTCGGACTGAGGACTTTGTCAAGTTTGCATCGTTTCAACTCAAGGATCAAGGCTGCTTTGAGTGGTACCGACAATACAAAGATTCCAGAGGAGGTCGTGTTATTACACAGGATGAGTTCCGCCGTGATTTCGAGCTCATCACATTCCGAAAAGTGTTGTTGAGAACAAGTGTGAGGAGTTCCGCAATCTCAAGCAAGGCAACATGTCCGTCTATCAATACAATATCCAGTTCCTGTAAGCTCGCTCGTTTTGCTAAGCAAGACGCGTGCACGATGAAAAGAGTATGATCTATCAATTCAGAGGTGGTCTCGAGAGAAGATCTGCAATTAGCTCTTGTGCTGTTTGAGCCAGATAAGTATGATGAATTCTACAACATGGCTCTGAAGCAAGAAGCTGCCCAGCTCAAATGTGAGGCTTCTAAGAAGAGAATCAGGGGCCTTGATTCAGTCTTCTTCTTCCTCTCAAGTGGCAGCTAAGCAGCAGAAGTTTTACCTTCCTCCTCCTCCGTTCCGTCGGCCTTATCGCCAGAAGAACTCAGGTGGCCGTGGATCTTCCCACCCACCCAACCACAGCTATCGTAACAAGTCTAATTCTCAAGCTCCAAGGTCAAGTGCTCCTTACCACCGTCCGCTCTCGAGGTGACTTGCAACAAATGTCAGCAGAAGGTCACTATGCGAACAAGTGCTTCAACCAGAGGCGCCTTCCGCCTCCTCCTCCTGTGAAATCTTCCAGGAATGCAGTGGTCAAGCATAATCCCAAGTCTGCAAAGGTGAATATGATGAATGCAGCTCAAGCGGAGGAATCTTCTGATGTGATAATGGGTAATCTTCCAGTTAATGATATTCCTGCAAAAGTCTTATTTGATACTGGTGCATCGCATTCTTTCATGTCATATCCTTTTGCATCAAAGCACAATTTCGAGACAGAGGCAGTACCTAAAGCTATGCAAGTTATTTCTCCGGCTAAGCGTTTGAGCTCTAGCATGATGGTTCCGAATGTCGGTATCAAGATGGGCGATTATAGATTTCTGGCTAAACCAATTGTTCTTGGTGACTCGGATATTGATCTTATTCTCGGGATGGACTGGCTTTCTCAGCACAAAGCTCAGCTTGATTGTGCTGCCAGGGAAATTCAATTGACTCACTCTTCTAATGATGTGATCATCTATGCCGCTCGTGATGAAACCATTCGGTTGTTTTCTCTCAATGAGAAGGGCGAACTGAATGCCATCTCTTAGATTCCAGTCGTTTGTGAGTACCAAGATGTCTTTCCAGAAGAGCTTCCGGGTATGCCTCCTCATCGGCCAGTTGAGTTCGTTATTGATCTTGAGCCTGGCACTGAACCCGTTTGCAAGCGTCCATACAAGCTTGGACCTAATGAGCTGAGGGAATTGAAGAAGCAGCTCGATGAACAAGAGCGTCTGGGTTTGATCAGACCGAGTTCATCTCCTTGGGGTTGTGGTGTTCTTTTCGTCCAGAAGAAGGATGGCACGGACCGACTTTTGCGTCGATTACCGTCCATTGAATAAGAAGACTATCAAGAACAAGTATCCACTTCCCAACATCAATGAGCTTTTCGAGCAACTCAAAGGTGCTACGGTGTTCTCTAAGCTTGACCTTCGTATGGGTTATCATCAGATTCGCATTCGTGAACAAGATATTCCCAAGACAAAGATTCGTAACAAGCTTTGGTTCTTATGAATATACCGTCATGTCTTTCGGCCTTGTCAATGCTCCTCCAACATTCTCTCGGATGATGAATTTCATATTCAACCCCTACACCAATGAATTCGTCTTGGTCTATCTTGATGATATTTTGGTCTTCTCCAAGAATAAGGAGGATCATGCCAAACATTTGCGATTGGTGCTAGACAAGCTCGTAGAGTATCAATTCTATGCGAAGTTCTCCAAATGTGAATTTTGGCTTGATGAAGTGCTTTATCTTGGTCATATCATCTCCGCCAAGGGCATCACAGTTAATCCCGAGAAGGTGTCCGCAATTGTGAATTGGGAACCTCCTCGAATGTCAAGCAGCTCATAGCTTTTCTTGGTCTTGCAAGCTATTGCGAAGATTCGTTGAGAACTTCTCCAAGATTGCAAAGCCTCTTTCCAACCTCCTCCGTAAGCATGTGAAGTATGTCCGTCTCCCCGAGTGTGACGTTGCTTTCAATACCCTCAAAGAGAAACTCGTCACAGCTCCTGTCTTGACTCCTCCCGATGAATCCAAGCCATTTGAAGTTTTCGTGATGCTTCTCTTCAAGGTCTCGGTCTTTGTGTTAATGCAAGAGAAGAGGGTTGTGGCTTATACCTCTCGCCAGCTTGAAGCCCAACGAAAAGAACTACCCCACTCACGATCTTGAGTTGGCGGCAGTTGTCCATGCATTGATTACATGGAGACATCTCTTGTTGGGAAGGAAAGTGGACATTTTCACCGATCACAAGAGTCTCAAGTACATTTTCACTCAGCCCAACCTCAACCTCAGGCAGACTCGATGGGTCGAAATGATTCAAGAGTACAACCCAAGTATTGAATATACTCGGCAAGGCCAATGTCATTGCAGATGCTTTGAGCAGGAAGGCTTCTTTGCAGCAGCCTAATCCTCAAGCCCTTTCACCGGATCTCTGTGAAGCTTTCCATAAGCTGAATCTTCAAGTTGTTCCTCAAGGCTTTCTTGCCAACCTCATAGTATCTCCTACTTTGGAAGATCAGATTCGTGAGGCTCAACTTCGGATACCATGGTGAAAAAGGTGAAACGTGGTATCGACAAGGGCATTTCCAAGTACAAGTGCTTCCACGTTGATGACAGAGACACTCTTTTCTTTGAGGACCGGATTGTGGTTCCTAAGGGTGATCTACGAAAAGTCATTATGAACGAGGCTCACAATTCGCTTCTATCCATTCATCCTGAAGTAATGCGAAGATGTACCATGACCTCAAGCAGTCATATTGGTGGACTCGAATGAAGCGAGAAATTGCTCAATTCGTGAATGAATGTGATGTCTCAGTAGAAGAGTGAAAGCAGAACACCAAAGACCAGCTGGTCTCCTTCAACCTTTGCTATTCCGGAATGGAAGTTTGATCATATTGAAATGGACTTCGTGACTGGTTTTCCAAAGTCCAAGCGTGGAAATGATGCTATCTTCGTTGTCATTGACAAGCTTACTAAAGTGGCTCATTTTCTTCCTATCAAAGACTCTATCACAGCAGCTCGGTTGGCGAGCTATACACCTCCGAGGATTGTCTCCTTGCACGGCATTCCACAATTGATCTCTTCTGCATCAGGCAGCATCTTTACCTCCAAGTTCTGGGATTCTTTTCAAGGCCATGGGCACCAACATTCGTTTCAAAGACAGCTTTCCATCCTCAAACAAGTGGCCAAGTCGGCGAGTAAATCAAATCCTTGAAGATATGCTCGTGGCTTGTGTCATTTCCTTCGGTATGAAGTGGGAAGATTGTCTTCCATATGCCGAAGTTCTCCTACAACAACAGCTTCCAAGCGAGTTCGGGCAAGGCCCCATTCGAAATTCTCTATGGCGTAAAGTGTCGTACTCCTCTCAATTGGTCTCGAGACAGGTGAACGCCAACTTCTTGGCAATGACTTGATCACGTAAGCGGAAGAAATGTGCCAAGTCATTCGTGAGAATCTCAAAGCCGCCGCAATCGCTGGAAGAGCTATTATGATGATAAGCACCGTGATGTGACTTTTGAAATCGGAGACCATGTCTACCTCCGCCTCTCCAATGAAAGGCACCGTCGCCCGGTATCAAAGGGAAGCTTGCCCCTAGATACGTGGGTCCTTTCAAGATCATTGGGAAAAGAGGCGATCTTGCCTATCAACTTGAGCTTCCATCCAACTTTGCAAACGTGCACGATGTGTTTCACGTGTCACAGCCTTCGCAAGTGCTTCAAGACTCCTGAACGCACTATCAACTTCAAGAGATTGACCTTCAAGAAGATCTCTCTTATCATGAGCACCCGTTGCTATTCTTGAAGAAACCGAGCGCAAGACTCGCAACAAGTCAATCAAATTCACGAAAGTGAAGTGGTCACACCATTCCAACCGAGAAGCTACACGGGAGCGCGAGGATCACCTCCGTTCTGAATATCCGGAGTTCTTTCAGTCCTAGATCTCGGGACGAGATCCTCTTGTAGTGGTGGAGTGTTGTAACACCCCGGATGTAACTTTCCATATTTGTAACTCCAACTCTTGCCATTTTCGGCATTGATATATGATATTCCCTCCGTGGTTGGGTTTTCTTCTTTTTGCATTTTGTCCATGTCATGCATTTTATATCATGTCATCATGTGCATCACATTTGCATACGTGTTCGCCTCATGATTCCGAGCATTTTTCCGTTGTCCGCTTTTGCAATCCGACACTCCTATCTCCCGGCGGTCCTTTTACGTTTTTCCGTAAAGCGGGTATTAAACCTTCTCGAAATGAACCGAGGTTTGTCTAGTGGCCTTGGTATAACACCCAAAGACCACCGGTCAAGTTTGGTCATTTGGAGCTCGTTTGGTACTCCAACGGTTAACCGCACTCTCGCAGAGGCCTATTTTAAGTTGCAGCCCAACACCCCTTCAAAACAGCCCAATAACCCATCTAAGTCACTCCCATGCTCTCCGTCGTTCGATCACGATCGTGTGGGCGAAAACTACACCTCATTTGGACTCTCCTAGCTCCCTCTATGCCTATTTAAACACCTCCCCCGAAATCCGGATCATCCTCTTCCCCGAAACCCTAAAAAACCTCCCCTTGCAGACGTGTCCGCCCATACGGACAAAAATCGCCTTGTCCACCCTCACACGCCGCCCGCCCATGTGAGCCGCTTCGCCGCCGCCCGCCCGGCCGAGGCCGTGAGCTCCTCGCCCCGCCGTCAGCCCGCTCCACGCCCGCCTCGCCCGGCCGGCCGCCTCCCTCCCTCGCGGCCAGCGCCTCCGGCCTTGACCCAGCCGGACCCGGCGCCACCACCGCCATGACCACCCGCCTCCGCCGGCTCACCGCCTCACGCCCGCCATCGGGGGCCGCCCCTCCGGCGCCGCCTTCCCCCCTCGCCGACCGCCTCCCCGGCGGGCTCCTCCGCCGCCGCCGCCGCCGATTCGGGTCGGGCCCCGATCCGGCCTCGAATCCCGAGCCGTTGACCTCTTCTCTCTCTCCCCTCCTTTTTCTCTAAGTATTTTGCTTCTCTTGTTATTTTGTGCATTTTCAACATGCTATATCTTCGCATCCGTAGATCCATTTTTCGCGTATAATATGTCAAAATGTTCAATTCGAAGAGTAGATCATTTCATTCCATTGAATCATTTTCATTTGAGCTCATCTTGTTGCCCGAAATGCTGTTGGAAGGATGCTATGTGATGTTAGTTTCTGTTTCGTAACAGAACTTGCACTTTTGTTATTTTTGCCATGATTGATGTGTGCACCCTATGAATTGGAGTCCTACATGTGTTTTGTAACATGCCATGCCATCTTTCCAGGGGTGTATGCCATGTATTTTTGTGATCTATGTGGTGACTAGCACAAGCATGCAAAGTAGGTGTCCTGATGTTGCTATTTTCAGCCCTGTTTAGCTGATATTTTGATGCCATGTTAACTTGATGATACCGAGAGATCTATGCATATTTTGAGATACTTCAGTAAGGATGTTTTGTTAAAATGTCTTGCTCTATCCATCCATGTCCTTGTTTGCAATTATGGAGTAGCATAGCTTGAGTCAATCGAGCTCTACTTTTGCTATTAAATGTTTCCTGGCAGATTGTTTACATGTTATTCAATTTTGCCAAGGTTGTTGTGGTTGATACATGTATGCTATGTTATTGTTCTTGCCATGTATGTCTTCTATGCCATGTCTTCTTGATGTATGTATGCTTAGTTTATCATATAAGACTCTGTAGTGAGTGCATCGAGCTCTTAAACATGCCTACTTGTTATCAGTTTTTGACATGCCATGTTGCTGAATCTGTTAACGAAACTTTCAATATTGACATGTGTGTTACTATATTTTCTAGTCCTTTTTGGCTTATGGTCAGTAAGGGACTTTTGTTCTATGCTTTGAGTAGATTCATGCCATGCCTTGTTTTGCTATTTTAAGTTCCTGTAGCATGTAGTTTTGCTGCTCTGAACATTGCAACCTGATGCTGTTTTTGCCATGTCCAGCCTGATTATTTTTGCACTTTTGCCATGCTTGTTTGAACCTGTTATGATGTGAACTAGCCGTAGCTCAGTGCTCATCTTTTGTCGAGCTTCTTGTGTAGATCATTGCCATGTACTTTGTTGGTACGTTTGGGTGCAGTAGCTTAATTAATTGTTGCTTGCTAAGTGGCATCATGCTGTTAATGGCAGATTTGCGTCATTCTTGTTTTGCTTGTCATTTGCAAACCGTGCATCCGTTTCCGGTGATCTTTATATCGATTTCAACCGAAATCATCTCATATTTCCAGTGGCATACTTGGTTTGCCAAGTTGATGCCTGGTTCATCATTTTCCTTCCGGAGCGCCAGACACGCATTGCATATCCCATCCCGCATATCATGCCATGTTTTGCATCATGTTGATTGTGCATTGCACCGTGATTTATTGTGGTTCCTTTGTTTGTGTTGTTGCTTTGGGTAGAGACGGAGACGAGTACGTGAACGAGGAACCTGTTGAGAACGCCACGAGGATCAAGCTTTCGACAACTCTGAGAACATTGCAGGCAAGATGACCATACCCTTGAAATCACTTCTATCTTTGCTATGCTAGATGCTCGCTCTTTTGCTATGCCTATGCTGCGATGCCTACCACTTGCTATATCATGCCACCCATATTGCCATGTCAGCCCCTAACCATCCTTTCCTAGCAAACCGTTGATTGGCTATGTTACCGCTTTGCTCGGCCCTCTTATAGCGTTGCTAGTTGCAGTGAAGTTGAAGTTTGTTCCTTGTTGGAACATGGAGATGTTGTTCCTGATCGGAACATGTTTACTTGTTGGGGATATCACAATATATATCTGCTATGATTAATACATCTATATACTTGGTAAAGGGTGGAAGGCTCGGCCTTATGCCTGGTGTTTTTGTTCCACTCTTGCCACCCTAGTTTTCCGTCATACCGGTGTTATGTTCCTTGATTTTATGCTCCTTACACGGTTGGGTGATTTATGGGACCCCTTGACAGTTCGCTTTGAATAAGACTCGTCCAAAGAAGGCCCAACTTTGGTCTTACCAGCTTGCCACCTAAGCCTTTTTTTCCCCGGGTTTTCGCGAGCCCGAGGGTCATCTTTATTTTAACCCCTGACCAGTGCTCCTTCGAGTGTCGGGCCCAATCGAGTCAGCTCAAGGGCCACCACGGGAAACTCGAGGCTTGGTTTTACTCGTAGCTAGTCTCATCCGGATGTGCCCCGAGAACGAGATATGGTGCAGCTCCTATCGGGATTTGTCGGCACAATCGGGCGGCTTTCTTTGGTCTTGTTTTATTCTTTGTCGAAATGTCTTGTAGTCCGGATTCCGAGATTGATCGGGTCTTCCCGTAGAAGGAATATCCTTCGTTGACCGTGAGAGCTTATAATGGGCTAAGTTGGGACACCCCCGCAGGTAATATCTTTCAAAGCCGTGCCCGCGGTTATGAGGCGTATGGGAATTTGTTAATGTCCGTTGTAGAAAACCCAAGTTGACCTCAATTTAAAATACACATCAACCGTGTGTAACCGTGATGGTCTCTTCTCGGCGGAGTACGGAAGTGAACACGGTGTTGGAGTTATGTCTCGACGTAAGTAGTTCAGATCACTTCTTGATCGCTATTAGCTTCACGTCCGTGCTTTGCTCCTCTTCTCGCTCTCTTTGCAAAGTAGCCACCATATATGCTAGTCGCTGCTGCAGCTCCACCTTACTACTCATCCTTCCTATAAGCTTAAATAGTCTTGATCTCATGGTGTGTGAGATTGCTGAGTCCCCGTGACTCACAGATACTTCCAAAACAGTTGCAGGTGCCGACGATGCCAGTGCAGATGACTCAACCGAGCTCAAGTGGGAGTTCGACGAGGAACGTGGTCGTTGCTATGTGTCTTTCCCAGATGATCAGTAGTGGTGCCCAGTTGGGACGATCGGGGATCTGTGTAGCATTTGGGGTATCTTCTTTTATTTTGGTTCCGTAGTCGGACCTTGAGTGTACTCTGAATGATGGATGTTTATTTATGTAATGTGTGAAGTGGCGACTGTAAGCCAACTATGTATCTCTTTCCCTTATTTATTACATGGGTTGTGTGAAGATTACCTCACTTGCAACATTGCTTTCAATGCGGTTATGCCTCTAAGTCGTGCCTCGACACGTGGGAGATATAGCCGCATCGGGGGCGTTACATTGGGGCCCTCGCTTGGACCCTCTGGACGATCTACAATAGACTTGTGATCCAGCGCATTCCTCTTCGACGGGCTACTGACGCTCTCTTCAAACTGTCTGGTTACTTGCAGCTTTGGCGGCCGCTTAGCCGGCCACAGGACCGGGACGCCATCTCCGCCTTCATCGCCGACCTTCGCTCGATGGCCGTCCGACTGTCGTCGTCGCTTCCTCCGCCACCGCCGGAGCCAGGTTAGGCGCCGGACGTGTTCTCCCCCCTCCCCCTTTCTTTTTTGTTTGGGCTTGTTGAGTTGTGCCCTCAGCAGAACCTATTGTACTTCCTCTTGTAAGACTTGGGTGTGTGTGTTCTGGACTAGTCCTTGTAATGTGTGCTCTTGGCGCTTTGCTTTATTTATAAAGCGGGGCGAAAGCCTTTTTTGGTAACCCTGACACCGAGGAGAAGGAGGTGGATGCCACATATGATGGTCTGCTTCTCTCCCGTTTGGTTGGTATGGTTATTAAGATTGGATTAGATGATGCAAGACATGAATTCATGTTTTGTGACTTTATAGCGTCTTCACGAAAATCAAAATCACATTCCTCAAAAAAAAACAAGAAGGCGAAGTTAGCCACCATAACTTGAGTTTCCACATGAGAGGCATATTTTGGAATAGCAGAGGTCTTTCAGACTTGGCTAAACGTAAACACATTGATAATTGTGTGAGAGAACATGGACTGAATATTGTGGCCATTTTAGAGGTTGATAAAATGTGACTTTCATGCATATGTCCTCGATCACCTTTCAGGTGGCTTCGACTACACATGGCATAGTAGCATGTGGAAAGCTCAGAGGAATTTTACTTGGGATATAGACCACAATCATGGACTTGTTAACCTTTCTGACTGGTGAACTTTACATTAAATTCAACCTCCAAAACAGAGCTGGTAATTTTCCATGGAGCCTGGTTGCAGTCTATGGGGCTGCCCAAGATGAGAATAAATCTGCTTTCCTTTAGGAATTGGTGAACCTAGCTAAGGACAACCCGCTTCCAATGATTACTGGACGGGACTCTAATATACTTAGGTACCAGGAAGAGAAAATTAATGACCGCTTCGACACCCATCGACCTTTCCTATTGAACGTTCTGATTAACAGTTTGAATATTGGGGAAGCTATTATGTGGGCGGAAATTCACTTGGGCCAATAACCGTTTTGTGCGAGTACGTGAAGCTTGATAGGGTACTCATGGATACCGAGTGGGAGATAAATTTCCTTTGGTCACTATGTGGGCCCTAGAGCGTATCGAGGCACTATCAGATAATGTGCCCATCATTCTTGATTTTAACTCTACCAGCCTACCCGCTCGCCGCCATTTCAAGTTTGAACTGGGATGGTTGCACTGGGAAGGTTTCGCAGACATAATAAAAATGTATGGGACAGGCCTGCCGTTGGTCATACACCTATTCAGAAGTGAAACTTTAAAATAAGGGCCATAAGGCAATACCTATTTGGATGGGCAAAACACACCAATGGGATGTAAGAAAATAAAAGCAACGCCTCTCCATCATTATTGACGACTTCGACAAAAGCGCAGAGACGATGAACTAAAGAATCAGTCCAATGAGAAGATTGACATCTTTTGCGAGATGAGGAAATAAAATACTACCAAAGATCTAAAGCTGACTTCATCTTGAAGGGAGACAATAATATACGATATTTCCAATTGATCGCCAATGGACGGCATAGGAATAAATGTATGTTTAGTCTCCAACAAGAGGAGAGGCGGATCGAACTTCTGACAGAGCTCAAAAGTTATATCACGGAATACTACAAATCTCTTGTTGGACCTCCACATGAAGGAAAATTCACCCTTGATGAGACCCGAACAATTGATATTCCACAAGTCACAACAGAAGAGAACGATATACTCACGACACCTTTCTCTAAAGAGGAGGTGAGAGCTACAGTGTTCCAAATGGAACATAACAAAGCTGCAGGACCAGATAGCTTCCCCGCAGAATTCTATCAGAATTTATGGGGTGTCATCAAGGCTGACCTACTGGAGTTGTTCAATTGTCTTCATGCCAGCCAACTTGACCTACCCAGGCTTAATCTTGGCGAGATTGTTTTGTTGTTGAAAATTAAGGGGCTTGAGCAGAGGCTAGGGAGCTCTCATTCCCATCTGCTCACTGGTAGAATAACTCTCGGTAGTATCTCATTCATCCCATTGTAATCCCTCGAACGAGATATACCCACCATCTGTAGATAACAACAAAGCAGGATGTAGGGTATTACTCCTCAATGGAGGCCCAGACCTAGGTTAATTCTCCTTATGATCTCCGATATGTGACTTCCAGCCACGGTAGGTATCCTACCAACGGTGCCGACGGTAATCTGCACCGTCACCCCTCATAACTGGCTTGTGATAGCCAAGCGTTCATAGCGATGTTGCATTTTGATCCTTAGATGTCGGCTCTTCCTATCATTGTGAAGCAGAATTCACCAAGTGTTGGATTGTTCTTCCACCAATATGGATCGTGAGATGGGTTTAGATCGTCATGAGACAAAGTTAGTTTTACCCTATTGATGACAAAGGTCGCAATAGTAATTCAACCTAGTAGGAGAGGAAAAGCCCTTCTATTTATAAGAGGACAAGGCGGTGCAACTTGTGTAGGTGTAGTTCCTCCTAGGGCCGTCGCACAAGGTGAGTGGATTCTCCGTGATCTCCTTCCCCCACGCCACAAGTTGGCTTGCCCTCCAAGTTGGGAGGGAGCGCACCAATATGGGTGCATGAGGCTGCATATAAAGTTGGAGTGGATGTAAATTTTCTTATGAAATTTAGTACAAATAAATCCTAATAAAAATCCCAGTGAATTGCAACCCTATGAATCAAACAATGCAGTAAGAAAAATCCCTAATGATTAGAAATCCTTTCAATTAAAGAGGCCCTCAACGGTTTTCTTGTGATGTTTTTTCAAGAAACACCGATTATAATATAGACACACATAATGGGGGAGCTTTGCTGGGCCATAATGGGCAGCCGCACCCCAACTCATGATGTTTCTTTCAAAATCTTGTTTTGTTTACCTCCCCCTCCCCCTCCCCCCCCCCCCCCCACCCCACCCAAAGCTCCGCCATTGGACAGGCACTAACAACACCACACACATGAACTCATGTATCACCTATGGAAGACCGGATCGAAGTTGCGGAGCTTCAAGGTTAAGGAAATCATTGCAGATTCTCGTTATCGACGGGAATGTTGCCTCTCATTAAAAAATCCTCGTTAATAAGAAGCCAAAAGCACTGACAACACCACACACATGCACTCACATATCGCCTACCGAAGATCGGATCGTGTTGCGGAGCTTCAAAATCGAGAAAGTCATCACACACACCTCACTAAGAATGTTGCATACTAGAAGAATAATCCGCATGAATAAAAGAAGCCAAAAGCGTCAAACATCCAACACTGTATGTTTTTCTTGACGTGAGATATGAAATGTCCTCCCGGGTGCTTCCTTCCAAAACCCACGCATAAATCAACTGTCGGGCAAAGTACATGTTATCGATACAAGCACCGTCGACATTAGGCATCCCAAAACATATACAAACTGTAGGGGTTAGGTGACCATTTTTCTCCAACCCTCTACCGACCTCCATATTCTTTATTTCCTTCTTTTCAGCCGGGTTGCGAATTAGGAGCGGTACAGCACTGATCTCGTTGCAGTGCCTTGACGCACTATAAAATAGTTGTTGCATTCTTGAAACATCGGCAAGCGCTAGTCACCCTCTTGAAGCCCTTCCTTCACACATGTCAAGACCCGTCTCAGATGTCACCACCAAGTTATTCCTTTGAAGCCCCGCCCTCCTTCCACAGGCCCATGACGAAGCCAACCTAGCTTGCACCACGTACCGTGTGGTGCGGTATTATATATACGCCCGCCCGTCCTCCGTGCCATCCCGGCCTCCATCGCCATGGCGACGATGGGGAGGGTGAGGCGTTCTCCTCTCCTCGCGGCGTGGCTGGCTCTCGGTTTCGCGTGGCATTGCGCGCTTCACCGTGCTCCGGCGGCGGCCGTGACGCTGTCGACGGCGTCGCGGTGGGTCGTGGACGAGGCCGGGGACCGGGTGAAGCTGGCGTGCGTGAACTGGCCGTCGCACCTGGAGCCGATGCTGGCGGAGGGGCTGGGCAAGCGGCCCGTGGGCGCCATTGCCGGGGACGTGGCCACCATGGGGTTCAACTGCGTCAGGCTCACCTGGCCCACGTTCCTGGTGACCAACGCCTCCTACTCGTCCCTCACCGTCGAGCAGTCTTTCCAGAGGCTCAACCTCACCGAGTCGCTCGCCGGCATCAGGGCCAACAACCCCGCCGTCGTCGACCTCAAGCTCATCGACGCGTTCAAGGCAAGCTCGTAAATCTCTTTAGTGTATAATAGTGCACTTAATTTGTGTTGGTGTCAAACTGTTGATGCGTGCATGGCATACATACAGGCCGTGGTGAGCAGCCTCGGCGAGAACAACGTCATGGTGATCCTGGACAACCACGTGAGCAAGCCGGGGTGGTGCTGCGACAACACGGACGGCAACGGGTTCTTCGGCGACGGCTACTTCCAGCCGGACGTCTGGGTCGACGGCCTCACCAAGATGGCCACCATGTTCGCCGGCGTCCCCCACGTCGTCGGCATGAGCCTCAGGAACGAGCTCCGAGGCCCCAGGCAGAACTCAAACGACTGGTACAAGTAAGTGCTTTTCTCCTATCCTGATTAGATTGATCACTAAAACCAAACCAAAATTATTACCACTACCAGTAAACACTGTTGAACTGACGATCCTATTCCTAATATCGATCATGTCGGCGATAAAAGTCTCAAGTGCGTGTGGCAATACGCGTCGAGCCACCAACGACATTGAGATTTGTTCATGAGCATGTCCTGGACGAGTAAATGAGCCTGAACAACCTAGTAGTAGTTGGCCGCTGGCTTTACATCTCCAACTGCTGCTCCTGCACAGCATGTGAGAGACAGTAATGGCATTTACTGCAAGTGATAGGGTAGCCGTCCAGCAGACAGCATCAGTCTTTCAGTGAACCACCAGTAGTCCTTCGTCTGCTCCGGAGGGCATGAGCTTTCAATGCCTCGAGCAAAAGGGACAAAGCCTAGTTACTCCCACACATGGCGCCCGCCCCGTCATGGCACATGCAGCTGAGTTGACAGTTGACACTGACGACGCACGCGGCGCACGAACGCAGGTACATGCAGCGCGGCGCGGAGGCGGTGCACGCGGCGAACCCGCGGGTGCTGGTGATCCTCTCGGGCCTCAGCTTCGACAACGACCTGGCGTTCCTCAACTCGCGGCAGGTGAGCCTGAGCTTCGCCCGGAAGGCGGCGTTCGAGGTGCACTGGTACAGCTTCTCCAACGGCCAGGAGTGGGCGGCGGGCAACCCCAACGAGGTGTGCGCGCGGATCGGGGCCAGCGTGTCCCGCCGCGCGCTCTACCTGCTCGACCAGGGCTGGCCGGTCTTCCTCAGCGAGTTCGGCGTCGACAACCGCGGCGGCAACGCCAACGACAACCGCTACTACGGCTGCGCCGCCGCCGTCGCCGCCGACCTCGACCTCGACTGGGCGCTCTGGACGCTGCAGGGGAGCTACTACCTCCGGCAGGGCGTGCTGGACCTCGACGAGGTCTACGGCGTGCTTGACCGGGCCTGGTCCAGGCCGCGCAACGTCACCGCGCTCCGCAGGGTCCAGCCCCTGCAGCGCCCGCTCCGAGGTTCGCACCGCGCCGCGATCTGCTCTATTCGTCTTACCCGGCCGGCCTGTGAACTTGTGACTCATTTCATGATTTTGGTGTCATGGTGTGTGTGTGTGTGTGTTTGCAGGGCCTGGCTACGCGGAGGCGGCGCCGTACACGGTGCTGTTCCACCCGGCGACGGGGCTGTGCGTGCTGCGGCGGTCGCTGACGCAGCCGCTGGAGCTGGGCGCGTGCGCAGAGACGGAGGCGTGGGAGTACGCGCCGCAGCAGGGCGGCTGGCGCTGCGGGACAGCCCGCAGATGTGCCTCCACGCGCAGGGCGCCGGCCGGCCCGTACGCCTCGGCATGCCGTGCGACGACGACATGTCCCGGTGGCGCCTCGTGTCGGACTCCAAACTGCACGTCGCCGTCAACGCATCGTCGTCCGACTCCGGCAGCGGCGGCGGCATGCTCTGCCTGGACGTCGGCGCGGACGGCCAGAGCGTGGTGACCAACCCGTGCCGGTGCCTGAGCGCGGACAACAGCTGCGACCCGGAGAGCCAGTGGTTCAAGATGGTGAGCAGCACGAGGAGCGTCGCCCCCAATAGCATGCTCGCGGAGCTGCCTGTGAAGCTCGGGAGCTCGAAGATTCGCTCGCTTTGATCGGCGCCAGTAGGCCCGACATAATTGTATAGGTGCACGCATCCGTTGTACTAGCTGCAAAGGCGCCGGGATGGACGAGAGAAGCTGCTCTAGAACTGGAGTAATATCCTTCAGAATTCAGATAACTGAATGAATGTTAGGGCACTGGACTTGCAAAATCCGTCCGTTCATTCGAGCAAATAATCTCACGAATTGATCTACATGAATCCACAATTTTGACTTGTGTCCAACAGATTATAACAGCCATAACGACACAGAAAACACACACACGAAAACACGACGCGGCATGGTAAGAAAGAACATACTTCTAAATCCGGTGAGCAGAGTAATTATTTCTGAAGCTGGGAGGCAGCAATTACGGAGAAACCACCACGGTATAAACACAAGTAGTTGGTCTCCGAGAAATGAATGGCGCAGAGAACAAACTGCATCAAGAGACATCAAGGTCACATACAGGTTCTTGTCTTCAGGAGGCTGTGTAGAGAATCTCTATGTTCCTGAGGCTGGTGTGGGAAGATCCATCTGAGAGATCAAATGCTAGCAAGCCATCATCAGAATGACTGAACTCTACTTCATGCGCATCAACTCTACAGAGTGCCGGCCTAGCAGATGAATACGCTCCAAAACGTCCTGGCCCTCGGCATTTGATCTGAACTGTGGTAGCTGAAGTATCAATTGTGCCTGTGATACTGTCGAGTGCACCACCGGAGTTGAACATGTTGAGCAGTCCAAGTGGCGCGAACCGAACAGCCCCACCGTAAACCTGGTGCAAAAATGACTGTTTCTGTAAGAATATAAAGTAAACTAGGCTCAACAAATGTTTTATTTAGAATAACAGGGAGGCTCTCCCTGGCTCCATTAACCAGAATGAAACCAACGCATCCATTCAGTCTCCCTGGCTCTCTCGATAGCCTTAACAAAATCGAGAGGGCTTTCCTTTGGTCCGCGGACAAGACAATGGGAGCCAAATGCAAGGTCAACTGGAAGGTGGTTTGTAGACCAAAAGAATACGGTGGCCTTGGGGTGCTCAACACCGACAAATTCGCGGGTGCTTTGCGGCATCGGTGGTTGTGGTATGAATGGAACGAGCCCCGCAAATTATGGGTTGGCCTGGGAAACCCCTGCACCGTCGAGGACTCCGAGTTTTTCTATGCTTCTACGCCTATCACGGTGGGAGATGGCGCCAAAACGCCTTTTTGGGACCCCCCGTGGCTTCTTGGTCGCAAACCTAAGGATATTGCACCACTCATCTTCGAGGCCTCGAAGAAGGTCCGTGAGGCCCTCAAGGGGAACGCTTGGATACTCAAGATCAACCAAGTTGCGGTTGTAACTGCCGCCCACATTCGGGAATTTTTCACTCTTTGGATGCTCCTGAATGATGTCCACCTTCATGAGCAAACCGATGATACCATCGTCTGGAAGCACGCGAACGACGGGACATACACGGCGGTCACTGCATACAAGGCTCAATTCCTAGGCTTGACTCTTTCCCCCTTGGACCGTATGGTTTGGAAGGCATGGGCACCTCCAAAGGTTAAATTCTTGGCGTGGTTGGCAATGCAAGATAGGATTTGGACTGCCGATCGTTTACAGCGACGAGGTTGGCCAAACTGTGGCCTCTGCAAACTTTGCAATAGGGAGCAAGAAACGGGTGCCCACATTTTCTTCAAGTGCCGCTTTACAATTCGGATATGGAAGTCTCTCGTTGAGAGGCTTGGTCTCGCGCACATAGATACATCCGAATGGCACATGGATGAATCCGTCTACGAATGGTGGGACAAGAGAACCGACAATCGCAACCCCAACCGACAAGCTTTGGCCTCTCTCACCATGCTTGTCTCATGGACCATTTGGAATGAAAGAAATGCACGGGTGTTCCGCCATAAGAGTGCGCCAACGACCATCCTTCTCACCGCCATCGTCGGCGAGGCCAAGCTTTGGGTGACCGCGGGCGCAAAGAAATTAGGAGATATTCTTGTGGGCGAGTAATTGCCATGCCGTACTTGTGGGTATTGTAAAACTCTAAACTCTATTCTCTCCTTATTTAGTTGATGAGGCAAATCTTATGCCTCCGTTTTGAAAAAAAAAATGTAAGCAAGGGGTGGCCAGAAATCTGACCTGTATCGGTGATATGGTATAGATCTCACATGTCATAGTGACCAATGAAAGCTCCAAACTTTGGTGCTTCTGGAGCCTTGAAAGAGAACCTGCAATACAAAACAGAAGGTTAACTAAGATCTTGACTGTACAATTGATAAGACGCAATTGCAAAGAAGAAATGAGTAGCTAAAGAAAAATTACATGAATTGAAAGCATATACTGCAGTCTCTCCATTCCAATCATCAACAGTAATCTCCTCGAGAGACTCTACATCTGATGGCGAGAGATGACCGGTTATGTTAACGGCGGTGGGAACATGTGAAGTTTCTTCGACTAACCAAGTCCAGTTTCCAGCTCCTGACAGTTGAATACTCCGACGGCAGCAGACAAATTGTTCAGGTTCCATATTTTCAGAAGACTGCCCAAGAGTTAATGAATTAGTATTCTTCGTCAAATAGATTAGCAGCGGACAGACGATAAGCTAAATTGGTGTGTGTATACCTTTTACCATCCATGACTGGGTCATTGAACAGGCAATCACGGGTAGGACGACCAGCATACCTTGCTCTTAGAATCGAGCCATCTGGTAGAACAAGCTTTTTCAGAACATTGAAATCGTGCACTCCTGGTTTGTCACTGCATATCAATATGGGAAGAAAATTATAAAGCAAGCACGATTTGGTTAAAATTAAACACCACGCCTGAAGAAAATGCGCTATAAAATCACCTGACATAAACACCACCTCCGCTTAGAGCCCTAGCTGCTCCATGAAATTCCGCTGTTTCATGCTTGCTCTTTACATCAGAAAGAAAGAGAGAAAGTTAGCTGACACTAAAGTACAGAAATGTGGCTAATAAAACTGAAGGGTCCACAATAATCTCACTTGGAACATATCCCAGTCCGGGATGAAAATTTCTCCCAATAAAAGGCTATTGAATGCTACATTAGCAATGTGCAGAGTTTGCAGTGTTGGTTCCCGAGGCATGAAATCTTCTGATGCTCTAGCAACTGCACTCTTCAAGGCACTACAAACAGTGAAGGATCATGTCAGATTCTATGTATATAGCTCATAATGCTCACCACTATGGATTATTTACCTATAGATGTGGTCTGAGCTGTGACTCATGCAGCATATTAGGTTATTGCCTTTGAAGTTCCGAGCAATAGATTCCTCAAGAGCATGTTGATACTTTCGAGTTAATGCAACACGACCACCGAAGCCATGCCCGAGAGTCTCCATCACATTTTGCACATCTACCTTCACACCATCCACACCCACACTAGAAAGGTAACTGTGCTGATCATTGTAGAATTCATATATCTTCTCAGGATCAATGATACCCACTCCATATTTCTCCAAGCTGTCCATGGCTACATCCCTCAAATTTGCAACATTACCAGGAGACTGGACGGGGTAAACTAATTTTGGATTGTACTTCTTCATCATGTCAGATGATGCATGGACACCTCCCCAATATCCAAGTAAAGCATGCCATGCGTAGACATACCTGAAGGTTCACGTGCAACATTTTGCTCAGCAAAAGATGACCTTTACTTATATATTAGGCATATAGTATAAGTATTGCAATAAGAATCAAGTACTTGACTCCATGTGTCTCTTTGATTTTCTTGACAAGGTCTCCTAGATTCTTGCAGGCTTCTCCCCTAAACTTGTCATTCTCCTTCAGATCAATCAGCCTCTCTGCAAACCTGGCAATGTTACAATGAAAATCAGACGTAGTGCACAAATTTTGATGTATTAGCAAAGGCTGGTACACATACACAGTCTCTTCAAGGAGAGCTTCATCCACTTCCTTGAATTCGTTAACTATTTGCTGCCAACCATCATCTATGATCAGAAACCTTGGTGGTGCGCCACCTTCGCATAAACTATTTTACAGGGAATGCATCACAAGTAAGTGACAGCTTTCAAAGGCGTGTTCAGGAAAAATAAAAATGAAGAATGCCACAAATTAAATAAAGAACACATGTAAATCAGAGATCAACTCAATTCTTGTATACCTTTGAAGGCCCTCCTCAATCCCTACTGGGTTAACAGCTTTATAAAATGCATCCCAAGTGCACCACCCAAACCAGTCTAAATTTGCAGGGATCTGACATTTGTAGCAAATATACAAAAGACTTGTCACAATCAAATAAACCGCAATATGTCCAAGATCAACAACCTTAGTCTAATTAGGTGATAAATGTGTAAAAACCTGCTTATATATACCTCCTTGCTCTCTATATGACTGAAAGTTCCTTTGATCTTGGACAGTACCCTACAGAAGATGCAAGTGAGCCACTTCCACATAGAACAAATATTTAGGTCAGTTTGGTTTGCATCCACAACTTCATGCCTGAAAAAATCATATGCCTGGATTGAGCCTGGAGAGGTGACGTTTTCCTGCCTGACCAGGCGCGCATGCGACGGCAGTGTTTGGTTCGTGCCTGGCATGGTAGATTATCAAGTGGACCCCATACACGTAGAAAGTTACTTTTCCGTCATAATGTAAGACGTTTTTGATACTACAGTGTAATAAAAAAACGTCTTTACATTATGAAAATACTTTATTAGCAATCCCAGGCAGGAGTGGTAGAGGCCAGGCGTCCATATCCAGATGCCTGGGCCAGGCTAACTACATGCATGCATTTTTGGACCCCGGCTAAGTGCATGTAGACTTTTTTAACCAGGCTAAACACAAGAAACATCTCCCAGGCCAGGCTCGTACAGGCATCTCCAGGCTGCTAACCAAACAACATCCAGGCAGCTTTCAGGGAGGACTCAGGCCAGGCACAAAGCGCTCAGGACACAAACCAAACTGACCCAAAATCCATGCCGTTGTAGTCGTAATATAGTTAAATTTGAGTATGGCATTACTTGATTGATTCCTTAATAAGCTTGAAAGGATTATCCCCTGAGTTGACTAATACCGCATCAACAGCGTCCATCGTCTGCACATCAGGATCACCTAGAAAAGAGTCGGCCATTCCACTAAGATTCCAGCATTGCGCAATTTGAGCCAAGCACCATAACATTGTGCAAGCCAAGGTGAAGTCTGCCTACCACTCTCGAAGCAGAATTGAAGCTCATTCTCGGGACTCCCTTGGAGGCTAGCCCGGAAATCCCCATCGAGGGCTGGCAGCATCAGCGCGTACACCGCGTCCTCGGCCCCATTCCCCCTCTTCTCCAGAAGCAGCATCTGCGTCTCCGTCGGCACGCCCGCCGCGTCCGCGCCCGTCTTCGGGGCCATCCACCAGATCTTCAACTTGAACAGCGACAGCCACCTCCATCCTCTGCACAGCAACCGTCACGAACGAACATTAGTATCTCGGACCGACGCGCGCACTGCGCAAGCATAATAGGCCATATGTGACCACCTACTTGGGGATGGTGCCGAGGGAGAAGACGTGTCGGCTGGACGGCGCCGCCGCGCTGGCGCCGAGGAACGCGGCGCCCGGGGCGGCGTCGGCGACGCCGGCGCGTAGGGTGACCGCGGGCGGGCACTGGGAGAGGAGCTCGCGCCCGCCGACCAGCAGGGACCCGCGCTCGAGACGCGTCGTCGCCATCTGCGGCGGGGACCCGTCGGCGGTGGCGCTGGGATGAGAGGAGGCGGCAGCGGCGACGACCGACATTGCGCCTGGAAGGAGGCCGCGGCAGCGCGAGATATGGCGCGGGGGTCGTCGAACTGCTGTGGAAGTGGAACAGGGACCCGGAGGACCGGGCGCCACGGCGACAGCGACCGCGAGCCGCAGCCTCGTCATCGCCAATAGGAATCGCATGGATAAGCTCAACAAGAATTGGGCCTCGTGGGGCACGCCAGAATGGGTGGCGTGCCATTGCTGCCTCCCGTGCGTGCGCGATGACGCGGGACGATGTTGGTGGTGGACGGACGCAGATCAGGTGACATGCAAACGGCATGTCACCGTGTGCCTCGCGGCCTCTCATCCACCGCCCAGCCAGAATCCAACGGACAGCAGCACTCCAAGGCAAAAACATTCAGACTTCATAGTTTTCAGCCCAGACCCTCTGAAACTTCACAGTTTTGAATTTTATATGATACAGATACAAATCATTTAATCATTCAACAGTACAAACAAGTGTTTTGAACAAAATACAATATAACATCAACCTTTTAGTCCGGAAACAGTGCAAGCAATTAAAATATCGCTTGCACTTAGATTCACAAGAGATTCAGTTTTGAACAATACAAAATATAAACATCAGCCTTTTAGTCCGAAAGCTTGATACAAACAACAGTCAAATATACTGTTTACATTCATATTCATAAGAAATTCGGACATGTCATTCATCACTATTTAGATTCGTACAACCCACTTCATCACAAGTAATTGAAGTACATGATTTGAAGTTTTAGTACCACTTTCCAAAGTGAATTCATTGAGCTCTTAACAGCCATTTAGTGCCATTTGATTTGTACACTTAGGCCCCAAAAGACGACTATAGTTAGCCCAAAATACTACACTTAACTATGTCCAAAATACTTCTAAGCGGGCTTGCACGCTTAGAACGAATCATCCTCACCACAAGGCGGAGCCGTCAAGAGCTGGGTGAAACTCATGATAGCATTGCACTCTTGGGGCTCCATATTTACTCCTTTGGTGTTGTCACACTTCTCCACTAGTACTTGAGGCTGTACATCATCCTTCTTCTTTTGTTGCACACCATCCTTCTTCTTTTTTTGCACACCATCCTTCTTTTTTTGCACACCATCCTTCTTCTTTTTTGGCTGCCAATGAAAAGTATAGTAATTAGTTTACAAAAGAAGAATAAAAACATATCATGTACCAATCGCAGCATACATTTTCTTCCGCTTTTTGGTAGCGGTAGATTTCAATGGTATACGCTTCCCCTTGAGTAATTTATCAAGCCAAGTTTGCTTTCTCCTTAATTTTGTTGCGGAACCTCTTTTTTCTTCAACGTGCAGCTCTAAGCAATTCATCTATTTGCTGCACATTTGGGTCAACATTCTCTTTGTCTTTATATGGTTCATCCATAGTACTAGTGGCATTGAGTATTTCTGTATGCTAGGTGCAACGGAGGCAAGTGCATTAGCCAATAGCAAACAACATTGTGGGGAGTCGGCTGCTCTATGTGCCACATTATGAAATTGATGAGACAAATCCTGCATCAAGTTGAGCTTCAAGTTTTGGATTTTCTACCACTTTCCTTCCTTCCTTATCTTCTATACTTCCATTGCGAGCTTCTCTAGTCCATCTCTTCAAGACATAATGTGTCGGCAATGTCTTTATATTCATCAAATCAAGGACTTTTAGACCATGTCCACACAATATCCCCGTCCTATTGAACATTCCACAACTACATGAAACCGTTTTGGTCAAAGGATCACCTATCACTATGCGCTCCTCCTCAAACTCTAAATCACCATGTAAACTCGCAATAGCAACGGCAAATCTGTTATTTCCATCCAATACTCTACAACATGCAGCCATTGATCTTTCATACTCACCTTGGAAAGCTTCAAATATAATCGAAGTGTACACTTTGCTTGCTTCCACCAACATAGGAGTGAACATCTTAATTCTTGGTATATATTTTCTTGCATTGAATTCAGATTCCAATTCCTTTGTTCTTTTTACTTCCACCGTCCTCTCAAAATGCATCAAGAACCGAAGAATATGAAAATCTGATTTCAAATGGTTTTTCAACGCATTGTTGAAGCTCTCGCTTAATTGTGTACTTCTCACTCCCAAGCTAAAGACATCTCTCATATAACATTCAGCCCATTTTTCTTTCACCTTGTAGATGCTATCTAACCAAGTTTGCTTATGCACTTTGAGCCTCATATTGTCAAACGCTTCTTCAAATGCTGCCTTGTCCTCATATCCATACATACAAGCACCAAAATCTGTGAGAATATGAGGCTCTTTTTCTTCATCCTCCACTTCATCCTCCACTCCCACTTGAGTTAAATGTTGTGACAAAGATTTTGCATGATATGAAATGTACATAGTCCATGATATGATTCTGTGAAGACCTTCTCTATGGCTCCTCCCATTGCTGCATCTTGATCGGTATAGATAGTTCTAGGCTGCCTTCCATTGTGTGCGGCTAGAAATGTCTCAAAGAGCCATATAAATGAGTCGCGTGTTTCATCAAACATCAATGCAACACCAAAAATGGTTGTTTCTCTAAACTGATTGAGCCCAAGAAAAATACCAAATTGCCTATACTCTTTGTTCGTGCCAAATGTAGTGTCAAAATTGACAACATAACCAAAGTGTGCATAGTCAAGTAGCATTTTAGCATCAACTCGTAATATGTTGGCTATATGCTCCTCACAATCCAACCGCAAATGATATTGGAATGATGGATGCTCAGCTATCTTGTCACGAAAGAACTTCAACATACTACCGGCCTGTCCATAAGCCATCTCTCGCTGCCGCTTGGTTCGCAAATGATTCTTTTGGTCAGACAAAGTGTAACCAACGTTGAACTTCCCACCAGCTCGACGACATGCAACCTCATGTGAAGCTTTTGGCATAATTCCAGAATCATCGGCTATTTCTATCTCTAAAGCTTGCACATTTGAAATCTTCCTTTGTGATGCCAACAAGTGACAGGTTTGTGGCAATTGAAGGAGGTGATTGTGTTCCAAATCAACTTGGTGACTTCAAAAATTTGGCCTCTCGATCAAATGAAACAATCATCCGAACTTTACAATTGGTTCTTGTTTCAGCTCTAATGCGCTTCACTCGTGATCTATTTGACTTTTCTTGAATGCCTTCATTGGAACAAACAAATCTACATGAAGTGATTGTTCCATCAATTTCGCTTCGTGGTATTTCTTTTCCTCACATCAAAGCCTATGTGACCTCCACATTGCACCCAGAACTCCCAAGCCTCATCCGAATTTCTGAACCGCATACCAACTTCGGGTATCCTGTTGCTAATCGATCCCATCGCACAACGCATAATTCTGCCAAATTCCACAATGTATACTCAAAATAGAAGTACAATACTGCCGCAAGTCTCCATATTTATTCGTAAATGTAGTCTTGACTCAAAATAGAAGTAGTTCAGAGTGTAGTGTCGACTAATATTTTCAGAGTGTAGTCTTGACTAATATTTACAAATACTAATTTCAATTTTGTTGCTCGCATCTGAGTGCACTAATCGAGAGGCATGAGGAGCCCGCCAAAGCTCGTGCACAAGCGTTGTCGACTAGCTTTGCCCCAACAAAAATCACTACTAAGCAAGTAATCGACTAATCTACAAGTGAAGAGTTGCTTGACGAGCCCGGAGCTGGCTCCGCCTCGCACTAATGGAATAAGAGAGAGATGGGGACACGAGAAGAGGTCGTTGACGATGATGAACGGTCCCCGGCTCATGGCAGCGCTTCCTCGGCTCCTTGGCGGGCGGCGCTAAATCCCTGACCAGCGGATGTATTGACCTGGTTCCGCAGCAAGCGGCGCTCGTCCCGACCAGCGGATGCGTTGGCCCTGGTTCCCTTGGCGGGCGGCGCTAAATCGTCCGGCTTCAGCGGCGCTCGTCATCGGCTCCCGCGGGCGGCGCTCGTCCCGACCAGCGGCGTTAAACCCTGGTTCCCGGCGGCGCTCGTCCCTGCCTCTCCTCGATGGCGGCAGGTGGCGGCGGGCAAGCGGCGGCGGCGGCGGCAGCGAAGGTCGAGGCGAGGAGACGCCACGAACCGCCGCGCCAAAGCCCGCTTTTTCCTTGCCTTCCCGCCAGATTTTTCTGCTGACCCGTGCTCGATTTGGTCTGTGTCTGGATGTTGTTTTTGCCTTGGAGTGCTGTTGTCCGTTGGATTCTGGCTGGGCGGTGGATGGAAGGCCGCGAGGCACATGGTGACATGTTGTTTGCATGTCACCTGATCTGCGTCCGTGGTGGACGGGGCAGGGAGGCTTGCCCGCCGACAAGTGAGCGGTAGAGCCTCCTGGTTAGCGTGACACCTGGTGATCGGCTCATGCGGAAACCAATATTCAATAAAAACTTCCTGCAAACCATATTTTAAAGTTTCGGAAAAATCTGAAAAAAAATTACTGGATGTTAAGAGGGTGATGCTTTGGATAGGGGAGGAGCGAGAGAGCAAGCGAGAGAGCGAGTGAGCGAGCGCCCCCGCCGTGTGTCACTCCGACGCTGGCGTCCACCCTGTCGGGCGCCCTTCGGCCCCGGCGTCCCTTCCCCTCCATCCCCCCCGTGCGTTGGGTTCTCTTCCCCGTCGCTCGACTCCCCTGGCCCCCGCGGGTGCCATGGGATCCAGCCCCAGATCCATCACCTCTGCCTTCGTGGGGGAGCGTCCGGTCGTCTCCGGCCTTGGCCTCTCGTCCGTGTCGGCGTCTGAGAGCTCGGCTGGGGGCGGGGCCCCTGCTGTTCGGTCGGGGGAGGGGCTCGAGGGCGGCCCGGCGCGGCGGATCTCGCCATGGCAGGCTGCGCCCTCCTCCAAGAAGACACTCTGGAAGCGCCGCCTCGAGGAGAGGCCGTCGGCGGAGCTTCCCCGGCGCCCTTCGCCTGGTCGCAAGGAGGTCTCGCCGGAGATGCGTGACAGATGCTTCAAGTGCTTGGAAAAGGGCCACTTCCTCGAGGATTGCACGAATAAGGTGGTGTGCCTCCGGTGCGGCCTGTCCGGCCATGTCACAAGTCAGTGCAAGAGGCCTCGCAGTCCGTCGTCGGTGGAGGAGCTCAGGCGTGATGCCGCTGCTAAGGTTGCTAGAGGCGCTTCGGGCTCGCGTGTGGAGGTGCGGTCGAGCCCGTCCAGGGCGAGTCTGCCGACGCCGGGCGCGCCGCTCCCTCCCTTGCCGTCGCCATCGGGTGTCGCTCCGGTGGCGGCCTGGCCTCGCCCGGCGGACCCGTGCCTGGTGGTCGCCCCCGATCTGGAGATGGTGCCGACAGAGCTCTACGTGGTGAGGCGGTCGAGTGCTATGGTGGAGCTGGAGGGGAGTCTTCAGAATGCCATGGTGGTGTACGCTGGTGGTGACAGGTCTGAGCTTTCGCCGGAGATGGTTCTGCAGGCGCTGCAAGAGAAGAGGGGCATCTCGCCGGACAGGGTGTCAGTTCATAGGTTCTTGCCGGAGGATTTTTTGGTGGTGTTTGCCAGGCAGGAGGATCGGAGCAGAGTGGGTTTGCAGCCAGTGATAGAGCACAGGGGAATCCAGTTTGCGTTCAAGAGGTGGATTCGGCAGAACCAGGCGGTGTTCGCCGCGCTCCGGACCAGGGTCAGCCTGGAGCTGGAAGGCATCCCCCCACACGCTTGGGAGCTTGATGTGGTGGAGAGACTTCTGGGAGGTTCATGTTTCATCGAGTCAATTGCGCCGGAGACATCGTCGCGGTCGGACCTTGCTTCTTTCAAGTTGTTGGCTTGGACGGCGGATCCGGAGACGATCCCCACGCAAAAATGGTTGGCAGTGCCGGAGCCGGAGGAGGTTTTCCAGCCGAAGACTTTGCAGTACCGTGTGCTGATTCATTTGGCCGCGGTCACCACGTTCCCTGACGGCGAGGAGCCCTGGTTCCTCATCGGCGCCTCTTCGGACAGCGGGCAGAGCGGGCTCCCTGGCTCTGATCTGGACATGGGTGGAGGAGCCACCACGCGAAGGTGTGATTGGCAGTTTGGGGTGAGAGATCTGCGCGGTGACAATTCGCTTCGTCACGCAGGTCCGGTGGGTGGCCGGACTTTCGCCGCCGTGGTGGCGGGCGACCGGGAGTCGGCGTCCTGGCAGCTTCCTCCGTTGGATCCGCTGCAGTTGGTGGGCGGGTCTGGTGGGCCCGTGACTTTGGTTCAGGATAGGCTGACAGCGCGACAGTCCACTTTTGACCGCCTGGGTGCGACGGCTGGACTGGGTGTCATTTCAAACCAGAATGGCGCCATCTCCGCTACCTCGCCACCGCGCATCTCGGAAGGTTTGCCGCAGGGTCCGCCACGTCAACTTACCAATGGGCTGGGCGCGAGGCCAGCTGAGGTTGGCCCGGTGTCTCAAGGGCAGGGCGTGGAGCGCATTGGGCAGGATTTGATTGTGGAGCCCAAGGGTGTGGATTCGGTATGTGGTGGATTGGTGGATCAGCCTGGGCAGATCACGGGCCCCGAGGTGGTCGGGGATCATGCGGACCCCGTCCTGGCGCGGATCGAGAGGCCCACGGGGCCACCAGAGGCTTGCCGCCCCGCTGGCTCGGCTCTTGTGCCTGTCGTGGCCTGGGGTGAGATCGTGGTGGACCCGCCTGCGGGGGCTATGGTTGACATCGTGGTGGACCCGCCCGCGGTGGTGGAGTTGCCGCTCGGTTCGCGATTGGTGGATGCGGGCGCGAGTGCGGTGGCCTCGCTGGATGTGCCGCGGCTGATTGGCCCGGAAGTGGACACAGATCGGGTGGTTAGCCCGGAGCAGCAGGAAGATTTGCCAATGATTGGCTCAGAATCTTCCGCATGTTTGGACGAGCAGTTACAAGTGGCGGCCCCTCAGGATCGCATGGTGGTTCAGGTGATTCCGCACGTAAATCGCGACATGCAAAGCCAGATTCCAGAAGGAGAGGGAGGTATGACACCCCAGGAGGTGATTGCCTATGGGAAGCTCAAGTGGTTCTGCAACACGCTGGTCAGGAAGCTGGCCCCCCCACTCTTACTTGAAGTGCAATCTTCGTTGAGGCTAGAGGCCGAGCCATACACCCCCCGTCGAGCGACGCGCAACTCCAAGCGAGCTCCGGTTGGAAAGACCAAGGCAACCCAGGCGGAAAACATTCTTATGAGAGTGCTCGGTTTGGTGCCGGAGGACCTAGATGGCAACGACGACACTATAGTTGAGTTGGCTGAGCTTTTCGACTCGCTGCTCAGGGAGTAGCATGTGAGGGTGATTGCGGCGCTTTTTGGCAAGGATGTCCCACCAGCGCCGGTGATGTGTCCCGGCACCACGGTGTTGATGAGCTCGGCTTGATCCACTTTGCTGAGTTGGCGTGAGTTGGTGTGGGTGCGCATGTTCTCTCATGGATTGGAACCCGCAAATCCTATGTTGGAACGTGAGGGGACTTAATAACCCCGCCAAAATAAATGCGGTTAGAGAATTCGTAGTCGTGGCTAAGGTGAATCTTGTATGCCTTCAAGAAACTAAGCTTGAAGCTTTCGACCGATATCTGGTAATGCAATGCATCGGGCCATCTTTTGATGGTTTTGCTTACTTGCCCGCTTCGGATACGAGAGGGGGCATCCTCTTGGGGTGGGACAGCTCGCTCTTGGAGATCGATAACATCACTCGAGACACTAACTTCCTTTCGGGTTTGGTGCGTAATAAGGATGGTTTTGAATGGTGGCTTTCGGCGGTGTATGGACCCCAAGGGAACGCGCTAAAAACACAGTTCCTCATGGATCTTCAGCTTAGAAGGGATGCGGCTCCGGGTCCTTGGATGGTGCTAGGTGATTTTAATATGATCATTAGTGCGGATGAGAAGACCAACTCGAATCTCAATAGGGGCATGATGAGGAAGTTCAAATCTTTCGTTGACAATAATGAGCTCATAGAGATTTATATGCACGGGAGACGCTTCACTTGGTCCAACGAAAGGGATCAGGTGGTGATGACAAAGATCGACCGGGTACTCGTTTCTGTCTATTGGGAACTCAGTTTTCCGGATGTGCTGCTTCAAGCCTTGTCCACTAACATTTCGGACCACGCACCTCTGCACCTTTCAACTTTGGCACCTTTTTGTCCCAAGCGTAGGTTCCGATTTGAGCTTTTTTGGACTCGCTTGGAGGGTTTTGAGCAGGCTGTCAAAGACGTGTGGGTGTGTGAGGAGGATATTGTGGACCCATTCAAGAGGCTAGATATGCTATTGAGGAACACAGCTTCCGCTTTGCAAGCTTGGGCCATAGAAAGACCGACAACATCAAAATGCTGATGGTGGTTGCAAATTATGTCATCCTTAGGCTTGACAGAGCCATGGAGATTCGAGCGCTCAATTGGAGAGAGAGATATGGCTGAGGAGAGCACTCAAGCACTCAGTGCTTGGTCTTACCTCTCTCCAATGCACCATAGATAGACAACACTCTCGGTTGAGGTGGATTCGTGAGGGGGATGCCAATACTAAGCTATTTCAAGCGGTGGCTAATGGAAGAAGGTCCAAAAATTTCATCCCGCATATTAGACACAATGGGGAGTTGATATCCCAGCAAGACAAAAAGGAGGAGATCTTTTCCGAGGCTTATGAGCAGCTCCTGGGACACGCCGTCGCTCGGGATATCGACGTGGACCTGGACTTTCTAGACATGAACGCTCATGATCTATCGGAGCTCGATGCGATTTTCTTGAGGAGGAGGTGTGGAAAAGCAGTTAAAGAAGCGCACCGGAGCGAGCACCGGGGACCGAATGGTTTCAGCTGACCTTCTACCATAAAGCTTGGCCCACGATAAAGAAGGATGTGATGGCAGTGCTTCTCAAGTTATACGTGGGAGATGGGCGAGGTTTCGGAAAGCTTAATCGTGCACACATCGTGTTGATCCCAAAGAAACCGGACGCGGAGGTCGTGGGAGACTATCGTCCTATAAGTCTACCTCATAGTGTTGCTAAGATCTTTGCCAAGCTCCTTGCGAACAGAGCTCGAAGAAGAATGAAGGAAATTGTCACGGCAAATCAGTCTGCCTTCATTTGTGGCAGACACTTGCATGACAATTTTTTCCTGGTTAGGCAGGTGGCCAGAAAGATCCACGCCCGCAAAGAGACCAGTGTGTTTCTCAAGCTCGATATCTCTAGGGCTTTTGACTCACTCAACTGATCGTTTCTGTTTGAGGTGATGAGGAAAAAAGGGTTCGGTCTTAAGTGGTGCACTTGGATCTCGATTCTGCTCAGGACCGCTAACACCAGGGTGATTGTGAATGGGGTGCTTGGTATAAGTCTCATCCATGCCAAGGGGCTCAGGCAGGGGACCCGGTCTCGCCGTTACTATTTGTGATTGCCATGGACGTGCTATCTAGAATTATGATCAAGGCCGAGAGCCTGGGTGTTGTTAGCAGTTTCACGGGCATCACGGCACACCAATCAGTCTCGATTTATGTGGATGATGTTGCCTTGTTCGTCAAACCGCGGGCACCGGATCTAACCTTCGTCCGAGCTATGTTACATGCCTTTGGGGTGGCCTCGGGCTTGAGGGTCAATTACCAGAAGTCTCTCACGATTTTGATCCATGGTGACAACTCCGATCGGGAGAGGGTCGAATCCATCCTGAATTGTCAGCTGGGTAATTTTCCTTGCAAGTACCTTGGCCTCCAATTGGCTATTAGGCAGCTCACGAGGGCCGAGTGGCAGCCCATGATTGATCATGCTAAAAAATGTGCTCCGGCTTGGCAAAGAGGGCTGCTGCACCGCCCAGGACGCCTTGTGTTGGTCAAGTCTGTGATCGCGGCCAAGCCCATCCACCACTTCATGGTCTCGGAGGCCCCTAATTGGGTGTTCGAAGAGATTGAGAAGTGGATGCGCTCCTTTTTCTGGGCGCGCAAAGATAAAGTGATCGGTGGTCAATGCTTGGTGGCTTGGTCCGCGGTGTGTAAGCCCACCTGGCTTGGTGGTCTGGGATTGCATAACCTCCAGATGCAAGGATTGGCGCTGAGAGTGAGGTGGGAATGGTTGAGACGGACAGATCCCGATAGACCTTGGCAAGGCCTACCCATGATTGTAGATAAGGAGGCTCGTGAAGTCTTTGATAGCCTAGTGCACATTGAGGTGGGGAGAGGTAGCAAAGTCTTATTCTGGAGAGATCGATGGATCCACGGCTTTGCGGCTAAAGACATTGCACCAAGCATCTATGCTTTGGTGCATACTAGAACGATCAATCGTCGCACGGTGGAGGAGGGTTTGGAGAACGCAAGATGGCTGCTTGACATCGTTGGCGATGTAAACTTCGGTGCCCACATGCAACTTTTGCACCTTAATCTAGCGATTAGCACGGTCATTTGCAATCCATCCGAAGATGACTCCTTCTCCTGGCCGCCGGACCCGTCGGGCAAGTACACTGCAAAATCCACCTACTTCAGGCTCTGAATGGGTGGCGAGAGGGCTCCGTTTGGCACTTGTATTTGGAAGAGCTGGGCTTTGCTCAAATGCAAAATTTTCGTGTGGTTGGCAGTTCAACATCGGATCTGGACGTCTGATAGAAGGGCTAGGCATGGCCTTCAGGACTCTCCTTCCGCCTGCTACACGTGCCTTCAAGAGGAGGATAACGCGGAACATATCCTTGTCCAATGTGTCTACGCTAGAGAGGTTTGGCACTACATACTCGATGCTTTGAGGGTGCAAGGCATCATCCCGGAGCCGAGCGATTGTCTGTTGGACTGGTGGTTGGCTAGGAGAGCTCTTTTTTCGAAGGGCGCCAAGCGTGGCTTCGACACGGTCGTCATTGCCACCACCTGGGCTCTCTGGAAGCAACGCAATGCTCGTGTGTTCCACCGGACCCAGCAGCAGAAGACGTGGCCCTTGCCATCCTAGGGGAGATGAAAGAGTGGAGGTTGGCGGGCTTGGGAGGTAGAGGTTTTGCTATGTTTTGTGAGAGTGTAGGCATAGGGTAATTCTTAGGGTGTGGTAGGGTGTGCGTCCTCGATGGAAGTTCGCTTCCATCATAAATCCTTTGTACTTGACTCTTTCTTCTCTTCTATAAAAGTAAGGTACGCCATTGGCGTACTCTCGAAAAAAGAGAGGGTGATGCTTTATTGGCACGCAAAATTTCAAGTTGAAACACATTATGAGATGTGAACTATGAAAAAGACAAATTCAGCCATGAATAATGACATTACTGTTCGGCACTATTCAACGCTGATTTTGTCTTTTTCATAGCTCACATCTTGTAATGTGTTTCAACTTGAAATTTTGTGTGGCAATAAAACATCATGCTCTTAACATCCCGTATTTTTTCAGATTTTTTTGAAATTTCAAAATATCTTCTTCTCGTGGTTTTCACCGGTTTTCACTGAATGTTGGTTTCAGTATGATATTCTCCCCCTGGTGATCTGGGAACCTCATCAAAGTTTCAGAGTATCTGCAACGGGACCTTGTATCCTCCCAAACGCCCGGCCGGGCCACCCGGTCCGTGTGCGCAGACACAAATTTAACATTCAACCGCAGCTGGCAAATTCGACCCAAATGTTCGAACTGATGGTACTTCCTATACCCAGCTCATATCTGAGGCAGATATGGGACGCCAGATGCGTCCGTCACGTCGGATCCGGCCCACCATGACCATCTGACCTAATGTATATTTAACCATATCCTCACTCTAAAACGAAACCCTAGCTGCACTGCACTCCACTCGCCTTCCACGCTACCCAAGCTCCTCTCCGGCATACTCCTTTATGGCAGGCACGGGGTCCGACTCTGAGATTTTCGGATCCGAGGACTGGGAGCTCATACCTTGTAGTTCGGAGGAGCAGATGATCATCCGCACTGCTCTCCGACGTTCCCAGAGGAGTGAGCACGCCTGCGGTTTTCATCGATCCAGCGGGAATCCATTGCCTTCGCTAAGATGGCGCTAGGATCCGCCGGGGCCGGTGGATCATGGCGCGTGACCGCCGCCTCGCCGGCGGTGTAGACCACCGCATGCCAGCGCAACCTTGTTGTGCCGGCGGAACCGTTTAGGTGGCGCCTCGTCCCCATGGCCTCACCCACCGAAAACGGAGGCCATATCTGCCTCCATGGTTCGCAACCAAAACGAGAACTGCATGCGCGCCTTGAAGAAGATGGAGGTTCGGCGGCCCGTGAGGCATAGTCAATGGACTCGCACGCTAGCATGGAAAGGGAGGAGGAAGCCCTCCGTGCTCGCATAGTCGAGAAGTGGCAAAGGAGGGCGATGAAGGCGATGGCAAAAGAGCAAAGCAAGGCAGTCTGTGCCATGGCCGGACCGCCCCCAAGGAGGAGAAGCCCAAGGATGGCGACAGATCGGACAGCTCTGACAGTGAGCAGATCTGCCTTGATCCATTTTGTGTCTTCGACCGCTACTGTTGTAAGGAAGATAGCGAGGGCAAGGGCATGGGTGGATGTGGATGAACTTCCTCCATTGTTCGTAGTTAGTATAAAGCATGTCAATTTGTAGTAGTCCGATGGCATGTGTTTAACTATGTATGTTTAATGTTGCATGAGACTAATATGAGGATTTGGTTTGATGGATCCGATTGTGCACGTGCAATTTTAATACCTGCTCGGTCACTGTTTACGAATGAGTCCGGACACGTGAACGAACGTAGAGGCCGGATAATGCAGCTCTGGTTGTAGATCCTCTCACGGATGGTTCATGCTTTGGCCTCCATGCCAGTACTTGTAATCGCCATTCGTTGATCGTTGTCGAGAGGAGCCTAGCTGGTGTTCGGCACGCATTTCGGGTGAGACCGATCTTGTAATGTTGGATCTCTTTGTGTGAGTTGGGGGCGGGTGGAGACATGTGTGTGCGTCATATTTTTCTTAGAAAAATCCAATCTAATCATAATCTGTCATGGGAGTACTGAGAACACCAGAAGTAAGGGCATATCAAACGCATACCCTGAGATTGGACACCGCATTTAGTCCTGGACATTGATGCGGGAGCCGGCTATCCAACCGTGTCTGCATACATTTCAAAGTAGATATCAACAAATCAAACGGATTACATGCAAATTGAATGATTTTTATCTAAATCGAAGCACATTCATTACATTTTCGACATATTTCATCAGAAAAGCGACCGGACCTAATCCTACTCTAAATCTACAGCGGTGCACTTCCTTCAAGTTCTTGTTGTTCACCTCCAGCATTGGCCGTGATCATGTTCAAACGGAGCATCTCCACTAGCAATCCTAGCAAAAAGATGTGATCTCTGCAATACGTTTATATCATTGAGAGAACCCGACAATCCAAGGAAGCAATGCCAAATCCACAAGTCATGTGAAGCCACGACTTCGAGCACAATAGTGGCGTCATGTTTATGGTCGGTGTACTACCCATGCCAAGTCGCAGGGCGGTTCTTCCACCTCCAATGCATGCAATCCACACCCCCGAAGCATGCCCATCCACCCTCTTGCTTCATTCATCGCCATCAACTTCTTTGTCTTCTCCTCATTAGGACCTCGGAGATAGGGACCATAAACCCGGATGAAGACCTTGGCAAACACCCGCACACATTTGATTGTGGTATCTTCTCCAATGCAAAGATACTCATTGGTGCAGTCACCCGAAATGCCGTATGCTATCACTCACTTTGCTGCCAATATATTTTGGTATGAACTAAATCCTAGCAAACAGGTGGCATTCCTCCGACGAGTGAAAAAATGAGAATGTGAACAAAAAGAGATCTACACATTCGATAATGCCTACATAAGAGATGTGTCGGATAGGCCAGTACCTCGGCGAAGTAATCTTTCATGAGCATGGAATGGTCGAGAGTTAGGCTGTGGAATGCAAAGATGACCAATCGGTGATCCTCGACGCTTTCTCTTCCTGGTGGCTCAAAATATAGGATAAGATGCAATAAGCCGATGTGCTCAAAACCATCGTCAAAAGCGTATCCTGAAAGACGGCCAACTATCGATCATCGGCGCTTTCTCTTACTGGCCTCAAAATCTTGGACGAGATGCAACAAGACTAGGTGTTGACATCATCATCATCAAAAAGCACATCCTTTATGTCGAAATAATCTGACTCCGACGACTCCAATCATCCATCTAAAAACTTAGTCCGCGATTTGATCTACAAATCGACCTCCTTGTAAAAAAACGCACGAAAACCATTGGAGAAATTACCTTTCGCAGCAAGAAGGTGTTGCTTCTTCCCATCGACGACCAGTAGGAAATCCGCCGCCCCTACTTCCCATGGCCGCACGGCCCCAAACCTGCAGCGCTGGCAGGTGCGACGACTGCGAGGAAGAATCAGGGATCAAGCACGCTCGGAACAACCTCTTCCGACTGCAACGAGGCCCCGAGTGAAGCTCCGCGATGAATCCATGGAGACGTTGGCCACGCGTCCGCGGGATGGAATGGCCACCCACGATCTCCCAAACTGGTGGAAAATATGCGGCGGAGGGCGGCGGAACTACTTGACGGCGCGGGGTGGCCGGGGGCAGTAAGAATCAACGGCAAGATTGTTGGGGAACGTAGTAATTTCAAAAAAATTCTACGCACACGCAAGATCATGGTGATGTATAGCAACGAGAGGGGAGAGTGTTTTCTATGTACCCTCGTAGACCGTAAGCGGAAGCATTATGACAACGCGGTTGATGTAGTCATACGTCTTCACGATCGACCGATCCTAGTACCGAACGTACGACACCTCCGTGATTTGCACACGTTTAGCTCGGTGACGTCCCACGAACTCACGGTCCAGCAGAGTGCTGAGGGAGAGCTTCGTCAGCACGACGGCGTGATGACGGTGATGATGAAGTTACCGGCGCAGGGCTTCGCCTAAGCACTATGACAATATGACCGAGGTGGATTATCGTGGAGGGGGGCACCACACACGGCTAAGAGATCAATGATCAACTTGTGTGTCTATGGGGTGCCCCCCTCCCCCGTATATAAAGGAGTGGGGGGGAGGAGGCCGGCCTCCTAGGCGCGCCCCAAGGGGAGTCCTACTCCCACCGGGAGTAGGATTGCACCCCTTCCATGAGTAGGAGAAGGAGGGAAGGAAGGAGGAGAGAGGGGGAAGGAAAAAGGGGGGGGGGGGGCACCGCCACCCCCCTTCCTAGTCCAATTCGGACAAGAGGGGGAAGGGGCGCGCGGCCTGCCCTGGCCGCCCCTTCCTCTCTCCACCAAGGCCCATGAGGCCCATTACACTCCCCAGGGGGTTCCGATAACCCCCCGGTACTCTGGTATTCGTCCAAACTCTCTCGGAACCCTTACGAAGTCCAAACATAGTCATCCAATATATCGATCTTTATGTCTCGACCATTTCGAGATTCCTCGTCATGTCCATGATCATATCTGGGACTCGGAACTACCTTCGGTACATCAAAACACATAAATTCATATTACCGATCATCACTGAATGTTAAGCGTGCGGACCCTACGGGTTCGAGAACTATGTAGACATGACCGAAACACGTCTCTGGTCAATAACCAATAGTGGAACCTGGATGCTCATATTGGCTCCCACATATTCTACGAAGATCTGTATCGGTCAAATCGCATAACAACATACGTTGTTCCTTTTGTCATCGGTATGTTACTTGCCCGAGATTCGATCGTCGGTATCTCAATACCTAGTTCAATATCGTTACCGGAAAGTCTCTTTACTCGTTCCGTAATGCATCATCCCGCAACTAACTTATTAGTTACATTGCTCTCAAGGCTTATCGTGATGTGCATTACCGAGAGGGCCCAGAGATACCTCTCCGATACACGCAGTGACAAATCCTAATCTCGATATATGCCAACTCAACAAACACCATCGGAGACACGTGTAGAGCATCTTTATAATCACCCAGTTATGTCGTGACGTTTGATAGCACACAAGGTGTTCCTCCTGTATTCGGGAGTTGCATAATCTCATAGTCTGAGGAACATGTATAAGTCATGAAGAAATCAGTAGCAATGAAACAGTAACGATCATAATGCTAGGCTAATGAATGGGCCTTGTCCATCACATCATTCTCCTAATGATGTGATCACGTTCATCAAATGACAACACATGTCTATGGTTAGGAAACATAACCATCTTTGATAAACGAGCTAGTCAAGTAGAGGCATACTAGTGACACTTTGTTTTGTCTGTGTATTCACACATGTAGTAAGTTTCCGGTTAATACAATTCTAGCAGGAATAATAAACATTTATCATGAAATAAGGAAATAAATAATAACTTTATTATTGCCTCTAGGGCATATTTCCTTCAGTCTCCCACTTGCACTAGAGTCAATAATCTAGTTCACATTGCCATGTGATTTAACACCAATAGTTCACATCACCATGTGATTAACACCCATAGTTCACATCGCCATGTGACCAACACTCAAAGGGTTTACTAGAGTCAGTAATCTTTGTTCACATTGCCATGTGATTAACACCCAAAGAGTACTAAGGTGTGATCATGTTTTGCTTATGAGAGAAGTTTAGTCAACGGGTCTGCCATATTCAGGTCCGTATGTATTTTGCAAATTTCTATGTCAACAATGCTCTGCACGGAGCTACTCTAGCTAATTGCTCCCACTTTCAACATGTATCCAGATTGAGACTTAGAGTCATCTGGATCAGCGTCAAAACTTTCATCGACGTAACCCTTTACGACGAACCTTTTGTCACCTCCATAATCGAGAAACATATCCTTATTCCACTAAGGATAATTTTGACCGCTATCCAGTGATCTACTCCTAGATGACTAGTGTAATCCCTTGCCAAACTCAGTGTAGGGTATACAATAGATCTGGTACACAGCATGGCATACTTTATAGAACCTATGGCTGAGGCATAGGCAATGACTTTCCTTCTCTTTCTATCTTCTGCTGTGGTCGGGCTTTGAGTCTTACTCAATTTCACACCTTGCAATACAGGCAAGAACTCCTTCTTTGACTGTTCCATTTTGAACTACTTCAAAAATTTGTCAAGGTATGTACTCATTGAAAAAACTTATCAAGCGTCTTGATCTATCTCTATAGATCTTGATGCTCAATATGTAAGCAGCTTCATCGAGGTCTATCTTTGAAAAACTCCTTTCAAACACTCCTTTTATGCTTTACAGAAAATTCTACATCATTTCTAATCAACAATATGTCATTCACATATACTTATCAGAAATTTTGTAGTGCTCCCACTCACTTTCTTGTAAATACATGCTTCATTGCAAGTCTGTATAAAACTATATGCTTTCATCAACTCATCAAAGCGTATGTTCCAACTATGAGATGCTTTGCACCAGTCCATGGATGGATCGCTGGAGCTTGCACATTATGTTAGCACCTTTAGGATCGACAAAACCTTCTGGTTGCATCATATACAACTCTTCTTTAATAAATCCATTAAGAAATGCAGTTTTGTTTATCCATTTGCCAGATTTCATAAAATGCGGCAAGTGCTAACATGATTTGGACAGACTTAAGCATCGCTACGAGTGAGAAAAACTCATTGTAGTCAATGATGTCTACTACGCAACCTTCTTCTTGTAGACGTTGTTGGGCCTCCAAGTGCAGAGGTTTGTAGGACAGTAGAAAATTTCCCTCAAGTGGATGACCTAAGGTTTATCAATCTGTGGGAGGCGTAGGTTGAAGATGGTCTCTCTCAAATAACCCTGCAACCAAATAACAAAGAGTCTCTTGTGTCCCCAACACACCAAATACAATGGTAAATTGTATAGGTGCACTAGTTCAGCGAAGAGATGGTGATACAAGTGCAATATGGATGGTAGATATAGGTTTTTGTAAACTGAAAATATAAAAACAGCAAGGTAACTAATTATAAAAGTGAGCACAAACGGTATTGCAATGCTAGGAAACTAGGCCTAGGGTTCATACTTTCACTAGTGCAAGTTCTCTCAACAATAATAACATAATTGGATCATATAACTATCCCTCAACATGCAACAAAGAGTCACTCCAAAGTCACTAATGGCGGAGAACAAACGAAGAGATTATTGTAGGGTACAAAACCACCTCAAAGTTATCCTTTCTGATCGATCTATTCAAGAGTCCGTAGTAAAATAACACAAAGCTATTCTTCCCGTTCGATCTATCATAGAGTTCGTACTAGAATAACACCTTAAGACACAAATCAACCAAAACCCTAATGTCACCTAGATACTCCAATGTCACCTCAAGTATCCGTGGGTATGATTATACGATATGCATCACACAATCTCAGATTCATCTATTCAACCAACACAAAGAACTTCAAAGAGTGCCCCAAAGTTTCTACCGGAGAGTCAAGAAGAAAACGTGTGCCAACCCCTATGCATAAGTTCACAAGGTTACGGAACTCACAAGTTGATCACCAAAACATACATCAAGTGAATCACGTGATATCCCATTGTCACCACAGATAAGCACATGCAAGACATACATCAAGTGTTCTCAAATCCTTAAAGACTCAATCCGATAAGATAACTTCAAAGGGAAAACTCAATCCATTACAAGAGGGGGAGAAACATCATAAGATCCAACTATAATAGCAAAGCTCGCGATGCATCAAGATCGTGCCAAATCAAGAACACGAGAGAGAGAGAGAGAGAGAGAGAGAGAGATCAAACACATAGCTACTGGTACATACCCTCAGCCCCGAGGGTGAACTACTCCCTCCTCGTCATGGAGAGTGCCGGGATGATGGAGATGGCCACCGGTGAAGGATTACCCCTCCGGCAGGGTGCCGGAACAGGGTCCTGATTGGTTTTTGGTGGCTACAGAGGCTTGCGGCGACGGAACTCCCGATCTATTCTGTTCCCCAATGGTTTTAGGGTATATGGATATATATAGGCGAAAGAAGTCGGTCAGGGAAGCCATGAGGGGCCCACGAGGGTGGAGGGCGCACCTAGGGGGTGGGCGCCCCCCTGCCTCGTGCCTTCCTCGTTGCTTCCCTTACGTACACTCCAAGTCTTCTGGATTGCTTCCGTTCCAAAAATAACTCTCCCGAAGGTTTCATTCCGTTTGGACTCCGTTTGATATTCCTTTTCTGCGAAACACTGAAACAAGGAGAAAAACAGAAACTGGCACTGGGCTCTGGGTTAATAAGTTAGTCCCAAAACTAATATAAAAGTGCATAGTAAAGCCCATTAAACATCCAAGATGGATAATACAATAGCATGAATACTTCATAAATTATAGATACGTTGGAGACGTATCAGCATGTTGGGGAACGTAGTAATTTCAAAAATTTTCCTACGATCACGCAAGATCATGGTGATGCTTAGCAACGAGATGAGAGTGTTGTCTACGTACCCTCGTAGACCCGACCAGCGAAGCGTTGACATAGCGTAGAGGAAGTAGTCGTACTCCTTCACGATCCAACCGATCCAAGTACCGAGCGTCACGGCACCTCCGAGTTACGCACACGTTCAGCTCGATGGCGTCCCTCGAACTCCGATCCAGCCGAGTGTTGAGGAGAGTTTAAATCGACGACGGCGTGGTGACGATGATGATGTTCCACCGCGCGGGCTTCGCCTAAGCTCCGCTCTGGTATTTTTCGAGGTGTAATATGGTGGAAGGGGCACCGCTGCAGCTGAGAACGATCTCAATGATCAACTTGTGTGTCATGGGGTGCCCTCTGCCTGTATATAAAGGAGGGAAGGGGAGGGCTGGCCGGCCAAGGAGAGGTGCGCCCGGTGTCCTACTCCTACTAGGAGTAGGATTCCCCCAAATCCTAGTCCAACTAGGTTTCCTCAAGTGGGAAGGGAGAGAGAGGCGCCCCTTCTTCTAGTCCTAATAGGACTAGGGAAGGGGAAGGTGCGACCAGCACTTGGGCCCCCTTTTCTCCTTTCCACTAAGGCCCATGTTGGCCCATTAGCATTCGGGGTTCCGGTAACCTCCGGTGCTTGGTAAAATTCCCAATTTCACCGGAACACTTCCGATGTCCAAACATAGACTTCCAATATATGAATCTTTATGTCTCGACCATTTCGAGACTCCTCGTCACGTCCGTGATCTCATCCGGGACTCGAACAACCTTCGCATGCAGAAACATCATAAAAACTCATAGTAACTGTCATCGAAGCGTTAAGCGTGCGGACCCTACGGGTTCGAGAACTATGTAGACATGACCGAGACACCTCTCCGTCAATAACCAATAGCGGGACCTGGATGCCCATATTGGCTCCTACATATTCTCTGAAGATCTTTATCGGTCGGACCGCATAACAACATACGTTGTTCCCTTTGTCATCGGTATGTTACTTGCCCGAGATTCGATCGTCGGTATCCAATACCTAGTTCAATCTCGTTACGGCAAGTCTCTTTACTCGTTTAAGTAATACATCATCTCACAACTAACACATTAGTTGAAATGCTTGCAAGGCTTATGTGATGTGCATTACCGAGAGGGCCCAGAGATACCTCTCCGGCAATCGGAGTGACAAATCCTAATCTCGAAATATGCCAACCCAACATGTACCTTCGAGACACACGTAATGTACCTTTATAATCACCCGATTACGTTGTGACGTTTGGTAGCACCCAAAGTGTTCCTCGTGCAAAGCAGGAGTTGCATAATCTCATAGTCATAGGAACATGTATAAGTCATGAAAAAAGCACTAGCAACAAACTATACGATCAGGTGCTATGCTAATGGAATGGGTCATGTCAATCAGATCATTCAACCAATGATGTGATCCCGTTAATCAAATAACAACTCCTTGTTCATGGTTAGGAAACACAACCATCTTTGATTAACGAGCTAGTCAAGTAGAGGCATACTAGTGACACTCAGTAGGTTTATGTATTCACACATGTATTATGTTTCCTGTTAATACAATTCTAGCATGAATAATAAACATTTATCATGATATAAGGAAATAAATAATAACTTTATTATTGCCTCTAGGGCATATTTCCTTGATCTCCCACTTGCACTAGAGTCAATAATCTAGATTACACAAGAATGATTCTAACACCCATGGAGTCTTGGTGCCGATCATGTTTTGCTCGTGGAAGAGGCTTAGTCAATGGAGTGCGCAACATTCAGATCCGTATGTATCTTGCATATCTCTATGTCTCCCACCGACCAAATCCGGATGGAGTTGAAGGCGTCTTTTGATGTGCTTGGTTCTCTTGTGAAATCTGGATTCCTTTGCCAAGGCAATTGCACCAGTATTGTCACAAAAGATTTTCATTGGACACGATACACTAGGTACAACACCTAGATCGGTTATGAACTCCTTCATCAAGACTCCTTCATTAGCTGCTTCCGAAGCAGCTATGTACTCAGCTTCACATGTAGATCCCGCCACGACGCTTTGTTTGGAACTGCACCAACTGACAGCTCCACCGTTTAATGTAAATACGTATCCGGTTTGCGATTTAGAATCGTCCGGATCGATTGTCAAAGCTTCGTCGACATAACCATTTACTGACGAGTTCTTTGTCACCGCCATAAATGAGAAACATATCCTTAGTCCTTCTCAAGTACTTAAGGATGTTTTTGACCGCTGTCGATGATCCACTCTGGATTACTTTGGTACCTACTGCTAAACTTACTGACCAAAGGCACACATCAGGTCTGGTACACAGCATTGCATACATGATAGAGCCTATGGCTGAAGCATAGGAACATCTTTCATTTTCTCTCTATCTTCTGCGGTGGTCGGGCATTGAGTCTTACTCAACTTCACACCTTGTAACACCGGCAAGAACCCTTTCTTTGCACGATCCATTTTGAACTTTTCAAAACTTTATCAAGGTATGTGCTTTGTGAAAGTCCTATTAAGCGTCTTGATCTATCTCTATAGATCTTAATGCCCAATATGTAAGCAGCTTCACCGAGGTCTTTCATTGAAAACTCTTATTCAAGTATCCTTTTATGCTATCCAGAAATTCTATATCATTTCCGATCGGTAATATGTCATCCACATATAATATCGTAAATGCTACAGAGCTCCCACTCACTTTCTTGTAAATACAAAGCTTCTCCAAAAGTCTCAGATAAAACCAAATGCTTTGATCACACTATCAAAACGTTTATTCCAACTCCGAGAGGCTTGCACCAGTCCATAAATGGATCATTTGGAGCTTGCACACTTTGTTAGCTCCCTTTGGATCGACAAAACCTTCTGGTTGCATCATATACAACTCTTCTTCCGTAAATCCATTCAGAATGCAGTTTTAACATCCATTTGCCAAATTTCATAATCATAAAATGCGGCAATTGCTAACATGATTCGGACGGACTTAAGCATCGCTACGGGTGAGAAGGTCTCATCGTAGTCAATCCCTTGAACTTGTCGAAAACCTTTTGCAACAAGTCGAGCTTTATAGACGATAACATTACCATCAGCGTCGATCTTCTTCTTGAAGATCCATTTATTCTCAATTGCTTGCCGATCATCGGGCAAGTCAACCAAAGTCCACACTTTGTTCTCATACATGGATCCCATCTCAGATTTCATGGCCTCAAGCCATTTTGTGGAATCTGGGCTCACCATCGCTTCTTCATAGTTCGTAGGTTCATCATGTTCCGGTAACATGACTTCGAGAATAGGATTACCGTACCACTCAGTGCGGATCTTGCTCTGGTTGATCTACGAAGTTCTGTAGAAACTTCGATCTGAAGTTTCATGATCATCATCATTAGCTTCCTCCCTATTTGGTGTAGGTGTCACGGAAACTGATTTACGTGATGTACTACTTCTCAATAAGGGAGTAGATACAGATTATCTCATCAAGTTCTACTTTCCTCCCACTCACTTCTTTCGAGAGAAACTCCTTCTCCAAAAGTTTCCGAATTTAGCAACAAAAATCTTGCCTTCGGATCTGTGATAGAAGGTGTACCCAACAGTCTCCTTTGGGTATCCTATGAAGACACATTTCTCCGATTTGGGTTCGAGCTTATCAGGTTGAAGCTTTTTCACATAAGCATCGCAGCCCCAAACTTTCGAAGCGACAACTTTGGTTTCTTGCCAAACCACAGTTCATAAGGCGTCATCTCAACGGATTTAGATGGTGCCCTATTTAAAGTGAATGTAGCCGTCTCTAAAGCATAACCCCAAAGCGATAGCGGTAAATCAAGAAGAGACATCATAGATCGCACCATATCTAATAAAATACGATTACGACGTTCGGACACACCATTACGTTGTGGTGTTCGGTGGCGTAAGTTATTGAAACTATTCCGCATTGTTTCAAATGCAGGCCAAACTCGTAACTCAAATATTCTCCTCCACGATCAGATCGTAGAAACTTTATTTTCTTGTTACGATGATTTTCCACTTCACTCTGAAATTCTTTGAACTTTTCAAATGTTTCAGACTTGTGTTTCATTAAGTAGATATACCCATATCTGCTCAAATCATCTGTGAAGGTGAGAAAATAACGATATCCGCCACGAGCCTCAACATTCATTGGACCACATACATCGGTATGTATGATTTCCAATAAATCTGTTGCTCTCTCCATAGTTCGGAGAACGGTGTTTTAGTCATCTTGCCCATAAGGCACGGTTACGCAAGTGCCAAGTGATTCATAATCAAGTGACTCCAAAAGTCCATCAAGATGGAGTTTCTTCATGCGCTTTACACCGATATGACCTAAACGGCAATTGCCACAAATAAGTTGCACCATCATTATCAACTCTTGCATCTTTTGGTTTCAACATTATGAATATGTGTATCACTACTATCAAGATTAAGTAAAAACAAACCATTCTTCAATGGTGCATGACCATAAAAGATATTATTCATATAAATAGAACAACCATTATTCTCTGATTTAAATGAATAACCGTCTCGCATCAAACAAGATCCAGATATAATGTTCATGCTCAACGCTGGTACTAAATAACAATTATTTAGGTCTAATACTAATCCAGAAGGTAGATGTAGAGGTAGCGTGCCATTGCGATCACATCGACTTTGGAACCATTTCCCACGCGCATCGTCACCTCGTCCTTAGCCAATCTTCGCTTAATCCGTAGCCCCTGCTTTGAGTTGCAAATATTAGCAATGTAACCGATTATCAAATACCAGTGCTCTTTGCGAGTATTAGTAAGGTACACATCAATAACATGTATATCACATATACCTTTGTTAACCTTGCCATCCTTCTTATCCGCCAAATACTTGGGGCAGTTCCGCTTCGGTGACCAGCACGCTTGCAATAGAAGCACTCGATTTCAGGCTTAGGACCAGACTTGGGTTTCTTCTCTTGATTAGCAACTTGCTTGCCGTTCTTTTGAAGTTTCCTTTTCTTTCCTTTACCCTTTTCTTGAAACTAGTGGTTTTGTTAACCATCAACACTTGATGCTCCTTTTTGATTTCTACCTCCATGACTTTCGGCATCGCGAAGAGCTCGGGCATTGTTTTGGTCATCCCTTGCATATTATAGTTCATCACGAAGCTCTTGTAGCTTGGTGGCGATGATTGGAGAATTACATCAATGACGCAATCATCCGGAAGATTAACTCCCGGTTGAATCAAGTGATTGTTATATCCGGACATTACGAGTATATGCTCCTTGTGAACCGTTCTCCTCCATCTTACAGCCTATAGAACTTATTGGAGACTTCATATCTCTCAATCCGGGCATTCGCTTGGAATATTAACTTCAACTCCTGGAACATCTCATATGCTCCATGGTGTTCAAAAGCAACGTTGAAGTCCGGTTCTAAGCCGTAAAGCATGGCACACCTTGAACTATAGAGTAGTCATCGACTTTGCTTTGCGGACGTTCACAACTTCTCGGCGCAGCCCTTGCACTAGGCCCGGCACCTAACGGTGCTTCGGGGACGTAATTCTTCTGTGCAGCAATAAGGATAATCCTCAAATTACGGACCCGATCCGTGTAATTGCTGCCATCATCTTTCAACTTTGCTTTCTCAAGGAACGCATTAAAATTCAACGGAACAACAAAGACGAGCCATCTATCTACACATCATAGACAAGCAAGATACTATCGGTACTAAGTTCATGATAAATTTAAGTTCAATTAATCATATTATTTAAGAACTCCCACTTAGAAAAATATCCTCCAATTCTCTAAGTGATTGCGTGATCCATATCAACTACACCATGACCGATCATCACGTGTGATGGAGTAGTTTCAATGGTGAACATCAATATGTTGATCATATCTACTATATGATTCACGCCGACCTTTTCGGTCTCCGTGTTCCGAGGTCATATCTTATATGCATAGCTCGTCAAGTATAACCTGAGTATTCTGCGTGTGCAACTGTTTTGCACCCGTTGTATTTGAACGTAGAGCCTATCACACCCGATCATCACGTGGTGTCTCGACGAAGAACTTTCGCAACGGTGCATACTCAGGGAGAACACTTCTTGATAATTTAGTAAGGGATCATCTTATAATGCTACCGTCAATCAAAGCAAGATAAGATGCATAAAGGATTAACATCACATGCAATCAATATAAGTGATATGATATGGCCATCGTCATCTTGTGCTTGTGATCTCCATCTCCAAGCACCGCCATGATCACCATCGTCACCGGTAGCGACACCTTGATCTCCATCGTAGCATCGTTGTCGTCTCGCCAAACTTATGCTTCTCGACTATCGCTACCGCTTAGTGATAAAGTAAAGCATTACGAAGCGATTGCATTGCATACAATAAGCGACAACCATATGGCTCCTGCCATTGCCGATAACTTCGGTTACAAAACATGATCATCTCATACAATAAAATTCAGCATCATGTCTAGACCATATCACATCACAACATGCCCTGCAAAAACAAGTTAGGCGTCCTCTACTTTGTTGTTGCAAATTTTACGTGGCTGCTACGGGCTTAAGCAAGAACCAATCTCACCTACGCATCAAAACCACAACGATACTTCGTCAAATAGACTCCGTTTAACCTTCTCAAGGACCGGGCGTAGCCACACTCGGTTCAACTAAAGTTGGAGAGACACTCTTCAACAAGCCATCAATTTTCAAAGCACGTCGACGGAACCGGACTCCCCTAAGAGTACGCGAAAGGTAGGTCTGGAAAGTCATTCCAACAATACCGCTGAACCAAAGTATGACATGCCGGTAGGCAAGATGACTTGTATCGTCCACAACTCACTTGTGTTCTACTCGTGCATATCATCAAACCATAAAAACCTAGGCTCGGATGCCACTGTTGGGGAACGTAGTAATTTCAAAAAATTTCCTCACGATCACGCAAGATCATGGTGATGCTTAGCAACGAGATGAGAGTGTTGTCTCGTACCCTCGTGAGACCAACAGCGGAAGCGTTGACGCAACGTAGAGGAAGTAGTCGTACTCCTTCACGATCCAACCGATCCAAGTACCGAACGTACGGCACCTCCGAGTTCTGCACACGTTCAGCTCGATGACGTCCCTCGAACTCCGATCCAGCCGAGTGTTGAGGGAGAGTTTAAATCGACGACGGCGTGGTGACGATGATGATGTTCCACCGGCGCAGGCTTCGCCTAAGCTCCGCTACGGTATTTTCGAGGTGTAATATGGTGGAAGGGGGCACCGCACACGGCTAAGGAACGATCTCAATGATCAACTTGTGTGTCATGGGGTGCCCTCTGCCCCTGTATATAAAGGAGGGAAGGGGAGGGGCTGGCCGGCCAAGGAGAGGTGCGCCAGGGGTGTCCTACTCCTACTAGGAGTAGGATTCCCCCCCCAAATCCTAGTCCAACTAGGTTTCCTCAAGTGGGAAGGAGAGAGAGGCGCCCCTTCTTCTAGTCCTAATAGGACTAGGGAAGGGGAAGGTGCGCCAGCACTTGGGCCCCCTTTTCTCCCTTTCCACTAAGGCCCATGTTGGCCCATTAGCATTCAGGGGTTCGGTAACCTCCCTGCATTTGGTAAAATTCCCAATTTCACCGGAACACTTCCGATGTCCAAACATAGACTTCCAATATATGAATCTTTATGTCTCGACCATTTCGAGACTCCTCGTCACGTCCGTGATCTCATCCGGACTCGAACAACCTTCGGTACAGAAACATCATAAAAACTCATAGTAACTGTCATCGAAGCGTTGCGTGCGGACCCTACGGGTTCGAGAACTATGTAGACATGACCGAGACACCTCTCCGTCAATAACCAATAAGCGGGACCTGGATGCCCATATTGGCTCCTACATATTCTACGAAGATCTTTATCGGTCGACCGCATAACAACATACGTTGTTCCCTTTGTCATCGGTATGTTACTTGCCCGAGATTCGATCGTCGGTATCCAATACCTAGTTCAATCTCGTTATCGGCAAGTCTCTTTACTCGTTTCGTAATACATCATCTCACAACTAACACATTAGTTGAAATGCTTGCAAGGCTTATGTGATGTGCATTACCGAGAGGGCCCAGAGATACCTCTCCGAGCAATCGGAGTGACAAATCCTAATCTCGAAATATGCCAACCCAACATGTACCTTCGGAGACACACATAATGTACCTTTATAATCACCCGATTCGTTGTGACGTTTGGTAGCACCCAAAGTGTTCCTCGTGCAAACGGAGTTGCATAATCTCATAGTCATAGGAACATGTATAAGTCATGAAAAAAGCACTAGCAACAAACTATACGATCAGGTGCTATGCTAATGGAATGGGTCATGTCAATCAGATCATTCAACCAATGATGTGATCCCGTTAATCAAATAACAACTCCTTGTTCATGGTTAGGAAACACAACCATCTTTGATTAACGAGCTAGTCAAGTAGAGGCATACTAGTGACACTCTGTAGGTTTATGTATTCACACATGTATTATGTTTCCTGTTAATACAATTCTAGCATGAATAATAAATATTTATCATGATATAAGGAAATAAATAATAACTTTATTATTGCCTCTAGGGCATATTTCCTTCACAGCATCCCCAAGCTTAATTCCTGCTCGTCCTTGAGTGGGTAAATGATAAAAGAAAGAATTTATGAAGTGTGAATGCTAGCAGGTGCACAAGTTTGATCAATGATAATTTCAATCACCTTTTCTAGCATCATTATATGTCATAACAGTAGCTCATATCATAAAACTTTGCATGATCAAGTAACAAACTATTCACATGTTAAAGTATAGATCATAAACTTTCTTGAAACTAACAAACCGTGTTATTAGTCATCAAACAATTACAATTCATCTTATTTTTAGGAAGAGTCTATGTCAGAGCTTTGATTTAGCAAACTCCACATACTCAACTATCATTTAGTCTTTCACAATTGCTAACACTCACGTGATATTTATGGGCTCAAAGTTTTAATCAGACACAGAGAAAGATAGGGGCTTATAGATTCGCCTCCTAACCTTTTACCTCAAGGGTAATGTCAACAATAATAGCTCATGATGCCTTATATCCAATTGGATATATATATATATATATATATATATATATATATATATATATATATCAGAATCTTTCCAACACAATGTGCTTGCCAAAGGATAAAATGTAAAAAATAAAGGTGAAGATCACCATGACTCTAGCATAAAAGTAAAAGATAGGCCCTTCGCAGAGGGAAGCAAAGGTTGCCATGCGCTTTTATAGTTGGATGCACAAAATCTTAATGCGAGGGAACGTCACTTTATATTGCCACTTGTGATAGGGACCTTTATTATGCGATGCAATCGCTTTTATTGCTTCCATATCACAAGATCTTATAAAGCTTATCTCCACACTAAAATATCATACATATTTAGAGAGCAATTTTTATTGCATGCACCGATGACAACTTACTTGAAGGATCTTACTCAATCCATAGGTAGGTATGGTGGACTCTCATGAAATACTGGTTTAAGGGATGTTTGGAAGCGCAAGTAGTATCTCTACTTGGTGCAAAGAATTTGGCTAGCATGAGGGGGAAAGGCAAGCTCAACGTGTTGGGCGATCCATGACAATATACTTTATTTCAGATATAAGAAAACATAACCCATTACGTTGTCTTCCTTGTCCAACATCAACCTTTTAGCATGTCATATTTTAATGATTGCTCACAATTACAAAATATGTCCAAGATAGTATATTTATATGTGAAATCTCTCTTCCTTCAGTATTCTTTCATGAATTGTTCAAGTGACCAATACAATGTTTGCTAACCTTCAATAAATTTACCACCTCTACTTCTTATATGTAAAGTCATTACTCCCCATGGGATAAGCTTATGAAACATATATAATTTCAGATTTATGACATTCAAATCATTCAACCATTTACTCATAGGATATAAGTGAATCACACGAGTAAATGACAAACTACTCCAAAAAGATATAAGTGAAGATCAATGAGTAGTTAAATAATTATGTAGCTATGTGAAGACTCTCTCTCATTTAAGAATTTCAGATCTTGGGATTTTATTCATACAACAAGCAAAACGAAAGAAAATGAAATGACGCTCCAAGCAAAACATATATCATGTGGTGAATAAAAATATAGCTCCAAGTAAAGTTACCGATGAACGAAGACGAAAGAGGGATGCCTTCCGGCATCCCCAAGCTTAGGCTCTTGGTTATCCTTGAATATTACCTTGGGGTGCCTTGGGCATCCCCAAGCTTAGGCTCTTGCCACTCCTTATTCCATAGTCCATCGAATTTTTACCCAAAACTTGAAAACTTCACAACACAAAACTTAATAGAAGATCTCGTGAGCTCCGTTAGCGAAAGAAAAGAAAACACCACTTCAAAGTACTGTAATGAACTCATTCTTTATTTGTATTGTATTAAATCTACTGTATTCCAACTTCTCTATGGTTTATAAACTATTTTACTAGCCATAGATTCATCAAAATAAGCAAACAACACACGAAAAACAGAATCTGTCAAAAACAGAACAGTCTGTAGTAATCTGTAACTAACGCAAACTTATGGAACTCAAACAATTCTACCAAAATAGGACGACCTAGATAATTTGATTATTGATCAGCTGCAATTGGAATCAGTATTTTATCACGTTCTGGTGATTTTAAATAATTTCTTTCGTGCACAGAAAGTTTCTGGAATTTTCAGCAAGATCAAATAACTATCATCCAAGAAGATCCTATAGGTCTTATTTGGCACAAACACTAATTAAAACATAAAACCACATCTAACCAGAGGCTATATCAAATATTTATTACTAAACAGAACCAAAAAGCAAGAAACAAAAATAAAATTGGGTTGCCTCCCAACAAGCGCTATCGTTTAACGCCCCTAGCTAGGCATGATGATTTCAATGATGCTCACATAAAAGATAAGAATTGGAACATAAAGAGAGCATCATGAAGAATATGACTAACACATTTAAGTCTAATCCACTTCCTATGCATAGGGATTTTGTGAGCAAACAACTTATGGGAACAATAATCAACTAGCATAGGAAGGCAAAACAAACATAACTTCAAGATTTTAAGCACATAGAGAGGAAACTTGATATTATTGCAATTCCTACAAGCATATATTCCTCCCTCATAATAATATTCAGTAGCATCATGAATTAATTCAACCATATAACCAGCACATAAAGCATTCTTTTCATGATCTACAAGCATAGAATTATTATTACTCTCCACATAAGCAAATTTATCCTCATCAACAATAGTGGGAGCAAACTCAACAAAATAACTATCATGTGATTGAAATTTAAGATCAAGATGACAAGTTTCATGGTTATCATTATTCTTTAAACCATAAGTGTCATCACAATAATCATCATCTATAGGAGGCATGCTTTCATCATAGTAAATTTTCTCATCAAAGCTTGGGGGACAAAAAATATCATCTTCATCAAACATAGCTTCCCCAAGCTTGTGGCTTTGCATATCATTAGCATCATGGGTATTCAAAGAATTCATACTAACAACATTGCAATCATGCTCATCATTCACATATTTTATGCCAAACATTGTATGTAATTCTTCTTCTAGTACTTGAGCACAATTTTCCTTCCCATCATTTTCATGAAAGACATTAAAAAGATGAAGCATATGAGGCACCCTCAATTCCATTTTTTGTAGTTTTCTTTTATAAACTAAACTAGTGATAAAACAAGAAACTAAAAAATTCGATTGTAAGATCTAAAGATATACCTTCAAGCACTCACATCCCGACAGCGGCGCCCGAAAAGAGCTTAGTTGACGGGGTGTGAGTGCCGCTTCTAACCTCCCGGCAGCGGCGCCAGAAAAGAGCTTGATGTCTACTACGCAACCTTCTTCTTGTAGAAGTTGTTGGGCCTCCAAGTGCAGAGGTTTGTAGGACAGTAGCAAATTTCCCTCAAGTGGATGACCTAAGGTTCATCAATCCGTGTGAGGCGTAGGTTGAAGATGGTCTCTCTCAAACAACCCTACAACCAAATAACAAAGAGTCTCTTGTGTCCCCAACACACCCAATACAATGGTAAATTGTATAGGTGCACTAGTTCGGCAAAGAGATGGTGATACAAGTGCAATATGGATGGTAGATATAGGTTTTTGTAAACTGAAAATATGAAAACAGCAAGGTAACTAATGATAAAAGTGAGCACAAACGGTATTGCAATGCTAGGAAACTAGGCCTAGGGTTCATACTTTCACTAGTGCAAGTTCTCTCAACAATAATAACATAATTGGATCATATAACTATCCATCAACATGCAAGAAATAGTCACTCCAAAGTCACTAATAGCGGAGAACAAACGAAGAGATTATCGTAGGGTACGAAACCACCTCAAAGTTATCCTTTCTGATCGATCTATTCAAGAGTCCGTAGTAAAATAACACGAAGCTATTATTTCCATTCGATCTATCATAGAGTTCGTACTAGAATAACACCTTAAGACACAAATCAACCAAAACCCTAATGTCACCTAGATACTACAATGCCACCTCAAGTATCCGTGGGTATGATTATATGATATGCATCACACAATCTCAGATTCATCTATTCAACCAACACAAAGAACTTCAAAGAGTGCCCAAAGTTTCTACCAGAGAGTCAAGAAAACGCAGCCAACCCCTATGCATAAGTTCACGAGGTTACGGAACTCGCAAGTTGATCACCAAACCATACATCAAGTGAATCACGTGATATCCCATTGTCACCACAGATAAGCACATGCAAGACATACATCAAGTGTTCTCAAATCCTTAAAGACTCAATCCGATAAGATAACTTAAAAGGGAAAACTCAATCCATTACAAGAGAGTAGAGGGGGAGAAACATCATAAGATCCAACTATAATAGCAAAGCTCGCGATACGTCAAGATCGTGCCGAATCAAGAACACGAGAGAGAGAGAGAGAGATCAAACACATAGCTACTGGTACATACCCTCAGCCCCGAGGGTGAACTACTCCCTCCTCGTGATGGAGAGTGCCGGGATGATGGAGATGGCCATCGGTGAAGGATTCCACCTCCGGCAGGGTGCCGGAACAGCGTCCCGATTGGTTTTTGGTGGCTACAGAGGCTTGCGGTGACGGAACTCCCGATCTATTCTGTTCCCCGATGGTTTTAGGGTATATGGATATATATAGGCGAAAGAAGTCGGCCAGCGAAGCCACGAGGGGCCCACGAGGGTGGAGGGCACGCCCAGGGGGGTGGGCGCGCCCCTTGCCTCGTGCCTTCCTCGTTGCTTCCCTTACGTACACTCCAAGTCTTCTGGATTGCTTCCGTTCCAAAAATAACTCTCTCGAAGGTTTCATTCCTTTTGGACTCTATTTGATATTCCTTTTCTGCGAAACACTGAAACAATGAGAAAAACAGAAACTGGCACTGGGCTCTGGGTTAATAAGTTAGTCCCAAAAACAATATAAAAGTGCATATATAGTAAAGCCCATTAAACATCCAAGATGGATAATATAATAGCATGAATACTTCATAAATTATAGATACGTTGGAGACGTATCAGTCAACACCTTGAACTTGTCGAAAACCTTTCGCGACAAGTCGAGCTTTGTAGATAGTAACACTACCATCAGCGTCCGTCTTCCTCTTGAAGATCAATTTATTGTCAATGGCTTGCCGATCATCGGGCAATTCCACCAAAGTCCATACTTTGTTTTCATACATTGGTCCCATCTCAGATTTCATGGCCTCAAGCCATTTCACGGAATTTGGGCTCATCATCGCTTCCTCATAGTTCGTAGGTTCGTCATGGTCAAGTAACATGACCTCCAAAACAGGATTACTGTACCACTCTGGTGCGGATCTTACTCTGGTTGACCTACGAGGTTTGGTAGTAACTTGATCTGAAGTTACATGATCATCATCATTAGCTTCGTCACTAATTGGTGTAGGAGTCACATGAACAGATTTCTATGATGAACTACTTTCCAATAAGGGAACAGGTACAGTTACCTCATCAAGTTCTACTTTCCTCCCACTCACTTCTTTTGAGAGAAACTTCTTCTCTAGAAAGAATCCATTCTTAGCAACATAGATCTTGCCTTCGGATCTGTGATAGAAGGTGTACCCAACATTTTATTTTGGGTATCCTATGAAGACGCAGTTCCCCGATTTGGGTTCGAGCTTATCAGGTTGAAGCTTTTTCACATAAGCATCGCAACCCCAAACTTTAAGAAACGGCAACTTGGGTTTCTTGCCAAACCACAGTTCATAAGGTGTCGTCTCAACGGATTTAGATGGTGCCCTATTTAACATGAATGCAGCTGTCTCTAATGCATAACCCCAAAATGATAGTGGTAAATCGGTAAGAGACATCATAGATTGCACTATATCCAATAAAGTACGATTATGACGTTCGGACACACCATTATGCCGTGGTGTTCTAGGTGGCATGAGTTTGTGAAACTATTCCACATTGTTTTAATTGAAGGCCGAACTCGTAACTCAAATATTCGTCTCCGCGATCAGATCGTAGAAACTTTATTTTCTTTTTATGATGATTTTCCACTTAACTATGAAATTCTTTGAACTTTTCAAATGTTTCAGACTTATGTTTCATCAAGTATATATACCCATATCTGCTCAAATCATCTGTGAAGGTCAGAAAATAACGATACCCGTCGCGAGCCTCAACACTCATCGGACCGCATACATCAGTATGCATTATTTCCAATAAGTCAGTTGCTCGCTCCATTGTTCCGGAGAACGGAGTCTTAGTCATCTTACCCATGAGGCATGGTTCGTAAGCATCAAGTGATTCATAATCAAGTGATTCCAAAAGCCCATCAACATGGAGTTTCCTCATGCGCTTTACACCAATATGACCTGAACGGCAGTGCCACAAATAAATTGCACTATCATTATTAACTTTGCATCTTTTGGCTTTAATATTATGAATATGTGTATCACCACAATCGAGATTCAATAAACCATTCACATAGGGTGTATGACCATTGAAGGTTTTATTCATGTAAACAGAACAACAATTATTCTCTGACTTAAATGAATAACCGTATTGCAATAAACATGATCAAATCATATTCATGCTTAACGCAAACACCAAATAACTTTTATTTAGGTTCAACACTAATCCCGAAAGTATAGGGAGTGTGCGATGATGATCATATCAATCTTGGAACCACTTCCAACACACATCGTCACTTCACCCTTAACTAGTTCTTGTTCAGTCTGCAAATCTCGTTTCGAGTTACTACTCTTAGCAACTGAACCAATATCAAATACCGAGGGGTTGCTATAAACACTAGTAAAGTACACATCAATAACATGTATATCCAATATACCTTTGTTCACTATGCCATCCTTCTTATCCGCCAAGTATCTAGGGCAGTTCCACTTCAAGTGACCATTTCCTTTGCAGTAGAAGCACTCAGTTTCAGGCTTGGGTCTAGCTTTGGGCTTCTTCACGGGAGTGACAACTTGTTTGTCATTCTTCTTGAAGTTCCCTTTCTATCCCTTTGCCTTTTTTCTTGAAACTAGTGGTCTTATTAACCATCAACACTTGATGCTTTTTCTTGATTTCTACCTTCGCCGATTTCACCGTGAAGAGCTAGGGAATTACTTTTGTCATCCCTTGCATATTATAGTTCATCACGAAGTTCTAGTAACTTGGTGATAGTGACTAGAGAACTTTGTCAATTACTATCTTATCTGGAAGATTAACTCCCACTTGATTCAAGCAATTGTAGTACCTGCATAATCTGAGCACATGCTCACTTTGGTTGAGCCATTCTCCTCCATTTTGTAGGCAAAGTACTGTCAGAGGTCTCATACCTTTTGACACGGGAATGAGTATGAAATACCAATTTCAACTCTTGGAACATCTTATATGCATTGTGGCGTTCAAAACATTTTTAAGTCCCCGTTCTAGGCCGTAAAGAATGGTGCACTAAACTATCAAGTAGTCATCATACCGAGCTTTGTCAAACGTTCATAACGTCTGCATCTGCTCCTGCAATAGGTCTATCACCTAGCGGTGCATCAAGGATATAATTCTTCTGTGCAGCAATGAGGATAATCCTCAGATCCCGAACCAAGTCCGCATCATTGCTACTAACATCTTTCAACATAGTTTTTCTCTAGGAACATATCAAAATAAACGGGGAGCAACATCGCGAGCTATTGATCTACAACATAGTTATGCAAATACTATCAGGACTAAGTTCATGATAAATTAATGTTCAATTTAATCATATTCCTTAAGAACTCCCACTTAGATAGACATCCCTCTAGTCATCTAAATGATCACGTGATCCAAATCAACTAAACCATGTCCGATCATCACTTGAGATGGAGTAGTTTTCAATGGTGAACATCACTATGTTGATTATATCTACTATATGATTCACGCTTGACCTTTCGGTCCCCAGTGTTCTGAGGCCATATCTGCATATGCTAGGCTCGTCAAGTTTAACCCGAGTATTCTGCGTGTGCAAAACTGGCTTGCACTCGTTGTATGTGAACGTAGAGCTTATCACACCCGATCATCACGTGGTGTCTCAGCACGAAGAACTGTCGCAACAGTTCGTACTCAGGGAGAACACTTATACCTTGAAATTTTAGTAAGGGGTCATCTTATAAAGCTACCGCCAAACTAAGCAAAATAAGATGTATAAAAGATAAACACCATATGCAATCAAAATATGCGACATGATATGCCCATCATCATCTTTTGCCTTTGATCTCCATCTCCAAAGTACCGTCATGATCTCCATCGTCATCGGCATGACAGCATGATCTCCATCATCTTGATCTCTATCAACGTGTCGTCATATGGTCGTCTTGCCAACTATTGCTTTTGCAACTATTGCTATCACATAGCAATAAAGTAAAGCAATTATTTGGCGCTTGCATCTTATGCAATAAAGAGACAACCATAAGGCTTTAGCCAGTTGTCGATAACTTCAACAAAACATGATCATCTCATACAACAACTTATATCTCATCACATCTTGACCATATCACATCACAATAAGCCCTGCAAAAACAAGTTAGACGCCCTCTACTTTGTTGTTGCAAGTTTTACGTGGCTGCTACGGGCTTAGCAAGAACCGTTCTTACCTACGCATCAAAACCACAACGATTTTTCATCAAATATGTGCTGTTTTAACCTTCAACAAGGACCGGGTGAGGGAGTTCCGGACTAGGGGGTGTCCGGATAGCCGAACTATCATCATGGGCCGGACTCCAAGACTATGAAGATAGAAGATTGAAGACTTCGTCCCGTGTCCGGATGGGATTTTCCTTGGCGTGTAAGGCAAGCTTGGCGATGCGGATATGTAGATCTCCTACCATTGTAACCGACTCTGTGTAACCTTAACCCTATCCGGTGTCTATATAAACCGGAGGGTTTTAGTCCGTAGGACGAACAAAAATCATACCATAGGCTAGCTTCTAGGGTTTAGCCTCTTTGATCTCGTGGTAGATTTACTCTTGTAACACACATCATCAATATTAATCTAGCAGGACGTAGGGTTTTACCTCCATCAAGAGGGCCCGAACACAGGTAAAACATCGTGTCCCTTGTCTCCTGTTACCATCCGCCTAGACGCAGTTCGGGACCCCCTACCCGAGATCCGCCAGCTTTTGACACCGACATTGGTGCTTTCATTGAGAGTTCCTGCGTGTCGCCGCCATCGTAGGATGCCTCATCTCGTCTTTAGAGGCGATCATCGTCAGCCAAAGGAGCCTTGGCGCTGGCCGAACTCTTGACTAGGTGGTTTTCTTATGACCGCCCGGTCCGGCCACCGCTACCGACAATGACCTCTCGAGTCATCGAAACCAATCTCGAGTTAGTTCGAACTTGCCGAGCAGTTAGATCCGATTGAGCTCTCCTCCATAAACGAGCTCTTGGATCGCATCGCTGCTCAGGAGTCGCCACGAGCTACGACCGGATCGGGCCTAAAACCGATCTGAGAGAGATCAATTTTCCCTGTGCTACCCATCATGTTTACGTGATAGAGCAACAATGCGGCGATTCTTCTTGTATCTTAAAGACTAGTTGCGTCCGATTCCCGATCCTCCATGCCGGATTCCCGCAGAGGGATGGGCGTCGACCAAGCCACGAACTTAAAGTCGGTGACGGGTTGGACTCATTAGATAACACTCAAAAATCCAAACTTCCAAGTTCGAAACTTCTCGGCCCTTAAGTCCTGAATTGGACAGGTTCCGGATCTAGTTCCACCGCCCACCCAAACATTAGCGATCTCTCCGAATTCGGCAAGAGCCCGCTGAAAGCGATTACATCATTACCGGGCGATTCCTCCCGTTAAGAACGAGGATAAAGGACTGCCGAGAGGAGGACGCAATCCCAATTTTCTGCAATAATTGCATGGACAAGGGAATCCTAAACGCCATAATTCGTCAGCGAAATTACACGCTTTCTTGACTTGGCGACCATAGTACAAAAAGTCTTGTCGATGGAGAGCGCCTGGAAAACCGAAAGTAAATTTTGGGATAATCCGGCCCCGAATACATCCCTAGTCCGAAACAAAAGGGTGCATCATTATCAAGCACCCGGGTTGAATACCAAAAAACCAAAACCCCCTAAAAGGGTACGGAACCGTACTGGAGGGTTGGCTCAACGGACCCTGCAAAATCCACAGCACGGAGGGCGCCACTCCAACACACAGCCTTCGAGCGTGTTGGATACTACGGCAGTGGCCAAAGTGGCGTGAGGCTTTTTCGCCCGAGCAACCAACCCAAGATACCGATGCGGTATTAACAGTCTTGAGACTTTCGCATCAAATAACATGCGGAAGCGAACAATCCGCAGCCTCGCGAAGTCTACCAAGTAGCAACAACAAATCCATGGAAGCGACACGGCTATCACCTTCAACGCCAGCGATGAACCTAAATTCCGAACAGCGGAGCACCGGCCGCATTGGTCCTCGGTCGATAGTAGACGGTTTTCGTCTTACTAAGGTACTCATGGATGGCGGCAGCGGATTAAACCTCATCTATGAGGAAACCCTTCAAAAATGGAAATTGACTGGAGCCGCATTGAGCGAAGCGGCACAACCTTCGAGGGATAATCCCTGTAGTCGAGAAATGCATTTGCCTTGAGGAAAAATCACACTAGATGTAGTGTTCGGCTCACCGGTCAATTACATGTCCGAGGAGGTCACGTTTCAAGTGGCCCCATTCGGCAGCGGATATCACGCTTTGTTAGGGCGAGAGGCATTCACAATCTTCCAAGCTATACCCCACTACGGGTACATGAAGCTCAAAATGCCCGGACCCAATGGGATAATCACTCTCGCCAGAGATCTAGATACGGCACTCCGTGCTGAAAATAATACAGCCAAGATGGCCCTAGAGGCATTGCCCGAAGCCCTAGCGGCAGAGGAACTAGCTACGCTGCGCTCCACGGTGGATAGGGACGATGTGATACTCGATAAGAGGTCCAAATCCACCTCTTTTAAACCAGCAGACGAGATAGTCAAATTTCAGGTCCATCCAACGGACCCCACAAAGACGGCCTCCATTGGGGCATAATTAAGTCCTGATGTCGAGGCTGCACTACGAGAATTCCTTCGGGAAAATTGGGACATTTTGCAGCATCCCTCGAGACATGCCAGAATCCCACGCTTGAGCTAGCGAGCACAACCTAAATATCCTAAAAGGATTCAAGCCGATCAAACAAGCTCTTGGCGATTTTCCGAGCCCAAAAGACAGGCAATGGGAGAAGAGCTAGCCAAACTCTTAGAAGCCGGATTCATCGAGAGATATAAAGCATCCGGACTGGCTAGCCAATCTAGTAATGGTACCAAAAAGGACAAATCCACAGCGCCTCTGCGTCGATTTTAAAGACCTTAACAAGGCCTGTCCAAAGGACCCTTTCCCTCCCTCACATCGACCAAATCATCGATGCTACCGCGAGGGCACGATTCATTGTGCTTCCTCGACGATACTCCGGATACCATCAAATCAAGATGGCAGAGAAAGACCAGGCCATAGCGGCATTCATTACTCCATATGGGCCATTCTGCTTCAACACAATGCCCTTCGACTCAAAAACGTCGGCGCAACATATCGCGCATGATTCAAACATGTCCGCTACCCAGATAGGCAAAACAGTAGAGGCATACGTAGACGATGTGGTCGTCAAGACCAAACATGTCGGAACTCTAGTAGAAGACTTGAGGGTGACATTCGACAACCTCCGAGCATATGAAATTAAGCTCAATCCGGAAAAATGCGTCTTCGGTAGTACCCGGTAGAAAGCTCTTGGGCTTCATCGTATCCGGTCGAGGAATTGAAGCAAACCGGCCAAAATCCGAGCTCTGTCACAATTGGATATTCCAAAAGACCTCAAGCAGATACAAAAACTAACCGGATGCGTGGCGGCCTTAAGTCGCTTCATCTCCCGCTTGGGGAGAAAAGGCTCGCCTCTACCGCCTCCTCCGGCAATCGAACATTTCGAATGGACGGATGCTGCCATAGCCGGACTCGAAGAAATAAAGGCCATACCGGCAACAAATCCGGTTACGGCGCGCCCAACCTGGGCGAGCCTATATTATTATATATCGCAGCAACACATCAAGTTGTTAGCGCGGTACAAATCATTGAACGAGAAGCGAAGGGCACAAATTCCCTCTTCAAAAACCGATTGTACTACGTATCCACCGTTCTAACTCCATGCAAATCCGGTACCCACATTATCAAAAGATAGCGTGTCACGGTGTTCATGGCATCCGGAAGCCGCGTCACTACTTTCAAGAGTGTTCAATAACTGTGGCCTCCGAAGTACCTCTCAACGATATTATAAACAATCGCGACGCAACGGGCAGGATTGCAAAATGGGCTATCGAGCTCTTACCATTTGACATAACCTACAAACCACGGCGAGCTATAAAGTCGCAGGTTCTGGCGGACTTCATCGCCGAATGGACCGATGTCGAACTCCCTAAAGAGTACGGCACGTACTCCAACTGGATCATGCATTTCGACGGATCCAAAATGTTGGCTGGCTTGGGGCTTGAAATTTGGCGTCGTCACAGCGTCCCCCAACAGGAGACACAATCCAATACGTACTTCAAATAATGTACATGGACTCCAACAACGCGGCGAATCTGAGGCCCTCCTACATGGCCTCCAGATGGCAATCTCCATGGGCATTCAACGCCTAGAGGTGCACGGGGATTCAAACCTCGCAATATCCCAAGTAAATGGAGACTTCGACGCCAAAGATCCAAAAATGGCAGCTTACCGCAACGCCGTCCTAAAAATGTCAGCTCGGTTTGAGGGACTAGAATTCCATCATGTAGCCCGGGATAATAACCAGGCAGCAGACGTGTTAGCACGCATCGGCGCGAAACGAGACGCCGTCCCTCCTAACATCTTCCTAGAACGGCTCTTTAAGCCATCCGTATTATGGGAAGAGGAGTCCGGAAATAACAATCCGGAGCCAGCTACATCACCTAACTCAGACCATTCTGACACAATCGGCGGCTCAGCCAACGAAATAACACCTTGACTCACAAAATAATGGCAGTCATTGCCCGTGGATGTAACCATTCCTAGCCTACTTAATGCGGCGGGAACTTCCGAAGACCAAAATGAGGCCCGCTGCATAGTTCGGCGATCTAAAGCCTACAAGGTCCATGAGGGAGAGCTTTATAAGAAAAGCACAACCGAGTCCTTCAAAGGTGTATCTCCAAGAGGAAGGGCGAAATCTCCGGCTGAAATTCACGCCGGACTCGTGGGCACCACGCCTGCAGCCCAGCCCTTGTAGGCAAGGCCTTCCATACATGATTTTATTGGCCGACAGCCGGCGGATGCTCAGGATTTAGTCCAAAGATGCGTTGGTTGCCAGCTCTTTGCTAATCAGAGCCATATGCCACCCACCGCCCTCAAAACTATACCCATTACCTGGCCGTTTGCGGTCTGGGGGCTTGACATGGTCGGGCCCCTTAAAGGGGGAACCCACAAGCACAAATACTTATTGGTCACGGTGGACAAATTCACCAAATGGATTGAGGCCAAGCCTGTTAAGACGGCAGAATTCGGACCGGTGATAGACTTCATATCCGGGGTAGTACACCGTTTCGGTGTCCCCCACAGCATCATCACTGACAACGACACGAACTTCACGGCCGACGAGGTTAAACTCTGGTGCAAAAACATGGGCATTAAGCTCGCTTACGCTTCAGTCTATCACCCCCAAACTAACGGTCAAGTTGAGCGAGCCAATGGTCTAATCATGAGCGGCATCAAACCCAGACTAGTGCGGTCCCTCAAGAAATCTAACAAGCACTGGGTAGAGGAGCTCGACTCCGTACTCTGGGGGCTGCGGACCACGCCAAACCGAACTACCGGATTCACACCATTTTTCATGGTATACGGCACAGAGGCAGTCCTGCCCTGCGATATAATTCATGACTCACCTCGTGTGCGCATGTACGAAGAAAGAGAAGCCGAGCTAGATCGGCAGGACAGTCTGGACGCCTTAGAGGAGGAGCGGACGTGGCAAAGGCTCGCTTACGCATTTTATCGGCCAGGCTCGAAGATATCAAAGCAGAGAAGTACGGGCCAAAACTTACAATGTTGGCGAACTTGTTCTACGCCTGTCGGACAAGAAAAAGGACAAATTCAAGCCCAAGTGGGAAGGTCCCTTCATCATCGACCAAGTCCTGACCGGCGGAGCATACCGTCTACGTAACGCATCGGACAACCGACTCGAGCCAAACCCATGGAACGCAGCCCGTCTCCGAAGATTCTACGCCTAACGCCGGACTCCGGGTTCGTCTCACTCCCCCATCCACTCCTTGTTTTTTACTGTCTCTCCTCCTCCTCCTTCTTCCCACTTTTTTTTTACCTTTTATGGGCTGATTTGCGCTTTGTTCGCACACACTTGATGTGCCCCTGGCACTCATTATACCTGGGGGCTCCTTTAACAGAAGCTTATTCATACGGGCTTCATGCCCAATACATGTGCCATACTTCCGCATGTACCTTTTATTCACCATTATATGCATCGATATGACTTAAGTTTTGGCCAAGCTGGGTTGCACGGCTCTGTGCTTACCCCTACGTTCCCGATTGTTCGGCTAGGAGGTAAAGGAGCACCTCTGCGATTATTCTTGCCGGGTCACCGGATGTGTACCTCGGGTGGGTGAAGCCGAAGCTAGCGTTCTTAAGAGAATATTCGGTCGGTGACTTGAAAGATGATTTATTACTTACTTATTTATCTGCCCCCAGATGCTTTTTCTGCTATTTTCGCAGTCCGGCATTGGACTTTAGGGCATGCCTCCCAGGGAAAGGAACCCTTAACGGAACTATTCTCCCTGGAAGATGTTTCTTACTAACCATGTAATATAACATAACTAGTTGGGCACTTGTCTGATAAAGCAATTATGACCCCGACGCCTTGTCTCCATGCATGCCCTGGTTCTTTTATAACCGTAAGGGTATTTGGACACACTCCGGACTGTTAGGTCCCGAGGTTGAAGCGAAACGGTCCGCAAAGACAAACGATCTACAATCCGACTAGAAGGCATTTTACATGTCATTTCAAATTACATCGTCAAACCGACTGATTGTACTCCTCTTCAATCCCATCTAATAGGCTGTCTAATTTACAGTCCTGTTGGGAATATTTCGCCAGTTCTACTTGACCGTACATCAAGCTCACAGGATCTCCTTCCCATCAGGCCCCGCAGTCCGACCTCGGCCATGTGGTTTGGGTCGGACTTGTTAACGTGTCTTCACCATGGCCCAGGCCTCCTGGCGCCTGACGGAAGGCCGATATCTTCCACAAACGGAGGCGTCGCCGTGCTCCCTGAAGCTTCTCAGCAAGCTCACCAAGGCCCTCGGGTAGGGAGACGGATGGCCATAAAGCATGAACGACGCCACTCATCGCATGCCGAACACGTTCGAGCAATTGCACTAGCTCGGGAAGTTGGTCACCCGTTGACTCAGGCATTTCCTCCATGAGGCGACCTGTGAGCACACCTGAAGACATATTTATGTCAATCGTCTTCCTCGCCGAATTCTTCTTTTCAAAGGAATTCGTTAAAGCACTTACTATAAATGCCGCGACGAAGCCATCGATTCTCCTTCACGGAGCTGCATATTTGGGCCCGAACACCTTTCAGCTCTTCTCCTTCTTTGGGTGTGGGCATCTTGGAGCTTGTTTCTCTCCTGCTGCACCTTCATAAGCACCCTCTCGCCGGCCTTTAGCTGACGCAGTAGCTGTTGCTTGTCCGGATTTAGTCCGGCGCCCTCTACAATATTATTGTCAGATTCACGCCACACTTCGCTAAATAATTATCTTTTAAAAGTACGTCTTACCAGCGGGGGTCTCTGTGGCTCCCCCTGTGGCGGCCAGTGCGGCTTCTAGTTGGGCCTTGCACTCTTGGAGCTCCTGGGACAGCTGTGTATTCTTCTCTGCAAGACCCTGCATAATAATTGATCCTTAAATCAGTTATTTCAACTATTTTAAGTCTCGGGGGCTACTGGCTACTATTAAAATTACCTACCCGTATGTCTTTCACATACTGCTCCGTGGCTCTGGTTAACCCATCTTGAGCGGCACGGAGGTGCGCGTTTCCCGCTTTAAAGGCATTTAACGCCTCCGGGGAGAAACAGGCGTCACGAAGAACTGTCCGCGACGCCTTTGTAATTCATGGCGCTCTCCACCTCGGGACCGGGTGGCGGACAGCTGTCGGCATCCTCCGTCGGAGGAGCGTCCGTTTACGCCTTGTATTCACCTCCCCTCCCGGACCATGCGTTGGAGCATGGCGGCGGAGGCTTGATTGGCAACCTCTCCGGACACCGTCCGTGAGTGCTCTTCTGGAAAAGTTATGAGCATTAATATACCTTAGGGATCCTTCCCTTAAAAATAGCGATTACTTTCCGTACCATTGCGGCGGACGTCTCGGTTCGCGCCGCACTCCTCTTCCTCCTACCGGGCCGAATCGATCCTTGTTGGTCGGCCGCCGCTGGTTCGGCTTCCCGCCTTAAAGGCACATCCTGCGATACACCATCGGCATGGGATGGTGAATTGAGCGCGGATCAAATGATGGTGTCAAGACCTCGGTCGTAGTCACCGGGAGGCGAAAACAAACCGGGTAGTCGGTAGTAATGGCGACTAGGGCATTGTCTATGCTACGTTGGTGGAACACCCCGTCAATCAGCTCCACCTTTATGTCCGGATCCTCTTCGGAGGTCGGATCAAGGGATCGTTCCAGATCCTCGGGCTGTGGAGCTAGGCTTCGTATGCCCTCCACGTCCCGGCGCAGCTCCTGCGTCGAAATCACAGAGTAAGATACTTGACTTAAAAAAAAGGGTATGGATTGGGTAGATGAACATCCGCTTACCCAGCTCCGAGGGTTATGCATAGAAAATCCATTCAACGGATTCTTGCAGAGGAAGTCCTCCTCCTCTCCCTTGTACAAGCCGGACATGATCTTTGCCAGATCGGCTGCCGAGCCTAGCCCTTTGCGGCCATGACGGGTGGCATCATCTTCCCCGTTGAAATCCCACATAGGGTGGCCCCTATATTGGAGTGGCTGCACCCTCGCATAATGCACATGGCCATGACTCCAATCATGGTCAATCCGGAATGAGCCAAGAACCTAATCCGCCCATCGGATAATGGACGCTCTGTCATCTTCCCGTTGAGGGCTCTGCGGCGCCAACTCAGGCGTTTCTTCAAGGGAGCATTGTTGAACCGGGAGGCCGATCCGTCTTGGATCCGGCAGGGGCGTCCTCCATGTAGAACCATTCGAAGGCCGGTCTTGGACGCCTTCTTCGGTGCGGATAGATATCCGGTCCGGCGATGAGCCATATTTCGTCTCCGCCCACTTGGTATATCGACCCCTCATGAGAACGGGTTACGAGACAAAACAATCTCTTCCACAGGGTAAAATGGGGCTCGATGCCCAAGAACAGCTCGCAAAAAGCTACGAAGCCCGCGATGTGCAAAATGGAGGCGGGCGTGAGGTGGTGAAGTTGGAGCCCGTAGAACTCTAGGAGCCCCGGAGAAAGCGGATGTATGGGAAATCCGAGTCCCCTTATTAGATAGGGGACAAAGCATACCCGCTCCCCTTTGGAAGGGTTGGGGACGCTCTCCGCCTGCTTCCCACCCTTGTAGGTGGCCAGTCCGGCTCGAAGCGGAACCATGAAAGCTGGGGGAATATATCCCTCAGTTTGAAGCACCACTAGCTCGCTGTGTGGAACTGATCTCCTGGCTTAGGGCTGGGAGCGCGAGAGGAGGAGCCGCGTCGGCTATCCATGATGGAATGGATTTTTGTCAGAGGCGCTTCGATGAGAACTTGCGGATGGAGGATGGTGTGAGCTGGATCTAGATCCTCGCCTCTCTTGTAGGCGGCTCGTTCATGTGACTAGGGGTAAAATGTAAAAATATCCCAGCCTTTCGCATTCGTACGACACGTGGAAGAAGGCTATTATTGGGTGTAGAAGCCGAGGAGGGCAACATTTATAAAGAAGCCGGACACTATTCGACGGGAACATGAAGACTGAAGGAGAACCCGCTTTGCAATGCCGAAGACAACATGCACGCCGGACTCATCGTCATTGAAGCCTGGTTCAGGGGCAACTGAGGGAGTTCCGGACTAGGGGGTGTCCGGATAGCCGAACTATCATCATCGGCCGGACTCCAAGACTATGAAGATAGAAGATTGAAGACTTCGTCCCGTGTCCGGATGGGACTTTCCTTGGCGTGGAAGGCAAGCTTGGCGATACGGATATGTAGATCTCCTACCATTGTAACCGACTCTGTGTAACCCTAACCCTCTCTGGTGTTTATATAAACCGGAGGGTTTTAGTCCGTAGGACGAACAACAATCATACCATAGGCTAGCTTCTAGGGTTTAGCCTCTTTGATCTCGTGGTAGATCTACTCTTGTAACACACATCATCAATATTAATCTAGCAGGACATAGGGTTTTACCTCCATGAAGAGGGCCCGAACCTGGGTAAAACATCGTGTCCCTTGTCTCCTGTTACCATCCGCCTAGACGCATAGTTTGGGACCCCCTACCCGAGATCCGCCGGTTTTGACGCCGACACCGGGCGTAGCCACACTCGATTCAACTAAAGTTGGAGAAACTGACACCCGCCAGCCACCTGTGTGTGAAGCACGTCGGTAGAACCAGTCTCGCGTAAGCGTACGCGTAATGTCGGTCCGGGCCGCTTCATCGAACAATACCACCGAATCAAAGTATGACATCACTACAAAAAAAAGACACATCCGTGACATTTTGGGCCGAACGAATTTTTTTTTTGTCATACATATGACACTTCTATGACAATAATTGTGACAAAACCCGGTATCATCATAGATGTGGTGGGCTCCTACTTCTATGACAAAAAATCATGACAGAAAATGGGCTTTTCGTCCTGGGCGGGCCGGAGACGCAGCTGCATGACATTCTTTAGGCCGTCCATGACGGAAAAACCATGGCAGAAGCGAGGGGGAGGAAAATTTCAGGGAGTTGCCGGTTACGGTGGGAGGTCGGGGGCTGAGCGATGCGCGTTTCTCTCGTACGTACGCGCGTGTGGTAGGCGTCGCTCTAATCGAACCCGAACAAGGCGTTGGACTCTAATCGAACCCGAGTGATTGCACCGCGAACTACGCGTTCGCGAACCCGGCGATCGATCGATGGCTGTTAATCAAGCCGATCGAGTGATTCTTCGCTTCTGCCGCTAATCGGAAGCCGATCGATTGGATGAGCGATGAGCGTTGCGGGCGGTTTGGATGAGCGATGGCGATGGCGTTGCCTCTGGATGAACAGAACCCGTGGTGTGGAGGGCTGGATGAGCGATGAGCGATGGAGGGGTGGCCGTGGAGGGTGGTTGAATAAGACCCGTGGTGTGGAGGGCTGGATGAGCGATGAGACGATGGAGGGGTGCCCGTGGAGGGTGGTTGAGCGATGGCCGGTGGGGTAGCGGCGTGGTGGAGGCTGGATGAACAGGAGCCCGTGGAGGCTGGAGGAGGTCGACGGTAGCCCGTGGAGGCCGGAGGAGGTCGACGGTGGAGATGAACAATATCCCATGGAGTCCTGCTTTGTGGTACGCCACACCCTCCCGATGAACAAGACCCCGTTTCGACCGTGGCGCTCCAACACAAGTCCGCTTTAGATTCGTTTTTGGCGGTACGCCACACCCTCCCGATCAACAGGACCCCCGTTTCGACCGTAGGAGGTCTGTTTCCTCCGTTTTGTGGTACACCACACCCCTCCCGATCAACAGGACCCCCGTTTCGACCGTAGGAGGTCCGTTTCCTCCGTTTTGCGGTACGCCAGGCCCCTCCCTATCAACAGACCCGTTTGAGCGTGGCGGTCGAACACAAGGCCGTTTCCTCCGTTGTGCGGTACACCAGGCTCATTTCCATCGCCTGTTCTGTCCAAGCCCTCCCGATGAACACGACCACGCATTCCATTCCGACCCAGCCGGTTGAATCCCCATGAACACGACGACGACGCTGTTTCTCTGGTCTGACCCAGCCATGTACGTATGCGCGATAGGCGTTGAGACCTGCACAGATGTAATGCGACGTGGCGTATTTTCTTTCTTGCACCTACGCCGGCGTAAGTGCGGCGCCTCTACTACGACACGTGCGGCGCCTCTACATCCACCGGTATATATGTACATACACGTTCACGACCGTAATGACAACGCTACATATGCTTCACCAGGTGGGTCCCGACCGCCGAGCACTTCCTTGCGTGCGAAGATGTAGCTGGTGGGTCCCAGCAATGTGGGGCGAATCGTTTTTTCGGACGCACTTCCTTGCGTGCGAAGATGTAATTGGTGGGTCCCAGCATGTGGGGAACGTTTTCGCTTAAATACGGTGGCCCGTCCGGTGAGTCCCTCACTGTCGGTGGAGGAATAATTATTTTGCGGCGTAATAAGGAGGCACTTCCTTGGCGACCATTGTCGGCCTCTCCACGCATATCCACGTCCGATGGAAGCCATTCTTTAGCCACGTTGACCACGCCCGCGCCGAGAGCACCGAGGCGGTAGACGACGGCGAGGCCTAGGAAGGGATGACGCGAGCCGGGAAGACGCGGCGGTGGATACCCGCAGCGTAGAGGAGTATGAGGTTCACTTTCGTTCGGCTGCGGTGTGAGGATGCCATCGCCAGAGAATAACAGGGGTGTCGGTGCGTAGAGGGATGGCCCGCCAGCCGGTGGGAGTAGTAGGGGCGGTGAGGCCTCACGCATCACATCCGCCACGGGCGGCGAGCAAAGCGGCACGACCGGCGCTGCTTTGGGTGGCTGGAGCAAGAAGACCAGAGGTTGAAGAAGCACTACGGCCGTTGGATGGACATCGTATGGTCACTGGAGCTAGAATCATTCATATATTGACTAAAGTTGACAAAGGCCTCCGTCCCAGTCAACTTAGTAGGCCCACAAGTCAGCTCCCACCAAGGTTGGTCCCAGCTAGCAGGGGGTATTCATTTTTTTGTGCGTAATAAGGAGGCACTTCCGGTGGGTCTGAGTTGACAGCGGGGGGAACGTTTTTTTCGTGAAATACGGTGGCCCGTCCTGTGGGTCCCAGTAGTCAGGGGGTAATGTTTTTTTTGCAAATACTGGTGGCCCGTCCGGTGGGTCCCTTCTATCAGGTGGAGGAATAATTACTTTCCGTGTAATAAGGAGGCACTTCCTTGCGGCTGCCGTGGACCCACTGTCGACCTCTCCACCTACAAGATTTCTTCCGATGGAAGTCGGTCGTTGACCACATTGACCACTCCGCGCTGAGAGCACCATGGCGGTGGACGAGGCGAGGCCTAGGAAGGGGACGACGGGGAGCCGGGGAAGACGCGGCAGTGGAAGCCCACGCAGAGAGGAGTACGAGGGTTCACTGGTTCGGCTGCGGTGTGAGGCTGCCGTCACCGCAGGGCCTGGCCAGCGGTGGGAATAGTAGGGGGTGGTGAGGCCTCCGCAAAGACACGGGCACGAGAGGCAGGAGCATGCGGCACGACCGGCGTTGCTTTGGGCGGCTGGAGCAAGAACACCAGAGGTTGAAGAAGCACTACGACCGTTGGATGGCCATCGTACGGTCATTGGAGCTAGAATCATTCATATTGACTAAAGTTGACAAAGGCCCCCGTCCCAGTCAACTTATTAGGCCCACAAGTCAGCCTCCCACCATGGTGGGTCCCAGCTAGCAGGGGGAGTATTCATTTTTTTTATGCGTAATAAGGAGGCACTTCCGGTGGGTCCGAGCTGACAGCGCGGGGAACGTTTTTTTCACGAAATACGCTGGCCCGTCCGATGGGTCCCAGCAGTCAGGGGGGAAACGTTTTTTTCGCGAAATAAGGTGGCCCGTCCGGTGGGTCCTCATTGTCAGTGGAGGAATAATTATTTTATGCGGCGTAATAAGGAGGCACTTCCTTGCGGCCGCTGGACCCAGCCTATCAGCCTCTCCATCGCACAATACTCTTCCGATGGAAGTCGGTCGTTGACCATGTTGACCACGCCGCGCCGAGAGCACCAGGGCGGTGGTCTGGACGACGGCGAGGCCTAGGAAGGGGACGACACGGAGCCGGGGAAGACGCAGCAGTGGTACCCGCGTGGAGAGGAGTACGAGGGTTCACTGGTTCGGCTGCAGTGTGAGGCTGCCGTCGCCGCAGAATAACAGGGGGTGTGGGTGAGTAGAGGGATGGCCTGGCCAGCGGTGGGAGTAGTACAGGGCGACGAGGCCTCCGCGGCATCACAGCCGGCCACGGGAGGCAGGAGCACGCGACATGACCGGCGCTGCTTTGGGCGGCTGGAGCAGGAAGACCAGAGTTTAAAGAAGCACTACGCCCGTTGGATGGACATCGTACGATCGCTGCAGCTAGAATCGTTTATATTGACTAAGTTGACAAAGCCCTTGGTACGCGTCAACTTAGTAGGCCCACAGCTCGGATTTGGCAGAGAACATATAGTCCATTTGCGATTTGTAAGAATGTACAACCCATTTTTCAATTCTAATGGAATTTACTACAACCCATTTACGGGTTTGTTAAAAGTACAACTCAACTTCTAGCTAGGACAACGATTAATAATTTCAAACAACCACTCAAAACAGAATTCAAAAAAAAATTCCCACATTTTGATGGGATCCAAATATTTTATCCGAAATTTCTAGTCGGGTTAAATATAATTTCAAACAAAGTTGTATCACGTTAAAATCCAACGAAATATTATGCGCAAGAACAAGTAATGAAATTAAAATTTCCAAATTCCAAAAATAATATATTTTTCAAACTAATTACGTGTTTGGTGCATAGTAATTGCCCAGTTATTATAATTACATCCTATTTATTATTTCTTAAAGTCAATTTTCTTGTTAAGCCTAATGCATACCTCCTAGGAAACTTTGCAGCCAGTGAAGCGGATAACAAGTTGACCGGATATTGTGTACAATTGTCGGCCCGATTGCATTGTCGATGTTGAAAAAAAGGCTTGTGTAGTACAAGACAACCTAACATGGTTACTCAGCCCACATTCGTGGACGCCGGAAAGGCCCAAACAAGGCTTCAGACAACTTTTTGAAGTCACTGAGCTCAATTAATAACTTAAGAAAAAAGTTAGATTACAGTGGAACCTAATTAAAAGCTGTCACGAGCAAATAAATAATTCAACGGGTCCCACTTGTGCGTGTGCGTGCGTGTGTGTGTGTGTGTGTGTGTGTGAGACCCATCGGTCGATGCTCGTAAATACATCTTTCAGCCATATGCATTGCTGATGCTCAGTAAAAACTTATATAGTTGACACAATCATATAGAACATCATAGCACACTGAACTTGCATACAAAAATTTCACGCAGGCGGCACAATCAGGATGGAAGCAGTGGATCGCTACGGGAAGGGCTATGTTGAAACCAACGAAGTCGTACATAACGGTTCATCGTTTTTATAAATGACAGGGAAATATCTTGAATGTTGTGCAAAGAAAACAGACAGACAACACAATAATTTCTGCTAGCACATTAAGTTGATGTACAACCCTTTCTAAAAAAAGTTCAGGTACAAAATTAGAACAAGTCACAATCAAATGTACTGGCATATCAGTGCTTCGGACCCATAGCTTGGATTTAACTAGTACTATCTGACAAGATTCAGTTGTTACCTCAAATTAGAGCACATCCAGGCAACCAGCCCTGCCTCTTCTCCCAAAGAAGCAGTGGCCTCCACCGCACGATGGAGTAGGCCCTGTGCCATCCATCATTCCGAGCAACACGGGGAAAGTCTGACGTTGACTCCTGTAATGGACGTCGTCGGCCGACCCAGGCACTAGCGGCAGCGGCATGACTTCGATTGATGGATTGACCACTTCTTCGACATGCACGAACACTTTCGATCTGTGTACATCCCTAACGTGGTCCGTGGCGGCCTTGGTGGCATTTAATAGTACAACCTTGGTTCCTGCACCGGTATCTCAACACCAATCACCTTCGGTATGGTGGACGGCTTCTTCATCCATGCCATAACCATCAGAGCCCAGCTGTCTGGAGGAACAAACATACTTACGAGCTCACCTCCAAGGTCATTGATAAGCTCGTTCATGGACTCATTGTTCCAAGCACGCCGAGGCATGCCGTGGAAGGTAAGCTTTGTTAAAACTCAAGATCGAGGGCACCGAGCCCCATCACAGGTGCCACCGATCAAAGCTCACCGGTAGCGCCATCACAGTAACAAACGCCGGAAGATTCGAACACACGATCATGGTCGAAAGTTGTTCGGAACCTGACGAAGAAATCAACCGGTGGCGGACATACTTCGACGAGCAAGTCACTTATTTGGATGCCGTGCGCAATGCCAAGAGCTTTGACAAGGTCGTCCGGCGAGACGGGAGGCTGGTCGCCGTTGATGGTTACCATCAGCACTTTGCCGGCAAACTGGTCGTCAAGCGCCGCCATGCCACTGTTGAGCGACAGCACGCAGGGACCGAAGGCAGGACGGACCTCAGGATCTCCGGCTCGGAGATCCGCGTTGACCGGCGACATGATAGCGCGCTTGAGTACAGGGAGTACAGGAGGGGTATTTGGGGGAACTGGAGTAGGAATCGAGATTCTAGAGGTGGGGGAGGGGCGGGAGACTGGGGATGAAATGGTAGCATGAATTTCGAGCACGCGCCGATATGCTCTCGGCGCGCAAGCACACGAAAACACCGGTGGCGCCCACATGTCGGCCTAAGAGTCCTTATTCTTTCTTTTTTGGAGAGCCCGTCCTTTTTTTTCAGGATCTTTTGAGAGCCTGGCCCGAGAGTCATAATTGACCTGTTTGGCATTGCGTTACTACTCGTCCCATATTCAACGACACCTCACTGGCCCAAACAAGTGTACATCATCGAAAAGACAGTGAGCTCAAATTATATAACTTGAAAAAAGGAGATATACTCTGAACCCTAGAGAATGGTGATGCCCTCATTTAGCCCACCAGTAGTTCGAGACAATAAACAGTTCGAAATGACTACTACTGACATAAATAGCAAGACATGATAGTTCATAAGAAGTCTTGCTACACCACCAAAACGTACCCATCTGCAGCGCTTAGACTCTCGTGATCCAGACGAGAATGACATTATAAACAGAAGCAACTATTACATAGAAAGAGTGACATAGATGAGGATGACCAAATGACAAGGAATATGCATAACAAAAGAAAGAACTACCCATCCAGAACCAGCAGCAAAGACAACAAAGTCATTCTAAGAGATGATCCAACACCATCATAATTTTGCGGCCCCGCTTCAAATTCAAAGGATTCGGAGACACCAAGATTCCACCTTTCGATGCAATAGCCCAATTACCTATCAACCTGAAGGCTTGAACCACATCACTGCCTGTCGTAATTGAGAAATCCAAGGATCAAAGTTAATCCGGATGCCTTTGTCATTCTCACCTTCTTTTGGCTGCAGGCTGTATCGTTGACAATCAGGGGAGTATGCTCCCGAACGCGCCGTGTAGACACAGTTTTCCATAGCAAACAAAGCCTCTGTGCCATCAAGGTCCTTGCCAACGGTGATCTCCTGGTTAATCAGATAATTGAGTCCAAGAAACAGAGAGTGTGAACCAAGGCTGTTTACCCGCCTCCAACTAAAAAAATCCTAAAGGACCCAACAAGCTGGTATCCTTCTCATAGACGTAACAGCCACTGTCCGGATACTCACGTATTACACGGTGCTTGTATACCGTGGGGTTTTTGCAATATAAATTTTCCGGCTCCTGTGTCCGAATGATCATCAGTCTTTTACCGTCGTCTGATCGAGCGAGGAACCAGTTGTGCTTCCCTGTTTTTGGCAAAGGTGGTGTAGTTACAAAGGGCAGTAACTATAGGGACACTGCATCATATCAAAAAGGACAGGCATTGTTAATGTAAGATCAGCATTGTCCAGAGTATGAGTAGGATAATGCAAGAAACAACATTGATATGTCCGTGTTGGAACTGGGAGTAAAATACAGGGAAATGTATACTGGGTTCGGAAATATAGAAGTGCCATGCATGGTTATACTCATGTTATCTCGCAATCGATTCTTCACAGGAAACTACCATGTCATGCATGTTATGTAATCATGTTACATCCTCACAAAAAAAAATTCTTCAAGGTAATTAATAGACCATGCATTGTTATATACTCGTGTTCTATGGGCAAATTTTTTGTGAGGATATTATTCTAGCCATTGATTGCTGAAGGGCGAATGTAGGTATGTACACATGGTAAGCATTGCAGGATTTCACTACTTCCAAATATAGAGTTCTCCATATGCACATTTACTTCCCTAATGTATGGTTAGATGAAACCAACAGTGTGGTGCATGTTTCTACATCATGAAAATGAGGAAACTAACATGGCCATTGATACACACTCATATTTAGTAGTAGTATATAGATTCTTTGTAAAATAAGGATAATATCCATATATTTCTAACCGTTTGATTATTCATGGTACAAATTGGCTGTAATGACATGGTCACAATCACATGAATTAACTCATTCCAAATATAGCTGATTTACGGCGTCTCTAATATATTGCCATAGTTCTACTCAAATTCTGCTCAAACAGGGATATGCCAATCATCACAAAAAGTTCAAACAGTGTCATGGCGTCATCATTAACAACAGATGGAAACAACTTACACGCGCCGTCCCAGCAATACGTGGTGCCATCTACTTTGTCGATCGCGTAGATGATGCCATTGTGTTCAATGGCATCACAGAAGTGTGTATCAGCTTTGACGATGATCCACTGCGAGCCGAGTTGTCTCCAGCTAAAAAAGGCACTGGCGTAAATATAGGCGAGTCCGTGGTCGAACAAGGCAATTAGCTTGAAGTCTACGTAATTCGCATGTCGTGTGGGTACTTGGCAGATTACAATCTTCTGCAAAACAAGGTTCGTCCAACTGACGTAGTAATCTAGATGACTTGGACCGTGATGGTAATACTCTATATAATCCAACGGAGGAAGGATAATCTCATGGGAGGTCTGGAAGTTCATGAGCACCATCTTTTTACCGTCTTCTCTGAAGGCAGCCATCCAGTGGGAGTTCATGCCGACCAGTACATACCTGCCAAGAAGTTTCGGGCGATGGTGATCGGATCGATGTCGAGGGAAATGATGTACGCGACACACTACATACCTGCAAAGAAGTTTCGGCTAATGGAGATTGGATTGAAGTCGAGGGGCATCATGCACGCCTCAGATCATGGTGAGCCAATCTCGCAAGACCAGATAGCAGCAAGCGGTGGTGTCTTGAAAAGCTTAGGCCTCGCTTCGACGATGGCCGTGTGCATGTCCCTCGAGCATGCAGCCAGCCGCAGGGCGGTCAACATATCCATACATGAACAACAGAGGTCGAGGATGTCACTGGGGAGATTGCTCCAATCGCGGCTCATATGGATGCTGCACGGTTCGCGTTCGGCCATGGTGGAGTTTGGAAGGGGGCTTGATTTACGAGGGAGAACGATGTCGGTGCTGGAGCGGCTAGCGAGGGAATAGTGGTACTGGGGGAGGCGAGTGAGGCGACGGTACACGGGGGCACAGTGAGATGGAGATGGAGACGGAGACGGAGAAGGAGATGGAGATGGAGTGGTGCTATGGGAGCGGAGAGGGAGACGAGGCGAGGCGCCAATGTTATGTACAACGGCGATGATAGACTGCACAATGCACAGGGTGAGGCTGACTTTGGTAACCCGAACACGCAGCATTGCCTGGACTAGTGTCAGGCGCAGGGTGTTGTCACTTCACTGTGAGGACCGGATGAATAGTATTTTGACCATCAAGTGTACCACAGTTGTACTACTACTACTACTACTACTACTACTACTACTACTACTACTACTACTACTACTAGTAGTAGGAACATGAGTACTCCAGTATTGTATAGCGGAAATAGGTCTCCCGTGCTAGCATGCATGTTCACTTCATCGTTCGTATCATCCATATTAAGTAGCATAACCAAATTCTCGTGCATGCCCAATCAACGCCCGCCGCGATGCATGCAATGGTCGCTCGGTGCATCAAGGATGGCATGCGATCGTTCCACACTTGAGAGGAGGAAAATGGAAAGGTAGAACGCGGCAGCAAAGGAAGAGAACGCTGGCTAACGAGGGCCGGGAGGGATCGGCAGAAGTTAATGCTCCACGCCTAAAGGTTTTGGGAAAACCTGATTTTCATAAGGTGACTTATACTCTAAACGGAGGGAGTATTCCTTAACCGTAGAATGTTGTGTCTCCCACTCACGCTCAAAAAAAAGCTACGACACATTTTTTTATCTGTTTGCATAGGTCCCACCTATCGGGAAGGATGGGCACGCATACCTAACAGGTATGACTCCTCGATCTACCCGCATAGCCTTTTCGCTTAGTCTACCTAGCTGTGTAATCAACCTACCGCACGCCACTTCTCCCATTTACTTCTCCATCGGGAACCGATTCACCTCGGCTTCTTCACCTCCCCTTCGTCTTCATTTGCATCCAAACCCCACCGCGGTCACATTGTTTTAACCTCTTTAAATAATCATCTACTACTTCAGTTAGACTAGCCATCTAATCCTAATTCTCCAAACCATAGCCCTCCGTTCCAGCGGTTCCAAATGGCGAAAGAGATCGAGATGCAGGTGAGGGAGTCCTGGATTAGGGGTTATCCGGACAGCCGGACTGTATACGACGTCCGAACTATTGAAGCGTGAAGATACAAGGCTCAAGACTTCGGCACGTGTCCGGATGGGACTTTCCTTGGCGTGGAAGGCAAGCTTGGCGATCTGGATATTATATTTCCTTCCTTGTAACCGACTCCATGTAAACCCTAGCCCTCTCTGGTGTCTATATAAACCAGAGAGGTTGGTCCTTAGTAGGCCGATCACAATTACAATCATACCATCATAGTCTAGCTCTTAGGGTTTAGCCTCTACGGTCTCGTGGTAGATCTACTCTTGTACTACCCATATCATCAATATTAATCAAGCAGGAAGTAGGGTTTTACCTCCATCGAGAGGGCCCGAACCTGGGTAAACATCTGCGTCCCTTGCTCCTGTTACCATCAGCCTTGACGCACAGATCGGGACCCCCTACCCGAGATCCGCCGGTTTTGACACCGACATTGGTTCTTTCATTGAGAGTTCCTCTGTGCCGTCGCCATCAGGCTCGATGGCTCCTTCGATCATCATCAACGACGCTGTCCAGGGCGAGCCTTCCCTCCTCGGACAGATCTTCGTGTTCGGCGGCTGTGCACTGCGGGCCAACTCACTTGGCCATCTGGAGCAGATCGACAGCTACGCCCCTGGCCACCAGGTCAGGTTCGGAAACCTGAACTACACGGCGGACATCCGCGGAGACTTGATCTTCGATGGATTTGGGCCTATGCCAGGAGCACCGGACGGTCGCGACGAGCACGTCTTAGACCTGCCGTCGGATGAAGCTCGGGGCATCGCCCCCGTAGTATCTCCGGACCTAGATCCGGAGCAGGCTGCGCTGCCTAAGGACGGAGGGATGGACCCTGCCCCCCAGGTCGCACACTCATCGGCGCTGGAGCCGAACACGGGTTTTACCTCTGCGGTGGCCTGTGACTCCGAACCCTCGGATTCGTATCCAGACATTGGTTCCAGTCCGCACACTCCCGATCCAGTCGAGCAAGGTTGGGCTCCGGTAATGGAGTTCACCGCTGCGGATATCTTTCCAAAGACTCGCCCTTCGGCGACATGCTGGACTCATTAAAGTCTCTCTCTTTGTCAGGAGGCTCTCGGCCGAACTATGTCCGGCTCGAGTGGGGAATAGGCGGTGAAGGAATTCGTTGCCCACCCACCACCCACTTCATTGCCACGGTCGATGATTTAACCGAGGCACTAGATTTCGAATCCGAAGACATCGATAGCATAGACGCGGCGATGCGGAGAAGAACACGAAGCACCGCTCACTGGGCGGTGGACAACCACCTACCCCTATGATATATGTATGGCGGACACCCCGAAGGAAACCAATGGCGATGAGGCAGCGGAGAATAATCCCTCAGGGAAAAAAGCAAAGCATAGGCATCGTCGATGCCGCCCCAAGCCCAGCCACACGAATACCGGCCCGGAAGACGAAAACAATCTGGATGGCGCCAAAGATGAATACAACCCAATTCGGCTCGCCTTTCAGCAGGCCGGACTGGCCACTGTGGGATACTTGGAAAGGGACAACTATACGCCCCCCTCCGAGGACGAGGCAAGCCTCGGTAATGATGAATTCGGCGTGCCTGAAGATCCAGTGGAACAAGCCCGCTTGGAGCGACGGCTCATGCCACGGCAAAGAGCCTGTAAAGGAAGCAACAGCAGCTTAAAGCTGACCAAAATTTGCTGGCGGACAGATGGACAAAGGTCCTGGCCACCAAAAGATACGGACCCAACCGCCCCGACAAAGGGCACACAGGGCACAACCACCCACCCCAACCTAAGCAGGAAAACCCAAGGCACACACCCCAACGCCAACACACCACTACGGCCCAAAACAACACGAAGGACACAAGAAGAAGCATTCTCAAGCCACAGCCTTAGCGGTCACAAGCGTCAAGTCATGAATGCTGGTGCTATCTTCAGCAACTCCAAGTCCGGTCAACTGACAAAGAAGAGCTCAGACCTACCCGGCCCGAGCCACACACTAGATCAACCATGCGAAATTCATGGTACTCCTAGAAGGACGGCAAAGCATACCAATAGAGAATGCCGGATCCTCAAAGGAAAATGGCTGGCCATGTGCCGGAAACAATGAAGGGAGACTTCTGGTCAAGATATCCCCCCCTCCATAGCGTACAAGTATGGCCGCTTGCCCCAGACAGCACCGACCACAACAACTCAGTTCCAGTACCTACGGACATAGCAAACCAGGGGCTCCACATAACATAAAACCCCCGCGGGTGTGAAATCACCAACAACATCTCTTAAAAGATGCTGGGAGCAAAGGCCAAGTTTTTCTGGCCCAGCACTCTAAACGGTTGTCCTCGGATCACCAAACAAATACTACGCCAAAGAATAAATATTCGGCACCTTCCCACCATGCGGTAATTTACCGTACGTGAATGGGACGAACCACGTTGGCTGGATCCCGCGTGGTAAATCACTCAGGCCAACACCATGTGATGTAATCACACCCATCGGCAAGGCGAATCCGCCCTCGTATGGATATCATACAGCCGCCGGAGTAGCGAGTCGCGCAGGCCTATCAAGATTTTGATATGACAGACAACTATCCGGACACCAACTGAGGAGTCTGCACTACCCAACGGTATAATGGCTGGGATTACCAGGGTCCGATCAGGAGCCCTCGGACCAATCACAAGAGGACGCTCGGCTACCCCCGAGTATTTGCCTTACAAACTAACTTTGATGCAGAACAGGATAGGTGACGCGGAATCGGCCAGGACACACAAGGAGCCCCTCCCCTAAGAGAAGGCAGTCCGGATTCACTTCTGATCCACTGACAAACTCCCTCCAGTCCGGCCATCACAGGTTCCGCCAAAAAACACCTCTTTTCATAATCATACATAATACTCATATGCATAGACATATCATTTTGCTACAATACATAGACTTAAATAACACTTACCGTCCGTCGCTTTTCATCGACACCTCGTGTTACGCCCGATCACGCCAGGGGCTTCATAATACGGCAATAAAGTCTAACCACCTTCTCGGTCGTCCGGCACCCCGAACTTATAGCACTATATGCATCAGCTCTGAATCATGTCTTGGGTCATTGGTTGGGTTTCCCCGGCTCCCTTGTTTTGGTACCTTACGTTCTGTTATATCGGCTAAGGTAAGCGCGGGGAGAACTCTGCGATTGTGTCCCGGATCTGCCGGACGAGCACCTCAGTAGAGAAAGCCGAAAACCGACTGTCATGATACATCGAGAGCTGGTCAGCTGTTCGAGAGGTTGTAAAATCCCTAAAGATTTATTCCGCACAACGCCATTATAAATGCAGAGTGCGACGGATTGGTCTTCTGATCAGGCGCCAATAGAGCCCCTAGTTCGGCCTTCCGAACACTAGGGGCTACGCCGACCATACTCGAATCCTATGGCTAAGTGAGAGTAATAAAGCATTATAGTCTGATTGCCTGGTTCGTGGTGAGAAACGCCTCCGCATAGGGACCCAACTATGGGATGAAGAGTGTTCAGATGTATCCTGAACACCCCCGTATTCTTTTTACGTGGGGGCAGAAGCCGACGACTGGCCAACTCTCAGGATTTACATACATTAAACAGCCGCACATGAAGAACATATGTTCAAACAAAACAAGCAATATGTAAACGCAATAACCTCATATTACAAAAAGTGGCACGAATGCCCTCAGGGAAATATAATGTCTTTGGTACATTTATCCGCCGCAAGGCGGGCCCCCTTCAGTACACCTTCATAGTACAGTTCGGGCTTGCGATGCTCCTTACCCTCTGGCGGCCCCTCAGTCATCAGCTTCTCCGCGTCAAGCTTCCCCCAATGCACTTTTGCACGGGCGAATGCCATACGTGCACCCTCTATGCAGACCGATCGCTTAATAGCATCAAGCCGAGGACAAGCACCCGCAATCCGCTTCACGAGCCCGAAGTAACTGCTTGGAATTGGCTTCGCCGGCCACAGCCGGACAATCAAGTCCTTCATGGCTAGTCCGGCCGCCTGGTGCAGTTTGACCAGCTGCTTCAGCTGATCGATAAAGGGCACCGGATAGTTTGGTGCCAAATACTGCGACCAGAAATCCCTTTCCGCAGACTTCTTTTCCTTGGTTCGGTATAATTGGGCGGCATCTGATATGCTACGAGGAAGATCCGCAAACACCCTTGGAAAAATAAGAACTCAGCTTGCCGCTTAGAATTCTTCCATCATCATGAATAAATGGGTAATAATACCGAAGGCCTTACCAGCCGCAACTTTCCGGACATCTTGAATGTCCCGTACAGCACCTCGGGCTTCTTCCCGGGCATCTTCCGCAGCCTGGAGTGCTTGGGCGAGTTCGGCTTCTTTCTTTATTACACTTTGCTCCAAGCCCTCACTTTTCTTCACAACCTCCTGGAGCTCCCGCTCAGCCGTGACAACCCTGGCCTCGTGTTTTTCACGGAGTGCTTGTTCAGCGGCAGCCTTCTTGTTGGCATCATCTACAGCCTTCTTTAGTGCCTTGTATTCGGCACTCGCTCCTAGGGCGTACAATACAAATACTTTTCAACAAGCACAATTACTTATTTATGCCTAATGCAAGATAATGTTTTATCATACCTTGTTTATCTTCTAATTGCTTCCTCACGCGGCCAAGTTCTTTCTCGGCCTGTTCCAGGCTCCGCTTCAGTTCGGACACTTCCGCATTATGAGCGGTCGTCCTCTCCGCAGACGCCTGTATTCAAAGAAATAGGTACATGTCATTAACATAATTTCCCACGACAAGAGAGGATTTGATCCCCTGCCCATCTCCCTCTCCTTTGTCGGACAGTGTATTAGGGGCTACTACTCATATAATGATGATTCCTCAAAGGTTTCTTGGAAAATATACCTCAAAGGCCTTTATAAGGCCAAGGCAGGACTCGTTCAGCCCGCTCTCGGCGGACTGAATCTTTTCAACCACCGCACCCATAAGGGTCCAATGTTCATCGATGATAGACGCGTTCTTTAACGCCGTCGATAGACCGTGTGGCAGCTCTGTCCGAACAGAGGTTGTCGGCGGAGTGGGCAGGCCTCCCACCGTTGAAGGTAGCTGCTTGCCCGATCCGGGGGCCTTAGAGGTCTCCCGGACCTTGTCCGGCTGTGGGCCGAACCCAAGGTCGCCCCTGCTGACGGCACACTCCGGGGCCATCGCTCCTGTGTGTGCGTCCCTAGTGATATGCCCCCTTGGTCCGAGCCCCGTTGAGACGACACCTCAATGTCGCGCCGGGACTTTGGGGAAGGGGCCTCTGGAGGCGTCTCGCTCGCCAAGGCGTCAGAGCTCAGCGAATCCTCGGATGAGGACTGGCCGGCGTGGGACCTCGCCGGACTGTGCAAAATATAGCAACAGTTAAAACTATTATACCCAAAAACAATCCCGAACGCTTATGCATGTTCGGATCTTGTACACTTACGACTTCTCCAGGGGCTGGGCCCTGGAATCCCACTCCGGACTGCTGTCGGCAGCCGTGGTGGATGCCTCTAGGAGGGAACCTTTTCTCCTCTTGGGCGATTCAGCCTCCAGGGACGAAGAAGCTACACGCTTCTTCCCACCTCTAGAATGAGGCTCGCCCTCCTCTGCTTCTTCCTCTTCCTCTTCCAAAGAGGGAGCGTCGCTTGAGTCTTCGGAATTTGCGTCCGAAGCCTCGCGGTGACGGAGGCCACTCCGGGTCTTCTTGACCTTCTTGGAGGCCTCCTTCTTCGGCGCCTCGTAAGGCGCGGGGAGCAGCATCTTCGTCAGAAGAGGTCCGGCTGGTTCCTCCGGCAACGGGGCCGGACAGTGTATTCGCTCGACTTTCTTTATCCATCCCTGAGGTCACGATGAAACACGATTAGGATGTTTCCCTCATGATATGCCAGCTGAAGCATTAATAGACAGAGCTTGGCTGTGACTTACCGAGCTTGGAGAATGGGATGACTGATACCCACGGTCCTCGGTGGAGCCCGGCCACGATTTGCCGGACTTAAAGAGCACCTTCCAGATATCCTTGTGGGAGGAATCATAAAGCTCCCGAAGGGTTTGGTGCTCGGCGGGGTCGAACTGCCACAGAGTACAAGCTCGGCCGACAGGGAGAACCAAAGTAGCTAGCATCACCTGGACTACATCCACAAGTTTGACGTCCCTATCGACCACACCCCGAAGGCGTGTTTGGAGCAATAATAGCTCGTCGGACGAGGACTAGTTCGGGCCCTTCTCGGGCCAGGATGTGAGCCGCAGCGGAGCTCCGAATCTGAACTCTGGAGCGGCCGCCCACTTTTTGCCACGTGGTTCGGTGATATAGAACCACTGCTGCTGCCACTCTTTAACGGAATCGTTGAAAGCACCCTTTGCCAAACGGCCTTGGGCATCTTGCTTACCATGGCACCGCCGCATTCGGAGCGTTCGCCACTCACCACCTTGGGCTTTACATTAAAAATCTTCAGCCACAGGCCGAAGTGAGGTGAGATCCGAAGAAAAGCCTCGCACACGACGATGAAGGTTGAGATGTTGAGGAAGGAGTTGGGGGAAAGATCATGAAAATCAATCCCGTAGTAATACATGATTCCGCGAACAAATGGGTGCAGGGGAAACCCGAGCCCGCGGACAAAATGGGGAAGGAACACGACTCTCTCGTGGGGTTCCGGAGTGGGGACGACCTGTCCCGCCGGGGGGAGACGGTGGCCGATCTTCTGGGCTAGATACCCGGTGTCTCGGAGCTTCTTGATATCCTTCTCCCGGACAGTAGAGGCGATCCATCTGCCTCCTGCTCCGGATCCGGACATCTTTGGAAAGCCTCTCTTTGGTGGAAAATAAGAGTGCTTGGGTGTTAGGGCTTGAAAAGAGGGGAATGAGCGAGCGGAAGGAGAAAGGCGTGGGTAAAGAGAAGGAGGTCTTGTCTCTTTATAGGGACGACAACTACTTTTTGCGCCTCCCCACTTGCCTGGTTGATCCCGTTTGTCTCCCGCTCGCCGCGATTAGCGGTGCGGTTGGTTTACCCACGCCCGTATTGATGAGAATCACATGATAAGGGGGCATGATCTCTGCTTTGACAAGACGTGTCGAGGAAATCGCCTCGCAATATGCGCTGTGGCTGGTTGTGGGAAGACGGTTCGAATAATGACCTGACCATAATGACACATCGCGCTGCTTAAAAAGTTGTCAGCAGATTGCATTTGCGAAACATCATTCTCTCTACGGCGGCATACGAAAATCACCTTGTGGAGCCGGTACGGTTCGAGTGTTCGATAATTACCTTGGAGTATTCGGAGGAAGAACCCGCCCTGCAATGCCGAAGACAAGACTGCGTGCCGGACTCATCATCATTGAAGCCTGGTTCAGGGGCTACTGAGGGAGTCCTAGATTAGGGGGTATCCGGACAGCCGGACTGTATACGACGTCCGGACTATTGAAGCGTGAAGATACAAGACTCAAGACTTCGGCCCGTGTCCGGATGGGACTTTCCTTAGCGTGGAAGGCAAGCTTGCCGATCCGAATATTATATTTCCTTCCTTGTAACCGACTCCATGTAAACCCTAGCCCTCTCCGGTGTCTATATAAACCGGAGAGGTTGGTCCTTAGTAGGCCGATCACAATTACAATCATACCATCATAGGCTAGCTCTTAGGGTTTAGCCTCTACGATCTCGTGGTAGATCTACTCTTGTACTACCCATATCATCAATATTAATCAAGCAGGAAGTAGGGTTTTACCTCCATCGAGAGGGCCCAAACCTGGGTAAACATCTGTGTCCCTTGCTTCCTGTTACCATCAGCCTTGATGCACAGATCGGGACCCCCTACCCGAGATCCGCCGGTTTTGACACCGACAGCAGGTTTTTAGCGTCCAACATGTCCTCGTCGAAGGCTCGATGCGCATAGTTGCCACCATCACCGTCCACCCAAGGGTTGTTCGGCAGTGGATCAACAATGTATCCAAATCCCTCAAAAAGGTAGAGATGAGGGTCATCGGTCTCGACGCAGAGTACACGGAGCGTGCTCCTGGGAAGATCCAGCGCGCCGCCATCCTTCAGCTGTGCCTCGAAGATGATGTTTTGGTGTATCACATCATACACTCGCCCTCCATACCAGGTGAGCTTCATGATTTCTTGTCTCAGGAGGACGTATACTTTTGTGGGGCAGCCATCGAAGGGGACAAATAGAAGCTGGAGCCATACAACCTTGATTTGAAAAGCATCGCTGACCTACAAACCAGAATCAAAATTCCTGTAGAAGATTGTGCTAAATAGACACCATCCCTATTCGACGTAGCAAATTTTGTGCTCGGTACAAATCTTCAGAAGGGTGGTGAGACGGTGGCATTAAGTGTCGTCTGGATGGGATAATTATCCCTTGACGTACGAGCGGATAAAATATGCTGCCCTCGATGCCCGTGTGAGTTTTGAGATAGCTTCATGGTCCGAAGAGCTTGTTGCGAAGCCGTCTCCCACAGAGAATGAGAACAAGAAGAAGAAGAAGAAAACGCTGCACTAGCAGGAGGGCATTATGGATGGATGAACTATTTCCTCTCTTGTAAAAAAATTATTCCCTCTCGGTGTATATTGATATAGATGGACTATTTTGATGGTGTGCATGTCTTTGGAACAGAGTAGTAGCATGGGTCCGCTTGACTATAAGGAACTATTTATCCGCATATATAGCTTTCTCTGCTACTCCTTCCAGTGCATGTGTCCGCAGACATGACAGCTTGTCCATGGAAGTTCAACTACGGCGACCATCACGCTTCATCTCGCGATTCCCACGACGCCTCTCCAACCCACGGCACCACGCCCGACGTCGCCTCACCCCTCTCGGCCGCACCGCCTCCGCCTTTGTGTGCATGACATGTGGGCCACCTAAAATGCGGCGAGCATCAAGTTTCTACCACAGCCACCCACGATTCCCACGACACCGCTCGAACCCATGAAACCACACGTCCTCTGCCTTCGGGAGCATTACATGTGGACCAGTCACCTATCAGGTCCACATGTTATTGACTCAAAGGTAGGTGTAGTAAGGCGCTGAAGCTGAGTCCCGACGGCCTTGAGAGGGAAATGTAACTCCTGCGCTAGGGCTTGTGGTGCTCCCGTAGCACGAACTCGTGCCAAACTCGAGATTTGTTTCTTTACTATACATGCACACAACGATTTAATGGACATTGTAATCTCAACATGTGATGGGGAGCTCTAAATTTGAATTTGAAACTTATAAAACGAAAAAAAATCAAAACAAATAAACTGGGAGAGAGGGAGTATACCGTAGGATGTGTCCCATACGAAACAAGTCCTCGATTTGTCACCGCGAAGATGCGGTTAGAAAGGAGCACAACGTCTTCCTACTCGTACGGCAACAAATCGGTCGTAGACAGCATGGTCCGCCTTTGACTGCCATGTGCAAGGTCCGTGCTATCTTTTATTCAATCTCATCGTGGTTCCATCGTACCAATTCATGCGGTGGATCGTTGCATGGCTGATCCCAATGTTGGACAAAGGTTCTACGGGAACGGTGTCACCGATGTAAATGTTGTGCAAATTCATGTTGGTACCCTCCCGTACATATGCAAGCCAATCTCCACTCGCACCGAGCCTAGCCTGTGAAACAGTGGGCAGGGGGAGAATTAGGAAATGGACACGGAAGTAGTCATTAGAATGCATTTACTACGTGATCAAACTCATCTTACCTGCTCATCGGAGGAAATCCGAGTGCCCCTCAACGTCGGCATCTCAAGGGGTGTCAACTTGCAACTACGGCCACGCCGGGCTGGAGAGACCACCAAGGAAACATCCTCGTGCGTTCCACGGAACATCAAGATGCATTTGTATGAGTAGTTTATCTTGTGAGAGAAAAGGATGAACGAGGGAAGGCCTTTAGAGATGGAGATGGACACTACTACTACCAATGTCTTTGGCCCGTATGCTGCAATGGATCCAAACTAGTACTAGAATAACACTTGTTCACGTGCTTGAAATATAAACACTCTAGTTTTGATATACATGTGTCGCCAGACACGCATGCCTTGTCCATGGAAGTTGAACCACGACGACCATCACATTTCTTGTTTCTACCACTGCCACACCCACACGCGATTCCCACGACGCCGCTCCAACCCACGGCATGACGTCCCCCGACGTGGACATCGATCCTCTGACGTGGCTATCACTGCCTGGCCCCGCCTTTCCTTCACTGACAGGTGGGACCCACGCTTATGGGTACTACATGTCAGTGACAGAATGGTAGGATTGTTCGTGCCCCTCATCCCTCTCGGCCCCACCGCTCCTCTTCCTTTGTGTGCATGACATGCGGGCCAGCTGAACTACGGCGACCATCAACTTTCTACCACGAGACACACCCGATTGGACATGGTTTGCTGCTCCGCCGTGCTCCGATCCGTATCTCCGCACCATCTAATTTTCATCCAGCGGCTGTGACACAGTTCGTCCCGGGCATCAATCTACAGCAGGAGTACTTATGTACTACGGTGTAGTACCCGGTGTGGCCATCTACGCCTCGTAATGCCCCGACGCCCAGCTGTGGTACCCTCGCCACGGCCACGCCACCATCGGCCGGTTCATCTCGAACGAGTGAGTCACGAACCACGCCACCACCATGAGAATGACATGTGGGCCAGCCGCATTTAAGGCCCGCATGTCATTGACTCATAGGCCGGGCACTAAGCCACTGAAGTTCAGTCCCGTGGGCCCCGAGAGGGAAATGTAACTCCTGCGGCAGGCCTTGTGGTGCTCCCGCAGTACGAGCTCGTGCCAAAACTAGAATTTTTTCTTACTACTACCAACTAGTACTAGTAAGGTACACGTGCATTGCACGCATGAGATTCTGGTGGTTTGTGCATTATGCTTCTACATGTGGAGTTTTCTGGATTCTAACATGTGGCAAAATCTGGTGGAATGTAAGGTTAGACAAGTTTGATTAACTCAGGTGAGTGTTTGGTTCAAGCCACACCTTAGGCAAGCCAAACTGGCCCCACATGACATACACACACAAAATGTGGCAAGATTCCCTTAGGCTTGCCAACTTGTGGCTCTCATTTTGAAGAATTTATTAATAACTTTGCCTGAGCTTAGTTGTGGCAAAGTTAGTCATGAATTAAGTTCAACCATGGAGTCTTCTAGATTATACATGTGGCAGAATCTGGTGGATGATATCCAACGGCCAGTAGTGCTCGGATTTGCCATCTTTGTACCGTCGTATTGGCTTCATCCAACGACCAACTTTCAAAGTTTTACACACACTATATAGGGGGTATAGATATAGATGTGCCGGCCCGTTGCAATAGATCCAAAGTATATCTATTTAGTGGAGTGCACTCTAAACACATTATCTATTTATTTTTCTCTAACCTTCCGTAGCCATGCAACCAAGCCACATAAGCTTCATGGGTGCCCCCACATCATATTATTCATACTACGTTGATTGAAAAAAAGATAAATCACCCAAAACAAGATCTTCCCGTTTTTCGTTCCTACGATGTTGTGCCGTGCACGTATCTACTAGTTGTATAGTGGTAGTACTAGTAATATAGTATTAGGAGTACAAACTTGGTAAGTACTAGTAGGAGTAGTACTAGTACGGAATGCTCCTACTCTATCAACGAGCCCCGTCTGACACAAAATTTCTTGGCTTCCGTGCTACAACTAGATCTTCCCCTTATTTCTGTTTTCCAACCCGGCGGCGGGCGGGGTGTCGGTTTGCTCAACGGGCGGTCCCACATGAAAGTGAAAATGCTAGGCACAGGGGCGGAGCTACGTGAGGGCCAACACATGCCCTGGCCCGCCCAACCTAGCAGGATTTTCGTAGTTGTACATCCAGTTTTGAGGCATGGAACGTCAACGCAAGGGTAATTTCTATAGCCTGGCTAGACTGGCACGCCCAACGTTTTGCTTCAAGCTCCGCCACTGCTAGGCAACACGCCTTCCCTAAGCTATGTGTCGTGCCGGACGGGCCGTGTTGTACTCCCGATTCCCGGGCGTGTGGGGGTGCGACGCGAACGTGGCAGGCCTTTTCCTTTTACTAGCAATGTGCCCTCGACGGATCCAAAGGAGTAGAATAGTAGTATTTGTTCACAAACTTGAAAGAAATCACTATTGTTTTGATATACTCCTAATATATTACTCCCTCCGTACCTAAATATTTGTCTTTTTTTAGATTTCAAATGGACTATCACATACGGATTATATAGACATATTCTAGTGTTTCTAGCAAGATGCCCGCGCGTTGCACGAAGTTGATGGAAAAGGTAAGCACAACTTATAAATTGACGGATGGAGTACTAGTTACAGTGATGCATATAATTAAGCAAAGGGATCGCACATGTCGGTATTGACTGGAACGAGAATGCAATAGCACAATAAGAATTAAGGCCACGATGATGATGCGATCGCAGTGGTGGTTACAGAAGGCAAGAAGAAAGATGGATCCACGAACGTACGACCTCCTCCTCCTCAACTTAGTGCGCCGGGCCACCGACCGGCGGCTAAGGAGCGGCGGATTTTGTGGCGAGGTCGAGGTGCTTCTCAACAAAGGCATCCAAGGCTTCCAGCCGATTGAGGAAGGGCAACATCGTAGCGTCCTCACTGGCCTTGTAGATACCTATGTACACGATTTGCTCGTACGCGTGGATGTGTAGGTCGACGAATTCTTGCAGGGCGAGGCGCCTCACGGCGAGCGCGACCTCCAGGTGGACATTCTTCGTGGCGTCGGCGGGCAGTCGCAGGGCCACCGAAGCTTGAAAGAGGTTCCGGCCATGGAGGCCGATTAGGGTGGCAGGCAATGAGGAGCCCGGGCGCGCGGGCTGGAGGAGTACGGCGATGTCGTCCGCGAGCTTCTTGAGGACAGTGAACTTGTTGCTGGTGGCAACGATCATCTGGTCCAACTGAGAGTCGTAGTTGGCGTCGATGGCGGCCATCCACCAGCCGGCCTCCAACACCGTCTGGAGATGATCCTCGGCGCCATGCCGCAGGCCGGCGTCGTGGACCATCTGGCGCAGCCGCTGGCCGCTCACGCGCATCGCCGCCATGGAGTGCAGGCGAGCTCTTTGCGCTTAGTGTAGGTGCTTAGGCAAGTGCTTAGGTCCGTATGATGTGGTAGATGCATTGGAATGGAGGAGGGCGCCTTTATATGAGGGCAATGAGGGCAAACTGCGTTGCATTCACATCGTGCAGCCTCTTTTCCCGGACCTCCTCCCATTACTTCCCTCATGCATTAATTGAAGGAGGATGCATTGGCCGTTCAACATATCAGGAACCGCTACTCCCTCCCTCGTCTGCATTAAAGGCGTATCGGGAACTGCGCCGCCCGCTGTCAAATCGAATACTCCCTCCGTCTAGGTGAGTATTAAGTCATCTTACGAAAACCAAATACTAGTAAACACATAGGCGTGGTGCATTAACTCTCATGTTGTTTCTTATTTTTTGACATAAATAGAGGAATCAACCAAGAAGAGATGTGGGGCTTGTATGCTTTTAATGACTTGAGACTATCAAACATGACATGCGGGTCAGTTCGTTGCACAAGAACAAATACAACCCACGTCAGCATGCACGCATCTTATAGCATCACATCCAATGGCTATAAAAGATGAATGAGACCAAATTATATCTCATCTAGATGAGTTCTAGCAAAATTGTATTAATAATACTTAGTACTCCCGCGCCATGTATCATATAAGTATCATGTAGTACTTTATTTATTGCCATGCATGACACATAGTTCACGAGTGCGCTCTATATGTACCACCTTTTTTTTAATTTCAAGTTTTGCTCCATGGCGCAATCCATCGATACTACTACTGTACAAAAGTGGAGTATATACATTTTTTAAAAGGCTAGAGGGTGGGGCAGTCTAGCTCGGTCGGTTTCACGAGAGGCGAGGGACTTTGTGATTTGACGGCTCATTAATGTCATCCAAATCGAATAATCTTCTTGCCGCCCACGCCTTGGTGCCTCCATTAAACCGCTCTGTTAAACCCGCATGCAAACCGAGAATCCTACTCCGGCCACACGTTCGTTCATGAGCGGGCCAGAATTAAACGCAACACCGGTCGAGCTCCTCACGTCCGCCCTTAGTTTAAACGAGGCCAGATGATGCGGAGCATCCCTCACTCATCCCCATGGACGTGCCTACATCTCCCTCAACACCACTCGGACCCATGACACGAGCCCGAGCTAAGGCTATCGAGGATAAGGTGAATTCGCTCCTCTCCGAACTCCCTCTTCCTACTCACGAGACAAGGCTACTACCTCATTCGGAGACTCTATGTGTAATCAGGTACATGGAGGTGAGCCAAGGATCAACTACTTGCGTGAGCCAAGACAGCGAGGACTCCAAGCATATTGAAGAAGAAGAGAGATGCTCTTGAAAGGCACAGCACGGACGACCGACGCCTTGGACGTCCGACGAAGTCCCAGACCCGGACGACGGACTCTCCGGACGTCTGACACTTTGCCACCCGAACCAAAACTACGGACGACCGAAGCCTCCGGACGCCTCGACCGACGACGCTCGAATCAGATCTACGGACGACCGACAACTTCGGACGTCCGGACCGTCACGGCTCGGACGACCGACCCTCTCCGGACGTCCAGCGCACCCACGACAGAAGTTGATTCTCACGGACGCCCGAAAGCCCGTCCGGGACGTCTGGACCGTCCGAGCCTCCGGACGTCCGACGCCTGTGGTGTTGATTGACTTCTGCTTGGGCCGCAGCCCTTGTACCCCTTCGCCCCCTAGACTATATATACTCCTTCCCCAACTTTCTAGGGTTAGCATTGGTTTAGCTCATGTTTGTGTGAGAGCCTTGCTCATCCACTTGGTTACTTCTCCTCGGAGCTCAGGACCTCTACGGAGAAGATCCCCCAAGCGGATTCAAGACCCCCTCCTAGGCCGGACCCCATCAAGACCTCCTCACGGAGAAGATCGGTTACCTTTGTATCCTTACCTTTGTTGATTGTGGATCATATGTACCTCTTTGTGTTCGGTGATCTAGCACTTGTGTGATTGATTCCTTGTTGGTTGAGTGATTTCTCTCTCGTTTCCTCCGTGTTCCCCTTTGTGCTTCCGCGTGTTCTTCGTGATTCCCCGTAGGATCCACTCCAAACGTGAAAGATCATCACCATAGGGTTCCACCCTACATCATCTTGGTATCATGAGCCACGTTGATCACGTTTTTGGAGCCCCTACTCCTCTTTTTCTAGCTTGATTTTGTTGTTTTTGTCCTAATTCCGAAAATTCCCCACCAAAAATAGCCCCAATTTTTTTTGTGATTTGTTTGTGAGTTGAGATTTTGTTGGATTTGGTCCATGGATTTGAGTTGCTACGTGTGGATCTAGCTTTTCCCTCCCTCCCCACCCTTTTCCATCCACCAAATCACTCGATTTCGACCTCACCATTTTTCTTCTCCCCGAAATCTCGCAGTTCTTCCTGAGCCAGAATTTCACCCAGCCTCTGGACGACCGGAAAAGGTCGAACATCTGACGAAGTACGGACGACCGTAAAAGCCCGGACGTCCGTAAAACCCTGACGAAACTGAAATTTGTCAGTTCGCCACCACCACAGCCCCACCTTCCACCACATCTTCCAAAACCACATACACCACCATCCTCCCCAATACATCCTATGACGATTTTACCACATTTTGGTCCTTGAGATTTTGAGTTGTGGCTTTCGTATCCTCTTGTGTTTCGGCTATCTAGGTGCGGTTCGATTTCATCATCACCACGGCTCAACTTAGCAAGGGTCTCATCATCGCCAAGGACGGCAACTTCGACGACATCTTTGTCATACCTTGCAATTGCATTGATACCCACATGGCCTTATTTTTGCGTAGCTTACCCATCGAGACTAGCCATTGAGTATTGCAGCAACGTGACTTGTGCACATTAGTGATCATACTCCATAGCATACATACCATACCACCGTGGTGCATATCTTGGGATCCATTTGTGTGTCACAAAGTTGTCATAGCATACACAATTGCTATCTTGGTTAGTAAAGTTTTGCATGAGAAAAGAGCTCAAAAGTGAAAGAGCCACCCAAGCTTTTAAGCAAAGTGGAAAGATAAGCAAAGTGCTTATGAGCAAGAACCATAGCATCATACTACATTAAGATTGTCATATTGGATCATCTTGGATCATCGCACCGAAATACCATACATATAGCATACGTGGGATAGAGATAGTTGCATTTTTGCATAGTGGGTTGTGCACAAGTTCCGTATCTGCCTATTGTGCAATCGTGCTAGCGTCTCTCTAGTATTGTGCAACAAGAGCATTTTCGTGGATTCCACATTTTGGCTCACTTTTGGTTTGCACAATCCTACTTATCTATTTGCATGTGTGTTTCCGTGTACCACTATTTGCTTGGTCTACTTGTTGCATTTGCAAATTTGTGTACCTTTTCCAACATTATTGACGCTCACTTACAATTGCATCAAATTTTGTGCCCCATCCTCACCAAGCTCCACCACAAGCTTTTATTTGTGTAGGTGTGAGAACCGACAAGGATTGGTACCAATAGTGATATTTCATTGTCCGCATTTGAGTGAACTTGATTCATTATCAACATCGGTCAAAGGTACATTGGTATAAGTTCTTCTCCTTCTACCACTCACATTTTGCTTGGAATGATGGATAGGCCAAGTACTTCTACCAACCCACTCTTCATCGAACAAGACGACGACATGTCATAATACGTCACCAAGAACCACCTCTTTGGTGCAAAACGAGCGTTGCACCAAGAACAACAAGCAATAAGCGACCGCATCGACAACCTCGCCACCGACTTGCGACTCTCCGAGCAACGTACAAGAGACTACTTCGACAACAAGTTCGACGCCCACAAGCAAGAGAATGATGCAAGAATGGACGAGATCCGCGCCTTGATGAGAAACCGGCACCATTCCACATCTTCATCCTCAAAACGGAGCCACTCGAGTCGACACTCCGACGACACCTTCTACGACTCAAGTACACCTACTTGAACACTCTTAAATCGTGCGCTCGTCAAGACCGTCATGCATCTCGCAACCCCGCTACATGACAAGCATTCACAAGAGCAAGTCGATGAGCAAGTCCCTCGTCCTCAATCAAATCAAGCCGCTTTTGCCCAAGCTCAAGAACGACAACGACTACGGCGCCAAGAGGAAGAACGAGCGCGTCTACACCAAGACGAATAAGACGCCAATGCTCAACGTCTTCAACAACAACAACGTGAAGCGCAAGCTCTTGAGGCGCAACGTGCCCTTCAAGAATCAAGTCGAGCCTTCGCCAACCGCAATCATGACGAACGGCGCAATCAAGAGGAAGCCCTTCGAGAAGAAATCCAAGAGAGGAACTACCAACCTCATGGACAACGTCAAGTTCCTCAAGCTCCTCCACAAGCTCGTCAAGCTCCACTTCAACCTCAAGTTCAACAAGAGCAAGTTGATCATGGTCTTCCTCCACGCCAAGCGCAACATGAAGACGATTACAATCCACGTCACGGGCGTCATCATCAACATCGCCAACAACACAATGAAGAGCAACGCTACGGAAAGCTAAAATTCACCATGCCAAAGTTCAATGGAAGCAATGACCCCGAAGACTACCTCTCATGGGCATTGAAGGTTGACAAAATCTTCCGGTTGCACAACTACGATGAAGCGAAGAAAATCGCTATGACATCACTTGAGTTCCAAGACTATGTGCTCATATGGTGGGAACAAATCATTGAGCGACGACAAGCAAGAGGTGAACCTCCAATCACCACTTGGGATCAAATGAAGGATGTCATGCGAGCACGTTTTGTGCCAATCTACTACAACTGCGACCTCTTCAAGAAACTCCAACTCCTCAAGCAAGGAACAAAGAGTGTTGAAGAATACTACAAGGAAATGGAGATAGCCATGATTCGAGCCAATGTCAAGGAAGATGATGAGCAAACTGTGGCACGTTTCTTGAATGGACTCAATCATCCCATCAAGAAGATCGCCGACTTCCAACCATACTCCACCCTCATTGAGCTCGTACATCAAGCTAAAAAGGCGGAACGTCAAGTGCAAGATGACTTCAAGTACGCCAAGTACTCATCCAAGACCTACGGCTTCTCCAACAACCAAGCTTCAACACCTCCTCCAACATCTACATCAACCAAACCTTCTACAAACAACGACGACAAGTCGAGTTACAAGAGAAATTCGACAAGTTCAAGTCGTCCTCCTCCTACTACAAGCAACCTCAAGCCGCGTGCTTCATCATCTACTCCGACCAATGAGACCATCAAAACAAGCTCCTTCAAGTGTTTCACTTGCGGCGGCCGAGGCCATAAGTCCTACGAATGCACCAACAAGCGCACCATGATCCTAAACGACGACGGCACATATGACTCAATGAGTGATGAGGAGATGGAAGCCCTTGAGCAAGTGGCCATGCACCGGCGAGTGAACGAAGATGAAGATGATCAAGTCTTTTGCGATGAGGATTCGAGCCCCGCTCTCGTTGTCTCCAAGGTCTTGACTCTTCAACATCAACAAGAAGACGACCAAAGATGCCACATCTTCCACACAAAATCCGGCATCAACGGAAGATCCGTCAAGGTCATCATTGATGGAGGTAGTTGCCACAACTTGGAAAGTGAAGAACTATGTTCCAAACTTCAATTGGTCAAGAGGAAGCACCCGCACCCCTACAAGGTTCAATGGCTAAGTGACTCCGGCACTATACGAGTCGAGCATACGGTCCAAGTCTCCTTCAAAATTGGTGCTTATGAAGACACTTTGGAATGTGATGTGGTCCCAATGACGGTTTGCCACCTCCTTCTTGGTGGAACCATGGCAATTCGACCGTGGTGTCATCCACAATGGGCGCACCAATCACTATAGCTTCAAGATGAAAGGGAAGGAATATGTGCTACGACCTATGTCTCCTAGTCAAGTGATAGCCGACAAGCAAGCCACCCATCATAGAGACAAAAGTGAGAAAGTGATCCACCAAAAGTGAGTGAGAGCCACAAGCCAAACTTGAGCGCCTCTTAGCCTAGAGAGAAAAACCTCATCCTATTTGCCACCAAAAGTGAGATGAGAGAAGTATGTGAGAACCCATCTAGTGTGATGCACTTTGTCCTTGTGTGCAAGGATGGAGACCCAACAACTAACACCTCTCATGAGCTACCTTTAGTGTTTAAATCTCTTTTGCAGGAATTCCAAGATATTTTCCGTGATGAGCTACCTCCGGGTCTACCTCCTCTTCGAGGCATTGAGCATCGAATCGACCTCATCCCCAGAGCGCCTCTACCAAACAAAGCTCCATACCGAGTCAATCCCGAAGAAACGAAGGAGATTCAACGGCAAGTACAACAACTCATCGACAACGGTCATGTACGTGAAAGCCTAAGCCCTTGTGCCGTTCCTGTTATACTTGTGCCTAAGCCCGATGTAAGTTTCCGCTTGTGTTCCGATTGTAGACCTATAAATGCTATTACCGTTCGCTATAGGAATCCCATTCCTCGCTTAGATGATATGCTTGATGAACTTAGTGGAGCCAACTTTTTCTGAAAAATTGACCTTAAAAGTGGCTATTATCAAATCCGCATAAAAGAGGTTGATGAATGGAAAACTGCTTTCAAAACCAAATTTGGTTTATATGAGTGGCTAGTGATGCCTATGGGTCTATCGGAGGCTCCCGGTACTTTCGTGCGTCTTATGCATCATGTGCTTCGTCCTTACATTGGAGTCTTTGTTGTGGTTTTACTTGACGATATTCTTGTGTTTAGCAAAACCATGAAAGAACATCTTAATCATGTTAGGGCTGTTTTGCAAACCCTTCGCAAGGAAAGTCTTTATGCAAACATGAAAAAATGCACATTTGGTGTTGACAAAGTGGTTTTCTTGGGTTTTGTCGTATCCTCAAAGGGTGTCCATGTTGATGAATCTAAAATTGAAGCAATCAAAACTTGGCCCCAACCCACCAATTTGCAACAAGTGCGTAGCTTTCTTGGTCTTGCAGGTTTTTATCGTCGCTTTGTGAAAGATTTTAGCACAATTGCCGCTCTTTTGTATGCCTTGAGTAAGAAGAATACTCCCTTTGTTTGGGGAACTTTGCAATCAACCGCTTTTGATGAGCTCAAGTCTTTGCTTACTCATTCTCCGATTCTTGCTTTGCCCAATTTTGACAAAACTTTTGAGGTTCATTGTGATGCAAGTGGTACCGGAATTGGCGGAGTTTTGATGCAAGAAAAACGAGCCATTGCTTATTTTAGCGAAAAACTCTCCGGTGCTCAACTTAACTATCCCATCTATGACAAAGAATTGAATGCTTTAGTGCGTGTGCTACATGTTTGGGAACATTACCTTAGACCTCATGAGTTTGTCATCCATACCGATCATGAAACACTTAAGTACCTCAAAGGTCAAACTAAGTTGAACAAGGCGTCATGCAAAATGGAGTGAATTTATTGAATCTTTTCCTTATGTGATCAAGTACATTAAGGGTAAAGAAAATGTAGTTGCCGACGCGCTTTCACGCATATGCATGCTTGTCACTCAACTTGAGTTAAATGTTATTGGTTTTGAGCATATAAAAGACTTGTATGAGCATGATCCATCTTTTGCTATTCCTTATGCTAAGTGTTTAACACATACTTCTTGGGAACAATATTACATCAAGGATGCTTATCTTATGAGAGCTAACAAACTATGCATTCCCGAGTCTTCTCTTCGTTTGCTCCTTTTGCAAGAGGCTCATGGAGGCGGACTCATGGGACACTTTGGGACGACAAGACATATGCACGCTCTCCAACAACTACTTTTGGCCCAAGATGTTCATGACGTCTCACGCTTCAGCAACCATTGCTCTACATGCCCCAAAGCTAAGTCTAAAGCTCAATCCCATGGTCTTTACATGCCCCTTCCTATTCCTTATCAACCTTGGGAAGACATTAGCATGGACTTTGTACTTGGTTTGCCTAGAACTCAAAATGGAAAGGATTCCGTGTTTGTTGTTGTGGACAGATTTTCTAAGATGTCACATTTCATTCCTTGCAACAAGATAGACGATGCTTCACATATTGCAAATCTCTTTTGTAGGGAAATCTTGCGACTCCACGGAGTACCAAAGACAATCGTCTCCGATCATGACGTCGAGTTCTTGAGTTACTTTTGGAAGACCCTAAGCGCCAAGCTCGGAATCAAGCTCTTGTTCTCATCCGCATACCATCCTCAAACCGACGGCCAAACGGAGGTGACGAACCGCACACTATCCACTCTACTTCGTGTCTTGATCAAGAAGAACATCAAGGAGTGGGAAGCATGTCTACCCATCGCCGAAATCGCCTACAACCGTGCAAGACATTCGACTACCGGAAAGTCCCCCTTCGAGGTCGTCTACGGCTTCAACCCATTGTCCCCATTGGACATTCTACCTCTTCCTCTACAAGAGCGCACCAACATGGATGCGAGTGCACGGGCAAGGTACATCAAGAAGATGCATGAGGATACAAGACAAACTATTGAGCGCCAAGTACAACGACTAGCGACCAAGCTCAACGTCAACAAGCAACCCATGGTCTTCAACATTGGTGATCTAGTGTGGTTACACCTTCGCAAGGACCGCTTCCCCAAAGAACGCAAGTCCAAGCTTCTTCCTAGAGCCGATGGACCTTTCAAGGTGCTAGCACGCTACAATGACAACGCCTACAAGATCGACCTACCTCGAGACAAGTACAATGTGAGCGACATCTTCAATGTCAAGGACCTCGCACCATACCATGGAGATGAAGCTTTTGATCCGAGGTCAGATCTCTCCCAAGGGGGGGGGGGGAGATGATGCGGAGCATCCCTCACTCATCCCCATGGACGTGCCTACATCTCCCTCAACACCACTCGGACCCATGACACGAGCCCGAGCTAAGGCTATCGAAGATAAGGTGAATTCGCTCCTCTCCGAACTCCCTCTTCCTACTCACGAGACATGGCTACTACCTCATTCGTAAACTCTATGTGTAATCAGGTACATGGAGGTGAGCCAAGGATCAACTACTTGCGAGAGCCAAGACGGCGAGGACTCCAAGCATATTGAAGAAGAAGAAGAGATGCTGCTGAAGGCATAGGCACCGGACGACCGACGCCTTCCAGACGTCCGACGAGTCCCAGGACCCGGACGACCGGACTCTCTGGACGTCCGGCACTTTGCCACCCGAACCAAAACTACGGACGACCGAAGCCTCCGGACGCCCGACCGACGCACGCCCGAACCGAATCTACGGACGACCGACAGCTTCCGGACGTCCGGACTGTCACGAAGCTCCGGACGACCGACCCTCTCCGGACGTCCGACGCGCCCACGACAGAGCTGATTCTACGGACGCCCGAGCCCGTCCGGATGTCCGGACCGTCCCGAGCCTCCGGACGTCCGACGCCTTCCGGACGTCCGACGCTTGTGTGTTGACTTCGTTTGGGCGCAGCCCTTGTACCCCTCGCCCCTAGACTATATATACTCCTTCTTCCCCAACTTTCTAGGGTTAGCATTGGTTTAGCTCATGTTTGTGTGAGAGCCTTGCTCATCCACTTGGTTACTTCTCCTCGGAGCTCAGGACCTCTACGGAGAAGATCCCCCAAGCGGATTCAAGACCCCCTCCTAGGGCGGACCCCATCAAGACCTCCTCACGGAGAAGATCGGTTACCTTTGTATCCTTACCTTTGTTGATTGTGGATCATATGTACCTCTTTGTGTTCGATGATCTAGCACTTGTGTGATTGATTCCTTGTTGGTTGAGTGATTTCTCTCTCGTTTCCTCCGTGTTCCCCTTTGTGCTTCCGCGTGTTCTTCGTGATTCCCCGTAGGATCCACTCCAAACGTGAAAGATCGTCACCATAGGGTTCCACCCTACATCACCAGACGCCGGCCAAGCTCCTACCATCCGCCCTCTATTTACACGAGGCCAGACAGACAGCGGGCAAGAATCGCACCCCTCCGCCGCTCCCCCATCTCCTCCTTCACCATTTTCTCCACCCTTCCGATGGCTTCCGATGAGCCGTTCTCTGGCATATTACCCGGCTGGGTGGCCCGCCGAGCCCTCCGGATACGGGCGAGGCCGCTCGGTGCTTCACCAACCTCGCTTGGCCCGACGGAGCCAGTTGCCGCCCCAAGCAGGCGCGTGGTTTAGCAACTCGCCACTCCAGTTCAGCTCGATGAGGAGTGGCGAGTTGCTCCAAGCCGGCATGGCGGCGAGCACGCTGGTACGGGCGCCGTCGTTTCCGCGTCATACCGCGCCACCAGTGTCTGCGGTGGCCGCGCCTCCCGTGTCTGTGGGTGCGCCTTCCGTGCCTACGGCAGCGCCATGCAGGCAGAGACAGAAGCCGGGTGCATGGAGAGCGACGAGTCGGTAGCCAGCTTCTCCGTGTCCGCCGCCATCATCGAGGAGAAGTAGAACACGGGAGGCCGCCACCACTTGGGACCCATGAAGGCCACCGCCGAGGCGACGACCGCGAATTCAGGTGGTTTCTTTGCTGCTTGCCTCTTCCGAGGACCTTCGTCGACCCCGCAAGTGTCGACGGACATGAGGAAGACAAAGGGATCCATGATGACCATTTAGAACTAAAATAAGTCTAGATATATCCATTTCTAGGACAAGTATTTCCGGACGGAGGGAGTATTAATTATACAAGAGAGTCGGATTGGCACCTCTTAGTTCATGTAAATGTAATGAAGTCCATCATGTTCATATGAAGATCCGGCTTTTTTATACGAAATCCTTCATGCTTATATGAAATCGATGCGTGTTTGCACGAATTTCATCTGGTTGGTTAGAGTTGTAAAATGTCTACCGGCCGACGTTTGATGTCGTCCTCCGCGGAAGGAAGCGGAGTAAATTTGCTGCTGCCGTTGGAGATGCTCTTTATCTTTGGAAATAATAGAGTGACATCCAATCCATTTGAGTTAATTGCTTGTATGATTGTCCCTCTATAAAAGTTAATTGCATGTATACGATTGTACACGTGACTTGCAATTGGCTACTGACTTCGTCTAAAGTTAAAAAGAAACAAGTCCATCCTTAATATTCTAAGTACTCTATGGGTTCCACTTTGCCCGATGCTGATGGCGAAGAAGTATATATTAAATAAGTAGAGTAATATATAATATATAAATCTAAAGTTAAAAGACAGAATTGAACTCATGTCATCGCGTTGTGAGCATCCAGCTAACCAGCCCAAAGACATTTTTGTTGTAGACCATCTTTGGAGATATATCTCCATGTCTACTCTTATATATACTCCATTCATTCCTAAATGTTTGTCTTTTTCAGATTTCAAATGGACTACCACATACGGATGTGTATGTAGACATATTTTAGAGTGTAGATTCACTCATTTTGCTACGTATGTCTTTTCAGGAAGGGGTCAGATTTGTCCTTGATTTATTTATGAGGTATCCAGATGGCACTGCACCGCCAAGAAAAGAGGGTAACATCAAATTTATGGACTACTTTTTTGAGTATGTTGGTAAGGTCCGGTCATAGTCACTTGTTGAAATCTCTAAAAAGACAAATACTTCCTCCGTCCGGAAATAGTTGTCATCAAAATGGATAAAAGGAAATATATCTAGACGTATTTTAGTTTTAGATACATCTATTTTTATCCATTTTGATGACAAGTATTTTCGGACGGAGGGAGTACAAAACAGAGTTGGTGATGATGGTGTGTGTGCCATCCTGCAATATAGGCAGTCGGATTTATATCTAATGGATAGGAAAGAAACTCTGGAAATTTTGCAAAAATATACCCACACGTCTCTCCACGTTCGCAAATAAGGCCTTGCCTCATTCAACCTTTTCTCTCATAAGATAAACTACTCATACAAATGCATCTTGATGTTCCGTACAGCATCGGGCAGCTAGCTAATTTCTTTTAAAATAGTTGCTGCGATAATTGGGTTGAAGTGATATATTTTATATGCCTTTGAATGATTTCAGATTCACTAGTAGTAACAAAGAAAAGGTTGCCTTGTTAATTAATGAGAAAACAGGGTGAAAACTATCACATGAGGCCGGTAAAAACAAGGCACACTAGTTCAGCGTCATCGCCACTACATCTGTCTTGTGAGAAGTCTACATATCGAGGGGCTACCGAAGCGAGGCACCGAGACACAATGTTTGAGAGAGAAATCAATTGACTGATTATGATCAGATCTATTTGTCACCCTTCTGCTGTCATTGTTGGGGGGAGGGAGAGAAAGACGTATCGAGAGTGTGCGCGGTAGGCACAGAGGCACAACTAGCGAGTGTGTGTGTGTGTGTTTGAAAGAGGAGTCGATAGATTATTATCAAGATCGATGTGCCACCCTACTCCTTCAGTGCCGGGTAGTGTGTGTGTGTGTGTGTGTGTATGTTTGAGAGAGAATCCAGTCGATAGATTAGTATCAAGATCGAGGTGTCACCCTACTCCTTCGGTGCCGGGTAGTGTGTGTGCATGTATGTTTGAGAGAGAAGCCAGTCGATAGATTAATATAAAGATCGAGGTGTCACCCTACTCCTTCGGTGTTGGGAAGTGTGGGTGTGTGTGTGGGGGGGGGCAGTGACACTCACATATCTCTACTCTTATAAAAAACAGAGTTGGTGATGATGGTGTTCCTGCCATCCTGCAATATAGGCCATCCGATTTATATTCGACGGACAGGAAGGAAAATATGGAAATTTTGCAAAAAGATACCCACACCCCTCTCCGCATTTGCAAATAAGGCATTCCCTCGTTCATCCTTTTCTCCCACAAGATAAACTTATCATACAAATGCATCTTGATGTTCCGTGCAACGCACATGGGAATCTTGCTAGTAGGGAGAAGGAGTTTGTGTGACACATATCTAGCTATATTAAGGGATAGGTATATAGCATACGTGTGAGAGACATTATTATACTTTGAGACATTAGTGGCTGTGGGTGGGCGGAATTAAAGGGGTGGGCGTGTTAGACATAGAGAGCATGTGTGTTTCTCTGTGAGAGACTTGTAGGACGGGGTAGAAAGACGAATTTAACCCTGACGGAGGGAGAGAAATACATGAAGTGCTTGGCGTGTGTGTGATTCCGATGCCCAGTGGAAATGAGATATGTATGCGTGAGAGAGATTGCACAATTCATTCATGTATCAGTATCTAGCGATCGTGGACGTGCATCGCTTGAACATAAGTCAAGATCTACTTCAGATCGTGGCCAAAGGTACAATATCGATTCAACGCTATAAAGATTGGACACTCACATATCACATTTTTTTCTATTTAAATAAACCTTTTCAATTGTGCATGCCAAAGTTACAGTGATGTTTCTTCAAACAACAAATGTAGCTATCATGCACATGCACCATTGTTACTCTTGCATTCAAATTCATTAGTCTTGGATGATTTAAGTTTCTATTTTGAAGTAATATATGTAATATTAATATATGAATTCAATGGGTACGCAATTTATGAAATGGAGGCTATGTAATCATATGAGGTAACACTTTTAAGTAACTGACTACAATATCCATTTCTTTTTTTTTGCGCCTCTACACTAACACGTCAATGCATTATGTTTAAAGTAAATAACCAATGGCACTAAATTATCTATTTACACGAGAAATACATAGGCTGAGCGTTTGATCCCTTTTTGTGAACGCGCCACTACACTGCACGATTGGCCGCACTTCGTGAACGCGTCCAAGTTATCGGCGCATCATCCCGAGTTATTGTCTTTTTTTCCGGGGTGGACTTCACACCAGTTATTAATCTTGACGCGTGCCCGTGTACCACAGTCTAGCATGACCTTCCGCTAGCACGGTCCAAAATTAGTTGAAACTGGATACGAACGATCCCACAGGCGGCAAAATCTCCGCCTCCTTCTAAAATTTCCGCCACCTTAGTCTTTAGCATGAAATCCCCTTTTGTCCTTGGTGCACGAAGACCAACAGTTACAATACCGCCCTCATCTACATGATAGGTCGGGCTGCTTTGGTAACTTCCGTTCCCCCACTACACGGCACCCCATTTCTTCTCCCCTCCCGCATAAAACGACTAACTCCACAAAGACCAGAGCATCTTACATCACGCCGTCTGCATTTCATCGCCCTTCCTCCCTCCCTCTCGAAACCCTAGACTGCTCATCCACCGCATACCATAGCCCATTCATCGCCAACAAGGCGTCCACCTCGCCGGATCTACTTCTTCGGCCGCATCTACCCTCCCACCTCCCCTAGAAACAAGTAGACTGCTCATCCACCATCATACCACAGCCCATTCAAGGTCGGGCCTTGTCCACGGCGCCGGATCTGCTTCACCGTACTCTCGTCAACCGCCGCAAGATCTGCAGCTGCTCATTCAGATTTCCCCACCGGAGATGCTTCATCCACACCCCCGAGCCACCCCACCGACGCCTCTGGCCGGGCGGCCTCTCGATCCTCTTCGCCGACACCTTCCTCAACCCCTCCGGAGCCGCTCACGACACCTTCCTCAACCCTACCGGAGCCACTTCGCCGACACCAGCGCTAACCCCATCGAGTAAGCTTCGCCTATACCATTATCAACCCTGCCGGGGCCGCTTTGCCAACTCACAAGTCCACGGCCTCAGATCCGCTTCCTCGCACCCTCATCCAACCTACCGGAGCAGCTTCTGACGCCCCATCCACGGCCGCAGATCCACATCATCGGCACCACCCTTAACCCAACCACCGGAGCAGCTTTTGACGCCCCGTCCACGGCCGCAGATCCGCATCGTTGACACCATCCTTAACCCAACCACTGGAGCAGCTTCTGACGCCCCGTCCATGGTCGCAGATCCGCGTCGTCGACACCATCCTTAACCCATCCACCGGAGCAGCTTCACCTACGCCCTCGTCCACGGCCACAGATATGCTTCGCCCACATTGTAGTCCACCCTACCGGAGCCGCTCCACAAACACCCTACTCGACGGTTCTAGATCTCCTTACCGGACCCCGACAGCCAGCGCATCATCATCACCCTCGACGTTTCTAACCTGATTCCCACCGTCTGGAGAGATGCCAAGCACCCGCCACGGCCTAGGTACTTGTCACCTTTAAACCCGTCTAGCATCACCTGCCCGATGTACTTCAAATATACTAACATGTCGCTGTTACCTGTTATGCAGCTGGCAAAAATTACAAGGACGATGTTTCTTCTAGATCTAACAGCTTGGCCAACCAAGATCCCGGATCGAGGCATTGCTATGATCTTGTAAGTCGTCTCTCTCTCTCTTGTATTGTTCTCATTCGCCTTGACGTGCTTTGCTAGGATTTTCACCAAGAATCCCTTTGTGCGCATAATGATTTCTACTACTGGCTGCTAAATTAGATATGTAGATGTCATACATGATACTACCTCGTACCTCCGTTCCTAAATATAAGTCTTTATAGAGATTCCACTATAGGCTACATACGGAGCAAAATGAGTGAATCTACACTCGAAAATGCATCTATATACATCCATACTGGAATCTCTACAAAGACATATATTTAGGAACAGGGGCAGTACATTACACAAAATCGTAGGTGGCATGTAGGAATTCCAGTGCACTACATTAGGCTCCCTTAGAGTGCCTGCCAGTCCAGCATACAGAGTCATGGCTAGTTTATGGTACGCACACAATCGTTAATTGGTGGTTTAAATATGCACAAGGGATATGCAATGTAGTATCATGTAGAGATGTCTGAAATTAGCCGTGTCAACTTGCGTATAGGGTTATACAATGAAAAAGTACAAGATGTATGTGGCAATTTCATGGAACATCGCAAAAAAAGGAGAGGCAGCGGTGAGCCTATACAGTGTGCTATGGTACGTCACTCCTCCATTGCAATCATCGTGACATGTTATTTGTTTGTTAGTTCTATTAGCCAAGTTTCTTAGGGACAGTTATTACGAGTTATCCTAAGAAAATAAGCACCTGTGAATATAAGCTCCATGTAATACGCCAACCAGTTCTTTTCATTGCGTTTTCAGCTTATCTTTGGTATGATTAGTGGAAAGTCTAGATTGCATTATAAATATTTTTCATTTTCCTGCCCATATGGAAATTAATTTGACTTGCAAACATCACAAATTGAACCCAGTGCAGTAATTAATATGATAGGAAAACAGACTATCACTATTTGCTCAAAATGCAAATACAAAGATACCATCTACTTGGCACAATCTACTTTGGTCAATGTTTTCCATAGAGATCCCATTGCCTAATTTAAACGAAGAACGCATGACCCACATTTAAATGAAGAACAATTATTTATTGAAATTTGATGGTCCAAGTGGCTGGTTATTATCATATAGCAGCACCACCTGAAAGCATCATATAGCAGCAGCAGCAGCTCATAGCAACTCATCATACAACATTAGCAGTATGCAGTTCATCATATACCAGCAGCATCTCATAGCAATTCATCATATAGCAGCATCAGGAGCATCTCATAGCAATTCATCATATAGCAGCAGCAGGAGCAGCTCATAGCAATTCATCATATAGCAGCAGCAGGAGCAGCTTGTAGCAACTCATCATATAGCAGCAGCAGCTCATAGCAATTCATCATATAGCAGCAGCAGCTCATAGCAAATCATCATACAGCAGCAGTAGCTCATAGCAATTCATCATATAGCAGCAGTAGGAGCAGCTCATAGCAATGCATCATATAGCAGCAGTAGAAGCAGCTCATAGCAATTCATCGTATAGTGGATCAGAATGAAAATTTGGCAAAAAATCAGAGGAGATCCTCACCTTGTTGGATGAGCTCATCCTTCAACAGCACCTCAAGGCCATGGCCTGGGAGGAGGGGAGGGGGAACAAGGTGCCTTCTGCCGCAGTGTGGCATCAGCCGTAGTTGTGCAGCGCCCGCCGGAGTAGTGCGTTGGATGAACCACAGTGGAGCAGCTGCTGGAGACCATGAGAATGAGGGGCGGCGCCAGAGGGAGGAGCAGCCAGGGAGATTTGCCCCTACCCGCCGGCCATGTAGCCTAGCTGGACATAGCATCGTCGAGGACCAGGCCAGATGGGACCCGATGGCGGCAGCTTCTTTGGAGGAACCCTAGTGCTGCAGGCAGGGATCGAGGTAGAGAAAGGGAGAGGAGATGCAAGCGGGCAGGCAATGAATGCTTGCATGTTTGTTTTTACTTGAGGGTCGTATGACACGGCGTCGTGATTGCATTTTGAGTGTAATATAGGCAGACAACAGAGTCATTTCACTATTCCCCTTACCTTCAATTTTTAGTGAGGTTCTACCCGAAACACCCCCCTCCAAAGCGAAATTACTTAAGCCCAAGCCCATAACTCAAAAATGACTTCTTTACATCTTTTATGGCTTATTTTGACAATATGTACTGAAAAGGTGGAATCGAACTGGCCCTTAACCTGCAATTCAATTGTGCGTGCAATGATGAATCACTCATGCCTCCTATCTGTACATTTAGGCATCATCATAAATGGCATAACCTAATACATGTGCATTCCATTGTAGAATCTGGAATATGCAATGTTTATGTTAGTTCATACGTTGCACATGATGTTTAAATGCCCCTTAAATCAGGTCACCAAGTGATGGTCTTTAAGCCTCCTTCTTTGCTTCTTTTCTTGATATGTAAGATTTGCTCACACATCTGCTCAATTGCTTGTTTGCATCACCAGCCATACTAGGACTGTTTGCTTTGATTACTTGCTATTCTTGACCTAACACTCTAACATAACTTGTCAACGATTTAAACACTAAGGGCTGCTGTAGTGGGGCCTTGTCTAACTAATAGGTGACATAAAGGTTTGGTCAGACTACAAAGAGGGCTCTCCAAGAGTACCTGGAGATCCAGTTTGAAGGTATGCCTAGTTTTTACATAGTGCAGACATAGTAAATGCTCATTTCATTGTGTGCAAGTGCAAGAGATGCGGCATGTTCCATTATGTGGTGTTGTTTTGTTATAATCTCATCCTTTTGTGTTCACAGACTAGAAAGTATGCATATTTATCTTCCAAGGAGACGAGTAACTAGTTTGTGTCACCTTGCGAGAGGGGTGCAATGAAGATAAGATTGAGGATTTCCAAGTACAAGATGTTAGGAAGGAGCCTTGCAAGAGAAGTAGGAGCTGCGCTGAGCCTCTTCAACCTGCTAAGCTAAGTCACTGTATGCAACTCAACAGTTCAATTCCTTTTTTGTTTCAGGCATAGTTAATTTTCTCTTTTCAATTGCTTTATTTGTCCTCACTTAATGAGATGCCCAAATAATTATGCCTGATGTTCGTACTTGTATCACTATTAGTTGACATAATTAAAGGCCTTACCATTTAATTACTCTGCCGAAGTGTGCCTAAAGCTTTGAAGTCTATTAACCAACTATTATTGCATGAGGCTCACAATCTAGTTTATACTACACTAATGATTGCATAGTTTTGCCTGCTGTAGTATGTTTGTATGAAACCCTATGCTGGTCATTATGCTCCCTAAGACTTTAATTGAGGTACAGAATGGCCAACTGCTTGCTTACTTATACACAACGTCTTTGTCTAAATTTGTAACTTGTCTCGTGTTTTCGATTGGGCCCCAACATCATGCTCCTCTGGTGAGCTAAGAGGGATTTCGTATGCAGGCTGCACAAACTATCTTTTATAATTTTTAAAATATCACCGCTTATGCTTCATGACGTGTAACATTTTTGTGTGAAAGTGACGTGTAACATTATTGTTAGTCCTGTTTTGCCATGTAGTACAAAATAGTGTCTTGTTCGCTTCATCGTTGTAACTATAATTTTGCCCTAGTCATGTGTACTTACAAAACATTTCGTGATGAAGTGACATCAACACAAAAATCTCATGCGCAAAGGCGGCATGGCCGTTAATCGAATGATTATGGATTGAATTGGAATGTCTTGATGTTCTCGAGCATCAACTAGAGGTGGCAAGACAACGTGTACATGATTGCCAACGATAATCAACAAGTTGAGACTGGACATGCGGTGTATTAGATGCAGGAGTCAAAAAATGAAACAAGACACCGAGGTAACCATGAAGGAATTGGAGATTTTGCAGACTGAAATGTGTGCTATCTGAATCCAGCCAATCCTATTTTCTGAAGAGATTATAGTTCAAAGGGAGTTAAGTTGATGCGCGTCCATGATGTATGAGCCGTATTTGCCCAGTGTATGTAATTTGCTGTTTGTGTATGCTTTATTATCACCTGTGCCGTACCATAATGCCCAGTGGTATAATCGGCTGTAATTTCTTTATTGTATAGTGTAGGATTATTCTACCTTTCTATGCCTTGATCTCTTTGTTGTATAGTGTATGCTTTTTAGAGGTGATAGTATTGAGTAGGATAATTCTTTGAATATGCTATATCGTTCAAACGGGGGCCAACTCGCCCGACCATGGGCCTTCTACGTCTCGTAGGATCCATGGGCCTTCTACGTCTCGTAGGATCCATGGGCCTTCTACGTCTCGCAGGATCCATGGGCCTTCTACGTCTAGAAGGATCCATGGGCCTTCTACGTCTCGCAGTGTCCACGGGCCTTCTACGTCTCGCAGGTTCCATGGGCCTTCTACGTCACGTAGGATCCATGGGCCGCCGACTCATTTATGGGTCTTGTACAGGCCTTTAATGGGCCGTAGACGGGCCAATAATGGAAATCGTCGTTTATGGGCTGACCATAACGGGCCGTTAATAGGTCATATTTGGTTATGCTATGAAAATGGTCCAACAGACTAACGGACCACAAACGGGCCGACTGTAACGACGGGCTGAATTTGGCCCACAAGCAGAAAATGACAGTAACGGGCCGTAAGTAACTAAATGCTGCAAATGAGCCCAAGAATAAATGTGCCCTCAGAAGGCCAAAAGTTAACTTGGGCTGGAAACGGCCCAACGGAATAACGACCCGTTAATGGGTATAAAGTGTTACACTGTTCATTACGGGCCAGTTTCACCGCGGGCCGTTAATGGGTGCAAATACAATGTTCATTACGGGCCAGTTTCAGCACGGGCCGCTAATGGGCCAAGAGTTACAAAGGGCCTCATATGGGCCGAAAGACGTCATGGGCCGTACTTGGGCCATAAGTGAAACCGGGCTGGAATCATATTGGATGGCCCAGATGACGCTACTGGGCCTAATTCGCATAGGGCGTAACGGGCCTTGGGTTAGCGGGCTGTAAATGGGCTATATGCTAATAGGCCGTTAACAGGCTTTCCATGGGCCGCCCTTTGCTGACCAAGTCAAACGGGCGGCCTTTTTCACGAGAATGGGCCGTTGGGTGCGTACACGTGTTGACGTATCATAGGCGCCTTCATCCAAAGTGAGTGGATGACATCTCGTCCCAATGATTAGCCGACATCGTGTTTCCTCCAGCCAATGATGATTTTACACGTGGAAAATCCCCATTGGTCGGGCTGTTAACGGGTTATCGGATCCAAAACCCGACATAGCTTAACGGCGTTCCGTTCACGGTGGATGCCACGTGTCGGTCACCCTTGACGAAAGCACTTCGCGGACGCGATTTATCGTCATGGAAGTGGACACTTCTGTGATGATAATTTTGGTAATGTCATGGAACACTTCTACGACAAAGACAGTATGACTATCTTGATTCTGTCATAAATTTGTCATGGATGTACATGCATGACAAAAAACGCGACCTACTATGACAAACACGTATCATCACGGAAGTGTATTTTTTTTGTAGTGCATGCTGGTAAGCAGTATGACTATTATCGCCCACAACTCATTTGTGTTCTACTCATGCATATAACATCTACGCATAAACCTGGCTCGGATGCCACTATTGGGGAACGTAGTAATTTAAAAAATTCCTACGCACACGCAAGATCATGGTGATGCATAGCAACGAGAGGGGAGAGTGTTGTCTACGTACCCTCGTAGACCGTAAGTGGAAGCGTTGTGACAACGCGGTTGATGTAGTCGTACATCTTCACGATCGACTGATCCTAGTACCGAACGTACGGCACCTTCGCGATCTGCACACGTTCAGCTCGGTGACGTCCCATGAACTCACGATCCAGTAGAGTGTCGAGGGAGAGCTTCGTCAGTACGACGGCGTGATAATGGTGATGATGAAGTTACCGGCACAGGGCTTCGCCTAAGCACTACGACGATATGACCGAGGTGGATTATGGTGGAGGGGGGCACCGCACATGGCTAAGAGATCAATGATCAACTTGTGTGTCTATGGGGTGCCCCCTCCCTCGTATATAATGGAGTGGAGGAAGGGGGGAGGCCGGTGTCGGTGTCAAAACCGGCGGATCTCGGGTAGGGGGTCCTGAACTGTGCGTCTAGGCGGATGGTAACAGGAGACAAGGGACACGATGTTTTTACCTGTGTTCGCCCTCTCGATGGAGGTAATACCCTACTCGCTTGATTAATATTGATGGTATGGGTAGTACAAGAGTAGATCTACCACGAGATCAAGGAGGCTAAACCCTAGAAGCTAGCCTATGGTATGATTGTTGTTCTACCTACGGACTAAAACCCTCCGGTTTATATAGACACCTGATAGGTTAGGGTTACATAGAGTCGGTTACAATGGTAGGAGATCTACATATCCGTATCGCCAAGCTTGCCTTCCACGCCAAGGAAAGTCCCATCCGGACACGAGACGAAGTTTTCAATCTTGTATCTTCATAGTCTTGGAGTCCGCCCGTGACGATAGTCCGGCTATCCGGACACCCCCTAGTCCGGGACTCCCTCAGTAGCCCCTGAACCAGGCTTCAATGACGATGAGTCCGACGCGTTGATTGTCTTCGGCATTGCGAGGCGGGTTCCTCCTCCGAATACTTTATAGAAGGTTTTGAACACAAGGATAGTGTCCGGCTTTGCAAAACAAGTTCCACATAACACCATAGAGAGAATAATTTTTGCACAGATGTGCTGACGTATTCCATGGCGTGACATCACACCACGGCCAGGCCTTTATATGAATCGTTTTTTTATTGTTCCACCTCAGCGTGTTTAGCGAGGCGGTATCCTTGGCACGTCTTATCAACGCATAGATCGTGCCCCCTTATTCCGGGATTCTCATCAATACGGACGTGGGTAACCCAACCGTGCCTGTTGGCCTGCCTTCTCTATCAAAGGCGAGTCCTAATCGACCACGGGTGGGCTCTTGGTATTCAACCTCTTTATAATGAGACCAAGGCCCTCTTCTTTTCACACCCTCCATCGAAGTTCGCCTCGCGCTTCGAAGTTCCAACACCCGAAGCTTCAGATTCAGCGCTTCGACTTTCGACGATGTCCGGATCCGACCAAAGACGGCCAATGGATGTCTTCCTCCGTCACGTAAGAAGATGTGCTAAAGCTGCGCGACGCTGTGTATCTAACCGACGAGATCTCGTGATAGGCTGCTCGCCGGGGCAGGTCATTCCCACTCCTGAGCCCGGCGAGTGCGTGGTGTTTGTGTCCCACTTCCTTCGGGGTTTAGGCTTCCCGTCGGATCCCCTTGTGCGAGGGCTCATGTTTTATTATGGGCTTGATTTCCATGACTTGAATCCGGAGTCCATCCTCCATATCTCGTCATTCATTGTCGTATGTGAGGCCTTCCTCCATATTACCCCCCCACTTTGGATTGTGGCTCAAGACCTTCAAGGTGGAGCCAAAGATGATCGAGGGGCAACAAGCAGAGTGCGGAGGGGCGGTCATAAGCAAATGTGCTGATGCTCCGTGGCCCGAGGGCTCTTTCCAAAAGGAGCTTGGTTTGTGGCAACGGGAGTGGTTTTATATCACCGCTCCCAGGGGCACCAAATGGGCGGCGCTCCCTGCCTTTCGCTCGGCTCCACCACAGCGGTTGGCATCATGGGTCAACAAGGGGCTCGGCCGGGGGCCGCCCAAGGACGTTCCCTCACTGCAGGCCGTATTCGAGACCTCCGGAAAGAGGGATCAATCTAGTCGCAGTGGCGCAGGTTATGATGATCCGGCGCCTTCAGCCTGCAACGTCGCCCCCTCACTTTGTGGGAATTCAATCCGGAGGGACCACGAGCTCTCCAAAATTTCATGGGCACGACGCCCGTGGAGATGTATAAACTGTTCTTCGGATCACAAGAGAAGTGTCCGGACTTGACCAAGGACGCAGGACTAAGCTGCAATCGCCCAGATACTCAAGTAAGTAGTCCGGTAACTGGACAAACTGTTCATTCATTTATTTTATATATATACCCTTTAAAGGAGCCGTTTCTTGAACAGGAGTGGATAGCCAAGGCAAAGTTAATAAGGTGTCCGGCTCCCCTCCCCGAGATCACGCCAGATCCCATGCTGACCAAGATGTTGAAGGTCGCGCCTTTTGAAGAAGGCGGAGGAGGAGCGGAAGCAATCGCCTCTATGAAGGAGGCTATCAAGGAAGGGATGAAAAGTCCCGTCTTTCGAGGAGAGAAGAGGACTACTTCGGAAGATCCGGAGGTCAAGGCCTCAAAGAGGGGAAAGGAATCTTCGGCAGAGAGTCCGGCGCTGGGAAGTAACCCATCCGCATTATTCCCCCGAGGGGATCAGCTCTCCAACGAGTCATAAGTAAAAAAGAAGGGGTCTTGTAAATAAGGAGCATCCCTGTATTTATTTATGAAGATAACCGAAATTGTACCTTGTAGTACAGACCTCAGCCCTTCTCAGCAGAGCTCGTCTTCGGGGGATCTTCTTCCGGAGATGATGGAGAGCGAAACGCCTCCACCTGTCGCACCCTCATGTGAAGCGGACGACCCGGAGGTGTCGTCGCGGAGGGTTCCCCCAATACCGGCGGGGCCGGAAGGTCCAGCGCCAAGTGGTGTGCGGTCGGAGGAGCTGAAGGATCTGCTCGGGCGAGCGACCATCTCAGAAGATCGCCGTGCTCTAATGGGTATGGTGATTGAAAGAATTGCATCCGCGGAGAGCGGATTGCATGAAGCTGTCAGAAGCTTACTGACGGGGTTAGAGGTACGCAAAAATGATGTACCTTCTGACAGTTATGCATATAAAATGCGCCCTGTATAGATAGTAGCCCCTGAGACTCGGTATGTTGTCAAAATTGACAACGTGTCGGGGATCAAATTATCAGTTATAACATATCGCCACTCCTAAACAGGTGGCGGGGCGTCCGGAGGCCAAAGGATCGATGAATATGCCGAACTAAAGCGGCAACTTGACGAGGCGGATGCGCATATCGCTGGTCAATAAACGGTTTGACGAGTCACAAGGTATGCGACCTCTATGCGGACAACTTGTAAGGGAGCTTGACGCCCATCTCTTACTATTCGTATGCTTAATGCAGATGGTGCCGCTGCCGTGGAGGAGCTGCGGGCAGAACTCGCCCGAGCGAAAGAGCAAGCCAGAATTAGTAATGCGGCCGCTTTAAGGGCGTCAAGATCTAGAAGTCGAACGGGCTGCTCCTTTGCCGAAGCAAAGAGGAGATGGCCGATATGGCCAAAAAGTTAATGAATACTACCGATCGCTGCGAGGTTCTTGAAAAAGAACGTCAAGCGGAACAAGAGGGCCTAAAGAAGGCCGCCGCCGAATCCAAGAATGCCCAATGGGCTTTGAGAGCTGCCAAGGAGGAGCTGAGTCAGGCCGGGGCAATTGCGGCTGGAAAACCGTTTCTGCTGCGGAGGAAATATACAGATCCAAAGTATGCTCAGTTGGATAAGTTGTGGAGTTCGTAGGATGCTTATTTGGACTTGGCGGACGCGGTTGAGCACTTCCGGGGCCAGAAGGGGCACAAAAGGGAAGAGCTATATTGGTCGCAATTCCATAGTCCGGAGCGTCCTCTGCCGCTGACCGATCGGTTGGCCGAATGGGCCGAGCTGAATCGGTTGTCCGGATTCGCCATGAAGCATGTCTTAACTCACTTGTGGCCGGGCGGACCCCAGCCGAAGAGCTATTTTGGTTTAGTGCAGCAGCTTTCTTGCGCGGTACCGCGTGTCGATGCAATGAAGCGATCGGCGTGTATTGAGGAGCGCGGATGGCTCTTGCCCGTGTCAAGACATACCGGGCAGAGATGAAGGCCACCGACGTTGCATCCCAAGATTCGGACGAGTTTAGTACCGCCGAGCACTACTTTGAAGAAGTTCTGCCGGGCGCTGCTTAATAGAGACGCAGTGCTCGAAGGATATTATGTTTAAATGACATGTATGATTTGTGAAAACAATGTTTCAATGTAATATAAGAGCTTTTTATACTTGTGCGTTCAAGTAGCAAACTACTCCTGTCGCGGCCGTTTATGTATATGTATATATAACACGAAAGATGGCAGTCCTTGGCTTTCAGCCCCCACGCACATAGCGCTGGGTGTTTGCAAAGAAAGCGCTTTTTCACACTTAATCCAACGTCTTGGTCCTGTTAAGGAGGTGATGGCGTAGCAACCTGTGCAACCGGACTATAATGCTTTATCACTTTCACTTAGCCATAGGAGTTCGAGGGTGGGGCTACTATATAGCCCCTGGGGGCACTGCACTCTCCCGAATTCGGGGTGCGTATGTGCCTGACCGAAAACCGGTCCTTCTTAATGTGGAGGAATCCTAAAAATTCCCGTGAGTCATCGAGTGGTTGACCAGTCTCTCGCTATATCATGACAGTCAGTTTTTGGCTTTCTCTACTGAGGTGCTCACCCGGCCGAACCGGGGCACAATCGCAGTAGTTCTCCTGGTGCCGCGTTAGCCGTGAAAACGGAACGTAAGGCAGCAAAACACAGGAGTCGGGCAACCCAACATTTGACCAAAGACATGATTCGGAGATGATGCATATAAGGCCTAACTCGAGACGTCGAATACTCCCTAAGGTATTCGGTCTTTTATGAAAATGGGCAGAATAATGCTCTAAGCCCCTTGTGTCCAGGTACGCGCAAAAATTCTGGTGCGGCCAATGACAAAGCACCAGCCTCTTCCTCGGTTATATTAAGGAACCGGGGGAATGTATATCAACAAGAGACAGTGAAAAAAGGTTTACGCAGGGTCTTAATCTGAAAAGAATCCTTGCAACGGGTCCCTACTGCATGTCTGCGCCTGTGTCTCCGTTGTGCCGTATCCTGGACGGGTGTAGCACGTTGTTCATCTGTAAAAGAGAGGAACTTAGTTTGAAAGAAAATGGATCGTGCGAAAGATGTACTTAATATTAAATAAACAGAGTACGGTTCGAAGAATTGAATAAAATTGAGCTCTATTATCTCTTGTTATACATGCGTGCAGCCCCTCGTATGGGGGTATGCCGCTAGTAGGCGCCGGACTCGTCTAGCCGTGTCCGGGGTTTGAATGACCAATTTCAGGTTCTTTGCCTAGCAGAGCCGGATAGCTGTGGGGCTGTCAATGCAGTCTCCCATTCTTTCGTGCTCGAGTAACACTTAATACTTCCTTTTAACGAGATGATGCCGCGTGGACCGAGCATTTTAAGTGTTAGAGATGCATAATGCGGTATTGCGTTAAAGCGGGCGAAAGCTTCGCGTCCCAATAGTGCTTGATGGCTACTTTTAAACGGGGCGATATAGAAGAGTAACTTTTCGCGACGGAAGTTGTCGGATGAACCAAACACAACTTCTAGCGCATGGAGCCCGCATAAAGGGCATATGGGCCTGGCATTACTCCTTTAAAGGAGGTGTTGCTACGGCGAATTTTGGTTGGGTTTATCCCCATCCTGCGGATTGTGTCCTGATATATCAGGTTTATGTCACTGCTGCCATCCATGAGGACATGTGTAAATTGGAATCCGTCGATTATAGGATCCAGTATCAAGGCAGTCCATCCTGCGTTCCGGATATTTTCGGAATAGTCCTGATGGTCGAAGGTGATTGGTTTTGACAACCAGTGTGCGGCGCGCCCTTTAGTGGGCGCCGCTCTATTTTTCCCTTTGATCACGTGAAGTGAGTTTACTGTTTTGACCTCCTGTGGGAAAGTTTTTTGTTTTCCGAGGCTCTGCTTGTGGTGCTCGTCGTCATCTTCACTTGGTGTGTCGAGCCCCTTGTGTTCGGCGTTCAGCCTCACGGACTGTTTGAAGACCCAACAATTTACGTGGGTATGGTTAGCGAGCCTCCTGTGAGTACTGTGGATTTGACATATCTTGTCCAAGATTTTGTTGAAGTTGGATAGCTCATCGCTATTGTCCTTAAGGGGCGGTTTTTTGTTGTTTTGCCGTGAGCTTTTGAATCCGGCATTGACTGCCGTGCTCTTTGGACTGTTCCTTTTAATCCGCTATTTGGTCCTTGTTGCGCCGTGGTTTCATTTCCATCCCTGATTTCGGATGTATTTGGGTTCTTTGGTCTTTGCATCTTGCTAGCCAGCTATCCTCTCCCGCACAAAAGAGGGTCATGAGGCTTGTTAATGCGGCCATTGTTCTTGGCTTTTCTTGGTCGAGGTGTCTGGCGAGCCATTCGTCTCGGACGTTGTGTTTGAAAGCTGCTAGGGCTTCGGCGTCCGGACTGTCGACTATTTGGTTCTTTTTAGTAAGGAACCTGTTCCAATTTCCGGCTGACTCTCGGGCTGTTGAGTTATGTGACTTAGATCGTCAAGATCCGGAGGGCGGACATAAGTCCCCTGAAAATTTGCCCGAAATGCATCCTCAAGCTCTTCCCAGCTTCCAATGGTATTTTCGGGGAGGCTCTTAAGCCAATGCCGAGCTGGCCCTTTGAGTTTAAGGGGTAAGTATTTTATGGCGTGGAGATCATCTCCTCTAGCCATGTGTATGTGGAGGATATAATCCTCAATCCAGACTCCAGGGTCTGTTGTTCCGTCGTATGCCTCTATGTTTACGGGTTTGAATCCTGCTGGAAATTCATGATCCAAGACCTCGTCGATGAAACATAGGGGGTGTGCGGCGCCCCCTATATTTGGGTGTGCCGTGATCTTCGGAATTTTGGCGTATTGCATTGCTTTGACGAGAATGCTTTCTTGGCCCATAGATGGAGCTAACTGGGCCATCCTTTTGATGTGAATCCTTAAGCGGATCGCATATTGGCTTGTGTGCGACACCATTCGCCGCTCTCTTTTTGCCGTGAGGTCGTCCATCCAACCGGGTGGCCTTCTTGCTTTTTAGTTGTGGGGGCTCTAAGGCCTCCTCGTCGAATTCGGGCAGTAGCTTTCTTTTCGGGTAGCTCTTTGTTTGGCGACTGTCGCCGTAATTATCTGCGGTGCTGAATACTTTGCTCCATCTGATCTTGAGTGCAACTTCCGCTGTTTTGAGCTTCCGCTTCTGCTTTTTCAGGCTACGCGCAGTGGCGACGAGCCTTTTCTGGAGGTCATTTTGCTCCAATGGTTTTTCCGGCGTGAAATCGTCCGGACTGTTGTCTTCGCCGGGGACAGATTGTTTATCCAAGTTGTCTTGTTCGGGCGATTGCTCGATAGCTTGTTCGTTGTCCACCGGTTCGCCCTGCTCTATGGCTGGGTCCTTGTTGAGGCGGGACTTTGTTCGGCGTTTACGTTGCCGTTTTGACTGCTTTTCGAGGGATTTATCCTTCGTAGCGTCCCGTTGTTCCTCGTCTTCATTTCCTTTAGGTGTATCCACCATGTATACATCATGGGATGAGGTTGTACGGCATCCTATAGGTGCTGGTTCATTGTTGTCTCCTACATCGTCGTCCATACCGTCGATGTCTTCGGAGTCGAAATCGAGCACGTCGTGCAAGCTTTCGACAGTGGCTATGAAGTGGGTGGTGGGTGGGCATTGAATTTCTTCATCGTCCGCATCCCAACCTTCTTGACCGTAGTCCGGCCAGGGCTCTTCGGATAAAGAGAGAGACTTTAGTGAATTCAGGATGTCGCCAAAGGGCGAGTGTTGAAAGATGTCCGCGGCCGTGAACTCCATAACGGGCGCCCAATTGGATTCGATTGGCAAGGGCGCGGAGGGTTCGGAGTCCGGCACCCTGGAGTCGAGGTCTTCGCAAAGGACAGGGATGGAGTTCGGCTCGATCGTCGTAGAGATTGTAGCCCCCGAGGTGGTGTCCAACCACTCGTCCTCGATCGGGGAATCCGGCCCCGGATTAAGGGTCGGAGCGGATACTGGTGCGGCCTCGAGGCCTTTGCTGGCAGAGCTAGATCATGCCCATCGAGACAAAGGCGGCACGCTATTGCGGCTCGAATCCGTCGAAGATCAAGTCTCCGCGGATGTCGGCCGTATAGTTTAAACTTCCAAATCTGACCTGATGGCGGGCGTAGCTTCGATCTGCTCCAGATGGCTGTTTAATTGGCCCAGCAGCAAAGCCGCCGAACACGAAGATCTGTCCAGGGAGAAAAGTCTCACCCTGGACCGCGTCATTGTTGATGATCGAAGGAGCCATCGGGCCTATCGGTGAAGACACAGAGGAACTCTCAATGAAAGCACCAATGTCGGTGTCAAAACCGGCGGATCTCGGGTAGGGGGTCCCGAATCAGGCGTCTAGGCGGATGGTAACAGGAGACAAGGGACACGATGTTTTTACCTGTTCGGGCCCTCTCGATGGAGGTAATACCCTACTCCCGCTTGATTAATATTGATGGTATGGGTAGTATAAGAGTAGATCTACCACGAGATCAAGGAGGCTAAACCCTAGAAGCTAGCCTATGGTATGATTGTTGTTCGCCCCACGGACTAAAACCCTCCGGTTTATATAGACACCGGATAGGTTAGGGTTACACGTAGTCGGTTACAATGGTAGGAGATCTACATATCCGTATCGCCAAGCTTGCCTTCCACGCCAAGGAAAGTCCCATCGGACACGGGACGAAGTCTTCAATCTTGTATCTTCATAGTCTTGGAGTCCGGCCGTGACGATAGTCCGGCTATCCGGACACCCCCTAGTCCGGGACTCCCGCGCGCCCCAAGGGGAGTCCTACTCCCACCGGGAGTAGGATTCCACCCCTTCCATTAGTAGGAGAAGGAGGGAAGGAAGGAGGAGAGAGGGGAAGGAAAAAGGGGGGGCCCTTCCTAGTCCAATTCGGACTAGAGGGGGAGGGGGCGCGCGGCCTGCCCAGGCCGCCGCTTCCTCTCTCTACCAAGGCCCATGAGGCCCATTACACTCCCCGGGGGGTTCCGGAAACCCCTCGGTACTCCGGTATCCGTCCAAACTCTCTCGAAACCCTTCTGAAGTCCAAACATAGTCATCCAATATATCGATCTTTATGTCTCTACCATTTCGAGACTCCTCGTCATGTCCGTGATCGTATCCGGGACTCCGAACTACCTTCGGTACATCAAAACACATAAACTCATATTACCGATCGTCACCGAACGTTAAGCGTGCGGACCCTACGGGTTCGAGAACTATGTAGACATGACCGAGACACATCTCCGGTCAATAACCAATAGCGGAACCTAGATGCTCATATTGGCTCCCACATATTCCACGAAGATCTTTATCGGTCAAACCGCATAACAACATACGTTGTTCCTTTTGTCATCGATATGTTACTTGCCCGAAATTCGATCGTCGATATCTCAATACCTAGTTCAATCTCATTACCGGCAAGTCTCTTTACTCGTTCCGTAATGCATCATCCCGCAAATAACTTATTAGTTACATTGCTTGCAAGGCTTATAGTGATATGCATTACCGAGAGGGCCCAGAGATACCTCTCCGATACACGGAGTGACAAATCCTAATCTTGATCTATGCCAACTCAACAAACACCATCGGAGACACGTGTAGAGCATCTTTATAATCACCCAGTTATGTTGTGACGTTTGATAGCACACAAGGTGTTCCTCCGGTATTCGGGAGTTGCATAATCTCATAGTCAGAGGAACATGTATAAGTCATGAAGAAAGCAATAGCAATGAAACTGTAACGATCATAATGCTAAGCTAATGAATGGGTCTTGTCCATCACATCATTCTCCTAATGATGTGATCTCGTTCATCAAATGACAACACATGTCTATGGTTAGGAAACATAACCATCTTTGATAAATGAGCTAGTCAAGTAGAGGCATACTAGGGACACTTTGTTTTGTCTATGTATTCACACATGTACTAAGTTTCCGGTTAATACAATTCTAGCATGAATAATAAACATTTATCATGAAATAAGGAAATAAATAATAACTTCATTATTGCCTCTAGGGCATATTTCCTTTAGAGATGCGACGGCGGAATAGAGCGCACGAGCTGAAACTTCCGCCCCGTCAAAATTTTCTGCCGATAGGGGAAATTGCACATATACAGCTTAAGGGGTTGAATATACAGCTCCCCAGAGAAAAAATCAGGTTAAGGGTTTTCGCAAGACATGTCCGGGATGTTTTTTCGGCCTGGAACTCTAAGACGGTGGTCATTTTCCAGGCCATGGCCGCGGGGTGTTTTACGAATCCGCTAGAGATCTCTTAAAAGGATGGGATAGGATGGGATCTGGTAGAGATGCTGTAAAAAACCCTCAACATGGTATAATAACACCACGTGAACAAATCCATCAATACACTTTTCACATTTCACATAACAGAATCCATCTTATTGTTTTCAAGATTCACATAAACATATTAGGTAACAACCAGCAATATAGCTACAAATTCGTCTTATAATCTAAATGATGAAGTTTAGTTAGAAGGTCGGAATCAAGATTGAAGCTTTGGGATTGCAAGGGGCAAGATTTCCGCATGAACAAAAAGCAAAACAAGATGAAAGAAATAGAAAACGTGGAGCTTGATTTGTCGGAAATCCACCCACTCCGCCGGATGGAACAAACACACCAACTCCGCTGGGACTCAAGAACTTTGATTCAGCCTCAATCCATATTTTGTAGAAACGAGCGACTTCAGCAAGAGGGTAGACCGCAGTGACTCCGCCGAGAAGAAAGAGCAGCGCGGCGAAGCTCAAGGAAGATCGCAGATGGAAGATAAAGGGGATTCGGGGAGTGGGAGGAGGGGTCATGGTTACCGCGGTCTGTTTTCCTGACATATTGCAAATACGTGCGATCTGCAAACAAAATACAACACCTATACATGATAGTGGGCCAGCACAAACACGGATCGCGGCATAGAACAACCGGTGTAGGATCAGTTGAGAATAGCAACTTGTGTTATTAGGAGGTCAAAGCCAACATATATACACATACATGAGGATGCCAAAAGGCTACAAAAGAATGCCAAGAGACTAGAATGTAAAAGGCTAAAGGACATCACTAATATAACTCTAACACCCCCCCCTCAAACTCATGGTGGGTCCACAACACTGAGTTTGGAGAGGTGAAATCCATGTTGCACTCTAGTCTGAGCCTTCGCGAAGAAGTCCGCTTAGTAACTCGTAAGTCACATCTTGAAGAGCGACAACATGATCCTGCACAACAAGACGCACATAAGAAGCATCAACACCAATGTGTTTGGTAAGCTCATGCTTCACGGGGTCCAGCCTTAATCTTGATAGCACTTTTGTCTTTGTCGGCGAGGAGGTGGTAGGTGTAATGTGAAACACCAAAATCCTCCAGTAACCATCGTAACCAAGTCACCTCTGCCGTCAGAAGAGCCATAGCTCGCAATTCGGCATGTGCACTCGAACGAGAAACTGCAGTTTGTTTCTTCGTCTTCCAGGAAATGAGGGAACCACCAAGAAAGACACAGTAGGCAGAAAGTGAACGGCGATCCGTAGGATCACTAGCCCACGTAGCATCCGAATAGGCCTGGAGCTGTAACAAGATGGAATGGGGAAAAAGAGACGATGAGAGATCATGCCACGAAGATATCGTAGAACGCGAAGAAGGTGACTATAGTGAACTAAAGTGGGAGCAGAAACAAACTAACTCAGAATATGGACAGGATAGGAGATATCCGGACGAGTGACAACAAGATACACAAGACTCCCAACAAGATGGCGATAACACGTCGGACCAGACAAGGGCTCACCGTCAGAAGCACGAAGGTGGACATTGAGCTCCATAGGAGTCTCAGTAGTGCGCTCATCACTAGGAGCCGCACGAGTAAGAAGATCCTGGATATACTTTTCTTGGAAATAAAAAAGCCATCAGAGGTGGAGGAAACCTCAATCCCAAAAAAGTAACGAAGAGGACCAAGATCAGATATAAGGAACTGCTCATTAAGACGGGCCTTGACAAAGGCAATGTAATCAAAATCGTCGCCAGTGATGATCATGTCATCAACATATAGAAGAAGAAGAGTGTGACCACGAGCAGAAAGGTGGACAAACAACGCTGGATCATGATCACTGGGTGAAATACCAGCAACAGTGACCACTGAGGCAAAACGCTCAAACCAAGCGCGGGGGGCTTGCTTAAGGCCATAGAGAGAGCGACGAAGACGACAAACCATGCCATCAGGAACTGAATACCCAGGTGGTGGCTGCATATATACCTCCTCACGCAACTCACCATTAAGAAAGGCATTTTTAACATCAAGCTATGACACAGACCAATGGCGAACAGAGGCCACGGCGAGAAGTGTGCGGACAGTGGTCATATAGGCCACAAGAGCAAATGTCTCATCATAATCACGACCATGCTCCTGCTGAAAGCCACGAGCCACAAGACAAGCTCTATAACGCTCAAGAGAACCATCAGAGCGAGTATTAATCTTATAGACCCACTTACAAGTGATGGGACGAACACGGGGAGGAAGATAAACCAGATCCCATGTGTCGTTGCGCTCAAGAGCGGCAATCTCCTCTGCCATCGCAAACTGCCATTCAGGATGAACAACAGCATCACGATAAGAGTTAGGCTCAAGTACAACCGAAAGGCCATATTGGAAAGGAGAATAGCGGTCAGGAGGAGGGCAACTTCGAGCCCGAAGACCATAAGTCGGCTGGGACGAGGAAGACGGTGCACGAGAAGTAGATGGCACGTCAGTAGATTCATCTATAACACGTCGACGACGGGTATAATGAAAAGGAAAAGTGGGATGAGAAGGAACCACTGGAGGTGATGGAGATGGAGAAGACATTGGTGATGAAGGTGGAGTGTCATGCAATAAGGAAGGAGAAGAAACGATAGGAGAAGATGGTGTCAGATCTGCAATAGTGGGACGAGAAGGAGGAGTAGGGATATGAGGCACAGAGGGAGGTGTATCAGGAAACGTGAGAAAAGAGATATCCTCTACTGAAAAGGTCGAAGAGGATGGTCGGGGGTAGAATGGACGAAACTCATCAAAAGTCACATCCCTAGAAATACGCATCCGTCGACCGACATGATCCCAACACCGATAACCCTTATGCTCATCACTATAGCCTAGAAAAACACACTCGAGAGACTGAGCGTTTAGTTTGGTGCGTTCTCAGGGGGCAAGGAGAACATAACAAACACAACCAAACAACCGAAGAGCGGAATAATCAGGAGAATGATCAGAAAGACGCTCTAGAGGAATACCTCCCTGTAGAGCAGATGAGGGTTGAATGTTTATGAGATATGTGGCAGTGGAGATAGCTTCAGCCCAGAATTGAGACGGAAGAGAGGCGGCAATCATAATCACACGAGCTGTCTCGAGAAGGTGACGATGCTTGCACTCAGCCACACCATTCTGAGCGTGAGCACCGGGACAAGAGAACTGAGCAAGAGTGCCCTCCTCAGCAAGAAAACCACACAACATTTTGGAGATATACTCGCCAGCAAAATCAGCACGAAACACACAAATAGGTGTAGAGAACTGAGTGTGGACCATGGCGGCAAAACGCTTATAAATAGAGAGAACCTCACTACGAGAAGACATGAAATAAAGCCAAGTGTAGCGAGAGAAATCATCTATAAAAATAATATAGTAGCGATGGCCCCCTTTGGAAGAGAAGGGAGCCGGACCCCACACATCTGAATGTACTAAATCGAAAGGGTGCTGAGACACCGACTCACTAGTAGGATAAGGTAACTGAACTTGTTTACCAAGCCTACAACCCTGACACTGTATGGAGACATCTCCTGAGACAGGCCCCAGAAGACCACGACGAACTAAAGACGATAGTCGAGAACCACAAAGGTGACCAAGCTGATGATGCCACTGCTGGAAGGAGCTGGTAGCTGAAGCAACGAAGGCAGATGGACTGGCGAGTGTGGTGGTAGCGGAAGGAACATTAAGCCAGTCCAACTCCCAAAGCCCCTGAGAATCATGGCGGCGCGGGCCAGCCCCAACCAGAGCCTTTGTGTGGCGATCCTGAATAGTGCAAGAATGAACGTCAAGAATGACACGACAACCAGAATCAGTAAGTTGTCCCGCAGAAAATAGGTTCATGGTAAGGCGAGGCACATGAGAAACTTCTGGAACATAAAAGGAAGAAGTGGCAAGAGTGCCCCACTGCATAGCAGAAGAGGAGTACCATCAGCAGTAAGAACATTAATAGGAAAATCAAGAGATCTACTAGAGGACAAGATAGAAGAATCGGAGGACATATGAAATGAAGCTCCAGAATCCAGAACCCATGGGGATGTACCTGACTGTTTAGACGGTGGTCACTCAACACTAGAAGCACTAGTCACAGAGCCTGTAGTACCTGTCGAAGAACCTGAAGCAGCAAGTATACGCTTGAGCTTCACAATATCCTGCTCGGTCAAGGAGACAGTAGACGACGTTGAGGAAGAAGCACGAGTCCCAGAAGAAGAATTGCGCTCCCTATTACGCATATCACGCTTCTTCTTGAAGCAGTCAGACTCAGGGTAACCATCCCTGTTGCAGTAGTCACAATGAGTACGAGGACGAGATCGGCCTTCACGAGAGCGGGCCTCACTAACCGGAGGAGTGGGCGATGGCGGCGAACCTTTGGAGCGAGAAGACACTGGTGGAGTAGCAGCTCGAGCAGCGAGCACAGAGGGAACCTGAAGCAAACCAGCACCACGGAGGCGAGTCTCCTTAGCACAAAGCTCAGAAAGCACCTCAGAAATAGGAACACGACCACGAGCAAACAACTGAGCACGTAAAGGCTCAAACTCCCCACGGAGCCGTGACAAGAACTCATAGACACGCTGAAACTCCAAGTCTGACCTCACAGTCTGGCAACACGGGCAAGTGCCACAAACAAAAAGTCTGCGAAGGGAGTCAAGCTGGCGCCAGAGCAGCGTAACTCGAGTGTAGAACTCATCAATAGTGGAGTCTCCCTGCTGGAGAGCATGCTCCTGACGGACCACAGACAAGTAGAGAGCATCACCGAAGGGCTGATAGCGCTAGCGAAGATGAGACCACACCTCAAAGACAGTACTGAGGCCCATAAACTCAGAAGCAAAGTGAGGTAGAACACTGGCAGTGAGGACAGCCGCAGCACGAGTATCATCCTCGCACCACTGAGTGTAAGCAGCTAGAGCATCACGATAAACTGAAAGAGCATTCGAATAATCCAATACCTGCTGCTCATAAGCAGCAGCCGCATCATCAGCAACAACCCTGGCTGGAGCCCTATCAGCATCAGAAGCATCTGTGGCAAGAGTCGGTGGCGTCGGCGGTGGGGTAGGAGCCACAGGAGGCATTGGGCGCGGAGGACAGGGGACCTCGCCGGAAAGAACACCCTAGAGACGAATGCCACGCATGTGAATGCCCATAAAGACAACGAACTCAGCATAGTTAGCCCCATCGAATATCACCTGATAGCGCGGGATGGCGAGATAGCCAGATGATGCAGAAGACATGGTGCTCCTTTTCTGTCTTTTTCTTTTGGAATTAGCAAAGGTCACCCAAGAGTCAACTGGCCAGGACAAGACCGGTCAGAACTACCAGTAAATCAATCAGACGAAAAGCCAGCCAAAGGATGACCAAAAGGATTGGATAATCACGATCTGAAGCAGTAGACACCCGGACGTGAAACGGCAACAGCGAGCGCGGACAACCCAGAAGACAAAGAAGTGGGTACCTGACGGGGCGACGCCGACAAGCGTGCAGGTAGACGGGATCTGCGGCCGGTGGTGCCGCAGAAGGTAGCAGCAGCGCGGACGAGGCTGGCGGCCGGCAGCCGCGGAAGGCAGCAACAGCGTGGAACTTGGAGGAAGACCAGTGGCTGGATCGATTGGGACCAAGTCCAATAGGATCCAACACCAGCACTGAATCGATTCACAGTGGCTACCTAGCTTGGATGGGAAGCTCCTGTAGGTGGAGATGGACGCAGGCAAAAGAAAAAGCACGGGCCGGCAGGAAATAGAACAACGGTGGCCGTGGAGGAGATTGGATCGGGAGCAGCACGAGTTGCACATGCGCAAAAAAAATACCTAGAGCTCTAATATCATGTTGAGAATAGCAACTTGTATTATTAGAAGGTCAAAGCCAACATCTTTCCCTAATAATAAAGCACGGATTGACTTCGTGGGTTCATCGTCACAATACGTTTTTTCCCGTGATTTTACATTTTCAGTTTAAAATTAAAACATATAAGCGAGGTGGTACTAAAACCGTTTCGTTCGAAAGCATCATGTTCGCTGCGTTCCTACTAACGTCGGTCTGCTGGTTGGGCCGTTGGGCCAAGCTTCAGTACAACACGAGAAAGGAAAACGTTCGCATCCACTTGGGCCCGTCCAAAAAAAGGTTCATACGTCGTCATCCTGTCCGCTGCCTTACGATCTTCTGATTTTTGTTTCTGATCTAGTCAGTTTCTGATAAAAAACGGAGGAGCATTCCTTCTTTAGGCGTGCTAGCATGTTCGTGTCTGGCTTCTTCACCAAGTTGTATTAGGCCAGCTGATCCTGGAAGCACCATAGATCTTAAAAGTGGATTCAAAAGCCACCGGGGATAGCCTGCACCTTCTGATTTTGTTGGAAAGCTTAGACGGCCGACACGTTAGAAACCTACGCGAAGGCACGATAGGGGTTACGGGGCGTTGGGGAAGAGGGGGCTTGCATGGCAGGCACCCTGAACCGCTGCGGCCCAGCGCTGAGGGCGAAGCCAGCAAAGGGAGCTTTCACGGTTGGTGTCGTGGATGATTGCGCCGTGACGGGCAAGATGGAGCTCAGGTTTGGAGGAGGATCCGGTTGCAATCAGAATCGGAGGAGGAGCGGAGGACCATCCATGGCTGCAGTGGCGAATCCACCGCACGTCACAGCGCCCGGCCCGTGGTTAGTCGGCTTGAACATAGCCGCGCATCCAGCTCTCCACCGCCACCATCCTACTGTTCGCACACGAACAGTTTCGGCTGCCCTGCAGTTACGCGTTGCTCCTACCTGCCGGCTCGCGTACCGCGTGCCGAGAAAAAGCTGCCTCACGTGCGGTTCACCTCGAGAACCAGGTACGCAAGGACTAGGCACTGCTGCAGACGACAACATGACTCACCGGATGTCTCGAACGCACACTCACACCATGGCCAGGTGGGGGTGGCAGTGTCCAACGCGAGCCTCTTCGATTCCTGGCACCTTCTTCTCCTTCGCGTGCACGGATGGCGCCTACCCGCCATGGTTGCCACGCTCTACGGCAGCACGCGTGTCACCTCCATCGTCCCCTACGAGGCCGCCTACACCTTCACGCCTAAGTCGGCCGCATCCCATCCGCACCTGTCGCTACCTGCCTCCTCCTCCAAGCCGTCGGCGCTGACCCAACAACTATACGCATCCTCCTCGACCACCACAACAACCCACCACCCTGGGCAGGACTGCACGCGCCTCTGCAAAGACGAGGTCGCATGCCCTTGCCGCACAACATCTGCCTCTCTGCTCTAGGGACTCCATCGTCGGATTCACTATCGTCGGCGATGGCTGACTTGCCGCCGACGAGCTCCACGCGCCGGAGTCATGGTTATTGGGATAGGGGATTGTAGTTTTTTGTTTTCACCCGTTGCAACACACGGGCTCTTTTGCTAGTATATACATATACATGAAGATGCCAAAAGGCTACAAGAGAATGCTAAGAGATTAAAATGTAAAAAGTTAAAGGACATCACTAAGAGGGTGTTTGTTTCCAGGGACTTATTGGTTTAGGGACTTAAAAAAGTCCCTATAAGTCCCATCTAAACCAAACAGGAGGGACTTATAGGGACTTAAAGTGGGCATTTGGGAGGAGAGTCTTATAGAGACTTATAAGTCCCAGGAATCAAACATGTAGGAAGTTTTTAGGAACTTCTATATCTATACCCCTACTAATAAAAGAAATAGGTATTCTTAGTCCGTCATACTAATTTATAGAAAACCCCCTAGGTATTCTTAGTCTGTCATACTATTTTATAGAAAACCCCCTGATTTTTCTGAAATTAAACCCGCAGTAGATATCAAATATTTTTTTAAATACTCATATCTTTTAAACCGTTGCTCCAAATTTAACATGTTATATATGAATTATGATTAGAAAAACATGTAGAATCTGAATATGATGTTATTTTACCTCTAAACAATCTGAAGGAAAATACTATCTAAGGACCAATACCTATGACATGTATGGCAAGAAATAGTGATGAAATATGGACGCAAGTACCTGCGTCCATAGAAGACCATACAAAAATGTTCTTTTCCAGACAAAAAAATCACCCTTTATGCTTAAAAAATCATGTATCTTTTAACAACTCTTCATGTATTTAATAAATATGCATGTGAAAAAAAGTGTTCAAGAGTTACCCTAAGTTGGTGATGCTTAAACTGAACGTAGTGTGTTAATGTGTCATGGTCTATTTTTGTCGTTTTCCTTTACCGGCCCGTAACAATACCCCATTTCATACATGACATGAATAAATCTGATTACTTGTTCATTTCTTTGTACTGATTAAATCTATATGCAAGCCATGTTGGAATAGAATACCTGTGATATCTTGAGCTGCGCTTTTGTAGGCTAAAACCATCTTTGTTTGGAACGTAACTATAAATTCTCAGATTATAGACAATTTTTTTATAAATTAAAAGCATGTGGTATTTTTTTTCCGTTTCAACGCACGGACCTTTTTGCTAGTAAGACTTATATAAGTTGGGACTAAAAAAAATCCTAAGACTTATGAATCAAACAGAGCCTAATATAACTCTAACAGGATCCACCGCTACATCACCCAAACGCTCAAAATGACTTTCCCTATAATAACGCCACGTGAACAAATTAACGAGTGAGTGTCCAGTCTCCACGGAAGCAGAGAAGGAGCAAACATGCTCTGCGCTCCGCCGCAAACGCTGCGTCCGTCGCGGCCGCTCTTGCCCCCACCGCGATGCTCCGGCAGCGCGCAGCCGTCAGCGTCCTCGGCCGGGAACATCCGGCGCCAGGTGCTCCAGCCCGAGGGCCGCGCAAAGCTGGACCCGCGCTCCGACCGCGACTTCTACGCGTTCCCGCGCCTCGTCAAGCACGTCGACGACGGCTTCCTCGCCACGCTCACCGACCTCTACCGGGAGCGGCTGCGCCCGGAGTCGGACGTGCTGGACCTCATGAGCTCCTGGGTGAGCCACCTGCCCCCGGAGATGCGGTTCCGGCGGGTGGTCGGCCACGGGCTCAACGCGCAGGAGCTGGCCAAGAACCCGCGCCTGGACTACTTCTTCGTCAGCGACCTCAACCGGGAGCAGCGGCTGGAGCTCGAGAGCGCCTCCTTCGACGCCGTGCTCTGCACCGTGAGCGTGCAGTACCTGCAGTCGCCTGAAAAAGTATGTGCCGTCCACCACCGTGTGTCTTCTTATCTTCTTCTTCTTCTCTCCGCCACACGATTTGATATACATATTAATTGTTCGATAAGTTCATATGCTCTGCGCACACTAATTTCCTTGTAAGGTTTTCGCGGAGATCTACCGGGTGCTGAAGCCGGGCGGGGTGTGCATCGTGAGCTTCAGCAACCGGATGTTCTACGAGAAGGCGATCGGCGCGTGGCGGGAGGGGTCCGCCTACAGCCGCGTCCAGCTCGTGACGCAGTACTTCCAGTGCGTCGAAGGGTTCACGCAGCCGGAGGTGGTCCGGAGGCTGCCGCCATCCGACGCCGGCGGCAAGTCGGGCTCGTCGCCGCTGGAGGCCCTGATGCGGCTGTTCGGGCAGGCGAACTCTGACCCGTTTTACGCGCTCATCTCGTACAGAAACTTCAAGCCCATGTGAAATCTTTCGATTCGCCTTCCCAGCGTACGTAGAAATGCCAAGAGCAGAAAACATGTCCCGATGTTGGTTATGCAAATACAGTACAACATAGAGTCTTTATATATACATACGAAATACGGAAGTTTCTGTACGAAGGACGTTGCCTGTAACGTATTTCAGACCCGAGTTCATCTGGAGGTGGGAGTCCGAGACTGACTCGTACACGACACACCTACGCGCCACGATCCCGCGGACAGTCGGAGTGGTCGGCCATATAAGCCAGGGGGCGCGCGTCCATACCCAAGTTCACGCCGCGTCCTGGCATCCAACACCGTAGTCCGTCGAACTTACGAGTTTGATTAGGGCGCGGCGTGATGATCCGCCCGACGATGGCGTGGGAGAAGGCGGTGCAGAGATTCGCCAAGGGCGAGAAGGCGTTCACCGAGGGGGCAGACAACCTGCGGCTGGTCGCTGCCGTCACGGAGGCGGACCTTGCGGCGGGGAAGCTGGTGCCCACGAGGGAATTCGCCGCCGCGATCGCGCTCGCCGAGGAGACCGCCCTGCGGCTGCTCGACAGGGCGGCCAAGGAGGCGGACGACGCCGAGCACACGGCCGCGGCGTTCGTGGGTAGGCCGGGGGCCGACAAACTGGTGGAGCCGCTCCGCAGGCACGCCGCGTCCATCGCCAGGCTGAGGACGCAGGCCGCGGAATTCGCCGCTTTCACGCGCCGGATGGCCTCGCTGCCGGTCGTGGAGGAGCCCGAGAGCTCCAAGTTGAGACCGCGTGGAGGCTTGACGGCAGGAGTCGAAGGATCCGGACGGAGGGAAGCAAGAACAAGGAGGCCCAACGCCAGATACTTCGGGCCCGAGTGGAGCTCCTGAGCCCGCCGGGCAGCCATCGGACGCTCCAACACTACACAACTGATTTCATCCAATCTACTCCCTCCGGCCCATAGATGGTGGATGCGAACCAAACTAGCCCATAGTCGTTGCTGTAGTTTGGTCGATCGTTGTTTTGATCGCCTTGGGTCTTTTTTTAGGCAAAGCTTTGGTCTGTACTTTACTATTTGTCAGCGTGTTTTCTATTTGTTAGTTGTGTGCATCCAAAATATGCAAAGATCAGATTTGTGCTCATTGTATTTTGTACCCACTTGATGTTTCATTTTGAGTCAATAGAATCCAATCTTTATCAAAAAAGAATGAAGATCTTATATCATGTAACGGAGAGAGTGCCAGAATATGACGTCGCGCGGTTTGTTGTTACTTTTGTGTTCAAAGTTCAAACTAGATTATAGGTCGTTTGTTAGTTGGGAAAGGATTCCTTTCAACCGACTGATCTTGTGCGAGCGTCCGCCACCTCCGTGTCCATTGAATGGGCTCTTAATTAGACGGTCAGGAGCCAACCCCTCTGTGTTGACGTTTCCATTATTTCATAAAAGGGGTTATGCAACTAGCCCCTTGTTCCAAACTGACCAGGGTATCGGCTGGGACTATGAAGGGTGACGGCGACTGGGACAAGGAGGGCAGCAACGTAGGCCAACTAGGCGACCCGGGCAGACCCTCCGCGACAACGACGAGGGTGGGATCTCCGTCGGTGGTGTCCGGCCTCTATATGCAACCCTTATGCCCTGTTCCTGTGGGCCGGCGTAAGTCGTAGGCGGTGGTGCTTGTGGTCGCCGGCGGTGGTTGTGGCACTCCCCAGCGATGGTGATTTGTTCTCCCCGGCATGCTTCTAAAACAGCGGGAGCGGCGACGCTATTGCTTTGTTTAGGTCGGGGGCGACGTGCTCTACGCAGGCAACGGCACGTGCGTTTCTGCACATTTTTCTAGGTTTATTTTTTTCTGCAACATTAGCTATGTTGCAAAAGTTCTTCCACCATATCACCTTTGCAAAAAACAGTGAAAACAGGAAAAAAAATATGCAACACGACCTATGTTCAAAAAAAAAAAAATACCGCAACACAATATATGTTGCAAAATAAACTGCAACATAACCTTTGTTGTAAATGTTTCCACAACAAGACATCTGTTGAAAAGAAAGTAAGACATTTGGCCGCTTGATTGTGCCAGATCCCACGGCTCGCGAGCCAACGAATCTTTTAAAAAGACCTGTCGGCCGATGCACAGCAACCCCTTGTTAGTTTTGTGTTCAAAATTTAAATTAGATTATCGGTCAGCTTCAGATAATGTATACACATACAGCTTGGGAACATCGATACGTTTGTTGCACATGTAAGACCTACCACATGAGCAGTCAAATTCTAATGCAGCATCTTTTTGTCGAAGTTTGAGAAATCGCACCTGAACTAGACTTAAACCGCAACACATCAGGCCGGTGCTACAAATCAGCCGGATGATTTCTTAGAGAAATCATCCACCTGTTTAGCCGTCGGATCAGCGTGCCGGGAATCATTGGATTATAACAGGCAGCAGCGAGAGCAACAACTTCAAACTCAGCACAATTGCAGCCCCGTGTGAAGCTCCAACACAGCACCGACGGGCTCCGGTGAGCTCCATTGCAACACGAGAGCTCCAGCGCAGCAACGACGCTCCAACGAAGCTTCATTGCAACTACGACCAACCTCCATTGCAGCCCCGGCAGAGCTCCAACGCAGCACCGACACGCCGGCGAACCTCCATTGCAACTCCGGCCGAGCTCCCACTACAAAAAAAAGACACATCCGTGACATTTTGAGCCGAACGAAATTTTTTCTGTCATACATATGACACTTCTATAACGATAATTGTGACAAAACCCGGTATCATCATAGATGTGATGGGCTCCTACTTCTATGACAAAAAATCATGACAGAAAATGGGTTTTTCGTCCTGGATGGGCCGGAGACGCAGTATGACATTCTTTGGGTCGTCTATGACGGAAAAAAACATGGTAGAAGCGAGGGGGAGGAAAATTTCGGGGAGTTCCCAGTTACGGTGGGAGGTCGGGGGCCGAGCGATGCGTGTTTCTCTCACACACGTACGCGCATGTGTGCGAGGCGTTGGCTCTAATCGAACCCGGCGAGGCGTTGGGCTCTAATCAACCCGGCGATTGCCTTTGCGAGTTACGCGTTATCGAACCCGGCGATCGATCGATGGCTGTTAATCGAACTCGATCAAGCGATTCGCCATCGCTTCTGCTAATCAAGCCGATCGATGATGCCTCCGAGATGAGCGGTGGCGTCTCGGGGGGTTTGGATGAGCGATGGCGGTGGCGTTTGCCTCTGGATGAACAGGACCCCGTGGTGTGGAGGGCTGGATGAACAGTAGACGATGGAGGGGTGCCCGTGGAGGGGTGGTTGAACAGGACCCCATGGTGTGGAGGGCTGGATGAACAGTAGACGGTGGAGGGGTGCCCGTGGAGGGGTGGTTGAACAACACCCCGTGGTGTGGAGGGCTGGATGAACAGTAAACAGTGGAGGGGTGGTTGAACAGTAGCCGGTGGAGTAGTGCGCGGGTGGAGGCTGGATGAACAGGAGCCCGTGGAGGCTGGAGGAGGTCGACGGTAGCCCGTGGAGGCTGGAGGAGGTCGACGGTGGAGATGAACAGTATCCCGTGGAGTCCCGTTTTGCGATGCGCCACACCCTCCCGATGAACAGGACCCCGTTTGACCGTGGCGCTCCAACACAAGTCCATTTCGACCGCTTTTGCGGCACGCCACACCCCTCCCGATCAACAGGACCCCGTTTGAGCGTGGGAGGTCCGTTTCGTCCGTTTTGCGGTACGCCACACCCCTCCCGATGAACAGGACCCCCGTTTCGACCGTAGGAGGTCCGTTTCCTCCGTTTTGCGGTATGCCACACCCCTCCCGATCAACAGGACCCCGTTCCGAATGTAGGAGGTCCGGTTCCTCCGTTGTGCGGTACGCCAGGCCTCGTTTCCATCGCATGTTCCGTCCAAGCCCTCCCGATGAACACGACCAGGCATTCTGTTCCGACCCAGCCGGTTGGCTCCCACGCGTTCCGTTGCCTCCCGATGAACACGACGCATGTTGCCTCCCCATGAACACGACGCACTCCGTTGCCTCCCCACGAACATAACGACGACGCTGTTTCTCCGTTCCGACCCAGCCATGTACACGAGCCCTGGCGTACGTATGCGCGAGTAGGCGTTCGAGACCCCACCCGTATGTACACATACGTGGCCGTATTTTCTTTCTTGCACCCTGGCCGTTGTACGTACGTGTACATGCTACGTGCGCGCCTCTACTACGACATGTGCGAGTCTCTACAACGACCAGTATGTACGTACACGTTCGCGACCAGAATGACAACGCTACGTACGATTCGACCAGGTGGGTCCCGAATGTCAGGCACTTCCTTGCGTGCGAAGATGTAGCTGGTGGGTCCCAGCAGTCAGGGGGCGAATCATGTTTTTTTGCCCGGACGCACTTCCTTGCGTGCGAAGATGTAGCTGGTGGGTCCCAGTAGTCAGGGGGCGAATCGTTTTGTTATTTTTTTGCCCGGACGCGCTTCCTTACGTGCGAAGGTGTAGCTGGTGGGTCCCTGCAGTAAGGGGGGAAACGTTTTTTTCACGAAATACGGTGGCCCGTCCGGTGGGTCCCCGCTGTCAGCTGGAGGAATAATTATTTTGCGCGTAATAAGGAGGCACTTCCTTGTTGCGGCCGTGGACCCAGCTATCAGCGTCTCCACGCGATACTCTTCCGATGGAAGTCGATTCGTTGACCACATTGACCAAGCCGCGCCGAGAGCACCACGGCGGTGGACGGCGGCGAGGCCTAGGAAGGGGCGACGGAGGCGGTGGAAGACTTCGGTAGTTGTTTCCCACGCGGAGGAGTACGACTGCACGAGGGTTTTCTTGGGTCTGCCCGTCACGGAGAATAACGGCCAGTGTGGATGAGTAGAGGGATGGCTAGGCCAGCGATGGGAGTACGGTGGGGCGGTGAGGCTGCTTGCAAGCAAAGACACCGCCACGGGGAGGAGGGAGCAGGCAATCCCGCCGGCGCTTGTTTGAGCGGCTGCAGCAGGAAGAGCAGAGATTGAAGAAGCACGACGGCCGCTGGATGGCCATCCAACAGTCACTGCTTGTGCATCAACCTTTTTTTTTAGGAAATCCTCAAATCTGTGGAAAACAATATACAGCCCATCTGCCATTATTTCTAATAATTTACAACCCATTTGCTAATTCTTAAGGTTTTTTTGGAGCCCATATTCTTTTTGTTACCATTACAGCCCATATTGTGGCCACTGTTAAAAAATTATACGGAATTTTACATATATCGGTGCGGTCCGAACTGTTTTTAATCCTGAAATTTTGACTCACATTCAAACTGATTTTAAAAATAAATGTATATCAATACAAAATCCAACAAATTATCCACGCATAAAAATTAATGTAATTTAAAATCTCGAAATGAAAAAAAAAGATATTTAAAACTAATTGCCGGTTTGATGTGTTTTAAAAATGTACAACCCATTTCTCATTACTGATGAGCCATTTTCTCAGCGAGACGAATGAAAGCTCTTCTCGTCTTGAAAGATTTGCAGCCCAACAGGCCTGACAAAGCGACTTACTTGGCAAATCGCAAAAAAACTGGGTTGTGGCCGTGGACCCAGCTGTCAGCCTCTCCACGTACAGTACTCTTTCGATGGAATGTTGTTGACCACATTGACCATGCCGCGCCGAGAGCACCAAGGCGATGGACGACGACGAGGCCTAGGAAGGGGACGACGTGGAGCCGGGGAAGATGCGGCAGTGAATGCCCACACGGAAAGGAGTACAAGGGTTCATTGGTTTGGCTGCGGTGTGAGGCTGCCGTCGCCGTAGGGCCTGGCTAGTCGTGGGAGTAGTAGGGGGCGATGAGGCCTCAACGGCAAAGACACCGCCACCGGAGGCGGGGAGCAGCGGTCTCCCGTGCTGGTTTGGGCGGCCGGTGCAAGAAAAGCAGCGATTGAAGAAGCGGCAGGACCGTTCGATTCAAATCCAACGGTTATCGCTACTAGAATCGTTGTTGACTAAGTTGACAAGCCCTGCGTGGCGTCAACGTAGTAGGCCCTGTGTCAGCCTCCCAACCGTGCGCCCCAGATGTCGGTGGGAGGAATCATTTTTTCGCGTAATAAGGAGGCGATTGATTGCGTGCGGCCAGGCCAGCGGAGGGAGTAGGGTGGGCGGGAAGCCTCGCAACATCACACGGGCCACAAGAGGAGGGAGCAGGCAGTCCACGGCGCTAGTTTAGGCGGTCGGAGCAGGAATATCGAGATTGAAGAAGACGTCGGCCGTTGGATGGACATCCAACGATCACTTCGCTAGAATCGTGTGTTCACTGACAAAGCCTTGCGTAAACAAGTCAGCCATTTGCTATTATTTTTATAACTTTTACTCATTTTCTAATTCATATGGAATTTATTGCAGTCCGTTTTCCATTGTTAGAATTGCTGGCCATTTTCTGGTCAGTACCAGGGTCAAAAAGTTAACTAAATATGTGGGAAATTTTGAAAATTCGCAAATTTTTCTTTGAGGAACGAAATATTCTTAATCCAAAAATTAATAGCCATAATTTAAAAATAAATTAGTACTATGTCATGTTAAATCCAATGAAATACGTATAATATATCGTTGAAGAACAAAAACAAAAAACAAATAACCCATTTGATATAAAATATTTGTAATTATCAACCCCTTTAGATAAAAATTTTAAAAGACATTGACCATACACTTTGGCACAGACGGAATGCATCCCTCCTCGTCTTGAAAGATTTGCAGCCCGATGATTCAGAGAAAACAAATAGGCCTAGCTTGGGTATTCTTCAAAAAGAAATACTGGACTACCTATTTTCCCAAAGAACTGGTGCATGAGCATTTAGCTTTATTTATTTATTTATTTATGTTTAGGGGACCATGAACATGTATCTGGGTTGGATTCATGTGAGAGCCTCCCTTCCAGCTAATTATGGGCTTCTCTATTGGGCCTTCATTAGTGGGCTGCATCTTATCAACAAGTGGAAAATGTGTTCCGTACGAAAAATAGTACAAGCTACGTACGGTATGGGCACTAAAGGATCGAATCGTGCAACGACTTCCAAAACATTGTGTTTATCGTTCTAACAACACATTTATTCATCCGACAGACGAAATATACTACTGATTGTACATTGAAAATAGCATCAGCAGCAACCAGGGCTGGGGGTACAACAGAAGCAGTAAGCAGGCCAGAAGAGTGAAGACGCAGCTCTCTCTTCCAAACCAAACATCAGCCATCATTACAAAAGGGCTACAAAAAAAAGAACAAGTGTATGCATCAAACTAAATAAAGATCCTACTACACCAAGTGTACGCATCTAACTAACAGGCTCAGTTAGACGTTACTATTTATTAAGCTGTGGAGATTGGTCGTGGCTTGAACCAGATGGGTGCTGACGGGAAACTCCAGCCAAGAAGTCGAAGTCTGATACTTGCGACCCTCTCTCCTACTTTGGGCTGCAAAGCATGGCGGCACAGATCAGGGTATGGTGCATGCAGAGACACATGGTACGCTGTGTACACACAGTTTTGCCTGATGAACGAAACCGCGCTGCCATCATGATCCTTGTTGTTGGTTATCTCCTGGTTAATCGGATAATTCAGTCTGACAAACAGAGAGCATGCACCAAGGCTACTTACCAGCCTCCAGTAAAAAATTCCTGAAGGCCTAGAGAAGCTGGGATCCAACTCAAAGACCTTGCAGTGACTGTGATTGTATTCCGCGAAACAACACGTCTGGTATGTGCGAACGATCATCAATCTTTCGCCGTCGTCTGATCGAGCCAGGAACCACCTGCAACTGCCATGCCGCTTTTCTTTGAAAGGTTCTGGGATTAGGAAGGTAGGGACACCAAAGCGGCCTACAACATCATATCAAGTTGGAGTCAAATAAAAAGGGCTCTTGATTTAGTCAATCTTAAGAACAGCATGTTATGAGCATGAATATTTTTTCAAGAAATGTTGACGATAATATAAGCAAGCCATCATGATATCATAGGAAAGTAACATACCGTTGTAACATCCGTTTGTAGCGATGGATCGGAGTAGGCCAGCAATACGTCCAGCTATAGAAGGAGTCGACAGCGTAAATGAAGCCCTTGTGTTCAATGGCATCAGAGAACCATGGAGGATGTATGATCCTGCGATGGATGTGCAGATTTATCCACTTATCGCAGTGACCTGTCAGATAAGCGAGACCACGGTTGAAGAACGCAATTATCCTGAAGTCTTTATAATTCGCAGATCTTGTGGGCACTTGGCAGATTACAACCTTGAGCAAATCAAACTTGGTATCATGTTGGCTACTGTAAGATTCCGAGTATTCTGGGCCACGGTGCCAAAGCAGTGCAGTGTTAATCGAAGGAAGGGGGATCAATCGCTGGGTGTAAACCTCCACGAGCATCCAGCTGCCGCGACCGTCGACGAGGACCATCCAAGACGTGTTCATGCCAACCCAGTACATACCGTTAATGTAGCTGAGGCTGACGGGGGTCGGATCGCAGTGAAGGGGGTTGATGCTCACCATCCTACGATCGTTATGCTGCGTGACACGCCGTTTCTGAAGATCAGGCGGCATCATCAAGCAAGGAGCTGGCTTAAAAAGCTCCGGCCTGAGGGCTTTGAGTAAACGGTACAGCCCCGATGAGCACGCGGCGAGCGGCATGGTACTGAGATTGTCCACACGTAAAACAATGAGCTTGATTACCTCTGTGGGGAGCGAATTCCAGCCCCTCTTTCGGCGGACGCTGCTCGGTTCTGCCATTGTTAGTGCTTGGGTTTCGGACAAGGGGGGAGGCGCCTTAGCTTCTAGTGGGGATGGAAGCTTGGACGAGATTATGTGCGGACAAAGATGGAGAAGCGAATATGTACTGCGGGAAGTGGACAGGTGATGATGACTACAGCATGCCGCTTGACTTACAAGACACATACCAGCAGCGTAGGGTCATATCGATGCCAGACAACTTGCTTGAGTGATCACAGTACTAGTACTCCCTACAGTACCTAGTATAGTACTATGCCCTAGCTTGCTAGAGTAGAGTATTACAGTAGGACTCAGCTCTACTACTAGCACCGGAGGAGTAGTATATTCTAATCTAAAATAATTACAAACTTCAATGCCCGAGCGTGGAACGACTACGAACCATGCTCAAAGACCGTGTCTACGTGGTGTTTGGACTTATATGCAAAAAATAGCAAGATGCCCGTGCATTGCACGACACACCATCATCACCAACTCGGTTTTTCTCTACTCCTACTCCTATAAAAGACTCGATTGGTGATGATGGAGGCGAAGGCGTGTTCAGCTGGGCGTGCAGCGGACGACACAACACTATTCGATTTGTTATAAAAAACAAAGAAGAGTAGTAGAGATAGAGACATAGGGAGGAGCACGAGGTTGTGGGAGACAAGGATGAACGAGGCAAGGCCTTATCTGTAAATGTGGAGAGAGGTGCGGGTATCTTTTGTAAAATTGTCATAGTTGGCTTTCTATCCGTCATATATAGATCGGACGTTCTATATTACAAGATGGAAGGCATACCATCATCACCAACTTGGTCGATGCCTCCAAGGAGCCCTTCGTCCACTGCTATGAGTGCCTGATGCCGTTTTGTGGCTCGCCGGCGGACATGGTGCATCACCTCACGGATGCGTGCAGCGGTCACTGCTGGCCCTTGGCGGAGAACATCAAGTACGACACGTGCTACCGGTTCACCATGCCGGAGTCACAGGAGGATCACCGCCGCCTGCTAGTCTCGGAGGAGGACGGCGGCGTCTTCCTCTTGATCGTGGGCACCGGCGAGGCCGCGCAGCCGCCGCCCATCTTTTGTAATGTGCGTCGGCGCGCCGCCACGACGCCGACCGACACGAGGCAGATGTACGGGTGCGTGGTCACTGTTACTACCCCTTCGGGTCGCATGGGCGGCGGCACCGGCCTCATCGGACAGACTTGGACTCTAGGGAGCTGGGACTATCCCGCCAATGTGGACTTGGAAAACCCGTGGCATCCTTTACCCGCCGACGCGGTGCACGGGACTCAAGGAGGTTCACTGGACATACGCATTATCAAGTGCACTTAGAAAACATGTAGTGTGTGTGTGTGGCTTATGGCCCATGTCTTTGCCGCTTTTGATTACGTAAGCTTGTCGTTAAACTTGAGTGGCTTTCGCCATGATCCTTCCTTTGAACTGCTCCTCTCAGTGAGCTGATGTAAGACACTTTGGGTTTCTTTTGATAATGGAACCAGGGAGGAGCCTCCCTGTTCTTCTAAAAAAATTACGCATTATCAAGTTAAATGTTGATCATTAGTCTTCGCTCAATGTAATCCACTGTCTAAGCATGTGGAGACTTCCATGCAGGATCTTGCTCTATTGGAGTATCGCGCATGAATAAAAGTGTATCCGTTTATGGTTTAGTCTAGAATCTTCCATGTATGAATTTTTACTACAGTACTGGTGAAAGACTTACGATGAACCATTTATTGCATCTCCTCTGCCCCCTTGCAAGTCATCCTGATTTAATCCCTCCGTCTAGGTGTATAAGAGCATGGTTAATATTACTTAATAGTATAGCCAACTGTTGACTATAAGAAAGTGCCATGTCATCTCAGAGCCAACATGTATAACAATCGATACTCAAAAACTAATTCTTAAAGATCATTTCTTGCAAAGCACAATAAGTGTTATTTCTTCACAAGTTTTGGATGCAGGTTGAACAGTTGAACGCTTTTGTTTGCAAAAGATGCCTTTTTATCTATTTCACCCGGATATTTGTGAGCTCTAGAGATGAGATAATATCCGAAGAAACCTATCGATACCCATTACACATGAGATGACCCCCACATCCTTTGTAAAAATAAACAACTCCCGATCAATGCATTTTACTCTTCGGTGCAACGCACGGGCACCTTACTACTATAGATTGACCAAAAATTGAACTAACATTATATATAGTACGATAAATACTGATGCATGTCACCTAAAATTATATCATTCAAAACTATGTTCAAATACAAATCCAACAATATAGTTTTTGTTGACGCGCACTAACATTTTGTCAGTTAAATCTTCAGTCAAATTCAATGGGGGACTAATAAACCACGACCGATGTAGTACAAGTGTAGAGGGTGGCGCTGCACGGGAGTCTTACCTCTCATCCCGCTCGTGGCGCGGCAGTAAAGCTGTCATATCACAAAACCCAATCACTCCCAGTAATAAGTGACCTCATAAAATAAACGGACAAGCAACCATCACATCCCTCCGTATTTTCTACATTTCATCTCTCTGCATTTACTTTCTCCGGTTCATCTCGCACACTCGATCCCTAGCTACTACTCCTAGGGCCAGTTCTTTTGGCGGCTTCCCCAGCTTTTCCCACCAAGACTAGTCACAGTGGAGAGTAACAATAAGGCGCCTCACTCATTTATTTGGGCTTCTAAACTACTACTCCGTCCTAGTTTATTCCTCACCATTGTAATTTGTGCTGAATTTTGACCAAAGATTTAGCAAATAAACATTAACGTTTCTCGTTTTCTCCTCCTCCTTGATCACGGTACACAGCCTAAGATGACTTACTCACCTAGACGGATGGAGTAGTGCATGTGACATGCACTAACATTTCATTAGTTAAATTTATGATCAAAATTTGACACAGATTACAATGGGGACCAATAAACCAGGACGGAGGTAGTAGTTATGGGATTACTAATCTAGAAGCCTAAAAGAACTGGCCCCAGCTACTCATACTAGTAGTAGTACTAAAGTTGGAATTCCAAATGCACGGCACAACTTGTTAGGCAAAAAAATCGATACAGGGTGTAGGAAGCGGTTTGGGAATTTGCATGCCTTTCCAACCAGTGAGATACTCCGTACAAAGCATGACAGAGAAATAACGACAGAGAAGGAAGCTAAAAGTAAACAATTAAACGAGCATTTTTGCATTTGTTTTGCATTGAATCATTTCACAAGCTTGACTAGTGTTGTTTTTCTACTTTTACAAAAACCGCATCGTAATGTTAAAACATGCATTTGCACGTACATAAGTAATAGTAGTACTCCCTCCGTCTAGGTGTACAAGTCTTCCCTCCATGGTCACGGTGCACAACCAAAGATGACTTATTGACCTGGACGGAGGGAGTAGCATAGTCTGCAAGCATATATCAAGAGAGACGTGTAGTGCGATAGTTTATAGTAAAGTTTGTGCTATATGCACGTACTTGCAAAATGCGTACGAATACATAAGGTTTCCAAACTTTCCCTTTTACATACTTAATAAAGAACGCTAAAAATTCCTGAACGTTCGGGATTTATCATTTGCGTCCCAAAACTAATGAGATCGCCTTACGAAACACAAATTATACTCATCATAAAGGCCACGACGCCGCAGGAGGCGCTTATGCGGCGCGCCACGAAAGTGCCACAGTGCGCGGCGGTTTCAAATAGCCAACACAACGCCTCTTCCTCAGCCTCGCAACTCGCGAGGTGCTGATTGGCGGCTTGCCGGCGGGCGAGCGCAATCTCACCGGTGTGGTGATCCGGCGCCAACAGGTACTCTGCCTTGCTGGAAGCGTGCACCCGATCCACGTACCGCCAAGCGTAGATGAGGCGCTTGGGCCCGACTGCACTCAGGGCGTCGGCACAGGCGTCCTTCGCCACCCTCACGGCCCTCGCACGAGCCTTTTGCCACAGAGCCAATTGCTTGACTCTCTCGAACGCGACATAGGCCTCCCAGGCAGCTTGTTCCGCGGTGCGCTTCTCTTCCTCGGCCTTCTTCTCCGCCTCTATTTTGGCGCGCTCTACTGGAGGCAAAGCCTCCCACAAGGCGACATCCATTTCTTTCCAAAGCTCCTCAAGGCTGGGGGGCTCGGCGGGCGGCGCGGCGTTCTCCTCGTAGCAGGGAGCCGACGCGTCCTCCGACGCGCGTGCTGGCGAGATTGGGAACGCTGACGCGTCCACCTCGACGCGTCGCGGCGAGGAGCGGAACGCCGACGCGTCCTCCTCGACTAGTGGCGGCGAGGAACGGAACGGCGACGCGTCGCGTCGCAACGAGGAGCGGAACGCCGACGCGTCCTCCTCGACTAGTGGCGGCGAGGAACGGAACGGCGACGCGTCGCGTAGCGGCGAGGAGCGGAACACCAACGCGTCCTCCTCGACTAGTGGCGGCGAGGAATGGAACGGCGACGCGTGACCGTCCGCGCGGTGCAACGAGGGGCTCCTAGGGCTTGGGAGGGGTGATGCCATGGTGGTCGACGTGAGAGGGAGGGGGAGGAGATAACGATGAACGTGAACCTGAGGGGGAGGAGATAGCGATGTCGTGGGAGGCGCAGTATTTATAGCGAGCAATGGCACACCTACGTAAGATATGGACTGAGCTGCACTGACTTAACTGCAGGTCCAGTTGCGTCACTGACATGTATGTCAGTGACCCAATGCACCTGTAGTTAAGTAACAGCTATGTTGGCATATTTGTTGGAGTAAATTACGTGGGAGCGAAGGGGTGGAAATATTGCTGGTCACAACGGATTGAACGAGCGTGGGGGGAGGAGAGTCATGCATGCAGATTTTTTCACACGGGGTGGAGTGGTGGGACCACGGAGGAGAAGGAGAGTTTGGCAGGCATATTGTTTCCACACATGGAGAGGAAAAGATTTGGAGACGAACGGGCTTCCTGCAGGTATGGGGACGGTGCATAATAAGTCATCTTGCATGCCGGGCTAGGTATAGTCTCAAGTCATTAAAAACATACACGCCCCACACATGTTCAATTTTCAAGGTGCACTAAATTATTGCATGCGATGATTAAGGCTGGCCATAATGGTGGTATCTTAGCTGGTATCATGCACACGGGAATACTAGCAAACATGCTGATGTGGCAAAGAATTAAAGAAGAGAGGGGGGTTAGAGTAACTAGTGTTCATGCATGCATTGATAAACACAAATTTGTGTGAAGAACGACAGCACTAGTTGAGTACTTTTGCAGACTTCAAAAACTATTCCACCGCCTCTACTATCTTGCTAAGAGTAGGTGAAATTTTTGAATCGAGCCCTTTAAACTAGAAGGGAGGTAGTGGTACTCTAATAGCTAACCTTGTTGTGATGACAAGATAGGACATGGCACGCACCTGAACGGAGGAACTAGTCTGCATTGTGCATTTAAGTTTTGTCTGAAGTCAATGTACCTCTACTTTCACCAGACTTATAGAAAAATGTATCAACATTCAGAATGTCAAATCAATATTTTTACACTCATTATAAAACGTAGTTCTTATACTCATTATAATCAGTATTGTAGATATTGATATTTAAATTTGGTCGTGGGATTTCATTGATGCATGTCAAAGCGTGGAGGAAGCGGAGCTTAGGGCTTGTATTGCCGGTCTCTACATAGGTATTTCTCTTCATAATCATGTAATTTTAGAGACTGGTTGCGCTTTTGTGGTAGCGTCTCTTGCATCGGGGGACTATGACAGGTCTGCTATGTGTGACCTGAAGATGAAAGTGTTGAGCATCTCGAAGTTGATCAACAATCTTCAATTGTCAAAGATTAGCCATTCGGCCAATAAGGTGGGACACTTAATCGCTAAGTATAGCTTTGACAATAGATTAGATGTTATTCTTGTAAATAACGTACCGCCCTGTGTGGTGAATATTGTATCGAATGAGTGTACTGGTGTGGTTGGTTAATTAATATAAGGTGGTGTTCAAAAAAAAGTATAAATTTGGTCAAACACTTTGCAAACGGTTGACGGGAGTAAAAAGGACCAGAGGGAGTATCATGCATGCGGAGTAGGCAAAAAAAATTGCTCATTTATAGTCGGTCGAAGTCTCAAAGGGCCCAACCGCGCGAGGGAGGCGAAGGTCGTGGGAGGCACGCGGTTGACGGAATTAAGTGAAGTTACATCCACGCTACCGGCATGGCGTCTGAACAATGAAGCTATACCGTCAGTGCCTACGATATGGATCTAGTAGACATGACATCTAGTGGGTCCCGTGATAGTTCTCGAGAACTCTTTGGGGCTTGCAGCCGTTTATCCATCGGGCAAGCCAGCAACCCCACGCTGTTCGACGCCTCTACTCGTCCCGTCTTCTACTACCTTACAAAAGTTCGCTTGATCGTCTCCGTCCTTTCACATTAGTTCGCTCCCGCTTTTATGGGTACAACAGTTCAACTTCTCCTAACCCTCCTCCAAAATCCATAGCCTCCCAAATCTCCATGGTCGGCGCTGAGTACCAGGTTAGAGCCATCACCGGCGATCAGTTCATCGTCATCTACACACGTGGATCCGCGATGGTGAAAGCATGGCTTGCTCGCTTCCTACGCATGTTCAACAGTTCAACGGATGAGTGGGTCGCTGGGCTAGATGTTGAGTACACCACAGTCCTGGGACGAGAGAAGGATCTAAAGGACGAAGAGAGGAAGAAGCCCGCCGTGATCCAGGTTTGCGTACATAACGTTTACTTGGTCTACCACATATGCCATGCCAACGTTGAGTGCCAGGATTTTAAGAACTTCCTCAAGGACAAAAGAGTGAAATTCGTTACTGTCGGCTTTAAGAACGACAGGGATGTCCTGCGTCGGATAGGTCTCATTGTAGGCCAGCCCTTCGATCTCCGTAGGCAAGCCCGTGTCCTCCTCTCAACCTTCAATGTCGACCATAGCAGCAGCCATGATTGATCCTTCATACGCTTAAATCAAGAAACCTCATCACGAAGTTTCATCATGGATGGGAGTCAAAGACATTAGATGAAGATCACATCCTGACGCAGCAATGGATGCCTACCTTTGTTTAAATATCTACAAGGGTTGGATGAAGAAGCGAGCCCAAAGGTCCGGTTCAAGCAAAGAAGCGTCGGTGACGAGGAAGAGGAAGAGGGACGAGGACGAAGTCGAGGACGTGGACTCGGATTCCGAGTAGGCGGCAGTGCCATCGCTCATTGAGGGAGTCCCGGATTAGGGGGTGTCCGGATAGCCGAACTATCACCGTTGGCCGGACTCCTGGACTATGAAGATACAAGATTGAAGACTTCGTCCCGTGTCCGGATAGACTTTCCTTGGCGTGGAAGGCAAGCTTGGCGATACGGATATGTAGATCTCCTACCATTGTAACCGACTCTGTGTAACCCTAACCTATCCGGTGTCTATATAAACCGAAGGGTTTTAGTACGTAGGACGAACAACAATCATACCATATGCTAGCTCCTAGGGTTTAGCCTCCTTGATCTCGTGGTAGATCTACTCTTGTACTACCCATATCATCAATATTAATCAAGCATGAGTAGGGTATTACCTCCATCGAGAGGGCCCGAACCGGGGTAAAAACATCGTGTCCCTTGTCTCCTGTTACCATCCGCCTAGACGCACAGTTCGGGACCCCCTACCCGAGATCCGCCGGTTTTGACACCGACATTGGTGCTTTCATTGAGAGTTCCTCTGCGTCATCGCCGTCAGGAAGGATGCCTCATCCCGTCTTTAAAGACGATACTATCGCCAAAGGAGCCTTGGCCACTGGTCAGACTCTTGGCTAGGTGGTTTTCTTATGACCGCCAGTTCGGCCACCGCGCCGACGATGACTTCTCGAGTCATCGAAACCAATCTTCACGTTAATTCAGAACTTGCCGAACAATTAGATCCGATCGAGCTCTCCTCCGTAGCCGAGCTCTTGGATCGCATCGCCGCCCTGGGAGTCGCCACAGACTACGACCGGATTGGGCCTAAAACCGATCTGAGAGAGATCAACTCTCCCCAGGCTACCCATCATGTTGCTGTGATAGAGGAGCAATGCGGCGAATCTTCTTCTATCTTAAGGACTAGCTACGTCCGGATTCCCGATCACTCCATGCCGGATTCCCGCAGAGGGACGGATGTCGATCAAGCCCTGAACTTAAAGTCAGGCGACGGGATGGATTCATTGGATAGCATTCGAAAATACAAACTTCCAAGTTCGGAAACTTCCCGGCCCCTGAGTCTTAAATTGGACGGGGTTCCGGATCTAGTTCCACCCGCCCACCCAAACACTAGCGATCTATCCCGAATTCGGCAAGAGCCCGCTGAAACAGTACATCATTACTGGGCCAGGTTCCTCCTGGTTATGGATAGGATAAAGGACTGCCGAGAGGAGGACGCAATCCCAATTTTTTGCAATAATTGCACGGACAAGGGAATCCTAAACGCCATAAGTCGTCGCGAAATTACACGCTTTGCTGACTTGGTGACCATAGTACAAAAATCAGTGCAATGGAGAGCGCTGAAAACTGAAAGTAAATTTTGGGATAATCCGCCCCGAATACATCCCTAGTCCGAAATAAAAGGGTGCATCATTACCAAGCAGCTGGGTTAAACACCAAAAACCAAAACCCCTAAAGGGTAATGGAACTGCATCGAGGGTTGGCTAAACGGACCCTACAAAATTCATAGCACGTAGGGCGCCACTCCAACTCATAGCCTTCGAGCATGTTGGATACTACTACAGGTGGCCAAAAGTGGCGAAGAGCTTCTAGCTTCAGAATCCCAGCCCAGCAACACCAGTACGCTGTTAACAGTCTTCGAGACTTTCGCATCAAATAACATGCGAAAACGAACACTCCCCAACCTTGCCGAGGTCTACCAAGTAGCAACAATAAATCCATGGAGTGAGACGACTATTACCTTTAATGCCAGTGACGAACCTAAATTCCGAACAGCCCGAGCACCAGCCGCATTGGTCCTCGGTCCGATAGTGGACGGCTTTCGCCTTACTAAGGTACTCATGGATGGCGGCAATGACTAAACCTCATCTATGAGGAAACCCTACGAAAAATGGAAATAGATCGAACCGCATTGAGCGAAGCAAACACAACCTTTAGAGGAATAATCCCTAGCCGGGAAGCATGCTGCACAGAAAAATCACACCGGATTTAGTGTTCGCTCACGGACAATTACAAGTCCGAGGAGGTCACATTTCAAGTGGCCCTGTTCAGCAGCGGATATCACACTTTATTAGGGCGAGAGGCATTCACAATTTTTCAAGCTATACCCCATTATGGGTACATGAAGCTTAAAATGCTCGGACCTAACGGAATCATCACTCTCGATAGTGATCCAAACATAGCACTCCGCGCCAAAAACAAGACAGCCGCACTAGCCCTCGAGGCACTATCCGAAGCCCTAGCGGCCGAGGAACTCACCGCGATGCGTTCCACGGTGAACAGGGACGATGTGATACTTGATAAAAGATCCAAGTCCACCTCTTTTAAACCAGCGGATGACATAGTCAAATTCCAAGTCCACCCAACGGACCCTGCAAAGACGGCCTCCATTGGGGCACAATTAAACCCTAATGTAGACGCCAGCACTATGAGAATTTCTACGAGAAAATCGGGACATCTTTGCTCGGCACCCTTCAGACATGCCAGAATCCCACGTCGGGTTGGTCGAAAGCACAGCCTAAATATCCTAAAAGGATTCAAGCCAACAAACAGGCTCTTCTGCGCTTTTCCGAACCCAAGAGATGTGCCATGGGAGAGGAGCTAGCCAAACTTTTGGAAGCCGGATTCATCGTAGATATAAAACATCCCGACCGGCTAGCAAACCCGGTGATGGTACCAAAGAAGGACAAATCTGGCGCCTATGTGTTGATTTCAAAGACCTTAATAAGGCTTGCCCAAAGGATCCCTTCCTCCCTCGAATTGATCAAATTATTGACGCCACAAGAGACACGACTCATTGTGCTTCCTCGACGCTGCATCTGCTACCACCAAATCAAGATGGCGGAGCTGCACTGCTGCAACAAGATTCATCACTCCATACGGCCCATTCTCGCTTCAACACAATGCCCTTCGGGCTCAAAACGCCGGCGCAACATATCGGCGCATGATTCGTATACATGTCCGCAAACCAGATCGGCAAAACAGTGGAAGCATATGTAGATGACGTGGTCGTCAAAACCAAGCATGTCGAAACTCTAGTAGACGACTTGAGGCTCACATTCGACAATCTCCGAAAATACGACATCAAGCTCAATCCGGAAAAATGCGTCTTCGGCGTTCCAGCCGGAAAGCTCCTGGGCTTCATTGTGTCCGGTAGAGGAATTGAAGCAAACCCAGCCAAGATCCGAGCTCTGTCACAATTGGATATTCCAAAATACCTCAAACAAATACAAAAATTGACGGGATGCGTAGCGGCTCTAAGCCGCTTTATTTCCCGTTTGGGAGAAAAGGCATTACCCCTTTACTGCCTCCTCTGCCGCACCGAACACTTCGAGTGGACGGATGCCACCACGGCCGGACTCAAAGAGATAAAAGCCATATTGGCAACAAATCCGGTCCTGGCCGCGCCCAACGTGGGCGAACCAATGCTATTATATATCACCGCAATACATCAAGTTGTCAGCGCGGTGCTCGTCGTCGAACGAGAAACGGACGGATACCGGTTCCCTCTTCAAAAACCGGTTTACTATGTGTCCACTGTCCTAACTCCATGCAAGTCCCGATACCCACAATATCAAAAGATAGCATACGCGGTGTTCATGGCATCCCGGAAGCTGCGACACTACTTTCAAGAGTGTTCGTTAACGGTAGCCTCCGAAGTACCTCTTAACGACATTATAAACAACCGCGACGTGACGGGCCGGATTGCTAAATGGGCCATAGAGCTCCTTCCATTCGACATAACTTATAAGCCACGACGGGCTATTAAGTTGCAGGTGTTGGCCGACTTCGTGGCCGAATGGACTGAAGCCGAACTCCCTAAAGAGTACGGCGCATACTCCAATTGGATCATGCACTTTGACGGCTCCAAAATGTTGGCCGGCACAGGGGCTAAGCGTCATCCCGACGTCCCCAACCGGGGACACATCCAATACGTTCTTCAGATAATGTATACGGACTCCAACAACGCAGCGAATCTGAGGCCCTTCTGCACGGCCTCCGGATGGCGATCTCCATGGGCATTAAACGCCTAGAGGTGCACGGGATTCAACCTCGCGATATCTCAAATAAACAGAGACTTTGATGCCAAAGATCCGAAAATGGCAGCATACCGCAATGCGGTCCTAAAAATGTCAGCACAGTTCGAAGGGCTCGAATTTCATCATATAGCCCGGGATAACAATTAGGCGGCGGACATATTGGCACGCATCGGTGCAAAACGCGATGCCGTCCCGCCCAACATCTTCCTAGAACGGCTATTCAAGCCATCCGTACTATGGGAAGGGAGTCCAGAAATAACAATCCGGACCCAACCGCACTGCCTGAAGCCGAACACTCTGACACAATCGGAGGCTCTGCCACCGAGATAACACCCTCTGCCCACAAAATAATGGCGGTTATCGCCCCGTGGATGGAACCATTCCTAGCCTACCTAACTAGGCAGGAACTCCCGAAGACCAAAAATGAGGCTCGCTGCATAGTACGGCGATCTAAAGCCTATAAAGTCCATGAGGGAGAGCTTTATAAGAAAAGCACTACCGAGTCCTTCAAAGGTGTATCTCAAGAGGAAGGGCGAAACCTCCGGCTGAAATTCATGCCGGACTGGGTGGGCACCACGCCGCAGCCCGGGCCCTTGTAGGCAAGGCCTTCCGTCAGGATTTTATTGGCCGACGCCCGGCAGATGCGCAGGACTTAGTCCAACAATGCGTCGGTTGCCGCCTTTTTGCTAACTAAAGCCACATGCCACCCACCGCCTCAAAACTATACCCATCACCTGGCCGTCATGTCCTGGGGCTTGACATGGTTGGACCCCTTAAGGGAGGAACCCACAAGCAAAAATACCTATTGGTCATGGTGGATAAATTCACCAAATGGATAGAGGCCAAGCCTGTTAAAACGGCCGAATCCGGACCGGTGATAGACTTCATATCAGGGGTAGTGCACTATTACGGTGTCCCCCACAGTATCATCACTGATAACAACACCAACTTCACGGCCGATGAGGTCAAATTATGGTGCAAAAACATGGGCATCAAGCTCGATTACGCCTCGCCTATCACCCTCAAACCAACGGTCAAGTCGAGCGGGCAAACCGTCTAATCATGAGCGGCATTAAACACGTACTAGTGCGGTCCCTCAAGGAATCTAATACGTCTTTGGGTTGAGGAGCTCGACTCCGTACTGGGGGCTGCGGACCCACGCCAAATCGTACTACCGGATTCACACCATTTTTATGGTGTACGGCGCAGAGGCAGTCTTGCCCTGCGACATAATTCATGACTCACCTCGCGTGCGCATGTATGAAGAAAGAGAAGCCGAGCTCGATCGGCAGGACAGTTTGGACGCATTGGAGGAGGAGCGCGACGTGGCAAAAGCTCGTTTCGCAATCTATCAACACCAGGCTCGAAGATATCAAAGCAGGGAAGTACAGCCCAAAGCTTATAACGTTGGCGAACTAGTTCTACGCCTGCCGGACAAGAAAAAGGACAAACTCAAGCCCAAATAGGAAGGTCCCTTCATCATCGACCAGGTCCTGACCGGCGGAGCATAACGTCTGAGAAACGCATCGGATAACCGAATCGATCCGAACCCATGGAACGCAGCCCGCCCACGAAGATTCTACGCTTAAGCGCCCGGACTCCAAGTTCGCTTCCTTCCTCCGCCCACATTTTCTATTTTGCTGTCTTTTATTTCTCTCCTTCCCCTCCTTCTTCCTGAAGCCTTTAGAGGCTCGTTTGCGCTTTGTTCGCACATATTTGACGCTATTTGTCTGGCTACTCATTATACTCGGGGCTTCTTTACCGTAAGCTTATTTTATACGGGCTTCATGCCCAACACATGCGTCAAACTTCCACATGTACCTTTTATTCACCATTATATGCATTGATATGACTTAAGTTTTGGCCAAGCTGGGTTGCCTGGCTCCTGTGCTTACCCCTACGTTCCTGATTGTCAGCCGGATGTGTACCTCAGACTGGGTGAAGCCGAAAGCTAGCGTTCTTAAGGGAATATTTGGTCGGTGAACTGAAAGATGATTTTTAACTATTTACCCATCTGCCCCCAGATGATTTTCTGCTTTCCTAGCAGTTTTGACATGCACTTTAGGGCATGCATCCCAATGAAGGAACCCTTAACGGAACTATTCTCCCTGGAAGATGTTTCTTACTATCCATGTAATATAACATAACTAGTTGGGCACTTGTTTGATACAACAACAATGACCCCTACGCCTTGTCTCCATGCATACCCCGGTTCTTATATAACCACGAAGGTATTCGGACACACACCGGACTATTGGATCCTGAGGTCGAAGCAAAAAGGTCCGCTATGACAAACGATCTACAATCCGGCTAGAAGACATTTTTTCATGTCATATTTTTACATAGTCAACTCGACTCATTGTATTCCTCCTCAATGCCATCTAATAGGCTATCTAATTTACAATCTTGTTGGAATACTTGGTGGCCAATTCTACTTGGCCGTACACTAAGCTTACAGGGATCTCCTTCCCATCCGGCCCCACAGATCCGACCTCGGCCATGTGGTTTGGGTCAGCCTTCGTGTACTGCGTCTTTACCATGGCCCAAGCCTCCCTGGCGCCTTGACGGCAGGCCGATATCTTCCATAGTCGGAAGCGCCATTGCGTTCTTGAAGCCGCTTCCGCCAGCTCCCCAATGCCTTCGGCAGGGAGATAGATGGCCACAAGGCCTAGCCTACGCCTTTCATCACCGCCGAACTTCGTTTGCGGTAGCGACGCAGCTCGGGAAGAAAATCACCAAGCATCACATCTCCTCCTCGGGGCGACACAGCGTGAGCAAACCTAAATACATGTTTATGTTAGTCGATTCCTCGCTGAACTCTTTCAAAGTTCGCTCAAGCACTTATCGAAAATGCCGCGACGGTTGCCGATTCTCCTTTACGGAGTCGACAACCTCGGCACGAACATCCTTTAGTTCCTCGCCCAGTTTGGTGTTGGCATCTTGGAGGTTATTTTTCTCCCGCCGCACTCGTAAGCACGCTCTCGCCGCCTTTAGCTGGCGCAAGAGCTGTTGCTTGTCCGGATCTAGTCCGCGCCATCTGCAATATTTTTGTCGATTTACACACCCGCCGCACTTCATAAACTATTTAATCTTTTGAAGCATATATTACCGGAGGGGTCTCACGGCTCCCTCAGAAGCGGCTAGTGCGGCCTCAAGTTGGGCCTTGCATTCTTCAAGCTCCGGGACAGTCGGGTATTCTTTTTGTAAGATCCTCAGATAACAAATGATCCTTAAATCAGTTATTTTAACTATTTTAAGTCTCGGGGCTACTTGGCATATATAATCACAAATTTCCTTACTCAGATGTCCTTTACATACCGCCCGTGGCTCGCTAGACCATCTTGAGCGGCACGGAGGTGCGCATCTCTCGAATTGAAGGCATTCAAGGCCTCTTGGGAAAAACATGTCACGCAGAATCGTCCGACGGCGCTGTGATTCATGGCGCTCTCCACCTCGGAGTTGGTGGCGGACAATTTGTCGGCATCCTCTGTCGGAGGAGCATCCGGCGCACGCCTCGTGCTCGCCTCCGCTTCCGGACCCGGCTTTGGAGCTTTGGCCGGCGGAGGCTCGGTTGCTAACCTCTCCGGACTCGATCCGGCGCTCTTTTTCCTGAAAAGAGCACAAGCATTAGTACGCCTTCCAGGAATCAATCCTGGGAATATGGTGACACGCCATACCGTTGCAGCGGAGTTTCGATCCGGACCGCACTTCTTTTTAGCCTGCGGGGTCGTACTGCCCCTTGTTGGCTAGCCGCCACGGGCTCGGCTTCCTGCCTCAAAGGTACCCCTGCGAAACACCATTGGTATACGGTGATCAAGAAATTAGCACGGATGGGTCATTATCAGAGTATTGGGACCTCGGTCTCAGTTACCTGCGAGGCTGGGAGTATTTCGGGGTAATCGGCCGTGATGGCAACCAAGGCATTGTCGATGCTAAGTTGGTGGAACACCCCGTAGATCAACTCCACCTTTATATCCGGATCCTCTTCGGAGGTTGGATTGAGGGACCGTTCCGGATCCTCGGGTTGTGGGGGCGGGCTGTGTATCTTCTCCATAACCGGCGCAGTTCTCTCAGAAACCATGAAATGAGATATTTAACCACGTGAACATGGATCGGACATGCCACAAAGATGTTTGCTTACCCAGCTTCGAGGATTATTCGAAGAAAACTCCTTCAGTGGATTGACGCGGAGGAAATCCTCCTCCTCCCCTTTATACATGGCGCATAAGGTCTTCACCGGTTCGGTGACCGATCCGGCCCTTTGCGGCCATGGCGGGTGGCATCGTCCTCCCCGTTGAAGTCCCACATTGGGTGGCCCCTATATTGGAGCGGCTGCACTCCCCTCATAATGCAGATTGCCATGACTCCAATCATGGTCAATCCGCCATGAGCCAGTAATCTTATTCGGCTCATCAAGTAAAGGACATCCCAGTCATTTTCCCTCTGGGGCTCCGAGGGCACCAGCTTAGGCGCTTCTTCGAGAGGAGCATTGCTAAACTCCTAAGGCCGATCCGAACAGGATCCAAAGGCGGGGACGTCCTCCATGTAAAACCATTCCGAAGGCCGGTCTTGGACGCCTTCTTCGAGTTCCGGATAGATATCCGGTCCGGCGATGCGCCATAGTTCGGCTCCGCCCACTTGATATATTGACCCCTCATGAGAACGGGGTACTAGGCAGAATAATCTCTTCCACAGCTGTGAAATGAGCCTCGACACCCAAGAACAGTTTGCAAAGGGCCACGAAGCCCATGATGTGCAAAATGGAGGCAGGCGTAAAGCGGGGGTAATCGAGGCCGTAGAACTCCAAGAGCTCCGGAGAAACGGATGGATTGGAAATCCGAGTCCTCTTACTAGATAAGAGATGAAGCACACCCGCTCTCCTTTAGAGGGATCAGGGACGCTCTCCGCTTGCTTACCGCCCTTGTAGGTGGCGAGTCCGGCTCGAACCGGAACCATGAAGGCCGGGGAAGAAATCCCTTGGTTTGAAGTATAACTAGCTCGCTATGCGGGACTGAGCATCTCTCCCAATTTCAGTGCCGAGGGCTGGGAGCGCGAGAGGAGGAGCCGTCGACCGTCCATGATGGAATGGGCTTTGGTCGAGGCGCCCGATGAAAGCTCTCTAAGGGGGATGGTGTGACTAAGATCTAGATCCTCGCCACTTTTATAGGCAGCTCATTTGCGCAGCTAGGGGGGTAAGTGTAAAAATACCCTGGCTTTTCGCATTCATTCAAACACGTGGAAGATGGCCATTATTGGCCGTAGAAGCCAAGGAGCACAGCATTTATCAGAAGCCGGACACTATCCGACAAGTATATGGAATTTGGAGAAGAACCCGCCTCGCAATGCCGAAGACAATCAACGCACCGGACTCATCGTCATTGAAGCCTGGTTCGGGGGCTACTGAGGGAGTCCCGGATTAGGGGGTGTTCGGATAGCCGAACTATCACCGTTGGCCGGACTCCTGGACTATGAAGATACAAGATTGAAGGCTTCGTCCGTGTCCTGATGGACTTTCCTTAGCGTGGAAGGCAAGCTTGGCGATACGGATATGTAGATCTCCTACCATTGTAACCGACTCAGGTAACCCTAACCTATCCGGTGTCTATATAAACCAGAGGGTTTTAGTCCGTAGGGACTAACAACAATCATACCATAGGCTAGCTTCTAGGGTTTAGCCTCCTTGATCTCGTGGTAGATCTACTCTTGTACTACCCATATCATCAATATTAATCAAGCAGAGTAGGGTATTACCTCCATCGAGAGGGCCCGAACCTGGGTAAAAACATCGTGTCCCTTGTCTCTCGTTACCATCCGCCTAGACGCACAGTTCGGGACCCCTACCCGAGATCCGCTGGTTTTGACAATCGACACTCATGCCGGTTCTACCGCAGCAGTGTCAAGCGGACTAGTTGCTTAGTTTATTTTCAAGGGTGTGTTGTGCCGAGGCCCCAGCGTAACTATGTTTAGTATGTTCTTTCTCGTTATTTGAACTCTTTAGCACGCATGCAGTAGTACTAGTAGTATGTCTTACTACTGTTCTTCTTGCGCTTGGTACTCATGCTCAGATCTTCGTGTTCCTACTGTACTTAATACGTTCATACTAGTAGTATAATTTGGGTCAGTCGATTTGTGAAAGAAGTTCGACGGAGCGAAGGAACAAGACGACAGAAGAGGTGGAAGAAGCCCTTCTAGCCATCCATGTTGAATCAAACGGCTCACATGAGTTGACTGACCCAAATTGCTCCATCAGATTGCATGATCCACGTGGCATTCAAGGTCTCGAAGGTAGATTCCATGTCCGCACCCGGTTTGCAGGCTCGACGCGCGCGCGACCGGCTTCCGTCGCGACAGCCACCATGCGCGCCTCCTCCGTGCGAGCGGAGACGACAATGACACACTAGTTCCTCCTCGCCGGCGTGCTGGAGCACGCGCTCGTCCTCCTATTTGTATGCTGCGTTCATAGACGCGGCTCCACCAGCTGCTTGCGTGCTTGGCAGCGCGGCGGCATCGCGAGGAGGGACTGCAGACGATGTGAGCGGGCGAGCCTTCGGCTTCATGGCACAGGGATGGCGGCGACACGGCGGTGATGGGCGAGAAATTGTTGGCCGGAGCAGGCGGGCGCCGGCATGCGCAACGGCGGCGGCGACATATTGATGAGTGTGCGTGTGGGAGCTTACTTTAGTTTTATATAAGGTTGGTCAAACTTAAAAGACAACCGTACTAGTACACGTAAACATTAGACTTAGGCAGCGCTTTTATTATTTAGTACCACAACCACGATACGGAATTCTGTGCAAGCGCGTGAACGCTGACGCCATGGTCGATCGAACGGTGCGCCACCGTGTCGCTCGAAGGACATTCACCGAACCTTTTTGTGTGTGTGAAAACAATCCTCGAATATTACTCAACTTTTTTTCCTGGGAAAGTTCTTGAGGCTGCAATATTTCCATATATTTGAATTTAGCTCCAGTTCGTGTTTATTTGGATTTGGACGTTTTAGGTGCGCCCTAGTATTTTTTAATACTGATTTTGTGTGTGTGACTGAGAGAGAACGTGTGTATTTGTCCATATGTGTGTTGTGGCGGAAGGGCAATGTGGAGACGGTGTGCGTGTGATACAGACATAGAGAGGTGTGAATGTGCAAATGATCATGCATGAGTGAGACATAGACAGATATGCCGATACGTTGTGTATACATGAGAGAACGGTCTTCTAGTTTACTTGTGTGTGTGTGTGAGAGAGAGAGAGAGAGAGGAAGAGAGAGAGACACATAGAGAGAGAGGAGCATCCGTAACACAACAACCATCTCTCTCGATTCTTCCGTCCCTCGCACGGTCGCATGCAACACATGCATCAACGCGCACATTTTGACACCCTCACCCGGCCCCTGCCCACCTCAAGGCCCGCACAATCTCTTTGTGAATACCCATTTCTCTCCTTAGGTTTGTTTTCTCTCAATATCTCTCTCTCTCACACACACACACACACACACGCACACACACGCGCGGCACAACACATGCACACACACACACAATTCATCCCCATCCAAGGTTATACGGCGACCACTCTCGCTTGTGCTTCTTTGCACCCCAACATGCACAACACCTCAATCTTCAAAGAGGGCATCGAGCAGATCGAAGATGGCGACCACACCACGCTGGAGAATGCGGGGTCATTTGTAAGCAGGGTGATGTGACGACGGCTGACTGACTCCTCCCCCCACTCTCTCTCTCTCTCTCTCTTGCACAAAATTACCAATCCCTCTCTCCCCCGCACAAAATTGTCAATCCCTCAACCCACGAGATCCTTCCCCTCTCGTCCATGTTTTTCCAGCTCTCTCATCAAACATTTTGTCTCTCCTTCCACGATATGTAATCTGGATGCACACGCATCTCACGTATATTACATGTCTCCATCTTTCTCACAGACCTAACTTCTTCCTCTCTTTTTCTCTCTCTATCTCTTTCCCTCTGTCTCGTTAGGTTTGCCTCCTACTCTCTCGTCCACATACATACAATCTTTCCCGCCCTATCTGATCCATCTTCAAAAGCTCTCTCTGCATGTTTCATTCACACATTGGGTTAGAAAATAACTCTAACTCTAACTGTGTTAGAGTATCCAAACAGGGCCAATGGCTGATGTAGAGTTATGGTTGTTTTTGTTGCATCCTACAAAGTAGTAACTATGAAATGCATTTAGATTCTCATTTGACTGGGATTATGTGATTTTGAGCATGTTGTGAAGTACTATAGACCTTGTATACATCTTGGGATTCGACAACGATTGTAACTATTGAATTGTATAGACCATTACATTCGAAGTCAATAGCCTAATATATTTATTTCACAATTTCAACAAATGATTAGTTCACTACAAACTAAGAATACAAATGTGTACTCCCTCCGTTTTTATTTAAGTCCGCGTATTAGCATTGGTCAAAGTCAAGTTTTGTAAACTCTCAGAAAGCTTATAACAAAAAATATTAACATATACAATAACAAATAAATACCATTAGATTCATTATTGAATACATCATACATATTTGTTATGGTAAATGTTTATATTTTTCTATAAACTTGGTCAAACTTTAGGAAGTTTGACTTCGGTCAAACCTAATATGCAGAGTTTACTACTACTACTCGCTAGTTGCTTAGCGAATCACTCAACACGCCACACAGGAGTCCATGGTGTCACAAATTTTGAGGTCGGCGGGAAAATCTCCCGCGACCTCGATTCAAGCAAAGGAAGTTACCATCATAGCCTTTGGAATAGGCCTAAGGATGACGCTTGGTAGGGGGCTGTTTTCATAACTTCAGGTTCACCCTACCCAGCCAACCCCACCCCGGCACCCAGAGTAGTACACCTGAATACTCCCTATTTTCTATCCCCACTTCAAAATAGACTTCTCCACGGCACCGGAGCCTTCGTGCTCCTCCCCTTTACATCGGCGCACTCGTCCACCGCAGTGCATCTGCCTCATTGACGACCTCAGACGCTGACTGAGCCGGTCCACCGTCAGTTGCCAGACACGGAGTTTCTTCCCAAGATCGCCTTCCACGGTCTCGGATCTACTTCCCGGAAGCCGACGCCAAGCGCATAAGTACCACCATCGTGGACAATGAACTGACTCCCATTGCCAAGCATAAATCACAGAGGCCGCCGCGACCATCGTTCTCCTCCTCGATTGGTAATGTGTGTATTGAATCACTTAGCAGTACATGTGCAATTCCAATTTTGTTCATACCTACCCTTCAAATTTCCTGGGTGCTATTGTCCCCGTAAAAGTAATTGGTTATAGCCTCCATTATCCAACAGAATATCAGCTTGTAATTGTGCGTCGCTCAGTACGCTACCGTGCTTGGGTAGGTTTTTCATCTGCAACCAGTAGTGTGGCAAATGATGGAAAGGTTTTTAGAACTAGCAAGACGCCCATGCGTTGCACGCATCAAGATGCATTTGTATGAGTAGTTTATCTTGTGGGAGAAAAGAATGAACGTGGGAAGGCTTTATTTGCAAATCTGGAGAGGGGTATGGGTGTCTTTTTGCAAAATTCCCATTTGTTTCCTTCCTATCTGTCAGATATAAATCGGACGGCCTATATTGCAAGAAAAAAAGTATAGAGAAAAAAAAGTAGACAGTAAAGGAAGTAGAGATAAATATTAAATATAAAATAAATATAACAGTAGAGAAGAGAGTAGAGATAGCAGAGACGTCGGGAAAGGATCGCGCGCACGCGGGAAAAAGCGGCCGGGCGTGCGCTAGTTTTGGCGCGCGGCGTCCGGCGCGCTTTATAAAATCCAACGCCCTCCCACCGCTCTGTGCCTTGCCACTGCTCTCTCCCCGCTCATTTTCGCCTCGCCGCCGCCGCGCCACCATGCCGCCGCGTCGCTGGGAAACTTGGGGATACCGCGGCGTCCACGCGCGCCCCTCCGGCGGCTTCTCCACCGAGATCCGGTTCCGCAGGATGCGCCTCGGCATCGCCAATTTCGACACCGCCAACGAGGCCGCCCGCGCGTACAACGCGGCGGCGTGGCGACTCCGGTGGCCTCATAGAACATTGTACTTCCCCAACGTGCCGACGCGGGAGCGGGCGCAGGAGCTCGTGCCTCTGCCGCGGCTTAGCACCGACGAAGATCGTCGCGACAACCGGAGGCGGGAGCACCGTCTCGGCATCGCCGAGATGGACGAGGAAGCCATGGCGTTGTGGCGCCAACACTTCCCATAGGACATCATCAACGAGCACGAGTTCTACGCGCAAAGGAGGGCGGAGAGGGATAAGAGGAGGGCGGAGCAAGCCGCCTATCGCGAGGACAAGCGTAGGCGAAAAGCAGACGCTCAATTCAACATGAGGCTAGGAGTAAGCGTGCTACAGGAATCCGGCGATGATCGGTATCTTCACGCCTACAAATGACGCCGGAGGAGGACATCACCGAGGAGGAGTCAGACAACGAGGAGTAGTTGAATTATCTTTTTTTATCTATCTATGCTGAGAACTATCCTCTACTCTATCTACTTCTCGATCTCAGCACTGTAAACACTTTTTTAAAGCGCTGCATGTTGCGATTCTGTTGGAGATGCTCTAACATGGCAGAGGAGTGCTTTAATGCTGCCCAAAAGATGCGCGAGTATTACTAGTAGTATATTTTTCTTGCCATGTTGAGATTTTAAAACCACGAGTGCGAACATGCAGAGGAGCAATGAAGACCAAACACGGGATATTCAGGACATCTTCAAGGAGCGTGGCAAGTTAAAGAGGAGCTGCACCGAACTCAGAAACGAGCTTTGGTAAGTAACACCCTTTCAATTACTTTCGTGTAGCCTCGTGTTCTTTGATGTGTATATGTTGTAGTTTCTATTTCTCGTAAGCGTGGTGTTCTTCGATGTGTAATAAGAAGAGTCTTAATCATCCTAATGCTTTCGTTTTTAGCTTGATGTAGGAAGTGGGTGTTCTCACCTTGTAGTATGTTTTTATATTTTTTTCCCTTTTGAATTCACTTCTCCGAGTTCTGTTTATCTGGCTTCTACTAAATGGATCTAGATTGCTCTGAGTATTGATCTAAAAAAGAAGTAACTTCATGTCAGGATGCAGTTCCTGCGAGGAGGGAAGTATGGTCAACCTCGAGATCATGTTTCCAAAATGAGGCTAGATTACACACAAGGTTCCAGCCCCTAATGATGTTGGATTAGACACAAGGTGCAAATTCCCAGATGATGCTGGATTACACACAAGCCGGTGGAGTCGTCACTGTTCGTGTCCTCGTGGCATTAGTAAAGGCTGAAAGAAAGCATGCAGCAGCCCTTGAGAATGTAGCTGAGTTCTCAAGAAGCGAAAAGAGCAATCAGATGATCTCTTCACCCAAGCCAAAGAAGAGATGGAAGAAGCTGAAATAAGCTAGCAGAGGCCGAAAGCAGGCTAGGCATCTCCTGCTATCTAAAACTGTTTTCAATACAAAATTTCCTTCATAATAGCTAGGTTCAAATGTTTATCCAACAAGATGCTCATAGATGTCCGTGCATCTACCGATGTGGCACAAAATGTTTTTTGAGTCATGTAATAACAGCAATTACTTTCCAAACAATAATGCATTTAAGCATTGGACATGGTATAGCTCACGCGCAAGCCCGACATTCCAAGTTCAACTTCCACATCAAACTCATGTTCACAGATATCTGCGCATTTCATACATAATGTCCACAACCATGATTCATTTCAAACCCAAAAAAAAATGTGAGGAGAGTTATAAATAAAGAAAAACCTCTACTAGTTCCTGCTACCAGTGCGAGCACAACAAGTCAAGACCATGCGTAAATTAATTATATTTTAGTCATTTTTTGTGTTCTAAAATGCCTGCCGGCTCGCGGAAGGACGTGTTGCCGGCACACGCGAGGATTCAATGAAGGCAGGTGGGGCAGTCTTAAACTGGTTGCACGCGGCGAGGAGGCGTGCTCAGCCGGGCCTGCAGCCGAAAAGTGCTCTTGGCAAGCGCCACTTCAATGCCTGCACTATGAGAGGTCGCGTCTGTGTCGAGCAATCACACCCTCCAGTCCTTTTTGTTTGGGTATAACAAAATCTCGCTTTCCATTCACATTTTACAAGTAAAATTGTGGACAAACTTTGACCCAAAGTACGATGGGGACTAGTAAACCATAATGGAGGTAGTAGTTTTTTAATCAAAGAAGGGTTTCCTTCCGATTTTCATTATCAAAACCAGCATCTAAATCTAACCCATAGTATTTGCCCTAGAACTACCAGGTTCAACATCTCGCAACATAAACCCATACAACCTCCATCGCAAAAAAAACCATAGAACCATATGCCAAGGAGGTACGTAGTACTATGAATTCCATTTTCGCTCCATACCAGTCGTTCTGAAAACTACTTACTACTTATAGCGCGCCATTGAAAATCGGAACTCTTAACCCCGCTAGAAAAACGATATTTTAAACGTGGCTACTCGATCTGTGGCAACTGGGGAGCCACCGTGCTCCAAGTCGTTCACCTGTGGTCCCGACCATCAACTTCTACGGATAAAATTATCACGCGAGCTGACTATTCCTACAAAGGTGCTCCACCACGCATCTGCACCCGCGAATGCAGCAATCGTGCACCTAGGGTTTTAGGGTTTATTTGTTAACGTCGCCTTTACATAACACTCATGTGCGCGAGACAGCGAGAGGCCGACTGTGTGTGTGCGCCTCTTCTCTTCGTATATGTACTCCACCGTTTGTCTGGTGTCCAAAAAATTATAATAACTACTAGCAATGTGCCAATGCGTTGCCACACGATGAAAGTAGATTATTACATATTCACCGATTTGATAGAAAAAAAAGTCTAGTTTTGAAATACATATATCACTAAAAATATGTTATGTTTCACTCAAAATATATTCCTTTATGCTTTTTGATGAGATAAGGGAGGAATGTTGTTGGTTTCAAGATTCAAGAAGTGGTATATGTCTAATTTCTACTCTTACTAGCAAGGTGCCCGTGAGTTGCACGGAACATCAAAATCTTGTGGGAGAAAAGGATGAACGAGGGAAGGCCTTATCTGCAAATGTGGTGAAGAGTGCGGTTAAATTGCCATATTTTCCTTCCTATCCGTCAGATATAAATCGGACGACCTACATTGTAGATGGCAGGCCCACCATCATCACCAACTCTATTTTTATCCCTACTCTTATAAAAAGCATTGTCGGTGATGATCGTGTGCCTGCCATCCTCAAGAATATAGGCCGTCTGATCTATATCTCGACGGATAGGAAGGAAACTATGGCAATTTTGCAAAAGATACCCACACCCCTCTCCACATTTGCAAATAAGGCCTTCCCTCGTTCATCCTTTTCCCCCACAAGATAAACTACTCATACAAATGCATCTTGATGTTCCGTACAACGCATGGGAATCTTGCTAGTTGTTGCAAAAAGCCTATGTGTGTGTGAGAGAGAGGGAGAGTGGAGGAGGACGGAGTGCATGTGTGACAAAGACACAAGGAGTGTGTGCGCGATAGGTATCAGCTTAAAATGAGGCGATAGTGCGTGTGTGCACGACCGAGAGGGCGTGTCTCGAGAAGGGAAGAAAAATCTACATAGATACAAGGAGCAGGAGAGAGACATGTATGCGATGGTGGAAGGACGAGTGTGTGGGTGTATAATCCTATCTAGAGGCTAGCTAGTCGATAAATGTTTGTGAGAGAAGTACGAGTCGGGGTGCGAAAGCGGGAGTTTTGTGTGTGTGAGAGAGAGGCAGTAGTCGGGAAGGGGAGTGGAAGCAGGAGTTGTGTGTGTGTGTCTGTGTGAGAGAGAGAGGAGACGGTAGTCGGGGTTGTCTGATCGGTAAACAAATGAATAATGTCAATGGGATGGAGATTTAAAAGGAGACCGCAACAAATGTTGTGTCTACAGGAGAGAGAGAGAGAGAGTAATTTTAGTGGTATGAGTCATATGTAGAGACATATAGGGTGTGTGAGAGAATCCCATAGAGAGAAAGACAAAGTAAAATACGAGTGGAGACTGTGTGTGTATGTGAAAAAGAAAGCTTAGGTACCGAGTACCAGAGAACAAGAGAGACGTGAGAAATAATGAAAACCGTGTAATGTATAATGATAGGGAGAGTGTGACACTTCTCAAGGGAGACGTCGAGAGACCATGTTTGCGAGGATAGGAGAAACATGAAGTGAGCGTGCGGGTGAGCTCGAGAAAAGAGAGTGATAGCTACTTGAAGGAGCATGCATGCGAGAGAGATGGGCGTGAAAGGAGTGAACAAAAAAGGGATTCGAATATTTGAATTCGAGATGATGATACATGTAATCCATACTCGAACCAAAATTGATCTATCAAACATGCATACTCATATGAATTCACGCACATCTATGTTATTTAATATGTAGGTATTACTGATCCATACATTTTAGTAGAACATAATTTGGTTAAAAAAAATCGAATTCAACTTTAAGATTTCGAGATCGTTGTATTTGTAAATCATATTATACATATAAAGGAGCAGAATTCTTTGTTGTGCTTTTGAAAGTATATATAAAAAATGATGTATATAGAATGTAATTCCAATTGAAAATGGATCCTGCCCGGAAGAAAATAGAATACAAACGGGATTCAAATTGAGTTGGCACGGTAAACGTGCACTCTGCAAAATTTGAACGAAGCGGGGAAAGTTGCAGAATCACCAAACCAAATCTGCGAGATGGAAATCACTACTGCCTATCCTTGCCACGCAAAGCCTATCTGCTGGATTTCTATAGGTTTCGATAGGTGTAGGTTTGTAATTTCACCCAAACGTGGCGTAACCGCCTCTCACCCGGATTCATACACGGTGGGCGCTAAAACACAATAGTGTGTCCTCGATCAAATCGACTCCTCCCGATTCATATTCATACACGGTGGGCGCCAAAACAAACTCTCGCCGGCAAATATTCAATGTATGCGAGATTACCGTCCTATCCCCAACCGACTAATGTTGCTTTGTGATGTAGTAGAAATTTGAAACGGGGCTAAGTTTGTAAATTTCCTCGCATTTGAGACAAGCGTGCCCTGAATACATGGTTCCCCCCTTCCTCTCTACCTCCCTTTTCCCCATTCGTACTCCGTGGGCGCCAAAACACCCTCTCCACCCCACCCTCCTCCGTCCGCCGCATCCGCCACCCCATCCACCGCCATCCTCCTCCACCATGCCGGAGCTGATACCCCGACGCCGTTGTCCATTAGAAGAGATCGACCTCTCTCATCCACAGCTTCGGACCGGGATCCTTGCATCCCGTCCTCTCGCTTCATTCTCGCCGTCGTCCACCTTGCCGGCGCCGCTCCTACGACCGTCTCGTCTACCGCGCCCTGCCGCCACCATCTACCCTCCTAGATCTGCTTCCACGCTGCCGACAGCCATCGCTACCATAACACCATCAAATTCTCAGCAGATGCGTACACGGTGCCGCACTAGAGGCGTTACTTTTTCGTATCTGCTCAACTTATTTATCGCAGCAAGAAAATAGATCACCATTGCTTTACTCTGATTTCTTGTCTTGGTTGCGAAGTTGCCTTTGTCCGGTTTGCACCTTCAGATCCTCCATGGCACGCTCAACACTATACTCCCAATGCTTATGGTTTTCCCCTTTTATATTCCACACTAGTTAAATTACAAGAGACTAAATTTCAAAATTAGGCCACCGATTTTTCAGAGCTCACGGAGTTCACGGTCATGCGATCGAAGGGGCTCGGTGGTTGTGGGGCCTCACGAACGAAGAAAACTCGACGCTGGTGGGGGTTGGGGCGGGTGGGGGTGGGGTGGCGGAGGAACACAGCGATGGGGGCGGTGGTCCGCCGGGCGTCTGCAAGGTGTGTCTCAGATGGGAAGAATCAGAGACGAGGAAGAAGAAGGGTTAGGTGACGTAGGATCTTCATCCAACCGCCTGAAATGGTCGAGAGATAGCTGGGAGATGCATTCTTAATGCGATCTCGTTCATCATGTGTGGGCACTGCGCCAAAATCTGCTTGCTCTTCTTTACCATGTTCCTCTTCCATTCTTCTTTAATATGTACTCTCTCCGTTCCTAAATACAAGTCTTTGTATAGATTCCACCATGGACTACATATGGAGAAAAATGAGTGAATCTACACTCTAAAATGTATCTGGATACATCTGTATGTGATCCATAGTGGAAATCTCTACCAAGACTTATATTTTGGAACGGAGGGAGTATGCTAGTAGTACAGTATGTTCCTTGTACTGAAGATGAGCAGGAGGTCTATACGGTCGGTTGTGATGGACACTTTGAGCCTCTTTGATTCGTAGGATCTTGTAAACATAGGAATAGGATTTGTAGTGGCCTGCCCACTTGAATCCTATAAGAATAGCAAGGAAATGCGGGGAGCTGTGTCGCCTTTGAGAGTTACATCGATAGTAACAGCATCAAGCACCTTCACTTGAAGAGAGCTGGTATCCGAAGCCTTTCTAGCCGCATCGCAATATCGGCACATATATTCCAAAGCAAGTTCCACTTTGCTGATTTTACTCGATGCTTAAGGTTTTCCCTGTTATATCTACACTATGATCCGTGTAGCTGCTTTGTGTCGCACTAGCAGCAGTCCACTCTTGAAGCTAAACACCGCAATGACTTACAAAATTGGCACCAAGGCATTGAGTGCCATTCGATGCAATGAAACTCATACGCTCCCCACCTGTTGATTCTTGTTCGTAATATGATCCTAATGACTATTCTAACCTCGAGGAGTCAAAGGCGTATGGCCCTGTCCCTGTTCACCCATCAAGGTGCCTGCTCTAATTTGGCAATGTTTTATTGATTGCGGGTATCTTGCATATGTTGTCTTGCATTTCTTCTACTTTGTTGCACCGCCATCTGCTTAGTTTACTCATCATATATGTCGAGATGCCATGCCCATCCATTATCAATACATATTCCATTTATCATCATACCATGTTTTTCCACACAAATGCCGTTCTTGTGCATCAGACATCCAAAAGGAAGAGGGTGATTGCTGAACCTGAAGGAGCACCAGCAAAGTCCTTGAAAAACATGGTGGTGCCGGAGAAATCAGACAGCACCCCACTTATATTGGCTGTACAACCAGTGACACAAAACGTAGGACCGACTCTAGCAGACTGCACTCCATACTTCATCGCCACACCACTAGCCCCACCACACAGACCTGCACTCTAGCAAAAGGTATACCGATTTCATTTGCCATAGCACCAGCTATACCACGTAAAAATCCCACTCCAAAGAAAAAGTACAAAGAAGTCCACCAGTCGAAGACCTATCCCAACTGCAGAGACGGCCAATTCCAGCAGATTGGAACCCCATTCCATTTATTCCCAGTTTAAAAGACAATGCTTTCAATGTTTTTAGGGACTACGTGCATATATTCCCATCATGGAAAGATTATAGTGAAGACAAACACCATTTTCACATCTTCCTGTCCAACTTACGTGTAAGTGCTATTATTCATGGTTATTATTTTCCTGTTTTCTGATTGCACACATCAATGATTTACATTACATTGTTGTAACTAGGCGAGGGTCAATCTGGATAGTCATGACGAGCAAATCTTGCTTGTGCTTTTTAAGGAAGCATTGCAGCAGTATCGGTGTTACCTGAGGAAATCACATATTGATGGAAAGTCTATAGACGAATTTCCGGTGAAGTCTATTGTGCTAAATTTAGAAGACATTGAATGGAAAAACCTTGTTATGCACTGGTCTCGTTCCTGTGATGAGGTAATCGCCTATGAAATCACATGACAATTTGAACTTCTACTTTTCCGCATGTGCCTTACGGATCTTTTTGCGTGAAATTTGCTCAAGAAGAATTCCGGTTTGAAAAGAACGACATGATATCGCAAATATGCTGCCCGCTGCTTTGCTCTTGTTAGTACCGTTGTCCTATATCACCGTACTTGCATACATACCTGGTTCATTATGTGACAAAGCAGACGCATGATAGCTTGCTTATCAATTGTTCACTCCAAATTATCCGATCTGTATGAATGGTTACATTAGTGTAGAATATATCCAATGCCAATGTTTTTTAGCTCTGCATTGTTCTTGTAAGTACATGCTGTCCTTTATCGAAAGGTACTTATAATGACAGTAGTTGTTCATGTACCATCACTCTACGCCTTATTTTCCTTTGCCTCCATTTTCTACACATCGATCTATATTTACTCTTACCATAAGGTTGGTAATCAAGAAGTTTAGCTGTGCATTGCTCTTGGCTATACCTTTTGCCTCAGACGTCAAGACTTACATTTATAGCTACTTGGATATGTAGCATCACTCTTCATCTTATCTTAAATATTCTCCATTTTTCAGATATTATCACATCTATATTTACTCTTAACAAAATGTAGAATAAAGGCAATGCTTTTGAAAAGATTCTGTGGTAAACTTCTTGAATTGCCCCCCCTCAAAGATGGAAAAAGGCCTTTATAGAGCCTGTCTTCACCAATAATGTAAGTTTCTCCATCTCAAGCCTTCAAACTTTGTTGTATATATTTGGTTAGGCATGACTGCAATAAATTGTTTATTTTTGGTGTTTGCATCAAATTGCTTATTTAAAGTTTATTATGTAGTTCATAAACAAAAGTTTGTCCTTTCTCAATTTAAGTTTTCAGTTGTACAACCAAGTTCGTTCTTCATACCATGTAAATTAAACTATACAGAGCAAGTGATCTTCTTTTGCACTACATGTATGATTCTGTTCTTCATCCGTAATCCAAAGTGGTGTGGTGAACCTACCCACTACAAAGACAATGTCATATTCTCGCAATGTCTTAACTATGAACAATGTCATATCATTCTACTATTATTTAAACCGTCTCTTTATTTGCCAATCTGAAATGGTATAAATTGACAAGACACTAACCATTGATACTTATGAGTTCTTGATCTGTAATCCAAAGGTTGTCGTGAAGCTGCCAACTCCTTCACAATGTCATTTCCTGCCATGTCTTGACCTGAACAATACCATATTGTGTTAATGCAATTTTAAACTGTGTCACTTTATTCACAAGAAGAAATGTGATGAATTGTCAAGACTGATACTTTTACGCAAAACCTGTCATCTGTTCGCTTGTTTATCTTTCAGAGTGAGGAAGATATAAGTGTTGAACAAGCGCAGCTCATCATCTTGCCCAACCGCTTATGTAGAGTTTCACAATAGGGCTAACCTTTCTTGAACTCTATTGAAGTGATGTCGGTTTTGTATATTATTTTGTCGGCGTGTTTAGTTGCGCTGGTAGCGCTCTTTGATGCCCAGTGTATGTAACTGCTGGCTGCTTGTGCTTTATTATCATAGTGGCGAACTTTGATGCCCAGTGGATGTAATATGCCGTATTTCTTTATTGTATAGTCTAGGTTTTTTCTTATTCATGATGATGCAGTTATTTTATTGTATACATATCCCGTCTTCACAGTAAACCGACCGAACCGTAAAATCACGGTACATAATCGGGTCGTCATGCAATCACGATGTAGGTTGGGCCTGAAACGTGTCGAACAGCTCACGGGCCGGCAGCAGCCCGAAATGAACCCTGGCCCATGATTGTGCGAATCAAATCACGGGATTTTAACAGGCCAAAATTGTCTCAGTCCTTGTTTGGCCCAATCAGATATCGGCTGCGAGCAGGCCGGATGCAAATCGGGCCGTAGTTAGGCCCAACTATATGACGGGCTTTTAACAGTCAAATTAATATAGGCCGAAATGTTAAACGCCCCAATGTGCCAAAACTAATATCGTGTCAATTACTAAGTGGGCCTTTAGCAAGTGGGCCCAAAAGCATAGTGTCCAGTTGACGGGCCGAATTTGATATGGGCCATAATTGAGCCCAAAGCCTCTTAAAGGGTCGGACCTGATTTGGGCCGTAATTTGGCCCAGAACGTGGTAGGCTTATAACGGGCCGGATCTCATAGGGGCCACTTTTAGGCCCGAAACGTGGCAGGCCATTAATGGACCGGATCAAATATGTGCCGGCATTTGGCCCAAAACATGGCAACCAGTTAATGGGCCGGCCTACTAGGGTCCTCAAAATCTTGTGGGTCTACAGCTGGGCCGACCCATTAATGTCGGCGAAATCTCATGGGCCTTTAGTCATACCGCCCATTATGATCTGCAAGAATCTTGTGGGCCTTTACCTAGGCCGGCACATTATGGCACACAAAAATCTTGTGGGCCTTTAGCTGGGTCGGCCCATTATGGCCCGCAAAAACTTGTGGGCCTTTACTTGGGCCGGCCCATTATGGGCCGCAAAATCTCGTGGGCCTTTAGCTGGGCCGGCCCATTATGGTCCGCAAAATCTTGTGGGCCTTTAGCTGTGCCGGCTCATTATGGTCCGCAAAACTTGTGGGCCTTTAATTGGACCGGCCCAGTTAAACTTGATGGGCCAGTCCAGGTGTCAACATATCATAGGCGCGTCTCGCCCATTGGATGAGTGACACCTGTGCCAACACGGACCTGACACGTGTCTCCTCCAGCCAATGATGATTTTACACATGGAAAATCCCAATTGGTCGGGGCTGTTAACGGGTTATCGGATCCAAAACCCGACCCAATAGCTTAACGGTGTTCCGTTACGGTGGATGCCAGATACGTCTCCAACGTATCTATAATTTTTGATTGCTCCATGCTACATTATCTACTGTTTTAGGCAATAATGGGCTTTATTATCCACTTTTATATTATTTTTGGGACTAACCTATTAACCGGAGACCCAGCCCAGATTTGTTGTTTTATGCCTATTTCAGTGTTTCGAGGAAAAGGAATATCACACGGACTCAAAACGGAACGAAATCAACTGGAGAAGTTATTTTTGGAAGGAAACCCACCTGATGGACTTGGACCCCACGTCAGAAGATACGGGAGGTGCTCACGAGGGTGGGGGCGACCCACCCCGGGCGCCCCGCCTCGTGGGGCCCCGTAACTCCACCGACGCATTCTTTCACCCATATATACCGTCGCACCCTAAAACTTCCGTAAGAGAAGATAGATCGAGTTCCGCCGCCGCAAGCCTCCAGAGCCACGAAAACCAATCGGGACCCCTTTCCGCATTCTCACGGAGGGGGGATCCATCACCGGTGGCCATCTTCATCATCCCGGCGCTCTCCATGACGAGGAGGGAGTAGTTCTCCTCGGGGCTGAGGGTATGTACCAAGAGCTATGTGTTTGATCTCTCTCTCTCTCTCTCTCTCTCTCTCTCTCGTGTTCCCTCTATGGCACGATCTTGATGTATCCCAGCTTTGCTATTGTAGTTGGATCTTTTGATGTTTCTCCCCTCTACTCTCTTGTGATGAATTGAGTTTCCCTTTGAAGTTATCTACTCGGATTGAGTCTTTTATGAACACTTGATGTATGTCTTGCCGTGATTATCTGTGGTGACAATGGGATATCATGTGCCACTTGATGTATGTTTTGGTGATCAACTTGCGGGTTTCGTGACATTGGGAACCTATGCATAGGGGCTGGCACACGTTCTTGATTCTCCGGTAGAAACTTTGGGGCACTCTTAGAAGTACTTTTATGTTGGTTGGATGAATCTGAGATTGTGTGATGCAAATCGTATAATCATGCCCATGGATACTTGAGGTGACAATGGAGTATCTAGGTGACATTAGGGTTTTGGTTGATTTGTGTCTTAAGGTGTTATTCTAGTACGAACTCTTTTATAGATCGATCCGAAAGAATAGCTTTGTGGTGGTTTCGTACCGGACCATAATCTCTATGTTTGTTCTCCGCTATTAGTGGCTTCGGAGTGACTCTCTGTTGCATGTTGAGGGCTTGTCATATGTTATATCTATGTTATTATTGTTGAGAGAACTTGCACTAGTGAAAGTATGAACCCTAGGCCTTGTTTCCTATCATTGCAATACCGTTTATGCTCACTTTTACCACTTGTTACCTTGCTGTTTTTATTATTTCAGATTTCAAAAACCTATATCTACCATCCATATTGCACTTGTATCACCATCTCTTCGCCGAACTAGTGCACCTATACAATTTACCATTGTATTGGGTGTGTTGGGGACACAAGAGACTTTTGTTATTTGGTTGCAGGGTTGTTTGAGAGAGACCATCTTCCTCCCACGCTTCAAGGGTTGATAAACCTTAGGTCATCCACTTTAGGAAATTTGCTACTCTCCTACAAACCTGCAGACTTGCAGGCCCAACAACGTCTACAAGAAGAAGGTTGTGTAGTAGACATCAAGCTCTTTTCTGGCGCCGTTGCTGGGGAGGCTAGGTAAGTGAAGGTATATCTTTAGATCTTGCAATCGAATCTTATTGTTTCTTGTTTTAGCACTAGTTAGTTTGTAAAAGTAAACTACAAAAAAAATGGAATTGAGTTTGTCTCATACGCTTCACCTTTTTTATATCTTTCGTGAGAATGATGGAAAGGAAAATTGTGCCAAAGTGCTAGAAGAAGAATTACATAGAATGCTTGGCATGAAATATGTGAATGATGAGCATGATTGCAATGTTGTTAGTATGAATTCCTTGAATATCCATGATGCTAATGATATGCAAAGCCACAAGCTTGGGGAAGCTATGTTTGATGAAGATGATATTTTTGTCCCCAAGCTTTGATGAGAAAATTTACTATGATGAAAGCATGCCTCCTATCTATGATGATTATTGTGATGACACGTATGCTTTAAAGAATAATGATAACCATGAAACTTGTCATCTTGATCTTAATTCTCAATCATATGATAGTTATTTTGTTGAGTTTGCTCCCACTATTATTCATGAGAAGAATTTTGCTTATGTGGAGAGTAGTAAATTTTCTATGCAAGTAGATCATGAAAGGAATGATTTAGGTGCTGTTTATATTGTTGAATTCATTCATGATGCTACTGAAAATTATTATGAGGGAGGAATATATGCTTGTAGGAATTGCAATAATATCAAGTTTCCTCTCTATGTGCTTAAATTTTTGAAGTTATGCTTGTTTTACCTTCCTATGCAAGATGATTCTTGTTCCCATAAGTTGTTTGTTCACAAAATCCCTATGCATAGGAAGTGGGTTAGACTTAAATGTTCTAGTCATATTCTTCATGATGCTCTCTTTATGTTTAAATTCTTATCTTTTATGTGAGCATCATTGAAATCATCATGCCTAGCTAGGGGCGTTAAACGATAGCGCTTGTTGGGAGGCAACCCAATTTTATTTTAGTTTCTTGCTTTTTGGTTCTGTTTAGGAATAAATAATCCATCTAGCTTCTGGTTAGATGTGGTTTTGTGTTTTAATTAGTGTTTGTGCCAAGTAGAACCTTTGGGAAGACTTGGGTGAAGTCTTTATGATCATGCTGTAAAAAAAACAGAAACTTTAGCGCTCACGAGATTAGCTTTAACTTTTTACTGGAGAGTGCTATTTAGTTGATTATTTTTGCAGATGATTACTAGACAAATTTCTCAGGTCCACCAGTTTATTTTAGATTTTTTTGAGTTCCATAAGTTTTTGTTAGTTACAGATTACTACAGACTGTTCTGTTTTTGACAGATTCTGTTTTCATTGCGTTGTTTGCTTATTTTGATGAATCTATGGCTAGTAAAATAGTTTATAATCCATAGAGAAGTTGGAATACAGTAGGTTTAACACCAATATAAATAAATAATGAGTTCATTACAGTACCTTGAAGTGGTGTTTTGTCTTCTTTCGCTAACGGAGCTCACGAGTTTTCTGTTAAGTTTTGTGTTGTGAAGTTTTCAAGTTTTGGGTAAAGATTCGATGGACTAGGAATAAGAAGTGGCAAGATCCTAAGCTTGGGTATGCCCAAGGCACCCCATGGAAATATTCAAGGACAACTAAGAGCCTAAGCTTGGGGATGCCCCCGGAAGGCATCCCCTCTTTCGTCTTCGTTCATCGATAACTTTACTTGGAGCTATATTTTTATTCACCACATGATATGTGTTTTGCTTGGAGCGTCATTTTATTTTCTTTAGCTTTTCTTGCTGTTTGAATAAAATACTAAGATCTGAAATTATTAAATGGGAGAGTCTTCACATAGTTGTATAATTATTCGACTACTCATTGGTCTTCACTCATATCTTTTTGGAGTAGTTTGTCGTTTGCTCTAGTGCTTCACTTATATCTTTTAGAGAACGATGGTAGTTTTATTTTGAAGAAATGGATGAACTCTCATGATTCACTTAAACTGTTTTGAGAGTCTTAAATAGCATGGTAATTTGCTTAAATAATCATAATATGCTAAGCATACAAGATTTGTAAGAATTCTTATGAGTGTGTTGAATACTAAGAGAAGTTTGATACTTGATAATTGTTTTGAGATATGGAGGTAGTGATATTAAAGTTGTGCTAGTTGAGTAGTTGTGAATTTGAGAAATACTTGTGTTGAAGTTACCAAGTCACGTAGCATGCACGTATGGTTAAAGTTGTGTAACAAATTTGAAACATAAAGTGTACCTGGCTTGTGCATCCTTATGAGTGGCGGTCGGGGACGAGCGATGGTCTTTTCCTACCAATCTATCCCCCTAGGATCATGTGCGTAGTACTAGATTTTTGATGACTTCTAAAATTTTTCAATAAGTATATGAGTACTTTTGACTAATGTTGAGTCCATGGATTATACACACTTTTACCTTTCCGCCTTTGCTAGCCTCTTCGGTACTGCATTGCCCTTTCTCACCTTGAGAGTTGGTGCAAACTTCACGGTGCATCCAAACCCCGTGATATGATACGCTCTTTCACACATAAACCTCCTTATATCTTCATCAAAACAACCACCATACCTACCTATTATGGCATTTCCATAGCCATTCCGAGATATATTGCCATGCAACTTTCCACCGTTCCGTTCATCATCATCATGACATACTTTATTTTTATCATATTGCCATTGCATGATCATGTAGTTGACATCGTATTTGTGGCAAAGCCACCATGCATTATTTTTCATACATGTCACTCTTGATTCATTGCACCATCCCGTACATCACGGAGGCATTCATATAGAGTCATACCTTGTTCTAGTTTCGAGTTGTAATCCTTATGTTGTAATCAACAGAAGTGTGATGATCATCATTATTAGAGCATTGTCCCCAAAAAAAGAGAAAGGCCAAAGAAAAAAAGAAGGCCAGAAAAAATAAAAAATAAAAAAGGGGGCAATGCTACTATCCTTTTTTTCCACACTTGTGCTTCAAAGTAGCACCTTGTTCTTCATGTAGTGAGTCTCATATATTGTGCTTCAAAGTAGCACCATGTTTTTCATATAGTGAGTCTCATAAGTTGTCTTTTTCATACTAGTGGGAATTTTTCATTATAGAACTTGGCTTGTATATTCCTATGATGGGCTTCCTCAAATGCCCTAGGTCTTCATGAGCAAGCGAGTTGGATGCACACCCACTAGTTTTCTTTTGTTGAGCATTCATAGCTCCAAAGGCATCCGCTGCATGGCAATCCCTACTCCTTGCATTAACATCAATCGATGGGCATCTCCATAGCTCATTGATTAGCCTCGTTGATGTGAGACTTTCTCCTTTTTTGTCTTCTCCACACAATCCCCATCATCATATTCTATTCCACCCATAGTGCTATATCCATGGCTCGAGCTCATGTATTGCGTGAAGGTTGAAAAAGTTTGAGATTATTTGAGTATGAAACAATTGCTTGGCTTGTCATCGGGGGTATAGAAGTTGGGAACATCTTTGTGTGACGAAAATGAAGCATAGCCTAACTATATGATTTTGTAGGGATGAACTTTCTTTTGCCATGCTATTTTGAGAAGACATGATTGCTTTGATTAGTATGCTTGAAGTATTATTATTTTTATGTCAATATAAGCTTTTGTCTTGAATCTTTTGGATCTGAATATTCATACCACAATTAAGAAGATTTACATTGAAATTATGCCAAAGAATCACTCCGCATCAAAAATTCTTTTTTATCATTTACCTACTCGAGGACGAGCAGGAATTAAGCTTGGGGATGCTTGATAGGTCTCCAACGTATCTATAATTTTTGATTGCTCCATGCTACTTTATCTACTGTTTTAGGCAATATTGGGCTTTATTATCCACTTTTATATTATTTTTGGGACTAACCTATTAACCGGAGGCCCAGCCCAGATTTGTTGTTTTATGCCTATTTCAGTGTTTCGATGAAAAGGAATATCAGACGGAGTCAAAACGGAACGAAATCAACTAGAGAAGTTATTTTTGGAAGGAAACCCACCTGATGGACTTGGACCCCAAGTCAGAAGATACGGGAGGTGTTCACGAGGGTGGGGCGCGCCCCCCCGGGCGCGCCTCGCCTCGTGGGGCCCCTGAACTCCACCGACGCATTCTTTTCACCCATATATACCGTCGTGCATCTAAAACTTCCGTAAGAGAAGATAGATCGGGAGTTCACCGCAAGCCTCCAGAGCCACGAAAAACCAATCGGGACCCCTTTCCTGCATTCTCACGGAGGGGATCCATCACCGTGGCCATCTTCATCATCCCGGCGCTCTCCATGACGAGGAGGGATTAGTTCTCCTCGGGCTGAGGGTATGTACCAAGAGCTATGTGTTTGATCTCTCTCTCTCGTGTTCTCTCTCGTGTTCCTCTATGGCACGATCTTGATGTATCCCAGCTTTGCTATTGTAGTTGGATCTTTTGATGTTTCTCCCTCCGCTTCTCTTGTGATGAATTGAGTTTCCCCTTTGAAGTTATCTTATCAGATTGAGTATTTTATGAACACTTGATGTATGTCTTGCCGTGATTATCTGTGGCGACAATGGGATATCACGTGCCACTTGATGTATGTTTCTGTGATCAACTTGCGGGTTTCATGACATTGGGGACCTATGCATAGGGGTTGGCACACATTCTTGATTCTCCGGTAGAAACTTTGGGGCACTCTTAGAAGTACTTTTATGTTGGTTGGATGAATCTGAGATTGTGTAATGCAAATCGTATAATCATGCCCACGGATACTTGAGGTGACAATGGAGTATCTAGGTGACATTAGGGTTTTGGTTGATTTGTGTCTTAAGGTGTTATTATAGTACAAACTCTTTTATAGATCGATCCGAAAGAATAGCTTTGTGGTGGCTTCGTACCCGACCATAATCTCTACGTTTGTTCTCCGCTATTAGTTGCTTCGGAGTGACTCTTTGTTGCATGTTGAGGGCTTGTCATATGTTCTATCTATGTTATTATTGTTGAGAGAACTTGCACTAGTGAAAGTATGAACCCTAGGCCTTGTTTCCTATCATTGCAATACCGTTTACGCTCACTTTTACCACTTGTTACCTTGCTGTTTTATTATTTCAGATTACAAAAACCTATATCTACCATCCATATTGCACTTGTATCACCATCTCTTTGTTTAACTAATGCACCTATACAATTTACCATTGTATTGGGTGTGTTGGGGACACAAGAGACTTTTTGTTATTTGGTTGCAGGGTTGTTTGAGAGAGACCATCTTCCTCCCACGCCTCATGGATTGATAAACCTTAGGTCATCCACTTGAGGGAAATTTGCTACTGTCCTACAAACATGTGCACTTGCAGGCCCAACAACGTCTACAAGAAGAAGGTTGTGTAGTAGACATCAATGCCACGTGTCGGTCACCCTTGACGAAAGCACTTCTGTGACGCACGATTTATCGTCATGGAAGTGGAACCTTCCGTGATGATAATTTTGCTAATGTCATGGAACACTTCTATGACAGCACATGTATGACTATCTTGATTCTGTCATAAATTTGTCATGGATGTACATGCATGACAAAAAACGCGACCTACTGTGACAAACACGTATCATCACGGAAGTGTATCTTTTTGTAGTGTCCATTGCAGCCCCGATAAAGCTCCAACTGATGGAAATATGCCCTAGAGGCAATACTTTGTTATTTATATTTTCTTATATCATAATAAATGTTTATTATTCATGCTAGAATTGAATTAACTGGAAACTTATTACATGTGTGAATACATAGACAAACAGAGTGTCACTAGTATGCCTCTACTTGACTAGCTCGTTAATCAAAGATGGTTAAGTTTCCTAGCCATAGACATGAGTTGTCATTTGATGAACGGGATCACATCATTAGAGAATTATGTGATTGACATGACCCATCGTTTAGCTTAGCACTATCATCGTTTAGTTTATTGCTATTGCTTTCTTCATTACTTATACATGTATCTATGACTATGAGATTATGCAACTCCCGAATACCGGAGGAACACTTAGTGTGATATCAAACGTCACTATGTAACTGGGTGATTATAAAGATGCTCTCTACAGGTGTCTCCGATGGTGTTTGCTGAGTTGGCATAGATCGAGATTAGGATTTGTCACTCCGATTGTCGGAGAGGTATCTCTGGGCCCTCTCCGTAATGCACATCACTATAATCCTTGCAAACAATGTTAATAATGAGCTAGTTGCGGGATGATGCATTACGGAACGAGTAAAGAGACTTGCCGGTAAGGAGATTGAACTAGGTATGACGATACCGACGATCAAATCTCGGGCAAGTAACATACCGATGAAAAAGGGAACAACGTATGTTGTTATGCGGTTTGACCGATAAAGATCTTCGTAGAATATGTGGGAGCCAATATGAGCATTTAGGTTCCGCTATTAGTTATTGACCGAAGATGAGTGACAGTCATGTCTACATAGTTCTCGAACCCGTTGGGTCTGCACGCTTAACGTTCGATGACGGTCCGTTTTATGAGTTTATGTGTTTTGATGTGCTGAAGGTAGTTAGGAGTCCCGGATGAGATCACGGACATGACGAGGAGTTTCGAAATGGTCAAGACATAAAGATTGATATATTGGACCATGTTGTCCGGACACCAAAAGTGTTCCGGAGAGTTTCGGATAAAACCGGAGTGCCGGAGGTTTATCGGAACCCCCCGCCCCCGCCCCGGGAAATTAATGGGCCACCATGGGCCTTAGAGGAGAGAGGGCCGGCCAGGAGGTGCCCCCCCAATCCGAATTGGACAAGGGGTGGGGCGGCGCCCCCCTCCTTCCTTCTCTCCCCTTCCTCCTTCCTTCCCCTCCTTGTTGGACTAGGAAAGGGGGAACCTACTCCTAGTAGAAGTAGGATTCCCCCCCCCTTGGGCGCGCCCCTTGAGGCCGGCCGCCCCCCTCCCCTCCTTTATATACAAGGGAGGGGGCACCCCATAGACACACAAGTTGATTTCTTAGTCGTGTGCGGTGCCCCCTCCACAGTTTTCCACCTCGGTCATATTGTCTTAGTGATTAGGCGAAGCCCTGCGTCGGTAACTTCATCATCACCGTCACCACGCCATCATGCTGACGAAACTCTCCCTCGGCCTCAGTTGTATCTAGAGTTTGAGGGATGTCACCGAGCTGAACATGTGCAGATCGCGGAGGTGCCGTGCATTCGGTACTTCTTCGGTTGGATCGCGAAGACGTTCGACTACATCAATCGCGTTACTAAACGCTTCCGCTTTCGGTCTACGAGGGTACGTGGACACACTCTCCCCGCTCGTTGCTATGCTTCTCCTAGATAGATCTTGCGTGATCGTAGGAAAATTTTGAAATACTACGTTCCCCACAAGTGGCATCCGAGCCAGGTCTATGCGTAGATGTTATATGCACGAGTAGAGAACACAAAGAGTTGTGGGCGATAATAGTCATACTGCTTACCAGCATGTCATACTTTGATTCGGCAGTATTGTTGGATGAAGCGGCCCAGACCAACATTACATGACCGCGTTCATGAGACTGGTTCTGCCGCTGTGCTTCGCACACAGGTGGCTAGTAGGTGTCAGTTTATCCAACTTTAGTTGAATCGAGTGTGACTACGCCCGGTCCTTGTTGAAGGTTAAAACAACACACTTGATGAAAAATCGTTGTGGTTTTGATGCGTTGGTAAGAACGGTTCTTGCTAGAAGCCCGTAGCAGCCACGTAAAACTTGCAACAACAAAGTAGAGGACGTCTAACTTATTTTTGAAGGGCTTGCTGTGATGTGATATGGTCAAGGCGTGATGATATATAAATTGTTGTATGAGATGATCATGTTATGTAATAGTTATCGGCAACTCGCATGAGCGATATTGTTGTCGCTTTATTGTATGAAACGGAATCTCCATGTAATTGCTTTACTTTATCACTAAGCGGTAGCGATAGTCGTAGTAGCAATAGTTGGCGAGACGATGTGACGCCCGGATAATTAAGCTACAGTAATTCCCTGCTAATGATGCCACGTCGCCATGATTACTGTTGTTAATCTCGCATTAGTTCAAAAACGATTCAAATTCAAATTCGAAATCAAGTTAAACAACAAAAGTTTCAAACATTAAAACTGAAATGTTCAAAGTGAAACAAATAATGCATAGGTAATTATGGTGGATAAACCACACACTTATAAAATATTTAAATACTACTAAGCGAATACAACAGTATCGAAAACTATTATTTAAATGCTTTTAAATATTAAATAATTATGAAACTATTTTAGTTTGGGTAACAAGTTAATGTGGCAGTGACATAATTGGTAACATCAATTTAGGTTCCACTTTGGTATTTTATTAAAACTAAAATAATTAGGAACCAAAAGAAAAAGGAAAAGTAACCCCCCCCCCCTCACCGGGCTTCGGCCCAGCAAGCCACCAGGCCGCCTCGCCAGCCCAACCGGCCACCCACTCCCCCCATAACCCCCACTCCCATAACCCTAACCCCTTTGTTGCCCCCACTTCACCCCCCCCACTCACCTCGCTCCCCCTTCCGCCCCCCGATCTAAATCGAGATCGGGGGCACGACCCAGACGAGGCTGCGACGCCGCTGCTCGTCCCCGACACCTCACCAATGCCACCGCCTTCCCTGCTCCGTCGAGGACGCCACCCGCCGGCACCGAAGGCCGCCCCAACCCACGGCCTCCTCCTCGCGGTTCTTCCTCCGCACCTCTGCTTCGCCCTCGCGGCCGCCATTTGCCATCCACCGTCGCCCGAAGGCCACCCCGTCGCCGGAACACCCTGCCGTCGCTGCTCATCGCCAGGAGTGTCGGTGTCAAAACCGGCGAATCTCGGGTAGTGGGTCCCGAACTGTGCGTCTAAGGTCGATGGTAACAGGAGACAGGGGACACGATGTTTACCCAGGTTCGGGCCCTCTCTATGGAGGTAATACCCTACTTCCTACTTGATTGATCTTGATGAATATGAGTATTAAAAGAATTGATCTACCACAAGATCGTAATGGCTAAACCCTAGAAGTCTAGCATGTATGACTATGGTAATGAATCTCTCTCCTTTCCAGACTAAGTCCTCCGGTTTATACAGGCACCGGGGGGATCTAGGATTACACAAGGTCGGTTACAAAGGAAGGAATCTACATATCCGGTCGCCAAGCTTGCCTTCCATGCCAAGGAGAGTCCCATCCAGACACGGGTGCAGTCTTCAGTCTTCATGTCTTCACAACCCATCAGTCCGGCCCATGGCTAACAGGTCGGACGCCCGAGGACCCCTTAGTACAGGACTCCCTCAGTAGCCCGTGAACCTAGCTTCAATGACGAGGAGTCCGACGCGCAGATTTGTCTTCGGCATTGCAAGGAGGGTTCCCTTCTTTCCGAACTCCAAGATAGTCTCCGGACATGACGATTGTATCCGGACCTGTAACACACACCACACACAACCGCGGAGAGAATATAATATTCCACGGGTCCAATCCGCTGACAACTTTTTACAACGTTACATCACGCCTGCCCGGTCATAATTTCGGACCGTTTTGTTCTGCCATTCCACATTCCGAAACGTGGTTTTCATTGACACGTCTTATCCAGGCAGAGATCGTGTCCCCTTATTAAGAGATTCTTTTATCGACACGGACGTTGATACGTCTCCAACGTATCTATAATTTTTTATTGTTCCATGCTATATTATATTCTGTTTTGGACATTATTGGGCTTTATTATACACTTTTATATTATTTTTGGGACTAACTTATAACCGGAGGCCCAGGCCAGAATTGCTGTTTTTTTTTGCCTATATCAGAGTTTCACAGAAAAAGAATATCAAACGGAGTCCAAACGGAATGTAACCTTCGGGAACGTGATTTTTGGAACGAACGTGATCCAGAGGACTTGGACCCTACGTCAATACATCAACCAGGAAGGCACGCAGTAGGGGGCGCGCCTACCCCCCTGGGCGCGCCCTCCACCCTCATGGGGCCCACGTTGCTCCACCGACGTACTTCTTCCTCCTATATATACCTACGCACTTCAAACTACCAGACACGGAGCCAAAAACCTAATTCCACCGCCGCAACCTTCTCAGACTCCGTGAGATCCCATCTTGGGGCCTTTTTCTCGAGCTCCACCGAGGGGCATCGATCACGGAGGGCTTCTACATCAACACCATAGCCTCTCCGATGATGTGTGAGTAGTTTAACTCAGACCTTCGGGTCCATAGTTATTAGCTAGATGGCTTCTTCTCTCTTTTTGGATCGCAATACAATGTTCTCCCCCTTTCTTGTGGAGATCTATTCGATGTAATCTTCTTTTGCGATGTGTTTGTTGAGACTGATGAATTGTGGGTTTATGATCAAGTTTATCTATGAACAATATTTGAATCTTCTCTGAATTCTTTTATGTATCGTTGGTTATCTTTGCAAGTCTCTTCGAATTATCAGTTTGGTTTGGCCTACTAGATTGATCTTTCTTGCAATGGGAGAAGTGCTTAGCTTTGGGTTCAATCTTGCGGTGTCCTTTCCCAAAGGATGTGAGGGAGCAGCGAGGCACGTATTGTATTGTTGCCATCGAGGATAACAAGATAGGGTTTATATCATATTGCATGAGTTTATCCCTCTACATCATGTCATCTTACTTAAAGCGTTACTCTGTTCTTTTGAACTTAATACTCTAGATGCATGATGGATAACGGTCGTTGTGTGGAGTAATAGTAGTAGATGCAGGCAGGAGTCGGTCTACTTGTCGCGGACGTGATGCCTATATACATGATCATACCTAGATATTCTCATAACTATGCTCAATTCTGTCAATTGCTCAACAGTAATTTGTTTACCCACCGTAATACTTATGCTCTCGAGAGAAGCCACTAGTGAAATCTATGGCCCCGGGTCTATTTTCCATCATATTAATCTTCCAACACTTAGCTATTTTCATTGCCTTTTATTTTACTTTGCATCTTTATTATAAAAATACCAAAAATATTATCTTATCCTATCTATCAGATCTCACTTTCGTAAGTGACCGTGAAGGGATTGACAACCCCTTTATTGCGTTGGTTATGCAGGATTTTATTTGTTTGTGTAGGTGCGAGGGACTCGTATGGCATCCTACTGGATTGATACCTTGGTTCTCAAAAACTGAGGGGAATACTTACGCTGCTTTACGGCATCACCCTTTCCTCTTCAAGGGAAAACCAACGCAGTGCTCAAGAAGTAGCAAGAAGGATTTCTGGCGCCGTTGCCGGGGAGTCTACGCAAAAGTCAACATACCAAGTACCCATCACAAACCCTTCTCTCCCGCATTACATTATTTGCCATTTGCCTCTCGTTTTCCTCTCCCCCACTTCACCCTTGCCATTTTATTCACCCTCTCTTTTCCGTTCGCCTCTTTTTCGCTTGCTTATCACGATGGCTCTTCCTAGATTTGCTGACCTTCACCTTAAAAGGTTAGAAGAGATAGAAAGCAACGTTAGGAGTTTTATGGTCTTACAATTTGAGCATAATAATTTCTTTAGAAACGATCTTAAGGAACAAAAAAGCTTTATGGGTTATATGAATAAAGAGCTTGATGATATGTCTAAAGAATTTGATGGTTTGAAGTCTCAGATTACTCATCTTGAGAAGTTAATAGCCGAAGTTTCGGATAAGCAGGCCACCTTAGTTTATAAGATGGCCGCTAAGCCGGAATTTTTTTGGGAAAATAAATATGAAGATATAAAAGTTATTGATGTGTCCCCTATTAAATCTTTGTTTTGTAATATGAATCTTGATAATGATGGGACTGAATATGATCCACCTTTACCTAGAAGGCGTTCCAAAAATTCGGAGTTTTTAGATCTTGATGCAAAAATTGGTAAAAGTGGGATTGAATAGATCAAAACCATGATCTTGGATTTCAAGGAATTTAATTATGATAATTGCTCTTTGATAGATTGTATTTCCTTGTTGCAATCCGTGCTAAATTCTCCACATGCTTATAGTCAAAATAAAGCCTTTACCAAACATATCGTTGATACTTTGATGCAATCTTGTGAAGAAAAACTTGAGTTGGAAGTTTCTATCCCTAGAAAACTTTATGATGAGTGGGAACCTACTATTGAAATTAAAATTAAAGATCATGAATGATATGCTTTGTGTGATTTGGGTGCTAGTGTTTCCACGATTCCAAAGACTTTGTGTGATTCGCTAGGTTTCCGTGATTTTGATGATTGTTCTTTACACTTGCACCTCGCGGATTCCACTATTAAGAAACCTATGGGAAGAATTAATGATGTTCTTATTGTTGCAAATAGGAACTATGTCTCGTAGATTTTATTGTTCTTGACATAGATTGCAATCCTTCATGTCCTATTATTCTTGGTAGACCTTTCCTTAAAACGATTGGTGCAATTATTGATATGAAGGAAGGAAATATTAGATTCCAATTTCCGTTAAGGAAAGGCATGGAACACTTTCCTAGAAAGAAAATAAAATTACCTTATGAATCTATTATGAGAGCCACTTATGGATTGCCTACCAAAGATGGCAATACCTAGATCTATCCTTGCTATTATGCCTAGCTAGGGGCGTTAAACGATAGCGCTTGTTGGGAGGCAACCCAATTTTATTTTTAGTTTTTTTTTTGCTTTTTGCTTCTGTTTAGGAATAAATGTTTGATCTAGCCTCTGGTTAGATGTGTTTTTATGTTTTAATTAGTGTTTGTGCCAAGTTTAACCTATAGGATCTTCTTGGATGATAGTTATTTGATCTTGCTGAAAATTCCAGAAACTTCCTATTCACAAAAATAATTGTTAAAAATCACCAGAACGTGATAAAATATTGATTCCAAATGCTTCTGATAAATAAACAAATTTTATAGGTCTTCCTATTTGTGTTGAATTTTTTGAGTTCCAGAAGTTTGCGTTAGTTACAGATTACTACAGACTGTTCTGCTTTTGACAGATTCTGTTTTTCGTGTGTTGTTTGCTTATTTTGATGAATCTATGGCTAGTAAAATAGTTCATAAACCATAGAGAAGTTGGAATACAGTAGGTTTAACACCAATAAAAAAAGAATGAGTTCATTACAGTACCTTGAAGTGGTGTTTTGTTTTCTTTCGCTAACGGAGCTCATGAGATTTTCTGTTAAGTTTTGTGTTCTGAAGTTTTCAAGTTTTGGGTAAAAGAATTGGTGGATTATGGAACAAGGAGTGGCAAGAGCCTAAGCTTGGGGATTCCCATGGCACCCCAAGATAATCTAAGGACACCTAAAAGCCAAAGCTTGGGGATGCCCCGAAAGGCATCCCCTCTTTCGTCTACTTCCATCGGTAACTTTACTTGGAGATATATTTTTATTCACCACATGATATGTGTTTTGCTTGGAGCGTCTTATATTATTTGAGTCTTTATTTGTTAGTTTGCCAAGATCATCCTTGCTGTACACACCTTTTGATAGAGACACACATGATTCAGAAATTGTTAGAATACTCTATGTGCTTCACTTATATCTTTTGAGTTATATAGTTTTTGCTCAAGTGCTTCACTTATATCTTTTAGAGCACGGAGGTAGATTTGTTTTATAGAAACTATTGATTTCTCATGATTCACTTATATTATTTTTATAGTCTTAAAATATCATGGCAATTTGCTTTAATTATAATATCATGAGAAATTTGATGCTTGATAATTGTTTTGAGATATAAAGGTGGTAATATCATAGTTGAGCTAGTTGAGTAATTGTGGAATTGAAAAATACTTGTGTTGGAGTTTGTGATTCCCATAGCATGCACGTATGGTGAACCGTTATGTAACAAAGTCGGAGCATGAGGTATTTATTGATTGTCATCCTTTGTGTGGCGGTCGGGATCGCGCGATGGTTAACTCCTACCAACCCTTCCCCTAGGAGCATGCGTAGTAGTACTTTGCTTCGAGGGATAATAATTTTTTGCAATAAGTATATGAGTTCTTTATGACTAATGTGAGTCCATGGATTATACGCACATTTACCTTTCCGCAATTTTCTAGCCTCTTCGGTACCGTGCATTGCCCTTTCTCACCTTGAGAGTTGGTGCAAACTTCACCGGTGCATCCAAACCCCGTGATATGATACGCACTATCACACATAAACCTCCTTATATCTTCCTCAAAACAGCCACCATACCTACCTATTATGGCATTGCCATAGCCATTCCGAGATATATTGTCATGCAATTTTCCATCGTTTCGTTTATCATGACACGCTCCATCATTGTCATATTGCTTTGCATGATCATGTAGTTGACATTGTATTAGTGGCAAAGCCACCATTCATAATTCTTTCATACATGTCGCTCTTGATTCATTGCATATCCCGGTACACCACCGGAGGCATCCACATAGAGTCATAATTTGTTCTAATTCATGAGTTGTAAGTAAATAAAAGTGTGATGATCATCATGATTAGAGCATTGTCCCAAGTGAGGAAAGGATGATGGAGACTATGATTCCCCCACAAGTCGGGATGAGACTCCGGACAAAAGAAAAAAAAAGAGGCCATAAAAAAAGAGAAAAGGCCTAAATAAAAAAACGAGAGAAAAAGAGAGAAGGGACAATGTTACTATCCTTTTACCACACTTGTGCTTCAAAGTAGCACCGTGATCTTCATGATAGAGAGTCTCTCGTTTTGTCCTTTCATATACTAGTGGGAAATTTCATTATAGAACTTGGCTTGTATATTCTGATGATGGGCTTCCTCAAATGCCCGAGGTCTTCATGAGCAAGCAAGTTGGATGCACACCCACTTAGTTTCTTTTGTTTGAGCTTTCATACAATTATAGCTCTAGTGCATCCGTTGCATGGCAATCCCTACTCCTTGCATTGACATCAATTGATGGGCATCTCCATAGCCCGTTGATTAGCCCCATTGATGTGAGACTTTCTCCTTTTTTTTGTCTTCCCACATAACCCCTACCATTATACCTATTTCCACCATAGTGCTATATCCATGGCTTGCGCTCATGTATTGCGTAAGAGTTGAAAAGGCTGAAGCGCATTAAAAAGTATGAACCAATTGCTTGTCTAAAACCGGGGTTGTACATGATATGAGTATTTTGTGTGGGGAAGATGGAGCATAGCCAGACTATATGATTTTGTAGGGATAACTTGCTTTGGCTATGTTATTTTGATAAGACATAATTGCTTGGTTAGCATGCTTGAAGTATTAATTGTTTTTATGTCAACATTAAACTTTTATCTTGAATCATATTAATTCTGAACATTCGTGCCACAATAAGAAGAATTACATTGAAATTATGCTAAGTAGCATTCCACATAAAAAATTCTGTTTTTATCATTTACCTACTCGAGGACGAGCAGGAATTAAGCTTGGGGATGCTTGATACGTCTCCAACGTATCTATAAATTTTTATTGTTCCATGCTATATCATATTCTGTTTTGGACATTATTGGGCTTTATTATACACTTTTATATTATTTTTGGACTAACCTATTAACCGAAGGCCCAGCCCAGAATTGCTGTTTTTTTGCCTATTTCAGAGTTTCGCAGAAAAATCATATCAAATGGAGTCCAAACGGAATGAAACCTTCGGGAACGTGATTTTTGGAACGAACGTGATCCAGAGGACTTGGACCCTACGTCAAGACATCAACCAGGAAGGCATGAGGTAGGAGGGCGCGCCTACCCCCTGGGCGCGCCCTCCACCCTCGTGGGGCCCATGTTGCTCCACCGACGTACTTCCTCCTCCTATATATACCTACGTACCCCCAAACTACCACATACGGAGCCAACAACCAAATTCCACCGCCGCAACCTTCTGTACTCGTGAGATCCCATCTTGGGGCCTTTTCCGAAGCTCCGCTGGAGGGGGCATCCATCACGGAGGGCTTCTACATCAACACCATAGCCTCTCCGATGATGTGTGAGTAGTTTACCTTGGACCTTTGGGTCCATAGTTATTAGCTAGATGGCTTCTTCTCTCTTTTTGGATCTCAATACAATGTTCTCCCCCTCTCTTGTGGAGATCTATTCGATGTAATCTTCTTTTTGCGGTGTGTTTGTTGAGACCGATGAATTGTGGGTTTATGATCAAGTTTATCTATGAACAATATTTGAATCTTCTCTGAATTCTTTTATGCATGATTGGTTATCTTTGCAAGTCTCTTCGCATTACCAGTTTGTTTTGGCCTACTAGATTGATCTTTCTTGCAATGGGAGAAGTGCTTAGCTTTGGATTCAATCTTGCGGTGTCCTTTCCCAAAGGATGAGAGGGGCAGCAAGGCACGTATTGTATTGTTGCCATCGAGGATAACAAGATAGGGTTTATATCATATTGCATGAGTTTATCCCTCTACATCATGTCATCTTACTTAAAGCGTTACTCGTTTCTTTTGAACTTAATACTCTAGATGCATGCCGGATAGCGGTCGATGTGTGGAGTAATAGTAGTAGATGCAGCAGAGTCGGTCTACTTGTCGCGGACGTGATGCCTATATACATGATCATACCTAGATATTCTCATAACTATGCTCAATTTTGTCAATTGCTCAACAGTAATTTGTTTACCCACCGTAATACTTATGCTCTCGAGAGAAGCCACTAGTGAAACCTATGGCCCCCGGGTCTATTTTCCATCATATTAACTTCCAACACTTAGCTATTTTCATTGCCTTTTATTTTACTTTGCATCTTTATTATAAAAATACCAAAATATTATCTTATCATATCTATCAGATCTCACTTTCGTAAGTGACCGTGAAGGGATTGACAACCCCTTTATTGCGTTGGTTGCGAGGATTTTATTTGTTTGTGTAGGTGCGAGGGACTCGTGCGTGGCCTCCTAATGGATTGATACCTTGGTTCTCAAAAACTGAGGGAAATACTTACGCTGCTTTACTGCATCACCCTTTCCTCTTCAAGGGAAAACCAACGCAATGCTCAAGAGGTAGCAGACGTGGGTAACCCAACCGTCCTTAGGGTACAACTCCTTGGGAATAGGCAAATTTTAAGGCCTGGGAGGAGGCGTTCGATATTCTTCGCCTTTATAAAGGGGCATAGACCCGCCTTTCCTCTCCATGCTTGCTGCTTCCTCGACTCTTACTATCTCGAGTTCCAACACCTAGGTTTCATCCTCCGTAAGCCTCAGTCATGTCCGGATCCAGCCGTCAAGGCCGGTGGGTGGCTTCTTCTGTCACAGAGGAGGATATCGCAAAGCTTCGGGCGGCAAGATATCTGACCGGGGAAATCCTCCATCGACTTCCCGCGGAGGGGCAGGTCATCCCTACCCCCAGATCCGGCGAGAGGGTCGTGTTCGTTTCCCACTTCCTCCAAGGATTAGGGTTTGCCCTCAATCCCTTCGTCCGGGGGCTCATGTCCTATTACAGGTTAGATTTTCATGATCTCGCCCCGAACTCTGTTCTTCTTATCTCGGCGTTTATCGTCACGTGCGAAGCCTTCCTCCGAACTCCTCCACACTTCGGCTTGTGGCTCAAGACCTTCACTGTGAAACCGCGAGTGATAGAAGGGGAGCAGGCGGAATGCGGTGGTGCCTCAGTAAGAAAGCTTACCAAAGCTGTCTGGCTAAAAGGATCTTTCAAAGAATCTTTTGAATTATGGCAGCAGGAGTGGTTCTATATCACCGAGCCCCGTGGTTCCAAGTGGGCAGCTGCGCCTGCATTTTGATCCGGCCCCCCAATTCAACTTGCATCATGGATTAATAAGGGGTTGGACTGGGGATCAGTTGATGAGGTGCGGACTTTGCAGAGTCGCATCTGAAGCCTCATTAAAAAGGATATCAATATCGTCAACGTTATTCAGGTAATGCTAGTCCGCTGCACCGCCAGGCGGCCGACGGCCTATCCGTCTGTGGGAGTTTAACCCAAAAGTGCCACGGACTCTTCAGCACTTCTTCGGCACTACGCACGAAGGAATGTGGGAATTATTCTTCGGGAGACGAAAACAATGGCCGGACACCACCGAAGATACTGGCCTAGACTGTAACATCCGGACACCTCGGTAACTACTGTCCACCGAACACCTCATAATCAGATATTCTGTGGTAAGACACTGAGCAAACCGTCTTCTTCCAGGGCTGGATAAAGAAAGCGGAATGGATTAGGTGTCCAGCCCTCTTCCCGAAGACTCAGCGGACCCCGTGTTAACAAGGATGCTGGCACCGGCACCGTACCAGGCGCCGGCAGGGGAGGGCAAGGTGGAGAGTGGGAAGACCCGGGGTGACCTTCGTTCCAGAGGTAAATTAGATATTGAGTCCGGAGAGATCGACATTTCCTCACCCGAAGACAAAGGCGAAAGAGAAGCCAGTATCCCTTCTCCATTCAGGAGGAAAAGGGCCGCCTCCGAAGGTTGGGAGGGGCGACCCCCTAAGAGAGGCAAGATGCCACCGTCGAGCGGCTCGAGATTGGAAGGCGATGCCAGTGAACAGCTCCGTCATGAGGACAAACCCTCAACCAAACCGTAAGTGAATCCGGGGTACTTTGATAGCATCCCGCTTCTTTCCTGTTACCGAAGAGATACGTAACGTGCCTGTGTATTTTTACAGTCTGACACAGAGTTTTTCTGGGCAATCCTCTTCTTCGGGGGATCTCCTTCCAAAGATGATGGAAAGCGAGACGCCTCCCCCGACCTCCTCGCCCAATAAGGCGGACAACTCCGAAGTGTCATCTTGGAGGGTTATTCTTGATCAACAAGTGGTGCGGGGGATGAAGGAGGCAGTACCCGAAGGTGGACCTCCAATCGTTCGGGATTCGGGGGCCAATAATGAGGGCCCCGGACTGTCCGGTTTTCAGCCAGCGATGATTCTGGAGACGGGCGAACGGGTTCCTTCAAAGTATGGTCATGCTCATAGAGCGGCTTCCGAAGACCCGGCGGTGCCAAATATATTGCATGATATGCTGTGACAAGCATCTGTCTCGGGGGAACAACGTACCTTGATGGGTATGGTGGCTGAGAAGATTCTGTCCACGAAGAGCGGATTGAATGAAGCCTTCATGAGCCTGCTAAGAGGCTTCAAGGTTTGTAATGTAATGTTTTCAACTATATTTTATTTGCAAAGATGCACCTATGTATAGGTAGTAGCCCCTGAGACTCGGGTTGGCTCCCCATGGGAGGCGAATGGAGGATCAAGAAGAAATACTCAAGGACTAATCGCATTAACCGAAACACAGGCTGCTTCCCCCTGGCTACTTCCCAGACTACAGATATTGTCGAGCTGTAGCGGAAGCTTGATGTGGTAGGGGATGACATTGCGTTAATCAATATGCGTCTGGACGAGCCGCAAGGTATGTATTTGGGGCAGTCCCTTCACATACATTTTTGTGATATAAGCATGACGCTGAAGGTTATATACTGGAATATGCATGGCTGCAGATGGTGCTGCCGCCGTTGAAATTCTTCGGGCGGAGCTGGCCCGGGCCAAGGAGCAGGCCCGGTTTAGTAATGCGGCTGCCGAGAAGGCATCGGCTGAGTTAAAAGCCGAACAAGCTGCTCGGCGCCAAGACGAGGAGAAGATATCCACGATGGCGATCGAATTAAAAAATGTTGCTAGCCGTTGTGAACTTCTTGAGAAGGAAAATGAAGCCAAAACGGCTGAACTTGATAAGTCCTTACGAGAGGCGAGAGAAGCGCGGTCAGAATCAAGAGCAGCCCGTGAGGAGACCCGGCAAGCTAGGGAGATTGCGGCCGCTAAGCCCTTTTTGCTACAGGCTAAGTTCGGTGATCCGAACTATGCTCAGCTTAACCAAGTATGGAGTTCGGACGAGTTTTTAAACTTGCCGAAGAGTTCTTCTGATGCGGCGCAGTTTTATCAAGCGCGAGAGGGGTATGCAATGGAGAAGCTTTTCTGGTCACAGTTTGGTGCTTCAAAGCGCCCTCTGTTGCTGAATGAACAAATGTCTCAATGGGCCGAGCTTCATAGGATATCCGGCGCTGCCATGAAGAACGTCATAATCTGGCTGTGGCCGACTGAGCCTGTTCCGAATAGCTACTTCGGCTTGGTGCAATGGCTCGTTGATACTGTGTCGCATATCGACGTTGTGAAGCGGTCGGCGTGCATTGAGAGTGCACGGATGGCCTTTGCCCGTGTCAAGACATTCTGGGGGAAGATGAAGGCCATCGATGTTGTGGCGAAGAGTCCACCCAAGGGCAAGGACCGTCACGCACCGGAGCTTTATTTTGAAGACATCCTAGAGGCCGCCCGCTTGATAGAGGGTCAATGCTCGAAGGACATAATATTCAAGTGAGGTGTATGAGAATTGTAAAAGATAATTTAATAGTAAATCTATTTTTATGTTTTGCTCGAAAGCTTATGTTCCTCCTGTGCGGCCGTTTTAATATAAACTGAAAGTTTTCCAGTCGTCGGCTTCAGCCCCCTCGTAGGAAGTACGAGGGTGTTCAGAAAAGCATTTAATCACTCTTGATCCAACGTCTTGGTCCATGAAGGAGGTGATAATGCGGTGAACTAGGCAATCAGACTATAGGGCGTTAACACTTTCACTTAGCCATAGGAGTTTTATAGGGGGGACTACGATACAGCCCCTGGTATGTGTGCGGCTTATTCTAATATGGTGTGTTACATATATGACCTGAAAAAAAGGTCCTTCGTTTGATACGGGGGGAATCGCGGCAGATTCTGATAAGTCATCGAGTGGTTGACCCGCTCTCACGGCATCATGACTGTCGGTTTTCGGCTTTCTCTACTGAGGTGCTTGACCAGATGAACCGGAAGCACAATTGCAGTAGTTCTCCCTTTACTACCCTTGCCGATAGAGCGGAACGTAAGGTAGCAAGCACAGGAGCCGGGCAACCCAACCATTGACCCAAGACATGATTCGGAGCTGATGCATATAAGGCCAAACTCGCAACGCCAAAGTTTGCTGTAAAGCTGTTCGGACTTTGTTGGCAACTCATTTGTTCCCATACCGAGCCCCTGGCAGGTTATGCCGAGGTATATGTGTGAAACAACCATAGGGGCCATATTCATTGGCGAAAAAACATGAATGATTAATTCGGATAATGTTTACTAGGACCTGAGCGATATGCCAATGATTACTTTATATGTATATATAAAGACCATAACCTCGGCTATTTGACATGCCCGGGGTTGAAGGCGGAGGAAAAAGGCATATTACAGGCTCGAAATAAAGAGTGCGGTCTACAAAAAGTTATTTTGGACCTCCTCTCGCACTTCTGCGCCGCCTGTCCTCGGCGAGGGGGAATCCTTGACGGAAGTAGCCCCTTAGGTGAGTGTACGGATCCAAACTCCGATAGAGTCGGTTTTAGATGTTTGTCCTTTGCGTCACCTGTTTTTAAAAGACAATAAAGAAAGAAAAAGGAAGTAGACAAAAAAATGTTACGGGAATGCTTGCAGGCTTGTCTATATTGTGCTTCCACCTATGCCCATGGTATCTTGAGTGCGTAGTGATGTATGCGCGGTACAAATATTGCGGGTATATGAGGTGGGCGGCGGAAGCCGAACTGCTATTTCCGCTCCGGGATTGGTCGATCCTCGGGGGGAAATTGCCCCTGACCTCTGATATTTGATTGGTGAACCTCTCCGTCGTCCCTATCGCCTGGCGGCCTCCTCCCCTTGTGTTCGGTGTTGAGCTTGCCGGCCTGCTTGAAGACCCAACAACTTTTGTTGATATGATTAGCTGGTTTATCGGGGTGGCCGTGAATCTGGCAGGGTCGGTCCAATATACTGTCTAGGTTGGATGGTCCTTCTCGGTTCGCCTTAAATGGCTTTTTTCGTTGACCGGGTTTTGGATTGCTAAATCCGGCGTTGACCGCTGTGTCGCGTGATCTTTCATTATCATTGTGACTGTTGTGTTTGCTTCGTCGTGGCTTGCCATTGCCATCTCGGATTTCGGAAGTGCCCGAGTCGCCGGTGCTGTTGCTTCTACGAGCGAGCCAGTTGTCTTCTCCTGCGCAAAAGTGGGTCATTAGAGCGGTAAGGGCTGTCATGGATTTAGGTCCTTCTTGACCGAGGTGGCGTGCCAACCATTCATCCCGGACGCTGTGTTTGAAGGCCGCAAGGGCTTCCGCGTCCGGACAGTCGACAATTTGGTTCTTTTTAACTAAGAACCTAGTCCAGAGCTTCCTGGCTGACTCTCCGGGCTGTTGGACAATGTGACTTAAGTCATCGGCATCCGATGGCCGGACATATGTTCCCTGGAAGTTGTCACGGAAGGCGTCTTCCAAATCTTCCCAGCTGCCAATAGAATTTTCTGGCAGACTGTTTAACCAGCACCGAGCTGGTCCTTTGAGTTTTAGTGGTAGGTATTTGATGGCATGAAGGTCATCTCCGCGGGTCATGTGGATATGAGGAGGAAGTCCTCGATCCATACCGCGGGATCCGTTGTTCCGTCGTATGATTCTATATTCACGGGTTTGAACCCGTCTGAGAATTGATGCTCCATTACTTCATCTGTGAAGCAAATAGGGTGTGCGGCGCCTCTATTCTAGGCCACACTGCGGCGTACCTCCGATGGATTCGGTTTTCTGCCCGGGCGTGGCTAGGTTTGTCACGTCAGAATAGGTAGCCGTCGTCGTGTGTCGAGGCACGTCCTCGTGATCCGTAGATCGATCTTGCGTGTCCTGATCTACTGTCCAAGTCCTGTCGAAGGTCGTATGTACAACCCCGAGTTGTTTTATTCCTGCCTTTACAGCGAGGTGGGGCAGTCTGGTGTTTGGCTTGAGTTGTCGCTTTATCCGGACCAAGTTGTGGTCGGCCTGCCGCATTGTGCGATGATTGTACGGGCTCCAGCGCCTCGTCATCAAACTAAGGTAGCAATCTACGCTTGGGGTAGCTTTTGGCTGGGCCACTAAGGTTGTATTCTTCGGCGGCCAGGACTTCGGTCCATCTATCATTGAGCAGATCTTGGTCCGCTTGAAGCTGCATCTGCTTCTTTTTCAGGCTTCTTGTAGTGGCTATTAACCGGTGTTTGAAGCGCTCCTGCTCGAGAGGTTCCTCGGGCACGATGAAATCCTCATTGCCGAGGCTTTCCTCTTCCTTGGAGAGCGGAAGATAGTTACTGTCCTCCGAGTCTTCGCGTATGGCATGTTCATCCTGTTCGGAGATTGCTCCAACAGGGTCTTCATTGTCTTCGGCATAGTCCGGAGTATTGTTTTCTCCGGTGCCGGTGTTGTTGTCTTTTGTATGATGTGACTTAGAGCGGCGCCGCTGACGCCGACGACTGGGCTTTGTCTCAGGAGGTTTGTCTTCCACTGGATCCTTTTTGTCATTGTTGTTAGTCTCTTTAGGCGTATCCACCATGTATATGTCGTAGGAAGAAGTGGCCGTCCATCGCCCAATGAATGGCGGGTTTTGGCCCGGCTCCTCGTCGGCATAGTTGTCCGTACTGACGATGTCTTTGGAGCTGTAATCAAGCATGTCGGTTAAGTCCTCGACAGTGGCTATGGAGTGGGTGGCGGGTGGGAAGCAAAATTCCCCATCATTAGCCCCTAGTTCGAACTGTACATAGTTCGGCTGTGAGTTCCCCGCTAAGGACAAGTTTTTTAATGAGTTCAGCACATCGCCCGAGGGCGAGTGCTGGAAGATGTTTGCGGCGCTGAACTCGAAGATCGATAAGCGATCAAGTTCGGTATCCGCGGACTCACATGGTTCGGAACTTATACCCGGAGAAGAGTCCGGAGTTCCGGTGACACGAGTATTGCGTGAGGTTAAGTCCATGTGCGGCTCCAAAGCCGGAGAATCTGTGGGCTCCATGGTGGGCTCGAACCTCCAATCCTTGGATGCCGCAATGTGCTCTGGATCTAAGGCCTGAGTGGTTATAGGAGCTATCTCCTGGATGCAGTCTGACGACAGATTTAGGTCATGTTCGCCAAGGTGACCAGGAGCGGTCGCCGTGGTCTCGAATCCGGCAAAGACCAAATCTCCACGGATGTCCGCGACGTAATTCAAGCTCCCAAATCTGACCTGATGGCCAGGGGCGTAGCTGTCGATCTGCTCCAGGTGGCCAAGCGAGTTGGCCCACGGTGCGAAGCCGTCGAACACGAAGATCTGTCGGGGGAGGAAGGTTTCCCCTTGGACAACATTGTAGTTGACGATTGAAGGGGCCATCAAACCTTTTGGGGACGGCACAATGGAACTCTCAATGAAAGCACCAATGTCGGTGTCAAAACCGGCGGATCTCGGGTAGGGGGTCCCGAACTGTGCGTCTAAGGTCGACGGTAACAGGAGACAGGGGACACGATGTTTACCCAGGTTCAGGCCCTCTCTATGGAGGTAATACCCTACTTCCTGCTTGATTGATCTTGATGAATATGAGTATTACAAGAGTTGATCTACCACGAGATCGTAATGGCTAAACCCTAGAAGTCTAGCCTGTATGACTATGGTAATGAGTCTCTCTCCTTTCCGGACTAAGTCCTCCGGTTTATATAGGCACCGGGGGGATCTATGGTTACACAAGGTAGGTTACAAAGGAAGGAATCTACATATCCGGTCGCCAAGCTTGCCTTCCATGCCAAGGAGAGACCCATCCGGACACGGGTGCAGTCTTCGGTCTTCATGTCTTCACAGCCCATCAGTCCAGCCCATGGCTAACAGGCCGGACGCCCGAGGACCCCTTAGTCCAGGACTCCCTCAAGGAGCTCCTCCGCCTCGTCGCGCCAACCCAGACTCCTCCTTGAGCCTGGTTTGCTCAACTACAGGGCTTGGTGAGCCTCCGCCTCCCCCTCTCCTCCTCCTGTCTCCCTCGCGCACGCACTCGCGTCCTATTGCCGAGCTAGCGAGCCCCTGGCCGCACCCACTGCCGCCCCGTCGCCACACACCCTGGCCACTGTCCGTGCCCGGACACGCCCCCGCACCGCGGTCGCCGCTTCCGACTACGTGCGCCACGCGCCCCTGGCGCATCCATGCCACGCACCCCGCGCCTCTCCTCCCCCCCCCTGCTCTGCTGCTGCCGCCGCTCACCCTCGGATCCCGTCTGCTGTTGCTCTGCACAGCCGCTGCCCCTTCCCCCTACTCGCCTCGCCATCGACCCGCCTGGCCTGTGCCCGCCTACCGCGCTGCTCTGCTCCCTGCACTGCTCCGCACGCCAGGCCCGCGCCTTCCCGGTTCGGCGCCGTGGCCGCTGCCGCGCCCGTCGGCCACGCCCTCCATGGCCCCGACCACCTTGTCGCGCCTCTTCGGCGACATGCCGTCACTGTCACCTCTTTGACGGTCTGGCTGTGCACGCGGGCAATCGGTTGTTGGGCACCCGTTGCACCCGCTGCCCGTAACCCGCCAGCGCCCGTTAGGCCAGATGGGCCCGTGCCATTTGGGTCCCATGCCCCCAGAACGGAAACGTTAAAAAAAGAATTAAAAAATAATAATAAATAAAATTGTTAATTAATTAATTAACTTAATAAATTAATTGTGTTTAATTAAACTAATAATTAATTAACCTAATTAACTACTGTTAGTTAACTTAACTAATTTGTTAACTGATGTCTACTACGTAACCTTCATCTTGTAGACGTTGTTGGGCCTACAAGTGCACAGGTTTGTAGGACAGTAGCAAATTTCCCTCAAGTGGATGACCTAAGGTTTATCAATCTGTGGGAGGCGTAGGATGAAGATGGTCTCTCTCAAGCAACCCTGCAACCAAATAACAAAGAGTCTCTTGTTTCCCCAACACACCCAATACAATGGTAAATTGTATAGGTGCACTAGTTCGGCGAAGAGATGGTGATACAAGTGCAATATGGATGGTAGATATAGGTATTAAAACAGCAAGGTAACTAATGGTAAAAGTGAGCGTAAACGGTATTGCAATGATAGGAAACAAGGCCTAGGGTTCATACTTTCACTAGTGCAAGTTCTCTCAACAATAATAACATAGATAGATCATATAACAATCCCTCAACATGCAACAAAGAGTCACTCCAAAGCCACTAATAGCGGAGAACAAACGTAGAGATTATGGTAGGGTACGAAACCACCTCAAAGTTATTCTTTCCAATCAATCTGTTGGGCTATTCCTATAAGTGCCACAAACAGCCCTAGAGTTCGTACTAGAATAACACCTTAAGACACAAATCAACAATAACCCTAATGTCACCTAGATACTCCATTGTCACCTCAAGTATCCGTGGGCATGATTATACGATATGCATCACACAATCTCAGATTTATCCAACCAACATAAAAGTACTTCAAAGAGTGCCCCAAAGTTTCTACCGGAGAATCAAGAACGTGTGCCAACCCCTATGCATAGGTTCAAGGGCGGAACCCGCAAGTTGGTCACCAAAACATACATCAAGTGGCACATGATATCCCATTGTCACCACAGATAATCACGGCAAGACATACATCAAGTGTTCTCATAAAGACTCAATCCGATAAGATAACTTCAAAGGGAAACTCAATTCATCACAAGAGAGTAGAGGGGAGAAACATCATAAGATCCAACTACAATAGCAAAGCTCGGGATACATCAAGATCGTGCCATAGAGGGAACACGAGAGAGAACACGAGAGAGAGAGATCAAACACATAGCTACCGGGTACATACCCTCAGCCCCGAGGGTGAACTACTCCCTCCTCGTCATGGATAGCGCCAGGATGATGAAGATGGCCACCGGTGATAGGATCCCCCTCCGGCAGGGTGCCGGAACAGTGTCCCGAAAGGTTATTGGTGGCTACAGAGGTATGCGGCGGAACTCCCGATCTATCTTCCATTGCTCGAAGTTTTAGGGTATGTAGGTATATATGGGTGAAAGGAGTATGTCGGTGGAGCTACGGGGCCCCACGAGGCAGGTAGCGCCCCCACCCTCGTGAGCACCTCCTGTATCTTCCGACGTGGAGTCCAAGTCCATCGGTGGGTTTCCTTCCAAAAATAACTTCTCCAGTTGATTTCGTTCCGTTTGACTCCGTCGATATTCCTTTTCCTCGAAACACCCAAATAGGCATAAAAGCAAAGAATCAGGTTGGGCCTCCGGTTAATAGGTTAGTCCCAAAAATAATATAAAGGTGGAAAATAAAGCCCAATATTGCCTAAAACAGTAGATAATATAGCATGGAGCAATAAAAATTATAGATACGTTGGAGACGTATCAAGCATCCCCAAGCTTAATTCACCTTTCGTCCTCGAGTAGGTAAATGATAAAAAAGAATTTTTTGATGCGGAGTGCTACTTGGCATAATTTCAATATAAATCTTCTTACTTGTGATATGAATATTCAGATCCAAAAGATTTAAGGCAAAAGTTCATATTGACATAAAAATAATAATACTTCAAGCATACTAATCAAAGCAATCATGTCTTCTCAAAATAACATGGCAAAAGAAAGTTCATCCCTACAAAATCATATAGTTAGGCTATGCTTCATTTTTGTCACGTAAAGATGTTCCCAACTTCTATACCCCGATGACAAGCCAAGCAATTGTTTCATACTCAAATAATCTCAAACTTTTTCAACCTTCACGCAATACATGAGCGCGAGCCATGGATATAGCACTATGGGTGGAATAGAATATGATGATGGGATTGTGTGGAGAATACAAAAAAGGAGAAAGTCTCACATTGACGAGGCTAATCAATGGGCTATGGAGATGCCCATCAATTGATGTCAACATGAGGAGTAGGGATTGCCATGCAACGGATGCACTAGAGCTATAAGTATATGAAAGCTCTACAAAAGAAACTAAGTGGGTGTGCATCCAACTTGCTTGCTCACGAAGACCTAGGGCATTTTGAGGAAGCCCATCATTGGAATATACAAGCCAATTTCTATAATGAAAATTTCCACTAGTATATGAAAATGACAAAATGAGAGACTCTCTATCATGAAGATCTTAGTGCTACTTTGAAGCACAATATATGAGACTCACTACATGAAGAACAAGGTGCTACTTTGAAGCACAAGTGTGGTAAAAGGATAGTAGCATTGTCCCTTCTCTCTTTTTCTCTCATTTTTTTTGGGCCTTCCTTTTTTTTGGCCTTGCTCTTTTTTTTCGTCCGGAGTCTCATCCCGACTTATGGGGGAATCATAGTCTCCATCATCCTTTCCTCACTTGGGACAATGCTCTAATAATGACGATCATCACACTTTTATATCTCTTACAACTCAACAATTATAACTCGAACTTAGAACAAAATATGACTCTATATGAATGCCTCCCGTGATGTACAGGATGGTGCAATGAATCAAGAGTGACATGTATGAAAAATAATGCATGGTGGCTTTGCCACAAATACGATGTCAACTACATGATCATGCAATGGCAATATGACAAAAGTAATGTATGTCATAATAATGATGACGGAAGTTGCATGGCAATATATCTCGGAATGGCTATGGAAATGCCATGATAGGTAGGTATGGTGGCTGTTTTGAGGAAGATATAAGGAGGTTTATGTGTGAAAGAGCGTATCATATCACGGAGTTTGGATGCACAGGCGAAGTTTGCACCAACTCTCAAGGTGAGAAAGGGCAATGCACGGTACCGAAGAGGCTAGCAAATGCGGAAAGGTAAAAGTGCGTATAATCCATGGACTCAACATTAGTCAAAAGAACTCATATACTTATTGCAAAAATTTAGAAGCCATCAAAATCAAGTACTACGTGCAATGCTCCTAGGGGCTAGATTGGTAGGAAAAGACCATCGCCGTCCCCGACCGCCACTCATAAGGATGCACAAGCCATGTACACTTCATGTTTCAAATTTGTTACACAACTTTACCCATACGTGCATGCTACGGGACTTGCAAACTTCAACACAAGTATTTCTCAAATTCACAATTATCAACTAGCAAGACTTTGATATTATTACCTCCATATCTCAAAACAATTATTAAGCATTAAATTTATCTTAGTATTCAATTCACTCAAAAGAAAGTTTCACGTATCTTGAACACCAAATATATTAACATTAAGCAAATTACCATGCTATTAATGACTCTCAAAATAATCTAAGTGAAGCATGAGAGATCAAGTTTCTTTAAAACAAATCCACCACCATGCTCTAAAAGATCTAAGTGAAGCACTAGAGCAAAAATTATCACGCTCATAAGATATAAGTGAAGCACTATGAGCAAAACTATCAAGCTCAAAAGATATAAGTGAAGATCAATGAGTAGTCGAATAATTATACAACTATGTGAAGACTCTCTCATTTAATAATTTCAGATCTTGGTATAGTATCCAAACAGCAAGCAAAACAAAATAAAATGACATGACGCTCCAAGCAAAACACATATCATGTGGTGAATAAAAATATAGCTCCAAGTAAAGTTACCGATGAACGAAGACGGAAGAGGGGATGCCTTCCGGGGCATCCCCAAGCTTAGATGCTTGGTTATCCTTGAATATTACCTTGGGGTGCCTTGGGAATACCCAAGCTTAGGCTCTTTCCACTCCTTGTTCCATAATCCATCAAAAGAATTCACCCAAAACTTGAAAACTTCACAACACAAAACTCAATAGAAATCTCGTGAGCTCCGTTAGAGAAAGAAAACAAAAGACTACTTTAAGGTACTGTAAGGAACTCATTCTTTATTTATATTGGTGTTAAGCCTACTGTATTCCAACTTCTCTATGGATTATAAACTATTTTACTAGCCATAGATTCATCAAAATAAGCAAACAACACACGCAAAACAGAATCTGTCAAAAACAGAAAAGTCTGTAGTAATCTGTAACTAACGCAAACTTCTGGAACCCAAACAATTCTACCAAAATTAGAAGACCTGGACAATTTGTTTATTGATCAGCAGCAATTGGAATAACTATTTTATCACGTTCTGGTGATTTTTAACAATTCGGACACTGAGCGCAAAGATTCTGGAAATTACAGCAAGATCGAATAACTATCTCCCAAGAAGATCTAATAGGTTTAACTTGGCACAAACACTAATTAGAAGATAAAACCACATCTAAACAGAGGCTAGATGGATTATTTATTCCCAAACATAAGCAAAAACAAAAAAATAAAAATAAAATTGGGTTGCCTCCCAACAAGCGATATCGTTTAACGCCCCTAGCTAGGCATTATGATTTCAATGATGCTCACATAAAAGATAAGAATTGAAACATAAAGAGAGCATCATGAAGAATATGAATAGCACATTTAAGCCTAACCCACTTCCTATGCATAGGGATTTTGTGAGCAATCAACTTAGGGGAACAAGAATCAACTTGCATAGGAAGGTAAAACAAGCATAGCTTCAAAACTTTAAGCACATAGAGAGGAAACTTGATATTATTGCAATTCCTACAAGCATATATTCCTCCCTCATAATAATTTTCAGTAGCATCATGAATGAATTCAACAATATAACCAGCACCTAAAGCATTATTTTCATGATCTACAAGCATAGAATTTTAATACTCTCCACATAAGCAAATTTCTTCTCATGAATAGCAGTGGAGCAAACTCAACAAAATAACTATCATGTGATTGAAAATTAAGATCAAGATGACAAGTTTCATGGTTATCATTATTCTTTAAAGCATACGTGTCATCACAATAATCATCATAGATAGGAGGCATGCTTTCATCATAGTAAATTTGCTCATCAAAGCTTGGGGGACAAAAATATCATCTTCATCAAACATAGCTTCCCCAAGCTTGTGGCTTTGCATATCATTAGCATCATGGATATTCAAGGAATTCATACTAACAACATTGCAATCATGCTCATCATTCAAATATTTAGTGCCAAACATTTTAATGCATTCTTCTTCTAACACTTTGGCACAATTTTCCTTTCCATCATACTCACGAAAGATATTAAAAAGGTGAAGCGTATGAGACAAACTCAATTCCATTTTTTTGTAATTTTTTTATAGACTAACTAGTGCTAAAACAAGAAACAAAAAGATTCGATTGCAAGATCTAAAGATATACCTTCAAGCGCTAACCTCCCCGGCAACGGCGCCAGAAAAGAGCTTGACGTCTACTACGCAACCTTCTTCTTGTAGACGTTGTTGGGCCTGCAAGTGCACAGGTTTGTAGGACAATAGCAAATTTCCCTCAAGTGGATGACCTAAGGTTTATCAATCCGTGGGAGGCGTAGGATGAAGATGGTCTCTCTCAAGCAACCCTGCAACCAAATAATAAAGAGTCTCTTGTGTCCCCAACACACCCAATACAATGGTAAATTGTATAGGTGCACTAGTTCGGCGAAGAGATGGTGATACAAGTGCAATATGGATGGTAGATATAGGTATTAAAAACAGCAAGGTAACTAATGGTAAAAGTGAGCGTAAACGGTATTGCAATGATAGGAAACAAGGCCTAGGGTTCATACTTCCACTAGTACAAGTTCTCTCAACAATAATAACATAGATAGATCATATAACAATCCCTCAACATGCAACAAAGAGTCACTCCAAAGCCACTAATAGCGGAGAACAAACGTAGAGATTATGGTAGGGTATGAAACCACCTCAAAGTTATTCTTTCCAATCAATCCGTTGGGCTATTCCTATAAGTACCACAAACAGCCCTAGAGTTCGTACTAGAATCACACCTTAAGACACAAATCCACCAAAACCCTAATGTCACCTAGATACTCCATTGTCACCTCAAGTATCCGTGGGCATGATTATACGATATGCATCACACAATCTCAGATTTATCCAACCAACATAAAAGTACTTCAAAGAGTGCCCCAAAGTTTCTACCGAAGAATCAAGAACGTGTGCCAACCCCTATGCATAGGTTCATGGGCGGAACCCGCAAGTTGGTCACCAAAACATACATCAAGTGGCACATGATATCCATTGTCACCACAGATAATCACGGCAAGACATACATCAAGTGTTCTCATAAAGACTCAACCCGATAAGATAACTTCAAAGGGGAAACTCAATTCATCACAAGAGAGTAGAGGGGGAGAAACATCATAAGATCCAACTACAATAGCAAAGCTCGGGATACATCAAGATCGTGCCATAGAGGAAACACGATAGAGAGAGATCAAACACATAGCTACTGGTACATACCCTCAGCCCCGAGGGTGAACTACTCCCTCCTCGTCATGGATAGTGCCGGGATGATGAAGATGGCCACCGGTGATGGGATCCCCCCTCCGTGCAGTCTTGGAGCAGGTCCCGAGAGGTTTTTGGTGGCTACAGAGGCTTGCGGCGGCGGAACTCCCGATCTATCTTCTGTTCTGTAAGTTTTAGGGTATGTAGGTATATATGGGTGAAAGGAGTACGTAGGTGGAGCTACAGGGGCCCCATGAGGCAGGGGGGCGCGCCCGCCACCCTCGTGAGCACCTCCCGTATGTTCTGACGTGGAGTCCGAGTCCATTAGGTGGGTTTCCTTCCAAAATAACTTCTCCAGTTGATTTCGTTCCGTTTTGACTCCGTTTGATATTCCTTTTCCTCGAAACCGAAATAGGCATAAAACAACAAATGCAGGCTGGGCCTCCAGTTAATAGGTTAGTCCCAAAAATAATATAAAAGTGGAAAATAAAGCCCAACATTGCCTAAAACAGTAGATAATATAGCATGGAGCAATCAAAAATTATAGATACGTTGGAGACGTATCATTAACTAAACTAATTAACCTGGTTAGTTAGTTTGCAGTCAATGACATGCGGGACCCACACGTCAGCGACCCAGTCAACACCTCAGTTGACTGCTGATGTCATGCTGACGTCGTGCTGATGCAATAGTGCTATTTTTGAATAAATTAAATAATAATAATTCAAAAATTAATTAAATATTTTAAAATTAATATAAAATAAACCGTAGCTCGGATGGAAAAACTTTGTACATCAAAGTTGCTCAGAATGACGAGACGAATCCGTATACGTAGCCCGTTCGCCCGCCACACATCCCTAGCATAGCAAACACGCAACTTTCCCCCTTCGGTTCATTTGTCCGAAAACGCGAAACACCGGGAATACGTTCCCGGATGTTTCCTCCCCTTCGCTGGTATCACCTCCTACCACGTTAGGGCACACCTAGCACCATTACTTGTCTTGTCATGCATCAATATGCATCTGTTTGCATTGTATTCATTGTTTCTTCCCCCTCTTCTCTCCGGTAGACTACGAGACTGACGCCGCTGCTGGTGCCCCGATCGACTATGTTGTTGACGACCCCTCCTTGCCAGAGCAACCAGGCAAGCCCCCCCTTGATCACCAGATATCGCCTATTCCTTCTCTCTACTGCTCGCATTAGAGTAGTGTAGCATGTTACTGCTTTCGATTAATCCTATTCTGCTGCATAGCCTGTCATTGTTGCCACAGTTGTTACCTTACCTTCTACCCTAAATACTTAGTGTAGGATGCTAGTATTCCATCAGTGGCCCTACATTCTTGTCTGTCTGCCATGCTATACTATCGGGCCGTGATCACTCGGGAGGTGATCACGGGTATATACTTATATGCATAATATATGATACATATGGTGACTAAAGTCGGGTCGGCTCGCAGAGTACCCGCAAGTGATTCCGTTGTGGGGGCTGAAAGGATAGGTGGCTCCATCCCGATAGTGGTGGGCCTAGGTTCCCGACGGCCCCCGACTGTTACTTTGTGGCGAAGCGACATGGCAGGTTGAGACCACCTAGGTGAGAGGTGGGCCTGGCCCTGGTCGGCGTCCACGGTTACTTCATAATAACACGCTTAACGAGATCTTGGTATTTGATATGAGTTGGGTCGTTGACCTTATACGCACTAACCGCCACGTGGGACAAGATATGGGGAACCGGCGTCGTGGTATCAGCCGAAGCTCTTTTTGGCGTCCGACCGAAGCGGTACGCCGCATTGGACTATAAGCCCGCGCTTGTATTAAGGGGGCTAGGTCTGCTTCCGGCCACGTACGCAACGTGCAGGTGTGCAATGGGCGATGGGCCCAGACCCCTGCGTGCATAGGATTTAGACTGGCGTGCTGACCTCTCTGTTGAGCCTAGGTAGGGCTGCCACGTGTTGATCTCCCGAGGCTGGACATGACCCAGGAAAGTGTGCCCGGCGTGTTGGGTAATGTGGTGCACCCCTGCAGGGAAGTTGATCTATTCGAATAGCCATGTCCACGGTAACAGGCGACCCGGAGTTGTACCTTGACCTTATGACAACTAGAACCGGATACTTAATAAAACACACCCTTCCAAGTGCCAGATATAACCCGGTGATCGCTCTCACACAGGGTGACGAGGGGAGGATCGCCGGGTAGGATTATGCTATGCGATGATACTTGGTGAACTTACCATCTACTCTCTTCTACATGCTGCAAGATGGAGGTTGCCAGAAGCGTAGTCTTCAACAAGACTAGCTATCCCCCTCTTATTCTGGCATTCTGTAGTTCAGTCCACCGATATTGCCCCTTACACAAATACCCATGCATACGTAGTGTAGATCCTTGCTTGCGAGTACTTTGGATGAGTACTCACGGTTGCTTTTCTCCCTCTTTTCCCCCTTTCCTTTCCTCTTAGTTGTCGCAACCAGATGTTGGATCCCAGGAGCCAGACGCCATTGTCGATGATGACCCCTACTACACCGAGGGTGCCTACTACTACGTGTAGGACGATGACAACGACCAGGAGTAGTTTAGGAGGATCCCAGGCAGGAGGCATGCGCCTCTTTCGATCTGTATCCTAGTTTGTGCTGGCCATCTTATGGCACCTTGTTTAACTTTGTGTCTGTACTCAGATATTGTTGCTTCCGCTGACTCGTCTATGATCGAGCACTTGTATTCGAGCCCTCGAGGCCCCTGGCTTGTATTATGATGCTGGTATGACTTTTTTTTATTTTTGGAGTTGTGTTGTGATATCTTCCCGTGAGTCCCTGATCTTGATCGAGCACTTGTATTCACAGATGACAACGATGCTTTGGTGGAGATCAAGGTGTCAAGCCGGTGACGATGGTGATCATGACGGTCCTTTGGAGATGGAGATCAAAGGCACAAGATGATGATGGCCATATCATATCACTTATATTGATTGCATGTGATGTTTATCTTTTTATGCATCTTATTTTGCTTAGTAAGGCGGTAGCATTATAAGATGATCTCTCACTAAATTTCAAGGTACAAGTGTTCTCCCTGAGTATGCACCGTTGCGACGATTAAATCATGCTTAGAGACACCACGTGATCATCGGGTGTGATAAGCTCTACGTTCACATACAACGGGTGCAAGCCATTTTTGCACACGCAAAATACTCGGGTTAAACTTGACGTGCCTAGCATATGCAGATATGGCCTCGGAACACTGAGACCGAAAGGTCGAGCGTGAATCATATAGTAGATATGATCAACATAGTGATGTTCACCATTGAAAACTACTCCATCTCACGTGATGATCGGACATGGTTTAGTTGATTTGGATCACATGATCACTTAGATGATTAGAGGATGTCTATCTAAGTGGGAGTTCTTAAGTAATATGATTAATTGAACTTTAATTTATCATGAACTTAGTACCTGATAGTATTTTGCATGTCTATGTTGTTGTAGATCAATGTCCCGTGCTACTGTTCCTTTGAATTTTAATGTGTTCCTAGAGAAAGCTAAGTTGAAAGATGATGGTAGCAACTACACGGACTGGGTCCGTAACTTGAAGATTATCCTCATTGTTGCACAGAATAATTACGTCCTGGAAGCACCGCTAGGTGCAAGACCCGTTGCAGGAGCAATGCCGGACGTTGTGAACGCCTGGCAGAGCAAAGCTGATGACTACTCAATAGTTCAGTGTGCCATGCTTTACGGCTTAGAACCGGGACTTCAACAACGTTCTGAATGTCATGGAGCATATGAGATGTTCCAGGAGTTGAAGTTAATATTTCAAGCAAATGCCCGGATTGAGAGATATGAAGTCTCCAATAAGTTCTACAACTGCCAAATGGAGGAGAATAGTTTTGTCAGTGAGCATATACTCAGAATCTCTGGGTACCACAATCACTTGACTCAACTGGGAGTTAATCTTCTGGTTGATAGTGTTATTGACAGAGTTCTTCAATCACTGCCACCAAGCTACAAAAGCTTCATGATGAACTATAATATGCAAGGGATGGATAAGACAATTCCCGAGCTCTTCGCAATGCTAAAGGCTGCGGAGGTAAAAATCAAGAAAGAGCATCAAGTGTTGATGGTCAACAAGACCACTAGTTTCAAGAAAAAGGGCAAAGGGAAGAAGGGGAACTTCAAGAAGAACAGCAAGCAAGTTGCTGCTCAAGTGAATAAGCCCAGGTCTGGACCTAAGCTTGAGACTGAGTGCTTCTACTGCAAAGGGACTGGTCACTGGAAGCGGAACTGCCCCAAGTATTTGGTGGGTAAGAAGGATGAAAAAAGTGAAAGGTATGTTTGATATATATGTTATTGATGTGTACCTTACTAATGCTCGTAGTAGCATCTGGGTATTTGATACTGGTCCTGTTGCTGATATTTGCAACTCGAAACAGGGGCTATGGATTAAGCAAAGATTGGCTAAGCACGAGGTGACGATGCGCGTGGGAAGTGGTTCCAAAAAGTCGATGTGGTCGCCGTCGGCATGCTACCTCTACATCTACCTTCGGGATTAGTTTTAGACCTGAATCATTGTTATTTGGTGCCAGCGTTAAGCATGAATAGTATATCTGGATCTTGTTTGATGCGAGGCGGTTATTCATTTAAATCAGAGAATAATGGTTGTTCTATTTATATGAGTAATATCTTTTATGGTCATGCACCCTTGATGAGTGGTCTATTTTTACTAAATCTTGATAGTAGTGATACACATATTCATAGTACTGAAGCCAAAAGATATAAGTTTAATAATGATAGTGCAACTTATTTCTGGCACTGCCGTTTAGGTCATATTGGTGTAAAGCGCATGAAGAAAATCCATGCTAATGGGCTTTTGGAATCACTTGATTATGAATCACTTGATGCTTGTGAACCATGCCTCATGGGCAAGATGACTAAGACTCTGTTCTCCGGAACAATGGAGTGAGCAATAGACTTGTTGGAAATAATACATACTGATGTATGCGGTCCGATGAGTGTTGATGCTCGCGGCGGGTATCGTTATTTTCTGACCTTCACAGATGATTTGAGCAGATATGGGTATATCTACTTGATGAAACATAAGTCTGAAACATTTGAATAGTTCAAAGAATTTTAGAGTGAAGTGGAAAATCATCGTAACAAGAAAATAAAGTTTCTACGATCTGATCGTGGAGGTGAATATTTGAGTTACGAGTTTGGTCTTCATTTGAAACAATGCGGAACAGTTTCGCAACTCACGCCACCCGGAACACCACAGCGTAATGGTGTGTCCGAACGTTCTAACCGCACTTTATTAGATATGGTGTGATCTATGATGTCTCTTACTGATTTACCGCTATCATTTTGGGGTTATGCTTTAGAGACGGCTGCATTCACGTTAAATAGGGCACAATCTAAATCCGTTGAGACGACACCATATGAACTATGGTTTGGCAAGAAACCCAAGTTGTCATTTCTTAAAGTTTGGGGCTGCGATGCTTATGTGAAAAAGCTTCAACCTGATAAGCTCGAACCCAAATCGGAGAAATGTGTCTCCATAGGATACCCAAAAGAAACTGTTGGGTACACCTTCTATCATAGATCTGAAGGCAAGATATTCATTGCTAAGAATGGGTCCTTTCTAGAGAAGGAGTTTCTCTCGAAAGAAGTGAGTGGGAGGAAAGTAGAACTTGATGAGGTAACTGTACCTGCTCCCTTATTGGAAAGTAGTTCATCACAGAAATCAGTTCCATTGATTCCTACACCAATTAGTGAGGAAGCTAATGATAATGATCATGAAATTTCTGATCAACTTACTACCGAACCTCGTAGGTCAACCAGAGTAAGATCCGCACCAGAGTGGTACCGTAATCCTGTTCTGGAGGTCATGTTGCTTGACCATGACGAACCTACGAACTATGCGGAAGCGATGATGAGCCCAGATTCCGCAAAATGGCTTGAGGCCATGAAATCTGAGATGGGATCCATGTATGAGAACAAAGTGTGGACTTTGGTTGACTTGCCCGATGATCGGCAAGCCATAGAGAATAAATGGATCTTCAAGAAGAAGACCGGCGCTGACGATAATGTTATTGTCTACAAAGCTTGACTTGTTGCGAAAGGTTTTCGACAAGTTCAAGGAGTTGACTACGATGAGACCTTTTTCACCCGTAGTGATGCTTAAAGTCCGTCTGAATCATGTTAGCAATTGCCGCATTTTATGATTATGAAATTTGGCAAATGGATATCAAAACTGCATTCCTGAATGGATTTCTGGAAGACGAGTTGTATATGATGCAACCCGAAGGTTTTATCGATCCAAAGGATGCTAACAAAGTGTGCAAGCTCCAGCGATCCATTTATGGACTAGTGCAAGCATCTTGGAGTTGGAATAAACGTTTTGATAGTGTGATCAAAGCATATGGTTTTATACAGACTTTTGGAGAAGCCTGTTGAGGGAGTTTCGGACTAGGGGGTGTCCGGATAGCCGAACTATCATCATCGGCCGGACTCCAAGACTATGAGATAGAAGATTGAAGACTTCGTCCCGTGTCCGGATGGGACTTTCCTTGGCGTGGAAGGCAAGCTTGGCGATACGGATATGTAGATCTCCTACCTTTGTAACCGACTTTGTGTAACCCTAGCCCTCTCCGGTGCCTATACAAACCGGATGGATTTAGTCCATAGGACGAACAACAATGATACCATAGGCTAGCTTCTAGGGTTTAGCCTCTTTGATCTCGTGGTAGACCCACTCTTGTAACACACATCATCAATATTAATCAAGCAGGACCTAGGGTTTTACCTCCATCAAGAGGGCCCGAACCTGGGTAAAACATCGTGTCCCTTGTCTCCTGTTACCATCCGCCTAGACGCACAGTTCGGGACCCCCTACCCGAGATCCGCCGGTTTTGACACCGACATTGGTGCTTTCATTGAGAGTTCCTCTGTGTCGTCACCGATAGGCTCGATGGTTCCTTCGATCATCAACAAAGACGCTGTCCAGGGTGAGACTTTTGTCCCCGGATAGATCTTCGTGTTCGGCGGCTTTACCTTGCTTGGGCCAATTAACGGCCATCTGGAAGCAGAATCGGCTCGCCCCTGGCGTCAGTCAGATTTGGAAGTTTAAACTATACGGCCGATATCCGTGGAGACTTGATCTTGATGGATTCGAGCCGCAGCCAAGCGCCCGCCTTGTCTCGATGGGCATGATCTAGCTCTGCGGCGAGCGATTGCCACGGAGGCCGCACCGGATCCGCTCCGACCCTTAATCCGGGCGGATCCCCGATCGAGGACGGGTGGTTGGACACCGCCTCGGGGCTACAATCTCTGGCGATCGAGCGAACTCCATCCCTGTCCTTTGTGAAGACCTTGGCTCCGAAGCGGACTCCTCTCCGGACTCCGAACCCTCCGCGCCCTTGCCAATCAAATCCGATTGGGCGCCCGTTATGGAGTTCACGGCCGCGGACATCTTTCAGCACTCGCCCTTTGGCGACATCCTGAATTCACTAAAGTCTCTCTCTTTATCCGGAGAACCCTAGCCGGACTACGGTCAGGAAGGTTGGGATACGGACGACGAAGAAATTCAATTGCCACCCACCACCCACTTCATAGCCACTGTCGAAAGCTTACACGACGTGCTCGATTTTGACTCCGAAGACATCGACGGTATGGACGACGATGTAGGAGACAACAATGAACCAGCACCTATAGGATGCTGGACAACCTCATCCCATGATGTATACATGGTGGATACGCCCAAAGGAAATGAAGACGAGGAGCAACGGGGCGCTACGAAGGATAAATCCCTCGAAAAGCGATGCCAAAACGGCAAGCGTAACGCCCGAACAAAGTCCCGCCTCAACAAAGACCCAGCCATAGAGCAGGGCGAACCGGTGGATAACCAACAAGCTATCGAGCAATCGTCCGAAGAAGACAACTTGGATAAACAATCTGTCCCCGGCGAAGACAACAGTCCGGACGATCTCACGCCGGAAAAACCATTTGAACAAAATGACCTCCAGAAAAGGCTCGCATCGCCATCACGTAGCCTGAAAAAGCGAAGCGGAAGCTCAAAACAGGGAAGATGCACTCGAGATTAGATGGAGCAAAGTATTCAGCACGCAGAATAAAATGCAGCGACAGTCACCGAACAAAGAGCTACCCGAAAAGAAAGCTACTGCCCGAATTCGATGAGGAGGCCTTAGAGCCCCCACAATTAAAAAGCAAGAAGGCCACCCGGTCGGATGGACGACCTCACGGCAAAAATAGAGCGGCGAATGGCGCCGCACACAAGCCAATATGCGATCCGCATAAGGATTCACATCAAGAGGATGGCCCGATTAGGTCCATCTATGGGCCAAGAAAGCGAGCTCGTCAAAACAACGCAATACGCCAAAATTCGAAGATCATGGCACACCCAAATATAGGGCGCCGCACACCCCTATGTTTCACCGATGAGGTCTTTGGATCATGAATTTCCAGCGGGATTCAAACCCGTAAACTTAGAGGCATACGACGGAACAACAGACCCCGGAGTCTGGATCGAGGATTACATCCTCCACATACACATGGCTGGAGGAGACGATCTCCACGCCATAAAATATTTACCCCTTAAACTCAAAGGGCCAGCTCGGCATCGGCTTAAAAGCCTCCCGAAAATACCATTGGAAGCTGGGGAGAGCTCGAGGATGCATTTCGGGCAAATTTTCAGGGACTTATATGCGCCCTCCGGATCACGAACGATCTAAGTCACATAACTCAACAGCCCGGAGAGTCAGCCGGAAATTCTCGAACAGCTTCCTTACTAAAAAGAACCAAATAGTCAACTGTCCGGACGCTTGAAGCCTTAGCAGCTTTCAAACACAACGTCCGAAGACGAATGGCTCGCCAGACACCTCGGCCAAGAAAAGCCAAGAACAATGGCCGCATTAACAAGCCTCATGACCCACTTCTGCGCGGTAGAGGACAGATGGCTGGCTTGACGCAGTACCAGCGACCCGAGTACATCCAAAACCAGGGATGGAAATGGGAAATCACGACGCAGAAAAGATCAAGCGCGGAATAAGGAAAATGGCCCAAATAGTACGGCGGTCAACGCCGGATTCAAAAAGCTCTCGGCGAACAACAAAACACCGCCCTAAAGAATAACGGTGACGAGCTATCCAACCTAAACAAGATTACGGATAGACTGTGTCAAATACATGGTACCTCAGGAAGCACGCAAACCATACCCACAGAGATTGTTGGGTCTTCAAGTAGTCCGGCCGACTTAACGCCGAACACAAGGGGCTCGACACACCAAGGGAAGATGATGACGAGCACCACAAGCACAGCCCCGGAAAACAAAAGAATTTCCCACAAAAGGTTAAAACAGTAAACTCACTTCACGTGATCAAAGGGAAAAACAAAGCGGCGCCGACTAAAAGGCGCGCCGCACATTGGTTGTCAAAACCAATCACCTTCGACCATCAGGACTATTCCGAAAATATCCGGAACGCAGGATGGACTGCCTTGGTATTGGATCCTATAATCGACGGATTCCAATTTACACAAGTCCTCATGGATGGCGGCAGTGACATCAACCTGATATATCAGGACACAATCCGCAGGATGGGGATAGACCCAACCAAAATTCGCCATAGCAACACCTCCTTCAAAGGGGTAATGCCAGGCCCATATGCCCATTGTACGGGCTCCCTACTGCTAGAAGTTGTGTTCGGTTCATCCGACAACTTCCGTCATGAAAAAGTTAGTCTTCCATGTCGCCCCATTTAAAAGTAGCTATCAAGCACTATTGGGACGCTAAGCTTTCGCCCGCTTTAACGCATAATACCGCATTACGCATCTCTTACACTTAAAATGCCCGGTCCACGCGGCATCATCTCATTAAAAGGAGTATTAAGTGTCACTCGAGCACGGAAGAATGCGAGGCTGCCTTAACAGCCCCACACCAATCCGGCTCCGCTAACCAAAGCACCTGAATAGGTAATTCGAACCCCGGACACGGCTAGACGAGTCCGGCGCCTACTAGCGGCATACCCCCATACAAGGGGCTGCATGCATGTACAACAAGAGACGATAAAGCTCAATTTTATTCACTTCTTCTAACCATACTCTGTTTATTTAATATTAAGTACATCTTTCGCACGATCCTTTTTCTTTCAAACTAAGTTCCTCTCTTTACGAGATGAACAACGTGCTACACCCGTCGAGATACGGCACAACGGAGACACGGTAGCGCAGACGTGCAGCGAGGACCCGTTGCAAAGGATTCTTTTCAGATTAAGACCCTGTGTAAACCTTTTTTCACTGTCTCTTGTTGATACACATCCCCCGGTTCCTTAATATAACCGAGGAGGAGGCTGGTGCTTTGGCATTGGCCGCACCAGAATTTTCTTGGCGATGCACGGACACAAAGGGCTTATGGCCTTATTTTGCCCATCTTCATAAAGACCGACTACCTTAGGGAGTATTCGGCGTCTTGAGTTAGGCCTTATATGCATCAGCTCCGAATCATGTCTTTGGTCAAATGTTGGGTTGCGGCTCACGTGTTTTGCTGCCTTACGTTCCATTTTCACGGCTAACGCGGCACCGTGAGAACTACTGCGATTGTGCCCGGTTCAGCCAAAGGCGAGCACCTCGATGAAAGCCGAAAACTGATCGTCATGATATAGCGAGACTGGTCAACCACTCGATGACTCACAGGAATGTTTAGAATTCCTCCGCATTAACGAAGGACCGGTTTTCGGTCAGGCACATACGCACCCCGAATTCGGGAGAGTGCGGTGCCCCCAGGGGCTATATAGTAGCCCCACCCTCGAACTCCTATGGATAAGTGAAAGTGATAAAGCATTATAGTCCGGTTGCCTGGTTTGCTACGCTATCACCTCCTTCACAGGACCAAGATGTTGGATTAAGTGTGAAAAAGCGCCTTTTTTTTTGCAAACACCCCCGCACTATGTGCGTGGGGCCTGAAGCCAAGGACTGCCATCTTTCAGGTTATATACACATATACATAAACGGCCGCACAGGGAGTAGTTTACAACTTGAAATCACAAGTATAAAAAGCACTTATATTACATTGAAACATTGTTTTCACAAATCATACATGTCATTTAAACATAATATCCTTCGAGCACTGCGTCTCTATTAAACGAGCGCCCGGCAGGACTTCTTCAAAGTAGTGCTCGGCAGGTACTCGGCCTTTATCCGAATCCTGGGATGCAACGTCAGTGGCCTTCATCTCTGCCTAGTATTGTCACGCCCAATATGCGACTCTATCCAAAAGGAACTCGAAGGTCCCACCAAGGATAGACCCGCATATTGAAACGCTTTTGCAAGGTGGATATCATTACATCAACATTACATAATACATAGGGATACAACCAAGACATACAATGTCACATGAATACAACAATACAACATACAAGATCAACATCCGACTACGGATGAAACATAAACAGAAGCTCAAACGACATCCACCCTGCTAGCCCAGGCTGCCGACCTGGAGCCTATCCCCTGAACGAAGAAGAAGAAGAAGAAGAACTCCAAACAAGCAAACATCGCTCTCGCGTCATGATCATCGCATAACCTGCACCTGCAACTGATGGTGTAGTAATCTGTGAGCCACGAGGACTCAGCAATCCCATTACCATGGGTATCAAGACTAGCAAAGCTTAATGGGAAAGGAAGGGGGGTAAAGTGGTGAGGTTGCAGCAGAGGCTAAGCATTTATGGTGGCTAACATATGCAATTGAGAGCGAGAAGAGAAACAATGGAACGGTGCGTCAACTAGTAATGATCAAGAAGTGATCCTGAACTCCTACTTACGTCGAGACATAACCCAAGAACCGTGTTCTCCTCTCGATTAACCCCAAAAAGAGACACTCACGATTCGCACACGGTTGGTGTATTTTAGAAGAGTTTGCTTCAAGTTTACTACAACCGGATATTAACAAATTCCCATCTGCCACATAACCATGAGCACGGCTTTCGAAAGTTCAAACCCTGCAGGGTGTCCCAACAACCCATGATAAGCTCTCGCGATCAACGAAGGATATTCCTTCTCCCCGGGAAGACCCGATCAGTCTCGGAATCCCGGCTACAAGACATTTCGACAGTAATAAAACAAGACCAGCAAAGCCACCCGATGCGCCGACAATCCCGATAGGAGCTGCACATATCTCGTTCTCAGGGCAACACCGGATAGGTCAGACTACGAGTAAAACCAGCCCTCGAGTTGCCCTGTGGTGGCCCCTTGATCTGCCTTTGGTTCGAACCAGCACTTAGAGAAGCAACGGCCCGAGGGGGCTAAAATAAAGATGACCCTCGGGTTGGCCGACCCAAGGGAAAGGGTATAGGTGGTGGTGAGGCAAATGGTAAAACCAAGGTTGGGCCTTCTTTGGAGGAGTCTTATTCAAAGCGAACTGTCAAGGGGTCCCATAAATCACCCAACCGCGTTAGGGACGCAAAATCCGGGAACATAATACCGATATGACGGAAACTAGGGCGGCAAGAGTGGAACAAAACACCAGGCATAAGGCCGAGCCTTCCACCCTTTCCCAAATATATAGATGCATTAATTAAATAAGAGATATTGTGATATACATAAACATAATCCAACATGGAGCAATCTTCATCTTCACCTGCAACTAGCAACGCTATAAGAGGGGCTGAGCAAAAGCGGTAACATAGCCAAACAACGGTTTGCTAGGAAGGGTGACAAAGGTTAGAGGCTATCATGCAATTTGGGAGGCTTGAAAAGCAAGTGATAGGTAACACAGCATAGCGATAGAACGAAGCAACTAGCATAGCAATGATAGTAATGAGATCCAAGGTGACGGTCATCTTGCCTGAAATCCCGCTAGGAAGAAGAACGAGTCCATGAAGAAGATGAACGGGAGTAGTCGAGCGAATCCTCACAACCGCAACATTACCGGAACTGAGAAGCAACACCGGAAAGAAAGAAACAACATGGTAAATGCACAAGCATAAACATGGCATAATGCACAAACAAGTATGATGCATGTCGGTTTAATGATGCATGGCATGGCAAAGTGCAACAAACAATACTACAAGTTAAATGGAGCTCAATATGCAACGAGTTGCATATTGGCAAAACACCACATTGACATATTTAGTTTAATCTCGGTTATGTACCCAACAATATTAAATGTTGTTAAACATGGCAAGAGGTGAAGCATAAGTAAACTAACTATTTAGGCAAGTTTAAATGAGGCCGGAACAACAAACAACAATTCCGGAAAATCCTCATATGCATATTTCAAATTTGGTATTGTTCTGCCCTAAACCATATTTTGTTGTTGTTAAACAGGAAAATAAACTGCACCATGTTAAACTAGGCATTTTCCACCCCATTACCATGTAAAGTTTATTAAAATTGGAGCTACGGTTATTTAGTTATAAAATAAAACATTTTAGCGTGGCATTAGAGCAAATTTAAACAAACAGCATTTTAAACATTTTTAACATGAATGAAAGTGGCATAATGTGAAACTAGATGAAATTCTAAGCATTTTACATATATAAATTATTTTAATCCGATGCATGGTTTGTGAGATATTAAATGCATGAACAACAAGGCAATCTGTAAACATGCAGTTTTCTCGATAAAACACAAAATCGCAGATGGTAAAAAAAAACGTATGAGGCGAATCTACTGCATGTTGGGCCAGCGGAAGAAAAAACAAAAGAGGCGCTGCAGGGGGCCTCACCATGGGCCAAGGCCGGTCGATGGAGGCAGCAGAGCCACGGGGCGATGGGCGGAAAGGCGCGGGCGAGGCCGCGTCCGTCTGAAGGGTGCGGTCAGCAGGCGGGCGCTCGGCCTTGGCGATTAAGCGGGATCGGTCAGCGGGGGCGACACCTCTTCCCGATTGTTGCAGGGGAAGCGGCGATCTGAGAGGCGAGCAGGCGCCGGTGGACGGGAGGCGAGCTCCGGCGAAGCGGGCAAATGGGCGGCGAGGTCTCGGGCATGGGGAAGCTCGGATCGACCAGATCCAGAGCGCGAGAGCCCGTTCTGGCGGCGGCCGGGCTCAACAGCTTACCTGCAGGCTCGGCGACGAGGATCCGTTCAGACGGCAGCGGCGGCGGCGTCCATGGCGACGGAGTATCTGGGAGAGAGAGGGATTAGAGAGAGAGGAAGCCGAAGAAGAAGAAGGGAGGAGGAGGCAAGGTGCTGGACTGCGGGTCGACGACGGCGACAAGGCTGACGAAGTGGCCGTCGGAATCGCGGAGATTGTGCGCGAGCAGAGGAGCTCAGGGACTAGGGCGCGCGAGGCTGCAAGAAGCTTCGGCTGGTCGAGGTACTTGGCGACGCGGACGCCGGGGTTGGGGCCCTCGGCCACGGGGTGTGGAAGGAGCAGGTCGGGGTGGCCTCCAGCCAAGCGGACGGACGTGCACGGGCGGGAATGAGCAGAGGCGAAGCCTCAGGCTCTTGCTGACCCAGAGAGCGAGGGAGGCTGCGGCTTTGCTGTGGTTGGACGGCGGCGGAAATCAAGGGAATGATTTTGGATCGGGAGGGGATCTGGGAAGATCCCGAGGTGGAAGGAGAGACCCGATGGAGTGGCGGCGCTGCGGATGGAATGGATGGGACAGGAGTCCTAAAAACTAGGTTAGAATGATATATATATATAGCCGGTGGATTTTTGGGTAGGGGCTAGCTCGTCCATACGATCGTAATTGGACAGTCGAGAAAATAATAGGTAGGGAGTCCAATTAAGAAAACAAAATATTTTATAGACGTTTGGGGATGATCCGGATCCATCGGTAACGACAACCAGGTTCGAGTTTGGAGCAGTTTCGGACACGCACACGAGGGTGCTGCGAGCTGGCAAGAGAGGTTAGGTGGTCACGGTCAAGAGGGAAGCGAAAACCCAAATGGCCTCGGAACGGTCAACGAAAGCAAGGGGGAACACGGCAACTACGAACGGGTGCAAGCTTTATGAAAACATGCAGATGCAATGCGCATGATGCTATGAGATGAGATGCACGACTTGAACAAAATGCAAAACAAAAGACAAAACCCAACCACGAAGGAAATATCATAACGCATCTCCGGAAAAGGCAAGAGTTGGAGTTATGAATGTGGAAAATTGTATCCGGGGCGTTACAACACTCCACCACTACGAGAGGATCTCGTCCCGAGATCTAGGATGGCACCGGAGGGAAACGAAAGAGGAAGAGAAGAGGTAAAACAAGTTGCTTCTTCGACCAATGAGTGAAACCAAAGAACCTTGAGAGGTTGAACAAATGAAAGAGAGAAAACAACGAAGATGAGCAAAGTTGAAAACACTCCGTTAGAAAAGAGGAACAAGGGATACGACGAGAACCAAGAGGTTTAGTGACGCCCAATATGCGACCCTATCCAAAAGGAACTCGAAGGTCCCACCAAGGATAGACCCGCATATTGAAACGCTTTTGCAAGGTGGATATCATTACATCAACATTACATAATACATAGGGATACAACCAAGACATACAATGTCACATGAATACAACAATACAACATAAAAGATCAACATCCGACTACGGATGAATCATAAATGTAAACTCAAACAATATCCACCCCGCTAGCCCAGGCTGCCGACACAGAACCTATCCCTGATCGAAGAAGAAGCGGAAGAAGAACTCCAAACAAGCAAACATCGCTCTCGCGTCATGATCATCGCATAACCTGCACTGGCAATCGATGGTGTAGTAATCATGAGCCACGAGGACTCAGCAATCCCATTACCATGGGTATCAAGACTAGCAAAGCTTAATGGGAAAGGAAGGGGGTAAAGTGGTGAGGTTGCAGCAGCGGCTAAGCATATATGGTGGCTAACATACGCAAATGAGAGCGAGAAGAGAAACAAAGGAACGGTCGTCAACTAGTAATGATCAAGAAGTGATCCTGAACTCCTACTTACGTCAGACATAACCCAAGAACCGTGTTCTCCTCTCGATTAACCCCGAAAAGAGACACTCACGGTTACGCACACGGTTGGTGTATTTTAGAAGAGTTTGCATCAAGTTTACTACAACCGGATATTAACAAATTCCCATCTGCCACATAACCGCGGGCACGGCTTTCGAAAGTTCAAACCTGCAGGGTGTCCCAACTTAGCCCATGATAAGCTCTCGCGATCAACGAAGGATATTCCTTCTCCCGGGAAGACCCGATCAGTCTGGAATCTCGGCTACAAGACATTTCGACAGTAATAAAACAAGACCAGCAAAGCCGCCCGATGCGCCGACAATCCCGATAGGAGCTGCACATATCTCGTTCTCAGGGCAACACCGGATAGGTCAGCCTACGAGTAAAACCAGCCCTCGAGTTGCCCCGTGGTGGCCCTGCTGATGCCGCTTGATTCGAACCAGCACTTAGAGAAGCAATCGGCCCGAGGGGGCTAAAATAAAGATGACCCTCGGGTTGGCCGACCCAAGGGAAAGGGTATAGGTGGTGGTGAGGCAAATGGTAAAACCAAGCTTGGGCCTTCTTTGGAGGAGTCTTATTCAAAGCGAAGCGTCAATGGGGTCCCATAAATCACCCAACCGCGTTAGGGACGCAAAATCCAGGAACATAATACCGATATGACGGAAACTAGGGCGGCAAGAGTGGAACAAATCACTGTGCATAAGGCCGAGCCTTCCACCCTTTACCAAATATATAGATGCATTAATTAAATAAGAGATATTGTGATATCCCAACATAAACATAATCCAACATGGAGCAATCTTCATCTTCACCGCAACTAGCAACGCTATAAGAGGGCTGAGCAAAAGCGGTAACATAGCCAAACAACGGTTTGCTAGGAAGGGTGACAAAGGTTAGAGGCTATCATGCAATTTGGGAGGCTTGAAAAGCAAGTGATAGGTAACGCAGCATAGCGATAGAACGAAGCAACTAGCATAGCAATGATAGTAATGAGATCCAAGGTGACGGTCATCTTGCCTGAAATCCCGCTAGGAAGAAGAACGAGTCCATGAAGAAGATGAACGGGAGTAGTCGAACGAATCCTCACAATTGCAACATTATCGGAACTAAGAAGCAACACCAGAAAGAAACAAACAACATGGTAAATGCACAAGCATAAACATGGCATAATGCACAAACAAGTATGATGCATGTCCGGTTTAATGATGCATGGCATGGCAAAGTGCAACAAACAATACTACAAGTTAAATGGAGCTCAATATGCAACGAGTTGCATATTGGCAAAACACCACATTGACATATTTAGTTTAATCTCGGTTATGTACCCAACAATGTTAAATGTTTTTAAACATGGCAAGAGGTGAAGCGTCAGTAAACTAACTATTTAGGCAAGTTTAAATGAGGCCGGAACAACAAACAACAATTCCGGAAAATCCTCATATGCATATTTCAAATTTGGTACTGTTCTGCCCTAAACCATATTTTATTGTTGTTAAACAGGAAAATAAACTGCACCATGTTAAACTAGGCATTTTTCCACCCCATTACCATGTAAAGTTTATTAAAATTGGAGCTACGGTTATTTAGTTATAAAATAAAACATTTTAGCGTGGCATTAGAGCAAATTTAAACAAACAGCATTTTAAACATTTTTAACATGAATGAAAGTGGCATAATGTGAAACTAGATGAAATTCTAAGCATTTTACATATATAAATTATTTTAATCCGATGCATGGTTTGTGAGATATTAAATGCATGAACAACAAGGGGCAATCTGTAAACATGCAGTTTTCTCGATAAAACACAAAATCGCAGATGGTAAAAAAACGTAACAGGGCCGAATCTACTGCATGTTGGGCCAGCAGAAGAAAAACAAAAGAGGCGCTGCAGGGGGGCCTCACCATGGGCCAAGGCCCGGTCAGTGGAGGCGGCAGGCCACGGGGGAAGATGGGCCAGAAGGCGCGGACGAGGCCGCGTCCGTCTGAGAGTGCGGTCAACGGAAGCGGGCGCTCGGCCTTGGCGATTAAGCGCGGATCGGTCAACACGGGACGACACCTCTCCCCAATCGTTGCAGGAAGCAAGCGATGCAGGAGGCGGCAGGGCGCTGTGACTGGAGCAGAGCTCCCGTGGCGGGCAAATGGGCGGCGGAGTCTCGGGCATGGGGAAGCTCGGATCGACCAGATCCAGGCGAGGAGCCCGTTCTGGCGGCGGGGCTCGACAGCTTGCACAGGCTCGGCGGCGAGGATCCGTTCGGGGCCGCAGCGGCAAAGGCGTCCATGGCGACGGAGTATCTGGGAGAGAGAGGATTAGAGAGAGAGGAAGCCGAAGAAGAAGACGGGAAGAGGAGGCAAGGTGCTGGCCTGCGGGTCGGACGACGGTGACAAAGGTGAAGTGGCTGCCGTCAGTCGCGGAGCTTGTTTGCGAGCAGAGGAGCTCAGGGACTCGGGCGCGCGATGCTGCAAGAAGCTTCGGCTGGTCGAGGTACTTGGCGATGCGGACGTCGGGGTTGGGGCCCTCGGCCGCGGGGTGTGGAAGGAGCAGGTCGGGGTGGCCTCCAGCCAAGCGGACGGGCGTGCACGAGCGGGAACGAGCAGAGGCGAAGCCTCAGGCTCTTGCTGATCCAGAGAGCGAGGGAGACTACGGCTTTGCTGTGGTTGGACGGCGGCGGAAATCAATGGAATGATTTTGGATCGGGAGGGGATCTGGGAAGATCCCGAGGTGGAAGGAGAGACCCGATGGAGTGGCGGCGCTGCGGATGGAATGGATGGGACAGGAGTCCTAAAAACTAGGTTAGAATGATATATATATATATATATAGCCGGTGGATTTTTGGGTAGGGGCTAGCTCGTCCCTACGATCGTAATTGGACGATCGAGAAAATAATAGGTAGGGAGTCCAATTAAGAAAACGGAATATTTTATAGACGTTTGGGGATGATCCGGATCCATCGGTAACGACAACCAGGTTCGAGTTCGGTGCAGTTTCGGACACGCACACGAGGGTGTTGCGAGCTGGAAAGAGAGGTTAGGTGGTCACGGTCAAGAGGGAAGCGAAAACCCGAATGGCCTCGGAACGGTCAACGAAAGCAAAGGGGGAACGCGGCAACTACGAACGGGTGCAAGCTTTATGAAAACATGCAGATGCAATGCGCATGATGCTATGAGATGAGATGCACGACATGAACAAAATGCAAAACAAAAGACAAAACCCAACCACGAAGGAAATATCATAACGCATCTCCGGAAAAGGCAAGAGTTGGAGTTATGAATGTGGAAAATTGTATCCGGGGCGTTACAAGTATGTCTCTACACGGGCAAGAGCCATCCGCGCTCCCTCAATACATGCCGATCGCTTCATCGCGTCGATACGCGGCACCGCTCCAAGAAACTGCTGCACTAAACCAAAATAGCTCTTCGGCTGGGGTCCGTCCGCCACAAGTGAGTCAAGACATGCTTCATGGCAAATCCGGACAACCGATTCAGCTCAGCCCATTCGGCCAACCGATCGGTCAGCGGCAGAGGACGCTCCGGACTATGGAATTGCGACCAATATAGCTCTTCCCTTCTGTGCCCCTTCTGGCCCCGGAAGTGCTCAACCGCGTCCACAGCGCTCGCCGCCAAGTCCAGATAGGCATCCTCTGAACTCCACAACTTATCTAACTGAGCATACTTTGGATCCATATATTTCCTCCGCAGCAGAAACGGTTTTCCAGCCGCAATTGCCCCAGCCTGACTCAGCTCCTCCTTGGCAGCTCTCAAAGCCGACTGGGCATTCTTGGATTCGGCGACGGCCTTTTTTAGGCCCTCTTGTTCCACTTGACGTTCTTTTTCAAGAACCTCGCAGCGATCGACAGTATTCCTCAACTTTTTGGCCATATCGGCCATCTCCTCTTTGCTTCGGCAGTGAGCAGCCCGTTCAGCTTCTAGCTCTTCGGCCGCCTTTAAAGTGGCCGCATTACTAATTCTGGCTTGCTCTCTCGCTCGGGTGAGTTCTGCCCGCAGCTCTTCCACGGCAGCGGCACCATCTGCATTAAGCATATGATTAGTAAGACATGGGCGTCAAGCTCCCTTACCAGGTGTCCGCATAGAAGTTGCATACCTTGTGACTCGTCAAACCGTTTATTGACCCGGTAGCGATGTCGCATCCGCCTCATCAAGCTGTCGCTTTAGTTCGGCATATTCATCAGCCGGCTGGCCTCCGGACGCCCGCCACCTGTTTAGGAGCGGCGATATGTTAAAAGCGAGATTTGATCCTCGGCACATCGTCAATTTTGACAACATACCGAGTCTCAGGGCTACTATCTATACATGGCGCATTTTATATGCATAAGCGCCGGAAGGTACATTATTTTTTGCGTACCTCAAACCCGTCAAGAAGCTTCGACGGCTTACGTGCAATCCGCTCTCTGCGGATGCAATTCTTTAATCACCGTACCCATTAGAGCACGGTGATCTTCTCGAGATAACCTTTCCGAGCAGATCCTTCAGCTCCTCCGACCGCACACCACTTGGCGCCGGACCTTCCGCCCCCGCCGGACTTGGGGGAACCCTCCGCGACGACACCTCCGGGTCGTCCGCTTCACATGAGGGTGCGACAGGTGGAGGCATTTCGCTCTCCATCATCTCCGGAAGAAGTTTCCCGGAGACGAGCTCTGCTGAGAAGGGCTGAGGTCCGAACTACAAGGTACAATTTCGGTTATCTTCATAAATAAATACAGGGATGTTCCTTATTTACAAGACCCCTTCTTTTTACTTACGGCTCATTTGGAGGGCTGATCCCTTGGGAAATAGTGCGGCTGGGTTACTTCCAGTGCCGGACTCTCCGACGAAGATTCCCTTCCCTCTTTGAGGCCTTGACCTCCGGATCTTTCGAAGCAGTCCTCTTCCCTCCTCGAAAGACGGGACTTTTAATCCCTCCTCCCTTGATAGCCTCCTTCATGGGGGCAGTCGCTTCCCCGCTCCCCCCTTCGCCTTCTTCAAAGAGTCCGACCTTCAACATCTTGGTTAGCATGGGATCCGGCGTGGTCTCTGGGAGGGGAGCCGGACACCTTATTAACTTTGCCTTGGCTATCCACTCCTGTTCAAGAAACGGCTCCTTTAAAGGGCATATATATAAAATAAATGAATGAACAGTTTGTCCGGTTACTGGACTACTTACTTGATTATCTGGTCGATTTCAGCTTAGTCCTGCGTCCTCGGTCAAGTCCGGACACTTCTCTTGTGATCCGAAGAACAGTTTATACATCTCCACGGGCGTCGTGCCCATAAAATTTTGGAGAGCTCGTGGTCCCTCGGGATTGAATTCCCACAGGCGGAGGGGGCGACGTTTGCAGGGCTGAAGGCACCGGATCACCATAACCTACGCCACTGCAACCAGATTGATCCCTCTTTCCTGGAGATCTCGAATACGGCCCTGCAGCAGGGGAACATCCTTGGATGGCCCCCAGTCGAGCCCCTTGTTGACCCATGACGCCAGCCGCTATGGTGGACCTGAGCGGAAGGCAGGGAGTGCCGCCCATTTGGTGCCCCGAGGCGGTGATATAAAACCACTCCCGTTGCCACAAACCAAGTTCCCCTTGAAAAGAGCCCTCGGGCCACGGAGCATCAGCACATTTGCTTATGACTGCCCCTCCGCACTCTTCTTGCTGCCCCTTGATCGTCTTTGGTTCCACCTTGAAGGTTTTGAGCCACAATCCAAAGTGGGGGGTAATATGGAGGAAGGCCTCACATACAACAATGAATGACGAGATATGGAGGATGGACTCAGTTCAAGTCATGGAAATCAAGCCCATAATAAAACATGAGCCCCGCACAAAGGGATCCGTCGGAAGCCTAAACCCCGAAGGAAGTGGGACACGAACACCACGTTCTCGCCGGGCTCAGAGTGGGAATGACCTGCCACAGGGCAGGTAGCATCTTGAGATCTTGCCGGTTAGATACCTGGCGTCTCGCAGTTTTAGCACCTCTTCTTCTGTGACGGAGGAAGACATCCATCGGCCGTGCTGGTTGGAGCCGGACATCATCGAAGGTCCGAAGCGCCTGAATCTGGAGCTTTGGGTGTTGGAACTCGAAGCGCGAGGCGAACTCGATAGAGGGTGTAAAAGAAGAGGGCCTTGGTCTCGTTTTAAAGAGGTTGAATACCAAGAGCCCACCCCGTGGTCGACTAGGACTCGCCTTTGATAGAGGAGGCATGCCAACGGGCACGGTTGGGTTACCCACGTCCGTATTGATGAGAAACCCGGAATAAGGGGGGCACGATCTACGCTTTGATAAGACGTGCCAAGGAAACCGCCTCGCTAAACGCGTTGAGGTGGAACAATAAAAACGATTCATATAAAGGCCTGGCCGTGGTGTGATGTCACGCCGCGGGATACGTCAGCAGATCTATGCAGAAAATTATTCTCTCAGACGGCATTATGTGGAACTTGTTTTGCGAGCGGACACTATCCTTGTGTTCAAAACCTTCTATGAAGTATTCGAGGAGGAACCCGCCTTGCAATGCCGAAGACAATATGTGCGCCCGGACTAAATGCGTCATTGAAGCCTGGTTCGAGACTCTTGAGGATTTCCGTACTAGGGGGTGTCCGGATAGCCGAACTATCATCATCGGCCGGACTCCAAGACTATGAAGATAGAAGATTGAAGACTTTGTCCCGTGTCCGGATGGGACTTTCCCTGGCGTGGAAGGCAAGCTTGGCGATACGGATATGTAGATCTCCTACCTTTGTAACCGACTTTGTGTAACCCTAGCCCTCTCCGGTGCCTATATAAACCGGATGGCTTTTGTCCATAGGACGAACAACAATGATACCATAGGCTAGCTTCTAGGGTTTAGCCTCTTTGATCTCGTGGTAGATCCACTCTTGTAACACACATCATCAATATTAATCAAGCGGGACGTAGGGTTTTACCTCCATCAAGAGGGCCCGAACCTGGTAAACATCGTGTCCCCTGTCTCCTGTTACCATCGACCTTAGACGCACAGTTCGGGACCCCCTACCCGAGATCCGCCGGTTTTGACACCGACACCTGTATTTACAAGAAAGTGAGTGGGAGCTCTGTAGCATTTCAAATATTATATGTGGATGACATATTGTTGATTGGAAATGATATAGAATTTCTGGATAGCATAAAAGGATACTTGAATAAAAGTTTTTCTATGAAATACCTCGGTGAAGCTGCTTATATATTGGGCATCAAGATCTATAGAGATAGATCAAGACGCTTTATTGGACTTTCACAAAGCACCTACCTTGATAAAGTTTTGAAGAAGTTCAAAATGGATCAAGCAAAGAAAGGCTTCTTGCCTGTGTTACAAGGTGTGAAGTTGAGTCAGACTCAATGCCCAACCACTTCAGAAGATAGAGAGAAAATGAAAGTCATTCCCTATGCTTCAGCCATAGGTTCTATCATGTATGCAATGTTGTGTACCAGACCTGATGTGTGCCTTGCTATTAGTTTAGCAGGGAGATACCAAGGTAATCCAGGAGTGGATCATTGGACATCGGTCAAGAACATCCTGAAATACGTGAAAAGGACTAAGGATATGTTTCTCGTTTATGGAGGTGACAAAGAGCTCGTCGTAAATGGTTACATCAACGCAAGCTTTGACACTAATCCGGATGACTCTAAGTCACACACCGGATACATATTTATATTGAATGGTGGAGCTGTCAGTTGGTGCAGTTCTAAGCAAAGCGTCGTGGCGGGATATACGTGTAAAGCGGAGTACATAGCTGCTTCGGAAGCAGCAAATGAAGGAGTCTGGATGAAGTAGTTCATATCCGATCTAGGTGTCATACCTAGTGCATCGGGTCCAATGAAAATATTTTGTGACAATACTGGTGCAATTGCCTTGGCAAAGGAATCCAGATTTCACAATGTAACCAAGCACATCAAGAGATGCTTCAATTCCATCCATGATCAAGTCAAGGAGGGAGACATAGAGATTTGCAAAATACATACGGATCTGAATGTTGCAGACCGTTGACTAAGCCTCTCTCACGAGCAAAACATGATCAGCACCAAGACTCCATGGGTGTTAGAATCATTCTTGTGTAATCTAGATTATTGACTCTAGTGCAAGTGGGAGATCAAGGAAATATGCCCTAGAGGCAATAATAAAGTTGTTATTTATATTTCCTTATATCATGATAAATGTTTATTATTCATGCTAGAATTGTATTAACCGGAAACTTAGTACATGTGTGAATACATAGACAAACAGAGTGTTACTAGTATGCCTCTACTTGATTAGCTCGTTAATCAAAGATGGTTAAGTTTCCTAGCCATAGACATGAGTTGTTATTTGATGAACGGGGTCACATCATTAGAGAATGATGTGATTGACATGACCCTACCGTTAGCTTAGCACTATGATCGTTTAGTTTATTGTTATTGATTTCTTCATGACTTATACATGTTCCTATGACTATGAGATTATGCAATTCCCGAATACCGGAGGAACACTTATTGTGCTATCAAACGTCACAACGTAACTGGGTGATTATAAAGATGCTCTACAGGTGTCTCCGGTTGTGTTTGTTGAGTTGGCATAGATCGAGATTAGGATTTGTCACTCCGATTGTCGGAGAGGTATCTCTGGGCCCTCTCGGTAATGCACATCACTATAAGCCTTGCAAGCAATGTGACTAATGAGTTAGTTGCGGGATGATGCATTACGGAACGAGTAAAGAGACTTGCCGGTAATGAGATTGAACTAGGTATGATGATACCGACGATCGAATCAAGGGCAAGTAACATACCGATGACAAAGGGAACAACGTATGTTGTTATGCAGTTTGACCGATAAAGATCTTTGTAGAATATGTGGGAGCCAATATGAGCATTCAGGTTCTGCTATTGGTTATTGACCGGAGATGAGTCTCGGTCATGTCTACATAGTTCTCGAACCCGTAGGGTCCGCACGCTTAACGTTCGATGACGATTGGTATTATGAGTTTATGTGTTATGAGGTATCGAAGGTAATTCGGAGTCACGGATGAGATCACAGACATGACGAGGAGTCTCAAAATGGTCGAGACATAAAGATTGATATATTGGACCATGTTGTTCGGACACCGGAAGTGTTCCGGAGAGTTTTGGATAAAACCGAAGTGCCGGAGGGTTACCGGAACCCCGCCGGGAAGTTAATGGGACACCATGGGCTTTAGAGGAGAGAGGGCCAGCCAGGAGGTGCCCCCCCCATTCTGAATTGGACAAGGGGTGGGGGCGGCGCCCCCTCCTTCCTTCTCTCCCCTTCCTCCTTCCCTCCCCTCCTTGTTGGACTAGGAAAGGGGGGAACCTACTCCTAGTAGGAGTAGGATTCCCCCCCTTGAGGCTGGCCGGCCCCCTCCTCCCCTCCTTTATATATGGGGGAGGGGGGCACCCCATAGACACACAAGTTGATTTCTTAGTCGTGTGCGGTGCCCCCCTCCACAGTTTTCCACCTCGGTCATATTGTCGTACTGCTTAGGCGAAGCCCTGCGTCGGTTACTTCATCATCACCGTCACCACGCCGTCATGCTGATGAAACTCTTCCTCGGCCTCAGCTGGATCTAGAGTTCGAGGGACGTCATCGAGCTGAACGTGTGCAGATCGCGGAGGTGTCGCGCATTCGGTACTTGATCGGTTGGATCGCGAAGACGTTCGACTACATCAACCGAGTTACTAAACGCTTCCGCTTTCGGTCTACGAGGGTACGTTGACACACTCTCCCCGCTCGTTGCTATGCTTCTCCTAGATAGATCTTGCGTGATCGTAGGAAAATTTTGAAATACTACGTTCCCCAACACCAACGGCTCCGGCGAAGCTCCGTTGCAATTCCGCCTGAGCTCCAACGCTCCCTCAAAGCTCGATTGCAACTCCGGCCGAGCACCATGGATGTCGTGTTGAAGCTTCGTCGCCGGCAAGCAGGGCCTTGGATGTTGCGTTGAAGCACCATCGCTTCTGCGTTGCAGCTCAGTCGCCGGCGAGCAGCGCCATGGATGTTACGTTGCAGCTCTGCCGCCGGCGAGCAGCGCCATGGAGGCTGCGGTGAAGCACCATTGCTCCTGTGTTGCAGCTCTGCCGCCGGCGAGCAGCGCCATGGAGGCTGCGTCGAAGCTTCGTCGCCGGCGAGCAGCACCACGGATGCTGCGTTGAAGCACTTCCTCCGGCGATGAGCGGCGCCCGCCTCGAGCGCACCGACGCGTTGCAACTTCGGTGTAACGGCGCATTGGAAGCTTGGGAGGCAGCATCAATTTGGAGCTTGGGCGCCGTTGCTTGGAGCGCATCCATGGAGTGAGGCTGGAGTAGAGACCGCGTGGTGATGGAGGCAAGAGCAGGGAGCAGGCGGTGGGGGTGAGGAAAAGAAAGGGGATCAATCGAGTCAGGTGGAAGAGACGAGAAGATAAGGTTGAGTGTGGGCTGGCCTCACCAGGACACGTGTCGCTCGTAACCAGCGGTTTAAGCGAGTCTGTTTTCATCCGGTTGATTACAAACGTTTTCCAACAAATCATGCCGTAAAAAGGCCAAACAAACGCTAACGATTTCCAAACTTATCACACACAACACGTATTCACATATTCTAAGCAGCATCGACCAACGATAAGCATTACAAAACCAAACCATCTAAAACATCAGACAATGCATTGGACAAGATCATAGACTCTCATATATACACGCACATTTTCAGAATCCAGAGTGAAGGATTTCAGCTATCCTGCAGCTGAGCAGAGCGGCTGGTCAAAGGGACGTAGCGGACAGAGGCACCGATTGGGACGCTGGTGGATCCGTCGTTGCTCTTGTCGATCACGTGCAGATTTATTGCTTACGAGCAGGGCTAAAAAATTAGCGAAATTCACATATTTTGGTGAGACTGGAATATTTTTTATCCGAAATTTGGAGATAGATTCAAACTAATTTCAAAATAAATCTAAATTATGTTAAAAATCAATAAAAATTGAAAACTTAAATCCTATCAAAATCTCGAAATTTCACATATTTTGATGAGGCCCGAAATTGCTTTCTTTACGAAATTAAAATCCTTGCTTACGACAACTTTCAAAGGTTTTCCTTCTAGTCTAGACATCATCTTTTTCTCTCGAATATGCACGAGTGTGTATATCATATATTAATAGAAGGAAGAGGGAGAGAACCCCACCCACGGTTATTTACAATGCGGTAAACACAACGCACTCCACCACATATTCTCGTAAGTGAACTACTCGCCCTCGACCCACTCATCTGCTCCTACAGAAGAGATCTGAAGGTCGGCATGTAGGATGCCTGCCTGCTTCCAGGCCACACCTTTAGATGTTATCTGTCCTAGCACATGTCGTATGTCCGATGTCTTTCCTTGAAACGCAATTGAGTTTATGTGCTTCCACAACTCCCACATGACCATAATTTGAATGGCGCACACTGTCTTGGCATACCTTCCAAGATGTGTTGCCCGTGTGCATCATGTCGATAGCTCGCCTCCCGCCGATGGTGATAGGCCGATCATGCCCATGATTAGGCCTACCTTGGTCCAAACTTCCCTTGCAAACACACATTGGTTCAGGAGGTGGTTAATGGTTTCGTCGCCTTGGTCGCAAAAAGGGCAAGTGTCCTGATGTGGGAGACCTCGTCTTGCCAGCCTGTCCGACGTCCACGCTCTATCCTTAAGAGCTAGCCATGCAAAGAAACGGCAGCGCAGGGGGGCATTTGACGACCATGTGAAGTTTGCCATGGGTGCTGCTGGGTAGCGAACCGGGCCGCGTAGGCCGATCTGACCGAGAACTGGTCGTCCTTCTCCCACGACCATGTCAGTTGGTCTGGCCGTTTTGCATCCACATTTGTTCTTTCCACATGTGTCCACAGTTGTAGGAATTGAGCTAACTCGCCCTCGTTCATGCTCGGCCCTACGTCACGGGCCCGTGATGCGTCTAGCAATGCATCAACAACTGTTTTGGAGCGATTCACTTTCCTTGGCACCTTCGCATATATCTCTGGAGCCAGTTCCTGTAGGCGGTAACCATTGAACCATCTGTCCTCCCAGAATAATGTTGTTCGGCCATCCCCCGGAGACGTTCTTGCCGCCGTTTGAAATAGGCCTCTTGCCTCATCCGGTACATTGAACTTGAACTCCGCCCACGGTCTAGATGTGCCCGCCCTGTGAAGCCACAACCACTTCGCTTGAAGTGACATATTCATCCACTTAAGATTTGTAACCCCTAGTCCTCCTACCCATCTTGGCCGGCAGACTGCCTCCCATGTTACAACATATTTTCCACCTCCGGCTTCTTCCTTTCCGCACCATAAGAAACTTTTGCATATTTTCACCATTGCCTTGATCGTTTTTGGCGGCAGTCCCATGGCGAGCATGGAGTGTAACGGGATAGCGCATAAGACAAATTGCACAAGTATCATTTTGCTGCTCTTGGCTAGAGATGCTGCCTTCCAGAACGGCAGACGCGTCGCTAGCTGCTCCACCATATCCTGAAACTGTGCTGCACTTTGCTTCCGAATAAACAGTGGAAGTCTGAGGTAGCGGCATGAAAAGGTGGCAGTCGCGCACCCCAGCATCTCAGACAGAAGTTGCATGTCCTCTGGAGTGCACATGATCAGCAGGGCGGAGCTTTTCTGCCTGTTTACCTTGAGACCCGTGGCGTGTCCAAACAGGTCCAGGATTGACGAGCAAGTTAGGATATCTCTCTCCTTTGGCTTCAGAAAGATCATCACATCATCAGCGTACATGGATATCCGATGTTTCAACCCAGTCCTCGCGAGAGGGGCCAGCAATTCCATTGTCGTCGCGTGCTCAAACAATCTCTGAAGTGGCTCCATGCATAGTATGAATAGCATGGGTGAGAGGGGGCTTCCTTGTCCTAAACCTTGGCAATTGAGATCGTTTCCCCGGGGATTCCATTCACAGAAATCTTGGTGGATGATGTCGCGAGTAACCCACAGATCCAGGAAATCCAGCTTGCACCAAATCCTATCTGTGCCAACACTTCTAGCAAGAATGGCCATTGAATGGAGTCGAAAGCTTTGGATATGTCTAGCTTCATGAGAACTGTGGGATCCTTCAGGGCATGTAATCTACGTGCCGTCCCTTGTACTAACATGAAGTTGTCATGTAAAGATCTTCCCCGCACAAATGCACTTTGGTGATTGCCCACTAGGAGTGGCCGGTCATCTGCGAGGCGGGTGGCGAGTATCTTGTCGAAATTTTTGACCACTCCATGGTTAAGACTGACTAGTCTGAAACCCTTGATGTTCACCGCTCCCACCTTCTTCGGCAAGAGAGAAACTGTGACTCTATTGATGGCCTGCATCCCCCTCATGTCTCCACCATGAAATTCTTCAAGTGCTCTCATGAAATCGTCTCTGATAATGGTCAAACATGTTGTGTAGAAACGTCTTGTGAACCCGTCCGGCCATGGTGCCTTGTCCAATGGCATGGCTTTGATCACCTTCTCGACCTCAGGGCAGAGAACGACGCGTCCAGATGTGCCATATCTCTCTGCGGCAGCCCTAGCACCTCAAGATTTAAAGTGCAACTCCTCTCCATGGCTGACCCCAAGAGCTTTTCATAGTATGAATCCACCACTGCCGCAATATTTTCCTGGCCTATGTGTACATGTCCCTTCGAGGTAATGGAAAGAATAAGGTTCTTCCGCTGCCTATGACTAGCTTGCCGGTGGAAAAAGGCGGTGTTGGCTTCCCCTTCCTTAGAGCATCTCTAGCCGTTGGCCCCCCCCCCCCCCCCCAGGAGGCATAAAAATCGCCGCCTGGAGGCGAGCCGGTGGTATAATCGGCTCTGGGGGCGGTTGGGCACCCAGCCCTCTCCCTTAGGTCACCCCCAGGCGCCGATGTCGGCCCAGTTTTCGGCCCACTTTCGGCGAAAAATGGCCCGATATCGGTGATAATCGGCCCATATTCGGCATGCTTCAGCGTGGTTCAGTGTGAATTCTCAACATAAATAAAATTTTTATCACATAGTTCATCACAGAAAATCAATAGAAATCAAATAGTTCAACAAAATAGTGCAACAACAAATAGTTCAATACAAATTATATAGTTCAATAAATAAAAACTCATATTTCATCACACGTCGAGCTAGGCGTCGCCCTTGATCCTCCATAGTGTTGGAAATATGCCCTAGAGGCAATAATAAAAGCATTATTATTATATTTCCTTGTTCATGATAATTGTCTTTTATTCATGCTATAACTGTATTATCCGGAAATCGTAATACACGTGTGAATACATAGACCACAATACGTCCCTAGTGAGCCTCTAGTTGACTAGCTCGTTGGTCGACGGATAGTCATGGTTTCGGACTATGGACATCGATGTCATTGACAACGGGATCACGTCATTAGGAGAATGACGTGATGGACAAGACCCAATCCTAAGCATAGCACAAAGATCGTGTAGTTCGTTTTGCTAGAGCTTTTCCAATGTCAAGTATCTCTTCCTTAGACCATGAGATCGTGTAACTCCGGATACCCTAGGAATGCTTTGGGTGTACCAAAGCGTCACAACGTGAATCGGGTGACTATAAAGGTGCATTACAGGTATCTCCGAAAGTGTCTTGGGTTGACACGGATCGAGACAGGATTTGTCACTCCGTATGACGGAGAGGTATCATCGGGCCCACTCGGTAATGCATCATCATAATGAGCTCAAAGTGATCAAGTGTCCGGTCACGGGATCATGCATTACGGTACGAGTAAAGTGACTTGCCGTAACGAGACTAAACGAGGTATTGGGATACCGACGATCGAAGTCTCGGGCAAGTAACATACCGTCGACAAAGGGAATAGCATACGGGTTGCTTGAACCCTCGACATCGTGGTTCATCCGATGACAACATCGAGGAGCGTGTGGGAACCAACATGGGTATCCAGGTCCCACTGTTGGTTATTGACCGAGAGGCGTCTCGGTCATGTCTCATGTCTCCCGAACCCGTAGGGTCTACACACTTAAGGTTCGATGACGCTAGGGTTAATAGGAAGACAAGTATGTGATTACCGAATGTTGTTCAGAGTCCCGGATGAGATCTCGGACGTCACGAGGAGTTCCGGAATGGTCCGGAGGTAAATATTTATATATGGAAAGTGGTTAAACGGACTCCGGAAAGTTTCGGGGGTATACCGGTAATGTACCGGGAACACCGGGAGAGTTCCGGAGGTCCACATGGGCTAAGTGGGAGAGGGAGCCAGCCCCTGGTGGGCTGGGCGCACCTCCCCACCTAGGCCCATGCGGCTAGGGCATGGGGAGGGGAAACCCTAAAGGGGCAAAGGGGGCGCCCCCCTTGGCTTGGGGGGCAAGCCACCCCTTTCCTCCTCCCTTTGGCCGCCCCTCCTCTAGATGCCATCTAGAGGGGCCGCCCCTCTCTTCCTCCTATAAATAGAGGGGTGGGGGAGGCGGCATACACCATTGAAGGCGCAGCCCTCCCTCCCAACACCTCTCTTTCTCCACGCGAAGCTTGGCGAAGCCCTGCCGAGAACTGCCGTACCAACTGCACCACGCCGTCAGGCTGCCATTGGAGTTGTCTTCCTCAACCTCTCCTTCATCCTTGCTGGATCAAGACGGAGGAGACGCCATCGTCCGCATATGTGTTGAACGCGGAGGTGCTGTCCGTTCAGCACTTGGTCATCGGTGATCGGAATCACGTTGGGAACGTCTTCATCATCACCACTCCCTCGAACGCTTCCGCATCGATCTACAAGTGGTATGTAGATGCAAACTCTCTCTCTTGACTCGTTGCTTAGATGAACTCATAGATAGATCTTGGTGAAACCGTAGGAAAATTTTAATTTTCTGCAACGTTCCCCAACAGTGTCATCATGAGCTAGGTCTATGCGTAGATCTCTATTGCACTAGTAGAACACAATTTATTTGTGGGCGTGGATCTTGTCAATTTACTTGCCACTACTAGTCTTATCTTGCTTCCGCGGTATTGTGGGATGAAGCGGCCGGACCAACCTTACACGCACGCTTACGTGAGACCGGGTTCCACCGACTAACATGCACTAGTTGCATAAGGTGGCTGGCGGGTGTCTGTCTCTCCTACTTTAGTTGGAGCAGATTCGATGAAAAGGGTCCTTATGAAGGGTAAATAGAAGTTGACAAGATCACGTTGTGGTTATTCAGAGGTAAGAAAACGTTCTTGCTAGAACCCAATTGCAGCCACGTAAAAGATGCAACAACAATTAGAGGACGCCTAACTTGTTTTTGCAGCAATTGTCATGTGATGTGATATGGCCAAGTTGTGATGAATGATGAATGACATATTGTGATGTATGAGATCATGTTCTTGTAATAGGAATCACGACTTGCATGTCGATGAGTATGACAACCGGCAGGAGCCATAGGAGTTGTCTTTATTTTGTATGACCTGCGTGTCATTGAAGAACGCCATGTAACTTACTTTACTTTATTGCTAAACGCGTTAGCCATAGAAGTAGAAGTAGTCGTTGGCGTGACAACTTCATGGAGGCACAATGATGGAGATCATGATGACGGAGATCATGGTGTCATGCCGGTGACAAGATGATCATGGAGCCTCGAAGATGAAGATCAATGGAGCTTTATGATATTGGCCATATCATGTCACTACTATATAATTGCATGTGATGTTTATTATGTTTATACATCTTGTTTACTTAGAACGACGGTAGTAAATAAGATGATCCCTTACAACAATTTCAAGAAGTGTTTCCCCTAATCGCACCGTTGCTAAGTTCGTCGCTTCTAAGCGCCACGTGATGATCGGGTGTGATGGATTCTTACGTTCACATACAACGGGTGTAAGACAGATTTACACACGCCGAAACACTTAGGGTTTACTTGACGAGCCTAGCATGTACAGACATGGCCTCGGAACACGGAGACCGAAAGGTCTAACACGAGTCGTATAGAAGATACGATCAACATGAGAATGTTCACCGATGATGACTAGTCCGTCTCACGTGATGATCGGACACGGCCTAGTCGACTCGGATCGTGTAACACTTAGATGACTAGAGGGATGTCTAATCTGAGTGGGAGTTCATTGAAATAATTTGATTAGATGAACTTAATTATCATGAACTTAGTCTAAAACTTTTGCATAATATGTCTTGTAGATCAAATGGCCAACGCTCATGTCAACTTGAACTTCAACGCGTTCCTAGAGAAAACCAAGCTGAAAGATGACGGCAGCAACTATACGGACTGGGTCCTAACCCGAGGATCATCCTCATAGCTGCCAGGAAACAATATGTCCTAGAAGGACCGCTAGGTGACGCTCCGTCCCGAAGAACCAAGACATTATGAATGCTTGGCAAACTCAACCGATGATTACTCCCTCGTTCAGTGCGGCATGCTTTACAAGCTTAGAACCGGGGCTCCAAAAGCGTTTTGAGCATCACGGAGCATATGAGATGTTCGAGGAGCTGAAACTTGTTTTCCAAGCTCACGCCCGGTCGAGAGATATGACATCTCCGACAAGTTCTACAGCTTGTAAGATGGAGGAAAACAGTTACATCGGTGAGCACATATCAAGATGTCCGGGTTGCACAACCGTATGACCCAGCTGAATATTAACCTCCCGATGAGGCGGTCATTGACAGAATCCTCCGATCGCTCCCACCAAGCTACAAGAGCTTTGTGATGAACTACAACATGCAGGGGATGGTAAAGACCATTCTGAAGTGTTCTCTATGCGAAGTCAGCCGAGGTTGAAATCAAGAAAGAACATCAAGTGTTGATGGTCAATAAGACCACTAAGTTCAAGAAGGGCAAGGGTAAGAAGAACTTCAAGAAGGACGGCAAGGAGGTTGCCGCCAGTAAGCAAGTTGCCGGGAAGAAGTCAAAGAATGGACCCAAACCCGAGACCGAGTGCTTTTATTGCAAGGAGGGGTCATCGAAGCGGAACTGCCGCAAATACTTAGCGGACAAGAAGGCCGCAACACCAAAGGTATATCGATATACATGTAATTGATGTGTACTTTGCCGATTACTCTAGTAACTCTTGGGTATTTGATACCGGTGCCGTTGCTCATATTTGTAACTCACGCAGGAGCTGCGGAATAAGCGGAAATCGGCAAAGGACGAGGTGACGATGCGCGTCGGGAATGGTTCCAGAAGTCGATGTGATCGCCGTCGCACGCTACCTCTTCATTTACCCTACGGGATTAGTTATGAACCTTAATAATTGTTATTTGGTGCCAAGTTTGAGCATGAATATTGTATCCGGATCTCGTTTAATGCGAGATGGCTACTCATTTAAATCCGAGAATAATGGTTGTTCTATTTATATGAGAGATATGTTTTATGGTCATGCTCCGATGGTCAATGGTTTATTCTTAATGAATCTCGGCGTAGTATTACACATGTTTATAGCGTGAATACCAAAAGATGTAAAGTTGATAACGATAGTCCCACATATTTGTGGCATCGCCGCCTTGGTCACATTGGTGTCAAGCGCACGAAGAAGCTCCATGCTGATGGACTTTTGGAGTCTCTAGATTATGAATCATTTGACACATGCGAACCATGCCTTATGGGCAAGATGACCAAGACTCGCTTCTCCTAACAATGGAGCGAGCAACCAACTTATTGGAAATCATACATACCGATGTGTGCGGTCCAATGAGTGTTGAGGCTCATGGAGGATATCGTTATGTTCTCACTCTCACCGATGACTTGAGTAGATATGGGTATGTCTACTTAATGAAACACAAGTCTGAGACCTTTGAAAAGTTCAAAGAATTTCAGAATGAGGTAGAGAATCAACGTGACCGAAAAATAAAATTCCTACGATCAGATCGTGGAGGAGAATATTTAAGTCACGAATTTGGTACACACTTAAGAAAATGTGGAATCGTTTCACAACTCATGCCGCCTGCAACACCTCAGCGTAACGGCGTGTCCGAACGTCGTAATCGCACTCTATTGGATATGGTGCGATCTATGATGTCTCTTACCGATTTACCGCTATCATTTTGGGGATACGCTCTAGAGACTGCTACATTCACTTTAAATAGGGCACCGTCTAAGTCCGTTGAGACGACACCGTATGAATTATGGTTTGGAAAGAAACCTAAGCTGTCGTTTCTAAAAGTTTGGGGATGCGATGCTTATGTCAAGAAACTTCAACTGAAAAGCTCGAACCCAAGTCGGAAAAATGCGTCTTCATAGGATACCCTAAAGAAACCATTGGGTATACCTTCTACTTAAGATCCGAGGGCAAGATATTTGTTGCCAAGAACGGAACCTTTCTGGAAAAGGAGTTTCTCTCGAAAGAAGTAAGTGGGAGGAAAGTAGAACTCGATGAAGTACTACCTCTTGAACAGGATAGTGGTGCAGCTCAGAAAATGTTCTGTGATGCCTACACCAATGTAAGAGGAAATTAATGATGATGATCAAGGTACTTGGATCAAGTTGCTACTTGAATCAGAGGGTCCTCAAGGACACGTTCCGCACCAGAGTGGTACGGCAACCCTGTCCTTGAAATCATGTTGTTAGACAACGGTGAACCTTCGAACTATGAAGAAGCGATGGCGGGCCCAGATTCCAACAAATGGCTAGAAGCCATGAAATCCGAGATAGAATCCATGTATGAAAACAAAGTGTGGACTTTGACTGACTTGCCCGATGATCGGCGGCGATAGAAAACAAATGGATTTTTAAGAAGAAGACGGACGCGGATGGTAATGTCACCATCTATAAAGCTCGACTTGTCGCTAAAGGTTATCGGCAAATTCAAGGGATTGACTACGATGAGACTTTCTCTCCCGTAGCGAAGCTTAAGTCCGTCCGAATCATGTTAGCAATTGCCGCATACTATGATTATGAGATATGGCAGATGGACGTCAAAACAGCCGGAAGGTTTTGTCGATCCTAAGAATGCTAACAAAGTATGCAAGCTCCAGCGATCCATTTATGGGCTGGTGCAAGCATCTCGGAGTTGGAACATTCGCTTTGATGAGATGATCAAAGCGTTTGGGTTTATGCAGACTTATGGAGAAGCCTACTTTTACAAGAAAGTGAGTGGGAGCTCAGAAGCATTTCTCATATTATATGTAGATGACATACTTTTGATGGGAAATGATATAGAATTCTTGGACAGCATTAAGGCCTACTTGAATAAGTGTTTTTCAATGAAGGACCTTGGAGAAGCTGCTTATATATTAGGCATCAAGATCTATAGGGATAAATCGAGACGCCTCATAGGTCTTTCACAAAGCACATACCTTGATAAGATTTTGAAGAAGTTCAAAATGGATCAGTCCAAGAAGGGGTTCTTGCCTGTGTTGCAAGGTGTGAGATTGAGCTCAGCTCAATGCCCGACCAACGCAAAAGATAAAGAAGAGATGAGTGTCATCCCCTATGCCTCAGCCATAGGATCTATTATGTATGCCATGCTGTGTACCAGACCTGATGTAAACCTTGCCGTAAGTTTGGTAGGAAGGTACCAAAGTAATCCCGGCAAGGAACACAGGGCAGCGGTCAAGAATATCCTGAAGTACCTGAAAAGGACAAAGGACATGTTTCTCGTTTATGGAGGTGACGAAGAGCTCGTCAGAAGGGTTACGCCGACGCTTAGCTTCGACACAGATCTGAATGACTCTAAGTCACAAACCGGATACGTGTATATGTTGAATGGTGGAGCGAAGCTGGTGCAGCTGCAAGCGAGCGTCGTGGCGGGATCTACATGTGAAGCGGAGTACATGGCAGCCTCGGAGGCAGCGCATGAAGCAATTTGGGTGAAGGAGTTCATCACCGACCTAGGAGTCATACCCAATGCGTCGGGGCGATCAAACTCTTCCGTGACAACACCGGAGCTATTGCCCTTGCCAAGGAGCCCAGGTTTCACAAGAAGACCGAGCACATCAAGCGTCGCTTCAACTCCATCCGTGAAAACGTTCAGGATGGAGACATAGAAATTTGTAGAAGTGCATACGGATCTGAATGTCGCAGATCCGTTGACTAAACCTCTTCCATGGGCGTAAACATGATCAACACCAGAACTCTATGGGTGTTCGATTCATCACAATGTAACTAGATTATTGACTCTAGTGCAAGTGGGAGACTGTTGGAAATATGCCCTAGAGGCAATAATAAAAGCATTATTATTATATTTCCTTGTTCATGATAATTGTCTTTTATTCATGCTATAAATGTATTATCCGGAAATCGTAATACACGTGTGAATACATAGACCACAATACGTCCCTAGTGAGCCTCTAGTTGACTAGCTCGTTGGTCGACAGATAGTCATGGTTTCCGGACTATGGACATTAGATGTCATTGACAACGGGATCACGTCATTAGGAGAATGACGTGATGGACAAGACCCAATCCTAAGCATAGCACAAAGATCGTGTAGTTCGTTTTGCTAGAGCTTTTCCAATGTCAAGTATCTCTTCCTTAGACCATGAGATCGTGTAACTCCCGGATACCGTAGGAATGCTTTGGGTGTACCAAACGTCCACAACGTGAATCGGGTGACTATAAAGGTGCATTACAGGTATCTCCGAAAGTGTCATTGGGTTGACACGGATCGAGACAGGATTTGTCACTCCGTATGACGGAGAGGTATCACTGGGCCCACTCGGTAATGCATCATCATAATGAGCTCAAAGTGATCAAGTGTCCGTCACGGGATCATGCATTACGGTACGAGTAAAGTGACTTGCCGGTAATGAGACTAAACGAGGTATTGGGATACCGACGATCGAGTCTCGGGCAAGTAACATACCGTCTGACAAAGGGAATAGCATACGGGGTTGCTTGAACCCTCGACATCGTGGTTCATCCGATGACAACATCGAGGAGCGTGTGGGAACCAACATGGGTATCCAGGTCCCACTGTTGGTTATTGACCGGAGAGCGTCTCGGTCATGTCTGCATGTCTCCCGAACCCGTAGGGTCTACACACTTAAGGTTCGATGACGCTAGGGTTAATAGGAAGACAAGTATGTGATTACCGAATGTTGTTCAGAGTCCCGGATGAGATCTCGGACGTCACGAGGAGTTCCGGAATGGTCCGGAGGTAAATATTTATATATGGAAAGTGGTTAAACGGACTCCGGAAAGTTTCGGGGGTATACCGGTAATGTACAGGCCACCGGAGAGTTCCGAGGTCCACTGGAGGGGCCACCTCCCGGGGGCCACATGGGCTAAGTGGGAGAGGGAGCCAGCCTGGTGGGCTGGGCGCACCTCCCACCTAGGCCCATGGCTAGGGCATGGGGAGGTTAAACCCTAAAGGGGCAAAGGGGGCGCCCGGCTTGGGGGCAAGCCACCCCTTTCCTCCTCCCTTGGCCGCCGCCTCCTCTAGATGCCATCTAGAGGGGCCGCCCCTCTCTCTTCCTCCTATAAATAGAGGGGTGGGGAGGGCTGCATACACCATTGAAGGCGCAGCCCTCCCTCCCCAACACCTCTCTTTCTCCACGCGAAGCTTGGCGAAGCCTCGCCGAGAACTGTCGTACCAACCGCACCACGCCCGTCGTGCTGCCATTGGAGTTGTCTTCCTCAACCTCTCCTTCATCCTTGCTGGATCAAGACGGAGGAGACGCCATCGTCCCGTACGTGTGTTGAACGCGGAGGTGCTGTCCGTTCAGCACTTGGTTATCGGTGATCGGAATCACGTTGGGAACGTCTTCATCATCACCACTCCCTCGAACGCTTCCTGCATCGATCTACAAGTGGTATGTAGATGCAAACTCTCTCTCTTGACTCGTTGCTTAGTAGAACTCATAGATGGATCTTGGTGAAACCGTAGAAAATTTTTAATTTTCTGCAACGTTACCCAACACATAGATGCTCCACCAGAACATGTTGCAGTTGTTGATGCACCTATGGGTCTCGGATCTCCTGGCGCATATTGAGGTAGGCAGTCCAGGTTGCCGGTAGCTTGTGATCAACTTCGGCAAGAGGACCCTTCCTGTAGTATGGTTCAGTGTCAACCACTGGCTCTTCCTGCTCGCTCTCAATGATCATATTGTGCAAGATGACACAACAAGTCATGATCTCCCACATTTGATCTTTCGACCAGGTCTGACCAGGGTACCGAACAACAGCAAATCGAGATTGGAGCACACCAAATGCCCCCTCGACATCCTTCCTGCAAGCCTTGGCAAAGTGGGACTTCTTGCCTCCTAGCACAGCATTTGAGATAGTCTTCACAAATCTAGACCATCTCGGATAGATGCCATCAGCTAGGTAGTACCCCTTGTTGTACTGCCGCCCATTGACCTCGAAGTTCACCGGAGGAGAATGACCTTCAACAAGCTTGGCAAAGACAGGGGAGCACTGCAACACGTTGATGTTATTGTGAGTTCCTGACATACCAAAGAAGGAGTGCCAAATCTAGAGGTCATGTGTGGCCACCGCCTCAAGTACCACATTGCAACCGCCTTTGGCGCCTTTGTACATCGCCTGCCAAGCAAATAGGCAGTTCTTACATTTTCAATGCATGCAGCCGATGCTTCCAAGCATCCCAGGAAATCCTTTTGCTATATTTTGTGCTAGGATCCGAGCAGTGTCTTCCGCGTTGGGTGTTCGCAAGTATTGCGGTACAGACACTACCACCACTGCCCTGCAGAACTTGTAGAAAGACTCAATAGTCGTGGACTCGGCCATGCGCCCATAGTCGTCGAGTGAATCACCGGGAGCTCCGTATGCAAGCATCCCAATCGCTGTCGTGCACTTCTGGATTGAGGTGAATCCAGGTTTGCCGGTGCAATCCTTTTTGCACTTGAAGTAGTTGTCGAACTCCGGGATGGAATTCACAATGCTGAGGAAAAGCTTTCGGCTCATCCGATAACGGTGCCGAAATACTTTGCCGCTGTGCAGTGGAGCGTCGGCGAAGTAGTCGAAGTAGATCTTCCAGTAGCCTTAGACGATGTCGGTTCTTTGCTTTCATCCGTCCCGGCGTCGAGCCACCTCGCCGCGGCTTTTCATTGCTCGCCAGCAGGCCGGCGAGGGCGGCGAGGACCATGAGATGTTCCTCTTCCTAAACGTCGGCCTCGGCTTCCTCCTCCAGCAGCGCGGCGAGCGCCTCCTCGTCGTCCGAGTCCATTGCCGAGCAGGCAAATCGCCGAACACCTTGCGGGCGCGGTGGGCACACACCCGCCGGTACACTGCCCCTGCGCGGCCGGAACGCCGGAAATATCGCCCAAACGGTGGTGGTGAGGCTACCTCGGCGAAACCTCTTCTCTTTTTCCGACGGGGAATGGCCTATCTAGCGGTGGTGGGCGGTGGGCGGCGCCTGGATCAGTCGGGTGGCGGCCGGGGGGCGGCCGAGTGCGCGGGGGGGGGGGGGGGGGGGGGGGTGGAGGAGGCGAATCTGGACGATAGGCTTGACTTTTCGCCTAACGATGTGGGCCAGGCGTGCCTTTTCCTTGCGCCGGAGCCCCTGAGCGCCCCCCAGTGCACCAGATTCGGCATGCGATCGTCGGGCCCAAAAACGGACCGAGCCAACGGATTTCGACGTCCTGAGGGCGCGACTGTGGCGGTTTTTCGGCGCCGGCGCAGAAAAAGTCGTCTGATGGGCCTATTGGGGGCGCGGCTGGAAATGCTTTTAGACATCATCTCCGTTCTCCGATGACACTGAAATCCTGTCTTCTAACGGTTATAACCTCTATTCCCGCAAAAAAAAATGGTTATAACCTCTGTATAGATTCTGTAGTTAGTTTAAACCCAGGCTAGATTATCCCCGAAAAAGAAAACAGGCTAGGACATTATTTGAGATCTGTTCGGTGTATATATATCCCGGGCATGCAATGAATACAATGCGCGTCGCATAATCTAAACCTACGGTGAGAAGTGAGAACTCGTGCGTTTCTCTGGGAATCCAAGATCGACTCGTATAACGGTACGCGCTACGCTCGCTCGGTCGATCATATAACTCAGCAGGGGGCGAGCGCCCAAGTTCGTTCGCACCATCGGTTGAATTGCCACCCAACACCGCGTAGTCCGCCGATCCAGCAGTGCGTGTTACGAGTTGATCAGGACGCGCCGCATGATCCGTCGGCCGATGGCGTGGGAGAGCGCAGTGCAGACACTCGACGAAGGCGGCAAGGCGTTCACGAAGGGGGCAGAGATTCTGCGGCAGTTCGCCTCCGTCACGGAGGCGGAAGTTACGGCGGGGAAGCCGGTGCCCATGACGGAATTCGACTCCGTGGCCGCGCTCGCCGAGGAGACCGCCCTCCGGCTGCTCGATAGGGCAGCCAAGGAGGCGGAGGCCGGCGAGCAGACCGCCGCGGCGTTCGTGCGTAGGCCGGGGGCCAAGAAACTGGCGGAGGCGCGCCGCAGGCACGCCGCGTCCGTCGCCGGGCTGAGGACGCAGGCCGCGGAGTTTGCCGCTTTCAGGCGCAGGATGGCCTCGTTGCCGGTCGTGGAGGAGCTCGATAGCTCGGAGTTGGGGCCGCGTGGAGGCTCGACGGCGGGAGCAGAAGGAACCGAACGCAGGGAAGCAAGAACAAGGAGGCCCAACACCAGATACCTCGGGGACGAGTGGGGCTCCTGAGCCCGCCGGCCGGCCACGCAACTGATTTCATCCGATCTACCGGAATAAGAGATCGTGCCGTTCTGTTAGTTTTCTGTTCAAAGCTCAAACTAGATTATCGGTCGTTTGTTACTTTTGTGTTCGAAGTTCAAACTAGATCATCGGTCGGCTTCAGATGATGCATTTATATAGCTTGGGAACAGCGATAAGTTTGTTGCACATGTATCACGTATCCACATGAGCAGTCAAATTCTAATGCTGCATTTTTTTTCAAACAAGACAAAAGACTTGCCATTTTCATCGATTAACTCATGCGACATTATTTGTCTCAAAAAAAAAACTCACGCGACATTATATGTTACTTAAGTGCCTCGCCCCCGTCATGCTCCAAAGCAACGTCTCCTCTTTAATCTTAGCGACGATGACTCCAACTAGGACGGCAGTATTACGAAAGCTCCGCGCGTTCCTCTCATTCCACAACTCCCAAGAGATAAGAAGCATCAAGGAATCAAGTGGTCTTCGTTATTGGGTCTTTTTGGTAGCATTGTGGCCCCATCACTCTTTAGCGGAAGTCACATCACTCCAATCAGAAGGATGCACATCATGGAGACCCAGCCAATCTTTGATCATGCGCCAAACTCTCATAGTGTATCTGCATTGAAATAAAGGTGGGCCGCCGACTCTTGAACCTGCTTGCATAGGGGACAAAGGTTACAGTTTGGCCACGCATGACGCTGAAGCTTATCCGCTGTCCAAATCCTATTGTTGATTGCCAACCAAGTGAAGAACTTGCATTTAGGAGGCGCCCAAATCTTCCAAACGGTGGGTATCATGTCCGTGTTAGTATGGCCAAAGAACTACGCCTTGTAGACTGACGTCGCCGAGTAGTGTCCATCAGTGGTGAACTTTCAAGTGATAGTGCCGGGCGTGTCGACGTCGAGGTGGATATGGGAGACCTTCTCCCAAAGGGTGACAAACTCAGAGAGGTGTTCTACACTGATGCCGTGAAGAATGTCCACCTGGGAAGTCCAGAAGTTGTCATGCAGAGCCATTCGAACCGAGGAATTCTCCTTCTTCGACAATTCATATATTTTAGGGGCCATGTCTTTGGGCCTAATTCCATCGAGTCAAGGAGACTCCCAAAACTTGGGACGCAAGCCATTGCCAACTTGGACCTTGGTAGCTGCGGCAAAAATATTTCGGTCATTGTCATCACAAGGGGTTCCCAAGCCAACCCATGGCTTGTCCGGCTGGAGCCACTCGGCCTACTGGAGGCGAAGGGCGATGGAAAACTTGTCAAGATTTAGGATTCCTAGGCCTCCATGCAGTTTGGACTTGCACACGTTCCAAATTTATTTTGCATTTTCCATCTGTGACCTTATCACAACCTGCCCAAATGAAAGCACGTCTGAGGGCATCGATCTTCTTCTTGACCTCCACCAGTAAATCTAACACCGTCATGTAGTAGACAACAATCACCATGATGACCGACTTGACCAAGACTGCCTGACCTGCCGAGGCAATGAGCCTTCCCACCCAAGGGGTGAGCTGGCCCGCAATATTGTCCTCGAGAGGCTGGTAGCGAATTCTCTTCAACCTCTTGACTGATAAAAGCAACCCAAAGTATTTCATCGAAAAGGAGGAAAGCTTGACCAGGAAGGATTGGAGGATGTCCAGAAGATCAACATTTTCGCAGCGGATTGGGGCGACAAGACTTTTGGAACAATTTGTGACAAGGCCAGTGACATCCCCAAAGTTCTTGAGTGTCAGTGAAAAACTGGTTGTCCTCCTTAACGGGCGCAAGAAAAATTGTGTCGTCATTTGCGTAAAGCGAAGCTCGGATAGGCATAGCATTTCCACCAAGGGGGTGTAGATTTCCTTGAGCATGATGTGGTGCAGCGAGTCGATGGCGGGCACAAATAACCGGGGGTAGAGGGGCCCCCTGCCTCAACCCCCGACCTAGCTTGATGGGATCGCTAGGCACGCCATTGAGCAGAACGTGAGACGAAGCCGATGACAGCAGGGCCGAAACCCAACCTCTGAAGCGAGGCGGGAAACCAAGGTGTCGAAGTAGATCGAGGAGGAAGTCCCAATGCACCAAGTCAAAGGCTTTTTATGTCAAGTTTGAAGAGCACCGCCGGGGTTTTCCTATGATGCAAGCGTCTCGCGAGATTGCGCACATACATGAAGTTGTCATGGATGCATCTTCTTTTAATAAATGCACTTTCGATGTGTGAGACCAGCTCATTCATGTGCGGGGCAAGCCGGTTGGACATCATCTTATCAATTAGCTTAGCGACTACATGGATAAGACTGATGAACAAAAATCACCGATATCCTCGACGCCATCCTTCTTCAGAATGAGAGCAATGTCGGTAGAATTCAACCAATAAAAATGTGTAGCGTGGAGATCAGAGAAATGGTTGATGGCAATGTCGGTCTTCTCAAGGCATGTCGGGCTTGATAGTATCCCAACATGCCTTGAGAAAGGCACCCGTGAATCCATCGGGGCCCGGTGCCTTGTCGTTAGGCATGGAAAACATAGCTCTCTTAGATTCCTCCTCAGTGAAGGCCTCTCCCAATACATGAAGGTCACAATTGGGCGTGCGAATGATTTCCCAATTGATGCCAATGGCACGTGAAGGGCCCTTTTTGCGATGTTCTGGAAGTGGTGGTGGACAATGCTTTTCTTGTGCTCGTGCTCGGTGACCCAATCGTTGTTGTGCTTGAGGCGGTGAATGAAAATATTTTTCTCCTTCTATGTTTGACACGTACTCCCTCCGTCCTTGAAAGAGTGTACTTCCAACTTTGTTGGAAAGTCAAACTTTTTTATGTTTGACCGTATTTATATAATTATAGACAAACATTTATGCCATCAAATTAGTAGCACTAGATTCATGATAAAATATATTTTCGTCATATATATATTTGGTTTCACAAGCATTGATATATTTTTGCACAAACTCGGTCAGACTTTGAGATAGTTCGACCCTCCAACAAAGTTGAAACTACACTATTTCAAGGACGGAGGGAGTGCGATTGCGCCGCCGGCATGGTTCATCAAGCTTGTTGACCGGCTCCGCCGCGGTTTTCTCTGGGCGGCGGATGAAACTGCACCTACGGGTAGGTGTCTAGTCAGTTGGCGCCATGTATGCCATCCTCGCGAGCTCGGCGGCCTGGGAATCCTTGACCTTCAGAAGAAAGGCGCCGCGCTCAGAGCATGGTGGTTCTGGAACAAATGGACAGAGGGACAAGTCAGTGGCACGACCTGATCATGCCCAACGATCCGGCTACGGAGAATGTTTTCCAGGCAGCAACTGAGGTCATCATTGGTGATGGATGCAAGGAAAATTTCTGGCACTCGCATTGGGCGCACGGCTGCAGACCGATGGACATATGGCCCAACCTCTTCCGCCACTGCAACGGCCGCCGACTCACCATCAGAGATGCAATCACCAATGATAGGTGGCTGCAGTATGTGAAGGCTGACCCGTCGGGCGTGGTGCTCCACGAGCTCTATGATTTGTGGGAGGCGACCAGAGCCATTACCCTGACGGAGGGCTCAACGGACCAGATCAGATGGAGACTGGCGACGTCTGGGCAGTACACCATTGCATCGGCCTACCAGATGCAGTTCTAGGGCTCAATCTCGACAAATGACAACGCCATCATCTAGAATGCCAAAGCGGCGCCGAGGGCCAAGGCTTTTGCATGGATCCTCCTCCGAGGCAGGTTTTTTTTTCTTTTTTTTGAAAAAGGGGTTCACCCCGGCCTCTACATCAGAACGATGCATACGTCCCTTTTATTAAAACAAATAAATAGGTTCCAACAAGGTCTTAATAGTCTCGAACTGTAAAAAAAGGCTCACACAGAGCCATAAAGGCTAGAACGACAAACTAGCCAAAAAAGGGACGCCACAACCGGCTGGCTAAAGACAGATAGGTAAACAAATTGCCTATCCTATTACATGACCGCCATCCAAACCGGTTGAAGATATCCCGAGCTACCATCTCCCAACGGATAGATCCAGTAACCAAATGCTCCCTAGCCTCCATCGGAGTGAGTAGCGACCACGAACGGATCAATGTCGTGGCCCGGAAGATAACCTGCAAAAAATGAATGCATGTTGTTCTGTTAAAAACCAAATCATTTCTGCAATTCCATATAGTCCACAGCAACGCGCATACTCCCTACGAATATGTCTCGCTAAGTCGGGCTCAATCCCATTAAGCCACACCCCAAATAACGTGTTAACGGTATGCGATGGCGTAATATTGAAAGCAATGTGGACTGTCCGCCAAAGAACTTTGGCTAGCGGGCAATCAAGAAAAAGGTGCTTAATCGTCTCATCCTGATCACAGAAGCTACACCTAGTAGATCCTGTCCAATTACGCTTAGTCAGGTTGTCCTTGGTTAATATAACTTGTTTATGGACAAACCACATAAACGCTTTTATTTTCAAAGGTACTTTGACAGCCCAAACGTGCTTAGAGGTAGGAATGAAGCTCGAGTTGATGACATCAATATACATTGATTTAACTGTGAATACTCTGCACCTAGTAAGCTTCCAAACAGTAATTCATCGGGTTGTTGGGAAAGCTGGACCTCCATCAATCTCCTAACTAGATGGAGCCATTCTTCCCAACGATTGCCCGCTAGCGACCGTCTAAATTGAAAATTAAGGGGGATAGATTGAAATATCGTTGCAACGAACACCTCACGACGTTGAACAATCCGATATAAAGACGGGTATTGAATGGCCAAGGGTGTCTCTCCGAGCCAAGTATCCTCCCAGAAACGTGTACTAGCACCGTTGCCAATAATGAACTTTGTCCTATTAAAAAAGGATTGTTTGACTTTCATCAGTCCTCTCCAGAAAGGCGAATCGGTCGGCCTAACTGTCACCTGGGACAAAGTTTTGGTCTGAAGGTACTTGCTACGAAGTATTTGCGCCCACGTGGCCTCGGTCTCATGGGCTAACTTCCACAGCCACTTACTTAGAAGGCATCTGTTCTTAACTTCAAGATTCTCGATACCAAGACCCCCTTGGTCTTTCGGTCTACAGATGACATCCCATTTAGCTAGCCGGTATTTTCTTTTTAGTTCATCACCCTGCCAAAAGAAACGCGAGCGATAAAAGTCCAGTCTTTTCCTGACTCCAACTGGGACTTCAAAGAACGATAAGAGAAACATAGGCATACTCGTGAGCACCGAATTAATCAAAATCAATCGGCCTCCGTATGACATGAGCTTGCCCTTCAAGCAACTCAGTTTCTTTTCAAATTGGTCTTCGATGCATTTCCATTCTCTGTTCGTGAGCTTTCAGTGGTGAATTGGTATACCTAGGTAAGAAAAAGGTAACGCCCCCAAATCACACCCAAACAATTGCCTATAAGACTCTTGGTCATCATTGGCTCTACCAAAGCAAAATAACTCACTCTTGTGAAAGTTAATCTTGAGCCCGGTCAATTGTTCGAAAAGGCATAACACCAGCTTCATATTTCTCGCCTTGGCCAAATCATGCTCCATAAAGATGATTGTATCATCAGCGTACTGAAGGATGGACATACCTCCATCTACAAGATGAGGTACCAAGCCACCTACTTGACCATTCTCCTTAGCCCTTCCTATCATAATTGCTAACATGTCAACCACAATGTTAAACAGGATAGGGGACATCGGATCTCCTTGTCTTAGGCCTTTATGTGTCTGGAAGTAGTGACCAATATCGTCATTCACCTTAATTCCAACACTTCCTTTTTGCGTAAACGATTCAACCTGGCGGCACCAGGCTTCATCGAAACCTTTCATACGCAATGCCTGCTGGAGAAATGGCCATTTGACTCTATCATACGCTTTCTCGAAATCCACCTTAAAAATAACTCCATCTAATTTTTTTGAATGGATTTCATGGAGCATTTCATGAAGGACAACCACCCCCTCAAGGATGTTTCTATCCAGCATGAAAGCAGTTTGGGACTGTTGCACCACAGAATGCGCAATCTGTGTGAGCCTATTAATCCCGACCTTGGTGAAAATTTTGAAACTAACATTGAGAAGGCAGATCGGCCTGAACTGCTCAATTCTCACAACATCCGTTTTCTTAGGAAGCAATGTGATTGTTCCAAAATTCAAGTGAAATAAATGAAGCTGTCCAGAAGAGCAGATCATAAAACATAGGTAACAAATCCCCTTAATAATGTGCCAAGACTTTTGTAGAACTCAACCGAAACCATCCGGTCCGGGAGCCTTGTTGTTCTTCATCTGCGCAATAGCCTCAAACACCTCCTTCTCAGAGAACGGGGCAACCAAAATATCATTATCAGTAGCCGAAAGTTGAGGCACATCCTCAATTCTAGACTCATCGAGGGACACACAACTATCCTTCGGAGTTCCAAATAACTGCTTGTAATACTCGGTTATATAAGTTTTTAGGTTGTCATGTCCTAAAATAGTTCCTTCATCTTGCTCAAGCTGAAAGATTCTCTTCTTTATATGCTTACCATTAGCAATCAGGTGAAAGAATTGAGTATTCGCGTCCCCTTGGACAACTTTGCGGACCTTAGCCCGCAATGCCAACTTCAATTCTTCTTCGCGGAGAAGTTCTTTCAACCTCTTCTCTGCCTCGATTTTAACCTGATGCTCTGCTGGCTGCAACACCGTGGATTCAGCCTTTAAGTCAAGGGTCTGAATCAGAGAAAGGAGCATGTCCTTTTCAATCTTATACACTCCACTAAGATGCTTATCCCACCCCCGTAAGAAACTTCTCAAATACCTAATCTTATTCTGCCAACGCTCGACCGAAGTCCTCCCTCCTGCACCCTTAGCCCATTCCCTGGCAATCAGGTCCAAGAAACCTTCGTGTTCAAACCAGGCCATCTCGAAAGAAAAGGTATTTTTGTTTCCAACGTGGCTCGGCTCCCCTGAGTCGACGAACAATGGAGTGTGATCGGAAATTCCACGCGAGAGGGCTTGTACCATTACAAGAGGGTACTTCTGTTCCCACTCAACGCTCGCGAGAACTCGATCAAGCTTTTCATATGTCGGATTTGGCATAGCATTAGCCCAGGTGAACTTTCTACCAGAAAGCTCGATCTCCCTCAGATCCAAGCTTTCAATAATAGTATTGAACATAAACGACCACCTGTCATCAAAATTATCATTATTCTTCTCCTATCTCCTCCTAATGATATTGAAGTCATCTCCAACTAAATTTGGAAGCTGCTCAGACCCACAGATTCGAACAAGGTCCGCCAAAAACTCCGGTTTAAGCTCGGGCTGTGCGGCACCGTATACCGCCACGAAAGCCCAGTTGAAACCATCGGCTTTAGACCTGACTTGAAACTTGACCGTGAAGTCGCCCATCCACTACACTTCGGACTTCTAACGAATCACATCTCACACCAAGCAAGATCCCACCCGATCTTCCTCTCAGAGGAAGGCAATGCCAATCGAACTCAACACCTCCCACCAGAGATGCAAGAAACTGAGGCGCAAAGTTTTCACGACCAGTTTCCGAAAGAGCAACCAAATCTAACCGATGCTCCAAGGATGCCTCAGCAAGGAACCTTCTTTTAGCCAAGTCTTTCAGACCTCTGCTATTCCAAAAGATTCCTTTCATACTTCATCATGAAATTTTTTGGCAGTCTGAATCCTAGCACTCCTACGAACCGCATAATCGGGATAAATCTTCCGTTTCCACTTGCTCTTAGGTTTACTAGGTTCTTCCACCCGGTCCTCATAACCGGGCCCAGAGGCACTATCTACTGCATTGTTAAGAGGAGCATCATCCTCCTCACACTCATGGTCGGATGGTGCTAGATCCGCACACATATTATCAAGCACTCGGACCCCCAACGCCTCAATCTCATCATCATTCATGGGTTTTACCACAACCAGATTACGAATAGTCTCTAATGCCCGTTCCGCCTCCAAATCTAAAAGATCATTAACCGACTTGGAAATTTCACTATCATTAGCCCCTAGCGAAACTCCTATTTGGTTTGCATTATTTATAATTTCCTCATTGGAAAAATGCAATAAAGAATTGGAAATATTGTGATGACATACCAGTAGTAATCTCAGCATCACGAAGCTTGGCCGCCCTCATAGCGCACCTCAGCTGCATGTCATCAACCTCCGGGTTGTCCTGGAGCCGAGAACTCATCCGAAGCCCCGCCGAGACCGGATCAAGGATCCCACCAAACGAAATCACCTCCTCCCGCGTAAAACCTCGCTCTGAAGAGTCAGCCAAACATACCGGATGAGGCGACGGAGGGCTCACATGCCCCACAGACAGGCCGCCGGGGGAGGGAAGCATGGGTGCCGCCGGCCTAGACTCTCCTCCCGCCCGGACTGCGTGACCTGAGGTCGTCGATGGCCTGACTGGCGAAGGAGGAGGAGGAATGGAGGCCACCTGCCCAGACCCATCCCCAGCCGCACCGGAGATGCAGCCACAGTAGCCGCCACCATAGGAGAAAGGGCCAGGTCCGCCTGACCCATGCGGCCTCCCCCACGACCGACCATCGTCGGCGTCACCGGTGTCTCCGGCGCTAGGCTAAGAGAAGGAGAGACCGAGGCCACCTGCCCCGGACTCCCCTCCCCAGGCCGAACCTCCGAGACTGACGTTGTTTCCCGGCTCGAGACCACTGGGGTGGTGGGGGAAAGCGGAACCACCTGAGGCTCCACCTCCCTAACCCCTCCCAAGGTCATCACCGAGAGCGACCCCAACAAGCCATCCACCACAGGACCAGCCACATCATCAAGCTCCAACAGCGGAAGCATACACTCAAAGTTATCATCAAAATCCACCCTGTCACTCCAAAGCCTGGGAGGGGCCGATGCTGGCTCAAAGGACCCGAACCGCAACGTACTCATCGGTACCGACGGAACCGGGGTTGGCTCTACTCCGGATCCATCCCCGGGCAACTGAGCAACCGAACCCGAACCATTCGTCCTCTCACGTCCCGCCTAATCAGTCGGGTCCCCACTAGCACCGGCGTCACCATCCCCCTCGTGCAAATCCATATCAGTCCCAGTAACCGCGTCGGCAAACAGCTCAGAATCCTCAAACTCAATCTCAAGCGGAAACACCTCTCCCCTATAAAACCAGTTGACCACATCCGGGACGAACTCGATGTCCAGAACACCCACTAAGAGCCGGGCCACCCCATGGGCGCGGGTGAATGCCATATCCACTTTCTCAGTCTTTCCAACCATCATACCCAGACTAGCCACAACTCGAGCATCTGTCAAAGACTCAGATGGGGCCCCTGAAAACCGCAACCACACCTGAGTGAGCGGTTTTCCCTTAGGTTCCACCTTCTTCCACTCGTGAAATTCCAGAATGCACTGAGTACCAGGGACCTTGCACAACCCAAAACTCAGCAGCTTCTGCAAATCGTCCACCGTTGGGAAATCAACCCTAAACACATTGTCCTCAATCTGGACAAGCTCCCACTGAAAATCACCTGGAGCCAGTTCCTGAAGTCTCTGCACAATTTGAGCCTCAGACACCACTTCGCGGGTAGCTTTCACAATTCCAATAGTCAAGCTCTGAGTCTCAACCGGGATCTCTCTCGCCGCTGGAGACTCAAAGAACGTGAGCTCAGCACAATATACTCCATACATCGTGAGAGCAGGAGCCTGATCACGCAGAACCGAGCAGTCCCCCATAGTATGAGCTGTCTTACCACACGAGCCACATAGTTCCGCCATGCACTCAGCAATAAAGTGACCCTTCTCGCCACATCGATAACAAAGCATCTTTTCCTTCTTACGCGCCCACTTGGACGCCCTCTCAGACTCAGCCATGTCCCCTGCCTCAGCAGCAACGCCAGTCATAGGAACCTCCACGTTGGCTAAAGCCGTCACTACCTCCATCGCCTGGCTAGGCAATTCGGTCGACCGCACGGGATCGACAGCCATATCCGAAACCTGATGGTCAACCACGACCGGTGGCGGAGGAGGTCTGCGGTACCGACCACGTCCACCGCCACGGCCACCACGATGCCCACGGTAACCACCTCTCTGCCGGTAGTTCGGGCCAGTAGCACCCTCGACAAAACCACCCACCGGACCAAGGAATGGTCTCTCATCAGAACCATCACTTTGCCATGCATAGTCGCGTCCACCTCCCGTAGACGACGAACCATGGTGCTGGCCATCCCCGTAAGCATCAAAACCATCGTCCCCCCACTGTCCTCTGGGCGGCCCATCAGTCACTCCATCACCCGCGTTCAGCCGCGTCTGCGTTGGGCCCGAACATTTTTGCACCGGCCTCGCGACGTAGTGAGGCGGTGGCGCAGCTCGAGGCAACAGCGGCGCAACACGCCGCCCCACAGCCGCAGGCACCGGAGGTCTCGGGGGAGGGGCACCGCTTCCCGCAGCCGCATAGACCGGCGCGGGAGGCCGCAGTCCACCACGCCCGACAGCCGGCACCACCCCGGTCGGCAACGCCGGACGTGATCCGTGCGGGACTCCTCGTGCATCAATCCCCGGGCCCTGAAGCGGCGGCCGGGCACCAAGGCGACCACCCCAACCTGAGGCAGCAGCAGGGACCGGAGCCGGCTGGCGGAGACCGAGTGCTCCAGCACCACGGCCAATGGCCGACGAGTTTGCACCGGCCGGTGCCACACCCCGACCCGCCGTGCTCAACGACTGATACGTCTGCAACATATCTATAATTTTTTATTGTTCCATGCTATTATATTATCCATCTAGGATGTTTTATATGCATTTACATGCTATTTTATATGATTTTTGGGACTAACCTATTAACCTAGAGCCCAGTATCAGTTTCTATTTTTTCCTTGTTTTTGAGTATCGCAGAAAAGGAAAACCAAACGGAGTCCAATTGACCTGAAAATTCATGAAACTTATTTCTGGACCAGAAGAAGGCCATGGAGTAAAAGAGTTGGGCCAGAAGAGTTTCGGGCTGCCCACAAGGGTGGGGGCGCGCCCACCCCCCTGGGCGCACCTCCCTACCTCATGGACAGCCCGGAGACCCCCCCTCCCCGACTTGTTCTCGACGCCAAAACCTCTTACATATATTGAAACCTCCAGAACATAACCTAGATCGGGAGTTCCGCCGCCGCAAGCCTCTGTAGCCACCGAAAACCAATCTAGACCCATTCCGGCACCCTGCCGGAGGGGGGATCCCTCACCGGTGGCCATCTTAATCATCCCGGCGCTCTCCATGACGAGGAGGGAGTAGTTCACCCTCGGGGTTGAGGGTATATACCAGTAGCTATGTGTTTGATCTCTCTCTCTCTCTCTCTCTCTCTCTCTCTCGTGTTCTTGAGGTGGTACGATCTTGATGTATCGCGAGCTTTGCTATTATAGTTGGATCTTATGATGTTTCTCCCCCTCTACTTTCTTGTAATGGATTGAGTTTTCCCTTTGAAGTTATCTTATCGGAATGAGTCTTTAAGGATTTGAAAACACTTGATGTATGTCTTGCATGTGCTTATCTGTGGTGACAATGGGATATCACGTGATCTACTTGATGTATGTTTTGGTGATCAACTTGCGTGTTCCATGAACTCGTGAACTTATGCATAGGGGTTGGAACACGTTTTCGTCTTGACTCTCTGGTAGAAACTTTGGGGCACTCTTTGAAGTAATTTGTGTTGGTTTAAATAGATAAATCTGAGATTGTGTGATGCATATCGTATAATCATACCCACGGATACTTGAGGTGACATTGGAGTATCTAGGTGACATTAGGGTTTTGGTTGATATGTGTCTTAAGGTGTTATTCTAGTACGAACTCTAGGATAGATCGAATGGAAAGAATACCTTCGTGTTATTTTACTACGGACTCTTGAATAGATTTATTAGAAAGAATAACTTTGAGGTTGTTTCGTACCCTACCATAATCTCTTCGTTTGTTCTCTGCTATTAATGACTTTGGAGTGACTCTTTGTTGCATGTTGATAGTTATATGATCCAGTTATGTTATTATTGTTGAGACAACTTGCACTAGTGAAAGTATGAACCCTAGGCCTTGTTTCAACGCATTGCAATACCATTTGTGCTCACTTTTATCATTAGTTACCTTACTGTTTTTATACTTTCAGATTACAAAAACCTATATCTACCATCCATATTGCACTTGTATCACCATCTCTTCGCCGAACTAGTGCACCTATACAATTACCATTGTATTGGGTGTGTTGGGGACACAAGAGACTCTTTGTTATTTGGTTACAGGGTTGTTTGTGAGATACCATCTTCAACCTACGCCTCCCACAGATTGATAAACCTTAGATCATCCACTTAAGGAAAATTTTCTATTGTCCTACAAACCTCTGCACTTGGAGGCCCAACAATGTCTACAAGAAGAAGGTTGTGTAGTAGACATCAACGACAGATCCCTCATGACCCGTTGTGCACTCTCTGTCGCAGCGAGCCCGAGACGGCACTCGACCTGATCAGTTCTTGCCATTTCTCCAAGTCTATCTAGGCAAGAACTGCAGCTTCCCTCGACCAGCCATTCTCAGCCATCAACATGAACACTGGTGGCCGCCTGAGAGACCTCTTCAGACGTCAGACTGCAACCCTGTCGCGCTCTTGCAGACCCACCCGGCAAGCTACTTGCCTGCCGGTGGCTTGGTGCCTCTGGAAGGAGAGAAACACCAGGATATTTGAGGGCAAAGTCTGTACCAAGACACAGGTAGCTCACAAAATCGCTTATGAGGCCCGGTGCTGGCTTCATGCTGGGTTGGCACCGATGAGCAAGTTTCTTGAACCACCATAGTTTTTGTTTCAATAATCTGAGGGCCGCCGGCGTCATATTTGCCAGGCTGTTATAACCTGACTTTGTATTCCCCTTCTTCATCAATGAAAACCAGCACCAATCTGTCTTTTCGTCAAAGAAAGGACGAAGGGAGTAGGTGGAAGAAACGAGTGTTGGCATCTACTTCTTTGAGGTTCTTTGAGGTTGGTGATTCTAGAGTTTGACGCTTCCTAACCTTCTCCAACACGGCGAAGCTAATAATCTTTTTTTAAGTCTTTTACGGATGTCACTTTCTTCTGGACTAAGAACTCTTTTCTCTTGCACTAAATCGGGGTGGAGGATGACTTTGAGGGGCATGTGGAGTTAGACCTTCGAGTTGGCAAAGAGGGTCTTGCTCCAAGCACACAATTTTTGGCTTGTTTTCTTGAGCTTGTGAGGGCTTAACGTGCCTTGATTCCTCCCAAGCATCACTGACCACCTGTTGGAAGCCCGTCATTTTGATCCGGTAGGTTTTGAAGCGGAAGGACTTAGGTATCTTGGGCTCATCATCGTTAGCAAGCAAAAAGGGACAGTGGTCGGATAAAGATAATGAGAAGGCATGAAGTTGAGAGGATAATGCTGCATCTTTATCTCAAAGTTGAGAAATTGCACCTGAACTGAACTTAAACCGCGACAAATCATGCCATAAAAAGGCCACACAAACGCTAGCGATTTCCAAACTTATCTATAGCTATAGCAATATAAAAAGACCTAGTGAGGCAGATCCAATAGATCTCGGCCATCCATTAGCATTAATCCGATAGTCCTTATTATCTTAATGGTGAGCAACCAAACATGTTTAACGTTAAACACATTTACTGCTAATTAATCATTTCTCTCCCTGATCCCCTTTCTTACGTACGTGCCCTTTCACGCGAAAGAAAACTGCCACAACGAACCATCGTGCGATCCCTTTTCTTACGGATCATTTCACACGAAAGGAAACTGACACAACAAACCATCGTGCGATCCCCTTCCTTACGTGCCCTTTCACACGAAAGAAAACTACCACGGCGAACCGTCGTGCGACCCCCTTCCACAGCGGACAATCGTGCGACTCCCTTCCTTACATACCCTTTCACACGAAAGAAAACTGTCACAGCGAACCGTCGTGCGACCCCCTTCCTTATGTACCCTTTCACATGAAAGGAAACTGCCATAACAAACCGTCATGCGGTTCCCGCCGCCTAGACCGCATGGTCGTCCGTTGGCGTCGGGCCGTCGGACCATCATGGACACTGCCTGAACCGCCCACCCGTCCTTCTCCATCAAGGGACATGCCGCCGTCAAACACACAACCAACTAGCCAGAGGTTTTTCATCTCTGCTTTCTTCATTTCTTCCGAAGAAGATTGATTCATGTTCCAGAAAAGCAGTTTGTATGCAGTAATTAAGCTTTATTATCAACGTGCACTATGAAACAACTAGGTTACATAGTGATATGGAACTTTTGGTAGCACCTGGGTAGTAGGTCAGGTGTGCCGATTTCAATGGATTGTGCTTAGATTTTTGGATTTCTCTTTTAGCGGCCTGAGGACAAGGTATATGCCTCCTCCCCTGGTTACTTGATATACCATTAGACAAGGTATATGCCTCCTCCCCTGGTTACTTGATATACCATTAACTACGTTGGATTAGTACAATTTTTAACCTATTTAAAGGAAGAGATGGACCTGCCGCTGATGGTGCTTACACAAACTATTTCTACATACCTCCTCCCCTGGTTACTTGATATACCATTAACTACGTTGGATTAGTACAATTTTTAACCTATTTGAAGGAAGAGATGGACCTGCCGCTGATGGTGCTTACACAAACTATTTCTTTTGATGCTACTTTTTTAAAGAAAATTCAGGTATATCTTCAAGCCGGATTAAGATTACACGTGTGTTGCACGTGCGTATTTACTAGTCACACAAAACACGTATTCACATATTCTAAGCAACATCAACCAGCAGTAAGCATTATACAAAACCAAACCATCTAAAACATCAGACGCCACATTGGTAGACAAAGATCATAGGCACTCACATATATACACACACATTTCCAGATCCAGAGCAAAGGATCTCAGCTGTCCTGCAGCTGAGCAGAGCGGCTGGTCAGAGGGACGTAGCGAACAGAGGCATCGTTGCGGACGCTGGTAGATCCGTCGGCGCTCTTGTCAATCACCTGCAGGTCCTGAGAGTATGTGCCAACGGGTATGACCATCCGCCCGCCAGGCTTTAGCTGCTCCAGCAGCGGCCGAGGGATATCAGGTGCCGCTGCGCCCACATGAATAGCATCGTATGGCGCCGCATCCGGCCAGCCAAGCCTTCCATCTGTTGTTTTGAGAATTGCAATAAGACAACTTAAGCTCCATATGCTTTGGACTTCCAAAGAAATATTTGCTTTATGATAGTATGCATATGAGCATATCCAAATATGACTAGACGGCTAGACCAACCAACTAAAGTTTGGAGGCTATGAAACGACCAGCGCAAATTAAATTTCATTGATGTATTGAATGGCTCAACACACCATAGTACACCAACAAGCATACCTGAAACATGAAAAGAAAGTGAACCATCCTTCATTAGTGCTGCTGCAGCACTCCGTTCGACATTTTCAGTAGAAGCAACAACGAGTTCAGGAATGTGTTCAATCCCCACTGCGTGACCTTCTGGTCCGACCATCATTGCAAAGCAAGCAGTCAAGTAACCACTGCCTATGATAGGAATACACGAAGATAGCAGCAGTTAGGACAAAATCTCAGTTGGACAAAGTCGTATCTGAAGGTACTAACAGTGACAGTGTATAAGGCTGTCAGCAACAACAAACCTGATCCAACGTCCAGAGCATGCATGCCTGGCTGTAAATGATCCTTCAACAGTTCTAAGCAGGTTGCATGCATGTGAGGAGCAGATATTGTTGCATTGTAACCAATAGGCATAGGACTGTCAATGTAAGGGGTAAAGCCCTCCGGTACAAACAAGGCTCTGTCTATAGTTTCCATAACTTCTGCCACTTTATCCGTTCGAACAACACCATACTGTTTCAGGTATTCAACCAGAGCGTTGTTCTTTTCCAATGATCCTTCAGTCCAAAATTGCTGCAAGTTAAACAACAGATGCTGAGATGTATCCCTCATAGGTAAACTCCGGTACTGGTGTCACTGAGCAGCAACATATATGTGCTTCACTAAAACATTCAGAGTGTACCAAAAATATATGATGATTGCAGATTTTGTTACATTGATATATCGCATTTGCTAGGAGTAAATTGCCCTTTCCAAAATAAAATGTTTGTAGGCACATAACTCATAGATTCTGCAACAGATAAGCTACGGCCTAGTTAGGTTCAGATTTAACCTATATTTTCACACTCAAGGTGCTACGCTTGCAGAGGATATCTAACAGTAGTGGATTTTCAGCACCAAACGAAAAAAAAAATCAGCGCCATGGTTTCACTCAGCTGGACAAGCCAAGTTCACCACCATATTCTAGTGGTCTCCAGCCCTCAAAATCACAATCGCTCTCCTTTATCGCTCTACAAGACTAAAATCCACCGATCGGCTAGCCCTCCTGATTAACAAATCTCTCTCGAGTCTAAACGTTCAACTCAGCTCTGCTAGATCGGCTTAAACTCGAGGCTGCAAGTTATTAATCATACAATTTGCCGCAGCAATCGCCAAACAGTCGTGTACGATGGGCAGTACAAGAAACAAAAGAGGGGGAACGAGAGAGTAGAACGTACCGCCATCCAGTGGTACGGGGAGCAGCGCCGAAGCTGCGGCGGCCTCGGGGGCGCGGCGAGGAGGTGGTGGAGGAACCGGCGGCGGGCAGCCGTGGAGGGCAACAGGAAGAGGGACGAGGACGGGGAGGTAGCGGCGGCGAGGGACATAGCGCTGGCGCGTGGTGGAACACCGGTATAAGAAGCGGCGAACAGGTGTGGGGAGCTCGGCCCGCCGTGGCGGTGCGGAGGGGCCTCGTCTCGACAGGTGGTCGCGCCGCCGTTGTTTCTAGTCCTAGCGTGGCTGTGCCATACGCATCCAGAGACCACCACTCTTTTCTTTCACAGGCCAGTCACACGTAACGCGTGCTCTGCTACCCCCAGCGCGGAGGATTTTACAAGACCAGTAAAATTCCACAATAAAATTGTACGAAATTGGCTGCAGACTTGTGGACAAAAGTACAAAACCCCAATTTACAGACTTCTGAATCAGGGCGGCAGTGTTACAATACTGGTTTGTTAGGGTGACTAAGCAAGCATGGAGAAGCTTACACAAACAACATTCCCATAACTACAAGATTATCGAATATGGATTGCTTCGGCCGCCCTGGCTATCCATCAATCTGTGTCCGAGCCAGGTACCAAGAAGGGTAGCTAGAAGTCCAGAAGAAGCTGTGGCAAGACTCGCTCCAGGTGGGTGGGCTCAATTGTGGTCGTCCCCTCTGCTTCAGCGATAACAGCACATCGCTGGACAGCCTCTGCGAGATAGAATTCAGAGGTTAACTGCATAAGTGGAATCAAATGTTACTTGTTATTAGCATGAGGTAGTGTGATATTTTTCGTCAATATACAGACCTGCAACAAACATCCGAAGAAGTTCGCAGCTCACTTGCAGTGCACTTGCATTAGCTGCACAAATTAAACAAACTAAGCATCATGAACAAGGTGCAGGAAAGCTTTATGTTGGAAATCATTTTGATATCTTTGGTTTGAGTTATCCAAAGGAACCTAAGGGCAGAAATTCATTGGTTCTCGGCTATTTTTTCCATTTTCGATCAAGGGGTTGATAAACAATCGAACAGTGAACATGATAAATGTGTCAATATAAACATAGTATGGGTAAAAACTGGCACAGATAGCTGCAACATGCACGAAAACTGTGCACGCAACTACTAGCTTGGAAAGACAGAAACCGGACTAGGAAGGACTCCATCAGTTTAATTTGCAGGTGCACGCGGAATGGACAGTCGACAGTGCTACTGAACTTCCAAGAACAAAGCATTGTTTATCATCTTAGAAAACAACATTTATTTACCAGAGGTACTCCGGTTCCTCCTTGACGTCTCCGCAGCAGGCTGCAATTAAAAACTGAAACATTCTCATCTGATGGAATGCTTGAAACAGGACAGTTTTGGGTGGGTTGGGGTAAGAGGGACAGGCAAGATAAGCATCTGAGATTAGATTGGGCCACGGATTCACCTCGATGTCTACGGCCTCGTCGACGGAGCCGCCCCTATCGGTCCGCCGGCTCCACACAAGCTTGAATATCGCGCGGATCAGATCCTGCTCAGGCCCCGACGGCTCTTAAAATCCAATATCCGGAAGAACAAAAAGGCCAGAGAAAAGGGCACATCCGATGGAGTAATTGAAGAGATGGCGAGCTCACCGTATTGAAGGTCTCGTCGCGTGCCTCGCGCGTCTCTTCATGGAAATCTTCCATGGCGACTTGCGGTTTCGCCGGGGCGGCGGATGCAGGAGGGTGGGCGGGATGAGGGGGACGAATTAGGGCGAAGGCGCGGGAAGGGGTTCATTCCTGGGCTTACATGGGCCATTTCTTGAGCGCTAAGGCTTGGGTTGAGTTAAAAGTTGTTTTTCTGCGAAATCACTAATTAATAAGGAGTCAATTATACTAGTGGTGTCACAACTTGTCATGAATGTGCACTTTGATGCTCCAAGTTGTGAGATACATCAAAGTGGTGAAGAAACTTGGCTCTATCGTGCACATACGGTGCTTTTTTCGGTTTTGTACGAATCTAGCGCTGACTAAGCAAGCCAGCGTGGCATGGGTCCCACTGGCAGCGACTAGAGGGTGCGGGCCGGCGAGTGTGGCGAGAGATTTTACTAAAATCCTCTTGGAATTTTTTATTTTTTGCAAAGAAGGCCCGCGTTGGCTGTACATATAGAGGTGGCCTTTCCTTTATGCGTTTATGACTTGCCTATTCGACTCCCTCATCTCGGGCTTTCCTCATATCTCTCTCCTCTCGATCGTTTGGAGGCGGAGGTGGCGGTGATCTGGACGACAGCATTGATCGATGGTGTCGACGACGATGGAGCCCCGCCGGCGAGCTCCTGGCGAGGCAGCCCCTGTATACGGTGAGCACGGCTGGACTTCCCTCCTCCGCAGCCCGTGATTTTGGTAGGGTTTTCATCGGTTGGTTTGCCGGCGAGAAGCGTTGAGTTTCATGTTGATTTCGTCTGCAGATGCTTTTTAGATGGCGTGAGGTTTAAATCCACCCTCGCATTCATCCGTAGTGTCGTTCGTCTCTAGGGTTTAGCACGGGTTTAGAAGGGCCCTTATTTTGTACATGAACAAATCAGATACGTGTTACAATGTAAGTGCTGCAGTCAAAACAGTATATGTGTTACAATCAAGTTCATGTATGAACTTTTGTGCTCTAGATTGTTAGAACTAAAGTTGAACCATGTCAGGAGCTGAACATGTCTTTTGCTACCATGCTTAAATCAATATGTATGACTTATGTGAAGATTATATGATGCTATCCTGTGCTATATGATTTTTGTGATACTATTTTTCCTGAAATTTTACTTCATTTTATACTAAAATGCTTGTTGTACAGTTTTTGACAGAAACCTTGCTGCACAGTCTATTTTTCCTGAAATCTTACTTCATTTCGTACTAAAATGCTTGTTCCGGAGTTTCTGACATAAACCTTGCTGTACAGTCTATTTTCCTGAAATCTTACTTCATTTCGTACTAAAATGCTTGTTCTGGAGTTTCTGACATAAACCTTGCTATACAGTCTATTTTTCCTGAAATTTAACTTTATTTCATACTAAAATGCTTGTTCTGGAGTTTCTGACATAAACCTTGCTGTACAGTTTTTTTTTTTGCTGAAATTTTACTTCATTTCATATTAAAATGCTTGTTCTGGAGTTTCTGACATAAACCTTGTTGTACAATATTTTTTTCCTGACATTTTGATTCATTTCATATTAAAATGCTTATTGTGGAATTTCTGACAGAAACCTTGCTCTACAGTTTCTCATACTAACTCATTCAAGTTACAAGAATTTTAGTAGTATAGAAACCTTGCTGTACAATTTCTCATATGAACTGATTCAAGTTTGTAAGCTCTCTTCTCTAAAACAAAAATTTGGTTCTGTGTGAGTTGGTTTTTAAGTTTCACATTTCTCTTCCACAACAAACAGTACTGTCAACTGCAAGAATTAGATAAGAATTTGACATGAAACCACACTTCTTAAATACCAAACACTACATTCTGTTCACATAACTCCTCTCCAAAGTACATGCACACAACAAACATAATCATCCTATCTCTAGATTGAAGCTGATCTCTATGCATCCTTCCAGTCATCTTCTCCATCTTGTGCTTCTCCTTCTCTGCTTCTATCTCACCAACTATCTCCACCAGCTTCATCTCCAGCACCTCATTCTTCTTTGCTAATTCAGCTATGACACTTCTTTCCCTCCCCTGCCATGGTTTGTCAATCCATTTGACATAACCAGAAGTCCTAGCATCCTGTTCAGTCAACAAGGGTTATGTTATCAAGAGTAATTATCAACACCACAATGTACTGCATGACAAAAATTGCACGACAGAGAGGGGTCAGAGGACAGAGAGGGTCAGAGAGTAGAGAGGATGAGAGAGACCGCGTGAGCTAACCTCAGGTTCAATGGCTCGCCGCCGTGCTCACTTCTGCACCTTCGCCGCCGTGCTCACTTCTGCTCCTTCGCCGCCGTCCTCAACGCAGAAGACGACCGCCGCCGTGCTCGACGCAGAAGACGCCGCCGCCGTGCTCGACGCAGAAGACCGCCGCCGCCGTGCTCGACGCAGAAGACCGCCGCCGCCGTGCTCAAAGCACAAGAACGCTGCCGCCGTGCTCTGCAAAATGGGGAACGAGGGTTAGGGATTTGGCCACCTCTGTACGTACAGCCAATGCGGGCCTTTTTTGCAAAAAATAATAAATTCCAAGGGGATTTTAGTAAAATCTCTCGCCACACGCGCCGGCCCGCACCCTCTGGTCGCTGCCAGTGGGACCCATGCCACGCTGGCTTGCTTAGTCAGCGCTAGATTCGTACGAAACCGAGAAAAGCACCGTATGTGCACGATAGAGCCAAGTTTTTTCACCACTTTAATGTATCTCACAACTTGTAGCATCAAAGTGCACATTCATGGCAAGTTGCGACATCACTAGTGTAATTGACTCATTAATAAGCATTGAAGGTTTTTAGTACGTCAATGGTGTACCATATTTCTATAGAAGAAAAAAGAGTTAATTACAAGAAGAAGCTCCGTCTGAACAATCCGAGACGGTACACACTCCAACAACTAACTCCGATGCACCTTAAGCTAACTCCTCACAAATCTTTGTAAACCTCCTACACTAATCCCTGCAGCTCGCCATGGTGCGGTCTCATCCAGCACCAATGGGTACGAGAGACGCCGGTTTCTGTTGTTCCGTCCTGTTGAACACCCTGACGTTTCTTTGCTTCCAACGGTTCCATGCCACCGCGCTAACCAAGGTGTCAAAGCCCTCCTATCTGCTCCAGTGAACTTCTTCCTCTCCCTAAGCCACCAAGTCGAGAAAGTGTCCGCCGGTCGCATTCTTGCACATTTAGTCTGAGGAGGTCGAACACTCTATGCCACACTTCCTGTGCGAACGTACAGCTGGCAAGTATAGATCAGCATTGTCTTCGCTCTCCAAACATGTGTAACATGGTGACGGTTGATCTTGTAGTTCGTGCCTTGCTCTCCTGTCGGTGTTCCACATCATGTACTGCAGCGCCAACTAGATGAATAACTTGCACTTAAGAGGTGCCCAACTTCTCCAAGTACAAGCCGCCACCGGGGATCTGGGAAGGCTCGAGCATAGGCAATCATAGATCATTTTTGCTGTGTAGCTCGCATTGGCCGACGCTGGCCAAGAGAATATGTTCGGTTTGGCTAGGTCTCGATGCACAGTGGAGATCGCATGAGAAAGATGCATGCATTGTAGCTGGGCCATGAATGAGGCGGTAGCGTCCCAGTCCCCCATCCATCTATCTTCAGTAAGAGCTTGCTGGACAGTGTGGTTGTTGACAACTCTTGTCTGCACCGATGCCACCAACAGTGGCGCAATATCCGACACCCCAAAGCCCCGTATCCACTTGTCTCTCCAGAACAAGAAGCTTTCACCCCTTCCCACGGTAATGCTGACCATCGCGTCAAAGATAGCACGCGCGTTGGGGTCCTCGATCATGGGCAGCCCTTGCCAAGGCCTGCGTGGGTCAATTCTTGTCAGCCATTCCCACCTCACTCGGAGTGCCAATGTCGGACCTTTCATGTTTCTGATCCCCAGCCCTTTAAGCTTCTTCTGTTGGGGAACGTAGCAGAAATTCAAAATTTTCCTACGTGTCACCAAGATCTATCTATGGAGAAACTAGCAACGAGGGGAAGGAGAGTGCATCTACATACCCTTGTAGATCGCTAAGCGGAAGCGTTCAAGAGAACGGGGTTGAATGAGTCGTACTCGTCGTGATCCAAATCACCGGAGATCCTAGTGCCGATCAGACGGCACCTCCGAGTTCAACACACGTACAGACGGTGGCGTCTCCCATGCCTTGATCCGAGAAAGGAGAGAGGGAGAGGTTGGGGAAGACTCCATCCAGCAGCAGACGACGGTGTGGTGGTGATGGAGGAGCGTGGCAATCCTGCAGGGCTTCGCCAAGCACCGCGGAGAGGAGGAGGACTTGGGAGAGGGAGGGCTGCGCCAGGGCAAGGGTGCAGCTCCCATGCGCCTCCCCACTATATATAGGGGTGGAGGGATTATTTCTTGCCATCCAAGTCCATTGGGGCGTTGGCAAGGTGGGAGGAAAGAAATCCCATCCTTTCCTTTCCCCAACGATTGTTATCCCCCCTTTTAGGGATCTTGATCTTATCCCTTGTGATATGATCTTATTCCTTCTAAGGGGGATCTTGGTCTTGCCTTGACCAGGGGTGTGGGGCCTTGCCCCACTACCCACGTTCATGTGGGTCCCCCATGCAGGTGGGCCCCACTCCGAACCTTCTAGAACCTTCCCGGTACAATACCGAAAAATCCCGAACATTTTCCGGTGGCCAAAATAGGACTTCCCATATATAAATCTTTACCTCCGACCATTCCGGAACTCCTCGTGACGTCCAGGATCTCATCCGGACTCCGAACAACATTCGGTAACCACGTATATCTATTCCCTATAACCCTAGCGTCATCGAACCTTAAGTGTGTAGACCCTACGTGTTCGGGAACCATGCAGACATGACCGAGACGTTCTCCGGTCAATAACCAACATCGGGATCTGGATACCCATGTTGGCTCCCACATGTTCCACGATGATCTCATCGGATGAACCACGATGTCAAGGACTCAATCAATCCCGTATACAATTCCCTTTGTCTAGCGGTATTGTACTTGCCCGAGATTCGATCGCTTATATGCCGATACCTTGTTCAATCTCGTTACCGGCAAGTCTCTTTACTCGTTCCGTAACACATCATCCCGTGATCAACCCCTTGGTCACATTGTGCACATTATGATGATGTCCCTACCGAGTGGGCCTAGAGATACCTCTCCATTTACACAGAGTGACAAATCCTATCTCGATTCGTACAACCCAATGTACACTTTCGGAGATACCGTAGTGCACCTTTATAGCCACCCGATTACGTTGTGACGTTTGGTACACCAAAGCATTCCTACGGTATCCTGGAGTTGCACAATCTCATGGTCTAAGGAAAAGATACTTGACATTAGAAAAGCTTTAGCATACGAACTACACGATCTTTGTGCTAGGCTTAGGATTGGGTCTTGTCCATCACATCATTCTCCAAATGATGTGATCCCGTTATCAACGACATCCAATGTCCATGGTCAGAAAACCGTAACCATCTGTTGATCAACGAGCTAGTCAACTAGAGGCTTACTAGGGACATGGTGTTGTCTATGTATCCACACATGTATCTGAGTTTCCTATCAATACAATTATAGCATGGATAATAAACGATTATCATGAACAAGGAAATATAATAATAACCAATTTATTATTGCCTCTAGGGCATATTTCCAACAGTCTCCCACTTGCACTAGAGTCAATAATCTAGTTCACATCGCTATGTGATCAACACTCATAGGTCACATCTCCATGTGACCAACATCCAAGAGTTTACTAGTGTCACTAAACTAGTTCACATCATCATGTGATTAAGACTCAATGAGTTCTGGGGTTTGATCATGTTTTGCTTGTGAGAGAGGTTTTAGTCAATGGGTCTGCAACATTCAGATCCGTATGTACTTCGCAAATCTCTATGTCATATTGTAAATGCTGCTTCCACGCTCCACTTGGAGCTATTCCAAATGGTTGCTCCACTATACGAATCCGGTTTGCTACTCAGAGTCACTCGGATAGGTGTTAAAGCTTGCATCGACGTAACCCTTTACGCCGAACTCTTTATCACCTCCATAATCGAGAAACATGTCCTTATTTACTCCAAGGACAATTTTGACCGCTGTCCAATGATCCATTCCTGGATCACTCTTGTGCCCCCTTGCCAGACTCATGGCAAGGCATACTTCCAGTGCGGTACACATCATAGCATACTACAGAGCCTATGTCTGAAGCATAGGGGACGACCTTCGTCCTTTCTCTCTCTTCTGCCGTGGTTGAGCTTTAACTCTTAACTTCATACCTTACAACTCAGGCAAGAACTCCTTCTTTGACTTATCCATCTTGAACACCTTCAAGATCATGTCAAGGTATGTGCTCATTTGAAAGTACCATTTAGCATTTTTTGACCTATCCTCATAGATCTTGATGCTCAATGTTCTAGTAGCTTAATCCAGGTTTTCCATTGAAAAACACTTTTCAAACAACCCTATATGCTTTCTAGAAATTCTACATCATTTCTGATCAACAATATGTCTACAACATATACTCATCAGAAATTCTATAGTGCTCCCACTCACTTCTTTGGAAATACAAGTTTCTCATAAACTTTGTATAGACCCAAAATCTTTGATCATCTCATCAAAGCGTACATTCCAACTATGAGATGCTTACTCCAGTCCTTAGAAGGATAGATGGAGCTTTGCATACTTGTTGGCGTCTTTCAGGATTGTCAAAAACCTTCTGGTTGTATCACATACAACCTTTCCTCAAGAAAACTGTCAAGGAAACAATGTTTTGACATCCTATATGCAAGATTTCATAAATAATGCAAGAATCGCTGATCCAATTCCAACAGACTCTTAGCATCGCTACGAGTGAGAAAGCCTCACCGTAATCAACTCCTTGAACTTGTCGGAAAATATCTTTAACGACAAGTCGAGCTTTCTTAATGGTGATACTTACCATCATTGTCTGTCTTCCTTTTAAAATCCATCTTTACCCAACGTCCTTACGACCATCAAGTATTTCTTCCAAAGGCATGGATCCTCTCTCGGATGTTACGGCCTCGAGCCATTCGTCGGAATCCGGGCCCACCATCGCTTCTCCATAGCTCGTAGGTTCATTGTTGTCTAGCAACATGACCTCTAAGATGTGATTGCGTACCACTCTGAAGTAATGCAGCGTCCTTGTCGACCTCACGAGGTCCCAGTAGTGACTTGATCCGAAGCATCATGATGACTATCATCAGCTTCCACTACAATTGGTGTAGGTGCCACGTGAACAACTTCCTGTGCCCTGCTACACACTCGTTGAAGTGATGGTTTAATAACCTCATTAAGTCTCCACCATCCTCCCACTCAATTCTTTCGAGAGAAACTTTTCTCGGGAAAGGACCTAATTCTAGAGACAATCATTTTTGCTTCCGGAACTGAGACTGGAGGTATACCCAACTGTTTTGGGTGTCCTATGAAGATGCATTTTTATCCGCTTTGGGTTCGAGCTCATCAACCTGAAACTTTTTCACATAAGCATCGCAGCCCCAAACTTTTAAGAAACGACAACTTAGGTTTCTCCAAACCATAGTTCAAACGGTGTCATCTCAACGGAATTACGTGGTGCCCTATTAAAGTGAGTGTGGTTGTCTCTAATGCCTAACCCATGAGCGATAGTGGTAATTCGGTAAGAGACATCATGGTACGCATCATATCCAATAGGGTGCAACTATGATGTTTGGACACACCATCACACTATGGTGTTCCAGGCGGTATTTATTGTGAAACAATTTCCAGAATGTCTTAATTGCGTGCCAAAGCTCGTAACTCAGATACTCATCTCTATGATCATATCATAGACATTTTATCCTCTTGTCACGATGATCTTCAACTTCACTCTGAAGTTACTTGAACCATTCAATAATTCAGACTTGTGTTTCATCAAGTAAATACACTCAGTACCTACTCAAATCATCCGTGAAGTAAGAACATAACGATATTCACTGCATGCCTCAGCACTCATTGGACTGCACACATCAAAATGTGTTACTTCCAACAAGTTGCTATCTTGTTCCATCTTACTGAAAACGAGGCTTTTCAGTCATCTTTCCCATGTGGTATGATTTGCATATCTCAAGTGATTCAAAATCAAGTGAGTCCAAACGATCCATCTGCATGGAGTTTCTTCATGCGTATACACCAATAGAAATGGTTCACATGTCTCAAACTTTTCAAAAATGAGTGAGTCCAAAGATCCATCAACATGGAGCTTCTTCATGCGTTTTACACCAATATGACTTACATGGCAGTGCCACAAGTAAGTGGTACTATCATTACTATCTTATATCTTTTGGCATGAAAATGTGTATCACTACGATCGAGATTCAATAAACCATTCTTTTAGGTGCAAGACCATTGAAGGTTTTATTCAAATAAATAGAGTAACCATTATTCTCCTTAAATGAATAACCGTATTGCGATAGACATAATCCAATCATGTCTATGCTCAACGCAAACACCAAATAACAATTATTTAGGTTTAACACAAATCTCGATGGTAGAGGGAGCAGCGATGCTTGATCACATCAACCTTTGGAAACACTTCCAACACATATCGTCAGCTCACCTTTAGCTAGTCTCCGTTTATTCCGTAGCCTTTTATTTCGAGTTACTAACACTTAGCAACCGAACCGGTATCTAATACCCTGGTGCTGCTAGGAGTACAAGTAAAGTACACATTAGCATAATGTATATCCAATATACTTCTATCGACCTTGCCAACCTTCTCATCTACCAAGTATCTAGGGTAATCCTGATTCAATGTCCGTTCCTCTCATTACATAAGCACTTAGTCTCGGGTTTGGGTTCAACCACAGGTTTCTTCACCTTTGGGCAAAGAATCGACGGTTGCCGTTTCATGAAGTACCCCTTCTTGCCCTTGCCCTTCTTGAAACTAGTGGTTTCACTAACCATCAACAATTGATGCTCCTTCTTGATTTCTACATTCGCGGTGTCGAACATTGCGAATAGCTCAAGGATCATCATATCTATCCCTGGTATGTTATAGTTCATCACGAAGCTTCTAGCAGCTTGGTGGCAATGAGTTTGGAGAAACATCACTATCTCATCAGGAAGATCAACTCCCACTCGACTCAAGTGATTGTTGCACTCAAACAATCTGAGCACAAGCTCAACGATTGAGCTTTTCTCCCTTAGTTTGCAGGCTAAGAAAATCGCTTGAGGTCTTATACCTCTTGACATGGGCACGAGCTTGAAATCCCAATTTCAGCCCTCGAAACATCTCATATGTTCCGCGACGTTTCAAAATCGTCTTTGGTGCCTCAACTCTAAACCGTTTAACTGAACTATCACGTAGTTATCAAGACGTGTATGTCAGATGTTCACAACATCCACAGACGACGTTCGAGGTTCAGCACACCGAGCGGTGCATTAAGGACATAAGCCTTCTACTGTCCGCATAATTGCTACTATCAACTTTCAACTATATTTTCTCTAGGAACATATCTAAAACAGTAGAACTAAAGCGCGAGCTATGACATAATTTGCAAAGGGTTTTGACTATGTTCGTGATAATTAAGTTCATCTTATGAACTCCCACTCGAGATAGACATCCCTCTAGTCATCTAAGTGATTACATGATCCGAGTCAACTAGGTCGTGTCCGATCATCACGTGAGACGGACTAGTCATCATCGGTGAACATCTTCATGTTGATCGTATCTACCATACGACTCATGCTCGACCTTTCGGTCTCTTGTGTTCCGAGGCCATGTCTGTACATGCTAGGCTCGTCATGTCAACCTAAGTGTTTCGCGTGTGTAAATCTGGCTTACACCCGTTGTATGTGAACGTAAGAATCTATCACACCCGATCATCACGTGGTGCTTCGAAACAATGAACTTTCGCAACGGTGCACGCTAGGGAACACTTTCTTGAAATTTTAATGAGGATCATCTTATTTACTACCGTCGTTCTAAGAAAATAAGATGCATAAACATGATAAACATCACATGCAATCAAATAGTGACATGATATGGCCAATATCATTTTGCTCCTTTTGATCTCCATCTTGGGCTCCATGATCATCATCGTCACCGGCATGACACCATGATCTCCATCATCGTGTCTTCATGAAGTTGTCTCGCCAACTATTACTTCTACTACTGTGGCTACCGGTTAGCAATAAAGTAAAGTAATTACATGGCGTTGTTCAATGACACGCAGGTCATATAATAAATAAAGACAACTCCTATGGCTCCTGCCGGTTGTCATACTCATCGACATGCAAGTCGTGATTCCTATTACAAGAACATGATCAATCTCATACATCACATATCATTCATCACATATCATTCATCACATTCTTCTTGGCCATATCACATCACATAGCATACCCCTGCAAAAACAAGTTAGACGTCCTCTAATTGTTGTTTGCATGTTTTACGTGGCTGCTATGGGTTTCTAGCAAGAACATTTCTTACCTACGCAAAAACCACAACGTGATATGTCAATTGCTATTTACCCTTCATAAGGACCCTTTTCATCGAATCCGAACCGACTAAAGTGGGAGAGACTGGCACCCGCTAGCCACATTATGCAACAAGTGCATGTCAGCCGGTGGAACCTGTCTCACGTAAGTGTACGTGTAAGGTCGGTCCGGGCCGCTTCATCCCACAATACCGTCGAAACAAGATTGCACTAGTAACGGTAAGCATATTGAACAAAATCAACACCCACAACTACTTTGTGCTCTACTCGTGCAAAGAATCTACGCAATAAACCTGGCTCGATACCCTTTGTTGGGGAACGTGGCGAAATTCAAAATTTTCCTACGTGTCACCAAGATCTATCTATGGAGAAACTAGCAACGAGGGGAAGGAGAGTGCATCTACATACCCTTGTAGATCGCTAAGCGGAAGCGTTCAAGAGAACGGGGTTGAATGACAGAATGAGTCGTACTCGTCGTGATCCAAATCACCAGAGATCCTAGTGCCGAACGGACGGCACCTCCGCGTTCAACACACGTACAGCCCGGTGACGTCTCCCATGCCTTGATCCAGCAAGGAGAGAGGGAGAGGTTGGGAAGACTCCATCCAGCAGAAGACGATGGTGTGGTGGTGATGGAGGAGCGTGGCAATCCTGCAGGCTTCGCCAAGCACCGCGGAGAGGAGGAGGACTTGGGAGAGGGAGGGCTACGCCCAGGCAAGGGTGCAGCTCCCATCGCCTCCCCACTATATATAGGGGTGGAGGGGGATTATTTCTTGCCCTCGAAGTCCATTGGGGCGTTGGCAAAGGTGGGAGGAAAGAAATCCCATCCTTTCTTTTCCCCACCGATTGTTATCCCCCCTTTTTAGGGATCTTGATCTTATCCCTTCAGGATATGATCTTATTCCTTCTAAGGGGGGATCTTGGTGCGCCTTGACCAGGGGTGTGGGGCCTTGCCCCCACTACCCACGTTACATGTGGGTGCCCCCATGCAGGTGGGCCCCACTCCGGAACCTTCTAGAACCTTCCCGGTACAATACCGAAAAATCCCGAACATTTTCCGGTGGTCAAAATAGGACTTCCCATATATAAATCTTTACCTCTGGACCATTCCGGAACTCCTCGTGGACGTCCGGATCTCATCCGGACTCAACAACATTCGGTAACCACGTATATCTATTCCCTATAACCCTAGCGTCATCGAACCTTAAGTGTGTATACCCTACGTGTTCGGGAACCATGCGAACATGACCGAGACGTTCTCCCGTCAATAACCAACAGCGGATCTGGATACCCATGTTGGCTCCCACATGTTCCACGATGATCTCATCGGATGAACCACGATGTCAAGGACTCAATCAATCCGTATACAATTCCCTTTGTCTAGCGGTATTGTACTTGCCCGAGATTCGATCGTCGGTATGCCGATACCTTGTTCAATCTCGTTGCGGCAAGTCTCTTTACTCGTTCCGTAACACATCATCCCGTGATCAACCCCTTGGTCACATTGTGCACATTATGATGATGTCCTACCGAGTGGGCCTAGAGATACCTCTCCGTTTACACGCAGTGACAAATCCCAGCCTCGATTCGTGCCAACCCAATGGACACTTTCGGAGATACCGTAGTGCACCTTTATAGCCACCCGATTACGTTGTGACGTTTTGTACACCCAAATCATTCCTACGGTATCCGGGAGTTGCACAATCTCATGGTCTAAGGAAAAGATACTTGACATTAGAAAAGCTTTAGCATACGAACTACACGATCTTTGTGCTAGGCTTAGGATTGGGTCTTGTCCATCACATTATTCTCCAAATGATGTGATCCCGTTATCAACGACATCCAATGTCCATGGTCAGGAAATCGTAACCATCTGTTGATCAACGAGCTAGTCAACTAGAGGCTTACTAGGGACATGGTGTTGTCTATGTATCCACACATGTATCTGAGTTTCCTATCAATACAATTATAGCATGGATAATAAACGATTATCATGAACAAGGAAATATAATAATAACCAATTTATTATTGCCTCTAGGGCATATTTCCAACATCTTCGGTCGGCAAATCTTATCCCACGTCACAAGGCTTTGCCCTCCATTGGTCTTGTATTTCCCTGCCCAAAAGAACGATCACATCCATACAGGTATTGTCAAAGAGATCAAAGCAACATATTTATGTAGCACAGACTAGCGAGACACTAATTCGTGCGCGTAGACTACCTGATCTTTCACAACGATGCGAGATCAGCAGTTCTTTCCCCGTCTTCCTCCTCGCAACCTCCAATAGCAATCTCTACCCATGCACGAATAGTACGCGAACAAAGATAATGACCCCCTCGAATCAGCACGTAGGCGTCGATGTGATTATCAACCCTTTGTCGCAAATAGATTTCCTCAAAGGAAAAACACATAAAACACTCAAGATTGGATCGCCCTAAGACTTGACGTTTTCTGAAACTTGTTCATAACTCACGAATAAAACTCAAAACTGCACTTCTGTACATTGACAAAGCGTTAGCTTTTATATGGCTTAATCTAACCTAGACTCCTGACAAATAAAAAAACTAATTGGAAAGGAAAATAACTCGATTACCATACTAGCTAGCTAGTTGGTTGACAAAAACAAAAATAAGGATCCTAACAAACTTGTACTTGAATTCTGCCTACACAACATAACGTGGAGGTGTACGGAAATTCGGCTCCATGGAAGCTGGCGTTGATTCCTTCTTAATCTCCCATATTTTCTTGTAACGTGGCTGAACAAAATCTCTTGCCATCTTATCTGTACATGACTTCCCTTGCATCATTTCTTTTATAAAACATGCTCGTACACTTTTAGACTCCATGTGTACAGGACCATACACTAGCATTCCAAACATGTCTCATGAATTCAATAAACGGGTCATATAATTGGTCTTTGGTTCGCTCATCGCAGAATTGTTGGGGAACTTAGAAATTTCAAAAAAAATCCTACGCACACGCAAGATCATGGTGATGCATAGCAACGAGAGGGGAGAGTGTCATCTACGTACCCTCGTAGACCGTAAGCGGAAGCATTATGACAACGCGGTTGATGTAGTCGAACGTCTTCACGATCGACCGATCCCAGCACCGAGGTTACGGCACCTCCGTGAGCTGCACACGTTCAGCTCGGTGACGTCCCACGAACTCACGATCCAGTAGAGCTTCGTGGAAGAGTTCCATCAGCACGATGGCGTGGTGACGGTGTTGATGAATTTACCGACGCAGGGCTTCACCTCAGCACCGCTACGATATGATCGAGGTGGATTATGGTGGACGGGGGCACCGCACACAGCTAAGAGATCAATGATCAATTGTTGTGTCTTGGGGTGCCCCCCTGCCCCCGTATATAAAGGAGCTAGGGGGGAGGCGGCGGCCAGGAGGAGGGCGCGCCAAGGGGGGAGTCCTACTCCCACCGGGAGTAGGACTCCTCCTTTCCTAGTAGGAGTAGGAGAAGGGGGAAGGAGGAGAGAGAGGGGAAGGATAGGGGGGCGCCCCCCCCCCCCTCCTCCTTGTCCAATTCGGACTAGAGGGGGAGGGGGCGCGCAGCCTGCCCTGGCCGACCCTCCTCTTCTCCACTAAGGCCTAATAGGCCCATTACACTCCCCGGGGGGTTCCGGTAACCCCCCGGTACTCCGGTATATGTCTGAAACCTCCCAAAACACTTTCGGTGTCCGAACATAGTCATCCAATATATCGATCTTTACGTCTCGACCATTTCGAGACTCCTCGTCATGTCCGTGATCATATCCGGGACTCCGAACTACCTTCAGTACATCAAAACATAAAAACTCATAATACCGATCGTCACAGAACTTTAAGCGTGCGGACCTTGAACTATGTAGACATCACCGAGACACGACTTCGGTCAATAACCAATAGCGGAGCCTGGATGCTCATATTGGCTCCCACATATTCTACGAAGATCTTTATCGGTCAAACCGCATAACAACATACGGTGTTCCCTTTGTCATCGGTATGTTACTTGCCCGAGATTCGATCATCGGTATCTCAATACCTAGCTCAATCTCGTTACCGACAGGTCTCTTTACTCGTTCTGTAATGCATCATACCGCAACTAACCCATTAGTCACATTTCTTGCAAGGCTTATAGTGATGTGCATTACCAAGAGGGCCCAGAGATACCTCTCCGACAATCGGAGTGACAAATCCTAATCTCGATCTATGCCAACTCAACAAGTACCATCAGAGACACATGTAGAGCACCTTTATAATTACCCAGTTATGTTGTGATGTTTGGTAGCACACACAGTGTTCCTCCGATATTCGGGAGTTGCATAATCTCATAGTCATAGGAACATGTATAAGTCATGGATAAAGCAATAGCAGTAAACTAAACGATGAAGTGCTAAGCTAACGGAATGGGTCAAGTCAATCACATCATTCTCCTAATGATGTGATCCCGTTAATAAAATAACAACTCATGTCTATGGCTAGGAAACTCAACCATCTTTGATTAACGAACTAGTCAAGTAGAGGCATACTAGTGACACTATGTTTGTCTATGTATTCACACATGTATCATATTTCCGGTTAATACAATTCTAGCATGAATAATAAACATTTATCATGATATGAGGAAATAAATAATAACTTTATTATTGCCTCTAGGGCATATTTCCTTCAGTCTCTCACTTGCACTAGAGTCAATAACCTAGATTACACAGTAATGATTCTAACACCCATGGAGTCTTGGTGTTGATCATGTTTTGCTCGTGGAAGAGGCTTAGTCAACGGGTCTGCAACATTCAGATCCGTATGTATCTTGCAAACCTCTATGTCTCCCACCTGGACTTGATCCCGGATGGAGTTGAAGCGTCTCTTGATATGTTTGGTTCTCTTGTGAAATCTGGATTCCTTTGCCAAGGCAATTGCACCAGTATTGTCACAAAAGATTTTCATTGGACCCGATGCACAAGGTATGACACCTAGATCGGATATGAACTCCTTCATCCAGACTCCTTCATTTGCTGCTTCCGAAGCAGCTATGTACTCCGCTTCACACGTAGATCCCGCCACGACGCTTTGTTTAGAACTGCACCAACTGACAGCTCCATCGTTCAATATAGACACGTATCCGGTTTGTGATTTAGAATCGCCCGGATCAGTGTCAAAGATTGCATCGACGTAACCATTTACGACGAGCTCTTTGTCACCTCCATAAACGAGAAACATATCCTAAGTCCTTTTCAGGTATTTCAGGATGTTCTTGACCGCTGTCTAGTGATCCACTCTTGGATTACTTTGGTACCTCCCTGCTAAGCTAATAGCAAGGCACACATCAGGTTGGTACACAGCATTGCATACATGATAGAGCCTATGGCTGAAGCATAGGGAACACTTTTCATTTTCTCTCTATCCTCTGCAGTGGTCGGGCATTGAGTCTGACTCAACTTCACACTTTGTAACACAGGCAAGAACCCTTTCTTTGCTTGATCCATTTTGAACTTCTTCAAAACTTTGTCAAGGTATGTGCTTTGTGAAAGTCCAATTAAGCGTCTTGATCTATCTCTATAGATCTTGATGCCCAATATATATGCAGTGATGTCTACTACGCAACCTTCTCCTTGTAGACGTTGTTGGGCCTCCAAGTGCAGATGTTTGTAGGATAGTAGCAAATTTCCCTCAAGTGGATGACCTAAGGTTTATCAATCCGTGGGAGGCGTAGGATGAAGATGGTCTCTCTCAAGCAACCCTACAACCAAATAACAAAGAGTCTCTTGTGTCCCCAACACACCAATACAATGGTAAATTGTATAGGTGCACTAGTTCAGCGAAGAGATGGTGATACAAGTGCAATATGGATGGTAGATATAGGTTTTTGTAATCTGAAAATATAAAAACAGCAAGGTAACAAGTGGTAAAAGTGAGCGTAAACGGTATTGCAATGCTAGGAAACAAGGCCTAGGGTTCATACTTTCACTAGTGCAAGTTCTCTCAAAATAATAACATAGATAGATCATATAACAAGCCCTCAACATGTCACAAAGAGTCACTCCAAAGCCACTAATAGCAGAGAACAAACGTAGAGATTATGGTAGGGTACGAAACCACCTCAAAGCTATTCTTTCGGATCGATCTATAAAAGAGTTCGTACTAGAATAACACCTTAAGACACAAATCAATCAAAACCCTAATGTCACCTAGATACTCCATTGTCACCTCAAGTATCCGTGGGCATGATTATACGATATGCATCACACAATCTCAGATTCATCCAACCAACACAAAGTACTTCAAAGAGTGCCCCAAAGCTACTACCGGAGAGTCAAGAACGTGTGCCAACCCCTATGCATAGGTTCATGGGTGGAACCTGCAAGTTGGTCACCGAAACATACATCAAGTGGCACATGATATCCCATTGTCACCACAGATAAGCACGTCAAGACATACATCAAGTGTTCTCATAAAAGACTCAATCCGATAAGATAACTTCAAAAGGGGAAACTCAATTCATCACACTGATAGTAGTGTTACTATCTACAAAGCTCGACTTGTCGCAAAAAGGTTTTTCGACAAGTTCAAGGTGTTGAATACGATGAGATTTTCTCACTCATATCGATGCTTAAGTCTGTCCGAATCATGTTAGCAATTGCCACATTTTATGAAATCTGGCAAATGGATGTCAAAACTGAATTCCTTAATGGATTTATTAAAGAAGAGTTGTATATGATGCAACCGTAAGGTTTTGTCAATCCTAAAGGTGCTAACAAAGTGTGCAAGCTCCAAAGAATCCATCAATGGACTGGTGCAAGCATCTCGGAGTTGGAATATACGCTTTGATGAGTTGATCAAAGCATACGGTTTTATGCAGACTTTTGGAAAGGCCTGTATTTACAAGAAAGTGAGTGGGAGCACTATAGCCTTTCTGATAAGTATATGTGAATGACATATTTTTGATCGGGAATAATGTAGAATTTTCTGGAAAGCATAAAGGAGTGTTTGAAAGGAGTTTTTCAAAGAAAGACCTCAGTAAAGCTACTTACATATTGAGCATCAAGATCTATTGAGATAGATCAAGACGGCTTGATAAGATTTTCAATGAGTACATACCTTGACAAGATTTTGAAGTAGTTCAAAATGGAACAGTCAAAGAAAGAGTTCTTGCCTGTGTTGCAAAGGTATGAAATTGAGTAAGACTCAAATCCCGACCACGGCGAGAAAATAGAATGAGAATGAAAGTCATTCCCTATGCTTCACCATAGGTTCTATAAAAGTATGCCATGCTATGGACCGGACCTATTGTATACTCTGCCTGGTTTGGCAAGGGAGTACAATAGTGATCTAGGAGTAGATCACTCGGACATTGGTCAAAATTGTCCTTAGTAGAATAAGGATATGTTTCTCGATTATGGAGGTGACAAAGGTTCGTCGTAAAGGGTTACGTCGATTTAATTTTTGGCACAGATCCTGATGACTCTAAGTCTTAATCTGGATACATATTGAAAGTGGGAGAAATTAGCTAGACTAGCTCCGTGCAGAGCATTGTAGACATAGAATATTTGCAAAATACATACGGCTCTGAATGTGACAGACCCGTTGACTAAACTTCTCTCACGAGCAAAACAAGATCATACCTTAGTACTCTTTGGGTGTTAATCACATAGTGATGTGAACTAGATTATTGACTCTAGTAAACCCTTTGGTTGTTGATCACATGACGATGTGAACTATGGGTATTAATCACATACAGATGTGAATATTGGTGTTAAATCACATGGTGATGTGAACTAGATTATTGACTCTAGTGCAAGTGGGAGACTGAAGGAAATATGCCCTAGAGGCAATAATAAAGTTATTATTTATTTCCTTATTTCATGATGAATGTTTATTATTCATGCTAGAATTGTATTAACCGGAAACATAATACATGTGTGAATATATAGACAAACATAGTGTCACTAGTATGCCTCTACCTGACTAGCTCGTTAATCAAAGATGGTTATGTTTCCTAGCCATGGACAAAGAGTTGTCATTTGATTAACGGGATCACATCATTAGAAGAATGATGTGATTGACATGACCCATTCCGTTAGCTTAGCACACGGTCGTTTAGTATATTGCTATTGCTTTATTCATGACTTATACATGTTCCTATGACTATGAGATTATGCAACTCCCGTTTACCGGAGGAACACTTTGTGTGCTACCAAACGTCACAACGTAACTGGGTGATTATAAAGGAGCTCTACAGGTGTCTCCAAAGGTACATGCTGGGTTGGCGTATTTCGAGATTAGGATTTGTCACTCCGATTGTCGAAGAGGTATCTCTGGGCCCTCTCGATAATGCACATCACTTAAGCCTTGCAAGCATTGCAATTAATGAGTTAGTTGTGAGATGATGTATTATGGAACGAGTAAAGAGACTTGCCGGTAACGATATTGAACTAGGTATTGAGATACCAACGATCGAATCTCGGGCAAGTAACATACCGATGACAAAGGGAACAACGTATGTTGTTATTCGGTTTGGTGATAAAGATCTTCGTAGAATATGTGGGAGCCAATATGACCATCCAGGTTCCGCTATTGGTTATTGACCGGAGACATGTCTCGGTCATGTCTACATTGTTCTCGAACCCGTAGGGTCCGCACGCTTAAGGTTTCGATGACAGTTATATTATGAGTTTATGAGTTTTGATGTACTGAAGGAGTTCGGCGTCCCCGATGAGATCGGGGACATGACGAAGATTCTCGAAATAGTCGAGACGTAAAGACCGATATATTGGACGACTATATTCAGACTTCGGAAAGGTTCCGAGTGATTCGGGTATTTTTTGGAGTACCAGAGAGTTACCGGAATTCGCCGGGGATTATATGGGCCTTATTGAGCCATACGGGAATAGAGGAGAGAGGCCGAAAGGGAGGAGGCGTGCAGCCCTCCTCTGATCCGAATTGGACAAGTGGTGCAGCCCCCTTTTCCTTCCCCCTCTCCCCCTCTTTCCTTCTCTCCTACTCCAACAAGGGAAGGAGGAGTCCTACTCCCGGTGGGAGTAGGACTCCCCCCTTGGCGCGCCTCCTCCTGTCGGCCGCCCTCCCCTGCTCCTTTATATACGAGGCGGGGGCACCTCTAGACACAACAACAATTGATCCCTTGGATCTCTTAGCCGTGGCGGTGCCCCTCCACCATAGTCCACCTCGATATCAGAAGCGGTGCTTAGGCGAAGCCCTCCGACGGTAGAACATCAAGATCGTCACCACGCCGTCGTGTTGACGGAACTCTTCCCCGACACTTTGCTGGATCGGAGTCCGGGGATCGTCATCGAGCTGAACGTGTGCTAGAACTCGGAGGTGACGTAGTTTCGGAGACAACACTATCCCCTCTCGTTGCTATGCATCACCATGATCTTGCGTGTGCGTAGGATTTTTTTTGAAATTACTACGTTCCCCAACAGTGGCATCCGAGCGTAGGTTTTATGCGTAGATGTTATATGCACGAGTAGATCACAAGTGAGTTGTGGGCGATACAAGTCATACTGCTTACCTGCATGTCACACTTTGGTTCGGCGGTATTGTTGGATGAAGCGGCCCGGACCGACATTACGCGTACGCTTACGCGAGACTGGTTCTACCGACGTGCTTTGCACAGAGGTGGATGACGGGTGTCAGTTTCTCCAACTTTAGTTGAACTGAGTGTATTACGCCCGGTCCTTGAGAAGGTTAAAACAACACTAACTTGACGAACTATCGTTGTGGTTTTGATGCGTAGGTAAGAACGGTTCTTGCTCAGCCCGTAGCAGCCACGTAAAATATGCAACAACAAGGTAGAGGACGTCTAACTTGTTTTTGCAGGGCATGTTGTGATGTGATATGGTCAAGAAGTGATGAGATATAAGTTGTTGTACGAGATGATCATGTTTTGTTGAAGTTATCGGCAACTGGCAAAAGCCCTATGGTTTTCTCTTTGTTGCATAAGATGCAAGTGCCAAATAATTGCTTTACTTTATCATTATGTGATAGCAATAGTTGCAAGAGCAATAGTTGGCGAGATGACCATGTGACGACACATTGATATAGATCAATATGATGAAGATCATGGTGTCGTGCCGGTGATGATAGAGATCATGACAGTACTTTGGAGATGGAGATCAAAGGCGCAAGATGATCATGGCCATATCATGTCACATATTTTGATTGCATATGATGTTTATCTGTAATACATCTTATTTTGCTTAGTTCGGCGGTAGCATTTTAAGATGATCTCTCACTAATTATCAAGAAGTGTTCTCCCTGAGTATGCACCGTTGTGAAAGTTCTTCGTGCTGAGACACCACGTGATGATCGGGTGTGATAGGCTCTACGTTCAAATACAACGGGTGCAAAATAGTTGCACACGCGGAATATCGAGGTTAAACTTGACGAGCCTAGCATATAACAGATATGGCCTCGGAACACGGAGACCGAATGGTCGAGCGTGAATCATATAGTAGATATGATCAACATAGTGATGTTCACCATTGAAACTACTCCATCTCACGTGATGATCGGACATGGTTTAGTTGATTTGGATCACGTGATCACTTAGATGACTAGAGAGATGTCTGTCTAAGTGGGAGTTCTTAAGTAATATGATTAATTGAACTTTAATTTATCATGAACTTAGTCCTGGTAGTATTTTGCAAATTATGTTGTAGATCAATAGCTCGCATTGTTGCTTCTCTATGTTTTTGCTTCCCTATGTTTTATATGTGTTCCTAGAGAAAACTAAGTTGAAATTTGTTAGTAGCAATGATGCGGACTTGATCCGTGATGTGAGGATTATCCTCGTTGCTGCACAGAAAAATTATGTCCTTGATGCACCGCTAGGTGACAAACCTATTGCAGGAGCAGATGCAGACGTTATGAACGTTTGGCTAGCTCAATGTGATGACTACTTGATAGTTTAGTGCACCATGCTTAACAGCTTAGAATCGGGACTTCAAAGACGTTTTGAACGTCATGCACCATACGAGATGTTCCAGAGTTGAAGTTAATATTTCAAGCAAATACCCGAGTTGAGAGATATGAAGTCTCCAACAAGTTCTATAGCTAAAAGATGGAGGAGAATTGCTCAACTAGTGAGCAAGTGCTTAGATTGTCCGAGTACTACAATCGCTTGAATCAAGTGGGAGTTAATCTTCCGGATAAGATAGTGATTGGCGAGTTCTCTATGTCACCATCACCAAGTTACTGGAACTTCGTGATGAACTATAATGCAAGGGATGACGAAAATGATTCCCGAGCTCTTCGTGATGCTGAAATCAACGAAGGTAGAAATCAAGAAAAGAGCATCAAGTGTTGATGATTGACAAGATCACTAGTTTCAAGAAAAGGGCGAAGGGAAAGAAAGGGAACTTCAAGAAGAATGGCAAGAAAGTTGTCACTCCCGTGAAGAAGCCCAAAGCTAGACCAAAGCCTGAAACTAAGTGCTTCTACTGCAAAGGAAATGGTCACTGGAAGCGGAAATGCCCTGAATATTTGGTGGATAAGAAGGATGGCAAAGTGAACAAGAGGTATATTTGATATACAAGTTGTTGATGTGTACCTTACTAGTGTTTATAGTAGCCCCTGAGTATTTGATAGTGTTCGGTTGCTAAGATTAGTAACTCGAAACAGGAGTTACAGAATAAATAGAGACTAGTTGAGGGTGAAGTAATGATGTGTGTTGGAAGTGGTTCCAAGATTGATATGATCATCATCGTACACTCCCTATATTTTCGAGATTAGTGTTGAACCTAAATAAATGTTATTTGGCGTTTGCGTTGAGCATGAATATGATTTGATCATGTTTATTGCAATACGGTTATTCATTTAAAAGTCAGGAATAATTGTTGTTCTGTTTACATGAATAAAACCTTCAATGGTCATACACCCAATGAAAATAGTTTGTTGGATCTCGATCGTAGTGATACACATATGCATAATATTGATGCCAAAAGATGCAAAGTTAATAATGATAGTGCAACTTATTTGTGGCACTGCCGTTTGGGTCATATCGGTGTAAAGCGCATGAAGAAACTCCATAAAGATGGATTTTCGGAATCACTTGGTTATGAAACATTTGATGCTTGCGAACCGTGCCTTTTGGGCAAGATGACTAAAACACTGTTCTTCAGAACAATGAAACGAGCTACTGGCTTATTGGGAATAATACATACCGATGTATGCAATCCAATGAGTGTTGATGCTCATGGCAAGTGTCGTTATTTTCTGACCTTCACAGATGATTTGAGCAGATATGGGTATATCTACTTAATGAAACACAAGTCTGAAACATTTGAAAAGTTCAAAGAATTTCAGAGTGAAGTGGAGAATCATCGTAACAAGAAAATAAAGTTTCTACGATCTGATCGTGGAGGAGAATATTTGAGTTACGAGTTTGGCCTTCATATAAAACAATGTGGAATAGTTTCACAGCTCACGCCACATGGAACACCACAGCGTAATGGTGTGTCCGAACGTCATAACCGCACATTATTGATATGGTGCGATCTATGATGTATCTTACTGATTACCACTATCGTTTTGGGGTTATGCATTAGAGACAGTTGCATTCACTTTAAATAGGGCACCATCAAAATCTGTTTGAGACGACGCCTTATGAACTGTGGTTTGGCAAGAAACCAAAGTTGTCGTTTCTTAAAGTTTGGGACTGCGATGCTTATGTGAAAAAGTTTCAACCTGATAAGCTCGAACCTAAATCAGAGAAGTGCGTCTTCATAGAATACCCAAAGGAAACTGTTGGGTACACCTTCTATCACAGATCCGAAGACGAGATATTCGTTACTAAGATGGATCCTTTCTAGATAAGAAGTTTCTCTCGAAAGAAGTGAGTGGGAGGAAAGTAGAACTTGATGAGGTAATTGTACCTTCTCCCTTATTGGTAAGTAGTTCATCACAGAAGACAGTTCCATTGATTCCTACAACAATTAGTGAGGAAGTTAATGATGATGATCATGAAACTTCAGATCAAGTTGCTACAGAACCTCGTAGGTCTTCCAGAATAAGATCCGCACTGAGTGGTACAAGAATCCTGTTACGGAAGTCATGTTACTAGACCATGATGAACCTACAAACTATGAGGAAGCGATGATGAGCCCAGATTCCGCGAAATGGCTGGAGACCATGAAATCTGAGATGGGATTCATGTATGAGAACAAAGTATGGACTTTGGTTGACTTGCCCAATGATCGGCAAGCCATAGAAAATAAATGGATCTTCAAGATGAAGATGGACGCTGATAATAGTGTTACTATCTACAAAGCTCGACTTGTCACAAAAAGGTTTTTCGACAAGTTCAAGGTGTTGAATACGATGAGATTTTCTCACTCATATCGATGCTTAAGTCTGTCCGAATCATGTTAGCAATTGCCACATTTTATGAAATCTGGCAAATGGATGTCAAAACTGAATTCCTTAATGGATTTATTAAAGAAGAGTTGTATATGATACAACCATAAGGTTTTGTCAATCCTAAAGGTGCTAACAAAGTGTGCAAGCTCCAAAGAATCCATCAATGGACTGGTGCAAGCATCTCGGAGTTGGAATATACGCTTTGATGAGTTGATCAAAGCATATGGTTTTATGCAGACTTTTGGAAAGGCACGTATTTAAAAGAAAGTGAGTGGGAGCACTATAGCCTTTCGATAAGTATATGTGAATGACATATTTTTGATCGAATAATGTAGAATTTTCTGGAAAGCATAAAGGAGTGTTTGAAAGGAGTTTTTCAAAGAAAGACCTCAAGAAGCTACTTACATATTGAGCATCAAGATCTATTGAGATAGATCAAGATGCTTGATAAGATTTTCAATGAGTACATACCTTGACAAGATTTTGAAGTAGTTCAAAATGGAGCGATCAAAGAAAGAGTTCTTGCCTGTGTTGCAAAGGTATGAAATTGAGTAAGACTCAAATCCCGACCACGGCAGAAAATAGAATGAGAATGAAAGTCATTCCCTATGCTTCAGTCATAGGTTCTATAAAAGTATGCCATGCTATGGACCAGACCTATTGTATACTCTGCCCTGGTTTGGCAAGGGAGTACAATAGTGATCTAGGAGTAGATCACTGGACATTGGTCAAAATTATCCTTAGTAGAATAAGGATATGTTTCTCGATTATGGAGGTGACAAAAGGTTTGTCGTAAAGGGTTACGTCGATACAAGTTTTGGCACTGATCTAGATGACTCTGAGTCTTAATCTGGATACATATTGAAAGTGGGAGAAATTAGCTAGACTAGCTCCGTGCAGAGCATTGTAGACATAGGATATTTGCAAAATACGTACGACTCTGAATGTGACAGACCCGTTGACTAAACTTCTCTCACGAGCAAAACATGATCATACCTTAGTAATCTTTGGGTGTTAATCACATAGAGATGTGAACTAGATTATTGACTCTCGTAAACCCTTTGGGTGTTGATCACATGACGATGTGAACTATGGGTATTAATCACATACAGAGAATATTGGTGTTAAATCACATGGTGATGTGAACTAGATTACTGACTCTAGTGCAAGTGGGGGACTGAAGGAAATATGCCCTAGAGGCAATAATAAAGTTATTATTTATTTCCTTATTTCATGATGAATGTTTATTATTCATGCTAGAATTGTATTAACCGGAAACATAATACATATGTGAATATATAGACAAACATAGTGTCACTAGTATGCCTCTACCTGACTAGCTCCTTAATCAAAGATGGTTATGATTCCTAGCCATGGACAAAGAGTTGTCATTTGATTAACGGGATCACATCATTAGGAGAATGATGTGATTGACATGACCCATTCCGTTAGCTTAGCACACGATCGTTTAGTATATTGCTATTGCTTTCTTCATGACTTATACACGTTCCTATGACTATGAGATTATGAAACTCCCGTTTACCGGAGGAACACTTTGTGTGCTACCAAACGTCACAACGTAACTGGGTGATTATAAAGGAGCTCTACAGGTGTCTCCAAAGGTACATGTTGGGTTGGCGTATTTCGAGATTAGGATTTTTCACTCCGATTGTCGGAGAGGTATCTCTGGGCCCTCTCGGTAATGCACATCACTTAAGCCTTACAAGCATTGCAATTAATGAGTTAGTTGTGAGATGATGTATTACGGAACGAGTAAAGAGACTTGCCGGTAACGAGATTGAACTAGGTATTGAGATACCAACGACCGAATCTCGGGCAAGTAACATACCAATGACAAAGGGAACAACGTATGTTGTTATGCGGTTTGACCGATAAAGATCTTAGAATATGTGGGAGCCAAAATGAGCATCCAGGTTCCACTATTGGTTATTGACCGGAGACATGTCTCGGTCATGTCTACATTGTTCTCGAACCCGTAGGGTCCGCACGCTTAAGGTTTCGGCGATGCTATATTATGACTTTATGAGTTTTGATGCACCGAAGGAGTTGAGTCCCGGATGAGATCGGGACATGACGAGGAGTCTCGAAATGGTCGAGACGTAAAGATCGATATATTGGACGACTATATTCAGACTTGGAAAGGTTCCGTGTGATTCGGTATTTTTGAGTACCGAGAGTTCTGAGAATTCGCCGGGGAGTATATGGGCCTTATTGGGTCATACGGGAATAAAGGAGAGAGGCCGAAAGGAAGGAGGCGTGCAGCCCCCCTCTGGTCCGAATTGGACAAGGGGTGCAGCCCCCTTTTCCTTCCCCATCTCCCCCTCTTTCCTTCTCTCCTACTGCAACAAGGGAAGGAGGAGTCCTACTCCCGGTGGGAGTAGGACTCCCCCCTTGGCGCGCCTCCTCCTGGTCGGCCGACCCTCCCCCTTGCTCCTTTATATCACAGGCGGGGGCACCTCTAGACACAACAACAATTGATCCCTTGGATCTCTTAGCCGTGGGCGGTGCCCCCCTCCACCATAGTCCACCTCGATAATACTGTAGCGGTGCTTAGGCGAAGCCCTGCGAACGGAAAGATCGTCCTGCCGCGTCGTCTTGTGGAACTCTTCCCGACACTTTCTTTGGATCGGATTCCGGGATCGTCATCGAGCTGAACGTGTGCTAGAACTCGGAGGTGTCGTAGTTTGATTGCTTGATCGGTCGGGCCGTGAAGACGTCTGACTACATCAACCGTTGTTATAACGCTTCGCTATCGGTCTACAAGGGTACGTGGACAACACTCTCCCCTCTTGTTGCTATGCATCACCATGATCTTGCGTCTGCGTAGGAATTTTTTTGAAATTACTACGTTCCCCAACAATATATGGGTGCAAGGGGTACGTCGGTGGAGCTTTGGGGGCCCCACGAGGCAGGGGCGTGCCCTAGGGGGGTGGGCGCGCCCCCCACCCTCATGGCCAGCTCCCGTATCTTCGGACGTAGAGTCCAAGTCTATCTAGTGGCTTTCCTTCCAAAAATAACTTCTCCAGTTGATTTCTTTCCGTTTCGACTCCGTCTGATATTCCTTTTCCTCGAAACACTGAAATAGGCATAAAACAACAAATCTGGGCTGGTCCTCCGGTTAATAGGTTAGTCCCAAAAGTAATATAAAAGTGGATAATAAAGCCCTATATTGCCCAAAACAGTAGATAATATAGAATGGAGCAATCAAAAATTATAGATACGTTGGAGACGTATCAAGCATCCCCAAGCTTAATTCCTGCTCGTCCTCGAGTAGGTAAATGATAAAAAGAGAATTTTTGATGCGGAGTGCTACTTGGCATAATTTTAATGCAATTCTTCTTACTTGTGGCATGAATATTCAGATCCATAAGATTCAAGACAAAAGTTCATATTGACATAAAAATAATAATACTTCAAGCATACTAACAAAGCAATTATGTCTTCTCAAAATAACATGGCCAAAGAAAGTTATCCCTACAAAATCCTATAGTTTGGCTATGCTCCATCTTCCCCACACAAAGTATTTAAATCATGCACAACCCCGATGACAAGCCAAGCAATTGTTTCATACTTTAACATTTTCAAAACTTTTTCAATCTTCACGCTATAAATGAGCGTGAGCCATGGATATAGCACTATAGGTGGAATAAAATGGTGGTTGTGGAGAAGACAAAAAGGGAGAAGATAGTCTCACATCAACTAGGCGTATCAACGGGCTATGGAGATGCCCATCAATAGATATCAATGTGAGTGAGTAGGGATTGCCATTCAACGGATGCACTAGAGCTATAAGCATATGAAAGCTCAACAAAAGAAACTAGGGGGGGTGTGCATCCAACTCGCTTGCTCACGAAGACCTAGGGCATTTTGAGGAAGCCCATCATTGGAATATACAAGCCAAGTTCTATAATGTAAAATTCCCACTAGTATATGAAAGTGACAACATAGGAGACTCTCTATCATGATGATCATGGTGCTACTTTAAAGCACAGGTGTGGTAAAAGGATAGTAGCATTGTCCCTTCTCTCTTTTTCTCTCATTTTTTATTTTTTTTATTTTTTTTGTTTGGGCCTTTTCTCTTTTTATGGCCTCTTTTCTTTTCTTTTTTTTTTTTTTATTTTTCGTCCGGAGTCTCATCCCGACTTGTGGGGGAATCATGGTCTCCATCATCCTTTCCTCACTGGGACAATGCTCTAAAAAATGATGATCATCACACTTTTATTTTCTTACAACTCAAAAATTACAACTCGATACTTAGAACAAAATATGACTCTATATGAATGCCTCCGTGATGTCGGGATGTGCAATGACTCATGAGTGACATGTATGAAAGAATTATGAACGGTGGCTTTGCCACAAATACGATGCCAACTACATGATCATGCAAAGCAATATGACAATGATGGAGCTTAGGTCCAGACTTAGGTCCAGACTTGGGTTTCTTCTCCTGAGCAGCAACTTGTTTGATGTTCTTCTTGAAGTTCCCCTTCTTCTTCCCTTTACCCTTTTTCTTGAAACTGGTGGTCTTGTTGACCATCAACACTTGATGATCCTTCTTGATTTCTACCTCCGCAGCCTTTAGCATCGTGAAGAGCTCGGGAATTGTCTTATCCATCCCTTGTATATTATAGTTCATCACAAAGCTCTTGTAGCTTGGTGGCAGTGATTGAAGAATTCTGTCAATGACACTATCATCCGGAAGATTAACTCGCAATTAAATCAAGTGATTATTATACCCAGACATTTTGAGTATATGTTCACTGATAGAAGTATTCTCCTCCATCTTACAGCTGTAGAACTTATTGGAGACTTCATATCTCAATCCGGGCATTTGCTTGAAATATTAACTTCAACTCCTGGAACATCTCATATGCTCCATGACGTTCAAAACGTCGTTGAAGTCCCGGTTCTAAGCTGTAAAGCATGGCACATCGAACTATCGAGTAGTCATAAGCTTTGCTCTTCCGCACATTCTTAACGTCGTCAATTGCATCTGCAGCAGTTCGCACCCAGCCGGTGCTTCCAGGACGTAATTCTTCTGTGCAGCAATGAGGATAATCCTCAAGTTACGGACCCAGTCCGTGTAATTGCTATCATCATCTTTCAACTTTGCTTTCTCAAGGAACGCATTAAAATTCAACGGAACAACAACACGGGCCATCTATCTACAACAACATAGATAAGCAAAATACTATCAGGTACTAAGTTCATGATAAATTAAAGTTTAATTAATCATATTACTTAAGAACTCCCACTTAGATAGACAACCCTCTAATCGTCTAAGTGATCACGTGATCCATCTCAACTAAACCATGTTCGATCATCACGTGAGATGGAGTAGTTTTCAATGGTAAACATCACTATGTTGATCATATCTACTATATGATTCACGCTCAACCTTTCGGTCTCAGTGTTCTGAGGCCATATCTGCATATGCTAGGCTCACAAATTTAACCCAAGTATTCAAGGTGCAGCAAAACTGGCTTACACCCGTTGCATTTGAACGTAGAGCTTATCACACCCGATCATCACGTGGTGTCTCAGCACGACGAACTTTCGCAATGGTGCATACTCAGTGAGAACACTTATACTTTAAATTTTGTGAGAGATCATCTTATAATGCTACCGTCAAACAAAGCAGAATAAGATGCATAAAAGATAAACATCACATGCAATCAATATAAGTGATATGATATGGCCATCATCATCTTGTCCCTTTGATCTCCATCTCCAAAGCACCGTCATGATCACCATCGTCACCGGCGTGACACCTTGATCTCCATCATAGCATCATTGTCGTCTCGCCAACTATTGTTTCTACGACTATCGCTACCGCTTAGTGATAAAGTCAAAACAATTACAGGGCGATTGCATTGCATACAAGAAAGCGACAACCATATGGCTCCTGCCAGTTGCCGATAATTCTGTTACAAAACATGATCATCTCATACAATAAAATTTAGCATCATGTCTTGACCATATCACATCACAGCATGCCTTGCAAAAACAAGTTAGACGTCCTCTACTTTGTTGTTGCAAGTTTTACGTGGCTGCTACAGGCTGAGCAAGAACTGTTCTTACCTACGCATCAAAACCACAATGATATTTCGTCAAGTTAGTGTTGTTTTAACCTTCACAAGGACCGGGCGTAGCCACACTCGGTTCAACTAAAGTTGGAGAAACAGACACCCGCCAGCCACCTGTGTGCAAAGCATGTCGGTAGAACCAGTCTCGGCGTAAGCGTCTGGCGTAATGTCGGTCCGGGCCGCTTCATCCAACAATACCGCTGAACCAAAGTATGAGATGCTGGTAAGCGGTATGACTTGTATCGCCCACAACTCACTTGTCTTCTACTCGTGCATATAACATCTACACATAAACCTAGCTCGGATGCCACTGTTGGGGAACGTACAAATTTCAAAAAAAAATCCTACGCACACGCAAGATCATGGTGATGCATAGCAACGAGAGGGGAGAGTGTCATCTATGTACCCTCGTAGATCGTAAGCGGAAGCGTTATGACAACGCGGTTGATGTAGTCGTACGTCTTCACGATCGACCGATCCCAGCACCGAAGTTACGGCACCTCCGCGGACTGCACATGTTCAACTCGGTGACGTCCCATGAACTCACGATCTAGTAGAGCTTCGTGGGAGAGTTCCGTCAGCACGACGGCGTGGTGACGGTGTTGATGAAGTTACCGACGCAGGGCTTCGCCTAAGCACCGCTATGATATGACCGAGGTGGATTATGGTGGAGGGGGCACCGCACACAGCTAAGAGATCAATGATCAATTGTTGTGTCTTGGGGTGCCCCCCGCCTGTGATATAAAGGAGCTAGGGGAGGCGGCCGGCCAGAAGAGGGAGTTGCCAAGGGGAGTCCTACTCCTACCGGGAGTAGGACTCCTCCTTTCCTAGTAGGAGTAGGAGAAGGGGGAAGGAGGAAAGAGAGGGGAAGGAAAGGGGGGCGCCGCCCTCCCCCTCCTTGTCCAATTTAGACTAGAGGGGGAGGGGGTGCGCGGCCTGCCCTGTCCGCCCCTCCTCTTCTCCACTAAGGCCCAATAGGCCCATTACACTCTCCGGGGGGGGGGGGGGGGGGGTTCCGGTAACCCCCGGTACTCCAGTATATGTTCGAAACCTCCCGATGAAGGAAATATGCCCTAGAGGCAATAATAAAGTTATTATTTATTTCCTTATATCATGATAAATGTTTATTATTCATGCTAGAATTGTATTAACCGGAAACATAATACATGTGTGAATACATAGACAAACAGAGTGTCACTAGTATGCCTCTACTTGACTAGCTCGTTAATCAAAGATGGTTATGTTTCCTAACCATAGACATGAGTTGTCATTTGATTAACGGGATCACATCATTAGGAGAATGATCTGATTGACATGACCCATTCCGTTAGCCTAGCACTTGATCGCTTAGTATGTTGCTACTTCTTTCTTCATGACTTATACATGTTCCTATAACTATGAGATTATGCAACTCCTGCCATCGGAGGAACACTTTGGGTACTACCAAACGTCACAACGTGAATCGGGTGATTATAAAGGAGTATTACAGGTGTCTCCAAAGGTACTTGTTGGGTTGGCGTATTTCGAGATTAGGTTTTGTCACTCCGATTGCTCTGGAGAGGTATCTTCCGGCCTTCTCGGTAATACACATCACATAAGCCTTGCAAGCATTGCAACTAATGTGCTAGTTGTGAGATGATGTATTACGGAACGAGTAAAGAGACTTGCCGGTAACGAGATTGAACTAGGTATTGGATACCGACGATCGAATCTCGGCAAGTAACATACCGATGACAAAAGGAACAACGTATGTTGTTATGCGGTCCGACCGATAAAGATCTTCAGAGAATATGTAGGAACCAATATGGGCATCCAGGTCCCGCTATTGGTTATTGACCAAGATGTGTCTCGGTCATGTCTACATTGTTCTCGAACCGTAGGGTCCGCACGCTAAGGTTTCGATGACGGTTATATTATGAGTTTGTGTATTTTGATGTACCGAAGGTTGTTCGAGTCCCGGATATGATCACGGACATGACGAGGAGTCTCGAAATGGTCGAGACATAAAGATTAATATATTGGACGGATATATTTGGACACCGGAAAGGTTCCGGAGAAGTTTGGAGCTCCGGAGGTTACCGAACCCCGGGAGGTATATGGGCCTTATTGGGCCCATATAGGAATAAGGGAGAAGGAACAGGGAGGGGCGCCCCCAAGCCCAATCCGACTGGGGAGGGGGCCGCCCCCTTTCCTTTTCTCCTTCCCCTCTTCCTATTCCTACTACTAGTACTTATTCCTAAATGCTAGTACTCCTTCCTTCCCTCCAAGTGAAATAAGGAAAGAGAGGGAAACCTACTTGGAGTAGGTTTCCTCCCATGGTGCGCCCCCCTTGGTGGCGGCCACCTCCTCCTCCCTCCTTTATATACGGGAGGGGGGCACCCTAAGAGACACAAGTTGATCCTTGAGATCGCTCTTAGCCGCAGTGCGGTGCCCCCTCCACCATATTCCACCTCGGTCATATCAGAAGCGGTGCTTAGGCGAAGCCTCGCGACGGTGAAACATCAAGATCGTCACCACGCCGTCAGATCGACGGAACTCCTCCCGGAGCTTTGCTGGATCGAAGCCCGTGGAGCGCCATCGAGCTGAACGTGTGCCAAGAACTCGGAGGCGCCGAGTAACGGCGCTGTGATCGGCTGGATCGTGAGGAGAACGCACGACTACTTCCTCTACGCCATCATCGACTCGGAGGTGCCGGAGTAACGGCTACTGGGATCGGCAGGATCGCGAGGAGAAAGTACGACTACTTCCTCTACGCCAGATCGCTTCCGCCACGGTCTCACGAGGGTACGTAGACAACACTCTCCCCTCTCGCTGCTATGCCATCACCATGGTCCCGTGTGCGTAGGAAATTTTTGAAATTACTGCGTTCCCCAACGGTGGCATCCGAGCCTGGTTTTATGCGTTGAAGTCATATGCACGAGTAGAACACAAGTGAGTTGTGGGCGATACAAGTCATACTACCTACCAAAGCATGTCATACTTTGGTTCAGCGGTATTGTGAGATGAAGCGCCCGGACCGACATTACGCCAGACGCTTACGCGAGACTGGTTTCACCGTTACGAGCATTCGTGCTTAAAGGTGGCTGGCGGGTGTCTGTCTCTCTCACTTTAGTTGAACCGAGTGTGGCTACGCCCGGTCCTTGAGAAGGTTACAACGGAGTCTATTTGACGAAGTATCGTTGTGGTTTTGATGCGTAGGTAAGAACGGTTCTTGCTCAGCCCGTAGCAGCCACGTAAAACTTGCAACAACAAAGTAGAGGACGCCTAACTTGTTTTTGCAGGGCATGTTGTGATGTGATATGGTCAAGACGTGATGCTATATTTTATTGTATGAGATGATCATGTTTTGTAACCGAGTTATCGGCAATCGGCAGGAGCCATATGGTTGTCGCTTATTGTATGAAATGCAACGCATACCTGTAATTGCTTTACTTTATCACTAAGCGGTAGCGATAGTCGAGAAGCAATAGATGGCGTAAACGACAACGATGCTACGATGGAGATCAAGGTGTCGCTACGGTGACGATGGTGATCATGACGGTGCTTGAGATGGAGATCACTGGCGCAAGATGATGATGGCCATATCATATCACTTATATTGATTGCATGTGATGTTTATCCTTTATGCATCTTATTTTGCTTTGATTGACGGTAGCATTTTAAGATGATCTCTCACTAAAATTATCAAGTAGTGTTCTCCCGAGTATGCACCGCTGCCAAAGTTCGTCGTGCCGAGACACCACGTGATGATCGGGTGTGATAAGCTCTCGTCCATCTACAACGGGTGCAAGCCAGTTTTGCACACGCAGAATACTCAGGTTATACTTGACGAGCCTAGCATATGCAGATATGGCCTCGGAACACGGAGACCGAAAGGTCGAGCGTGAATCATATAGTAGATATGATCAACATAAGATGTTCACCATTGAAAACTACTCCATCTCACGTGATGATCGGTTATGGTTTAGTTGATTTGGATCACGTGATCACTTAGATGACTAGAGAGATGTCTGTCTAAGTGGGAGTTCTTAAGTAATATGATTAATTGAACTTAAATCTATCATGAACTTAGTACCTGATAGTATCTTGTTTGTCTATGTCTGTTTGTAGATAGTTGGCTCGTGCTGTTGTTCCGTTGAATTTTAATGCGTTCCTTGAGAAAGCAAAGTTGAAAGATGATGGTAGCAATTACACGGACTGGGTCCGTAACCTGAGGATTATCCTCATTGCTGCACGTAAGAGTTACGCCCCGGATGCACCGCTAGGTGCCAGTGCCCGCCGCCGATGTAACCGATTTACGTTAAGAACGTCTGGCGAGCAAAGCTGATGACTACTCTATAGTTCAGTGTGCCATGCTTTACGGCTTAGAACCGGGTCTTCAACGACGCTTTTGAAAGTCGTGGAGCATATGAGATGTTCCAAGAGTTGAAGTTGATATTTCAACAGTAATGCCCGGATTGAGAGATATGAAGTCTCCAATAAGTTCTATAGCTGCAAGATGGAGGAGAATGGGTCTGCTGCTGAGCACATACTCGTAATGTCCGGGTATTACAATCACTTGACTCAACCGGGAGTTGATCTTTCGGATGATTGTGTCATTGATGTAATTCTTCAATCACCGCCACCAAGCTACAAAGGCTTCGTGATGAACTATAATATGCAAGGGTTAGTAAAGACTATGCCTAAGCTCTTCGCAATGCCGGAAAGCTGCGGAGGTAGAAATCAAGAAGGAGCATCAAGTGTTGATGGTCAATAAGACCACTAGTTTCAAGAAGAAAGGCAAAGGGAAGAAGAAGGAACTTCAAGAAGAACAGCAAACAAGTTGCTCGCTCAAGTGAAGAAACCCAAGTCTGGACCTAAACCTGAAATCGAGTGCTTCTACCGCAAGCGCATCGGTCACCGGAAGCGGAACTGCCCCAAGTATTTGGCGGATAAGAAGGATGGCAAGGTGAACAAAGGTATATGTGATATACATGTTATTGATGTGTACCTTACTAGAGCTCGCAGAGCACTGGTATTTGATATCGGGTTCTGTTGCTAATATTTGCAACTCAAATGTGGACTACATTGCTTAACACCGCAAAGGACGAGGTGACAATGCGCTGGGAAATGGTTCCAAAGTCGATGTGATCGCGGTCGGCACGCTACCTCTACATCTACCTTCGGGATTAGTTTTAGACCTAAATAATTGTTATTTGGTGCCGCGTTAAGCATGAACATTATATCTGGATCTTGTTTGATGCGAGACGGTTATTCATTTAAATCAGAGAATAAAGGTTGTTCTATTTATATGAATAATATCTTTTATGGTCATGCACCCTTGAAGAGTGGTCTATTTTAATGAATCTCGATAGTAGTGATACACATATTCATAATGTTGAAACCAAAAGATACAGAGTTGATAATGATAGTGCACCTTATTTGTGGCATTGCCGCTTAGGTCATATCGGTATAAAGCGCATGAAGAAACTCCATCTTGATGGACTTTTGGAGTCACTTGATTATGAATCACTTGGCACTTAAGTAACCGTGCCTCATGGGCAAGATGACTAAAACCCCGCTTCTCCGGTACTATGGAGAGAGCAACAAATTTGTTGGAAATCATACATACAGATGTATGTGGTCCAATGAATGTTGAGGCTCGTGGCGGATATCGTTATTTTCTCACCTTCACAGATGATTTAAGCGAGATATGGGTATATCTTCTTGATGAAACATAAGTCTGAAACATTTGAAAAGTTCAAAGAATTTCAAAGTGAAGTTGAAAATCATCGTAATAAGAAAATAAAGTTTCTACGATCTGATCGTGGAGGCGGATAGTTGAGTTACGAAGTTTGGTCTACATTTGAAACAATGCGGAATAGTTTCGCAACTCACGCCACCCTAACACCACAGTAGCAATGGTGTGTCCGAACGTCAGAATCGCACTTTACTAGATATGGTGCGATCTATGATGTCTCTTACAGATTTACCGCTATCGCTTTGGGGTTATGCTCTTGAGACGGCCGCATTCACGCTGAATAGAACACCGTCAAAATCCGTTGAGACGACACCTTATGAACTATGGTTTAGCAAGAAACCAAAGTTGTCGCTTTCTTAAAGTTTGGGGATGCGATGCTTATGTGAAAAAGCTTCAACCGATAAGCTCAAACCTAAATCGGAGAAATGTGTCTTCATAGGATACCCAAAGGAGACAGTTGGGTACACCTTCTATCACAGATCCGAAGGCAAGACATTTGTTGCTAAGAAAGGATCCTTTCTAGAGAAGGAGTTTCTCTCGAAAGAAGTGAGTGGGAGGAAAGTAGAACTTGATGAGGTAACTATACCTTCTCCCTTATTGGAAAGTAGTTTATCACAGAAACCAGTTTCTGCGACATCTACACCAAATAGTGAGGAAGTTGATGATGTTGATCATGAAACTTCAGATCAAGTTACTACGTAACCTCGTAGATCAACGAATAAAATCCGCACTGCAGTGGTACGGCAATCCTGTTCTCGAAGTCATGCTACTAGATCATGATGAACCTACGAACTATGAAGAAGCGATGGTGAGCCCAGATTCATAAAATGGCTTGAGGCCATGAAATCGAGATAGGATCCATGTATGAAAACAAAGTATGGACTTTGGTTGACTTGCCCGAGGGTCGGCAAGCAATAGAAAACAAGTGGATCTTCAAGAAGAAGACCGACGACGGTAATATTGTTGTCTACAAAGCTCGACTTGTCGCATAGTGTTTTAGACAAGTTCAATTGATTGACTACGATGAGACCTTCTGTCCAGTAGCGATGCTTAAGTCTGTCCGAATCATGTTAGCTATTGCCGCATTTTATGATTTTGATCTATGGCAAATGTTTGTAAAGACCGAATTCCTGAATGGGTTTCTGGAAGAAGAGTTGTATATGATGCAACCGTAAGGTTTTATCGATCCAAAGGGAGCTAACAAAGTGTGCAAGCTCCAATGATCCATTTATGGACTGGTGCAAGCATCTCGAGTTGGAATAAACGCTTTGATAGTGTGATCAAAGCATTTGGGTTTATACTGCACTTATGGAGAAGCCTGTATTTACAAGAAAGTGAGTGGAGCTCTGTAGCATTTCTCGATATTATATGTAGATGACATATTATTGATCGGAAATGATATAGAATTTCTGGATAGCATAAAGGGATACTTGAACAAGAGTTTTTCGATGAAAGACCTTGGTGAAGCTACTTACATATTGGGCATCAAGATCTATAGAGATAGATCAAGACGCTTAATTGGACTTTCACAAAGCACATACCTTGATAAAGTTTTGAAGAAGTTCAAAATGGATCGTGCAAAGAAAGGTTTTTACCAGACATAAGGTGTGAAATTGAGTCGACTCAATGCCCGACCACGCCAGAAGATAGAGAGAAAATGAAAGATGTTCCTATGCTTCAGCCATAGGCTCTATCATGTATGCAATGTCAGGTACCAGACTGACGATGCTTAGCAAAGAAGCTTGGCAGGAAGGTACCAAAGTAATCCAGAGTGGATCATCGGATGTGGTCAAGAACATCCTGAAATACCTGAAAAGGACTAAGGATATGTTTCTCGTATATGGAGGTGACAAAGAGCTAGTCGTAAATGGTTACGTCGATGCAATGTAACATCCCAAATTTTGGAATGTTATATTAAATAAATAACTATGCTTGATTGTCTGAAGGTTGGTTTGATGGATTGAGTGAAACTGAGTGAAATTTGAAACTTTTGAAAGTTGAATGAGAGGGAATGAAATGACTTTCCCAAAACTTTCCCCTTTGCCCTTGGATCCCAATGGATTCAAATTCATACCAACACCAAAGCCTAGAGTGAGGATGACATGACTTCTTCCATTTTTAAATGAATAGGGTTTTGGAAAAAAGATTTGAATTTCATTTGGGAAGATTTCAAATTCAAAGCTTTATGCAACTCAATGATTTTCATGAGGGAAGATAAAATGACTTCTTCAATTATATGAAATAGGAGTTGGAAGTTATAATGAATCAAGTTGAAAATCATTTGAAAGTGCTTTGAAACCCTCTTTCAAATTTTGAGTTTTGAATTTGAATTTCAAACTTTGGCATGTGGGAAACATTTCAAAAACTATGCCTGATAAATACTTGATCAAAAGTATGAGAGGAGCAAACATGACACTCCAAAAATATCAGAGGAAACAATGCCAAAAGATTTGGATTCAAATCTGAATTTTATTTGAATATATAAAAAAAAATAGATTTTTATAAAGTTTGGATTTTGCCTTTGGAAAAATGTTCAAATGAAAGGGAATATTCCCCTGATCATTTTGGTATATATATACCCTATATAAAATATTTATAGATATTGTTTTATTTCTGTTTTGTTTTATTTTAAAAATAAACTTTAAAAAGAAAACCCCCTAAGCGCCAAAGCACCCCAGCCCAGCCCACCAAGACCAATTGGCCTGCCCAACAATACCACTGTAGCCACCGAGCCGAAATGAGCCACCAGCCTCACCTCGCCTCGCCTCAATCCTCTAGGCTTGCCACCCGCCGAGCCCCCTCTCTCTCACGAATCTGTGGCCCCGCCCTCTTCTTCCTCGCCCACGCCATCGACCTCGCCGGAGATCGACTGATCCCGGCGATCCGGATCCCCGATCGCTTCGATCCCTTCCGAGCGAGCCCGACCTGTGCTATAAAGCCGAGCCCCTCCGCACCCCATTCCCCCCCTAGCCTCGCCGGACCCCCTCTCCCTCTCTCTCCCGAGCTCGCCACCGCCGCCAAAGTCGCCGCCGACGCCACCCTAGTCCACCCCGACCACCCCCAACACCACCGAACCCCGCCCCGACCACGTGCGCATCTCCCCGACGACTCATGAAGCTCGCTGACGCCTTCGACGCCTGACGCACTCTCGCCACGCCATTGTCAGCCGAGTCCTAAGTCAGATCGCCTCCCCGTCCGATCCTAGATCTAGGGCTAGGATTAGAAACCCAAGGGTTAGGTTTTATTTATAAAACCGGCCGGTTCGATCGGTTTAGTTTTAGTTTAGGTTTATTTTTTTGGCCGGTTCGTTTAGTTTAAACCTAGGCCCGTTTAGACTAAGTTACGCTTAGTGCATGATAGGCCCATTAGGCCTTTTCTTTTATTTTGATTTTCTGTTTTAGCCTAATAGTTTCTGCTTTCAAAAATGTATATCTTTTATTATGTTTAATATTTTTAGATGATTCTTTTTTGTTGGATTGAAAATTTTATGTAGTTTCTGTAGAATATATATTTAGCTATGTTAAAAATAATTAAAAATGCTTTAATATTGTTTTAGCCAGAATAGTAAATCTGCTATAACTTTAGTTAGAAAAATTATTTTGCATGATTCTTTTGTCACCACTTTATTTTGACATTGCCAAACCCTAGAAATTAATTTTGGTATTTTAGGATTAATAAATAATTAGTTCTAAGCAGAATCCTATTAATCCTAATTAATTAGCTAGTTGTCGCTTTTCCTAATATATTAATTAGTAAATTAATTTATTTTTAACTTGTGATTAGTTATTCTAGGTTAGTTTCTGTCATTCTAGTAGATGAACTTTTATTTATAATTAATAAAAGGTTTTAATTTATTTTTCTTAATAGAAATTGGATTAGGCCTAAAATGAGTTTTATAATAGCTTTTAATTAATTCTTTTTGCTCCTAGTTGCTTAGTGCAACCTTTTCTGTTAAGTTAACCTAAAACCATGATTAGGTTATATTAAGAAATTTTTTATTATATAAAACTATTTTTGTTATTGTTTGAAGTAGGGAAAACTTTGAGTGGCCTTTATTTGAGTTTTTCTTTTGGATTTGGGTTTTGGTTGTTTGTTGTGTTATGTTACTTTTGTTATGTTGTGTTATGTGATCCTATTGCTATGTGCTTATTATAGTTATTGTTTGCCTCGGTAGAATTTCCTGAGTGCGAAGATTTCTACTACGAAACCCTAGTTTTTCAAGATCGTCAACCGTGCAAGTTCACTTTGACCATGCTTTCATACCTATGTTTTATTGCATTTAGTGGCATCTTTGCAACCACCCCTCAAGAGTGATATTGAAATTCTTGTAGTTGAGTAGTATGCATGAGGTAGGAACCCATCACCTGTTACCAAGCCCGGACGATATTTTATTTTGATGCTACGCTATAGTAGACGGGTTTGGTATGAGTGCACGAGAGTGGTGTGAAGAAGGAGGACTCTACGTCAATGACGACAACTCCATGATGGAATCTGCAAGGACTGCATCTTCAAGACCTCAAGACTTCAAGACTCGAGACAAGAATTCAATACACACTATTGGGTGAAGGACGGTTGACGGGCACCCTGGAGAACCCAGTGGTTGGCCGGGATGCATGGAGAAGCGCCATGACATCTTATGGAAAGCTTCACCCAGACTCAAAGAGACGGAAGAATACTTCATGCCCTAAGCTTACCCGTGCAACCGCAAGTCATTATGGGCTCGCTTGGTTGACCTTAGTTGTGACTGGCTGGGACGGTGCTAGCGAGATGGAGAACTACGGTAGGACTGGTTGGGTACCTTACAGTGGTCAGAGGAACTCTTTGGAAGACCATGTTTCGGTCATCTTGTTCTCAAACACTCTGAAGTGCGAGAACGTAAAAAGAGGGATCGAATCTTGCGGGTAAAGTGTACAAACCTCTGCAGAGGGTTATAACCTAATCGATTAGCCGTGTCCCGATTCACGGACAATTTGAGCATCCGGACTTGGATCTATCTCGTAACTCTCAACACCGGATTGATAACTTAATTGTGGGCAACTTATGATGATTTTTGGGCTATGAGACATCGGTTGGCGGAACCATGTCATGATAGAAAACTCCATAGTACAGACTTTATTCCTTTGATGTAGGGAAAATAAAACCAGCTTTTACGCAAACAAAACTCAGATACAGAGCCACAAAGCCATGTTGCATATAGTATAGTTTTATCATCTGTTTTCTCATATTGTGATCTTGCCGGTACATTCAATGTATCGACCTACACGGCTGCAACGTATCATGTTGCGTATATTTCCTCAACGAGTAAGAGTACGGCATAGGTTACGGTCTACACTCAACCCGCCGATGGCGTTGATGGGACTCCACACCCGCTTGATTGTTTCACTGAGTATTATGAGGTATATATCATTTTACGTTATTTATACATGTGATTGCACTTTGATATATACATTGATGTACTGTGTGCCAAAGATACCGATCCGAGGATGGCATAAGAATACGTAGGCTTGACCGTCTGAGGTCGGGTCGCCATGAGATATGGTATCGAGCACATGTTGACTGTAGGACGTGACCCTAGAAACCGGAAAAGCCCTTAGGACAGGATATCTCAAAAACTTTATTTACAAAAGACTCTTACTTCTCATCTTTTCTGAATTTATCAAATAGACCCTCTCACCTCAAATAGTTAGAATATACCCTTATCCTTTGATCACCGGAGGATCAATCAAGACGCTCCAAGAAGGATTTGATATCGGAGAACCGATGACCCCTTCAGAGTAAAGAGGATTTCACCATGTATTAGAAGCTAGAACAGTTGAAGACTCAAGATTTGAAGTTCCTGAAGAAATATTTGACCTTTAGAAGACCAAACCTCCTTACACACTTACGTTAGATGCGACGATGTGTGAGCTGTCATTTGTTTGATGTTTTTCCGACAGCCACAAAGTAAAACTTGTTTCATCAAAAAAACTATTGTTCGTATTGTGTGTATCCCTCCCCACCTCTCTCATATCTCATCCCAAAACTTTTGAACCCCATAGATGATGAAAGAAGTTGGACTGATATTCTCTGGACCGAAAACCCGGTATGAGGCGTAGCTATGGATTCAAACATGGAGAATCACTTGGGAGCAATTTGGTTTCAAGGAAGAATGAAGTATCGTGACGCTCTTCAAGATTTTGAAGGAAGTGCGCAACCTGGTGGGAAATGCATCAAGCCATACAGGATGGAATGGAACAAGAACTTGGGAGGAATTCAAGAAGACCTGTTGAGATCACGTCTCATCCGGAGGCACCATGATAACCCGAAGAATAAACCTTGTTCCCGCAAGATTTATGAGAAATAGGACACACCTGTAAGGTTACGCAAAAACACGAGAGTGGTGAAGTAACGATAGATGTTTTGTTTGGCTTGCGAAACCATGGAATTACTCGAACCCAGTTCGAGAACAAGAGAAATTCTGCAATGCTTGTGAGTATGCCCAAGTGTTAGAATACGTGATTCGATATTTACGTATGTGGTAATGATTAAAGTACGGGATGGATTGGCCCCCATACCGAAGACTTCTATCATGAACTATCATATGTTGATGGAAAATCAGAGAGACTTGAAAAACCTTTGAAGAGTGTCGACGCGATAAGCCATAAAACCATAAAATGGTAGGACGATGGAACCCTTTACAGGCAACCGTTGCCAATCGTAGGTTATACGGTGAGGTTCAACCCAGACCCGTTTTCTGCAGGAGAAAACCATAAATTGTAGACCACCATGAGTGTGTCGATAGTTGTTTAGAATGGACACAGACCTATCGCCTAAGAAGATCCAAATTTCTGGACGAACTTCAACCTTGACGAACCAACCCAAGATTTTGAGGAAAACTCTATGCTTCCGGATGTAAGAGCTTTAATGAAGGAGCTATTGTAAGATATGTGAAGAGACATACATTGTCAGCCCTCCAGAGGAAATATCTGAGTTTATTGGAACCATGACCTTGTTTTTAAGTGTGGTAGCACTTTAGACCATACCGATCAATGGATTTGCTAGAAGGCCTCCAAACCCTAACCTTTTCTTTCTAGCCTCTTCGAATCTCGAGGACGAGATTCATTTTAAGTGTGGTAGGTTTGTAACATCCCAAATTTTGGAATGTTATATTAAATAAATAACTATGCTTGATTGTCTGAAGGTTGGTTTGATGGATTGAGTGAAACTGAGTGAAATTTGAAACTTTTGAAAGTTGAATGAGAGGGAATGAAATGACTTTCCCAAAACTTTCCCTTTGCCCTTGGATCCCAATGGATTCAAATTCATACCAACACCAAAGCCTAGAGTGAGGATGACATGACTTCTTCCATTTTAAATGAATAAGGTTTTGTAAAAAGATTTGAATTTCATTTGGGAAGATTTCAAATTCAAAGCTTTATGCAACTCAATGATTTTCATGAGGGAAGATAAAATGACTTCTTCAATTATATGAAATAGGAGTTGGAAGTTATAATGAATCAAGTTGAAAATCATTTGAAAGTGCTTTGAAACCCTCTTTCAAATTTTGAGTTTTGAATTTGAATTTCAAACTTTGGCATGTGGGAAACATTTCAAAAACTATGCACGATAAATACTTGATCAAAAGTATGAGAGGAGCAAACATGACACTCCAAAAATATCAGAGGAAACAATGCCAAAAGATTTGGATTCAAATCTGAATTTTATTTGAATATATAAAAAAAATAGATTTTATAAAGTTTGGATTTTGCCTTTGGAAAAATGTTCAAATGAAAGGGAATATTCCCTGATCATTTTGGTATATATATACCCTATATAAAATATTTATAGATATTGTTTTATTTCTGTTTTGTTTTATTTTAAAAATAAACTTTAAAAAAGAAAAACCCCTCAGGCGCCAGCGAACCACCCCAGCCCAGCCAGTGCCGCACCCTTCCCTTTGGCCCGGCCAGTGACCCTGGCCCGAGCCGAGCCAAACCCGGCTCCCTCACCTCGCCTCGCTCAATCCTCTAGGCTTGGCCACCCGCCGAGCCCCCCCTCTCTCTCACGACCTGGGCCCCGCCTCTTCTTCCCCCTCGCCACGCCATCGACCTCATGGGAGATCGACCGGATCCCGGCGATCCGGATCCCCGATCGCCTCGATCCCTTCCTGAGCGAGCCCGACCCCAGGCTATAAAGCCGAGCCCCTCCGCACCCCATTCCCCCCCCCCCTAGCCTCGCCGGACCCCCTCTCCCTCTCTCTCCCGAGCTCGCCGCCGACGCCACCCTAGTCCACCCCGACCACCCCCAACACCACCGAACCCCTCCCCGACCTCGTGCGCATCTCCCGACGACTACTTGAAGCTCATGTGGCCTTGGACGCCCAAGCACTCTCGCCGCCGCCCGCCGTCATGGGAGTCCGATAAGTCACCGGCATCGCCCTCCCCGTCCAGATCCTAGATCTAGGGCTAGGATTAGAAACCCAAGGGTTAGGTTTTATTTATAAAACCGGCCGTTCGATCGGTTTAGTTTTAGTTTAGGTTTATTTTTTGGCGGTTCATTTAGTTTAAACCTAGGCCCGTTTAGACTAAGTTACGCCTAGTGCACAAAGATAGGCCCATTAGGCCTTTTCTTTTATTTTGATTTTCTGTTTTAGCGAATAGTTTCTGTTTTCAAAAATGTATATCTTTTATTATGTTTAATATTTTTAGATGATTCTTTTTTGTTGGATTGCAAATTTTATGTAGTTTCTGTAGAATATATATTTAGCTATGTTAAAAATAATTAAAAATGCTTTAATATTGTTTTAGCCAGAATAGTAAATCTGCTATAACTTTAGTTAGAAAAATTATTTTTGCATGATTCTTTTTGTCACCACTTTATTTTGACATTGCCAAACCCTAGAAATTAATTTTGGTATTTTAGGATTAATAAATAATTAGTTCTAAGCAGAATCCTATTAATCCTAATTAATTAGCTAGTTGCTGTTTTCCTAATATATTAATTAGTAAATTAATTTATTTTTAACTTGTGATTAGTTATTCTAGGTTAGTTTCTGTTATTCTAGTAGATGAACTTTTATTTATAATTAATAAAAGGTTTTAATTTATTTTTCTTAATAGAAATTGGATTAGGCCTAAAATGAGTTTTATAATAGCTTTTTAATTAATTCTTTTTGCTCCTAGTTGCTTAGTGCAACCTTTTCTGTTAAGTTAACCTAAAACCATGATTAGGTTATATTAAGAAATTTTTATTATATAAAACTATTTTTGTTATTGTTTGAAGTAGGGAAAACTTTGAGTGGCCTTTATTTGAGTTTTTCTTTTGGATTTGGGTTTTGATTGTTTGTTGTGTTATGTTACTTTTGTTATGTTGTGTTATGTGATCCTATTGCTATGTGCTTATTATAGTTATTGTTTGCCTCGGTAGAATTTCCGGAGTGCGAAGATTTCTACTACGTAAACCCTAGTTTTTCAAGATCGTCAACCGTGCAAGTTCACTTTGACCATGCTTTCATACCTATGTTTTATTGCATTTAGTGGCATCTTTGCAACCACCCCTCAAAGAGTGATATTGAAATTCTTGTAGTTGAGTAGTATGCATGAGGTAGGAACCCATCACCTGTTACCAAGCCCGGACGATATTTTATTTTGATGCTACGCTATAGTAGACGGGGTTTGGTATGAGTGCACGAGAGTGGTGTGAAGAAGGAGGACTCTCGTCAATGACGACAACTCCATGATGGAATCTGCAAGGACCGCATCTTCAAGACCTCAAGACTTCAAGACTCGAGACAAGAATTCAATACACACTCTTGGGTGAAGGACGGTTGTGGGCACCCTGGAGAACCCAGTGGTTGGCGGGATGCATGGAGAAGCGCCATGACATCTTGCGGAAAGCTTCACCCAGACTCAAAGAGACGGAAGAATACTTCATGCCCGGAAGCTTACCTGTGCAACCGCAAGTCATTATGGGCTCGGCTTGGTTGACCTTAGTTGTGACTCTGGCTGGGACGGTGCTAGCAGATGTAGAACTACGGTAGGGACTGGATGGGTACCGGACGGTGGTCGAGGAACTCTTTGGAAGACCATGTTTCGGTCATCTTGTTCTCAAACACTCAAGTGCGAGAACGTAAAAAGAGGGATCGAATCTTGCGGGTAAAGTGTACAAACCTCTGCAGAGGGTTATAACCTAATCGATTAGCCGTGTCCCCGATTCACGGACAATTTGAGCATCTGGACTTGGATCTATCTCAGAACTCTCAACACCGGATTGATAACTTAATTGTGGGCAACTTATGATGATTTTTGGGCTATGAGACATCGGTTGGCGGAACCATGTCATGATAGAAAACTCCATAGTACAGACTTTATTCCTTTGATGTAGGGAAAATAAAACCAGCTTTTACGCAAACAAAACTCAGATACAGAGCCACAAAGCCATGTTGCATATAGTATAGTTTTATCATCTGTTTTCTCGTATTGTGATCTTGCCGGTACATTCAATGTAATCTTGACCTACGGCTGCAACGTATCATGTTGCGTATATTTCCTCAACGAGTAAGAGTACGGCAGTGGTTACGGTCTACACTCAACCCGCCGATGGCGCGTTGATGGGACTCCACACCCGTTTGATTGTTTCACGAGTATTATGAGGTATATATCATTTTACGTTATTTATACATGTGATTGCACTTTGATATATACATTGATGTCTTGTGTGTGCCAAAGATCTTGATCCGAGGATGGCACGGAATACGCAGGCTTGACCGTCTGAGGTCGGGTCGCTACATGCAAGCTTTGACACTGATCCGGACGATTCTAAATCGCAAACCGGATACGTGTTTTTGTTAAACGGTGGAGCTGTCAGTTGGTGCAGTTCTAAACAAAGCGTCGTAGCGGGATCTACATGTGAAGCGGAGTACATAGCTGCTTGGAAGCAGCAAATGAAGGAGTCTGGATGAAAGAGTTCATTACCGATCTAGGTGTTATACCTAGTGCATCGGGACTAATGAAGATCTTCTGTGACAATCTTGGTGCAATTGCCTTGGCAAAGGAATCCAGATTTCACAAGAGGACCAAGCATATCAAGAGACGCTTCAATTCCATTCGGGACCAAGTCCAAGTGGGAGACATAGAGATTTGCAAAGTACATACGGATCTGAACATTGCAGACCCGTTGACTAAGCCTCTTCCACGAGCAAAACATGATCAGCACCAAGGCTCCATGGGTGTTAGAATCATTCTTGAATGAACTAGATTATTGACTCTAGTGCAAGTGGGAGGCTGAAGGAAATATGCCCTAGAGGCAATAATAAAGTTATTATTTATTTCCTTATATCATGATAAATGTTTATTATTCATGCTAGAATTGTATTAACCGGAAACATAATACATGTGTGAATACATAGACAAAGCAGTGTCACTAGTATGCCTCTACTTGACTAGCTCGTTAATCAAAGATGGTTATGTTTCCTAACCATAGACATGAGTTGTCATTTGATTAACGGGATCACATCATTAGGAGAATGATCTGATTGACATGACCCATTCCGTTAGCCTAGCACTTGATCGTTTAGTATGTTGCTACCGCTTTCTTCATGACTTATACATGTTCCTATAACTATGAGATTATGCAACTCCCGTTTACGGAGGAACACTTTGGTACTACCAAACGTCCACAACGTAATCGGGTGATTATAAAGGAGTATTACAGGTGTCTCCAAAGGTACTTGTTGGGTTGGCGTATTTCGAGATTAGGTTTTGTCACTCCGATTGTCGGAGAGGTATCTCTGGGCCTTCTCGGTAATACACATCACATAAGCCTTGCAAGCATTGCAACTAATGAGCTAGTTGTGAGATGATGTATTACGGAACGAGTAAAGAGACTTGCCGATCTAGATTGAACTAGGTATTGGATACCGACGATCGAATCTCGGCAAGTAACATACCGATGACAAAAGGAACAACGATATGTTGTTATGCGGTCGACCGATAAAGATCTTCGTAGAATATGTAGGAACCAATATGGGCATCCAGGTCCCGCTATTGGTTATTGACCGGAGATGTGTCTCGGTCATGTCTACATTGTTCTCGAACCGTAGGGTCCGCACGCTTAAGGTTTCATGGCGGTTATATTATGAGTTTGTGTATTTTGATGTACGAAGGTTGTTCGAGTCCCGGATATGATCACGGACATGACGAGGAGTCTCGAAATGGTCGAGACATAAAGATTAATATATTGGACGGATATATTTGGACACCGAAAAGGTTCCGGAGAAGTTTGGAGCTCCGGAGGTTACCGGAACCCCGGGAGGTATATGGGCCTTATTGGGCCCATATAGGAATAAGGGAGAAGGAACAAGGGAGGCGCGCCCCAAGCCCAATCCGAATTGGGGAGAGGGGCCGGCCCCCCCTGTCCGTTTGTGCTTCCCCCGCTGCCTATTCCTACTACTAGTACGTATTCCTAAATGCGCGTACTCCTTCCTTCCCCCGCCAAGTGAACTAAGGAAAAGTGAGGGAAACCTATTTGGCGTAGGTTTCCCCCTCCCTTGGTGCGCCCCCCTGGGTGGCCGGCCACCTCCTCCCTCCCTCCTTTCTAGTCGGGGGAGGGGGGGCACCCGAAGAGACACAAGTTGATCCTTGAGATCGTTCCTTAGCCGTGTCACGGTGCCCCCTCCACCATATTCCATCTCGGTCATATCGTAGCGGTGCTTAGGCGAAGCCCTGCGACGGTGAAACATCAAGATCGCCACCACGCCGTCAGGTCGACGGAACTCCCTCCCCGGAGCTTTGCTTTGGATCGAAGCCCGTGGAGCGCCATCGAGCTGAACGTGTGCCAAGAACTCGGAGGCGCCGAGTAACGGCGCCGTGATCGGCTGGATCGTGAGGAGAACGTCGACTACTTCCTCTACGTCATCATCGACTCGGAGGTGCCGGAGTAACGCGCTGGGATCGGCAGGATCGCGAGGAGAAAGTACGACTACTTCCTCTACGTTGTGATCGCTTCCGCTTACGGTCTACGAGGGTACGTAGACAACACTCTCCCCTCTCGTTGCTATGCCATCACCATGGTCCTGTGTGTGCGTAGGAAATTTTTTGAAATTACTGCGTTCCCCAACACCCGAAACACTTCCAGTGTCCGAACATAGTCGTCCAATATATCGATCTTTACCTATCGACCATTTCGAGACTCCTCGTCATGTCCGTGATCATATCCGGGACTCCTAACTACCTTCGGTACATCAAAACACAAAAACTCATAATACCGATCGTCACAGAACTTTAAGCATGCGGACCCTACGGATTTGAGAACTATGTAGACATGACCGATACACGTCTCCGGTCAATAACCAATAGCGGAACCTGGATGCTCATATTGGCTCCATATTCTACGAAGATCTTTATCGGTCAAACCGCATAACAGCATACATTGTTCCCTTTGTCATCGGTATGTTACTTGCCCGAGATTGGATCGTCGGTATCTCAATACCTAGCTCAATCTCGTTACCGGCAAGTCTCTTTACTCGTTCCGTAATACATCATCTCACAACTAACTCATTAATTGCAATGCTTGTAAGGCTTAAGTGATGTGCATTACCGAGAGGGCCCAGAGATACCTCTCCGACAATCGGAGTGACAAATCCTAATCTCGATCTATGCCAACTCAACAAGTACTATCGGAGGCACCTGTAGAGCACCTTTATAATCACCCAGTTACGTTGTGACGTTTGGTAGCACACAAAGTGTTCCTCCGGTATTCGGGAGTTGCATAATCTCATAGTCATAGGAACATGTATAAGTCATGGATAAAGCAATAGCAGTAAACTAAACGATCAAGTGCTAAGCTAACGGAATGGGTCAAGTCAATCACATCATTCTCCTAATGATGTGATCCCGTTAATCAAATGACAACTCATGTCTATGGCTAGGAAACTCAACCATCTTTGATTAACGAGCTAGTCAAGTAGAGGCATACTAGTGACACTATGTTTGTCTATGTATTCACACATGTATTATGTTTCCGGTTAATACAATTCTAGCATGAATAATAAACATTTATCATGATATGAGGAAATAAATAATAACTTTATTATTGCCTCTAGGGCATATTTCCTTCAAGAATTGATTCTCGGTCCACATAATTGACGCATATGACCATCGTTTCCTCGATGAAATTGAGTTGCGTGCATGGAATTATTTTTCATTGTTTTTTCAGGGCTTGACTCCTTAAATGGCTCAGCTTGGGTAGTATTAACAATCAATGGGACCATTCCTATATCATCCTCCCTCCCTTCAAATGGAACCGCCCTCGGTTTCGAGTCGGTTCTTAACATGATCTTCCTCTCCGGAACTTGCTGCTCTCTAGTGATTGCATTGTCCACCATTGGATTTAGCATGTGCTTCTTCCCACCATGCATGAATGTGTATGTGTTTAATCTTCCAGCATGCACAACATCATGACCGAACTGCCACGGTCTTCCTAATAGCAACTGAAAAGCGTCCATCGACAATACATCACAATCCACCTTGTCGATATAATTTCCAACAGCAAATGGCACACACACCTTATGTGTAATCTTTAATTTTCCGGAGTTGTATATACACTCCACGTGGTGCGGTTTTGGATGCCGCCACATGGACAAACCCAATGCATGCACAGTATCTTTACTAATGGTGTTTGTAAAGCTGCCGTCATCAATTATCATCTTGCATGCACGATCCTTGATCATGCATTGTGTTTTAAAAACACTCCAACGTGGTCCCTTTGCACCACCATCAATATGTACCTTCTCCACCAAAAGATTCAGCCCCTCTATCGATGCATCAACTTCTTCCTTTCTTTCTTCCTGTTGTTCTTCTCTTTTTAGCAAACGACTTTCCAATCTGCCCGGAACACATCCTTTGGCATGGGAACAAAACAGATTTGTTGTCCCTTCCATGATAGAGAGTAACTATTTTTCTTACAATTTCGAACAACCCCAACACGTTTGCAGCATGGGTCCCCAAGTAGCAGATGGCACGACACCAATGACACAGGACAATCATAAAAAAAATCCGCACAACAATATTTTCCAAAATCAAAAATTAGCAAAATGCGATGCATAATTTTGATTTCACCTCTGAACCACTTCAGCGTGTACGGTCTTTCAAGAGGCACCATATTCAGCCCCAATTTTCCCACCACCTCGATGCTCACCATGTTGACCGCAAAACCTTCATCGATAGTCAAATTGACACACCGCTCCCTCACGATGCGGCGAGTGTGAAAAAGAACAACATCACCGATGCCTTCCTCCTCCATCAATATGTTCTTGCTCAACATGTTGATGCTCGCCTCTGCAGACAATACTGTACACTGAATTGTGTGAGTAACCTTTGCTCTGATACCACTTGATGTAGCACGGACTAGCAAGCCACTAATTCGTGTGCGTAGACGGGCCGATCTTTCATGGCGATGCAAGATCAGTAGTTCTTTCCCCGTGTTCCTTCTCACAACCTCCAATAGCAATCTCTACCTGTGCACGAACAGTCGGATCAACACGTAGGCACCGATGTGATAATCAACCCTTCGTCGCTAATAGATTTCCTCAAAGGAAAATCACAGAAAATACTCAACATTGGATCGCCCTAAGACTGGATGTTTTCTGAACCTTGTTCATAACTCACGAATAAAACTCAAAATTGCCCTTCCGTACATTGACAAATCGTTAGCTTTTATATGTCTTGATCTAACCTAGACTCCTAACCACTTACGTCAAATCCTGACTTGACAAATTAAAAAAATCCTAATTGGAAAGGAAAATAACTCACATACCATACTAGCTAGCTAGTTGGTTGACAAAAACAAAATTAAGGATCCTAACAAACCTGTACTTGAATTCTGCCTACACAACTTAACGTGGAGGCGTTCAGAAATTCGGCTCCACAGAAGCTAGTGCTGATTCCTTCTTGATCTTCCGTATTTTCTTGTAACGTGGCCGAACGAAATCTCTTGCCATCTTATCTGTACATGAATTCCCTTGCATCATTTCTTTTATCAAACATGCTCGTACACTTTTAGACTTCATGTGTACACGACCATGCACTGACGTTCCAAACATGTCTTCTGAATTTAATAAACGGGTCATATAATTAGTCTTTGGTTCGCTCATCACAGAATTGATTCTCAGTCCACATAATTGACGCATATGACCATTACCTTGATGAAATCGAGCTGCATGCATGGAATTAATTTTCATTTTTATCAGGGCTTGACTCTTTAATTGGCTCAGCTTTGGTAGTATCAACAATCAATGGGACCATGCCAATATCACATCTACTCAGTTTGCAGCTTGCTCCTTCATCTTCGAGGAATGTGATTCTAATATCAAGGCACATAGTCTTGTTAAAACGTTTTAGGCCTTTCTTTTGGACGCATCTGTGACTCCTTAATATTCCAGACCTAAATTGCACTCCCTCTGTTTCTTTTTGTTATGTATATAAGATTTTGTCAAAGTAAAACTTTGTTAACTTTGATTAAGTTTATAGAAAAAATATTAAGGTTCATAATATGAAATCTATATTGTTAGATGAATCATGAAATTAGTTTTCATACCATATAGCTTTAGTATTGTAGATGTTGATTTTTTTTCTACGATGTTGGTCAAACTTTACAAAGTTTGATTTTGACCAAATCTTATATGCCGACTAAAAATAAAGAGGGAGTATCCCAATGTATTTAGACTATGATCAATAAATAAAGTGTGTTTAGACTAAAAAAACTCATTAATGAGCACTCTTTGCTTCTAAAAAAAGAGCACTGTTTATAAAGGTCATTCTCACCTCCTCAGATTGCGACAGGTGGCGCACTACATGTTCGCCACTGGTCGCAACCTGAGAGTTTTCCCTTTCTTTGTAAGTCCGTTTATTCAAAACATTTTTATCTCTTAAACTGTGCGTCCAAATCTCGAACCGTTTTCAACGTTGGATTCCTCGCGTCGAGATCTTCAAAAGCAGATCTCGTGTTAACAAGTTTTGATGAATTTTTTTTCTGAAAAAATGACGAAAAACCGAACCAGGAGAACGTTTATTTCTTTCCAAAAAGAGGCACGGATTTGTCTCTTGCGGAGCAAATATATGCTTACACGAGAAGTAAACTCGTGGCTCTTATGAAGGAAAAAAACAAAAAACAACTTTTTTTCTCGTTTCCGAAAGGCATGACCGTGCCTCTCACAAAAGCAAATCCGTGTCACTTGTGAAAGCAAACTCATGCCTCCCGTGGAAAGTAAAGAAAAAAGCTTTTTCGGTATCTGAGAGGCACAGTAGTGCCTCATGAAAAAAACCGTGCCTCTGCGGAAAAAAAAAAGAAAATTCATTTTTTTTCGTTTCCGAGAGGAACGGTCATGCCTCTCGCAAAAGCAAAATCAAAACATATTTTTTCGTGAAAACAAATCTCGAATTTTTCTGTCTAAAAGCAAAGCGTGACGGTGGAAAACCGAAAAATGAAGAAAAAAACAAAAAAATATCTAAAAAGCAAAAACGTGCTGAAAAAATAAAGAAACAAAATCCAAAGGGAGCACGACCCATGACAACGGTTGAGAGCTCGCCATGTGGTGTGCTCTCAACCCACCCCAAGTGAGCCTTGGGGAAGCTCCCGAAGGAGCGCTCCTTCGTTAGTTGCTCCCCTTTTTCTGTTGTCTTTGAAACTCACGAGAGCTATTTCTTGCTTTAACGCTTTAAGCGAGATGATAGCTTGCTCTCGCTGAAGGGATTCGATTCTCGCGCAAGAAACTGAGCCGGCCCATCAACACACTTTTGAAAGAAAAGGAGGATGAAAGAGGTGCACAGGAGAGGGATCAATACCAGTACCTTCGAGAAGAAGACGACCCCTGCTAGCCAGCCTACCCACCTATCAGTCGTGGCTAGAAGTGGGGGGCGTCCTACTTGACTAACTAAAGCCGATTTTCTTAGGGTTTTTTTTTCTTCTCCATTTTTTAATTCCTTTTGCATTTGTTTCTTCAGTTTTTTATTTTCTTTTTTCTCGGTTTATTTCGTTTTTCATTTCTTGGTTTTATTTGTTTCATTTTTGGTTTTCTCCGTTTTTATTTCATTCTTTTTCATTGCCTTTCGCATTTTGTTACTTCATTTTTTATTTTCTCTATTTTCAGTTTTCTTTGCTCTTTTGGTTATTATTCTACATTTTTCATATGTCAACAACATTTTTCTAATACATGGCTAACATTTTTCATTAGATATTATACATTTTTTAATACATGGTCAACATTTTTTATACACATTTAAAAAAAATTCAAATATAAGATTACCATTTTTCCTACACGTTTCTAAAAAATAATGCATGGTCAATATTTTCCGTATACATTTTTAACATTTTTAAATGCTTGATTAATAGTTTTCAAGTAAAAACATTAACATTTTTAATACATGGTCAACAATTTTTTTATACACATTTAACATTTTCCAAACGCTCGATTAATATTTCTCAAACACTTGTTCAACATTTTTTTTGAAAATGCTTGATTAATATGTTTATGTACATCATCAATGTTTTTTCTTCATTTGGTTAATACATGGTTAACATTTTTTCTATACACATTTAACATTTCCCATTTGTCTGACTAACATTTTTTAAATAGTCGATCAACATTTTCTTCAAATGGTTGATCAACATTTTTATATACATGATAGAAAAACATCATTTTTTTAATAAGTGATCAACATATTATGTATACACATTCAACATTGTCTGGACGCTTGTTCGATATTTTCAAATACTTGTTCGACATTTTTCTAATACTTATTAAACATTTTCAAATACTTGTTTATCATTTTACAAATACTCGTTCAAAAATCTTCAAATACCCTTTCAACATTTTTAAATACTTTTTGTATAGTTTTTTGTAATATATATTTAGAATATGTTAAAGTATAAACAAATGTGCAAAAAGGCAAAAAAACAAAAACAGAAAACAGAAGAAAAAAACATGTGGCCTGCTATGCGCGTGGGCCAGCCCATCTCGATCACCCCTTCAGCGAATCCGAAGATGAACTTGCTGAAGGCGAGATATAGGGACGCCCATTAAAACTGGCTTGTACTAAAGTTCGATTGGGCTTCTTCTACTGCTTTTACTTTCACCCTTGCGGAGGTAAAAATGAATGCAAGTGCCTCCAGATCAATTCGGCAGTAATTGCATGTGACTCGACGACAGTGAAGGCACGCAAGGAGCAAATGCAATGATCATTGCAGAAATAAGAAAAATTCTTCAAACTAGTAGTGATATCTCTTTTATTTATTATTGTAGGAATCGAATGTTGATGCCCACAATATAGCTAAAATGCTCTAGAACTAGCTCCTGGCCGCCATGTGTGGCTTTTGGACCCCCCGAATTATGTAAACAATGTGGTGATGCAGTAATAAAGTTCGGGTGTTTCACTAAAAAAAAGTAAAATTGAAAGAAAAAATGTGTGAATTTTTTTATCTAATCATCAACTGTCAATATACTACAGAGAACATCTGAAGCAAAAAATTACATGCAGGTCTGTGCACCACCTAGCGACGACGACTACACGTATCCCCCAAAAAAGGTAAACTTGCAATTTCTTATATAGTTCTGAAAAAACTTGTCATTTCTTGTTCATATGAAAAACCTGTTGGCTGAAAAGCAAGTTGCCTCAAGTCCTCTTCCAGTTTTGAGATGCAAATGAAGTATAGTAGCAGAACCTAGTCGTAAAGTAAGTTTGAACTTTGAAGGTAGCAGAACCTAGCACCACCCCGCCGGCAGGCACAAAGTCATAACAACACTTGTTTCTAATCCTGCCATCAGTCTGCGTGGTTAGGCGTCTTGTTGATTGATTACAGTTGGCGTGATTAAGCTGCTCCCTTAAAGAGGTTGATAGATTGAGATATTGGAGAAGTAATTGTTGTATTGATCGGGGCCTCAAGGGTTGTTTATATAGATTACAAAGCTTGGGCTCCAAGACTAGACTAACAGAGATAGATTACAATACGAATAGACTTATACTCTAAGATCCCCCCGCAGTCTCAACGTCAGGTGAAACAATGCTGAAACTGGAGCGTATGTCGGTGAACGATGCAGTCGGGAGTCCTTTGATAAAAATGTCAGCAAATTGGGCACTTGTAGGAACATGAAGAACGCGAACCTCACCAAGAGCCACCTTTTTCACGAACAAAGTGAATGTCAATCTCAATGTGCTTTGTGCGACGATGTTGAACTGGATTGGAAGCCATGTAGACTGCAGAGATGTTATCACGAAGAAACAATGGTAGCACGTGGGAGCGGACGATGAAGTTCAACGAGAAGTTGCCGTAGCCACACCGCCTCGGCCACGGCGTGAGCAACCGCCCTATACTCAGCCTCGAGAAGACACAGAAGCGGTTACACGCCTTTTAGAACACCAAGAAACAAGATTATCACCCAAATAAACGCAAAATCCGGATGTAGATCGTCGAGTATCTGGACAACCTGCCCAGTCTGCATCAAAATAAACTGTCAAGCTTGTAGGTGAAGAAGAATTAATAAGGAGACCGTGATCAAGAGTGCCTTTTAAATAGCGGAGAATGCGTCTGACATGAGCCAGATGAGGAGCACGAGGATCATGCATAAAGAGACAAAGCTTGCCGAATGTAATAGGAGATTTCGGGACGAGTAAGAGTTGCATATTGAAGAGCGCCCGGTGATGCTACGATATAAAGTAGGATCGAAGAGGATCACCATCGTACAGTTTAGCACCAACGTCGGCCGGAGTACGAGAGGGTTGACAATCGGACATACCGAGCGAGAAAGCAAGTCCAAAATGTATGATCGTTGAGAAAGAAAGAGGGAAGATGTTGTGCGAGAAACATGAATACCTAGAAAATGATGAAGAGGACCAAGATCTGTCATGGAAAACTCCCGATTGAGAGAAGAGATGGTATGTTGAAGAAAAGAATCAGAACTAGCCGTGAGAATGATATCATCAACATAAAACAAGAGGTAGGCAGTGTGAGTAGGAGACTGATAAACAAAGAGAGAAGAATCGGGTTTGGAGGGAATAAAGCCTATGGTTTGAATAAAAGTAGCAAAGCATTGAAACCATGAACGAGGAGCTTGTTTAAGGCCATAAAGAGATTTGTGGAGGAGACAAACAAAATTTGGAGAGGAGGGATTCTCAAAACCGGAGGGTTCTTGACAATAAACAGTTTCATTGAGAGTGCCATGAAGAAAAGCATTTTTAACATCAAGTTGATGAATAGGCAAAGAAGAGGAAAAAAAAAGACTAAGAAGAACACGAATATTGCTTGTTTTAACAACAGGAGAAAAAGTCTAATAAAAGTAAATACCATGCTGCTGGGAGAAACCACGACACACCAAACGAGCTTTTTAACGTGCGAGAGTGCCATCGGAATGAATTTTATGACGAAAAACCCATTTGCCGTAAACAATGTTAACACCGGAAGGTTTGGGAACAAGAGTCCATGTATTATTTTGTCAAGAGCTTCAAATTCATCACGCATAGCGGAAAGCCAGAGAGGGTCAAGAAGAGCTCGCTTATAACTGGTTGGAATAGGAGAGATGGTTGGGGTGGCGAGATTGAGACGTTTGGTGGGGAGAAGAAATCCTCGTTTTCCACGGGTGCACATGACATGATCATTGGTGAGCGGTGGTATAAGAACGGCATTGGGTGGCAGTGGGTTTTCGGTTGAAGAAGACGGTGAGGAAGAAGAATCAGAGGTGGTGGGTGTCGAGGTGGTTGCCGTGGTAGGATGTGGTGAGGGAAAGACGGCCGGGTAGAGGATGCGATTCTTGGGAGAGGTGGGGGCAGAGGCGGGAGGGTGGTGACGGTGGGCGATTCCGGCGGAGACGGAACAAGATTCCATGGCAGCAGAGAGATGGTGAAGGACGAACTAGGGAAGGGTTTTGGTGGTGGCGGATTGTGGTGGAATTGGTTTTGTGGTTATAGTGACGAGAAAAAGGAAAAGTATTTTCATCGAATGTGACATGACGAGAGAGAGAATGATACGACCAGAAGATGGATCGAAACAACGATATCCTTTGTGATCATCAGAAAGACCAAGGTGAATGCAAGGTAGTGAGCGTGGTTCTAGGTTGTTGGAGGCGGTAGAGGCGATGTTGGGAAAGCATAGACAGCCAAAACACGCAGAAAAGAATAGTCGGTGGGAGAGAAAAAGAGATTGGAAAGGCGAATAAAGAGGGCAAGTTTTAGTTGGTCGAATATTAAGAAGTAGTGTGGCGGTCTGAAGGGCTTCAACCCAAAAAGCGGGAAGGAAGAGAAGCTTGTAAAAGCAATGTGCGAAGAACATCATTAATAGAGCGAAGACAGCGTTCAGCTTTACCATTTTGAGAAGATGTATAAGGCCATGAAAAACGAAGAAGGATGCCTTGAGAGAGAAAGAAGGTGCGGTTTTGGGTGTTATCAAATTCACGACCGTTATCACATTGAATAAATCGAATTGGCAAGCCAAAGTGTGTGACTACATATTGTCGAAAGTTGAGAAAGATTGCAGGTACTTCAGATTTAGCGCGAAGAGGAAAGGTCCAAGTATAGTGAGAATAATCATCCAAGATCACAAGATAATATTTATAACTAGAAACACTAGGGACTGGAGAGGTCCATAAATCACAGTGAAGTAACTCAAAAGGAAATGTACTAATGGTAGTAGAGGTTCCAAAAGGTAATCTAACATGTTTGCCACATTGACATGCATTACAGAGAGAGGGATTATGAGGAGTGCTAGAACTAGGGATACAAAATTCTTGGAGTAAAGACGTCAAAGTGTTTTTCTTTGGGGTGACCGAGGCAGCGATGCCATAGATCAACAGAGGCGAGCATGGCACGAGAGGTGGATGTGGGCGTGCCATGAAGAGGATAAAGATCGCCTGCTATTGTACCGAGCGAGGACCGCCCCGGTTGTCAGATCTTTCACAGACAAACCAAAAGGGTCAAAGGCCAGGATAACTTTGTTGTCAATGCAAAATTGTCTAACAGAGATAAGATTTTTTATGATGGAAGGAACCACAAGAATATTGCGTAGAAAAAAATTGGCATGAGAGGAAGGGATGTAAGAGTGACCAGTGCATGAAACAGGGATGGTGGAGCCATCGCCAATGGTGATAGTGGAAAAGCGGAAGGAAAACAAGGCGACAATAAATTCATATTTGAAGACATATGCATTGATGCACTGAATCGAAAATCCAATCCATTACTGCGTCGTTGAGGACAAAATTGTTCATGGCGTTGATGAAGGCGGCTTGGTCCCAAGCCGGGTTGGGGAGGAGCAGAGGGGCCGTGAACTTGCATGTTGGCGTAGGGGATAGCGGATGGGTAGTATGCGATTGGGGCCTACATGTTGCCGTAGAAGGCCGGCATGGTGTTGTAGGGCGACGGTGGTCCTAAGCGTCTTTGGTAGGCGGAGTAGGAGTGGCGGTGTAGACATGCGCCGTGACACAGGTCTAAGGAGTCCCGAAGAGCCTGTGGGTCGGGCCGAAGACCGGCTCCACGTGCCGTGTCTGTGCAGGAGGAGCACCATCTGACGAGGGCCGACCATGGCATTGACCAAGCACGGACGAGGCCACCCAAGGATCATCTTGAGGAGGCCATGGCGGCAATTTGAGTGTACCAGGGCGGTGGATGACGAGGTGGTCTGGTCCGTGGAGACGAGATGCAGGAGGCCGGTAGACGGGATTCTTGCCCTTGTAGTTGTGGATGCCGAGGTCTAATGAGATTGGTATGAAGGAAGAGACATCGGCAATGGTGTCGGCTAGGGAGAACATAGGGTTTGAAAGGGGAGGTGTTTGAGTAGTTGTAGAGGAGGAGGTAGGGGGTGGGGCACCGGCGGCGCGGAACTCGGCCATGGAGAAGAGGGGTTGAATAGGCCGAGGCGGCGGCGCAGGTGGCGAAGCCATACCAGATGCAGAAAACCTAGGCGTCGGATACCATAATAGATTAAGGGTTTCAAACTAAACTAATAGAGATAGATTATAATATGAATAGACTTATACTCTAAGAGAGATGGGTCACAACGGTCGGGAAAAGCGAGCACGACCACATTGTCATGACCATGGCCGATCGCTTTTGAAAGCAAAGTCTCTGCTTCCGTTCTCTCGACATCACGAGCATATTTGCTCATTCAAAACCCCTTTGCGCTAACACGCTCCCTTGTTTCTTCCATGGTCTAAACAGACGCATCTGCACGACTGCACGTCTGACCCGGCAAAGCCTGTCGCCGGAGCCGCCTAAATACTACAGGCAGATAATTTATCTTGTACAGTACGTACCTGTAAAGGGTGATAGGAGCGACGATTTTTGTGTGCTAGTGCAGTTTAGGCGCCTCCGAGTTCCGAGATCAGATCGGCATCGGCACATACTGTCAGCGTCAATCCACTGACATGTCTCTCATCCGGGACATGGGCCTCGCTTGTCTGCTAGCTTCCCAGGCCGGGACATGGGCGCTGGTGACACTGTGACAGTTGACCAAACACCCAGGATATAGTAGTTTTTTTCCAGCAATCGTCCATGGTACGTGGCGCGAAGCTTCTGGAAGGCGAATACCTCAGCTCCAATCATGCCGCTGCAGCGTTTAAAAAAGATTTGCAACATTGGTGTTTTATAGTACTCACTCCCATCCGACCTTAGTTCAAAACTGCGACGTTTATCTCGAATCGGAGGGAGTAGTATAAATAGGTTCTTTTGCCGATTATGGATTTATGTTTCGTTTCAACCATAGGCAATCGATGAGGAGAGACCATCGGTAGCAGCGGTATTCTACACGAGCAGCGTCCTCACGTCCACACCATACATTTAAGGCATCTAGCCTGCCTGGCTTAGCTAAGCGGTTGACATGACTTTTACTACAGTGGTCGTCGTCTCGACCCAGTTGTTGACAAAATTAATGATCGAATATTCCGAACGCCGGGGGCGTTCATGCATGTAGACGCGCCTGACTTCCCCGATCCGTTGAAACCACGCACGGGCGAGCGGTCTCAGGCGAAAACCGGCCACTTGTTTTTGACCTCGCCGAGGCCGTGGCGTCTTGCAATCAAGCTAGCACAGGCTGACATGCCAAACTTCATCACATGCATGTGGAGCGATTAAAAAATAGCCACGTTGGTCCTTTCTCACTGATTGTTTTTGTTCAAATTGTATTTCTCTGTCATTATACTAAGTACATGTGGAGGTACCTCCCGTCCCATGTGCTCAAGAGTCAATTCAGTGCATGCATTTTCAGCATTGCGAAATGTTATCTGCTTTTTCTTCCTTCCACTTAGCTAGAGGGGACTCGCCCTGTTAATCAGACTAACTAGCTAGCTCAGTAGCGCTAGACCCTTTGCTTGTTACTGAATTCAGCATTGGGCACGAGTAAAGTGCGGCATTGCATTTGACCTCAGATATGTGTACTGATGCTACTAGTACCAACTAGGTAGGCAGGCGCAAGAAAAGGATCGATCAGCCGGCCTGGAATGGATCGATTAGTTTAACATGATTGATCGAGAGAGCGTGTGGGTACGTGAGTTAGTGGAGGACTAATTAAATCCCAGTAGCTCCTGCTCCTGACGCGCCATTGCTCCTCCTCCTCCTCCGTGGATAGATTCGGGGGACCAACCGCGACGACCCAGCCCCGCCTAATCCGCGCAACTAGCCCCGCTTTGTTAATCCCATCTGACCCTCCGCTCCGCCCACTGATTCGTCCATCGCTTCGTCGCCCGGTCTTAGAAAGTGTTTGCCATGTTCCCATCGGGTAGATACTGCATGCGACCTCTCGTAGTTATCTGCCTGCGATCACCAGACGCGATAAGAGTACACCTGGTTGCATCGGTGCTACTTAATCTACTGCAGAGCTGATGTGTCCACTACACATGGGCTAACCGGCTGCTGTGTCACTTGCCACCCGGGCTCACGCGGTCACCACGCACCAACCAACCCCCGCGCCCAAATATCTCCAGAAATGGCTGCCGCGGATACGCTCCTTGTTCCTTTCCTCCCGCCGGTGCAGCACAAGCAGGAGAAAACAGATCATCAATCAAATCAAACAACAAAACAACGTTATCGTCTGTCGTAAGATGTACAAATCTGTCCGGTATCTATACCAACGTGTTGTTTCTGTCCGGTATCCAACGAGTTGGAGCTTTGCTGATCAGGACGACTGCTCAGTCCACGGGTCACATGTAGCCCTCCTAAGTACATGTCGATCTCGCGTTCGATCATAGGGCAGTAACGGTTCCCAATAATTGGACGGACGCTGAAACTGACGCCTGAATCGCAGGTGTTAATCGGAGTGCTGTACGCTGAAACCGATTGAGGTCCGAAGAACCATGGAGCATTCTATGGCGCACAAGCAGACAGAAGAAATCCGTCGAGCAGACAGGAAAATACAGTGCAGGTGTGAAGAATTCGGCCGGATGTGTTAAAGAAATGTCATCTGCGTGTGGGGAGCTGGTCTGGCGATGCCCGTGAATGAACTGTTGCCAACGTAGACCGCAACGCGCGCTCCTCCTAACCAGCATGAGAATCTTATCGTTCTACTGTATCCAACAAGTGTACGGCTCAACAATTCGCACGCTCACGTCGGCTCGGCTCCATTGATCTTTGCACGCCATCACCGTGAAAGCTACTCGACCCCGGGCCAGTCTCCCGATCCCCAGCGATACAAGGTGGCTTTACAGCCGAGTGGATTGCCCACAGCGCAGCTCCAACCGTCCAACAATGTATGCTGCATGTCAGCTGATTGGGAGTTGGCATCGCATTGCATGGTGTACTTCAAATGCGTGTGGTCCAGAAGAGACAATGAACTCCATTTCGGAAAAAAAAAAGACAATGAACTGTTCTGACAATATCATCAAAAAGTACTAGTAAATGGAGAAGTCCTTTATAGAATGAAAAGAAATAGTCATTTGGTCTCTCGACTATAGTAAAAAAACACATGTGTGCCTTCCTTTTTTTTTTCAAGAATAGTAAAAATGACTGCATGCATCGCCCAGATGCAGAGACCGGCCGTAATCCTCCATTTAAAGAAAAGGAAATAGAGTAAGCTCGGAAAAAAAAGGAAATGATAAAAATTTAGACAAGAAATGAGGTTTTCATAAACTAGATTTTTTGTAGAAATGGACTTTAATAAGAAGATTTACTCCAAAAATAATACTCGTAGAAAACTGGAAAAACCGAACCAAACGTTAGGAAGATGACTGGAAATTCAGAAAAATAAACATTATTCTAAAAAACTTGTCTCCGACTGAATTACAAAAATGGCAGACCATACAGTCGTTTCATACTACGGGAATTGAGAAACTGCAAAAATAGATAACATGCAATACGGTGTGCTCTGAACTTTTTCTGTTAAAGAACTAGAAACATGGATGCATTTTTTGCTTTAGACATGAAGAAGAGAGAACCAGTGACTGAGCCTGCAAAAAAAAAAAGCAAGAAAAAAAGAACCCTATGGTGAGTCCCAGTTCAAGCTCATGGTTCATCAGTTGGGCCACTGAGGGTATGGCTCATCAGGTCACGCGCGCTCAGTGCCAGTTCGAATCTGCCCACGCCAACATGAAAGCTACTAAACTCCAGGTCGATCTCCAGCTTCTAGGCAACCAATGGCTGACCACTTTACAGCTGCACGGATTTGCTCGGTGGTTCCATAATCAGTACCGACTAAATTTTTTTTTTTTTTGAGGAAAAAAGAGTAACACTCCATTACTCTTGAGCCAATTCCATGTCAGCTCTCATCTCTTCCACTAAATCATCCGGGACCCCTGCAACTTTGTACGCATCTCCCTTTTTTCTCGCCCGGGCCGCCAAGCAGTGAGCCAATTTATTCTGATTCCTGTTGACATAGACCACCCGAGCATTTCTGAATTTTGATAGTTCAATCTTGGCATCGTGAATGACCGAGAAAGCAGGCAGAGCGGTTCTTGCTTCAGATTGGATTTCTTTTGCTAAGAAGGAGCGGTCGGTTTCGCAATGATGGACCCTCTGAGCAGAGTCGCTAAAGATTGGAGCCACGACAACAAAGCTCGGGCCTCCGCTTCCTCAACCGACGAGCAACACTCGATACTTTTAGATCGCGAGAAGACCACCAGCCCCACGTGGTCGCGAGCCATCGACTAATACATGCCTTGCCACCGGCCAAGAAAGAGGCATCAGATTCAGTTTCACGTGCCATTACTTGGGGGCACCAAGCACCGGAAGGGCGCCAAGTTGCAGCCCGATCTCGGCACCTCCATAGCTCCTCCCACGACTCCTTCCCAGCAGAAGCATTCTGAGCAGCCCAGACCTTGCTTGTCTTTCATATCTGAAAGAAATACATAGATGTTGTCGTTTATCTCCTCTACGTATTGCTGCAGGAATAAAGCCGATCTACTAACCAACTCTTTCCCTGTACTATGAAAATAGTCGTCCCGGAGAAACCAGCAACGCCACAACAAGAACAATACTTTTGTTCTTGTTTCCATATTGCATAGCCCTAATAAATTTTGTAACCAGTCCTCTCCAAGATGGCTGAAAGAAGCGTTTATTTGGGGATGTTCAGACCTTTCTCATCTCTGTTCTTAGGGCTTTGCTCTTGGTACAAGAGACTACAGCATGGTGTTCGTCTTCCTCTCCCATTCCACAAATATTGCAGGTACTGTCCATAATCAAAGTACGCTTCCATTTGTTCAGCTTAGTCGGCAGCGTATTGGTGGCCGTCCTCCACCCGAAGATTTTGATCTTTTCTGGTACCTTGGCCTTCCAGATGATATCCCAAATGCTACGGTTGTGTGATGCATTAAGAGAACTTCGATGCCGCACCCTCGGCTGATCTTGAAGTGAGGCCGCCCGACTTATACGCACTCGGACGGTAAAAACTCCGGACTTCTCATAATTCCACGCCAAAGTATCCTCCGCAGCCGAATTCGGGATCCTGATGCTACATATCGCATCCGCATCAAAACCATAAAATAGCTGGTGAATCAGTTCCGAATTCCATCCACTACCATCTGCAAGCATCAATTGATTTACCCAACGCAATCTGGACCGACGAATGAGGTTAGCAGGTTTCAGACCACTCTCACGAGGATCCACCGTCCCGCTGGATATTAACCTTTCTCCCATTTCCGATCCTCCGGACAATGCCCGCCTTCAGAGCTCGAGACCATGCTCAATTCTCGCCAAACCGGAGAAGCATCCAAGCAAAAACCGTGTCCAGCAGCTCCCCCTTAGGATAGTATTTTGATTTCAGCACTCTCGCGCACAGACTATCGGGCCACTGAATAAGTCTCCAAGCTTGTCTTGCTAACAAAGCTTGGTTGAAGAGTTTCATATCTCTAAAGCCGATACCCCCTCCTCTTTTAGGCTTGATCATTCTCTCCCAAGACATCCAGTGGACTTTCCTCTGCCCATTTTCTTCTCCCCACCAGAAGTTCCGGATAAGTTTCTCATATTTATCGCAGAAACCTTGTGTCATCTTGAACACCCCCATGCAGTATGTTGGGAGGGCTTGAAGAACAGACTTGATGAGGACCTCTTTTGCTGCGTGGGACATGAATCTTTCAGACCAATCCGAGCATCTCTTGATGAACCTCTCCATGATTGGCTGAAAAGATGACTCTTTCATACGCCCCTCTGCCGTAGGTAGCCCCAAGTACTTACTCTCGAACGTGTAAGTCGTTATCTCAAGTACACTTTGATTTCCTCCTGGACATCACTTGGGCACACTTCACTGAACATGATTGAGCACTTGCTGTAGCTTAGGAGTTGACCCGAACCCCTTTGGAACTCATCCAGCACTTGCTTCACAGCCTCGGCCTCCTCTTTGGAAGCTTTGAAAAAGAGTAGGCTGTCGTCGGCAAACAGGAGGTTTGACACACCCGGGCTGCCTCTAGCGATCTTAAGAGGAGTTAACCTTCCCCGCCGAATCTCTTTGTCCAGCAGGCAGGACAGGCCATCGGCGACGAAGAGGAAAAGGTAGGGACTCAGCGGGTCGCCCTGGCGAAGTCCTCTCGAGGGAAGGAAAAAATCCAACAGCTCCCCATTATATTTGACAACATATCGCACTGACGTAACACAACACATAACCCACTGAACCCATTTGTAATCAAAACCCAACTTCAATAGAGCCTCTTCCAGGAAGCCCCAATCCACACGATCGTAAGCTTTCGCCAAATCCAATTTAAAGGCGCAGTGAGTATTCCTAGGCAATTTGCTGTTCTGGATCTTGTGAAAACACTCAAAAGCGATTGTGGCATTATCCGTAATTAGACGCCCTGGAATGAAGGCACTTTGGGTTTCCGAAATGAGCTCATCCAGGAAGGGTCTTAGGCGATTCACCATACACTTAGAAATTACCTTGTATATCACATTGCATAGACTGATAGGGCGAAAGTCCTTCAATTGCTCCGGCCTGTTTCCTTTGGGTATGAGTGCTATGACTGTATCGTTGGTACCCTCCGGCATAACTCCCTCTTGAAAAAACTTTAGGACCGCGTTCACCACATCTCTCTTAACTGTGCCCCAATTCCTTTGGTAGAATCATGGCGGAAAACCATCGGGTCCGGGAGCCTTTAGAGGGCCGATCTAAAAAACTGCGTCACTAACTTCCTTCTCTGAGAACTCTTTAACCAGTGCCGAATTCATGTCACTTGACACTCTGTTCGTCAAGCAGTCTACAATGACTTTAGAATCCACTCCACTTTCTTTAGTGTACAGATTTTTAAAAAAGTTTGTTGTCATCTCCTGAAGCTTGGCCCGATCCTCTACCCAATTCCCATCTCCATCCTTTAATTTACTGATGTTGTTTTTCTTCCTCCTCCATGTAGCTTTGCGCTGAAAGTACTTTGTATTTTTGTCTCCCTCCCGCAACCAAAGAGCTCTCGACCTTTGCCTCCACATCATTTCTTCGCGAAGCAACAGTTCGTCCAAGTTCTTAACCGCCGCTTTAATTTCTTTATCTCTGGATGCTGAAGCAGGTCGAGACCAAAGATACTCCAGCTGCTTCCTCATGGCCGCCGTTTGCTTAATTATGGACCCAAAATTTCGTTTTGCCCAAACGTTCAGAGTCTTTTGCAAGGCTGACAGTTTTTGTGATATCTCAGACAAATTTTGAGCCGGTTTACCCTCATTCCACTTGCTCACAATAGCTTCAGTCAACGAATCCATTCTTTCCCACATGTACTCGTATCGGAAGATTTTGTTAATAGGACGCCATTCCTCTCTCTGGCCAAATCTGAGCAATAAAGGAAGGTGGTCCGATCTGGACGTACATAAGTGCTCGATTGAAGCATTTGGAAAAATTGCATTCCACTCTTGATCAGCCACCCCTCTGTCTATCCTTGCCTTCACATTGTCTGCTCCGCTCTGTTTATTGTCATATGTCCATTTCGGGCCTTTGAAGCCAAGATCCAACAAATTACAGTCAGCAAGCACCTCCCTGAAATTTGCCATGTTCCTTTCGTTTCGCTGAGAATGGGAAAAGTGCTCATGTTGCCAAGCTGTCTCATTAAAGTCTCCTATCATGAACCAAGGTTCATTAGACCTCGGTTTGATTCTACGCAGGAGATCCCACATGTGGTGCCTCTCACTGGCTTTAGGTTCTCCATACACAAATGTACCCCGCCATAGCCGGCCATGGGGATTTAGACGAACCAACACATCAATATACTGCGGGCCAACAGCGAGTTTCTTTATTTCAACTTGCTCATCATAGAAGAGAGCTATACCTGCACCTTTTCCAATTCCGTCATGGGAGATGCAGTGCTTGAGACCTAGTCTCCTACGCAGTTTATTGACATAATCCTCGCTCTTTCTAGTTTCCGAGATAAAGACTAGAGATGGACGGTACGTGCGCACTAAGCACACAAGCTCTTGAACTGTCCGGGGCTGCCCGAGACCCCGGCAGTTCCAACTTATGACCGTCATGGCTCCTGGTGGGTGCTAGCCATTGCACCCACCAGTACACCGGGAGCCCCAGGCCCGGTTGCTTCCTGTCCGCCATCTTTGCCGGTATTGCTCTTGCCCTCTGGATTCTCCATCGCTCTCTTCTTCTTGTTCTGGTCAGATTCAGCACCACCTTCTTCAGTACCTGCACCATCAGAATCACTTTGGCCCCGTGCATCTCTCTTACCCAGAACTGAACCTGTTGCAACCATACCCTTCCTGCTTCTCTTCAGTGGTGTTTTCCTGCCCTTTTTACCCTCATTCTTCCCTGAGTTTGTCTCAGCACTTTCACCCAGCGTCTTCCCAGATCCCTCTACACCTTTCTCTTTATTCTGCATCGGCTGCACACCCCCTGTGAAGAGGGCCTCCCCTTCACTGCTATTTTGTTGTACGACCGCACCCTCCCCACCTATGTTGTCCAGGGTTTCCGAGTCCGGAGCAAACTGGACCGGCGGAGCATCATCGGCGGCCGAAGTGGCAACGCCAGCGGAGCGCGGTGTGGCACGGAAGCCCGGAGGGAAGCTAGGTTCTTCAGGAACCTCTGCTTGAACATTCGCCATCACGGGGGTTCCGAGGCCCTTGGGAGTCACATGCTCGACAGAGGGCAAGGTGGAGGTGTTGTCCCCCGTCTTCAGGTTGGTGGAGGCAGAGGTGAGATTCACATTCAATGCCAAAGCATTGGTGGCGTCAACTTTCTCAGCCGCCAGGTTCACTGTATTCTGAATATCCTTCTGATTTATGTCCGTTTCCATCCTATCACCCACCGAGAGGCGAGCAACATCCTTCCGCATTTGTTCCACTGCGGTCAGCTCACTTATGTCATGGCACACAGGCTTGGGAGCACGCCACAGGGGAGGTGATGACTGGGACCCCTGTTTTTGCCCCATCTTCTCTGGCAGGAACCAAGCACGGGGGTCGGCGAAGTGGACTGGTAACACACCTAACTCCTTGCTGTACCTCAACTTCTTCTCTTCATTAGGGATATCACACCTCGCTTCCATATGTCCTATGTATCCGCAGAACAAACAAAAATTTGGCAGTCTTTCATACCTCAGGTAAACTGTAACCTCTTCCTCTGAGATCTCATCAGCCAGTGTAATCTCCTTTTGCAGCGCCAAGAACAAGGGCAGCTGAACTCTCACTCTGAGAAACTTGTCGCAGATGTTGCCCCTCGAGTGCGGATCAATCATCACCACACGCCCGACTTGGTCCCCTAGGTTGCGGGCAAGTTCCTTGGTGAGGAGGTAGAAGGGGATTCCCCTGAATCGAACCCACATCGGCATATGGGAGAAAGTTGCGAAGCGGGATCAGCCCCTTCTCCACGCCGACGACCGGGGAACACATCGCCCTGTCTTGCCATGGTCCCCCCTTGATGACGTGTTGTCTGTCTCCATCCTCCGAAAACTCGAGGACGAATTTGCGCCCTTCCTCTGCAGCCAGCTCATGATCACCCAGTTCACCACGAACCTTCCATACCTTCTTCATGTGGTCGATCAGTTGCCTGGAGTTCACCAATAGAACGGACAGGAACAGTCCGACCGCCAGGAAACGCGTCTGCACCGCATTTCGAGCCCCGGACATGTTGATGACGAGCTTCTTCTTCACAGGCCCCTCACAAGCCTTGGCTATCTCCTTCCCTGGGCGCTGTGTGGAGGTGGAGAGGATGCCCGAGCTCCCAGCTGTAGGCACAGCCGCCATCGTCCTGGCAGCATCAGGACCTGTCGCCTCCTGGAGGCTCTTCTTCGCCTCCATCGTTGCCCTCAGACAAAAACACAAACACCTTGTGTGCACGGGGGAAATCCAATACTGGACGCGTGGAGCTTGGGTTGGGTTCTGCAGAGGTAGGCTCCTTCTAAATAGCAGATCCTCCGTGACCTTGTAAATACCTGATTTATGCCCTGATTTATTCCCTGTGAATGATAGCGTTTCCTTCTCCTCGGGAAGAAACGGCACCCACGAATCGTCATGATCTTCATATCCCTTAATGGACGAATTAGTACCGGCCTCCGTTGATCGCTAGCGTCACAGGTCCGTGGCTCCTTCCACTCATCATTAGAGAGAAGGGCGACCACGAGATTTGGCTTTGGCCCTCTCCAATTGAAATCTCAAGAATGCAACGCGGAGCTTCAGGCTTGCTATGGCTCTTGTGGAAAAACGGAGGTGGTCTTTGATACTGGCTAATGACTTGAGATCTTGTTGGGTAGAATTGAAGAGGAGAATCTCGTGATTGGATTTCGTGGGGCTTCGGGTTTCAGGGATTATCCATCGGCGATTTCCGAGGGAAGAGGGGAAATCGCCTCTGGTGGGTTTCGGGAGAGGAACGGCGGAGGGACGCATTTTAAATGTATATGACTGGCTTGTTTCTTTTCCACCTGAGCAGACGAAAATGCACAGGCAGTACCGACTAAATTATGTATGTGCATGGCACGTTTGCTGTTGGCATCCCATCTTTCAGGTCCTTGGCTCATGGTACAACAATAGTCCACTAAATTCAGTTCTTTAATGTGTTATTACCAATGAAAAAATAGCTCACTATGATAAAGTAGTGTGACCCTTACAATATGATATTAGCGTGCTATATCGCACTATAGCATGCAATTAGCAAAATATTATACATTAATTTATTTAGCAAGACAATAGAATGTTATAGCGTTTTTTTCACTGTTATTACATCTCCGGTAGCTTCTTCCAAGACAATAGAATGTCAAAACTTGACTGCTTTAAAAAAAATTGATAACAAACACAACTATGTATTTTCTCAAGAGTATTAAACAACGCCAAGCAAACCAAGCACCAGTGCCAATGCTAATTTTAACATTGTCCCTCTTATTCCTCCTTTCACGTGGGAGGTAAGAAGATAACAGATAGTCAGGCTCAGTTCTTAATAAAATCAACGACTTAGATCTATTATATACTCTTACCTCTACTCGGGATTTGCCGGATTTAGCTCCGTCAATGACAAACCAACATCCTTCTCATCCCCCCCCCCCCCCCGCACACCCAGATATGAGTGCACAAAATGGTAGCATCGACAGAGGGGAGCCATTAAGTCTCACGTGCACCACCTCACGCCACCCGACCACCATTGCAAGCCACCATGACGTGATGCTGTGATTGAACAACGCGCCACAAACCATTGATGCGGGACATCACCCCGTGCTAGAGCTAGTCACGCCGGTCCTCCAATCCTGCTGCTATGACCACGATCACTTTGCCGGTCAAGGAAGAGAATCGTCACCATGCGCCGACTCCCGTCTCACGACACTAGAGAAGGGCCCCACATTTGTGGGCTTTGTCCAACGATGCTCACTAGTGTGTGTGTGTGTGGGGTGGGGGGGGGGGGGGCAACTGCTCGACCACCAACGTCATGCAGCCAAGCAACCCTAACAAACAAGAGCATAGCTCATGACCATTGGACCCAAATCGTGACGCCAAACCCGCCCCAATACTTCTATATCCCTACGCTTTACGTGCCACAGGGCGACCTCGACATTGCCCTACAATGGCGACAATGGAGAAAGCGGAAGCGGACAAGGCCCTCGATAGCCAGCTTGCTAGAGCCGCACAAGGAGAACCATGGCTTGGGCCAATCTTGGAGGTGACTTGTTTTCTTTTATTTTCTTACTTTTTTTTTCGTTTCTACTTGTTGAGAACCTTCGTGTCGATCTTAGGGTAAAGTGTGTGGTTAGGTTTCAGTCGACTGAGACATAATTAAGTCTAAGTCAAATGACATAACATATATAAAAAAACCTCTTTTTGCATAAATCTTCACGTAACATTTTATGAATATAGCATCGACTAAGACTTGGTTAAGTCTCACCCGATTGAGATTTACAATCCCGTGGGTAAATGGCTAAAAGAGGTAACTTGTGCCAATAAGTTAAGTTTGAGGCGACGTGCATTGGATTCACCACAAGAAGTTCGCCGAAGTCCAAACATTACATGTAGATAAATTACCTCTTTCCTGTATGTACACGACCGTACGTATCTCTATCTCAACTATCAAGATCAGATCAAAAATCAGGAAAACACACTTTCCAACGTCAGAAATCGCAGCAAATCCAACCTACTACAAGCCCGTCGTCACCCGCAACGACCAGACCCGCACCTCGCCGTCAAAGCTGGCGCTGCACACCCTCCATTCCTCCTCGCCGTCATCGCCGTCGTCTCCTCCCTGCAGCTGCTTCTTGCCCGGAACGAGAGCCACCGCCACCGAACGGACAACGCTGCCGTGCCCGTCGATCACGGCGACGCACGTGTGCCCCCGTCCGTCCGTCTCGCGCCGCCAGGCCCGAACCGTGTGATCCGCCGACCCGCTGACAACCAGCCCGTCCCCCGCGCACGCGACGGAGAGCACCGCCTTGCGGTGCCCCCGCAGCGCTCCGATCGCGACCATGTGGCTCGCGCTGTCCTCCCGCTCCCACACCACCACGCAGCGATCGTTGCCGCCGGAGTACAGCACTTGCCCCCCGCACCCGACGGCCACGGCGTTCACCGCCGCCGTGTGGCGAGAGAGGTGGCCACCAAGTAGTAAACCGGCTTCTTGCTCTGACGTTTGGTGGTCTTGTCGGACGCGGGCCTGGGCGCCCATACACGGACGCGCCTGTCGGCGGAGCCGGTGTACACCGTGCCGTCGGGCGCGACGGCGACCGCGTTGACGGCATCGTCGTGCGCCGGCAACGACTGCAAGCAGCGGAGCGACGGGATCGCCCAGACCTTGAGCGTCTTGTCCCAGGAGACGGAGAACAGGAGGCGGCCGTCCGTGGACGCGGCGACGCCGGACACGGTGTCGGCGTGCTCTATCCAGAGCCGGCGGTGATGGCGTCGGACGGCGACGTGGTTGGACGGGAGCGGGAACCGGCGCAGGCGGTCGGAGACCGTGGGGAGCGCGGCGGCGAGGCGGATCCGGGCAGGCGCGCGCGAGGAGACTCGCCACAGCCGCAGCCTCCCGTCCTGGTGGCCCGTCACGGCCTTGCCTCCGTGAACCTGCGCCACGCACTTGACCGAGCCGGCCGTCGCGGTGTCGTGGCCCGGGTCGGAGGTGGACGTCGGCTCGAGGGTGCAGAGGTCGTGGAGGGCCACGGACGCCGGCCTGGCGACGACGAAGCCGCGGGAGGCGTCCACCACCGCGACCGCAGCTGCCGCCGACGCCGCCGTGGGCGGAGGGAGGAGCGTGGCGACGTGGGCGAAGGAGGCGGCATTCGACGTGGCGGCGGAGAGCGAAGGGAGGGACGTGGACGAGGACGCCTCGGAGACCGCGGCCGCGGCGGCGGAGGAGGAGGTGGAGACGGTGGAGGAGGACGTGGAGGCGACCGAGCCGAGCTTGTTGCTGCTGGCGTCGCTGTCGCCCGCGGCGGCGCTGGTGGTGGCCATGCAGAGGCGCGGGAGAAGCTTCATCGGGGAGGCGGCGCGGCTGCTCGATTGGAATGGAAGGTCGTGTTGGGTTCGCGACCGGGCGAGGGGCCTATTTGTAACGCGCGCGCGGGTTTCCGGGTTGCCACGCGCGAGCCGGGACTCTGCAATACGAGTGCTCCTGGCTGGGACGGTTGGGCTCGGAGGTGACCCGTCGGCACATGCTCGCTTTGACAGCTCGTGCCAAGGTGTCGGGGCGGCGTGCGGGCTAACCGGAATGTAGTCGTGGTCGCCTCGCGTCAACGTGCGATGCGACCGAGAGGCCTGCTGCCCGATCGATACAGCAAGCGATCGGGCATCAACCTGGGAGCAATCTCGCTTTCACCTGTGGCAGGGGGGTAATGCGGCACCGTACAGCTGCATCTTTCGCTTCTCTCTCAATGAACAGAGCCCGCGCTCCCCGCCACGGGCGACGTCTGGCGAGTTGTTTCCGTCAGGGGGAGGGCCGCTGATCCTAGCACAGTAATTTTTATTTTTATTTTTGGGTGAGAATCTCAGTCTCTCAACCTGATACGCAATGTGCTTGCAGAATCGGCGTTAGAGCCACACGGAGGGACCAATCACGCAGCAATCTCGCATTCATCGGGGAAATGCATGCAGTGCGGCACCGTACGGCAGCATCTTCCGCTTCTCTTTCGATGAACAGAGCCCGCTCCGGCGTCCAGCGGAAACGGCTGGCGAGTTGCTCTCCGTCAGGAAGGACCGCTAGCTGATTCTGGCTTCATCCTGCATTCCTGATACGCAATGTGTGCCTGTAGTAGAATCAGAGGTGTCGATGGCTTCAGTGTGTATGGGTAAAGCGTTGCACCCGATGGAAGTCTGCTTTTTGTCTCTGTCCCATGTCAAATCACCGGGACTCGAAACGTGGGACGTTTCTGCCTAGCCCTACGACGCTAGGGATTAAACATGTCACGGTGCAGCCTCTTTTTTTTTTCCCTCTCACTCAAAGGAACGGCACAGCTTCGTCTGAAAAGAAAAACAAAGGGATAGCCCTCTGCCATAAAGTTTCTTATTATAAAAATGGGAATTTAAGCATGTCCATTTCTGTCTTTATTCCGACCCGTTGTGTGCATTTGGTGCACCCACGGCTGGAGATGTCAAAACGTATATCTGACAGAAACATGCACCGAGCTAACGTAAATATAGTATGAACTAGCATCATCAGTAAGCTAATGTGTAATCCTCCTTTAAAAAAAATCAGTAAGCTAATGCTCGAAAGGTGGTGTTTTGGTAGAGCCTGCATGCATGTGCAGAAAAGCTACCGGCTGCCTCATTTGGAGAATAAAATCTTGACAAATCAGCCGTGGACAAGGCGGTTCGATGTATAGACAAATATCATCGAACAAAAACAAGCTGAGGACAAACACTTACCAGCGTACGACGTTGGAAAAGACGAAATTGTATCATGCATGGATTCATAGTACATCGTGCTATATAAAATTTTGAGTGCTAGAGAGGGAAAGATTGACAGAAGCACTTAAAGAGCTAATGATCCAACATGTGCTGCCAAAAGCGGACAATTTATACAACATTATCTCACTAATGCCAGGAAAGGTTAAGTACAGGCAAATCCCCACCAACTCATATATGGTGTAAAGAGCCTTCACAGCGTATGTAAAGCAAAAGCAGTGCATCATAAAAGGCAAGCGAAATATCATTCTCCATTCTTTGCTCCACCAAGCAACCAGTTTGAAATTTTCACTCTAAATGCTTCACTTTATGAAATATTAACAAGGTTTTAAGCAGGCCCGGTTAAAGGCAATGTCTGCTGCTACCACCCGGTCCCCTGCCAGCCTCGTAGCCCAACCTTGAAAGCCATTCTAGCTCCCTACTTTCTGTTCTCCTCGCGATGATAAAAAACCACTCTAGTGTGTCGCTACTCGTTAGCTTAATATTCATCTCAGATCTCAAAATGTTCGGCGTTTGCATGAGATGATTGTCAAACAAACGCCTCGAATGGCGCGGGAAGGCCGCAAAGAATATCATGGAGCTGAGTGTTCAGTGGAGATGCAGCAAAGAATACATTCCCTTCACCGCCGTTGTTGCTGCTGCTGTCACTGGTCGTCATTCGCTCTCTCTCTTGTCACGCTCTTCAGCTTTCCCTACGTACGCTCAAACAAAATGGGGACTAGTCTTTCCTGTCACAATGCGGGGTAATCATTAATTAACCATCGGCATGCACTTGATATTTTGTCAAAGCCTCATGTGACTCGTCACTTGTGTGTTAATTAGTTGCTGCCTCGTTTGTCACCAATGGCAATGAGAGAAGCAGATCGCAACGTTGCTCAAGTGGCCAGCCGTGCATACTATATACTGACAGACATCGATCGGTGTCGCTACATCTGCAGATACACAATCCACAGGGGGTAACTAATCAGGAGGCACCACATGTCCACATGTATGCGTCGTCGTCGCCTTCTACCATCGTAAACGACGGCGACATGCTCGCCGGTCCAATTGGCTGTCTTCCCGAATAGGATACGGGCAACCAAGATCGGTTAGATCTTGCGTACGCAAGCGTGACATACCTACGCGGAACCAGATCTACGAGCAGAACCAGCTGAAAGCTCGGGTGCTTGCTCGTGGTCCAGGCGTTATTGCTCGCACTCTCTAGAGCAAAAAGGACCAAAAGGAAAGGCGATGTTCGATGCATGCTAGCTCACGCAAAGAACCTGCACTGCGATCTTCCTGCCACAATCTAAAGTACTTGTGCATGGATCTACTGCAAACTTCACAGGCTGCAGTGAAAAAAAAACAACGAATCATGCTCGATTCGCATGTGGTGTGGTGGTCGGTCGTGATATTTTCGTCCTCGGCACGGCTTAATGGCGCTCGTCCTGTCGAAATCATTGTGTTGGGTGTGATTCGCCATGGGTCGCTTCCATGCATCCAGGTGGCGCGCGCGCGGGCGGTTAGGTCATGGGCCGCATCGAGTAGGACTAGGGACCTGGAACTTGTTCCATCAGCAAGCACGGAGAAGAAAGCTCCATTGGTGCCCGCCTGCTTCGGGTGGGGCTGCAACGGTACCGCAGATCGAGCCATGGAGGAGGTCGCTCGTAGGCGACCACGGCACATGTGTCGAAAGAAAAGAAAAGCTCAGGTAGGCCACAGCAAAGAGACGGAGGGCGAGTATTCTGCGCCGGCGCACCGGCCCAAAACTTTTAACCGGTCGCACCAGCAGCGTAGGATCTGTTTGTTTACAGCCGCACGATCTCCTTCCTCCTCTCCTGCATCTTCTTCTATGAGAAAATAGCCCCATCGCGCCGCCATGGATGTGAGGCCTTGAAGCACTGCCCAACGCTGATTCCTCCTCTCCTACGTCTTCTCATCCTCTACTACTGCCCCCGCTGCCGGTCGTCGCCCTCGCCGCCGGTCGCCGTAGTTCGCCGCCGTCGTCTACTGTATTTCTCACCGGCTCCATGAGACCACGCATGCAGACGCAGTAGCCTGTCCCCCTGGTTGCAGCTCCACCTGACGGCGGTCGCAGCTCCAGTCGTGGTGACCACGGCTCCGGCGGCCATGGCCAGCGGCCGCAGCACCTCTCGCAGAAAAGCTGTACTGCCCCTTTGGTTGCCGGTTGCAGCAAAAAAGTCGGCCAATTGTAGCAAAACAACATTACAGTTCGAGCAAAAAAAAGTCGCCGGTGCCACCGCTCGGTCGCCATCGTAGCAAAAACTCTAAGCAGTTGTAGCTTTCTGGTTGCCGATTGCAGCAAAACAAAATGACGCAGTTCTAGCAAAAAAATGTGCTAATCACATCTGTGTATGGTGGTAACAAAAATCGTTGCCGGTGGTAGCAAAAAGTTGTGTCGTTTGTAGCATAAATAAACATTATCGCTCGCCGTCGGGTTGCATAATCTTTCATGAATGATTTAGCGAAGAAAAAAGTTATTGCCGGTAGTAGCAAATGAAGTCGTACGTAGTAGCAAAACCAAACGACGGTTCCAGCAAAACAAAAAACAACAACGAAGTTTCAATAGTTGGTTCCAGCAAAAAATTTGGTTGGTTGTAGCAAAATAAGACGCCGGTTGTAGCAAAAATACGGTGCCAGTCCCAACAAAAAGGCAGTACTTCTTCGGCTCACGGTTGCAACTCTGCGGGTGCGGTTCCAGCTCTGCTGCGTGCCGGTTCCAGCATCTCACCATGTGGTGGAGACCGCGATGTAGTAGCAATGGTCGTCTCCCATGCTTGTCTGCAGGAAAGAGAAGAAGGAAGGAGCGAGAGGAAGAAGATAACCAAAGAAAAAAGGAAATAGGAAGGAGCTGTGGCGGGCCCAGGCGGTAGGCTGAGGAGGTTGCGTGGATGATTGGCTAAACTTGCATGCGATGGACGCGGGCCGCTGGATTGCATGCGATGGACGCGCGCGAAGCGACCGGCCGATGTTTCGGCCGGCGCGCTAGCGTAAAACGTTTCCCTTTCTTGCATCGTATCATTGCCGGTGTTGGTCAGAGGAAGTGGTGGTTTGTGATTTCTTTCCTTTTTTCCAGGGGAAGATTGTGGGGACGGGAGGGCGATCGGTGTCGTGACGCCCATGATTATGGGAGTTTTTGGGTTCGTAGGACGTGTCGAACGGAAAAAGTCTTGGATGGAAAGAGGGTCGTCTTTCGACCGAGTCCGACCTAATTTTGCCCATGCTTTCATCTAGTACGTAACATCCGATTCATCGGAGCTGAAGAAGTCGAGAACGCGTCGCGTTACAGGAGCAGACGTAGGTGGCGTTAGACGTTGGTTAAACCGGGTAGCTAGCTTCGGTCAAAAAAAAAAAAAAACGGGTAGCTAGCTAGTTTCGCTTTCTGAAGTGGTTTTGACCTCGGCAGAAACGGGTTTTAGCGTCATTTTTTTTGCGGGCAATGTAGAGAGCTTTATTCAAACGAGGGCATTCTCCCGACAATCAGCCAATAAGCTGGTCAGGAGGAAGCCGGGGTTGTCTTCGAGCCAGCTTTCCGTCACATTCAATGTGCAAGCACGCTTAGCATATAGATGCACTGAAACGTTTGCTGACCTTAATAAATGTTGGATTATAAAAAGAGAAAAATCAAACAAGCTCTCCAATTTCAACTAAGATAGGAGCCACAATCGAACGAGAGTTGTGGCAAGTATTCCAGAGATTAACCATCTCCAGGCAGTCCACCTCCATTATCGCATGTGTGTAACCTCGAAGTTTGGCGAAAAGCACACCATCACGCAACGCCATTGCCTCGGCGATAAGAGGATCCGTAATACTAGTGTATGGTTTGCACCATGCACCCAACAGCCTATTATTAGACCTTACAACTCCACCTGCACCAGCAGTGGTTGTGTCAAATGATATGCACCATCTGTATTGATCTTAACTAGCCCCGCTTCAGGTGGTCTCCAGCCATGACCCGGCATGACCAGTGTATGTTGTCGTGGTAACTCAAGAAGTGCAAGCGCCTCCCTAGTCACACACATGCAAGTTGTCGGATCCGACCCCTCCTCCTCATGCTTTAACTTGTTACGAGAGTGCCAAATAGACCACATGATAGTAATGATCAGTGACATGTCCTTGTCCGAGAAGCGAGGATCACACATAATTTCCTTGGCCCATGAAACTAGGTGAAGTTGAGGTAGCCGGAGGTCAAACCAACGCCAAGCCTCATTCCAGAAACGAGTAGCATGAGCACAGTGAATCAAGGCATGCTTGAGGTCTTCCTCCATCACGTGGCAGATTTTGCATCTGCTCAAATTGCTAATATGCCGTAACCGTAGTGTTTGTTCATCCGGGAGTATGCCACGCAAAACCCTCCACCAGAACACTCTCACCTTGGGTACAACATTCAGCTTCCAAAGTACACTCCACATCTGTTGATCGCTTGTTGAGGTGCCGGTAGCCGTCCCTTCATCTAGAGCTATGCGCTCTTTTTGATTCACGAGAGCACGGTACACCGATTTAACAGTGTAGTTGCCTGTCTTCTCAAAAGCCCAAGCTAGAAAATCATCACCTCCACCTTGCCGAATTGGGATATTTAATATAGCATTCGCGTCTGTCAAGATGAAGGTATCTCTTACCAACTGCTGATTCCATGTCCAGTTCTCCTGATCAATAAGCTCAGGGACATTTTCTATCACTGTATTTTCTGGTCTCAGCATTGGTTTCATGGTCGTGGTTCCAGGAATCCACATGTCACTCCAAACCGAAATTGATGAACCATCACCCACTCGTTTGATCAGTCCAGCCCGTAGTGCTTCCCTTCCAGCAATTATCGCTCGCCATGTAGCTGATGCAGTTTTTGGGACAACTGCCTGCATGAAGTCCACATCCGGGAAGTAACGGCCCTTCAAAACTTGAGCACATAAGGAGTCCGGCGTGGTTAAAAATCGCCAGCCGTGTTTCCCCGACAGAGCCAAGTTCAACAGGTGCATGTCTCGATATCCCATGCCCCCTTTGCACTTCGGCGTCGCAAGTTTATCCCAAGCGACCCAATGCATTGCTTTCTTGTCCAAAGAGCTACTCCAGAAGAATTTTGCCATTGGTGAAGTAATGCTCTTGCATACTTTTTTGTTTAACAGGAAAGTTGTCATGCTATATGTTGGAAGTGCTTGAACTACAGACTTCATCAAAGCATCTCTTCCCGCGCATGCCAGCAACCTTTCTGACCATCCTTGCATCTTACCTCGAGCTCTATCTCCAATGTGAGCAAAGGTGCCATTAGTTATACGGCCCACAGCTGTCGGAAGACCAAGATATCTCTCGCTAAAAGCCTCGACATAAATGTCTAAGGTAGCTTTCAAAAGCTGCTGCACCGGCTCCGATGTGTTAGTGCTAAAATAAATGGCACTTTTATCTCTGTTCATACGCTGACCGGAGGCACTCCCATAAATCTCAAGGATTGCGTTTAATCTTGCTGCACTTTGTTGTGTTGCACTGATGAAAATAAGACTATCATCGGCGAACAACAGATGACTCACCCAAGGTGATTTATAGCTGACTCGAATCCCTCTGTCCACAAAGCCTCCATATTACTTGAGTAGAGAGGAAAATCCTTCTGCACATAACAGAAACAAGTATGGGGATACTGGATCGCCCTGCTGCAATCCTTTAGAAGGAGTGAAATAGGGAAAAAGCTCCCCATTCACCTTCACTGAGAATCTGACCGACGAAACACACTTCATAATTAATCTAACAAAACTGATACTGAAACCCAGTTTTATCATTATGGCCTCCAAATAATGCCACTCGACCCAGTCATAAGCCTTCATCATATCTAGCTTGACCACACAAGAGAAGTTCTTCCCCTTCTTACGTCTTCTCATAGTATGTACACTTTCATATGCAACTAATACATTATCTGTGATCAAACGATTTGGCACAAACGCACTTTGTTCCTCGCTGATTATCGACTCCATATGGCATCTCATTCGGTTAGTAATCACTTTAGCAGCAATCTTGTATAATCTTTGGGCAGAAGGCGATTGGGCGATATTGAGAAATAGACTGGGGTGTCGTACCTTTGGGATTAATGTAATGGAAGTATCATTGATACCCGCAGGCAGCTCCCCTCCATTCAGAAAGTCTAGAATGGCTGCTGTAACATCATCTTTCAGAAGGTCCCAATGACGTTGATAAAACCCCACGGTAAGCCATCTACACCAGGAGCCTTTGAAGGTGCCATTTGAAATAGAGCCTCCTTGACCTCAGCCGCAACAAAAGGTTTATCAAGAACAACATTCATGTCCGAAGTGACTTTAACCGGGACATAATGTAGTAGATCACTTGGATCATGAAAACCATCTGAATCATACAGATTTTGGTAGAAAGATTGGACCTCACACTTATCCTCACTTGCATCAACACAAACAGACCCATCTTGTCGCTGGAGACCGACGATTCGGTTTATATGTTTGCGTTGGGCTGCTTGTGCTTGAAAGTAGGAGGTATTGTGATCTCCTTCTCGAAGCCAGGGCACACGTGAACGTTGCCGCATCCAAATCTCCTCTTGGTGAAGGGCTTCTCGTAACTGATTAACAATGCGTCTTTCCTCTTCACCAGGACCGCGTCCCAAGGACGAGCTCCTAATTTTATTCAATTTTTTCTGTAATTGGCGTACCTTTCGAGTCAGGCACCCAAACTCCTTCGCACCCCATGGAGCCAGAGAGCGCCGGATATGATCAAGGGAGTCAGCCACCCCCTGCATGCCCGGACTATGCGGCCAGCCTCGCCAAGCCTCCGCCACAATACTGTCATAATCAACATGAGTTTGCCATACATTCTCATATCCGAACTGTTTCACCGGACGGCTCCTCCCTGTTAATGTTGATCTTATTTCCGCAACAACGAAGCAATGGTCAGATTCCACGGAAGTTAGGTGTTTAACTCGGGTATATTCATAACGTTGCCGGAATTCTTCATTAGCAAAAGCCCGATCCAATCTCGCCTTTACATTAGCATCACCATATTGGCGGTTGTCCCAGGTATAGGCACACCCGGACCACCCCAAATCTTGAAAAGAACATTCATCAGTAACCTCACGAAACGCACGCATTCGGCCCTCGGGTCTAGCATGATTACTGAAATGTTCAGAAGCGTACAAGGTTTCATTGAAGTCTCCCATACAGAGCCACGTCGAGTGCGGAAGAGCATGCAGAGTACGCATTGCAGTCCAGCTATAATTTCTGTCCTCCGCTCTTGGCGCACCGTAAAAACCAACAAATCTCCACTCAGGAGAGTTTTGATCCGAATTACGCACTAGTACATCAATGTGATTAACACTGTAGTTCTTGAGTTCAACTGTAACATCTCTTGACCAAAAAAGGCCAATTCCACCACTCAGACCTACGCTATCAACGGCAAAACAGCTATTAAAACCAAGGTTATGCTGTAATTTTTCCACACGTCTTCCTCTAATCTTCGTCTCCATAACGAATAGTAGGGAGGGGCCTTCTTGCTTCACAATGCTGTGAAGCTCTTGAATTGTCTCCGGGTTCTCAAGCCCCCGACAGTTCCAACTGATACAACTCATTGGGCTGGGCAGGACCGCGACGCGGTCTCTGCCGAATTCTCTGGTGTAGGCCTCTTCTTCTTCGACTCACGTTCAAGCACCTGTTCTTCCCCATCAGTGCCTTCATCTGCAGCAGGGTTTTCGCTAGTGCTGGTGACATCCCCATCCTGACCCGAGGTGAGCAGGAGAGTTTTTGCCACTGGCCTATAAACTTGATTCGGAACTTCTTTGCGCTTGGACTGATTCCTGGGCTTGATCGGAGACGTGACTTCCTCCCCAACATCCGTCTTGCTGCTTGAATTCTTTATTGCATTCTTGTTGTTTGGTTCCGAGGGCTGCTCCTTGGTAGAGCCTTGGCTAGACGCTGCAAACTTGTAATCCTCAGGTGCTCTAAGCTTGGACCCGAAAGAGAGATCACCATTAGCATCATGGGTACCAGGCGTCGGGCAGTAGATATCTGAATGCCCTAGTCGGCCGCAAGAGAAACAGAAGTACGGAATCTGTTCGTATTGAATATCATATGGGTCAACCTTCTTTCTCCTAGCCGAATCTATAAGGATCCACCTTCTCAAAGGTTTATCTACCTCAATTGTGACCCTTGCTCGGAGATAACCTCCAACATGATCAAACTTAGCAATTTGTACGTTCTTGTCAAGTTGCGAAGCGATAGGTAGGGCCCAAGCATCATCTCTCAGTTGTATGGCAGATTTAAGATCCTGGCCCAAACACCTTGGCGGTCGAACTTCAGCTCATCCTGGTCTCATGTGTTCCTCAAATTGGCCGAGAATCACCGGTTTTATTCAGATGCCACGGTGATCCACCCCAAACACGGTCTTTGTCTCTCTGGTTCTCAAACTCAGCGACAAACATATTGGGTCCAACCGAGCGGAAACGGAGCCCTCTCGGGTTCCCCATCTTTGAATGGCGCATTGGTAATGGTATGGATGTGGAATTGATTTCTGTGAAGGATTTTACCAGCCAGTAGCCACTTCTCCGTCCCCTCCTCCACTCGATCATCCAGGATCAGTGGTGTTGCTTCTTTTTTCAGATATGTCCAATTTCCCCAGCGCTTCCTTAAGTTTTGCCCTTGCCGATCTAGGGGACATGGCCCCTTGCTCTTTCTGCCCGCTGCCAGAGGAGGCGGACGTCACCATCAGGCCCTCGACGAATTCCCCAAGCGCTCCGCCGATGAGATCCGCGGCCGTCGTGAAGTTTCACGTCGAAACCCTAGTCGCCGCCAAGAGGGCTCCTAGGTTTCGGGGAAAAACCCTAAAAAACTCAATTCCCCGCGTCATTTCTTCTTCGCTGAAAATTGTGTTGCCTCCGCATCTTGTATCCACGTAACAGACCCGTAGACAGTATTGAATTCAAGTAGCATGGCGCATTACTTTACTCGTGTCGTGCTTTGGCCGGTCGATCAGTGGCGTGAACGACACAACGTGACAGTGCGTCCAGAAACATGCCCTAATCTGTCGACCGCAGTGCTACACGCGACAGTGAACAACAGACAGTTCATCAGATGACCATGACAGGTCCAGTCCAGTCAAGTCCAGGACCGAACAACAATCTCTCTCCCGTCCCCCGGGCGTGAGGTGTCGGCCTCCGGGCGCGCTGCGTGTAAAGCGCTTTCCGCGCGGCCGCCCCGCGAGCCGGGCAAAAACGGGCCGGAACGAGCCACCCCCGGCGCCCGCCGGTGCAAAAGCGAGACTAGACGGTGGGATGGGCGCTCCAGTGCCGGCCGGCATGAGCTGGGGGCTTCACTTCAGACTTCGTCGGGGTAGATGGCGACTGAGCGAGCGAGTCCCGCGAATTCGGGTTGCCGTTTCGGGCGTCCTGGCCGAGACAACGGACGAACATGGCACGCCCTGGGCGCACGGCGTCCAGCGCCGGACGCGTGTTTCCGCGTTTGCCCGGAACGGCAAAAGGAGCAGGTAGATCGGACCACGCCGTCGAAAGAGACCGGCTCGCTTTGGCGATTCGTGGGCGTGGGCATCGATCGGCTGATATTTTCTTAGTCTGGGGTGACGATGGCTGACATGGCGGTGGCGAGGAAGTGGGAGTTCGCCTTTTGCCCGGTGTCACTTTTTGTTTCTCCTTGTTTTGGGGGTACGTACGGTAAAGATTAGAGCCCACGATGCACTGACCGAGAGTAGTGCACCTCCATATGCCATTGCGTGTCAGCGCCCAGCACTCGTCTACTCCTCCTTCTCCTTCTCGGGTTTAATGATGGTTCGGCCGAGATGATGACGCAGGGAGGGAGATTGTCAACGCCCCTGACCGGTGCGTCCCACCGGGCAGCGTCACCATCAAGCCCAGCACTGCACCACGCGAGGCCTGAGCCCGGAAGCCCAACTGCAGAACCTGCGGCCCAGAGTGGTCCAAGTAAAGCCCACTGTTCGCACATGAACACGTCACCGTGTACCTCCAACGCCGAGGGTGATGCACTGCAGCTCACGTCGAAGGAGACCCGTCCGAAAGCGCGGTACGCAAACAATCCGGCGGGTGCTTTTGTGGACCCGAAACCCCACACGCCCGGGAGGGACCCCGTCAGGGCGCGCGGCGGCTATGGGCTGCCCTAGGTCGACCTGATCGCCCCTAGGGCCTCGAGGTTCGCCGCCCTGCAACAAGAAGAACAGACGAAGAACGAGGAAGAAGAAGAACTAGGGTTAAGGAGAAAAGATAAAAGATAAAAAGTGGTAGATGATTTGTTCGATTGTGTGTTGTTCAATCGGCCGTCACCTCTCATCTATTTATGAGGCGGCTGGACTTCCCGTACAAGAAAAAGGACTAAAAATTCCGTCCAAAACATCAAAAACCCTAACCTAACTCGGACAGGAATCTTTGGTAATTTCTCGGACCAACTTGGTCTCACCGATTGGTTCATTTCGGTCCTACCGAGTCAACATTGCCAACTCTCTGGTAAATTTTCGGACCAACTCGGTCTCACCGATCAAATCAACTCGGTCGGTCCGAAATGACTCTGCGGCTTCTGTTTCTGACCTTGTTTTGCCTCCACAGGTTGCATACGTCCTTGAATTAAGACGATTTTTATATCAAAATCCACCGTTTTGACGAGACACACAACTTTGCAGTTGTAACTTTTTCCATCCAAGGCCGTTTTAATTAGGTTTCATACCATTCTTTAATCTGGTGTCAACACTGGTATCTTCGAAATTGTCATATCTTTTGCATTTAATCTCCGTTTTGGTCCATCTTCATATTTATTTTGATCATCTTCACGAGGGCCATCAAATGGTGACATGAACTCATAATTTTAACCTCATTCTATTATAGATTCAAGTCACTCTTTGCGATCATGCCATTTTTGAGCGTCAACACATGCCCCCTTGTTTTTCGGCAAATGTAGTATGCCGAAAAATAACGTGTACTGTGTTGGTTCTAAGGACGATGTCAACACTCCATCGGCCACTTTGCATGTGCTGGGTTGATAAATATATATCGGCCATTATTTCTTTGAATCTTGATGCAAAATTGGGTGAAACCTTCTCAACTTCCTTAACAATCCGATGATAAAGCTCCATAGATATGTATCTCAAGGTCATCCTCTGAATCATAGTATTCACCCTTTTGCTAGGATTTTGCAGATAATCAACAATAAACTTTCTCCGATCCTTACTTTCGCCTGCATAAAAAAATTCATTAGTGGCCGAAGCGGTGGACTTCGATTCGGCCTTACCTTTGTTGACGAGACTAAGCATCGGCTATTGACATAAATGCAATACACCATGATTAACATAGTAGCCAGATGCTTGATGTGCCAACTCTCTTGAATTGTCATGTCTAGAAATATGAACAATGTTAAAGGAACCCAGGGTAAATTTTGCATCTAGACATACCTCAAGATAAACTATAAGTGGTTCGTCAAAACATTAATAACTCTTGGATATTTATTGTACTACTCATAATGAATCACCCAAAGCCTCAATATGTATAGCACCTATGGCAACCAAAAGCTCCAAACCGAATAAAATTTCATATTCGGCTTTTATTATTGTGCAAAAATATTTTAAGTGGTATGAGGCTTGTTTTGGTCTCCTACTGAACTAAGAACGATGTTAGGATACTACACCGGCCATGCATTGACATAATCTTAGGACGATAGATAAATATCGTCCATTACCATGTAAACTTCATTCAAAGCACATATAGCCGAAATAAACAAATGAAATGACAAATCAAGTATTTCGGCCCTTTGGATCAGCAACAAACTTATAGCTAATCAAATGTATATTGATTTGGCAATACCCTTTCATGATGTAAGAAATTATATTGCATCCATGGATTAAAATAAGCCCATTGAGGGTTACCAATCATACCTGATGACGAATTCCATGGCATAGGCGTTAATGACATAGTTGAAGAATATGGATAATGTGTAGACCAAAGATGTTAAAACTTTCGGCTTGGTCCTTTGTAGTTTTCACTCTTTTACTTCTTCACCTTTGTCGCACTTCTTGTAATGGAAGCTTGCACATAATTTTTATTTTGAGCACTTCCTTTGGGAACCCATGCCATGTTCTTTTCTTCAAGTTCTTGTGCACTAAGTTTTTGTAGTTTCTTCTTTTGCCAATACGATAAGCCGAGCGGGCATCTCGGCTGTGATTCTGTTTTGACCAATGGCAATTCCTTTTTGGCCTTATGCACTCTCAAATTCTTTTCTTCAGATTTGGCACTTCGACTCTCAATAATTGGTTGCTTTGTATCATTGCCTTTAGTAGCCAATGTCAACACTTTAATTGGCTCTTTTTCATTGGAGATCAAATCTGAAATTGCACTCTTACGACCATCTCTTTTAATGCGGTAAACCTGCTTGACCACCTCTTTCTTCTTCCTTGAGCTCTGAACCGATTCCTTATGATTGAAACGGTCTTTGACGTGTGATTGTTTAAATGTTGATCTTCTTTGGGCTACATAGTATTGGTGAGATGGTCTAGAATAAGATGGAGAATGTGCCCTTGTATCATACCCGTCCCATGATGAATATGCATCTATATGAGCATAGGGAGGCATCCACGACATTGGCGTTGGTGGCCCAAAATAAGGATATGAATATGTTGCATTAAAATTATCACTTTGCCAATACCAATCCTCATATTTGCACCTTGGGGGTGATCTTGGTTTCTTTGCATGATTTGGCCAATAAGAATTCTTCTCTTCACTCTTCTTTTGATATTTTTCCAATAGTTGTGCGAAAGTGACTTTCGGCTTTTTACCTTTGTGCTTACTTCGGCCTTTGTTTCCTTTGGTTGTGCTTGCACCGATCTTTGGATTTGCTTGCTTCCCCCCAGTACTTGGTATCTCCATTGTAGCTTCGATGGAATTCTCACCCTCAAGATTATGGTTATTATGCTCTTCAACAACTTCTTTACTTGAAAGCTTGATCCCATCACCTGTAGTTTTTACCTTCTCTTTAAATGTATCGGCTTGAAGCAGCCGATGCAAAAACTTTTTGCCATCGGGACCAATCGGAATAGACTGGTCATCTCTTGGTGTTTCAACAAACTTCAATCGTCCTTTTCAATGGCGGTTTAACTATTTGACTAACATGTTGCAATCCTCAAAATTATGCTTGAACGAATCATGCAACTTACAATACATTCGTCCTTGGATAGATGGATCAACATGGTGATCAAGAATTCTTATGTAATTATTTTTCAGCAATAATTCAAATATTTGGTCACACATGCTTGAATTGAAGGTAAACATCTTGTTTTCTAGCCGATCTTGCTGTGTGAACGGCTTTGGAGATAAGCAAACGAATGGTTCAGATTTCGAATCTCCCCATTCGGCTATACATTGTGTTTTCCACTGTATCTCCGGTGTCTTTGGATAAGATATTATATTAGCATCGGATTTCTCAAAAGAAATTAACCTTGGCTTTAAACTTCTGAAACGGAAATATTTAGAACACACATGTCTCAATTGAGACCAAGTGCAAGCCAAGTAAGAAATAAGCAAAGCTACCCAACTAGATATGAACTTTAGATAAAGCAACTGGGAAAGCTTTGGCCGCAACAATAAGTCATTATCGGTCTTTATAAATGGTGCAATGGTTTGACCGATATGTTCCTTAACAATTTTATTGCTAACAAGTAAATTACCCTTCTTCATTGGTCTTTCAAAATTACTTATGAGGATTTTTCTAATAGATGCATCAACAATAAAGTTCTGACCAAATATGAAAATAGGTAAATTACTTGCTAAACATACCTCTTCAAATATGTTGGGAGAGCATGATGGTGGTGTGACTTGAACAATATCTTGCTTCGCCTTTGGATGGCTCCCCAACGCCTCTTCATCATCTTTTTCTTGATTCCGTGCATCATTAAACTGAAGATTTTTGTCGGCCGTACTTTGTTCGGCTACTTGTTCTTGTCCTTGAAGCTTGTCAATTTTTACGGCACGAAACTCATAGGGCAGGAAGTAGGTTCCATTAACTTCAGAAAAATCAAGGACCGTTGTTTTCTTATGCTTGCCATGCCCTTTCTCAGTGATGCTTGCCTCATTGGATTTGATGGGTTCAGAATATATACTTCTTGATTCGGCTTTTTCAACCGAAGCACTTTCATGTTCTGAATCATCTTTCTTTACATCGGTTATATTAATTGGCAAGGCTTCTTTTCTTTGAGCCAATTCCCTATCAATTCTCTCTTGGCGAAGTTCTTGCACTCTATCGCGCAAAGCTTTAACTCTCCTCTCAATTTCAGCCCGCTCTAGATTAGTTCCCCCCCCCCCCCAATGATTTTAGGATCTTTCGGCAATGAAGTGTTAGTGTTGCCAAAATTTTGCAATTGTGTAGGGGGTGTATAATATCTTTGCGGTACTAGGTGGAGGTGTATGCACCTCTTCTGTATAACCATATGATCTCTCACCTATACTAACAATTGATGAAGTTTCATCTTCCTGCAAAACTCTAGCCTTAATTGCAGCATAATCAGGAAACAACCCCTTTTCATATAGTTCAAGACAAAGAGCACTCATTCTCTTGTTTTGTGCCAAGCTCTTTTTAATGCAGCCCAACCGCTTACGGAAGGATTGCTCCATAATACTTTCAGATTCTTTAAACAACGATTCGTGAGTGTTGCCGAAATTCTTGAATTGCGTAGAGTATGCATTATATGCTACAGTATTTGATGACGGCACATGTGTTCCTGTAAAATTTTCATTTATTCGGCTATGACCATGAAGATGCGGGGCCGAATTATGAACATCTACAGTTGCATATGGTGCTGAAAATTTACTAACATGATGTGTAGCATATGATGGTTGAGAGTAACTGACCGAATAGCTAGTAGTAGCATGGCCAATTCTGCCATCCATCGGCAAGGTTAGATTCACATATTGCAAATTAGTTGCCGATGACTAAAAAGGTGAAACACTTTCTTGTATGCTATTGGAAATTTTAACATGAGGTGTTTCAAATTGATTAACCAACCCCATCATGTTGTTCATCGGCATATGGATTTGTGGGGTTGCCGATGCATGAGAGTTTTGATACATATGGTGTACGTTGCTAAAATCATAAGAATTTGAAGCATGAAGATTGTTTTGCATCGTCCCTTGCACATAATTAGATGCATGATTGATAAAACTAGGGCTAGCCGATACATTATGCTCATTAGATGATCTAGCAACAACATATGCATTATTTGCATATACATATGTGAATTGGGTATTCATATTACCTTTGTAGATTGCAAACCCTAAATGACGATCTCTTCGTAGCAAGAACATGCCGGAGACCGTTCAAAGCTTCGTCCCCAGCGGAGTCGCCAAAAAGTGTGTTCGCACACGAACACGTCACCGTGTACCTCCAACGCCGAGGGTGATGCACCGCAGCTCACGTCGAAGGAGACCCGTCCAGAAGCGCGGTATGCAAGCAATCCGGCGGGTGCTTTTGAGGACCCAAAACCCCACACGCCCGGGAGGAACCCCGTCAGGGCGCGCGGCGGCTATGGGCTGCCCTAGGTCGACCTGATCGCCCCTAGGGCCTCGAGGTCGCAAAAAAGGGTGTTCGCACACGAACACGTCACCGTGTACCTCCAACGCTGAGGGTGATGCACCGCAGCTCACGTCGAAGGATACCCGTCCGGAAGCGTGGTACGCAAGCAATCCGGCGGGTGCTTTTGAGGACCCGAAACCCCACACGCCCGGGAGGGACCCCGTCAGGGCGCGCGGCGGCTATGGGCTGCCCTAGGTCGACCTGATCGCCCCTAGGGCCTCGAGGTTCGCCGTCCTGCAACAAGAAGAACAGACGAAGAACGAGGAAGAAGAAGAACTAGGGTTAAGGAGAAAAGATAAAAGATAAAAAGTGGTAGATGATTTGTTCAATTGTGTGTTGTTCAATCGGCCGTCACCTCTCATCTATTTATGAGGCGGCTGGACTTCGCGTACAATAAAAACGACTAAAAATTCCGTCCAAAACATCAAAAACCCTAACCTAACTCGGACAGGAATCTTTGGTAATTTCTCGGACCAACTCGGTCTCACCGATTGGTTCATTTCGGTCCTACCGAGTCAACATTGCCAGCTCTCTGGTTAATTTTCGGACTAACTCGGTCTCACCGATCAAGTCAACTCGGTCGGTCCGAAATGACTCTGCAACTTCTGTTTCTGACCTTGTTTTGCCTCCAAAGGTTGCATACAACCTCGAATTAAGACGATTTTTATATCAAAATCCACCGTTTCAATGAGACGCACAAATTTGCAGTTGTAACTTTTTCCATCCGAGGCCGTCTTAATTAGGTTCCATACCATTCTTTAATCTGGTGTCAACATGGGTATCTCTGAAATTGTCATATCTTTTGCACTTGAGCTCCGTTTTGGTCCATCTTCATATTTATTTTGATCATCTTGACGAGGGCCATCAAATGGTGACATGAAAACTCATAATTTTAACCTCATTCCATTATAGACTCAAGTCACCCTTTGTGATCATGCCATTTTTGAGCGTCAACACCCAATACGCCAAGACTAAAGGAGGAGGCAACAGGAGGGTTCGGTATCCAGTGGATCACGACAACAGCGGCTCGGCTCTTTCCCCTTCCTCTCCCTCGCGACGAACCCTAGCTATTATTCTTGTAATCTCCCTGTAATCGCCACAAATCGTATCTCTGTGAGGAACCGGTACTAGTAATCGAGCTTTCCCCCTACCATAGCCTATCATCTGGTATGAGAGACCAGTAATTTCCCCACCTCCGCTCCATTCTGGCGCAACTAATCGAGACCAGAGGCCTCAGGCAAGCACGTACACACTTGGTCGCCATGGATCCTGCGATCGAAGCCTTCCTCGACCGCCTCGACAACACCCTCAAGGCCCAGAACAAGGCCATCGCGGAGATCCAGGTCTCCACCGCCAAGATCGATGATCTGGTACACTGACGTCCAGATCTGGAGAAGCGAGTGGCCGATCTTGGCGATGCAGTGGCGGCGCTCCAGATGGCGCAGCCACCAGCAGTCAGGACAGGCGACGAGCCTCAAGGGGCGAACCCGAAGCAAGGCCCTTCTGCGACGACCGGCGTCCTCCCGGGGGCTGGTGGTGGCGCGGGAAACGAGCTTCAAGGGGCCAGTGGCCACGGCGTGTTCAACTTGCCACGGGGGAACGTGGCGGTGTCCCCGGCAACAGGTCCGTCCTCCTCTCTGACCACATCTCCGCCCTCCCTGTCGCCGTTTGCACATGCGAGTTAGCTGCTAGAAGGTTTAGGACAGTCTCACCCGTCCATCGCGTTCCCACAGTTCACGGGTGACAACCCAAACTTGTGGAAGATGATGTGCGAACAGTACTTTCAGATGTTCGGCATCTTACCATCGTTCTGGGTTCCCATGGCGGCCCTGAACTTCTCCAGCTCATCTGTTGTATGGCTGCAGTCCGTCCAGAAGCGTCTAGCAGAGCTCGACTGGGAGCACTTTACTGCCTAGCTGTGCACACGCTTTGGTCGCGATCGACATCAGACGCTGATCAGACAGTTCTATTCTGTCCGCCAAACATCATCAGTGGCGCATTACATTGAGCAATTCGAGCTGATCATCAATCATTTAGCTTCTTACTCTGACACTATTCACCCGTTTTATTTCGTGACCCGTTTTGTCGAGGGATTGCGGAAGGACATTCGGGCGGTGGTACTTGTTCAGCAACCACCGGACCTGGATACTACCTGCGCGTTGGCGCTACTCCAGGAGGAAGTGATCGAGGGATCGTTCGGCTCACTACCTCGACCACCTGAACAAGCGCCAAGACAGGGCACTCCTCTGCCCCTGCCGCCTCCACCGGAGAGAGCGGTGCCCGGCCAGCGTCGCGGCGAATCGCCCAGCTGCAGACGCAGCCCGCGCCGATCAATCCAAGCTCAGGACTCTGCGCGACTACCGGCGCGCCCGCGACCTATGTTTCAAGTGCGGCGAACGGTGGGGGCACGACCACATGTGCCCCACAATGGTGCAGCTGCACGTTGTCGAGGAACTCCTCGATATGTTCGGCCTCGACAACGGCATCAACACACAGGTCACAGAGAACGGCACCAGCGACGTGGCCATGGCGATTTCCCTCTCGGCCATGACAGGAGGGGTCTCGGCCAAAGCATTTCAGCTTCGAAGCGTGTTTACAAGGACGAGAAGTGCTCATGCTGGTGGACTCGGGCAGCTCAAACTCGTTTGTCAATGAGCAGCTAGCAGCGCAACTGAAGGGCGTACACCCTCTTCCCAAGCCAGGCCGCATCCGCGTCGCCGACGGCGGCTAGCTGCTGTGTACCCAGGTGGCCACCGGATGCGCCTGGTACGCCCAAGGCCATGAGTTCTACACGGATCTGAAGGTGCTCGCCCTGGGCACCTACAACGTCATCCTGGGCATGGACTGGCTCGAAGAGCACAACCCAATGACGGTCGACTGGCGCGCTCGTTTCCTTGAGATACCTACACCAGCAGGGCCACTTCGACTCATGGTCCACGACGCTGCCTCGACAAGCTGCCACGACATCAACAGCCTCCAGGTTCAGAGCCTGTGCAACAAGGGCGCGATCACTCATGTCATTCATCTGTGCGTGGTCGCACAGCAATCAGAAGAACTCGAACCAACTCCGGCATGCATCCAGGGGGTCGTGGACCAATTCCCGGATGTGTTCGAGGAACCAGTGGGTTTGCCTCCTCGTAGAGCTTGCGACCACCGCATTCCCCTTATACCAGGAGCACAGCCAGTCAACATCAGACAGTACATGTACAAACCAGCACAGAAAACAGAGATAGAAGCCCAAGTCGAAGCTCTGCACAGATCAGGGGTTATCCGGTATGCAACAGTCCGTTCGCGCCGCCCGGTCATCTTAGTCAAGAAGAAGGACGACACTTGGCGGCTTTGCATAGATTACAGACAACTGAATGCCATCACTGTCCCCAGTAAATACCCTGTTCCAGTCATTGAGGAGCTGCTCGATGAGCTGCACGGGCCGGCATGGTTCTCAAAGTTGGACCTCCATGCGGGCTACCATCAAATCCGACTCGCACCAGGGGAAGAACACAAAACAACATTCTCCACACATCAGGGGCACTTTGAGTTTCGGGTGGTTTCGTTCGGCCTAACTAGAGCACCACCCACGTTCCTGGGTGCAATCCACGGCACGCTCAAGCCAGTCGTCCGCATCTGTGTGATTTACTTCTTCGACGATATCATGATCTTCAGTGCCACTTTGGAGGAGCACATGAAACACGTCAGACAGGTGCTTGAAATCCTTCGCAAGGATCAGTGGAAGGTGAAAACTTAGCAAGTGCGCCTTTGGGCAAAGCAAAATATCATACCTGGGGCACGTCATCAGCGCCCAGGGCGTGGCAACCGATCCGACCAAGATTGCTGCAGTAGCCAACTGGACTACTCCTCAGGACGGCAAAGGCGTGCGTAGCTTTTTCGGGCTGGCAGGATATTATTGACGCTTCGTCCATAACTTTGGGGTCATTTCCATGCCTCTATTCCATCTTCTGAAGAAAGGGGTCCCCGTCATGTGGATATCAACAACAGAGACAACTTTCCAGGTTCTAAAACAACACCTGACAACAACACCCGTCCTCACTCTGCCCAACTTTGACCAACCATTCACAGTGGAAACAGACGCAAGTGATAAAGGAATCAGAGCCATTCTGCAACAAAAAGGGCATCCAATAGCGTTTATGAGCAAGGCACTCAGTCCACTATATCAAGGACTGTCGACATACGAAAAAGAATACCTGGCCATCATCGTGGTTGTGGATCAGTGGCGACCGTACCTGCAGCACGCGGAGTTCGACATCTACACTGATCAGAAAAGCTTGACGCACCTGGAAGAGCAACGACTCACCGCCCCGTGGCAGCAGAAAGCATTTGCAAAACTGTTGGGGCTAAGACACCGTATCAGATACAAGAAAGGAGCAGAAAACAATGGAGCAGATGCCATGTCTCGAGCCAACCCAACGATGTCGCTGTCAGCGGTATCGTCCTGCCAACCAGCGTGGCTGGAAGACGTCGTTAACAGCTACAACAACAACCCACACACCGAGAAGCTGCTGGAGCAGTTGGCGGTGCGCAAAGACCCCAAGGGCAGGTTCCAATTGCAGTAGGGCATCCTACGCTTCAGGGGGAGGATTTGGCTGGGAGGAGGGACTCAGATCTAGCAGCATATCATGCAAGTCTTCCATGATAGTCCGGTGGGCGGCCACTCAGGCTATCCCGTCACATATCGACGCATTCGCCATATGTTTGCATGGCCCAAGATGAAGGAGAAAGTCAAGAACTATGTGCAGTGTTGCCATGTGTGCCAGCAAGCAAAGCCGGACCGCACGGCATCTCCAGGACTGCTAGTACCTGAAGGAAATATGCCCTAGAGGCAATAATAAAGTTATTATTTATTTCCTTATTTCATGATAAATGTTTATTATTCATGCTAGAATTGTATTAACCGGAAACATATTACATGTGTGAATATATAGACAAACATAATGTCACTAGTATGCCTCTACTTGACTAGCTCATTAATCAAAGATGGTTATGTTTCCTAACCATAGACATGTGTTGTCATTTGATTAACGGGATCACATCATTAGGAGAATGATGTGATTGACTTGACTCATTCCGTTAGCTTAGCACTTGATCGTTTAGTATGTTGCTATTGCTTTCTTCATGACTTATACATGTTCCTATGACTATGAGATTATGCAACTCCCGTTTACGGAGGAACACTTTGTGTGCTACCAAAGCGTCCTGGCATCTGGATGATTATAAAGGTGCTCTACAGGTGTCTCCGAAGGTACATGTTGGGTTGGCATAATTCGAGATTAGGTTTTGTCACTCCGATTGTCGGAGAGGTATCTCTGGGCCCTCTCGGTAATACACATCACTTAAGCCTTGCAAGCATTGTAACTAATGCGTTAGTTACGGGATGAAGTATTACGGAACGAGTAAAGAGACTTGCGATAGCGAGATTGAACTAGGTATTGGATACCGACGATCGAATCTCGGGCAAGTAACATACCGATGACAAAGGGAACGACGTATGTTGTTATGCGGTTTGACCGATAAAGATCTTTGTAGAATATGTAGGAGCCAATATGAACATCCAGGTTCCACTATTGGTTATTGACCGGAAACAGTTCTAGGTCATGTCTACATAGTTCTCGAACCCGTAGGGTCCGCACGCTTAACGTTACGATGATAGTTATATTATGAGTTTTGATGTACCGAAGGAGTTCGGAGTCCCGGATGAGATCGGGGACATGACGAGGAGTCTCGAAATGGTCGAGACGTAAAGATCTATATATTGTACGACTATATTCGGACATCGGAAAGGTTCCGAGTGATTCGCGTATGTTTCGGAGTACCGGGGAGTTACGGGAATACGGGGAAGAGTATTGGGCCTTAATGGGCCTTAGTGGGAAGGAGCCAGGAGGTGGCGCGCGCCTCCCAAGCCCAGTCCGAATTGGACAAGGGGTTTGGGCGCGACCCCCTCTCCCTTCCTTCTCCACTTCCCCTTCTCCTAGTTGGACTAGGAAAGAAGGAGTCCTACTCCCGGTGGGAGTAGGACTCCCCTTGGCGCGCCCTCCTCCTAGGGCCGGCCTCCTCCTCCGTTGCTCCTTTATATACGGGGGCAGGGGGGGCACCCCATGACACACAAGTTGATCTACGGATCGTTCCTTAGCCGTGTGCGGTGCCCCCCTCCACCCTATTCCACCTCGGTCGTATCGTCGCAGAGTTTAGGCGAAGCCCTGCGCCGGTAGAGCATCATCATCGTCACCATGCCGTCGTCTTGTGGAACTCATCCCGACACCTGCTTTGGATCGTTGTCCGGATCCTCATCGAAGCTGAGCGATGTGCAGAACACGGAGGTGCCGTGACGTTCGGTACTTGGATCGGTCGGATCGTGAAGGCGTCTGACTACATCAACCGTGTTGTCATAACGCTTCCGCTTTCGGTCTCACGAGTGCGTGGACTACACTCTCCCCTCTCGTTGCTATGCATCACCATGATCTTGCGTGTGCGTAGGAATTTTTTTGAAATTACTACGTTCCCTAACAGTGGCATCCGAGCCTGGTTTTATGCGTTGATGTTATATGCACGAGTAGAACACAAGTGAGTTGTGGATGATACAAGTCATACTGCTGACCAGCATGTCATACTTTGGTTCGGCGGTATTGTGAGATGAAGTGGCCCAGACCGACATTACGCGTACGCTTACGCGAGACTGGTTTCACCGCTGCGAGCACTCGTTGCTTAAAGGTGACTGGCGGGTGTCTGTCTCTCTCACTTTAGTTAAACCGAGTGTGGCTACGCCCGGTCCTTGCGAAGGTTAAAACAACACCAACTTGACAAACTATCGTTGTGGTTTTGATGCGTAGGTAAGAACGGTTCTTGCTCAGCCCGTAGCAGCCACGTAAAACTTGCAACAACAAAGTAGAGGACGTCTAACTTGTTTTTGCAGGGCATGTTGTGATATGATATGGTTAAGACGTGATGCTATATTTAATTGTATGAGATGATCATGTTTTGTAACCGAGTTATCGGCAATGGCGAGAGCCATATGGTTGTCGCTTTATTGTATGAAATGCAAATGCCATGTAATTGCTTTACTTTATGACTAAGCGGTAGCGATAGTCGTAGAAGCAATAGTTGGCGAGGCGACAACGATGCTACGATGGAGATCAAGGTGTCGGCGCGGTGGCGATGGTGATCATGATGGTGCCTCGGAGATGGAGATCACAAGCACAAGATGATGATGGCCATATCATATCACTTATATTGATTGCATGTGATGTTTATCCTTTATGCATCTTATCTTGCTTTGATTGACGGTAACATTTTAAGATGATCTCTCACTAAAAATTATCAAGAAGTGTTCTCCCTGAGTATGCACCGTTGCCAAAGTTCATAGTGCCAAGACACCACGTGATGATCGGGTGTGATAAGCTCTCGTCCATCTACAATGGGTGCAAGCCAGTTTTGCACACGCAGAATACTCGAGTTAAACTTGACGAGCCTAGCATATGCAGATATGGCCTCGGAACACGGAGACCGAAAGGTCGAGCGTGAATCATATAGTAGATATGATCAACATAGTGATGTTCACCATTGAAAACTACTCCATCTCACGTGATGATCGGTTATGGTTTAGTTAATTTGGATCACGTGATCACTTAGATGATTAGAGAGATGTCTGTCTAAGTGGGAGTTCTTAAGTAATATAATTAATTGAACTTAAATTTATCATGAACTTAGTCCTGGTAGTATTTTGCAAATTATGTTGTAGAACAATAGCTCGCGTTGTTACTTTCATATGTTTATTTTGATATGTTCCTAGAGAAAATTGTGTTGAAAAATGTTAGTAGCAATGATGCGGATTGGATCCGTGATCTGAGGTTTATCCTCATTGCTGCACAGAAGAATTATGTCCTTAATGCACCGCTAGGTGACAGACCTATCGCAGGAGCAGATGAAGACGTTATGAACGTTTTGCTAGCTCAGTATGATGACTACTTGATAGTTTAGTGCACCATGCTTAACGGCTTAGAATCGGGACTTCAAAGACGTTTTGAACGTCATGGACCATATTAGATGTTCCAGGAATTGAAGTTAATATTTTAAGCAAATACCCGAGTTGAGAGATAGGAAATCTCCAACAAGTTCTATAGCTAAAAGATGGAGGAGAATCGCTCAACTAGTGAGCATGTGCTCAGATTGTCTGGGTACTTCAATCACTTGAATCAAGTGGGAGTTAATCTTCGAGATAAGATAGTGATTGATGACAGAGTTCTCTAGTCACCATCACCAATTTACTAGAACTTCGTGATGTACTATAGTATTCTAGGGATGACGATAACGATTCCCAGCTCTTCGTGATGTTGAAATCGTGAAGGTAGAAATCAAGAAAGAGCATCAAGTGTTGATGATTGACAAGATCACTAGTTTCAAGAGAATGGCAAAGGGAAAGAAAGGGAACTTCAAGTAGAATGACAAGCAACTTGTCACTCCTTGAAGAAGCCCAAAGCTGGACCAAAGCCTGAAACCGAAGTGCTTACACTTTAACGGAAATGGTCACTAGAAGCGGAGATGCCACTGAATATTTGGTGGATAAGTAGGATGGCAAAGTGAACAAGTGTATATTTGATATACATGTTATGGATGTGTGCCTTACTAGTGTTTATAGTAGCCCACAGTATTTGATACTTGTTCGGTTGCTAAGATTAGTAACTTCAAAGCAGGAGTTACTGATATAACAGAGACTAGTTGAAGGGAAGTGACGATGAGTGTTGGAAGTAGTTCCAAGATTGATATGATCATCATCGCACACTCTTTATACTTTCGGGATTAGTGTTAAACCTAAATAAATGTTATTTGGCGTTTGCGTTAAGCATGAATATGATTTGATCATGTTTATTGCGATATGGTTATTCATTTAAAAGTTAGAGAATAATTGTTATTCTGTTTACATGAATGAGACCTTCGATGGTCATACACCCAATAAAAATAGTTTGTTGGATCTCGATCGTAGTGATACACATATTCATAATATTGATGCCAAAAGATGCAAAGTTAATAATGATAGTGCAACTTATTTGTGGCACAGCCGTTTGGGTCATATCGGTGTAAAGCGCATGAAGAAACTCCATAAAGATGGATTTTTGGAATCACTTGGTTATGAATCATTTGATGCTTGCGAACCGTGCCTTTGGGCGAGATGACTAAAACTCCGTTCTTCGGAACAATGGAACGAGCAACAAACTTATTGGAAATAATACATACTGATGTATGCGATCCGATGAATGTTGAGGCTCGCGGCGGGTATAATTATTTTCTGACCTTCACAGATGATTTGAGCAGATATGGGTATATCTACTTGATGAAACATAAGTCTGAAATAGTTGAAAGATTCAAAGAATTTCAGAGTGAAGTGGAAAATCATCGTAACAAGAAAATAAAGTTTCTGCGATCTGATCGTGGAGATGAATATTTGAGTTACGAGTTTGGTCTTCAATTAAAACAATGTGGAATAGTTTCACAGCTCACGCCACCTGGAACACCACAACATTATGGTGTGTCCGAACGTCGTAACCGCACTTTATTTGATATGGTGTGATTTATGATGTATCTTACCGATTTACCACTATCGTTTTGGGGTTATGCATTAGAGATAGCTGCATTCACTTTAATAGGGCACCATCTAAATCCGTTGAGACGACACCGTATGAACTATGGTTTAGCAGTAAACCTAAGCTGTCATTTCTTAAAGTTTGGAGTTGCGATGCTTATGTGAAAAAGGTTTTCAACCTGACAAGCTCAAACCCAAATCGAAGAAGTGCATCTTCATAGAATACCCAAAGGAAACTGTTGGGTACACTTTCTATCACAGATCCGAAGGCAAAACATTCGTTGCTAATAATGGATCCTTTCTAGAGAAGGAGTTTCTCTCGAAAGAAGTGAGTGGGAGGAAAGTAGAACTTGATGAGGTAATCATACCTGCTCCCTTATTGGAAAGTAGTTCATCACGTAAATCTGTTCCTGTGACTACTACACCAATTAGTGAGGAAGCTAGTGATGATGATCATGTAACCCGGATCAAGTTGCTACCGAACCTCGTAGGTAAATGAGTAAGATCCGCACTGCAGTGGTAATGCAGTAATACTGCTACGAGGTCATGTTACTTGACCATGACAAACCTACGAACTATGAGGAAGCGATGATGAGCCCAGATTCCGCGAAATGGCTTGAGGCCATGAAATCTGAGATAGGATCCATGTATGAGAACAAAGTGTGGACTTTGATTGACTTGCCCGATGATCGGTGAGTCATTAAGAATAAATGGATCTTCAAGAGGAAGACAAATGCTAATAGTAGTGTTACTATCTACAAAGCTAGACTTGTCGAAAAAGGTTTTTGACAAAGTTCAAGATGTTGAATACAATGAGATTTTCTCACTCGTATCGATGCTTAAAAATCTGTCCGAATCATGTTAGCAATTGCCACATTTTATGAAATCTGGCAAATGGATGTCAAAACTGCATTCCTTAATGGTTTTCTTAAAGAAGAGTTGTATATAATGTAACCAGAAGGTTTTGTCAATCCTAAAGGTGCTAACAAAATGTGCAAGCTCCAGCGATCCATCTGTGGACTGGTGCAAGCATCTCGGAGTTGGAATATACGCTTTGATAAGTTGATCAAAGCATATAGTTTTATACAGACTTGCAGTGAAGCCTGTATTTACAATAAAGTGAGTGGGAGCACTACAACATTTCTGATAAGTATATGTGAATGACATATTGTTGATCGGAAATAATGTAGAATTATACGCAAAGCATAAAGGAGTGTTTGAAAGGAGTTTTTCAAAGAAAGACCTCGGTGAAGCTGCTTACGTATTGAGCATCAAGATCTATAGAGATAGATCAAGACGCTTGATAAGTTTTTCAATGAGTACATACCTTGACAAGATTTTGAAGTAGTTCAAAATGGAACAGTCAAAGAAAAAGTTCTTACCTGTGTTACAAGGTGTGAAATTGAGTAAGACTCAAAGCCCGACCACAACAGAAGATAGAAAGAGAATGAAAGTCATTCTCTATGCCTCAGCCATAGGTTCTATAAAGTATGTCATGCTGTCTACCATATCTATTGTATACCCTACACTGATTTTGGCAAGGGAGTACAATAGTGATCTAGGAGTAGATCACTAGACAGCGGTCAAAATTATCCTTAGTGGAATAAGGATATGTTTCTCGATTATGGACGTGAAAAAAGGTTCGTCGTAAAGGGTTACGTCGATACAAGTTTTGGCATTGATCTAGATGACTCTAAGTCTCGGTCTAGATACATATTGAAAGTGGGAGCAATTAGCTAGAGTAGCTCCGTGCAGAGCATTGTAGACATAGAAATTTGCAAAATACTCACGGATCTGAATGTGACAGACCCGTTGACTAAAATTATCTCACAAGCAAAACATGATCACACCTTAGTGCTCTTTGGGTGTTAATCACATAGTGATGTGAACTAGATTATTGACTCTAGTAAACCATTTGGGTGTTGGTCACATGATGATGTGAACTATGGGTGCTAATCACATGGTGATGTGAATTATTGGTGTTAAATCACATGGCGATGTGAACTAGATTATTGACTCTAGTGAAAGTGGGAGACTGAAGGAAATATGCCCTAGAGGCAATAATAAAGTTATTATTTATTTCCTTATTTCATGATAAATGTTTATTATTCATGCTAGAATTGTATTAACCGAAAACATATTACATGTGTGAATATATAGACAAACATAATGTCACTAGTATGCCTCTAATTGACTAGCTCATCAATCAAAGATGGTTATGTTTCCTAACCATAGACATGTGTTGTCATTTGATTAACGGGATCACATCATTAGGAGAATGATGTGATTGACTTGACCCATTCCGTTAGCTTAGCACTTGATCGTTTAGTATGTTGCTATTGCTTTCTTCATGACTTATACATGTATGACTATGCGATTATGCAACTCCCGTTTACCGGAGGAACACTTTTGTGTGCTACCAAACGCGTCAACGTAATCGGGTGATTATAAAGGTGCTCTCTGGTGTCTCCGAAGGTACATGTTGGGTTGGCATAATTCGAGATTAGGTTTTGTCACTCCGATTGTCGGAGAGGTATCTCCGGGCCATCTCGGTAATACACATCACTTAAGCCTTGCAAGCATTGTAACTAATGCGTTAGTTACGGGATGAAGTATTATGGAATGAGTAAAGAGACTTGCCGGTAACGAGATTGAACTAGGTATTGGATACCGACGATCGAATCTCGGGCAAGTAACATACCGATGACAAAGGGAACAACGTATGTTGTTATGCGGTTTGACCGATAAAGATCTTCGTAGAATATGTAGGAGCCAATATGAACATCCAGGTTCCACTATTGGTTATTGACCGGAAACAGTTCTAGGTCATGTCTACATAGTTCTCGAACCCGTAGGGTCTGCACGCTTAACGTTACGATGCGATATTATGAGTTTATGAGTTTTGATGTACCGAAGGAGTTCGGAGTCCCGGATGAGATCGGGGACATGACGAGGAGTCTCGAAATGGTCGAGACGTAAAGATCTATATATTGGACGACTATATTCGGACATCGGAAAGGTTCCGAGTGATTCGGTTATGTTTCGGAGTACCGGGGAGTTACGGGAATACGAGGAAGAGTATTGGGCCTTAATGGGCCTTAGTGGGAAGGAGCCAGGAGGTGGCGCGCGCCCCTCCCAAGCCCAGTCCAAATTGGACAAGGGGTTTGGGGCGCGACCCCCCTCTCCCTTCCTTCTCCACTTCCCCCCTTCTCCTAGTTGGACTAGGAAAGAAGGAGTCCTACTCCCGGTGGGAGTAGGACTCCCCTTGGCGCGCCCTCCTCTTAGGGCCGGCCTCCTCCTCCCTTGCTCCTTTATATACGGGGGCAGGGGGGCACCCCATGACACACAAGTTGATCTACGGATCGTTCCTTAACCGTGTGCGGTGCCCCCTCCACCATATTCCACCTCGGTCGTATCGTCGCAGAGTTTAGGCGAAGCCCTGCGCCGGTAGAGCATCATCATCGTCACCACGCCGTCGTCTTGGCCGGAACTCATCCTCGACACCTGCCGGATCGAGTCCGGGTTCTTCATCGAGCTGAACGTGTGCGTAACACGGAGGTATCGTACGTTCGGTACTTGGATCGGTCGGATCGTGAAGACGTACGACTACATCAACCGCGTTGTCATAACGCTTCCGCTTTCGGTCTACGAGGGTACGTGGACTCACTCTCCCCTCTCGTTGCTATGCATCACCATGATCTTGCGTGTGCGTAGGAATTTTTTTGAAATTACTACGTTCCCTAACAGTACCGCTGCCAATTCCAACATAGCCGTGGGAAATGATATCCATGGAATTCGTGGACGGGCTGCTGCAGTCGAGCAGGTTAAATTGTCTCCTGGTGATCGTGGACAAGCGCACCAAGTTTAGCTACTTCTTAGCTCTGGCACATCCGTATACTACATCATCGGTTGCCCAATTATACATGCAGCAGGTGTACAAGATACATGGCCTCCCCGGAGCGATTGTGTCGGACCGCAACCCAGTTTTCACAAGCCATTTCTGGCAGGAGTTGTTCAAGTCAGCGGGCACTCAGCTGCGCCTCAGCACGGCAAATCACCCTCAGACTGACGGACAGACGGTATGCGTCGATCAATGTGTCGAGATGTTCCTTCGATGCTTCACTCAAGCGTGCCCAAGTCGATGGAGCTTTTGGATTCCATTAGCCCAGTTTTGGTATAACAATCCTCACCATTCAGCAATCGGGATGACCCCCTTCAAGGCAATGTTTGGCTATGAACCGAAGCACTGGGGTATCACGGCAGCAAACACCACCTCAGTTCCTACGCTGAATTCCTGGACCGAGGAGAGGAACACAGTCCAAGAACTGTTGCAACAACACCTGAACAGAGCTCGTCAGCTGATGAAGACCCAGGCAGATAAGAAAATATCATTCAGAACATTCGAACTCGGGGACCAGGTATACCTGAAACATCAACCCTACATCTAGACCTCGGTGGCACCAAGGGCCAACCACAAGCTCGCTCATAAGTTCTACGGGCCATTCCCTGTCATTGGCAAGATCAATGAAGTGGCTTACAAGTTGCAGCTCCCAGCCAGTGCAACGATACATCCGTTCTTCCACGTCTCCCTGCTACGACGCGCTCTGAATCCTGGTACGACTGTCGAACCTCAACTTCCTCACTGTTCTGATGAGCTTGCGGTTCCTATAGCAATACTGCAGACTCGATGGAAGCAGAAGAAATGACAAGATGTGTGAGCAAGTACAAGTACGTTGGTCCAACTCGGACGCGCTGGGAGCAACATGGGAGAACAAAGCGAGTCTTCAGGCAAGGTTCCCTTTTGCTGAGGCTTGGGGACAAGTCTCGTCTCAAGAAGAGGGGAATGTCAACGCCCCTGACCGGTGCGTTCCACCGGGTAGCGTCACCACCAAGCCCAGCACTGCACCACGCGAGGCCCGAGCTCGGAATCCCAACTGCAGGACCTGCGGCCCAGAGTGGTCCAAGTAAAGCCCACCACGCCAAGACTAAAGGAGGAGGCAACGGGAGGTTTCGGTATCCAGTGGATCACGGCAACGACGGCTCGACTCTTTCCCTTCCTCTCCCTCACGACAAACGCTAGTTATTATTCTTGTAATCTCCCTGTAATCGCCACAAATCATACCTCCGTGAGGAACCGCTACTAGTAATCGAGCTTTCCCCTCGACCATAGCCTATCAGAGCTGAATCCACGGGCAGACCGACAGGTGGATCGTGTGATCCATCTTCGTGACCGATTCTGGCGCGTATGACCAGTGCATACGAATCAGGGATGGGCGGCAGAACGACTCCCAAATGGATGGGTTAGCATAGCACCGATGGATGCTTTGGAGCCTGAATTCGATGTACTTTTTCAAAAATTGATGAACTTTTTTTTAAATGGACGAACTTTTTCAAAATCGAAGAACTTTTTCCCATTTTTCACGAACCTTTTCAAAAAAAAATTTAAAAATTCAAAAATCTTGTTTTTTATATTTTTAGTGAATTTCTTTTTAAATAATTAATATTGGACATATAATACACCATATATCTCTATAAGAAGGTCAAATAGCTCTCATTCCTAGTAGTGTACAAGCTTAGGTGCTCGGTCTGGTGGTTATGACGCCTGGTTATGGTTGGTTCTGTGAAGAGTTTGAATCCTGGTACTGCCATATTACCGAACAGTAGTTTTTTTCTTTTTTTTTGCCCTTTTTTGTTTGCATTTGCTTTTGTTTAGAACGTAGCTGGGACAGCCCACCATGCTTCCCCGGCGAGCGCCATCAGCGCGAATTGGCGCTGTAAGCGCCGAATAGGAGGGCAGATCCTATTTGATGCCCGCAGGCGTCAAAAGGATGACCCTTCGCTGAAGGGAGTCACCACATGGGCCGGCCCACGTACAGATTTGGTTTGCTGCTGTTTCCTTGTTTCTTGCGGGTTTTTTTTCTTTCGTTTTTCTTCTATGTTTTGGTTCCTTTTTTCTTTCGTTTTTCTTCTATGTTTTGGTTCCTTTTTCCTTTCATTTTTTTATTTTACGTTTCCCTTTTATTTTTTGTTTCCGTTCTTATTCTATTAATGCGTATTATATAAAAAGTTCACCAAGTATAACAAAAAAAATCATCATATTAAGAAAATGTTCATTGTATACCGTGAAATAGTTCACCTTGCATTATAAAAATGTTCATCATGTATTACAAAAATGTTCATCGTGTATTACAAAAATGTTCATCATAGATTATGAAATTGTTCAAAGTATTTTTAGAAAATGTTTATTGTGGATTTAAATTTTGTTCATCGTATATTAAGACATTTGTTCAATGTATACTATAAAATGTTCATTTTGAGTATTTTTTTTGTTCAATATGTTTTGCAAAAAGCGTCACTGTTTTTAAGTTTTGTTCAACGTATATCATAAAAATGTTGAATGCAATTTTTAAGGATTTTTCCGTTGTACATTGTACTTTAAGGTTTGCGCTGCATATATATCGGTCCACCTCGTTAGTTCGGCTGGCTAGCCTCACTAGAATCTTTCCTGAGGTTAGGGGTTCGATTCCACGCATTCGCTTCTTTTTGATTTTGGTAAAGCTTATAACAATGATTTTTCTTCATTCATCCCTTAGGATGATGTGCAAGCTCTTCGTGAAAAGTTCTTATATTCCGTAATCAATTGTAAAGACAACGAAATTCAACTCCCGGTGGTGAAATCATTCCTGCAGCTACATGTAGTTCTTCTTTCTTCACTCTAGTTTGTTAAGTTTTTGGAGCCTATTTTTTTTATCCATGTAGTTTCTCTTTTGCATTTTATCTTTATTCATCAGGGATTCCGCATATTCAAATGAATCTCAAGGAGTACTTATGCCTTGGAATTTGAACAAGTCTTAGTGGTATATAGACGTACTTTACCTCATATTACAAGAGACATATTTTTTGACCCTTTTTTTTGACACTTGATTATGTTCTTTGCTAACAAGTAAAAACATAATTAAATTTGTTGTAGGTAAAGGGAGAGCAGGAGATATGGATGAGCACATATATTCAAGTGGATTATACTTTTCAACTGGAAGAAGAGAGCGAACAATCCGGCCATACGTGAAACTTCTTCTTTCTTTTCTGAGAACATGTGTTCCATTTGTTTGCCGCTACTTTGTGGCACGAACAATGTATTTGCTTATACTTCTTGTCTCAGTATTCTATGCTTTTTCCTCAACTTTTTTCATATATATACATACATTTTATTGACTTCTCTGAACATTAATTTGTTCTTTTTAGCATACTTCATTTATTTTTCTTTGTGTTTTCCGAGTATATTTTTGTCGTATTAATTATTTTTTGGTACTCCGGCTTCAATTTTGTTGCCAAGAGAACAGTTTGCTTGACCTATATTTGAGAAACAAGTTCAAGAAACAGTTTAACATATATTGCTCAGGAAACAGTTCAACATATATTGCTGAAGAAAGTTTCACTCTATTACTGAAGAAATAGTTCAACGTATACTGAGAACAGTTCTACGTCTCAACGTCTGGCAAGCACCATCAAACAGTCACCAAAAAAACGAATTCCTACCTCCACGAAGAAACCATCCCGAAACAGACACGAAACAGGCACGAAGAATCCAGCGGGAAACAGACGCAACGTTCCACAAGTACTTTACAGGAAAATTTTCTTAGCGGGCCACGAAGAATCCAGCCCGCAAACAAATCCTATCAGCGGAAGGTCGACTTTCTGACGCTAACGAGCGTCTCTCGAATAGGAGGGTATTTCCTTTTTCTTTTCCTGAGAATCCAGCAGGGCATTTCCCATTAACGGCAAGGCTCACACCTGTACCGTACGTCCTTTAACGACCCGGTCCATATCTTTCTTTGTTCAATTTTTTCTGCGTTGTCCACCTGGGTTTGTTAGTTTTTTTATCTTTTGATGTTTCCTGTTTATTTTTTCTTTTATTAAGTGCGTGAACTTTTTTCAGTCGATGAATATTTTTTCAAAATTTATAAACTTTTCTAAAAAATGATGACTTTTTTCAAATTCGATGAACCTTTTTCAAATTTGTTGAACCTTTTTCCAATTCAATTATTTAAAAAATGTGAACTTTTTGTTTAAAATTCAATGAACCTTTTCAAAATTGATGAATATTTTTTTAAATTCGTGCACTTTTTTTGAAGTTCGTGAACTATGTTTTCAAAATTGATGAATATTTTTTCAAATTCATGAACCTCTTTTGATGTTTGTGAACTATGTTTTCAAAATTGGTGAACATTTTTTAATTGATGAACTTCTTCAATTTTTTGAAATTATGTGAACTTTTTTTTGCAGATGTCGTCTATGAGTACTACGAGGAAGGGGATGTGATCTGGTGCCATGACTACCACGTCATGTTCCTGCCCAAGTGCTTCAATGAGTATGACATCAACATGAGGTGGTTCCTACACACACCGTTCCATTCCTTGAAGATTTACCGCACGCTGCCATCACGCTCGAAGCTGCTTTGCTCCGTGCCCTGCATTGATTTAGTTGGGTGAGCCTGCATCTTGGTTTTAAAAGTAATGGTTTCTTTACAAGTTGTTCTATGGTTGTTCTTAGCTCTTGCAAATTTTCTTCTTTAGATTTCATGCATACGACTATGCAAGGCATTTCGTGAGCGGATGCACCAGAGTACTCGGACTCGGGGGTACCCCTGAAGGTGTGGAGGACCAGGGAAAGTTAACATGGGTTGCAGCGGTACACATTAGAACCTTTATGTTTATTAGTTTTGTTTATCTGGCATGTTTGGGATCAGAGGGTGCTTCTCTAGAGAAATTATGTGAAATACCACTAGTTGTTAAGCTATTCATGATTCTACCTATTCCTACCTCTCATTACTATGATTTATACAATATTCAATTTGTTTTTTGGAAAATGGGCAATTCTTTTTACTCATGTGCCTGAAATCTTCGGATTCCTATTGGGATAGACTATGATTGTTTCAAAAGGGCGTTGGACATTGCAACAGCAAAAAGACATGTCAATGAATTGACACAACGATTTGTGGGAGGAAGGTGAGAAAACACTTGATACTTCATGCTTTGAGAGAATCTAAAAATATGCGACTTCTTTTTCCTCGATTATGATATTAATCATTAAATATTAGTAACCCAAATACTTCATCTGAGTAACTCGACAAAAAGTATAGCAAGATTCATTATCAACATGTAAAGATGCATATGGAATCTTTACCTTGACGCGAGCTGGTATGAAAACTGGTTTAATAACAAAACTAGCCGCATATTTTGTGCATTCCAAGCTTATTTTTAAATATTGTTCAGATGCAATTTTAGGTTCAAGTGTAACACACCTTAATAAGATGGAAAATTACAACTCAAAGGCAACTTTGACCATACTAGGCCTCTCCTTGTTGCTGATAGGATGCTGCTATTGTATTTTTGCAATTTCTAGATCTACTAGGCACATTTTAGTGGTTCTAACTCATAAATGCCACCTTGAAAGTCACACTTTCATTTTTTGTCATGTTATTCTAATGTAGGTCATTAAATCTTGACCTACAAACTTATAAACCGTACAATCTACATCTTTTTTATTTGACCCTGACGGTAGGGAAAGGGTCAGATCACGATTTTTTTTGCAACTGGGGTCAGATCCTGCTGAAGTTAGCGAAAAGGGTCAAAACATGAAATTTTGCCGCAAGCGATCGGGCATCAACCTGGGATCAATCAGGCAGCAATCTTACTTTCACCTGTGGCAGGGTGTAATGCAGCACCGTACAGCGGCGTCTTCCCTGGCTTCTCTTTCGTTGAACAGAGCCCGTGCTCCCTGCCACGAGCGACGTTTTGCGAGTTGTTTGGGTGAGAATCTCAATCTCTCAACCTGATACGCAATGTGCTGGCAGAACCAGCGTTAGAGCCACACCCCACTGAGTGATCAACCACGCGGCGCAGTAATCTCGCTCTCATCAGGGAAATGCATGCGGTGCAGCGCAACACCGTACGAGTACGACAACATCTTCCGCTTCTCTTTCGATGAACAGAGCGTGCCCCGGTGTCAAGTGAAGACGGTTGACGAGTTGTTCTCTGTCAGGAGAAGGACCGCTAGCTGATTCTGGCTTCATCCTGCATTCCTGATACGCAATGTGCTCTGTAGAGCGAATCAGAGGTCCAACCACACCGAAGCTCGGGGCATCGATGGCTTCGGTGTGCATGGGTAAAGCGTTGCACTCGAAGGAAGTCTGCTTTTTGTCTCCGTCCCATGTCAAATCACCGGGACTCGGAACGTCGGACGTTTCTGCCTAGCCCTACGACGCTAGGGATTAAACATGTCACGGTGCGGCCTCTCTTTTTTTCCTCTCATCTCAAATGAACGGCACAACTTCGTCTTGAAAGAAAAAGAAAGGCAGAGCTCTCGGCCATAAAGTTTCTCATTGTAAATACCCTCACGGTGCTCCATTTCTGTCTTTATTTCCGTTATGTGCATTTGGTGCACCCACGGCTAGAGATGTCAATACGTATCTGAAAGAAACATGCATCAACCGAGCTAAGTAAATACCCTCCGTTTCATAATGTAAGATGTTTTTTGGGAGTAGCTAGGGGCATGTTTGGTTTCAGTTTGTAACAGTAGCTGCATTGCATGTCCATCTGCAGCCAGCCTAGTTCTTGAAATGCAGCCTCATATACAGCAGATGCAACTTGTTTGGTTGCCTGTATCGCATGAAGGGGCACTTACTCCCTGCTGTTTGGTTGCCGTTTTTGTGCTTAGGGTGTGAGCAGATGCAAACTTCAACTGTTTGGTTACAAACAACATTTGTGTTCTGCTCACCCCTCAAATGTGATAGCATTATCACCACATGATCATCACAACAACAAGCACATATGAGATCAAACAAAGCAAGCAACCAAATGAAATCAAACAAAGCAAGCAAAGAAATGACAGCAAACTACTTAACTACATAGCATAAGTCTAGATTAACAGCAGGGGCATCCTTCTTCCCTGCTCCATGCCAGGGTGCTGCTCCTGGCCAAAATATGAACAAGTTCCCAGCACAAGTACCCCATAAGTCTAGCCACACATCATAAAAGTTCAACACTAACACCTTATACTTAACTTAACTACATAGCATGCTCAATGTCACCAACGCAGTTGTGCCTGCTGCAACGATACCTGCACATGATCGAGGAGTCGTGGTTGTAGATCTGAACCTTCAGTCCGAGTCCTGAGATGCACACAACGACGAGGTCGCCGGGGACGATCCGGTGGTGGCGGCAGAAGTAGTTCCAGCCCCGGCCAAGCACCATGTGCCCCTTGAAATTCTGGACCTGCACCCAGAACATGCATCGCTTGTTCGCCGACAGCCTGACCACGCGCTGGAGCCGCTTGATGAGCAGCCAGGTGTTCATCACCTCCACAAACTTGCGAGGGACGACGAGCATGGCGAGGTCCTCGTTGTCCTTGATCTGCTGGTAGAAGCGCAGCGGCTCTCGGGCCCCCTCCTCATGGCCCTGCCTCGAAGATCGTCCCCTTGAACAAGGCAGGCTCATGAAGGCGATCCTGCCAGGCAGGTCCACCGTCCTGAGCCACCTGTTCGTGGGGATGAAATCCTCGGTGCCCTCAGCTCCAGCCACCACCTGAGCTCCTCCACCAGGCACATCCCAGTCAGTCTTCAATATCTTGTCAGGTAAGATGAGAAGTATTAGTGTACCAACTCTTTGCCAAATGCCAGTTATCAAATGCCACCGATCAGTTGCACTAGCACTACAACAAATAGCACTAATCAGAGACATTTGTCCAAGAGCAAGTGCTACTGATCAGTGCACAAATTCTTTGCCAAATGCCACTTATCAATGACACTTGCTCTTGGGCAAATGCCACTAACCAGTGCCACTTGCCCATGAGCAAATACCACTTATCAGTGCCACTGATCAGGAGGCTTGCCCAACAGCAAGTGCCACTGATCTGTGGTAGTTGCCCATGAGCAAATGCCACTGATCAGTGGCATGGAAACATCTAAAAATAGCAACAGCAAGTACAACTGCCACTCATCAGGCACTATCCTAAGCATGGAAATATCTAAAAAGAGCAACAACAAGTGGCACTCCTCAAAAGCACCCATGTGCACCCATGCACATTTGGCAGCATCCTAAAATGGTCCTACTACATGCACGTATAACAATCAACACAAACCCTAGCTTGAACATGTATGTAGCAACATGAACAACAACATGAACATGATCCTAGTGTGAACATGAACATGACATTTGCATGAACACAAAACCTAGCAAGACCCTACCATGAACACAGACCCTAGCAAAGCACACTACTATTGGGGATTCTAGCATGAACAGAGCTACTAGCATGAACACAAATCCTAGGACACACTAGCAGTAGCAGAAGAAAATTATCCTAGGACATGCACTTTACGAAACAAGAACAGATCAAACCGATTGGATTCGATTGGGACCGCATCCGATCGGATCTACTCGAAACCTATCTAATCCTATCGAATCCACTAAGTTCTAGAACATGCCTAAGAAATAAACCCCTAATCTACATCTACAAGCAAGCATTAAGGGGGTTTGACTCACCGGAGCTTGCGCCGTCGCAGCGAACCGAGGCCGGGGTCAAAACCCCGGCGGGAAGGAGGAGGTGGTGGAGCAGAGGAGGAGCCGACCCTGGCGACGGCCAGCGGCATCGACCTCGCGCTCATGGCCATGCCGAAGGTCGAGGAGGACGGCCCGCCGACAGGAAAAAACCCTTGGGCGGGGGTCAAGAAAACCCCCCTGTCCAATGGGGTCCCAAGAAGCGGCGGCTCCGTGGACAGCGCCGGCGCCGAGCTCAGGACCACGAGGTCCGGAATCGGCTGAGGAGCAGGAACAACCGACACGCATTTGCCGGCGCTCGTGGTGGACGGCAGCAGATGGGGGAAGGCGCTCACAGCGCCAACGCCAGGTCTTGGCCCGAGTTCTGGAGCCCGGCCAACCAGCGCTCCTGGATGCTGGCGATGCGCTGGTCGACGGGGGTCGGAGGACGGCGTGGAGGTGGGCAGGGCGGAGCCATAAGAGGAGAGGAGAGGGAGGGGCGGTGAGGGAGAGAGGGAGTGGTGGGAACAGTGCGGCTGGGACGGTGATAGGAGAGTGGGGGGGGGGGTTATAAGACGTCCCCTCCATCTGCCGCACTGCCTGAGGCGCGCAACTCCCTCGCACGCGTGGCCGACCAAGCCAGGCTCGCGAGAAACTGCCGATTCGGCAATTTCCGTCGGGCCAGTCCGCGGCCTACTTTAAGGTCCATGCGGGCCATAAAACGCATGCAACCCAGGCAGACAAACAGGCCGCGCACATCCCGCGCGGGCCGAGTTGGGCTTTTTCTGGAAATGGAGGCGTGCCCCCGGCCTCTGCATCATGATGATGCATGCAACCATCTTATTAAATAATCCACGAAGTATCACAAAGTCAAAAATGTATTACAGCTCGCGGTGAGAATGAAGCAAATAAATAAAAGAGAAATACATGCTGACAAGCACCACCGGTACGGCAATATGAAGGATAAGCTTCCTAGACTCCTATCTTGTTATGCGACCGCCATCCGAACCTATTGAATATAGCTCGTGCTACCATCTTCCACTGCTTGCACCCAGTAACCAAAGGCTCCCTGGAGTCCATAGGAGTGAGTAAGGACCACATACGGATCCATGAGGTATCTCTGAAGATGACCTGCAAGAAAGTTAAAGTGTGTTGTTTGTTAAAAATCAAATCATTCCTACAGTTCCATATAGCCCACATAAGCGCACATGTTCCAATCCCAATACAAGCCGCAGTAGTATGTTCAATCCCAGCTAACCATGTTTCAAACAACGACTCAATGTCAAATGGAGGATGAATGTTGAAGGTTATATGAATCGTTCTCCAAAGTAATTTGGCGAGTGTGCATTCAAGGAATAGATGTTGTATTGTCTCATCATGATCACAAAAACAACAACGTGAACTACCCACCCATTGCCTCTTGATTAAGTTGTCCTTGGTGAGTATTACTTGCTTGTGGACAAACCACATAAAAATTTTAATACGCAAGGGAACTTTAATCTTCCAAATATGCAACGATCTTGAGACTGGGCCAGAATTAATCAAATCCATATATAAAGATTTCACTATAAAAACCCCATTTTTAGCCAATTTCCATTTCGTTGAGTCCGCCTGGTCGGAGAGTTGAACATCTATCAATCTCCGAACCAAGTGCATCCATGCATTCCATCGCTCACCAACTAACGCGCGTCTGAGCTGAATATTCAAGGGAATCGTTTTGAAAATTGTGCCTATGTAATCCTCCTTACGTTTCACAGTGTTATAAAGGATGGGATATTGTATGGCCAGGGGTGTCTCTCCTAACCACGTATCCTTCCAAAATCTTGTTGACATCCCATTGCCAACCAAGAATTTGACCCGATGAAAGAACAAGTCCTTCGTTCTCATAAGCCCTTTCCAGAATGGCGAATCAGTTGGTCGCATGGTAACCTGGGCGAGCGTTTTTTACTATAAATACTTATTGCGCAAAATCTGTGCTCACATGACCTCCAGCTCAGTCTCTAGCATGTAGAGCCATTTGCTCATAAGACATTTATTCTTGATTTCTAAGTTCTCAAAACCGAGACCCCTGGTCTTTTGGTCGGCAAAGAATATCCCATCGCGTGATAAGGTATTTCCTCTTGGCCTCATCTGACTGCGAGAAGAACCGAGATCTGAAGAAATCAAGTCGCTTCCGTACCCCTTTCGGAATTTCGAAGAACGATAGTAGGAACATCGGCATACTAGTTAGTACCGGATTAATCAGCACTAGCCGACCTCCACAAGACATAAGCTTGCCCTTCCAACAGCTAAGCTTTTTTTCAATTCGATCTTCGATACACTTCCATTCTTTATTAGATAACTCACGGTGGTGAATCAGTATTCCTAGATAACTAAATGGTAAAGAACCCAATTCACACCCGAACAATTGTCTATAAGTGTCTTGCTCGTCTTTGGCCTTCCCAAAGCAGAACAACTCACTCTTGTGAAAGTTTATCTTTAAACCAGACAATTGTTCGAAGAGACATAATATAAGTTCCATATTGCGCGCTTTAGCAATGTCATGTTCCATGAATAAGATAGTATCGTTACCATACTGTAGGATGGATACTCCTCCATCGACCAGATGAGGAACAAGCCCCTCCACTTGACCATGCTGCTTGGCTCTGCCAATAATAATGGCCAACATATCGTCCACGATATAAAACAAGATAGGAGACATGGAATCTCCTTGTCTCAAACCTCATGTTGTCTGAAAGTAATGACCGATATCGTCATTAACCTTGATTCCGACGCTACCCTTCTGGACTTCAGAACCCACTTGGTTCCGCCAGGCCTCACTAAATCCTTTCATGCGCATTGCATGCTGAAGGAAAGGCCACTTAACTTTATCATATGCCTTCTCAAAATCCACTTTGAAGATAACCCCATATAGCTTCTTCTAATGAATTTCGTGTAGCGTTTCATGCACAACGACTACCCCTTCGAGTATGTGTCGCCCTGGCATGAATGCTTTCTGGCTTGGTTGTACCACTGAATGAGCAATCTGTGTCAATCTATTGGTACCCACCTTTGTGAAAATTTTGAAACTCACATCAAGAAGACATATGGGCCTGAATTGTTCGATCTGAACTGCCTCTGCTTTCTTTGGCAACAACATAATCATGCCAAAGTTAAGATGGAACAATTCAAGATGGTCGTTAAAGAAATCATGAAATATAGGCATAAGATCATCCTTAATAATATGCCAACATTTCTTACAGAATTCAGCTGGAAACCCATCTGGTCCCGGTGCTTTATTCGTATTTATTTTTTGTGATTGCATCCAGAACCTCCTTCTCAGTGAACGGTGCAGATAAAATACCATTCTCCTCTACCTGGATCTGAGGGATATATCCAATAACAGGTTCATCTAGGGTCACTGTGCTTGCTTCCGGATGCCCACAATTGTCCCCTCGTCCTATTCAAGCTGTATGATTTTCTTCTTCCTATGTTTACCATTTGCAATCATATGGAAGGATTGTGTATTGTCATCCCCTTGGACAACCTTAAGCACTTGAGCACGCAATGCCCACTTGATCTCCTCTTCTCTAAGAAGAGCTCGTAAGCCTTGCTCAGCTTCGGACTTGGAGCTTTGCTCATTAACCGTAAGGAGATTACTTTCAGCTTTTAAATCTAGCGCTTCAATTAATTGAGTGAGTCGCTCTGTTTCTTGTTGGTAGATCCCACTCTTGTTTCTGGCCCAACCTCGCAAAAATTGTCTTAGATGTCTTATTTTATTTCGACATCTCTGAATACGAGTCCTTCCACTAGCAGGTGATAACCCACAAGTATATGGGATTGCAACAGTTTTCGATAAGTAAGAGTGTCGAACCCAAGGAGGAGCTAAAGGTAGAACAAATATTCCCTCAAGTTCTATCGACCACCGATACAACTCTACGCACGCTTAATGTTTACTTTACCTAGAACAAGAATGAAACTAGAAGTACTTTGTAGATGTTTTCGGATAGGTTTGCAAGAAAGTAAAGAGCACGAAAAATAAAGACTAGGGGCTGCTGTAAGTAAAGAAGCAATAAAGTAAATATAGCGAGTGTGGAAAAGTGGTGGTAGGAGTTGCGAAATTGCCCCTAAAGCAATTGACTACTTTACTAGACCGATAGCAAGTATTATGTGGGAGAGGCCACTGCTAGCATGTCATCCCTTACTTGGAATTCTATGCACTTATGAATGGAACTATTAGCAAGCATCCGTGATACGTCTCCAACGTATCTATAATTTTTGATTGCTCCATGCTACTTTATCTATTGTTTTGGACTATATTGGGCTTTATTTTCCACTTTTATATTACTTTTGGGACTAACCTATTAACCGGAGGCCCAGCCCAGATTGCTGTTTTTTGCCTATTTCAGTGTTTCGAAGAAAAC